>OX419721.1:25119659-27679891 GCA_948474765.1 Patella depressa | reverse complement strand
TTTCATGAAGCATACCTATTACCCTTGAACAATGGCCATAAATGCCATATATATTATGTTAACACTCGAATAGTATATGGAATATAATTATGTTCCGGCAAATAACAAGCAATTTGTGTAACAATTTAAGAAGCATACATATTACACTCGAACTATGGCCATAATGTACGTCTTACAAAACTACTTACGTTTATAGTGGCCATAATTTACGTCTTACAAAACTACTTACTTTCATAGTGGATGTACAGGTTTTCAGATATTAGATGTAGTGACTGGGGCATGACTTGAGTAATCAGGTCCACAGTCTTATTGCTTCTCAGGTAGCAAATAGTGTTAATTTCTCTTGAAAGAGTCTAGTAGTAGAGCATTAGTTGTGTCGGTTAGTCATTCTGATTGTATAGTCGGTTGTTAAATTACGTTTCTGGTGAAATATGATGTTATAAAGAGAATCGATTTATGTTTAAAATAGGGTTGTAAATGATAGAAAGATAATTCAATACTAAAAGATTGGTCGACACTTATTACCGAGATCTCACAAACCCATTCATTTGATTATTGTATGGGCTTTCATTTTATGTGAACGTATACTGTCATGGACGTTCTACAGCTATGCAGGGATTGTTTAACCAATAATAATAGATATGTTACCCATGTAACTAAGGCAAGACTCAAAACGAAATTTAAAAACAAAATGACGGAAGTCTCTAATTATGAGAGTAGGAGGACCACACTACACTCAAAACAAAATCTACAAGATAAATAACTAGGCATTGCAAGAAGTAAACAGATAACAATCAAGTGAATGGATCGTATGGCGGGGGAAAGCGGCAAAAACCTAATGCTATGTAGAAATGTCTAATTCAAAACACACATGTAACATAATGCCATACCAAATACCTAAAACGTCTAATGCAAAAAACAAAATACAAGAAACCTCTAATACAAAATACCTCATACGTCTATTGCAAAAGACAAAATACAAGAAACCTCTAATACAAAATACATATAACCTCTTATGCACAATTGATTTTACAATCTGAAACATCTACCATAAGCATTAGATGACTTATCTCTCATGCATTACTTACGTTTCTTCACTGAATTATCTTTATTTAGGTCAATGTCAAGGTCACCGAACACAACTTGGCGACCTATTCGGCTAGCGAGCTATTCGACCGATCCAGCTGGCAACCTGTTCGTTGACAACCTATTCAGAATTAAGACAACAGTCGCCCAAACTCATCTATTTTTGTCCCCCGCCTTTCAAAGAAAGTTGGGGGACTATTAAAATGGGTTCGTCCGTCTGTCTGTCTGTCCGTCTGTCTGTCCGTCTGTCTGTCCGTCACACTTTTTGGGACACAATAACTCTCTCCCTAATTGAGCTAGAATGTTCAAACTTGGTGTATGTGTTTATTAGGTCAATGCCTTGATGGAGTTCGAAGATGAGCATTTTCCGCTTAGGGTAAGCAGAGATAAGCAATTTGATTGGTTGATGCTTTGGGACACGATAACTTTAGTTCTAATTAAGTGAGAGTGATGAAACTTGGTGTATAGTTTCATTACAGTAATACCTTGACTAAGTTCGATAATGAGCATTTTATGCTCAGGGTAAGCAGAGCGATACGCAAATTTGATTGTTCGAGACTTTGGAACACAATAACGCTCCTTCTAATTGAGTTAAAATGTTCAAACTTGGTGTATATGCTTATTAGGTCAATGCCTTGATGGAGTTCGAAGATGAGCATTTTCCGCTTAGGGTAAGCCGAGATAAGCAATTTGATTGGTTGATGCTTTGGGACAGGATAACTTTAGTTCTAATAAAGTGAGAGTGGTGAAACTTGGTGTATAGTTTCATTACAGTAATACCTTGACTAAGTTCGATAATGAGCATTTTCTGCTCAGGGTAAGCAGAGCGATACGCAAATTTGATTGGTCGAGACTTTGGAACACAATAACTCTCCTTCTAATTGAGTTAAAATGTTCAAACTTGGTGTATATGCTAATTAGGTCAATGCCTTGATGAAGTTCTAAGATGAGCATTTTCCGCTTAGGGTAAGCAGAGATAAGCAATTTGATTGGTTGATGCTTTGGGACACGATAACTTTAGTTCTAATAAAGTGAGAGTGATGAAACTTGGTGTATAGTTTCATCACAGTAATGCCTTGACTAAGATCGATAATGAGCATTTTCTGCTCAGGGTAAGCAGAGCGATAAGCAATTTGATTTACCGATACTTTGGAACACAATAACTCTCCTTCTAATTGAGTTAAAATGTTCAAAATTGGTGTGTATGCTTGTTAGGTCAATGCCTTGATGGAGTTCGAAGATGAGCATTTTCTGCTTAGGGTAGGCAGAGATAAGCAATTTGATTGGTTGACACTTTGGGACAAGATAACTTAGGTTCATCTCGATTGATGATTTTTATGCCAATACAATGACTGCATTTTCATTCAGTAATGGATTCGACAGTAACAGTGTATAGAAACGATTGACTCAGACATGAGGGCTTTTTCCCTTGGCCAGAGGGGCCCTTTTGTCAAGCGTGGGGGCCCTTTAGTCTGCCTTTAGGGTCCCCCTAACTAGGGTACATTTTCATTTTTCTCATCGGTTTTAGCATTTTTCTTTATAAAACACTTTTGGATGACACTTCGTGTACAGTTTGATTGCTTGATACGTTTGAAAAAAATAAATGTGCGATTAATTAATATGTGTCATCTATTTATTTTGGGATTTCGGCGGGGGACATCAGCCTCACTGTTGGCTTGTTAACAACCAATAAAATCCAACGTTACGTCTATCAAATGAAAGTAGAATAATATATTATTTTTATCAATTCCTTTAGCTCAGAATAGAGATGTAATTTCGCATTATCGTACAAAATTCTAGACATCCAACTAAATATATTCCGAAAGGTAATTAAATAGGCTTTCTAAGTATTATCAGTAAAAATTGGCATTTTCATATTAAAGGGGTGCACTCTCTTCCTAAACATGACCAATTTTTTAAACACCCCGTGTCAAAATTCGGACCATCGTACAAAATTCTGATGATCCAACTAAATATATTCGGAAAAGGTATTTGAATAAGCTTTCCAGATATTATTGGTAAAAGTTGGCATAATCATATTAAAGGGGTGCACTCTCAACCCAAACGTCGCCAATTTTTTAATATTTTAAAGTGAAAGAACGGTAATATTCCGAGTCAAAATTCGGACCATCGTACAAAATTCTGAGCATCCAGCTATATAAATTCGGAAAAGGTATTTGAATAAGCTTTCCAAATATTATTAGTAAAAGTTGGCACAATCATATTAAAGGGGTGCGCTCTCAACCTGAACATAGCCAATTTTTCAATATTCTATATGTAAAGATAGACCGGAATTTTTTTTCAAAGTCCGAATTTGGACCATCGTACAAAATTCTGACCATCCAGCTATATATATTCTGAAAGGTAATTGGATAAGCTTTCCAAATATTAATAGTAAAAGTTGGCAGAATCATATTAAAGGGGCGCGCTCTCAACCTGAACAGTTCTAATTAAGTGAGAGTGATGAAACTTGGTGTATAGTTTCATTACAGTAATACCTTGACTAAGTTCGATAATGAGCATTTTATGCTCAGGGTAAGCAGAGCGATACGCAAATTTGATTGTTCGAGACTTTGGAACACAATAACGCTCCTTCTAATTGAGTTAAAATGTTCAAACTTGGTGTATATGCTTATTAGGTCAATGCCTTGATGGAGTTCGAAGATGAGCATTTTCCGCTTAGGGTAAGCCGAGATAAGCAATTTGATTGGTTGATGCTTTGGGACAGGATAACTTTAGTTCTAATTAAGTGAGAGTGGTGAAACTTGGTGTATAGTTTCATTACAGTAATACCTTGACTAAGTTCGATAATGAGCATTTTCTGCTCAGGGTAAGCAGAGCGATACGCAAATTTGATTGGTCGAGACTTTGGAACACAATAACTCTCCTTCTAATTGAGTTAAAATGTTCAAACTTGGTGTATATGCTAATTAGGTCAATGCCTTGATGGAGTTCTAAGATGAGCATTTTCCGCTTAGGGTAAGCAGAGATAAGCAATTTGATTGGTTGATGCTTTGGGACACGATAACTTTAGTTCTAATAAAGTGAGAGTGATGAAACTTGGTGTATAGTTTCATCACAGTAATGCCTTGACTAAGATCGATAATGAGCATTTTCTGCTCAGGGTAAGCAGAGCGATAAGCAATTTGATTTACCGATACTTTGGAACACAATAACTCTCCTTCTAATTGAGTTAAAATGTTCAAAATTGGTGTGTATGCTTGTTAGGTCAATGCCTTGATGGAGTTCGAAGATGAGCATTTTCTGCTTAGGGTAGGCAGAGATAAGCAATTTGATTGGTTGACACTTTGGGACAAGATAACTTAGGTTCATCTCGATTGATGATTTTTATGCCAATACAATGACTGCATTTTCATTCAGTAATGGATTCGACAGTAACAGTGTATAGAAACGATTGACTCAGACATGAGGGCTTTTTCCCTTGGCCAGAGGGGCCCTTTTGTCAAGCGTGGGGGCCCTTTAGTCTGCCTTTAGGGTCCCCCTAACTAGGGTACATTTTCATTTTTCTCATCGGTTTTAGCATTTTTCTTTATAAAACACTTTTGGATGACACTTCGTGTACAGTTTGATTGCTTGATACGTTTGAAAAAAATAAATGTGCGATTAATTAATATGTGTCATCTATTTATTTTGGGATTTCGGCGGGGGACATCAGCCTCACTGTTGGCTTGTTAACAACCAATAAAATCCAACGTTACGTCTATCAAATGAAAGTAGAATAATATATTATTTTTATCAATTCCTTTAGCTCAGAATAGAGATGTAATTTCGCATTATCGTACAAAATTCTAGACATCCAACTAAATATATTCCGAAAGGTAATTAAATAGGCTTTCTAAGTATTATCAGTAAAAATTGGCATTTTCATATTAAAGGGGTGCACTCTCTTCCTAAACATGACCAATTTTTTAAACATCCCGTGTCAAAATTCGGACCATTGTACAAAATTCTGATGATCCAACTTAATATATTCGGAAAAGGTATTTGAATAAGCTTTCCAGATATTATTGGTAAAAGTTGGCATAATCATATTAAAGGGGTGCACTCTCAACCCAAACGTCGCCAATTTTTTAATATTTTAAAGTGAAAGAACGGTAATATTCCGAGTCAAAATTCGGACCATCGTACAAAATTCTGAGCATCCAGCTATATAAATTCGGAAAAGGTATTTGAATAAGCTTTCCAAATATTATTAGTAAAAGTTGGCACAATCATATTAAAGGGGTGCGCTCTCAACCTGAACATAGCCAATTTTTCAATATTCTATATGTAAAGATAGACCGGAATTTTTTTCGAAGTCCGAATTTGGACCATCGTACAAAATTCTGACCATCCAGCTATATATATTCTGAAAGGTAATTGGATAAGCTTTCCAAATATTAATAGTAAAAGTTGGCAGAATCATATTAAAGGGGCGCGCTCTCAACCTGAACATAGCCAATTTTTCAATATTCTATATGTGAAGATAGACCGGTATTTTGTTCGAAGTCCGAATTCGGACCATCGTACAAAATTCTGAGCATCCAGCCATATATATTTTGTACGATGGTCCGAATTTTGACTCGGAATATTACCGTTCTTTCACTTTAAAATATTAAAAAAGTGGCGATGTTCAGGTTGAGAGCGCGCCCCTTTAATATGATTGTGCCAACTTTTACTAATAATATTTGGAAAGCGAATTCAGATACCTTTCCGAATTTATAAAGCTAGATGCTCAGAATTTTGTACGATGGTTCGAATTTGGACTTCAAAAAAAAATACCTGTCTATCTTCACATATAGAATATTGAAAAATTGGATATGTTCAGGTTGAGGGCGCGCCCCTTTAATATGATTGTGCCAACTTTTACTAATAATATTTGGAAAGCTTATTCAATAACCTTTCAGAATATATATAGCTGGATGCTCAAAATTTTGTACGATGGTCCGAACTTTGACACGGAATATTACCGTTCTTTCACTTTAAAATATTGAAAAATTGGCGATGTTAAGGTTGAGAGCAAGCCCCTTTAATATGATTGTGCCAACTTTTACTAATAATATTTAGAAAGCTTATTCAATTACCTTTTAGAATATATATACCTGGATGCTCAGAATTTTGTACGATGGTCCGAATTTCGACTCGAAATATTACCGTTCTTTCACTTTAAATTACCTTTTAGAATATATTTAGTTGGATCATCACAATTTTGTACGATGGTCCGAACTTTGACACGGAATATTACCGTTCCATCACTTTAAAATATTAAAAAATTGGCGATGTTCAGGTTGAGAGCGCGCCCCTTTAATATGATTGTGCCAACTTTTACTAATAATATTTGGAAAGCTTATTCAATTACCTTTCAGAATATATATAGCTGGATGCTCCAAATTTTGTACGATGGTCCGAACTTTGACACGGAATATTACCGTTCTTTCACTTTAAAATATTGAAAAATTGGCGATGTTCAGGTTGAGAGCAAGCCCCTTTAATATGATTGTGCCAACTTTTACTAATAATATTTAGAAAGCTTATTCAATTACCTTTCAGAATATATATAGCTGGATCATCAGAATTTTGTACGATGGTCCGAATTTCGACTCGGAATATTACCGTTGTTTCACTTTAAAATATTGAAAAATTGGCCATGTTCAGGTTGAGAGCGCGCCCCTTTAATATGATTCTGCCAACTTTTACTATTAATATTTGGAAAACCTATCCAATTACCTTTCAGAATATATATAGCTGGATGGTCAGAATTTTGTACGATGGTCCAAATTCGGACTTCGAAAAAAATTCCGGTCTATCTTTACATATAGAATATTGAAAAATTGGCTATGTTCAGGTTGAGAGCGCGCCCCTTTAATATGATTGTGCCTACTTTTACTAATAATATTTAGAAAGCTTATTGAATTACCATTCAGAAAATAGATAGCTTCGATGCTCAGAATTTTGTACGATGGTCCGAATTTCGACTCGGAATATTGCCGTTCTTTCATTTTAAAATATTGAAAAATAGGCTATGTTCAGGTTGAGAGTGCGCCCCTTTCATATGACTGTGCCAACTTTTACTAATAATATTTAGAAAGCTTATTCAATTACCTTTCAGAATATATATAGCTGGTTGCTAAGAATTTTGTACGATGGTCCGAATTTCGACTCGAAATATAACCGTTCTTTCACTTTAAAATATTGAAAAATTGGCTATGTTCAGGTTGAGAGCGCACCCCTTTAATATGATTGTGCCAACTTTTACTAATAATATTTGGAAAGCTTATTCAATTACCTTTTAGAATATATTTAGTTGGATCATGAGAATTTTTTACAATGGTCCGAATTTTGACACGGGATATTAACAGTTTTTCTCTTTAAAATTTTTTAAAAATTGGTCATGTTTAGGAAGAGAGTGCACCCCTTTAATATGAATGTGCCAATTTTTACTGATAATACTTAGAAAGCCTATTTAATTACCTTTCGGAATATATTTAGTTGGATGTCTAGAATTTTGTACGATAATGCGAAATTATATCTCTATTCTGAGCTAAAGGAATTGATAAAAATAATATATTGTTCTACTTTCATTTGATAGACGTAACGTTGGATTTTATTGGTTGTTAAAAATAGATGAGTTTGGGCGACTGTTGTCTTAATAGGTTGCCAACGAACAGGTTGCCAGCTGGATCGGTCGAATAGCTCGCTAGCCGAATAGGTCGCCAAGTTGTGTTCGGTGACCTTGACATTGACCTAAATAAAGATAATTCAGTGGAGAAACGTAAGTAATTCATGAGAGACATGTCATCTAATGCTTATGGTAGATGTTTCAGATTGTAAAATCAATTGTGCATAAGAGGTTATATGTATTTTGTATTAGAGGTTTCTTGTATTTTGTCTTTTGCAATAGACGTATGAGGTATTTTGTATTAGAGGTTTCTTGTATTTTGTTTTTTGCATTAGGCGTTTTAGGTATTTGGTATGGCATTATGTTACATGTGTGTTTTGAATTAGACATTTCTACATAGCATTAGGTTTTTGCCGCTTTCCTCCGCCATAGGATCGGGGCTTTGAATTTTAATGCTTATAAACACGATACGGAACTGTTCTAATTGGAATTTATATACTCCCATATACACGCAGCCCCCGTCGTACACCACTGGTAAAGGGGGGGGGGGAGCTAATGTCTTACACGCTGAGCCACCGTGGCTCAGAAATATTGTCGAAATATTGTCAACAACAGTGATGACTTCATAAATCTGCGGACCATGAGTTCACATTCGAGATGTGCGATGAGGAAGAAATCAGGGGGAACTAGATAGCACATCTCGGAGCTTTTCTTTTATTTGAGTCACCGAGTCCCTGAAATTGCGACTATAATTCACACAAATATACGTAGATTGGTTGTCAACATCTGTGAATATCAAATTCATTCGCTAGATTATCCAGTCTTTTATATACATGTTTGAAATCTGCTTTTCAGACGTATGTAGTACCATGGGTCTTTCGTCCCATGCATCTTTTCTTACTACATATCTTAGTATATAGCCTTGTGATCGTTTTTTGTATTTTCACTTGCCGTCTTCGCTTCCCCTGGGTAAAAATTGCGTATTTATTTCTTCTTTGGTACCCCAGTTAGTTAAGACGTTTGTCTTATCAGGAATAACAATGCAACAGTTCGTTTTTACATTTTATATACAATAACCGGATACACAAATACAAGCATAGCATAGATTACAATACTAAAGTCATTCTCAAGCCCCAGCCAGCCAGTTTGCTGATAGAATTTGCTGCATCATGTGAGAGAGAGAGAGGGAGAAATGGGGTTTAACGTCCACCCGACACAAACTAGGTCATTTCGGGACATTGTTCAAGTGAAATGAGCCATCCAAATTGAACGGTACAGCTTACGCGTTCATCAAAGCGCTCATTACAAATAATGCTCGAAAGCGTAGAGTACACACAGTTCACTGAGTATTAAGTATTAGATACCAGACCCCTACATTTCCACGGTATGATAACTTGGACCATTAATTCAAGTTGACTGTAATTTCAATAAGCTTCACGCCCTTTAAATCAAATGGTAGTTTAAGATCTACCAAAGACTTTGAATAGTTTTGTTTCCTATTTAATAGATATTGATCTGGGACCAGCCACCTTATAAAACATTTTAATTATTTCTTAGCACCATATATCCAATTGTACCAATTTGAAGAGAATTTCAGTTCTCAGATCACTTGTTCAACCGTCAAGATCATTTTTACGGCTGTTGTAATTCAAATTGAAATAAAAATTGTTTTTAACTTTATTAGATGTTTGCAAAGCGAGATTTCATTATATCACATACCATTTGAAGTAGTAACTCTAGAAATAGAAAGTTATTTTTAATCCGTTGTCTGTTCTCTCAGGAATAAAACGCAATATCGATGAAATACCGTCTTTCAGGAATATATAAGGTTTGTTAGAGAAAAGCTAATTTAACTCAGTTCGATATTACTGTACCATTAATGGCCATCAGTAGGTCAAAAGCTACTAGGAGCCAAGCCCCTAGGCACCGTTAGTTAATAAACCTGTCACACAGAAGTCGACTATCCTAAGTTCAAGTGATGTAAATAGCTGGTTGGATATTTTTAGAGATATGCGTAATGGCCTTAGACATATTAGAAAACATGGGGACAATAAAAATACAAGGAGGCCATGCCTTAACCCACATTACCAATTGCTTCCTGGTCATAAAATAGAACGTTATTGGAATATGTCTTAAGGTGCGTCGCGTAATAAAGGTAGACATCGCCAGTTGATGAAAATCCAATATTCCTATTGACTATTGATGTAATAAAGGGCATTATTTTCTCTTTCCTCTAGTTATCTTGTCTTGTTTAGTTTAGAAAACTCAAACATGTGTATAATGGGCATTCGTTGAATCACAGCCAATATTTTCTGCCACAGTTACACTGTATAAAACAGACAGACTAAACAGTGCAACTACAAACACGGCTTAAATAAAGCCGTATTTGATAACACTTATGGTGATTGTACCATATGATTAGTCGTACATCAGTTTTAATACCACACTGATGGTTTATACTATATTTGGAAGTACCGATTACAAGGTGAAAATCTATTTTCTGTTCGACGACAAATAAATTTTACGCAAAAATATATATTTTTTTTAAAACCTAATAATGAAATTCTAGTGGGCCTACTAAATTTTTATCCCCTTACATGATCTAAATCGTTAATTTATTATCCCGAAAACATGGCATTGACAACGAATAGCATGTTAAGATATAGCAATTCAACAAAGTGAGTAGAAGATACATTATGAGAGATTAGATAAAGAACTGAGCGTGTTAACTATAATAGTTACAAACTAAATGATGTAAAGGGAATTTGCTGAAAATTTCAGTCAAATTGATCTACTCTGAATCGAAGTTTTAGCGATTGAATTTTCGCCTTATCCTCGATCATCATTACTAAAGTTGGTACGATAAAAAAAAATACTTCCGATTATCCATTTAAAGATTAAATCATGAATGAAAGTTGTACAGCAAATCGGATCCTAATCCAATAAATATCACAGGCTAGCGTTGATATCGAGAATTAATTATGCAATGGGAAGATTTAGGTCTTGTATAAACCGTTAAGCTAAGCTGGATAGGCCTATCTATCCGTCATAAAACTTTGGGTTCTAATTGTAGACTGAAATTATGCCAAATAATCCGTTAAGACACCACCACCACACCACACACACACACCCTCTTTTCCCTGGTATTTTTGGTGTGGTTTTTGATCGTTAGTTGGGTATATAGAATCACTGACGTCGAATCAATGAGGAGACTAAAATTACCCACTATTCCCTGGTACTTTGGGTGTGGTTTTTGAGCTGAAATAAGGTAATCAAGTCGATGGCAAGTTCACATACAACGAGGCATTAAATACACCAAAAAACTTCAAGAATACCGAATCTATGGTCTTCAAACATTAGTTAGTTTTGGGTTTGGTTTTTTTTTGTTTTTTTTTGTTTTTATACGCCCACATTGAAATGTGGTCGTATATTGTCGTCGCCCCCGTCCGTCCGTCGGTCCGTCGGTCCGTCCGTCGGTCCGGCGTCCACAATTGCTTGTGGACGCTCTAGAGGCTAAAGTTAATATCCGATTGACTTTAAATTTATACACAGTGTTTAAGGTCATGAGACGAAGAAGCCTATTGTTTTTCAGCGATTTCCGATAATAACTACCAGAGTTATGGCCCTTGACGACTTCAAAAAATCTTGTGGACGCTCTAGAGGCCAAAGTTAATATCCGATTGGCTTTAAATTTATACACAGTGTTTAAGGTCATGAGACGAAGAAGCCTATTGTTTTTCAGCGATTTCCGATAATAACTACCAGAGTTATGGCCCTTGACGACTTCAAAAAATCTTGTGGACGCTCTAGAGGCCAAAGTTAATATCCGATTGGCTTTAAATTTATACACAGTGTTTAAGGTCATAAGACGAAGAAGCCTATTGATTTTCAGCGATTTCCAATAATTAGTGCCAGAGTTATGGCCCTTGATAACTTCAAAAAATCTTGTGGACGCTCTAAAAGCCAAAGTTAATATCCGATTGACTTTAGATTTATACACAGTGTTTAAGGTCATAAGACGAAGAAGCCTATTGATTTTCAGCAATTTCCGATAATTAGTGCCAGAGTTATGGCCCTTGATCACTTCAAAAAATCTTGTGAACGCCCTAAAAGCCAAAGTTAATAATATCCGATTGACTTTAAATTTATACACAGTGTTTAAGGTCATAAGACGAAGAAGCTTATTGATTTTCAGCAATTTCCGATAATTAGTGCCAGAGTTATGGCCCTTGATCACTTCAAAAAATCTTGTGGACGCTCTAAAAGCCAAAGTTAATATCCGATTGACTTTAAATTTATACACAGTGTTTAAGGTCATAAGACGAAGAAGCCTATTGATTTTCAGCGATTTCCGATAATTAGTGCCAAAGTTATCTCCCTTGATCACTTCAAAAAATCTTGTGGACGCTCTAAAAGCCAAAGTTAATATCCGATTGACTTTAAATTTATACACATTGTTTAAGGTCATAAGTCGAAGAAGCCTATTGATTTGCATCAATTTCCGATAATTAGTGCCAGAGTTATGGCCCTTGATCACATCAAAAAATCCTGTGGATGCTCTATAGGCCAAATTTAATATCCGATTGACTTTAAATTTACACACACTGTTTAAGGTCCTGAGACGAAGAAGCCTACTGATTTTCATTGATTTTAAATAATTACTTCCAGAGTTATCTCCCTTGATCACTTCGAAAAACCTTGTGGCGCTGTAGATGCCAAACTTATAAATCATCCGATTGACTTCAGATTGATACACAGAGTTTAAGGTGTTGAAACGAACAAGTATTTTGATTTTCAATGAATTTGGATAACTGAACAGCTAAATCCATGATGTTAAATGTTTCCTATACTAATTGTTAGCTTGGGGCAAAACTTTATTAAAAGCAAACAAATTCTAATGATTTTCAGATAATTACATGATGAGTTGTTACTCAGATTTTAGTGTATTACAAAATGTTTTATGACCAAAAAAAAAGTAAAAATATGCGACAACCCTTGTTGACTGCCCGAACGATTTAGCTGCTGTGGGCGTATGTTTCGTTGCCTGGCAACCTATCTTTGTTTGTATTGTATGTTTATCATGGTATGCGGGATAAATAGTTAGATCTAATAAGGAATATACGTAGGCTAATTAATTTATTTACGTAAGCTGCAGTGTATATGTGATGAATTGCAAAATCCCGCTCAATTACTGACATCTAAAATTGGAACTATTCGCAGTTTTTGTTCCAGATTTATGCTGTTTTTTCTACTGATAACAGAATACCAATATTCCTGGCTAATGATATTTTTGAGAAAATATAACTCAGTTTGCGTAATAATGCCTGGAACCGGATATGGCAGATTTCAGATCAATTATTCTAAATATATCTTAAGGCAATATCAAATACAAATTGGTCATGTGTCGCACATTTAAATGTCTTTTATACTGCGAAAACAAAGTTTGTGATATATATTTCCGGTTCATTGGAAGAAAAAAAAACAATAATGATGCAGAACAAGGAATTTATAGTTATTCGCGACAGTCTAATCTAAGCATTGTCGGGGCTGGATGGCTGCGTACTGTATCATAAGGTTTGCCATTGATTCAACTGACGTGGTTTAGAATCCCCGGTTGTACGTGACAAGGAGTAGGGTCGCCAGTCCATCCACGTGGGTTTTCTCCGGGTCCCCCCTTTTCCCCACTGCGCTAAAGACCACTGCGCGCAAACGAATTATTGAAATAAAAAATAAGCCATACATTAGTCCTGAAATGACCTAGATAGCGCCGAGTGGACGTTAAAGCCCATTTCTCTCTCACTTGTGAGAATTCTCAGACAAAGTTATCAATGCCACTGATTATAATTAAGTGATTAAAATTTTGCCAATAAAAACCATAATTATTCTTGTCCATTATAAATATATCATTATTTAAGATACAATATCTTTTTAATAAAACAGATGCCTATCAAGGGAACCTATCTTTAAAAGATTACCAATTTTTCTCTGAAATTAATCGATGAAGTATTAACCTTCAAAGGTCTCAACAATTGGATGTAAAGTATAATGGGTTTTGTTATTGTATCTTTGTTAATGGAATCGTATCTTTTAGGTTGATCGGGCTTTTACGTTTCCGCTCATATATTTAATTTCCTCTAACACAGTAGTGGCAGTGTATCGGCGTTTCCGCAAGGTATATCACAATATGTTAATTCTACACAATGTTAATTACAGAATGGACATCGTTATTTATCCCAGTACTTATTCTATCTATAAGTATATTAAACATACATTATGCAAGAACTAAATCTGCCTATTGAAGGATTTTCTTTATACCTGAAATGTTATATAAACTATTCGTATATTAACATGACAAGAACACAGGATTGGTCTGATTTTAAATGGTATATATAACGTTTCGGTCAGATAATGAGTTAATTGAACAACCAGTACGGTGGTTACAATCAGGGACTTGAAGAACGAGGCTAGACGGTGACGCATATTCTTATCTGGAGAACATAGACAATAAATACTATAGACTGTATAGCTTTAATGGAATCATAGACTTTGAATTAATGTTTAGAGATGAATAATTAGTTTAATCAGTTGTACCATTTTGAGGCGAAATTACGCAAATTAAGTTTATTTCATGCGTTACCATGGTTACTATTCCATATTTCAACTACTATTTTAGTACATTTTAGTCATATATTGTATTTCATGATGTTAAAGTAATAGAGGTTTTCTGGAGCTTTGACGAGTTTTTTTTATTTGAATGGTCCCTTTAAATTTGGGGTTTAAATCACATTTCCGTAACACCGTTCAATTTAAATAATCATACGTCCTTGGATTAAAGTACGGAAGCCCATAAGGGTCGATCAAATGAAAAAAAAAATATTCTGACTATCTTGTAATTACAAGATAGCTATCTTGTAATTACAAGATAGCCTATCTTGTAATTACAAGATAGCCAAATTAGTTTTCTTTTATTACAAGATAAGGAGAAGCCCGTTAGGGTCAATCAGATGAAAAAAAACTAATTTATTTCAAGGTCGTCCCACACTGATTTATCGAATAGTTATCGGCCAAAGAAGTGTGTGTGTGGGAGAGAGAGAGAGAGAAGGGGAGGGAGAGGGGGAATGGGGTTTAACGCCAAAGCCCATAAGTGTCAATCAAATGAAAAAAAATATATTCTGACTATCTTGTAATTACAAGATAGCTATCTTGTAATTACAAGATAGCCTATCTTGTAATTACAAGATAGCCAAATTAGTTTTCTTTTATTACAAGATAAGGAGAAGCCCGTTAGGGTCAATCAGATGAAAAAAAACTAATTTATTTCAAGGTCGTCCCACACTGATTTATCGGATAGTTATCGGCCAAAGAAGTGTGTGTGTGGGAGAGAGAGAGAGAGAAGGGGAGGGAGAGGGGGAATGGGGTTTAACGTCTACTCGACACAAACTAGGTCATTTCGGGACTAACATATGGTTTAATTTAATTTCAATAATTCGTTTGCGCGTAGGAGTCTTTAGTAGTGGGGTGGAGGTTGGATGGCGAATGGTTAGCACGTGCGCGCTGTATCATAAAGTCTGTCACTGAGTCAACAGGCGTGGTTTCGAATGCCCGTTGTACGTGACAAGGAGTAGGGTCAAATGTCCAACATCGTGGGTTTTCTCCGGGTCCTCCTCTTTCCTCCCACTGCTAAAGACCCCTACGCGCAATTGCATTATTGAAATAAAATTAAACCATATGTTAGTCCCGAAATGACCTAGTTTGTGTCGAGTGGACGTTAAACCACATCTCCCTCTCTGTTTAACAGTTGGAGGAAACCGGAGGACTGACAACCTGATGATGCCGATCCCGTAACATACAATAATACTTCGTTGAGCTGGAGGGTTGGCAGGTCGATTGTTAGCACGTGCGCACTATATCGTAAAGCCTTTCATTGCGTCAACTGGCGTGATTTCGAATCCCCCGTTGTACGCGACAAGGAGTAGTGTCGCCTGTCCAACATCGTGGGTTTTCTCCGGGTCCTCCGCTTTCTTCCCACTGCTAAAGATCCATACGCGCAAGCGATTATGAAATAAAATTAAACCATATGTTAGTCCCGAAATGACCTAGTTTGTGTCGAGTGGACGTTACCCCCCCCCCCCCCACACACACACACACACACACACACACACCCACACACACACACACACACACACACACACCCTCACACACTTTAGCAGTTGGAGGAAACCGGAAGACAGGCGAGGTTGGACCGGCGATCCTACTCCTTGTCACGTATAAACGGGGATTCGAAACCACGCCAGTTGATTCAATGACAGGCTTTTAAGATAAAGCACGCACGTGCTAAAAAATCGACCATCCAACCCTCCAGCCCAACGGAATACTTTTGTATGTCACCGGATCGGCATGACCAGGTTGTGCCCTCATTAAATACTATTCATACTCTCATTAACTTCATTCCCTCATTAATATCATTTGTGATACATTGGTTTCATGTTCTCCTTAAAGATACCTTCCTCGCGTATAAACTGTGTGATTTGATGATATATTTGGGCTAAAAATATATTCAAACTTATTAATCTTTCAAACGTTTGCTTCAAATCCCTCTCAAAGCATTGTATTCGTCAGGAGATACCGCAAGCTATATATAAACTGCTTTTAGACGCTATGTCAGTCAGCTCATTTCATTGAGGGGGGGTTGTCCATTTTACAGAATATCCTTTTCCTTACTTACTTTCCAAAAATTAAAATTTAAAGAAGTTTTCTGAAAAATAGAAATAGCGTTCTGTGGCTTCAAAGAGCGCATTAAAATTGATGAGTCATGATATAAATATGTAGTTGGTGGGTGTATGATGTCAATGGTATTTATGGAGCATGAAATCGGTGTATGGTGACCTTTAAATTGTAACTCATGGGCATCTCGGTATCTTATAATTACAAGATAGCTATCTTGTAATAACAAGGTAGTCTATCTTGTAATTACAAGATAGGTTATCTTAGGCTATCTTGTAATAACAAGATAGCTATCTTGTAATAACAAGATAGCCTATCTTGTAATTACAAGATAGTCAGATTTTTTTTTCATTTGATTGACCCTTATGGGCTTCCGTATTAAAGCGTGGTGCATCGTTACTTTAAAACATTGACTAGTCTTATAATTGACCATACATAAAGCACATCACCCCTCGCCGGCGTAGACTCACTGCGGTCCACTACCACTACATCATCGGTATCTCTAGTGATATCGCTCCGTTCTATTCCAGAAATGAAATTATATGCCCTTGATGATTTCATTGGCAACCTACGAACCAATCAAAATTAGTTTACGAACCAGTCTTAGCATTACAGTTACATTATGGGAGATTTTTATAAGGAGTTAGCCATTCTTGCTATAACAGTTCAAAAAATGTTCAAGACAATACGCTCGGTCATGACACAGTTTTCACAAAATTTAATATGCTCAAAAAACGATTTCCTAAAAAAATTTGACAAAGTTCGCAATCACGAGTTGAAAATATATAGAATGTTTTTTTGTTGGTCGATAAAAATTGGAACGATTATCAAGTGCGGATAATTTGATTTCGGATCCGGGGGTTAATGGAGTAGAACAGAACGATACCACTAAGGCCGACTAGGGATTTACGTTGACTGCCACCTAAATTCTGATCGCATCTCACCGCTGGAAGAACCAAGAACCAGACAATCACAGTTCGTTGGCTCACCGACAGTCTCGATTCCTAACCAAATTATCAGAAATTCCACACTCTGATAGTGACAAACAAAAGAATTGTTACTAACCAGATAACAACAATTGTATAGTTATTAATTACCGTAGTTGCATCTTTTGGTAATTTATGTCATTTAAGTGTGCGAGAAAGAAAAAAAAAGGTCCCATGAATAATAATTTGGTCATATAGTGAGATCTGTTGACTTTTTTTATTTTCTATTATTCAAATAATTTTTATTTCAGTGATGTTAGATGTAGTATACAGCCAATGTCCACACGATGCTATTGAACAGATGCAAGCGTGTACGGGAAGACTAGGCAATATGACTGTTGGCAAAGATTTACAAAAAGTAGAGCGATTTTGCAAGTAAGTCATATAGAAATATCGTGTTTTATGTTGGGTCGACACAACATAAACACAGCCACCAATCCTTTGTTATACCTAAACGCTATGGTACTTTCCGAACTGGCCGTAATCGCATGTGGTCGTATATTGCCGTCGACCCCGTTCATTCCGGCTTCCACAATTGCTTGTGACCGCTCTAGGGGCCAAAGTTAATAAACGATTGACTACGGTAATGATCATTACTGCCAGAGCTGTGGCTCTTGATCATTTTGTACTATCTCGTGGGTGCCCTAGAGGCTAAATTTAGTATCCCATTGACTTAAAATTATAAACAGTATTTACGTTCATGAAATGAAAAATCCTGTTGATTTTCAACGATTTCCAAAAAATACTGCCAGAATTATAGCTCTTGATCACTTAACGACTTGTTACTCGGAATCAGATTTTAGTGTCTTATGTAAATGTTTCCAATGCGGGCAAAAGATAAAAAAAAAGGACAATACTTGTTGGCCTGGCAACCTATCTTTTACAGATTTCCACTTAACTTTATAACGGTAGATTTAACCACGACATCACATAGCCCCAGATTCTTGGATTTGCAACTAAACAAAACCTAATTATTATGTCACGATCATTGCCTGTTTCGACAAGATTGAAAATTCGTCTGTATGAAAAAACACAACTGTATGCAAGTCTGTCTGTTCGGATATGGGAAAAGTAATAATCCAACAATTAACAATGCATTCTGCACATTTCAATTCAAAGTGAAGCTTACAGCCCCTCTTTACCAATTGTACAACAACCGAAGCAAAGACAAAATTAGCTGGAATAAAAAGGCTACATGTAGCATTGTTCAAACAGCAGTTTAGGGACTTGAACATAAGGCCCAGTTATTGTAAAAGACACACGCGAAGAATGTGTGGAGAATAATCCTACATTAGGGTGTTTGTTTTGGTTGGGTTGGGGATTAGCGAGAACAGATTGATAGATTATGTGGGCAGGCGGTGAACATATTATAATCGAATGATAAAAACAAACTAGAAGGCAAAGAACAGACTTCAGAAAATAATGTTGTTTTTCTTTGACATATTATTGACAAGATTTACTAAATTAAACCGAACTATGTCAGCGACCTATCATAATTGGGTCTATTTTACAGTACATATACTAATTTACCTCATTTTCAGGAACCTGATGGAAGTGTCCATCTGTCTAGAAACTATATTTAATAAATGTCAGGAACATTTGGATGCCCAACACGCAGACAGTCTCAAACAAACTACTTACCAATGGAAAGATAAATTAGACAAAATTTGTGAGTGTCGTTTTTTTTCCTTTTTAATGACATCTTAATGTTGCAATAGCTAACTTATTTTTGTATAGCAACGCATGGCGATTGTTAGCAGACGTCAGAAGAGCTTTCCGGTTGTGATACTGATATTACAAGACATTGTGACACATTAAAGCTGAACTGTAGTTTGATAACTAAATTAAATTTATCTTAAAAATACATTTAGAATTTCCGAGCAGCCACAATATAAACTAGCATATCATCATCATTCTTATTGATCGTTAAATTTACTTTTCATACGCCCACATGGCAATGTGGTGGTATCTTGCCGTCGACCATGTCCATATGTCCGTCCGTCATCCAAAATTTCTTGTGAACGCTCTGCAGATTATATTTATCAAGTGATTGATTTAAAATAAATATACGTTGTTTACATAAGTGAGCTTAAGAATTCTATTTAATTTCAAAAATTTCCGTTACTTTCTTCTGGAGTTATGTCCTTTATTTCACTGTTGAACCGTGTGTACCCCAAATAACTAAAATTTAATAAAGTGGTCTTGCACAATTATCTACAAAGATTAAATTTGTGACAACCCTTGTCGACCCCACAGATAATTTAGTTGCTGTGGGTGTATGCTTCTTTGCCTGGCAACCTATCTTTTCTTGGTAATGGGCGTTTATTTAGAGTATTTGCACAAACAGATGGTTTCCGGCCTTGAAATTTCCGAAAACCAATGAAATACACATTTATTGCTAGAATTTATTAGTTATGCAATTGTCCTGGGTATAAATGGGAAGTTGCATTCGGTGTTCTAGAAAAAAATAAGATGCTTGGTGGAATAATTTGTTCACGTCAGCCATTCAGGCGTTATTATTATTTCTTTTGATTAATGACATCCTGGTCAACTCTAAAAACTATTTCATCAAATTACAATAAATGTCAACATATTTTAAATTTTGTTTTTAGTGTCATTTATGTTTCAGGTAGGAATATTTCAGCAAATGGAGCAACGATATCTAATAAAAATTTTGAACTAGTGTTTGTGATTCTGATATTTATAAAAATTATATTATGGATTGACAGAACTTGAATTATTGAAAATGACAACTAACGACAATACAAACCAACTTGGTGCTTCTAATGCGTAGGAGGTGCAATTCATGGCAAATTGTTGGAAAAAGTGGCTTAATTATACCTATTTAGGATCAAAACAATATAAAGATGATGAAAATTCTTCTAGGAATTTGTTTTCAGAAAAAAATGGACTAATTCCGTTAAATTTGTTAACGATCGCGTATTATTGGGATACTTCTGTATTTATATTTTTAAAAAAGAGAAAGTGTGTTTAGTTCGGGTTTAGAGAGACCAGTGGATTTCGTTGTTGTTTATTGTACTAATCATCTCGCATATGGACACATAAGAAACACATTTCTCTGCTTTACTTGCAGAGAACTAAACCATATCATTTGTAATCTTCGTTAACAAGACTTGTGCTTAATGTTCCGCGTGTAAGAGTGTTCATCTGTTTAATCTTATAAAGTGAAGAGACTTGTGCTTTATTTTATTAAACTATTTCCTTCTTTTCGTTTGAGTGAGTTAATAATGGTTCAAGTGTCTATATAACATATTATTGAGACCAATTTAAGAAAACGATCTCGTTACACCATATTATGTTTTCTATACCAGAAAATTCTATGGGCTAATTATCCAAATGAAAACCAAATGTAAATTACAAGGTTGGGATAACTTTCCTTCTTCTTATAACAAAACGAAGAAATAATACCAAAAATGGTAATGGTGAAAGCCGATCTGTTAATGATGTCAAACTTGACATACTGGAATCAGTTTTTTAAATTGTCAAAAAGGTCATTATAGTTTGTCCCTCCTTCACGAAACCCATTGAAACTTTGCATCAGTAACCGTCTTACTTAATTTAAACCCTGTTTTCGTTTATTTGTTTGTCCACCCTGTTTCGAGAAAGCGAAATGCTATTATGTCTTTAAGTCCTACCGTCATCCTCTTGATACGTGATATTTTACTTTTAGTAATTGGATCTGTTTTGCATTGCTTTCAGTGATTAGAATCTCCAAAAGTGCCTTATTGATTCAGACAACTGATCAGAGGAGACATTTTCCTCGGGAACGATTTGCAATAGCAACGGTGACTAGCCCCCGTCACTCATATAAATTTCTGCTTAAACAGTAACTTGAAATGGAACGAATATAAGACAAAAGGAAGCCTCAATAATATACGTACTATCAATCGCCCAAGTTTGCTTAACCGCGCATATTTTGTCGGTTGCAATCTAATTTAGTGTTTTTTGAAACATAATATACATTCATAATCGTTCGCTTAAGTTCGAACTCCAGCCATGCATGATTATTTAGCCCACTGCAATTTGGATGGGTTTTTCTTTGCGATGCAACAAAGAAAGTGTTTAATACCGAGGATATATCTTCATCACTGTCTGTTGTGGATATTTATTAGGCTGCGAAGTACGCTGTGGTTATTTTTTATACGCCTACATTTTCATGTGGACGAATATTGTCGTTGCCACTGTCCGTCCTTCAACAATGTGGTTATTGACACTCTACAAGTCACACCTGTTATCCGATTTTGACGAAACTTGAAATATGGGAGAGAATCCGATTCCTTTCGATATTGGTATGTATTTATGAAAAGGAAACAGGCATAGCTAGCCTACCTATCAAACTGAGCGACAGACTCACCCTAGCTGCAGAGAAGTAACTCTGACACAGTGAATAGCCATGATACGTTATCTAAACGTCACAGGTCATGAGGTCACATCAACAAACAAAATGTCAACATTACAAGACACAATGTTACATTGTAAACAAGCCTTTCTGCAGCCTTTAGGACTTATAATCCGTACAGCCATGACGTCTTATCGCTTCTTCCAATGATTTTTCACAGAAATAACATCTACAACTTTAGATTTGACGTCGGCATATTGACAATATTTTGTGATTCGGTCGTGTCTATTTCAGATATACACAATCAATTATGTTAATGTTTTTAGCATGGGGATTGACTAATAGTTAGTTTATTTCAGTTCTAAACAAATATTTAAAACTTTAACGCAATTTTTAAAAAAAATAGTCAAATTCTGGCTGGGATTTCTGAGCAAACGTTAGTTACGTACGGCCTACCTATATTACCCCTATATAAAACATATAATATACAGATAGATCTGCTATGTACATACTATAAAATAATGGTGACAATCATATAAATTAGTCGCCTTCTCAACCTCGTGGGTTTCCTGCGCGCAAGCGAATTATTGAAATAAAATTAAACCACATGTTAGTCCCGAAATGACCTAGTGTGTGTTGAGTGGACGTTAAACCCTATTTCTCTCTCTCTCATATAAATTAGATAAGTTATATACACACTATTTGTAAAAAAATGAAAAGAAAAGGGAAGTAATGCTTGTCTGACTGAGTAAATGAGATATTAAAGCGTCTGGTGACATTCAGTATTCACGAACTATTTTAAAGATGTTATTAGAGGTTGCCAGATTTTCTATGCCAAAAAGAAGTGGTTTAATTGTTTGCTACACTTTTTATCCGATTTTGATGAAACTTAAATATATGTGTATATCCCAAATATCTCGGTTCCTTTCGATATCAGACCCTAACTTCCTGGGTTTTGGTCCCAGATTGTACGAAGAATCTTCCTACGCAAATAGTCTAAAAGTATATCAAGGTTGTGGGCTCTCTCTTAGAGTAAGTCACTCCCTGGATTATGGCCTCTGGTTGTACAAAAAATGACTTTTTATTTAACTTTTCCTCTGTCCATCTCTTTCAAAACGTGGTTTTATCTTGCTTGGTAACCACTAATTCGTGCATGTACAAGACGGTGCATGTACAAGAATCAATGCTTGATACATCAATCGGGCGTTGTCCGTTTCTTGATCAGCTATTTTGTTGTCGTCATGATGCGCCTCTTTCATCGTCTACCAGTGTGTATCCAGTATTTTCTTTATCTCTAGAATAGTCTGCGACATTATCGAGATGTTGAAAACAAGTGTCTTTTGTGAGTTTTCTTTTCTTTTCTTTTTTTTTTTTTGTCACAGACAAATCATTATATATCATCACCGTTCATTCCTTTCAAAACAATATTCGAGTAATAATATATTGCCTATAGATTGTATACATTAATAAATAAATGTATCAATATGTTCGTAATGTGAGAAAGTTTGTGTGCGTTATCCAAGGTTATCAGTTTGCAAACACGTCTGCGACATTTGTTTTGATTTCTGTTTCTAATTCTGATCATCACTCACTACATAAATGACAATCTTCATAGAGCACGTATAATGTTGTGACATGAAAAAATAATTTATCAGTCGTTGGTTATTTGTCATTGACTTTTAAAAAACCATTTTGTTTTATTGAAGAGAAATCAACGATTATCATTTAAGGGTTTAATGGAGTGAATGTTATATTTCGGCATTAGGTAAAAACTTGTACTAACCTTGTTTAAATCTCTTTCATCGTTTATTATTAAATCTTTTCCTTGAAAGCTAAATGTGAAAAGTTGTAAATTTGATCAGCGCTTGGCTCTCAGGTCACGTACGGATACAGAACATTAAAGGGGAAATGAAAATGCTTGAAAGAATAAAGCAATTTCTGGTTTTCACGCCGTTTGTGGTGCGTAAAGTATTATTGGTAAATATGAAAAATAATCCTGAATGCAAGAAAAAACATATGTCAAATGTGTGAAAATATTGTTTTTTAGACGAGAAATTCATCTGTTGTAGGATTAAATATCATCTCAGTATATTAAAAACGCATGTCACATTAATAAATGATCGTGTCTTTTTGCTGGGTAATGTGAGACAACACGAAGGCAGGACAAACAATACAATAGACAATATTAAAAGGGCTAACACACTTATTATCCACAGACTTCGACATCACAAACACGAATTTACTGGTCCATCTGGACCAGGGTAGATCTTGCTATTTTTCCGTGAAGTTATGAGCTGGCTATGCAATATGTAAGACAATTTCTAAATCCGCTGCCGACGTCGTGCACACTTTGCCCTAGAGCGCCATTTTTATTGGGATGCAAAACACCAGGGGCCTATTTCACGAAATTTTAACTAAGATAAGATCCCAATTTTAGTAATTTGATTGGATAATATTAGATTGATTTTAGTGCTTAGCCAATCAAAATTGAAGTATCTACTAAAATTGGGTTTTATCTTAAGTTAAAATTTCGTGAAACAGGGCCCAGCGCGTAAATGAATGTCCAATCGCACGTATTAAAGTATTTCAATACAAATGGTAGCAAACAAATGTTATTCAATTTATATACATCCATATTACATTAAGATGTGCCTTTTGGCCCATTTCCGTCCATGTTAGGTTCCAAAACATCCGAGATTTGTCATCTTTAAAACCATACTACCACAGCAGATTTAACAGATGGGCGGAGAAACTGCTGCTGTTCATCAATTTTGTCAATTGAAGTTTGGACTTTATATTTTCACCACTGGTTTCTGACAACTGTGCTTGATTTTGAATTCACGAAACCATATACAGAGTCCAGGGGAAGAATTAAGAATGATCTAAATCACATTTTTGTCTTTTCGCATAAAACGCAAACAGACTTTTGGACGAGAATGTTTACCACAAACAGAACAACAAGTGGGTTTAATTACAACTTAAAAATAATGTTTAATACGAACTATAATTACCATTACGACTGATTTCAATTTTTCAGGTTAAATAACGGGTACGGTGGACTTGTATTTGTTCGGGAGGCCATTTGTGATCGATTTGTATAGACAGAGATGGTGGGAGAAATGGGGTTTAACGTCCACTCGATACAAACGCCATTTCGGGGCAAACATATGGTGCAACTGTATCTCAATAATCCACTTCCACGTAAGGGGCTTTTTTTAAAAGTGAGACGACCCGGAGAAATCTCAAGCGGTTGGGAGACGACTCCACTTGATTCAATGACAGACCTGATGTAGTTTTACCTCGTTACCTCAGACCTAACTTTTAATACCCAATAACACTAAAACTCACTTTTATTCAAAGCATCAAGTCCTTGAATCATTCACCGTGGGTTCAACTTTCCGGCAGATTAATTAATGTTTGACCAAGCTTCTGTCTTTGTTATATGTACTACAATCAAATCATACCGAGATTTCCGTAATGGGCCAAGTCCCATGCTATGTCGGTAAGTAATTATTTACGTACTTTCACTGTGAATAATAATCAAATAATCCCCGCTTTTACGTGGCCGTATTTACTTTGAAACAGCCCCGTGGTTTTACATGATTAATTCAATTGAGAGAAAATAATCCAATATTAATGTTGTTATAAGTAAATTCATAAGCTGCCTTATTCCCTAGATCTTCAATTAATTGAATTAGTAGGCTTTGATATTGTTCTGGTTTTTTTATTACCCAGTATGGTATACATGTACATTACCAAAGCTCTGGCGAGTTTTATTCTATCAGTGCATTCGTCAGTTTAAATAACATCAGATATTAAGATTGTTTCGTTTTACCCTTGATATTGTCCTCCATTGGCAGTGAAGTGTAAAAATTGCGCGGACAAACGAAACGAACTAGAAAATTAGATTGTGTATTCTGTATTTTAAAAAAATTGAATAATATGTCGGGTAGTTACAGCTAAATTTACATTGATTATAGTAGTATTCATCTGTTATCACGAAATTCATCGTTTGAATACCTTGCCGAGAATAGATAATCCAGAACTTCCCATGCCTCAAATTCAGACCTTTGTTCTGCACAGATAGGGGAAAGTTGGTGCAACTTTAAAATTCTGCCTTATAGTAATTGGTCAAATGCTGTGAATTTCATCGAATATGAAACGTTTTTAAAATTGTACACAGCCGCATATCTACGATGCACCATAAGAACAAATAACCTTAACGAAATTAAATTATTTGTTTAGCCATCTATTTACGCCGGGGTACAATAATTCGGAACGTCTACGAGACTTATCTTGGCAATATTTTACGTCGACAGTTTCTAAGTCACATTGGCCCAGAGATGAACTACGAATAGCGCCGATTGAATCTAGGAATGGTGGGACAGGTTTAGTGCTGGAAACAATGCCAATTTTATCATTGATGAGTATTTAATATAAAACATGTTTGGTAACCAATTGGGTCGCCAATGTCAATTGTTGCGCGTTCCATGTTGGGATTATTTTATCAGAACAGATATTTCCCCCCTTTAAATAATGCACATTTTCTCATTTGTATCATTTTTTCTGGGTGGCAGCCTTTGTATTTCATGCTTCGTAAAAATATAACTTCTTTTTTAGAGGGTTAGTTTTTCATTTTAAAAAAGTCATTGATGCATAAGCTTAAAGATGACATCTTTCAGTAACACAACCCTGCAATGGGTTCGATAATCAAATTAATCACTTGATAACCGCGAAGCATGCTGTTTAGTAAATCAATTCAAAATTGTATGATTGAGTTTCCTAATAACTGTATTTTCCATTCAAATAATAATATATCAATTTTCATAAAAAGGTATTTCTTTGCGAATAAAATAATAGTGAAAAATAACCAATACGCTATGGGGAATGATAAACGAGTAATCATTTGGTTTGTGGCGATTTATCAAAGCGATGTGATCATTTTCGCTGTTACATTCGACGGCATTAACGTATGATTATTATAGAGCAGTTAATTTCAATGAAGCCGACACACGAGATCATCGACCGAATAAAATAAATAGCCAGAGCAATAATTACACGAACACGTGATTGTTAATTCCTCGAACGAGAGGTGGTATAATTGATGTAAGGATCGCCAGAAATGAAATTGGGTTTAACGCCTGTACTTTCTAGGATTTATGAAGATGGGTAAAATCGCCATACGGTGTGCTATGAGGAAAGTTCTACCCCAACAGCGGCGCTACAGCTTACAGTTATTTCGAATTCCAGCTGTCAAGGTTTATTCTACGTAAACACGCAACTCGGATTTCGTCCCATCCGAACGACTATACCTTGTCCCTTCTAGCCCCTCATCGCCGGCCTGCACCACTGACTGACGGGGGGGGGGGGTCACGTCGGAAAAGGGCGATGAATATGTGAAATTTCAAACCGTACTTTCGATGTAGACTGGACTTAAATGAACATGATAGCATGAAACCTAACGATGTTCATCGGTCTCAGTCCAACCGTCCGCTACCTTCGGCCCTACAGCTCCCCCTTTACCGAAAACCCTTGTAACAGATTTTAAAGATTTTTTTTTTCCATTTTTTTTGGTCAATTATTGGGGTCATGACAGGACACACCCTACCTTTCAAGCCGGAATTATGAATGCTATAAAGACCATAGAGCGGATGGGACCATTCAATTTTGCCTTGAATGATCGAGACTTTGTTTTTTATTGTACCAACGTCAGTAATGATGAGCGAAGATAGTCTAAAATTGAATCGCTAATATCTTGGTTTAGAGTGAAGCAATGTGACTGAAATTTTCAGTATATTCTGTTTTCATTATCTATACATTAAACTATTGAGAACTGTCAACTCTTATCTAATCTTGCCTAATGGATCTTTAATAAGGCGATATTAAATACTACACCCCATTGGTGATTTAATTCCAGACTAGTTTAAGGTTATTACAAAATTCTAAATAAACATACTTAATTATGATGCAACTATGGGGGAATTATTTTTGTAAGAAATGATTGGGTTGAATTGGACAAATTACTATAGAATCTCATTTATTCTGTTTAACTTATAATCTGGACATGGTCGAGTATGTGTATCAATTACACGTGGTCACCTGAGCTTCATCAATGCATCGATTGGTTACTACATCAAAAGCTGTTCCAGATGGACACATTAACATAATGGAAAATCCCCACATGCACTGGACATACCGGTGACAATCGTTTGGGTGGGCAAACGTTCTTGAGAAAAACGATGGACACATTTTCACACAATTCTTCGTTTCCTCATTCCAGCGATTTTCGTACGGGCAATTTGAAAGTACTGCACGACCTCCCTGACATGCGAAATACTTGGTGAAATCTTGTTCATAAGCGAAAGTATATCCATCAACGTCACAAAGACCTGTAAATAGAAGAATAAGATGTATTGACCACACGTACATGCAGTTCTAGACCACTAAAGCAAATTAATATCTGTTTTCCATTTACACTACAATCAACATTTTTTAGCCATTTGTTTTCAAGTGACGGGAATTGGTCTTTCATCTCGCTGATGCTCAGGCACGCAGTCTTGGGCAACAATTATTTTAACAATTAATTATACTTAGAGGCTTCTGGTCGTGATTTGTATTTTTCAATCCAAGCTTAAAAGTACGCACACACACACACACACTTTAGCAGTGGGGGAAACCGGAAGACAGGGTTAAACCCTACGAAGTTAGACAGGCAATCCAACTCTACTTTCATTTAGAATTCAAATTGATATTACATGTATACATAGATTCAAATGACGACCATGTTGAATAGAATCGAAAATCAACAAACATTCTGAGAGTATAGCAGAAACAACATGTGTCTCTGATAAAGTGTTTTACAGTGATTGCATTTAAAATAGGCGGACATAACGAATATGTTTTTTATGAATAAATATTCCAGATAGGCCTACATATAAATATTGTAAAACTGAATTTTTACTGAATAGGTATGTGGCTCTGTTATATAAAACAATGTATTATATCTGAAACAAATACCTCTACCTCAAATTTACATACACAAATTTAGGGAAACAAGATTTTAAGTCACCATTTTTTTTAATTCAGTAAATACTTAACGGAACACCACTTGATGCCTACTTAAATCTATAACTCTGGTGTGTACAGCAGTGCGCCCAACTCAAATCAAAAATCTTAAAGTTAAATTTAAAAAGAAACCAAATGGAAGACAGACAGACGGAGAGATAACCTATAATCCCCCAGGAGAGTAATAAAGGAGTACTATTTCATGGCAGTTCGCTGGCTTAACAAGTCTTAACTTTTTTCTTTTTTTTTTTGCCATACAAATAATTTATAACACCAGCTTTTGGGGTCTCGATGCAACACCTCTAACATTTTTTTTTGTCACACTAATATTTAAAAAAAGTCATATTTATTCATAGAAACTTGATTTAATCCGAAATCCAAATATTGTTCTGTAGGAGAGTTTGAGTAGAGAGAATTCTTTTGTAGAAATGTTTAGTTGGTGCCTAAGTAAGTATTTTGAACTTGGGTGGACACTCACCACGTGGTAGGATATATCGCTATGACGTCAACAATGATGGCCCTCTACGTTATATCAATTTTCATTTTTGAACGAATACCATATAGGCTTTGAATGACGGTTTTTCGAAATTCAGAAGTTCGCTCGATTAGATTTAGCATTAAAAATTTGCGAAAGTTTCCGTCATCATTTTTTCAACATTCATGATGGCTTATCTCCGTCATTGTTTGTGGTATCAAGTTGAAACTTGGTAGGAATAAGAAACACATCGATGCCCTCAAAATGACTTATTCTAACATGTTGTGACCATTTCCGTAGACTTTCGGATATTACCGAGGCCTTTCGCGTTTCCCGAACATGAATCGTTTTCTCCATTTTATAGATAGACCAAAAATGACATATGGTGATGTTAGCCCAAGATATTATCCTTCACTTTCAGAGACCTTGTTGTATAACATTTTCAACTGTTTTCAAATCTTCAAATCGATATCCAGCCGCCATTTTGATTCCGATTTTCGAAAACTTTTTTTTTGTTTTGAATCCTTAGGGATTCGATTTTGAATTTTGATTTTATAATCCCCCGGTTTCACTTTCAATTTTCTTCGACTTTTCAAATTCTATCTGGTGACCTAACCTTTTAATGACCTTTGATGTTTTCATAAATGGTGACCCTAATCTCTACTAACAATTAATATCAAAATTGAGGTTTAACTTGAGGTTTTATTCAGAGTTCAAAATGACAGTTTTTTTTCCAGTTTAATAGGAATTCAATAATGGATAGTGTAACTTGATTGTTGAAGGGGGGGGGGGGTCCGAGGGTTAGCGTGCGCGCGCTGTATCATACGACCTGCCATGGAGTCAACTGGCGTGGTTTCGAATCCCCGGTTGTAAGTGGCAAGGAGTAGGGTCGCCTGTCCAACCTCGTGGGTTTTCTCGGGACTTCCTCTCACTGCTAAAAACCCCTACGCACAAGCGAATTATTGAAATAAAAATTAAAAAACAATATATTATTGTCGAAATGACCTAGTTTGTGGACGTTAAACCCCATTTCTCTCTCTCTCTCTCCCTCCCTCTCTCTCTCATTCTCTCTCTCTCTCCTCTTGATTGTTGAAGTGACAATGCGTAGCAAGGTGTGTCCTGACGTACGGAATAGAGTTGTTCATCCACAGTTAACCCGTTTGTGAAGTCGGGTCATGACATATCAATAGATTTATTTCTATCAAGAATGGAATGCCATAAGACAACATAACATGTAGCAATTGGTTAAATAATTGATAACACCAGCCTTAAAGATATCTGTTTTGTCTAACTAAAATTTATATAACTATATATGTTGTTAATATTGATTTGCCATTTATAACTTCGTCTTTTATAAACTTGGAATTACACAGTGTGGTCCAACCCACATTTATCTCTTTTAGGATATGTAATATATCATATTTTCCACTGACAGCGTATAGTAATATTATTAAACCTTGGTGTTCATATATATAACATTTGACGTTTCAGCTGAATATATAGTGGGTGTTGCTACAAGATACAGAAAGTTTTTTATGTGTTGTTTAACATGCCCTCAGAGTCTTCCTTACCGAAATGTGGGCGGAATTTGACTCCTGTAAGATTGAACCTTTTCAATGCCTACGGGGTATACACAATTCTATGGAATATAGTTTTTATAACGCTATATAGGCCAGATTTCTTTGGAAAAAACGAATTTGCTGTGATATTTTATGGTTGGTCATACGGAGGAATTCTTTCGAAGTTAAGACTCGCCCATTTATTTTATGTGGAGTTACTGGCCTCGCGTCTTTAAATATCCGTTGCATTAGAAATATGATTAAGTTGACACCACCATATTATTATACAACTATAAAAGCCCTAAACAAACAAAGATAAAATTATTAAGTTGTTTTGACATATAGTCAAATGGCAGATGGTGGGTTGCCTTAACGACGCCAAACATAAAACTAATCTAAGATATTAACACACTAATACAATCAATAAATAATCAATCCTATAAGATAAAACAAGAGACTGATTTGCGTCTTAGAATATTTCGATTAGAAGTAGATTAGTTGATGTATACGTTTGGTGCCCGGGGTGGGGATGAAACAAAGTATCCCCAAAGCATTCAACCCCTTTCAAGTTCTACGGATATCCATATTTGCTTTATGGCCGGGTCACACTATTGCGTATGAGGGAAGCGTATGCGATGCCCATACGCACAGAATGCACCTGGAAATACCCAATTGATCGTATAACTTAAAATATTGAACCTATTCTGGCTAAGTACATCGTTATGGATGTTTGATACGTCAACACTTAAACACAAGTTTTCAAGAAACCAATTTTTTTATGACCACGACTGGGCGCCTGATAATAATCTCTTTTTTTTAATTTTGAATTCTAACTGTTAAATAATTAACGTATCATTTAAGGGCATTTCGATAAAATCTGTGACACCAGAATCTGCATTTGATGCCATACAAATGATTCGGACCTTTGTGTGCATAAAGACATATCAGTTTAAAATATCCAGATCTCGGTCCTCGGTTAATTCCCGGAGGCATATTAAACAGTTTTTAATTATTTTGCGATTATGGTGATTCATAGCGCCAGCTACATGCTGCAACACCCTTGTATCATCTTCCTCCTGGCTGAACTTCATAAGCTTTAAAACTGAGACCAAGGACAATTTTCGACCTGTATCAGTTCAAAATTTAAATGTGCATGAAGACTCATATTCCTGAAGCAATGGCCCGAGAAATCCCTCTCTGACCATTGCTGGAATAGCGTCTGTTTCTTGAACTTATGTGGGAGTGTGTCTATTCTTTCCGTTCAATGAAAGCTATCACTTAAGTATAATACAGCAACATGACAGTCCTTCGTTTAATCTGGGCCTTCCCTAAAACTTTGGACAGTGATTTAAGGTATTCAAAACGGTGAAAGTATGTTCGTTTCCAAACAGTATTGTTTACATTTCATTCGACTTGATAGCCTCGTTTGTCACGCAATTAGTTTTACTGCAGTATTCTGCTATGCACGGCTTAATTAGGCATAATAAAATCGTGAGTCATGACGTATACGTTATGTAAACATATTTGGTCCAATATTGGCAGCTAGTGATTTGTTGGTAGACGGACTACTGACAAATCAAAATTTAAAACAACAATATCCACTCATTATAATAGCAGTGTGTAGTTGGATTACCTCTAATCAAACGCAACACTGCGCGGAGTATGATGAAGACTATACAGTCTGTACATTGGAGTCTACGTACTTTGAAACTAATGTTGTGGGGGCCGCTTTGAATTTGTTAAGAGCCGTTTATAATTTTGAACAACACGTTTCCCTGACACTAAATAACCCACCGATTCGTTTTCTTTAAAAATCGTCTTTATCATATCGATCAAAATCTACCGTGCAGCTACATCAATTATCTGTTTCAAAACAATTTCGGCTAGTTCGACAATAAATTGACGACTGTTTAAAAAAAAACCTCGTCAAATTAAGGTCTGTGGAAGACGCATTCCGACACAGAATATACGTTGTCTGCAGGTTGGCAGTTTGTTGGTGGTACATCTGTGTATAAAGGAGGTAAGGATTCTCGTTCCGTGGAAAGGTCCCATCGTCATTGAATGTTAGGGAGGGTACACATACTGAATGCTCAACAGGGTACAACACGAAAACAGTAATGTCATTTTAAAGTCATTAACCCGGTCATCGAACACATAATGTATTGTAATCTTGTTTACTCCCTCGAGGGATCATTTCCAATAATTTAACGTTACATAAATCAAGTACAAAGCGATTTTGTTTTAAGCGAATACGGTACTGAATCAATCATGTCGAAGTGAATCAAACTGTTAGCTACCAGAATCATCAATTCTTTATCTAGTCTCCAACAATGCCTCTTCAAAAAGAAAGTAGAACGAAGATTGATTTGTACGCATCCAAATCATCTCTCGATCACACCAGTTTTGGACCAGATTGACCAGTATTTCGTGGTTTAAACAGAAAGTACATTACACAAAAATATTATATTATGGATACTCTAAAAGCATAATATAGGCATTAAGTACTGGTGTTGTCTGTCCGCCCACCTTGTATTCCACTTTTCTATCGCTCAGTTCTTCGGCATGCTGTTTGTTAATTTCGATTTGATTGAATGTCTGGTTTGTGTAGACTGATTGATTTGATATTTTGGTATGTTGTCCTCTGGATTGATGACTTGTGGTAGGAATTATTCAGCCATTTGTACACTGACACTACTACGTATCACATAGTACTTTGATAGCAATATAATGGTATGGTGTTTAACGTGTCGTTGACACTTTACTTTTGCTATTTCTAGACAAACATGGTCATTTTACTTATATTTTAATGTATCCAGGTTTGACCAAAAAGTGGCGTCTCCGCCTACTCATTGAATTGCCATTGCCAAGGTATATTTTATTGTCGAACTTCATAGTTCCGTCGCGTAATTGGTGTTGTACCAAATTCTTTATTGAATTGTGCCATATCCCCCACTATTACATTCTGACAAGTGAAAATAGTTCTATATTTTAGCAAAATAATCTTAAAATATAGAAACCAGCTACATTCACAAATAACTTCAAAGACGTTTAAATTGGGTTGACAAACCTGGACAAGAATTTTCACTGCAACTGACTGACCGTCCTTGCGTAGAATCACCTTGACATGCCTCGCCACCATACATTGGTCTCGGATTGTTGCAAGTTCGCGTCCTTTTCTCTGGTATTTCACCGTCGCCACATGTAACTGAACACAGGCCATCTGTTTCCCAATCAGTCCAAACTGACCAATTTCCATTTACTGAAGCACAAATGAAATATTAAAAATAAGTTGCTATGTATGTATGTACATGTATGTATGTATGTATGTATGTATGGTGATATTTTTACTTCCTGTTTTACATCCATGAATTGAAACAACGCTCAGTAGGTACATGTCTACAATGTAAATCTACAACCCACAGATATTATTTGTATCGATATATAACTGATTCTGTGGTCGACAGTTTAATCCATAAACCTAAATTATGTATATAAATACATTTGTATACAAATAACACTGTTTTGTGTTTAAGATGTCAGAGAACGTCAGACGTATTGACAGTTTATGATTACTAGATCAGTAACACCTGATATCACTGTTGTATTTCTACATTCTATCATTTCTGGACTAACGTAATGGCCAATAATTCGCTTGCGCGTAAGGGTTCTTAGCAATGAAAGAAACCCGGAGGACCCGGCGAAAACCTAAGAGGTTGGATGTTTGTAAAGCATTATTTAGGGTGAGAGTTTACATGGCCAGTATCAGCCGACATAGATATTCCTTTTGGATAATCAACTTTCACAATTTTGTAAATTGCAAAAGTTTTGAACGCCCTCCATTGACGTTAAGCGACTTTTAGAGAAACAAATACGTAAGACGAAAACTCGTTCTATTAAACTTTCTGCACTCACTAAGTGAGTCTCACTTTATATTGTACTGATATTTGATGTATGTACTAGCTTTTAATGGTCAAACAAATATATCTATGGCAGAGATAAAATCTTATCGAAATCAATTACTTTTTTTCTTTCGTATATTCTGAAAATTATAGAGGCAAAGATATAATTCTTTTGGTGAGTCTATACGTTGTGGATTCACAATTAAATTGTTAGGAGGATATACTGACCCGGACATGGTGTATTAATACATTCAACTTGTCGACGTTCAGTGCTGTCTCCCCAGCATTCTTCCCCACCATATTGTGGTTCTGGATTATTACAGCCACGTGTTCTAGTTTCGTTGATCAATCCTGTTCCACACGTTTTAGAACATTTACCAACGGGAGCCCAGTCTTGCCATTCACTCCAATTACCGTCAACTTAAATTAACAGACACATTCATATTATGTAACTGGGGTCAGTCCCCACTTTGAACTAAGTACGAAACAAGCAAGACAAAGGGGAATTTAAATCGGTTGATATGTGACAAACTAATAGACTTTTGACGTCTATATACTAAAGTTGGACGCCATTAAGTCTCAAGCTATCTGCTATTTTTAACTATTTTTATCGATTCGCTACCCAAGTATCGAGTTTCGACTACATGTCTTCCTGACGAAGACTGCATTAGGTACAGTTGACTTTAAAAAAAATATAAAGAACTTTCCTGTCTAACAAGCCTTTAATGTAGCACGTATAAAAACTAAACTATCTTGTTATCAGGGCCTTAACTCGCTCAGCGTAACGAGGAGGGCGTAAAATTGAAGAACAATGTCTATTGTGTTTATGGTTGACAATATTTTCGCCGGGGAAGGGGGGGGGGGATTGTTACTTGCATGACTGCTTGTTAAATAGGAAATCCGAGAAAATAAATGGTATTGTCGAAAGTGTATACAATTGTTGCTTACATTTTTTATTTTGTGTGGATTCTATTTTATAGGGTGTATTTATGGGTTTTTTTTTTATAAAAATGTATTGTTTCTGACGTAATAGTGCCGTAGTCATATTACACCAAAGTATCCAACACGTAGGATATTAAAGATTTTGAAAAGGAATATATATATATATATAACTTATATTACCGTCTTTGTCGTTGCGATTCGTATCATTGTTAATTTCTAGTTACTTAGAGTAATTATGTAGCTAATTCATAGGAATACTTGACATAACCCTAGACACAGTGCTTAGTTTGATCTTCAGAAATAGAGACTCGTGTGCCTTGAACGGGGCTATCGCTCGACACGTGCACATACGTAGTCTCGGGTGTAATGGGGCACCTGTGAATAATTGTTTAGTAGACTCTCCGTATCAAGTAGTTTTAGATAGTACAAACGACAGGGATTTACCCATATTGCTGAAGCAATGGTTACAAGCATTATCAGCTCAATGAGCAATTACTATAGTAATCTACATCAGTGGCCAGTTCATATTATACTTGTTATAGTCGCCTTGGAATTTCAATACTGATGCATGTACTGTACAACAGTTGCATTTACATTCTAATACGAACTAAAAACTCAAGAGCATTTATCAGATAAATTGATTGATATGCCAGTGACGCTTATAAACATATTCGCCCATAACTGCTTAAAGTGTGGTACTGGTTACTAAAGTCCAAATGCTCGTTGCCATTGCTTTGCTAAACTTAGATCCTATGCGAACGAATTTTACATCTTAAAGAAGTGAATAAATGAACAAAATGTCATTGCCTGACAGAAATGGCGTGTACGCTGCATTTATGAGAACGAGTTTTACAGTTTCGGAAAATGGAATTATACGCGGCATAAAAGGAAGTAAGTTTTACGTCTAACGTGGAAAGCCATTATGGCGAACTGTCTCTTCAAGACCTCAAAATACTATCATTACGAACAACGATAAGTGAATAAGCGATACAAGTTTAGCATTGTCTACCCATTAGCGGGAACTTTCAGAAGTGATAATAATAATTGTATTCCTCTTCAGTTTAAACAAACTCAACTTCAAGCGTTTTATTAAATTCAAAATGTAAAAAAAAATTTAAAATATGTCACTTCTGTCGAGAAGAGCGCAGAATGCCAAAGGCTACCTGAATAAAAAATATTAATCGTGAGTATAGATATAACAGTACAGAAAAAATTATGAGAGGGAACTATATGTGTAGGAAGATAAGCATTCCCGGTCTCAAGATGTCTTTTGTTTAGTATTTCCATTTAATTACTCTATCAATGGTTGCATTCAATTTAAATAAAACCAAATTCATTTATGGGACATGAACTATATTAAATGCATGTAAGTCCAAACGATATTCAAATAAAAAAAACTGAGTTAAATTAACGGGCCACCGCTACATAATCAACAGCAAATACAGAGACTAAACCTGTGCCAATGCAAATATTAATAACATGTCGGTCCAACTTTCGATTTTAATATACGTTTGTCTACACGAGGTCTAATTACTTCCTTAACATTTAAAGGCATGATGATTGCTTAAATGCTGTCGCCGCCAATGTCCGGTCAACTGAGCACAAACTTCTTAAAGATGCAGTAGTTTCAATCTTAAAGGGCCAATCCCGATATTTTTTTTAAGAATATAACTGCTTAATTTTGTGTTAAAATCCCTTAAAAATCCCGTTCCAAAGGGCTGAGCAACTAACTTAGTATTTAGGATACGTTTTCAAACAACTTAAACATGTCAGTCTTCTGGAAATTGAGACCGGTGTCCCAAACTGTATTATGCATTGTCTACGTAAAACCAGACTTAGTTTTAAATAAAAATAATGTCTAGTTGAAATTTGTCTTTCGCTATCAAGTACAGCACATTGGCCATTGACTATATAAACTTCTCAAGGAACGAGAATCGATTATCAGGTCACTAACGAAAAAATTGACCCGAAATCTTAAAAGGGTTACGTGTCCAGATAAGCATTTTTGACGTTCACGTCCAAACGACTCAATATTTTGAGCTGAAATTTTAAGACAAGGTCAATACACCATTCTCCTATATTTTCATTTTTGAGACCCTGTTCGGGACAGGCATTACACAAGACATAAATCTGTCTATAGCGGTCTATCTTTAGGCCTTAATATATATTATTGATTAAACATCAATTAACTTACCAAGACAATAATCAACTCTCGGTGCAATAGTAATGTCTAAATTTACATAAATACGTTTTGTGATTCAAGCGGTTACCGTAAAAATGGGTAATTAAGACTTTGTTTATTATCGTAAAAATGGTAGCAATGACAATCAAAGTTACACTGCTCTTCTAACGACGATAACGATGCTCCGATTGAAGTAATTTAACTGAAATTTTCAACATAATATTATCCTATCATTATTTATTTTTATACGCCCACGTGGAAATGTGGTCGTTTATTTCCGCCGCCCCCGTCCCTCCATCAGTCCGTCGGTCTTAGACAATTTATCGTGAACACTCAACAGACAACATTAATTTATCATCTGATTGTTTTGAAAATTGAATATGTTGTTAGATTAGTGAAACGAAGACGCTTATAAAATTTCAGCAATTTCCGTTAATAACATCTAGAGTTACGGTCCTTTGTTTCACTTTGTTGAACCTTGTGAATGCTTTAGCGACAAAAGTTATTATTCGATTTGTATGAAATTTATATTCATCATTTAACTTAGCGTTCATTACGTCTAGAGTTGTGGCCCTTGTTTCACTTTATTTGGACCTTATGAACGCGCATACGACAAAATTTATCCGATCTGTATGAAATTTATATTCACCATTTACATTAATTACTTCTTGAGGTGGCCATTGTTTCACTTTGATGAACCGTGTGAATGCTCGAACGACAAAAATATATCATCCGATCTGTATGAAATTTATATGCATCATTTAAACTAGTTAATAGAAGAATTCTATTGAATTTCACCAATTTCAGTTAATTACTTCCAGAGTTAAGGCCCATGTTTCATATTGTAGGACCGTGTAAGCCCGTATACGATAATCTTCTCGGTATGAAATTGTCTTGTAAAAGCCCCCATTACCTACAAAAGAATAGATACATGACAGGCAACCTATTTTTAACTATTTTAGAGAGATGTCTGCTCTTTATCTAAATCTTATATAATGCCCCTTTAGGCTAGAACGAAAAGTAAAATTTATTATTGGACTTACTTGGGCATGGGTCGGTTCCACAAATTTCCGATTTTTGCTTAAGTGAATTTCCTTCGCATTTAACACCCCCGAATGCTGGTTCTGGGTTGTTACATTTGCGGATTTTGGTGTAGATTTGTTCTCCTGTACCACATGTCGTTGTGCATTTGCCATTTGCTGTCCAATTACCCCAGTCACTCCAACCACCGTCAACTGAATAATATTAACATTGAATTGACAAATATTTGCTGCGAATCCCAAATTTCATAGTCGTTAATTTCATAGTGTTTTATTTTTGGGTTTTTTTTACGCGGAATGTTTCCAAGAACTGGAGACGAGGAACATGCTATCAATACATTTTATCGCTTATTCCAAGATTTAAAATGTACATCTTCATTGATATCGAATTATTGGTGTAAAGTTCATAGAATATCGGCATTGCCAAACACTAACGATCATGACAAGATGTGCCAAAAATATTCGATCATTTACCATCGAGTCATTGATGAATAGGCATCAAATAAGCATTCAAATATTCACAATATCTTCATTGATGTAGATCCGATTTGCCGATTTCCCGACTTGCACGTGATACATTGTTATTCCGCTACTATGCAAATTAATTTCTTTACAAGTGTATAGGTATAACTTGATAAGATATGCAAGTGCAGGTAACCCTATTATGTGTCGTGTTTTGGTGGGATCGTAAATGCAGGAACACAATAAAAGTAAACCTACATACCAGGACATGGATCAAAAGTACATTCGTCTTCAAGTGTTTCGTTATACCTTCCTTCACATTCCTCGCCACCGAATTGAGGTGCTGGGTTGGTACAGGTTCTGATGTGAATTTTCGATCGTTTTCCTGTTCCACAGGATACGGAACAGTCAGTGGTATATAACCACTTGCTGTACTCAGACCATCCCCCATTGACTAAAATTTACATACACAGATACGCATTTAATAAATACTGAGTGAAATGCAGTGGCGTGGGCGCACATGCTCAGCGAGGGGCGCAAGATTTTGTAATGGCGCCTCGGTGAGGTTATTAGTAGTTGCGGGCAACACCAAACCAAGAGATGAGCGAAAAGTAATATAGTTGTAATGAACCTGATTTACACAATAACTACTTACTCGGGCAAGGGTCTGGAGCACAGTTGACTGATGTTTCTTCAGATGTATCCCCCTCGCATTCTGCTCCACCATATAAAGGTGCTGGATTAGTACATGTTCTGTGTCTGGTTCTGATACCTTCTCCGCCTCCACAAGTTCTTGAACAATCGGTAATATCTCCCCAATCTCCAAAATCACTCCACCCACCATTCACTGAAATACAATTGCAAACCCGTATAACATGCTCCGCGAGGGGCGCACGATTTTGTAATGGCGCCTCGGTGGGGTTATTAGCAGTTGCGGGCAACACCAAATCAAGAGATGAGCGAAAAGTAATATAGTTGTAATGAACCCGATTTACACAATAACTACTTACTCGGGCAAGGGTCTGGAGCACAGTTGACTGATGTTTCTTCAGATGTATCCCCCTCGCATTCTGCTCCACCATATAAAGGTGCTGGATTAGTACATGTTCTGTGTCTGGTTCTGATACCTTCTCCGCCTCCACAAGTTCTTGAACAATCAGTAATATCTCCCCAATCTCCAAAATCACTCCACCCACCATTCACTGAAATACAATTGCAAACCCGTATAACATGATCCGCGAGGGGCGCAAGATTTTGTAATGGCGCCTCGGTTGGGTTATTAGCAGTTGCGGGCAACACCAAATCAAGAGATGAGCGAAAAGTAATATAGTTGTAATGAACCCGATTTACACAATAACTACTTACTCGGGCAAGGGTCTGGAGCACAGTTGACTGATGTTTCTTCAGATGTATCCCCCTCGCATTCTGCTCCACCATATAAAGGTGCTGGATTAGTACATGTTCTGTGTCTGGTTCTGATACCTTCTCCGCCTCCACAAGTTCTTGAACAATCGGTAATATCTCCCCAATCTCCAAAATCACTCCACCCACCATTCACTGAAATACAATTGCAAACCCGTATAACATGCTCCGCGAGGGGCGCAAGATTTTGTAATGGCGCCTCGGTGGGGTTATTAGCAGTTGCGGGCAACACCAAATCAAGAGATGAGCGAAAAGTAATATAGTTGTAATGAACCCGATTTACACAATAACTACTTACTCGGGCAAGGGTCTGGAGCACAGTTGACTGATGTTTCTTCAGATGTATCCCCCTCGCATTCTGCTCCACCATATAAAGGTGCTGGATTAGTACATGTTCTGTGTCTGGTTCTGATACCTTCTCCGCCTCCACAAGTTCTTGAACAATCGGTAATATCTCCCCAATCTCCAAAATCACTCCACCCACCATTCACTGAAATACAATTGCAAACCCGTATAACCCTTATCCTTGAGCAGTAACCACCGCACATTATTATGGGTAAAGTAGTGCCCATGATCCTTTAATTCAATACAGAGTGCCATTTTATGAGATGGGGTGGGGTGATTACAGAGTATACAATGAGACAGTCGGGAGTGTTTAAAAATGAGATTCATGTTCGACCAAATATTAACATGAAATGAAATGCAACAGGGATTGATGACCAACATTCTTGCGCCCTGTGTTTTGAAGACAGCTAGCATTTAACGACACAATAACACTCTTGCTGGCTTGGCAGCTCCAGAAAATAATAATAGCCTTATTCTAAGTACTAGATGTTTAAATGTCCTACATGTTGTGTAAATTATCCATTACATCCTATTTTACTTGTCCAGAGGGTTCGAAAATATTTTAAAATCCAAGGCACATTTGAAAAAGTTTACTTTAGACTTTTCAAATCATTTAGTTGAATTTTTTTAATTGGGTGTGTTAAGATGAAATTTGCATCATCAATTAATTGGAATATTGTAAAATAGTACAATTTGTTGACCAGAATAAAGATTGGGACATATTATTCAGTTACAACAAGAGTGGTATTGAGCCTTTAAAAGAACGTGTCTTTCTTGTTGTCAGATATACATAGCTGGATAAATAACTATATTTTGTTTAAGTGGCGCAGGCTGTTATCCCAGGACAGTTAGATCAATCTTCTTGAAACATCGGATTACAGTTGAACCACTAACCTAGGCTACCACTTATATTCTATTTAGTCTTAACCCAGTTAATGCAGATACTTTGGCTCTCAGTTTCGAGAAGTCGTTCTCTATTAGGTCCCATTAAAGGAGCTAAATCTATATTCTTTAGTACCTAGAAATGGACACAAATGGGTCGCAACGCATATAATAATGTAGTATGAATCTATATAAACTGATTTACATCAGGGGTTGAAAAGAATAAAATCATGGAGAGCTCTAAAAGCTGCACCTAAAATTACAAATTCTGAAAATCGCTCTCCTAAAAACCTGCACCTCAGATATTCTAGGAGAGTGTTTTTCAAAAGCCGATTTTGCTTATATTAAGTGCCCAATTTCAGTTGTACTGATTTAGAAGAGTTTAATATGTAATATTATGTTATAAATCTGTTTATTTTACATCTTTTTTCTCAGTCAAATGGTTGTAATAGGCCTGACTATCACAACCCGTTCAATATATTTATTACTTTTACAAAAATAATGCATTCTTCGTGCGTAGAGGAGTCGACTCAATGTTTTCTGTGACTTAATGATTCGTGTAATAAATACAATAGCCTACATCGGTCACTTTATATTTACTTCAAAGTCTCAATCTAGCTTTTTTTTCCCAAAAAATGTTGGAAATAAATTCGCCCTCATTTAAACAATACTTTCAGTAGAAACAATAATCGCCATATCATGGAATTCGCTAAATTGGATATACCCGAATGTGTAAATAACCCGGAGTTTTTCACCTTTCAGAATTCGTCTGCTCATTATTTAAATGACTAATAGATGGCAAAAACGTTTGTATTTCTACATTCGGAATCAATGCTACATTATTTTAATACTAATAAACAATTTACTTATTCGTGGTAATAAGTTATTCAGGTTATTAAATTTTCTTTAATTTTTGCACACGAATTGACAACGAATTGTCCGCCATGTTGGTATTGGTCGCTCTCACGTAGTCGTACGCAATGTTTTGAATCCGTGCTCATTTTATTTTGGTTCCACCACATATATCGGCCTATCAACGGTATTTCGTCATTCAGATCCAAGGCTACATTATTTAAAAATTAAGTACAATTTATACGTAATATGAGACGTTTTATTATTAATTAGACAAACAAAAAGCATCTATCGCAACATCGTATGGTTTTGACTTTTAAATACGTAACCCATTCTTGGTTCCGACTGTGAAAATAATACTATCAAATCAATGCCGATTATCGATAGTAAAAATAACTATTGATACCCAATACAAATCGGCGACCCATGGCCGTGGATAGTTAAAAATCGGCAACGAATCTGCGGCCAAATTCTAAAATTCGGAGGCCATTGCAGCTTAGGCAGACGGTAGTGTCTTGAGACCGTTAAATAAAAACAGATTATTTTTGCGAGAATTTTATTAAAAGCGTTCGCGTTAATTCATGTAAAAGGCCGGGGGATATTTTAAAAAGAGAACCGTGAGTTAGCCTTCGGTACGAGGAGCGTTGTTTGTAAAATTCGGGTGCGTCTAAAAATATGTACCTGAGTTTCACTTTAGGTGCGTGGTAGGTGCGCGAGCGCTTTCGCGCGCCTTTCGTTTCGAGCCCTGATTTACATTCAATCCAAAGTGAAAGATAGTCTTTGGCGTCTGGTTTTTTCTTAGGGATATGTTTAGTTTCGTTCATCGAGTCTCGTCTTCAAAAATGGCACTCGATATCATTCTTGCCAATTTCAAAATATTCATTTTGTCGTAAATATTGGATATCAGAAGCCCATCTTTTCACAGAAAGATTGCAACATTAATGTTGATTTAAACTGGCCAATAAAATTTCCCTCATACCACACTGTATGGCATATGCCCGTCTTCGTTAGCCCAGTTCGGAGCAGAACAGTAGGACGTTAAACTCCATTTCATTTCATTTCCTTTAATACTCTATCTTTTTAATCTTTTGTGTTGTAGCTTTTATTGGATAACACACTACCTCGCCAGCCACCGATAGATATATTGGTTCGTTGAATGGAAGGGGTCAATTGAGAGATTTCAGATTCCTAAACAACTAGTATCACATTTCCGGTGGAACAATGGAATCTGAGGTCAGTATGCTTATGTCCTACATCATCTATTAGCAGAGTTGCCAGGAAACCCTGCTTCTATCCTTGTGTTGACCGAGAAAAAATCCCGGGATTCTTCAGTCCCTTCCTGTGTTAGTGGCGCAAGGCGGAGGACGGGTATCTGGTCATTTGGGAACAAAAAAAATCCGGGTTCCGCTATATAACACTGACAGCACGCACAGAACTCAAAATAATGTCTAGGTGCGTAATGGCAAAAAAACCCCAAACATTCAGAACCGTTTGTCTTAAGTTTAAAGGGAAACAACCCCGATTAAACTTACATACTCTGGTGTTATTGAATGAATCATACAAGAACCTCAAAACAACAGTCGAAGTTACCTGTGAAACATTAAAACCCATTGATAAGTTTTGTTCAGACCAACTGGCAGATTATATATTTGACAAAACATATCAAGCCTCCAAGCCTTCCACAAAGTGTTTATCTGTATCCAAAAACCCAGATTTGCAGGTAATAGTTTAAGCTGAGGCTGAGCAGTGTGTAGATTAGTCATAATGGAGCAAACAACATATCGACACCCAAGATACTACTATCTTAATTGATGGCATATCATATTGTTAAACTGCTCAAATACTTTTATCCGTTTAAAAGGAAAAGCCACTGAGCGTAGTTTAAAGGGGTCTAATTTGCTAACATATTTATAAAACAAGAATCTCACTTACCTAGGTTTTACCTCGGATTGGGTGGCCTAGTATTTTAAGGCGTGTTCTTTAGATCGCACGGTCTGTCTTTGAGTTAAGGGGCGTGGTTTAGACCCGAAATCATGTAAGTGGATTTTCTCGGGGTCATTCGGTTTCCTCTCACTGTTATGTACCACTGCGCATCAGCGAATTATTGAAATAAAATGATATAATGTTAGACCCGAAATTATCCACTTTGTTCCGAGTAGACGTTAAACTCTTTCCTTCCCACCCGATTCTCTCTATCTCCCTGTCCCTCTCTCACTCCTTGTCTCCCAATCCCATTCTTTATCTGTGGTGATTTGCGGTCAAGGTCATAAAACGGCCACTGAAGACCTAACGTCCGCTCACTTCAGCCCATTGTTTGTTCACCCTACGACGGATCTAACCGAACCGTATGACGACGACCTTGACACAGAACGGAAGATTATCAATGAACACGTGATAGCAAACGCAAGCGTTTTACCAGACTCGACCTATTCATGTTGAATGAAATAAATATTAATGTTAGAAAATTTTGAATGTACAGAAAAGTTCTGGTGATTCGAAGCAAAATTATAATAATACTTCCGGTTTTCGAAGTTACATTATTTCCGGTTTTGACAAAACTGGGTATTCCGGATCTCTGTGACATCCGACATATTGTAACGACCCCGTATGATATCGGATTTGACAGAGTCCACTGTATTTGCATGTCAATTGTCAAACGTACTATATAGAAGATTGTTGAACTATTGTCACGATGTTGAATCGTGTCCATCCTCCATTAGCTTTACCAGGGGCATCTGTCCAGTATTAATGCTTTTCATTTCTTTCGTTTTAGTCTTCAAGCGTCTTATATAACGGAAGCCCATCTTAATAACGGAAAATCCATCATAATGAAACGACATTAATTTAGTCTGAGGATAATAGTAGATGTTTAAAGAAAAGTGATTACTGCCATTAACAGGAAATATAATTGCGGGTTAAAACACAATGCATCTCTCCAAATCGCCTATTGGTTAATAACACCATTGAACAAGGTCATCTTATACTTTTACATTTCTATCATCCTATGTCTAATCGTCGATCAGTTCTCGTGTTCTTTTAAAAGACAATAATCAGTCTTGAACATGACCGTAAAATAGTAGACCCGTGTAATCATCTAATGTACCACACAGTACTCAGTAGGTCTAATAAAAAAAACAGGTCCCTAGCTAGCAGGGTGTGGGAGGGGACAGGACACCCACACACGCCCCTGGAAAAATTCGGCGCTCTTTGCCCAATAGGGAAACATCTGTGGGGAGCCTTATTCTAGAAGGGCGTCTATAATGACATGATTGGCGGGTGCCTTATACTGGCAATCAAGGATTGTCGGGCAACACATAATGCCGACCTGGTCAATGGGGCGCACTCTAACCCAATGACGAACTTTTCGTTTTTCTCATAACTTATTATAGGTACGTTAAAGTCGTATGCCTTCCTTCAATTTTTTATAATGTTCATATCAAATACCATAATACGCCAATATCGCAAATTCAACCTCAAAATTGAAATTGTCCGTCATTTTCCGGTGCAACCCCGTTTCTTTCCAAATCTTCTGGGGGGAGGGCACTCTATGCCTTTCTCCAAAGGGAGGCGTATCACGGTACCGTCGAATGAAGGTACATCGGCGCTCCCAGAAACATCTGCTACCTCCCACCTCAACAGTTTTGGGCTAGCCACGGGCCTGAATAATGATACGTATAACAATAAATTAAATATATCCACAGGTTTGTTGGAAACCACTCAACAGTTTGACAGAGACTATACTAATGAACAAAAAATTTAATGAAGGAACTGGATAAAATAAAAGACATCTAAAGGTTAAATACTAACAATAAACAGGTGTGTTGGAAATATATTTCATGGTTTAACAGAGAGCTACTTGTATATCTTTATCTTGAACTCTAATGGTATGTAGCTTGGACATTTATTCAAATGACAAGCCCGCGATGAACACTCTAGTCTATCGCATAGTTGTGACTTTGAGCGCATTAACATGTAACAATTAATTTCAAAATGGATAATCCAGACATCGTTTATTATTATCGTGTCACCGCTAGCAATGAAACTCGAGACTATGCAATTCTTCAAACAGTCATAACTTCGCTCAGAATTAAGTAACTTGACTAAAATTTCTAATATACACCCTTTTCATTATCCATTTTCAATTAGTATAGTGGAGACGGATAACTCTTTATTTAAATCTAACACAATGCTACTTTAAGGACAATGATCAAAAAGTAAGAAACGGGATTTGCATAGGGATGCACATCCATAACATGATACTATCTTTCCTTTTCGATAGGACAGGGTTATGACCCGAAGAGATTGTCTAAGCACTATTCAAAACATAAAAGCATTAAATTTAAAGCAAAACTTTCGTCAAGCACGTGTATAGAAATGTATACACGTCATTATTAATTAAGACATTTTTAATTGACCCCGTTCTCTTGATGCCCTAAGCACGTGCTTATTTTGTTCAATGGTTTATCCAACCAGACAAATGTGTCGACCGTAATCAACTCTTTTTTTTATCAAACTTATTTTTGAACATGCACATAATTTAGAAATTCGAACAATATTGTCCATTGTGTATCGATTACTTACTGTAAACCTAATAAGTTTACAAAGACTGGACGTGGTTAGTTTTGATAATATTGCTGCTTTGATATTTATTATTTTAACACTAAACACAAAAACACGAACATTTTCAAAGCATTCCAGACGATTAAATTCTACACGCGCCATTTCTTATAGATTTCTTATAACAACATTTCTAAACTCATGTTAAAATGTTTTCAAAATGTCAGTAGTTTTTGTACTGTAATAATTTAGATAGATCGATAATAATGTGTGTGGGCGATTTTTTTTCGCTTGTTAAACCAATGAGCAATTACTAAGCAATCAATGTTGTCGAAATGAGAGCCTTATCTAGACGAAATGGCGGCGCTGTGTGTGCGCGAACCACTCGGCAAAAATCTCGACAGATTCTGGAACGTTCCGGAACCTACATCTAGTCTCGGCTGTATGACTGTAAGTGATATGTACCTACGCCCATTACATTTGCGATGAGGCTACCGGTTTACTTTAACAGGAAAACTTGACGCTATTACAAACAAACAAGAGACCATGGATGCAGCCGGGACTTTTAAAGTAGCTTCAAGACATCATGGGTGCAGCCATGTTTCATCCGGGACCTTTAAAGTAGTTCCAATATGGCGGAATTCGTCATACAGCCGAGACTAGTGATGTAGTTTCCGAAATCTGTCGAAGATTGCCGAATGTGCGCGAACAATAAATTTGTATGCGAAGGATCAGGAACGGCCTCACGTGACTAGTCATAATGGCGGACGCTCATGGATGAACATTTATTAGTTATGGCGAGCTGGCATATTAGCTTGAGCTGTTTGATCAAATTATATTGCCCCAAGAATGATTGACAATGTTTTTTACAAAGTACAGTTGGCAGTTTTTTGTTAACAAACAGCAAGTCAATATCCACAAAAGTCAGTGCCACATACACGGGCTATTGTTTTTAGCTATTGAAAATCGTTAACAAATTGTCTTCAAACAATTTCCGTTTCGCGCTTGGTTAAAAGCAATAACTTGATTTAATAGTAATAACAACCAATTATTGCAGTTTAATTGCTCGATAAATGTTGTTGTCATACATTCCATATGGATTCGAATCATATTTCAAGGAAAATAATGCTTTTCGTTTCTCTAATATAACTGCACACACAGATTTACCTTTATCTCGTCTGACTCACGCATAGATAACAACAATAATAGGTAGGTTTGTTTCTGTTTCAAGCATTGGCTGAAATACCTACCCGGACAGGGGCCTGGGTTGCAATCAACAATCTGAGTTTCAGCTGCACTGCCTTCACAATCAGCACCCCCGTGAGCTGGTGTCGGGTCTGAACACGTTCTTGTTCTGGTCTGATTTTGTTGTCCGACTCCACACGATACAGTACACGTGTCAGTTGATGCCCATTCTGAGAAAGAACTCCAACCACCTTCAACTAATAGAAAACATACAGGTCCTTGTTAAATAAAAGGTTTCTGTTTTGGGTCTATTATTAGCATTAAGAATATCTTCTGACAATGTTTACTTCAGTAGGTGGAAGATATATTAAAAGTCTCGAAAGATATCCCATACTTCGTAGCACACTAGCGCTTGATATTTACAGAACGAAATACAAATCGACTTTGTGCACTCAATATAGCATAATAGTATGCATAATAATATACTCAGTACACGGGTTTGTATTAAAGACACAAATAACATATTAGACCATGGGTTGAGATTAAATATCCATACACTTAATAAAACATAATTATGGATGATATTTAAGATAATGTAACATAATAGATACACGCAGCTTACTGGGACATAAGTGTGTATTAAAAACAAATCTAACCGAACAGAATCACGTAACTTTCTAGGATAAATGTTTGTTTTGCCATCAACATATTATATTATATTCACTGGGTTCATAATTTTTAAAAATGGTTCTAATCCATTTGTAAGTTATTTGCAAGAGTAAATCATGGGTTTGCATTACAGACATTTGTAATTTACTAACCTGGAGCGGTACTAAAGATATATGTAAAACCCATGCGACTTGTTAAGATGCACATAATTCAGGCTCGTAGCCTAGCGGGGGTGGGGTGTCCGAAGGCGCCGTTTACCGTTTGGACGCAATACGAAGTCAACAACCAACGTGCCCATAACAGTATGGACGCCACATAAAGGCGAATGACACTGGCTGGGCGCCCCACGACGAGATTGGTGGGATGCCCAACCAATGTAACTTGATTTTATGGGCGCATCGACAATCGTGTCGTTATATATGAGGCGCCCTATAATATCTCACACGATTAACACCACAACTTGATTGATTGGGTACCCAAAAAGGCTTGATCGCTGGGGTGTCTTGTCCATATATTTGTTTTTGTGTAAAATTGTGTGTGGTGCAGTGCCCATGCACTTAATATGATAATGACAATATATGATTGTCGGGCCACATATAATGACTAGAAAGATTAGTTGGGCGGCCAGGAATTGATCAATGGCACACCCAAAACGGCATGATTAGTGGGGTACTTATCCCAGAGAGACGCCCATAATGCCGAGATTGATAGGTGGCCCACGAAGAGATCATGGGCGCCAATAATATAATTGGCGGGGCACCCAAAATGCCGAGTGACATTGGTTGGACACCCAAAACAGTGTGATAATCTTCAAAATTCAAACAACTACGAACTTTCTGATAAATTATTACAGGTACATAAAAGTGGTTTAGTGGTATACCTTCTTTCAAATTTATATAATGTTCATATCAAAATATCATAATAAGCCTCAAAATGTATATTTTCCGTCATTATCAGGCGCAACCCTTATTTTCCAAAACTTTTTGGGTGAGAGAGCACCCTGGACCGTCAAGTGTAGGTATATTGGGGCCCCCGCCAGAAGACCCATCCGCCCTTCCCAAACAATTTTGGGCTAACTACGGGTCTGCATAACTTACTAAGGTGTGATTTGGTATTCAAGAATCACGTAATTTACTAGGGTGTGGGTATGACACTAAAGCTTGTAACTTACTAGGATCACGTAATTTCCTTGGGTGTGGGTTGATATTAAAGATACACTTAAAGATACACATAACTTACAAGGACGTATTTTACTAGGACATAGAATGACACTAAATATGCAAGTAACTTACTAGGATGTGGATTAGCATTAACGCTATAACTTTCTAAGGCGTGGATTATTATTCAAAAATCACGTAATTTACTTGGGTGTGGAGTGGTGTCAAGAATCATGTAATTTACTAGGGTAGATACACATAAAGATACGCATAATTTACAATAATGTGGTTTAAAATTAAAGATACATGCAATTTGCTAGGATGTGGTATTGAGGAATCACCGAATTTACTATTGTTTTGGTTGATATACATAAACTACTAGGATGTAGTTAAAATTAAAGATACAAATAATTTGCTAGGATGTGGGTTGACATTAAGGATACACGTAACTTACCAGGACATTCGTTTTGGTTGATACACATAACCTACTAGTATAGTTAAAATTAAAGATACAAATAATTTGCTAGGATGTGGGTTGACATTAAGGGTACACGTAACTTACCAGGACATTCGTGTGCGTTACAATCTACGGGCCGTTGTTGACTATCGCTTCCCGTACACTCTGCTCCGCCATAAGCTGGAGCGGGTTGAGTACATGTTCTTGTCCTAATCTGTTGTTGAGAACCTCCTCCACATGTTTTAGAACATGGCCCCGAATTGCGCCATGATCCATAGGAAGTCCATCCGCCATTTACTGTAATTCATATTTGTTCATAATGTAGGCAAAATGTATTAGATGCGTGTATTTTAGTGTGGATACATGTAACTTTCTACGAGATTGTATTAAATATAAATATATATATTTAATATATTGTATTAAAGTTATGATACAGGGATCTGTATTACATTCTACAGGTCTTTGTTGACTTCTACTACCACTACACTCTGCCCCACCATAAGCAGGAACATGTTGAGTAGATGTTCTTGTCTGGATCTGTTGTTGAAAACCTTGTCTTCGAACAAGTTCCAGAATTGGTCCATGGTTTATATGACGTCCATCCGTTGTTTACTGTAATTCGTGTGGATTAATTGCAAACTGCAGTCAATAAATGATTGGTACTGCGGTGTTCAGACAATTCAGAAATCGTGCGAAAGTGAGACTTTAGTATTTTGGTATATGAACTGTTATAAAATTTATGTCGTTCAATGTTACTCACGTCCAATGTTACTCACATGTCTCATATTTACAGTTAAAGATTAATAGTTCGACCGACTTTGAAGTACCGGTTCATGTGGAAGGAAACTACACAGACAATGCCCTGACAAACCCTCTATCATGTCAGTTGACATAGCTGCCGAACTTGTGTTACTTTCCTTTCTTTGATGTTATAAACTAGAGCATTGCATTGAAGATAAATAAGACATGCGCCTGTGTACTAAAGACGTAACCTCTTGCTTTACCTCTTAATAATAATGCATCTGACCTACCAGGACATGGATCTGCATTGCATCCTACAGATTTTTGTTGGCTACTACCACCACTACACTGTGCTCCACCATAAGCAGGAGCAGGTTGAGTACATGTTCTTGTCTGGACCTGCTGTTGAGAACCTCCTCCACATGTCTTCGAACAGGTTCCAGAATTTCTCCATGACCCGAATGATGTCCATCCACCATTAACTGTAATATATTAAGATGTCATTCATCGATTTTATTTAAGGTCGTAATTGTCAGCCCGGTTTCATTTCTATTTAGGTGGTATGGAAGGTCGAATGTTAGCGCCTGTGCGCTGCTTCATAAGGTCTGTCATTAAGTCAACTGATGTGGGTCACTTGTCCAACCTCTCTGGTTTTCTCATGGTCCTCCGGTTCTCTCCCGCTATAAAGGCCACCTACGCGCAAGCGAATTATTGAAATAAATGAACCATATTTTAGTCCCGAAATGACTTAGTTTGTGTCGACTGTTCGTTAAAAATTCAAATATACTCTCGTAAGAAAATTATGTCAAAGTATTCTGGAAACAGAGCAACGACACGCGAATTCCTAAATGACAAAATTTACACCGAAAAGGGGTTGCCGGTGTTTCCAAAGTAGATTTTTAAATTAAAAGAAGTACAAAAACTTCCGGTCACTTCTTTTGGGGTTTCACAAGATTTCAAACAGTTCATCTTTTGATTATCAGTAACATTTGTCCAGGCAAGTCATATGACTACACAAATCATCAGAGCGAGCTTTGTAAATTAATGAAAAGTGTAACTAAATTTAAACTAAAACAAGTGTATCTTATATTAAATTTGTTTGACCTACCAGGACAGGAGTTTGTGTTACATGGAACAGATTTTTGTTGACTACTACTTCCAGCACACTCGGCTCCGCCATAAGCAGGAGCAGGCTGAGTACATGTTCTTCCACGAATCTGTCGTTGTGAGCCCCCTCCGCATGTCTTAGTACAGCTTCCAGAATTTATCCATGATCCGTAGGAAGACCAACCGCCGTTTACTACAAACAAGCATAATAAATACAAATAAATGACACGAGTGATAAAAATGAGGTCTAGTTTAAGTTATGCAGTAACGAGAACCATAACAACCCTGGAAAGAATAAGAGACGAATTAACTTAATTTAACAAACCCTTAATATATTTCCAGCAAGGCATAAGAATATGATCCACAATACGAACAAACGTTTACTATAGACAAATAGCGTCATTAAGTATAGTATCTCTGTACAATGTACATAAATGTATACGATTATTATTTATCTAAACTATAGAATACGATTATTAGAATGCGAATTTGATCCCCGACGAAAATTATTCGGCCGAAAACATCTAACATGCTAGATATGAACGATTGATTGGGCGAATAGAATCGTCATGGCTGCGATTGGGCGAAAAAAATACGCTAGTCTCTGTCCACCACGTAATTCTAAAATACGATATTTTTTTTTTTATCTAAACTAGTTATAGAATATATTATTTGTCTAAACTAGATATGGAATGCGATTATTGTTAATCTAAAACAGTTACATAAAATCCTTATTATTTATCTAAGCTTGTTACAGAATGCCAAAAAACTATTGATCCTTCTTGATTATTACATATAAACTACATATATATATATATATATATATATATATTAAAGTAGATAAAGTACAAGTACGTCTTTGTTTACGGTAGATAATGCATAAAAAAATAGAAAAATACGTCCAGGTAAAAAATTCTCCACTTTACTTCATTCTGACATACATTAAATTATATAAGCTAGCTTTCTGCCCTCTATATATAGGCGTCTTCAGATATTATAATGTATACAAAATATTGCAAATACGATACATGTATATATACATTCTTAGAACGATAGATTTTCATGACAATCGATTATAAATAATATTAAGTAACATACAACAAAAGGTTAAAAGTATATAATACATAACATGACATTAATCTACATAATCTTCCTGGTATAGTTAGACAATAGACCAATTATGTAATCTGGTTATAATAATTTACATAGGCTGCCTGGTATAATTTGACAATAGGACCATACAGGAGTGAAGAGATTAAAAGGATGTCAATAGATCAATTATGTAATTTGGTTGTAAACTTGTTTATATCCACCTTGGCAACATTTACAAAGTGGGCTATGGCACTTCGAAGTAGTAAAAGTTCCATTATTAGAAGTTTGAAACTTAGCTCTATTGAGTAACTTTTAAGGCTAGGGGGCTGACGTTTACTATTAATTAATTCTATGTCGTGAAATTGATCATTAAGATTATCATTAGAAAGGAGAACATTCTTAGTATCATAAATATATTGAAAAAAATTATTATGTCTAGGATTATATGTCGAAATAAAGGTAATACAAGAAGAGATATTCTTTTCTTTTGGCGTTCTGAATTCTTCAGTAGTTAGGCCCCCAGCTTTATCAATACCTATATTAATAACCCCAAGTGGGTAATCTTTTTTCAATAAATTGGATCTCAATTCATTAAGTCGTAGAATTTTGAGATCTTCGTTTAAAATTATAGTGCATAGTTTTCTAGCCAGAGAAAAGGGTATATTATTTTTAACATGACGGGGGTGACATGACTTGTTTCTTTGGAGTAAATATCTGAAATGATTTGATTGTTAAATCTCTTAACGAGAACATCTAAAAAAGCAATTTCCTTATAACTAGTTTCAATAGTGAATTTAATATTGATATCTAAGTCATTTAAAATTTGGTGCAAATCTGCTATATGGCCGTGATTAGTTTTCCAAATAAGGAAGACGTCCTCTAAATATCTTTTAAAATTTTCTTCGATGTAGTTTCTATAGTTAATACCAAATTTGTTTTCAGTTATTGTATATAATTTTTCTTCTAAGAATCCCATAACGAGGTTGCTAAGGTCAGGTGAACACACTGAGCCCATAGCACAGCCTTTAATTTGTATAAAATTACGTTTTCCAAATTCGAAAGTATTATTCCTAAGAATAATATCGATAGCTTTTAAAATAAAGGTTTTTGAAAAACGGGGATTTCGAAGTACAGGTAATCTATCTATCCAATATCTGACTGCCTCTAGGCACAAATTATGTGAGATATTGCTATAGAGACTACAGACATCCAATGTTACAAATATTTCCCCATCGTTTATTTCCTGAGGTAGTTTATTAAGGAAGTCAATGTCATCCTTTATATATGATTTAACTCTAGGGACAAAGGGTTTTAAGAGAATACCAATTAAATAGGATAATCTATTAGTGGCACACGACGTCCCAGCTATAATTGGCCTAATGGTAAGGTCACACGGTCTATTGATCATAACATATTCGCTATTTTGGTCTATGACGCTGTTTTTAATTAAATCCGATTTGTGTATTTTCGGAAGGCCATAGAATTTACTAGCTTTACAATCAAATTTGGTTAAGAACTGTTTTTCATTTTCTGTTAAACCGTGGCCTTCTTTTTCAATTAAAATATTAATTAGCGTTAAGGTCCCTTTGTCCCTATTTGAATCTTTTTTTAAAAATATTACAATTTTGTTTTGGAAAAGCACTAAAATTTTACACTTACCTGGACAGTGATGGGTATTACAAGAAACGGTACGAATACGTATCGAACATGATGATGGTTTGGATGTCGAAGTACATCTTGATATGACCATCTTTTGTTGTATCGTTCCGCCTCCACAGGATTTAGTGCAACTGGAATCCGCTACCCATGAATAGGCTTTACAATGAAAGTGAAATAAGCAGCATAATTATCATAATCCTGGAGTTACATTTAGCGAGCACAATAAAACACAATTTATATGAAAAACCGTCACTGATTTGTATTGAACAATAAACAGAGCAGTGATTGTTTATTATAAACAGATATACACCCTATAACATTGCGATATGCTAAATGAAATATACATGAATATACTAATTTTATTTACTTACTGCAAGAACAACTTGAGTATACTGTCCTGTAAATGTAAACAGATAGAAATTAATAATGCTGATTATATTTTAAAAGTTTAGTTTGTTCTATGACGAGTTCTCTGTTTTGGTATTAAAGAGTAACTTTGCCAATCATCATTATAACACCTTTGTGTTTAAAAGCATCCCTGAAAATGAGATGAAATTAACACTGACCTCTACAGAGATTTTATATAAAGGCATATGGGGAAAAGAAAGTGATTTATTATACATTTGGAACCTTATGAAACAGCGAACCATGCCACCATGGTCCCATGCGGAAGGAATCAAACAGAATACTGCATTATCCCCAAATGTTCAATGTTGTCACGGAATGTAATCTTAGAACTTTCAACCTATTAGTTTATACGAGCTTTCCAAAATCAGTTGAAATCAATCTAATGGTAGATTTGAAAGTGGTAGTGTAACTTTATGCACGTCTTCTTCCTTCACGAAATACAGTTACTATTTTTGCACATATTTCAAAAGTACAACGCACGTATCACAATAAACAAAATGTACCTGATTTGCAAAATGAAACTAAGTTTTTGGGCCAACACCAGAATCCAACCCTGAACCTCCTGTTTACTTCCCTGCGCTTTAAATTATTTGCGCTTTATCTTCAAATTACTTCAATTATAATGAAAATATTCTTTGTGAATATGGAGGTACCATCAAGTGTAACTTTTATATCACAGACGAGATTTTTTAGATTTCATAATTCACATTCTTAATTCCCTGCTAATTATAATTAACATTTGATATGGTCGACCGTGATACTTTATCGCTCAATTCGTCTAATATCTCATCTTAGATTGCGTTAAAATTGAGCTATTGGCAAACATGATTCAAACTGTGAATTTACGGCGTTACACAAGGACCCGATATTTTTGGTCTGTATAGATGTCATATATAGGTATAACATTTTTATCTTTATTCTGAACAGTTACATACATGAAATACAATACCATCGATACAAAATAAGAAAGTATAAAAATTGTACGCGAAATCAAACGAAGTAACTGACATATTCGTGACACAGTTGTATTACTCTTTGGGGTTGGGATGGCCTAGTGGTCTAGAGTGCCGCGCTTCGACCTCTAGCTGGCCGGTGATCTCTGGCTTGCGGCTGTGGTTTCGATCCCTGGTGTGAGCGTATGTGGCGTGGAGATAGGGGCGCCTTCTCAACCTCGTGGTTTTCCTTCGGGCACTCCGGTTTCCTCCCACTACTAAAGACCCCTACGCGCAAGCAAATTATTGAAATAAAATTGAACCCTGGGTTAGTTCCAAAATGACCTAGTTTGTGTCGAGTGGACGTTAAACCCCATTTCCCCGCTTTCTCTCTTTGTAACGTGGGACATCAATCAGGTCGCCTATTTTACAATCAAAGATCTGAATGTTGTTAATATTCCCTGTTTGTCGTCGAAGTGCTATAATCAAACGTTTCATTGATCACCTTAATTTGTTTTCTTCTTTTTGTTTTAGAATGGTATTGTGTTATAAACAGGATATGGAACTCAACTTTCTTGTATCAAAAACCCTGATAAAGAACTTCGTCGACTTTTGTTTGGCTATATTTGATGAATGAACTGCTGTTAGTAAGTGTAGGAGGATCGCATTCCCGAAAACACACAAACAAATTTACACAAAACAAACTTGTGAACATGACACGCAATAAAAATAAATTGATACCTGTATTTGGTACATCTACTCCAAAGACCACAACCAACTGTATACCTTTGTGTTGTTCCACAAGAACCACTGCATCTAAACATGTACAATATTTAATTAAAGATCAGTATACAAGTAAATAGGATACGATCACAAGGGACTGGATACGTATACCTAAATATTATATTGAGACAGCTTCTGTCTCTGCATTCGCTGTGGTATAAATATCGCGATCTGCAGATCCAGGTTATACGTTGGGATTTTAAAAGCTCGATATTCCAGACTAAATTGTGAAAATTAAAGTTCAGTCTATAGACATTATAGAGTTATAACCATTCAAAGGTGTTGTAAACTCTAAATTAAGTAGTAATTAGGGAGAGTGAATTGAAATAGAAATAATAGAGACACAAAGCAGAATAAAGTAATAAGACAAAAAAGTTCAAACTATTGTACAGGACATACGTATCGGCTACAGCATAAGCAGCGAAAACTGATATTAGAAATGAAACCAGGAACCACAATAATCCCATCTTGGTCGGTAAAGTCTTTACCAAACCTTGTCCTTCTAGACACAACTGGTACGAAGAATATGACAAGTAACTCGAATTACCAACCAGATTTATAAAGAAATATAGGTAATAAAAATTATAAGATATGTTTAATATTTGAATAAGTGTTATTGTAGACTTGTGTTGATCAATGTTATTAAGATCCTAATCTTTCCTACAAAGCTAACAAAAGACAACGGAGTTTAGATATGTTCTCAATCGGATATTTGTTTCTTACCCCCAAAAAAGACAAACTTAAAGGTGCATTATATAAAATTTTGATGAAGACTTGGAAGGGGGCGGTATAATAGTTCATATAAATTGATTATATTCTGGAAGAACAACAGATATTATGGAGTTTCTGAGTTCTTGAACAGTGAAATTTCGGAATCGAAACCGCCTATTGTCAGACTTGACATGCCATTTCGATTGATGCAAGGTGCTGTATTTTATAGTCATCCTTCATTAGCCAATTTCAAAAAGTAGCTGCCGTTATTTAATTTCATTATTGATTTTAGTAGCTTATGGTGTTCTCTTTTACAATCTGTCAGGGGATCTTCGGCCACCCTTGAGCGTTTTGAGAAATTCGGGATGGCGTCCAAGACGGCTGCCAGTTGAAATAACCCCCTATAACACTCAGAGTTCTTTACTCAGTGTTCTTGGTCCTTATTTCTCATTTCTTAATTTGTTGACGTATTTCGACATATTGTATACTAAAATTCACATCTGTATCTTAAAATCACAACCCTACACGATAACCCGTATTATACCCCGCCCCCCCCCCTCTTACTCAATAGTGTTTACGTCACCGAACTGTAATACCTTTTTACAATGTATGTAAATTTAAATGTGCCAGAAAAAATTTACATTTCTGAAAAGGAAATAAAACGAGTATTGGCTACGTGTATTTTACTCTTTCGTTTGTCCAAAGAAATATGCCGCTGTCAGACTAAACCTAATTTCTGAAATTAGACTACTATCAATTTATTCTATTTAATGCTAGATCAGTTTAATACACTGAAATCGTTTATAATGTTATGCGGTGAGTAGACATTATGGCCTTTTAACTCTTTAGCTGCGGTTGGGACCACATGGACTGCCCCTGAAAAGGGGCGGGGGGGGGGGGGGGCACAAGTTGTTTTTTGAAAAGAAATTAGACCTTTAGTTGTGTCTAGGGTTGCAACCTGTGGCAACACAGCCACAAAATACTGTGCACTAATAGGGCAACTACAAGCAAGCGAACTACACGAGGTGTCATTCTTGCATCCACATGTGATGAGCCACATGACAGACCCCGGAGCAAGCTGACCGGATGTAAGGTTCCCAATTTAGTGTATTTCACTCCGCAATACAGTTCCTAATCAAGTTTCAGCGGATAACAATCTTCCAGTGAACGCTACACTATAGCTTGGTGATGACATGTTTTACGTTCCTTGCAAATGCATCATTTGTTCGAACAAGACTACATGGTTTAGGCATGGATGATGACGATACATTTCCAGTTTGGCGATGCCCTACGGGCCAAGAATCGCGTTACAATTGAATCACCAATCTAGGAAAGAACAACCGCTGACATTGGTCAAACTGTGGAGGACAACATTATCATTGAAATCCTGACAACCCATGTTCTTACTGGATGAGAGAAGGTTACATGCTAGTACATCGTGGGAAAAGGAACAGCTTTGAAAGTAATGACAGCTTGATTGTATTCTTTCCCACTTGTTGGAGTAGTAGACGCTTCAACAGAATCCATGCTCACACAGGCCACTGTATTTAGCGTTTTATGGACAGAGTTCTGGCAAATCGATCTGAAACGCGCTGGAGGGTGTGGTGTGGGTATTCAAAATTAGAAATGTATCTTCATCACCCCACCAAAACCATGTGGTCTTGCTCAACGAATGATGCATTTGCAGGGAACTTAGAAAGAGCTCATAACCAAGCTATTTTATGGCGTCCACTGGAAGATCGTAAGCTGCGGTAACTTGATCCGGAACTGCATTGCTGGGTGAACTAAATAAGGGATTAAACCGAATATTACCTAGTTTGGTGTGAGTTATTTTCGCATTTTGCAGCTAGATGTTCAAAAAACAGCTCGTGTTCCATTTTTCAGGGACATCGATGTTTCCATCTAGGTGTAGTTTGGTTAGGTGAAATAATTGAACACAACAGCCACTAAAGAGTTAAATGGCCATAATGTCTGGCGTTTTCGATTTCACTGCCATCTACTCATTCCAGGATATAATAAACACTTTAAGTGTATTCCTTGACACCAAACATACGGTTAAACACCATTGTAACATGCTTAAGGGCGAATCAAGCATTTTGATTGGTCGATTAGACACCGTCGATTGGACAATAACACCCCTCTGTTTTAGCAAGGCGAATAACTGCGTATAAATATTAGGGTACTTTTTTTTTTTCATTTTGTGCTCAGCCATCTTCCTCAACTCAAATCTTTATTGACAAATATCTTCAAGAAATGTTCCTCGAATGACCATCACACTAATTTCAAACTTCAGCCTTTATCCAAACACATCTCTGAAATACATAAAACAGAAGAAAATCAGTCATAAATTAATAAAAACCGTTTTCAGACATCGTAAATTATTCGTAACTAAGCAATGTGGACAAATTTGTTTGTGATTTTTGCACTCCGCAGTGTTTACTTTAAAGTGGAAATTTTAAGTCAAAGTTTGCTCAAATTCTAAATAACATGATCCGCCTGATAATGCGTCATTAGTCACAAGAAATTGGTTGAAAATATAGTAACTAGGGGAGATGAAATAGCAGCTGAGATGGCCTAGAATAACGGGAAACTATACCAAAATTGACAATGATTGACAACACGTCAGAACGATATACATAGCAACCACTTGAATCCTAGGCATCAAATAGTTTTATAGGGCATTTTGAGGGATGTGTGTAAGAACTGCTCTACTCCGAACAAGACTGGCAATAAAATTGTGTTGACAGTCTGCAAATAAAATAATAAAGGCTAAAAACTCACCCATGTTATCACAAACTGCGAAAACGAAGCCATCATTGTAGCCAAGAGTTACCCCTTTGTAGTCTCGGTTAACAGGCCGTAACTAATTCATTCACGACTGGCACTACCGGTTGAAAAGACCACACTTAGGCAAATTTACTAATCTTTTTAAAAGTCTTTAAACGTTAAAAATATTTTATTTGAAATATTCGAATAACATTTTCTTTCATAATTTATTTACCAGCGACCCAAGACTCAAGCATTTTAAAATTGAATTATCTTCGCTTGGATTCGACCACTAATTCGACACACCTCGGTTAAAAACGGCAGCCCGTTATTCATTTACGTCACAACGTTTTCTTACGTCAAAATTGATTTTTTTGATTTTTACGTCATCTAACCGATTTGCAGTTTGGCGAAGTTTAAAGTTTACACAATAAAATAAGTTCTTTTAAAAATCCTTAAAAATAGCATGTTACAATGTCGATAAACACCTCCTGTTTCGCATTTAGAGGGGTGTTATTGTCCAATAGACATGTCCTGAGATTTTACATTAGAACCCGCGACGCTAACGCGTCTTGGGTCCTAATGATCTCAGGACATGTCTATTGGACAATAACACCCCTCTAAATGCGAAACAGGAGGTGTTTATCTCCTAAATGTTAGCATCCTTGACTAAATGCTATGTGGGTTATATGGGATTAATTGGAATGGCTGCCGTCTTGGACGCCATCTTGAATTCCTCAAAAACGCTGACTGAGGTTCACCCGGCAGATTCAGAAACAGTACACACTAGACTACTAAAATCAACCATAAAAAATATACAATTTCCAGGTAAACTCGAAATATTGGGTTTGTCGACTGGACTAATTGGCTAGATATCAGATTCTGTCAACCATTCAAATTACCTGTAATGAACATGCAGGGAGACAGGGTTTGAGGATACGGTTTAGTTTAGTAGTTATAGAAATATAGAAATCGTTTAAAGATACATTGTGTAAGATTTAGATAAAGAGCTGTCCGTTCCTCTTTAATAGTTTAAACATGGATAATGCAAAATGAATACATTGAAAATTGCATTCAAATTACTTTATTTTGAACCAAATAATCACTGTTTATATTTCTGACAAAATTTGTGGATTGATTTTTTTATTATCGTAACAACGGTAGTCTTTGTCTACCTTCTCCATTTTTAATTTAAATCATTATATGGCAGGATTGTTCTAGTTTAGTTAAAATCTCGGGTACCCGAAGGCACCGAGGGTTGATTATGGTCTTGTTATGTTAATAATTGTCTAATTATTCACTCATATAGCTCTTAAAGCCCAAAGAAAGTCCTACAATAGGCAAATTTAAAAAATGTAATGAAATTGTCGATTGCCAGTTTTGAACACAAAAAGTATCACATTACTGGTGGAAAGGATTTGACAGTTGTGGCGACATTCCCGATACCTAGCTTAATATACGTTGAATGTTTATTGTTCAAATAGAATTAAAATAATACACTGGTTATTATATTTGTCTTTCGATCGAAGTAATTGATACCACTGATATCCCAAAGTGCTAGATTAACATAACCTTGGTACAACCCTATATCATTGGTGGGTAATTAGGTAAATTACATCATGTTTATTTACAACATAATCATTGTATTTATATGTCGCACACAGGGCATGGTGTGCGTGTTCTTTCTGGGTTACAACTCCTAGTGTTAGTGAGATTAAATTTAAGAAACTATTTCATATGGCCTTTTGTTTAATTAGTTTCCCATCTGGAGCCTTAATCGCACTTAAAGTACAGTTATATATTCTACAGAACTGAGACAGCGTGAATACTTTGTACATAAATTTCATTGATTTATCAATGCTTTGTGTCTATTTAGATAAAAGATTACGTAGAGTTTCCTTATTGTTTCTTTACAGTTTTTTCTTCTTAGTAATCGTCTATCCAAAACAGTTTCTATTGTGATATATTGATTTAGTTAATGCTTTTAATTATAGGATCCCGGCCTAAAATGCTTTTGGTTTGTGTTTCTATAGGTTTTTGAATATGTATATCTTAGCAAACATCACCATTTTATTTTAAACAAAACCATGCCTAGTTTTCTTTTAATAGCTGTATCGATCCTTATCAATATTATGCTTTTTAGCTCGAGTATGATGGTTGTTTCCGGTTCCAAAAAGTGTCGATTCTTAGATTAAAAATATGTTATTTTTTGATTATTTCAAACTTCGTAACGATTTTCACGCGGGTAAAGTAAATGGGCAAAAAAGTTCGTTTGTGAGTTACAAATCTTTAAACTATTCCTTTGTACATCCCAGTTATCAGAGAGTGAGAGAGGGAAATGGGGTTTAACGTCCACTCGACCCAAACTATGTCATTTCGGGACTAACACATGGTTTAATTTTATTTCAATAATGGGAGGAAACCGGAGTATCCGGAGAAAATCCACGAGGTTGGACAGTCAACCCTACTCCTTGCCACGTACAACCGGGGATTCGAAACCACGCCAGTTTACTTAATGGCAGGCCGTATGATACACCGCGTGCACGCTAACCATTCGCCCCCCCCCCCCCGCGCAGTTTTAAGGTCAATCAACATATTTATTTATTTTTAAATGAGATTAATAACACTCGTTTTGTGGGTAATTTCTGGGTACATAACTAAGTCATTAAATAAAAAATTGACGTTAATGGTTTGGATTTGAGTTAAGTGTAACTGAAAACATAAAGTAGCCGAGCAACGAACATTATTACGCGCTCCAGCAACCGTCTGAAAAGGGGTAGTGCCGACAAAGTAAGTCAATAGAGGATTTCAATGTGGTACTCGACAGAATGTATGAATGCATCTTAAAGGACAATATTATTGGTGCCAGTCATTATCACATATGTGATAGAAAGGGCTAAACACGTTTTGGATATAATTTTAACATAGAGATCATTGCTACAATAGATGCGTAACGAAGATTTTAAGAAACAGAAGTTAACCTTCTATATGATTGATTGATATAACGTTCGATAACAGATACACGGGCGAATGTCTGCTCGCTGATAATTCGTTAGGGTTACACTTACCCAGTCGGGAACTAACTTTGACTTCACGTTGTGCATATGATCAATTAACCCGGGAACACTTTTAGGTTAACTATGTTTTTATATATTCATGATATTGTTACATAATCGGACATTATGTAAAAAATATTAACACCTCTGATACATGAAACCGATTAACCTTATCAGATTATGACATTGACACTGGTCGGACACGCCCAACGGACACGTGGAAGTCATTGGTTACTATGCAATAAATAGCCAACTGCATAATCTCTTCCATATCCTTTGTCTGGTCATGCAATCTGTACCGAAAACTTGATCTGGCAATAACCAGATGTGGGATCTTGAGAGATTCTTTGTCTAGAGGGGTTTATTAACTCAGAATAGAAACGAGATCAACAGACGAGAAGAGAGAGAGGGCGTCTGGTAGTTAGCACCTATCCAAGTTTGGACATGGCTCTCTCAACACAATTTAATTATGGGATCTTTAACATTACGATGTTTGTGTTTGATATGTTAAAAGGAGAATAAAAGTATTATATGAAGTTTAAACCGGTGTTGTTGTCAAGGACCTAGCATTCAGACCCAATACTGCAACAATAATCCATAATACAATGCTTATATACATGAAACTTAACATACAGCTATGACATTAAATAAAAGCTAAATATAAGTTCTATATTCCCTAGCTTGTGTTACGTGGCGGCGTTTCCCCAAGAACCCCGAATGATGTCTCATCTCAATAGTGTCTGAAGGGAAAGTCAGACCCGCTCTTAATTATATAAAGAGGATACGTACGTGAGTCTTGTATCGAGCCCTGGGAATTTGACCAGGTACTTCCTTTATCAGATTAGTGAGCAGTACAGACGCTACCCTTGGTTCAAAGCCATTTTACTAATAGTAAGTGCAGGGGAACTGCACCACACACAATTCTACACAAAAACAAATATACAGACAAGACATCATACTCAGAGTCCACAAACATAAACAATTCAAAAAGGGTGAATGGGTCCGGGGGCCTGCCGTAAGCGTCCACTGCGCTGTACAGTCCCGGGCCTGTGGTGACACAGACTTCACTCATATTTGAAAACAAATTGGGAATAAAAACCCAAGGAAATAATTATATAATGTCAGTATGAGTCATGATCTGTCATATGTTGCAAGAATTACGAATGCAAGCATATTGTTGTATATAAATTCCGTTAAATGTATCAAAGAAGTAGGCCTGGTTCCAAAAACTAAATCAATAAAGAAGAGGATTGAAGTATATTGAATGCAGAAACAAACAAAACTGAATACATGAAAGCAAAGTAATGTAGACCGTCTAGGGAGACCGTCGTCTGCTGACTGAATGGCGTGACGTGAATCTGTCGTTATAGCTGTTATGACGTCGACGCTTAGAAGGTGCAATTTCCCGATTAAAAAAAAGGGCGATAATCCAGATGAAATAACGTTAAAAACTAAAAAAAAAACTATAAGTTTTGGAGACCATGTAATTGTACAAACCATAGCATAAATATCAAATAATACCCCACGTAAGAAACGCAAAACAGGAATGCTGAAGAAATCGTAGATTATCAGTGTATTCACAAATGCATAATAATAAGGGCGATAATCCAGACAGGACTATACATTTATAGAAGATAAAATTTATATTGAATCATTATCCAATATGTATTCAGTAGTATCTGGTATGTTACTATAAGCTGACGGGTATTTTACACAAGGATGATATTTGCCTCAATCTCGAAACCAGAAAAATTTTTGAAGAAATTTCTCTGGTGAATCCGGGTAGCCATTTTCCCGGAAGTGACGAATCACATGACTGTCACGTGACATATATTTATTTTACGTGCCTGGATGACCGAATCACTTAAAAATATACCCACGCGTAGAAAAATAGATCTTTACAAAAGCTTGAATTTGTACGTTTAGGATCCAATTTTTTATGTCAGCGAGTTGACTTTGACTCAAGGATCATTTTACAACAAACATAACGACGATCCGACCTCTAGTTTTCGAGAAATTGACCCAAAAGGATTGACCAATCAGAGGTCAGAATGGGCGGGGCTTAGGTTTGGAAAAAAGTGGTAAAAATGGCCGGTCAAAGGAACCAGAGGCCTCCGACCCCGCGGTTGCCTCTGGGTACGAGATTGTAGTTGCCGATGTGTCTAAAGCATGGGATTATCAGACTATGACGTCATTGCCCGATTTTAATCTACCAGACATATCTTTGTTAACCTAGTTCTCGTTATCACAACATCAATACATTAACCATGGCATGTTTTACAGAACTAAGATAACCTCTACAGTATATAGACCCTAGAACATCAGTATACAATATGAGACTGCGAAAGGATATCTGACAATTTACAAAGGAATTGAATGTTACTAGATGAACTTCACTTTAAATCCGATATTTGTGGCTCTGCATTAAATCTTTTAGAAAGCTATCTTTATACGTCATCATTAGGTGATATTGCCAGAAAATATGGTCTTAGCTTTCATTTGTATGCCGATGATACTCAATTATATATTCATTTACACCTACATGTACGTCTTCTTTTAATTTATTAAAATTGCAACTTGAGAACTGTAGTAGTGAAATTAGTCAACGGATGTCAAAGAACCTTGTAAAATTGAATGATGATAAAAACCGAATATTTGTTATTACTCAAGGAATCAATTAAGTAAATTTGCACGCCCCCCCCCTCCCTGTTGTAATTGGTAATTGTGGTATATTTTCATCTTATTCTGACTTTAATGAACTTAATCCAAAAGCAATAGGAAATACAATTACCGAAGAAGAACGAAGTGGCATACGCGGCATTAAGAACGACCAATCTTTAATCTATTGGCAAATAAAATCAATACTGAGCATAATCTACGAATAAAAGTACACTGTTAACAATCTACACCAAGACACCTCCATCTGTAGGCAAATTCGAAATGATACGACCCCCAAACTAGAAAAATAACGGGAATACCATTTTAAGTCATGCTTGACAACCATATATACGTGCTACTACTAAGATTGCATATAGAGAATCTCTTCTACATCCTTCGGCTAAATCGCACTATTTTTTTTTCTCCGTTATACAGGATCTCTTCCTCATCCATCTACGACTGGGTAATATTTTGTGAAAATATCACAGATATAAGGAATCCCTAAAGTCTTACATACCCAACGACCACATATCGACCACTAGGCTGTGATTTAGCCACGAAAATCGTTTCATTTTGTCTCAGCAAATTCCAGGCGAAAATCTGACGCTTTGCTGCATAAGTAAACAAGTAAGTCGTCACTGTAGTACACATTTCTATTGCGATGTTTTGAACAATCAGACCAACACTCGAATTACGCTTCGGACTATATTTGTCAAGTGTAGCCATAATGTGGTGAAGAAATCATATTCTAAGCCAATCAGAAACCATAAAAGCAATCAACGTCATTAGGTCAGGGGTCAATAGCCATAAATAGACCAGGGAATACCTTTTACGAGACGGAACACGTTGGCTTGTTTACATTTGTATGAGAGAATTTTTTTGCAAATATGCCTGAATTACGGGACAATAACATCAGATAAATGTTGTGCTGACACCGTGAACACGGCTACCCCCTGATTTGCGGCAAAAATATGGTCAAAAGCGAAATTGTATCAATGAATGTGATATTTCCTGGAAAAAGTATTTTTTCCATTTTATTTCAATACAATATCCAAAAGAAATATAAATATAGTATACAGATGAAAACGTTTTTGGCATGATTGAAATACTGGTTCGGTATAATAATTATATATAATGTTGAGAAAAAAACAAAAAAAGCCCACTGATACAACAGAATATTAATAATGATTCACTTAACAACCCTGAACATGCACCAATTATACGTGGTTTTTTTTTAAAAACCAATAAAGACAGATTATAAGAGATGTCAAATAAGTATACATTTATTTAAAGAAAGAAATACAGTACTAAAAAATAAGAAATGAATGCAATTTTATATACTTCCTCATACAGTATCAACAACACTCGATGGCATGAGATTTCTCTGATATTAAATATATTAAAATGATTCAGCTATACTTTGATTTAATCAAATATGGAGGACCGAAACTTAGCTTTGATCAAACAGTACAGTGGTTGAAATTTTTGAACACGTCTGTCAAACCTTCAAAGGCTAATATCTTTGCTTGCAATAGAGTAATTTGAATGAAATTTTTCAAATTATTCATTTTACATTATCTACTTTTGAACTATTATAGCAAGAATATATAGAATGGCTAGTTCTTTATCTAAATCTTATATAATGTATCTTCAATGAAAAATGTATATAATAATAACATCATTTATATAGTGTATTAATACTGGAGAATGGTTTCTAATCTGCTTTTCAGATTTTTATATCCACAGAATCGGGCCCGTCGCCAGCTCATAAAATTGGGGGGGGGGGGGGGGGTACAGAATTTTTTGGAGGGGCTGAGGATGTGGCTGGCTAAGAATATTCCTAAGAAATCATCAATTTTGAGGGGGGGGGGAGGCTAAGCCACACAGAATACATGTATTTACACACAGATCAGGTCTTGTGTCCATATACACTGTACAAAATTAAAAGATATATACCAGTGAAGAAAAGTACATATAAGAGAAAAACAAACAGTTAACTAAATAAAATGGTTCCAGTAAAATGAATAAGAAATGAAATGGAGTTAAACGCCGTCCTACTGTTCTGCTATTATACATGTACTGGATTAATGAAGACGGGCATACGCTATACATTGTACTATGAGGAAAGTTTTGCCTGGGCACAGTACTATGGCCTACTCTTATATCAAATTCCAACTGCCAAGGGATCTTTTTACGTGCACACCAATGTTACACAGGAATTCGGTTTTTCGTCACATTTGAACGACTAGACAGCAGTCCTGGTACCTTGTCAGCCCCTCTGCCTGCACCACTGACAAGGAGAAACCACGTCTGAATTGAATTGGAATAAAAAAGGAAAATAAAAACATATATGTCAACTTAAAATAGCTAAATATGATATGAACATTTATCGACATGTACAGTACATTTAAGTAAAACATGTTTAAAATATGTAATGTAAAAGCCACTTACAAAAATACATATGTATACAGGTTTAGGCCTACTCATAAAAATCACATAATTTCATCAATATGATTTGGCTGTCACTTTCATATTCGAACAATTTTCACAAATCCATACTAGAAAACTTTCACTTCTAAAAAATACATCTATCTGTAGCCCCTATATACATGTACTGGGTTAAGGAAGACGGGCGTGCGCTATACAGTTTATTATGAGGGAAATTTTGCCTGGGCACAGCACTATGGCCTACTCTTATATCGAATTCCAACTGCCAATGTCCAAACCGCACATGCACACCAATGTCCAAGCCGCTTACAAAAATACATATGTATGTATACAGGTGTAGGCCTATTCATAAAAAATTACGTAATTTCATCAATATCATTTGACTGTCACTTTCATATTCGAACAATTTTCACAAATCCATACTAGAAAGCTTTCACTTGTAACAAATACAACTATCTGTAGCCTAATGCAGCCTGATTTGCATCCACAGAGAAAATATCATTTGGTTCTTGATCTCTATAGTCAACCTAACCCTGTCATTTGTTACAGTAGAGTTTAACAAGAAGGGCATAAATTTCTGCAGCTACAGTAAGGCAACTTTAAAGTAATGCACATGGTATTTCTATGGTGGCTGATTGGTATCATGTCGTATTGTCGTGATGTCGCCTTTCATAACGCGACAACCCGACATCACGACATTTCTACCCGACAACACGACAACCCGACATCACGACATTTATACCCGACATCACGACATTTTTACCCGACATTACGACACTAAAAATGTCGTGATGTCGGGTAAAAATGTCGTATTGTCGGGTAAAAATGTCGTATTGTCGGGTTGTCGGGTTGTCGTGATGTCGGGTTGTCGGGTTGTCGCGTTATGGAACAAAAATCTGGCAATAAAGAAAATGGTTGATCAAGTGGAAGTAGATTCACGCTCACATTGCAGTTTGAGTTGCATTCGTATCCATTTGTATACGTCCACATTCATAATGTGAACCGTCTTCATTAGCTCAGTCGGATCAGAACAGTAGGACGTTAAACCCCATTTCAGTTCATAATGTGAACATATTATGCCGCCGCCCTTGTCTGTGTGTCTGTCATTGAGTCAAGTGGTGTGGTTTCCAGCCCAAGCTTGTCCATGACAAAGAATAGGATCGTCTGTCTAACCTCGTGGGTTTTCTCCGGGTGCATGCCCTACCCCGCGGGGTGGTGCCAATCCCGCTGTTTTGTTATTATTCTGTCTGTAAATATTCTACAGGTTGCAGTTATTAACAGATTTTGTTCAAATTCGGCATGATCAATCATTTCAATAACAGGATGGTACCTATATTAATATTTAGTCTGTAAACACTCTACAGGCCGCGATTCTTAATGGATTTTCTTCAAATTTGGCATGAGCATTATTTGTAAAGAGACAATGGCACCAACTGATGTATATGCATGCCCGACCCATAGGGGCGTTGTCACGCCCACTTTTCGTGAATATTTTGTCTGAAAACACCTTTCAGGCTGTAATTCTTATGAGATTTTGTTCAGTTTTAGCTTGATCAAGACAGAATGGTAAACACCCTACAGGTTGCAAATTTCATACGTCCACATTTAAATAAATCGTCGTCGCCCCCGTCTGTCCGTCAGTCCGCCCGTCGGTCAGATTGTTGACTCTCTGGGGCCTAAAGTTATCATCGGATTGATTTTAAATTTATATGCAATGTTTATGGCCATGAGACGTAGAAACCCATTGATTTCCACTGCCAGATAATTACTGCCAGAGTTTCATGAACATAAACACTTGGTATAAATTTAGACACAAAGACTGTTATGAGCATTATTTTCAAAGTTATGGCCCATGATCACGTTTCACTTTTTAAAATCTTGTGGACGCTCTAGAGGCTAACGTTGTCATCCGATTCGCTTGAAATTGATGCACAGTGTGTAAGTTCATGCGACGAAGACCTAATGATTTTCAGCGATGTCCAATAATTACTACCAGAGTTATGGCCCTTGATATATTTCAATGTGGGCGTATAAAATTTGCAGCCTGTAGGGTGTTTACCATCCTGTATTGATCATGCCAAATCTGATTAAAATCTCATACCAATTACAGTCTGAAAGGTGTTTACAGACAAAATATTCACAAAAAGTGGGCGTGACAACGCCCCTATGGGTCGGGCATGCATTTACATCAGTAGTTGCCATTTTCTCTTTGAAAATAATGCTCATGCCCAATTTGAAGAAAATTCATTAAGAATCGCGACCTGTAGAGTGTTTACAGACAAAATATTAATATAGGTACCATCCTGTTATTGAAATGATTGATCATGCCGAATTTGAACAAAATCTGTTAATAATTGCAACCTGTAGAATATTTACAGACAAAATAATAACAAAACAGCGGGATTGGCACCACCCCGCGGGTAGGGCATGCACCCGGAGAAAACCCACGAGGTTAGACAGACGACCCTATTCTTTGTCATGGACAAGCTTGGGCTGGAAACCACAACACTTGACTCAATGACAGACACACAGACAAGGGCGGTGGCATAATATGTTCACATTATGAACTGAAATGGGGTTTAACGTCCTACTGTTCTGATCCGACTGAGCTAATGAAGACGGTTCACATTATGAATGTGGACGTATACAAATGGATACGAATGCAACTCAAACTGCAATGTGAGCGTGAATCTACTTCCACTTGATCAACCATTTTCTTTATTGCCAGATTTTTGTTCCATAACGCGACAACCCTACAACCCGACAACCCGACATCACGACAACCCGACAACCCGACAATACGACATTTTTACCCGACATCACGACATTTTTACCCGACATCACGACATTTTTAGTGTCGTAATGTCGGGTAAAAATGTCGTGATGTCGGGTATAAATGTCGTGGTGTCGGGTTGTCGGGTTGTCGTGTTGTCGGGTAGAAATGTCGTGATGTCGGGTTGTCGGGTTGTCGCGTTATGAAAGGCAACATCACGACAATACGACATGATACCAATCAGCCACCATATATTTCACCTCAATGGTGACACAGTCTTCACCAAAGTGGTCTTCTGTCTTGGTCTGAGTTGTCATACATTTAGGAATAGGAGAATATCTTCATCAACTTGCATTTGCAATAAAATTGGAAAATGTTAAGATATAACCCCCTTAACAAATTAACCAGACCTATTATTCTTTTTCTTATTTCGCTGGTAAAATATTACCTGCTCTAAACATAGTTCTTTATTCATACACAGTTGTTGTTTTTTTTACGTTGGTGTGAGAAGTCTGTATTGTTAGAATGAGAGAGAGTTTTGTCTGCACTGTGTACATTCCTACAATTCTTTGTCCAACATATCAATATTTCCATCTAATTTGATCCACTGGTTAGCACATACCCTAAATTTTTCCCAGTTTCTCAGAGTAAACGGTTTTACATCGGTGTTTTAAACAAAATCTACACGGAGTATACAGCTCTAGTTATTCTTCCGCTTTTTTACTATCATAACGTAAACAAACCGGTGACCTTTCACTGTACACGACCCGTTGACCTTTCGTCGTGTGTGTCTGATTGGTGAGCTTTGTCACGTGATCTATTAAAACCAAATCACCGCGAAATTCAAATACCATCGCACATTGATAAGTAAGCCCATATTTATTTTACGTTTTCTGTCAAACGTCAAAGAATTGACAAAAGAAAAGTTGTGTGGAAATACAAAGTAATACTAGAAGAATTAGATGATGTAGTTTGTTTTCCGCCTGAAAATCGTCGGGATGGAGCAATAGAAGCAAGCTTGCTAGAAATTTCACATCACGGCCTATCAGGGGCGGATCCAGAGGGGAGGTTTGGGGGGGGGGTCACCCCCCCACCCCTGCTCAGCTACATAAAAAAATAATGTCTTGCATCAATGAAATTACATCACAAAGTGATCCTACATCAGTATAAAAACGATTTCTCTGTTTAAAAAGCTCAATTTTATGTATGCCTATGTAATTTAGAGACGATAATGGCAGATTTCCGTATCCGAAACCTGGCAAACCCCCTCCTGCAAAAATTCCTGGATCCGCCCCTGTGACTGTTCCCTGAAGCAACTGTATATTCTCCGCCACTATCTGCGCGTGTAGGTTACCCAGCTACTATGGTTTATTGATCATTATAATATGGATTTGAATATCAAAAGGTATTCATAGATCTTGATACCACAGTCTTGAAATTATCAGCGAGGTATCCATGATGAATTCGTCACTTGTCAGTTTTTCTGGTATTTTATTTGCGATAGGGGTTCTAAATCCACCAAAAGCCTGCGACTTTTTCGCCTCGCGGGAATTCAATTCAAAGGGGGCATGCAGTTTGTGGTGCATGTCACATGATTCGTCATGCACGAAGTTCGCTTTTAAAAATTTGGTATGTTATTTGCTCGTTCCCAACACAGGCACACCTAACCAAGTTTTAGGGAATGTTGAATTGGATTCTTTTTATAAAGTGGACGTACCTGCAGGGAATTCACAGACTTCTCAACAGTTTATTGATGGTAAGTTATACCCTCGTCAGACTGGAGTGGCATCCTTACTTCGCTGCTACGGCGATGGAAAATCGTTTTACAGTGCGTTAAGATCACCCGCCATAAGCCAGGTAGAAACGCCAACTATTGTACTGTGGTCATCATGGTCGCCTCTGATCGCCGAGTCACGGCATTTATTTTGGGCATGTTCAAAACAAACGCCAGGGTTCTTCGATCTTAATTGGAAAGCTATGACAGTACGACTTTTTTTTAAGTTTGTAATTTTTGGGGACATTTTTGCGCGTTGTGTTCACGTTTGCCGGCAACCTTGTGCATTTTTTGTTCGCCTTGCGGTCGCAGCAGCGCAGTAAGGACGCCACCCGGTTCCGACGGGGGCATTAAGTAATCCGATAGACCATCACCAGCATGTGGCCTGGGTCTATTTAAAATTTATTTAGATGTGTTTATCTGTTTGTAAGGAGGAGGGTATTTGAAAAAAAACTTTATGAATATAAAATACTGCTTTTAGATGACTAGAATATATATTTACATAAACCAACAACTTTATTTCATTTAAAGAGACGAAGGCGCGATATTTTGGCTGTACGGGTGGGACGGAATCCCGAAAGCACATTTGTCCGCTTGCGACGTTTCATTAACATTATGTGAAAATTATGATACCATTATCAGTTATCGTTTGCGTTCCTCTGCGACCTGAGAAGCGGATGAATAAAATAAAATAATGGGTTGATAGAGTACGAGTTATAATGTAGAACCGTTTGGTACAGCACTTTAGCACTATTTTACATTTTGATGACGACGGGTGGGTGAGAGGGGTCGCGTTATTGTTTAAGTGTAACCAACTTATTTGTTATCATTGTGGTGAAACATTTCAGAAATAGATACGTGTATTTTGTATGGAATCATGTTCCTAAAGTTGACAGAAACCATTTTATGGATCCAGTATCTGTAACTCATCAAACTTTTTATTTTATTATCTATTCAGATCTCACTGCGAAAGGTTACCTAGATTATAATCCATATTTTCTGAAGATGTATCCCAATCTAATGTATGCCGATGCCCTAGCTAAATGTACTTCAGATGGAAGTACTTTGTATGCTGTAGATACATTAGATAAACGAACACTATTACTGCAGTACTTGTTAGGTAAGTACAGCGTCAATAGTACTCAAGTCGATTTATCATTCATTATATACTGGCAGATTTATCATAATTCATTACAAATCTCTGTTATTCACCGGGTTTTTGAGGTTATGTTACATCCCGCTTGTATGCTACCTATGAAATAAAGAACGGAGAATCCGCCCGGAATCGACACTGATTATCGGTAATACACACTTATTATCTGCAAGAAATTCTCGTTTTCACAAAAGGCATTTAACATAACGATTTTGTGTTTATGAAGACAGGGCTAGCGATGACAAGCATACTCCCTACAGTGTAATATAATGAGGGACATTTTGACACAACGGCATATGTTTAGGGCCCTTTTACATACACGCCATTCAATCGACTATACGTCGTCCCTTGCCCATGTGTTTAACTACCCATAAGAATTTAAAAAGACTTGGTCGAAAAAAAACCATTCAGTTAAACAGCTCCACAAATCAGTTCTTCGTATCATTTAATGTTAAAAAGATCTCTTTATTACCCACCCACACCCCATCTTCATTAGCCCTGTAGGAGCAGAACAGTAGGACGTTAAACCTCATTTCATTTATTGCCCCCTGGGACTATTAAAATGCGTGTGACTGTCAGTGCGTCTCTAACACTTTGGCGGATACAAAAACTCGGCTCCTAATTCAGCTTGGTGTAAGATTTTATTCGATGAAAGCCTAATTGACTGAGATAAGCAATTTATTTTTTTTTTTGTGGGGGGGGGGACTCGATAATTTTGTTTCTAAAAAAATTGTGAATAATGAAATTGTATTTCAAGGTTAAGCAGGGGCATATGCAATTTTATTGTTCGATACATTGGGGCGCAATAAATTATACTCTGATTTAATAATAGTGGTTAAACGTGGTGTGTAGTTTCATAACAACACTCCCTTATTAAGTTGTACTTTGTCTTCCATTTGTATGGTCGAGGCAAAGCGAATATAAACAATTTCATTGGTTGACATTTTGGAACACGATAACTTTAATTCTTATTTGGTGAGAGTGATAAACCCGGACGGAGTCTAGTTTCGGTGCTTCTAGCGAAGAAGATTGATAAGCAATTTGATTTTGTCCAGACTATTATGTAGGAATGAAAGTTATCAGCGGTGGAAATTTGTTCCTCCCATTACATCAATACCTAATTAATTCAGGTAAAATATTCAAATTTGGTGTAAATGTCCACTGGGTAAATGTCTGGACCATAGGCGTACGAGCCAGGGAATTCGGCATAAAGTGGGATTTCGGTACAAAAACATTAGAGAACTTTAGAGTAGCTTAACTCACGGACTAGAGAAGCAGAAAAACGCATTTGCGGTACTCGATTGATTGGTTGTTGGGAATTCAGGACCACATTGAAGTTGCTATATTCACACTCTGAAACAACAGGAAAACGCGTTTGCAGCAGTTAAGTTTTCAAAATTATTAGACCACTTTGAAGTTGCCGTATTCAGAGGCTGGAATAGAAAAAAAATTCTTGGGGTCCGCCCATACACCCCGCAGTGTTTCGTTTGATTAGAGCTAATCCTACTAAACATTGTTTTAATGGAAGCAAATTTATGTTCCGAAATATCACTGGTGAATAGTCCGATTAACAACCAATAACTAACTGGGTAACAATATGATTACGCCCTAAACAAAGCTCCAAATTGTACCAAATATGTTTACATAACGTTACGCCATGACTCACGATTTTATGCCGAACTAACCAGTCATTTTTCTGTACTAGGAATAGATTTGATTGAACGGTAACAATAGGCACACTGCCTCAAAAGCTTATGTATCAGAAACCAATCCAGCAATGGGCAGAGAGGGATTTCTCGGGCCATGGCTTCAGGAATATGCGCTCCTCCGCTCTTGCAGAAGACTGGCGCCGCCGTCTGTAAACCGAAATGTTGTCGGGCACTTCGGATTCTGCCCTCCCCACCCTAACTGTCACCGAGCCCGTACTGGACGATTTGATTTACCGATGTTTTGGGGCACGATAACTTTGATTCTAATTGAGAGAGAAGGATGAAACTTGGTGTGTATATTTCTTACTACATCAAAGTCTTGAGTAAGTTTAATTAAGTGATTTTTCTGTCTAGGCTACGTAAGAATAAGCAGTTTGATTTATCGATGCAATACAAAAACGAATATTTATGTGTCATTAATTTATTCATTTGGGGGATTGAGGCAGGGAACATCAGTATCGTTTTGTAACAAGGCTTTTGAATCATAAACCGGGTGAAATCGTATAGCTTGTCGTATAATTTTATTTTGAAACGGGGATCAAGTGGGTAAGACGCTGGCTCGCTATCCTGGAGGTCGGGTGTTCGATCCCTGCATTGGCCGAGAAAGTTCATCCAGATTTTCCGACGTGGTTTCCGTGATGCAGGACGGAGAGCACACTTTGACAGTTGGAATTCGATATATTAATAAGAGTAAGACATAGCGCCGCTGTCCGGGCAAAATTTACCTCATAGCAAACTGTATGGCGTATGTCCGTCTGCATTAGCCCAGTTCAGGAGCAGAAAAATAGGACGTTAAACCCCATTTCTTTTCATTTCATTTATTTTAAAACATATCATATATCAACTATGTAGACATAATTTTATAATCATTGTGTGCTTCGGTATAATTTACAGGTTGCCGCTTTTACGGGCAAAGTTTTCAGGAAGCATAATTTTTGCCATTACAAGATATAATATATTTATTGTATTGTTGTTAGTAGCATTATATGCCATCATTATGATACAGTGTGTAATATTTCAATAAAGAATTGGTCAGTTTAAAAATAAACAATAAGAGATGAATATACATGCTATTTTAAGCGATATTCTGTGATAGTATGTAATTTCGATAAGCCAAAAGAAGATCAACAATAGGCAAATTTAGCTCTTGTATAAAGCATCTTTCAGACGAGATTTTCGGGAAATAGGTTACATGTTGAATTTCAAAGAAATGAAAACTAAATAACCATCCATATACGTAGTGTATGCTTAGTGCGTGTCTAAATAATATATTGAATGACTCATATGTATAATAATATAAACTTCTTTTTTATAATACAGATATCACCTTTGGAAGTGGTAATACATTTCTGGTTGGCCTTACAAAAACTAATGGTGAATGGAGATGGCCTAACAACTCTACAGGTGTTTTCTATTGGAATCCGGACGACCCCATGCCTATTGGAAACGAGTGTACCCGGTTTTCTAATCACGACAAATTTATAATTTCCGATTACTGTTCAACAAACCAACAGTTTTTATGCGAGGCGAATGTCTCTATTTAAATCTTATCATTCACATGTGAAAGAATAGGCTTGAAGTAAGTTTTTTATAAGAACGCCCGAATTTAATTATAAACATGAAATTGTGTTTGTAGACAATCCAGTAGACATGGTACAAGGGTTAATCAGCGAAATGGATGTATGAGATGTGTTGTTGACGTTTGGGAAAGTAGACGAGGGAGTGTAGGGAGTGATGGTTAGATGTATTATGAATGGTTAGAGTGGCTGTGGTGTTACGGTGAAATACTATGCCGCCACCGTAACACCACAGCATTATGATTTGTTAGACAGGAGTGATGTAATAAGTGCGACAATAATAAATAACACATTTCTGATTTTATTGTCGTCTTTTCCCACTTGCACTGGTTGTACGCCATTTTGAAACTAGCTGACGAAGACAGCTCGGGCGGCGATTGCTCGACTCCGGGCTGCTCTGTCAGTATCTAACAAACGCATTTAGTTCGCGTACAACTTTTAACGAGAGTTGCCAGGCAACGAAACATACGCCCACAGCAGCTAAATCGTCCGAGCAGTAAACAAGGGTTGTCGCATATTTTACTTTTTTCGGTATTGAAACATTTATAATACACTAAAATATGATTATTAAAGTCAATCGGTTATTAACTTTAGCCTCTAGAGGGTCCACAAGATTTTTTGAAGTGATCAGAGGAGAGGGGTGATATAGGCTTTGCCTGTTCCCTGATCCCATTTCATGTATTTCTGAAATAAAATATTGTTTACAAAAAAAAAATAAAATCAAGGGGCATAACTCTGACAGTTATTATCGGAAATTGCTGAAAATCAATGGGCTTCTTCGTCACATGACCTAAACTCTGTGTATAAATTTAAAGTCAATCGGATATTAACTTTGGCCTCTAGAGCATTCACAAGAATTTACGAAGTGATCAAGGGCCATAACTCTGACAGTAATTATCGGAAATTGCTAAAAATCAATAGGATTCTTCGCTTCATGACCTTAAACACTGTGTATAAATTTAAAGTGAATCGGATATTAACTTTGGCCTCTAGAACATCCACAAGATTTTTTGAAGTGATCAAGGGCCATAACTGTGACATTAATTATCGAAAATCAATAGGCTTATTCGTCTCATGACCTTAAACACTGTGTATAAATTTAAAGTCAATCGGATATTAACTTTGGCCTCTAGAGCATCCACACGAATTTTTGAAGTGATCAAGGGCCATAACTCAAACAGCAATTATCGGAAATCGCTGAAAATCAATAGGCTTCTTCGTCTCATGACCTTAAACACCGTGTATAAATTTAAAGTTAATCGGTTATTAACTTTAGCCTCTAGAGCGTCCACAAGATTTTTTGAAGTGATCAAGGGCCATAACTCTGACAGTAATTATCGGAAATTGCTAAAAATCAATAGGCTTCTTTGTCTCATGACCTTAAACACCGTGTATAAATTTAAAGTCAATTGGATATTAACTTTAGCCTCTGGATCGTCCACAAGCAATTGTGGACGCCGGACCGACGGACGGACGGACAGCACTTACTACACTCATCACTAGGCTTCCTATACATATTATAATATTCAATTTACACCCTTTTTAATTAACACACCTTGTCTAGAGTTATAATCCGAATGTTATTTCTTTTTTATCGACATTCGTAGGTATTTACCTTGTTTGCTAGATTTTTATGCGGCAAACGTATAAAACCCTGACCTATTACTCAGTGATAAGCTTCCGCTGCAAAAAGAGTTCTCGCCTTTTATTATGAGTATCATGTGCGGCAGGTTAGTTTGCTTCTAAAATCGCTGTTCTCCGTTCCAAAAAATACAAAAGTAATTTTCTACCAGACAACCATGGTTCTATTCACCGAGACTAGATAATTTCTCTCGGTGTAAGGATATTATCGCTACGAATAAATTCATACACTGTTGAGAAAATAATACCGTTGGTTTGCTTTGCAACAAATGGAGCGCGCATCAACTCAGTCCTAAAAAATTTTCGCGTAATAAATATGAACGGTCTTCAGACATTCGGTTTATAATTAGCGATACACAGGTACAGTGGCAAGTGTTATGCTTCACAGAATAATAACTCAAAAGTACCTACGCGCGAAATCCCAGATTTTGGTACATGGAAAACAAAAAAAAATAGTGCCCGTGCGCGTGCCAGTAATAGAAAAACTAAGAGTTCGCGCATAAAAAATGCACGAACGTACCAGGCGCGATGTCATCCAGTAGACATGGTACAAGGGTTAATCAGCGAAATGGATGTATGAGATGTGTTGTTGACGTTTGGGAAAGTAGACGAGGGAGTGTAGGGAGTGATGGTTAGATGTATTATGGATGGTTAGAGTGGCTGTGGTGTTACGGTGAAATACTATGCCGCCACCGTAACACCACAGCTTTATGATTTGTTAGACAGGAGTGATGTAATAAGTGCGACAATAATAAATAACATATTTCTGATTTTATTGTCGTCTTTTCCCACTTGCACTGGTTGTACGCCATTTTGAAACTAGCTGACGAAGACAGCTCGGGCGGCGATTGCTCGACTCCGGGCTGCTCTGTCAGTATCTAACAAACGCATTTAGTTCGCGTACAACTTTAAACGAGAGTTGCCAGGCAACGAAACATACGCCCACAGCAGCTAAATCGTCCGGGCAGTAAACAAGGGTTGTCGCATATTTTACTTTTTTCGGTATTGAAACATTTATAATACACTAAAATATGATTATTAAAGTCAATCGGTTATTAACTTTAGCCTCTAGAGGGTCCACAAGATTTTTTGAAGTGATCAGAGGAGAGGGGTGATATAGGCTTTGCCTGTTCCCTGATCCCATTTCATGTATTTCTGAAATAAAATATTGTTTACAAAAAAAAATAATCAAGGGCCATAACTCTGACAGTAATTATCGGAAATTGCTGAAAATCAATGGGCTTCTTCGTCACATGACCTAAACTCTGTGTATAAATTTAAAGTCAATCGGATATTAACTTTGGCCTCTGGAGCATTCACAAGAATTTACGAAGTGATCAAGGGCCATAACTCTGACAGTAATTATCGGAAATTGCTAAAAATCAATAGGATTCTTCGCTTCATGACCTTAAACACTGTGTATAAATTTAAAGTGAATCGGATATTAACTTTGGCCTCTAGAACATCCACAAGATTTTTTGAAGTGATCAAGGGCCATAACTGTGACAGTAATTATCGGAAATCACTGAAAATCAATAGGCTTATTCGTCTCATGACCTTAAACACTGTGTATAAATTTAAAGTCAATCGGATATTAACTTTGGCCTCTAGAGCATCCACACGAATTTTTGAAGTGATCAAGGGCCATAACTCAAACAGCAATTATCGGAAATCGCTGAAAATCAATAGGCTTCTTCGTCTCGTGACCTTAAACACCGTGTATAAATTTAAAGTTAATCGGTTATTAACTTTAGCCTCTAGAGCGTCCACAAGATTTTTTGAAGTGATCAAGGGCCATAACTCTGACAGTAATTATCGGAAATTGCTAAAAATCAATAGGCTTCTTTGTCTCATGACCTTAAACACCGTGTATAAATTTAAAGTCAATTGGATATTAACTTTAGCCTCTGGATCGTCCACAAGCAATTGTGGACGCCGGACCGACGGACGGACGGACAGCACTTACTACACTCGTCACTAGGCTTCTTATACATATTATAATATTCAATTTACACCCTTTTTAATTAACACACCTTGTCTAAGAGTTATAATCCGAATGTTATTTTTTTTTATCGACATTCGTAGTTATTTACCTTGTTTGCTAGATTTTTATACGGCAAACGTATAAAACCTTGACCTATTACTGAGTGATAAGCTTCCGCTACAAAAAGAGTTCTCGCCTTTTATTATGAGTATCATGTGCGGCAGGTTAGTTTGCTTCTAAAATCGCTGTTCTCCGTTCCAAAAAATACAAAAGTAATTTTCTACCAGACAACCATGGTTCTATTCACCGAGACTAGATAATTTCTCTCGGTGTAAGGATATTATCGCTATGAATAAATTCATACACTGTTGAGAAAATAATACCGTTGGTTTGCTTTGCAACAAATGGAGCGCGCATCAACTCAGTCCTAAAAAATTTTCGCGTAATAAATATGAACGGTCTTCAGACATTCGGTTTATAATTAGCGATACACAGGTACAGTGGCAAGTGTTATGCTTCACAGAATAATAACTCAAAAGTACCTACGCGCGAAATCCCCGATTTTGGTACATGGAAAACAAAAAAAAATAGTGCCCGTGCGCGTGCCAGTAATAGAAAAACTAAGAGTTCGCGCATAAAAAATGCACGAACGTACCAGGCGCGATGTCATCCAGTAGACATGGTACAAGGGTTAATCAGCGAAATGGATGTATGAGATGTGTTGTTGACGTTTGGGAAAGTAGACGAGGGAGTGTAGGGAGTGATGGTTAGATGTATTATGGATGGTTAGAGTGGCTGTGGTGTTACGGTGAAATACTATGCCGCCACCGTAACACCACAGCTTTATGATTTGTTAGACAGGAGTGATGTAATAAGTGCGACAATAATAAATAACATATTTCTGATTTTATTGTCGTCTTTTCCCACTTGCACTGGTTGTACGCCATTTTGAAACTAGCTGACGAAGACAGCTCGGGCGGCGATTGCTCGACTCCGGGCTGCTCTGCCAGTATCTAACAAACGCATTTAGTTCGCGTACAACTTTAAACGAGAGTTGCCAGGCAACGAAACATACGCCCACAGCAGCTAAATCGTCCGGGCAGTAAACAAGGGTTGTCGCATATTTTACTTTTTTCGGTATTGAAACATTTATAATACACTAAAATATGATTATTAAAGTCAATCGGTTATTAACTTTAGCCTCTAGAGGGTCCACAAGATTTTTTGAAGTGATCAGAGGAGAGGGGTGATATAGGCTTTGCCTGTTCCCTGATCCCATTTCATGTATTTCTGAAATAAAATATTGTTTACAAAAAAAAATAATCAAGGGCCATAACTCTGACAGTAATTATCGGAAATTGCTGAAAATCAATGGGCTTCTTCGTCACATGACCTAAACTCTGTGTATAAATTTAAAGTCAATCGGATATTAACTTTGGCCTCTGGAGCATTCACAAGAATTTACGAAGTGATCAAGGGCCATAACTCTGACAGTAATTATCGGAAATTGCTAAAAATCAATAGGATTCTTCGCTTCATGACCTTAAACACTGTGTATAAATTTAAAGTGAATCGGATATTAACTTTGGCCTCTAGAACATCCACAAGATTTTTTGAAGTGATCAAGGGCCATAACTGTGACAGTAATTATCGGAAATCACTGAAAATCAATAGGCTTATTCGTCTCATGACCTTAAACACTGTGTATAAATTTAAAGTCAATCGGATATTAACTTTGGCCTCTAGAGCATCCACACGAATTTTTGAAGTGATCAAGGGCCATAACTCAAACAGCAATTATCGGAAATCGCTGAAAATCAATAGGCTTCTTCGTCTCGTGACCTTAAACACCGTGTATAAATTTAAAGTTAATCGGTTATTAACTTTAGCCTCTAGAGCGTCCACAAGATTTTTTGAAGTGATCAAGGGCCATAACTCTGACAGTAATTATCGGAAATTGCTAAAAATCAATAGGCTTCTTTGTCTCATGACCTTAAACACCGTGTATAAATTTAAAGTCAATTGGATATTAACTTTAGCCTCTGGATCGTCCACAAGCAATTGTGGACGCCGGACCGACGGACGGACGGACAGCACTTACTACACTCGTCACTAGGCTTCTTATACATATTATAATATTCAATTTACACCCTTTTTAATTAACACACCTTGTCTAAGAGTTATAATCCGAATGTTATTTTTTTTTATCGACATTCGTAGTTATTTACCTTGTTTGCTAGATTTTTATACGGCAAACGTATAAAACCTTGACCTATTACTGAGTGATAAGCTTCCGCTACAAAAAGAGTTCTCGCCTTTTATTATGAGTATCATGTGCGGCAGGTTAGTTTGCTTCTAAAATCGCTGTTCTCCGTTCCAAAAAATACAAAAGTAATTTTCTACCAGACAACCATGGTTCTATTCACCGAGACTAGATAATTTCTCTCGGTGTAAGGATATTATCGCTATGAATAAATTCATACACTGTTGAGAAAATAATACCGTTGGTTTGCTTTGCAACAAATGGAGCGCGCATCAACTCAGTCCTAAAAAATTTTCGCGTAATAAATATGAACGGTCTTCAGACATTCGGTTTATAATTAGCGATACACAGGTACAGTGGCAAGTGTTATGCTTCACAGAATAATAACTCAAAAGTACCTACGCGCGAAATCCCCGATTTTGGTACATGGAAAACAAAAAAAAATAGTGCCCGTGCGCGTGCCAGTAATAGAAAAACTAAGAGTTCGCGCATAAAAAATGCACGAACGTACCAGGCGCGATGTCATCCAGAATCTGTTCGTTCTATTTTTAACAAAATTGTACCACTAGTTAAAATTTTAAATAATATTATAGAACTGTGATTACAGTCTAAACAAGGACTGAACGTGTGTAGATTCTTCCGCAGAACTTGGGGATTTCAACACATAAAGACGTGACGCGAATTTCAACTCCAAAAGCCAGCAACATGTGTAGTAACTCTTCGGCGAACCACCGAATGTGGTTTATTTTCAGAATTAATATTTGATTTATATGGACAATAAATCAACCAAATAGATCCTATTTCGTTTCGTTTTTAAAAACTCAAAATTTCGTTTTACTTGCCTTTACTACACTAGGATCCGGAAGAGTTGTTAAATGGTTGGTGTGGGGGATTAGCCAATGAAACGGTCTGTGTGGCGTGGGTATTCCACTAAAAACATAAACGCTGATTTGCTAATGAAACATCTGACGTCATATGGTCAAAAGCCGCCCTTATGATTCCTGACGCCATCTCCCCTTACAATCGGCCAGATCTTCATGTAGTGGAGGCATAGATCGTATATACTATGGATAACTGACCCTGCAGTATCTGTCATTGGACGATGAATTATGTTGTTTATCGCATGCGCGAAGTCAACAGAACCTAAGTTACTTCCGGTCGAAGGCTTTGCTATTGTTTATAATGAAGCGCAGTCGTGTGAGCTGATATTAATGTTATTATTTTGTAATAATTGTAATTGAGATAGCGACTGGAAATTTTGAGACAACGTTCCTATATTTATGAAGCTAATAATAACACGAAGACCGTATTTTTTACTTCGGTATTTATATTTTTAAAAAGTACTTAAATATAGATCCCATACTATGGGCCATATAGCAGTAGATTGCAAAGCCTATGCGTGAACTGATATTTGATGTTTTTGTTATTATTTTGTAATAATTTTGAAATAGCGACTGGAAATTTTGAGACAACTTTCCTATATTTATGAAGTTAATAATAACATGAATACTGTATTTTTTTACTTCATTTTTTATATTTTATCGATCTACAGATTTTCTTGAATTGTTTTGTTTTGGGTCCATTATTTAATGATGTAAATATCATGTGTATTTTTGTAACCAAGCTGATTCTTTAAATTTATTTTCACAGAGAAAAAAAAAGATGCACTTAAAATATTTTCGTTTATAAATAATTTTTTTATATTTTATCGATCTACAGAATTTCTTGTAAAAATAAAACTACTTTTTTGTTTTGGGTCCATTATTTAAAATAGCATTATGCAAGAGCAAAATCTGTTTTTACAAGTCTTTCTTTAAGCCTGAGATGTTATCTAAATAATCAATTAGACATTAATTAACACATCCAGACCATAATAGACTCTTTATGTCAAGGCTAGCCTTCGATGTTGGCAGATTAAAATCGTATATGCCGCTTAATGGCGGTTGATAATTAAATCAATCAAGTGGATAATCGAGACTATGCTGTTTATATTAATGATTTGAGTAATGATGACCGAGGCTATGAATATTTTAAATGCTTTTTTCTCGGCTAATAGTGAATCAATTTGACTAAAATTTTCAGCAAATTACCTTTACACTATGTAGTTTTTAACTATTATAGTGAGAACTACCATCTCTTTATCTTATCTCCCATAATGTAACTTTAAGGATGTAAATATCATGTGTATTTTTGTAACCAAACTCATTCTTCAAATCTATTTTCACACAAAAGAAAAGATGCACTTAAAATATTTTCGTAGCAAAAATAAAAATCTTGATATTAGAATCATTGTCTTCATACTTGATCTTTTTAATTCAAATTGATTCATTATAATTTTTTCCAAAGAAAAAAAATACCAATCTGAATATATAAGGATTATGTATGCTGGTGTTATTCAATAAAGTTCTCCAGCATTTTGCAGCATGGTTTCTCCCAGTCGGTAGTGTAGGAGGGACAACATGGAAAAGAACAGTGTCTAGTTGTTTAGATGGGACAAAAAACACAAGCTCATTGGTACACATTGGCATCATAATTTTGTAAACAAACTGATTCTTCAAAACAATTTTCAATGAAAAAAAGGAAGGAGAGTTTTGCCTGGACAGCATCTGTCTGTCCATGCTTCTTCAATTTTGAACTATATGGAATTGGGTTTTAACATTATCTTGTCAACACATGCAATCCTTCAATATTTCGTTACGATAACATATGGTAGTCTTTATTCTATGACTATTTGCAAAATCCAAGGAAGGAGAATTTTGCCCGGACAGCATATTCCTGTCCATGCTTCTTCAATTTTGAACTGTTATACTATCCCAACCCCCCAATTTTGAAGTACATATTTACAGGGGTCTTTTCTTGTTAGAAGAATATTACTAACAAATATTTCAACAACAATAAGATACATAAAAAAGAACCCCTTTATTTATTTTAACAATTACAGACATTAAAAAAAATAACCTGAAAACCTCTGAATAGCAATAGAGGATCAGTTTTTTCTGAACACGATAGAGGCTGCATATTTTAACAGATGGAGGTTTATCTCCTATTTTTCTGCATGGTTTGGCAAATAATGACAAGTGTTTGTCATACAGTGTGCTATGAAGTAAATTTTGTCCAGACAACAGACTAATTAATTACCTACTCTTATTTCGAAAATTGTCAAGGATTCTTTTACATGTACTCCAACGAATCGAATAGACAATGTCCTTGCCAGGCCCTCTTCCGAAATTACTGACAAAGTATTTTTCACACTTTATTATTTATGGAAGGTTGTAGCAGTGAAGAGCTTATCTTATATTCCGAGGCCTACAAAAGAAAGAAAGTACAGGGTAACGGGTATTAACATTTTCATAAAGAAATTGAGGAGTTTAAAGGGGTATTAATAATAATATTTTCAACATAATCCTAACAGACAGTTTTCAGATCCAATAATTATGTACATGTATCATTAAATAAATATGGTGTAAGAATGAAAAAAAACCATGACACTATCTGACATTTAGATTTACATTCATGCAAATTTTATAATGTCAATACGACCAATATTTAAAAGAATTATCCTTATTTGAACATAGTCGGAAAAATAAAGGTCTGGGTACCTATGAAATTTCAACGTAAAAATATAGAGCAATGGTGTATATACCTTGTCTCAAAATTTGAGCTCAAAAAATTGAGTTGTTTTGACTAAGAATGGCTAAGTTGCTTATCTGGACACGTAACGCTTTTAAAATTTCGGGTCATTTTTTTTTCGTTGGGTTACCTGAAAATCGATTCCTTAAGATCTATAATACAGTGCATCAATGAAATTACATCACAAAGTGCATGATCTTACATCAGTATAAAATAATTTCTCTGTTTAAAAAGCTCAATTTGTATGTAATTTAGAGATGATGATGGCAGATTACCGTAACAGAAACCTGGCAAACCCCCTTCTGCAAAAATTCCTGGATCCGTCCCTGAGGCGGAACCTGAGTGGTCCTACTAATGCCCGAAATTGTGTATGTCCAAATCAATTATTTTCCGAATAGCAGATCATTCAAATTTGGCTCCTCATTTTTGTATTAACAAATATTTTTCCAATTTTCCAGGTCGGTATCAATTGAATTAATTTAATAATTTGTGGGGATGTATCTGTTTACTAACCCATCTCACAGAAAATATTGGTCCAAATCCTTGAACCAGGGGTTATCATCACCCCCTACATTGTGTTCTCGGTCTCGTGAACACACTCATAACAACCATTGAAATGGACCGATATTGAATTCTAATTCGTACTTTTAATTTACAAAATTATGGATAATATTGAATCAGTCATTTAGTTCCTTTAAGTAAACATGCCAGTTGGACACAAAACTTCAAACCCTTTATCTGTTCAAAAATATTAATTATATTTGCGGGTGTCACTTAAAACATTTAATAAACAGAATTAAGCATAAATTAATATTAATATATCTTTATGGATTGTATTATTTATTATCTATTAACTTTATTGTTTGTTAATTTGAATTCTAACCCTAATATATACACCCACTAGTTAATTATATAATATAGTGAATAAAGATACTGTTCCTTATCTGAATACGGGCGTGGGTGTCATTTGGGCTATTTATAAAGAAAATCACATAGGTCACAAGAATTTTCATTATGGCCGTAATCTCCAGAGATGGCTGAAATTTTTGGCTTTTCTTTCACATAATTGTACCTGTGGATGGATTGGGCGGGGGGGGGGGAATTCATGTGGGCGTGTTATGTTGTCACATATGTTCGTTCGTACGGTAGTATATTCACATTTTTTTTATCCGATTGTAATAAAACTTTTATGCTCATTTCAAACAGATATTGGACGGATTCGATTTTTGTTTGCATCGGACTGCAACTTCTTGGATTATGGCTTTATGTATAATTGAGAAATATGTACGAAGCTTTTGTTGACAATTTGGAACTCGCGGTGTTTTTGGTTGATTTCGATGAAACTAAAAAATATTTAATAGGATCGATAAAATGTGAAATTTTTTGTAATTTTATCACAAAAATGATATTTCGTTGCCCGAAAGTCGATCATATTGGCATATATGTAAAACAGTCCTTGAAAGTTGGAATGGACTAAGTGTAGGCCATACTGTCGACTTTCCGGGTAAATGTTCCCCTCGTGTAATACTTTTAGAAGAATTTTTGCTCGAGAAAATAAGATGGCATATTACTTCATTAATTAATACCTTTGGCAAGTCAGTAGACTCACATATATGTACTTAAAGTACTTAAATCAACTTAGTCAATGATGAACATATTGTTATATAAAAAGAGCTAAAGAACCATAACAAACTGGTTCTATCTTTCAACAAAATACATGTGATTCGAGATATTCCTATTGTGTCATTTGGCTTTAATTTAACCAATCATTTCGTTGATTGCACAGGTTCATGGTCATGAACACGCATGGGTCTGCGTGATACCCTTGCGGCTATAAAGGAAACTATATTATGTCATTAAATCAGACGACATTCAGATTCCAGAGAGAGATAGATTACCATCTGAGTTCCGAGAGAGTAGAAAACTCGCTCAGCGAGTTTGACTGGCTAATCGTTGAGAATGAGTGTTGTATTGTAATCTATACTATGCTTGTAATGTATCCAGCTTGATATAAAATGTAGAAACGAACAGTTGCATTATTATTCCTGGTAAGACAAACGTCTTAAGAAAACAGCAAGAAGAAATCCACAACGTGAAGGAGGAGAAAAGACGATCCAAGATAAATCCTAGACGATCACAAGGCTACGAAAATATGTAGTAAGAAAAGATGCATGGGTCATACATAGGATGTGGCGACCGGTTTGTGAAAGGTCCGCTCTTCACGTCAGACAAAAAGGCCCATGGTATTACACTCGTGGAACATTGTATGAGATAATTATGCTCGTCTCCATTAGCCCGGTCGTTGCAGAAAAGTAGGACGTTAATCCCCGTTTTAATCGTTTATAAACAAGCCATAAACGATTTTCATAAACATTTCCTTGCATATTAATAGGTGATTACCTTATCTTCCTGTATCCGACACGATCTAGTATTATGGTACAGAATTTTTAATACACTAATCGATATGTTCCTGGCATTTCAGGCACTTGTGTTGGAGCCATTTAGAAGTACTTCCCCAAGAAAAAAATAAAATTCTGCCACCAAATTGGCGTTATTTCAGTGGACCAATCCATGCGAGTGCTATGAAATGATGACATTTCTAGAGGAGGGGACTGTAAGTGGGCAGGGCGACATCAAACCTAAGTCGCTCAGTGATAAATAACGGGGTTACTTGATTCGGAATCGTATTATACCCCCAAGATGATTTGATGAATGGAGGCCGTAACGTTACAACCAAGCCGGACTCGATGTTAGACAAACAAAATGGCAATACGAGATTTAAACACGAAATATGAATATTTCGTGTGATCGTGGTGTGCATCTCATCAAATTCAGCTTATACCCACAACAAATATCAACAACAACAACAACTACAGCTTATATACAATCGTACGTCAATCTGATGCAAAATTCGCGCTACTCGAAATGATGGGGATGTGTAATTTGTTCGAGTTATACGATAATTCGAGTTAGACGATGGTCGGTGCGATAGAAGATCTCACGACAATAAAAAAAACATGTGTTACACCCATCACCGGATTACACCGAATTCTCGGATGTCGATCGCTACACATCATGGATTGAGGGGGCCCCAGGGACTTCCGATGGAGGGCCCTCGAAGCATCGGAGGAGTATCGTCACTAGGTCACCGGACGTTGGAGTCCTCGGTCCGACCATGCTCGAGGCGCGCAACTGAGATTTTTGTGGGGGGCCCCCTAATGTGGTGGGCCCTGGGGCCTGTGCCCCATGGTGCCCCATGGTTAATCCGGCGTTGGTTTTGGGTTTCGTTTTAAAAACAGGGAGCGAATTATAACTGCGTATATTGTGTGGGAGTTTATTCCATAATTTCGGTGCACAAATGGAAAAAGAACGATTGCCAGCGCCACAGGTGAATAGGTTCAATTTTTGCTCCTTTAAAAGAAAATGATCTTGACAAAAAGTGAAGTTCGGGATGGTGAATATAAAGTTGTAAGATGGGACAAGACCATTTAGTTAACAATACAATTTTATAGGTTATTCTAGATTAAACCGGGAGCCAATGTAAATTATAAAGGATTGGGGTATGTGTTCTCTATTCGATATGCGCAAATATCGAAAGAAACCAAGATCTGTGGGTTATAAACATACATTTCAAAATCGGTTCAAATTTGTGACCTCTAGAGGGTCTAAAAACGTGATTTTTTGTACAATCAGGGGTCATAATCTCTAAAGTTTCGACCCGATATATATTTGAGGATACAACGTATCCTGAGAGTTATTTAAATTCATATAACATATCGCAATATAAAGTGAATAATCATGTTTTGTAAACCAGTTTGACCCAGGCTGATGTCGAACTCAAATTGTGAAAATAACAGTATTATAGTAAAAATATTTCACCCATTTGTAAATTTTATTTTGTTCATTAAATTCACCAGTGTGATATAAATTGTTAATATAAATAATATAACTGTAAATAAACTCTGGATATTTGGTTTGTTTGTTTATTTCTTTTTTTTCTTTTTTTTTTTTGTCGGGTGATAACACGACCACTAACCTAACCTGTGAGTAGATTTCTTAAAGTCGTCGTTATAATGATCTATCTCTAGTACCGCTTTTTCTGCATGGGGGGGTTGGGATGGCCTAGTGGTCTAGAGTGTCGCGCTTCGACCTCTAGCTGGCCGTTCACCTCTGGCTTGCGGCTGTGGTTTCGACCCCTGGTGTGAGCGTATGTGGCATGGAGATAGGAGCACCGTCTCAACCTCGTGGGTTTCCTCCGGGCACTCCGGTTTCCTCCCACTACGCGCAAGCGAATTATTGAAATAAAATTAAAACCATATGTTAGTCCCGAAATGACCTAGTTTGTGTCGAGTGGCCGTTAAACCCAATTTCTCTCTCTTTATTCTAACATGCTTCTGAGATCTGTTCACATAAAATCATACTCTTGCTTTAGAGGAGACAATCATTATTAATTAGATAAACCTATCTTTGTCATTGTTTGTATTTATGGTTTTGTTTTAGAAGCGAAAGGACAGTCGTTATATTAATCAGCTGTTGACCTGTCGTCGCTTCTAATGGCATTCAAAAATTTGATTAGCAGTGCCTTTAATTTTTAACTAAATCTAATCATGTTTAACCCCTTGAGTTTCTTTTCAATTAAATGGAGCTAAATTACAAACAAAATCCCTCGGGCTTGAATCTTGACGTTAATTTTTGTAAAACAAGTCATTTATTATTCTATAACTGGATTTGTTAGCGCGGCTGTTTTTGTATAGTTATTTTTCACAAATTGTGTATAATTGGTTTAAATTCTGTTTTATACAGATTAAATCGAGATCGCTTTTTATAGAAGACCAAATGGAACAATATTAATGATTTGTGTTTCTTCTAGCGACTTTGCACATTTTATATACGAAAGCAATAATTTAAACTGGAGATTGTTGTTTCTACATTCTCGTGTCAACAAGCCATGCACAAAACCGTGTACAAAAAATAAACTTTATGGACGTTTCATCGGTAACATTTTTGTATGATTAAATTTAAAAGTATTCAAGGTTACTAAGTGAATAGGGAATTTTTTCGCTAGCATGCGGTGGTCGAGAGATCGCATCCGGTGTTGGCCGAGAAAGTTCATCGGGATTTTCCGGTGTCGTTTCTCCTGTCTAGTTGTCGGATGGGACAAAAAATCGAGGTCCTTGTACACATTGGCATGCACGTGAAAGATCCCATGGCAGTTGAAATTCGATATAAGTGTAGAAAGTTTCCTCGTTAGCCCAGTCGGAGCAGAACAGTAGGACGTTCAACCCCACGTCATTTCATTAAATTTAATAATTTAGACATAATTTCCTGATTTTACACGACCTACATATCAACGTATATTATGTTTTCTGGAATATTTAAAATATTAAGTGAATTTGAAATACTTTCTACGTTTAGAAATGTCCCGAAATATACAATGAATTTACCACTCCTCAGTCTGTTGAGGTGAGAAGGAGAGTACATCTCCGGGTGGTACTATCTGCGAACGGTCTCCAGTATTAGTGTTACTCATATACTAGCGGAGAATAGTTGGCAATATTACCCATGTACAGTACCAGCTCAGAATGGTTGACATACCCATTAGCTGAGAATGGTTGGCAGTGTAACCAATGTACACGTTGATAGGGTCCATCTAATTCTGACTGAAGGTTAATTACCACATGTGGACATTAAACGAAATGTCGGCGTTAACAATCTTTCCATTATATTTTATGAATTACCACATTTAATAGATGACTTGTGAATGTATTTGAGACAAAATGTTGTAAAACTGACAGAAGTTAGTGTAGTGCTTTCCATAGATCTAAAGTTTTTGTAATTATATCACAATTGTTATTATGTACAGAAAATCCGCTTAAACAGATTAATACAGATCGTTTTTATTATAATTATGCGGATCAATCCAGATAGATTTTATTATACATAGCACTAACATTATGTTACTATCGGTTTAAACATTTTAAAGTTAAAACTTTGTATCAACACAAGGGCGAATCGGGGTTTTCTACAAACATTATTCAGACCTGCATCTTACATGGTTCTTTAAAGTTGTGAAAGCGCATTGTATCTAGGTTTCACACAAAAGCTATTGCAATAACATTTACGATAACAATCGGGTCAAAGCCCACCAAGTCATTAAGTACAAATGAAGGCATTTGATATTTTAACGAAGCTATGTAAAGTTTACGATTGGATCAATTTTCACATTTAGAAGAACATCCAAACGAAAATTAAAAGAACGGACAAAAGTATGAAATTCAAACTTCTATTTTTCTAGCTTGTTCATTTTGCATTTCATGCTAAATATATTTTCGGTGGTCACTTTTTTTTAAATGCAGTTTCGACGTTGTCATGAGTTTGCCGGATTTCCTTAACATCTAACAAGCATGAATAATTGGATCGCGTTTGAAAAGATGGAACTCACGTCATAATCCCAACTCCGAAATCTAAAAACATTTAAGCAGTACCCCCCGTAACCCCAAACTCGGAAAGTGTTTTGATTTCACCCAACAATTTGAACTTTTAAAGAAATCAAACCAAAGCGTTCAGGTCTGTCCAGGTCTGCCTTTTGTCTCCATATTGAAATGGTAAAACAAGTCCAACAAATATTTACTTTTATGAATTTTATAGAACATATTTCAATAGAAATAAATTAATGTTAAAATAGTTTCACAATGATATGTACAATTGTTCTAAGATACACAACAACTACTTAGCACTATAATATATCACATTCATACATGATTAAATATTAAACATGTTAAATATATCTATATCATTATCAACATTATCTAATGGTCGAATACATATTTCATTATAATCATTATCTACAAATGTAGAATAGTTCGATGTATTTAGTCCATGATTTTTATTAAAGTTTTTATCAAAGTCTTTCTGCCACCAATCATGATCACCACTTCCATCTGATATTAAAGATAAATCTAAAGAATCTCTTGATTCATCATGGACAATATTCGTAGATTCATCAGTAAAAACAAGCAGATCATCAAAACACGTCATATCATCAGAATTAACGTCACAAGATGAAACAGGTGAAGACATTGCGACATCAGATGCATCACTGAAAACTTCTGGAGTAATAAATTTACCGTAACTGTCATCATTTAAAATATTTTCAGTTTTAATTTTTACACCATTTATTTCAATGTCTTGTTGTAGGACTGACGACCAATTAACCCCAGTTTTACACACCCGTTCTGGTTGTTCTGTTGGTGTATTAAAAGATAAATGGCTGTCAGATCTGTTCTCTTCAACTAAATTATAATTTATTACGGCCAATGTCTCTTCTTTTATCTTAGTTCGTTTAGCTGATGGAGGAAAGCAGAAATTTTCACTTGCTCTACGTTTCTTTGTGATATCAGTTTGTACAATGTCTTCCATTTCTGGTTTTATTCTCCAATATCCACCTTTACCAGATTCATTAGGTCGTCGAGAGATCTTCTCAAATCGTTTGTTTAAAGACAGATTGTGTCGAATGGAATTTTTCCAGTGAGAATCAGCCATTTTGTAGTAAGGAAAATTAACAGTGATCCATTTGTAAATTGAAGATAGATGGATTTTCTTCTCCTTTGTTTCGTTGATTGCCATAGAGATGAGGGTGGCGTATGAATACGGTGGTTTATCGAAACCATTGTTTTGGTGATATCTATATTCTGTAGAACTGTCTGTCTTTATCACTGGTGCCTGGTAAACGATCTCGGGTACTGGTAAATTCTGACTTGGTACTGGTAAATTCTGACTTGGTACTGGTAAATTCTGATTATTTTTGATTTGACCAACGTTTAGGCTTTGTAACCATCTCAAACCAGTCAAATTCTCATCAATATCATAACTTCCTGTATTGTTGCTGTCTATAGGATTCTTGATTAACCAGTTGTTTAGTAAACGTGCAGCTAGAAGATGTGTAGAAGTCATTGTGGTAGAAGTATGTTGTAGAAGAGTTAATGATATACTGACTATCTACATGTTTTATATACTATAGTATACAACTAGTATATATAAACATACTGTAATCCTATCATAGTCAGCTATACAATAATCACTGCTATATCTTTATATCAATCTTATTACAGTTAGTTTAGTTTATACCGCGTTTAATGTCAAATTTCTGTAAACCGTTAATCGTTTAATTAACTGTTATAGATTGACATAGCACTAATTAGCGTTATGCCATTTGATTAATTAAAAGGCATCGTTTCTTTCCATAATACAACCACCAGAGTCCTTGTTTCACCAAAAGATAAATATATTATATTACATAAATTTCACGATATCTACCCATCTTGTATTTTCTAAATATGTATAGGATGGTCTTTTCGTTAATATATATTATGTACATTACGCAGATTTGATGATATATGTTCTTAAGATTTGCATAGATTGTTAAATTCGTTGTTATCGTGCAAATTGATCGCAGGTTGTAAAAGTTTATGACAGCTACTTAATTAAAACTCGTTAAATATTGTTTTTATATATAATTGTACTGTTGTTGTTTTATATGTCATTAACCTTGGTAAAACATGTAATGTGTTGTAATTGATAACCGTATTTATATATTGCTAATGTTGACATCATTACAGTTTTTACAGTGTTCTCTATACAGCTTTGTAACTAATTTTTCTTTATGGAATTCAAACTGTTGGATGTATTTTGAAATGTTTGCATGAAATTACAGAAGCTGAGATAGGATAATGGTTGCCTATATATTGTATGATTTTTCTTGATAAATGAAAATATATATAAAACATAAAGTTTGATACAACTTTTGTCAAAAGCTTTCGTTGTTATTTTAATATTTCCATAGGTCCAAAACAAACCTCCATAGGGAGGGGGTATTCTGTCGATTCGTCGTATCAAACCTACTCCTGAGATCTGTTCATTTTTTGTCTTTTGGTTTTATTTAGATGAGCCTATCATTATGAATCAGCAACGGGGTCTATCGGCGCCTCTTATTTCCAACTAAACCTAACCCCTGGGTCGGTTCCTCTAATCTAACGTGTTACTGAGATCTGTTCACTGTAAATTATCTTTTATTTGTATTATTTGGTTGGGTTTAGAAAGGACAATCATTATTAATCAGCTAGGTTCTATCGGCGCCTCTAATTTCCTACTAAACCTAACCCATATTGAACCTTAATTACCACCTATGTGGCCTAAATAAAATGTTGGCGGTGACAAATTTAAAGTTATATTTTCTAAGCCAGCCATTTATTAGATAGCTTGTGATAGGATAGTAACCAAGGGCGTGGATTTGTCGTAACTTTTGGGGGGAACGGACGAACCCGGGAACCTTTCATTACCAAACAAAAATAAGAATTACGAAACAGTATACTGTACCCGTGTTATCTCGATGGAAGCTTTAACTACGGGTAATATGATGACAATATGAAAATATTGACTACCTACAATCATGGACAGTGTATAGATGGACAGGTAACGTCCACGAACCCGTGGCAAAAAATAGACCGGTCAAATTTGACTAAAATTGTTAAAAAAAAAAAAAAAAAACGAAATCAATTCATAATATTTTTATTAATATTGTAAATCTTTTTTTTTCTTTTTGTAACCCATAAATAGATAAATGTATCAACTCATCGTCTTTGTTTACTTCGGACGCGGCCATGTGAATCAGAAAAAAAAACATGTCGAGTTTTCGTTTAAAAACAAACCTTAAAACACTCTTTTAATGTTTACTTCTGCACAATTAATCATCATTCCGTATGGTATTATACCTGAACTCTGTTTTCTTAATTTTAAAATCTTTCATACATGCCGGAATTTGCAGTTTTAAGCCAAACCAAAATGCTTACAAAAACTGCGAAAACATTGAAATCGATCATTTAATTCAACTGGTGCATTTGGAAATTTCAAAGTTCTAAACTGGAGAAAATCGTCACTACCGGGTAGGAATACTTAATGGGTTGAAAAATTACCATGCACATGTAACTATAATAATACCATAAATTCTAAGGAGGAGTTCGAGAAATTAATCTGTATAAATTCCCGCAAAAAGCCAACAATCACATCGCTTGATTTTCCGTTGACATTGAGATCTCATAACGTCTCGTGCGAGCGGCAAAGAATTCAACCAACTGGACTCCTTACCTCTCCATCAATAGACGACCCATGCTACGATTAAGGAGGGGGATATCGCGAAGATCAGTAACTGTACCGAGACCCAAGGCAGTGGTTAGATATCCTTCAGAACGGGACATTTATGTGAATATACACCTGAAAATCTGTTCCGGCGATCAAAGTCATGGGGACGAACAGGTACGTCCCCCCTTACTTGTTAAAGTACTTCTCAGAAGAAACTCAGCTGTAAGGGGTGTTAGTAATTAACCTGTTGTTTTACATACAGATTATTTTACAACAGATGTATAAAACTAGTCATGTGATGTTTATACACACCTACATTAATCCATAACGGTTTTATTACACATGACATTTCAAATACTAAGCAAACTTATTGAATATGATAGAGAAACTGGTGGTTATTTTAATTGTGTGTGATATTTTCTGAAATAAAATTAATTCATCACGAAATATAAGTATATTAAGATCTAATAGGTTTATTTAAAGTTCCTTTCAAAACAAATGATGTATTTTAGCCCAACACCAATTTTGTTCCCAAAAATTGCCATGTGAATAAGTAATTAAATCATTTATATAATATTTAAAGTCATAGGAACATTTTTGTTTATTACATGACAATTAAATGATGCTTCTATCAGTTTAAACAGTTAACTTTATTTTAGCACATGACAAATAAATTTTTCATATATTTAGCCCCGGTGCGCCGCTATTTTTTTTTTTTTTTGGCAAAAGTTTGAGAACCATTGGGCTATATGTTCCCAGTAAAAAAAGTTTTCTTGAAACATTATTCATCACACATCTTGTACGAATATTTAAAGTTGTGAAAGTCCATTGTGCCTAGATTTCACAAGCCAACGGCTAATTCATTTACATTTACAACAACCATCGGGCCAAAGCTCACCAACCCATTTTGTACAAATATAAAGACCTTTGATATTTTATTAAGGCTGTATACAGTTTACGGTTGGAACCATATTTAAAAGAACATCCAATGAGAAATTGAAAGAACGAGGAACGGGACATAATTTCAACTCCACAATCTCAAATCATTCTACCAGTACTCATCGTAACCCTCAAATAATCTTGATTTCGCCCAACAATTTGAACTGTTAAAGAAATCAAACCAAAGCTTTCTGGTCTTCGCTTTTTCTTGATATTAAAATGTTAAATCTAGACAAACAAATATTTACTGTTATAAATTTTATAGAACATGGTTTCACAATAATATTTATAATTGTTCTAAAATACCACCAATACAAGCCCTAAATAACACAACACAATTTATATGGGAAACAATCATTGGTTTATACACATATAGCACAGCGTTTCGACAAGTATTCTCTTATCGTGCAATATTACCTTTTAGTTTATTAATTTATCATTTTTACTTGATTACGATAAGAGGGAGAGGGAGAGGGAGAAATGAGGTTTAACGTCCACTCAACACAAACTAGGTCATTTCGGGACCAACATATGATTTAATTTTATTTCAATAATTCGCTTGTGTGTAGGGGTCTTTAGCAGTGGGAGGAAACCGGAGTGCCCGGAGGAAACCCACGAGGTTGAGAAGGCGCCCCTATCTCCATGCCACATACGCTCACACCAGGGCTCGAAACCACAGCTGCAAGCCAGAGGTGACCGGTCAGCTAGAGGTCGAAGCGCGGCACTCTTGACCACTAGGCCATCCCAACCCCCCGATTACGATAAGAGGATACTTGTCGACAAGTCGTGCTATATGTATATACACCAGTGAATGTTTTCCATATAAATGGGTTGTTTCCTTTTGTCAGTGAATGTTTTCCATATAAATTGGTGGTTCCACAGGCTTTGTCAGTGATACAGGACGGAGGACCATATAGGAACAGCTGTCTTGTCGTGCAGATAAGACGAAAAACCGAGGTCTCGTGTGGACATTAGCGTGCACGTAAAAGATTACTTGACCGTGGGAAATCGATAAAAGAGTAGGCCGCAGTGCCGCTGTCCGGGCAAAATTTCTCTCATAGCATACTGTATGGCGTATGCCCGTCTTCATTAGCTTAGTTGTGTTTTGTTTTAAATGTGCTCAATCACTAAATGCCACTAAAGGATTAAATGGTACAAGTCTTGTCGTTATATTGAAACCTTAAAAAAAACACCAACAAATATTTTATTTTCATAAAATTTATAGAGCATATTTCAATCTAAATACAAGGTTAAAGAATAAATTAACTTTTTAAATGGTTTCACAATAATATGTACAATAATTGTTCTAAGATACACAACAACTACTTAGCACTATAATATATCACATTCATACAAGATTAAATATTAAACATGTTAAATATATCTATATCATTATCAACATTATCTAATGGTGGAATACTTATTTCATTATAATCATTATCTACAAATGTAGAATAGTTCGATGTATTTAGTCTATGATTTTTATTAAAGTTTTTATCAAAGTCTTTCTGCCACCAATCATGATCACCACTTTCATCTGATATTAAAGATAAATGTAAAGAATCTCTTGATTCATCATGGACAATATTCGTAGATTCATCAGTAAAAACAAGCAGATCATCAAAACACGTCATATCATCAGAATTAACGTCACAAGATGAAGACATTGCGTTATCAGATTCATCGCTGAAAACTTCTGGAGTAATAAATTTACCGTAACTATATATTATATCATCATTTAAAATATTTTCAGTTTTAATTTTTACACCATTTATTTCTATATCTTGTTGTAGCACTGACGACCAATTAAACCCAGTTTTACAAACCCGTTCTGGGTGTTCTGTTGGTGTATTAAAAGATAAATGGCTGTCAGATCTGTTCTGTTCAACTAAATTATAATTTGATACTGCCAATGTCTCTTCTTTTATCTTAGTTCGTTTAGCTGATAGAGGAAAGCAGAAATGTTCACTTGCTCTACGTTTCTTTGTGATATCAGTTTGAACAATGTCTTCCATTTCTGGTTTTATTCTCCAATATCCACCTTTACCAGATTCATTAGGTCGTCGAGAGATCTTCTCAAATCGTTTGTTCAAAGACAGATTATGTCGAATGGAATTTTTTCAGTGAGAATCGGTCATTTTGTAGTAAGGAAAATTAACTGTGATCCACTGGTAAATTGAAGATAGATTGATTTTCTTCTCCTTTGTTTCGTTGATTGCCATAGAGATGAGCGCGGCGTATGAAAACGGTGGTTTATTGAAACCATTGTTTTGGTGATATCTATATTCTGTAGAACTGTCTGTCTTTATGACTGGTGCCTGGTAAACGATCTCGGGTACTGGTAAATTTTGACTTGGTGCTAGTAAATTCTGACTTGGTACTGGTAAATTTTGACTTGGTTCTGGTAAATTCTGACTTGGTACTGGTAAATTCTGATTATTTTTGATTTGACCAACGTTTAGGCTTTGTAACCATCTCAAACCAGTCAAATTCTCATCAATATCATAACTTCCTGTATTGTTGCTGTCTATAGGATTCTTGATTAACCAGTTGTTTAGTAAACGTGCAGCTAGAAGATGTGTAGAAGTCATTATGGTAGAAGTATGTTGTAGAAGAGTTAATGATATACTGACTATCTACATGTTTTATATACTATAGTATACAACTAGTATATATAAACATACTGTAATCCTATCATAGTCAGCTATACAATAATCACTGCTATATCTTTATATCAATCTTATTACAGTTAGTTTAGTTTATACCGCGTTTAATGTCAAATTGCTATAAACCGTTAATCGTTTAATTAACTGTTAAAGATTGACATAGCACTAATTAGCGTAATGTCATTTGATTAATTAAAAGGCATAACCACCAAAGTCCTTGTTTCACCAAAAGATAAATATATTATATTACATAAATTTTACGATATTTACCCATCTTGTATTTTCTAAATGTGTATAGGATGGTCTTTTCGTTAAAATAGCATTATGCAAGAGCAAAATCTGATTTTTACAGGTCTTTCTTTAAGCCTGAGATGTTATCTAAATAATCAATTAGACATTAATTAACATATTCAGACCATAATAAACTCTTTATGTCAAGACTAGCCTTCGATGTTGGCAGATTAAAATCGTATATGCCGCTTAATGGCGGTTGATAATTAAATCAATCAAGTGGATAATCGAGACTATGCTGTTTATATTAATGATTTGAGTAATGATGACCGAGGCTATGAATATTTCAAAAGCTTTTTTCTCGGCTAATAGTGAATCAATTTGACTGAAATTTTCAGCAAATTATCTTTACACTATCTAGTTTTTAACTATTGTAGTGAGAACTGCCATCTCTGTATCTTATCTCCCATAATGTAACTTTAATATATATCATGTACTTTACGCAGATTTTGTGATTCCTGTTCCCATTACTAAGATTTGTATAGATTGTTACATTCGTTGTAATCGTGCAAATTGATATCAGGTTGTACAAGTTTATGACAGCTACTTAAAACTCATTAAATGTTGTTTTTATATATAATCGTACTGTTGTTTGATATGTCATTGTGTTAAAATCAACCTGGTAAAACATATAATTTGTTGTAATTGATAACTGCATTTATATATTGCTAATGTTGACATCATTACAGTTTTTACAGTGTTCTCTATACAGCTTTGTAACTAATTTTTCTTTATGAAATTCAAACTGCTGGATGTATTTTGAAATGTTTGCATGAAATTACAGAAGCTGAGATAGGATAATGGTTGCCTATATATTGTATGATTTTTCTTGATATTCTGTATAAAACCTACTCCTGAGATCTGTTCATTATAAATTATCATTTTTTGTGCCTTTTGGTTTTATTTAGAGGAGCCTATCATTATCAATCAGCAAGGGGTCTATCGGCGCCTCTTATTTCCAACTAAACCTAACCCCTGGGTTGGTTCCTCTAATCTAACATGTTACTGAGATCTGTTCATTATAAATTATCTTTGATTTGTATTATTTGGTTTTGTTTTAGAAAGGACAATCATTATTAATCAGCTAGGTTCTGTCGGCGCCTTTAATTTCCAAATAAATCTAACCATTACTGAAGCTTACTTGCATGGAGTTTTAAAATGAATTGAAGCTAAATTACCACCGCCGGTGTACATTAAAAGAAATGTCGGAACTAAACACGAGGTGGCTTATGGTCAGATAGAAACAAATATGAGACCAGTTTCTAAATAAATGTCCAAAGTAAACTGTCGTACTAAATCGATATTCTTTCGGTTCCCTTAATCTGAGTTTTTCCCACATTCAATTATATTTAGAATTGTTTTAGAAAGGAAGAAACCATCATTACCTATCAGGTTTGCGCCTTTCGGCGGGTCTAATTTGTAATTACCGCCATATAAATTTAGCCCGTTGAGCGACCACAAACTTTACGTTCAAAATTCATCATGTAAGATTTAGACAAAGAGCTGACAGTTCAAGCTATAATGGTTTAAAAACAGATAATGAAAAATTACTTCCTTTTGGACGACACGGTGGCTGTCATTGCCATCGTTGTTACGCTAGTAAACAAGGTCTCGATTGTCCTCATTAATAGACGTCCTTGGTTGAATCAATTGAAAATTGCAAGTATCCAGTGTTCTAATAGAGAGTTGATTAATATTGTTCACCCTTGTATATATTAGAATATTAGTCAGCATTATGAGAAGTAATATACTTTACTCAATAAATAAAATAGCTACACTGGTGATTATTATTTTTTGTTCATGGTATGCGTGTAGTGTACTTACTGATATAGAATTAATAAATGTATTTATAACGGTATATCAGTATTTACATCTTGTTCTGTTTTTTTTAAATCAAAATTTCAAATTTCTGTTATCCTTATATCATTCTGTTTATTTCTGTCTGCCTAATTTTGAAGTCCACGAGCATCCTTCCAAGTTATGGTGATTATAGCCTTATGAATAGACAAATCTAAATAATGGTGACACTAAACCTTTGGGAATAAACCAGACAAGTATGGACCAAGAAATTCTATTTCTGTCCCCCACCCCCATCTCGTCATGACCAGTTTTGTTGACATTTTCATCTAATCATGGGACAGCGTTGAAATTTATAATTCTACCATTGAATATTCACGATTTTAAGGTGGAAAGAACAGGAAATAGACATGAATTAGGATGATCGCTCACTAAATGATATCTCTGTCTATACATGTAGATTCGTTTGGCCAGTCCTTTCGATGCCTTAATCAGATTCATTGAGATGTTAAAATATGTTACACGCATGAGACAATATCCAGTTTGACACCGGTGCTGTTGATTTTTGCTACCTTGATTTTCACGATTAATTAATAGATTAATTATCCGCGGGTAATTCCCTTAACGACCATGGTTGGTATCTGAATTATTATTGGTTAAGTTTTTCTCTTCATACTAACATTTACAATGGTATATAAATATATTAAAATAAATAAATTTTACCCTTGTCCACGATATCAAACTTGGTATAAAAGGTTATTAGAAATCGATGTGAAAGGTGCCATTTTGTATCTTTAAAGGAATAATCTGTTCACAATATTATCATGGATTTCTTTGGTAAGCGTTTTATTATTTCTTAATATGAATGTTTAACTACCAGGTGAATAGCAGACGGGATATACATGATGAAGTTGTCTAAGAAATAATCGGCGTTATAACATAAAACTATAAGTTAGAAAAAATAATCTAGTTTAATCTAATAAATACGGAACCGTCACGAAAACACATTGATCATCTCTGTTGTATGAAAATGATTTAGCCAGTAAAAAAAAACATTGTACGTGGACTCGGAATCTTGATTTATTTGCAGGTTTTCTGTCGACAAGGCAAACGAAATTAAGAACTTTTAAAAATAAGGATAATCCACCAAGATGTCATCGTCAACTTTTTCAAAACACAGAAAGTTTACCGGAAGAAAAAGATAAGGATCTAACAAATCAGCAGTCTTCGCCAGCAAAAGATTGGGTGACATGTCTAAAATCGTGTCTAGAATTTGATAATACAACGTCACTAAAGAATTTCCAGTCTTATTTACAGTTCATGAATTCTTGTGAAAATCAAGTCCAACAGAACCGGGTTTTACAAAATAGCGATACGTTACAAAATTCAAATGAACTGAACAGACTTGTTAATCAGGAAACTGAAAATGAAAGACTGATAGCTGACCAATCTCTGTATGCTTATGATGACGTCATTGGTCGAAACATTTTCGTTTATTTAAATAAAACAAATTATACCTATATTATATCCCCAAATATAGAAGGTACACAAAATGGCGTCATGTTGTGCACTGAAAATATTTCAGAAGAGAACCACGTCATCAGTTCCTGTGTAACAACAACGACACCATCCAGTAGACGTGGTACAAGGGTTAATCAGTGAACTGGATGTATGAGATGTGTTGTTGACGTTTGGGAAAGTAGGTCGAGGGGAAATGTGTAGGGAGTGATAGTTAGATGTATTATGAATTGTTACAGTGGCTGTGGTGTTACGTTGAAATACTATGCCGCTACCGTAACACCACAGCTTTATGATTTGTTCGACAGGATTGATACCGTACATGTAAGTCCGACAATAATAAATAAACTATTTCTGATTTTAATGTTGTCTTTTCCCACCGGCACTGGCCGTACGCCAGCAACTGAAAATAGCTGACGAAACAGCTAGGGCGTCGATTGTTAGTTCGCGTACAACTTGAAAACCCGAATGTCGTACGCCATTGTGAAACTGAAAGTAGCTGACGAAGACAGTTAGGGCGCCCATTGTTAGTTCGCGTACAACTTGAAAAAACCGAATGTCAGTATGGTATTTCTGACATAATTGGTTATCGGTGACCTGAAAGCTGGTAATCTCGACTCAAAGCGAGTAATCTCGACTCAAAAGTATAGTGTATAACCTACTTACTGTCTACAGTCGTCGCTACTCATAGTTCATTCATGATTTTTTGTGGACGATTTACTACTCAGTAAGAAAGCCTGTGCCCAAAAAGAGTTCTCGTCTGTTATTATTAGTATAATGACTTCCTCATGTGCGGCAGGTTCGTTTGTTTTTAAAAACACTGTTTTTCGTTCCAAAAAATAGAAAAGTAATTTTTTACCAGATGATCATGGTTTTTCACCGAGACTAGATAATTTCTCTCGGTGTAAGGATATTACCCCTATGAAAAAGTTCATACACTGTTGAGAAAATAGTCCCATTGGTTTTCTTAGCTGCAAATACAGCGAGAATAAACTCTGTACTGAAAAATTTTCGCGTGATCTATATAAACTGTCTTCACACACTCGATTTATAATTAGCGATATACAGGTACAGTGGCAAGTGTTATGCTTCTCAGGCTAATACCTCAAAAGTACCTCCGCGCAAAACCCTCGATTTTGGTACATGGAAAACAAAAAAAAATAGTGCCCGTGCGCGTGCCAGTAATAGAAAAACTAAGAGTTCGCGCATAAAAAATGCACGAACGTACCAGGCGCGATGTCATCCAGTAGACATGGTACAAGGGTTAATCAGCGAAATGGATGTATGAGATGTGTTGTTGACGTTTGGGAAAGTAGACGAGGGAGTGTAGGGAGTGATGGTTAGATGTATTATGAATGGTTAGAGTGGCTGTGGTGTTACGGTGAAATACTATGCCGCCACCGTAACACCACAGCTTTATGATTTGTTAGACAGGAGTGATGTAATAAGTGCGACAATAATAAATAACATATTTCTGATTTTATTGTCGTCTTTTCCCACTTGCACTGGTTGTACGCCATTTTGAAACTAGCTGACGAAGACAACTCGGGCGGCGATTGCTCGACTCCGGGCTGCTCTGTCAGTATCTAACAAACGCATTTAGTACAACTTTAAACGAGAGTTGCCAGGCAACGAAACATACGCCCACAGCAGCTAAATCGTCCGGGCAGTAAACAAGGGTTGTCGCATATTTTACTTTTTTAGGTATTGAAACATTTATAATACACTAAAATATGATTATTAAAGTCAATCGGTTATTAACTTTAGCCTCTAGAGGGTCCACAAGATTTTTTGAAGTGATCAGAGGAGAGGGGTGATATAGGCTTTGCCTGTTCCCTGATCCCATTTCATGTATTTCTGAAATAAAATATTGTTTACAAAAAAAAAAAAATCAAGGGCCATAACTCTGACAGTAATTATCGGAAATTGCTGAAAATCAATGGGCTTCTTCGTCACATGACCTAAACTCTGTGTATAAATTTAAAGTCAATCGGATATTAACTTTGGCCTCTAGAGCATTCACAAGAATTTACGAAGTGATCAAGGGCCATAACTCTGACAGTAATTATCGGAAATTGCTAAAAATCAATAGGATTCTTCGCTTCGTGACCTTAAACACTGTGTATAAATTTAAAGTGAATCGGATATTAACTTTGGCCTCTAGAACATCCACAAGATTTTTTGAAGTGATCAAGGGCCATAACTGTGACAGTAATTATCGGAAATCACTGAAAATCAATAGGCTTATTCGTCTCATGACCTTAAACACTGTGTATAAATTTAAAGTCAATCGGATATTAACTTTGGCCTCTAGAGCATCCACACGAATTTTTGAAGTGATCAAGGGCCATAACTCAAACAGCAATTATCGGAAATCGCTGAAAATCAATAGGCTTCTTCGTCTCGTGACCTTAAACACCGTGTATAAATTTAAAGTTAATCGGTTATTAACTTTAGCCTCTAGAGCGTCCACAAGATTTTTTGAAGTGATCAAGGGCCATAACTCTGACAGTAATTATCGGAAATTGCTAAAAATCAATAGGCTTCTTTGTCTCATGACCTTAAACACCGTGTATAAATTTAAAGTCAATTGGATATTAACTTTAGCCTCTGGATCGTCCACAAACAATTGTGGACGCCGGACCGACGGACGGACGGACAGCACTTACTACACTCGTCACTAGGCTTCTTATACATATTATAATATTCAATTTACACCCTTTTTAATTAACACACCTTGTCTAGAGTTATAATCCGAATGTTATTTTTTTTTATCGACATTCGTAGTTATTTACCTTGTTTGCTAGATTTTTATACGGCAAACGTATAAAACCGTGACCTATTACTGAGTGATAAGCTTCCGCTACAAAAAGAGTTCTCGCCTTTTATTATGAGTATCATGTGCGGCAGGTTAATTTGCTTCTAAAATCGCTGTTCTCCGTTCCAAAAAATACAAAAGTAATTTTCTACCAGACAACCATGGTTCTATTCACCGAGACTAGATAATTTCTCTCGGTGTAAGGATATTATCGCTATGAATAAATTCATACACTGTTGAGAAAATAATACCGTTGGTTTGCTTTGCAACAAATGGAGCGCGCATCAACTCAGTCCTAAAAAATTTTCGCGTAATAAATATGAACGGTCTTCAGACATTCGGTTTATAATTAGCGATACACAGGTACAGTGGCAAGTGTTATGCTTCACAGAATAATAACTCAAAAGTACCTACGCGCGAAATCCCCGATTTTGGTACATGGAAAACAAAAAAAAATAGTGCCCGTGCGCGTGCCAGTAATAGAAAAACTAAGAGTTCGCGCATAAAAAAATGCACGAACGTACCAGGCGCGATGTCATCTAGTGGTTTATATTGTGATGAAGTCATGGAATTAGATGAATTAGAAATGAACCATGAAGAGGTACATTATCTATCTGGATCATTTGATACGATCAGTTGCTATTCTGGTGATTTTTGGGGAAGTGTCGATGGGCTTCCGGAATGTTCATTATTGCATTTCTCGTAATGTATGTAGGGGTTGTTGCCCTGTGCCTTAGAGCCGTTGAAATTTATCTGTGATACGCAATTTGTGATACAGCACTTTTATATATTATATTATATATATATTCTCCGAAAGCTAAACTTTTTTATAATATAGAATAGTATGTAATATAAATATTTTTTTGTTAATTTTCAATGTTGAAATGTTATCTGCGTATTATTTTGTTGAAAAGTTATTTGTGATACGCTAAATTAGTGATTGCTATTTTGTTTGAAAGTTATCTCTGATACTTAAATTATAATTATAATTAATATGATGATCTTCTTTGCACATGTTATTGATTTATATACCCGTATTTGTGATACCCTATTTGTTATAATATTAATTAATATTTGTTGTTTTTCTATAATATTGTAAATTTAATATTAATGTTTTTTTTAATTTTGAAAAATTGTCTATTATATGCAATTTGGTATATAAATACAATTTGTAATATGAATTAGAATTATAATATGAATTAGAATTTGTAATATGAATTAGAATGTGTGATATTGATAAGAATTTGTGATAATAATTATTATTTGTTATGTTAATTGTAATTTTTGATATTAATTAAAATGTTTGATATAATAAACTATTTATACCATAATTATATAAACCTTTCCTATTTTTAATTTTGAGTCCATTTCTTATGGGTAGACCCTGTTACCAGTGTATTAGCTGACTAATTGAAATTAGTTTGTATTATTACCCATGCACTAAATGAGAATTGTTTGCTGTAATATCCTTGAACTAGTCAAGAATGGTTTGTAGCGTCACACGTGTATTTGGCAGTAATACCCATGAATTAGCCGAGAATGGTTGGTTGAATTACCCATGTATTAGCTGAGATTGGCTGGCAATATTACCTTTGTACTAGCTGAGAATAGTTGGCAGTATTACCCATGTATAATTATAAGAAGCAAAATTGGCAGTATTATTATACACCCATGTACCCATGTAGTACCAATGTAATAGAGTGACTGGCAAAAAAATTGCAAACATCCATAAAATGCTATAGCTATGCACATTTTACGCATCATATCCAAAATTTCAATAATTTCACAAAAAAATTCCAAAATTGTGGATAATATTGGAATTTTGATAAACACGTCCTACGACGAAAAACAGAGTAGCAAAATCTAAAATAGATTTCTTCGCCCTAATCAACAATGCTGTTGACCCATTCGTATTTGATTACTTTTCATCTGGTATAAATAATATGCCTGGCTTAATTCTATAGTTATTCCGACCATAAAAGTCTAAAATTGCATTTTGAAAGATAGTGGTCGTTCATACAAATTTTGAATTTCTATTATTTTGAGCGATTATCAGTGTTTGAAACTTTGACAAAGTGTTGCGTAGGTTGTTTAATATCGTAGCAACGGGACTTTACAATCGATTTATTCTATTCATAAAGCCTTATGTATCATAATTAAGCTTTATTCTATTAATCATCACAATATATTTAGAATTATTATATTCATAAATATTTAATCGTCATAATCTAGATTTATTCGTTTTGTACAACTTTATTGATCATAAATAAGATGCATCATATTCATAAAACTGTATAGTCGTTAAAATTTAGATCCATTTAAAATAGCATTATGCAAGAGCAAAATCGGATTTTTACAGGTCTTTCTTTAAGCCTGAGATGTTATCTAAATAATCAATTAGACATTAATTAACATATTCAGACCATAATAAACTCTTTATGTCAAGACTAGCCTTCAATGTTGGCAGATTAAAATCGTATATGCCGCTTAATGGCGGTTGATAATTAAATCAATCAAGTGGATAATCGAGATTATGCTGTTTATATTAATGATTTGAGTAATGATGACCGAGGCTATGAATATTTCAAAAGCTTTTTTCTCGGCTAATAGTGAATCAATTTGACTGAAATTTTCAGCAAATTATCTTTACACTATCTAGTTTTTAACTATTGTAGTGAGAACTGTCATCTCTTTATCTTATCTCCCATAATGTAACTTTAATTCATAAAGCTTTAATCACCATATATTCGATTTATTCTATTCATAAAGCTTTAATCGTCATAATTTAGATTTATTCTATTCATAAAGCATTAATCATCAGAATTTAGATTTATTCTGTTCATAAAGCATTAATCATAAAGCATTAATCATCAGAATTTAGATGTATTCTATTCATAAAGCATTAATCATCATAATTTTGCTTACGTGGGGTCAAACGATGGGGAACAGAATTGGTGTTGGACTAAGTTTGCTTAGTATTTGAAATGTCAGTGTCATGTGTAATAAAACCAATATGGATTAATCTAAGTATGTAGAAACATCACTTGACTGTTGTAAAATAATCTGTATGTAAAACAACAGGTTAATTACTAACACCCCTTACAGCTGAGTTTCTTCTGGAAAGTACTTTAACAACTAACTAATTTTGTTTTTACATATTATCAAATACTTGTTACTATCCTATCACAAGCCATCGAATAAATGGCTGGCTGGCTCAGAAAATATAACTATAAGTTTGTCCTCTCCAACATTTCATTTAAGCCACATTGGTGGTAATTAAGCTTCAATGTGGGTTAGGTTTAGTTGGAAATTAGAGGCGCCGATAGAACCTAGCTGATTAATAATGATTGTCCTTTCTAAAACAAAACCAAATAATACAAATCATAGATAATTTATAATGAACAGATCTCAGTAACATGTTAGATTAGAGGAACCGACCCAGGGGTTAGGTTTAGTTGGAAATAAGAGGCGCCGATAGACCCCTTGCTGATTAATAATGATTGTCTCCACAAATAAAACACAAATAAATGATAACTTATAATGAACAGATCTCAGGAGTTGGATTGATAGGACGAATCGACAGATTCTCCTATGAAAATGTTTTAATGTCAATGGAATCATTACACAAAAGTGTATCAAGGTTGTATTTTATATATATTTTCATTTATCAAGAAAAATCATACAATATATATGCAACCATTATCCTATCTCAGCTTCTGTAATTTCATGCAAAAATTTCAAAATACATTCAGCAGTTTGAATTTCATAAAGAAAAATTAGTTACAAAGCTGTATAGAGAACACTGTAAAAACTGTAATGATGTCAACATTAGCAATATATAAATAGGGTTATCAATTACAACACATTACATGTTTTACCAAGGTCAATGACATATAAAACAACAACCGTACAATTATATATAAAAACAATATTTAATTAGCTGTGATAATCTTGTACAATCTGCGATCAATTTGCACGATAACAACGAATTTAACAATCTATACAAATCTTAAGAACATATATCATCAAATCTGCGTAATGTACATAATATATATTAACGAAAATACCGTCCTATACATATTTAGAAAATACAAGATGGGTAGATATCGTGAAATTTATGTAATATAATATATTTATCTTTTGGTGAAACAAGGGCTCTGGTGGTTATGCCTTTTAATTAATCAAATGACATTACGCTAATTAGTGCTATATCAATCTATAACAGTTAATTAAACGATTAATAGTTTACAGAAATTTGACATTAAACGCGGTATAAACTAAACTAACTGTAATAAGATTGATATAAAGATATAGCAGTGATTATTGTATAGCTGACTATGATAGGATTACAGTATGTTTATATATACTAGTTGTATACTATAGTATATAAAACATGTAGATAATCAGTATATCATTAACTCTTCTATAACATACTTCTACCATAATGACTTCTAAACATCTTCTAGTTGCGCGTTTACTAAACAACTGGTTAATCAAGAATCCTATAGACAGAAACAACACAGGAAGTTATAATATTGATGAGAATTTGACTGGTTTGAGATGGTTACAAAGCATAAACGTTGGTCAAATCAAAAATAATCAGAATTTACCAGTCCCAAGTCAGAATTTACCAGAACCAAGTCAGAATTTACTAGTACCAAGTCAGAATTTACTAGTACCCGAGATCGTTTACCAGGCACCAGTGATAGAGGCAGACAGTTCTACAGAATATAGATATTATAAAAACAATGGTCTCAATAAACCACCGTATTCATACGCCAACCTCATCTCTATGGCAATCAACGAAACAAAGGAGAAGAAAATCAATCTATCTTCAATTTACAAATGGATCACTGTTAATTTTCCTTACTACAAAATGGCTGATTCTCATTGGCAAAATTCCATTCGACACAATCTGTCTTTAAACAAACGATTTGAGAAGATCTCTCGACGACCTAATGAATCTGGTAAAGGTGGATATTGGAGAATAAAACCGGAAATGGAAGACATTGTACAAACTGATATCACAAAGAAACGTAGAGCAAGTGAACATTTCTGCTTTCCTCCATCAGCGAAACGAACTAAGATAAAAGAAGAGACATTGGCCGTAATAAATTATAATTTAGTTGAAGAGAACAGATCTGACAGCCATTTATCTTTTAATACACCAACAGAACAACCAGAACGGGTTTGTAAAACTGGGTTTAATTGGTCGTCAGTGCCACAACAAGACATAGAAATAAATGGTGTAAAAATTAAAACTGAAAATATTTTAAATGATGACAGTTACGGCAAATTCATTACTCCAGAAGTTTTCGGTGATGCATCTGATGTCGCAATGTCTTCACCTGTTTCAAGTTGTGACGTTAATTCTGATGATATGACGTGTTTTGATGATCTGCTTGTTTTTACTGATGAATCTACGAATATTGTCCATGATGAATCAAGAGATTCTTTAGATTTATCTTTAATATCAGATGGAAGTGGTGATCATGATTGGTGGCAGAAAGACTGTGATAAAAACTTTAATAAAAATCATGGACTAAATACATCCAACTATTCTACATTTGTAGATAATGATTATAATGAAATATGTATTCCACCATTAGATAATGTTGATAATGATATAGATATATTTAACATGTTTAATATTTAATTTTGTATGAATGTGATATATTTTAGTGCTAAGTAGTTGTTGTGTATCTTAGAACAATTGTACATATTATTGTGAAACTATTTTAACATTAATTTATTCAATTATAACTATCATTGTGAAACTATTTCAAAATTAATTTATTCTTTTTTTTAAACATGTGTTTAGATTGAAATATGCTCAATAAATCGTATCACAGTAATATTTGTTGGTGATTGTTTTTGACTGGGGTACTTGGGCCAGTTGCTGAAAACTAATTACTACTAACGTGTGTTTGTTAACGGTCCATTCAATTCCTGTTGATGGAAAGTTAATTTCATTATCTTTTAGCTAACTGTTGAATACATCATTTTTTCCTTTAGAAATTTAAGCATAAATCTGTTGGAAAAAATGTGGAATTTCCACTACAGAAACTGTAGTATACTTCGGGCCAATATTTCCCTTTCCTTTGGCCAGAGGGGCCCTTTTGTCAGACGTGGGGCCCTTTTGTCTGCCTTTAGGGCCGTCCCTAACTAGGGCACATTTTTATTTTCTCATCGTTTTTTAGCATTTTTCTCCCGTTTTATTTTTTCAACTTCTTTGATCTTTTTCGCGAGGAGGCTGGCGCCTCCAGCGCCTCAGCTATAAAACGCCTTTGTCTAAGGGTATACTTGACTGACAGCCGACTAATGCCATTGTTTAACAGACAACGGCAAGTTACTGATATGTTAAAGTTAACGAGGTTTCCAGCAGCAAACTCTCTCTCCGTTAAAAGTTACGGGGCTTCTTTGAAAAACCGGCCCCTGATCTTTCGCGTGTAAGATATCTGAGTTCTATAATCATGATCAGCGATCCAACTTTCAAAGAGTAATACGTGTATAACGTCGAAGATTCAATTCCTGAACATCACCTTTCTCTCCATTTCGTTTTGTATGATCTACTAAACATAGATACAATCGAGTGGAAGACTGTGCAAAAAAATGTACAGGTATGACATATAGGCATTTATTTAACGAATTGATTTTAACATGATAAAATCGGGGATAATCCTCGAATAAAACGTACCGTTGTTACGATAATAATCAATCTGTATCATATCTTGTTTCAAGAAGATTGGACACTTCTTTTTCTAAATCGTAAATAAAGTATCTTAGATACTTTGGTACGATGTAGGACCCGGCGGAAGAAAGCGTTAAGCTACTCTTTACTGGAGATTGTTCAATATTTGCAGCAAGTGTTATATCGAAGTAGTCAATGCCATGGAAATAAATAGATGTATTATTTAAATTATGCTATTCATAGGAATACGCTTGATGTTAGTGAAACTTTTAGATCCGATGTGTGTGGAATTTGACAGCCTTTGTAGACGACAATATTACAGGACCAGAAACCAGATAGATCCGCCAAATTCAGATTTTGTTTTGTATAACATCCAAAACTAAAACAAAATTCAGTAATAGAGTTGTTTATTATTTAGATCAGATTTCGTTAATGTAAAGCTCGTGAGTGGGCGTGACAGTCAAATCGGTTTTTGAAGTAGAGAGGGCGGGAGAGAGGTCTTTATCAGTAGGACAAAACTGGAAGTTCGACCGACGACCAGCCCATTGAAAATCACGAACACCCAATGTTCTAGGGACTTGATTAAGGGCTTGTCATGTGAATAAATGTCTAATTAATCATTTATATAATATTTGAATTTAGCCAGGTGTGCCGATATTTTTTCATGTGTTCCAAAGTTGGTGGGCTATATGTTCTCAGTAAAAAAGATTTTCTAGAAACATATTCATTCGCGCATCTTGTACGAATATTTAAAGTTACCTAGATTTCACAAGCCACGGGCTAATGCATTTACATTTACAACAATCATTGGGACAAATTTCACCAACTCATTATGTTCAAATGAAGACCTTTGATTTTTTATTGAGGCTGTATACAGTTTACGATTGGGTCAATATTTACAAGAACATCCAAAGAGAAATTGAAAGAACGGGCAATGGCCGGAAAATTAAACTTTGTTGATTTTTCGTTTCATAGTGAATTTATTTTCTGTGGTCACTGCAGTTCACACATTACATTGTCATCTTCATATTGTTGTACCTGAGTTTACTAGTTGTTTTCCTTAGTATCTAACAAACAGGAATATTTGCATGGAGCTTAAAAAAGATCAATCGCGGGTCATAATTCAAACTCCAAAATCCAAAATCATTATACCAGTACTCATCGTAACCCTCAAATTATCTTGATTTCACCGAACAATTTGAACTGTTAAAGAAATCAAACCAAAGCTTTCTGTTCTGACATTTGTCTCTAAGACCAACAAATATTTACTTTTATACGTTTTATAGAACATATTTAGCTAAAGGATAATGAAATTAACTTTCCATCAACAGGAATTGAATGGACCGTTAACAAACGACACGTTAGTAGTAATTAGTTTTGAGCAAGTGGCAAAAGTACCCCAGTCAAATAAAATCACCAACAAATATTACTGTGATACGATTTATTGAGCATATTTCAATCTAAACACATGTTTAAAAAAAAGAATAAATTAATTTTGAAATAGTTTCACAATGAAGTTATAATTGAATAAATTAATGTTAAAATAGTTTCACAATAATATTTATGATTGTTCTACGATACACAACAACTACTTAGCACTATAATATATCACATTAATATATATGATTAAATATTAAACATGTTAAATATATCTATATCATTATCAACATTATCTAATGGTGGAATACTTATTTCATTATAATCATTATCTAGAAATGTAGAATAGTTCGATGTATTTAGTCCATGATTTTTATTAAAGTTTTTATCACAGTCTTTCTGCCACCAATCATGATCACCACTTCCATCTGATATTAAAGATAAATCTAAAGAATCTCTTGATTCATCATGGACAATATTCGTAGATTCATCAGTAAAAACAAGCAGATCATCAAAACACGTCATATCATCAGAATTAACGTCACAACTTGAAACAGGTGAAGACATTGCGACATCAGATGCATCACCGAAAACTTCTGGAGTAATGAATTTGCCGTAACTGTCATCATTTAAAATATTTTCAGTTTTAATTTTTACACCATTTATTTCTATGTCTTGTTGTGGCACTGACGACCAATTAAACCCAGTTTTACAAACCCGTTCTGGTTGTTCTGTTGGTGTATTAAAAGATAAATGGCTGTCAGATCTGTTCTCTTCAACTAAATTATAATTTATTACGGCCAATGTCTCTTCTTTTATCTTAGTTCGTTTCGCTGATGGAGGAAAGCAGAAATGTTCACTTGCTCTACGTTTCTTTGTGATATCAGTTTGTACAATGTCTTCCATTTCCGGTTTTATTCTCCAATATCCACCTTTACCAGATTCATTAGGTCGTCGAGAGATCTTCTCAAATCGTTTGTTTAAAGACAGATTGTGTCGAATGGAATTTTTCCAATGAGAATCAGCCATTTTGTAATAAGGAAAATTAACAGTGATCCATTTGTAAATTGAAGATAGATTGATTTTCTTCTCCTTTGTTTCGTTGATTGCCATAGAGATGAGGGTGGCGTATGAATACGGTGGTTTATCGAAACCATTGTTTTGGTGATATCTATATTCTGTAGAACTGTCTGTCTTTATCACTGGTGCCTGGTAAACGATCTCGTGTACTGGTAAATTCTGACTTGGTACTGGTAAATTCTGACTGCTTGGTACTGGTAAATTCTGACTTGGTACTGGTAAATTCTGATTATTTTTGATTTGACCAACGTTTAGGCTTTGTAACCATCTCAAACCAGTCAAATTCTCATCAATATCATAACTTCCTGTATTGTTCCTGTCTATAGGATTCTTGATTAACCAGTTGTTTAATAAACGTGCAGCTAGAAGATGTGTAGAAGTCATTATGGTAGAAGTATGTTGTAGAAGAGTTAATGATATACTGACTATCTACATGTTTTATATACTATAGTATACAACTAGTATATATAAACATACTGTAATCCTATCATAGTCAGCTATACAATAATCACTGCTATATCTTTATATCAATCTTATTACAGTTAGTTTAGTTTATACCGCGTTTAATGTCAAATTTCTGTAAACCGTTAATCGTTTAATTAACTGTTATAGTTTATAGATTGACATAGCACTAATTAGCGTAATGTCATTTGATTAATTAAAAGGTATAACCACCAGAGCCCTTGTTTCACCAAAAGATAAATATATTATATTACATAAATTTCACGATATCTACCCATCTTGTATTTTCTAAATATGTATAGGATGGTATTTTCGTTAATATATATTATGTACATTACGCAGATTTGATGATATATGTTCTTAAGATTTGCATAGATTGTTAAATTCGTTGTTATCGTGCAAATTGATCGCAGATTGTACAAGATTATCACAGCTAATTAAATATTGTTTTTATATATAATTGTACTGTTGTTGTTTTATATGTCATTGACCTTGGTAAAACATGTAATGTGTTGTAATTGATAGCCCCATTTTCATATATTCTAATGTTGACATCATTACAGTTTTTACAGTGTTCTCTATACAGCTTTGCAGCTTTTTTTCTTTGTGAAATTCAAACTGCTGAATGTATTTTGAAATATTTTAATGAAATTATGGAAGCTGAGGTAGGATAATGGTTGCCTATTATATTGTATGATTTTTCTTGATAAATGAAAATAAATATAAAGTATAAACTTTGGTACACCCCTTGTGTAATGATTCCGCTGTCGTTTAAATATCTCCATAGGTCCATAACGAAACTCCATAGAGGGTGGTATTCTGTCGATTCGTCGTATTAAACCTTCTCCTGAGATCTGTTCATTATAAATTATCTTTTATTTGTATCTTTTGGTGTTATTTAGTGGAGCCTATCATTATCAATCAGCACGGGGTCTATCGGCGCCTCTTATTTCCAACTAAACCTAACCCCCTGCGGTCGGTTCCTCTAATCTAATATGTTACTGAAATCTGTTCATTATAAATTATTTTTTATTTGTATTATTTGGTTTTGGTTTAGAAAGGACAATCATTATTAATCTGCTAGGTTCTATCGGCGCCTCTAATTTCCAACTAAACCTAACCCACATTGAAGCTTAATTACCACCAATGTGGCTTAAATGAAATGTTGGAGAGGACAAACTTATAGTTATATTTTCTGAGCCAGCCAGCCATTTATTAGATGGCTTGTGATAGGATAGTAACAAGTATTTGATAATATGTAAAAATAAAATTAGTTAAAGTGCCTTCCACAAGAAACTCGGCTGTAAGGGGTGTTAGTAATTAACCTGTTGTTTTACATACATTTTTGCTGGGCAGTGCCTGAATGAGAATTATATCAACCCAAGGCATGTCACCTCCTCTTTGAATTTTGTATGTACCACACCATTCACTGACCACAGACACCTTATTTGCCAGTTGCACCACAGGAATCTGACCTTCTATCTGTATATATATGCATACAGTACCATACCGAACTAGACAATATATAATAAAAAAAAGAACAGGAATGCAATGCCTAGCTGTTGAAGCCTCGAATTTACCTGCTCTCCCTTCGGCACGTTTTTGTTCCACAATTCGTAATGTCAGGCAACCTAACCTCTGCCAATTCACTCAGATATGATTTTTCTTCAATCTAGCCGTTTTGATTTGCACAAATACTCCCCACAAAACGACATCGTATAGCCATTTGATTCCAATGTATATTCAAATGTATATTCAAACCCTCTTCTTCGATTCTTCACCCAAAAGTTAACAAAATTTGCCATGCAAAAGGAGGAAAATGGTATGGCAGAGAAAATCTTAAAATATCTTTGTCACTTGATTCAGTGATCTAGTCACTGCGGATTGAATTTGTATTACGTCAGCGCATGGGAGTTGAGGACAAACGTCAACGAAGGAAAATAATGTAAATATTGGAATCAAATGGCTATACGATGTCGTTTTGTGGGGAGTATTTGTGCAAATCAAAACGGCTAGATTGAAGAAAAATCATATCTGAGTGAATTGGCAGAGGTTAGGTTGCCTGACATTACGAATTGTGGAACAAAAACGTGCCGAAGCGAGAGCAGGTAAAATCGAGGCTTCAACAGGCATTGCAATCCTGTTCTTTTTTTTTTATTATATAATATATCGGTCTACTAAGGCCTAAACCTTACTATTACATTATTATAATATTTGTTGCGATCCATTTGTGTCCATTTCTAGGTGCCAAAATTAAATCATATTAGCTCTATTAGCTCCTTTAAAACATTCAATAGATTCTACTATTAATCGAAACGAGTATAAAAAAAGCCCATATTATATTGGAGTGCCGATCATAACAATGATTAAAGGATTACTAGTCTGAGACCAAATGCCAACAAAATAGAGTAGTCTCCTTTTATAGTCGTCACATGATTTACGTTTCATCACGTGATAAATTCCCTGTTCAACATGGCGTTGTAAATTTATCAAAACAAACTGATAAATGATAAATTGATTAAAACTTATGTAAAGATAACAGATATATATAAATATAATGGGTAGTAGATATAGAAAAACAGATACGGAATCGCTTCCGTTAGAGGATGATGATAGCGAGCCGTTAATAGTGAATGGAAGCAGTCGTGCACGTCGTAGGTACAATAGTAAGTCAACTGCATGAACATGGAATATATATTTTTTCTTGATCGTAAGATCAATATATGAATGTCAATTGTGCCTCTGTTGTTTAGGCGTACATAATGTAGCTGGAAAAAGTATTAACTCTTTAAGTTTAATCTTCACTGTTATGGTTATCATTTGGGAGAATTTGAAGTGGTCTACATTTCAATTGATAAGATAAATCATCCATCTGTTAATTAATTATGTTTTGACTCCTTAGAAAATATGCAGTTATCACTTTAACTTAAAGATGCATTATGTAAGAGCTAAATCTGTCTATTATTATAGGTTTTTATTTGGCTTCAAACATTAAAGATATATTATTATGGGAGGTAATTAGATAAAGAGCTGGCAATTCTCACTATATAGTTAAAAACTATATTATAATTAATTATATATAATATAAAGGGGAATTTGCTGAAAATTTCTGTCAAATTGATCCACTTTGAACCAAGATTTTAGCAATTGAATTTTGAGTCGAGCCTCGATGAACATTACTAAAGTTGGTACTATAAAAAAAAATAGTCTTGATTATCCAGTTTTGATTTAATTATTAATGGACCTTAAGCATCAGTAAATATTGCTGGCTGGCAAAGCTATCGAGAGTTGATTATGGTCTGGATAAGTTAATCAATGTCAAATTAATGATTTAGATAACATTTTAGACCAAAAGAAAGACATGCAATTGGCAGATTTAGCTCTTGCTTAATGTATGTTTAATTGTTTAATGTTGTTATGTAAATTATTACTTATACATTTATTTATTCAAATGGCCAGTCTATAATATAATTAACTCTGCAGACCATCGGGTGGTGCTGATGTCAATAGGTTACAATATGATTGCCATTTAATGGTTTGATTTAAATTTGGAGAAGCAAGGCTGAGTCTCAATTAATAAGTAACATTACTATACAATAATAAACAAAACTTCAAACAGTCATAAAGTCCCCCAGAATAAAGTAATTTGAATGAAGTTTTCAATATTAGCTTTGAATTATCATTTTTGGAACTAGTATTGTAAGAATGGCCAGCTCTTACATAAAGCATATAACTTGATTTTACAATTGAATCATTTGTTTTTCACTTCTCTGGCTTGTTTTGTTCCAGTAGTCCAAATCTGGAAAAGTTTAAAATATCACAATATTGTGAATTTAAAAAAACTTTTGGACATGCAAGTACCAAACACCAACAATTTTGCTACTGACTATAATAGACATGATTACAATAGCAATACCCTAAAATAAGGTTCGTGTTTCACAATTTTTCTTGTCGGACAGTTTTGCAAGAATTAGGTCACTACTGATGACATGTGATTCAAAAAATGTGGTCAGTAATCTTCCATACACTTTAATACTGTAGGCTTTATATCTACAAATATTTCTTGTGTTATGTACAGCACATCGTATTCTGATTAATATGATTACCACAAATCAAAAAAATAGAAATAAGTACATTTAATAAATTTCTTGTTATCTCAGGTTGCTTAATTTTGTGTCAGTCATAGTATAGATGCACTATGTAAGAGGTAAATCTGTCTATTGCAGGTCTTTTTTCTTGCGTCAAATGTTACATTACTATCGGTAATTATTAAGACATTTATTCACATAACAATTAAGTCAATAATCAACTCCTAGTCCATCTGATGGTTGAGATATTTGTATGCACATGTACCGGGTATTAGCACACCTGTGCCATTTAATGATTTAACATTAAAATGGATAATCAAGACTTCGTTTATTTTCCTAGGAATGGTACATGTACTTAACAATCAACACTATTTCAGCTAGCAGTATATATTTGTCAGAACTTCAAACACTCATAACTTTGCTAAAGACAGTAAAGATAAATAAATTTGTCATTATCTTTTTTGAACAATTATAAATAGGAAGAACGAACAGCTCTTTATCTAAATCTTAATGGATCTTTACTAATTCTTTAGATTCAAGTGCACATGTAAAACTCTTCATTTGTAATGGTATTTGAATGCTGTTTATTACAGCTTATTGAACCCTGCTGTTGTTTAGAATGAATTAGTTAATTATGTATACATTTACATGTATTATATTAAACAATATTTATTTGATATCAAAGTAGTAAATTGTAGTTATTATGCTGTATAAACCAATGATTTTCACTTTGGGTTTGGATGAGGGGGCTCAATTGTGGGGGTTGGGTGGGTGGGTCTGTTACGAAAGAGTAGCAAATTTGTTCACTTATTCACTCAAAAATATGCTTTACAACGCATGTCCATATTACGTCTGTAAAAATATCTTCATGAAAATCTGTAAACCATTCAACATAATTAATTGATACATACAGATTACAGAATATAAGAATAATAGTTGTAGCCACATTTGTTTTCTTGAAAATTTGTTCAAAAATTTATGGCTTCGTAGATGTAGTGAGTTTTTTCCAGTGTGGCAAATATTTTGAAGCCCTCTGAACATGACTATGAATTGATTTAATAATAAAATTGTGGAATATTTTAATAGTAATATATTTGAGATAGTAAACAATAATACTATTTGATATTGGTATAATATTGATTTGTGAAAGTGTGGGTAGATCGCTGACAACATGAGAAGTTAATGAATCATAGTGATATTTATTCATCCACAACACTTGCGATCATTGTTTTATGAGAATAAATATCTGTAAAACTTGATGGATTCTCATTAACTTTATTTTATTCTTAATTTATTCAAAGATTTATTGTCACAGGCAGTCTGTTTCTCCCTGGCAACATCCTATCGAGCAAAGCTCTTGGTGACTAGGTGAACAACATTTCATGGCCATGTATTCAGTTATTTCGAAATAGATCTATCTAGTATCAATGGTTTGTCAATAAGGGATTATTGGTCAGTAGCACACTTTTGACAACACATAAATAATAATCTACTAATGTAATCTGCTGCCAATCAACTATTAATTGTTCCATGGGACTGTGCTGACAATAAACCTTAGTTGTTACAAGGCCTAAAGTCAAATGTAAGTCAATTGTGTTCCAGATGAGACAAAATATAAAAGAATTTAATTTCTAGAATAAATATAACCATTTTTTTGTAGTTGTATAACTATATTTAAATTTAGAACAAACATACTTCAACTAGTATTTTATGTACCGGTACAAAGATAAACTTGAGTCAGATGTTTGTACCTGCTCATTATTCTTTCAAAGGTTTCTCCCATCCCTAAACAAATTGTTTGGTACATTGTGGGTTTTTACCTACAGAAGGACAAATTGTAATTGTATCTATGCAGTACTGCAGAACTTTGTCTTATTAGCCAATTTTTGTTTTTCGAGACCAAAGTTCTGTTTTTTTCTGTCCAACGAAGTGTTATCTTTTGGCTGACACCTTTAGCTCATCTATCGTACATGATTAGGATAAAATTTTTGTTAGCGGGAAGGGGTTGTGCATTAAGTATTAAGTTAATAGTAAGGCCTTGGGTACGCTACATCAAAGTTGGGACCTGGTATGTGGATCCTATGTCAAATTCTCAACCAACGACAGACATCGAAATCTCATTGATTCAATGTTCCATTTCAACCCAACTTTTAAATTCTAATGTTTAATAAAGTTTGGAATTGTAATATTGTATGCATATTGGACACACATTGTTTCAAATGACATATACACCTACAATTCACTTTTTTCTTAACATTATGATTTAACATGTGATCAACATCATATACATGTTGTGGTGCTTACTGGGAATGTTATCATCTGATCTGTATGGAATTTATAAGTGTCATTTAACTTAGTGAATCGAAGAAGCCTTTTGAATTACAGAAATGTCTGTTAATTATGTCTAGAGTAATGGTCCTGACCCACGGCAAAATTTATCATCAGATCTGTATGAAATTTAAATGCATCATCTCAATTAGTGAAAAGAAGAATTTTATTGGATTTCAACAATTTCTGTTTTACTTCTAGAGATATGGCCTTTGTTTTACTGTGTTGAACCTCATGAATGCTCTATGTTCTTGAAATTTGTTAACATTTGATATATATGAAGTTTATATGCATTATTTAAATTAATACGAAAAAAACCTGTCATATTTCAACATATTCTGTAAATTACTTCCAGAGTTAAGGCCCTTGTTTTAGTTTGTAGAATCTTTTGAACCCTCAAACAACGAAAATTACAATCTGATCTGTATTATATCGTCTTGTAAATATGCGACATACTGCTCGTACATTTAGCTGTTTTTAGCATATGTTTCATTGTCTGGCAACCTATCTTATTATCCGATGTTATAGGAAAATCTGATAATCCTCATAACTCCAAACCCTGGAAGATCTGGAAAACTGACATTTAGCTGTTTTATTGCCTGACAACCCAACTTACTATCTGTATAGGAACATCTGATAATTTTATTACAAAAATCCAAACCATGGAAGATCTGGAATACTGACATAAAAATTGAGCTTGTCTTTATGCCTGACTATCCCCTTTTCATCAAGGGGGGGGTTGAGATGGCCTAGTGGTGTAGAGTGCCGGGCTTTGACCTCTAGCTGGCCGGTCACCTCTGGCTTACGGCTGTGGTTTCGATCCCTGGTGTGAGCGTATGGGGCATGGAGATAGGGGCGCCTTCTCAACCTTGTAGGTTTCCTCCGGGCACTCCGGTTTTCTCCCACTACTAAAGACCCCTACGTGCAAGCAAATAATTTTTATATAATTAAACCATATGTTAGTCCCGAAATGACCTAGTTTGTGTCGAGTGGACGATAAACCCCATTTCTCTCTCTCTCTCTCTGTCCCTTTTCATCAACCATACCAATAGCCAACAAATAGACATGGAATATACATATGGCACTGTGACATGTGTATTTTTATATAAATAAGATTATGTCAATAATAAATGTACTGGCAGGTCCCCTTAAATAATCGTGACAAAAATAAGAATTTGATAACCTTTAATCTCTCTTTAGTGAACCACTTGTCACAGGAGTGACTTATTATATTTAATTGAGTGGACTTTATCCCGTAGTATTACACAATAAGGGCTGTTCAAACAACTTGTCTTTGTTAGATTTAGGTAATTTCAGCATCTATCTATAGGATCCCATAGGATTCTCATGAGACAAGAAAACCATTGGAGCCCATTCCATTGGAAAATCATGGTGGTCTGTGGGACATTCAAGAGATCCCATAGTGTTTTTTCATAGGAGCACAATCTTGCCCATGGGAAAACTGTGGGTATTTATTTCATGGGGCAATAACTTTTCTATGGAATAATTGCACTGACCCATATGGGCTTTTAAATGGGCTCAGTTTGAAACTATAGTGGCTCATGAGACTATTTTAGGTAACCATGGGCGTTTCATACCTAAATAAACTTGTTTTTGGGATAACCATGATGGTCCATCCATGGTAATTCACGGGACAAGAAAGAACTTGCTTATTGAATAACCATAACCACAAAGGCCTGAAAGAAATTAACTCTTTAGCACTTAATAAATATGGTTCCCTGAAATAAGTTAGAGAAAAATGATACAATTAATTTAACCGATAGATATGCCTAGACAGCCTGAAGCCCCTCGAAACTACTGCTCCCTCAACCACCTCAAACGTTCAGATCATGTGAACTATATACTAATTTTTATTGATATACTTGTAAGGTGCATGTAATTACCGTGTATATAGCCCTTAGAATACATGTAAGGTGCATGTAATTACAGTGTATATGACACTAATGATTACACGTATGGTGCATGTAATTACATTGTATATGGACTTCAGAATGTAAAACACATCTAAGGAATGTCACAAGTTAGTAGGCTTATACAACAGTAAGCATGAAATTGATTTTTCATTAAAATTGGATGCAAATTCATAAATTATGTTGCTTTCATGAAACCTTCCTTAAGATTGCGGCAGTAACTTTTTTTCTCCAAATTTATTCATAACATTTTTTTTTTAGTAGCTATGTCTGAGAAATCAACGTTACGAAGAAATCTTGTAGGATTTTGGTAAGTTTATATTTTATCGATATGACTGATATATTTTTCCTGATAGATAATTAAACACCTATATTTTAAAAAGATATACAAATTTTGGGTTTAATTTTCATTGCTATGAACTAATCTTTCTGATCACAAATGAATGAAATTAAATGGGGTTGAGGTCCTGCTTTTATGGACCAACCAGGTAATTAAAGACGTGCATACGCCATGCTGTTTACCTGGAGGCCAGCATTTCGTGAAGGGTTTTTTAACTTCGTACCTATGAGTGCATGGGTGGATTGTTGTAAGAAATTAATGCTTGATAAAAACCATTTCAATTTACTAAGCTACTCTCGATCCCTTCTCCCATCATATAAAATCTACTTGTTATTAACTTACATGTAGAAATAAAAATCTATACTATGTGCATTCATAGAAATAAAATGTCTATACTATGTGCATTCATTTTGCTTGCTTTAAATGGGATTTTGTGTTTCAGGTTTCTGGGATTATGTAATAATTTTGCCTATGTTATAATGTTGAGTGCAGCACATGATATTCTTGATGATGAAACTGCAGCAGCCAAAAATACTACCTCGGAACATAATTCTACCACAGTGCGTATCCCTTAAACTTATTCTTTAAAATAGCGAAAACTCTTTGTGTTAACAAAGTGTCCACATCTCACATGCCATTTGGCGCTAAACGTTAATTACTTCTCCTAGCTGAATTTTGAACACTCTTGAGTAAATGTCTGCAGACTAAAATTCTAGCTTTGGTAAGAAATTCTACCTGGGCTAACAGACATGTTAGAATGTAATATTACCATACTCAATGAGGGGTGTGGTCTCCTGTGGTCTTCTATAATCAAACTTGTCCCATGTTTATCTTTATTTGGTAAAGTAACACCAGGGTCATGATATGACATATTGCAGCCCTAGTTATCTTTGCTTTTGGAACATCACCAGAATTTTTGTGCAGCTATTCCTAATGATTACTTATTTATAGTTATTTCTCTTGATTATATCATAGTATCTAATCAACAAAGCACCAATAATATTGTACAATATAATGATTTTTATTTTTATTCATTAATGCATTAAACCAAAATGCTTTCTGGACTGCTCAATGATTTAGCTGCTGTGGATTTATGTACTTCTGAACAGGATATCTCTTCAAGTGATTGATTAATACTACATTTCTTTCAGACAATATCACCAGTTACAACAACTATAAATGGTACGTCTTATATGACTTGTAATCAAATTAGCACCGGGGTAAGTATATCTCTATGGTTTTACTAGTCTACCAGTAAATTGATTTCCCACGGTGTGAGGATTCCTGGAAAACAGTCAGCAAGAGATCCTCAAAGAATTCAACATTAAGTATAATATTTGAAATAAACGTTTTGCAATATTAACTACTGTTACGTCCAGTTTATGTTGTATGTGTTGGCATAGATGTCTCTTTGAAACTGATGAGTACTGTTGTCTTTAATTTGTATAAATTATGTTGTTTCTTAGAATTTAAGAATTTATAGAAAGTATTCATAATTAAGAAATATGTTATGTGTTTCCTTTACCTTTGATTTTAGAGCGAGCTAATACTCCTGTCACTATATAGCTGTAACTGTCCCACCTGCAGATTCAAGTTTTTGTTTCATTCTGTAAAGTCCCTACTGTGGTTGTATTTTTGGTACTTATTGTATTAAGAATTGGGTGAAATGTTTCGGATTTAGATCCAACAATGTATGAAATGATATATTAATATCTATATTACAGGCAATTCTTCTAGCTGATATTTTACCCACTTTATTAATCAAATTTACAGCACCATTTTATTTACAACGTATAGGATATAGGTAAGTATTCCCTTCAGTATATGACCTCTATATCACGTACAGAGGGTAGCCGTTATACTATATATTTACTGTACAACTCTTCTTGTTGATGTCAACAAAACAAAATCATCATTCTTATTATCTGTCCTTAATTCAATGATATTAAAGATAGATTATGGGAGATTAGATCAAGATCAGTTCTCATTATAATAGTTAAAAGCTAAATGATGTAAATATAAATGGAATATGCTGAAAATTTCAGTAAAATTGCTTTACTCTAAGAAGAGAAATAATTATTTTATAATTGATTGTCATTGTTAGTTTTGTCACAATAATTAACAAAGTCTTGATTATCCGTTTTTGCATTTAATCATCAATAGACATTGCAGATGAGATTCGAATTCCATGAAAATCAGACAGATAAGATGGTATCGAGAGTTGATTATGGCTCTTTTCATGTTAATAATTGTCTAATTAATAGTTCATATAAAATTTGAGGCCTTAAGGAAGACCTACAATGAACAGATTTTCTCCTGCATAATGCATGTTTAAATAAAGCTCTTACCTATACTCAGAACTGTCATAATCACTAGTAATGCAAATGAATAATTCCATGTCCTATTATTCATGATACTCATGACAGTGAATTATTTTTCCAGAATTAAAGTTTCGCTGACTATTCTTTTTGCTATGGCCAGTTTTCTTATTGTAGCTTTTGCTAATGAAGTATGGTTGAGCATTATAGGTAAGAATACTTTTTTTATATTTAGATGATTCTACTAGTGCTTATCTAATAATATAGCACAAAATTATCATCCTCGAGATAGTAGATCTCTGATGAAGATGTTCATTAGGTGAATGTCTTGACTGAGTTCAATGATAAGCAATATCATTAGTTGATGCTTTGGGACAAGATAAATTTGATTCTAACTGATGAAGAGTTATGAAACATAGTGTATAGTTTCACTACCAAGTAGTTCAAAACCTTGACTTGAGTTTGATCTTGAACATTTTATACTTAGACTAATTTTTCTTGTGTGTTATAATAGGTAATGTCAATTTGTCCTGAATTCCTGGGATGAGAGAGGGATGTGTTATATACTCTTCAAAAAAAGAAACGCACAACCCATTTTTCATCATTTTTTTATTTACACGAAGTTGTTCTTTCCATAAATCTTACATGTTTTAATGTCATTATGTAAGGATAAAAGAAATTCATTATTGGTTTTAAATGTAATGTTACTAATTGTGACTGGTCATCCTTTTTGTCAAAACTTGTTATCATTTGATTGCACCAAGAAACATGGATTTAACAACTTCGCAAGCTTTTCGCATGGAACCTACATCTAAGGTCTTTAAAATCCCTCGGTACTCGGTTCCCAAATCAGTTGCACATGTAGACACTCAAGGAACCAAGTGATGCCACATCTGAACAAAGACCAACGCAACAACGCTATTGGTCGGTTACAAGCAGGTGAATCCAAGACAGATGTAGCCAGGCAGCTGAATGTTTCCCTTAGTTTCATTTCTCGCCTTTGGGATAAGTACCGACAGCGAAGTTCAACACATGACCGCCCAAGCTCAGGCCAAACATGAGTGACCCCACCTGTCCTGGATCTCACTTCCGGTTACGTCATTGGCATAAATGGTTTTCAACAGCGACCTCTACTGCAGCAGCATTTCCCGGACGGCGTAAAATCTTGTACCAGACAGTCCGTAAACGCCTACGTGAAACCCAATAACGAGGCAAACATCCCCGTTGGAGCTCCTGTTTTGAAATACGCCGACACCATGAAATCCAACTTTAATGGGTTCAGACACTGAGGGTGAGGCCACAGCAACACTGGAGATAGTTTGGTTTTCTTGTCGCAACAAGGCGATGGTAGAGCCAGGATATACCGACGACGAAATGTAACTTTGAGTTTCATTTTTGGGAGAGTATATATGGTGGAGTGTAATTGCCTTCAATACATATGGACATAAAACTAAACTCACATAACAGATTTTCCATTTTATAGATATGTCAATACATTGCCACAATATTATATAATGATCAGTAAAAATAGTCCTGACACAGTGAGATACTGTTCAGTAGTGTTGGTCGCTTTGATATTAAGTCCTTTTAATGATATTATTTGTTTTAGGTGTTGTGTGTGCCAGTATAAGTGGAGGATTAGGTGAAATAACTTTTCTTAGTTTAACGTCGTTTTTTGACAGGTAAGTGCGAGGGCTGGCTGAAAAGTTTTAAGCCAATCCCTCAAAGACCCGTATGAAATTGATGGTTTCCATTTTTTTCCCTACATTGTCCCGTTCAAGGTGTACAAGAATTTTCTTCAGCCACCTTAAAAACATTGTTCACAGCTGAAATGCTGTCATCATTACTAGGAAAATGACGACTGGCTGGTACATTCTCCTTTTTGGAAGCAGGTCTCATTCATGGATACAAATCTGGCCAAAACAATGTCATTATCTGTTTAATAACCGTGCAGATAGTCATGTTTCTGATCCGCAGTCAAGAGCTTTGGCACCCATCTTGCAGAAACTTTTGTCATTTCTAAGCTGTTGGCGATAATGTGCTCAACCCTCTCAGTCTCATGAGAGATGACCACAACACTGTCAATATGTTGAGTGGTCAATCGTTGATCAGCCATCACCATGCATATGACATGCACCCGGTTAATGTTTTCTTGATAGTTGCTGTTAATGACCTTCCAGGACACGGGACATCATCAAGACTCTCTCGGCCATGCTTAAATTCTGCAGCCCTCTTCTTTACTGTGGAAAAGAAAGGGGCATGTATCTGTCCTTTTATTTGCAGGTACTTGATGATTGCCCTATAGCCAGTTTTGTCCATTCCTGGCGATTTCAATGGGTAGGTTCACATGATGGTCTGGTACAAAGACAATACTACCACCACAGTTGCTGTTGAGTTATTATGTCTATGATTCATTAAACGCTTGTACTTGTTGGTGGCGAAAGTTTGTTTCATTCCAATTAATCTATCTCTTCCAGGCTTCAAACTATAAGTCTTTTGAATATTTCTTAAAGTGTATTGTTTTCCTATTGTTTGATATTTTGTACTTCACTAGGAATGTTATATCAACATGGTCATCTGGTACAGGTGGAGCTGGTGTATTTGGTTCATTAGCATATGCTGGTTTTACATCTGCTGGTGTCAGTCCTAGAACTACTGTATTAATAATGGTCGTTGTTCCTGTTATAATGGCAATAAAGTAAATAAAAATTTTATTTATTTTCTCAGTAGATTGGCATTTCTCTATTTACTCTAATTCTGAGATTGACAGAGGTAGGGTTTACACTAATCAATTGAATCTTTTGTGGATGTCTTTGAAAGAGGTAAAAAAAAATTTACGTATAATATATATTTATCTTTATTTATACTATATATACTTTTCTTTATTCTATATCAATTGTTTTTTTTATATTTCTGATTCAGTTATTTTTGTGTATTAATTCATCCTAAAGACTTAGACAACCCAACAGATGATACAGCTTCATTAATAAAAGACAAGGGTAGGTTACAATCTTATCCATGAATATTACATGGGAAACAAATTGAGTTGTGGAAATTAATCAATACTGTATCAAATAACATACCAGTGCATGTCTTTCTCTGAAATTCTGGGATTAAAATATGATATTGGCTTTACTAAATTTATAAATGATCATTACCAATGCTTACATGCTTCTTTTTTTTGCAACAATACAACACATAAATCATAATGATACTATATTTAGATTGGTAAGATATGTTGGTTTTAGCAACATGTATAATTTTTCCTGTAATTTTGATTTAGACCAACAACAAAGATTATGTAAAAAGAAGGTCACACATCAAAAGCATATCTCTTTTAAGATACAATACTAAATATATATTCTCAAATTGTCTGACAAAATTATTTAGATTTGTCGTCTGTATCTAGGACTGTCCTGCTGCTTACCAAAAAGAAAATCCCCGACTGTACTTGGTGTTTCAATGAAGGCACTGGAAGGGGAACAGTCTGGCGTTAGTAACAGTGCATATAATGTTGATGTTGATGCAGCACCTAGTTATAAATCTTTTACTAACATGGCTGCCAGCCAACAATTTACTAGTTCCTCTAAAAATAATGAAGAAATTGGAGAAGGTTACTTATTTCAATTAAAAAAAACATACATGTGTTTCCTTTACCAGTACCAGGGGCAGTTTTACCAGGAATAAAATTTTAAAAACTTTGGATATCAGATTTTGATGATGTTTTTTTTTTTCTTAAAAATTTTTGATTTTCTTTCATTCTTGTATTCATTAATACCATACAAAATAGCTTCCTACAGAGAGCCAACCAATCCCCTTAACATTTCTGTAAGTAATTCCTGTCCCCCTAGGAGTAGATCTTTAATAGAAGAATGAAATCAAGGATGAAAGCTGTAGGCCTACGTGTTACTGCTAGAAGTCATGTCCATTGCTGACATACTTGTATTTTCTTTTAGTCAACTTTCCATCTCTTGAAGGAATGTTTCTGGGATTTTGGGTAAAGTACTGGTGATTGAGAACCATGTTTGTTATTGATTAGAGGCTAGATTTGTTATCATGTAACCACCTTGCTTTCCAGTTTAGCTCTCATGCACACACATTTTCCATATGCTTTCCCTTTTAACTGCATTCATTGGAGTGCTTTTTAATATACAGCAAATCATAGCTTATTTAAGAAGTTTTGATGATGAGCTAATTATTTTTGTACAGCTTTATAATGCGGAAACTAGTTTTGAGACCTGATGCTATAAATATTAGCTAATTAAAGGCTTAGTAAAGTTCCTAATAATTAAACTAACCAAATAATTCTTGAATATACCCTTTACAGCATCATTTAGTTGGGTATATCAGTGTACTGATACATAAACTTATATATTTAGGATTAGGTCTCACTAGTTAACTTCTTCTATTGTACGGTTTCTTTTGTTGAAATTAAATGGGGATTAGTGTGTCACAAAGTGTGCTGTGAGGGGAACTTTAAACATTCTGCTAATAGTATCCAGTCCACAGTACCTTGATCACGCACAACTGACATAGTTAAAGCTAGGTTAGGAAACGCAGAGAAAGTTTCTTGGCCAACACCAGGATGAAACCCAGCACCCCATACACACCGAGCCACCATGACTCTCTCTTTTCATGTTTTTTTTTAGATCAGCCCTATTTTGAAACTATGTAAACACCACATATAATTGGCAGGTGGTATGAGAAGCACATCCTACCTTGTGCACAACACAGTGTCACCACACACATACTGCCCTTAAGTTGTTATCATCAAGACAATTGATTGAACTGAATTGAATATTTTCAGATGATGGCATAGAGTGTGTTATATTGATGATCAGTATATTCACTCTATCAATTAGTTATGATTTTTTTACTTATGTTTTCATTCTTTATTTGCATTTTTACTTGATACCATTTTTTTTCTATAAAGAATAAGTTTAAAAAGACGCTTCATTGATTCATATTTATTCATGTTTATAAAACATTTTTTATTTGTTTATATTTTAAACAGAAAAGAAAACAGCAAATTTATCATTAAAAGATAAACTACGCCTTGTTGTGGTATGTATTTTAGATATTGTTATGTTAACTTGATTTTGGATAGAAACTATTAAAGTTGAATGATTGACAGGCCTTGCACCACTCCAACTAGGCAAACTAATCAAATGAAATCAGAGATAAATGAAATGGGGTTTGACGTCCTACTGTACTGTTCTGCTCTGATTGGGCTAATGGAGATAGGCATATATACATTATGATAATATATGAGGGATTGTTATGCCCTCTGACCTGCAACACCGACAAGGGGGACCATGCCAGAAAATGCTGATGAACTTTCTCAGCCAACACCAGGTTCAAACATCTTGATTACTCACGTAGCATCAGCTGCTCCAAAGTCAGGGTCCATGTGGTATCTTAATTGAACTATATTCAATATGAAATTTGATTTTGATTCCATGTTGTTTCAGCCGTTACTGAAGTTTATGATTCCGTTGACAACAGTGTATTTTGGAGAATATTTTATTAATCAGGGATTGGTGAGTTCTTTCATTTCTTTAAAACAAAATATACATATAGTGTGAAAGGACTGTCGTTCAGTCTGCAGGACATTCAAAATGATGATGAAGTGGAAATGATCGTATATTTTTGTTTGTTCAAGACACATTATTTCTTTTGCAATGTATGATTTTTATTATAGTATAAATATGATATGTATATTTTTTAGCATGAGTTGTTATATTACAACAATACTGGTTGGCCATATTTAAATAAAAAAGAACAATATAGATGGTAAGGTATTTTTAAATGCTCATATTCAAGTGTGATCATGTAGTCTTCGCTGGCCATCAATCTGTGTTTTGGTTGCTGCAGCATATTGTACAACTAATAACCAGTGGCGGCGCCAAGGGGGGGGCAAAAATCTCGCCTGCCCTCTGTTTGCCCCCCCAATAATTTTCGGAAAAAAATGTCTGAAATGCTACCTGGCTGCATTCTATTTTACAAAATATAGTGGCGAAAACATTCATTCACTTTGAGTTACTCTTACTCCGCCGCTCGACACTTTCTCCTCTGTTCGGATAAACTAGTGATTTGGCGACAGGCGGTAACTGTTAAGCTCTATTTATCTCGACGATCAATGCCTGAAATACTGCCAGACTGCATTTCGGACTGTCTACTTTTCAAATTTTCGTTGAGGTTCACAAAATATAGTGGCAAAAATATTCATTCACTTTGAGTCACTCACTCCGCCCGTTTGTCACTTTCTTCTCTGGTCGGATAAACTAGTAATTTGGCGACAGGCGGTATCTTTATCTCGACGATCAATGCCTGAAATACTGCCAGACTGCATTTCGGGCAGTCTACTTTTCAAATTATTGGGGACTTCATTGAGTTTCATGTGACACTTTCCTCTCTGGGGTCGGAAAGACTAGTGATCAGGCCACAGGTGACATCCGATCAGCTCTATTAATCTCTACGATCGCTGTCTGAATACTGTCAGGCAGCATTTCTAACAGTCTAGTTTTCAAAATTTTCTTGGAGAGGTCCCCAAAACCCCCACAAGGACTCACTACTTTAGCGCTCACAAAGGTACTTTGTTGAGGTTCGCAAGTCTGTTCGTTTGCCATTTTGGTCTCTGATCGTATAAACTAGTGATCAGGCTATGGACAGTATGTGGTCAGATTTATTTATCTCGACGATCGGTACCTGACTGAATACGCTGTCAGAGAGCATTTCCGAGTGTCTATTTTTCAAAATTTTCTGGGGGAGGTCATCCATACCCTCCATAAATACTCCCGACATTGGCGCTCGAGAGTGGGATTCGTCGAGGTTCACAAGTCTGTCTGTTTGACACTTTACCTCAACGATCATTGCCTGAAATACTGTCAGGCTGCATTTCCGGTAGCCTGTTTTTCAAAATTTTCTGGGGGAGCCCCCCCCCCCCCCTTAGTTGAAAATCGTGCCTTTGCCTCCTTAACCTTGGACTTTGCCCCAGCTTTGCCCCTCCAACCACCGACGGCTGGCGCCGCCACAGCTAATAACATATAATAGTTCATCTTGATATTAAGATATAGTACATACTTTTTACTTTTTTGAAATATGTAAAATAACAAAATAGCATTATTTGCTAAAAACTAGCAAATTGAACAAAGGAATGAGTTCTAATATATAATTTTTTCAGGTATCAGGTAGATTATCAAATTGGTGTATTTTTATCAAGATCTTCAGTAAATATTTTTCCCATTAAAAAAGTATGGATTTTACCATTTTTACAGGTAATGAGTGCTCAGTCTGGTATATATTGTCCCATTTTACAGTTGGCTAAAAGTCTGCTCTCCGGCTAGAAGAGGATATTTTCATTCATACACCTGCGCAAAAATGGCATGGGTCTTACTCCTTTGATAATTATATTCATGGTGAAAATTCCACTGTCCTTTCAAAACTGATCATGACAGGGCCGTATGTAGGATTAAAAGTGGGGATGCAGCAGAGTGGTGGGGCTCCATATAGCCTCCACGTAAGTGATATAAGAAAGTTTGGATCAGGGCAAACGAACCCATTGGCACATGGTGCCCTTTAAGCCAACCGACAGGTCGGTGCCTTAAGGGCATCACTGTGTGATCGTAATCTAGTGTATTATTTTATAATTGAAAGGTTGTCAAATTATCTTTTTGGGATGGGGGGGGGCGCCATTTCTCGGGGCCTTATTGTTCTGGGGATGCAATGTACCCCCTGCACCCCCGCTAGGTACGGCCCTGATCATGACTGAATGATTTTTGATCTCAGGTTGAAAATTGAGATTTGACATCGCAACAAACACATACACTACCAAAAAGAGAAGGGGAATAACTTACTACCGGTAATAATAATGGTATTATAATATTTTGTTTTTCAGTTAATAAATATGGGTGTATTACTAGCTCAAGTTTTTTATCGTTTTATACCAAACATATGGATTATATTCGCCATAGTATTTTATGAGGGATTTTTAGGAGGTGCTGCATATGTTAATACATTTTATAGGATAGCCGTGGAGGTAAGTATTTGGATATTAACAGTCTCGCCCACCCTGTCTTTCAATATTGATCAACTATTTGACTGTAAAACTGATAGTTTTCTATGAAAGTTTATTACCGAAACAGATGGCTATTCAGATTAAAACAACATTTATAGTCTAGGAACCGGAGGTACATACAGCCCTAAATATGAAAGATGTTCAATCAAGATGGAATGATGATGGTGAACATGATTCACTCAATCTCAAAATATTAAAAGGCCTTTTAAGTACAGAATAAAAGAAAACTTATTGTTTTCAATTCATATAATGTCATTCATTTTCAAGAATTTATTTCTATTGTATATGTTAAATATTTATGGGTTAAAAAATTTTTTCCAGGTACCCCCAGAACATCTAGAGTTTAGTATGGGTGTAGCTACTATTGGAGATACTGTAGGAATTGCAGTAGCTGGGGCAGCGGCAATCCCTTCTCACAATCATATGTGTAGCCTTAAAATAAAGATGAAGTGAGAAAAGAAACCGAGAAAGAAACTTGACTTATGATGTGACATCATGTATGAACATTTCACATGCTTCATTGAAGACTGTTATTGAAAACTGTTCTGTACATGAAATTGATTATAGCTACATCCTGTTGTTCACTCCAATTCTTGCCAATCAAACAAAGTGAAAATTAAAGCGAATGAACACTTTGCTATTCCCCTGCATTGTGTTCACACGCTTTGAACGTCCGAAAGTAAAATGGGAGATAACTCTCAATTTCAATATTGTTTGTGATCATATGACAATATACTAAAAGAAATACAGCTTTAATTGATAAATAAAAGACATATTTATTGTCCAGTTCAGTTCAATATTAGAATGTCATAGCATAATTATTCACAAAATTACAATCAAAATCTTTACTCAGACTTCATTTATAAGTCTAAAGAATTGGTCAAAATTTTAATCAAACTCATTGAGAATTTAAATAGCATTCTTTCATTTTTTCGGTTGTCTTAGAATATAAATCAATTTATACTAGTCATAAACTATAGAGCTTTCTTGCAATTAATGCATTTTTCTGTTAGGTGTATAGTATTGTTAATGATCAGGCCATATAAAAAATATTCATTTAAAAATAAAAACCATGTCATTAATTACTGCATTTTTATTTTCTTGTATTTCTTCTGTAGGTTGAACTAGTGTCTTTTGACTGCACTCGTTTGTGTGCTTAGTGAAAATCTTATACAATGACATATCCTTACAATCGTTTGAAAGACATATTATGATAATTTACAGAAAATGAAATATTTTTATATGCAGTGTAATGACATTCCAGATACATTTTTTTCACTGGTTTATATTAATAAACTTTTCACATAACTGCATAATTGTTTCAATTCATTAATGATTTAACTCATTGATATAATGGAAGCAGTCTGTTATTTTTTTTTTAAATATAAATTTGGATAAATTTTCCTACTAAATAAACATATGTGAAAACAAACATATACAACCCCAGTCTATCCATCCACTGAAAGTTGTAATTCAGATAATATCTTGTGTTTTTGCCTTTATTATGCAATAAATATTTTTGTATACAACTAATATTTGTAAATCTTTGATAAATAAATTATTACTAATACACTTGCCAGACCTTAACTTTTGTCATGTAGAGATTCCTTCAATGCCTTTAATTTTACAGAACAAGAACCTGTATCACAATTATTGAGAGCTCTTTCTAGTCTGTATTGGGCAAATTTTATATAAAGTTTATCACAGTATGGTGCAATCTTTGGTAGTCGGGTAAAATTAGCCAACCATGTCAATCCAACTTCATCATACATTTTACGGATTGCATCTGCTTTTACATAAACCTATAAAATAAAAAAATAGGCAGAATATTAAGAGATGCAGCTTAAGTTTCTTGGTGGCAACTTACCCAACTCATTTTTCGAGTAACATATGGTTAATTTTATTACCTGTGATAGTTTATGCTATGTGAGGAAGCAAATTGATTTTGCAGCAAGGCTTCGAACTATGCCAAGGCTTCCCCAGCAACTGACCAGGTGCGTGTATAGATTGCGCCCCACCCCCATCTTTTGTTTGCGCAAAGAATATTTACTTCTCCAATAATGAAAATAATGTTGAAGAAATCAATGTACAAAGCATTGCTGTCATTCTGGTATCACTTTACTCTAGTGCTATATAGGTATGCACCTAGATGAACAGAAATATTATGACATAGTATCTGATTATATAAAAGTCTCAGATAAACCCCAGAGAAATCACACCAATCTTGACGCCTCCACCCTCGACCCTCCCCTGCTCAATACCTGAACACATCCTTCTTTACACAACTCTTTGCTTTAACGGTGGCACCGCTTCTATGAATTTTAACTGCCCAGGCATCCTTATTACAGCTTGTGTATTGGTTGACTTTCTATCAAGAACTGTTTAGTATATTGGTCATTATTTTTTATCAATAATTGTTCTGTGTTGCTGCAGTACAATTCATGAGTTGAATAAAATAAAACATAGTAATACTTATTAGCATGTACCTTTTCATTAGCTATTACATGCATTTCTTTCATTGCGTCTTCATATGTTATACCATTATATAATTCTGGATTATATTCCTCTTTAGTTATGTCCACAAATTCTAATGTCTTTTTGGAAGGTAGTCTACGGAGAATTGAAATTTCAGCCAAACAAATTTTACATTCTCCATCATACAATATCTGAAATATTCAATTAAATTGTATAAATTTATCATTAATTTCTTGATGTCATATAATAGTCTACATTAACTTGCATATCCTATCGTACTGGACCAATAAGAACAACCGATGTAAGCTCTGCATACCACACACCGGTTATATACTGTGTATTGTTAACCAGTCATTTATATATTTAATGGCTTTCAATACAAAGAGTTAAACATGGAATATAGGGTACATCAATTACTCTGACACAGCTTGGAGCTTTTAAAATATTATATAATATTCAATCTTTGTTAGTGGCATAATGGGTACTGGGGGTGGAGGGGGGTGGATGGCCGAATGGTTACCATGTGTGGGCTGAATCATAAAGCCTGTCTTTGAGTCAACAGGCGTGGTTTAGAATTCCCGGTTGTATGTGACATATGTTAGTCTTGAAATGACCTAGTTTGTGTCGAGTGGATGTTTAACCCAATTGCTTTCTGTCACTGGCATATCATAGCCATATACCGGTATTTCATATATAATTCATTAATTCTACTTCCAATAAATTATAAGCATTTATATAATTTTCATTGAGTTTTGTAATGCATGCTCTACATGTATAATCATGTATTTTTCCTAGGACTACTGTCATATATATTATATATATTACTGTAATAATTATTCAAAAAATCTTTTCCAAATCTTGATTATACAAACGGTTTGTTGTTCTACCAGCATATGGATGACAAATCGTTATTATCTAAGTTATACATGTATTCAAAACTACAAATTGGATGATTTTTTGTGAATTTTTGCATTTCTACATTCTTCTGGTACAGTACTAAAATCTAAATGAAATTCTGCATCCAAACATTCATCAAGTAGGGTCAGGAGAAAGACGTCTTTCATCATAACCACATTTAATTTCCGGTAATCTATTCCATCTTTTTTACGGATTAAAACAGGAGGAGATGCCCAGTCGGAGTTCGGCGGTTGAATGACTTTCGCATCCCCATCCGATAATAATTTCTTTGATCCAATTTGGAGCTCTGTTTTATGCATAATGCTTTTGTTACGCAGTTAGCTATTGGTTATTAATCAGACTATTGACCAGTCATACTTTGGAGCATAAATTTGCTTTCATTAAAGCAGTGTTTAGTAGGATTAGGTATATCAAACGAAATACTGAAATGAGTATGCTCAAGCAATAAGAAAGGAAAAAACCAGCTCACGAAATACAGTCTATTTGAATTCACAAAATTCCGCTTTGGTTTGACCGGAGCTGTGGAGGAGTATTTATTCAGTTCAGTTCTTAATGGTCTCAGTTGGAATGAGACCATACAGTGTGCTACGAGGGAAATATTAACCAGTCAGCTGCGCTACGGCTTACTCTTATATCGAATTCCAACTGCCAAGGGATCTTTTACGTGCACGCTAATGTGTACACCGAACCTCAGTTTTTTGTCCCATCCAAACGATTAGACAGCTGTCCTTGTCAGCCACTCCGTCCTGCATCACTGACAAGTGGAAACAACGCTGGTAAATCTGAATGAACTTTCTCGGCCAATGCAGCAAGCCAGCGTCAGATTCTTGGGGATAACGCAGCTGATCAGAGGCCAGGGATCAACAAAATAACAGAAACTGAAGATGCTTTGAAGGCATAAAGGGCGCAGAGAACGCTGACTAACGACGGAGATCACTATTAACTATTTTTTTAGTATTTTTGTTCTCTTTTCCCGTGAGAGTATTATATGGAGCAGAAAATTGTTTGCAACTGCAGAAAAGGGGGTGCATGTGCCGGGTGCGCCCCCCCCCCTCGATCCCCCCCCCTGAGAGGAGTAGAAGAATGTTGTTATAATGGAATCAAGCACCACACGCGCGAAAAAATTTCATATACAGTAGAATCTGCAGTAAGCAGCCACCCATGGGAATTTTTACGATTGGCCGCTTAACGGGACTGGCCTCTTAATAAAATCTTGTGGTTTTTTGTGTTGACATCAATTAGTATTACGCTTGGGTAGCGAGCTTTTAAATTTTTAGGACTGGGCTTCAAGATTTTAATCAATGTCATGGCAAATGGAACCAAATTCTCGTTAACGAGAGGATAAGAAATTGGACAGAATCTTGAGGTCTATCTGTCAATTTCGCCTGTTTTGTGATTGCGTGTTTAATCTCATTAATTCATTTAGTCGGAGACCGACTTTGGTGAGCACTTTTTTTTAGACCGACTAATTTTTTGCCATGGGGGGAAAACATTTCATAGAACAAAATACTCACAACAGAATAAGAGTGACAAACATTTTTTCAAACATGACAAGCAGACATGGTTAATTTATACTATAGTTTTGTGTGACATATGGCATACAATTAGGCTCACGGATTCATGCAAATACATATTATTTGGGATCTATTCTGGCATTGTTTGGTTACCTGATGCATAATTTTGAGACCAACTGCAGTGACTGCACTCATTTTGAGACTGACTATTTTTCTCCCTGTGTGAAATTTTGTTTCCCTGTGTGAAATTTTGTTCTTAGTAATAAATTAAAATAATATTAGAAATTCAAAATTTACACCAATTTTCAAAAGCAATCCGCACATCTCGTGAAATATGATTAATGTTTTAAATCCCCCAAACGAAATTGCTACAGTAGTCAGGTTGCTTCATATATAAGTGTCTTCAAGAAAGAGCATCAGAGTTACCTGTTAGCCTACACCCCTGTTCGATATAATATGTTTATTATGCTAACACTTATGGAAGAAATAGTTTGTTTACTTTTCAAGCTAGTTTGTATAATCTTTGTTTTAGATCTATACTGATTTTCATTTTACCGACCTTTTATTGCTTAAAAACTTATCACATTGTACATCCATAAAGGATCACTCCAGATGTTATGTTATAATAATATGATCAACTTTTGTTTAAACTGTGTATGCTGTCAATTGTGGACAGATATAGATCAGAACTTTATATTGCATCGATTTTAAAGAAATTTCAGGGTAATAAAATAGATTTTGCATAGGCTTACTCCAGATACACCATACAATATCATAAGTTGACGTTGTTATTGTTTCAAAGTAAAACAAACTTATCACAGATGTCTATGGTTAAAGTGTCGACACTGACTGAGACTGATAGTTCCTTTAAGAACTGTCTCTGATCTGACGAATATGTCATCGGACATCGACCGATCAGAGACTATGAAACTAACTCAAACTGAGTCTGAGAGCTCCGACCGGCTGACTATAGCTTGACTGTTTAGAGTATAGTCCTATATTCTTTGTATTGCCATAATCATAAAACAGTGTTGTGTATTACCTTTGTACTTGTTGAACGCCTAAAGTGTACCAAACCATCTGTTATGGGTAATATATTTCTTGATAATCTTTGTAAAATAGCCATACTATAATCAGCTACAGGCCTCTGCCAAATTTTGGCATTACATAAACAATGAACTCTACTTGCGATTTCCCCTGTACTCGGAACTAGTCGGTTCTTTTTGAAATGAGCATCCGTACAGCCAAATTTGGTTTCGTCTGGTGTGTTGGTGAGACCACAATCTGAACGACAGACCCCCCCCCCCACCTGCAGAAAGACCAGCTACCATTTAATTTTCGTACGTTAATTACGTACGGGTGAGACATTTATATTATGGGTGAAAAGTGTTCATTTGGCCTGGCTCGGCATGACGAGTGACCAATTATGATTTTGATTGTCGTAAAAAGGAAATTGTCGCAATATTTAAAAACAAATAATAATCTTACTATAATTGAAACAAAATTTCTTGTAAAAAAAATAATAATCTTACTATAATTAAAACAAAATTTCTTACACAAAGAAAAAGCTCTTATTTAATTTTGACTAATATTTACGACATCTGTGTAAACCGGATCGTTTCCTTAAAATCTGCCACTTTCTTCAAAATTGTAAACGATGCATGCATTTCTACCTTTCACAATTACACATCTTTCTTCTTCTTCTGGGCTGTCTTTCTCATCTTTACATGCATATCAATGTCAGTTTGTAAAATCTTGTGTTATCTTCTATGACGACCATTTCTTGTGGAAGCAACCACTGAGTTGCTTATGATAAATTTATAGTTTTCAATCCGAGAAGTTACAGGTTTTTGTAACGAACTGACATGGTTTCACACATGATGAACAAAGGCGAATATGATATATTGTGAATTCAGATACTTTCCGTCGGCTTTTAATTAAACGATGTTGAGAGAGAAAATTCCTTTGTTGATTACACCTTCAGTCTGATGTGAAATTTAACATATTTGGAGTAATGACCAATTCAATATATACAGTGTTAGTGTTATATGTATTATAATTAGGGTTTCACACTGCGAAGCTTGTGTGAAACACTATTGTTTTTGTTAAAATTATTATTCTTATTATTATTATTATTCTTCTTTTGTTTTGAGTAGATCTCAGCAACTGCTTGTCGCATCGTTACGATTTCTTCGGTTTTACTGGGAAAGTGGGTGTGACTTAGAGGATAAAGCTATTTTGAACGTTCTGCGACAATGCGAAATGTCCGAAATCACCGAAGTTATTGTTTTTGAAAATATTGCAGTAATTTTAACAATAATCATTGGATTTTAACTTTCGATACATTTTGGCATAGCCTGAGACAGGGCACATAGCTACGCTACTTTCGATTTTTGATTTTCGGCAAATCTTCGAAGATATTAGGCGCCAAATTTCGAAAATTTAAAATTTTACAAAAAACTTTTTTATTTATGAATATTTTTTAGTCGTATTGTGCACAGAATTAAAGAGTCATCTGCCTAGTGCAAAAATGTTAAAAAATTTTGTCTCAGTAATTTTCCTTGGCCGCTATTGGCTAATTCAGTTTTTCAGTCCTAGATTAATTTTTTATTGTTCGATTTGTATAAAACAAAGTTCATATGCTTCGTTGTCTCAATTGTCATTTTTTTTATTACCGGAAGTGTTATCTGTCGGCACCGAAAGTGGCATAATTTTACCAAAAACTACAATTTTGACAGTTAGGTACCATTTTTCGAAAACAAATATTATTTTTTGGAAACATTATTTGACTCAAAGAGTGTGCCCTTTCAAGGCGCAAAAAATGGCGGAAGCAGTTTTTTTAATTTCGATTTCATTTTCGAGCAAATTCGATTAAATGGCTAAAAATGGTGTAAAATTGACCCATTTACAACCTATTCAGGCTTTTCAGATTTTAAAATATTTCTTCGTAACTTTTATAAACTTGTAGCTATAATCCATACGAAGAAAATGTATGTTAAAATTAGTTTGTAATATAAGCAGTTACCAAGAAATGGACAGTTCTGTACAAGTCACTGTTTTCGTTATTTTGCCTGTAAAATAGTCAATTATGATTGGATTTTTATAAAAGTGACATCATTTGATTCAAAAAGCATGTAGCGTCATATCAAGTTGATTACAATTTAAAATTGACACCGGAAGTGACGTCATTTTGTCAAAAACTGCATTTTAAACTTTTTAAATCAATGTTTTATTCAACCAAGAATTACTTAATATGTATTAATAATTTTAACTTTTGGTTTAAATTCACATATAAACACAACTCATATGGTCATATACATATCATAAAATTGTTTCTAACTTGTTCGGTTGCCGAGAAATAGACGGTTTTCTACAGGCCACTTTTGAAGGTTTTTGGGCCATAAAAGTGTCAATTATTATTCGATTTTCATAAACGTCACACCATGTTATACCTAATGCCATTTGGGATTTCATACAAGTAATTTAAGATTTTCATTATCACCGGAAGTAACGTCATTTTGGCAAAAACTGAATTTTTAGCCTCTAAAACAGATATTTTATTCAAATGAATCTGTTTTGAAATCTTTTTCAAAGTATGGTATTTGATGCCAATCAACAAATAGAATGAACCCATACGATCATACAGATACCACAAAATGGTTTCTAACTTGTACGGTTGCAGAGAAATAGCCGATTTTCTACAAGTCACTTTTCAAGTTTTTTGGTCTTTAAAAGTGGCAATTATTATTCGATTTACATAAAATTTTCACTATATGATATCGTATGCCATTTCTGATTTCATAAGACTAATTGAACATTTCCATTAGCACCGGGAGTAATTTAATTTTGTCAAGATCATTTACAAGTAACAAATGTATAAAATGAATTGATATTGCTGGATTTTGTTGATTCTGCGTCCATTTTATTTGTGTGCAATGTTAATTTGGAAACCTGTTTAGTGGTTTCGCTGGTACCGGAAGTGACATATGTTCAAGGGTAACTTGGCACCGGAAGTGACATGTTTAAGGGTAACGTGGCACCATTGAAACCCGTCATTCCTGCATGCAGGTCTAGTATTATATATATATCTGTATTATCTATACCTTTTGTCACTGGGACCATGTGGTTAAGGCGCTGGCTCACTAGCCTGGAGGTCGGGTGTTCAATCTCTGCATTGGCCGAGAAAGTTCATCTTGATTTCCGGCGTGGTTTCTCCTTGTCAGTGATGCAGAATGAAGAGCCTGGCAAAAACAGCTGTCTGGTCATTTGGATGGGATGGAAAACCAAGGTCCAAGGTCCTGCACGTAAAAGATCCCTTGGCAGTTTGAATTTGATATAAGAGTAGGCCGTAGCACCGCTGCCCAGGCAAAATTTCCCTCATGGCACACTATATGGCGTATGCCCGTCTTCCATTAGCCCAGGTTAGGTGCAGAAGAGTAGGACGTTAAATCCCATTTCATTTCATTCCACCTTTTGTCATAGTTTAGATCTGATGATAAATTGAACAGTGCTCTTGGGTGAGTAGCTCTAGTCTAGGGCCCCAATACCTCTTGACGTCTTGTACCCAGTTCAACCATTCAGTCCCAATGATGACACAAGCTATAGAAGATGTCGGCCATAAATAAACTGGCCTTGATATTTTATGATATCAAATTTTGTATCACCTTACTTTTTAGTTTAAGTCTGATGGGACTGGAACATAGCCTATGGGAGATCGCGGATGGTTCAGACACTTTTGAGTTTTTGAACATTTGTGCAACTACTAATGCACTTGTCTCTGAACTTAAGAATGAAAAATAGACTTTACCTTATTGGCTATATTCACAGTTAGTGATACAGCTGACTGCTGTAACTATAAAAGTCTTTTGTGTTGAACTATTTTTTAGAGGATTTGTAAAATGTTCGGATTTACCCCATTAGCAGGGAGACACCGGTCACCACTGGGGGGATACTTTGGACAAGTGGACGACTATTACAAAAGCAAATTGAAATGGTTTCGTTCACAGTTTAGTTGTATTTATTCAAATAAAGTTAAAATTGAGTAGTGATAAATTTAAAGCTGAATGTCATCTAACTGGGGCATATTTTTAATATAGCTGGATGGAAATAAATGAACTGATAATTCTAAAGTTTTAAAGCTTCTTACTATTCTCTAGGGATGACATCAGTCCATAATTTGCATCGAAAAAGCTACCTAATGTTTATTTTTGCAAATGACAGACCAGATTTGTAGTAATAACTCATCCTCTTGTTGCTACTGGACAAGGGTTTCGGAAGATTTGACAGAATTTGATTTAATGTAAGTAAAGCAGTAACCATAATTTCAGTAAACCTAATAGACCTTGTAACAGCCAGTCATCATTCTTTTTTTGCCAAATCTGGCTCTTGGAAATAGTTAACGTTTTGATCCGAACACTTGTGAGCTAATTACAGACAGTGTCCGGATGTACCCCAAACCAATAATTCTGATGTAAGCCGCCACCATGTTTATTAACAATGAAAATATTATAAATTTTCAATCTATTTCTCTTAATTAACGAAAGAAGAAAGATGTGACGGCATACTCCAAAAAGAAACTTGTTATAGAACAAATAATTTAACTTTAGAAATTTTTTACATCAACAGTCATTGTCAAAAATAGAAAAAGGCTTATCTGCATCTACATTTGAATGCTTATCACTGCCATGTGTTTTCCATGTTGCAAAATGAGATCCTTGGTATTTAAAAAAACAATCAGAAAACTGATGGCAATGTAAGGATTAAAAATGTGGGGGGTGTCCAGACCATCCCACTGTCCGAACTATCCTCGCTCTCCCCTACACAGGACCAAATATTTAAAAGGGATTTATTTTATAGAGCAAAATAACCCTTCACCCCTACTCCTACTCACAGAGGGGGGTTGGATGGCCGAATGGTTAGCACATGCGTGCCGTATCATAAAGCCTGTCATTGAGTCAACTGGTGTGGTTTTGAATCCCTGGGTTGTACATAAGGTGTATGGTCCAACCTCTTAGGTTTTCTCAGGTAGGACCCATCTTTGGACATGTAACCTAAAAAGTGGATCTTTGAAAAGAAGTATGTTTTAATCAAAGATTAATGTTAATGTCCAGTCAATCACTTAGTCAATCAATCAGTTAGATTAAAAGACAATAGTCTTTCTACACTCTAATCTTAATCTTCAAGGTAACAAGTGACAAACCAAACTTTGGCTTCCAAGTATCTCATCATTTTATGGTAAGAATCATATATTTTGTTTTAGAATCATGCTGAATAATTTACCAGTTATACAATATAGACAAACTATATGGATTGATTTAGAATCTAATAAAATTACTTAAAAGAAAATACAGTTAATCAAATAGTTTCAATTCATTTTTCAAGACATACAGTGAAAAAATCAGTTTTTGTCACCACTGTCTGTCACTTGAAAATTTGCCTTGATGTTATAATTCATACACACATATCTATTAAAGTGAATCAAGGATTATTCTGAGTTTGATTTTGTAGGCTCTTCATGGTAGAAAATAATGTTGTCTTTTTAATTTCTATGTGAAAAATGGTTTTTATTTAGTCCTAAAGTAATGGAATGGTAATTAATTACTTTGCTAACCAGCGGCTGCCAGCAACGCCGGATTAACCATGGGGTACAGGCCCCCACAAAAATCTCAGTTGCGCGCCTCGGGCATGGTCGGACCGAGGACTCCAACGACCGGTGATCTGGCCCCTCCGGTGCTTCGACGGCCCTCCATCGGAAGTCCCTGGGGCACCCTCAATCCATGGTGTGTTGCGAGCGACATCCGAGAATTCGGTGTAATCCGGTGGTAGGTGTAACACATGTTTTTTTATTGTCGTGAGATCTTCTATCGGACCGACCATCGTCTAACTCGTATAACTCGAGCAAATTACACGTCCCCATCATTTCGAGTAGCGCGAAATTTGCCTCAGTTTGACGTACGATTGTACATAAGCTGTAGTTGTTGTTGTTGATATTTGTTGTGGGTATATAAGCTGAATTTGATGAGATGCACACCATGATCACACGAAATATTCATATTTCTTGATTAAATCTCGTATTACCATTTTGTTTGTCAAACATCGAGTCCGGCTTGGTCGTAACGTTACGGCCTCCATTCATCAAATCATCGTGGGGGTATAATACGATTCCGAATCAAGTAACCCCGTTATTTATCATTGAGCGACTTCAAAATTAGCTTTGATGTCGCTCTGCCCACTTACAGTCCCCTCCTTTAGAAATGTCATCATTTCATAGCACTCGCATGGATTGGTTCACTGAAATAATGCCAGAATGCGCTAATTTGGTGGCAGAATTTTATTTTTTTCTGGGGGAAGTACTTCTAAATGGCTCCAACATAAGTGCCTGAAATGCCAGCAAATCACGTTTCTGGCCTCCAATTTCTGAAAATTTCTTTGGGTGGGGGGGGGGGTCTGGGGGTTTTCTCCTGGGCCTTTGGAGCTCGCGGTCAGTGATCAGGCCCCCCCCCCACATGTTCCAGGCCCAAGGGCCCCCACCATATGGTTAATCCGGCATACTAGCGGCGGCCATTTTGTTCGGCAGTTTTAGTTTGATTTTCAGGAAATTCGACATCAACCTTCATTTCGGTGTAACGGTGATATACTCAAACGTTTTTTTTAAATCGGATAATAATTGTGACCTCCAGAATATGATATCTACAACACTGGATTTTTTTTCAGAGATAGCCATTTCTTTATATTTTATTACCACTGTACTCACATTTAGATATGGAATTTTTTGCCCCCGACATTCGAAGAAAGTAGGATCTATTAAAATGAGTGTATCTGTCCGTTACACTTTTTGGGACACGATAACTTTCCTAATGGAGCTAGAATGTTCAAACTTGGTGTAGGCGCAGGGGCGCAAAAGAATAGTCGGTCGCAAAATCAGTGCAGTCAGTCACAAAATAGGGGTAGTCGGTATTAAAATAAGTACTCACTGTATACGTCACGCTACTCACGCAAAACTTTAGTATAAAATATTCGGTCGCAAAATCAGTGCAGTCGGTCGCAAAATAGGAGCAGTCAACCTTGTCAACTTATCATGTTTGAAAAGATGTTGTGTTTCACTCTCATTCTGTTGTGAATATGTTGGTCTAACAACAAAATTACACCCAGGGAGAAAAATAGTCGGTCTCAAAATAAGTGCAGTCACTGCAGTCGGTCTAAAACACAATGCCAGAATAGATCCCAAATACTATATATTTGCGTGAATCCGCGAGAATTTATTGCATACGTCACTCTTATTCTGAGTATGTTGGTCTAACAACCTAATTTCACCAAGGGAGAAAAATAGTCGGTCACAAAATAAGTGCAGTCACTGCAGTCGGTCTCAAAACAGTGCCAGAATAGATCCCAAATACTATGTATGTATTTGCGTGAATCCGTGTGCCTAAATCTCATACGTCACACAAAACTATAGTATAAAATAACAATGTCTGCTTGTCACTCTTATTCTGTTGTGAGTACATGTATGTTGTTCTATGAAATGTTTTCTACCATGGCAAAAAATAGTCGGTCTCAAAAAAGTACTCACCGCAGTCGGTCTCCGACTAAATGAATTAATGAGATAAACATACAATCACAAAACAGGCGAAATTGACAGATAAACCTCAAGATAAGCAATTCCATTATAACATCATGCTTCTACTCGGTTACATATCTGAAATTGTTTCGCAATTCGGCGCTCGATTCCATTTTAAAATCATTCTTCTACTCCTGAAATGTCTTATACTGTCTCAGCACTATCATATTCACGATTTAATAGTGAACTGCCCAGTTTGTAGTACCACTGGTGTGTGGGGCGGCGGCGTCAAATTGTATAGATGTTACGCCAACTCTCGCAAAACACATCTGGAGATTTTGTCACATTGACTGACATTTCTGGTCCACCCCACAAGAATTTCTCCCAGCAATGACCACAATGCCAGGATATATTGAATCAAATTTTCAAAATTTTCTCAAATTACTCAGTGTTATAGGCACAATCATTAATATGACATAAACTGTATGTGAACTTAAATAAAACTACTTTCCGACGAGAGAACGATCGGCGAACAACTATATAATTATACAATACTATCTCTTTGTTCTACCGGCCGCTTAATGTTATAGCCAGTATTTTGTTTACTTTCATTGTGAGGTGGGATTGTGGATGGCGCCCTAGATTTGAAACCGCCCCTACCCCATCCCCATATTCCCTAGAAAACTCGCACGTGGTGCTCGGTACCTGATTGCGTCACTCGCACGGGGGGGGGGGGCGTATGTGCATCAGTCGGTCGCATTTTGGCTAAACACCCCCCTCCCAAACGAAATCGTTATGTACGCTCCTGTGTAGGTGTTTATTAGTTCAATGCCTTGATGGAGTTCTGTTATGAGAATTTTCTGATTAGGGGAAGCAGTCGATCCTTTGGGACACGATAACTTTAGTTCTAATCAAGTGAGAACACTTGTTGGTGTATAGTTGTATCACATCAATACCTTGACTAAGTTCGATAATGAGTACTTTCTGCTTTGGAACACAGAACCCTTTCTCTAATTAAGGTAGTACAGTATGTTCAAACTTGGCACAAGCGTTGGTGAGGTGAATGCATTGATCTAGTTTGGTGATAAACATCGTTTACTTAACTTACGGTAAGCAGAGATAAGCAATCTGATTGGTCGATGCTTTGTGGGGCACGACAACTTTGGTAGTAATTGAGTGAGAGTGATGAAACCCCCGAGTATAGATTTATTACCTTGATAAAATTCGATGATGAGAATTTTCTGTTTAGGCTAAGGAGCAATCAGCAATTTTATTGGTCAAGACTTTAGAACATAACAACTCTGCTTTTAATTCATTGAGGTAGAATGTTTAAACTTGATGTAGATGTTCATTTGGTGAATGTCTTGACTGAGTTCAATGATTAACATTTCGAGCTAAACTATTTCATTGGTCGGTGCTTTAGGACAAGATAACTTTGATTCTATCTGATATAGTGAGTGGTGAGTGGAACTTAGTTTAGTGTATAGTTGATAATCTGTTTCATTGCTTGACACTTTTGAAAAATACAAATTTGCGATAAATAAATATGGGCCATCTACTTATTTTGGGATTTTGGCGGGGGACATCAACCTTACTGTTGGCTTGATTAATTCAATTTTCACAAAGCGTGACGAAACTAAGTCCCATGTTCAGTCCCGTTGTTGGCAAGAAAGTTCATCGGGATTTTCCAACATAGCACCACTTTGTCAGTGGTGCACTGCAGGACATAGGTCCTGGCATGGGACAATGTAGAGGCATTCGTATGAGACAAAAGAACAACGTCCCATGTATACATTGGCATGCACGTAAAAGACTCCTTGACAGAATTAAAAATACCAGATTTCAACAAAGCAGTACAGAACATCTTTACTTTTTCAAAATCATTTTGTATTTCTTGCAGCCGTCTCTAATGAATGAAATGAATCTGAAATAGATATAGCATTTTGGATAATAAGAGCTTTTCATATAACAATAATTGTGGCATATTCATTTGTGGTGTTCACATATATTTCAATAGTAAAAATATGTACTATTTTAATGTAAAGACTGTTAGATAAGTTTGTTTTCCATAACAGGAGCAAACATCAAGTATACATGTAATTATCCTTTCAACAGGAATGTATCTGCAAATTACAAAGTATTTTACCAACTTGCTAAGACAAACGGCAAAGACAGGCTTTAGTTAGACCATAAACAATCAGATTTAGACTTAAAATTATCATCAAAAACATCACTATATATGGTCGTCTTTATTTTCTTATAATCCTCGATTCCTCTCAATATCTATCCACAAACTTCAAGGCAAGTATAGTGTACAATTAACATTTGTTGCTTTAATTATCTAAATATCACTACCATATTTGGCCTATTGCCAAGTCAAAGTGTCCCTTTATAGTCTTTTTGTTGCTTTATTTAATTTCACTTATCAAAGTCTCAAATAATGCAATGTAAACTATATGCCCGTGATATTCATCATTTTTATCTTTTAGTATTTCTTTAAGTTTTTGCTGAAATAAAGAGTAACAATAGATCATCGTACAAATAACATATTCACACATACAGTTTTATCTATGGCACATATATTCAAGAACTTACGTTTGCCGAAAAAAAAACAATCCTGCAGAAAATAGACAGATAAGGTTGCCCTAATTTGAACTAGCTAATCCAATCTGTTTCATAGATTATGCAAACGGCTTCATTTATCTCTGTCCAAGATGATTGACCTAAAGGTCCAATCCCGATAACTTTTTGAGGAATAAAACTGCTTAATTGTGTGTTAAAATCCCTTATGACCCATTATCTAAGGCCGACCAACTAACCCGATATTTGTGATACGCTTGTAAATAACTTAAACCTGACAGTCTTCATCTGGAAATGGAGACCGTTGTATTATACAGTATCTGGATAAAACCAAACTTTTTTCTATAAAAATGATATGTAGGTGAAATTTGTTATCAGTACAGTACATGGGTCATTCACTGTATAGACCTCTCAAGAAACGAGAATCGATTATCAGGTCACCCAATCAAAAAATTGACCCGAAATCTTAAGATAGGTTGCCAGGCAACGAAACATACGCCCACAGCAGCTAAATCGTCCGGGCAGTCAACAAGAGTTGTCGCATATTTTTACTTTTTTCGGTAATGAAACATTTGTAATACTCTAAAAACTGATTATGAGTAACAACTCATTATGTAATTATCAGAAAATCATTAGAATTTGATTGCTTTTTATAAAGTTTTACCCCACACTAACAATTGAATTAGTATATATACATGAAACATTTAAAATCACGGATTTAGCTGTTCAGTTATCAAAATTCATTGAAAATCAATATACTTGTTCGTTTTAACACCTTAAACTCTGTGTATCAATCTGAAGTCAATCAGATGATAAGTTTGGCCTTTAAAGCGTCCACAAGATTTTTTGAAGTGATCAAGGGCCATAACTCTGGCACTAATTATCGGAAATTGCTGAAAATCAATAGGCTTCTTCGTCTCATGACCTTAAACACTGTGTATAAATTTAAAGCCAATCGGATATTAACTTTGGCCTCTATAGCGTCCACAAGATTTTTTGAAGTGATCAAGGACCATAACTCTGGCACTAATTATCGGAAATCGCTGAAAAACAATAGGCTTCTTCGTCTCATGACCTTAAACACTGTGTATAAATTTAAAGCCAATCGGATATTAACTTTGGCCTCTATAGCGTCCACAAGATTTTTTGAAGTGATCAAGGACCATAACTCTGGCATTAATTATCGGAAATCTCTGAAAAACAATAGGCTTCTTCGTCTCATGACCTTAAACACTGTGTATAAATTTAAAGCCAATCGGATATTAACTTTGGCCTCTATAGCGTCCACAAGATTTTTTGAAGTGATCAAGGGCCATAACTCTGGCACTAATTATCGGAAATCGATGAAAATCAATAGGCTTCTTCGTCTCATGACCTTAAACACTGTGTATAAATTTAAAGCCAATCGGATATTAACTTTGGCCTCTATAGCGTCCACAAGATTTTTTGAAGTGATCAAGGGCCATAACTCTGGCACTAATTATCGGAAATCGATGAAAATCAATAGGCTTCTTCGTCTCATGACCTTAAACACTGTGTATAAATTTAAAGCCAATCGGATATTAACTTTGGCCTCTAGAGTGTCCACAAGATTTTTTGAAGTGATCAAGGGCCATAACTCTGGCACTAATTATCGGAAATCGATGAAAATCAATAGGCTTCTTCGTCTCATGACCTTAAACACTGTGTATAAATTTAAAGCCAATCGGATATTAACTTTGGCCTCTAGAGTGTCCACAAGATTTTTTGAAGTGATCAAGGGCCATAACTCTGGTAGTTATTATCGGAAATCGCTGAAAAACAATAGGCTTCTTCGTCTCATGACCTTAAACACTGTGTATAAATTTAAAGTCAATCGGATATTAACTTTAGCCTCTAGAGCGTCCACAAGCAATTGTGGACGCCGGACCGACGGACCGACGGACGGACGGACGGGGGCGACGACAATATACGACCACATTTCAATGTGGGCGTATAAAAAGGATTACGTGTCCGGATAAGCAGTGTTGACGTTAACGTCAAAACGACTCAATATTTTGAGCTGAAACTTTGAGCCAAGGTATATACACCATGCCTCTATATTTTGGTCCATAAATTTCATAAACGCTCGGACTTTAATTTTTGAGACTCTGTTCTTATCGGGATTGTCCCTAATAATAAGTGCAGGTCAGCCCGCTATAGTTCTACGGGTGACGTCACATCATAATTGATGGTCAAACGTGCGTTGCTTACATCAAACGTAGTAATATGAACTGGTACGGTCAGCATTATATTTTTTTACCATTTACGCCTCCGCATACTATTTTCTGTACCTATTAATGCTAAATATGGAATACTTTTTATCCAGATATATTTGAAATACCTTTAGTTTTATACGCCCACATTTTCATGTGGACGTATATTGTCGTCGCCCCTGTCCATCCACACTTGTTTGTGAACAGTCTACAGGTCACAATTCTTATCCGATTTCAATGAAACTTGAAATGTAGATTTATCACCCTTTCTTTCGATATTGGCATTATCGGACTGTAACTTCATGGGTTATGGCCCGTGACTGTACGAAAAATCACGTTTTTAGCTTGTGAACAGTGTAGAGGTCATAATTTTGAACCGATTTTGACGAAACTTGAAATGCATGTTTATAATCCAAAGATCATGGTTCCTTTCGATATTTGCGGATTGTAACTTCCTGAATTACAGCCCCTGATTGTACGCAAAATCGACTTTTTTTTTAAGCTTGTGGACCCTCTAGAGGTCTCAGTTATTATTCGATTTATAAAACCGTCTGATTACATCACCGTTACACTATAATGAAGGTTGAGTTCGAATTTCGTGAAGATCGGACCAGAATTGACAGTGGAGGTGACAGCTAAATCCATAATATTAAATTTTTCGTATACTTAACGTTAGCATGGGGCAGAACTTTATAAAAACCAAACAAATTCTAATGATTTTCTGATAATTACTTACATGTAATATGCGACAACTCTTGTTGACTGCCCGGACGATTTAGCTGCTGTGTGGGCGTATGTTTCGTTGCCTGGCAACCTGTTTTTACACTGTTTGTCAATTTTGATCCGATTTTCACGAATTCGAACTCAACCTCCATTACCATGTAACGATGATATATTCAAACGGTTTTTAAAATCGGATAACAATTTTGACCTCCAGAGAGACCAAAAGCTAGAAAAAGGCGATTTTTCGAACAATCAGGGGACATAATTCAGGAAGTTACGATCCGATGGGCGCAAATATCGACAGGAACCAAGACCTCTGGATTATAAACATACATGTTAAGTTTCATCAAAATCGATTCAAAATTGTGACCTCTATAGGGTCCACAACCTTGATATAACATAATATTTTCACATTATTCGCGTACAAACGGCGGCCATTTTGTCTGTCAATTTTGGTCCGATTTTCACGAAATTCGAATTCAACCTTCATTACCATGCAACGGTGATATAATCAAACGTTTTTTAAAAATCGGATAACAATTTTGACCTCCAGAGAGACCACACGCTAAAAAGGATGATTTTTCGGACAATCAGGGGTCATAATTCAGGAAGTTACGATCCGCTGGGCGCAAATATTGAAAGGAACCAAGATCTGTGGGTTATAAACATGCATTTCAAGTTTCATCCAAATCGGTTTAAAATTGTGACCTCTACACTGTTCACAAGCTAAAAACGTGATTTTTCGTACAATCAGGGGTCATAACTCATGAAGTTACAGTCCGATACATGCCCGAAAGTTACAGTCCGATACATGCCAATATCGAAAGGAACCGAGATCTTAGGGTGATAAACCTATATTTTAAGTTTCATTGAAATCGGATAAAAATTGTGACCTGTAGACAGTTCACAAACAATTAATTGTGGACGGACGGACGGATAGGGGCGACGACAATATACGTCAACATTTTCATGTTTATATGGTATATAAAGGTTGTGGATCCTGTAGAGGTCACAATTTTAATACGATTTTGAGGAAACTTAAAAGGCATGTTTATAATTCAAAGAGCAGGGTATTTGCGCATATCGGATTGTAACTTCCTGAATTATTGCCCTTGATTGTTCGAAAATCGCTTTCTGTTTAGCCTGTTCTCTATCCACCTCTTGTAAATGTGGGCGTATCCTTCCTGACAGCCGCCGGTTTTATTACAACCTACAATATGTTAGGAAAATGAATACCTCTAGATTTGATGAATGGGGTTTTTGCTTCACCAATCCGTATGCCATTTCAAATGTTTCATTTCCCAGGCCTCGGACACACAACCTGCAAATTATGAATGGATAGGAAGTGAAATGGGGCTTAACGTATTAACGTATTATTGAGCTAATTATATATGGCGGTATATTAGTGCCAAAATTCTAACATGCTATCGTCTAATTTCTTACTTCTGTTCATGTAATTTCTAACCTCCATTCATGCAACTTCTTACTTCCATTCATGTAATTTCTAATTTAAGACAATGTATAATTCAACTTCTTTATTTGTTCAGTGTAAATATCAATTCTATTTCATCTTATTTCTAATATTGGGGCGAAAAATGTCTACTTCATTGTGGTATTACATGTTAAGCATGAACGGCAAACAAATTTAGAATTTTGTTACTTCTACCTAGCAACCATCATTATGACATCGTTTGGTGTCGCCACTGCGTGCTCAATTGGGTGATTGCGCACCTGATCGGGACCATTATTTGGCACTCGGCTAATCTCGACAGATTCCGTAAACTACGTAAACTACATCTAGTCTCGGATGTATGACAGTAAGTGATATGTACCTACGGCCATACATTTGCGATGCGGCTACCGGTTTACTTTAACAGGAAAACTTGACGCTATTACACAAATTGGGAACCTATTCGGCTAGCGACATATTCGACCGATCGAGCTGCAACCTGTTCGTTGGAAACCTATTTAGAGTAAAGACAACAGTCTCTATTTATCAACCAATAAAATCCAACGTTATGTCTATCAAATAAAAGTAGAATATATTATTTTTTATCCATTCCTTCAGCTCAGAATAGAAGTGTAATTTCGTCATTATCTTACAGCTGGATCGGTCGAATAGGTCGCTAGCCAAATAGGTCGCCAACTTGTGTTTGGAATGGGCGCAGCCATGTTTCATCCGGGACCTTTAAAGTAGTTCCAATATGGCGGAATTCATCATACAGCCGAGTTTAGATTCCCAAAATCTTCCGAGGTTTGCCGAGTGCATTATTTGGTATAAACGACCCATTCTTCGTTTGGTTGAAGGTTGGAAGGCGTGCGGAGAGAGAGAGAGAGAGAAAGAGAGAGAGAGAGAGGCCACTTAGTATTAAACTCAGTATCTGTGTAGGCCTATTTATAACATTTATACCCTGTCAGGCGCGGATCCAGGATTTTTTGCGGGGGGGGGGGGTATAGGTTTGATAATTTCTTAACTAATTGCGCTCAACCAATTAACGGGGGGTTTGGTGGCCCTCCCCCAGAAAAATTTGGTAAATTAGATTCAATTTGGTGCATTCTGGCGTATTTCCGGAAGGTAAATTCCAAAATTACAGGTCTAAAAATCGCCAATAAAATCGCATAGATTTAAGTTTCAAATTTTCAAGCCTGAGCAGGGGGGGGGGGGGGAGGGTCCGGACCCCCTGGAACCCCCCTCTGGATCCGCGCCTGCCTGTGTTAATATAGACCAACTGCATATAAATATTAATTATTGGCTCGACCGTAAAAAAAATAAAATTATATTCTCCAAATCCCGTTTAGCTTATATTTGAAATAGAAAATGAAATGAAATGAAAGAGGGTTTAACGCCCTACTGTTCTGTTCCTAACCGGGCTAATGGAGACGGAGATACACCATACAGTGTGCTTTAGGGAAATATTGCCCGGAGAGCGGATCTACGACCTGGACTTATATCGAAGTCTAACGGTCACGGGATCTTTTACGTGCACGCCAACATGTACATGGAACCTCGGGTTTTCATCCCATCGGAACGACAAGACACTTATAAGGGGGAACCACACCAGAAAATCTGGATGAACTTTTTTCGACCAATGCAGGGATCGAACTCCCGACCCACAGCCTAGCGAGCCTGCGTCTTACCCACTTAGCCACGGTATTCGAAATAGTATTTGCAAACCATACATTTATATCACGTTCAATGTTGTTTAGAGGGTAGGATGGCCGAATGGTTAGCACGTGCACGCTGTAACATAAGGTCTGTCATTGAATAAACTGGCGTGGTTTCGATTTCACGTTTTTACGTGACATGGAGCAGGGCCGCCTTTCCAACCTCGTGGGTTTTCTCCGGGTCCTCCGGTTTCCTCCCACTGCTAAACACTCCTACGCGAACGGCTTTAATACCGAAATGACCTGGTTGGTGTCGAGTGGATGTTAAACCCCATGTCCCCATCTCTCTCTCCCGATGTTGTTTCCAATTTTAACACTCAGGCAAGCCACTCAATGTGACGAAGAGCGAGTCGTTTGTATCAATAGAATGGTCCCGATCAGGTGCTCAATCGCCAAACTGAGCACACGGTGGCGACACCAAACGATGTCATAATGAATGATGGTTGCTAGGTAGAAGTATCAAAATTCTAAATTCGTTTGCCGTTCATGCTTAACATGCATACCACAATGAAGTAGACATTTGTCGCCCCAATATTAGAAATAAGATGAAATAGAATTGATATTTACACTGAACAAATAAAGAAGTTGAATTATACATTGTCTTAATTTAGAAATTACATGAATGGAAGTTAGAAGTTACATGAATGCATGTTAGAAATTACATGAATAGAAGTAAGAAATTAGACGATAGCATGTTAGAATTTTGGCACTAATATACCGCCATAATTATACAGCATTATGCAGTGTGCTGGAAGTGAATTTTTGCCTGCACAGCGGCACAGCGGCGCTACGACCGACACTTATAGCGTATTCAAGCTGCTAAGGGACCTTTTATGTGCACGTCATTGCCAATCTGATTAAAATACAGATCTATATTTCCTTTCCCCTTTTCATACTTTCGATAGCCTACACTACATAAAGATCTGACCAGTTGTAGTGGGAGCTTGTGTCAGGGGTCAAACGAGCGGCTTTTGACCCTATGAGGCCTACTGTTCTTACCAAGGAATATGGCTCAAATGAATGCCTTTACTCACTATTATGAGGTTTCAGAAACTGTTAATTCAGTTTATTCATTGCAATGGAAATAAATAAAGGAGTTAATAAGAGTCATTTTCGTGTTTGAAATTATGACAAAATATAAAAAGCTCTTCATTCATACTCACCCTTTAAGATCATGTATCTGTTTACTCAAGAAATTTCGCCTTTCATCTGCGAAACAAAAAAAAAAACAAAAAAAAATCAATATCTACATCCAAAGCCCTTAAACACGCAATGCCTAATTCGTGAAATATTTCTGGTAAACGTTTTCTTGGGCTTTCCTATCTTATGGCACATAGCATAGGTGAAACTTGTGATGGATCTTTTCTTGTGAAGTTCTGGGTTTGTGTTAGCTCCTATACTTGTAACGTTAAACGCAAGTTCAAATAGATTCAAATGAACAATTAATTGTCAACTCATATCATTACAGTTTGTATTGGAATAAGTAATTCTATCACACATAGTGAAGACTGGACCACTAAAATAGTTACCGAACAGTTTTTCTCTATGGTAAAACGTTCTACATTTGCATAGCGATGTTTCTTGTAATGACGTATTACGCAAGCCGCCGTGACACCGGCCAGTTGGGTAGCAGTTGGGTTTCATCAAATCATACAATATGCGGTAAGGCTTCAATATTTATTTCAATGGGAATTGATTTATTATTATGTTAAGCTATGTGCAGTACAGTTTCGGGTTAGTTTATGTGTAAATAAAGGGAGCTATAGGCCAGTAAACATTTTGTAGTCATTTGACTCAAGATCTTGCGCAAAGGAACTCTGTAGGAAAAGCCACTACTGTGCCTGGAGTAAGACGGAAGACATCAGTAGTGGAACCATTTCTATAGGAGTTCAGGATGGACATACCCGATATTGACTTCAGCTAACCCCGGGTTCGTTTCATGGTTCTCTGATGTTTCGGTTTTGTGCATTTGTAGTGAATTCTTTCATGAAATTATCTCGATTTTGTCGATTGTTATGTACATTTGCAATCTGATTAAAACACAGATTCAATTTCGTTTCGTTTTTTATAGTTCAAAATTTCGTTTTTTACTTAACTTTACTACTCTTGGGTCTGGAGGACTTGTTATTCAACACGTGTTCTGCCTGAAATGAGGGGTCAGCCAATCAAATGGTCTGTCGAATCAACCGTTTGACCTTTTCATGCGTGGAACTGTGGGTAGATATTACCAGCGGGTAGAAATCAAAACAAAACAAAAGTAGATTTTAAAAAGCATGGCGGTCGCTAATTGGTTAATCGAATGACTGACGTTATCGGGTCAAATGTCCCGTGCTTGATACCTGACGTCATAGAACGTGAGCTCCCACTATAACGGTAAACGTTTTTTTCCGTCCACAGGAGCCTGGTCTTATGACGTCATATGTGGATTGTGGGTTAGGATAGGGGTTAGGCTTGGCCCAGGGTTAGGGTTAGGGCTAGCCCTGTCTACATCTCGAGACTGTGACGAAATCTGCAGGCCACAGCCCTTATCCTAACCCACAATCCACATATGACGTCATAAGACCAGGCTCCGGTGGATGGAGAAAAACGCTTACCCACTATAACTTGTTAGATCTACATGAGTGTAGGCCATCGAAAGTATAAAAAACGAAACGAAATATAGATCTATATTTTAATTAGATTGGTACATTTGTTAAAAATTGTTGCAGTAAATGAACTTTGAATTTGGCATTCCGTTTTTAAGTCTTTGAGGTGTAGTTTAATTCGGAAAGGAATGCTCTATATTTTTTATCTCTTTGATTTTGATCAAAACAAAGTATTGAATTGGTTTTATTTGGTAGCTTATTTTGCCCAGTGAACAGACAAGCTCTATTCCATTAAACTTTGTGTCTAGTCTCAGGCTTTACATATATTAATAAACTGGGTCTTTTGGCTGTCGGGGAAGAGGTAAAATTTGAGTGTCAAGTCCCGCTATGCCGATGAAGCGATTTCTCAAACTGCTTAATAAGAGGATACAACCCAGAAAAATGTAACACAAATAATCGATCTGTTGAACAGAGTTGTTATTAAGATTAGTTATATAAATGTAATTGTTTATTTCGAATAACCCTCGAGCTATTTGTAAAATGATTCAGTGGCATTTAGTAATTGAACTGGAATATACAGACAGGTAACAATTTTATGGAATACAATTACTGCTTATTACCGAGAGAGAAAGAGATAGAGAGATGGAGAGAGTCTTTTGCAGTGGGAGAAAACCTATGAGGCTGGGACAGGCGACTCTGCTCTTTGTTATGTACAACCGGGGAATCGAAACCACAAGTGGGGTGGGTAGGATTAGAATCTGTCAGTTCACCTTTTTTTTCTTTTTTTTAAAAAAAAAAAATTGCTTGATTAAAACTGTAAGCCACCGGCTCTGGCCTTGGTGCCCTGTGGACCCCTTTCTCGCTCCATTTGAGGCTTTCGTCACCATCGGGATATCCGGGCCCCGACATGTTATCAGGGGCTACTAGTAGTTAGTTCAGCTCTGAACGTACTCAGTTTCATTACACTCACCTGAACATCAGGGGGTGCCCGATTGATTCAATGTCGAACGGAATTGAGTTCCCAGTCAATTTTACTAGGCAAATTTTAACGGCTAAACGGTCGCGTGTCAGTCCCCGTGAACGCCTGAACAATATAAATGAACATCTTAATGAGAAAATAAGACCTTGCTTACCTAGCTAGAACCAGTATGACCGACACAACACGCTGTTAAAAATACGTCCCCTCATATCAAGTTAACTTTTCGGCGCCATGACACTCTGAATATAGGTCAACGTCAATATTTAGGAATGTCGGTCATACAAGACGAAACGAAATTTAGGTAAATGTTGGAATCTTTGAAAAAAAAGATTAGAATCTTCAGTCATTTATTCCTAAGCCCATGTTTTAATATTACAATAGAATAAAACAAACATTCCGGGTGTATAATGAAGGATAAAACCATTTACTCTCAGATTCCGTATTTATTGTGGCTTGTTTCTTAAGTTTTTTGGGGTTTTTTTTTTCAAAAAAATAAAAATAAAAAAAATACAGAAATAACAAGGTTGTTTATTCTTTAGAAGAAAAAGAGGAAAAATATATATTAAACTCTTAAACAAAACTTTCTAAAAATGACACATATGCATATAATGCAAATGTTTATGAATAAATACATAAATACATGGATTTAAATTATTCTCTACAAAACTTGTGCCTCGTGCACCACACAAATATCTATAGAATAAATACATAAATACAAGGATTTAAATTTTTCTAAACTATACCATTACTGTAACATCATATGGGTAGTAATATTTATCCAATTAGGTATGTACAGAGTAATGAAACTAAGATCAAACCTGAAAATTCAGGCCAACATTTCTGGCTTGGTTGGACATTTACACACATTTCTACAGTAATTACAACACACACAAAGAAGATATTTACAACATTTATTTACAGGGCATCCTTTGCACAATTTGCTTGACATATTATGCCATTCATCAGATAAGGCAAGAAAGAGGCCCAACTGCAAAAATCTTAAGTACAGTATATCTGACACACTCTTTACCAGAAGCTATGCTTATAACATCGTCTGATGTTTGATCCGATCTGAGACTTCTGAGGTACATGTAGGCAATGGCATGTCCCTCCATATCATCCCGAGAACATCTACCAACTTGCTGCCAATATTCAAGTATGCTAGATGGTGCACCCCAGTGAATAACAATACGTATATTTGGGATATTAACACACATGCCAAATGCAATGGTTGAAACCAAGCATGACAGTGCACTGTCTACAGATTTGAATGATTTTAGTATTCTGTCTTTTGTTTCTTCATCTAGAGATGAGTGAAACATATCAATCTTTCTCTTTGAAATAGCTCTTATTCCATCTTTAGAGCCATGACTTCCAATTTTTTCTGCTAAAAATCATTTATGTATTAATTCTATAGATATTTGTGTGGTGCACGAGGCATACGTTTTGTAGAGAATAATTTAAATGTATTTATGTATTTATTCATAGACATCTGCATTATATGCATATGTGTCATTTTTATTATATTTTCCTCTTTTTCTTCTAAAGAATAAACAACCTTGTTATTTCTGTATTTTTATACGCCCACATTTTCATGTGGACGTATTATGTCGTCGCCCCTGTCCGTCCGTCCACAATTTGTTTGTGGACTCTCTACAGGTCACAATTCTTATCCGATTTTGACGAAACTTGAAATATAGATTTATCCCCAAAAGATCTCGGCTGTTTTCGATATTGGCATGTATCGGATCAAAACTTCATGGATTATGGCCCCTGATTGTACGAAAAATCACGTTTTTAGCTTGTGGACCCTATAGAGGTCACAATTTTGAACCGATTTTGATGAAACTTGACATGCATGTTTGTAACCCAAAGATCTTGGTTACTGTCGATATTTGCGGCTATCGGAATGTAATTACCTGAATTATGGCCCCTGATTGTCCGAAAAATCACCCTTTTTAGCTTGTGGTCCCTCTGGAGGTCACAATTATTATCCGATTTAAAAAACCGTTTGATTATATCACCGTTACACCGTAAGGGAGGTTGAGTTTGAATTTCGGGATAATCGGACCAAAATTGCCATACAAAATGGCCGCCATTTGTACGCGAATACTGTTTAAAAAATGGTATCTCAAGGTTATGGACCCTGTGGAGGTCACAATTTTAATTCGATTTTGATGAAACTTGAAATTCATGGTTATAACCCAAAGATCTTGGTTCCTTTCGATATTTGCGCATATCGGATCGTAACTTCCCGAATTATGGCCCCTGATTATACGCAAAATCGCCTTTTTTTAGCTTGTGGTCCGTCTGGAGGTCACAATTATTATCCGATTTAAAAAAAACGTTTGATTATATTACCGTTACACCGTAAGGAAGGTTGAGTTAGAATTTCGGTAAAATCGGACCAAAATTGCCATACAAAATGGCCGCCGTTTGTACGCGAATACTGTTAAAAAATGGTATATCAAGGTTGTGGACCCTGTAAAGGTCACAATTTTAATTCGATTTTGATGAAACTTGGAAATTCATGGTTATAACCCAAAGATCTTGGTTCTTTTCGATATTTGCGCATATCGGATCGTAACTTCCTGAATTATGGCCCCTGGTTATACGCAAAATTCCCCTTTCTTTAGCTTGTGGTCCCTCTGGAGATCACAATTATTATCCGATTTAAAAAAAACGTTTGATTATATCACCGTTACACCGTAAGGGAGGTTGAGTTTGAATTTCTGGAAAATCGGACCAAAATTGACAGACAAAATGGCCGCCGTTTGTACGCGAATACTGTTTAAAAAAATGGTATATCATGGTTGTGGACCCTGTATAGGTCACAATTTTAATTCGATTTTGATGAGGAAGGTTGAGTTCTAATTTCGTGAAAATCGTACCAAAATTGCCGGACGAAATGGTCGCCGTTTGTACGCGAATAGTGTAAAAATATGGTATATCATGGTTGTGAACTCTCTACAGGTCACAATTCTTATCCGATTTTGATGAAAAGTCACATTTCTAGGTTGTGTACCGTCACACCATAATCATTGTCGGCTTCGAATTTCATGAATATCAGACTGGAACTGACCAAGTAAATGGCTGCTCCCAATACAGTATGAAATACAGGACTTAATGATGTAGGAAAAATCACTTTCGGTATTGCTTGTTCTCTATCCATCTCTCGAAAATGTGGGCGTATCCTGCCTGGCAGTGCCAGCCTATCTTTTTATTTCTATTTGCATTATATGCATATGTGTCATTTTTAGAAAGTTTTGTTTAAGAGTTTAATATATATTTTTCCTCTTTTTCTTCTAAAGAATAAACAATCTTGTTATTTCTGTATTTTTTTTATTTTCATTTTTTAAAAAAAAACCAACAAAACTTAAGAAACAAGCCACAATAAATACGGAATCTGAGAGTAAATGGTTTTATCCTTCATTATACACCTGGAATGTTTGTTTTATTCTATTGTAATATTAAAACATGGGCTAAGGAATAAATGACTGAAGATTCTAATCTTTTTTTCCAAAGATTCCAACATTTACCTAAATTTCGTTTCGTCTTGTATGACCGACATTATTAAATATGGACGTTGACCTATATTTAGAGTGTCATGGCGCCGAAAAGTTAACTTGATAGGAGGGGACGTATTTTTAAGATGTTCATTTATATTGTTCAGGCTTTCACGGTGTCTAACACGCGACTGTTTAACCGTGAAAAGTGGCCCAGTAAAATTGACTGGGAACTCAATTCCGTTCGACATTGATTCAATCGGGCACCCCCTGAACGTTCAGGTGAGTGTAATGAGTACGTTCAGAGCTGAACTAACTAGTAGTATGCTCTAATGATGGAGAGCGGCGCCAGTGTCGCGACCAGTGATCATGAACGAGTTTATCGATCGCTCAAAGGAGGCTGACCGGTATCCTACAGTTAAAAGCGAAACTTTTGCTTTTTTCGTTAGGTGCTAAAAATCTCGGCGTTTTTTGTTTTGTTTTGTTTTTTTTTTGCCAACTGTGGGCCCTTTCCGACCAATCTGTTTTAGCAAAATCAACTCCAACTCTCGTTTGTCAAGTTGCTTGTCCCGGAGTCCAGATGTCGCGAGCCCCAATCATAGACAGTATAGTGCTGGATAGGACTAATGGGTAATGGAGAAATTGGGAAGATCAAATAGATTTCGGTTTCCTTTACTAATTCTTTACTGTGTCGACTCATGTGTCGACACAGGTCTTGCATGTACAATCAATTATATCGTCTGTATCACTTGATGTAAATTGTAATATTTTGAACGAAGCCAGATTTTCATCACATATCCAATGAAATTGATTGTGTTTTGACCCACAACAGATGTCATTATAAATAGGAAAATTAGTAAAATGTAGAAATGTACCTTTAGTTAATGTGGGTAGATTTTGATCTTGAACTGACTGAAATTGAAAAACAAAGCCAAACATAATATAGAATTCGTGATGATATTTACTCTTCTAGCCATTATTGGGAATACTGTAAGCTATCATAGGTTTTTAACCCAGCATGGACCCAGAAACTCATGCACAAAGATTAGTTACCACATACAAATGAGAATCCGTGCATATATACAACCTAATGACAGTTTGAATATCAGATGAACAGAAGATAGAAATTAAACATAGGCATGGTATATTACCGTCCAGGCCATGCGTCTGGTGGCCAATGCTTCAGATGCAGGGGTGGTGGATTAAATAATGTAAATCCCCTCAGTAATCTTTTCAGTCAAAATATATGATCAGAAAATATGCAGTATTTTTTGTGGATAATAGGAGCATTTATAATGAGTTCAACACTAAACAAATTAATAATCAACCAAAAAAAAATTGAGAGAGAGAGAGAGAAATGGGGTTTAACGTCCACTCGACACATTTCGGGACTAACATTTCAATAACTCGCTCTGAGCGTAGGGGTCTTTAGCAGTGGGAGGACCCGGAGAAAACCCACGAAGTTGGACAGGCGACCCTATACTACATGTCACGTAAAACCAGAGAGAGAGAGAGGAATGGGGTTTAACTCCCACTCGACACAAACTAGGTCATTTCGGGACTAAAGTATGGTTTAATATTTTATTTCAATAATTCGCTTGCGCGTAGGGGTCTGTAGCAGTTGAGAACCCGGAGAAAACCCTCGAGGTTGGACAGGCGACCCTACTACTTGTCACGTACCTGCGGAGATTCAAACCACGCTGTTGAGTGAGTGACAGGCTTAGTATGATAGGCTTCTAGTTCTTCTAAACACAAACAAAACATACTGGGAATATGTTTTGGGGGTTTTATTTTGAAGAAGAAGAAGGAAGAAGTAGAATCCAATTGTTAAATTAATTATGATTATTAAACTAAAAGTTGAGTTTAACTTACCAATTTTGCTAACCGAATTGGTGTATTTACGTCATAATAATTGGAATCTTTTGATGAAGTTGACATTGTAGTTAAAATTTTGTCATATATATCCTCACACTCGTCAAAGGTTCCCTCGTACTCGCAATAGGTTCCCTCGTACTGGTAATAGATTCCCCCGTGTGCCCGGTATTTTAGAGGTGGCGGTGGCAGACTCGGGTAGTTGTTAGTTAGATCGTCATGGGTTTCTTCGTAATCATCATCACTAACTCTTCCCTTCGGAGAACTTTTCCTCAGACGTCGAGCCGAACCATCTCTTTCATACCCGCTTTCTGCACCAAATCTTGTATTATTTTGTGTGACTCTTATGTCACTGAAATTAATGTAGTCTTCATCATCATCGCTATTTTTGTTCTCTGCCATTTTCATATAATTATCATCAGAAGTTATTACAGTTTGTTTTACATTATGTTTCGTGTGTTCATTAACTATAATTTCAGTGGATTCGTATGTAGTTTCCCTATTATTATCATTTTCTGGTTTACGCTCAAAATCAACATCCTTTGTATAATCGTCAGAAGTTTTCACTATTTTCTTTAAATCCTGTTTTGGGTGTTCATCAGATAAACTTTGTGACAGGTTTTTCAGAGGACTTGTTATGTCTGAGAAGGAGATAATTGCTTTGAATAATGAAGACGGCTGAAAAGAGTAATAAGAATGTACATGTATGTGATATTTTTGAATAAATGTAGTATTGATCTGTAAAATTCCTTCCGAAATCATTCAAACAAGTCAGATTGTTGAATTCAATAAAAAGCAGATTTTGTTAGTGAAATTCTGTACAAAAATTGTTTTGAATTGACAACCTTAAAACCAATCTTAAACACTGTTATATAAAGAAGGATCAATATACAAATGGCATACCTTGTAAGGTTTCCTGAGATAACTTCTAACAGGTTCATACTCCATGATCTCATCAGCACTTGGACGTTCTTCTGGTGTTTTAATCATCATGCGAGAATTAAGACTAATCAAATCGTTGCTATAGATGTCTGGTATAGAAGGTGGCTGCAATATAAGTATCAAAATAAATAGTATTTTGTTTCATGGGTACTTGTTGATTTAACAAACGAGATAATATATTATATATTAATGCCGTTGATGTCCATACTATATCATATCATATTCCTTGTCCCATCTTCGTTAGCCCAGTCGGAACAGAACAGCAGGACGTTAAACCCAATTTCATTTCATTTAAGTCCATTCACAGAAATGAAATGAAATGAAATGATATTGGAGTTAGATGTGCATTTTATTCGATTACTTCGTTAAATTATTTGCATTTGTCAGTAAAATGTCTGGGGTTAGGAGTGGTGTAAAATTTAATAATTGAACTTACATTTCCTAATACCACTTGAAAAACAATATGCGCATATGATATACCATTGAATGCCCTGTTCGTTGTAGCTAATTCATAGATAACACATCCCAAACTCCACACATCAGTCTCAAATCAGACATCAGAATAACTCATTTTAGAACAGAACATATGATATTAAACATATATTATATAAGAGCTAACTCTGCCTATTGCGGGTATTACTTTAGGCCTGAAATGTTAATTAATTAACTTATCGAAACCATAATCAACTCTCGAAGTCATCTTATGTGTCGGATTTTCACTGGATTTCAATTCTATCAGCTGCTCAACGCTAGTTGATGATAAAATCCAAAATTGGATAATCAAAACTATGATTTTTCATCGTACCGACTTTCGTTATTATGATCGAGGCTAGGCTTAAAATTTCAAAGCTAAAATAATATCTCGATTCCGAGCGGAGCACTTTGTCTGAAATTTTCAGCATATTCTATTTACGTGATCCATTTAACTATTATAGCCAGAATAGCTGCCAACTCTATCTAATCTTCCCATGACGCCTCTTTAAATGAGCAGAGCCGAGATACCCAATCTCATTTCCAGTAGCCCGAAAAACAAGACTGCATTAAATTCCAAATCTTCAAAATACAGTAGCGGGAGAGGGGGGGGGGAATCTATAAATTCTTGTGCCCCTTAATGCAATCATCCCACCATGCTACTGCTATTCCATACTATTTTCTCTGAAACAATCATCCTTCATTTCTGAAATTTGTTCATAAATTAAAGAAACACAAGCATATTTACCTTTGGATTATATCCCTGGCTGGATAATATTTCTGGGCTCATGTAAACTGGTGTTCCTATCATGGTTTCAATTTTAAATTCTGTTGATTTCATAGTCCTGCAAAGGAAATTTGGCTGATCTTTTAGCAAGTTTGATTTATTTCACTAAATCTACCATGTCCCAGGTGAGGAACCTTGAATTTTAACACTGATTGGGAATGATGGATCTTTCGATTGGTTTTTGGTAAATATCTAAATATTTCACTATATTTTCAATGGATTATTTTGTAACCACCTGTGTATAAGTAGGAAATCGGGTTGGGGACACTGGTTGCCCCCCCCCTTACACACACCCTTTCTCACCTGGCAATACCAAAATCTCCCAATTTGATATCAGCATTTTCAGCTAAATATATGTTGTCTGGTTTCAAATCTCGATGCAAGATCCGTTTATCGTGTAAATACTGTAAAAGAGGAATATATTATTTATATTATTTACAGAATGACACTGTAGTGGGATTGCAATTATTTATACTGGAAATGGAGGCAGATAGAAGATTCATCACTCATGACAACATTTGGTTTCGTTTTATTTTTAGGTTGTTTACTCCACTGACAACCAGATAAATGAAATGAAAATAACATTTAGTTTGAATAAGGTTGATGGAAGAGAAGTGGAAGCAAACTTTTCTACATTGTAGGAACAAGTTAAGTGACATTTCTGTGTGAATCGGTTTCTTGTTTCTACCATAATGAAGATGTCCCTATAAATATATCCCTTGGCTTCAAACAACAGGGGAACAATTTAAAACAATCTCCTATCGTTTCGTTTTTATAGTTCAAAATTTCGTTTTACTTTTACTCGTCTTTACTGCACTAGAATTTGGAAGAGTTGTTATCATTATTCAATCAAAACCGACATCATGTGCACTAGATCCCATCCCAACTAGTCTTTTCATTCAAGCCTTACATGTAGATGTCCTCCTTCCAGTGTTAACCAAAATAGTCAATACCAGCATGAAGCTTGGAATTGTGCCTCAGTCGTTTAAACATGCAATTATAAAGCCTCTTCTCAAAAAGCCATCTTTGGACCCAGAGCTATTAAAAAATTATCGTCCAGTTTCAAACAAAACCCTTCATTTCAAAAATTCTTGAAAAGGTCATCAAAATGCAATTGTTAGCTATTTGGATAGAACTAATCTGTGGGACAAATTTCAATCTGCATATCGGACTGCACACAGTACAGAAACCGCCCTCAATTGTGTTTTAAATGCAGCTAAGGAATCTGTTGATAAAGGTGATTTGTCAATTTTGGTACTACTAGATCTGTCAGCTGCCTTTGATACGATAGACCATATGAAACTTCTACAGCGTCTCGAGTTTGAATATGGAATTAGTTCCACTGTTTTAAACTGGTGCTCATCATACTTATCCCAAAGATCACAAGCTGATGTTGTTAGACAATCTGTGTCATCTCCCGTAACCCTAACATGTGGTGTACCCCAGGGATCTGTTCTTGGACCAATCCTATTTTGTCTTTACACCAAACCGTTAAATCGGCACTTGATCACACATCACAGTTATGCCGATGATACTCAACTGTTTAACAGTTTCCTCACACACAAGCCAAGTTGCTGCTTGTCATCAATTGGAAAATTGTATAGATGATGTCCGAAAATGGGTGGACGATAACATGTTAAAACTTAATTCTGATAAAACTAAAGCAATTCTTATTGGTCCTCAATCTCGACTTAAGAAGTGTAAAGTACAGTCCCTAAGCGCATTGAATATAAAGTTCTAGTCTTTGTCTACAAGATTTTACACGACCGAGCACCATCCTATCTCTCTGACCTCGTCTCTGTCTCTCAACCGAGGAGATGTACTCGTCTCTCCATGGAAGTCCGCCTTGAACCCCGTGGGTACGATGTGGACTCCTATGGGGGACGAGCCTTCTCGGTTGCTGCACCACACTCTGGAACTCTATCCCTAACACTCTATCCCTAGCACAACTAAAAACCTATCTTTTTCGCAAAGCCTACCAAATTTCATGATTTTATAATATCATATGACATGATCGGATTGTTTGTACTGGTATTTATGATATATTAAAAATGCATGTAATGTAATGTAAAGAATGTATGTAATGTATGTATGTAATGTAAGTATTGTTTACATTATATGTAATGTATGTAATATATGTAACTGTACAGCCTGTTGAGATCACGTATAGATGGAATAGGCTTAAAACAATAAATAATATTATTATTATCATAAATGAATCTATCATTCCTTTCACTTCATCTGTTAAGAATCTCGGAATTCATATTGACTCTTCATTAACAATGGAAACACATGTCAGTTACTTGTGTAAAATATCTCATTATCACCTTCGAAATATTGGATCGATCCATTAGGCATCCTATCACTAGGGATGCAGCTGCCACACTTGTCCGGTGTGTGGTGATGTCTAAACTGGACTATGGCAACAGTCTTTTTATAGGAACCTCCAAGCAACAAATACAACGCCTTCAGCAAATCCAGAATAAATGCGCCAGAATCGTAACGAGATCTAAACAAAGATGTCACATATCCCCTGTTCTTGATTCCCTTCACTGGCTTAGGATTTCAGAAAGAATCGAATTCTTGCGCCTAACCTACCAATCAGTGTCCAAAATGGCTCCAACCTATCTACAAGAACTTGTACACCCATATGTGCACCTTTATGAACGGAATTCCATTGAAAGTGTAATAAGCATTGTCTAGGGCGATTTCAGTGTAGGAAAATCAAACTGAATCAAATTGCTCACCGATTTCTATAAAGGTTATACATGACCTATAATAATGAAATGTAATATAGTTTATTCATTTTTCACAACTACATGTTTAAGTATGCACATGGTATGGAAAGGTATCGTTGTCAATAATAAAAGCTCAGCGACAATGTCCTTTCCATTGATTATAATTTATGTAAAAAGTACAATGTACAAAGTCCTAATACCGGTAATGATAAAGTCAAAATAAAGTAAAACGTCAAAAGGTGAGTGTCAAAGGACAAATGTTTTGTTGGAAAATGCTTTTTATACGTCCACATTCATAATGTGAACGTATTATGCCGTCGCCCCTGTCTGTGTGTATGTGTGTGTATGTGTCTGTGGGTCGCCTACAGGGCGCAATTCTTCATGGATTTTCTTCAAACTTTATATACTTATTCCTTATACCCTAAGGAAGATCCCTATTGTGTTTGGTGCATGTCCGACCCCCAGGGGCAGAGCCACGCCCATTTCTAGTATTTGTTTGTTTGTCGTCTACAGGCCACATTTCTTAACTTATAACCTTGAAACTTTGCATACATATTCTTTGTACCCAAAGGAACACCCCTATCGTTTTGGGTGCATGCCCAACCCCCAGGGGTAGAGCCACGCCTATTTTCTTTTCATGTGTCTTTGTGTCGCCTACAGGGCGCAATTCTTACTGAATTTTCTTCAAACTTTGTATATTTACTCTTTACACCCTAAGGATGATCCCTATCGTTTGGGGTGCATGCCCAACTCCCAGGTGCAGAGCCACGGCCATTTTCTTTTTGTTTACCCGTGTGTTGCCTACAGGGGGCAATTCTTACTGGATTTTCTTAAAACTTTGTATACTTACTCTTTACACCCTAAGGATGATCTGTATTGTTTTTTGGTGCATGCCCTACCCCAGGGACAGAGCCACGCCCATTCCTTGTATTTATTTGTTTATCGTCTACAAGACACATTTCTTAACGTATCATCTTGAAACTTAGAATACTTATTCTTTGTACCATAAGGAACATCCCTAACATTTGGGGTACATGCCCAACCCCCAGGGGCAGAGCCACGCCCATTTTCTTTTTGTGTGTTGCCTACAGGCCACAATTCTTAATCGATCATATTGAAACTTATTTTAAAAAATACTTACCCCTTATACCCTAAGGATGATCCCTTTTGTTTTGGGTGCATGCTTGACCCCCTGGGAAAGCAACGCCCATTTCTTGTATTTGTTTGTCTGTCATCTACAGGCTGTATTTCTTAACATATCATCTTGAAACTTTGAATACTTATTCTTGGTACCTTAAGGGAGATCCCTATTGTTTTTGGTGCATGCCCGACCCCCAGGGACAGTGCCACGCCCATTTTCTTTTCGTGTGTCTGTGTGTCACCTACAGGCCACCATTCTTAATCGATCGTCTTGAAAACATTTTTATACTTATTCCTTATACCCTAAGGCTGACCACTATTATTTTTGGTGCATGCCGGACCCCCTGGGACTGAGCCACGCCCAATGTTTTTGTGTCTTGTGTTCGCCTACAGAGTGCAATTCTTAACAGATCCTTTTAAAACTTTGCTTACCTATTCCTTGTACCCCTATTGTTTTTGGTGATTTCCTATCCCCCAGGGCAGAGCCATGTCCATTTTTACTTCGTGGCGGTGTGTGTTGTCTATAGGCCATGATTCTAAATGGATCGTCTTTAAACTTGGGATATGTATTCCTTATAGCCTAAGGACGACAGCTGCATGTCCCGACTCCCAGAGGCAAGCCACGCCCAATTTTGGTGTTTGTGGTTTACAGGCCGCAATTCTGAATCAACCAGCTTGGTACTTGGCATATGTATTCCTTATAGCCTGAGGGCGTCCACTATTGATTTTGGTAAATGTCCCGATCCCCAGGGGCAGAGCTGTTAAGAAAATAGTATATCAGTAAGACATAAAATAACTCCACTTTATAGGTAAATAGAGTTGTCTCTAACTTTGACTTTGTTTCCTGACCACGTTTTTATATACTCCTAGATACCAGAGTTTAGATGGCATCATTTGTTTCCACACACTCTCCGAGTGCAGCTGACGTTTAGAGTGTTTTATAGAATCTTTGAAAAATATAACATGGTCCGACGAGACGGATGAGTGAGAGAAGTAATTAGTATACCATTAATTCCCAACCAATAACTAACAGACAACTTTCCTTACCAGACAAATTGTCTGCTGAGAGTGCTCAAAAATTAACAGACAAGAATAAATCTAGGTCATAATATTCACCTCTTGGCACAATGGGTTGATCTGCTCTAATCACGTGATCAATTCTGTCCACTGGCCGCCGTCGATACTGATTTATCGTAGAAAACACGGAATATAACAAAAACAAACGAAACGAAATACAATGTTAATAGTAGTTTGAACCTTAAAAATCACCCCGGAGGTATTAATGTTCCAGGAAAATGTTTATATTTTCTGAAAGATAATAAATTGTTCTTTTAAACAGTATGTGATAGTATACTTGGAATTTGATTTTTCATATTGCATTTCACTGCGACAAGACTGCATCTATATCAACACGGCCTCGATATCTGCTACCCAACCCCTATTTTACTTTACAATTCACCCTGTAGATATTAATGTGCCAGGAAAATGATTATATTTTCTGAAAGATAATACATTCCTGTGTTATTTGGTATGTGACATTATACTAGGAATTTGATTTTTCATGTTGCATTTTGCTGTCGCAAATGGCACCAACCGATAAAAATACCGTCTCCAGGTCTGCTACCCCACCCTCGTATACCTCACAATTCACACCGTAGATATTAATGTGCCAGGAAAATGTTTATATTTTCTGAAAGATAATACATTCTTCTATTAAATGGTATGTGACAATATACTTGGAATTTGATTTTTCATGTTGCATTTCGCTGCCGTAAATAACAGCATCTTAAATCAATATTGCCTCGATGTCTGCTACCCCACCCCTCTTATACCTTACAATTCACCCTGTAGATATTAATGTGCCAAGAAAATGATTATATTTTCTGAACGATAATACATTTCTCTATTAAATGGTATGTGACATTATACTTAGAATTTGATTTTTCATGTTGCATTGCGCTGCCGTAAATTGCAGCATCTTAAATCAATTTGGCCTCCATGTCTGCTACCCCACCCCTCTTTTACCTTACAATTCACTCTGTAAATATCAATGTGCCAGGAAAATGATTATATTTTCTTAAAGATAATACATTCCTCTATTATATGGTATATGACATTATACCAGGAATTTGATTTTTCATGTTGCATTTCGCTGCCGCAAATGACAGCAACCGATAAAAATACCGCCTCCCGGTCTGCTACCCCACCCCTCTTATACCTTACAATTCACTCTGTAGCTATAATTGTGCCAGGAAAATGATTATATTTTCTGAAAGATAATACATTCCTCTATTAAATGGTATGTGACATTATACCTGGAATTTGATTTTTCATGTTGAATTTCGCTGCCGTAAATGACACTAATGAGTGACAGCATCTTAAATCAAAATGGCCCCGACGTCTGCTACTCCACCCCTCTTATACCTTACAATTCACTCTGTAGATATTAATGTGCCAGGAAGCGATTATATTTTCTGAACGATAATACATTTTTCTATTAAAAGGTATGTGACATTATACTTGGAATTTGATTTTTCATGTTGCATTGCGCTGCCGTAAATTGCAGCATCTTAAATCAATTTGGCCTCCAGGTCTGCTACCCCACCCCTCTTATACCTTACAATTCACTCTGTAGTTATAATTGTGCCAGGAAAATGATTATATTTTCTGAAAGATAATACATTCCTCTATTAAATGGTATGTGACATTATACCTGGAATTTGATTTTTCATGTTGCATTTCGCTGCCGTAAATGACACTAATGACAGCATCTTAAATCAATATGGCCCCGACGTCTGCTACCCCACCCCTCTTATACCTTACAATTCACTCTGTAGATATTAATGTGCCAGGAAAGCGATTATATTTTCTGAACGATAATACATTTTTCTATTAAAAGGTATGTGACATTATACTTGGAATTTGATTTTTCATGTTGCATTGCGCTGCCGTAAATTGCAGCATCTTAAATCAATTTGGCCTCGATGTCTGCTACCCCGCCCCTCTTTTACCTTACAATTCACTCTGTAGATATAAATGTGCCAGGAAAATGATTATATTTTCGGAAAGATAATACATTCCTCTATCATATGGTATGCGACATTATGCTAGGAATTTGATTTTTCATGTTGCATTTTGCTACCGCAAATGACAGCAACCGATAAAAATCCCGTCTCCAGGTCTGCTACCCCACCCCTCTTACACCTTACAATTCACCCTGTAAATATTAATGTGCCAGAAAAATGATTATATTTTCTGAAATATAATACATTCCTCTATTAAATGGTATGTAACATTATACTTGGAATTTGATTTTTCATGTTGCATTTTGCTGCCGTAAATGACAGCATCTTAAATCAATATGGCCTCGATGTCTGCTACCCCACCCCTCTTATACCTTAAAATTCATTCTGTAGATATAAATGTGCCAAGAAAATGATTAGATTTTCTGAACGATAATACATTTCTCTATTAAATGGTATGTGACATTATACTTAGAATTTGATTTTTCATGTTGCATTGCGCTGCCGTAAATTGCAGCATCTTAAATCAATTTGGCCTCGATGTCTGCTACCCTACCCCTCTTATACCTTAAAATTCATTTTGTAGATATAAATGTGCCAAGAAAATGATTGTATTTTCTGAACGATAATACATTCCTCTATTAAATGGTATGTGACATTATACTTAGAATTTGATTTTTCATGTTGCATTGCGCTGCCGTAAATTGCCGCATCTTAAATCAATTTGGCCTCGATGTCTGCTACCCCACCCCTCTTTTACCATACAATTCACTCTGTAAATATAAATGTGCCAGGAAAATGATTATATTTTCTTAAAGATAATACATTCCTCTATTATATGGTATATGACATTATACCAGGAATTTGATTTTTCATGTTGCCTTTCGCTGCCGCAAATGACAGCAACCGATAAAAATACCGCCTCCAGGTCTGCTACCCCACCCCTATTTTACTTTACAATTCACCCTGTAGATATTAATGTGCCAGGAAAATGATTATATTTTCTGAAAGATAATACATTCCTCTGTTATATGGTATGTGACATTATACTAGGAATTTGATTTTTCATGTTGCATTTCGCTGCCGTAAATGACACTAATGACAGCATCTTAAATCAATATGGCCCCGACGTCTGCTACCCCACCCCTCTTATATCTTACAATTCACTCTGTAGATATAAATGTGCCAGGAAAATGATTATATTTTCGGAAAGATAATACATTCCTCTATCATATGGTATGCGACATTATACTAGGAATTTGATTTTTCATGTTGCATTTTGCTACCGCAAATGACAGCAACCGATAAAAATCCCGTCTCCAGGTCTGCTACCCCACCCCTCTTATACCTTACAATTCACCCTGTAAATATTAATGTGCCAGAAAAATGATTATATTTTCTGAAATATAATACATTCCTCTATTAAATGGTATGTAACAATATACTTGGAATTTGAATTTTCATGTTGCATTTTGCTGCCGTAAATGACAGCATCTTAAATCAATATGGCCTCGATGTCTGCTACCCCACCTCTCTTATACCTTGAAATTCATTCTGTAGATATAAATGTGCCAAGAAAATGATTATATTTTCTGAACGATGATACATTTCTCTATTAAATGGTATGTGACATTATACTTAGAATTTGATTTTTCATGTTGCATTGCGCTGCCGTAAATTGAAGCATCTTAAATCAATTTGGCCTCGATGTCTGCTACCCCACCCTTCTTTTACCTTACAATTCACTCTGTAGCTATAAATGTGCCAGGAAAATGATTATATTTTCTTAAAGATAATACATTCCTCTATTATAATATGGTATATGACATTATACCAGGAATTTGATTTTTCATGTTGCATTTCGCTGCCGCAAATGACAGCAACCGATAAAAATACCGCCTCCAGCATACTACCCCACCCCTCTTATACCTTACAATTCACTCTGTAGCTATAATTGTGCCAGGAAAATGATTATATTTTCTGAAAGATAATACATTCCTCTATTAAATGGTATGTATCATTATACTTGGAATTTGATTTTTCATGTTGCACTTTGCTGCCGTAAATGACAGCATCTTAAATCAATATGGCCTCGATGTCTGCTACCCCACCCCTCTTATACCTTAAAATTCACTCTGTAGATATAAATGTGCCAAGAAAATGATTATATTTTCTGAACGACAATACATTTCTCTATTAAATGGTATGTGACATTATACTTAGAATTTGATTTTTCATGTTGCATTGCGCTGCCGTAAATTGAAGCATCTTAAATAATTTGGCCTCGATGTCTGCTACCCCACCCCTCTTTTACCTTACGATTCACTCTGTAAATATAAATGTGCCAGGAAAATGATTATATTTTCTTAAAGATAATACATTCCTCTATTATATGGTATATGACATTATATCCGGAATTTGATTTTTCATGTTGCATTTCGCTGCCGCAAATGACAACAACCGATAAAAATACCGTCTCCAGGTCTGCTACCCCACCCCTCTTATACCTTACAATTCACTCTGTAGCTATAATTGTGCCAGGAAAATGATTATATTTTCTGAAAGATAATACATTCCTCTATTAAATGGTATATGACATTATACCTGGAATTTGATTTTTCATGTTGCATTTCGCTGCCGTAAATGACACTAATGACAGCATCTTAAATCAATATGGCCCCGATGTCTGCTACCCCACCCCTCTTATACCTTACAATTCACTCTGTAGATATTAATGTGCCAGGAAAGCGATTATATTTTCTGGACGATAATACATTTTTCTATTAAAAGGTATGTGACATTATACTTGGAATTTCATTTTTCATGTTGCATTGCGCTGCCGTAAATTGCAGCATCTTAAATCAATTTGGCCTCGATGTCTGCTACCCCACCCCTCTTTTACCATACAATTCACTCTGTAGATATAAATGTGCCAGGAAAATGATTATATTTTCGGAAAGATAATACATTCCTCTATCATATGGTATGCGACATTATACTAGGAATTTGATTTTTCATGTTGCATTTTGCTACCGCAAATGACAGCAACCCATAAAAATCCCGTCTCCAGGTCTGCTACCCCACCCCTCTTATACCTTACAATTCACCCTGTAAATATTAATGTGCCAGGAAAATGATTATATTTTCTGAAATATAATACATTCCTCTATTAAATGGTATGTAACATTATACTTGGAATTTGATTTTTCATGTTGCATTTGCTGCCGTAAATGACAGCATCTTAAATCAATATGGCCTCGATGTCTGCTACCCCACCCCTCTTATACCTTAAAATTCATTCTGTAGATATAAATGTGCCAAGAAAATGATTATATTTTCTGAACGATAATACATTTCTCTATTAAATGGTATGTGACATTATACTTAGAATTTGATTTTTCATGTTACATTGCGCTGCCGTAAATTGCAGCATCTTAAATCAATTTGGCCTCGATGTCTGCTACCCTACCCCTCTTATACCTTAAAATTCATTCTGTAGATATAAATGTGCCAAGAAAATGATTATATTTTCTGAACGATAATACATTCCTCTATTAAATGGTATGTGACATTATACTTAGAATTTGATTTTTCATGTTGCATTGCGCTGCCGTAAATTGCAGCATCTTAAATCAATTTGGCCTCGATGTCTGCTACCCCACCCCTCTTTTACCATACAATTCACTCTGTAGATATAAATGTGCCAGGAAAATGATTATATTTTCTTAAAGATAATACATTCCTCTATTATATGGTATATGACATTATACCAGGAATTTGATTTTTCATGTTGCATTTCGCTGCCGCAAATGACAGCAACCGATAAAAATACCGCCTCCAGGTCTGCTACCCCACCCCTCTTATACCTTAAAATTCACTCTGTAGCTATAATTGTGCCAGGAAAATGATAAAATTTTCTGAAAGATAATACATTTCTCTATTAAATGGTATGTGACATTATACTTAGAATTTGATTTTTTATGTTGCATTGCGCTGCCGTAAATTGAAGTATCTTAAATCAATATGGCCTCGATGTCTGCTACCCCACCCCTCTTATACCTTAAAATTCACTCTGTAGATATAAATGTGCCAAGAAATTGATTATATTTTCTGAACGATAATACATTTCTCTATTAAATGGTATGTGACATAATACTTAGAATTTGATTTTTCATGTTGCATTGCGCTGCCGTAAATTGAAGCATCTTAAATCAATTTGGCCTCGATGTCTGCTACCCTACCCCTCTTTTACCATACAATTCACTCTGTAAATATAAATGTGCCAGGAAAATGATTACATTTTCTGAAAGATAATACATTCCTCTATTAAATGGTATGTGACATTATACCTGGAATTTGGTTTTTCATGTTGCATTTCGCTGCCGTAAATGACACTAATGACAGCATCTTAAATCAATATGGCCCCGACGTCTGCTATCCCACCCCTCTTATACCTTACAATTCACTCTGTAGATATTAATGTGCCAGGAAAGCGATTATATTTTCTGAACGATAATACATTTTTCTATTAAAAGGTATGTGACATTATACTTGGTATTTGATTTTTCATGTTGCATTGCGCTGCCGTAAATTGCAGCATCTTAAATCAATTTGGCCTCGATGTCTGCTACCCCACCCCTCTTTTACCATACAATACACTCTGTAGATATAAATGTGCCAGGAAAATGATTATATTTTCGAAAAGATAATACATTCCTCTATCATATGGTATGCCACATTATACTAGGAATTTGATTTTTCATGTTGCATTTTGCTACCGCAAATGTGCCAAGAAAATGATTATATTTTCTGAAAGATAATACATTCCTCTTTCATATGGTATGCGACATTACTAGGAATTTGATTTTTCATGTTGCATTTTGCTACCGCAAATGACAGCAACCGATAAAAATCCTGTCTCCAGGTCTAAGTATAATGTCACATACCATTTAATAGAGAAATGTATTATCGTTCAGAAAATATAATCATTTTCTTGGCACATTTATATCTACAGAGTGAATTTTAAGGTATAAGAGGGGTGGGGTTGCAGACATCGAGGCCATATTGATTTAACTTAAGATGCTGTCATTTACGGCAGCAAAATGCAACATGAAAAATCAAATTCCAAGTATAATGTTACATACCATTTAATAGAGGAATGTATTATATTTCAGAAAATAAAATCATTTTTCTGGCACATTAATATTTACAGGGTGAATTGTAAGGTATAAGAGGGGTGGGGTAGCAGACCTGGAGACGGGATTTTTATTGGTTGCTGTCATTTGCGGTAGCAAAATGCAACATGAAAAATCAAATTCCTAGTATAATGTCGCATACCATATGATAGAGGAATGTATTATCTTTCCGAAAATATAATCATTTTCCTGGCACATTTATATCTACACGGTAAATTGTAAGGTATAAGAGGGGTGGGGTAGCAGACGTCGGGGCCATATTGATTTAAGATGCTGTCATTAGTGTCATTTACGGCAGCGAAATGCAACATGAAAAATCAAATTCCAGGTATAATGTCACATACCATTTAATAGAGGAATGTATTATCTTTCAGAAAATATAATCATTTTCCTGGCACAATTATAGCTACAGAGTGAATTGTAAGGTATAAGAGGGGTGGGGTAGCAGACCCGGAGGCGGTATTTTTATCGGTTGCTGTCATTTGCGACAGCGAAATGCAACATGAAAAATCAAATTCCTGGTATAATGTCATATACCATATAATAGAGGAATGTATTATCTTTCAGAAAATATAATCATTTTCTTGGCACATTTATATCTACAGAATGAATTTTAAGGTATAAGAGGGGTAGGGTAGCAGACATCGAGGCCAAATTGATTTAAGATGCTGCAATTTACGGCAGCGCAATGCAACATGAAAAATCAAATTCTAAGTATAATGTCACATACCATTTAATAGAGAAATGTATTATCGTTCAGAAAATATAATCATTTTCTTGGCACATTTATATCTACAGAATGAATTTTAAGGTATAAGAGGGGTGGGGTAGCAGACATCGAGGCCATATTGATTTAAGATGCTGTCATTTACGGCAGCAAAATGCAACATGAAAAATCAAATTCCAAGTATAATGTTACATACCATTTAATAGAGGAATGTATTATATTTCAGAAAATATAATCATTTTTCTGGCACATTAATATTTACAGGGTGAATTGTAAGGTATAAGAGGGGTGGGTAGCAGACCTGGAGACGGGATTTTTATCGGTTGCTTTCATTTGCGGTAGCAAAATGCAACATGAAAAATCAAATTCCTAGTATAATGTCGCATACCATAAGATAGAGGAATGTATTATCTTTCCGAAAATATAATCATTTTCCTGGCACATTTATATCTACAGAGTGAATTGTAAGGTATAAGAGGGGTGGGGTAGCAGACGTCGGGGCCATATTGATTTAAGATGCTGTCATTAGTGTCATTTACGGCAGCGAAATGCAACATGAAAAATCAAATTTCAGGTATAATGTCACATACCATTTAATAGAGGAATGTATTATTTTTCAGAAAATATAATCATTTTCCTGGCACAATTATAGCTACAGAGTGAATTGTAAGGTATAAGAGGGATGGGGTAGCAGACCTGGAGACGGTATTTTTATCGGTTGCTGTCATTTGCGGCAGCGAAATGCAACATGAAAAATCAAATTCCGGATATAATGTCATATACCATATAATAGAGGAATGTATTATCTTTAAGAAAATATAATCATTTTCCTGGCACATTTATATTTACAGAGTGAATTGTAAGGTAAAAGAGGGGTGGGGTAGCAGACATCGAGGCCAAATTGATTTAAGATGCTTCAATTTACGGCAGCGCAATGCAACATGAAAAATCAAATTCTAAGTATAATGTCACATACCATTTAATAGAGAAATGTATTATCGTTCAGAAAATATAATCATTTTCTTGGCACATTTATATCTACAGAGTGAATTTTAAGGTATAAGAGGGGTGGGGTAGCAGACATCGAGGCCATATTGATTTAAGATGCTGTCATTTACGGCAGCAAAATGCGACATGAAAAATCAAATTCCAAGTATAATGTTACATACCATTTAATAGAGGAATGTATTATCTTTCAGAAAATATAATCATTTTCCTGGCACAATTATAGCTACAGAGTGAATTGTAAGGTATAAGAGGGGTGGGGTAGCAGACCTGGAGGCGGTATTTTTATCGGTTGCTGTCATTTGAGGCAGCGAAATGCAACATGAAAAATCAAATTCCTGGTATAATGTCATATACCATATAATAGAGGAATGTATTATCTTTAAGAAAATATAATCATTTTCCTGGCACATTTATATCTACAGAGTGAATTGTATGGTAAAAGAGGGGTGGGGTAGCAGACATCGAGGCCAAATTGATTTAAGATGCTGCACTTTACGGCAGCGCAATGCAACATGAAAAATCAAATTCTAAGTATAATGTCACATACCATTTAATAGAGAAATGTATCATCGTTCAGAAAATATAATCATTTTCTTGGCACATTTATATCTACAGAATGATTTTTAAGGTATAAGAGGGGTGGGGTAGCAGACATCGAGGCCATATTGATTTAAGATGCTGTCATTTACGGCAGCAAAATGCAGCATGAAAAATCAAATTCCAAGTATAATGTTACATACCATTTAATAGAGGAATGTATTATATTTCAGAAAACATAATCATTTTTCTGGCACATTAATATTTACAGGGTGAATTGTAAGGTATAAGAGGGGTGGGGTAGCAGACCTGGAGACGGGATTTTTATGGGTTGCTGTCATTTGCGGTAGCAAAATGCAACATAATAAATCAAATTCCTAGTATAATGTCGCATACCATATGATAGAAGAATGTATTATCTTTTCGAAAATATAATCATTTTCCTGGCACATTTATATCTACAGAGTGTATTGTATGGTAAAAGAGGGGTGGGGTAGCAGACATCGAGGCCAAATTGATTTAAGATGCTGCAATTTACGGCAGCGCAATGCAACATGAAAAATAAAATTCCAAGTATAATGTCACATACCTTTTAATAGAAAAATGTATTATCGTTCAGAAAATATAATCGCTTTCCTGGCACATTAATATATACAGAGTGAATTGTAAGGTATAAGAGGGGTGGGGTAGCAGACGTCGGGGCCATATTGATTTAAGATGCTGTCATTAGTGTCATTTACGGCAGCGAAATGCAACATGAAAAATCAAATTCCTAGTATAATGTCACATACCATATAACAGAGGAATGTATTATCTTTCAGAAAATATAATCATTTTCCTGGCACATTAATATCTACAGGGTGAATTGTAAAGTAAAATAGGGGTGGGGTAGCAGATATCGAGGCCGTGTTGATATAGATGCAGTCTTGTCGCAGTGAAATGTAATATAAAAAATCAAATTCCAAGTATACTATCACATACTGTTTAAAAGAACAATTTATTATCTTTCAGAAAATATAAACATTTTCCTGGCACATTAATACCTTCGGGGTGATTTTTAAGGTTCAAACTACTATTGACATTCAAACATTGTATTTCGTTTCGTTTGTTTTTGTTATATTCCGTGTTTTCTACGATAAATTAGTATCGACGGCGGCCAGTGGACAGAATTGATCACGTGATTAGAGCAGATCAACCCATTGTGCTCAGAGGTGAATATTTTTATCTATATTAATTCTTGTCTGTTAGCTTTTGATCACTCTTACCAGACAACTTTCGTTAACAGACAAATTGTCTGCTAGCTATTGGTTGGGCCATTAATTCTAGAAATATCCAAAATGGCGTCCAAGGACATAGATGATGAAGTGAGCGAAGTCGACCTTCAGAAATGTAGACGTCAGAGAGGTGGGCATAGAGCTTACTTACGAAAATGTACACAGACTGTGAAAGAAATTATTTCATCTGTTCGCCATGGAGATTCCACAGAAATGCACCGTTTAGAGGGTTACAAGCAAGTCTTAAAAGAAAAGAAAATTACTTTGGCAAGTTTGGATGCAGTTATCTTGGATGGATTAGAGGTTGAGGAAGAGATTGTCAACGAAATCTTCAAGAGGTAATCGCCAGTAATTTAGCAGATATAGATTTGGTCCTGGGAAATTTGAAAATCTCCAATGTCTTAAAGTTATCCGATGGGGTCGATAATCATGCCTTAGCCAACGCACGTCAAACTGGAGTTGCCTCCCTTCCGTCAACAGATTCACACGACCTTGACTTGTCAAATCAAAGTAATAACGGTGAGCGGTACAATTCAAGACAGGTACACAGAGCAAAACTACCCAAACTAATCTTAGGCCAGTTTAATGGAGAACCTAAATTGTGGCAGTCTTTCTGGGAGAGTTTTAAGACAGCTGTTCATGAAAATACAGAAATTTCTAAAGTTGACAAGTTTAATTATTTACGAAGTCTGTTGAGTGGAACAGCCTTGAATTGTGTAGACGGCATGACACTAACCGGTGATAATTATGATGAAGCTGTGAAGATTTTGTCCGATCGTTTTGCCAATAAACAGATTATAATTTCTAGTCATATAGATGCTCTCTTGAGTTTACCTACAGCCGCGAATATTCATGATATAAGAAAACTTAGAACTTTATATGATTCCATAGAAGTACATATTAGAAGCTTGAAGTCCTTGGGTATCAGTTCAGAGAGTTATGGCACAGTATTGATTCCTATAATTTTAAATAAGATTCCAGAAGATTTAAGATTAATTATTAGTAGAAAATCCAGTCAAGAACAGTGGGGTATTGATGATCTATTATCAACTTTTAAGAGTGAGTTAGAGGCCCGCGAAAGAATAGACTTAATGACAACAAAACCTGCCCCTGCCGTTAGTTCCAGTTTTAACAAGAAATTTGAGTTTAGGCCTAAATTAAATCCTAGTACTGCTTCAACCTTGTATTCCAGTAATCCACGAGACAGCCATCGAGTTCCATATTGTGTGTTCTGTAGAGACCAACATTCGTCTGCAGATTGTGCTGTTGTAGTTGATATTTCAAAACGTAGAGCAATCCTTCGTAAGAAAGGTAAATGTTTCGTTTGCCTTAGATCCGGACACGTGATGAAACAGTGTAACGTTAATTATAAATGTTTTAAGTGCGGTGAAAAGCACAACCGAGCAATTTGTGATTCAAGTACAGCTCCGAGACAGAATGAAAATGTTGAACAAACTTCTCCTAAATATCAAACTGTGCCTATGGCTACGCCCATGTCATCTACTAATATGTGTGTGAATAATTCATGTAATTCGGTTCTATTACAAACTGCTATTGCTCCAGTAAGTGATCCAGGACATCCAGGTGTTAATACTAACATTTTGTTTGACTCTTGTAGTCGGAGAACTTATGTAACCGAGGCACATAGAACGCGTTTGAACTTGAAGACAATAGGGCGAGAAAATTTATTAATAAAAATATTCGGGGAAGAAACTCCTAGGTATCGCACAAGCGATATTGTTCAATTAGCAGTAACTTGTAATGATGGCATGGAAGTTTATGTAAAAGCTTATTGTATTCCGAATATTTGTAGTACCGTTAGTGATCAATGTAATCATATTGCAATAGATAAATATCCACATTTACAGGGCCTTACACTTGCCAACCCATCCAGAAACCCTAATTTTAGTGTAGATGTACTTATAGGTGCAGATTTTTATTGGAATTTCTTTAATGGAGACCTTAGACGGGGGGAGCCTTCAAGTCCTGTTGCCCTCAATTCTAGATTAGGTTGGATAATATCAGGCCCATTGAATTGTAATGTGAATAATGGTTGTACTGTTAATCTATCGTCCACACATGTATTGCATATTTCAGCTGAAAGCCATAGTACTAGTGATATTAATTTAGTTAAGAACGAATTATCAAAGTTTTGGGATTTAGAAACAATAGGTATAAAAAAAGATGAATCTAGTGTACTTTCAGATTTTATTGAAGATGTTCACTTTAATGAGTCATTTAAAAGGTATGAAGCTAAGCTTCCATTTAAGGATTATTCTCCTATTTTATCAGATGGTTATTTTGAATCTTCAAGGCGTTTAAGTTCCTTATTGTATAGATTAAAAAAGAAGCCTGATGTTTTACAAGAATACAATAGAATTATTAATGAGCAATTGAATACAGGTATCATTAGCAATGTTCCTAGCTGTCACATATCTAATCCAGGTAATGTTCATTATTTAGCTCATAGGGAGGTCTTACGCCCTGATAAAGATACAACTAAGCTTAGAGTGGTATACGATGCTTCCGCAAAACCATCTGGTGGTTTAAGTTTAAATGACTGTTTATTTGCAGGTCCTTCATTGAATCCTCTAATTTTTGATATGTTGTTAAGATTTCGATTGAATTCTATTGCGGTATTAGCTGATATAGAGAAAGCATTTCTGAATATTCTTATAGCCCCAGAGCATAGAGATTTCCTAAGATTTTTATGGGTGGATGATCCCTTTAAAGATGAACCTTTAGTTCAGGTTTTTAGATTTAATCGTGTTGTGTTTGGTGTCACTCCTAGCCCTTTTATTTTGAATGCAACTATTAGACACCATCTTAATCTTCATTTTCCTTATGATTTAGATTTTGTACATAAAACTTTGAGATCATTGTATGTAGATGATTTTGCATCCGGTTCCTCTGATGTACAGTCAGCTTTCGAAATGTGCAAACAAGTAAAGTTAGGTTTGCAGAGTGGGGGTTTTAATTTACGCAAATGGGTCAGTAATTCTCCTGATCTAATGAAATTGTTATATGAAAGTGATGTATTTCCTGAAACAGAGTATAGTAATAGTGTTCACACCAATATTCCTTGTATAACCGAAGAAGATCGTAGTTATAGCCTGTTTCTTCAAAATGGTAACTACGACAGTCCTAGTGTGTTAGGTCAAAAGTGGAACTGTCATGCAGACACTTTTCAATTTGAATTTGAGAAAATCTTAAGTAGTGTAGAATCTAGTGTCAAAGATGACCGAGTTACGAAACGTGCTGTACTTAGTGTTACTGCAAAATTTTACGATCCTGTAGGTCTTATTGCTCCTATTGTATTATTATTTAAATTATGTTTCCAAACATTGTGTAAAGAACATTTAGAATGGGATGACCCATTAGATGATTTATTTACTAATTATTGGTTAGAACTAGTACGTAGTTTGAGTGATGTTAATTCTGTTATTATTAAGCGTTGTATTTGTTCTGATTTATTCAATGATGCTATTATAGAATTACATGTATTTGGCGATTCATCCGAACGCGCATACGGTTGTTGTGCGTATATCCGTTGTATTCATTCATCTGGTGAGATTCATTGTAATCTGATCGCGTCGAAATCCCGAGTTGTACCTGCGATGAAAATGACAATACCACGTCTCGAACTGCTAGCCTGTTTAGTCTCCGTGAGATTAGCTAATAGTATCCGTGAAGCTTTAAGTGATAAGATAGACTTTAAAACTTTCTGTTGGTCTGATTCAACGGTAGCTTTAAGTTGGATTAAAAATGTTTCAAAAGAATTCAAGCAGTTTGTTCACAATCGAGTCACAGAAATACGACGTTTATCATCTACTGACGATTGGAGTTATATACCTTCGTCGAACAATCCTAGTGATATTGTATCTCGCGGTTGTAAAGCTGTAGATCTAATAAACAATGAGTTATGGTGGCACGGTCCAGCTTTCCTTACAGATTCCAATGATCAATGGTTACCGTATAATGTAGAATTACCTGTTGTGAGTGAAGAAGAAAAGACTTCTGTTCTAGTTACGAATGTTCAAGTTTCCTATACTAAAATAACTACGAGTATCGATGTTAATAAATATAGTAGTCTCCGATTATTACTACGCGTTACAGCTTATGTTATTCGTTTTATCCATAATTTAAAATCCAGAGTTAAAGGTACAGAGTGTAGACATGGAGATCTTACTGTTGGTGAGATTACAGACGCTGAATACTTATGGATTAAAGAGATGCAGATGGAATTGAGGACTAAAGATAAATTTCAAAAACAGACAGAATCATTAAATTTGAAGGAAGATGAAAATGGTTTATTTAGATGTCATGGTAGATTAGAGAATTCTCCTTTACCTTATGATACGAAGTTTCCTATTCTGCTAGATGGAGAACATTATTTTACTAGATTAGCAATTCGTGAATGCCATGAAAGAGTTTACCATAACGGAGTACAGGATACTTTGTCTGAGTTGAGAGCCAGATTCTGGGTTGTTCGAGGTAGACAAGTTGTAAAAGTGGTTATCAAACAGTGTCTTATCTGTAGAAGATTAGAAGGAAAATCATATGGTGTACCAATACAGCCACAATTACCAGAATTTCGTGTTAGTGATGATTTTGGATTCTCGAAGGTTGGAGTTGATTATGCGGGTCCGTTATATGTGAAAGATATATATTCTTCTAGTGGACAAATGAACAAAGTGTTTATCGCTTTATTTACATGTGCTAGTACAAGAGCCATACATTTAGATTTGGTTCCTGATGCTTCGTCAGAATCTTTTATCAGGTGTTTTAAGAGATTTATTGGTCGAAGGGGTATTCCGTCGCTAATGATTTCCGATAACGGGAAAACTTTTAAGAGTTCAGAGTTACACAGTTTTCTTGCGTCGAAGAGGATACGATGGTATTATAATATTGAACGCTCGCCCTGGTGGGGAGGTTTCTTTGAGAGAATGGTGAGATCTACAAAGCGTTGTTTAAAGAAGACAATTGGTACAGCTAGATTATCTTATGAAGAACTGTTGACTTTAATCATAGAGATTGAAGGTGTTTTGAACTCTAGACCACTTACTTATGTTTGCGAAGATGGTGGTGAGACGCTAACACCCTCGCATTTGATTTTAGGCCGTCGTTTGTTATCCCAAACCAATGATTCAAGTAATGCGGACGAATTTAGTGTTAAAACGAATAAAGATTGTAGAAAACGAAATTCTTATCTGAATACAGTGTTATCCCATTTCCGGAATAGATGGCGGAAAGATTATTTAACAGATTTAAGAGATCACCATCGATCCAGAACGAAGAAAGGTCCTACTGTTCATGTTGGTGACGTAGTCGTTGTCCAGGAAGATAAAGTCCCAAGATTAAACTGGAGTATAGCTCGTGTAGAGAAAACGTTTGAAGGTCGCGATGGCAATATTCGTGCTGCGGAAATCCGTGTTCATGATAAACTCGGTAGGCCAATCGCGATGAATCGTCCAATTCAAAAGTTGTTTCCTTTAGAGTTAGTAAAAGATAATTGAGTATTGAAATGTTAATTCTTTGTTTTCAAATAGTAGTATTAGAGCATTTAATGTCAAAGTTTTAAGATAGTTAAGTTCAGACTATTAAGAGTGTAGAGTATAGTGTGTAGAGTTAAGATCCTGATAATAGCTTTAAGTTCCCTTCTATTATATTCTTGATTCTTGCTGGTGGTATTATTTTTATGTATTTATGTAAAATTTGTCGATGCCAAATTTTAGGGGGGAGTGTGTTAAGAAAATAGTATATCAGTAAGACATAAAAATACAGTCCTCACGAGTAAAGGGAGATAACTCCACTTTATAGGTAAATAGAGTTGTCTCTAACTTTGACTTTGTTTCCTGACCACGTTTTTATAAGTGTAGTATGAGTGAAGTCTGAATAAAATATATTATACTCCTAGATACCAGAGTTTAGATGGCATCATTTGTTTCCACACACTCTCCGAGTGCAGCTGACGTTTAGAGTGTTTTATAGAATCTTTGAAAAATATAACAAGAGCCACGCCCACTTTATTGCCTATAGCGTCTGAAAGCCACAATTCTGAATGGATTATCTTGATGTTGAGGCACGACCCTCAACGCTAAACAAACCAAACGCCTAGCCTTCTTGATAAAGTACCATATCAATCAAAGCAGGAATGTGGACGTATATTGTAGCGTTAGCGTTATGTTTTGGAAGTGTCTACATTTTACATGTCTCTCATTACATTTTACATCTGCCCTCTTTCACATCTTATTTGTCCTTCACGCTTTCTACATATAGTATCTTTTGCACAGCATCAACTTTGATATGCCAATATAGGATATCACGTGACTTATTAAATGGAAACCTGGCACACTATAAGCCAGCACACTAAACGAATATTCAACACACTATAGCAGGAAATCAGCCTCGCACACAATAAGAAATTTACGTACGTTGACAAACGATCAAATTTGGATGTTACTTAACTATTTTGTCTGCGCCGAACTTAGCTACGAAAACGTAACTAATAACGTTGAGATAAACTGGTGTGCTAGTGTTTAGCTACGATTGGATGCCTTTAGTTCCAATTAGCAAACTCAATTTCTTTATTAATGCATGTGCCATCTTAAAAATAGGGTAATGTTATACTATTAGTACTTATTACACAAACGCAGCCCAATCTACAGAAACACAGTCGACACAAACTAGATCATTTCGGAACTAAATTATGATTTAATTTTATTTCAATAATTCGCTTGCGCGTAGCGGTCTTTAGCAATGGAATGAAAGCGGAGGACCCGGCGTACGACCCTATTCCTTGTCACTCTACTGAAAAAACATTCATTTATCCGCAAATATTGACAATAAAGTATTTCAAGCGTTGTTTTTGTCAAAATTGATTCGGACATTCATAATTACGGCGTATTACTCCTGCGCAATTCTGATCAGGTTAGTATTTTGATTGGCTATTGCACACGAGGTCCCGCCTTTATGTGTTACAGAAGTAGATTTAAAATGTCGGAAAAAGAGAGGATTTGTACCCGTGTCAGGTAGGATTTTCTGCTTTATTGTAGTTGGATATGACAGAAATGTTATCAGGCGCGGATCCAGAGGGGGCGGTGGGGTGTCCAGGGGGTCCCGACCCCCCCCCCCCCCCCCGCTCAGGCTTGAAAATTTTTAATGCGATTTTATTGGCGATTTTTAGACCTGTAATTTTGGAATTTACCCTCCGGAAATACGTCAGAATGCACCAAATTGAATCTAATTTACCAAATTTTTCTGCGGGAGGGCCCCCAAACCCCCCGGTAATGGTGGCGGTGGCAATTATCAAACCTGGACCCCCCCCCCCCCTGCAAAAAATCCTGGATCCGCGCCTGGTTATAAATAACATTATGAGATGAGGTTTGTTATCTATGCCGACCTGTACATAAACGACAATCAGGGAACCAAATTTAAGGAAGATCCCTTTAAATAAGAACCTTGATATACCCTTTCTTTAGGATGCCGTATTCAGACCCCATGAGAATGAGATTGAATGATTCATTGTACCAATACAATAAATATATGTTAAATTTTATCAACCATTTGGGTTGTGTACAGGTAAAATATCAATCTGATTAAAATACAGATCTATATTTCGTTTCGTTTTTTATACTTTCGATAGCCTACACTACATGAAGATCTGACAGGCTGTTGCGATAGTTCATGTGAGAGGTCATACGAGCGCCTTTTGACCCCATGATATTTGATTAACCAATCAGCATTGATGTTACAAGTGGATTACCCACAGTTCCGTGCAAAGCACGACTAAATCTCACCGTAACAGACCGTTTGATTGGCTAATACCTCACACCATTCAAAATATGTCAATGATAACAACTCTTCAAATTCTAGTGTAGTAAAGTAAAACGAAATTTTGAACTATAAAAACGAAACGAAATAAAAGTATGTGTTTTAATCAGATTGTTTTAAATTGTTCCCCTATCTGAAGCCAAGGGATATATTCATAGGCGTACGGGTAAATTTTTGACAAAGGGAGAGGGGGGGGGCGGTGGTGATTGGTGCCCAAAAATTGTAGTTTGGTTCTTAGTAGCCTAATGTTAGTCCTGGCTTACTGTACTCCAAACAATAGAGGGTTCGAGTCTTAAGATTTTTATTTAATTGCCTAACTATAGGCACAATCAAGGACACAATATTTTTATCATACAACTTTTACATAGTACAATTGTGTGCCCGAATTTTCCCAACATTGGTGCCCAAATTGCCTCCATTTTGCTCGAGCCTCTTTCTTATTTAACATAGCCGCCATTTTGAATTTCCGCCATTTTGGAATATCGAAAATGATTCTACAATCAATAATCAGACTCCAAAATTGTCCAATGGTTATGTAACCGAAATCCAAGCATCCAATCAGACTGCAGCGGCATTCACAAATAATAATCGATGCCCGAAAAATGACACGCAAAGTAGAGTGACTGTAGACAATTTTTTTTAATTCATAGTCAATTCAGTACAAATTTGTGTTATTGAATTAAAATAAAGTAGGTTTCTGGCACTTTCTTTTGCCAACTAGATGAAATAGTTTTTATTTCACTTTACCCGTCTGCCCGAAATGTCAGATTGGTAACTTTTATTGTTTATTGGAAGAACTGTCAGCTCTTTACCTTATCTTACCTAATGCCCCATCAATATAATCAATTGACATCATCTGTTTTAAATTTACAAACACAAAACAACTAATTTTAATAGCACAATATTCCAGACTAAATAGAAAGTGTAGACATGCATACATATCAAAGTAAAACACACTGGTCCAAACATTTTTAAAATCGATCAATTATAACATAATTTACATTGCTATCTATTGCTAGTAAAGTAAGATGCGGCTCACTAACCAATACATGCAAGTTAACTAGCCAGCACATAAATTCATTTTAATTCACAATATAAAAATGAACAATTGAACATTGTCAAATTTTGTTCAGAAGTTGGTTTATATATAAATGTTGCATATTATCACATACACTATATCAGGTGACCAAGCAAAATGAGTGCATCATTTAAAATTTGAAGTGAAATAACTCAAAGAGTTTAGTTGTTGGACAACTTCCCAATCTGATTAAAACACAGATCCAATTTCGTTTCGTTTTTTAAAGTTCAAAATTTCGTTTTTACTTGTCTTTACTACTCTTGGATCCGGAAGACTTGTTATTTAAGTCGTGTTCTGCCTGAAATGAGGGGTCAGCCAATCAAATGGTCTGTAGAATCGACCGTTTGACCTTTTCATGCGTGGAACTGTGGGTAAATATTACCAGCGGATAGATATCAAAACAAAACAAAAGTAGATTTTAAAAAGCATGGCGGTCGCTAAATGGTTAATCGAATGACTGACGTTATCGGGTCAAATGTCCCGTGCTTGATACCTGACGTCATAGAACGTGAGCTCCCACCATAACTTGTTAGATCTACATGAGTGTAGGCCATCGAAAGTATAAAAAAACGAAACGAAATATAGATCTATAATCGAATGACTGACGTTATCGGGTCAAATGTCCCGTGCTTGACACCTGACGTCATAGAACGTGAGCTCCCACCATAACTTGTTAGATCTACATGAGTGTAGGCCATCGAAAGTATAAAAAAACGAAACGAAATATAGATCTATATTTTAATTAGATTGACAACTTCCACTCCAACACTCCAAATTTCACAGCTCAAATAGTGTTATTAACATAGTACAAAATTTTAAAAAGTTTTGTCTGACTGAGACCTAAGATCACACCAATTATACAGATCATTCAGTATTAATAAATAATATATATAAATATAATTATTATAATATTATATACATTTTAACCTAGGGTATATATATATATATATATTAATTATAACCTAGTATATATACATTACATTTAATTATAATCTAGGCTATTTGGTAATCATTAGATCATAATAATTGACATTTATAAAGCTAATAGGCATAATTATTCCCATCATTCCTCCAACATATATTAAACTAAATGTAACCACAAATAAAAATGTTTTGAATTGACTATGCATGTTTGATTTGAAAAATAGATTTAAAGGAACCAAGTCACTAACTCAATATTTTACATAATATTCAAAATTAAAAACACGAATTAGAATTAAATATTGGTCTTTCAATTAATAAAAAGTTTAACTACCGCAAAGAAGTATCAAGTTTGAGTGCAGCCTTTTTCCCATATTATAAGCTTCCATTCCTTTGCAGTAGTAATTCAAATAATCGTAGATACATTATAAACATGTGGTATTCTTCATATTTATCCCTCAGCAGTTCCCTTAGTTTTTCCTAGAAATAAAATTAAAATTTAGACATGTCAACAAACTATTGTGGCAGTAGCTAACATTAATTCTGAGCAGTAAGTAAAATCAAACTGTGACATAATCAATGGAAACATGTCAACAGTGGGGCTGATGTTCCCTGCTGAAATCCCAAAATAAATAGATGACACATATAAATTAATTGCACATTTATCTTTTTCAAAAGTATTGAGCAATCAAACTGATTATCGATCTTAGTGAAGCATAAAATGTTCATTTTCAACTTCGGTCAAGGGTTTGAAGTACTTGGTAGTGAAACGAAGTTTCATCACTCTTCATCAGTTAGAATCAAAGTGACCTTGCCTCAAAGCATCAGCGAATGAAATTGCTTTAGTGGGAAATTTAATCATTGAACTCCGTCAAGACATTCACCTAATGAACATCTACATAAAATTTAAACATTTAAAGCAAAGTTGTTATGTTCCAAAGTTTCAACCAATCAAATTGCTTATCACTCTGTTTACCTTTAGCCGAAAATGCCCATTATCGTACTTAGTCAAGGTATTGGTGTGATGAAACTATACAAAAATTTTCATCACGCTCGCTTAATTAGAACCAAAGTTATCAACATGTCCCAAAGCATCAACCCATGAAATGGTTCATCTTTGAACTCCATCAAGGGACAACTTACAATTTAGGAACAAATAGGTATTATTCAAATGTGTCATTGCACAAAATATAATAATCAAAATACCTATAAGATTCGAAAAATAGCTATGAATCTAATGTCAATTGTTGAAATTCATTTGGTTCCCATGTTTCACTAATTTCAGCAATGCATACACAATTTTAATCAGATCACATTATTACTTTTCACAAAATTTTGTAAATGAGCGGGTATATCCTGAGAAGAAATAAATTGAAGTAACTGAAATTCAAACATTCAGATGATGGATAATAAAATAATGTAGTCTGTGAATGTTTACAAGAAATTGTGGATGAGGAATGGACAGAGGTAACAACCATAAACAACTCAAATTCATGTCAGCATACTATATATAGTTTATTCAGTATTGAAGGTCAAAGACCCAAAGTTACAAGTACAATAATCATTTGGATGATGGTAAAAGATGGTGGTAGATGAACAAATTTGTTGACAATTTTTCAAGATTTACATGTACAATTCAGAACCAAGTGAAAATACATTCATAGTGCTTTGATTACTTAAACCTTCTCAGCTATTTTATACATGGCTTTATTGATATACTTTACAATAGATATAATGACCTTGGCATTAAAACAGTGACATAAATTTAAATTTGAGAAGTTGTGTAGATTATTTCGGGTGCGCAAATAGTTTCTGGATATATACTGAGCTCTCAAATCTGTTAATTGCTCACAAACATATAAAATATGTACAATATCCTCATCTAGAAGGTTACACAAACGACATATTATGGGGGATGAGCTCCGTTTTTGTTTGAACAAATTTGCATTTGTGGGTAGTTGATTTAATCTTACAAGCGTAAAAATTCGTTTTATACTTTTCTCCAAATATAGGGATAAATATTGCTCTTGACAGATATTCGTTTTAAAGTGTTTGTAATATTGCAGACTATTTGAATTTGATAATACATCTGACCATTCTTGTAGATCAATATCAGTCAGTCTAAGCTTAAATTCTCTGATAAAGAGAGAAGTATTGCCGATATCATTTGAATTCCAAACGAAACCAAAACCAATAGAGTAAAATAGAACCCTGACTTTAGTTGCCCAGTCTACACGACCAACCGAATCTAACTGCCTTAGCATTAAATATACTTGCCTAGGTTGTCTACATTTTGACATAAGGACATGTTTACACCAGTACTTGGCACAATTTGACATGTAATCAATGGATAATTTATGGCGGCCACATTCACCTATAGTTCCTACTGTTGACCAGCTTCTGTGTACACCAAGTAAAAATTTGCAAAAGTTTGACTGCACCCTTTCGATATCCTTTCTTACCTCAAAGCCCCAAAGTTGGGAGCCATACAGAAGTATAGGTTTTATTATTGAGTCAAATATTTTGAAGCAGATATTTAAAGGGGGATAGTCAGCTTTTCTAATGAGACTCTTTATACAGATAAGAGCTTTATCAGCTTTGACAGAAAGAGTATATAGACATTTTGACCAACACAATCTTGATGAGAATATAATACCAAGATAATTGTAGTAGGATTCAGTTGAAATACCCGTGTTCTTAAAGTACCCTTCTTCGTTCTTTCTGAGTGGGCCCCCATTGCGGAAAACGATAATTTTCGTCTTAGACAAATTTACTTCTAAATCAAAGTTATCACAAAATTTTTCTAATACATTGATTTTCCTCTGTAGCCCACCCACAGAATCAGCTACTATAGACAGATCATCAGCGTATAAGAGAAGTAGTATATCCTCGGCCTCCTGTATGGTAAATATGCCTGTAATATTTTCACCATTTGACATAGCATCAACAAGTTGGTTTATATAGAAGCAGAAACACAGGGGACTGAGGATGCACCCTTGTCTTACACCATTGAAACTTTCGAAACTGTCTGTCTGCTTTGTCCCTAATTTAATACTAGATACTGTAGAAGAATATAAACTCTTTAAGGCAGTGTACGCTTTTCCATGGACACCCTTCTCTATCAGGAGGGAAAGTAATTTGGTTCGATTGATCGAGTCAAAAGCGACTGAGAAATCGACATACAAACAGTAAAATCGACCTTTTGACCTAGACAAGTACTTTTGGACAAGGCCACTAAGGGTGAATGCATGGTCTATAGTAGAATATCCAGGACGATACCCCGCTTGCGACTCACATAGTTTACCATGTTGGGAGTCTTGCATTTAGAATTGACGTGTAAACCTTCCCAACGCAGTCAAGAAGCGAGATTCCTCGATAGTTTTTGCATTCAAGGTGTGAACCCTTCTTATGTAGTGGAGAGATCATAATCAAAAATGGCAATATATAAAGCCGTTAGAAAAGGAATGAATAAATCAGCACACGATTTAAAGAATGATATGCCAATTCCATCAGGGCCAGGGGATTTGCCCGATTTCATCTTATTTATAGCTTTCTTGACCTCCAAATCATTAATTGGGTCATTGAATTGACAGTTTACATAACAGTTACAATTGTCACGATAATTACTAATAACATTTTTAGCATTTTCTAGAACTTGATCATCCTCAATTGACAACGACTTACTGTACAGTTCCTTGAAATGATTAAACCATGTTCCATAATCTATATTTTGACTATATCTGGACTTGGGGCTAAAATTTCTCAAAGATTTCCAGAACAAGGTTGGATCATTCAAGCTAGACTGTAATTTAATAATGCTCTCTTTATCATAATTTTCTATCTTAACTTTACAAATATTCTTAAAATCATTCTTACACCTGGTATATACATGCAGATCATCATCAATATCAGATTTTCTAAATTTGTTTAGTGCTTGATATTTGGCAGATTTGAGGGATTCGCATTCTGAGTCAAACCATCCTGGTTTTTTCTTAATAAATTGCCGGTCCGGGGTAGGTTTAGATATCATGTGCTTAGCACAATGCTTGATGTAGCAACATAGGTGTGAGAGCGCAGTTTCACTATTTACCTGTAGTTGTTCATGGAATTCTTTGCTAAATGTTTCAATATTTTCAATTACATTGTTCTTATATAAAGGAACTTTATCAGGATTCCAAATAAGCTTCTCATAATTATAGGTGTTAACAATGTTGTGTGCAGTGCTAACAAAAGGAATATTGCAAACAATATTGAACTCTAAGGGAAGATGATCTGACTCAGTTCTTTGTTGAACATACAAATTTGTAATTAAATGGAAAATGCAACTGGAAACAATTAAATAGTCTACAACGCTGGCACCATTGTGTTTTATGCAAGTCAATTCGCCATTTCTATCAGAATCTAGTCTTCCATTAACTATGTGAACATTGGGAGTTGCACATAATGTCAGTAACTTTAAACCGAAATTGTTCGTTTCACTGTCTTTGGAGTGTCTAGGCAGAGAAAAGTCATCTGCGGTACACGTAGCTCCGTCTAAAGTTTCTAGAAATTTTGTTGAGTCGTCCAACAGAAAATCATGTAAAGTTCCATTTCCAGTTCTGTTTAAGTCACCTGAAATAAGTAGGTCACATTCCGGGTAATCTGTTAAAATGTTTATTAGATTATCCTCTAGAGTTTCGATTCCACAATTACCTTCATGAATTTTAGAACCTTCTGGTGGTATGTATTGGAAACAGAAGATAATATTCTTCTCCCAGCCGAAGTAATCACTACTGAACCGCAGAAACACAGATTCTTGAATATCATCATTTAGACGTTTCACACCGTGACAATAGTTTGATTTAATGAGTACAATAATACCACCTCGAATTTTACCGTTACCTCTGGTACAAAAATATGATACATAATTCGGAAAATAAAGATCAATGTTAATATCATCAGAGCACCATGTTTCTATCATACCAATCACATCGAATGTTTTCAAATAGTTTATAAAATCTATATCAGATAATTTTTGTTTTAGACCATTTACATCCAACAGACACAACATAAACAAACAATATCACGTGGTTTCTTGTGTAAACCATCATCGGTATTTAGGTTGCAGTTGAATGCACGTGCATGGCAGGTCCGACCAAAACATTAATCATAGTCACCGTTTTCCAGTTCATCTATGGAATACATTTTTCGGTCGATCAAAAGTTTATCAAATTTCAATTTTGCGTTATGTCCATTGTCACGAGCCTTGATCATATGCTTTATAAGTTTCTTTCTGGTTTGTCTGACCTTATACGAATAATCACTTGATATATAAATGGCTGGATCACTTAGGGCCATGGCCACGGAGATGATCAAGCTTTTATCCCTGGCATTGTTAGCTTGACTATCATACACGATCTATCTTTATTTGGAAAAGCTTTATCTACCTTTATATCTTCTCTGATCTTCAGTTTGTCTTTAAATAAAGTACTAACCTTCTCTTCAAAATCTTTCTGCCTGTCACTGACTCTTATATCCAGACCGTTGATCACAATGTTGTTTTGTTTGTTTTCATTTTCTATAACATCTATTTTATCTTCTAGTTCTCCTATTTTCTTCTTTAGTTGTCTATTTTCTTTCTTTATACTCTCTGTGTCTTCTTCGGCTTTACTTACGTCATCTATTACTTTATTTACATCAGATCTCAAACTTCCAATGTTGAATGTCCGATTTCATCTTTCTTATCTCCCGCCACATGTCTTTCAAAACATCAATAACATTGGAGTCATCATTTATTCTTTCTAAGTCTTTTTCTTTCTGGACAGCGTTTCTTTTCGGGGGCTGGGGTTTGCTTCTATATCACCAGCTAACAGGATCAACAAAATGATCACATATAAAGCCGATAATTTATAAAATTCATCAGACCCATGAAACGTGTTTTCACCCACCGCCATCTTCCCATCAGCCTAACATATAAACCTTGCAAATAACTTTTTAAACAAACCTCTAAATCTGTTGGGTCAGACACACTTTCCATTAATCCATAAGCTTCGGTTAATGTTGATTGTCCTACACCACGTGCACACATTCTACAATAAGAAAAGTGTTATCAATCAGCAAAGACAAATGAAATCAAATGAAATGAGATTCACTGCATTAAGGAGGGCTTTCAAGTTTTCAGTGGCAAGAATTATGCAATGAATTGATGGTTAAAACTGAATTTCGATATGGTTTCTCCTTATGATTAGCCAAACAATCCCAGTAAAATTTCAAAAATTCTCATCTGTAGTGGGTTACTAAGGTTTCAATAACTCTAGGTGAATAGAAGGAAATTGGTGATGACAAAATCATACAAACAAATCTAACCTTTGAAGATACCGTATCTGGTTAAGAAGGTAATTGTTCCTGTCCTCTGAAATAGATCAAATCAATTGTTATGTTTTTTTCTTTGTTATTTCTAATCCACTACATATGCAAAAAGAATTGAGAGGAAATATTTAACAAATGTATGTGAATGAAGAAAGGGATTTTGTTGAGTAGCCTATCTATATACTCATATCATTGTTTATTTTCACTCCTTATGCGCCCTGCACCCACATGAATATATCAACTTGTAATAATTTTATAACCTGTATATAAACCGGAACTAGCTCCTAGAGTTGGATCTTGTGTTGACTGTAATGACAAGAAAGACTCAGTTATTTCTACTTTTATTTTTCTGTATATCCCTAATATTTCAACAGTCGGATAAAATCATTCACGCTTTTTTATCTGCTCAATTAAGTATTTAAATATTTTTAACTGATAAATATTCAATCCAAAAGGTTTATTTAAATACATTTAAAGATTACCAAATAAATGAAGAACAATTAAACAAATGACATTAAGTGTTCAAGAAAGAGTAAGCATATTTCAAATGGTTTTTCATTATAGTTTGTGGTATTGTATAAAATTTAATATCACATTAACTTACTAGTGATGACATCATACTAAGCAATATGTCTGACATAGTGGAGTTTGAATCTACAGTCGGTTGTTTATCAAAGGTTGGCATTTCTTTCATGGTTTTACTTGTTTTCTTATGTCTTGGTTCTTTTTTTGCTACGATTGTGCTTAGGGTGCTTTGGCTTCCTATAACTGTATTGCATGTATTATTCAGTTCAGTTATTTGGTTGTTATCCATGTTTTGTGTGGAAAGGACCTCTTTTGGTACACCAATATCTTTACGATACATTTCCTCAGAAACCTTAATTGGTTGTTTTGAACTCTGTAAAAATCCTTGCACAACTGAGGAAGAGTTCAGAGCTTCTAACAAGGGCAGTGGCTGCAATATAATAAGAAGAGTATAAATAATTAAATACTTTTTAATTTTAATCTATCTTCACTGATCAACTCTGAATTGGTTTATTAGCTTCTTATGAAACCTTGCATTGCTCAGACCAGAGGAAGCTAGAGACGTGTGCCATAATTACTAATAAAACCGCATTTAAATATGGTCTGTGACCGGTGTGTTCGTGTATGGTCTGTGATCTGTGTGTTCGTGCAGAATCAACAATCAAGGAGAAAAGCTATACATCGTTTAATGTGCGTCAGTAAAAACATTTTGCTTGAAATAAGCAAACTTTGAGGCTGATGTCTCCCGCTACAGACCAAGTGCTTTTCGCTCTGCTTATCCTGAGCAGAAAATGTTCATTATCGAACTTAGTTAAGATATTGATGTAATGAAACTATACACCAAGTTTCATCACTCTCACTTACTTAGATCTAAAGTTATCGTGTCCCAAAGCATCAACAAATCAGATAGCCTATCTCTGCTTACCCTAAGCAGAAAATGCTCATCTTCGAACTCCATCAAGGCATTGACCTAATAAACACCTACACCAACTGCGAACATTCTAGCCAGGGGAGGATTGGGGCGGGGAACCGCCCTGGGAACCCATGTTGGAGGGTCCCTTTTACTGACCGCAGAGTCTGGAGGGGGGAGGGGTCTGAAAAATGAACCCCAAACATGCGATTTGGTGGCATATCTGATTATAATCTCTGTCAAATAATATATCTCATAAATTGATTAATTTAGGCCAACCTGCAAGTAATTTACAACCATCAACCTGTGAAATTATCATATCATCATATTATTAATTAACGTATTATCATTGTATCGTCAAGAGAATTTAACTGGTTAAAAAATGGGATTAGTTGAGAAAATTTTGACCATTTGATTAACCAGTTAGGAATATTGAATAAGTAGGAATATTTTCATTGAAAAATGTCCCATTTTTGTTGCCTGGAGCGCTAGTTGATTCCTCATGTGATGGAAGGTCTCTAGATACATTGGTACAGAGTGATGAAATTGAAATTCATGAAAGCTGCTTTTTTAATTTTGGATTTGTTGTTCCAGGTAAATTATTTTACCTTGACCTCGAACTTGAACATTTGACACACTGCATATTGATTAATGAACACAGCATTAGTTCAGATAATGAATATTCAGTGTAAGGCCACACAAATTTAATTATGAGAATTGCATTACCCTGGACATTTTTGTCAGGAGTGCCCCCCCCCCCAAAAAAAATATCGACCCACAACCAGCACACCCGGTCTATTATACCAGCCCATTCCTGACTCCTGTCATAGCGTGGAGCACCCCACCCCCATAATGTTCAGCAGAAAAAGGTTTTTTAGACGAATTGGACAAAATTATTTTTTTCATTTTTTGTTCGACCGGCCCTTCAGGCGATCAGGCCCAATCCACCCCTGATTTTAGCTCAATTAGGAGAGTTATTGTGTTCCAAAGTCTCAGCCAATCAAACTGGTTATCGCTCTGCTTACCCTGAGCAGAAAATGCTTATTATCGAACTTAGTCAAGGTATCATGTCCCAAAGCATAAACCAATCAAATTGCTTATCTCTGCTTACCCTAAGCAGAAAATGCTCATCTCCTAACTCCATCAAGGCATTCACCTGTAACATAACACAGTTCTATGGATAACAATCACTATATTATATACACACAATGTTTCAATAAGAATTCACTGGTTGTTATCAAGCATACAAATTACAATGCGGGAAAATTGTTATACATAGGTACATTGAATAATAATAAGAGGAAGCATATTATTGTTCAATGTACCTTTTAATAACAACCAGTGAATTCTTATCGAAACATGTATATAATATGATTGTTATCCATAGAACTGTGTTGTGTTATATTATGTTCAATCACTAAATGCCATTCAAGGATTATAAGGCATTGACCTAATAAAAACTTACACCAAGTTTGAACTTTCTAGCTTAGTTAGAAAGAGGGTTATTGTGTCCCAAACAGTGTGACAGACACACAGACAGACAAACGAACCCATTTTAATAGTCCCCTGCTTTCTTTGAGATGCGGGGGCCAAAAAAAACAACGTATGCTAAATAATGGTTATAACTGTTATAAATTAGATTTTAACAGGGAGTAGGGACTAACCGTCCAGAGTACTTACAGCATAAGGGTTTCTAAGGTAACTTCTTACTGGTTCAGTATCGATGATACCTTGGGCATTTGGCCGATCTGTTGGATCTTTCTGTAGCATATGTAACGTAACTCTAATCAATTCTTTACTGTACCTGTCTGGTATATTTGGTGGCTGTTAAAATTAATGTAAATGTTTTATTTCAAGTTTACTTAAGATAAAAAATTCTTCTGTCCACTGTCTGCACATTGAGATACAATAAAATATTATCTTATAGGTAATCTGACTAGAACAATCTATGCTTGTATTTTAATCATTTAAATTATTGACAGACAACAAAGTTTGAAAAACCATAAAAAAGCGGTAGTCGTGCAACTGAGAACATTGACTTCCGACTGCTTATTGATTTTGTAATATTATAATTATGTTCACAAACGTTAAAGTAAATATCTACACAGATTAGTACTATAATTCCACAATTTGTTTAAGTCATAATAGGCAATCCAGAGATTTGTAATGTCAACCTGATTCTTTATTCTTACTTACTTCCATATTAAAAGTTAGGATATAAAGACAACCTAGGAATTGTTTGATCTTCTCTAATAGTGAAATTTCATGATAAGCTGGAATTTCTATTCTCTCATTAAATACTACTTATATTCAATTTCATTTTTCATTAAAAAAATAATAATTTTCATTTTTATTTAAAAAAATAATTATTTTTCAATTTCATTAAACATACATTATGCAAGAGCTAAATCTGTCTATTGCAGAGATCTTTCTTTAGGCCTGAAATGTTATCTAAATTATTTATAAGACATTAAATAACTTATCCAGACCATAATCAACCCTTGATGTCAATGCTAGCCTGCGATATTTACTGGATTAGGATTTGATTTGCTGCACAACTTTCATTCATGATTTAATCATGAAATTGGTAATCAAGACTATGTTTTTTATTTTACCGACTTGAGTAATAATGATCGAGGCTAGACCGAAAAACACTAAAATGTTGGATCAGAGTGGATCAATCTGACTGAAATTTTCAACATTATCTTGTTTTTAACTATTATAGTGAGAACTGCCAGCTTTTTTTTTTTTTTATCTAATCTCCCATAATGTATCTTTAAAAAATAATAAAATTTCTTTTTCATTAAAAGATAGGTTGCCAGGCAATGAAACATACGCCTATTAGCCTATTCGTTTTGCTTATGGACATAAAAATATTCTTATTGATATTATTAAGATTGAAGACTTGTCACACTGTCTCCAGGAATTGTATAATTTAGTTTATTGCACTTTAGTTTAGATGTCATTTTTATGGCCTCGTCCAACAGCAGCCTCGCTTCTTACACTCTATCATTTAACCTCGATCTAAAATTTCTGGTAGTATGACGTCAACGTAGCGGTTAATTTCCGCTCAAGACACCATTTAAAATTTAATCAATCAATAAAATCCTGTTTAAATCCAAGCCCAATCCAAGTCATCCGTGGGTCTACAGAGTTGATTTTGTGTTTGTTGTGTAAATAAAGATCTAATTTATAATTTCTATGACATCTGAAGCCTACATAAAGACTTGCAATAATCAGATTTAGCTCTTGCATAATGTATGTTTAAAGTCAATCGGATATTAACTTTGGCCGCTAGAGCGTTCATAAATCAAGGGCCATAACTCTGATAGTAATTATTGAAAATCACTGAAAATTCATAGGCTTCTTCGTCTTATGACCTTAAACACTGTGTATAAGTTTAAAGTCAATCGGATATTAACTTTAGCGTCTAGAGCGTCCACATGCAATTGTGGATGCCGGACGGACAGACTGACGGGCAGGGGCGACGACAATATACAAACACATTTCAATGTGGGCGTACAAAAATTAATCGTTTTCTTTACCACTAACCTTGTTTGTCATTACATTTAAGATCAAACCAGGAAGAGTTAAACCAGTAAATGCCATGTTAGTTGTAGCCAATTCATACATAATACAACCCAAACTCCATATATCTGTCTAAAAGGAAAATGATAATGACATATTTCCAGGGTATAGCCAACGTCTAGGTTATTACAAGAGAATTTAAAAAAAAACAAAAGTTCTGAGACAATACCTGTGCTCATTTACAATTAGTTGCTAGTGCTCACAGGCTTAGCCATGAAATATATAGTTGACAATCTGCGACACCGTACTAGGCTGCGCAGCTGACGATGTAGCGGGATAAGGAGAGAGTAGGAGGGTCACCCTCCCACTGGCAGTGGCTGCACCAGCAGCCGGTGGTTGGAGGGGCAAAGTTGGGGCAAAGTCCAAGGTTAAGGGGGCAAAGGCAGATTAAGCTTCAAATAGGGGTAGGGGCCTTCCCCCAGAAATTTTTGAAAAAGCAGTATTTCAGGCAGCGATTGTTGAGATAAAGTGTCAAACGGGGGTGGATTCCAAATGTCAAGTGTTCCACTGAGCCACCCAATCAATTTTCTTACCTTCTCATTATATCCACATTGTGACAAACTTTCTGGACTCATGTAAACAGGTGTACCAACAAATGACATCACTAATGACTCTGTCGGTTTCATAACCCTGTATTATCAAAATAATGTAACATGCTTTGGGCTTAAAAACATAACAATCAGTTGCCATGCAAGATATGCCCACATTTTGCAAGCAAGTGATGTACTGAAAATAGGGAAATTCAATAGCATTTGTCCTTTCATTGTCCTAATGCTTCACATCAAATTTGAAAAAAAAATTCAGTTAAAAATTACTTTATTGTATTATAATCTAGTAACAATATGTCATAAACATGCAGTTTCAAAAATAATGTTACTTATTGGTTAAGGTTACTGCATATTGCATACTGGTAGTTGCAGAGAACTTGGCCATATTGGGAACAATTAACAATGATTAAAATATATTTAATTATGGGAGATAAGATAAAGAGATGGCAGTTCTCACTATAATAGTTAAAAACTAGATAGTGTAAGAGTTATGGGAGATAAGATAAAGAGATGGCAGTTCTCACTATAATAGTTAAAAACTAGATAGTGTAAGAGTAATTTGCTGAAAATTTCAATCAAATTGATTCACTATTAGCCGAGAAAAAAGCGTTTGAAATATTCACATAGCCTCGGTCATCATTACTCAAATCATTAATATAAACAGCATAGTCTCGATTATCCACTTAATTGTTTTAATTATCAACGGCAATTAAGCGGCATATAGGATTTTAATCCGCCAACATCGAAGGCTAGCCTTGACATCAAGAGTTTATTATGGTCTGGATATGTTAATTAATGTCTAATTGATTATATAGTATAACATTTCAGGCCTAAAGAAAGACCTGTAATAAGCAGATTTTGCTCTTGCATAATGCTATTTTAATATGTTGATTATAATATCAATCAATATTCTACTGTGTATTACAAATGTTTTCACATATAACTCACAGTGAATATATATAACCCCTTCTGTTGTAAGATACAGTGTTTCTTTAGTGTTCATTGTAATAAATATAAATCTGTCTAATTAGTACAGGAGTATTTCCTTAACAGTTTGAGTTTTAATATGCACCAAAATCAAACTCATTTAAGATCTTTTATCCTCAACATATTTATTATTTGTTCCCACAAAAATAGGTTGCCAGGCAACGAAACATACGCCACACAGCAGCCAAATCGTCTGGGCAGTCAACAAGAGTTGTTGCATTTTAAGTAATCATCAGAAAATCATAATTCAAACTCACTCATAACTACGGTGTAACTGTGATATAATCAAACGTTTTTTTAAATCAGATAAAATAGTGACCTCCAGAGGGACCACAAGCTAAAAAGGGTGATTTTTCGTACAATCTGGGGCCATAATTCAGGAAGTTATGATGCGATATGGGCAAATATGCAATGGAACCAAGATCATTAGGTTATAAACATGTATTTCAGGTTTCATCAAAATCAGTTCAAAATTGTGACCTCTATAGGGTCCACAACCTTGATATAACATATTTTCACACAATTCACGTACAAACTGCGGCCATTTTATCCGTCAACTCTAGTTCAATTTTCACGAAATTCAAATTCTCTCTTCATTACCATGAAACCGTGATATAATCAAATGTTTTTCTTAAATCGGATGATAATTTTGACCTCTAGAGGGACCACAAGCTAACAAAAGCAATTTTTCGGACAATCAGGGGCCATAATTCAGGAAGTTATGATCCGATTGGCGCAAATATCAAAGGGAACCAAGATCTTTGGGTTATAAACATACATGTCAAGTTTCATCAAAATCGGTTCAAAATTGTGACCTCTATAAGGTCCACAACCTTGATATAACATATTTTCACACTATTCATGTACAAACGGCGGCCATTTTGTCCGTCAATTTTGGTCCGATTTTCACAAAATTTGAACTCAACCTTCATAACCATGGAATGGTGATATAATCAAACATTTTTTTAAATCGGATAACAATTTTGACCTCCAGAGGAACCACAAGCTAAAAAGGGCGATTTTTCGGACAATCAGGGGCCATAATTCAGGAAGTTACGATCCGATTGGCACAAATATCGAAAGGAACCAAGATCTTTGGGTTATATACATGCATTTCAGGTTTCATCCAAATCGGTTCAAAATTGTGACCTCTACACTGTTCACAAGCTAAAAGATATGCTGGCACTGCCAGGCAGGATACGCCCACATTTTTGAGAGATGGATAGAGAACAAGCAATACCGAAAGTGATTTTTCCTACATCATTAAGTCCTGTATTTCATACTGTATTGGGAGCAGCCATTTTGTTGGTCAGTTCCAGTCTGATATTCATGAAATTCGAAGCCGACAATGATTATGGTGTGATGATGGTACACAACCTAGAAATGTTACTTCTCGTCAAAATCGGATAAGAATTGTGACCTGTATAGAGTCCACAACCATGATATACCATATTTTTACACATTTCGTGTACAAACGGCGACCATTTCGTCCGGCAAATTTGGTACGATTTTCACGAAATTCGAACTCAACCTTCCTTACGGTGCAACAGTAATATAATCAGAGTTTTTTTTAAAATCAGATAATAATTGTTCGAGAGATAGACAGAGAACAAGCAATACCGAAAGTGATTTTTCCTACAATCAAAGGCCATAATTCATTAAGTTACAATTTTATATGCGCAAATATCGAAAAGAATAAATTTAACTCATCAAAGATCTTTTGATCCTTAACATATTAAAAGGCAGGGGGAGTAACTCCAGAACAGAAGGTATAATGCCCACCAAAATCCATCTCATCCAAGAAGTTTTTTCAATACTTTTCAATACTTAAAAAAAATATTTCATGTTTCGTTTAAATCTAACCTTGGAAAAGTCCACAAACTTTGTACATATTTCACAATTTACATAAACGACATAATCAGGTTTATATCTTGCTATAATAATAGACGATGAAAAAAAAATATTTAAAATTTCATCCAAATTACTTCTTTCTGTTTATTGTTTTGACAAGATGTGTGCATAGTGGTATATTCGCGACTTTGCCTCGCTTTCCCATTTTTAAATTAAATTTTAAATGGCGAACAGTTCAAATCTAGTTAATTTCGAGAGTATCTGATGCCATCGAGAGTTGATTGTGGTCTCGTTTTGTTAATAAATGTGTAGTTGATAGTTTATATTACATTTCATGCCCAAAGAAAGACCTGCAATAGGCAGATTTAGCTCTAGCATAATAAATGTTTAATATGTCAATTATATATATTTACCTGGCTATACCCAAATCACCAAGTTTAATATTAGCTTTATCTGTTAAATAAATGTTTGGTGGTTTTAAATCACGATGTAGGATCCTCTTACTGTGTAGGTACTAAAAACAAAAATATCACAGCATGCTATAAAATGATGGCACAAACTTTTTAAAATGTCCTGTTAAGAGTCCTAAATTTATAAATATTCGGCTAAATTTGCTAATCTTAGTCAAGGGCAGTATATGTATAGTACCTTTGAATAGAGCAATTGAAGAATCACTCATAACTTGCACGCCTATATTCAGGGACCCTATACTCTACCTTCGCTAAGCCAACAAAAAGTCCTGTCCTTATTCATTTGATAATTTTGTCATATTTTGGTGGACATATAGAGTAGATAAAGATGGATGATTCGTCCAGTTATCCCAATTTTTATAGTTTCATTCGTATTGAACTCATTCGTAATTTCATTCAATTGGTGAGGTTCTATATATACTATTCTGAGACCCTAGTAAAATTGGTGAATATACATTTATGATTGTAATTCTGATATATTCCATTCTGACCATTAGTATATATTTATGCTGTATTCCTGGCTGTAGCTTAAATATATGGACCTGACGGTGTCATTCTCTATAAACAGTGAATATAGATAGTGTATAAAGATAACATTTGGAATGTTAGATGAGCTTTAAAATATATTTTACCTTTAATGCATCTGCCATTTGACTCAGCCAGCAAACTATCAGTTTCTCTGGTAAAGCTGGTCTTTTAAGATCTTTTAAAAGGCCTTGAAGATCTCCACCAGAACAATATTCTGTGTATATATATAGATAATCCTCTGTTACATTATAACATTTTAAACTCAAGATATTTGGATGGTTGGTTTTCTTCATCACCTCCACTTCTTTCTCTGTATCTTGTTTCTCATTTTCCGGTAAATTCTTGAGAGATATTTCTTTCCTAGCTAACTGTAATGATAAACAACAGCTACTTAAACAATCTTAATATTTAATTAAAAGGACACAATAACAAGAATTCGTCGCTTGTCTGGCGAACTGGCGAATCTGAAATATTTAAGTATTGAGAATTATGCGTTTGAAATTTGCGCTCTGTCGTTATCTCTATGTCCATTCAATAATAACGTTATATGTAAATGGCGTCATGTTTCCTGATGTATATGTATGAAATATTAAATCATAAATAAATGTTAATATTTGATGGCTACAGAGATAACAACAGAGCGCAAATTTCAAACGCAAAATTCTCAATACTTAAATATTTCAGATTCGCCAGTTCGCCAGACAAGCGACGAATTAGTACAGTGCAAAGCTTGAGCAGAAATGAAATGGGGTTTCATGTCCTATTTTCTTTCACCAACCGGGCTAAAGGAGACAGAAATAGCCAATGCAGTGTGTTATGAGGGACATTTTGCCCAGACAGCAGCGCTTTGGTCTACTTATTTCAAATTTCATCTGTCCAGGCTTTATTTAGTCTCTGTCACCCAGAACCCCCTAGTCTTCAACGCACGGAGGTTCTGGGTCGGTTCTCAATTTTTGACAAAAATTACTGGATAATCTACCACATAAAAAACCAAACATTTGGTTACGCATGGGCAATGGAACCTTTTGACTAAAGTATCGGTAAGTGCTAGATCTTATGAAGCCGGGCTGATTTTGCTAGATTCTATAAAGCGTGGTTGAAATATATCCCACAATTCACTTGGCACATCTATTATTAGAAACAAAATAGAATTAAGAAGATTGTGAGAAGCCATACGTCTGATTCATGACGAGAGAAAATTACCATTTCAATTGAAACCTTTACAAACAAAATTTTAAAGAGTGTCATCGTTGACAAGCGAGCTGTTTTGATAGATTCACTACGTGGTAACTTAAAAGACTGGATAATCCAGACAATGACCTATTTTCCGTCAAATTTTGAGGACCCATCCAGACTAATATTCGTAGAAAATTTGTATGGATGATAGAGACTAGGCTTTATTTTACATGCACGCCATAGTGTCTACACAGGACCCTGGTTTTTCATATCATCTAGACGCTGTTCCTTGCCAGGTCTCCTGTTATGCACCAGTGACAAGGGGCAACCATGCTGGAAAATCCTGAGATACTTCTTGGTCAACCCTGGGATCCAGCAGTGAGCCAGCACCTTAAGCATTGAGTAAACATATGAGCTTAAATGGCATACGTCTAAGTCACATAAAACTATATCTATAGTATAAAATAACCATGTCTGCTTGTCATGTTTGAAAAAATGCTTGTCACTCTTATTTAGAGTATGTTGTTCTATGAAATGTTTTCACCCCATGGCAAAAAATTTGGTTCCATTTGCTATGACATTGACTAAACTTTTCAAGCCCAGTCCCCAAAATTAAAAAGCTCAATTACATAGCTGAAATTTTTTCGAGACTGCGGCGCTCGATTCCATTCTGACATGAGTCTTCTACTCCTCTTATATTGTACTGTCTCAGTGCACTATCATATTCACGGTTATCGTGAACTACCCAGTCAGTTATGTGTGGGTCGTTGGGTGTCAGACTAATGTAATGTCAACTCTTGCAAAACGGTCGGAATTGACAGGGGGCAGATCTCGAGATTCTGTCCCATTATGACTCACATTTCTGGTCCTCTCGCCCACAAGAATTTCTTCCGGCAATGACCTCTGATGCCAGGATATTGACTCAATTTTTCACAATCATTATAATAGGCCCTCGACATATAAACTTTGTCAACTTACATAAAACTGCTTTCCGACGAGACAACAAACTATAATATAGTTCTACCGGGACGCTTAATGTTATAGCCAGTATTTTGTTGCATTCGATCATTGTGGGTGGGATTGTGGATGGCGCCCGTGATATATATATGGAACCGCCCTCATATTTCCAGGTTCTAGATCCGCTACTGCATGGCCCCGCTCCTAACTGTGTCACTCGTACTGGGGGAGTGCATCAGTCGGGCGCATTTTGCCTTAACTCGCCCCCCCCCCCCCAAAAAAAAAATCGTTATGTACGCCCCTGGTTACTGCTGGCACGACTAGTTATAACTTTTACGCAGAACTGTAGAACGTTAAACCCCTTTTCATTTCATTTCATATACTTAATACAAATGCTTAGTACTGACTACCTTATCTTTGGTTATTTTGTGTTGAATTAGGTAAACAACTCCAAACGCCCCCTCTCCCAACTTTCCTAAAACATCAAATTCATTGGTATAAAGAACTCCAGCAGCAGCCATTTCTGTGTCCGGTCGATATTAAAATCAAACTTTAATTTTCCTTTTGCAAATTTATTCCATATTTGCCTACTCTTGGTTTCTAATCTCTATAGATAGTGATGGGTTATTTGTAATATCTTCCCGTTTTGGTTTCATTTTCCCTGTGACGTATAATTGTGACATGTTCAAACATAAATTACACTGCATAATACAAACTTAATAACTGTATAGTATACACTAGATATACATTCAATACAAATCATATTGTTATTTACTACTTATGTATGAACATGGAAACGGTCACACATTCAACTCAAAAGGCCCAGGGGCCTAATCGCCTCGTAATTTGCTGAATTCGTGAAGACAAAATGAATGGTTCCCCAGCAATAATAGGCCTACCTTTTATTTTGACCCACGGAATGTGAAGACATATTGTCATCACCACAGTCTGTCATTCACTTTTGCCTCTGAACTCTGAATGCATTGTCTACATTTAGCCATTTGATTGTAACAAACTTTGTAGCTTTGTAGAAATAGCTTTGTATTTACGAGTTCTCTGATACGTTTGAATTTGAACTGAATTCACAAGTCATTTATAGAGTTAATGCTACTATAAGTAAACTCATTGGGATCTATATTTTTTATCTGATTTTAATGGAACTATATGCATGAAAATGCACCACTTTTAAATATCTCAATTGACATAAACACATTAAGCTGACAATTTTAAATGCAACATCTCAATTCTCTATAAAATGTGACTGTTAAAAGGCTAAGATCAGTACTCATGTACTCGAACAGGTCTGTGGAAGATGGGGAGGGGGTGTGATGGATGGCCAAATGGTTTGCATGTGTGTGCTGTATCATAAAGCCTGTCATTCAGTCAGCTGGTGTGGTTTCGAATCCCCGGTTACATGTGACAAGGAATAGGATCGCCTATCCAACCTCTTGGGTTTTCTCCAGTTTCCACCAACTGCAAAAGACCCCAATGCGCAGGCGAATTTTTAAAATTAAACCATACGTTAGTCCCGAAATGACCAAGTTTGTGTTGAGTGAATGTAAGCCCCATTTCTCTCTCTATCTCTGGCCACCTAAATACTGAAAATGTGACTTGCAACATTATGTTAATCCAGAGCATTTATATGTATTACTAGAGCTGTCACCCGTGATGTTGAATATCATCAAATTACCATTCTGAAATTGACAGATCGTTCCCACCAGTAAAGAGTTCACATGAGATTGACCAGTCCTGGATACCAATGCTTCAACAAGACTGACACATTGTTCAGTCACTCCTGTATGGTATGCTGCTAGCTTCCTGTGTGGCTGCTACTATTAGAGGGTCTCTACAAGGTTCATCAGTGCTGACACTACATGTATTTGTCAAAGCACTGGCAGATGCTTTACATTGGACTTAATCTGAAACAAACCCCATGTGCCAAGTAGCTCTGGAAATACAGACCAGCGGTTTGAGCATCCTACTTTTCTGTGCCGACTGGTTTAATGAAGACAGGCATACACCATGCAGTATGCTTTGAGGGAAATTATGCCTGGCAAGTGGCGCTATGGCCTATTATTTTGAATCCTTACGGTCAAAGGTTCTGTTATGTGCATGCCAATGTAACCACGGGATTTCTTTCATCCCATTCGAATGACAATGATTTTTCTTGACAGTCCTTCACCACTGACAAGAGGGAACTACATGCACGCCAGAAAATCCAGATGAACTTTCTCAGACAACACCGGAATCGAACACAGGAGTTCCAAGCTGGCAACCTAGAAACTAGTGTCTTACTCACAGAGAGAGAAATGTGGTTAAACTAGGTCGTTTTTGAACTAACATATGGTTCAATATTTCGCCCAACATTCGGAGGAAACCTCAGGACCTGGAGAATATCCATGAGGTTAAATAGACGAATTTACTCCTTGTCACATACAACCGGGGAATTGAAACCACGCCAGTTGACTCGATGGCATATCTTATGATACAATGTGCACACGCTAACCATTTAGCCGTCCATAACTTACTTGGTCAGGCCTGGAAATAACAGTTTTAGATGTTCCTGACATTTTCAACTTAGTGCCGGACATGTATTAATAATATCATTAACAGACAAATCCGTGCCGAACAAAATGACAGAGGTTTTGTGCCAGACAAAGTCTGGATGAAGAATACTTGACATGACTAAAAACAAAACTTGACTAGCTTGATTCACTTAATCAACACCCTAATCATAGTTGATTTTCCTCCTCCGACAGTATTATATTTTTCAGTGGATGCAAAGATCAATTTTATTTACCGGGTATTTTGAATAGTGAGCCACACAGTGGCAAAGTTGGTAAGACACTGGTTTGCTAGCATGGAGGTCTCGTGTTTGATCCCTTCATTGGCCGGGAAAGTTCATTAGGATTTCTGACATGGCTTCTCCTGGTCAGTGGTGCAGGATTGAGAGTCTGACAAGGACAGCTGTCTAGTCATTCGGATGATACGAAAAACACTACCAGTGTATACATCTGCTTGCACGTAAAAGATCTCTTGGCAGTTGGAATTTGATATAAAAGTAGGCCATAGTGCGTCATAGCACACAGCATTGCGGATGCCAGTCTTCTATAGCCCAACAGTAGCAGAACAACTGGGCGTTAAACTCCATTTCAATTCATTAGTTTGAATAAATCAAAATCTTCTTGTGCCTATGTTTTATTGTAAAACAAAGTTGCTGTATGCAGCATCCACGGGTTGTTGATTTTCTTATGTCATTAAATGTCCAGTGAACATGCCAAACATCATCTTTCAGCTTAATTATATCTCGCCAGCACATCAGTGGCTCTTGATCATTGCGTCTCAGTTTATATATTTTGAATGGGTATGACTCTATGTTATTGTTAACACAGGACCCTGCACATCAGAAGAAGAAGGGGTAGCAATGGAATTTTATTAAAGGGCTAATCCCAACAATTTTTTTTAGGGAATAAGACTGCTTACTTTTGTGTTAAAATTGCTTAAAATCCTCTACCTAAGGACAGAGAAACTAACTCAGTATTTGTGATACATTTTCAATCAACTTAACCTCGTTAATCTTCATCTAGAATGGAAACTGGTGTCCCATGCTGTATTCTCCGGTGTCTACATAAAACCAGGCTTCTTTTATAAAAAATACTGTGCAGGTGAAATTTACCTTTCGATATCAAGTACAGTACATGGGTCATTCACTATATTGACCTCTCGATAAACGCGCGAGTCGACTATCAGGACATCAAAGAAAAAATAGACCTGAATTCTTAAAAGGGTTACATGTCCAGATAAGCAGTTTTGACGCACACGCTCAAATGACTAATATTTTGAGCTGAAATTTTGAGACAAGGTAAATGCACCATTCTTCAATATTTGGGGGCTTAAATTTCACACGTATTTTTGAGACTGTTCAAAACGGGATAGTCGCTTTAATTTCACAAGTCTAAAGATGGGCAAGAAAGGATTAGTTCAGTTGTTATATTTATTTGTCGGATCAGTAAGCATTATTTTTAAACATACTTTTCAAAAACTCAAGGCATTAGGGCCGAATTCTCGAAAATATTCATATATCCATTCTAGACATCACATCCGACATTTTGATTTTGGTTTCCCAACGATCATAGCTAACAAATAGCTCGGGAATTTTTCCTATCATTTCGATGCTAAGCATCAATCAAATAAGATCAAGTGTATCGTAGTAATTTATGGCGTCTGCAAAGAAATATATTAATGTGTGTGCTTCGTGAAAATGCATGTAAAAGATCAGAAAAAGAGAAGAAGAAATGTGTATTTTGTCGTTGTAGTTAAAGAAAGGAAGCGGAAACGACTTCGAATGTTGCGCATATATTTTGCGCAGCAGGTGCTTGCTTAGTAGTCTTTGTCTTTTGGTCTCTCGAAATGAAGAAGCGGTGGGTTCATAGAAATATTTCTATGGGTGGGTTAATAATTACCCGCAATAAAGCAAAATAAAACCAAGTACGAATAATCCAAACCATTTCGCACAAAAACAATATAGCAAAATAGTGTAATCAGCAAATACTTTCGTGCACTTCTATCTGGCTGGTTGTTTTGGGAGTTTTCGTATTATGAATCTGAAATGTCTTTAGAACTTTCTGCACATTATTGAATACTTCCATCTTGAGAAACCTGCAAGTTTTGGAATTTTCTATTGTTCCCTGTCAAAATCATACATGCTTCTTAGTCATTCATTTGTAAATTCTCTCTTTGTACACCATCGGAGTGCATTTGGTGTTCAACACAAAGCTACCTCTGGCAGTAGATTTAATTTTGTTGTAAGCCGAGCCATGTTCAGTCTGGATAATCAATCCATTTAACGGAAACTTCCTTATACAGAAACCATTCGGCCGAGATCAAGCTGGCAGACAATAGCTAGCAGACATTAAGACCTTTTACCAGACAATTAGGAACAATCAACTCAGCATACAATAAGGAATTTGCTGGATGACCATGACTTCAGTGAAATCACGTGCTCTGTTTGGGCTAATCCGAGCCTTCGATAAATAAAATAAATTGAAAGTAGTCTATTTTTAGTAACTATGTTATTGTCTGATGGCGACGAATTTTTAGATCAAAATAAAAAGGCTATTTATCTCTTCTAAAGTGTGTTATTATGGATGTGCCAGAAAATAACAAGTACATTTAAAGAGCCGTTGAAACTTACTTTCCGGTGATGTATGACACGATAACTGGAATTTCGTATTAAGATCCTTATTTTGACATTAAACACTCGCCTCGCCTCGCCCCACCCCACCACACCGCTCGAATTCAGTTAGTGCAAGAGAATTTTTTTTTTTTTTTTTTTTTTTTTTTAATAAAATATACATGCATTCTGCCTTAAGGTAAACTAAATAAAACATTGACTTTAATTTTGGAGCAAGTCTCCCATTCTTACCCCCCCCCCCCCGACTCCCTTCGCTTATTAAGGTAAGTAAATATGAATGTGCCAGAAAATTATGTATATATTTGAAGAGAGCGTTCAATGTGCTTTTCAGTGATATATAACATCATGGCTGGAATTTCGTATTAAGAACCGTATTTTGGCATTGAATGCCCCTCTCCCCCCTCACTATAGAGTTAAAAGTACCACCCAACTTTGATCGCTTATTAAAGTAAGTAGATATGAATGTGCCAGAAAATTATGTATATATTTGAAGAGAACATTCAATGAGCTTTTCAGTGATATATAACATCATGGCTGGAATTTCGTACTAAGAACCGTATTTTGGCATTGAATACCCCCCCCCCTTCACTATAGAGTTAAAAGTACCACCAACTTTGATCGCTTATTAAGGTAAGTAAATATGAATGTGCCAGAAAATTATGTATATATTTGAAGAGAACATTCAATGAGCTTTTCAGTGATATATAACATCATGGCTGGAATTTCGTACTAAGAACCGTATTTTGGCATTGAATCCCCCCCCCCTTCACTATAGAGTTAAAAGTACCACCCAAATTTGATCGCTTATTAAGGTAAGTAAATATGAATGTGCCAGAAAACTATTTATATATTTGAAGAGAACATCCAATGAGCTTTTCAGTGATATATAACATCATGGCTGGAATTTCGTACTAAGAACCGTATTTTGGCATTGAATACCCCCCCACCTTCACTATAGAGTTAAAAGTACCACCCAACTTTGATCGCTTATTAAGGTAAGTAGATATGAATGTGCCAGAAAATTATTTATATATTTGAAGAGACCATTCAACGTGCTTTTCAGCGATATATAACATCATGGCTGGAATTTCGTACTAAGAACCGTATTTTGGCATTGAATACCCCCCCCCCACCTTCACTATAGAGTTAAAAGTACCACCCAACTTTGATCGCTTATTAAGGTAAGAAGATATGAATGTGCCAGAAAATTATTTATATATTTGAAGAGAACATTCAATGTGCTTTTCAGTGATATATAACATCATGGCTGGAATTTCGTACTAAGAACCGTATTTTGACATTGAATCCCCCTCCCCTTCACTATAGAGTTAAAAGTACCACCCAACTTTGATCGCTTATTAAGGTAAGTAAATATAAATGTGCCAGAAAATTATTTATATATTTGAAGAGAACATCCAATGAGCTTTTCAGTGATATATAACATCTTGGCTGGAATTTCGTACTAAGAACCGTATTTTGACATTGAATCCCCCCCCCCTTCACTATAGAGTTTAAAGTACCACCCAACTTTGATCGCTTATTAAGGTAAGTAGATATGAATGTGCCAGAAAATTATTTATATATTTGAAGAGAGCGTTCAATGTGCTTTTCAGTGATATATAACATCATGGCTGGAATTTCGTATTAAGAACCGTATTTTGGCATTGAATGCCCCCCTCCCCCCTCACTATAGAGTTAAAAGTACCATCCAACTTTGATCGCTTATTAAGGTAAGTAAATATATATGTGCCAGAAAATTATTTATATATTTGAAAAGAGCTTTTAACGAGCTTTTCAGCGATATATAACATCATGGCTGGAATTTCGTACTAAGAACCGTATTTTGGCATTGAATACCCCCCCTCTTCACAATAGAGTTAAAATTACCACCCAACTTTGATCGCTTATTAAGGTAAGTAAATATGAATGTGGCAGAAAATTATTTATATATTTGAAGAGAGCATTCAACGTGCTTTTCAGTGATATATAACATCATGGCTGGAATTTCGTACTAAGAATCGTATTTTGGCATTGAATAACCCCTCCCCTTCACTATAGAGTTAAAAGTACCACCCAACTTTGATCGCTTATTAAAGTAAGTAGATATGAATGTGCCAGAAAATTATGTATATATTTGAAGAGAGCATTAAACACGCGTTTCAGTGATATATAACATAATGGATGGAATTTCGTACTAAGATCCGTATTTTGGCATTGAATACCCCCCCCCCATCTTAGAGTTAAAAGTACCACCAACTTTGATCGCTTATTAAGGTAAGTAAATATGAATGTGCCAGAAAATTATGTATATATTTGAATAAAACATTCAATGAGCTTTTCAGTGATATATAACATCATGGCTGGAATTTCGTACTAAGAACCGTATTTTGGCATTGAATACCCCCCTTCACTATAGAGTTAAAAGTACCACCAACTTTGATCGCTTATTAAGGTAAGTAAATATGAATGTGCCAGAAAATTATGTATATATTTGAAGAGAACATTCAATGAGCTTTTCAGTGATATATAACATCATGGCTGGAATTTCGTACTAAGAACCGTATTTTGGCATTGAATCCCCCTCCCCTTCACTATAGAGTTAAAAGTACCACCCAACTTTGATCGCTTATTAAGGTAAGTAAATATGAATGTGCCAGAAAACTATTTATATATTTGAAGAGAACATCCAATGAGCTTTTCAGTGATATATAACATCATGGCTGGAATTTCGTACTAAGAACCGTATTTTGGCATTGAATACCCCCCCCCCCCACCTTCACTATAGAGTTAAAAGTACCACCCAACTTTGATCGCTTATTAAGGTAAGTAGATATGAATGTGCCAGAAAATTATTTATATATTTGAAGAGACCATTCAACGTGCTTTTCAGCGATATATAACATCATGGCTGGAATTTCGTACTAAGAACCGTATTTTGGCATTGAATACCCCCCCCACCTTCACTATAGAGTTAAAAGTACCACCCAACTTTGATCGCTTATTAAGGTAAGTAGATATGAATGTGCCAGAAAATTATTTATATATTTGAAGAGAACATTCAATGCACTTTTCAGTGATATATAACATCATGGCTGGAATTTCGTACTAAGAACCGTATTTTGACATTGAATCCCCCTCCCCTTCACTATAGAGTTAAAAGTACCACCCAACTTTGATCGCTTATTAAGGTAAGTAAATATAAATGTGCCAGAAAATTATTTATATATTTGAAGAGAACATCCAATGAGCTTTCAGTGATATATAACATCTTGGCTGGAATTTCGTACTAAGAACCGTATTTTGACATTGAATCCCCCCCCTTCACTATAGAGTTAAAAGTACCACCCAACTTTGATCGCTTATTAAGGTAAGTAGATATGAATGTGCCAGAAAATTATTTATATATTTGAAGAGACCATTCAACGTGCTTTTCAGTGATATATAACATCATGGCTGGAATTTCGTACTAAGAACCGTATTTTGGCATTGAATACCCCCCCCCACCTTCACTATAGAGTTAAAAGTACCACCCAAATTTGATCGCTTATTAAGGTAAGTAGATATGAATGTGCCAGAAAATTATTTATATATTTGAAGAGAACATTCAATGCGCCTTTCAGTGATATATAACATCTTGGCTGGAATTTCGTACTAAGAACCGTATTTTGGCATTGTATACCCCCCCTCCTTCACTATAGAGTTAAAAGTACCACCCAACTTTGATCGCTTATTAAGGTAAGTAGATATGAATGTGCCAGAAAATTATTTATATATTTGAAGAGAGCGTTCAATGTGCTTTTCAGTGATATATAACATCATGGCTGGAATTTCGTATTAAGAACCGTATTTTGGCATTGAATGCCCCCTCCCCCCTCACTATAGAGTTAAAAGTACCATCCAACTTTGATCGCTTATTAAGGTAAGTAAATATGAATGTGCCAGAAAATTATTTATATATTTGAAAAGAGCTTTTAACGAGCTTTTCAGCGATATATAACATCATGGCTGAAATTTCGTACTAAGAACCGTATTTTGGCATTGAATACCCCCCCCCCCTTCACAATAGAGTTAAAATTACCACCCAACTTTGATCGCTTATTAAGGTAAGTAAATATGAATGTGCCAGAAAATTATTTATATATTTGAAGAGAGCATTCAACGTGCTTTTCAGTGATATATAACATCATGGCTGGAATTTCGTACTAAGAATCGTATTTTGGCATCGAATAACCCCTCCCCTTCACTATAGAGTTAAAAGTACCACCCAACTTTGATCGCTTATTAAAGTAAGTAGATATGAATGTGCCAGAAAATTATTTATATATTTGAAGAGAGCATTTAAACACGCGTTTCAGTGATATATAACATAATGGCTGGAATTTCGTACTAAGATCCGTATTTTGGCATTGAATACCCCCCCCCCCATCTTAGAGTTAAAAGTACCACCAACTTTGATCGCTTATTAAGGTAAGTAAATATGAATGTGCCAGAAAATTATGTATATATTTGAAGAGAACATTCAATAAGCTTTTCAGTGATATATAACATCATGGCTGGAATTTCGTACTAAGAACCGTATTTTGGCATTGAATACCCCCCCCCCCTTCACTATAGAGTTAAAAGTACCACCCAACTTTGATCGCTTATTAAGGTAAGTAAATATGAATGTGCCAGAAAATTATTTATATATTTGAAGAGATCATTCAACGGGCTTTTCAGTGATATATAACATCATGGCTGGAATTTCGTACTAAGTACCGTATTTTGACATTGAATCCCCCTCCCCTTCACTATAGAGTTAAAAGTACCACCCAACTTTGGTCGCTTATTAGGGTAAGTAAATATAAATGTGCCAGAAAAGTATTTATATATTTGAAGAGAACATCCAACGAGCTTTTTAGTGATATATAACATCTTGGCTGGAATTTCGTACTAAGAACCGTATTTTGACATTGAATCCCCCCCCCCTTCACTATAGAGTTAAAAGTACCACCCAACTTTGATCGCTTATTAAGGTAAGTAAATATGAATGTGCCAGAAAATTATTTATATATTTGAAGAGAGCATTCAACGTGCTTTTCAGTGATATATAACATCATGCCTGGAATTTCGTACTAAGAATCGTATTTTGGCATTGAATAACCCCTCCCCTTCACTATAGAGTTAAAAGTACCACCCAACTTTGATCGCTTATTAAAGTAAGTAGATATGAATGTGCCAGAAAATTATTTATATATTTGAAGAGAGCATTAAACACGCGTTTCAGTGATATATAACATAATGGCTGGAATTTCGTACTAAGATCCGTATTTTGGCATTGAATACCCCCCCCCCCCCCCATCTTAGAGTTAAGTATCACCCAACTTTGATCGCTTATTAAGGTAAGTAAATATGAATGTGCCAGAAAATTATGTATATATTTGAAGAGAAAATTCAATGAGCTTTTCAGTGATATATAACATCATGGCTGGAATTTCGTACTAAGATCCGTATTTTGGCATTGAATCCCCCCCCCCATCTTAGAGTTAAGTATCACCCAACTTTGATCGCTTATTAAGGTAAGAAAATATGAATGTGCCAGAAAATTATGTATATATTTGAAGAGAACATTCAATGAGCTTTTCAGTGATATATAACATCATGGCTGGAATTTCGTACTAAGAACCGTATTTTGGCATTGAATACCCCCCCCCCCTTCACTATAGAGTTAAAAGTACCACCCAACTTTTCAGTGATATATAACATCATGGCTGGAATTTCGTACTAAGAACCGTATTTTGGCATTGAATACCCCCCCACCTTCACTATAGAGTTAAAAGTACCACCCAACTTTGATCGCTTATTAAGGTAAGTAGATATGAATGTGCCAGAAAATTATTTATATATTTGAAGAGACCATTCAACGTGCTTTTCAGCGATATGTAACATCATGGCTGGAATTTCGTACTAAGAACCGTATTTTGGCATTGAATACCCCCCCCCCCCACCTTCACTATAGAGTTAAAAGTACCACCCAACTTTGATCGCTTATTAAGGTAAGTAGATATGAATGTGCCAGAAAATTATTTATATATTTGAAGAGAGCGTTCAATGTGCTTTTCAGTGATATATAACATCATGGCTAGAATTTCGTATTAAGAACCGTATTTTGGCATTGAATGCCCCCTCCCCCCTCACTATAGAGTTAAAAGTACCATCCAACTTTGATCGCTTATTAAGGTAAGTAAATATGAATGTGCCAGAAAATTATTTATATATTTGAAAAGAGCTTTTAACGAGCTTTTCAGCGATATATAACATCATGGCTGGAATTTCGTACTAAGAACCGTATTTTGGCATTGAATACCCCCTACCCCTTCACAATAGAGTTAAGATTACCACCCAACTTTGATCGCTTATTAAGGTAAGTAAATATGAATGTGCCAGACAATTATTTATATATTTGAAGAGAGCATTCAACGTGCTTTTCAGTGATATATAACATCATGGCTGGAATTTCGTACTAAGAATCGTATTTTGGCATCGAATAACCCCTCCCCTTCACTATAGAGTTAAAAGTACCACCCAACTTTGATCGCTTATTAAAGTAAGTAGATATGAATGTGCCAGAAAATTATTTATATATTTGAAGAGAGCATTAAACACGCGTTTCAGTGATATATAACATAATGGCTGGAATTTCGTACTAAGATCCGTATTTTGGCATTGAATACCCCCCCCCCCATCTTAGAGTTAAAAGTACCACCAACTTTGATCGCTTATTAAGGTAAGTAAATATGAATGTGCCAGAAAATTATGTATATATTTGAAGAGAACATTCAATAAGCTTTTCAGTGATATATAACATCATGGCTGGAATTTCGTACTAAGAACCGTATTTTGGCATTGAATACCCCCCCCCCCCTTCACTATAGAGTTAAAAGTACCACCCAACTTTGATCGCTTATTAAGGTAAGTAAATATGAATGTGCCAGAAAATTATTTATATATTTGAAGAGATCATTCAACGGGCTTTTCAGTGATATATAACATCATGGCTGGAATTTCGTACTAAGAACCGTATTTTGACATTGAATCCCCCTCCCCTTCACTATAGAGTTAAAAGTACCACCCAACTTTGGTCGCTTATTAGGGTAAGTAAATATAAATGTGCCAGAAAAGTATTTATATATTTGAAGAGAACATCCAACGAGCTTTTCAGTGATATATAACATCTTGGCTGGAATTTCGTACTAAGAACCGTATTTTGACATTGAATCCCCCCCCCCTTCACTATAGAGTTAAAAGTACCACCCAACTTTGATCGCTTATTAAGGTAAGTAAATATGAATGTGCCAGAAAATTATGTATATATTTGAAGAGAAAATTCAATGAGCTTTTCAGTGATATATAACATCATGGCTGGAATTTCGTACTAAGATCCGTATTTTGGCATTGAATCCCCCCCCCCCCATCTTAGAGTTAAGTATCACCCAACTTTGATCGCTTATTAAGGTAAGAAAATATGAATGTGCCAGAAAATTATGTATATATTTGAAGAGAACATTCAATGAGCTTTTCAGTGATATATAACATCATGGCTGGAATTTCGTACTAAGAACCGTATTTTGGCATTGAATACCCCCCCCCCCCTTCACTATAGAGTTAAAAGTACCACCCAACTTTTCAGTGATATATAACATCATGGCTGGAATTTCGTACTAAGAACCGTATTTTGGCATTGAATACCCCCCCCCCCCCTTCACTATAGAGTTAAAAGTACCACCCAACTTTGATCGCTTATTAAGGTAAGTAAATATGAATGTGCCAGAAAATTATTTATATATTTGAAGAGATCATTCAACGGGCTTTTCAGTGATATATAACATCATGGCTGGAATTTCGTACTAAGAACCGTATTTTGACATTGAATCCCCCTCCCCTTCACTATAGAGTTAAAAGTACCACCCAACTTTGGTCGCTTATTAGGGTAAGTAAATATAAATGTGCCAGAAAAGTATTTATATATTTGAAGAGAACATCCAACGAGCTTTTCAGTGATATATAACATCTTGGCTGGAATTTCGTACTAAGAACCGTATTTTGACATTGAATCCCCCCCCCCCCTTCACTATAGACTTAAAAGTACCACCCAACTTTGATCGCTTATTAAGGTAAGTAAATATGAATGTGCCAGAAAATTATTTATATATTTGAAGAGAGCATTCAACGTGCTTTTCAGTGATATATAACATCATGCCTGGAATTTCGTACTAAGAATCGTATTTTGGCTTTGAATAACCCCTCCCCTTCACTATAGAGTTAAAAGTACCACCCAACTTTGATCGCTTATTAAAGTAAGTAGATATGAATGTGCCAGAAAATTATGTATATATTTGAAGAGAACATTCAATGAGCTTTTCAGTGATATATAACATCATGGCTGGAATTTCGTACTAAGATCCGTATTTTGGCATTGAATACCCCCCCCCATCTTAGAGTTAAGTATCACCCAACTTTGATCGCTTATTAAGGTAAGTAAATATGAATGTGCCAGAAAATTATGTATATATTTGAAGAGAACATTCAATGAGCTTTTCAGTGATATATAATATCATGGCTGGAATTTCGTACTAAGAACCGTATTTTGGCATTGAATACCCCACCACCTTCACTATAGAGTTAAAAGTACCACCCAAATTTGATCGCTTATTAAGGTAAGTAGATATGAATGTGCCAGAAAATTATTTGTATATTTGAAGAGAACATTCAATGCGCTTTTCAGTGATATATAACATCGTGGCTGGAATTTCGTACTAAGAATCGTATTTTGGCATTGAATAACCCCTCCCCTTCATTATAGAGTTAAAAGTACCACCCAACTTTGATCGCTTATTAAAGTAAGTAGATATGAATGTGCCAGAAAATTATTTATATATTTGAAGAGAACATTAAACACGCGTTTCAGTGATATATAACATAATGGCTGGAATTTCGTACTAAGAACCGTATTTTGACATTGAATCCCCCCCCCCTTCACTATAGAGTTAAAAGTACCACCCAACTTTGATCGCTTATTAAGGGAAGTAAATATGAATGTGCCAGAAAATTATTTATATATTTGAAGAGACCATTCAACGTGCTTTTCAGTGATACATAACATCTTGGCTGGAATTTCGTGCTTAGAACCGTATTTTGGCATTAATACCCCCCCCCCCCCTTCACTATAGAGTTAAAAGTACCACCCAACTTTGATCGCTTATTAAGGTAAGTAAATATGAATGTGCCAGAAAATTATTTATATATTTGAAAAGAGCATTTAACGAGCTTTTAAGCGATATGTAACATCATGGCTGGAATTTCGTACTAAGAACCGTATTTTGGCATTGAATACTCCCCCCCTTTACTATAGAGTTAAAGGTACCACCCAACTTTGATCGCTTATTAAGGTAAGTAAATATGAATGTGCCAGAAAATTATGTATATATTTTTAAAAAGAGCATTCAACGTGCTTTTCAGTGATATATAACATCATGGCTGGAATTTCGTACTAAGAACCGTATTTTGGCATTGAATACCCCCCCCCCCCTTCACTATAGAGTTAAAAGTACCACCCAAATTTGATCGCTTATTAAGGTAAGTAGATATGAATGTGCCAGAAAATTATTTAAATATTTGAAGAGAGCATTAAACACGTGTTTCAGTGATATATAACATAATGGCTGGAATTTTGTACTAAGATCCGTATTTTGGCATTGAATACCCCCCCCCCCCCACATCTTAGAGTTAAGTATCACCCAACTTTGATCGCTTATTAAGAGATCATTCAACGGGCTTTTCAGTGATATATAACATCATGGCTGGAATTTCGTACTAAGAACCGTATTTTGACATTGAATCCCCCTCCCCTTCACTATAGAGTTAAAAGTACCACCCAACTTTGGTCGCTTATTAGGGTAAGTAAATATAAATGTGCCAGAAAAGTATTTATATATTTGAAGAGAACATCCAATGAGCTTTTCAGTGATATACCCCCCCCCCCCCTTCACTATAGAGTTAAAAGTACCACCCAACTTTGATCGCTTATTAAGGTAAGTAAATATTCCAGGCATTGAATACCCCCCCCCCCTCCATCTTAGAGTTAAGTATCACCCAAATTTGATCGCTTATTAAGGTAAGTAAATATGAATGTGCCAGAAAATTATGTATATATTTGAAGAGAACATTCAATGAGCTTTTCAGTGATATATAACATCATGGCTGGAATTTCGTATTAAGAACCGTATTTTGGCATTGAATGCCCCCCTCCCCCCTCACTATAGAGTTAAAAGTACCACCCAACTTTGATCGCTTATTAAAGTAAGTAGATATGAATGTGCCAGAAAATTATTTATATATTTGAAGAGAGCATTAAACACGCGTTTCAGTGATATATGACATAATGGCTGGAATTTCGCACTAAGATCCGTATTTTGGCATTGAATACCCCCCCCCATCTTAGAGTTAAGTATCACCCAACTTTGATTGCTTATTAAGGTAAGTAAATATGAATGTGCCAGAAAATTATGTATATATTTGAAGAGACCATTCAATGAGGATTTCAGTGATATATAACATCATGGCTGGAATTTCGTACTAAGAACCGTATTTTGGCATTGAATACCCCCCCCCCCCCTTCACTATAGAGTTAAAAGTACCACCCAACTTTGATCGCTTATTAAGGTAAGTAAATATGAATGTGCCAGAAAATTATGTATATATTTGAAGAGAACATTCAATGAGCTTTTCAGTAATATATAACATCATGGCTGGAATTTCGTACTAAGAACCGTATTTTGGCATTGAATACCCCCCCCCCTTCACTATAGAGTTAAAAGTACCACCCAACTTTGATCGCTTATTAAGGTAAGTAAATATGAATGTGCCAGAAAATTATTTATATATTTGAAGAGATCATTCAACGGGCTTTTCAGTGATATATAACATCATGGCTGGAATTTCGTACTAAGAACCGTATTTTGGCATTGAATACCCCCCCCCTTCACTATAGAGTTAAAAGTACCACCCAACTTTGATCGCTTATTAAGGTAAGTAAATATGAATGTGCCAGAAAATTATTTATATATTTGAAGAGATCATTCAACGGGCTTTTCAGTGATATATAACATCATGGCTGGAATTTCGTACTAAGAACCGTATTTTGACATTGAATCCCCCTCCCCTTCACTATAGAGTTAAAAGTACCACCCAACTTTGATCGCTTATTAAGGTAAGTAAATATAAATGTGCCAGAAAATTATTTATATATTTGAAGAGAACATCCAATGAGCTTTTCAGTGATATATAACATCTTGGCTGGAATTTCGTACTAAGAACCGTATTTTGGCATAGTGAAGGGGAGGGGTTATTCAATGCCAAAATACGATTCTTAATACGAAATTCCAGTCAAGATGTTATATATCACTGAAAAGCTCATTGAATGTTCTCTTCGAATATATAAATAATTCTCTGGCACATTCATATTTACTTACCTTAATAAGCGATCAAAGTTGGGTGGTACTTTTAACTCTATAGTGAAGGGGGGGGGGGTATTCAATGCCAAAATACGGTTCTTAGTACGAAATTCCAGCCATGATGTTATATATTACTGAAAAGCTCATTGAATGTTCTCTTCAAATATATACATAATTTTCTGGCACATTCATATTTACTTACCTTAATAAGCGATCAAAGTTGGGTGGTACTTTTAACTCTATAGTGAAGGGGGGGGGGGTATTCAATGCCAAAATACGGTTCTTAGTACGAAATTCCAGCCATTATGTCATATATCACTGAAACGCGTGTTTAATGCCCTCTTCAAATATATAAATAATTTTCTGGCACATTCATATTTACTTACCTTAATAAGCGAAGGGAGTCGGGGGAGGGGGGGGGGGGTAAGAATGGGTGACTTGCTCCAAAATTAAAGTCAATCTTTTATTTAGTTTACCTTAAGGCAGAATGCATGTATATTTTATTAAAAAAAAAAAAAAAAAAAAAAAAAAATTCTCTTGCACAAACTGAATTCGACCGGTGTGGTGGGGTGGGGCGAGGCGAGACGAGTGTTTAATGTCAAAATAAGGATCTTAATACGAAATTCCAGTTATCGTGTCATACATCACCGGAAAGTAAGTTTCAATGGCTCTTTAACTGTACTTGTTATTTTCTGGCACATTCATAATAACACACTTTAGAAGAGATAAATAGCCTTTTTATTTTGATCTAAAAATTCGTCGCCATCAGACAATAACATAGTTACTAAAAATAGACTACTTTCAATTTATTTTATTTATCGAAGGCTCGGATTAGCCCAAACAGAGCACGTGATTTCACTGAAGTCGTGGTCATCCAGCAAATTCCTTATTGTATGCTGAGTTGATTGTCCCTAATTGTCTGGTAAAAGGTCTTAATGTCTGCTAGCTATTGTCTGCCAGCTTGATCTCGGCAACCATTCGGGTGTGTAGATGTGACGTCATTTCGGAAGCTTGGAATTATCTATCATTTAGGAGTGTAAGTATATGACACATTTAATCATTGATTTTCTTATATATTATTCGTAATTGGGCGTTTGAATAGGGCACAATACTGCAAATGTTCCACCTAGATATTCAATTAGCATAGCTTACACTTAGAAGGGAGATAACGGGGGAAGAAAACACCAAAATTTTGAGGTCTGTTTTTCATGTTTTGACTTCGTGTTTAGCCATTGCTCAGCCCAGTCTGCTGTCTGATTTGGGTTCGTTTGTGTGTTTTTTTTTACATCCCACCAGACTGTCTGTTGATATCTGAAGTGTTTTGTTTTAGCGGTCACGAAGAGTGTATGTTATAAAGACTGCTTTGGGAATATTTGTTGATAATGTCTACCAGGTCAGTGACAGTAGACTTGGTCATTGGCCAAGTACTGGGTACTGTACAGTGTATGTAGACCACCACACTGGGAAATGAGTTCATGTTTATTTTGATGAGATGCCTTATTTGAGAATGAAGTCTAAAAGACATTGAATATTGAACTGGTATATATATCAATATGAGTGTGAGCTGTTTCGTACTTAGTTCACTTGTACCTTAATTTTGTTAATTTCAAGAGAACTATTGCATGCACTTTTAAGCTTGGCAGAATGGGTTCAATAAGTGATAACCAACACCAGATTAAATATTTTTCAATCATTTTTTTAACCGCTTTAACAATCACCAAACAAATATCGTCAATAATCACAACTTACTCAGTAGAGAGGGTTCAATAATCAATACCTGATTAAAAGAAATAAAGACAGGTAGCAGTGTTTGTTTTTTGAAATTTATTTCAACAACATATTTCGATTTAAATCAATTATTTCAAGAATTTGAGGTATAAATCATGTGTGCATTCTTATTCTTTTATATATATTTTGTTTCACCTTTATTTCAATGTATTTCAACTGATTTCAACAACATACAAATGTAGGCCCACAGGAAACAACTTATTTCAATTTATTTCAACAATATATTCGAAAAGGTACAAATGAATTTGAGGTACGAATGAACTAAGTACAAAACACCCAGGTTACTAAACAGACTGCACTGTATCAGAATATTTCTTATTCCTGTTACAGTTAAGTTATACATGTATAATGAAATATATTTGTTTTTTTAGAGGTTACTATATGGATTACATGTCATTTGGGACTCACGTCATTTGGGACTCAAAAAAATTTGACCGCGACATTTGGGACTCGAGTATACGACGTTTGGGACTTTGATATACGACGTTTGGGACTTTGGTGTACGTCGTTTGGGACTCGATCAAGATATAAGTAATACGTTGGTAAAGTCGACGTTTGTGTCGAACTCTAGTCCAAAATATCGTTTATATCGGGTCCCAAATGTCGTTTATATTGAGTCCCAAATGTCGTTTGTGTTGAGTCCCAAATGACGCCAATGAAGTCCCAAACGTCGTCAACTGGGTTCCAAATGTCGTTTGTGTTGAGTCCCAAATGACGTGAGTCCCAAATGACGTGATACCGCTATATGTATGTAAATTAATAAGCTCATTTGCCCAGCTCTCATCATTTCTTTACTTTAAAGTTACATTATGGGAGATAAGATAAAGAGATGGCAGTTCTCACTACAATAGTTAAAAACTAGATAGTGTAAAGATAATTTCCTGAAAATTTCAGTTAAATTGATTCACTATTAGCCGAGAAAAAAGCTTTTGAAATATTCATAGCCTCGGTCATCATTACTCAAATCATTAATATAAACAGCATAGTCTCGATTATCCACTTGATTGATTTAATTATCAACCGCCATTAAGCGGCATATACGATTTTAATCTGCCAACATCGAAGGCTAGTCTTGACATAAAGAGTTTATTATGGTCTGAATATGTTAATTAATGTCTAATTGATTATTTAGATAACATCTCAGGCTTAAAGAAAGACCTGTAAAAATCAGATTTTGCTCTTGCATAATGCTATTTTAAAGTATAGTTTACATTCCTTCTAAACTAAACAATATGTTGAAATCAGGAATGTCTTCTAAAAGTCACATTTGATTTGTGGTAAGTCAGATTAAACCGTCTTGTCAGATGACTGATCAAGACTCAAATCTTTACATGCACATGTATACAACCACATAAAACTTGCCTCATGTTCTCGTGGTTAAATCTGTGTGGAATCCAAGAAAACTTTCTTTCGACTTAATCATTACTGGATTATCAACTAATGATCAAGTCGAAAGAAAGTTTTCTTTGTGTGTATCAACAGAAAAAAAACCCAGGTACATGTAGTCTAAATACAACTACTTTTTACATGCCTCATGATATGTGTGTAATAGCTGGACACTCTGGAGATCCTCACTCTGGTTGATCGAACCCAAAGAAAGTATTTCAGAAGACATTTTGGGCGAAAAAACAGTGCTGAAAATTAGGTTATTTTTATGATAGGATCAATTCATGTTTTCTTTTGAATTACCGGTAGATCTAATTTTAATTTGTTGCTGTGCAGAACATGAGGAATGTATGTGATTTATTGATCTAGAAAATGACTTTAAAAGTTTAATAACAAGTTGATGAACCACACCCAAAGAACTCAGCTATGTCTATATAATTACAAATCATAGATTAAAACTACAATGAAAAATAAATTTCAGCTGTGAAGTTAAAAGAGAGGTGTACAGGTATTGCATACTGATTATGTGTAATAATATTGTCCTTAAATTAGTATCTTACTCTATATCATTATGAAATACCCACATATATATAGATGTAGCCTATAGTCCAAGTATATATTTCCACTATATGTACCCACTTGAAATACATATACAGTTTACAAACAAGTTGTGAGAAATGTCTCAATCTGTTGATCTCTGAATTCTTATTCTTGTTTTGTGAGGTGTACATGTAGGATGTGCATTGGAAATTAACTTTGGGAGCACCAGTTTGATTTGGGTTATGTGTATAATAGTAAATTATACACATAGTTCTATATTTTCTTCTTCATGTATAAACTATAGTGACATGTACTATAAAACATATACAGTATGTATAACCTGTTTTTCAAGTTCCGACTCATTTGTTATTTAAACTGAAAAAGGGTCATAGTTTAATTTGTCTCTTAATCATTTTTGTACTAAGTAGGCCTAGATATAAATAGGATATGGTAGGAACAGTATTAATCTATTACATCGAACTGTAGCCTACACATCCTTAACAAAGTGACCACTATCTTTACGTATACTTCCTGTTCAACCTACATTGTATGATTATGATTTTAAATCGTAGTTAAATAACCCTAAAAATAGTTTAACCTAGATATAAAGAATCAATAATCTATTTCAGCTTGCATCTCTGTGGAGAGCAACAAGGTGCTTGCTCACTAACCAGGAGTTATTTTTCAGTTTATAATACATGTATGTGTGTGACTGGGAGTATCCAGAAGAAAATTATCAGCTGAACATACATGTAGGCATCTGCATGTAGATGGCACATACTCACATAGTTATGAAATAAGTCCTGGAGATACTTACTTACAGTGGATTGGATGAATTAATTGACTGAATGTGTTTCTAAATCCTTAGCCAATGCAGAGAATTTAACATGTACAGGAGAAATGTGCACTCTGTTTTGTCCATTAAACTACCCTAGCACTCTGATTGCTGATGGTACCATGTGCTTAAGCAAAGCTGCACTTGTGAAATTCCAGCAAGGATGTTACCATAAGATAGTCAAGCCTTGATATGGTCATGCACCGAACAAGAGTAGCAACAACACCTACATGTACAACAGAACTGATATTTCTTAGATTATAATACGAAATTCTGCATAAGTGACTCGCATGATCTTCCTTGAGCGAGATGGATTAAAAAATATCCTGTGATTTGTTTTACAGTTGAGAAGAATTGAATGACTGTGTTATCAATATTCAGACTAAGATTGTTAACATTTAAGACAATGCAGATGCTTGTTACTGTAGTTAAATGTTGTGTGTGATACATGTACATGTTGTCCTACATGTACTGTTACAAGTTACAGGTATCGGTATCAATAAATATTCTTTTTTTTTCCAGGGATTGTTCATTGAATTACAATATATTTGTTCATAAGACACAAATTGAAATAGATAAAGATGAGAGAATATAAGATTGTTGTCCTAGGAAGTGGTGGTGTTGGTAAATCAGCTCTTGTAAGTATCATTCACTCACGCACAGAGCTATTTTATGGCAAGCATAGTTTTCATGGTTTCATCATTTACCAGTAATTAAAATTAGTATTATATTAGGCTTATCAAGAGATCCTATTTCATATTAAAAATTTATAATGATGCATACATGTACAAATAACTAGGGGGGTTGGGATGGCCTAGTGGTCTAGAGTGCCGCGCTTTGACCTCTGGCAGGCCAGTCACCTCTGGCTTGCGGCTGTGGTTTTGAGCCCTGGTGTAAGCGTACAGTTGTATGTGGCATGGAGATAGGGGCACCTTCTCGACCTCGTGAGTTTCTTCCGGGCACTCCGGTTTCCTCCCATTGCTAAAGACCCCTATGCGCAAGCAAATTATTGAAATAAAATGAAACCATATGTTAGTCCCGAAATGACCTAGTTTGTGTCGAGTGGACCTTAAACCCCATTTCTCTCTCTCTCTCTACAAATAACTATAGGATATGAAGTAAAAGAAGAAAAAAAAATGTGGGTGTTCTTTGACAATGAAAGATGATTATAAAAAAAGACCTTCATGTACATCTTGAGTCGATGCGATGTTGTAATCTGAACAAAACTGTAATGCAGACTGAAAGTCTATATTTGCCTTTTTAATCAGGAATATTTTGCCTTTAACATACCACTGTGGCAATATTTCAATTTAATTAAGAATATATATTTTCTATTTTACAGACAGTGCAATTTGTACAGGGGATATTTGTAGAGAAATATGATCCTACTATTGAAGACAGTTATAGAAAAGTAAGTTCTCATTTCTATTTTCTGTGCACAAATTTTGAAATTAACTTTTTTTTTATGTTTTGCATACTATTAATTTGAAAGGTAAATGACATTGCAAACTGTAAATGGATATTTTCAAACCAATATCTTTATGTAACGTATCAATTAATCTCTTTTTTTTATAGCAAGTAGAAGTTAATGGATGTCAATGTATGTTAGAAATATTAGATACAGCTGGAACGGTAAGTGATAACAATTATTATGAAGTCTAGTGCCTCAATAATATAGGCAACTCTTTGGCAATGAAGCTGTTGAAAGCAGAATCAGTAGGCCTATTACTTGGTCCTTTGTTCAGTTTTCCGTTGCATCTTTCAAGATTGTAATTACTGACCATTAATGCCCGACATCTTTCTGGTTACATGTACTAATGTATATTCATTATCTTACCGCTAGTAATGGTTCATCAATTGTGATAATATAAATTATTGTCAGATGTTAGTAAGACCAAAATAAAAAATGCATGTGTTTGTTGTTTTTTTTTTAGCCAGAATCGTTGACCCTATACTTTTTTGCATATCCCGAGCCCTGTAATTTAAATTTCGGTATTTTTTTTTTCAAGAACCTTACTTAGTAATTTAGCTACATATAGCACACGGAAGAAAATAATAATAAGTAAATAAAAAGATTTTCCAACTAATGGCCCTATGTTTGGGGGCCAAGTACATGAAACTGTAAACACAAGTATTATTGTTCTTGGCCTATAATACCAAATTATATATGTTTCATCTAAATTTATGATCGAAACCTAATGATGGTATGGTTCAGTGTCTGAATAATTGGATTTTTACTTCCAAACACTTCTGGCATAGTGTCGACTAAAGTTTACACTAATTAACTTATTTGTTACTGATATCTTTTAAAATATATATTATATTGACACCAAATCAGGAATCCATACTGTCGTGAAATATCTCAAAGTTGTCAAAATGACTAGGCAGGTTTAATGCAAGTCTATAAATAATAATATAAACCTTACTATAAACACATGCTAGTATTTCATTGTTTACAGTGAGATAAGATAGATTATAATGTACAGGTGTAACACTGATTCATATATAAATAATATATAGTAAACAAATAGGTCAATGATAATCTGAACTCGAGATAATAATACATGTCATGAAGTTAATACTAATACATTATGTAGTTGTAAATATGATTTGAACAACAAATTTTTGAGAAATTCTGAAACATACAATACACATTATGATGTGAAATTTTTAAATGTATGCCTACATTTTTATTGCATATTCCTTGTATATAGTAATATTTAACATACATTAGCCAAACATACTAATTTCTAGCAGAAAATGCTCATTATTAAACTTGAATTGGATTGATGATGAATTGTTTGACAAAGGATTAAGTCCGGCAATCAAGACAGAATAAGTAGTTAAGGTACATTTTGGTGTATCGACGGTATAACCAACAAATACGTTGATCACTTGATTAACTAATCAATCCAGCTTATTATCAATGATAATCGAGTTGTGGTAGTTATGCACTCAGTACACTATATTAATTTTAGAATTTTTAATATTATTCACCATGTCTTGATGTCCAATTGAGTGTATTACTGATCGAACAATTTATGATGTTTGGAAAGTAGCGTCAGACATGTCTGGTATATATGGACGGAATCCCATCACTGTAGTAGATACTTCAATCTGATTGGTTTAAGACTTTGGAATACAATAACTCTTTCTAATTGAGATAGAATGATCAAACTTAGTGTAGGTTTATTAAGTGAATGCCTCGACAATGTTTGGTCATGCAAATTTACCATATGTCAAGCAGAAGTAAACAATCTGATTGGTTGAGACTTTGGAACACAATAACTTTGGTTCTAATTGGGTGAGATTGGTGAAACTCTGAGTATAGATTAATTATATATCAATACCTTGACTAAATTTGATGATGATAATTATCCGCTTTTAATTGGTTAGAATGTTGGAGCTTGGTGTAGATTTTCATTATTTTTGAATGTCTTGACTGAGTTTAATGATTAATATTTTCTGCTAAAGCTAAGCAGAGCTAAGCAATTTCATTAGTCAATGCTTTTGGACAAGATAACTTTGATTCTAACTTATGGACAGTGATGAAAATTAGTATATAGTTTTACGTCAAGGTACATGTACTTCAAAATCTTGAACCAAGTTCAGTCTTGAACATTGCCCTAAGATTAGATAATCATTTCGATTGCTTGATAGTTTCAAAAAGATAAATGTGCAATTGTGTGTTAACTAGTTGTTTTGGAATTTCGACTGGGGACATCAGCCTCACAGTTCGCTTGTTTTGTCAATTTAATAAGTGACACATTTGACATGCCATATGGAAAATTTCCTGTAAAATATCTGATTTTTGCTCCTTCTCAACAGTTTATGAAAAAAAGACAAAGTAACAAACAAATTAATATAGGATATAATAGATAACTAATATTTCCACTGACTGAGGACCAGTTTTCTGTCTAACCTATTGATATTATATCTTAAAGAGCACATAAAATGAGGAAACTAAATTCATTGAGGTTATAGACATTGGTTACTATATGCATTTTACGGCAGTTTAACATCGATCTGATGAAAATTAATTGAAAACACTCTTAATCCCCTCAGACGCCAGTGACGTCACAGTGACCGAATGCATATTCGGGATGTTTATTCCTTAATTACCTATATACACCCGGCGTGTGTATTCGTTAACGCCTGACTGATTCCTTAATCCCCCTAATTAAATAACAATTGACTACGGAATAATTTGTTTTGTAATTTAGAATTTGTTTTATAAAGACAGCCATATTCCCCATGTGTTTTTTTTTATCAGAATAAGCCGACCGTAAGCCAACAATAATTGGCTTCTGATTGAAACAAGATTGGTGTGAAATTGTTATAGCCGGCGCTACGGACATCTTTTAAGCCGATAGAAATAATCAATTGTCGGCTTTTATGAAACGAAATGATCATATAAACTTAGATCATCAACATTTGTATTATTCATCATTTTATCATACACCGAGCGAAATGGAGGCAGAATTTTCAGAGTTATCATGTAGCAGTAGTTCTTTTAGCTCGGGCAGTGTATCGGATACAGATACGTCGCGAGAAATGATTAATATATAGCGCCATATATGTTTGAGCCGTATTTATCTGACTGTAGTAGTTCCGTAGAGGATGGCGATGTAGAGAATACGGGATCTAACAAAACTTTTATTTTGATTTTGGCCCACGCGAAAAATATCGCTAAATCTGATTCTGGGTGCTGGAAACATGATGCGTCAAGTAATTATATAACGTGAAAATATTCCATTTATTATTGTACATAATGGCAAGTAAATATTTTTGTTAACGTGAAAATATTCCTTATTTGTATTGTATATTAGGGCAAACTAGGTAGCACACCAATAAAAGTAATACATTTAGGTCGTTGAGGTTATCGATCCAACCATTATTCTATAAAATATGCAATATGCAAATAAGATGGTTTGATTCATGCATGCATGCTGTCATCCAATATTAACTGTAAATTTTCCCGTGGTTAGACGCCTCTGACCAATCAAAAAAATTGTTGTTTGATCATGTACACCCTTCAACCGAGGATTCGAGCTTCTCGTGCGATTTTCTATAATTTAACTATAAGTGTTGTTTTAATGGTTTCCAAATAAAAAGAATTTACATAAATAGAAATAAATACGACACTACCATTAAAGAAATGTGTAGAATTCGGATTCTAAAATATCGGTATAAATTGAATATCAAACACGACGTTGCACCTGTACTTGACACTATTCTAATCACACGCAGAGGACAGCCGATCACACACACCCCCCCTCGAATTTCTTTCTCACATTCGACTAATTTACGCTAACTTTATTCGACTAATTTACGCTAACTTTATTACAAAAAAATCGTCAATACTAATCAATCAATCAACAATAATCATACGATCATACAAACAATACGATTAACTTTAATACAAAAACATCGGTGATTCGATCTAAAATCAAATAACAAAATAGTCAACGAGTACTAATCAAACAATCAACAATAATCATACGATCACACAAACAATACGATTAATCCACTCTTTCCGTAAGATTTCATCCTTGGGAAATTTATGAAACGGCGGTACATTATTCCCCTTTTCCTTGCTGGAATTTCCACAACAACTCTCAATAACACAACGATAATACGGCATCTTGAAATACACTCCGAAATATTCTAGTCACAAATATATAATCATATTACAACTCAAGACGAGAAAGGTTGGCTTTTGGTTCGTTCGTTCGTTACTGGGAGTTTAACGTCCACTTCCACCAAAGGTGATATCGTAGACTATTCTGCTTTTGGGGGGGGGGGGGGTACTGGGAGTTTAACGTCCACTTCCACCAAAGGTGATATCGTAGACTATTCGGCTTTTTGGGGGGGGGGGGTGTACTGGGAGTTTAACGTCCACTTCCACCAAAGGTGATATCGTAGACTATTCGGCTTTTGGGGAGGGTACTGGAAGTTTAACGTCCACTTCCACCAACGGTGATATCGTAGACTATTCGGCTTTTTGGGGGGGGGGGGGTACTGGGAGTTTAACGTCCACTTCCACCAAAGGTTATATCGTAGAATAATTCGGCTTTTGAAAATGCTTTGACTCATATAGTATAGTGATACGTAGCTTACATGTAAAATTACGAGTTAATGATTACACCAGTCAAATGTTAATTGGACCGACAAATATACACGTGTTAACTGGCGGTGTGTATACAGTGATATATTGACAGATAGTGATATATTGTATAGATTATGTGTAGTGCCTGTGACGTCACCAGCCAATCAACCAGATTAAGGTCATAATTGAAAATTTGAAAACCGTTTTTGGCTGTCGCATGTTTAAACGTTAATATCTGAATTAATTTTAATCAGATTGGAGTGAACTTGCCGTAAAATGAATGTAGTAACCCTTGGCTATCAATATGCAATTAAAAATTATTATTATATTTGGTCTTTAACTCATTTCTGATAGTGTATACACCATGTACATGTAACATCGTGGTGTGTTAATTACTGTAATAGAAGATAAACTAGATTATAATTGATGCAATGTAAGCACTTGTACATGTATGTAGTAAATTACACATACTGTAAACAGTAAAAGTAAACGGTTATAGATACATGTATTTCATTCATCAATATTATTGAGTTAACAGTTTACTGAGTAATGCTGTTTGTTCCATGAAACAATACTGGCATACATGGTGAACAAACAGAATTAATTAACATTCTCATGGAATAAACAATTTGAACATTAAGGATTATTTTTTTTCATAAATTCTCAAAAAAAAGTATCTTTCATTTTCTAAAACATACTAGATGATTAAAGCAGATTAATGTTATAATTTCATTAAACATATCAGATGAACCAACCAGGTTATTTTTCAACGTTCTCATAGAATAAACTTGGTATTTTATTAATCATTCAACAATAATCAACAATATTTTCCACTGTAGTTTCATTATCACTATCAGATGGGATGGACTAGTTGCTGTATTGTGTATGGAACTTTGATTGCTCAGAAAAATATAAAGTACCAGCAGTGATATACAGCATACATCCATCAACGGCTGTGTCCAATATCTAGTGGCAATAACTACATATAAAAATGATGAGATGTTCTAAATTTTGAAAAACCAAGGTCCTGTGTACATATTGGTGTGCACGTAAAAGATCCCATGGCAGTTTGAATTCGATATAAGTGTCGCCGTCGCGCTGCAGCCTGGGCAAGATTTCCCTCACAGCACACTGTATGGTGTATGCCCGTCTTCATTACCCCAGGTTAGCAGCAGAACAGTAGGACGTTAAACCCCAATTCATTTCAATTCATTTCCTTAATTGTTAGTCAATCATAAAAGCTATTGCCAATAGGGGCCTATCTAGTACATATAATTATAATATTGATGAGATCGTCTAAATTTCAAGACGAGTCCTCCTTAATAATTAGTCAATGATAACAAATACACAAATGTAAAAAAATCTATTCATAATTTTTTTATTGGTTAGTGAGTAATGAATATTTTATTTACAGGAACAATTTACTGCTATGAGAGATCTGTACATGAAAAATGGACAAGGGTTTTTGTTAGTTTATTCCATAACAGCTCAGTCAACCTTCAATGATCTTCAAGATCTACGTGAACAAATTCTACGAGTTAAAGATACTGAGGATGTAAGTTTAATCCACTTCTTTAGATTAAATGCTTAGACTTAGATTGAATGTTTTTATTGATAAATGGTTTGTTTTCTTAATACGTATGGTACAAGTACATTTTCACGCTCTCTAGGGAGGGCTATTTCTGATTGACAGACTGTTAAATTAAATTTATACCTTTTCATTTGAACTGATTACTGGTTTTTTATGTCAGACCATTTGAATGATAGTCTACGTATGATTACAGTTGGGGTGGTCAGAAGAGAATGAAATACGATTTGTAAATTCTGAATACAAGAAGCCATTGTCCTTTGCTAAGCACATTTTTATTATACATATATTGAACTTGCGTTGGGTATAGTAACTCTTCAAACACTTTGTGAAATAGATGCCTGTACACATTTAATGAAACACTCCCCTCTTCCTCTTTAGAAACAAAAAAAAAAAAAACTTTTGAAGCATACCTTATGTATTGTTTTGTTTAGGTACCCATGATTTTAGTTGGTAACAAGTGTGATTTAGAAGATGAAAGAGTTGTAGGAAAGGACCAAGGTGCTAACTTAGCTCGTAATTTTAACTGTGGTTTTCTAGAGACTTCCGCTAAAGCTAAAGTTAATGTTGGTGAAGTGAGTATTGATTTACCTTTAATATAGGCAACTAGCCCATGTCAAGTTGGACCATTCATCTCTGGTAATTTCTGCCCAGTGAGATTTGAATCAGACTGGTAGCTTTTTTTTTTGAGTGCAGCCTAAGCTATGTTTACAGATCGTTCTCGACAACTAAGTCTATAGTATATTATGATAAAGCTTGTCTAACTTTTGTATTTTGTGAATATTATGTCAACAAAGAATTTATATCTTGCTTTTGATCTCTTTATCAGATATTTTGTGACCTAGTTCGACTAATCAACCAAAAAAATCCAGAAAAAGTGCCAAAACGCAAGAAGAAATCCAATTGTGCTTTACTATAAATGATCAGGTATTTTAACAAACTATTTTCTGTTTCCAATCCAGCATTTCAAGTTTATTCGACATATTGTGTATATATGGACATTTGCGGTATTTAATTAAATTTATTATTTTTTGACATATCTTGACTTTCAGTTCCTAATTGAGAATCCTTATAATTTTGTTAAAGAGCCAGTCCCAGTTTTATCAGAAAACAATAAATAGAAATGAAAAAATGGCCTATTAACCTTATCTGAAAGTTTCAAAATAAAATATTTAGAAATTTGAATATGATTGCTAGATTTCCTTAGCATAGTTTTATAATGAATTTTCTTGACGATTATTTGCCACTGTACAGTCGTGGCCAAAAGAAACGGACCACGCTTGAAAATGGTTGGATTTCTTACTTGGTTTGTAAATTCATTTGATCATATATCTACCACCTGAACGCCGATTTGCACAAATGAGGTATCGATGGATAGGTTATGTGAAGTATGCTCATTACACATGCACATGCATGTTTGAATGATGACGTCATCACGGCTATGACGTCATCAACAACGCCCTAAATTGGAGTAGAAGCAAGCACCTTTTAAAGCCAACGGTGGGGGACACACGAAGTATTGACTACTGATCATCACCGATGTTAGTTTGCATGGATGGTAGTTTGCATGTTAAGTAATCATTTAGAAATGAAATAAATGGTCCTTGATCGAATTTTATCTCAGTTTGGTAATAATTTCTGCCACCATCCCGATGTTGCTAGATTCTAAATCTTCAGTACACTGTCATGACGTCATAGTCGTGATGACGTCATCATTCAAACATGCATGTGCATGCGTAATAAGCATACTTCACATAAACTATCCATCGATACCTCATTTGTTAAAATCGGCCTTCAGGTGGCAGATATATGATCACATGAATTTAGACGGAAGAAATCCAACCATTTTCAAGCGTGGTCCTATTCTTGTGGCCACGACTGTAACTTGGGCAAGTAAATAGAAATCTTAATCTTGGCAGTTTTGCATTTACTGCCAACCCTACATGAAGACTGAAAGTTCTTATTTCTTCTGATAAGTATATAAAGCTTCAGATCGTTTCACTAAGAGGGGTCTTTTTATGGTAAGCCAGTTTTATTCACTAATCTCACACTGACCCTTTAATGATTATATTTCAGATATGACCCTGGCTGATTTTGTTCGCAAGGTTGATGGAAATGTGGTTTTACTGGAAAGAAAACTCATTTTAAAAAAAGGCATTCAGTAATTACTATGGCAATATAATTATTATTGTTTATTAACAGTCGACTTATGTTCGTTATTAAATGTAAATGCTGTCTAAAATACAATTTTGATTGTGTTTCATATTAGCATTGTTTTTCTAATAATGAAATTCAATCAATTGTTTCCTTTGGCTTCAGTACCTTATATCCTATAAATATAGACTTAAGTTTTTTTTAATTTAAAGACTTCTATTTAGATATGAAACCCTTCATTGTATAAGGTGCCCCTACTTGTAATTAGTTTGTACATATATAATTAATTAATTAACTTGTATTATTAAAATTTGGTTGAAGGGTATGAAGAGGGTAGGATAACTTATAATTACTTTTAGTCACAACTAATTCAAAATATTTTTGCAAATTGAAGAAGATTAGCAAGTGAAGTATATCAAATGTACACTACAAATTACAAGTTTTTCCAGTTTTCTTTGAAATTTGTATGTGTACTAAATTTCTCACATGATTCATAGTTGTTTCCAAATATCATGCAAAATAAAACATTGATGACATTAATAATCATTACTTTTTTACTTGAACAAAAACAAATTGTGTGTTATTTGCTTGTTTTTGCTGATAAAACACATGCTATTTATATAATCTGTAGAACTAGTTGTGAGATCGTTTTGAGCTGATTGTCTTGGAGTGAAAGTTTGTTTTGCGATAGAGTTAGAGCGGACCATTTTCAATCAATTATTAGTCTTGTTAACAAATGTAAGAATTACCTGTAATGAATTGGGTTCTAATCATTAAGACCAGTATTACACTAACTACAGATAACGTTTGGTATAAGCTTAGTATGGACAACTGTCGTCATGAAAACCCTTGTTAAAACTGTTATATAATATTCATAACGATAATTCTTTGTTTAATAATCATTTTCTATTTATTGTTGTAGTCTCTATTATAGCCTTTTTACCAACACATTTAATATTGTTATTCCCTTAGATTTTAATTTGTTACTTAAGGGTGTGAGTGTAGAGTATCATTTTAAAGTCATTTGTTATTAGACATTGGAAATTAGAAAAAAAAAAAAGAATACAAAATTCAAATATTTTGAAGTTAAATTGATATTTCATGAATATGTGAAAAGAACAACATTAATCCTGAATATGTCTTAAATGGAATCCAAATTCAGCTTGTTATCCTATGGAAATGTACAAATTGTATAAAATGGTTGCTGTATTTATAGTCTGATTTTAGAGAGTTACAGACCATGTGGCAGTGGTTACATGTATGTTGAAGTTTGGGAATATTGACAATTTTATTTAGTTTATAATATAATTTGATCTGTTTGGAACAATTTGCTTATTAAATGAATAGCATGTGAGGATTTTTGTTCCATTTTTACTCATCTATGATCTATTCTGGATTAATGCACACTAGTGGTCACTGTTTGATCATACTTAGTAGAATAGACGTGAGTGGGATAGGAAGTGGAACTCTGCAATAGCATGATTTTTTTCTTTTACAATCTCTATTATTATTAAAGACTGTATAACAAACCCATTATTTGACTTGTGCATATTGTATATTAATCAGTGTTTAAAGCTTGTGCTCGCGTATTATTGTTCTAAATGTAATCTTCATTATATAACTTGCCACACTACATCTAGTATCATTATTTTTCTTAATAAAAATAAAACACTGTAATTGAATAATATTAATAGTGTTCATGACTTATTTATCTTACACAATTAGAATGTGTAAATTGGTGTTAATTAGTAGGCCTATGCATGAACTAGAATGTCTAGTTTAATAATATTAACAGCTTGTGTCATCATTGTTTCCAAAACAGCATTTATAACATGTTGATAGTACAGATACAGCAGGTTAATGGCTATGCTATTAGAGGTTTATCATCTATGCAACCTATGGTTCATTAATCGCAGTTATCTCCTACTAAAAATTTTCTCCTGCTAATGGACTTCCAAATTTATCAGATCCTGTATTTTACATGTAGCCCTCTGTATTTAAAGGGGTTCACTCATGTAGAGCTGTGTGGCCTGGTGAATGGAAATGGATGTTTGCCGCCTGGGACGACAATACTTTTGTCATTCAAACTTAACATGTTTATTTTGTATATGCTTTGGTTACACGTGGAATGTGAGGGAGGGGAATTTTGGCCAGAAAGCATTTCACCTACTTGGCTTGGTTTTTTTTACCTGCATGCCTATATGTGCAAAGGAAGATATCGAATTTCTGTAACACCCATTTTGTCATTCCCACACAAAACATCCCGGATAGATGAAGATAGCTTGAAAAAATCTTGGAAGGTTTTGGTCACCCCACAGGAAAATGCTCTGACATTTACTGCAATACAGCAGATAAGTTGCCAGGCAACGAACCATGCGCCCACAACAGTTATGTCGTCCGGGCAGTCAACAAGGGTTGTCACATATTTTTTCATTTGTCAGTAAGGAAAACGTTTACAACAAATGAAAATCTTATTAAGAGTAATAGCCCATTAGGCAATTATCAAAAATGGTTAGAATTGTTTCGATTGTTCATCTCATGGCCTTTGTCCACAAGGTATTTCAAAGTGATCAGGGGTTACAACTCTGGCAGTAATTATTGTATGTCGCAGAAAATCAATAGGATTGTTCTTCTCATGACCATAAACACTGTGTATCGATCGAATATTAACTTTAGCCTCTAGTGCATTCACAAGAAATTGTGGACGATGGATGGGCGTATAAAAACAATACCCACAATCTATATTCTTCTACCTGTACATATAGTATTCCATTAAATACTTACACAGGAGGGAAGAGAAGTGGGGTTTATGATCCACTCAACACAAACTAAATCATTTTGGGACTAACACAGCTCAATTTTTATACGCCCACATTTTCATGTCCGTCCGTCCACAATTTGTTTGTGGACTCTCTACAGGTCACAATTCTTATCTGATTTTGACGAAACTTGAAATATAGGTTTATCCCCATAAGATCTCGGCTGCTTTTGATATTGGCATGTATCGGATCAAAACTTCATGGATTATGGCCCTGATTGTACGAAAAATCACGTTTTTAGCTTGTGGACCCTATAGAGGTCACAATTTTAATTTGATTTTGATGAAACTTGAAATTCATGGTTATAACCCAAAGATCTTGTTTCCTTTTGATATTTGTGCCTATCGGAATGTAATTTCCTGAATTATGGCCCCTGATTGTCCGAAAAATCACCCTTTTTAGCTTGGGGTCCCTCTGGAGGTCACAATTATTATTCGATTTAAAAAACCGTTTGATTATATCACCGTTACACCCTAAGGAAGGTCGAGTTCGAATTTCGGGAAAATCGGACCAAAATTGCCATACAAAATGGCCGCCGTTTGTACGCGAATACTGTTAAAAAATGGTATATCAAGGTTGTGGACCCGGTAGAGGTCACAATTTTAATTCGATTTTGATGAGGAAGGTTGAGTTCGAATTTCGTGAAAATCGTACCAAAATTGCCGGATGAAATGGTCGCCGTTTGTACGCGAATAGTGTAAAAATATGGTATATCATGGTTGTGGACTCTCTACAGGTCACAATTCTTATCCGATTGTGACGAAAAGTCACATTTCTAGGTTGTGTACCGCCACACCATAATCATTGTCGGCTTCGAATTTCATGAATATCAGATTGGAACTGACCAACAAAATGGCTGCTGCCAATACCATATGAAATACAGGACTTAATGATTTAGGAAAAATCACTTTCGTTATTGCTTGTTCTCTATCCATCTCTCGAAAATGTGGGCGTATCCTGCCTGGCAGTGCCAGCCTATCTTTTTTCAATAATGCGCTTGCACACACGGAGGACCCGGAAAACCCCTATATGAGCTTGGGCAGGCAACCTTACTACTTGTCATGTGAGTATGGGCTTGACCCTTGGCAGTTGATTCAATGGCAAAGCTTCAAGTTCTACAGCACATACATTATTAGCCCACCCAACTCCCTTTGGAGAGAGGAGACAGTTCCAGATCATTTGGGGACTCACATGTTAAATCTTTATGCAGTACAGAGGCCTTTTATAGCTGAGGCTATATCAAAGAAGTTGAAAAAATAAAATGGGAGATAAATGCTAAAACCAATGAGAAACATAACGCTGACGCTACAATATAATTCCACATTCCTGCTTTGATTGATATGGTACTTTGTCAAGAAGGCTAGGCGTTTGGTTTGTTTAGCATCGTGCCTCAACATCAGTAGTTGCCGTCCTTAGAGTATAAGGAATAAGTATACCAAGATAAACCATTCAGAATTGTGGCTTTCAGATGCTAAAGGCAAAAGGTGGGCGTGGTTCTGCCCCTGGGGGTCGGGATATTCACCAAAATCAATAGTGGACGCCCTCAGGCTATAAGGAATACATATATGCCAAGTAACAAGCTGATTCATTCAGAATTGCGGCCTGTAAACGACAAACAAAAAAATAGGTTGCCAGGCAACGAAACATACGCCCACCAGCAGCTAAACCGACCGGGCAGTCAACAAGAGTTGTCGCATATTAAGTAATTATCAAAAATCATTAGAATTTGTTTGGTTTTTTATAAAGTTCTGGCCCATGCTAATGTCTAGTATACGAAAAATTTAATATTATGGATTTAGCTGTACAATTATCAAAAATTCATTGAAAATCAATATATTTGTTGGTCTCAAGCCATTAAACTCTGTTTCAAGTTTCATCAAAATAAAATTAAAATTGTGACTTCTACAGGTCCACTTGATATACAATATTGTTACACTATTCGCGTACACGCAGCAGTGTAACAGTGATATAATCAAATGGGTTTTTTTTAAATTGGATAATAAATGCGACCTCCAATGGGACCACAAGCAATAAAAGGCGATTTTTCGGACAATCAGGGGCCATAATTCAGGAAGTTAAAATCCGATATGCGCAAATATGTAACCAAGACCTTTAGGTTATAAACATGTATTTTAAGTTTTATCAAAATCGAATTAAAATTGTGACCTCTATAGGGTCCATAACCTTGATAAACATATCTTTACAAACGACGGCCATTTTGTCTGTCAATTTTAGTCTGATTTTCATGAAATTCGAACTCAACCTTCATTACCAAGCAACGGTGATATCATCAAACGTTTTTTTAAATCGGATAATAATTTTGACCTTCAGAAGGACCACAATCTAAAAAGGGTGATTTTTCGGACAAACAGGGGCCATAATTCAGGAAGTTAAGATCCGATGGGCGCAAATATCAAAAGAACTAAGATCTTTGGGTTATAAACATACATGTCAAGTTTCATCAAAATCGGTTCAAAGTTGTGACCTCTATAATATCCACAAGCTAATAGCGTGATTTTTCGTACAATCAGGGGCCATAATTCAGGATGTTACGATCCGATATGCGCAAATATCGAAAGGAACCAAGATCTTTGAGTTATAGACATGCATTTCAAGTTTCATCAAATTTGGTTGAAAATTGTGACCCCTACAGTGTTCACAACCTTGACATACCATATTTTTACACTTTTCGCGTACAAACGGCGGCCATTTTGTCCGTCAATTTTGGTCCGATTTTCACGAAATTCAAACACAACCTTCTTTATGGTGATATAATCAGACGGTTTTTCAAATCGGATAATAATTTTGGCCTCAAGAAGTACCACAAGCTAAAAAAGGCGATTTTTCGTACAATCAGGGGCCATAATTCAGGAAGTTATCATCCGATATGCGCAAATATCGAAAGGAACCAAGATCTTTGACTAACAAAAATGAATTTCAAGTTTCATCAAAATCGGTTCAATATTGTGACCTCTACAGTGTTCACAACCTTGACATACCATATTTTTACACTTTTCGCGTACAAACGGCGGCCATTTTATAAACATGCATGTCAAGTTTCATCAAAATCGGTTCAATATTGTGACCTCTACAGTGTTCACAAGCTTAAAATGTGATTTTTCGTACAATCAGGGAGCATAATCCATGAAGTTACAGTCCGATACGTGCCAATATCGAAAGGAACCGAGATCTTGGGGTGATAAACCTATATTTCAAGTTTCATTGAAATCCGATAAAAATTGTGACCTGTAGACTGTTCACAAACAATTGTGGACGGACGGACGGACGGACAGGGGCGACGACAATACTGAAAATCTAAGGTACAAAATTTGGCACAGTATTACAAATACAGTTAAACAGCAGTAAGATTCAATAAAGCTAATATAATTACGTAAATTCACTGAGAATCAACAAATATAGGCTGGCACTGCCAGGCAGGATACGCCCACATTTTCGAGAGATGGATAGAGAACAAGCAATACCGAAAGTGATTTTTCCTACATCATTAAGTCCTGTATTTCATACTGTATTGGGAGAAGCCATTTAGTTGGTCTGTTCCAGTTTGATATTCATGAAATTCGAAGCCGACAATGATTATGGTGTGACGGTACACAACCTAGAAATGTGACTTTTCATCAAAATCGGATAAGAATTGTGACCTGTAGAGAGTCCACAACCATGATATTCCATATTTTTACAAACGGCGACCATTTCGTCCGGCAATTTTGGTACGATTTTCACGAAAATTAGAACTCAACCTTCCTCATCAAAATCGATTTAAAATTGTGACCTATACAGGGTCCACAACCATGATATACCATTTTTTTAACAGTATTCGCGTACAAACGGCGGCCATTTGTCCGTCAATTTTGGTCCGATTTTCCCGAAATTCAAACTCAACCTTCCTTACGGTGTAACGGTGATATAATCAAACGTTTTTTTAAATCGGATAATAATTGTGACCTCCAGAGGGACCACAAGCTAAAGAAAGGGGGATTTTGCGTATAACCAGGGGACATAATTCAGGAAGTTAAGATCCGATATGCGCAAATATCGAAAAGAACAAAGATCTTTGGGTTATAACCATGAATTTCAAGTTTCATCAAAATCAAATTAAAATTGTGACCTTTACAGGGTCCACAACCTTGATATACCATTATTTAACAGTATTCGCGTACAAACGGCGGCCATTTTATGAGTGGATATTGTTGTTTTAAATTTTGATTGGTCAGTAGTCCATCTACCAACCAATCACTAGCTGCCCTACAAAAGCTTTACATTTAAAACCAGTGCCAATATTGGACCAAATATGTTTACATAACGTTACGTCATGACTCACGATTTTATTATGCCTAATTAACACGTACTGCATAAAGATTTAACATGTGAGTCCCCAAATGATCTAGAACTGTCTCCTCTCTCCAAAGGGAGTTGGGTGGGCTAATAATGTATGTGCTGTAGAACTTGAAGCTTTGCCATTGAATCAACTGCCAAGGGTCAAGCCCATACTCACATGACAAGTAGTAAGGTTGCCTGCCCAACCTCATATACCTTGATATACCATTATTTAACAGTATTCGCGTACAAACGGCGGCCATTTTATGAGTGGATATTGTTGTTTTAAATTTTGATTGGTCAGTAGTCCATCTACCAACCAATCACTAGCTGCCCTACAAAAGCTTTACATTTAAAACCAGTGCCAATATTGGACCAAATATGTTTACATAACGTTACGTCATGACTCACGATTTTATTATGCCTAATTAACACGTGCATAGCAGAATACTGCAGTAAAACTAATTGCGTGACAAACAAGGCTATCAAGTCGAATGAAATTTAAACAATACTGTTTGGATACGAACATACATTCACCTTTCTTAATAACTTAAATCACTGTCCAAAGTTTTAGGGAAGACCCAGATTAAACGAAGGACTGTCATGTTGCTGTACTTAAGTGATAGCTTTCATTGAACGGAAAGAATAGACACACTCCCGCATAAGTTCAAGAAACAGACGCTATTCCAGCAATGGCCAGAGAGGGATTGATTTGTTTCGCATTCAAGCTTCAGACGAGTATTTTGAATTAGGCCCCGGCCTCGAAGGGCCTGGAGGATAGGGCCCTCAAAACAGTATAGCCTCCGCCATGATTAACCTTAAAACGCCCCTGATGCAGTAGTGGGAGGAAAACCATGAGGTTAGACCAGAGAAACTCAAGTTATATGCAAGTATCTGATCAAAACCACAATTACAGACCTGATCTAAAAGGCACATGTATATTTCTTGGCCACCTACCAATCTGAAGAAGTCACAATGGCAAACTGAAAATGTTGAGAGAAAAAAACCCGAGAGCAAATTCTTATTTTTTTTTATCACAATAATTCTACAATTAAAGTTATTCTTAAATCTTAACAAAATTTTGATTTAAAAGCTAGGCCTATTATTTGCCGTACAAGGTATGTGATACAGCAACAAAATGATGTCCTTAACAAATACTATAACATTTAAGTTCATGTGCATGTTTAAAGCCAGTAGGGTACAGTTATATATTAATGTAAGTATGAATATTCTACAATGTGTGGACATGATCTGAATAATAATTTAAATTTACATGAATAACATTAAAATGAAGTAAAAAATATTACAAGATTTACAGGAAAAGAAAGTCTGGAGGGGAAGAATTACACAGATATACAAGTGATAAGAATTAAAGACAAGATATAATGTACAACAAAGATATATGGTATATAATAATATATTTTACGAAATTAAACAACAGATAAAAAGAAATAAAATATTAAAAATCCACTTAAGTTATACATAATTACCTTTTCACTTTGTTCAAGCTAAATTCTTTCTTAAATAAGTTTTCATGGCTTGATATTCAGTAAATGTAAAAAATTTCATTGTCTTTTTCCAATAGATAGAACTCAATGACGATTGAATACTGCTCAGGTTATTCAATGGTTCAAGAGAGTGAATGCCTGCGCAAGTATTTTACGGCAGGGGTGAACCATTGAATAAACCAAGCAGTATTCAGTGGTCACCAAGTTCTGTTTTTAATCTATAACTACATGCAATTCTCAAAATACACTGTACTATCTAGATTATCAAAACAAAGGAATTCAACCATAGGTTATTCAAAGGCTGTATTCAATAATCTATGCTTGTATTTGCATGTAATTATAGAATAAAGTTCAAATGTATGTAATAGATATGTAAAAAAGTTTAGAAAATAATCTTGTTGCCTACAGAATACCTAGTTTAGAATGGTCATATAAATGTGATTTGAAAAGAGAAAAAAAAAATGTGTGTAATATAGGTGGAACGAGAATATGGTCCTTATAATATATTTTACTTACAGTGATATAAATTATTATATTTACACACATATCTTAAAACCAGATTCCACACCTCCTAATTTCATAATTCTATGCAGTAGCTTAGTCAAGTGCCTATACAATCTGATTAAAATACATATCCTATTTCGATTCTTTTTTATAGTTCAAACTTTTGTTTTACTTGTCTTTACTACACTAGGATCTAAAATAGTAGTTATATAACTCGTGTTCTGCATGAAGTTAGCGAATAGTCAATGAAACGATCGTTTACACTGAGTTTTTGGTGTGAGGTGCACAGAACTGTGGATAACCGACGAGAAACACCACTGCTGATTGGTTAATCAAATGTCTGATGTCATAGGGTCAAAAGCTGCTTGCATAACCTCGCGCCATGGCGTGACCTTCCACTACAATTGGTCAGATCTTTACCTAGTGTAAGCCATTAAAAGTACAATAAAAAACAAAACAAAATATATATCTTTAATTTAATCAGATTGGCGTGTATAGCCAGGTGGCATCCTAGAAATCCGTTACATAACGGTGTACAGTCTCCTCATAATTTGTTTTTAGTTGTTGGGGTCCAAACACAGAGTGTAATTCTTTCCCAAATATTCAAATTAGATGACAACATGGGACATATGACATAATATAACCCTTAAATGGTCGCAGTTATTAATTGTGATTGGTACTGAGCAAAAATGATTCTCGTACATAAATTAACATAAATATTCTTGTTTTTGAAAATCATCTACCAGTATGAGTGTGATCTCAGTGACTATCTATGCTTCCTTACAGTGACAAATATTTTTGGTTTTAACACAGTCACACAAGGCTAATTATCACCCAAAGACTTAAGTTTGTGTGCCAACTTCGGTATTGATTTTGTGAACTCATTAATAAAGTCAAATCTGATTAAAATATGAACTATTATGAACAAACTTTATACAATGTAAATCAAACCTCATCAATAATGCATAATTTCATTGATACGATTGATGACCTACAAATTAAATGATATGTGTACCGTAAAAACATTTTCATAGAAAATACTTCATTGTTATCATCACAGTACTAACGCCACTATATACATGTACTGCTACCATGTTTACCCATACCACAGTTATGGTGGAAAACATTTCCAGTAAATATAACTGCAGTTACATGTACATTGCAAGCTATCTTTAATATTATTTATTAATGTAATTAGTTCACATTACACAGATCTGATTCTTTAAATGTAAATTAATTCACATTATACAGTTTACTGTTCTTTATTTAAAAGTTCACATTACACATGTTCAGTTTACTTTCTATACTTAACAGTTCACATTACACAGTTTACTATTTGTTATTCAAAAGTTCACAGTTTACTATTCATGAATTAAAAAGTATACATCACACACAATTTCCCTACTCATTCTCAGATCACATTACAAAACGTCCTGACCAATAATTAGATGACATTGTAATTCATCTATTTCTTTAAAGAAATTAATTCCCATTACACAGTAACAAATTATGTAAATTAATTCACATTTCAAAATCATCATGTATTCAAAACAGGATGTTTAACTGACATACAAATTGCACTGACATATCAACTTATTTTTTAAAATTCCTTCATTTCACTTCGCTGTAGAAACAGGATTGCTATCGGCCTGCATATTGCCTGTTGAGCTCTGCTCATGTGATTGGTTGGGAGTCTGGTTCATTCCACTGGCGATGGAATTTATCTGTTGGGCAGCCACAGATGAAAATGGATTCATCATGGGCATATACATAGAGTTGGGGGAATTGTTATACATAAAAGGATTCATAGGAGTGTTCATGTAAGGCATACCATACATTCCTTGATGATGCATAGGAACTTGTGGGGATGAGGTGGTGTTAGTTGCTGGTTGTTCTGTTGGCTGTTGACTGCTTGATGTGGTTGGACTAGACATCTGAGACATCATTTGTGGCTGAATTCCGCCCATTATTCCTGGATTAAAACCAGACATTAATGGCATACCACCCATATGCATGCCCATGCCTGGCGTCTGTCCCATCATTGGATAATTATGTTGCGGGAAATAAGGGAAGAAAGGATTAGCGGGCATATTGGTGTAAGGGTTAACATAATTCTGGTCCATCATTGGTGATGCTTGCTGCATGCCACTATTAAATGTACTATTATTAAAGTTGTTAGAATGACCAAAGTTTCCCATTGGATTATAGTTATTTCCAAAATTATTGTAAGAACTTTGATTGTTTGAGCTTCCTTGATTATTCTGAGAGTAGTTGGGGTTGTTGCTGTTTGCGCTGGCATTGGTGGTATTATTCTGACTGGTATTGGTATCATCAGTGATCATGTTGTTCTCTGAGTGATTACTGACTGACATATTAGGTGGACCAACCCGTTGACTCGTTCTCTCAGACGAAGACTCCAACAATTCACTAATGGAATTGGCAGATTGATTCTGAAGATTGTAATCTTGGGAATCGCTATCTCCATACTGGTTACACAAATCTAATATTTCACTTGCATTATCCATTTTATTCATGCTATTAGATCCACCAAAATTATATTCTTGATCGTAATATCTGCTGTTGCTAAAGGCATTTCGTGGATCAGAACTAGCATTGTTAGATTGAAAAGCATTATAATTGGGTCCTGGGTTTGAATTAATTGCATTAAAAACACCAGAGTTCTGAGCACTAAAACTATTGTTTCTACTAGAACCATGGAAGTTACTTATATTGCTGTCGGTGCTGTTACTTGATGTAACACTATATTGTTGATTAGTCAGGTTTGTGCTAGCACTAGGGTTCATGTCTTCATTGCTGAAAGGAAAACTGTCCATACTGTTGGATTGTGATGAGGAGTTAGGTGGTGTTTGACCAAGAATGTGGTTACTGTCCTGTGAAGTAGTAATGGTGGATGCAGCTGGTTTAGAGATGCCAACAGGTTTGTTGATCGATCCTATAGATAAGTTGAGAGAATCAAAATCCTTCGTACATGTAGAATCACTATCTGAAAAATAAAAATCTATGTTTTTAAGTGAATTGTTCATAGAACAAACAGTTGTCATTCAAGATACGCCAACAGTTTGCAAGAGATGGACACAGAACAAGCTAAACACGATTTTTCGGACAATAATTGTGGCCAATGATCTAGGAAGTTATGGTATATGTGCAAATATCAAAAAGAACTCAGATCTATGGAATATAAACATATACTGTAACTTTTAAAGGTTGAAACATCAGAAACAAGTGACTTTGATCAGTAAGAAATTGAGCATACATATTTACAAGAGTGAGTGTAATAAAAGCACCAGATACATGTAGTTATATTATCTTCGTTCAAAATGTCATTTTGTTTTCACAGCGTTTCGAGGGAAAATCTGATCAATTCTGTATTATATCTGCTTATACACGCAAAATATGCAGTGTTCACAAGTCAACGAACAGTCTCGGACTTGTTCGGAATATACAGGCGACATCTAATCACTGGTATATTATATAGTTGATACTGTTAATCTGAATAAAAACCAACTAAATCAATAGATCCAATGTTTAGTTGATTTAATGTATTAGAATATTAAAGAAGAAACTTTTCATTTTAGGAAAATTTCAACAATTGTTAGATTTAACAGGCCATAACCTCTTTGATTAGGTTAAAAAAAACCCATGACCACATATACCAGCTTTAATTGTTTACAATATGGAAATCTTTATATCAGTATATCAAACCAATGCTGTGACCCTGAATGGGACACTTGAAACCAAGGTTCTTAATCCATTTTAAAACGAACCGGCCAGAATTGGGTCAAATGAATCCCGGTAGGAAATGGGTCTTTAAAATTATACTATTCCTATTTCTATTTGTTGTTATTTTATACTGTCTTTTATCAATACTGTTTTATATTGTGTTTATAATCATATATTTCTTTTGTACAAGCACCACAGAGCAGCTCTACAAGCTGGATTCTGGCACTACACAAGTTCAATAAATTTATATTATTACCACCTACTGTTATCAACTTGTAAAAACTACCCAAATGAATGGAGTAAGGACTTATCATTATAGTCATTTACACACATATTTATTCTACAAATTCCCATTTTACACAAACGGAATATTTGAATAGCCAATTTATGAATTAGTTGGTAACCAAAATAAACAAAGTGTATTATATTGCCAGTACAGCGTGTACATAAATTGCTTCAATGGCATTTAGTAATTGAACAAGTCACACAGAATTTTTTAAAGTGTATAGCTAGAATGGAGCCTAAACTCTTAGAAATTCTAAATTACCATTAATATTCAACATTTGTGTGATGAAAGGCTGATTAAAAATGACAAATTATTCCATCTTACATGGAATTATTGCAACTTTGAAATGAAGTAAAGATCTTAGACTGTAATAGTTGTGTTCAGTTAGTATAAAGATTATCTTGTAATTACCTATGACTGAGTTAAGTGGATTAGGATTAACACGAACCATATATCCACCCCCATCCATGTTATTAGTTTTAATACTAGCAGTATCATTGGTACTAGACCTTGATGAACCAGTAAAAGTGACATTTGTGTCATTTGGTTTATCACTAGAAGAAGCCTCCGAACTATTTTCTGAATCTTGATCTCTCAGCAGAGCATTGACTGTGTCCGTCTGAGAGTAGATGGTAGACAACATTTCACTCTGTAGTAATTCTGCTGCTATTGGGCTCTTGGATTGAGTGGATGGTTTTGGAAAGGCTTTCACCATAGCACTATTATTGTTTCTGTTTATAACAATTTTTTTCTCCTTGCCGTTAAAAGCAGCACCACCACTTGAAACAATCTTAATATTGAGGTTAGCTGGAGATGATGAAGTGGCGGTACTTGAAGAAATGGATGGTATTGGTCTCGTTAATCCTGTAAAAACGAAAAATATTATTAAATACACTGGTGCCATCACAATGTATAACATCTTTAATATAAAAGGCTATCTAAGATAAGAGACCTTTTGTGAAAGACAGGTCAGTCTTGAATACTTTTTAAAGTTTTGTTTTTTTTGAGTCAGACAAAAAACCAATTTATACTAAATGGTCTAATAACACATGGTGGGTTGCCGAACTCCTGGTTATACCTACTGCTCTATTTGGTTTATGGGTGTGTGTAATGCAAACCAGTAGAACACCTGATACCCCTTCACATTCATTTGAAGAGCTGGCTCAGATAAAAAGTGCACATAAACATATGATACAGATACACCAACCGTTATATACAGACTACTTTGTAGCTGAGGTATAATGGTTTTTAGAAATCAGAACGAAAATTTAACAGCGGATGTCATTGATTTCATGGCTATGGCTCCCTATTAGTCCCTATGCTAAGCACAAATGTTCTAAAATATAAGAAAATTTGAGAAAAAATATGTCCCTCACAAGAGAGATATCACTAACAGTAAGAGTGAGTAAATAATTAAAAACAGTGAGAAATAAGTAGCCTACCTGTTGGTTGTGAAGCTGACAATGTGGTTATTGCAGATGATGATAAATTTAGTGGGCCAGGAGGTGCCATAGAGGGACCGGGTAAGGTCTTTGATCTTACAGCAAATAGTTTTTTATCAGCTGTACGTATATATACACCCTTCAATGTCTTAATGACTAGCACTTTCTGTCCTGGTGGAATCCTGTTCACAGCACCAGCCTGAGTAGCAGTGTTAGAACCTGGTAATACAATTTCTGAAAAAAAAAAACCCATAATAATGTACTAAGATTTTGTATAACATAATGCAGACATAAATACCAATATAAGCAGAACATCTACTAGACTTTTGATTGATTTTACTATGTGTACAGTAGAATTGTTTGTGGTCTAAGGGGAGATAATATATGGTCAGTATATTTTGTACAAGTAACCTCCCCTGATTTTCAAAAGAGAATTATTTCACATTATGAATCTATTTTTGAAATATTGTATTATTTTTTTCTTTCAACTTGCGCATGCACGCATGGCAACCAGGGTATAGAAAGTGTATAAACGTGTAATTACCTGTAGTTGTTATAACTTGATGAACTGACACACCTGGTCTCATTATACTATTACCTAATGGTGAATCTAGTTTCCCCCCTGCTTTAAATCCTATAGGTAATGGTGTAGATATCATAGGTTTAACACTAGCTACTGGTCGTACATATGCTCCTCGCGTATACGGTAACCTGAAAAGTATTATCATAATTAGTTACATATGAATTTGCAGAAAACATACTCTTGATGTAATGTAAACCATAAACAAAGCGTTATAGATAAATAAGTATTTTTTGAAGATTGAGAAACTTGCAGAAAACTGGCAAAATTATTTCTAAATGATGACATCCGGCAGCTAGTTTCATGTCAGTTTTTGTCTTTGTCTTCTGCACCCTAATTTTAAAAGTATGGGCTGTAATTAATTCCCTATACAAATGACTAACAATGAAACAGTGAGACTGATGCCCTCTGCCTTAATCTCTTATATCTTACTCATTAATAACTTGCACATTTATCTTTTTATCAGTACACTCACTTTCAGTCAACAAGAATCCTGTTCCAAAGTATCTACAGTTAAATATTTCATATAGATATGGCTCTTTGGACAGAAATGGGATACAATACTTCCACCAGGAAGATTAAAACTATTGTAATAATATGTCATTTATCTATTTTGATTCATACCAAGGGACCATTTTAAGGAATTTAAAATTCATATATTGGGATAGCTCATTCATATAAGTGTTTACGTAACAGTACCCAGAGATAGCCAAAAAGAACCACAGATATTGCAGGATAAATAATGACCATTTGAGGTATAGAAATGTGTGTTTGACCTTTTTAAGGTAGTAGTACGAAATTTTTACCTTATAATAACTTTGAATAGACTGTTTATTCCCATTACTTTTAAAATTATAGATGAATAATCAATGTGATCGATGGGAAAAAAATAGGTTGCCAGGCAACGAAACATACGCCCACACAGCAGCCAAATCGTCCGGGCAGTCAACAAGAGTTGTTGCATTTTAAGTAATCACCAGAAAATCATAATTCAAACTCACCCATAACTACGGTGTAATTGTGATATAATCAACCCTTTTTTTTAAATCAGATAATAATTGTGACCTCCAGAGGGACCACAAGATAAAAAGGGTGATTTTTCGTACAATCAGGGGCCATGATTCAGGAAGTTACGATCCGATATGGGCAAATATGCAATGGAACCAAGATCATTAGGTTATAAACATGTATTTCAAGTTTCATCAAAATCAGTTCAAAATTGTGACCTCTATAGGGTCCACAACCTTGATATAACATATTTTTACACAATTCGCGTACAGACGGCGGCCATTTTCTCCGTCAACTCTGGTCCGATTTTCACAAAATTCAAATTCTCTCTTCATTACCATGAAACCGTGATATAATCAAACGTTTTTTTAAATCGGATAATAATTTGACCTCCAGAGGGACCACAAGCTAACAAAAGCGATTTTTCGGACAATCAGGGGACATAATTCATGAAGGTATGATTCGATGGGTGCAAATATCGAAAGGAACCAAGATCTTTGGGTTATAAACATACATGTCAAGTTTCATCAAAATCGGTTCAAAATTGTGACCTTTATAAGGTCCACAACCTTGATATAACATATTTTCACACCATTCGCGTACAAACGACGACCATTTTGTCCGTCAATTTTGGTCCGATTTTCACGAAATTCAAACTCAACCTTCATAACCATGGAACGGTGATATAGTCTGACGGTTTTTTAAATCGGATAACAATTTTGACTTCCAGAGGGACCACAAGCTAAAAAGAGCGATTTTTCGGACAATCAGGGGCCATAATTCAGGAAGTTATGATCCGATGGGCGCAAATATCGAAAAGAACCAAGATCTTTGGGTTATAAACATACATGTCAAGTTTCATCAAAATCGGTTCAAAATTGTGACTTCTATAAGGTCCACAACCTTGATATAACATATTTTCACACCATTCGCGTACAAACGGCGGCCATTTTGTCCGTCAATTTTGGTCCGATTTTCATGAAATTAGAACTCAACCTTCATAACCATGGAACGGTGATATACGCTAACGGTTTTTTAAATCGGATAACATTTTTGACCTCCAGAGAGACCACAAGCTAAAAAGGGCGATTTTTCGGACAATCAGGGGCCATAATTCAGGAAGTTACGCTCTGATGGGCGCAAATATTGAAAGGAACCAAGATCTTTGGGTCATAAACATACATGTCAAGTTTCATCAAAATCGGTTCAAAATTGTGACCTCTATAAGGTCCACAACCTTGATATAACATATTTTCACACTATTCACGTATAAACGGCGGCCATTTTGTCCGTCAATTTTGGTCCGATTTTCACAAAATACGAACTCAACCTTCATAACCATGGGACGGTGATATAATCAAACGGTTTTTTAAATCGGATAACAATTTTGACCTCCAGAGGGACCACAAGCTAAAAAGGGCGATTTTTCAGACAATCAGGGGCCATAATTCAGGAAGTTACGATCCGATTGGCGCAAATATCGAAAGGAACCAAGATCTTTGGGTTATAAACATGCATTTCAAGTTTCATCCAAATCGGTTCAAAATTGTGACCTCTACACTGTTCACAAGCTAAAAAACGTGATTTTTCGTACAATCAGGGGCCATTACTCATGAAGTTACGGTCCGATACATGCCAATATCGAAAGGAACCGAGATCTTAGGGTGATAAATCTATATTTAAAGTTTCATTGAAATCGGATAAAAATTGTGACCTGTAGACTGTTCACAAACAATTGTGGCCGGACGGACGTCCGGACGGACGAACAGGGGCGACGACAATATACGTCCACATAAAAATGTGGGCGTATAAAAAAACATTATCAAAAATGTGATGGATGGAAAATAGCATTATCAAAAATGTATTGGATAGAAAAGAACAATAACCAAAACATAACAAATCTTCATGTCCAAATTGACTATGTTTTGTCTCTTTACTGTGCAAAGCGCCATATCCTTATGACTTTAATATAATGATATGCTAACATCATACCCTTGTTGATTTCTGATAATAGGTAGACCAACACCACCTCTATTAGGATAGAAAGCAGCATATGACGGTCGACTATAGGTTACACTCATCTTTTTATCTCGAGCATAACCTTCTTTAGCAAGTTGTTTCTCACGTTTACTCAGTCTCAATTCTTTACGATCTAACAGTAATGATTCATGTGTGAACGGAGGCTGAAAAATAAAAAAAAATAAACAGTCTCTCAGAGAAGTGTAGTATGATTCAGTCAATTGGTATATCATAACCTTAGGTATTGATAAAAAATTTAACCTTAAATAAAAAACCATAGTACAATTTTCAGTTTTCCTTCGAAAAGAAATTTCAGCTATATTTGAGATAAACCCCAAAATTGACTAGCTGGAAAGGTGAGAGTAAAGGATAAACAAAAAGTGAGTGTTAAAGCAAAAGCACATATAGATCATAAAAATGAACTATTCTTACCTCAGTCAGCCACTTTCCTTCTCTATTTAGAACATTTAGAATAACAGGATCTGTGTGTTTCTCCATCTTGTCAGAGAAATCTACTTCAGGATAATCCCGATCCTTAAATAGAAGAAATACAGTTCAGCATTGAAAAATGATAATGTTGCACATTACGGGTGAGGGATTCAAGTAATGTTCAATTTACCACAAGAAATCAAGTAGAGTCTAATGCTAATCAGTTGTCTTCATAGCTACAAATTGTGGTGCATGACACTTTCTATGCATATTCTTTCCAAATAGCCTGATACCTGGATAAAGTGAATATAAAACAATTTTACCTGAAAGACTAGAAGGTCGTTGGATGTTCGTCTCATATTATCTGGGTTCAGGTCATCTACCACACGATCTGTATACAATAAACATCATGTTTTACACATATAATCAATGTATACATAAAATATTGAAAACATCTTAAAGATATAATGTTATGATGCCACATATAACATTACAATATGAAAAACATTAAACATACCAGACATTTTCTGTTTATTTACTTGACGATCATAGATCTTTCGTTCAAGAGTATTTTCTGTAACAAATCGATAAATATAGGATTTCTTTTTCTGTCCAAAACGGAATACACGGCAAATGGCTTGACAATCATGACATGGATTCCAGGAAGCATCAAGAACTATAACTCTATTAGCTCCTATCAAATTAATACCTAAACATCCAGCCCTGAAATAAAATAAATGAGATTGTTAGCAAAGCATGATACAGATTTTAGGGGAAAATATAAACACTGACAACTACCTATTTAATCACCAATGATTGAGTGACTATTACTGATCAGACATGTGCAGTTAATGATAAAAAAAAAAATGAATCAAGACACAGTTTAACTTTAATATTAAATTTCTTGGTTTTCTGTATTATTTATCAAAGTACAAATTTTAACATTGTTTTTGCCATCCCCATATGACATTTAGAAAGGTATTACTTCTCAATTGAGATAAAAGCTATTTCATCATTAAGGACTAATGAACAATTTGAAACTATTTAAACTAATGTGTATGTTTACCTTGTAGATAGTAGAAACAACCATGATGTATTATTATCTGCTAGATTAAACTGATTTATTAACTTCTCTCTTTCTTGTGCTGATGTACTTCCATCAAGACCTACACATATAACAAACCATACACAATCAATTCATAATTATCAAACACAGCATTCATATTGTCCAAATAACAATATTACCTAATAATTTTATCATCAATTAAATTTTTGTTGATAAATGCTATAATAACATTATTGATGTCAAATTATTAGAAGAAGTTTACTAGACTGATACAAGTGAGAAAAACCTCTACTCATCTTGTGATGGCGAACAGAGCATGGTTAGGGAAGGATTCAAATCTGATCTACGCATTTTCACATTGCACATACAATTGCAAATTCATGTGTTCTGTGAGATTACCTGTATTAACTGAGGATGAAATGAAGTTAGCAAGGGTTTGGGATGTCATTATACAACCAAAATAAACTGAGATTATATACAAATCAATATTAGCAATCTGCTTAAAATAATAAACAACTTACGGAAATAAGATCTATTTTTACACCATTTTTCATTCATGTCTGGTCTTGGTACATTTCTTTGTGATAAATATTCTTCTATCAAATTTAATGTAAATAAACTTTGACTGTAGAAATAAAAACATTTATATTATATTTTTCTTATCATTATTCATTAGAAAAACATTTGAGTATCAACTCACATACATGTAGATCAGAACAAAACATGGCAGTTATAATTCGATGATCAGTAAGCAATAACGCCACAATAACTAGCTGGTGCAGAAAAGTAGGACGTCAAACCCCATCTCGTTTCATTTCTATTGCTTATTCTATCCTACCAAGTGGAATGTGGCTACCAATAGGTTACTAAACGGTAAAATTATAACTGCAAAAAAACATGAAGCAAACACATGACAGCCGCAAAGAAATGACTCATACAGGGGAGGTATTGATCTAATGTCCTAAGCCAGACAAATGGTGTTAAAATTCTATTAACTTTCTTTTTTACAATTTAATTTTGATTACCCCGATGAACAATAAAATCATTTGTGTTCAAGTCTCGCCTTCAGCTTTAATACTGTATACATTATGTCAACTAACCTGAACACTAGAATTTTATCTCCTATAGCTAGTGATTCTTCTATAATTGTATTTAAAAAAACCATTTTACCACTATGTTCTAATATACCTGGTATATAATCTTTCATTAAGTCATCAGCCTGAATAAACATTACAATTACATATTATAATAACATCTATAAGATTTTATAACACTGTGTTAGGCCTTAGATTTATTACTGAGATAAGTTGTTCAAATTAAAACTATCAACTTACTGATTTGTTTTGATTTTTCTCCAATGGTGAGATGCCAACAGAATTGAATTTGAAATATTATTTCAGATATCCTTATCATTTAGCGTTGACAAATTGTTCCAATAAGTTATTCTGACGTTAACAGTGCCATGCCGCTCCATTCTGATTTTTTCAAGAATCTAGGGGGAGGGCAAACCCACGGAAAATATTGTCAAATCCTAGTAGATTTAATGATAGACTGACTACTAGTGCTCCTACGGCTAGTCGTAAAGCCGCAAGGTTAAATGGAGATGTCCCCCATTACACCGAGTTGTGACCGATTATATTCGTCTTTATAACAAAACTTGTCCACAGTCCTTTTATATTTGATGTTTGAAAATAATAGAATGTAACAGTTGTCCTACGAAGTCAACGCCTAAAAACAATACTATTAATAGCACTAGTCGTTGTCATACGGCAAAGTCAATGGACTTGGTTCTGGTTTTAGCTATTGTTAATCCAATTTCTAGCTGTATTCTACCTTTTTTTTTTATCTATCTAAAAATCTAACCACCATTCAAAACATAATCAAAAAGGCTAAAAAATGACGTTATGAATGATCATGGTAGATTGGTAACAACATTCAACATGTTTCATATCTCGTAAATTCTCACGAGAATTCTACTTTGTATTTCCGGCATTTATAGATTGATTTTATCGAATGACTTGCACCTTTTGAAGAGCTCTGTTTTGTGTGTAAAACTGATACCAAACCGGTTAATAGCTATGGTTATTCGAAATAACAAAAAGTTTTGACCGTAGGAGCACTACTGACCACAGCAGCACAAACTAATCCCTCTAGACAAGAATTCAATTCCCATCACAACTAACGTGTCATTACATTATTCAATTAATTTTACCCATTCATAAGTTATCATGCCATCTGTTGTTATATCTTTCTTTGATTTCTTCTTTCCTTCGTTTCCTTCCAGATCTAAATCATCATCTGCTGATTGTTTTTTCTGTGTGACTATTTTATATAGAACATCTGGATGATTCCATATCTATAAATAAAACATAAACAAGTGCAAATTTTTATAAACACTCATTTTATTATGTTAGATTAGTGTTTACTGAATAGAGTTTTGGGTAGCAAGCATACTCTACGCAGCAAACCCCAGTATGCTGACTACGATCAGCAATAAAGCATTCCAGTAGTCATTTGGAAGCTAAAACAAGGTATTACTGTGACTTACATGTCTTCTAGAGTATCTTGAAGAACATAGATCAATAATAACATCATCTTTTCCATAATTTTCTTAGGATCATTTTTTATTTGATTGTATATTGAAAATTGTTAAATAAAAAAAAATATATATTGTTCACAGTAACTTGAATACATTGTATTTGGTAGTGAATATATTTTCATGTCTATTTTTTATGTATTTCAACTCTTGAGTGTCCAGGAAAGATATCTCCAAGGTTAAATTCTCTGAAATACTAATCAATTGAACTGCCAGAACCTTAAGAGAGAGAGAAATGGGGTTTAACGTCCACTCGACACAAACTAGGTCATTTTGGGACTAACATATGGTTTAAATTTTATTTCAATAATTTGCTTGCGCATGGGGTCTTTAGCAGTGGGAGGTTGGACAGGCGACCCTTCTCCTTGTCAAGTACAACCGGGATTCCACACCACGCCAGTTGACTCAATGACGGGCTTTATGATACAGCACGCCCTTGCTAACCATTCGGCCATCCAACCCCCCAGAATAGTAAGTCTTGCGTACAATAATAAAAAGATAGGCTGGCACTGCCAGGCAGGATACGCCCACATTTTTGAGAGATAGATAGAGAACAAGCAATACCGAAAGTAATTTTTCCTACATCATTAAGTCCTGTATTTCATACTGTATTGGGAGCAGCCATTTTGTTGGTCAGTTCCAGTCTGATATTCATGAAATTTGAAGCCGACAATGATTATGGTGTGATGGTACACAACCTAGAAATGTTACTTTTCGTCAAAATCGGATAAGAATTGTGACCTGTAGAGAGTCCACAACCATGATATACCATATTTTTACACTATTCGCGTACAAACGGCGACCATTTCGTCCGGCAATTTTGGTACGATTTTCACGAAATTCGACTCAACCTTCCTTACGGTGCAACAGTAATATAATCAGAGTTTTTTTTTTAATCAGATAATAATTGTTCGAGAGATAGACAGAGAACAAGCAATACTGAAAGTGATTTTTCCTACAATCAAAGGCCATAATTCATTAAGTTACAATTTGATATGCACAAATATCGAAAAGAATAAAGATCTTTATGTTATAAACAAGCATTTCAGGTTTCATCAAAATCGAATTAAAATTGTGACCTCTACAGGGTCCACAACTTTGATATACCATATTTTTACACTGTTCGCGTACAAACGGCGGCCATTTTTTCAACTCAACCTTCCGTAGGGTGTAACGGTGATAGAGTCAAACGTTTTTTTAAATCGGATAATAATTGTGACCCCCAGAGGGACCATAGGCGATTTTTCGGACAATCAGGGGCCATAATTCAGGAAGTTACGATCCGATTTGCACAAATAACGAAAGGAACCAAGATCTTTGGGTTATAACCATGCATTTCAAGTTTCATCAAAATCGAATTAAAATTGTGACCTCTACAGGGTCCACAACCATGATATACAATTTTTTAACAGTATTCGCGTACAAATGGCGGCCATTTTGTATGGCAATTTTGGTCCGATTTTCCCGAAATTCGAACTCAACCTTCCTTATGGTGTAACGGTAATATAATCAACCGTTTTTTAAATGGGATAATAATTCTGACCTCCAGAGGGACCACAAGCTTAAAGAGGTCATTTTTCGGACAATCAGGGGCCATAATTCAGGAAGTTACAATCCAATGGGCACAAATATCGAAAAGAACCAAGATCTTTGGGCTATAAACATGCATTTCAAGTTTCATCAAAATCGGTTCAAAATTGTAACCTATACAGGGTCCACAAGCTTGATATAACATATTTTCACACTAATCGCGTACAAACGGCAGCCATTTTGTCTGCCAATTTTGGTCCGATTTTCACAAAATTTTACCTCAATCTTCATTACCATGTAACGGTGATATAATCAAACGTTTTTTTAAATCGGATAATAATTTTGACCTCCAGTGGGACCACAAGCTAAAAAGGGTGATTTTTCGGACAATCAGGGGCCATAATTCAGGAAGTTACGAATCAATGAGCGCAAATATCGAAAGGAACCAAGATCTTTGGGTTATAAACATGCATGTCAATTTTCATCAAAATCGGTTCAAAATTGTGACCTCTATAGGGTCAACAACCTAAAAAAGTGATTTTTCGTACAATCAGGGGCCATGATCCGATACATGCCAATATCGAAAGCAGCTGAGATCTTTTGTGGATAAACCTATATTTCAAGTTTCGTCAAAATCAGATAAGAATTGTGACCTGTAGAGAGTCCACAAACAAATTGTGGACGGACGGACGGACAGGGCGACGACAATATACGTCCACATAAAAATGTGGGCGTATAACAATTTTAAATTTAAGTTCTTACCTTACAACAGACAGAGAAACTTTTTAATGGATTATTATTAGCCCAGGAACTAAGTCCTGTATCCGATATAGAAGCCATAAATTTATTATATAAAGCTCTTTGTATAGGTGACATTCGTATCATAAATACATATTCTTGTTTCTCTGGTAAACTTGAGTTTAGTACAGCATGGCCTCTCCTGAAAGACAAGTTTATATGTTTAAATAGCTAATTTGACAAGGACACTCTAGCTATGTTGAATTTGGTTCATATGATGTGTTATTTCCATGAAGAATGAAATGAAATGGGTTTAAATGTCATACTTTTCTGCACCAACCAAGCTTATGAAGACAGGCATATGTCATACAATAGTGTTCTATGAGGGAGAATTTTTACCCAAACAGCAACTGAATTCCAACTGTCTAGGGTTCTTTCACTTGCACTAAAACATGTTAAAAAAACACCTTGGTTTTCCATCCAATCAGGATGATTAGATGCAGAAACAACATTCAAAAATCCAGATAAACTATCACTGCGAAAATTAGGATAGAACCAAGGGGCCTCCAGATTTACGACCCAGCCCCTTTCAGTCACTGAGCAACTGTGGCCCTTTCCATTAAGACTGGGAGAAGCTCTATATACATAACAAAAGTCTGTGACAGCAAGACCTGGATCCTTTTTAACTTGAATTCATCAGGTCAAATGTAACTAAATTCAAGCTAACAGAGTACCATATTGCTACTACCTTTGTACAAAACCTTCTAATAAACTATGTAAAACATAGGCTCTATGTCGGGATAAACGTAGATCTTTTTCTGTACTATCAACGCATACACCATTAGCCATTGGTCGTTCAAACATGTTCGAGAACTCAGTCTTTGTACCAAGGAAATTAGGTCTTACAAAGTCAACCATACACCAGTACTCTAATAAGTTGTTTTGTAAGGGATATCCTGTTAGAACTACTCGTCGTCTGAAAAATAAATACACAAGTAAATGAGTCCTTTAATTCAAAATAGTGGTATTAGGTTTAATATTCATAAACAGTTGCAAATATATTATGGAATAATGGAAGATCAGATAAAGTATAATAGTTAAAAACTACATATATATAAAAGGGAATTTGCTGAAAATTTTAGATAAAGTATAAGATCAGATAAAGTATAATAGTTAAAAACTACATGTATATAAAAGGGAATTTGCTGAAAATTTTAGTCAAATTGCTCGACTGTGAAACAAGATATTAGTATATTAACGATTGATTTTACAACCGAGCTTCAGTCACCATTACTAAAGTCTCTACAATAAAAAATATAGTCTCGCTCGATAATTCATTTTTTGATTCAATCATCAACAGGCATTGGGCTGCAGATTGGAATTAAATCCGATGACAATCTGACATATAAGATGACAACGAGGGTTGATTATGCTCTTTACAAGTTAATAAAAGTCTAATTAATAGTTTATATAGGATTTCAGGCCTAAAGAAAGACCTGCAATAGGCAGATTTAGCTCTTGTCTATTCATCTTCAAATTTTATTTCAAATGTCAGAAAAAGTTTATGTACACTCCTAAAGAGTCTAGTGAGTTCCATATCATTTTATATCCCACTTAAATGACTACCGTCCTATATTTGACAACCTTATTAAAAACACAATAAAATTAGTTGGTATTGAGTAAAATATTACAATTCAATAATTCTGAAATGGATCCTCTTTAACACATGTTGAAACTGCATTATATATCTGCATTAAAGAAAACCCTTTTTGTGAATTCTACCAGCTGATTATCTCAAATAGGGTCGAGAATGTGCGATATTTGCTTTGGAAATTTATCAAATTTCACTGGTAAAAAGTAAATGTTATTTAATTACTTAATAACCATATGACACCTTGAATAGTGAAATGCGATGAATAATCATCCATGTGGCACTAAATAGTCCAAACAAGCCAAAAGCAAGGCTGACGTCCGACAATAAATAGATGATACATATTAATTAATTGTACATTTATCTTTTTGAAAAGGGTTGAGCAATCAAAGTGATTATCCAGCAGAAGATGTTCACAATTGAAATCAGTCAAGATTTGTGAGTACCTGGTAGCGAAAATCTAGACTAAGTGGCGTCACTTTCAATCAATCTTGACCAATTAAATTGCTTATAATTACTTAGCCTAAACAGGAAATTATCATCATCAAATTTAGTCAAGGCATTGATATAACAAATCTATACACCAAGTTTCATTACTTTCACTTAATTAGAACAAAAGTGATTGTGTCCCAAAAGCATCAACCAATCAAACTGATTATCTCAGCTTAGCCTAAGCAGAAAATGCTCATTTTCTAATACTCCATCAAGACATTCACTTAATAAACACCTACACCTACAAGTTTGAACATTCTACCTCAATTAGAAGAGGTGTGACAGACAGATGGACAGATGGATGGACAGGCATGAGAAACAAAATGAAAAAGATTCTCACTAGTCAGTGTTAAAATATTGAAAGAAACACAGTGTACTGTGAATATTCAAATCAGATTGAAATCAGTATCCAGTCAATATCATAGTGATATTGTGTTTATAAGGTCATGGGATGAGGAACAAACCAATCAAATCCTACCTGGTTTTAATATTTTTCAAAGACTGAGATATTCCAGCATGGCTATTTTTAATACGATGTCCTTCATCGCATATAACTATGTCAGGTCCTGGATTAACTAAAGCACCATATATATCTGAAATAATCACAACAATATTATTATTTGGTATTTATTCTTTCGATTTAACCAAACAAAATTATAATGTTGTCACTGACCCTGCAAGGTTAGGGATTTATTCTGTAAGATAAGGTTTTTTTTAACAACAATGAAATCCCCCCCCCCCCCCCGCCTTCCAAATTGAAATCATCAGTGTTATTTTTACTTGATTTACAATTAATCCTCAAATTGAATGGACCAAGATTTCATTGCTTGCACACAGTAGGAGGAATATTATGTAACTAGGCTTTCTCAAAATTGTGTTACCTTTTAATTGTTAGTATCTATTCATCTACATGTATCTATTTACTTACCTGTCATTAAGGATTTATTTTTATCTTCTTCATCAACATCTATAATTTCTGGTTCCATGGTTTTCTTTGAACGTTTTGGTTTAGCAGGAAATGAACGCTTAGATGACAATAGACGATACATCTCATACCCCATTAACATAACGCCTCCTTCTACTTTCCACTGACCTATAAATATACATTAAAAAATTAAACATTTTAGTCCACTTCCACAATATCATTTAATTTAGCTATCACTACGGTCTTATTTCTTCACCATCCAGGTTAATGAAAAGAGGTAGATGTCTGTGCTTTAGGGGAAATATTGCCTTGGCATGGACTACTCTTATTTTGATTTTTAATGGGGATCTTTAATGTGTTGCACATAGAACCTCAGTTTTTCATACCACCAAAACGACAAGACACTTTTCCTTGTCAAGTCCCCCAAGCTAAACCTTTGAAAGGGGAAAACCAAGTTGGAAAATCTTGAGAAGCTTTCTAAGCCAACATCTGGAACTGAGCCTGTGAGCCTCCCTAAAATTTCATCATACTGTAGTAGGCCAAGTGTGGATGGTGTTGATTTTAAATTAATATCTACTTACCTATAACTTTAGCTCGAGCCGATGTAGTTTTATAATTATCATTCAATAAGAAAACTTTAAAATTCCTCGGCAGAACATCAGTATAACCTGGTGGTACACAACTAGGGTCAGGAGCCCACATATTAAATTCAACCATCCAATTCTGTAGCGTGTTAATTGGCACAATACAGAGAGCACTCCTAGCTTTAGTGTATCTAAGATAAATTTCTATAAATGAGATCATTTGTATTGTTTTTCCTAAACCCATACTATGGGCTAATATACAACCAAATCCTGGTGTTGTCTGATGTCTTTCTAAAGATTCCACAACATTGTCATACAGAAACCTCACACCTCCAATCTAGCATTAAAAAAAACACAAAACAGAATATTTTGAAAAACACCTATTTATATTAACATTGAAATTCTAAAATGGTATTTTAGCATGCATTGCTTCAAACTGATCCCGCAGTGAATATTCGCTTGGCCGCTACAATCACTGATAAGCATGACATCGACGAGGCTTAATGAGTACGGCATATAAACTTTTTTACTCCGACAAATTAAATTCTCAAACATTTTTTTGAGGTAAAAGAAAAATAAATAAAGACGTTTGAAGTATTTGTAGTTAAAAAATATTTCCTATTTAGTGTAAATCGGCATTAAAATGAGTAAAATGCATCATTTTGCCCGAAGCAGTTAGGTGTTAAGTAAACATTGCACGAGCCGTTGAGCCAATGACTACGAGGCGTGCAAGTCAACGCACGTGTTTTAGACAGCCATCCGTTACAGGGATAATTCGTTAGTAATTCTCTGTGAAACAGGTTGGCATTGCTTATCAACGATGCATGCAAGTCTATGGCAAATATCATTCTTAATCTCAATGGCAGTCCAGTAATGTAGAAATTTAATTGACTATTCTACTTGTATATTGTGACGATATGTCAGTATTAGTAGTTTGTATATTCCAAATAATAATTATGGTATCTTATTCTAAATTGTCAAAATAATTATTGTATCTTATCCTAAATTGTCAAAGAAATATTTCCTAAAATGTGTAAATTAAATATCAAAATCCATTATATGATGCACAAACCTGATGTGGTTTAATGGCTCTAGCTATCTGTGGTGCTAGATATACATCAGGATCTTCTGGTGGATGACTCAGATTTACCAATACATGTCCATGTTCATCTCGACAGTTTATAGAATCATCTATATGTGATCCAGCATTGTTCATGTCCTCTTCTTCTATAATGTCTTCTTCTAAATTAGGTCTTACCATAACAATGTCTTCATCTTCATCAGAACTCAAAGTTATTATCTCTGTAAACAATAAACAAATGGTTCACATAAATTCCAAAGATGTCAACATAGAGATGGCAGTGTGAAATAAATAAAAACCTGTTTTAACTGAAGGTAGAATTGGTAGGTTTTTAGTTTTAATGGTCTAAAACGGTATATTTACTTTTTAGTCTGGAATGATGGTTTTTAATATAAATGTGCAATACAACAGTGAATTTACCTTTTTCATGTTCTTTATCTAAATCTTTATTATCTAGTAAAATAACATCATCATTCTTTGATGCTTCTGTAGCTTCATCTTCAGCAGCTGAAAAATAATATAAATTGGAGGACTGATTGCAAAAAAAAAAAAAATACTTATCAGAATAGTTGTCATACATTTATTGCTGATTTTACCAGTTGAACTACAAGTCATAATTAATTCTAGGCAAACAATCTATTTGTTTTATAAATACTGGTTCATTTTTAGATATCTAGAAATTGTAACTACCTATTATTTATTATAAGTTTCATATCTGTTTAGACTTTTGAATTTTTGTTCATTTCACCAAAATGTGTTTTCAAGTTTGTCACATGTTACCGGAGACAAAAAAATTATCATTTGTCCTAATTCAAACTAGTCCTAATTGACATTGAATAACGAACACCAGAAAATAAGTTTGAACTGCCATAAAAAAACTATCACAGCAAGCCAAGTCTGATGTCCCATCGCGAAATCCCAAAACAAATAGACAACACATATCAATTAACTGTACATCTATGTTCCCGATTAAACTTTGTCAAGTTTTTGAAGTTCAGGGTACCTGGTAGCGAAGCTTTACACTAAGTTTCATCACTCTCCATCAGTTAAGATCAAAGTTATCTTTTCCCCAAAACATCAAACAATGAAACAGCTTAGCTCAGCTTAGCTATAGCATTCAAATCATTCAACTATAGGCCTACACCAAGGTTCATCACTCTCATTTAATTAGAACTAAAGTTATCGTGTCCGAAAGCATCTAACATCGAATTGCCTACTTGTGCTTACCCTAAGTAGAAGGAGAGTTTACATTTCCCAAAAATTGTGATGCAAAGACAAACTTACTTTAATAGTCCCCTGCTTTCTTCAAAAAGGTTGGGGAGTGGGGACAATTACAACATGACAACAGTACAACTACCAAGACAGGGACAGCTTTGCATTCTAAATTTTTTCAGCAGTTTGTTCAGAAAATCTTACATTTCAAAACCAAAGTGTTTAATTGTTTTTTGTTACTTTTTAATAGACTGGAAACTTGTTCGGGACGAAAATCCTTAGCAAGAAAGTGGCAAAGGAAAATAGACACTAAATGATCCCGACAAAACTCTTCTTTGAAGGTACTACTATTAGTTTATTCAATCAATATTTAATAATGTTTCAATAGATGTGAAAACAATGATCAAGATTTATCATTTTAATAAAACAAAGAAAAGATTAATTAACAGGTAATCTCAGGTTTATTGTTTTTTCCACAGTTCATTTTATCTGTTTGGGGGGGGGGGGGGTAGATTATTAACTATTAATCACGGGGTTAGCGGAGGAACTACGAAGTAAGACAAGATGACATCATTCAACAATGGCCGTTGATAAAATGCTATTTTGCTAAATTTATTTATAATAGTGACTGCTGGTCCTGTAAGAGGAGTGGCCATTGACAAAAGAAATGAAACAATAGAATTTCTACGGGGGGCAGGGGGATTTATTGTGATTGCTTACAAGGAGATGTCGCTAAAAAAGTGGCTGCTTGTACAGATTCGACAAGTATATGCTATTTTTAAATATATAAAATATGTACCTTGCAATAAAGATTTGAGTTCTGAATCTTTCTCTTCTTTGGCTTGTTTTTGTACTAAACTTTTCTTCAGTTCATTTAATCTTCTTTTTCTCTCAAATTCCTCATTTTGAGCAGCTAGAGTATCTTTATCTAAATCCTTTTCACTGATTATTTGCCTGAAAATCAAAGATGATATGGAAATCATAATGTAACTGGCCCACTGATTTTATTCATTTTGTATCAATGGCACATGAGATATGGCCTTAGTTAAATAATAATGGTACACAAAAAATCATGTCAAAATAAGAGTGTATGAAAAAGACAATTTCTATTTAAAATAGATACGTGTCTTCAGGGTCTTTGATGACTACTCAATAATACCTTATCGCTTGATTAGACAGTCAATGATATGTTTGTGTTTATGGTTCAGTTAGCTTACCTGATATTCTTTCTTTTAAAATTTGATTTATTTTTTAATTTCTTTTTTGACTTTTCTTTCTTTTCCTTTTTCCGTTTACGTTTTTTAGTAGATGTAGAAGCAGGTTTAGTTGATGCAGAACTTGTTGTAGCAACAGCTGTAGTTTCTCCTTCTGGAGTAGGTGTTTCATCTGATTTCTCGAGAGAAATGATTTCATCTCCATCCTCAACCCCTAACTCAGATTCTAATTGATCTAACTTTTCTTCATCTAATAATTCTGATTCATCAGATTCGTCATCTGGTAAAAAAACAGATTTTTATAAGCATAATGATGAATTAGATATCGAATCTGACAAATTCTGACATACATGTATTGAAAATCACCACAATAACGGACTACTGACTTCACACAAGTTTGTCAACATCAAGTGACTACCGTATAATTTGGTATACTGTTGGGGAAAAATACAGCAATCAGTGAACCGTGTGAAGAGAATAAAGCCGGATGTGTATAGCTAGCTGACGAGAAACAAACTGGAAGTGAGATCGGCTAACCTTTCACGGTCATAAGCCTCCATGTCCGCCATACTTATTTCACAAGTTGGAAACAAGTATGGCGGCTTGCGGGCGTTAACTTTTTTTTATTACATTATTTCGGTATTTTTGTAACAGGAGTTCAGCTTTAATGCCAAGACAGTTCTTATTATGACTACTTTCAAGCCTGTAATAAACTTAACAGAAACCCGTATAATTTTGATACAAACGGTACATTGGTGTTTTAACCTACCTCCTTCTTCATCCTCTTCTTCGGATCCTCCACTTGATTCTTCATCCCCCTCTGATTCATCTTCTTTATCTTCATCATCACCCTCTTCCCAGTCACTTCCATCATCGTCTTCAATAATATCTACTCCCTGATTACTACAACTTCCCCCTTCTCCACTATCTTCTGTGGCTTCTGCTATAACCTGAACATCATCCTCATTTAAGAAAGCATCTTGACCAAAAAGTTCATCTTCTAAAATAGAATTTTCTTCCCCACTACCTTCAGGTAAGTCTTCTCCAATATATGAATCATAATTAAGTTTGTTTGACAACATGTCAGTAAGTTTACTGTTTGTTTCAAGCTCAGGTCCTGGATCTCCACTAGCCATCGTTAATTAATATGATTTTTATTTCTTTAAATTCCCAGTTTAATCAGACAGATTTGGGTAATCATAGTTTTATTTTTCACTCTGAAAAAAAGTAGAAGAAAAGAGTCAATATTTCAAAAGTTTAAATTTAAATGAAAGTTCATAACTTTCATATCAGACTAAATTATGTAATTAATCAACTATAATTAAGGCATAAAAACCAAATCCCTTTACTTCAACTGTGTCTAACAATTAGTTCCTTTAAGAACTGTCTTTGAGCGGACGATGCCACTGACAGTTCCTATCCGGCCTTATATAGCTGTGGTATGAAACTACGGTGCGCGGAAAAAAAGTCACAGGAAAAAAAGTCACAAATTTGCCTAGGTAAAAAAAAAACACAGGAAAAAAAGTTACAGTTTTTAATTACATCTCAAATTCAATAACATACATATTTAACCTTTCATTACACATATGTTCATTACACAGATGTAACCAGACTGTTTTAGTCTTTAGAAATCAGCACATTTTGATATCATAGCACATTTGACGTATTAGCACATATGGCATATCAGCACATCTGACATTTTAATGCATTATAGCACATTTGACATATCAGTACATCAGACATTTTAGCACATTCTAGCTCATTCAACATTCTAGCACATCAATACTCTTTGTTAATTCTAATGTTCCATCAAACTCAAAGACAAATAACTTAAAAGATCAAATCACTCTACAATACAATATATATAAGTTGTGACTTTTTTACCTGTGTTTTTTTTACTGTGTTTTTTTACTGTGTTTTTTTACTGTGACTTTTGTACCTGTGACTTTTGTACCTGTGACTTTTTTCCCTAGATTCGAAAGCACTGCTTTTCCCCAAATCTGTTTTAAGTTTTAAGGCTATTTTGGAATCTGTAGTTATTATTTTTCACCTTGATTCTACTTTATTCGGCAAAGGAATCATTTCTTGCGACAGCTGACACACATTTATAATGATTGAACAATATTTTCTGCGATTAAAAAAATACACAAAATACGTTTGAACTGGTGAGACATTGCAAGACTTGAACATGCGCAAGCCCCATGTTTATTTCATCACTAAATTTTACTTGAAAATGGTGTCAATTATTATAAATTTGTAAGAAATAATTCCTTTTGGCGGAAAATAATGAATTGTGGTGAAATATTGCAGCCTTATTAGGCCGGATAGGAACTGTCAGTGGACATTGTCCGCTCAAAGACAGTTCCAAAAGGAACTATCTAACATAAGCACATGATTTATAATTATGTTGTATTGGACCTATCACAACTTATAGACTGTAGTCTTAGAGCCTGAATGGGGCTCGGATCAGAAAATTTTGTTGATTCCTTCAATTTTACATGATTACATGACGATTGGAATAGAATAATAGAATATTGCTGAAGAAGAGTGAAGCTCAAGAGTTAAACTTCTGTCCTGACCCTTCCAACAAAATCGTCTTTTCAAATCTAAAGCACATAAATTTTATTTTGTCGAATTGCTAATTAAAAAATAGGACAAATGTTTCATATGAATATAAATATATAGATTTGTACATTTCCCGGAAAACACATTTCACTTTTGACTATGACAAGCAAGCCGCAAAGTAAAAATGACTAGGCTAGTAGTAGTACCGTAATAATGCAAACCAATAATTAAGTCAAAACCTTAAACGGTTTGTGATAAGACCTGATTGCGTGGTAAGATTAATAATCAATGTCGAAGATAATAAATATGTAAAGTTTCATTCTAAAATCATAAAAACACCACGAGTACCTGTAATACCGATGTAAATTAATATATTAAATTTAGACTTTCTGGAAAATCACTCCATTGTTCAATTAATAACTTCCGGTAAAATGCATTATGGTTGACAAATGAAAATTTGACAGCCAGTGCCCGGAAAAAAGTATTAGTATTTCACTCTAAACCTACTTATTACAGAGTAAATAGCTTTACTAGTCGCAAGAAATATTCTCACCTATGTCAGGCATATTATTAATAAATCCCCTTTTCGATTCATCCTTGGTCAGCATAGTGTACAGATTGTTATATAATGTGAAGCAGACGATGTGTTCGTACCAATTAAAAATATTTGAAGTTAGCAGCCAAAATATACAACATCTGCATACTAATAGTAATACTGTCCGCTGTAGGAGATCGAGGCTGGAGCCAATGACCTGGGCCCTGTTTCACGAAATTTTAACTTAAGATAAAATCCAATTTTAGTAGATACTTCAATTTTGATTGGCTGAGCACTAAAATCAATCTAATATTATCCAATCAAATTACTAAAATTGGGATCTTATCTTAGTTAAAATTTCGTGAAATAGGACCCAGATCATTAAAATTCTATAGTCTATTCCTTTTTTAACTCAAACTCCCTGGTAATATTTTCAGACTTGTGGTATGAATTCTTACCTTATACCGTAAAAGATAACATATCCTATCATCGTTCCTATTTGACAAGTTTCTGTGGATATTGTCCCAAATATATAACTCTGTTATAGGGGAGAGCGCTCATTTTTTCTAAAAATAGGTACGTGCACACAAACTTTATATAACTAGTGTCGGTATGTGTAAGACCCAGCATATTTCTTGGATGCTAAAGCTATCAACAGAAAGCGGGCTCTGTCTGACTTGGTCATGCAATTTTGGTTTAAATTGGTGCAATGTAAATAAAATAATCAGTGACATCAGAATGTTGGGTAATTCGTAGTTGGTCGTAGTTCTTGGTATCCGGTATTAGCCCCCCACCACTACCCAAGAAGGACCAATATTAGTACATTGTATTGATAGTGCGGGAGCTAGGTGGGTTTTATTCAACATGAAAGGTGCAGAAGGTTTGGGATGCTAGTGGTGTATGGCTGGGTAAGGAGACCCCAGAAACCCATTTCTTAAGTTGCACCAGTGGTGGGTGTGAAAGAAGGAGCCACCCATAGTACCCCCCAAAATCGGTTTATTCAACATGAAAGATGTGGCTTCCACTTCAGTTGCATTTGAGAGAGGATTGTGCCCTGAACCAGGAAATACAACTTAAGAATGGAATTTTTGGTGGAAAGGTCACTTAAGAAGAGGTCAAAGGTCACTAATTTGCAATTTTTCGATTTTACCCCTAAAATTGGTTTATTCAACATGAAAGGTACGAGTTCCACTTCAGTGGCATTTGATAGAGGATTATGCCCTGAACCAGGAAATATAACTTAAGAATGTATGGTTGTATTTAAGTATGTTATTGGGTTTTTTAATTTTTAGGGTTTTTTCGTTTTGTTTTTTTTTTTCAAATTGTTGCAGGAAGCCTAAATAGTGACATTGTTATGGCGTGTTCAATTAAATGAAACTACACTGACTCCGACGACACCATCTTTTCCGTTGTTGAAAGAAGACGTTTGCATCGTCGATCGGTGTGAGTTTAAAGTTATCGTGTCAAAAACAATGTCATGCTATGTGATTTGAGTGCTAACTTTAGTGAATGAAAACGGAAATAGAGTCACACGCATGCGGAACAACATTCCTGAAGCGGTGAAGTTTGTTTATGGACACTTGTTTGGTTTGTTACCGGCAACAAAATAATTGTATGACTTATTTTAAGATCGTAAATTAAGAAGATGAGGACTGTACCAACATGGGTTGATAAAGTTCTTGATAGAGACAAAGCAGAGCAATGGTATATTTTGTTTTATCCCTCAATATTAGGTTAGAATTAAAAAAAGGCAGCCTAAAAAAAAAAATTACATTAGCCTCGACTAGACTAGGATTACATGTCATTTCGGTCCCGCGTCATTTCGGACTTACGACATTTCGGACTCCAAAAAATATGGCCTCGACGTTTCGGACTCGGGCACATGACATTTCGGACTCGGGTATATGACATTTCGGACTCGCGAATAAGTTGGAAGGAAAGGTTGAACACAACTGTCAAATCAATATAAAATACGCCGTGGCTATTCTTAATAATAGCCCCACAAAAAATTATATAATTTACCGCTCGCCATCAAGTTGGCCTTCGGCGTGGAGTCGTGCATCACGAACCTACACGACAAAATTTCCAATGTTGAGTGTTTACGAAAAGAACGTTTCACTTCTGTATTGCTGTACTGATGAATTTATTAGGAATAGGCCAATTTAAAACACGAAAGAAAATATTTATTAACATAAACACGTGGTTAGTAAAAGGCTCCACCAAACGATAAAACATTAGTTGCACTTTTTTTTTTTTTACGGTTCTTTGATAATCGTCGTTTCCCGTAAAAGTAATGTATTTGTTTAAATCCAATAATATGCCGATAAATTTATTTGAAAATGACCTACACAAAAACAAAAATTTACACGATATGCACTGTTTTTACAAGTCCCTAGAAATTGTTAACGATCACCCGGTGAGCTGCACGTTGACATGCATTCCGCCCGCTTGGCAATACCAATCGATAAATTAGTGCGTACCTACAAAGCAAAGTATTTCTGAGGTAAATATTAGAAATAGCAACAATCAAAGCGGGATAATTAAAGCTGATTAACCGATAATCCCGATGTTATTGTAGTATGTGCAAAGAAATCTTGCGGTTCTTTGGTGGATGATGAAAAATGTGAGTTGTCAATCATCGATAATGGCGGACGTGTGTTGATTGCAATTATTCCGTTTCACAAAAAAAATCCATTAGCAGTGATCGATCAATCAAGCTCGTTTAATTTTTGACAAAAGAAAAACAATGAAGTATTACTAAATATACACAAATTTTCAACAATATTTTATTGCCAAGTTCAATACTCGCCGATGAAACAAAAGAGAACTAGCAGTGTTAATCGCAACATCAACAATCGCTGATCAATTAAATAAACTATCAGTCTCACATAAAACGAAAAAACAAACAGCTGTACTATTAGTATTACTCAAATTTTCTACAGTATTTTAATTATTAATCAGAGTCCGAAAAGTCGCTTGACTGAGTCCGAAACGACGCCAAGTAAGTCCGAAAAGTCACCAGACTGAGTCCGAAACGACGTTTGTGTTGAGTCCGAAATGACGCAGGACCGAAATGACGTGCTACCTAGACTAGTACTACTACTAGAAGTACTAAGTTTAGTACTCAAGTAGTATAGTAGTGAGTAGTTAAAAACAGTTAAATATTTATCATTTTTATCAAACAATCGTACCATGGAACCGTGAGTAAAAGGAGCTGTGTTACCCCAATTGAAGGTAAAACTGAGGTCCTCCTAGTGTGCATCACTGTGACTGTGCATGTAAATAATTGTAAAAGATGCCTACACATAAGATAAGTGACAGGTCAGATTCAACTGCTGTCATTGTCAAGGCGAACTTGTCCTCATAGCACACTGTATGACGTATGCCCATCTTTTTATTAACCCGGTAGGTACATGTACTGATAGGACATGAAACTCATTCGTTGTGAAAGATCAAGTTGGCATGACTTTAGTTTAAGAACCTTCTCACTCAAACCTCAGTGTCGTACATTGGTATGGGGAAGTGAGATCTTTAAAACGAAATGAAGTGTTTTTCTTGTAAGGTACTCTTAACTCTACCTTGGTGGCCGAATGGTAACTTAATATGTGCACGTTGGATCAGAAGTTCTGTCATTGAGTCAGATAGGCATGGTTTCGATTCCTCGCTTACAAGTGACAGGGAGTAGGTCGCCTGTACAACCGTGTGGTTCCCCCGGTTTCCTTCCACTGCTAAAGACCCTGAGGGTGGGGGGTGGATGGCTGTAAGGTTAGTGCATGCGGGTCCGGTTTCCTCTAACGGATAAAGACCCCTATAGCTACTCTCAAGCGAATTATTAAAATAGAATTAAACCACAAGTTAGTCCCAACATGACCTAGTTTGTGTCAAGTGATTATCTCTCTCTTTCTCTCTCTCTCTCTCTCTCTCTCTACAGACCCCTACACACAAGCGAATTATTGAAATAAAATTTAACCATTTGTTAGTCCCAAAATTACCTTCGTTCCAAGTTGACATTTAACCCCCTCTCTCTCTCTTTCTCTCTTCATGGTTTTTCTCCGGGTCATCTGGTTCCCACCCCCCCCCCCACTGTTAAAGACCCTACGTGCAAGCGGATAATTGAAATGAAATTAAACCAAATATTTTTTAGTCCCATAATGACCTAGTTTGTGTTGAGTGGACTTTATTTAAATTCTCTTAATTATACCCTTAGGTAAGACTTAAACTCTCTCCATTTCTCTCTTAATTATATCGTAGGCCTTGGGTAAAAAAGCTAACTACCAGAAACCAATCCTTGTCTTTTTTTTGCTGATATCTTGACTATTCTAGCTTAATAATTTGGTGTAGGTATGCGAATATGGTTAAGCTTATATGTAATGTAGATTATAACATTTATGTTTACAGTATATGGGATCTGTGTTTTAATCCAAGTGGAACTCAGCTGATTGTTGCTGCAGGAAGCAGGGTTTTAGTCTATGACACCAGTGATGGTTCTATTATTCAACCATTAAAAGGCCATAAAGATACAGTTTATTGTGTAACTTACGCCAAAGATGGAAAGCATTTTGCTTCTGGATCTGCAGATAAGAGTGTCATCATATGGACAAGTAAACTTGAAGGAATACTCAAATATACGTTAGTGTTAACAAATCCATACATATGATACTTGAAAAATATGAAAACATAGTATGATACTAGCAAAAGGGTGATTAGGGTGAGAGGGTCGCAAATAAAAATAATCTAGATGATTAACTTGTAGTTTATTGACATTAAAAAGATTTAACTGCATTTGATTACCTCTTATTATTATATCAAGTATTTCATGCATAATACTAATACATGTGTACTTGTTTCTACAGTAACTAGAGGAAAGTCTGTCAAGTCTTGGCAATACTTATATGGTAAACTTTATTCACACTTAAAAAAACAAGTTTTGTTTTATAATCGTAAAAACTCATTAAAAGAGCACATGTATGTGTTTGAAAGTTTTTGCATTCTATTTCTAGACACAATGATGCTATTCAGTGTATGAAATATAATCCAGTAACCCACCAGTTAGCAAGCTGTGCATGTACAGATTTTGGTAAGCGATCAAACATGTCAATAAATATGTTTTTCTTAAGTAAATTACACATCATAGAAGTAGAAATGACATTGTGATTGTAGGATAAAATTGTCTGTACAGATCGTGATTATTTACAGATAGACGTGTAAAGTTGAGATATTAGATTAGCTGTGCAAGAGGAAATATCAACCTCAGCCTTACAATAAATGTTACTAATTTTGATGCATCTCCATTCACATTACTTGTTAATTTGGATAGATGACAGTGTTATTCATCTCAAAGTATAAGACATCATTCATAAGATGCAAATGACAATCACCAGCTGTAAATACCAGAACCAGCTTCAGAACTAATCTAAAGACAATTATCTCAAAAGGAGCATAACTAGATTACAACTGCATAATTTATACTAATTTATTAATAAAGTAAAATTTATAACGCCCATATCAAGGCAGTAGCTTGCTCGATTTGTCTCAGATTTTGCATGCAATCTAATTAGAAGCCCAAGCTCTCCCTGGATGTATTTTACACCAAACATTGAAGATTCCAAAAGCACTAATGCATCTTTGACAGTTCAACATGAAATTTACATGAAAGGGGAACAATTTTTTTTTTTTTAGGTTTATGGGCACCAGAGAAAAAATCTGTTTCAAAACATAAAGTAAATAGTCGGATAACAGCCTGTAGTTGGACCAATGATGGTCAGTATATGGCATTAGGACTTTATAATGGTCTGGTTAGCATTAGAAATAAGGTACTGTTTGAAAATAATTAATTATTTAGAACACTTTTTTGAATTTTGTATGTGCTGAGTTATGATTGCCTGTTTCACATATGATATAATATGATAAGCTGCTCTAATCTTGCATTACAGTCTGGAGAAGAAAAAGTTAAAATAGACAGACCTGGTGCCAACATGGCTCCTGTGTGGGCTTTAGCATGGAATCCAAGCAGGTAATGACAGTTTTCTTAACTGGTCAATGCCCAGTGGTCAGGATATCATAAGTTGAGCCCAGTGCTCACTCTGGGTTCAATTTTTCTTCCGCCAATTTTTCATTTTAATTTATTAGCCATATATTTTTTTCCGCCAAAAAAAAAGAACGAATATCTATTCTATTATATTTGTTCAGTAATTTTTATTTACATATAATACACATATGATATTATAATTTACCAAATTCTTCACTGCTTTGCAGAAGCCCATTTTTTTAGAGCTTTTTCAACATCTGGGGTAACCACACAGTGTATTTGTTTTTAATGAATATTTTTCTTTATAACAGAAATTGTGACCAAGCACTTACTAATATATCAAGGATTTGAAAATTTTCATTCATCTTTAAGAGATCTATGGTGGACTATGGCTGCCATAGCAAATACATATTATTTTCATGAAATTTTAATATTTTTCTCTTTTTTCTATTTAATTTTTATTTTCTTTCATTTAAAAAACAATTCAAATGTATATTTATTTTAATTTTCTTTTTTTTTATAATTTTTTTAAATTTTTTTTGATAAATTATATTTTTTGTTTATAAATATATTTTTTAATTTTTTTTATAATTTTTTTTTAATTTTTTTTTATAATTATATTTTTTAATTCTTTTTTTATTTATTATACTTACATTCTTTTCATTTTTATTTAAATATCTTTTATTTTTTTATCTTCTTTAAATTTTTTCTAAAAACGATTTTTATTTATTTTCTTAAAATAAAAAAAAAATCAGGCAAAACTTTTCTTTTTGATTCTCCGAAGAAAAAAAACTATCTCTCAAAAAGATTTTTTTTTTTTAATTTTATCTAAAAAAAAAAAAATAAATTTTTTTCCATGTTCGGTGCTTTGCCATATTCCGTGTTTTGCTATAGTCGGTGATTGTGGGTTAGGGTGAGGCTTAGGTTTGGCCCAGGGTTAGGGTAAGGACTAGTCCTGTTTGCATCTCGAGACGAAATCTACAAGTGCTAGCCCTTACCCTAACCCTAACTCCCACAATCTCTACATGACGTCATATGTACTATAATGCGCAGGACCGTCTTCGATCTAGCGTTCTCTTGCTTTTTGCCACAGTGTTTCGCTTTTGGGTGTTTTATCAAATGTTAATATTTAATGAAATCGGCCAGGAAAAGGAAAACCAAAATCTCGACCTAGAAGAGTCAATGTAGATGAGCATGATAGACTAGCATTGTACTAAGTAGGCCTAATCATCCTTATGGCAAAATGTCGTCTTATTTTACCATGCAGTCACAATAATTAATTTGATCATTTGTTGTAAACTCTAAGATAAGGTTAAATTGTGTTATATGAAGAATAACTTGACAGGGTTCCAGAGTCATGGGAGCGTGGTGGTGTTTATTTTGCCGCTGAACTGAACGGACCAACACACAAATATAAAAATAACCGGTACCGTATTTAATTGCGGGATTAGGACAAAAACGGTTAGGAAGTTAAAATTGCTAAGTCTCTAACTCGGTATCATCCAAAGTCTTCGACATTAAAAACACAAATTATTGGACAGATGACCCTACTCCTTGTCACGTACAATCGAGGAATGGAAAACACACAAGTGGACTCAATAACAGACCTCATGTTGCACACGCTAACCATTCATCGCACCCTCCCCCTACTCCCTTAAAGATATGACAGTAGGTCGCTCTCCTGTTGGTCCTGTTTTCGATCCTGGTCTTGGTTCAGGACGAAGGGCCTTACAAGTGGCGTAGGGCCTGGCAAGGGGACATTATATGATCATTCGGATGGTACAGAAAATCGAGGTTCCGTGTACAGATTGGCATGCACGCCAAAGAACCCTTGACAGTCATATATTATGTACTTATAGTCAAGATCGACTCTTCTTGGTCAAGATTTCATAAGATATTCATACTTACTTGTGAAAACTGACATCATATGCTATCGTTGAAGATGTTGATAAAACACCCGCAAGCGAAACACTATGGACAACGAATTTTGGCCTTGCAAAACACGGAATATGGCAAAGCACGGAATATGGCAAAGCACGGAATATGGCAAAGCACGGAACATGAAAAAAATTTTAAAAAAAAAATCCTTTTTTATTTTAAGAAAATGAATAAAAATCGTTTTTAGAAAAAAAAATTTGAAAAGATAAAAAAAAAATAAAAATAAAGGATATTTAAATAAAAAATAATATAAATGAAAAAAATGTAAGTATATTAATAAAAAAAAGAATTAAAAAATATAATTTATAAAAAAAAATTAAAAAAAAATATAAAAAAATTAAAGAAAAATTTATAAAAAAAAATTAAAAATATAATTTATCCAAAAAAATAAAAAAAAAAAATAAAAAAAAAATAAAAAAAAAAATTAAAAGAAAATTAAAATAAATATACATTTGAATTGTTTTTTAAATGAAAGAAAATAAGAATTAAATTAAAAAAAAGAGAAAAATATTAAAATTTCATGAAAATAATATGTATTTGCTATGGCAACCATAGTCCACCATAGAGATCTACATTTTTCAAATGCACAAACATACATTATGTAAGGACTAAGAGCTGAATCTTTCTTTAGTGATGATGATCGAGGCTGGGCCTAATATAAAACGCTAATAATCTCGGTTCAAAGGAAGCAAATTGACTCAAATTTTCACAATATTCCATTTACATTATCTATTTTCTAACTATTATATAGTCAGTTCGGGAGTATTTTGGTGGTGAAATACAAAAAAAAAAAAAATAAAAATAAGTTTGAAATTCTTGTATCGGACGTTGACGAAGGCTGTTCATGTTTTCGCTTACGGCGCATTATTATTAATGGCATTTGATTAGAAAATAACTAACTTTCGTTTGGTCGTTTCTGGCGTTTAATATCGACTTCCATATAAACTTTAACAACAAACCTGGCTTTATTTATTAACGATACGTGCAACAGGAGTTGGAAAAGAATAAAACAGACGTCATAGTCCAATAATCTCACACAAATCGAACGAGTATTATTCACGGTGTCCGCCATTTTGAATATATAGAAAGCGTCAAAAACAGCCACCGGTTCGTATTTGGAGACAAATTTAGTTTATTACTACTCTTACTGTATATACTAATCAACGCTAATCCGAGATTGATCAAGAGACAAAGGGTTAGTACTTGATTGATTGATAAATGACTCAGCCAAGCGTGATAGATTGTAACGTTTGTGCACGGAGTGGAAATCAAAACTTTGTGGCAAGAAATTTTTTTAGCCATGGTTAAAAAAGAATCGCCAAAAATTTCGCCAGATTGAATATTTTAACGCCAAAATTATATTTTTATCGCAATTGGCGGAAATGGCAATCGACAGCGTGAGCGCTGGTTGAGCCATTGTATGAAGAATTTGCCTGTGCCTGTATAAATAAGTATTATATTTGCAGTACATTTATGAGTATCATTACCCTAACTCTGCACTTACTATTAAGTAAGTCTTTTATCATGTAATTGCTCCATAGGTATAGCTACCTGTAGTTCTTTTGTTATAATGAAAAAAATAATTTTTCCTTTTGTAGGGATGAGCCATATGATGTGTTAGCTGTAGCTGATTGGGGACAGAAACTTTCATTTTATCAATTATCAGGAAAACAGGTCAATAATTGATGTTTTTCTTATTTTAATCCACTGAGTGACCACTATACAAAACACACTCTCATTAGTCCTTAGTGCCTGTAGTCCCTTGCTAATCATTCTTAATGTTCATTAGATGATGAAAAAATATAATCCAATGGCTTGCTTTTGTAAGCAAACATCCAGTTAAATAAAGTATGTTTCAACAAAGCATTTCTGTGATTTTACGATGCCACGATATTATACATTCCAGATTGGTAAAGACCGTCCATTAGGTTATGATCCGTGTGCATTAAACTGGTGGGCCGGTGGAGAGTATGTGATATTAGGTGGAGCTAATAAACAATGTTCTCTACATACTAAAGAAGGTGTTAAACTAGGTGTTATAGGTGATCAGACATCATGGGTATGGTGCTGTGAAGTTAGACAGGATGGTAATTATGTGGTAGGTACACAAATTGAACAGAAGGACTGTCTCTTGAAACAACTGAAGGATTGGAATTAAGGAGTCAGTCCTGCAAAATTGGATTCTCTTTGACTTTGGATGGGACCATGAAAACAGTTATCATTGTGTGTTAGCAATATTGCCAATATTAAGATCATTCTAATTTACAACCTGTTTTAAGGACATTGCCATGTCTGACCTACGGTAATTTTTCATAAATTTGGTATAATATTTAAATGGACATCTGAAGCTGTGATTCAAGCCATAGTTTATAATCCTTAATTAAATTAGATTCCCTTTAGGTACGAGCAAGTAGATCTCTGGTTTGTCAGCATTAAGAATGTATTGTTGTGTACATGTATATATTGACTTGTCTCTTTTTTAGATTTTATCATTGCTTGATAACGACTAGAGAAGCCTAGTCAAAACGTCGCTCACTAATAAGCAGTAATTGTATTCCATAGAATTGTGACCTGTATACTCTAGTTCAATTACTAAATGCCATTGAAACAGTTTACATATCTCTTGTGGTTTTAAAGATATTGAATTTTGAAATCGGCTTAAAAATGGTCAAATTTTGTCAAATCAAAAAATTATCAAAATGAGGCTACAGAAACAAAGATAGCCGAGCTAGTATATTTACTGTGTCATTAGAAACAACTTCAAATACTATTTTTAGATCAACCAATGTCAGAAATATCCTTCCTTTGACTGAACATCATAACCTATCCAGCGAAGTGAACATTTCTTTCTGTTGATAATTTGTTTTTGGTTTTTAAAGGAGACGAGTACTAAAGTATCACTAAGAAATAGTTTGGGAAGTTGGTGCAAATCTAAGACAAGGCAATGGCCTTAAGAGATTAGTTTTTATCAATATTTTCAAAGGTCTTGAACACTCCTGAATTTTCAAAGTGTCTGTATAAGTGTAATGCTATAGTAAGAATAATAAATGCTATATTTATATATTGTAGGCTGTTGGTTGTCAAGATGGTACATTAGCTTATTATCAGGTTATATTTAGTACTGTACATGGTTTATATAAAGATAGATATGCATACAGAGATAATATGACAGATGTTATAATACAACATTTAATTACAGAACAAAAAGGTATTTTTTCTTATTCATTCCTTAAAGATGATACTTTGAAGGTAATTAGGTCATCCATATGAATTACTAATCTTATTATTTGTCCATTTTTCTTGTGCGAGTATATTGTTGTCACATCTATCTGTATGATGACTGTCAGTTTGTCCCATTCACAATATTATTGTTCCAAACTTGCTGGGATTGCTCATGAATGGATTATATATAAGGCCATACAAAATAAATGCCTTGTTTCTCGGGCAATTGGCACCTGAAAATGTAGGCGGGGAGGGCGGCATCTTTTTTTTATTATTTCAATGTTGGCTACTCGACGGTGCAAAATAAAATTTGGCTATTGTTGAAAACTGTATGGGCGTGATGGCGCTTCTTTTTTTTTTTTTCTTTTTTTTTTATTACTTGACCTTGCCCCCTAGACCATGACTGCATGTGCATTGTTTCAAGAATCAAAGCAATGACCATGGCATGGGTATCACGTCAGTAACCGTGGTGTACTTTTCAACCTCAATAACTGTCCACGGTGAAACAAAAAGACCTCCTTTCTCAACTTGGACGGAAATCAATAGGCCTGACGTGGCCATGAAAAAGTGGTTCGTCAGTAACCGTGGTGGACTTTTCAACCTCAATAACTGTCCACGGTGAAACGAAAAGACCTCCTTTCTCGACTTGGACGGAAATCAATAGGCCTAAACACGTGGCGATCAAAAACTGGGTCGTTTTACCAAAAATTACGCGTACACATTGTCGAGTTAAAGTCATCGCTGTTGTTGACTTGAGTGAGAGGGTGACTACGATATCCGTTTAGCATGCGCATACGACTGCGTCGTTTCGTGCACCGACGACTTTATACTAACGCTTTCGTTACATTCCTGTGTTAACGCAATGACAACTTCTCCAAGAAAATATTTTTCACACAATTACATTTAGCCGAAGATATATTGAATCATGAAAAAGTCAAGCCCGTTTCTAGCGAACACCTCGGTATATAAGTATTATGCAAATGCATTCAACTATTGTTGTGAACTGGTTCATTGTGAACGAATTAACTTTTATTTCATGTGACCGAAAATGGAGGTTCTTTCAATGTGTATCGATAATCAAGACCTGTAAATAAGTATTTTCATCTAGATCAATTTAATACACTCCAATGGATATAGCCTATATGTATGACGCCTGTAGGCACATGCGGCATATATTTTTTTTGACTAGCGTATCGATGACTGGGCGGGCGTTATTTTTTTATTTTTTTTCATCAAGCTAAATAAAAAGATTGCATGTGCAATCATTTTTTGGTGCGGGCGGTGCCCGAGAAACAACTAATTTTATTTGTGTTGCCTAATGAAAGGTCTGGATCTGGAAATATATCTTTAAAGCCTTGTTTTCAGTGAATTGTTACATACATATTAGCTTTATTCCAAGTACGAGCCAAGCATTTTAAATATTATCTGATTAACTATGACTTTCGTGTTTGTTATCATTGCATCATTTGATGTTTTTTTAATTTTTTTATTTGAAAATTATATTCTATATTGTCTTCCTTTCAGTGAGAATCAAATGTCGAGATTTAGTAAAAAAGATAGCCATCTACAAACATAGACTTGCTGTACGTACTAATTATTTTATGTATGATGCCATGTATGTTATTATTGTAAATGAAGCTCTTCCATTCACATCAACACAATGTCCACAGATGTATTTCTAAATTCAATGAAGTTTTGTGCATAAGTTAGCCGACGCAAAATGTCTGAATTTATATCCTACATTGTGGAGCAAATTACAACCGTTAAGGCATATAGTGACCAGTTTGGGATACCATTTTGATTACGAAACAGTTTTTATTTGTATGGACTACATGTACATTATTGTTATTATATATTTGTAGGTACAACTACCTGACCGTATAGTTATTTATGAACTTTATTCTGATGATTCAGCTGACATGCATTATCGTGTCAAAGAGAAGATTAATAAGAAGTTAGAATGTAATTTATTAGTTGTTTGTTCTAAACATATTATACTCTGTCAGGTAAGATCTTTGAAAGATAGGGGAGTTATGGCATTAATGATCTTCAGTTCTTTTACTACAGTAGTGGGGATTTTATTCCTATGATTGTAATTGATAATGGTTCAAGTCCCCCTGTATACCTTATTTTTTTTTCATATATTTACTTCCACAACTGTTGACATCATTGTCAAAACCCTATTTATAACAAGCATTTAGATATACTTAATCAGTGTCTATTTTTGACAAAAAAGATATTTCTTCCAAAATCATTTTGAATATTTCATTGATTTGACTGGATTTTTTTAACAGGAGAAACGGTTGCAGTGTTTGTCATTTCAAGGTATAAAGGAAAAAGAATGGATAATGGAGTCTTTAATTCGATATATTAAAGTCATAGGTGGTGCATCTGGGAGAGAGGGACTACTAGTTGGATTGAAAAATGGACAGGTACTGTGATGTTTGTTGTTTATTTTTAACTGATCAACACCATAGTTTTTTGTTTATTATCTAATATTTATGCCTGTCAATAAAATGGGATCTTCCACAATATAGGAGCTGCTGTGTGCTCAGTGAGTGTTCGATCTTAGTGTTAGCTGAAAAAGTTCATCAGGATTTTCTGCTGGGAACATCTCACTGTGCCACCCGCTATTGTTCTCATTGGGAGATTAATCCAGCAAGGGGATTATCGAATACAATGGTGTTAAATGTATAGTCTGCTTTTTAAAATTACTAGGTTTATTAACAACTTTATTCACAATAAATTACATAAAAGTAGCAACAAATACATCTATCAAAAATGAATGATAACCATACTAAATCTGATATCATGTCAGTATATTCTATTGCACTTTCGACACAATGTTAATAAATTTATATATATTAGGGTGGCTTGTTCCGGTTTTTGTTCATTTTACTGTGCCATCTCTCAACGTGATTTGGGGGGTTGGGATGGCCTAGTGGTCTAGAGTGCCGCGCTTCGACCTCAAGCTGTCCGGTCACCTCTGGCTTGCGGCTGTGGTTTCGAACCCTGGTGTGAGCGTATGTGGCATGGAGATAGGGGCGCCTTCTCAACCCCGTAGGTTTCCTCCGTTCACTCCAGTTTCCTCCCACTACTAAACACCCCTACGGGCAAGCGAATTATTGAAATAAAATTAAACCATATGTTAGTCCCGAAATGACCTAGTTTGTGTTGAGTGGACGTTAAACCCCATTTCTCTCTCTCTCAACGTGATTATTTGTCTGTGAACCATCTGTGTTGAAGTGATTCCACGTAGCCCTTCTATCGCTTTCTACCCATTGTTCAGTAACATAATCTGCAAACTTTAAAATATTGTCATCCTCAAAATCAGTTTCTTCTAAGGCATTCAACCATACGTTGTCTATATCACATAACCTCACAAATGGGAGGGCGGAAGCCCGACGCACAAGTAAATTTACAACTGAACTGTCTGTGAAAGCTCTCTGTAGTCCAAATTTCTGTGTGTTTCGCCAAATAGCTTGGCGAAAATGAAACGGGCAACCTTTCAGCTCACACTGGAATATTTCAATAGCTGCGTTTTGTGCTGCTATTTCGAAACCCGTGAAGATGGTCACAGGTGATAAATAAATATTTCTCTCTGTTGCTTAATTTAACTTATATATTTTAATCATTAAAATAATTAAATCTTAACTAGGTGAACAGTACATATAAGGATACAGTCTATAATCCTTTATTTATTTAAATTTTCACACCACTACCCTATAACACCAGTTGATTGGGTGGCACAGTGAGATTAAACCTTTCTGCCTTGGTTCTCCCATGTCCATGGTGCAGGACTGAGAGCCTGGCCATTTACAGTGTACAGTTGTTCAGATGGGAGGAAACATCAAGATCCTTTGTACACATTGGCATGCATGTAAAAGAGCACTGGACAATTGGCATTTTTATGAAAAAACAATTTTAATTCATATAAACAATATTACAGCAAGTATCATTTTAGACATTTATTTCCAGTAGGTCACTGATCTTTTAGTTAGGTATTTTAAGACCACAACCATGCAGTCTAATAACTAAATTCATTGAAGAATGGCATTTTCTTGTTTAAAGAAGTTTTGCAATATATTGCAATACACATTATATCAATACACTTTGTTGCATTATAGCAATTATTAATTTTTGGTTGCAATATCCATTCATAGTTGTATTACATGTTTTGTTTAACTGGCCGGCTTTGTTAACTTTGTTTAAAATAAAACAATTTACTACATATTTATTTCTACAGATATCATAAGGTCTGTCATTGGGTCAACTGACGTGGTGGCTTCGATTCCCTGGTTGTCCACATGTCTACCCTCCTGTATCTTCTCTGGGTCCTCCGGTTCCTCCCACTGCTAAAGACCCCCTACGCGCAAGCAAATTATTTGAATAGAATTGAACCATATTTTAGTTCTGAAATGTTTCGAGTGGACATTAAGCCCCATTTCTTTCTCTTCTTTTTACAGATCATGAAAGTTTTTACAGATAATCCGTTTCCTATACAACTATTAAAACAGACTACATCTGTGAGATGTTTAGATCTTAGTGCTAGTAGAAATAAACTAGCTGTTGTAGATGAACATAGTACAGTATTAGTATATGATCTTACAACTAAGGAACTCTTATTCCAGGTTTGTAAAATTACTTTATTTTATTGAATACATGTTAGTCTAAGAATTTTGATCAGTAACTAAACTTGTGACAATATTTATTTTCTTTTATAGGGTACATGTTAGTCTGTACAAGTTGGGTAGGACTACATTCAATGATGCATGCACAAAAAAGTCTCGGCCACAATTGTGATCTCAAAAAAATAAGCTTACTATAATCTTTACCCAAACATAAATTCTAGTTACTGACTTAACAAGTAATTCAAGAATTATTTACACATGAGACCGAAAGATTAATTGCCATTGTCAATTATAAATATTGTTTGTTATTTTATGAGAACGATTACATTGGACAAAGATAGATTTGAAAATAGAAATATTTACATTATTTTACAAATCAGACTTCTTGGATTAGGTTCCTGTATACAACTTTATGGATATTTTGAAATTATCTTCCATCCTTGTTAAGTCTATTTTCTTATTCTGAGCAAACAAGAGGTTTGTCCGTTACTCCCACTTTCTGAACTCTTAATTATCCTTCGAATCTTTACTTTAAGACATTTTGTTCAAACAGTACTGATTGATCACATTATTTAGACAATTGCTGATAATATATCACCATGTAAGAATCACAAAACAGATAATTATCCCGAAATATCTGATAAATTGTTCAGTTTAAAAACATCTTCATTGTAACAAACATTGTGATTTTGTTTAGGAGCCAAATGGTAATAGTGTAGCTTGGAACACACAGTATGAAGATATGATATGTTTTTCTGGTAATGGTATGCTGAATATTAAAGCTAGTACTTTTCCTGTTCATCAACAAAAACTCCAGGTAATGTCTATGATTTTGTATCTCTGATACAAAGGACACGTTGTTATCATTTTAACATCAATATTACTTCTTATCAGACAGTTGATTTGCTTCAAGTGCCAAACATGGCCCAATAAGCTATGATGCAGTAACTCTTTTTTTCTGTAATTTTCAATTTCAGGGTTTTGTTGTGGGTTTTACAGGATCAAAGATCTTTTGTTTACATGTATATGCTATGTCCTCTGTTGATGTGCCACAATCAGCACCAATGTATCAATATTTAGAGAAGAAACAATTCAAGTAGGTTAACAATGATGATGGATGACTTTTATGTGTTTTATTGAACTTCAGAAATATGATTCTCTCAATTCCAGATACATTAACAAGCTCGTCAAGAGAAGAATATTGGCCAATTAGTTATGTGTCAATTAAAAGAAGCTATGATTAATTACGTGCCGATTTGGATTAAACCACATGTTCTTTCAAGACTGATAAAACTTAATTTTACATCAATTTGTGATATGTCCAGATCTGACAAGATCTAGTATCCAACTCACATTTATCAGCACAATGCTAATGCACCCAATGTAAATTGTTACAACTTAACTAGACATTAATGATATTTTTTAAGAGCTTTTTGAATTTGTTAGTTTTCATCTTGAGCTTGATACCGGTCAGAAAATAATATCCTCCGTTACACACCATTTAATATTTGTACCTGACAAAAATACAATTTCCTGGAGAAGTTGTTGATATACAGAATGTATTATAGTGCTTTTATCTCCCTTGAGATGTTCTGTCTCTGTTGCATTCATTACTTTACCAAGCTTTTTCATTCTGATCCAAATTCATGAGGATAAATTGTCTTATCCAGTGACACAAGGATTGGAACCATAGTGTGGGTAGAGAGGTTTTATGATTGGATGTGTTGTCACAGATCTAGCTCTATAATAAAAAAACACTACAGTAGAATCCGTATGAGCAGCCACTCCTATTCAGCGACATCTCCTTGTATGAGGTCACAATAAATTCCCCCTGTAAAAATTCTATTGTTGTCCCCTGCCTTTCGTCCGTCTGTCTGTCTGTCTGTCTGTCCGTCTGTCTGGGACACAATAACTCTCTTCCAAATTGAGCTAGAATGTTCAAACTTGGTGTATGTGTTTATTAGGTCAATGCCTTGATGGAGTTCGAAGATGAGCATTTTCCGCTTAGGGTAAGCAGAGATAAGCAATTTGATTGGTTGATTCTTTGGGACACGATAACTTTAGTTCTAATTAAGTGAGATTGATGAAACTTGGTATATAGTTTCCTTATAGTAATACCTTGACTAAGTTCGATAATGAGCATTTTCTACTCAGGGTAGGCAGAGCTATACGCAATTTGATTGGTCGAGAATTTGGAACACAATAACTCTCCTTCTAATTGAGTTAAAATGTTCAAACTTGGTGTATATGCTTATTAGGTCAATGCCTTGAAGGAGTTCGAAGATGAGCATTTTCCACTTAGGGTAAGCAGAGATAAGCAATTTGATTGGTTGATGCTTTGGGACACGATAACTTTAGTTCGAATTAAGTGAGAGTGATGAAACTTGGTGTATAGTTTCATTATAGTAATACCTTGACTAAGTTCGATAATGAGCATTTTCTGCTTAGGGTAAGCAGAGCGATACGCAATTTGATTGGTCGAGACTTTGGAACACAATAACTCTCCTTCTAATTTAGTTAAAATATTCAAACTTGGTGTATATGCTTATTAGGTCAATGCCTTGATGGAGTTCGAAGATGAGCATTTTCCGCTTAGGGTAAGCAGAGATAAGCAATTTGATTGGTTGATGCTTTGGGACACGATAACTTTAGTTCTAATTAAGTGAGAGTGATGAAACTTGGTGTATAGTTTCATTACAGTAATACCTTGACTAAATTCGATAATGAGAATTTTCTGCTCAGGGTAAGCAGAGCGATACGCAATTTGATTGGTCAAGACTTTGGAACACAATAACTCTCCTTCTAATTGAGTTAAAATGTTCAAACTTGGTGTATATGCTTATTAGGTCAATGCCTTGATGGAGTTCGAAGATGAGCATTTCCCCCTTAGGGTAGGCAGAGATGAGCAATTTGATTGGTTGATGCTTTAAGACACGATAACTTTAGTTCTAATTAAGTGAGAGTGATGAAACTTGGTGTATAGTTTCATTACAGTAATACCTTGACTATGATCGATAATTAGCATTTTCTACTCAGGGTAAGCAGAGCGATAACAATTTGTTTTGCCGAAACTTTGGAACACAATAACTCTCCTTCGAATTGAGTTAAAATGTTCAAAATTGGTGTGTATGCTTATTAGGTCAATGCCTTGATGGAGTTTAAAGATGAGCATTTTCTTCTTACGTTAGGCAGAGATAAGCAATTTTTGGATGACACTTCGTGTTCAGTTTGATTGGTCGATACGTTTGAAAAAAATAAATGTGCGATTAATTAATATGTGTCATCTATTTATTTTGGGATTTCGGCGGGGGACATCAGCCTCACTGTTGGCTTGTGTCATCTCTGTATTCAACGACCACTTCTCTAACACGGCCAGCGGTCACTATTTTGCTAATAAATTTAACAAAACATCGCCCATTCAATGGCCATTGTTGAATGATACCATCCTGATTCCTGTCGTTTTTCATAACACCCCCACTAATCCCGTGAGTAGTAATCAATTAACTGGACTCCCACTGATCAGGTTTAGAAGAACTGTGAAAATAATAATTAACCCGGGATTATCTGTTAATTAATCTTTTGTTTTATTAAACGACTAACCTGATCATTGTTTCCACTCGTAACGGGACATTATTTGATACTGATTGAATAAACTGAAAGTACCGACTAAAAGCCGCTATGTTGTTAAATAGACGTATTTAGCGCCACCTATAATATTACATTCAGAGTTACACCCCATGTGAATCGGTAGCAAAATCAGCGATGTTTTTTGGTTCATGTGCTTATTTGATAAAATAAAATTAATTCATCGATTTTCTTCACAAAAATGGATAAATATTATCGAATGCATCACAATGATAGACAGTAGTATTGAAGGTTGGTACAAAATGAAAAGTTTACAAAAGTTTTGTCCAAGATTCAGCGACGGCTAAATTTACCGATGCAAGTGAAGTATTGGTGTTTGCGTCCAGTGCATTCAAGCGTAATACTAATTGATATCAGCACAAAAAAAACAAACCGAGATTTTACAAAAATGGATAAATGTTATCGAATGCATCACAACGATAGACAGTAGTAGTATTGAAGGTTGGTACAAAATGACAAGTTATGTCCGAGATTCAGCGAAGGCCAAATTTATCGATGCAAATGCACCCAAGCTTAATATTAATTGATGTCGGCAAAAAAACCCCACAAGATTTTAATAAGAGGCCACTCCCGTTAAGCGGTCAATCATAAAAATTCCCGTGGGTGGCTGCTTAATGCAGATTCTACTGTATTTTTTGTTTTTATATTTCTTCTATTCACTTAAAATATGACTTGATGAAATAGTGCTGCATTCTCTTGGAGAAGAATATTATCTTATTTATGTTTTATATTATAGAGATGCGTATAAGATAGCATGTTTGGGTGTAACAGATGGAGATTGGGAAGTACTAGCACATGAAGCATTAGAAGGATCAGATTTTACAATAGCTAAGAAAGCTTTCATCAAAATCAAAGATTTACGTTATCTTGAACTTATTCACAATATTGAGGTATGTAGAAATAAAGAATTTTGTTTAATAATGTGAACAAATTAGACAGTTTTCCCGATATTCCCACTTTAAAAAGATCAATATTGTAGTAAGGCTTGAGAAGAAATCAATGATTTGGCAAAATAATTAATCTTTATTTTGTATCATTGATTGCTGAAAATTTGTTCCGTTTAATTGTGGAATATTGTTATTTACCATCTGCTGACAATAAGACCTATGCTTATTTATCTTCTGTTTGTAGGAACGTAAAAAGCGTGGTGAAAATGATAACATGGTGTTTTTAGGAGATACATACGCATATCAAGGCAAGTTTCAAGAAGCTGCTAAGTTATTTAAAAAAGCTGGTCAAGAACAAAGAGCTTTGAACATGTACACAGATCTACGAATGTTTGATAATGCTAAGGTTTGTCACATGTTTTTATACCCTCACATATATTTTCTTAGAATGTTTAAGAAAATGTTACAGGTAATTTTGAAGTCATGGTATAGTAAGAGTCTATAACTCAGTAACTAGTCTATCTGGGATTCTTTGTGTAGGGGCGTCAATACTTAGCCACTGTTAATACAGATAATAATGGATGATACATTTTTTTTATAATCAAGAAAGGTAATCAATAGCCATGATATTATTAATCGTTGTTTTAAATGATAAATTATTTTTGTACAGGAATTTATTGGTATTGGAGATCCTCAAGATAAGAAATTGTTGATGACCAAACAAGCAGATTGGGCTAAAAGTAGTAATGAACCTAGAGCAGCTGCAGAGATGTATATATCAGCAGGAGAACATAAAAAAGCTATAGAAATAATAGGAGATAATGGTTGGACGGACATGTTAGTACAATTTCATTAAACAAATGATAGCCAAGTAAAAGTCAGTATCAAATCTTGCTTTAGGTTGATTTTAGGGTTTATAAAAAATACATGTTAAAAGTTGCGCAATGAGCCCTAAGTTGGTACGACCCAGTTTTTTTTTTCCAGTACAGGTTGTTAGGCATTAGAGATATTGAAGGTTGTGCCAAATTAAAGGAGCTAAATCGCTAATATTTGGGGCCTAGAAATTGACACAAATGGGTTGCAAGCCATATAATAATGTATTATGAATGTATACAAACTGATTTACATTCAGTCGTTTCCGTTTTTACTCTAACATCAAATCAGTTATGTTTGGCGAATTACACAAGAAATCTCAATTGAATTACAATATATATAACGCCTGGTTATTCCAGTCTACATAGTATTTATTGCGCATGCTCACCATTTGAGATGTAATGTGGGGTATACTAGCCTTGTTCTTTGGGTCCCTAGCTGAAAATGAGTCTGAAACACTGCATGGTAAAAAAATTATTTCGTCTTGAATATTGGATATCAGAAGACCATCTTTTCCTGGTAAGACCACACCATCACTGTTGATTTGAATTGACAAATAATTTGTGTTTTAAACGTCGAAGACTTTCGATGATATTGAGTTAGAGACTTAGCCACTTTAATCTTGAAACAACTTTTCAAAGTTAATGTTTGTACAGATATCGTGAGTGCATATTATTGTGAGAGGAATAAAATGTATGTACTGTCTAATTTTTGCACTAAATATTGGGGGAGCATTGGTTGGGAACCACTAGTCTTGGCCGTATTTTACATGTGAATATATTTTTATCAGGTTAATTGATGTAGCTAGAAGATTGGATAAAGCTGATCGCGAAGCTCTAGGACGATGTGCCTATCATCTAGCTAGATTACATGATTATGGTAGTGCTGCAGAAGTCTATAGTAAAATGGGTGATATTAAATCACTGATCACTATGAGGGTGGAAGCTCAACATTGGGATGATGTAAGTAATAATTGATATTGATGCTGTCAAAAAGCAATAATATATTTATTTAGATGATTTACAGCTGTATGATAGCAATAGACATTATTTACCCATGTGTCTAAAACACATCTCAGATAATAATACATTATCATGTTATCTTTGTAAAGTAGTTGAATAGCAGAACTTTTTATCACCAAAGCATTTTTTTGTGTTGTCTCGATTACACATGGAAATAATAATTCATTCTTAATTCCATCAAATCACAGTTCGGAGCAGAACAGAAGGACGTAAACCCCATGTCATTTCATTTCCATCAAATCACTTATTGCTATCGACATGGAAAATTGTTGGTCAGTTTATATCTCAGTTATAAATAGCAAGTATTTTATACCTTTGTTACAAAAAAAAGTTATCTTGTTAATATTTCAAGGCTTTTACTCTCGTTGATAAACATCCAGAATATAAAGAAGATGTCTATGTACCATATGCACAATTTCTAGCTGAAAATGATCAGTTTGAGGAGGCTCAACAAGGTAAAACCATTATCCTTTTGTTTGTATGGTGACTTGTAGAGTTACAATTGATTCTGCTTCTTTATCAGGTCCTGGGCATGCTAGTAAAGTATTGAAATTAGAATTGTACAGTATGCAAGTCCCAAAATGATCTGTTTTGTGTTGAGTGCAGATACATTCCCGCTCTCTCTCATATATTTATCCCTGTAAACAAAAGATGACGATGGTACACCTTGTAAAAATCAGTACTGTATGCTGCTATTTTGCCAATTTTCATATACAATGACTGGATAGTTTTTGTTACCACTTGAATATACCTATTCCTGTGTTGATCTAATTTGCTAAAGATTTGTTTCAAAAGATTATGTACTTAAGTTTAGTCTGGTTTTTATATGCCCACATGGTAATGTGGACGTATATTGCTGTTGCCCCCGTCCGTCCGTCCATCACCCACAATTTCTTATGAACGCACCAGAGGCTAAAGTTAATAAACAGTGTTTAAGGTCATAAAACGAAGAAGCCTATTGATTTTCAGTGACATCCGATAATTACTGCCAGAGTTATGACCCTTGATCACCTTGAAAAATCTGTTGAACGCTCTATAGTTAATGTCTGGTTGACTTGGAATTCATACACAGTGTTTAAAGTCACGAAATGGAGAAGCCTATTGCTTTTCAGCCATATTTGATAATTTCTTTGTGACTGAGGTGCAACATACAATTAAATATCTCACAACACCTATCTAAGTAAAATTTGGAAACAAAACTAATCACCTCCTAAAATGCAATAAAATCAACAATTATCAATCATAACTGGAGGATTTTGTTTTCTGCAGCTTTCCATAAAGCCGGTTTACAAGCTGAAGCTGTGAAGGTATTAGAACAACTTACCCATAATGCTGTTGTGGAGAGTCGCTATGACGATGCTGGTTATTATTTCTGGAAACTTTCGATGCAGTGTCTTGATATTGCCAGAGGTAATAAATAAATGTCTCATAAAGTTATATTTTTTCATGACAAATGGGTCATCTAAGATGTAACAATCAAATGAAAAGGTGGGAAAAAGTAGACTAATCTAAATTCAGAAGTTTATACTTATGTAATTAAACATTTTTTCATTAAGAAAATTGATTTACGTTTTGTTTATATGTCTGAATAACTTTGTTTTCTTTCAGATGAAAAAGATAAACAAGAGGAGATGTTGATTAAATTTAATGATTTTCAGAAGAAAGCAGAAATGTATTATACTTATCATACTATACATAGACATGTGGTAAGTAAGTTTGATTAATATTTCAATCAATTTGACTAACACATGAAGGTTGTACAGCAAGCTCTTGGTCTATTACTACACAACCTACATTTTATTTGATGTAAGCTATGATCCATGTCTAATATTAATTTCCTGCACAACTGCAATCAGTTACTATGTTTAAATAGGTTTTAATAAAATGACATTAAAACAATTTTATTGAACTTGTTATTTTTGTCAGTTTCCTGTCTTTCATACTATGTTTAATTACAGGTTGAACCATTTACATCTGTATTACCTGAAGGTTTATTAAATATATCACGATATCTGGTACATTGTATGGGTACAGATATACCACATGGTGTTTCTAAAGGGTATGTTTATTATATTTAAATACTACTATATCATAATTTCTTCTGTAATTTTAATCTGTTATTGTCCCTGGCCTTACAAAGGGGATCTAGTGAAATGGGTTTGGTCGTCCATCCATATGTCTGTCTGTCACAAATGTCGCAACAAGACAATAACTTTGATTCTAATTGTGTGACAGTGATGAAACTTTGTGTTCAATTAAATAACATCAATGCCATAACTAAGTTCGATGATGAACATTTATTGCTTAGGCTAAGCACAGATAAGCAATTTGATTTGTTGATGCTTTGGAACATAATAATTCTGATTCTAACTGATGGTATAGTTTCATTAAAAATCAGTACCTTGACTAAGTTCGATAAGAATTTTCTGCTCCACTAAATCTGGTTAAGTACAGTGAGAGCAGGTTAACTACTTGATACTTTATAAAAATTTAAATGCGCAATATTTAATGAGCTCCATCTATTTACTTTGGTATTAAACCACTGTTGACTGATTTGATAGTGAAACCAAGAAAAAAATACATTTGCTATTTTGTTCCATAGTTAGTAGAATAAATAATAACTTGGTTGAATTGTATGGAATATTAGTTTATTGAAAAGTCTGATGAGTTGAACCTAATTTGACTATAATATTACAGTCTGTTTATAATGGTATGCATAAATCACAAAGGTTTACTTATTGCTAATTTGTCTTCATTAAGTTTCTGAAATTATATAGGATTATATTCTTAAAATAGATGTTAATGTTGATTATGGTAATCTCCTATGCTAATATGATTACTAAGCTAATTATATGATATACATGAACTTGACTAATAATATTAAAGGGACAATAACATTCTTGCTGGCTTGGTAGCTCCAGAAAATAAATAATACCCTTATTCTAAGTACTAGACGTTTAAATGTCCTACCTGTTGTGTAAATTATCCATTACAACCTATTTTATTTGTCCAGAGGGTTCGAAAATATTTTAAAATCCAAGTCACATTTGAAAAGGTTTACGTTAGACTTTTCAAATCAATTGGTTGAATTTTTCCAATTTTTTAAATTAGTTGTGCTAAGATGAAATTTATATCATCATTTAATTGGAATATTCTAAAATAATACGATTTGTTGACCAGAATGAAGATTGGGACATATTTTTCAGTTACAACAAGAGTGTTATTGGCGCTTTAATATACCCAGGTATATTGTGGTCCCCTGCATCTGTCTGTCTTCCACTGTTTCTTTTAAGATCCAGAGTTCTACATTTATTCATTAGTAAAAGGCTCTCTTTCTCTGTCTCTCTCAACATATTATTAATAAAAGATCTGCACTTTAATATTTCAGAGCAGCCTTTTACACATTAGCCAAACAAAGTAAGAACCTGGGAGCATATAAACTAGCAAGGCATGCCTATGATAAGCTACAATCGTTGAGAATACCACCAAGATTTGTAGAAGCTGTTGATTTAGGTAGTATAACAATCAGAGCTAAACCATTTCAAGATGGAGAGGTTAGATTTTACTTTTTTTATTACTGGACAGTGGAAAATGAAACTAAAATTAATAAACAACTATCTTCTGCTTACACTTTCTTAACAAAAATTAAATATTGTAAAGCTTTGTTTTATTACTCATCAAAATAACAGATCGACCCAGATTCATAACTTAAACTCCATTATTTCATCGGAAGTGAAGGCTTTCCACCTCTATATTTATCTCTGTTATTTTTGCCATTTGTGCAGTTTAACTGAATTCAATATATGTCACATGTCAAACATTTCAAAAGGGAGGAAATTATTATAATTATTTTATTTTGAACAGGATTTGTTACCACTGTGTTACCGATGTTCTACCACTAATCCATTACTAAATAAAATAGGACCACAATGTGTCAACTGCCTACAGCCTTTTGTTTTTTCTGCTGTTAATTATGGTAATGATTTTGTTTCTTCTTTTATTCTGTTATTAAATTGAAGATAATTATGTGGTTGTGGCCAAATATAGACTAATGCATTATAAAATTAAAGTGAGTGGATGATGACACAGAAAGCTAAAGCATATTAACGTCTTCACTGTTAAACACAAAAATCTCATTTCTGTGGCTAAATAACGAAATCTTTGGCCTTGTCACAAGGTCACACAAATCGGGTGTTCATTGCAGGAATACTACCATTTACAATAAATAGTGATACAGTTGTTTATCATAGGCGTATGGGCTTGATCAATATTAGGAGGACAGAACCTGAAATGCCTGTCTTAGGGACCCTGCCTCCCCTTTGACGATCACAAACACAATGATTTATTGTTATTCCAGTCCCTAAATACAGCAGGTGCTCTAATATAACTTAAGTTGATTATAATCATGGTTGATTATCTATTGAATAAGAATGTGAATAGATTTTGATTAATTATTTATTATAGAAGTATTACCGTTAGTAGAGTTTGTAATAGAAGATGGCATTACTGATGAAGAAGCTATACAGATATTAGATTTGTCCATACCAAAGCAGAAATCAAAAGATCCAACAGGTAGTTGGCAGGAAAATAAAATGTCCAGTATCCTTATTAAAGTATTCAAAATGATCCAACGAATCAGTGAAATGACTCTGTTCATGTAAAATATAGTGTTCACAAATCATTATTTATGTACCATCTGATATGAATCACTCTATTATATTGTAATTTTTTACCAGGATATATCTCTCACCATGTCCAAATGTGAAGATATTTTTGATATTTGTTTTTTGATATTTGAAGTAATAATATTTTAAAGATTTTATGTGTGACGTAAGTCGGCATATTGCAGGTTTTTTGCTGACTTCAAATGTTATATTATTATTTTGACATTTATTAACATGGCAAGCCAATAATCAACTCTCAAGGCCATTAGATGACCAAGGCAATGGATTAGAATACCTGCCCCATTTAATTATTTAACATTAAAAGGTTTAATCAAGCAATAGTACTTCACAATCCAAACTTTTAAAGCTATATCAGGTCAAAACCTGAAAAAACTCATAACTTTCCATTATCTATGTTTGATCTATTATAGCAAGAACAACCAGCTCTTTATCTAAATCTTACATAATAATGTATATTTTATTATATCAGTAATTATTATAAATACAGAGTTTAACATGTAAATGATATTTATCTTTTAACTTATGACAAGATAATATGCAATCATTACGGCTTGGGGATGATCCTGAAACAGATGAAGGGGATCCATTTACTGCTCAGCTTAAAGTACCTGATCATGATGTACGTTACTTGTACAACAATGGTTTTGTTTATTGTCACCCGCCTTTCGAAGAAAGTTGGGGGACTATCAAAATGGGTTCGTCCGTCTGTCTGTCTGTCCGTCTGTCTGTCCGTCACACTTTTTGGGACACAATAACTCTCTTCCTAATTGAGCTAGAATGTTCAAACTTGGTGTATGTGTTTATTAGGTCAATGCCTTGATGGAGTTCGAAGATGAGCATTTTCCGCTTAGGGTAAGCAGAGATAAGCGATTTGATTGGTTGATGCTTTGGGACACGATAACTTTAGTTCTAATTAAGTGAGATTGATGAAACTTGGTGTATAGTTTCATTACAGCAATACCTTGACTAAGTTCGATAATGAGCATTTTCTGCTCAGGGTAAGCAGAGCGATACGCAATTTGATTGGTCGAGACTTTTGAACACAATAACTCTCCTTCTAATTGAGTTAAAATGTTCAAACTTGGTGTATATGCTTATTAGGTCAATGCCTTGATGGAGTTCGAAGATGAGCATTTTCCGCTTAGGGTAAGCAGAGATAAGCAATTTGATTGGTTGATGCTTTGGGACACGATAGCTTTAGTTCTAATTTAGTGAGAGTGATGAAACTTGGTGTATAGTTTCATTACAGTAATACCTTGACTAAGTTCAATAAAGAGCATTTTCTGCCCAGGGTAAGCAGAGCGATACGCAATTTGATTGGCCGAGACTTTGGAACACAATAACTCTCCTTCTAATTGAGTTAAAATGTTCAAACTTGGTGTATATGCTTATTAGGTCAATGCCTTGATGAAGTTCGAAGATGAGCATTTTCCGCTTAGGGTAAGCAGGGATAAGCAATTTGATTGGTTGATGCTTTGGGACACGATAACTTTAGTTCTAATTAAGTGAGAGTGATGAAACTTGGTGTATAGTTTCATTACAGTAATACCTTGACTAAGATCGATAATGAGCATTTTCTGCTCAGGGTAAGCCCTTTTGTCAAGCGTGGGGGCCCTTTGGTCTGCCTTTAGGGCCCCCCTAACTAGGGTACATTTTCATTTTTCTCGTCGGTTTTAGCATTTTTCTTTATAAAACACTTTTGGATGACACTTCGTGTACAGTTTGATTGCTCGATACTTGAAAAAAATAAATGTGCGATTAATTAATATGTGTCATCTATTTATTTTGGGATTTCGGCGGGGGACATCGGCCTCACTGTTGGCTTGTTTATTTCCTAATTATTTGTACTTTGGCCACTTGACTGACCACTAATGATCATCGATTTGAAAGTCTGCAGAAAAATTTAAGGCATTTAGGAATGTATTTTATTACCAACCAATGATGTTGATGATAAATTTGTGGGGATGTTCTGATGCAAGTCTGGCATTGAGTCAAGGATTTTGATTCCACTCTGTACCCCTCTCTAATATTGTAATTCTTATAATGTTTGTCATTTAAAAACTAAAGAATTGATAATATCAAATCGGTATAGTCAATGCAGGTTAAAATGTCATTTTAATACAGGTTTAATGGGGTAACAGTAGTGGAACGGTGAGGGTGCTCTATTGTCGATAAGAATGCTTTATTTGATTTCCGACATGGCCAAAAAAGTAATGTTGCCTTGTCTTGCATAATAAAAAAACAAAATGTGTACATTCGATAAAGAGTAGGCAGACAAGCCAGTAACAACATTTATCCCCTCCCTGCTGCCTCTGCATCTTTGACAATGGGAATGATATTAATCATATGTTAGTCTTTAAATGATGGTTGTATTGGTGAGCAATTTTACGGATCAATGATCATGTTTAACTGACACCCATTGCTTTCAGCTGTTTCCGATTGTTAATTTTAGGGATGACAGTCCAAATACAACCTGAAGCCAGAATTACAAACATTTGACAATCCACTTGCACATTATTTCTGGTCATTTTGTGATCGTTGCCCTTCGTTAAAAAGAAACCCAACCCCTGAAAAATAGAGGCCTATCTTTGTCACTTGTTCTATGAACATTGTAATTAAGATAATTTTTAAAACTGATAACTTTAATACTTTTTTTCAGGGTGAACCAGCAACTTTCCGTCCAGTGGTAGTTAATAGAAAAATTCTACAATCTATGTCCAGATCAGATGTACATATATTAAAATGGCCAAAACCATTACGTTACCAGTTTTTCCGTTCATTATTAGTAGATGTTTCAATAACCAAGTGCTCATTCTGTAATAAGGTAAGAAATGAACATGATTTGCTCTTTAATTATTTTATATTTATGCACCCAAATCCTTGTCACCCGATAATCAGTTTGAATAATTTTGTGGATGCTCTTGATTTAAAATTTGTACACAGAAATAATAGGAGCTATTAAAATTTTAATTATCCACTCGATTTAAAATGCTATAATTCATTAAAATTTTTAATTAAGTCACGAGTTGTTACTTTTGATCACTTTTTAGTGTTTTGTGAATGCTCCCATTACCCACTAAAGAATAATATGTGAAAACCTTTGAGCTTATTTTTACATCACAACATCTATCATTTTTTTCACTTCCTGCGCAAAGTTGCTTTTATTTGTTGTCTGGCAACACTTTTTTCTCTCCGGCATCCACAATTGGTTGTGGACACTCTTGACGCTAAAGTAAATATCCGATTGACTTTAGATTTACACATAGTGTTTCAGGTCATGAGACGAAGTATCCTATTGATTTTCAGTGATTTCTGTTAATTACTGCCAGAGTTATGGCCCTTGATCACTTCAAAAAAATTAGATTCAGAACTGATTGACTTTAAATTTATACACAGTGTTTAAGGTCTTTAGACAAAGAAGCCTTTTGTTTTTCAGCAATTTCCAATAATTTCTGCCAGAGTTATGGCCCTTGATCACTTCAAAGAATCTTGTGGACACTCTGGAGGCCAAAGTTAATATCTAATTGAGTTTAAATTTATACACAGTGTGTAAGGTCATGAGACGAAGGAGCCTTTTGATTTTCAGCAAATTCTGATAATTGCTGCCAGAGTTATAACACTTGATCATTTTGAAGAATCTTGTGGACGCTCTAGAGGCCGAAGTTAATATCGGCCAAATGACTTTAAATTTATACACAGTGTTTAAGGTCATGAGACGAAGAAGCCTATTGATTTCCTTATCATCCGATTGACTTCAGATTGACACACAGAGTTTAAGCTCTTGAGACAAACAAGTATATTGATTTTCAACTGAACAGCTAAATCCATGATATTAAATGTTTCATATACTAAACGTTAGCATGGGGCAGAACTTTATAAAAACCAAACAAATTCTAATGATTTTCTGATAATTACTTAATGAGTTGTTACTATTAATCAGATTTTAGTGTATTATAAATGTTTCATTAGGGAAAAAGTAAAAATATGTGACAACGCTTGTTGACTGCCCAGATGATTTAGCTGCTGTGGGCATATGTTACGTTGGCTGGCAACCTATCTTTGTTGACATTGGTTCTTGATTGTTTCCTCTTTTGTATCTCTATATTTGACTTTAATATCTCTATTGACTTTGATAAAGGTTTTAGAGTCTTATTCCTATCACTCATGATTCATAGCTTGTCAGATGATCGAAATTGAGATAACATAATCTGACTAAGTCATAATATATGGGTATTATTGGATTTGTTGACAATAATTTGATGTAATTGTATATAAATATCATAAATAGATCAAACCATTATAATTTCAGATGTTCCATACTGATGATTATGAACAGCAATATCTACAAAAAGGTCACTGTCCATTCTGTCGTACGAAACATGAAGACTAGATAATTATTTTCATATTAACTGGTGTGTAGTCTGACAGACAAATTATTTTTCTGTCAACTTTTTTTTGTTTACTCCTCATTATCTTGGCTAAAATCATCTCAAATTTAGGTCCATATTATCAGAAGATGATTACAGGATCCTAATAAATCTCCTTGTGATGACAACATTTTATGTCTTTTATCATAATTTTTTACTCATACAGCTCGTTTAAACCTGCTCATCCAAAAACTTGATCAGTGAAGATTTTCATTTTGGTGAACTACTGACTGACATCGAGTGTGATGACATGATTCTGAAGATTTGGATATTAGATTGTAATGTATTGTGAATATCAGAAAAAGAAAAAAAATTTAATTTTAATTAGATTGTGGACTCGTTAATGAAATTCCTTTATGAAATGAAATAATATTCAGCTGACTCAAGAAATTAATGATGTCTTATTTTGAGTAAGACTTTAGAGCATCTTTATCAGACTAGACATTGTCAATCTGTTTGTAAATTAATTGCTTTTCTGCCATAGAAAATATATTTGTTGTTAAAGATATCTTCCAGTATACAATTTGGGTGGTTTGATAATACATTTGAACTAAAAACATATTCAAATTTGCTTCAAATCACCCTTAAAACGTATTCATGAGAAATACCCCAAGCTATAAAAAATCTATTAAAAGAAGTCATGTTTTTGTCACATATCAAAAAGGATGTTGTCTCTAATTGCTTTCCAGTTATCATAAATATTGAAGCCTAGATAAATTCTCAGATTATGCCCTGCCCACTTTTTTTTCTGCAGTTATTATCTGAGAATCTGTTGTATGTTTATGTCTCTCTATTTTTCCACATCCGCTCACTGTCAATTTAATAAACATCTATGTGTGTAGCCTTTGACATTACTTGAGCAGACAGCTCTCAATTGTTGGGCTGTCAGTTAATGACACCCGCACATTTTTGTCCATTGCGCACCTCATGGGTGTTTTTAAAGGAATCCAGTATTCTTCTAGAAAGATTGTGTGTCTCTACTTTCCATATATACCACCAAATTGCCATAATTTTATTGGAAATAACCACCCTGTAAATACTATTGTGGGATAGATAGTATCTTTAATATATTTCTGGAAATCAATTTTTTAAAAGTTAAAATTTTGATAGATGACCAAATAATTGAGATGAATGAAGCACCAAGTAAATGCATGAAATATAAATTATTACCAATATGCATAAAATATGATTTTATACATACTACAGGAAAGGGCATATTTAATTTCACTTTAATTTATTATACTGTTTTAAATTTAATTTGTTGTATATTCCTGTTAATTTATTTTGCATTTGTGAAATTTTGACAGAGTTTGTCATGCGAAGAATATTGGTTAAGGCAAAATGAGCTACCTACTAGTACTTAAAAATATTGTACATTCCGTCCTATTATTATTTATATATATATTCTGTGATAATTGCTTTTACAGCTTACACAAATAAAATCATTTTAATTTGAGCTATTTTAAAGTTGTCTTTCAAGAATTGTCCTCAAGTGGCTGTACAGACATTGTATTTCCTTTTGATGGGTAATGTTGATGAAATGATTACGACTTTTTATATCCAATTACCTTCTGAATAGTCAGTTTGATATGTGTAAAGCTGGAATTTAATGATTTTGTAACTTTGGGTGAAAACTGTAGCCTGTCAGTTAGCAATGATTAAGACCAAATGTGAAAAAAAAAACCCTGTTTCCTCTGTCGCTTAAATAACTTTTAACCAAAGGGGGGCAACTCCAGAATCGAAGGTCGTAAAATGCTGCTTGTCGATGGGACTCATCCAGAGAACGATGAGCATATTATACTGTTTCTGCTCAGTGCCGGACTGGCGACAGAAGGCCCACCTGTCAGGTCACTGACCAAGGCCCACAAAAGTACGCTTCGGCGCGTCATGAGCGTCTGTGGGGATTCTCCCCCAGGAAAATTTTGAAAATTGACAACCGCAAACCCATTTTCCAAGCATTTCAGAACAAAGCAGAAGGCAAATTTTTTATTTCCTGATACAATTAGATAACAGAATGACCTAAGAGCACTATCATTAGATGATGAGAATTCTTTTTTCTTTCTTCTTTTTTCTTTATAGGCTTAAGCCCACTTTTTTTAAAATGAGTTTAGGCCCACCTGTCGTGGATAGGTCATACTCCGTGCAGCGTTTCGTTTGATTAGAGGTAATCTCACTACACACTGCTATTATGAGTGGATATTGTTGTTTTAAATTTTGATTGGTCAGTAGTCCGACTACCAACCAATCACTAGCTGCCCTACAAAAGCTTTACATTTAAAACGAGTGCCAATATTGGACCAAATATGTTTACATAACGTTACGTCATGGCTCACGATTTTATTATGTCTAATTAACCCGTGCATAGCAGAATACTGCAGTAAAAATAATTGCGTGACAAACGAGGCTATCAAGTCGAATGAAATGTAAAAAATACTGTTTGGAAACGAACATACTTTCACCGTTTTTAATACTTTAAATCACTGTCCAAAGTTTTAGGGAAGACCCAGATTAAACGAAGGACTGTCATGTTGCTGTACGTAAGTAGTAGCTTTAATTGAATGGAAAAACAGACACACTCCCGCATAAGTTCAAGAAACAGATGCTATTCCAGCAATGGCCAGGGAGATTTCTCGGGCCATTGCGTCAGGAATATGTGGATAGGTGGACCCAGTCCGTCAATGGTCATGCTATCATATTCCATAACAAAACATCCTTAACAACATATATTTTAAGTTTCATTTATATATACTATTCAAAAAAAGTAGGGGATATTTGATTTTTAAGTGTTATCAAAGCTGACGAAGAAACAAATGACAAAATGAAATGAAGTTCACATTCATCGATTTATTCCAAATGATCGTTAGACTAAGTAAGGCACATACTGACCATTATAAGGGTAAAATGATACCCGGGGTCAAACAGCAAAGTTACCACAGCATCACAACAAAATCAGTAACGGGTAAATCCTCCTCTGTTTGCCAAACAAGCATTGATCCGACGTGGCATACTTCTAATGAGACGTCTAAGATCATTTTGGTCCAGATTGTCCCATTCCTGTTGCAACGCAGCAGCAAGTTCTTGTAACTCACTTCTGATCAATCTTCCGGCAAAATCTCTTCGACCATTAAAACTTATTCAGCACAAAGCAGCAAGAATTGTTTCCCGATCAAAGCCTTTCACTAGAACTGCACTGGTTGCCTTTAGAGTATCGCATTAAATTCAAAATCTAATGTTTCACATACTGTTCCATCTACTCTGCTGAATTCCCTGAATACATATCCACACCGCTACAACAATACCAACCGACCAGAAGCCTTCGCCCAGAGAACCAGAACCTATTAGTTGTACCAAAAGTCAAAAGTACTCTTGGTCTCCGAAGCTTCAAAGCGGCTGCCCCAACACTATGGAATCAGTTTCCACTTGAACTGAAAAGTGTATACAACATAAACTTGTTCAAAAAGAAACTAAAAACTCATTTGTTTAACAAAGCTTTCGTGGTTCCCCGGTGCGAACATTAAACTTTTATTATTATTATTGTAACAGCGCACCAGAGCAGTTTTATTATTATTATTATTATTTATTGTAACAGCGCACCAGAGCAGCTAATCTAGCTGGATGTTGGCGCTCTATAAATGTCCATTATTACTATTACAATTACATTGGCAGGACTTTGTTGACGTTGACGTAACCTCTGTCCAAGCATGTCCCAGACATGCTCGATGGGGGAGAGGTCGGGACTCAGTGCTGGCCAAGGTAATGTGGTGATGTTCTGTTGTTGGAGGTAACCTGTAACGATCCTGGCCCTGTGACATCTTGCGTTGTCATCCTGGAAGATGAAACGGCGGCCATGACGTCGTGCAAACGGCACAACATGGACTGCCAAGATGTTGTCCCGGTAGTACTGGCCTGTAACACGCCCTGCAACAACATGTAAAGCCGTTTTTCTAGCAACAGTGATGCCTCCCCACACCATAACAGAACCACCCCGAAATCGATCATGTCTGATGACGTTAACGTCTTGGAAGCGCTCGTTTCGACGACGCCACACCCTCCTACGTCTGTCCAAAAAATCAACAGTGAACCTTGACTCATCTGAAAACATCACATTGCTCCAGCGTCGATTATCCCAGTGTTGACGATCCCTACACCAACGACGTCTTGCCTGAATGTGATGATCTCTCAAACAAGGGATCACGCGAGGACGTCGGGCGCGAATGTGACCCCTATGCAGTCGATTCCGAATCGTCTGGCCACTCACTCTCACACCAGTGTCTGTTTGAAGACGAGCGCTGATCTGATTTGCTGTGATGACACGATTTCTCAAGGCCAAGGTACGGATAAATCGATCCTGGGCTTGAGTTGTCGCCCTTGGTCGACCTGAGCGTGGTCTGTCCTGTACAGATTGTGTATCACGGTATCTGGATCATAACCCGCTTATGACAGACTGAGAAACATTCATCGTCCGCGCCACAACCGCCTGTGTTGTGCCGATCTGTAGCATGCCAAGGGCACGTAACCTTTCATTTTTTGTAAGCCGACGCATATCAAAATTTGTTTTCTGGTCACTAAAACAATTAAACTGATGTTTCCACCCTGGAATTCAATGCCACAATGACTGTAACATTCAAAGTCAGAGTCGTGCAAATCTTGGGTTGGACCCCCATGATGATCCCAAGGGTCACCTGCATTCCATGCGGTAGCTATTGGTGCGTTTGGGCGTCACATGTAACTGGAAATGTTTCTTCTGTTAGGTTCTATAGTGACTTTTATCGTAGTCATTTGCATATTTTAGTATTATGCCCCCTACTTTTTTTGAATAGTATATGACAAAATTTGTTGCCTCTAGCAAGTCCACAACCTTAGTGTATATATGTATATGTATCACATGCTTTTGACCCGATTAGCGTAATGGCGAGAAATGGTTCCCCCTCAAAAACTTTGCGAACCTCTCAATTGTAAAATAATACACATGGTTATGATCACATAGTGATGCTCTTAAAGCTCCAATAGCATTTTTTTAAGTTATATTTTTAAAATGTATTAAAATAAAGCCCAAAAATAGATTGAACCTATAAACAGTCCTTCCTTGTTAAAGAATAATCCTATTAATCCTATAATTCAGTACTGCCAGTTGAGAAATTGGCAAAAATATCATTTTCAACTTCAAATTCAAACGTTTGAAGATGGCCGTCCATGGAGAGGAATGGGAAAACAAGGGAGGTAATTGAGTAACTATTTCCTCAATCACCCTGTGTCACCCTTTATAATGCCCAAAAAATTTTGCCCAGGACCGTATAATAGTGAGTTGACAACCTTTTGAGCAAAAGACATAGAAATAATTATGTTTTGACTTTCTTAGAAAATGTGAAATTGGAACTTTAAGGCACTGATCAATCGGCCGGTTTTAAGGGCGCCCACAGTCTTATATCACCTATGTGGAGGCTATGGGGCTCCACCAAAGACGCGGATCTGCAGTCCCTGTAAAAAATCATCCATATAAAATACATATTCGACTTTTAGATATCGCGAGACGTGGGTGCCACCTCCATTGGTGAAATGCCCCTCCTATCAACCCTTTCTAGGTCAGCGCCTGTCCCACCACATGACATTAGACAGTTCATTTTGGTCGCCCTATTCACATTTGATAAGGCCTTATCGGTCTTTGGGGGCGCTGCCACCAAATGACTATATTAGAGATTCTCGTTCTGGTCGCACAATCAACTTGACGTTATTGGTGTTTCTAGTTCTATTTTAGAGGACCAGAAGTTTGTTATTCTGGTGTGTTTAAAGGTGCTAAATCGCTAATATTTGGGGCCTAGAAATCTATCCTAATGGGTCGCAACGCATAAAATGAATGTATATAAACTGATTTACATTCATTCATTTCCGTCTTTAATCTAATTTCAAATCATGTATGTCAAGCCTCCTTCCCCAAGTCCCTTGTTAAAAGTGTGTCTAAAACGGATTATGGTACACGATTCGTGTATCACTGATAATTTTTATACGTCCACATTCATAATGTGAACGTATTATGCCGTCGCCCCTGTGTGTGTGTGTGTTTGTGTGTATGTGTGTGTATGTGTCTGTGGGTCGCTTGCAGGGCGCAATTCTTCATGGATTTTCTTCAAACTTTGTATACTTATTCCTTGTACCCTAAGGAAGATCCCTATTGTTTTTGGTGCATTCCCGACCCCCAGGGGCAGAGCCAGGCCCATTTCTAGTATTTGTTTGTTTGTCATCTACAGGCCACATTTCTTAACTTATAACCTTGAAACTTTTGCTACATATTCTTTGTACCCAGAGGAACACCCCTATCGTTTGGGGTGCATGCCCAACCCCCAGGGGCAGAGCCACGCCCATTTTCTTTTCGTGTGTCTTTGTGTACCTACAGGGCGCAATTCTTACTGAATTTTCTTCAAACATTGTATATTTACTCTTTACACCCTAAGGATGATCCCTATCGTTTGGGGTGCATGCTCAACTCCCAGGGGCAGAGCCACGCCCATTTTCTTTTGTTTACCCGTGTGTTGCCTACAGGGGGCAATTCTTACTGGATTTTCTTAAAACTTTGTATACTTACTCTTTACACCCTAAGGATGATCCGTATTGTTTTTTGGTGCATGCCCTACCCCAGGGACAGAGCCACGCCCATTCCTTGTATTTATTTGTTTTTCGTTACAAGCCACATTTCTTAACGTATCATCTTGAAACTTTGAATACATCCCTATCATTTGTGCCGACCATTTTCTTTTTGTGTGTTGCCTACAGGCTACAATTCTTAATCGATCATATTGAAACTTAAAATACTTATTCCTTATACTCTAAGTATGATCCCTTTTGTTTTGGGTGCATGTCTGACCCCCTGGGACAGCAACGCCCATTTCAAGTATTTGTTTGTCTGCCATCTACAGGCTGCATTTCTTAACGTATCATCTTGAAACTTTGCGACTTATTCTTGGTACCTTAAGGAAGATCCCTATTGTTTTTGGTGCATGCCCGACCCCCAGGGACAGTGCCACGCCCATTTTCTTTTTGTGTGTCTGTGTGTCACCTACATGCCACACTTCTTAATCGATTGTCTTGAAAACTTTTTTATACTTATTCCTTATACCCTAAGACTGACCACTTTTATTTTTGGTGCATGCCGCGACAGCATGCCGGACCCCCTGGGACTGAGCCACGCCCAATGTTTTTGTGTCTTGTGTTCGTCTACAGGATGCAATTCTTAGCAGATCCTTTTAAAACTTTGCATACCTATTCCTATACCTTATTGTTTTTAGTGATTTCCTATCCCCCAGGGGCAGAGCCATGTCCATTTTTACTTCGTGTCTGTGTGTGTTGTCTACAGGCCATGATTCTAAATGGATCGTCTTTAAACTTGGAATATGTATTCCTTATAGCCCGACTCCCAGAGGCAAGCCACGCCCAATTTTTGTGTTTGTCGTTTACAGACCGCAATTCTGAATGAATCAGCTTTGTACTTGGCATATGTATTCCTTATAGCCCGAGGGCGTCCACTATTGATTTTGGTGAATGTCCCGATCCCCAGGGGCAAAGCCACGCCCACTTTTTGCCTTTAGCGTCTGAAAGCCACAATTCTGAATGGATTATCTTGATGTTGAGGCACGCCCCTCAACGCTAAACAAACCAAACGCCTAGCCTTCTTGACAAAGTACCATATCTAATGTTGAATTAAATTGACAAATAATTTAGGTTTTCATTGTCGAAGATTTGGATAATATAGAGTGAGAAATAGCGCCATTGAAATTGACACACGGGATTGCGGCTCCATGTGCGTTAAAAACGAGTTTGCGGCAGTCATATTTTCAAAATTTTCGAGGGTTGGGTGGGGATGATGTCTGGGTGTCGCCGCTCCGCACTCAGTAACTTGGGTATTACACTGGCGCCCCCTGCCACCACTCTGCTGCACCCCAACTTTTAAAATCCTACATACGGCCCTGTTTAAAACCGAATAGAAATTCGGACCTCTTGCGGATTCATACGTAGATGATTGTCATACAATCAGTCAGAGGCAATAATACAGGAAGTTCAAGTCCGTGGGTGCCACAATCGAACCCATCTTAGTGATATAAACACAACATTATCTTCAGTTTCATCAAAATCAGATAAAAATGTGTCCCGCAGAATATCCATGACCAAATGTAAACGGACAGACGGGCAGTACCTGGTACATATCTTTTTGGCATGACCCCACAAACACTACCAACGTGCCATATTGTTTAAAATACTCCACAAACAAAAACCAACACTGATCCGATCAGCAACACATACATCTTTTTTTATGAAACGCCATTTTACCGATCCAAACTTAAAGTCATAAAGGGAGAATAAACACTGACTTTACTGCAACCTGTCTTTGCCAAACAAAATAAAACTGTATTATTAAACGTTCTCTCCACTTCATCCATCACTTTTACTGTTTTGAATTTAAAAAAATACCACTAATTAAAAAGGTAGTAGATAACAACCTATTTCCATGGTTGTTCTTCGAAATAAAACCTGTGGACTCAACCCATGGAAATAAGTTACTATATGACACAAACTATAAAATTACTTCAGTTCAAAGGATGTGGTTATTGGAGGGTAATATCAAAGCATAATAACTTTGCAGAAGGTTGATACGGTTAATAGCCATTTTAAATCGTTAATAGTGAACTACTTATTATGGCTTGTATCCAATTTTCTCTGAAATTAAAAAGTTTGCAGTTAGCCTTGCATTGAAATTGTCAGGGGAGGAATGGCGACATCTGTGCCATCGGTCCATACTGGTTTCGATGTGCCCCCATTACGGTGACAAAAAATAATTTAATTCACAATTCCTGCACCTCACTCACAGATCATTTTCTTCCATTGATTGGTGCCACTATATTTGACAGATGAATATTAGTTATTTTGAGAAAAAAAAATCAAATTATGTTTTTCTAATCGGAGCCGATGAGCCCATGGCCATTCTTGGCATCGGACAAAGTCTGGCGGCCCGAGGCCGGCAGTACACCCCTGAAAACAGATTAGTAGCACCTGTACATGTTCATCATTAGAACACATTGCCCTGGACCAAAACATTCCTGGAGAAAACGACAAGGGCTCATATTTTTATAGATATTTTGTTTTATTTCGAGATCCAACATCCACTTCATTTCCACCTGGCCCTGATAAACCGCGGTGCTGTTGCTGATCTTCAACCCGAAACCCAAATGTTAAAGGGGCTTCGAAATATCTTATGATTTGATTTTCTAATGTTGTGCCAAATAAATCTATATATCAACCATACTGATACACAAATTGTATTTGTGTGCGCGACGGACAATGACCTTTATTATGTCCGTTTGTTAACGTTGACGTTTTCCATTAATGGCTTCCAGATTAGATTTCGCAGCCTTTGTAATATCACCATAATACCGGTGATCAAAATGCTTGTTTTTCTTTACTCGGGGGGTGAGTGCAGAGAAATGATCGATGGGAGGGGTCCTGTTCCGGTTTGATTAAGCGTTGTGGGGGTATCGGAATTTGACTCTTTAAATGTATGCAGTGTAACACAGACTGGGGTTCATAGATATACGATACAGAACCACATGAACACCCTAAGTGAATTAGGAAAGGATAAAAAGGAAAACGTTTACTATTGGCCTGTACCTTTAAAACATTTCAAATTACTTTTGGTATTCTATAGGCTTTTCAATGTGTTTTTAAAATAAACCGTTCCGTTCTGCGTTTTAGCAAAACCCCATATTCTGTTCATTGCTTGTCACACACACACACTTGTAATGTAATATGTCACTGGGTCCCGAAATAAGATATAAAAAAAATCTCTCAAATTATCAGCCCACGTCGTTTTCTCCTGAAATTTGTAGCCCCAATTGGAAATTCATAAATAAATTTCCATGAGTAAAGTTAACTCTTTTGAAATTCATTCGGGGACATTTTTTCAGAAATGAGGTCATTTTTTTCAGAAATGAGGTCATTTTTTTCAGAAATGAGGTCATTTTTTCAGAAATGAGGCCACTTTTTCAGAAATGACTGCACTTTTTCAGAAGAGAAAATATCACCGGATTCCAGCGCTATCATCAGTCATTTCCGGTTTCTTTGTTTACACTTCTGGCGGTTGCATAGACTACCCACCCACCCAATACGCCTCTTCCTTATAAAGCAATAATTGTAATTGTTCTAAGAAAGTCTAAACATTATTATTTCTATACGCACGTATATAACATAATAGGTTGTCAAATCTCTATTAGGAAATTTTCTAGCACTAAAAAACAACCCTAACAACACTTAGAAATTGTATCATTTATTTTCGTTGGAAAATAAAATCTAAATATATAATGGAATAGAGGGGGGGGGTGTCTTTGGAAGTTGTCAAGTTATTTGGTAAAACAGATAGATAATGCAAACGTCAACGTTGATGCTTGAAAATAGTACATTTGCTAATTTGTCGACAGAATTAGAGCATTATTCTTTAACAAGAAAGGACTTTGTGCAGGTTCCAGGTGTTTTAAAGGAGTTAAATCCATAGTCTTTGGCAAGTAAAAGTGGACACAAATGGGTCCCAACGCATATAATAACACAATGCGAATGTATATAAATTGACTTATAATACATTCAGTCGTTTCTGTTTTACTGTGATTTATCAGTTATGGTCGTACAAATACGCGAAGAGTTCAAATTGAATGGCAGACTTTGGCGCCTGTTATTCCAGTCTGCACCCGTAGTATTCTCCTCGCCTGTTCAAATTCGGCTATTATCGTAAGAATATGGGGCCATTCGTTACGGGAGTCTTAGGCTATAGTATGAGCGCATCGAGTTTCGCAGGCTCCGGCAGCAACTTCGCAAGCGCTAGCAATACCATGGCATGGCAAAAACATGCCGACAAACCTTAAGGGGGTTCATTTTGGTGTTGTATTCGTGTGTCCATTTTACCCCTCAGGAAGTCATCGTTGGGACATCTTGTCAGATTGTATCATCTTCGTCTCTACTTCGTCTGAACATCACGTGGTCAGTTTCTCATCACGAAGGCAATACGCAGTGAATAAGAATATGTCCAATTGTCTTAAGAAGGCAAAACTACGTAAGGTCCTTGCAACGTCGTCGTGTAGCCATCGTATTCTAGTATGAGATCCCAATATTTGAGTAACCCAAGCGATTCCCATGTGTCATGGTAACATAGACATATAAGATAGGTTGCCATGCAAAGAAACACGCCAACAACAGCGTCAGTTATGAAAACATTTACAACACATCACAGTCTGGTTAAGAGTAATAACGCATTAAGTCATTATCATATCAGAAATCATTAGACTTTGTTTCCACTGTTTGTCTCATGACCTTTAACGTCGTGTATAAATTTAAAGTCATCGAAAAATTGAAGTAACAACGATATGGATATGGTACGCTATTTTCCAGCAGCAATATTGGCCGTCACCAGGTACACATGGACACGTTACCAGTAACTTGGAGCCTGAGACAGGATTAGAAATATGTTTTAAGTGGGGCAATTCTACTCATCGTTATCCGGTGGAGAGGGAATTATCCCGGGAAAATTATCGGGAGATCTTGAGAACATTAAATTGAGAAGGTTTTTTTTCAAATTTATACCTTCTTGTAGTTAATAGCGTTTACAGGATATTGGCTAAATAAAAACATGTTTATCAAGACTAATGTCTGTTTTAATAAACTGTCTGTGTGAACATGGTAATAAGGAAATAATTATACAATAATAATAGCGGATATACAACGATATATAACAACCCATTACAATATTATTTTCATTGGTTTCCTCAATTTACTTTTTAAATGTTTGCTATTGATTATTTTTTTCTAACTTTTTAAAAAATGTTCTCGTTCCATCGACAATTTCTGGTAAACAATTTATGGGTAAGAATTCTTGGCGGAATGTATTTTGTCAAATTTGCAAGGATTGTTCATTCAGCCAGAATCAGGGACATACAGGTCACAATTCTATGGAATACAATTACTGCCATTGAAACAGTTTTTCAGAATCAGGGAGTTATCGCCCCGTTTACTTTCAAATTTATGGAAGGCTGTGAATACAATACACGCCAAAGTTATAGAAGAAATTTTCTTTCCGACATTTCAAAATTTTTGACATGTTAAACTTGGCGATGCAAGACAATATTATTCAAATTTGGGGGTATGGGCTAAGGAGGATCCCTAACAAATATGATATTCGGGACAAGTTTCGCAACAGAATTTCAAAATTTGGTGAGCAAAGTGACATAAATATTAATAAACGTAAAATTTTATGGAGATAATCAAGGTAATGCCAAACATTTAATTTTAAGTGGTAATAATATTGATCAGCTAAAAATAACATCCAATATATTACAAACCACTTTTATCTGGGAAGTAATGCGTGCACGAGTTAAATCTGCCTATTGCATGCATTTCTGTAGGCATGAAATGTTATATAAACTATTAATTAGACATTTGTACTAAGACCATAATCAACTCTTGATAACATCGGATAATCGAGATTTTAATAAGATTAGAACGGTTCGCCATTTAAAAATATAATTCACAAATGGGAAAGCTAGGCTAAATCTCGAATATATCAGTGCCGGGGTACCACTATACACTCATCTTCTCAAAACTACAAATAGTGATAACTTGGCTCAGAATGAAGTAAATTGAAAAGGAATTTTCAATATTTTCATTTAACATTATTTATTTTTGTGCTAATATAGCAATCATTTTATCTAGATATATTGTATTTAATCAATATTATGTATAAGCTAAAAATGTTCACAGCGGTATACGGACATAACAGGATTTATTTTTTAAAAAAACGGGGATCACGTGGCTAAGTGGGAAAGACGCTAGCTTGCTAGTTCATCTAGATTTTCCAGCGTGGTTATCCTTAGTCTGTGACAGCTGTCTAGTCGTTCGGATGGGACGAAAAAGCGAAGTCCCGTGTACACATTGGCGTGCACGTAAAAGATCCCTCGGCAGTTGGAATTCGATATAAGGGTAGGGCGTAGCGCCGCCTCCCGGGCAAAATTCCCACCATAGCACACTGTATGGCGAACGCTCGTCTTCATTAGCCCATTTTCCGGGAGTGAAATCAGTAATTAACGGTAAATATTAACTTAGTCAGCCATTATTATAATAAACGACTGTTTAAATCCAACCTGTATCCAAGCCACCCGCCCGAACGTTTACAGAGTTAATGTTAGACTTGTTATGTCAATGAAGGTCTTATTAATCATTTCTATAACATTTAGAGCCTATAGAAAGACATTATTAATCATTTCTATAAAATTTAGAGCCTATAGAAAGACATACAGTCGGCATATATGTAGTCCAGTATGGACCGATAGCACAGAGGTATCCATTCCACCCCTGATAATTTAAATAAGAGGCTAAATGCGAAATTGTGATTTTAAATGGCAATGGACAAAATGTATTTCGTCTATTTACAGCAATTCTCCCTCTGCCTCTTTTCTCCCCTTTTGCATTGTTGATTTTTTGGTCGAGAATGGACAAAGAAGGTTTGAATATATAAATTTTGGCTACGGTGATATGTGCGGTTGGAAATTTTGGCTACGGTGATATGTGCGGCTACTATAGTTTTAGTATAGCTTCTTCAAGTTTGTGTATCTCAAAATTTTGGTGGTCAATCTCATTCACATTTTGTGCAAAGACACAATCATTTGTTCCTCTCTCTGTAGTGAAAAGCATTCAGCCCAGCGAAAATTCGGGGAAATGTTGGAGGTGGACACCGAGGCTAGAATTAACATTGAAGTCGATGGGAAAAATTAATGGTTGTCTGCTCCTCAATCTCCTAAACAGGGTTGTCTTCCCACACGCATGCTGGATAGTGAGCGAGACTTTTGTGGAGAATGTATAAATGACTGCAACTGCATTTTTTTTAAAAATCAGAATTGGATACCAGCCAATGTTAACTGTTTTCCTGTCCTACTGAGGCTTAAAGCCGACAAGCAAGGGTGATTGATCGATAGTATGTGTACCTACATTAGTTTTAGTATCGCTGAATCGGTTTGGAACAGGGGAAGGGTAGCAGGAAAAGGGGGGGCACAATGTTGTCATTATGGCAATGGGGAATATGATACCATTGTCGAGGGAATTCCCATGAGTATTTTATAAGGTAAATCTTTCTAAATTCGAGGTCATTTTTTCAGAAGAGAGGTCACTTTTTCGGAACGGAGGGCACATAGTCACATATACACACACACACGCACACCCCTATACCCCGGCAGGAAATCGCGCCGGATTCGAGTGTTATCAAAGTATTCTATGTGCAATTGGTCTGTTGTACTCTGTACTTTTTTTTATTTGTGACTCTTATGTATTGTACCCTGTACGTTTTTTTATTTGTAGACTCTTCTTGAATGTGCCTTTTTTGCTGGTCACCAACATTCCGATTTCGGAGAGCGGTCTGCTCATATACCGTGAACATACATGTTTAAAACAGATTGTTGATAATTCGGAGAGCGATCAACGAACAAACATTGCTGTTCAGGCCAATACGTCTTAAAGGACATTTTTAAAAACGTTCTTTGTTATGATTAAATTACAATCGTTAAATACATTAAGTGCATTTTAGAAGCTAATCATACCATCTTCTTAAGAAGATACTGTCGTTGCACGTACCACCCCCGTACCATAGACGTTTGAGTGCAAACGGGGGATCAAAACTTTTCGCTCACAAACTCATACGTCAAAAGAAACTAATCAAAATTTGAGAGAAAATTTTCTTTTTTAAGGAATTTATTTGACAATTTGATTACAAGTTGGCGCCATTCCGACAAAGCCACCCCACACGTTATATTGTTCCGCTAAATGCACTTAACACGAAAACATTTAATTATTTGTAAAGCATTGATTTTTCGGGGTGTCTGTAATAACGAATGGATATGAAAAATAAAAACACAGAATTTGATTTTATCATATTGGCGGTCGCGCAGTTTTAGTTGTGTAGTATTCTTTTTTTTTATAGCGGTTGTCGTAAATACCACAGCATTTAGAAGGATATTATTAAATATTTGTGTTGCAGACTCTTTTCTTCAGCTAGGAAGATTTTTTTTTTCTTTTTTACAGTAACCATTCAAAATGTTTTAGAAATTTATTGTTTTGCATTTTTTTTATTAGGGGTACATCGGTCGCGTGAAGGGTCCATATTCAACTCATTATAAATTTATCTAAAGGTTAATATTTTCCGACTTCGTATTGTGGTTTCGGGCGTGGTATATTATATCCAGCGTCCAAATTGTAGCCTTGTCTAACAACTAAAATTACTCGCCAACCAACAGCTTTATGGTATTTTTTTCTGACTACAGAACACTAATTCAGACAGGTTTTTCTCTTTTTTTTTTAAATTCTCCAAATCTCAGCCCTGATTTAAGACGGCACCATAAATCCCCTGATATACGAAACACGTATTGTTTCAGTAAGAATTTTAATTACAAGTTTCGGCTTTTCGCCAAAAACACGAATTGTTTTCGAAATTGTCTCATTTCTGCACTGAAAAAAAACTTGTGTTGGATCACAACACAAGTACTTGTGTTAAAATCAATCTACACAAACTTGTGTTGTTTTGCATTGCATCAACACAAACTTGTGTTGTTTTGCATTGCATCAACACAAACTTGTGTTCTTTTTAATGCTTTAACACAAACTTGTGTTGATTTATAAAATCTCGTGTTTTTGTCTTAAAGTTAACACAAGTAATGTGTATACTATCGTCAATAAATATTTTGTGTTTTTAATTTTAAAAATTTAACTCCATACAAAGTATTAATTTTGGGGTCCACAAGTTATAAGATGGGTATATTTTTTTTACACAGACAATATAGGCAGACAGTCTTGAATGTTAATTGGTGTTTAGATGTCTGTAGTTAAAATAAAGTTGTTGATTTTTTTATTGGCCCAATAAACTGGTAGATCAAAGGACTGACTGCCTGGTGAGCATTCCGATGTGATTTTAACAATTGACTCCAAACGCGTTGACAGTGGGTAAAACTCTTTCTTAATGTAATTTGTTAATAAAAACAACTACTCTAGGATACATTTTGTCTGCAGTATCACCTCGGTGGAAGCGGACGTTAAATAAAGCGATTTCACACACAAACATTTACCATTAACAGCGTGCTGAAATGATTTTTGAGCAGTGATATAATGGTCACCACAGAGAATACAAGACCGCAGGTTTGTAAATATTTATATATATATATATTATATATAATATATATATAAAATGTCATGTAGGACCTATTTATTTCTTTAGCATCGATTTTGTTTCTTTGTGTATTAGTATGTTCTTTCCGTATCGCCTTGCGCGTACTTGTATCAAAAAACTATCCGTCGCAAAATTCATTAAAATGACTAATAATACTAAGGCAGTGATCCATGGTGAATACCGATTAAGATTAAGCGGATTATCATCGCAGTAATTCACTTCGCGCGCGTAGATTACTGATCAGACGGAAATTCGCGCATGCGCGGTGACAATTTGTCATTTACAATGGCGGGGTTAGTGAAAAAATATTTCAGCATGATATTGTTGAATCTGTCTCATTTTTCTGAACTCTGCTTAATGAACATTAGTTGTTCGGCGCCACGATGTTACAGAATCACATTAAACCAGAAACGACTCGACTTGAGCCAGTAGGTAAGAATCTGTTTTAAAATAATATCTAGGGCGGTTGGATTGGATTTTGATTGACGGCGGCCATGTTTTTTTTTATATATAAAAACATTTTGGCTAGAGTAGACTTAAACCCAGGGACGGACTAGAAAATAACTTTTTACACTTTTGTGTTTGTTGAAATGTAGGCCTAATCTAATTTATGTTTTTAAAAAAAAGACCCTCTCTAATCAAATAAGCAGACATTTTCCACACAATCCGTCCAATCTCTGTGTAATTAGTTCACTGATTCAGTCAATGAAAATGATAGAATTTAGAATGAGTCTTTGGAAGTTTCTTTTTATTTTCATTTTATTTTTCAGTCAATGCTGCTATTTGACTCTTTCCACCTTCCAGTTTTTAAGCAATTATTGAGAATTTACCATAGGCCTATAGAAGAAAAACAGGTAACAATTTGAATTTCATTTAACTTTTTACAATTTATATTTTCTTCTTCTTTTTTTTTTACCAATGTCCTACAATTATTAGTGTATGTGAAGACACAATCCCACATTAAGTATTTATATGCAACAGAGAGAGGGGGGGGGGATTCACATACATGTAAACAAGGCTTGACAAGGCCTATATATACTTGTATTTGCCGAATCAAGTAGTCCAACTATGTCCTACTCCTACATGCATATGCTACCGGTAATCAACTACAACGCGTAGCTGACTTCCGTTTTATTGCCTCATTCTACATGTATTCAAAATTGGTTTATTGTGCAATATTATTTCTGCATGAACCTAGAATTGTTGTAGGATGGATCCTTATCTACTTACTGACTCTAACTCTAGGTCATTTTGGGACTAACTAAGGTATGGTTAAATTTAATATGAATAATTCGCTTGCCATAAAACCCACAGAAAATTCAAGAAGTTGGACAGACGATAGCACAACATTTTGTCCAGCGTCATTTCGGACTCAACACTGACGATCTGTTTGACTCGGTATGATGACTTTTCGGATTTACTTGCCAAATTTTCGTACTGTTTTGAATTGCCCTACTTCTGATAAATTCATCAGCAACTTTTTTTTATATACATAACATAGTACATATATAAAAAGAAATAAATAAAACATTCTTTTCGTAAACATTCAAAATTGGAGACTTTGCTGTATGCATGATCAAGGTGCTGTATATTGATGGTAAGCGGTAAATTTTACCTGCTTTCTTTTAAAAATCGTTTTTGGGTTCTTATAAATTGATTTGACAGTCGTGTTCAATCTTTCCTTTCAACTTATTCCCGAGTCTGAAATGTCATCACCTTCACAACCTCTGGGCACTCTGGTTTCCTCCCACTGCTAAAGACCCCTATGTGCAAGCGAATTGTTGAAATAAAGTTGAACCATATGTTAGTCCCGAAATGACCTTATTTGTGTTGGGTGGACGTTAAACCCCATTTCTCTCTCTGTCTCTGAAATGTCACCCACCCATGTCCGAAATGTCACCTACTGGAGACAAACGTTGAGGCCATAGTCCTAAATGATAGGCGACCCGGCTCCTTGGCATCGAAACCATGCATCACTGAATTAACTTTCTCGGTCAATGCAGGGATCGAACACCTGACCTACAGGCTAGCAAGCCAGCATCTTAGCCACGTGATCCCCCACACAGTTTTGTATATGGTAAAGGATCTTTAATTGTTAATTACATGTTATGTATTTATTTTTTCAGTTTTAATAATGGATGCATATGAAAATCACCTAGAAAAAGATCATACAACAAGAGAAATTAAAAAATGGAAGAAAAAATAGCTGAATAAATGATGATAGAGCAGCTTGTTCTTGGTGGGTAACTATTCAATTCTAGTATATTATAAAGCCTTCAAATGCACAAATTTGTAAAATATAAATAATATCATATTATATTACTGTATACAATACTGTATTCACACTTGTCTTAGTGGAGCTGGGGATCATGTGGGTAAGACACTGACTCTCTAGCCTGGAGATCAGGTGTTCGATCTCTGCATTGGCCGAAAGAAATCATCCAGGTTGGCATGCAGGGCAAAATTTCCCTCATAGCACACTGTATGGTGTATGCCCGTCTTCATTCACCGAGTTTAGGAGCAAAACAGTAAAACAATAAACTCATTTATATTGTCATTTTTTCAAGAGTTTTGTTCTGGCTTCTTACCCATTGAGGCATAATAATCAGCCTAGGTCTGTAACTTAAAAAGGCACAATAAGTATTATGCAAAGTTGAAACAAAATAGAGACCCCACATGAGGCAAAATGAGTTATTTAAACATTCTGAACCATAGAAAGTATATTTATTGCCTGCTATAATAATGTATAATTTTTTTTTTTTCAGACTGGAGAGCATTTGATGTGTGGTTCCAGCAACAAGAGATGTCGACCATATACCTTTTGAATATTAAGCCATCAAATTATTTTAAATTTTGAAAAAGAATGTAGTGATTATAAAAGCTAATAGGTTATCTGTTGCATTTGGTCTGTTATTCAAATATTTTATTTTTGTTTTTAATGTTAAATATCCTTTGCAAAAACAATTATATTGTAATTCTCTCCAGAAATTTGTGTAAAATATAGACTGTAAAAATCACTCAGAATTTGGTCGTCAATCATAAAAGTATTATATAGAGCACTCAGGTAGATTATGGTGACTTTCCCTTGCTTATTAAATGAAGGGGGGATAGGACGTGTATGCTGTATCATAAGGTCCGTCATTGAGTCAACTAACATAGTTTCAATTCCCCTTGTGTTCATGATAATGAGTAGGGTCGCATGACCAACCTTGTCGGTTTTCTCCGGGTCTTCCCTTTTCCTGTTGCTACTAAAGACCCCTACGTGCAAGCTAATTATATGTTAGTCCTGAAATAACTGTCGAGTGGACATTAAACCCCATTTCTCTCTCTTTCTCTTTAAAAGCTGAAAAAGGGTTTAACATCCCACTTTTCTTTGTGGTTGGGGTTGGGGTGGGAGTGGATGGCCGAATGGTTAGCGTGCATGCGCTGTATCACTTGGCCTGCCAATCTGGTGTGGTTTCGAATCCCTGGTTGTACGTGGCAAGGAGTAGGGTTGCTTGTCCAACCCCGTGGGTTTTCTCCGGGTATTCCGGTTTCCCCCCACTGCTAAAGACCCCTATGCACAAGAGAATTATTGAAATAGAATTAAACCATATTATTATGTTAGTCCCAACCCTCTCTCTCTCTCTCTCTCTCTCTCTCCCTTCTTTTCTTTGTTATGTAGGCTAACAGCTGGATCCAAAAAGAACCATCATGGTTCCCCTTACTTATGACTTGTATATAAATATTTTGTACATGCCTTTTATATTTCATTTGTAAGTAGTTTTTCAGTTTTTATGCATAATTTATGTCTTTAATGCTTGTTTTGATTGTTATTTAATTTAGATATACAATGAAGGTAAATCCTATTTTAAGGGGGCATGGTGCAGGAATATTTTGGAGATAGCGTTTAAATTATCATTTCTTTAAAAAAAAACTTTTGGTGGGGGTGGGAATAAATTGTTATTATATAACACAATTTTATTAGCATTGGAAGTAACTTTGTTTATTAGTATTCCAAATGTCTCAGTGCTTGTTATGAGGTTTTTTTTCAATTTAAATAGCTATGCTTATTTTATGATTTGTTTATTTTTTATTTATTTATATTTCTGTTTGGGGGGGGGGGGGATTTTTGATTTTCTTTGTTTTTATTATCCATCGAAATGTCTGTTTAGTTTTGATCTGGCATTAATTTAATTGATCATATAGTTTTTTGAATATATGATAATTTATGAATAAATAATAATTTTATGAATATATGATAATTTTATGAATATATGATACTTTTAAGAATAAATAAAATTTTTATGAATAAAGAATAATTTTATAAATAAATAATAATTTTATGAATAAATAATAATTTTATAAATAATAATAATTTTATAAAATAATAATAATTTTATGAATAAATAATAATTTTTGAATAAATAAATAATTTTTGAATAAATAATAATTTTATGAATAAAGAATAATTTTATGAACAAAATTGTTGTCATGTCATTTATCAAATATTACAGTTAAAAGAGAATAAAGGAGGGGTCTGTTGGTGGTTATACACAAGTTTGTATGAAACAACACAAGTTTCAGAAATTTCAACACAAGTTTCAGAAATTACAACACAAGTTTCAGAAATTTCAACACAAGTTTCAAAAATTTCAACACAAGTTTCAGAAATTCCAACACAAGTTTTAGAAATTTTAACACAAGTATTGTGTAGATTTTCACACAAGTTTCAACACAAGTTTGTGTTGTTTGATCAATTTTAACACAAGTCTTGTGTTGTTTGATCAATTTTAACACAAGTCTTGTGTTGTTTCGACATTTAACACAAGTTTGTGTTGTTTCAACACAAGTTTGTGTTGTTAAATAGTAACACCCAACTTGTGTTGAAAACAACACAAGTTTGTGTTGTTTCAACACAAGTTTTTTTTCAGTGTGAAAGAGAGAGAGAAATGGGGTTTAACGTCCACTCGACAAACTAGGTCATTTCGGGACTAACACATGGTTTAACTTTATTTCAATAATTCGCTTGCGCGTAGGGGTCTTTAGCAGTGGGAGGAAACCGGAGTGCCCGGAGGAAACCCACGAGGTTGAGAAGGCGCCCCTATCTCCATGCCACATAGGCTCACACCAGGGATCGAAACCACAGCCGCAAACCAGAGGTGACCGGCCAGCTAGAGGTCGAAGCGCGACACTCTAGACCACTAATTCGGAAGTTCGCTAGATTAGTTTAAGCATCAAATCTTTGCGGAAGTTTTTTTCAGCATTTTTTCGACATTCATTGGTGACGTTAGATTTAAGATATGAAAATCAAAAATGGCGGAAATCCAAGATGGCAGTAATATTTCCACATATTCCATACGTGTTGATATTTTCTCGGTGTGTAAACGACCTGTTTAACATTTTACTGTTCAATTTCTTGTCTATAAAACTTTATATGTATTCTCACCTATATTTGTCTATATACTCACCTATCTTTGTCTGTATTCTCAATATTTGTGCTTATTGTTTGCTTGCAATCTGAAGTAATAACTAATCAAGACTTCCTCAGTTTAACCTCTACGATCTTCAGGGGGTGTGTTCATACATGGGTAGTGAAACTACAGCTTTTGCGTAATGTATGTTTAGTTTTTCTGTAACTTTAAACTAGATTTATAATTAAGACTAGTTTAAACAAGAATTATTCTAAGATTGACTAACCAGTACTGTAACAAAGTATAGTTTTACTTAACAGGACTGTTACTTGAAACTGGAGTTAAAATAAGATTGACCAATGTAACTTGAAACTAGAGTTATACTTAACAGAACTTTAACTTGAAACTAGGGTTACACCAAGAGTAAGTTAACATGACTGTAACTTTAATATTTGTGTTAATCACTTGATCATCATTATTTTTAACAAGTAAGAAAACTGTGATTTTTATGCCGGAGGGTTGAACACGATAATAAGCTTGATAGAATTACCTTCAGGACTTATATCGACATCATGTATAATTATTGGAAACCGTGGCGAAGTAAATGAGACGAATTTAACACCTCATTTACTGTCTGTTGGTAAATGTGCGATAAAAAAAGAACTTTAGTGACGAAGACAAATTCAATCACACCTCAATTTACTTTTTATTTTGTCTTTTACTTTTAAACATTTTTTTCTTTATTTGAATAACTCTTTGGAAGTTTTTTTTAACTTGTTATTTTGTTTAAAATTAATTTGTTGTATGATAAAATATCATTTTTCCTCTTCCTGAGATTTGGCATACTTTTTAATCATTTTAATTATGGACTAAATAAAACATTTTGTAACTAATTTCATTGACAAATATTAGAAGAAATGATATTAATCATTATTGATGTTTGTTAAAAATGTCCCTGGCTATGGTAATATGGGAATAATTATATGGATATAATCGATTCTAGCTTTCGTTTTATATTAGAAAAAAAAAGTAATAATTTTATTGCAGAGATTTCATCTTTTCACACCAATCAGTCAACTCTCTACAGCTTCATCAATAAATAATAAAGAATTCGCATCGTATTATCAATGGAAGAATCCAGTCATTGCAGATCTATTATTCTCTTATCCCTAGGATGTGAAACCTAATTTCATTTCATTTCAATTATGCTGTGGTAATATGAGACTGGGGTGTTCAGGCAAATTACCTGATCATTTAGATTCACAGAGAGACAGAGAGAGAGAGAGAGAGAGAGAGAGAGAGAGAGAGCGATTTTCGGACTAAAATAGGGTTCAATTTTATTTCACTAATTCGCTAGCGCCCCGGATTAAACCCACGAGACCCAACTTCCGGCCACGTACAAGCAGGGGATCACGATACTTGAGTCATTGACAGACCTTATGTTCTAACGCACATGCGTTAACCATTCGGCTATCAAAACCTCTTCTTTCAAGGTAGATCCATGCACAATTTTACGATGAAACCTATATGGTGGCTGTTAGCGGCCATTCTATATTTTCGACTTATCGGGTTGTGAAGGTGGCAAGTCAACAGGTCCACAACGCGATAAACTTATCCAACAATTGCCGCCTTCATTGTCACCTTTAGAGTCAATTCTGACGAATTTGACAAATTCAAAACCGATTAAGTCGACAAAATACAATTATTTCAACGTGTCGTACCGCGACTTATCGCCTTAACAACCCGCGGCCGACAAGTCGACAAAAAACAATCAGTCCTCTCGTTCAATCAGGATACTTTGTTATGTATGTGAGCCTTTTGCGACCATTTCATAATCTCGACAAGGCGAGGGAGTAATAAATTAGCATTAAATTGTTTTTGCTAGCCACAACTGAAAATTACACAGATAGGATTGAAAAGATCGTTTGTTTAAATTTGCAGCTACCAGCTCATATCATACATGTACTTGTTTTAAATATTTAAAAAAAGAGTGGTTTTTATATGTATTTTGATGAATGATTTCAAAAAATATTTAAAATTTAATTACCCCTTTCTTGGTATGTTTATAAATATTTCATGTTTATAAATATTTCATGTTGTTCTTTTAATCTGCGATGCTGTAAGGGCAAGTATCTTTTACGGAATACGCTAAAGCTTTTTCTTGGTCACATCCCAATTTCAAATCTCCCTGATTTTTTTACCAAAACCTAAGAGTCACGGTATCGCTAGTTCACTAAAAAAGAAGGTCTGCATCCAGCATGGCTTCACCAAAATCCATAATTTGGTCGTGTTCACGTAATAGGACCTGTATCAGTTGGAATTTTAATTAAGGGTAGATGTGTGTATAAAATACCCCCCCCCCCCTTCGCACACTGCAATGGTGCAGAAAAGTAGTTTGCTTGATAAACGATGCCATGAGTTTTCTAGCGTGGTATCACTCTTTTTGAATTGTTTATGTTTGTGGTCTCTGAGTATAATGTCTTGTCTGTATATTTGTTTTTGTGTAGAATTGTGTGTGGTGCAGTCCCCCTGTACTTACTAGTAGGGTGTGGATGGAAGGGAACCGTATCGTCTTTCGGATGGTACGAAAACCGTGGTCTGTGAAGGCGTACACATAATGGAGGTTAAAATAAGAGTTGTCCGTGTCGTCGCCGTCTGGTGCAAAAATTTACCTAATACTGCACTGCATTGCGTATGTCTGTGTTCATTGTGACAAAAAAAGTAGTTTAAATAAACGTGGCATGTCCGCAAATTTTGTTTTTGTTTATACTTTCTTATAAAAATACTATAATAATGTCAGAGATATTTCTGCTTATTGCAGGTCTTTCTTTGAGTCTGAATATTATAAACTATTAATTAGACATAATTTATTAACATGAAAAATTTTCATCAACTTACTGTCGATGCCATCTTTAACCCGATTTTGCTGCTCAACACACATTAATGATTTAATCCAAAAATGGATAATGGAGAGTATGCTTTTTATCGTACCAACTTTAGTAATGATGACTGAGGCTGAGCCTAAAATTCAATCACTAATAAGTCGGTTCAGAGTGGATCAATTTGACTGAAATCTTCAGCATATTCCCTTTGCATTATATAGTTTTTTACTACATGTATCTTTAATTTGCAGTTAGCAATTGACAGACGTAATAAATACAAAAACAGAAAATGGAACACAATTATTACTATTTTAATTAAAGCAACGTTTCGTTGGGGGCTCTCTCGACGTTTTCAATCATGGTGGAAATAATATACAGAATGTGTATTTACAATAGCAAGTAAAAATGAACTATTTATCTAACGTCGCCTTTATTAAAATGGTTTGCGTTCCATACATGTATTATGTTTTTGTGTTTGAAAACACTGTAGTTTCTAATTAACAAAATAACATATTTTATATAACGACATATAAATTATGCTGATGTGTGATTTGAAAATGAATTGAAATAAAATGGGGTTGGACGTCTTACTGTTCCTTACTATTTCCCGATTGGGAAAACGCCATACAGTGTACTACGAGCTAAATTTTGCACAGATTGCGGCGGTATACGGCCTATTTTATAACGAATGGCAGCTGCCTAGAGATCTTTTACGTGCACATGAATGTGTACATGGGACCTCCGTTGTGATTTGAGTAAGAATATTATCAGATTGATATTGCAGACTTGTACGCGTAATAGGTAAATTATTGTGCTACCCGTATATGACAAACCGAGATAAAACTGCAAGCTTTACATATCTGAGACATTCTCAACTTTTCGACTTCCAACAGGGCTAAGCCGGAGCAGGACAATACGACGTTAAACCCCATTTCAGAACTAATGAAGAAAAGCCTAGAGGAAGAGAGAGAAATGGGGTTTAACACTCAACACAAACTAGGTCATGGTTCAATTTTATTTCAATAATTCGCTTGCGCATAAGGGTCTTTAGCAGTGGGAGGAAACCGGAGTGCCCGGAGGAAACCCACGAGGTTGAGAGGACGCCCCATCTCCATGCCACATACGCTCACACAGGGCTCGAAACCACAGCCGCAAACCAGAGGTGACCGGCCTGCTAGAGGACGAAGCGCGGCACTCTAGACCACTCGGCCATCCCAACCCCCCCGAAGAAAAGCATATGCCAAGTGATGTGCATTTGAGGAAAATCTTGCCCGGAAGGGGCGCTACAGCCTACTTTTATTTCGAATTCCAACTTACTGTGCGCGTAAATGTGTGCACTGAACCATCACCAAAATCAACATATTTTAAACGCTGTTCACAAGTTTTCAAATCGATTCCTATTAGTGTGATCCCTTAAATCTATGCCAGAACAATCCCTTCAGGTGGTGTATTGTTTCATTTGTGATTATTATAAATTATAAACACTTATAAATAATGCAGTTCTAAATTAAGAATATTATTCAATAAACTTTTCAATTTAATGTGCAAATTTATCTATCGTTTCACTAATGAGGATGGACTAATGACTTCTGAGAATTTTCCTTTTATGATTTAAAAAAAGAAGAATTCAAATAATTTTCTTGATTGGGAGACACTTTTGATAATGAATTGGACAAATAAAGGAAATAGGAAACACATTCATTGCAACTCTATAGTATAAAGAACCGAAATGATGTGAGACAAATTAAAACAATTTTTAGACATGGTAACTTCTTGTACATGGCTGTATATGTGTATATACTAGAGGAAACATGTTTTGTACCATCCGATGTACCAATCACATTTTCGGGGAATAGAATGCACCGGAAGTCTCATCTGACAGAATTTAAGGAAAACAACGGATAATTTAGGAAAGGAATAGGAGATTTTATGAACTCCATATTTTGTAAACGCCCCCCCCCCCCAATCTCGGACTGTCTAAAAAATAATGTACTTTTAGCCTCGATACAGAAATGAAACGAAATGGAATGGGGTTTAACGTCTGTCTGTTCTGCTAATAAACTTGGCTAATGAAGACGAACATGCGCCATACAGTGTGCTATGGGGACTTGCACGGATAGCGACACTACGGCCTACTCTTATATCGAATTCACTGCCAAAGTATTTTTTACGTACACGCCAATGTGTACACGGGACCTTGGTTTTCCGTCCCATCCGAACGACTAGATAGCCGTCCTTGTCAGACCCTCCATTCCGCATCACTGACAAGGGGAACCCACGCTGAAAAAATCGGGATGAACTTTCTCGGCCAATGCAGGATCGAAGACCCGAATTCCAGACCAGCGAGCCAGCGTCTTACCCACTTAGCCTCGTGATCCCCGCCTCGATACAGACATGCGGACAACAGACGCATGATGCGACAATATACACCCATATGAAATTACCGCGTGTAAAAACAATTTATTTACACAATAATACTCTTGTAAATATCTGTTTTAACACTTTATTATTATTGCCACGAGCACATTCTGTACTTCAGAAATTTCAACTGAAATAGGGCATCGACAGCTTTCGTTCACAAACTCATACGTCAAAAGAAAGTAATCAAAATTTGTCATTCACTGAATCTTTGCCAAGAAGAAATTTTCTTTTTAAAGGAGTTTATTTGACAATTTGATTAGATTTTGGCATCATTCGTACAAAACCACGGCGCTTTACACGTTACAGTGTTCCGCTAAATGTATTTTACAGGAAAGAATTCCTACTTTTGCTGTATTTCCAAATCATTGATTTTCCGGGTGCCTGTAATGACAAATTGTTGGCAAAAAAGATATAACATTTTATTTACGTTCTTGTAATAATAAAAAAACATTAACGGCTTAAAACGAAATTCGTGTCACGTTGTATTTTCATGTTATAACTGATAATGTTTTGTCTCTTGATTTCGCAGCAACTGGAAAACTCGAAGATACGGAAGACGTTACATTTCAGTTGATGTGCGACAATGTATTATCATTATTATTGGCAATTTTTTATAACACAATCTTTCATTAAGACGTCCTCAGACGAGCTTTACATTTTTCAAATACATAAAAACATACAATAAAATAAACAAATTGAAATACACAATATAAAATAGACAAAAATGAAAGAAGTAGATAGAAAAACATGAACGGAAATAAACATATAAACATCTTACAACTTCAAGAGATGGGTCCTTGCTGATTTCCTATCGACAAGGCACATTAAAAGTAAAACTGATGTAACCAGTACATTTTCTCTCTTTAAAAACATGATATTGACTGTAACGAAAATACGCCTCCAAGCCGCTTTGTAAAAGGAGACTGGAGACTAGAACACCGAATACTGCAAGCCAATGACAAATTTTATAGTTGACAGGGGTAGTAACTGCTCTAAAATCTCAATTGTGCCCTTAATTTGTTATAGTTTCCCCGTATGTATACAGTTTTAGTAAAGGAACCACCTCATCTAGGTAACTGATTAATTTGTTCGCTTATTATGTTCTCCTGACGATTTGTATTTTCTTCGGTGCAATAATGTAAATTTGGTTAATTTTTATCACCCACATACGAGTCACGAGGGAACGAACCCCTTTCAGCGTTCTGTTCCGGTGTTTAATCACCCACCGTTCTTCGGAATAAGCTGCTGTTGAGACACACTGCTTTATGGGAGAATTTTATTAGGTTGAATCCATTTTTTGATAACAACACTTCATAATTCTAATTTTCATTTCATTTCATTTTACTTAAAGAGGCATCATTTATTAACATGACAAAACCATAATCAACACTCGATGCCACCGGACGGCCCCGATTTTAAGTAGACTGGTACGATTCGGCCATTTAATGATTTAATTTAGAAATGGAGAGGCAAGGCTGAGTCTCAATCGAATTATCAGCACCGATCTTGTTAAAACCACTAACAGTGATAACTTCGCTCTGAATAGAGGAATTTGAATGAAATTTTCAATATATTCATTTTGCATTGTCAAATTTTGAACTATTGTGACAAGAACGGCCAGGTCTTCATCTAAATCTTATATGTATCTTTAAGCTTATTACTTACATCACGGGCGTTTATACTATTTTTATTATACAATGCATTAAAATTTGAGTATTAATTCTGGAATAGCGCAATATAAAAAGTCTTAATAATAGTACTGTTAATAATACTATAAAACCCAATACCTTGTAAATCACAGTTACAACATTCTTATTATTGTAAAAACAAAACTGACAGTGTGATTAAAATGCGCAATTTTTAAAATAAATATAAGCATGCAATTCCCCAGACTAAATATAATCTATTTTCTTATGTGATTATCCGGTTGGTACAGAAAAAAGAACTTTAAACTCCATAACATTTCATTCCGTTGATTTTGTTACAGATATAAAAAATTGCGAAGTAACTTGACATGCTTCTAGCTATATTGTGGATATTGTTTAAACTATATTGGGGAAAAGGGATGATTCTATTAATGATCACTTTTCGTGAAAATGGAGTCACGAAAAAAAAACATACCCAAATAAACGTAACTTAATTATAGTTAAGCCGTCCGTTACTTTGGGTAGAGGATTGGGGGTGGGGTGACCGAGGTGTCAAAAGTCACAAAACTACATCTATGTTATATATCGTCAACTATATATTCAAACGAGACATCAACGAATATTATTTGTTCGGAAAAATCACATTTGAACACATGAGACTAGCTCTCTTTAAGAAATGACAGCGAGTAATTTGTAACTTCCGCGTATACATTGTCATCTTAATGTTTTTAAAAAGAACATGTGTATACAAAGATGGTATGTTTTTCTGTTGCTGAGCAACCTACTTCCACCATCGCAAGTATATTAATGATGAAAACATATATAACCCTACTTCGTTTCGTAATTTATTGGTTTAAAGAACACGTTGACCTGCCCTCTGGTATTTGATGCAACGTATGCGACGTCACTCAATGTCAATATTGAAAAAATCATAAGATTAAATAATAAACTGATAAAAGACGCTACGATCTGTCAAAGTTACAAGCCACAACATAAATACACCAAACGAGTTTGCTATTCTCCTAGCTCTATTGAAAAGTATTGTGCCACATATTACAGTGTAATGCTTTATCTTTAATTAGTGACGTTGGTGTATTACTAATTCCTGTTTTTATTATAAATACCGATTTGTACATTCGTTGTTGCTTGTATGTTTATATCGTTTCAAGAATAATTCCAGAGTGAATTTATTACTGGCGATTGTCACTCTATTGCACTTGACTGTCATAGGTTAATTCACTAATTTGGCACCAGAAATAGATCCATTTGCTGTTTGAGACTCGTCTTTTGTACCAATTGTTTATCGGGATCAGTATATTGAATTTTCATTGGTGATCAAAAACTTGAAGAGAGTCGATAGTAAATAAAAAATACAACATACATGTGTAAAGCCAAGTAATACTAGGTGTTCTAAATATTATGAAATGTTGATTTTCGCCAAAATTACAGTTGTGTATTGATGCCATTTTTTGTCTTAAGAGAGAGAGAGAGAGGGAGAGGGAGAGAGAAAGAGAGAGAGAGACAGCGTATGGTTCAATTATATTTCAATAATTCGTGTGCGCGTTGGGATATTTAGCAGTGTGAGGAACCCAGAGCTCCGGAATAAAAATCCACGAGTTTGCATTGGTGACGCCTCTACTTCTTATCACGTACAAGAGGGGAATCGAAACCACTCCACTAGACTAAAGACAGAACTTATAATCTAGATTTAAACCATTTGTCTCATCCACCCCCACCCTGTATTCTGATTAGTGAGTTTGTCACATCACTAATCGAATTAACACATCTGATTAACAATATCTGTGCCGGATTTAAACAATAATTACAGAGACACGGTTGGTTCAGCAAGGATATATTTATTCCAATTTTCTGTACATTTTCGGTGAGATTTTTATATTAAATAAAATTGACATAATTTGATATAATGGAATTATTATAAACAACACACAGCTTGAACTGACATATACATGTAGTAGGATCACTTTACAAGGTGGCATATGATTCAATCCTTCGATGTTTTAGTTAGCCAAAACAATATTTAACCCCTTTGAAATTTTGTTTGATACTTGTCGTTGAATCAAATAAAGTGTATTGTATCTGAACTGAGTTATGCCATTTGCTTACGGTGCCTTCTCAACCTCGTGGGTTTCCTCCGGGCACTCCGGTCCCCCCCCCCCACTGCTGAAGACCCATATGGGCAAGCGAATTATTGAAATAAAATTAATAAAACTATATGTTAGTCCTGAAATGACCTAGTTTGTGTCGAGTGGACGTTAAATCCCATATCTGTCTCTCTCCATTTGCTTAAATCATTTGGAAGCAACACAATGTCTGGAAGAAAATTAAATATATTTTGGCAAACGTTTAAGACAAAGAGAAAGCCAGGAATAACCTATCACATTGCTGAGTGCAAAAAGTGTAAATGGAGATACCTGGTATTGTTGACATAATGAGAAAGCATATTGAAGATAAGAATTTTGAAGCTGGAATCTCAAACTCAAATGCTATATCCATTTATGTTGAAAGCTTGTCATCTGAATTATGTGGTCCTGCAAGCCCTAAAAAACCCAGTTCAAGCTGGATATACGATGTGCACAGACAATATATATGCTACAGATTCGTCTTTCCTCAGTCGAACATAAAGAATTTATAAAATTTACAGATATGTTAAGACAGTGTTGGAGGATCATCATCTACAACAAAAATTGGCTGAAACTTTAATGGATAATCAGTTAATATGATGGGTGGAGTAACATTCCCAATGAACCAATTGTTTGTGTGTCTGTTACAGAAACTACTGGCACACCAGATGAACCACCACACACTATTTACTGGACCTCAGTATAAAGTGTATAAAAAGCTGAATTAATGTAAAATGAAGAAATTTGTCACTGACAATGCATTTAATATGAACGTGAAAGACTTAAGTAGTGATATCAACCATGTAGTTCTGGAGTACAGATGTCCATCGCACTGGCTAAGTTTGTTATCCAATGATCTAGAAATCAACGGTATAAAAAGAATATGTTGTGTCTATTTGGAAATATTTCAAGAATACGCATTGACCAGTTGGGGTCCGTGGCATTTTGGGCGTGAATGTTAGGGTTAACCGACCACACAAACTGTCAGACAGTGGTCAGTCCGTACTCCTGTGGTGGTCCAGACAACTCTAAAGCCTAGCTGTTGACTGGAAATTAGATAGCTCTTGTCAGGGATACTCCAACACTACACATGTCTGGTAATTAAATAGCTCTGTCAGGGGTACCCCACCACTAGAAATGTCTGTCAGAGTGTTTTTGTGATACCTGAAGATGTACGGTACAATGCTGTGCGAATTTCATGTAGTACACTTTTAAGCTAATCTTGACTAGTTGAGGGAATACCACATGCACCGCCAGAAACCCGGAAGACTTACATTTTGATGATACGAGACATACATACATTGATACACTTGGTACACTTTTCAGCTAGGTTGACCCCCTGGGCTCCCGGTCTATATGCACAATCGGTTATGTTTTATCGAGAAATTTTATGTAGTTCTGACCTTATTCATCTTAAACAAATTTTCTTTTTTTAAACAGTTTCTTTTCAACCCTGAAGTAAAATCCAATTTCAATCCGTAAATCAAAGCAATTTAGGCTGTTGAAGGTATTCAGTGTTTTGTAGTTATATTTTACAGTTTTAAAGGACTAACGATGGCCGTAAGGTATGTTATTGGATTTTAATCTGTTAAGTTCATTTGTCTGTCCTAACGACACCAAAATCTTGTTTCTCTTCGGGTTGTCATTCCGAAAGCTTAGGATTATAGTCAATTTATTTCTTCTATTTCACGCGATTATACCCAAACCAATTTGTCTGAGCCGATGTTGCGTTTCGGGTCACTATCTCGGTGAAACCGTGTCTGTTTGGTTCCATGTTTCCAAATGCCCCCTGTTTTATAACAGCCTAACTATTCCATAATATGTTTCACAATCGGGAAAATAGCAAACATGCGTCACTTTAAGAAATATATAGATCTTTTTTTTAACACAGTGCTAATCTGATTAAAATTCAGATCTTTATTTAGTTTCGTTTCTTACACTTTCGATGACCTTCACTACAAGAAGATCTGATCAGTTGTAGTGAGAGGTCGCAAAGGTGGTAGGGGCGGCTTTTGAACCTATAAAATCAGACATAAAGATCATTTAAAAAGGTCAAGGTGCTGTTTACAACAATATTAGTTTTAAAAGAACATTAAGAAGATATAATAAACATACATTCGCTTCTATAAGTATACTATTCAAAAAAAGTAGGGGATATTTGATTTTTAAGTGTTATTAAAGTCACCTAATGAAACTGACGAAGAAACAAATGATAAAATGAAATGAAGTTTACATTCATCGATTTATTCCAAATGATCGTTAGACTAAGTAAGGCACAGACTGACCATTATAAGGGTAAAATGATACCCGGGGTCAAACAGCAAAGTTACCACAGCATCACAACAAAGTTAGTAACGGGTAAATCATCTGCTGTTTGCCAAACAAGCATTGATCCGACGTGGCATATTCCTAATGAGACGTCTAAGGTCATTTTGGTCCAGATTGTCCCATTCCTGTTGCAAAGCAGCAGCAAGTTCTTGGACATTGGCAGGACGTTGTTGACGTTGACGTAACCTCTGTCCAAGCATGTCCCAGACATGTTCGATGGGGGAGAGGTCGGGACTCAGTGCTGGCCAAGGTAATGTGGTGATGTTCTGTTGTTGGAGGTAACCTGTAACGATCCTGGCCCTGTGACATCTTGCGTTGTCATCCTGGAAGATGAAACGGCGGCCATGACGTCGTGCGAACGGCACAACATGGACTGCCATTGTCCCGGTAGTACTGGCCTGTAACACGCCCTGCAACAACATGTAAAGCCGTGCTTCCAGCAACAGTGATGCCTTCCCACACCATAACAGAACCACCCCGAAATCGATCATGTCTGATGACGTTAACGTCTTGGAAGCGCTCGTTTCGACGACGCCACACCCTCCTACGTCTGTCCAAAAAATCAACAGTGAACCTTGACTCATCTGAAAACATCACATTGGTCCAGCGTCGATTATCCCAGTGTTGACGATCCCTACACCAACGACGTCTTGCCTGAATGTGATGATCTCTCAAACAAGGGATCACGCGAGGACGTCGGGCGCGAAGGTGACCCCTATGCAGTCGATTCCGAATCGTCTGGCCACTCACTCTCACACCAGTGTCTGTTTGAAGACGAGCGCTGATCTGATTTGCTGTGATGACACGATTTCTCAAGGCCAAGGTACGGATAAATCGATCCTGGGCTTGAGTTGTCGCCCTTGGTCGACCTGAGCGTGGTCTGTCCTGTACAGATTGTGTATCACGGTATCTGGACCATAGCCTGCTTATGACAGACTGAGAAACATTCATCGTCCGCGCCACAACCGCCTGTGTTGTGACGATCTGTAGCATGCCAAGGGCACGTAACCTTTCATTTTGGGTAAGCCGACGCATATCAAAATTTGTTTTCTGGTCACTAAAACAATTAAACTGATGTTTCCACCCTGGAATTCAATGCCACAATGACTGTAACATTCAAAGTCAGAGTCGTGCAAATCTTGGGTTGGACCCCCATGATGATCCCAAGCATCACCTGCATTCCATGCGGTAGCTATTGGTGCGTTTGTGCGTCACATGTAACTGGAAATGTTTCTTCTGTTAGGTTCTATAGTGACTTTTTTCGTAGTCACTTGCATATTTTAGTATTATGCCCCCAAAATCAAATATCCCCTACTTTTTTTGAATAGTATTATAATATTATCTAACAATGTATATATATTGATACCCCAGTGCATTTGTCACATGTTATGAATAATCATAGGACTATTTTCGTTGCCAGATGAGCTGTGATTCTGTGAAAGTACAATATTTATAAAATATTACGTTATTGTGTTTTATATAATTGTCTATTTAAAACAAGAGCACAAATGGGCATACTGGCTCACTTTAACTTCTATAACCATATAATATTCCAAGTTGATTAGGAGAAAATATCCCTTAAGTATGTACTTGCCAGACAAATAGGTCAATTGTCTTGTTGCTCACGGGGGGTCTGTCTGTGTTTCAAATAAGATTTAGGGTACTTAAATGTCTCGGAAATAAAGTAACAGACTAGGTTTATGTCGTCATTGGCTTGGTTATAGTTTCCATACATCAGATCCACTAAACATTGTCGCTCCGCTAGACACGCTATATCCTTATTGAAAGAAACAGATTATTCCAATAATATAAGCAATAATTGACGTGAATTAGCTCTTGCAATTAAATGTTAAAAACCTGAAGGGGACGGGGCATGGTTAGTTAGAGGATTTACTCCATTAAATTTGGACGAAGGATGAAAAATTACTTACACATCATTTCAGAACCCATGTAGCTATCATGAAGATATAGTTTGGCTTCCAACCCGTACTAGTTACGGATAGGCATGGTTGACAACAGAATATTTTTTCTTGAAAATCAAGACAATATTTCAACAAAACACCGTATAGGTTCTTTAAGCGAATTTAGCTCTAGTACTTAGCTGAACAGTGTTTTGAAATACTGCAGTGTAGTGATGTTGAAAAACTCAGCAAAAAGCGCGCCACCTAAGACGAGATTCCAGTATATTATTATGCCAGTGAGCCCGTGCTGTTGTTGAAATAAATGACTGTTTACGTTACGTAGTTTAGTTTGTGGTGTAGCTCAGTACTATTAGTGAAAGGATCTTGCATGTTCTCACAGTAAATTCTGGATATTCTGGGGGATCTAAAAATAATATACAGTTCCAAATAAATTACATACGCTGATGAAGGTTAAGTGTTTATTATACGACTGGCACAGTAAGAATACTGACCGTATGTCTTCCGTCGTATATAAAGCAAACCGTATCATCAGAACAGAAGTTTACTTGGAACTAAATTAAACATGTTTAGGTGATTATAGATAAATTTTAAAGATTAACCCCTTGAACAAGAGATAGTCGTAAGACCATTTAAACATCACAATAGGTAAAGTTAACCCTCCATGGATATTATTTGATAACTTGTAAATTAAACATGTTTAGGTGATTATAGATAAATTTTAAAGATTAGCCCCTTGAACAAGAGATAGTCGTAAGACCATTTAAACATCACAATAGGTAAAGTTAACCCTCCATGGATATTATTTGATAACTTGTGTACCATATGTGATACACGTAGAATATATTATGTAACATAATATGACATATTGAACTCTGGCCAAGTTGTAAGATAACAATAAAGACGCGAGAGAATTCCTACTGCCATATTAATTTTAAAACAATTATTTTGAAAAACAAAAATATCTATACTATATCACCAGTATAGAAGGCGTGTAGGATGTGGTAACATAGATACGGGTCATGGTGGACGTGATCGGGTGGCCAAAGAGTTCACCAAAATGTATGCCAAATCCACTCATGTGGCTCCTAAAATTTTCAAGTCTTACTGCCTGGAATGTCAGAAGAAGCGCAAACGCCCAAGGACTAAAGGTGTAGTGGTGTATGCCCCATTCTCACTATGTAATTCGCCTGGCGCGCATAAATTGATCGTATTAATATGCAGTCATGGTCTACCAAGACCACCTAAATAAGGTTGTTATTCGAGCATCAACCTCAAAGCGTGTTGCTTAGGTTGCTAATAATCTACTGGATATTTTATTAGTGCTCCATTTATCCTCAAGTGAACTGAAGCTGGTGTTGCCATGGTTCATGATAAATAACAACACCCTCAGAGTCAAAGGTCCGTGGAAAGGACAGGGATGTGCTTGTTGCTTGGATGGGAGATAATAGCACAAATGATTGGTCTGTGGACAAAAAAACCCTGTACGATTCCAGAAAAATTCCACAAACCACCAGTCTGGAACCGACACAAATTACCATTTGATTAGGGGAGTAGTGCTTTGAATTTACTCAATGCCCGTTTACAAAACATCCTATGTGAAAGAAATGGTGTCAGTTCTTCCCAGCCCAGGTCACACGCGTTCAGCGCATGGTCATGAGGAGTCGAGTGTCTCAAAAACGAATTCAAAATCAAATGCTGGATAGCAGTATGCTATGCAAAAACAAGTGGCTTGAAAGACGAACCAGTCGGACTGATTTGATAGTAAAGATAACTATATTTTTCTGCAGTGTATAATTTTACGTCATTAATGAGACGTCAATAAATGTTTTACAGTAAATTTTTGTGGTTTTTACAATACTTCAGTCATTTCGCGTAATGCCCGACCATTATTTGTAGTCATTTCGTGTAATGACTGGAATTTACAGACATTGCACGTATTGCCTGGCGCTCAAAGGCATTTCAAGTACCACAAAACAACATTCAAAAGACGGTCTGGTGTGGTATTTGCGGCGTCCTTGCTCATCTTCAATTTTTCCAAGACATCCCCACAACCTAAACTACAGAATGGTTTAGAAATTAGAACACCTGCCTTACTCCAGCTCCAATGGAACAAGATACGCAGGGGATTCTTGGAGAAACACTGTTTAGCTTACCCCAATGTCGATATTGAAACCTTACGCAGACTTAATCACTTTACTAAGAGCAGCAATTTATAATTATCTGATAATGCCCTTTTACATTTATCTTTGTATGTCAAATTAGTAGACGATTTTTTAATACGCAGTGGAGTTGTCCATTGTTTGAATAGGAAGAGCAGCATACGAACATTTCACCTCTTCAAGTATACTTAAAATCCCGGTAAACCGTATTAATAATAGTAAATCCAACGATAAATTGACTTCTCCGACAGACCCTCAAAGTGCTTACCTCTCTCCCAGCATTCGAATCCCCGGTTGTACGTGGCAAGGAGTAGGGTTGCCTGTCCAACCTCGTGAATTTTCTCCGGGTCCTCCGGTTTCCTCCCACTGCTAAAGACCCCTACGCGCAAGCGAATTATTGAAATAAAATTAAACCATACGTTAGTCCCGAAATGACTTAGTTTGTTGTGTCCAGTGGACGTTAAACCCCATCTCTCTCTCTCTCTCTCTCTCTCTCTCTCTCTCTTAGCAAGTGACCGACAGGAATGCTTCACATGACCAGACCATAACACAAACATCAGTAGTCATTAGATGTGACACAGTTCTGTGAATCTAAATAACATTGATAAAACTATGATAAATAATGCATAACTGTACATAAAACCCCATTAGTGACATTACAAAGTTGTCAACAAATAGTTTCCGGTGACCAGTTAAATTATTGGTTAATTACCAGAAATGATATTCTAAGTTAACGGTTAAAGAACAGTACAGCATAGGCCAGGTGTAAAAAAAAGTTTCAAATCTGTGTGAACAAGAATCCAAGGTTAGGTGATAAATGGTGGGCGGAAAGGCGTTTTACACCAACCGATAATGTTCAGTAGTCTCGTGTGTCTTTATAGAAAATGGACTCTACATTTACATCAAATCTCATACGGATATTCCAGAACTTTCCAAGAGTAAATTTTTTTGGAAAGGTTTTGGTGGCTGAAAACAACGGAAACGAAGACAAATTGCTTACTATTTCGCCTGCCTGTGCTTTAAAGTTCCAATAGCATACTTTTAAGTTAAATTTTTAAATTGTATTAAAATAAAGCCCTAAAATAGATTGTACCTATAAACAGTCCTATCTTGTTAAAGAATAATCCTATTTATGCTATAATTCACTATTGCCAGTTCAGAAATTGACAAAAATACCATTTTCAACTTCAAATTCAAACGTTTGAAGATGGCCGTCCATGGTGAGGAATGGGAAAACAAGGAAGGTAATTGTGTTACTATTTCCTCAATCAGCCTATGTCAGCCATTTTACTGCCTGTGAAATTTTGCCCATGATCGTATAATAGTGAGTTGACAACCTTTTGAGCAAAAGATATAGAAATAATTATGTTTTGACTTTCTTAGAAAATATGAAATTGGAACTTTAATATAAATGCGGATCATAAGTATACAAGGATTTTGTTGCGTCTTCGCTCTCGTTCCGTAGTACTTAAAGTAAAACATTTTGTCGCATCTGTTTAGAGAACGATAGCGAAGATAAGAATGGACTCCGGACGCAATTAATTTTTACTTCTGGCTACAACTATAGCAATATGGTCTAGGGGTTTTTCCCGTGTATTTTCCTCATCTTACCCGCGCCTGCATAGCAGTAGGCATATTTTTTACATTAATTCATACATCTGGAAACAATTAATTTCCACATCTAGTTACTCACGCCTTTCCCCTTGAGCATGATGATTTCGTGAACATTTTTGTTTAGAATCAAAAAAGGGTTTAAATGTACACTGTCTGTCAAGTTTTTGTGAAAAGGAGGTTTGCTCTGTTTAAATGTGGGTTAAGACAGTTGCAGGTCGGCTATAGTATGTTACTTCAGGTTTGTGTATCTCAAGATTTGCATGGTGATTACAATGAAGTCTGAAGAATTAGTGAAACAGATACGAAAGAGGTCAGAGATTCGTCTGAAGAATCAATTAACAACGATGACACGTTCAAATCTAGTACGCGAATTTCATTTCGGCAAGTCAAGTTCTAAACTTAATTGCTAACGTCCATATCAACTTATACGTGGAAACCAAATTCAGTAATTTCCACTGAACAAATACAGAGACTCGATTATGTTTCCGAAGCAATTTGTTCAATTTATGATCATTTTGTATGAGTGTATTGTCTATTTGAAGAAGTCTTTCCCACACGTTTAACAACCGTTTTCTAAAACCAATACTAACGCTGGGTGGCTGTTTCGTCAAGAAAATAAAATGGCCATAAAAAAGACAATTCCTTTATGCAAAGCGCCTGGTATTTTTTTCTGCTTGGTTTACTGTCATGTCCTGCATGAAGTTATTTAAATTAACTATTTCTTTTATTATTTTCGAAATGTATTTTAAGATTACTGTCCATATAAATCTAATTGTTCTCGATACATTTCATATTTATGCATTGTGCCTAAAATAGATTAAGATAAAAAAAAACATATTGAGATAATGTCGAGCAATTTGGTTAATTGGAAATAAAATATCCACATGACAATATGCTTTGCTATAAATTAGATGTCACTAGAATTTAAAAAAAAATGTGTTTGAAAACAGCCACCTAATGAATTAACCGTTCAATGACCAAAATTGGTATATTAACGTATAGCATAGCATAGCAATTTCATTTTCATCTTAAAGCATTTTTAAACTGTCTTCGTGATACTACGTACCAGTGGGTATGATTGCAATACACTATATAAAGAATGGCATCGTGTGTTATAGAAAGAATATGACTATCTAGTAAGCATTTATAGCTAAATGGAGAGATGTTTCAGTCTTAAACTATAACAGTCGTAATATTTTCTCTAACTGTTTTAAAGAAAAGAATATAAACAATAAATGTGAACTTTTGTAGGACAAGAGGCGTAATGATCGAGTACATCTCTCTTGAATTGAATTGAATCTCCAGAAGATTTGCTCTTCGATAAAGTAGGGAACAGATGACATGTACTTTCTGCGTTAACGCCAATCTTAAATCCTTGAATTTCTACAAGCTGCCGCACATTTCTAAAATTACGCGTGTATCACATGTACTGTAGCCACAATGTTACCTTTTGAAAATACATGCAGTCTCATATACTGGCAGATTTCGAATGTTTCACCCCTTAGTAGTCTCCACATTCTTGAACAAACACTGGCAATCAAAACGTCTTCATCAATGTACACTGGAAGTAGTGAAAACAAACATGTTCGAGAGGAAGAAATATTGAACACTGTAAACCATTATTAAGATCTTCATGGACCCGCTTATCTTGACGATGAAAGACTTTCCAGTGAGGAAACAGGCAAAGACTAAGCAAAGGGGACGGGACATAATGATGCGCTATGTGTCATGGGTTACAGATTTTTGCGCCCCTCCCAAGTAGAATGGTCTTATTGCTCAACCGTGGCTCTAACTTGTGCCATACATTCCAAAGTTCCAAAGTTCCTTGATATCCATAATATTTTTTGTTTGTGGCACGTATAATCTTATCACCCGTGCAGAATTAATGGCCACCCTCCGAAATAGGACGATACGATCATCGCTCATTAACCGTGCCGTTGTATATATGACTGTGTAGATCATTAAAACAGTTTCCCTATATTAAATACAATCTATCAGAAATTGAAGTTACGTTAATTCCCCGAATGATATCTAGTTTCATCATTTAAATAGAAAAAACACCAATAGACTTCCATTATATTACATAATGATCAATATGATACGATGTTAATAGTCACAGAATGTAAACAGGGCAGCCATTATCAGGGCTTTATTTCATATCCATTACAGCGTTAATGTTATAGGGTTTACCATAAATATCCCTGATATATCTCTGACACCCTGGAAAATATAATGCAAAACAAGACAAAACAGCTAATTATATCCGCGTATGAAATTGAGTAGAAATATCATGGATAATATTTCACTTAAAGTCTCATTCGGAAGAGTGGCTTTCTGCTTTATGGCAACCAGCATCACACACCAGTACGCTGACCCAGAACATTTGAGTACCAAAACATCCAGTTTGTTACCCTTTTTTGAGTAGAGTTAAAGTCAGTAAGTAAAATAGAATAGGGTTGAACGTTTCCTCGAGTCCTTACGCATGATGTGATTTTATTATGGAATGTCTTTTTTTACTTTGGTTTTAGATAAAATTTAATGTGTATTACAATAATACATGCACTTAACGAAACGTTGACCAACCTTGACTTACTAATGTCGTTTACGGGTTAAACCAAACCCCACCCTCTCCTGAGAAAAATGTATAAACAGGTTGTGCTGATCTTTGAGATGTAATAGGTCCTGCTATTCATTTCAGGCTATTCACCAGAACCACAAGAACAACTAACACCAATCGAAAGGTAACAAAATCTAAACCAGAGAGAGAGAGAGAGAGAGAGAGAGAGAGAGAGAGAGAGGGGTTTAACGTCCACTCGACACAATCTAGGTCATTTCGGGACTAACATATGGTTTAATTTTATTTCAATAATTCGCTTGCGCGTAGGGGTCTTTAGCAGTGGGAAGAAACCGGAGTGCCCGGAGGAAACCCACGAGGTTGAGAAGGCGCCCTATCTCTATGCCACATACGCTCAAACCAGGGATCGAAACCACAGCCGCAAGCCAGTGGTGACTGACCAGCTAGAGGTCGAAGCGCGGCACTCTTGACCACTATGCCATCCCAACCCCCCAAATCTAAACCAATAGTGAGACGGGGTGCTGTAAGTGACAATGTGAACCGAATAATCAACTCGACGTATTATCATCGATCCTGCGAAAGCATTGCCAATTTCACCAAGATGGTACTGGACGAAAATTCATCATTGATTCATGGGATATGTTGTCAAAGTGCTAAGATGAGGCACCATGACGATGAATGGTAACACATGAGGGATTCAGTGAATAATCCAAAGATACGTAACTATTTTTTTTAAAAAATAAGATTGTGTTACACTAAAACGTTTTCACAAAGCTTCAGTTTGGCCAAAACTACGAAAATACAGAAATGAGTTGTGTCTTATAGACAAGATGATCATGGTGTTTTCATCCGATTGCTCTATTTTGTTGACAAATTTCAACACATTCTCGCCAACACTTTCAATTTTAATGTACTCATCCAATTTTAATTTAGCCGATTATAATCTACCTAACTTAACCTGCGGAAGTCTTCAAATGATCTATTTTCTCTTTCATGCCCCCAGGACATGGGTCGACAAAAAAGATGTTGCAATATTTTAAGTGTTCGTCCCCTCTAACTTTTTTGAATAGAGCCTTGTAATAAATTTTATCTTTGGAGTTTTCCAGATTGGGTGATAATGAGATCTTATTAAATCAGCATCATTTACAGACGTAAAATTATCATGCAAGAAGGCGTGATAACGACTGTTTTGTTGGTTTCTCCAACTTTGTCACGTTTCAAACTCTTCATTAATAAAATGACCAATTCTCGCTCCTATTTGAAATCGATTATGTTTGCGAGTTATGGATAATTCTGTCCGTTAAGGGCTGTTAACTGAATTCAGTGACAGAAATAAAATTTGTTTTACAAATACACCGGATGACAAGCCAGACTGTCGCCTCAATATTTTATATCTATTACAGGCTACTTTTACCCAATAGTTCCTATTCCATTATTATTAGATCAACCCAGGCAGACTTTTTCTGTTAAATTTGAAAAAAAATAAATGCGTCATCTGGATTAAACGACATGGTCATCAGAAAACTTATAAACCGGCGAAATTCATGAAGTAAGAGTATATATTAATATAATCTATTTTGGGGATCCTTGAAATTTCCAAAAATGGTTCTAAAAGCAAATATTAATGCAATATGAATGTATGTAAAGTGATTTATATTCAATTTTTGAAACAAAATATTATAATCTCTAATCATTTATGTTAGGTTAAAAAAGCGAACAGTTCAAATTGAACGGCAGTCGTTTACGTCTGCTTAGTGCATTCTACACGTTTTAAATCTGTCTTTACTAATTACTTCCACCTTGCGTTGTAGGATAATATGCTCATTAACCATTGGCACCCGAAACCATAGGGTACACGACTCGTGTACTGATTATAAAATGATATAAAATTTAAACGGATATCGTTTTCTCAGACATATTTCTGACAGCCCTACATGCGATTGTGGTCACGTCTTTGAAGCCTCAGAACATTTGTTTTTATTTGCCCCTAGCATCCAGATACACGATTCTTCCTCAATATTAATACTTCTTTATATAAATATTGTTTAATTTGTTTTATGAAATGTTAACTGTGTCTTAAATATTGGGCATAAGGATCCTATAGTTTCACAGCAAGATAACATCAGTTGAGTGAAATTGATCAATACTGAATTCAAATTCTGTTTTTTTAATTTCGAATATTATGGAAAATATTCAATTCTTGTTTTTAATTTCGAATATTATGAAAAATATTCAGTTAGAGGAATTAATGATGCATACATTTTCTATATTCAGATATACTACTAAATACCTCTCGAGGATAGATTATAAATTGAATTATTTATTTTCTTGGTAGTATTGATATATTACACAACAGACAGTAGTAGACAGATCTAATTTTCAAAGTAATATATTATGCGTGGAAAGGTAAGTTAATGTCCTTAAAGTCATACACGCGGATAGGACTGAAAACGTACAAGTTATAACGTGTTATTATTTATTATTGTATAACACGTGTTGTTGTTTATCATTTTATGAATGAAAAAGTACTACACCGCGTGTTATTATTTATTATTTCATGAATGAAAAGATACATAACTTTTTATTGATTATTATACATGTTTTATGACAGAAAAAGCACGACACGTGTTTTTGATTTTATGACTGAAAATGTACAACATATGTTAATATTTGCGTAAAGACATTATTTCCATGATTATTTGACTTTGATAATAAATAGATAATCCACATCGCTGTCTGTGTCATGTCATGGCTGTCGTTTTAGTCATGACACGTTTTTGATTGAGATCTCATCTTCAACAAATAGGAATTGACCAAGTCTTTCAAGCCGATGAACGGTGTCAGCCTAATATCCGTTTTGTTGACGTATTGTTTGATGTCTCAGACGCCATTTCCTCATTTAACTTATTTAGTAGAAATGTTTCATTAGTGTTTTACCTTCCAACGCTACTAATGAAAAAAACCATAACGGTTAATCATCATATGTACACAGGAACGCGACACCAAAGGTTAAAATCAGGTTTTCATTTTCAGTGACCATAAATAAATAATAATACCCTTCTCAGAAATTAGTATATGCCTTAATACTTTGGCGTATAATGATGTTTTCGGTCTGACTGAAAGAAATTTTTAGTTCGAATATCCCCATCCCATCCCCTACCCCTTCGCACAGAAATTATTTTACATTGGGAATAAAAACTTTCTGGATATCTGGGTAAAAGCTTTTCAATCAGTTGGATATAACATGAAGTCCACAGCAATGATGTCATACGTTTAAATACGTAAGACCGATATCAAGTACACTGAAAAAAAACTTGTGTTGAAACAACACAAACTTGTGTTAAATGTCGAAACAACACAAGACTTGTGTTAAAATTGATCAAACAACACAAACTTGTGTTGAAACTTGTGTGAAAATCTACACAATACTTGTGTTAAAATTTCTAAAACTTGTGTTGGAATTTCTGAAACTTGTGTTGAAATTTTTGAAACTTGTGTTGTAATTTCTGAAACTTGTGTTGAAATTTCTGAAACTTGTGTTGTTTCATACAAACTTGTGTATAACCACCAACAGACCCCTCCTTTATTCTCTTTTAACTGTAATATTTGATAAATGACATGACAACAATTTTTTTCATAAAATTATTCTTTATTCATAAAATTATTTATTCATAAAATTATTCTTTATTCAAAAATTATTATTTATTCAAAAATTATTATTTATTCATAAAATTATTATTATTTATAAAATCATTATTATTTATTTATAAAATTATTATTATTTATTTATAAAATTATTCTTTATTCATAAAAATTTTATTTATTCATAAAAGTATCATATATTCATAAAATTATCATATATTCATAAAATTATTATTTATTCATAAATTATCATATATTCATAAAATTATATGAACAATTAAATTAATGCCAGATCAAAACTAAACAGACATTTCGATGGATAATAAAAACAAAGAAAATCAAAAATCCCCCCCCCCCCCAACAGAAATATAAATAAATAAAAAATAAACAAATCATAAAATAAGCATAGCTATTTAAATTGAAAAAAAACCTCAAAACAAGCACTGAGACATTTGGAATACTAATAAACAAAGTTACTTCCAATGCTAATAAAATTGTGTTATATAATAACAATTTATTCCCACCCCCACCAAACGTTTTTTTTTAAAGAAATGATAATTTAAACGCTATGTCCAAAATATTCCTGCACCATGCCCCCTTAAAATAGGATTTACCTACATTGTATATCTAAATTAAATAACAATCAAAACAAGCATTAAAGACATAAATTATGTACAAAAACTGAAAAACTACTTACAAATGAAATATAAAAGGCATGTACAAAATATTTATATACAAGTCATAAGTAAGGGGAACCATGAAGGTTCTTTTTGGATCCTGCTGTTGGCCTACATAACAAAGAAAAGTAGGGAGAGAGAGAGATAGGGTTGGGACTAACATAATAATATGGTTTAATTCTATTTCAATAATTCGCTTGTGCGTAGGGGTCTTTAGCAGTGGGAGGAAACTGGAGTACCCGGAGAAAACCCACAGGGTTGGACAAGCAACCCTACTCCTTGCCACGTACAACCGGGGATTCGAAACCACACCAGATTGGCAGGCCAAGTGATACAGCGCAGGCACACTAACCATTCGGCCATCCACTCCCACCCCACCCCACCCCAACCACAAAGAAAAGTAGGATGTTAAACCCCTTTTCAGCTTTTGAAGAGAAAGAGAGAGAAATGGGGTTTAATGTCCACTCGACAGATATTTCAGGACTAACATATAATTAGCTTGCAAGTAGGGGTCTTTAGTAGTGAGTAGCAAGAGGAAAAGGGAAGACCCGGAGAAAACCGACAAGGTTGGTCACGCGACCCTACTCATTATCATGAACACAAGGGGAATTGAAACTATGTTAGTTGACTCAATGACGGACCTTATGATACAGCATACAGGTCCTATCCCCCCTTCATTTAATAAGCAAGGGAAAGTCACTGTAATCTACCTGAGTGCTCTATATAATACTTTATGATTGACAACCAAATTCTGAGTGATTTTTACAGTCTATATTTTACACAAATTTCTGGAGAGAATTACAATATAATTGTTTTTGCAAAGGATATTTAACATTAAAAACAAAAATAAAATATTTGAATAACAGACCAAATGCAACAGATAACCTATTAGCTTTTATAATCACTACATTCTTTTTCAAAATTAAAAAATAATTTGATGGCTTAATATTCAAAAGGTATATGGTCGACATCTCTTGTTGCTGGAACCACGCATCAAATGCTCTCCAGTCTGAAAAAAAAAAATTATACATTATTATAGCAGGCAATAAATATACTTTCTATGGTTCAGAATGTTTAAATAACTCATTTTGGCTCATGTGGGGTCTCTATTTTGTTTCAACTTTGCATAATACTTATTGTGCCTTTTTAAGTTACACACCTAGGCTGATTATCATGCCTCAATGGGTAAGAAGCCAGAACAAAACTCTTGAAAAAATGACAATATAAATGAGTTTATTGTCTTACTGTTTTGCTCCTAAACTCGGTGAATGAAGACGGGCATACACCATACAGTGTGCTATGAGGGAAATTTTGCCCTGCATGCCAATCTGGATGATTTTTTTCGGCCAATGCAGAGATCGAACACCTGATCTCCAGGCTAGAGAGTCAGTGTCTTACCCACATGATCCCCAGCTCCACTAAGACAAGTGTGAATACAGTATTATATACAGTAATATAATATGATATTAATTATATTTCACAAATTCGTACATTTGAAGGCTTTATAATATTCATTATGAAAGGGTGTAACTTTGCATCAATCTTATAGTTTTGACGTAATATATCAAAATAGCATAACAACAATCTTTTATACTAGAATTGAATAGTTACCCACCAAGAACAAGCTGCTCTATCATCATTTATTCAGCTATTTTTTCTTCCATTTTTTAATTTCTTTTGTTGTATGATCTTTTTCTAGGTGATTTTCATATGCATCCATTATTAAAACTGAAAAAATAAATACATAACATGTGATTAACAATTAAAGATACTTTACCATATTCAAAACTGTGTGGGGAATCACATGCCTAAGATGCTGGCTCGCTAGCCTGTAGGACAGGTGTTCGATCCCTGCATTGACCGAGAAAGTTCATTCAGTGATGCATGGTTTCGATGCCAAGGAGCCGGGTCGCCTGTCCAATTACATGTCATTTCGGACTATGGCCTCAACGTTTCTGTCTCAAGTAGGTGACATTTCGGACTTGGGTGGGTGACATTTCAGAGAGAGAGAGAGAAATGGGGTTTAACGTCCACCCAACACAAACTAGGTCATTTCGGGACTAACATATGGTTCAACTTTATTTCAACAATTCGCTTGCGTGTAGGGGTCTTTAGCAGTGGGAGGAAACCAGAGTGCCCGGAGGAAACCCACGAGGTTGTGAAGGCGATGACATTTCAGACTCGGGAATAAGTTGAAAGGAAAGATTGAACAGACTGTCAAATCAATTTAAAAGGACCCAAAAACGATTTTTAAAAAAAAGCAGGTAAAATTTACCGCTCACAATCAATATACAGCACCTTGATCACGCACATACAGAAAAGTCTCCAATTTTGAATGTTTACGAAAAGAATGTTTTATTTATTTCTTTTTATATATGTACTATGTTATGTATATAAAAAAAAAGTTGCTGATGAATTTATCAGAAATAGGGCAATTGAAAACAGTCTTCAGACGGAGTCCGAAAATTTGAGTCTGAAATGACGCTGAACCAAAATGTTGTGCTATCGTCTGTCCAACTTCTTGAATTTTCTGTGGGTTTTATATTATGGTTTCATCTTTTTGCTAAATACCCAAACTCGCAAGCGAATTATTCATATTAAATTTCACCATACCTTAGTTAGTCCCATTATGACCTAGAGTTAGAGCCAGTAAGTAGATAAGGATCCATCCTACAACAATTCTAGGTTCATGCAGAATTAATATTGCACAGCAAACTAGTTTTGAATACATGTAGAATGAGGCAATAAAACGGAAGTCAGCTACTCGTTGTAGTTGATTACCGGTAGCCTATGCATGTAGGAGTAGGACATCGTTGGACTACTTGATTCGGCAAATACAAGTACATTATAGGCCTTGTCAAGCCTTATTTACATGTATGTGAATCCCCCCACCTCTCTCTGTTGCATATAAATACTTAATGTGGGATTGTGTCTTCAAATACACTAATAATTGTAGGACATTGGTAAAAAAAAAAAGAAGAAGAAAATATAAATTTTAAAAGTTAAATGAAATTCAAATTGTTACCTGTTTTTCTTCTATATGGTAAATTCTCAATAATTGCTTAAAAACTGGAAGGTGGAAAGAGTCAAATAGCATCATTGACTGAAAAATAAAATGAAAATAAAAAGAAACTTCCAAAGACTCATTCTAAATTCTATCATTTTTATTGACTGAATCAGTGAACTAATTTTACTTATTATTACACAGAGGTTGGACGGATTGTGTGGAAAATGTTTGCTTATTTGATTACAGAGGGTCTTTTTTTAAAAACACAAATTAGATTAGGCCTACATTTCAACAAACACAAAAGTGTAAAAAGTTATTTTCTAGTCCGTCCCTGGGTTTATGTCTACTCTAGCCAAAATGTTTTTATATATATAAAAAAAAACATGGCCGTCAATCCAAATCCAATCCAACCGCCCTAGGTATTATTTTAAAACAGGTTCTTACCTACTGGCTCAAGTCGAGCCGTTTCTGGTTTAATGTGATTCTGTAACATCGTGGCGTCGAACAACTAATGTTCATTAAGCAGAGTTCAGAAAAATGAGACAGATTCAACAATATCATGCTGAAATATTTTTTCACTGTCCCGCCATTGTAAATGACAAATTATCACCGCGCATGCGCGAATCTCCTTCTGATCAGTAATCTACGCGCGCGAAGTGAATTACTGCGATGATAATCCGCTTAATCTTAATCGGTATTCACCATGGATCACTGCCTTAGTATTATTAGTCATTTTAATGAATTTTGCGACGGTTGTTTTTTTGATACAAGTACGCGCAAGGCGATACGGAAAGAAAATACTAATACACAAAGAAACAATATCGATGCTAAATAAATAAATAGGCCCTACATGACATTTATATATATATATATATATATATATATATAAATATTTAGAAACCTACGGTCTTGTATTCTCTGTGGTGACCATTATATCACTGCTCAAATATCATTTCAGCACGCTGTTAATGGTAAATGTTTGTGTGTGAAATCGCTTTATTTAACGTCCGCTTCCACCGAGGTGATATCGCAGACAAAGTGTAGCCTAGAGTAGTTGTTTTTATTAGCAAATTACATTAAGAAAGAGTTTTACCCATTGTCAACGCGTTTGGAGTCAATTGTTAAAATCACACCGGAATGCTCACCAGACAGTCCTTTGATCTACCAGTTTATTGGGCCAATAAAAAAATCAACAACTTTATTTTAACTACAGACATCTAAACACCAATTAACATTCAAGTCTGTCTGCCTATATTGTCTGTGTAAAAAAAATATACCTTTCTTATAACTTGTGGACCCCAAAATTAATACTTTGTATGGAGTTTAATTTTTAAAATTAAAAACACAAAATATTTATTGACGATAGTATACACATTATTTGTGTTAATTTTATGACAAAAACACGAGATTTTATAAATCAACACAAGTTTGTGTTAAAGCATTAAAAAGAACACAAGTTTGTGTTGAAGCAATGCAAAACAACACAAGTTTGTGTTGATGCAATGCAAAACAACACAAGTTTGTGTAGATTAATTTTAACACAAGTACTTGTGTTGTGTTGCAACACAAGTTTTTTTTCAGTGTATAAATATAGGATGCCAGGAAACGGTTTGATATTATAAAGATTTTCAACTTTCTCAGCAAACCGAAAATGTTCGAAAAAAAATTTCTTAAATATCTGATTGTAAAGTTTGGATTACAAGATCAACGACCACCCGTCAGAAAATGATGTTCAGCTCTAATCTGGGCAAATTCCTGTTTATTACTATTAGTAACCTAATTGAACAGTTTCAATAAATTTACATCTTTATATTAATTTAAAAATATAACAGGAGTTTTAGATATAAAATGAAATAATTGGTGACGTAGATAAAACATGTGACGTAGAGACTACCAACCATTCTATATAAAGATGAAATCATCGCTATTTTTCTTTCTACTCTCGAAATTTAGATAACGTTGTCAAGAAATTTGTCTTTAATTGTCACGTCAAGTAGTTTCTGCGCAGTTGGGAATTGTTCTAGAAAGAACTGTTGGTTATGTAAAGATAAAAACACACACACACACAGTTCTTCAATATATCTATTAATTCCTCCGTTTTCTCTCCTGATTTATAATTAAAATAGACGTACAAGATGAGCTCAACGGAGCTTGAAAGTAAGTAAGAATTACATTTCACGACATTACTAAGTGTTCTTCTTGTGAGATATACCGGTAATCGATTTTAGTGGTCGGGCGGCTACCGATTCCATATTATTAGGTTGTGGGTTTTCGTATTTGTCAACCTGATTAATTATTCGGTTATAAGCTAAAAGTTTGAAAACTTCACTCTTTTGTACATTCCAGCAATTGGGTTTGGTGGCCAGATGTGCTTTAGATCAAGGGGTTTATCACCGAGTCCAGTCTGAATCCAGATCCTATTTCGTTTCGTCAAAATTTCTTTTTACTTGTCTTTACTACAATAGGATCTGGAAGAGAGATTAACCAATGAAACGGTCTGTTACGGCGAGTTCTAGGCCTTTTGATGCACGGAACTGTGAGTAACCACTAGAAACGTCATCGCTGATTGATTAATCAATGTCTATAGGGTCAAACCTATAATTATTGAGAGTTCACATTATCATTCGGTGATGGGACATAATTATTTTGAAGGAAATCCAATATCTAATTTGCAAAACCATTATAGTAGACAAGAATACGCTGGTGTCATAGGGTCAAAGTCCCTCGTTTCACCCCTGACGTGAACTCCCACTATAACTTGTTAGATCTTCATGTAGTGTAGGCCATCGAAAGTATAAAAAACGAAACGAAATAGATCTGGATTTTAATCAGATTGCATCAAGTCACGTGGTTTCGATCCTAGAATGCGTCAAAATGTAGGGCGGCCAGCCTACCTCTGTGAGTTTTTTCAGTGTCCGGACCCCCTCCACTCCTATGCGTAAAAGAAAAATTGTACTATGTATTAGTCCCGGAATTACCTTTTTGTCATAAAAGATTATAAAGGAAAACTCCAAAGTATTTTTTTGGTATATCAGGGTCAATAGCTCTACAGAATGATTTGGCAATTAAGTTCAATATAAACTCTTCCGAATCTCCTTGATATGCAGAAGCATGCAATCACAATTATATATACCGATGAGATAAGTCCAGTGTCGGCATATGTATATGCCCGCGCCATCAAAGGGAAAAACTGGACTAATAAGATTGCGCTTATTGCATTAATTTACGAATTAATCACATTAATTTTTTCCATTGAAGTTTTATAATTTGGTTAATAGTGAATTGCAAGGAAAGACAAATCTAGGTTATTATGGATGTTTGAAAAAGTTAGTGTAAATTTATAAAACAATACAGCGCCGTTACAGAGTCAAAGTGTCGTTTACATTTTTATAATATTAAATTTGTCACGGTTTAATCCACTGTCCAGAAGACCTCTATGGTGCTTGGATTTCTGACTGAATTTACCCAGGGCAAACAAATACCTTGACGATATCATCTGTTGTTGGCACAGGTTCCCCGTGTCAATTTATTGTCAAGTGTATAACAAATGTGCGATATGTCACCGTAATGAGGAACTTGGTCCATAACTGCTGGCTTGCTACATATTGAAATAAAGCAGTAGAATTATCTATATCACAGTACACGATAATTAAGCAAAACCGGAAAATACGAGTTTTGAATCATATTCTTGTCTATTATAATGGTTTTGCAAATTAGCTATTGGATTTCCTTCAAAATAATTATGTCTATGTCCGATTCCCATCACCGAATGATATGTGAACTGTCAATAATTATAGGTTTTACTTACTCATGTCTCTGTGTTTTAATTAATCAGTTGCCTTGAACGTCTTCCAAACTAAATATATTACCCGGCTGTGAATTTTGATTACCAATACTCTATCGCTAAGTGCTTATACTCGCGGTCGTTTGAGAGAAATAAAGGGTTATTTATTATTCATATTTAATATCGACAAGCTAGTTCCAACTAATGGTTTGTAATATTATTATTGAGGATGATGGTATAATGAAATGTAATTCATATTATCAAAGTAATTCAAATATTTTAACGCATGTTCACATAATATGTATTGTTTGTTATTCATCTGCTAAATGGTTTGTTATATCCATAGAATTTAAAATCTCAGAATCTTTTTAAATTAAATCTATTTTGAATTACATGTAGGTCAAAATTGCACTAATGTAACGATGGGAGTAGACTTAATACGACCATTTTTAATTTGTATCTGTCATAAAATTAAGCAAAACTTGACTTACTCTCTAATTTTACTTAACTTATAAACTCCAACTGTAAACTGTTTTGCATGTGTTTAGAAATTTGCTCGCAGTATTTTACATACCTCATTTCAACCTCCAACTCGGCTGTGAGGACAACTCTTACAACTTGTTACATCATCAAAGTCAGAATGTCATACCCCCCACCCCCCCGGTCAACAAACTAATCACTAGAAAGGCCAAAGAATAAGATAAAATCGGGTTTAACGTCCTACTTTTCTGTAACAACTAATGAAGACGCCATAGCAGACTAATGTTGTAATTTTGCCCGGATACCACCTATACTCTTATTTCGAATTCCAACAGCCATGGCTTCTTGTACGTGCTAATCCATGTTTCAAGGAACCTTTGTTTTCCGACCTGCAACATCCACACAAGGAGAAACCATACCATTAAATCCCAAGGACAAGTCGAATTTTTCAGTCATATTCGCAAAAGCGTAAGAACGATCTGACTAGGCTATTTGAGATGTTTAGCAATAAGTCAACCCTTTCGTAACTACTTCCAACAGTATTCATGTCATTAATATTTGGCAGCCAGTGAACGGTTGGTTACACGGTGTATTGACTGATTTAAAGAAGGCAGATATCATTTATTCTTAAAACAATATAGTACAATCGTCCTACTTTATTTCCACGAGGGATTGATAATGGAAATTTAAGTTTTGTAATTACGGCACTGTCCTTGCCACTGATTTCAGACGAGGGGTGTCTGATGCTAAATCGTCGACGCATCCGAAATGCGGTAGGGAGCGGAGCGTTTCTTTACTTCGCTCATCGCTAAACTAAGCAACCTACTTCTTTTTATGACCTCACTTCATTATCCGAGTCTGTGCAATAGGAAGTTAAACCCTATTTTCCCCCTTTTATGAAGATCGAAATCACAACCGTAATGGAAAAGGTGCAAACGCATGATATCGACTATTAAGATATTCAAGGCACCACTTATCTAGGATCTTGGTAATGTTACGGGATTTTGTTTATGACTGGATTTGATAGATTGAAATGTCAAGGGATAACAGTTAGTCTATAGCGAATCGCTCACCACTTGATTAAATAAAGTCATGGTAATCTCTCAACTGGAAAATCGTCTTTTTACGCTATCAAACTTTTTTAAGAACCGCAGGGCAAACATCGTTAACATTCTGATAAAAAGACTTTGCTTAGACAATAACCGTTGTTTAATGTTTAGATAAAAAGAAAGTCTTCACACTGGCACTGTTATTGCATTGCGATAAAAAGGTTAAACATTTTTGTTTGAAGTGACGATTCTAAAACAAGAAGATGATTTTGCTAATAGAAAGATTACGTTAGGAAACACAGATATATATCACACGGATATCCAATATATTGAAATAAGTCGTATTGGAATAATAAGAATTGTACAGTAAAAAAATCTAAAATCTAAAAAACCAATGGTGGTTTGGATTATGCGTAGGATTTCATGACAGAAATAATAAATCCGCATTAAATTGATGAGCATCCCTGAATTCCAATGGTTATCTGAATAAACCCAATTAATTTTGATAGAAAAGTACCCCCACCCCAAGCCCGGACCAGTAGCGTTTACAAAGTTTGGGTAACGGGGTTCCTCATTCGGATCAGCTGAACAACCTCACCATGTTTGAAGTGTAGAGAATTTTCCACTTAAAAATTAAACGAACATTTGTTTTTTAAACTATAACATAGTTTCCATGCTATGATCATCCTCAACAAAAAACAAACCAAAATAAAACAACTGTACAGAGTTTACATTGTGAACTTATGGAATGACGACGACATAAAATTAAGAAAAGAAAACGTTCACGGCTATCCTTAGAAATCATATGTAGGCTACTGGTAACGGTCGATTTTGCTTCTGTTATTTATTCCCTATCCTCGACATATTTAAAGAGATATATCAAAGAATAAGTTGATTTTAGGTGAAGGCAATCAACCTAGGTCAGCTAATGAGATATCCCACCCTGTGATTCAGCACTTTAGTACATTTTATGCTGATGTATACGAGCTCAACAATAAATGTTGGGAGATGTTATATTTCATCCATTTCAACTTGAACAGGAAATACTTTCTTATTTTACTTGTGAAGCGCACCAAATTAGCATCAATCTCAGTCAGAACCGATTGTTGAAGACAAGATAAGGTTTCACAATGATATAAGTCTTAGTCAGTATTAGATAGTTCGTCTTTAGTTTAAACAGATACCAAAAGAACGAAAAAGACCTCCATGGTACTTTTGAAGAACACCAAAATACCATTTATCTTATTATCTGATTATCAAATACCGTAGACTATTGTATATGTGTTAAGCCCCAGGTCAAGAAGTTTAGTTTGAACAAATAGGAAATAGCTACGTTTTATCATGTTTGTTATTCATCAGTATTATTACTCTATAAATATAATTCTATCCTTATTGACAATGTCTGTCTCTTTTGTTATGTAAATACAGCCAGATATAAATAATTCCCTGCTAGGTATGATCCTTTTAAAGACATAATTAGGAGGGGAGATCTGTCTATCAGACTAATATTGTACTCAACATATTTACACTGCTCTTATATATGGATGGATGATGCTGGTAGATAAAATTATGTTGAATGAAACCACAGATGAGTTAATGGAGCACAACTACAAGTCTATTTTACTTACAGAAATATTAGATGATATCATGACACGCATTGCAAACTCGTAACTGATTTGAGTAGAAGTGTTGACGAGACAGAACGCAAATGAAATGTGATTTTGGCATAATTGTGAGCTGGACATCACCGACCAGGGGCGTAAATGTGGGTGTGTGTGTGTGTGGGGGGGTACACCCCCCCCCCCCCAGGAGAAAAAATAGTCGGTCGCAAAACCAGCGCAGTCGGTCGCAAAATAGAGTAGTCATTATCGAAATACGTACTCACTGTATATGTCACGGTAATCACGCAAAACTTTACTATAAAATAGTGGGTCGCAAAATCAGTGCAGTCGGTCACAAAATAGGAGCAGTCGGTATCAAAATAAGTGCCCACCGTGTACGTCACGCTACACACACAAAACTTTAGTATAAAATAATCTTGTCAACTTATCATGTTTGAAAAGATGTTGTGTTTCGCTCTCATTCTGTTGTGAGTATGTTGGTCTAACAACAAAATTTCACCCAAGGAGAAAAATAGTCGGTCACAAAATAAGTGCAGTCACTGCAGTCGGTCTCAAAAACAACGCCAGAATAGATCCCAAATAGTAAGTAGTTGCGTGAATCCGTGTACCTAAATTGCATACGTCATACAAAACTATAGTATACAATAACCACGTCTATGTTGTTCTATGAAATGTTTTCTACCATGGCAAAAAATAGTCGGTCTCAAAAAAAGTACTCACCGCAGTCGGTCTGCGAATAAATGAATTAATGGGATAAACAAACAATCAAAAAACAGGCGAAATTGATAGATAGGCCTCAAGATTCTGTCCCATTTCCTAACCTTTGTTAACGAGAATTTGGTTCCATTTGCCATGACATAGATTCAAATTTTCAAGCCCAGTCCCAAAAATCTAAAAGCGCTGTTACATATCTGAAAATTTTTCGCGCCTGCGGCGCGATTCCATTATAACATCATTCTTCCACTCGTTTACATATCTGAAATTTTTTCGCGCCTGCGGCGCGCAATTCCTTTTAAAAATCATTCCTCAACTCCACAATTGTCTTATACTGTCTCAGCACTATCATATTCACGATTATAGTGAACTGCCCAGTTTGTAGTACCACTGGTGTGTGGCGCGATTCCATTATAACATCATTCTTCTACTCGCTTACATGTCTGAAATTTTTTCGCGCCTGCGGCGCGCGATTCCTTTTTAAAATCATTCCTCTACTCCCCAATTGTCTTATACTGTCTCAGCACTATCATATTCACGATTATAGTGAACTGCCCAGTTTGTACCACTGGTGCGTGGGGCGTCTGATTGTACAGATGTTATGTCAACTCTAGAAAACTGACACGTGGCGCTCGGCTCCGGATTGCATCACTCGCACTGGGAAGTGGGCGTGGGCGTGGGGGGTATGTGCATCAGTCGGTCACATTTTGGCTAAACACCCCCCCCCCCCCCCAAACGAAATCGTTTTGTACGCCCCTGTCACCGACACACGAAAATTAACAACAAAACACAAAGATCATATTAACTTTACTTTACAGTGAAACATAGGTAGATGAAGACAGTAAGGTGTATGTCCAGTATTGACCACCTCTACTTGTCCCCGAGACCATGCAACGTCGGCGTATGAAGGAGAGAAGCCGCTAAATAGAGACATTGGAGCTACCAGAGTTAATGTCGCGTTCTCTATAATCAGGTGTCAGCATTGTGAAATACCGTAGCATCTTCAGCAGAATCATAAAAGTTGTACGGGTCCTCCATTTTCTCAAAGCTACATTTTATATCACATGTCTGCACCATAAAGAAACATGCATATTAACGTACCCATGCCATCGATGCCATTGTTTTATAGGGTGATTTTACGACTGTGATCTGATGTTGTTATGATCAGAATTGCATGATTAAAGTGCATCTCTCAAACAAGATTGTTTATCATTCATTCATAGAAGGGATCGTTTTCACTGTGCCTAGTCATATCTATTTTATCACCATATTTCCTTTCAGTGTTGGTTGAAAAATATGCATCTTATGTCCCCAGGTTATCAATATATCTCGGTTAAAGTGAGGTTTGTGGACGCAAAAGTATTCTTTTTCTGACATCAGGGAAATGTGATTATGCCGCTAATGTTACTAAATTATTCAGTAGAAAATAAGTAATAAACAGTGTGTTAAATTATATGAGGATCCATTCAGACTAACTTTTTACTATAAATTTTGATTTATATACACCGATTAGACAATACATGAATTATTGATTAACAGAAAAACTGTTTGATTATTAAAATAAAATTGTGGACGTAGAAGTATATTCTTTAATGACTTATCACATGTCACAAATTTTAATAAATCATTTAGTAATGATAACATGAAAATTTATATTGCGCTATAGTCCACGTCACATAAACAGGCCGTGATTTCACAGTGCATCAACTGACCTCTTGTTTGTGCACCGTATACATACTTTTTCCAGTGTAAGCTATAGTTCTGTCCTGTTGGTCAGAGTTTAAACTATTATTCTTCGCTGTTGGTATTATACCACTTTGTTCAACATTATTTTCAACTATCCATGATTTTGTCAATGCTGTATTTTGAATATGCGGGGTAGAAGATACATACCCATGACTTGTCTTCTCTTGCCTGTTCCGTATTCAAATGTTTAAACAACTTTTTGAAGGAGGTGCGGAATACTTGTACTGATTAGGATTGAACTAAATAGCTTAATCAAGTACTTTTACGCATGTTAACATAGAGGAAAGAATATTATCTTATCCTTTTTCTACATGTATACGAACTATATACTAATTCTGAGCGTTGGTGTATTAACAAGAATGATCAGTGTACATGTATATTGGTACATGAATTGTTGAATTGTTGATGGAACTTAATGTCAAAAGCTTTCAGACCTTACATGTGTATTTTTAACAAGGAAGATACAGTGAGTGACGGAAGACATTTTAATCCATCATGAAAGAACGTCCTGTCTTGTTATCACTACAATTCCTTGTATGACAGATTATTTATCAAATACCATGACATGTAGAGTGCTAATCCTGAAAGAAAAATCAGGACTATGGTTATTGCCATCAATATTTGATAGTGTGACCTTCATATTCGGAATTTATTGACAATAATATATATAACCGTTACATTTACTGATTAAAACCTCCATGTAATATATTAGTAATTCGCGTTGTCATTTACTGAATGTCCGATCCGGCAAGAATTGGCCCCAGCCAGCAAGAAATTGTGACAGAACAAAGTAACGTGCAAGAACCACAACGGTACGTTAAAATGACATTTATGGACAGGTCCTTCAAACAAGTTCCATCGAATTTGGTCAAGACATTCACATAATCAACACCGACACCAAGTTTAAATATTCTAGCTCAATTAAAAGCAATTGTGTGACGAACGGACCCATGTTATTACTCCCATGGTTCCTTCGAAATATCAAACGTGCATTATGTAAGACTTGTATAGTATAAAGAGTAGTTGACGGTTCTCGCTACACTAAATAAAATGCAAATAATAGAAAGGGAATATGTTAAAAAATTCAGTCAAAATATTTCATTCCGAGCGGAGTTATCCTCGTTTGCGGAACAGTGTAGTCTCGATTGTCGTTGCTACCATTGTTACGATATTAAACAAAGTCTCGATTTTCCAGCCAATCGCATGTAAATCTGATGAAATTTCAAAACCATCCGAAGTTCTAGAGAGTTGATTATGAGTCTGGTATGTAAATAAATGTCTAATTAATACATCTGAGGAGAAGTGGTCGACAACAGGAACATTATTATAGTTGGTACAATGTTTATAGATAAAATGTTCAGTATAGATAGAGTATTACTCTGTCTACTTATTAAGTGTTCGATATTATAATGTTACCAAAAAGTTTGGTTTTACATTTTTATTCATTTATATATAAAAAATAAGCCAGCAGTGGAAACCAACATACTTTCGCCGTTTTTAATACCTTAAATCACTGTCCAAAAATTTTTTAGGGAAGACCCAGATTAAACGAAGGACTGTCATGTTGCTGTACTTAAGTGATAGCTTTGATTGAACGGGAAGAAAAGACATACCCCCGCAAAAGTTCAAGAATCAGAAGCTAATCTAGCAATGGCCAGGGAGGGGTTTCTCGGGCCATTGCTTCAGGAATATGCAAAACATCGACGCAGATAATGTTCATTATTTAACTTCGTCAAGGTATTGATGTAATGAAACTACAGGAAATGCGTATTATCGAAAAGTCATGGTATTGATGTAATTATATACCTACCCACAAGAAGTGACAAATTCACTGAAATGTACCGAAATCGACTATTTAAGATTTTAATTAAAAAGTGTTATATATAGAGAGAGAGAGCAACACACAAACTGGGTAATTCGCTTGCGACTAGGGTTCTTTAGTAGTGGAAGATGGAGAAAACCCAAGAGGTTGGACGTACGACTCCACACCTAGACTCCACATCTCGTCACGTACAGGTTATATACGAAACGGTGCTAAGCAAAAATGGCCTAAAGATTTTATATAATTACTTCGTATAAAGCGCAAGATGAAGTACGGTTTGATGGACTGGGTGGAAAATGGGTTTGTCATGCTGTTTCCGGCCACTTTATTTCTGTCCCTTTTCCTTCAATATCTGGCATTCAGGTACGCCCTGAATGGGATTTCGGTTCCAAGCTATATAAATACCCCCCCACCACCTAGCTCTTATCTGCAGCTGCCGTGTCGGCTGGCTACAAAGGAATCTTTTTGGGCACTTACATCCCCCACACACATACAGATACACCAACATACACAAAACTGCAGCTCAGACTCGTATGCATATGGTCAATACTCCATGGAATCATTAACTCTATCGGAATATCCAATTGAGGTTTTGATCGTGCGCGTAATTCAATGGATAAACCCAATTTGAAAAAATAATACCCTAAGCATGGACCTGTATATACACCGCGCAGCGTTCGTTTGATTAGAGGTAATCCTACTACACACTGCTATTATGAGTGGATATTGTTGTTTTAAATTTTGATTGGTCAGTAGTCCGTCTACCAACCAATCACTAGCTGCCCTACAAAAGCTTTACATTTAAAACGAGTGCCAAATACGTCATGGCTCACGATTTTATTATGCCTAATTAACCCGTGCATAGCAGAATACTGCAGTAAAACTAATTGCGTGACAAACGAGGCTGTCAAGTCGAATGAAATGTAAACAATACTGTTTGGAAACGAACATACTTTCACCGTTTTTAATACCTTAAATCACTGTCCAAAGTTTTAGGGAAGACCATGATTAAACGAAGGACTGTCATGTTGCTGTACTTAAGTGATAGCGTTCATTGAACTGAAAGAATAGACACACTCCCACATAAGTTCAAGAAACAGACGTTATTCCAGCAATGGCCAGAGAGGGATTTCTCGGGCCATTGCTTCAGGAATATGGGACCTGTATCGTTTACTACGTTTCGATGACAAGTAAATATGCGACAGGCTGGGCATCTCTTGATTCCTCCTTAATATTATAGCTGCACAATCCCAGCAAGTTTGAAGTGTAGTGGATTTAAAGCTATAGTTCAAAGTTTTAAACAACACCCCTTAGTATGGTTTACAGCGTTTACAAGAATTGTGAACTGATGAAGTCGCGAAGAATACAATTTAAACAGTTTAAAGAAAAAAAAACATATTTGTCTGCCGAGTATCCCGTTAATTGGTCTGTACTGGTATGGATCGACTTTGCTTCCGTTACTTATTCACCACCTCGACATAATTATGTAAAGAGATATATAAAAGTATAAGTTGATTTTAGTTTGGTACATTTTATGCTGATGTATACGAGCTCAACAATAAATGTTGGGAGATGTTATATTTCATCCATTTCAACTTGAACAGGAAATACTTTCTTATTTTACTTGTGAAGCGCACCAAATTAGCATCAATCTCAGTCAGAACCGATTGTTGAAGACAAGATAAGGTTTCACAATGATATAAGTCTTAGTCAGTATTAGCTAGTTCGTCTTTAGTTTAAACAGATAACAAAAGAACGAGAAAGACCTCCATGGTACTTTTGAAGAACACCAAAATACCATTTATCTTATTATCTGATTATCACATACCGTAGACTATTGTATATGTGTTAAGCCCCAGGTCAAGAAGTTTAGTTTGAACAAATAGGAAATAGCTACGTTTTATCATGTTTGTTATTCATCAGTATTATTACTCTATAAATATAATTCTATCCTTATTGACAATGTCTGTCTCTTTTGTTATGTAAATACAGCCAGATATAAATAATTCCCTGCTAGGTATGATCCTTTTAAAGACATAATTAGGAGGGGAGATCTGTCTATCAGACTAATATTGTACTCAACATATTTACACTGCTCTTATATATAGTAAGGTGGGTGATTGTCTTGGTGAATTATACAACACAGATAGGAGATGCTGATAGATAAAATGTTGAATTAACCGACTGATAAAGCAATGGGAGCACAACTGGAAGTCATTTCATTTACAGAAATATGATCATAACTTGAGACGCAACAAAAACGCATAGCTGATTTGACGGGAAGTGCTGACGAGACATAACGCATCTGATTTTCGTATAATTTGGGGCCGGACATATTAATTTGACTTTACAGTGAAAAATAGGTATAATTCAGAGGTGAATAACGTGTGTCCACCTCTAGCAGGCACAGAATCAATGTATGGACGAGACAAACCTCTAAACGACTGCTTGTGGGACTCTTCTGCCCTGTCGTTGCACTGAACTTTCCAGAGTCACTGTCACGTTCTCTATATTTAGGTATCACCACGGTGGAATACCTCTGCATCTTCAACAGAATGACACAAGTTGTACGGAACTTCACCTCTTTAAAGCCTCATATTATTATTTCGTGTCTACGCCATAAAACAATGATTTTACACGTTCCCATGCTGTTGAGGTCATTTTTGTTATGTTTGAGAGAATTGATCGGTGGTGCTTTTAAGGCTGTGATCTGACGTAGTAAAGATCAGAATTGCATGATTAAAGTGCATCTCTCAAACAAGATTGTTTATCATTCATTTATAAAAGGGGATCGTTTTCAGTGTGTCTCGGCATATATTTATTTTATCACCATATTTCTTTTATTTCTTTTCGGCGTTGGTTGGTTGAAAAATTTGCAACTTATGTCCCCAGGTGATTAATATATCTCGTGTAAAGTGAGGTTTGTGCACGGAAAAGTATTATTTTTATGACATCGGGGAATTGTTATTATGCCAATACTGTTACCAAATAATTTAGAAGGTGTATACACGTAGGTAATAAGTAATAAACAGTCCGTTAAATCATACGAGGATCCATTCAAACTAACATTTTACTATAAATTTTGATAAATATACACCGATTAGACAATACATGAATTATTGATAAACAGAAAAACTGTGATTTTAAAAAGAAATTGGACCACAGAAATATTATAACATCATTTATTTATAATAACAATAATATGAAAATTGATATTGCGCTGTAGTCCACGTCACTAACACAGTCCGTGAAATCATAGTGCGTCAAATGATACGACGACCCTACTAAGATTTTACAGTTTCGATTTATTACGTTTGTACACTTTACATAAATTTCCGCGGTCGATTTAAGACACTTAGCATTGTCTGACGTCTGAATAATATTTAGCTCATCTGACCTTAAAGGGGTATCATATTCAAAGTCCAAAAATACAGAGAAGGGCAAATTAGTGTTTGGATATAACAAAGGAAATTACCAAAGTTACGTAAATACAGTGGTGGGGCAAAGTCCAGGGTTAAGGGGGCAACAAGGACTCCCCTAGAAAATTTTGAAAAACAGACTGACGGAAATGCAGTCTGGCAGTATTTAAGGCTATGATCGTTGAGGTAGAATGTCAAACGAACGGACTTCCACTTAGGGAGTACTCATGGAGGGTATAGGGGAAAATTTTGAAAAACAGACTGTCGGAAATGCTGTCTGAGAGTATTGAGTCAGGCACCGATCGTCGAGATAAATAAATCTGACCACTTACCGTCCGTCGCCTGATCACTAGTTTATCCGACCAGAGACCAAAATGGTAAACGATCGGAGTCAGACTTGCGAACCTGAACGAAGTACACTTGTGAGCGCCAAAGTAGCGAGTCTAAGAAAATTTTGAAAAATAGACTGTTGGAAATGCTGCCTGACTGTATTCAGACACCGATTGTAGAGATAAATATAGAGCTGATCGGATGTCGTCTGTGGCCTGATCACTAGTCTTTCCGACCCCAGATAGGAAAGTGTCAAATGAAACTCAACGAAGTCCCCAATAATTTGAAAAATAGACTGCCGCCCGAAATGCAGTCTGGCAGTATTTTAGGCATTAATCGTCAAGACAAATAGAACTTAACCGATACCGCCTGTCGCCAAATCACTAGTTCATCCGACCAAAGAAGAAAGTATCAAACGGGCGGAGTGAGTGACTCAAAGTGAATGAATATTTTCACCAATATAATTTGTAAAATAGACTGCCGGGAATGCAGCCAGGTAGCGTTTCAGACACTGATCGTCAAGATAAATAGAGCTGGCCAGATACTGTTCGTCACCAGCTTATCCGAACAAAGAGGGAGGTGTTAAACGAACGGAGTGAGTGTATCAAGTGAATGCATATTCTTGTCGCGCTGAACCTATACCCCAAAATTTTGAGGATCGTAAAAAGCATTTCTCAAGTAGGTGTACAGCAGGTAAGAAATCACTCAACATGCAAGTCTATGACTGAGTGGGGATGTGGGATTTTATCGTAGAAGGTATTGATTACCAAAACGTAGCACATGCCCCCCCCCCCCTTGGCGCCGCCACTGCGTAAAGAAAACGGTAGATAAAAGTCTTTGGTTTAGATTGATTCGTGTAAGTCTCACACAATACGATTCCCGACCAACTCATCGGTTCTAAGTGATACATGATACTACGGTGGCTGGGAAAAGGCCACCCATGACTTTATGTCCCAATATTGTTCGATCGATTAAATGATTAGTTTGATAACTAACAGTTTATTTACAGGTTATTTACTGAAGCGACGCTCTGCGTTGATCCGAATAGCCAAATAAAAATTTCTCCGAATGGTCTTCCAAGTGAGTTTCAACATAAATTGTTTGGTCCGAGTGTTCTTTTACTTTGGTATTTAGGTTGGTCCGAGTGGTCTCTGTTTTGGTGCGAGTAGTCTTTTTTTTGGTCCAAGTGTCTTGGTCCGAGCGGTCTGGTTACAATTAAAATATATCTTTTTTTTTTTCTAAACAATATTTTTATTCATTAAATCTGAATTTGGATTGGGGAACAGGCTATGCCTATGTGTAACCCCTCTCTCCATTCCGAACAACCAAAAAATGAAATGAAATGGGGTTTAACGTCCTACTCTTTTGCACCTAACCTGGACTAATGGAAGACGGACATACGTCATACAGTGTGCTATGAGGGAAATTTTGCCCGGGCAGCGGCACTGCGGTCTACTCTTATATCGAATTCCAACTGCCAAGGCATCTTTTGAGTGCACTCCAATGTGTACACGGGACCTCGATTTTTCGTCCCATCCGAACGACCAGGCAGCTGTCCTTGTCAGGCCCTCCTTCTGCATCAATGACAAGGGGAAATCACGCCGGAAAATCGAGATGAACTTTCTCGGCCAATGCAGGGATCGAACCAAGGAAGTTAGGAATAATGATTAAGTAGAAATATTTTCATTGAAAAATGTCCCATTTTTGTTGCCGGGAGCGCTAGTTGATTCCTGATGTGATGGAAGGCCACGAGACACATTGGTACAGAGTGACGAAAGTTAAATTCATTAAAGTTGTATTTTGAATTTTGGATTCTGGCATATCCCCACAAACAGGGTGCAGGTGACTTAATTATTAGTAAATTTGCGGGCCACAGTGTCGGGTGAAACCGATGAAATTTTCGGATGAAATTCGAAATCCCCATTGCAGAAGAGTTTTTGGCCCACGCCCAGCACACCCGACCAGAAAGTCTATTATACCAGCCCATTCCAGGCTCCAGTGATGACGTGGCGGCCCGTTAAAGCCACCGGTCACATACAACATAAATCATCATCGCTCCACGGCCAGTCCAATACCCCCTCCTCCCCCATATAATGTTTGTCAGAAAACATTTATTTTTTGTCCGACCGGCCCTTCGGGTGATCGTCCGACCGGCCCTTCGCGATCGCTCGATGGCCCAATCCGCCCCTGGTGTCATCTAATTATTCTTTTAATTTGTGAGGAACCCATTTAGTCTTGTCTGTGGAACTTATAATAAACAGTGTAACCAATGTAAGTTATAATTCTCCCCTGTCGGTATTACGCCACCGTTTCAAACATATCAATTATTCATGATTTTGTCAAATATTTTTGTGAGTAATTTAAATCTTGGAGAAAATGCATATCTGTAACATATCTTTCCTTCTCGGTCACTTTTTGTAATATTTCGGGCGCTTTTGAAAAAAAGGTCACCTTATTCTGGTTTTGTTGGTGATTATTTTGATACCTAATTCAATTTATAGCATTTTGTTCAATATTGTGTACGCTTTTTTGTTGTGTGTAAAAGACCACAATATCTTGCTAAGACCAATTCTGTCATATACGATATCCAATTAATGACAGCGCGAAGTACTGATATATTACCTGCACCAATGTTACATTTTAATAGGACTGTCTACATGGAGGTTTTTAATCAATGAATTTAACGGTTGTATATAATATTGCCAATAGATTCCGAAAACGAAATAGGTCATTCCAAGGCCAAACTATCAAATATTGACGGCAATAACCATAGTCTTGATTTTTCACGGTATTTGATTAATAATCTGTCATACAAGGAATTGAGAGAAAGGAGAAAGGACTTAAAATGCCTTCCGTCACTCACTGTATCTTCCTTGTAACATGTAAGGACTGAAAGCTTTTGACATTAAGTCCCATCAACAATTCACGTACCAATGTACACTGATCAATTTTTTTGCGAACACAAGGGCTATCGCGTACGCCTGAAGTGAATGTTAACTCATTTATACCCTTTTTAAATGTTCAGAATTGGTATAGTTCTGATAAAAAGGACAGGATATTATTCTTTCTTCTATGTTAACATGCGTCAAAGTACTTGATTAAGCTATTTAGTTCAATCCTAATCAGTACAAGTATTCCGCACCTCCTTCAAAATGACATTTGTGGATAGGCTCTTCACCGTGTTATGTCATAGGTCGTGCAATGATCAACTTCAAAATATATTTAATGAATTATCCGAAATGAGGACGGGGGCTCAACTAAGGACTGGAAACAGCTTTATTTTAATATCTAAGTGTGTTGTGGGTGATAATAAACGATAAAAAACGAATCAAACTAAAGAATACACAGCAACTTGGTAAACAACACCTGGTGTGAAATAACACAACTCTTATAGAGTAATTCACTACATATAATCAAACAAATTTTTCTAAATTTAAACTTTTTGTATGGAGTATCATATCCGAAACATCATTTGATCAACGTTTTAGGGTTTCTACGGAAAATGATAAAGGCAAAATCAATATATCCCGTAAACTGGCGTGGTGATGCGTTATTTTTGTATTGGGGACACGTTGATAACAGTTTTATGACTTCTCCAATCACACTTTAAAACTTTGTATTAAAAAGTCGAAAGATATCTCTGGATTAAATATTGTAAATATTTTCTAATTATTTTGCAATGTGTTTAGTTCAATATTCGTTCGCAGTAAATTCATTGCTTAATATTTCTTGATTTGACAATAGACCATTTATAGGCCAACGGAATGTGGAGAAGGCTCAACTGGACGATTGATTGATAAAATACAATGTGTTACAAGTTGTACCACATAGAACAGCACTTTCCTCACAAAACGTATACCAACCCAACTAAATACCTATTATCTTTACAAAAAAAGTAACCAGTGACTACTAGGCAGATACGCCCATATTTCGCAAGAGATTTAAGGAGAACGAGAGATTTTTCGCACAATCAAGAGGCATAATTCAGGAAGTTACGATCCGATATGTGAATACCGAATAAAACCAAGACCCCTGGGTTATAAACACGCATTTCAAGTTTCATTACAATCAAGTTTCATCGAGTTTCATAAATTGTGTTCTCTAGAGGGTCCATATTTTGCAACCTTGATATATTAGAGTGTAGCGGTGATATATTCAAACGTTCTATTTTTTTAAATCGGATAAAAACTGTGACCCCTAGAGGGACCACAAGCTTAACACGCGAATTTTCGTACAATCAAGGGTCACCGATCATGTTCCCCCTCTGGCCATTAATGGATTGACTTCCGATTCTTGAGATTTTGTGGGAGTGTGTCTATTCTTTTCGTTCAAACAAATCTATCCCAAGTACAGCAACAGGGCAGCCCTTCGTTTAATCTGGGGTCTTCCCTAAAACTTTTGTACGGAGATTTAAGGTATTACAAACGGTGAAAGTACATTGTTCCTCTCCATACAGTATTGTTTACATTGTATCCACGTGGATTGCCTTCTTTGACACACAGTAAGTTTTTCTGCTATATTCTGCTATGCACTGGTTAATTGGCATAATAAAAGCATGAGTCATGACGTAGCGTCATATAAACATATGTTGACCCATTTGGAGCTCTGATATTGTAACGCAGTTAGCTATTGGAAAATAATCGGACTATAGACCAGTCATAATTATGAACAGAAATCTGCTTCCTTTACAGCAGTGTTAAATGAGATTAGTTCTAATCAAACGAAACACGGAGAGGCGTATGTGATCGGACATGCGCGTACATCGAAAGGAAAAAAGATATTTGGGTTATAAGTTTCATCAAAATCGGATCAATATTAAATTGTGGCCTCTAGATGGTCTACAACCTTGATATACCATATATTTACACAATTTGTGTTCGAGAGGTAGCCATTTTGTCCGGGAGGTTTGATCCGATCTTCACAAAATTCGAACTCAGTTATAATTAGGAAGTAACGGCGATAGATTCGAAGTTAATAACGAAGCTTCGGAACAGAGATATTCGTATTCAACACACCAAAATCTTGAAAAAAATTCATGTTCCATTTTTACTTAGAAATGCTCCTTGATTTTTAAGGTAGGCCCTTTTCCAGACATTTGCCCAACAAAGGTCAGCATGAGGTATTCTTCATCTTTATCTAACTTGGTAGTTAATAACTTTTGTAAAGGCTGTTGTTCTAGAAGTGCCACTTTTCAATACCCATTTCGTTATTCTCATTAAACTAAGCATCCCAACTCAAAGTAAATTAATGACGGATTGACCAATGCTGAATTTACTTTCATGTTTTAAATTACACACAGACCAGGTTAAAAATTAGTTAAAATCCAATTTATACTGCAGTCATAAAATATAAGACTTGTATATCAACAAAAGAAAGTCAACTGTGTCAAATCCGCAGTTTATTTGGGTCTAAACATAATGATATCTCGAATTCGTTTGCTTCTATTTTATCAGTTATTGTAAAACATTTACTATACAAATCGTGGAATTGAATGACTCCAATGATTAACAAGCGAGGGTGTGGGTGGGACAGGATACTTTAGGACATACGATATTTGACACCAATCCCTTCCTAATCTGTACAGTACTCTGATATTAGCCATTTATAAATAGGTACAGATAGGTACAAAACCACTGAGCCATTTCAAGGATGGTTTCCTACTAGCAGTCGTTTCTGAAGGGGATTTTCAACAAATGCATGGAATGCGTTTGGGGTTAATGTCTCGCCACTGATGATTTACCAAAAGGTAGGTATGTAATCTAATAGAGCTGCCGATACCAAATTTGAGTATTTCTAGTTACCCGACAATTTCAAGCCACTTAACAATGTCCAGAAAACACCGACGAAAATATGCCTTGGAAGAACCTCTATCATAATTAATACGTCAAAGAAACATTGGAAGTTACACTAATATTAGCAATTCATCTATTATGTACGCGTGTGGTCACTTAAGTTCATTACCTATGAGGTCCCTTTATGGCCATTTCATTGCAGGAGGTCACTAGGAAATTCAGTTTATCAGAGTCAGTTTATGTTAGCTTAATGACATTTCGTATGTATGGTGTCCTCCTCCCAATCTGTAGACGTTTCCTGTAATTATATACTGGAACTTGTTTCCATCCCATTCAGGAAATAAAATGCTCTCCTTGAACTTTTTAACCCTTGGGGTCAATAAACACTCTACTTGCAACGATTATTATTTAGATACCCAATACATCACCTTTTATTGGTAGGAGTTATATCGAGTATAGACGAAGTCACTTGTAGAATACGGGTCCAACTAATTATCGAGAAGTGTTTTGTTTTGTCAATAACGCCAAAGTATTGTAAAAAGTGACTACAAGGAAAGCCATGTTAAAGATTCGCATATTCTATACAGCATATCATAACTTTAAATGATTTCCTTAAAAAAATGACGAATGCATTGTGGATAATTGAAATTGAAAAAAAAACAAAAAAACCCCAAAAAATTCTTATCGGTGATTAATCGATAGGGCCGTTTTTGTATGTCCATAATTTTGTCAATTTTACGTCATATTTTAAGAAACCCTGAATTTAAAAGGCGTTACAGATGATTATATAATCAATATCAGATTGGGTTGCCTCGCCAATCTACAAAACCTTTTATGCTTAGATAATAGTAACAGGACTTTTCTCTTCACGTGACTATGTCACTGCAATTGCATAGAATCTGATTTAAACATGTACTTAATTTGCATACCCAAAACACGCTAATTGTGAAGTTATTTTTATCGATTTGTGTCATATCAAATTCATTAAACGTATTCAGTCAATCCGATTGCATATTTGTAAAACCGAACGGACAATAGCCAGGGTACTTCAAGGTAACACTAATCGAGATAATCTGAATACACTGTACCTATATAAATATTAAGAATAACATTTGAAACACTGAATTATACACGCCCAGATAGTGGTAGACAATTCTGTCCCACAGGAACGGTTCTATCTAAAGAACACTTGTTGTGTAGCATGTTAGAATACTATCTGAGAGAAGAGTCGATGTACATTGTATATTAAAGTGCCAATCCCGATAACTTTTTAGGGAATAAAACTGCTTAATTTTGTGTTAAAATCCTTTAAAATCCATGACCTAAGGCCCTCCTACTAACCCGATATTTGTGATACGCTTGTAAATAACTTAAACCTGACAGTCTTCATCTGGAAATGGAGAACGTTTTATTATACAGTATCTGGATAAAACCAGACTTTTTTCTATAAAAATAATATGTAGGTGAAATTTACCTTTTGTTATCAAGTACAGGGCATGGGTCATTCACTGTATAGACCTCTCAAGAGACATTAATCGATTATCAGGTCACCCAATGAAAAAATTGATGTGAAATCTTAAAAGGGTTACGTGTCCGGATAAGCAGTGTTGACGTTCACGTCCAAACGACTCAATATTTTGAGACAAGGTAAATACACCATGCCACTATATTTTGGTCCATAAATTTCATAAATACTCGGACTTTAATTTTTGAGACTCTGTTCTTATCGGGATTGTCCCTTTAATTGTTCACGGTATCAAATGATACAAAAGAAGACAGCGGGCTGTGAAATCATGTCAAGAAGTCTCCCGTGACTTTTAAATCAACTGTGAAGTCGTGTACATGTAAACTGAGTGAGTATAATTTCCAGTGAATTGACAGCAATTCATTAGTTAATTATATGTAACTTAATCCATATTAATATAGTACACATCACATAACACTATATATAACACAAACAGCTTCACATATATATATTTTTAATGTGAACGTGTAAGGATGGGGGGGGGGGTCTCGTGAGGTGGGGTACAATTTAATAATGGCCAGTTTAATGTATACCGTATCAGAATCTGTTGTTATCGGTCATATGGAATATGGAAATATTGTGAAAATAAATTTTACATAAAACGATTGGAGAATGGAAGTGGAAGAGACATACGAGAATGAATCAAATCCTGAAGAATTTAAAGACATCCGTGAAAGAAGATGTTGGCACCAATATTGTATAAAGACATAGAGCGTTGATAAACTGTGTAGATGAATACATTTGTAACAAAATATCTCGTAATTAGCCATTACAGTTTGTAAAAGGTCCATTGTATAGACTTGTCGAAGAGCGACATGTAATATGAGGCTGGACCAGAAAGCTCCGGAATGCTGAAAAATCAACCGATTTTTCCTCTCCGGTTCCAATATTTAACACAGAATTTGGAAATCAGTAGGATTCATCCGCCCACTGTACTGCTTCAAACCAAATCACGAAAAATAATCCGATATTTTTTTTATATTTACAGTCTGTGCGTAGTACGGAAGCGTATAGGGGCCATACCAAAATGTTATAGAAGACCTCGAGATCCTGCGATCCTGTGATATTTTCTCCAATCTGATTAAAACACAGATCCTATTTCGTTTCGATTTTATAGCTCAAAATTTCGTTTTATTTGTCTTTACTACACAAAGATCTGGAAGCGTTATTATCATTGACGTGTGCTTAATGGTGTGAGCGATTAGCCAATGAAACGGTCTGTCACGACGAGCTTCTGGTGTGTTTTATACGGAACTGTGGGTAATCAACTAGTAACATGCATGCTGATTTGTTAATCAAATGTCTGACGTCATAGGGACAAAATTCTCTCGTATGATCTATCGCAACAACCGGTCAGATCTTAATGTAGTGTAGGTCCTCGAAAGTATAAAAAAAGAAACGAAATATAGATTTGTATTTTAATCAGATTGTACTTTCTCGAGATCTGAATTGAATGTTCTCGAAATCCCCTGATAATTTTCTCGAGAATCTCCCATTCTCGGGATCTTGCCATTAAGTGTAAATTTTCTCGAGATCTCGGTTAGTTTTATGTGAGCGCGTAATTTTGACGTATTCACAGCGCCCCACAAGCTGTCGTTTCGGGGTTTATCCCCCACCCCTTTCCTAAAACCTCAATAACACGATAGAGCCTACAGTTTTTAACAGTTTTGTTTCAAATTTAGTGCAAAGTATGGGGACAATAAAAGGGACGGTCCCTGTCGTTTTTAATGGCGCACCTCGCGGTTCTGATGTTATCCCCCCTCCCCCCACACACACACAGACCAACCGATTCTTTTTCCCGAAAACCTTGTTAACGCAATAGTGGCTACAGTTTCTAACTGATTTTGTTTTTCAAATGTGGTGTGAAGCACAAGAACCTTGGGTTTTTCAGTACTCCGCAAAATTCTGTTCCAGAATTCTAAAAACAGTATGGTCTGTAAACCATGCAAAGAATGGCATTTTCAATAAAACGTCGCCGACACATCAAAATGAAAGAACTTAACAAGCATGTCTGTAATTCAAAGCTTTACACATTAAAAGCTAACGCGGTGAGGGTTGATGTTCAAATTTGGTGTGAAGTATTAGGTTCATAAGACGGTGAATTATCGATTTTAATCATGTACCATACGAGAATGGATGAACCTCTTCGATTGTCCGTTTATTCGTTTTCTAGTTAGCAATTTTCCTTTTTATCAAATTTGGTGCGAAGTATTGCGACAACGGTAGCTCCATATAAGGTTTCATATTAACTCGGGATCTCGAGAAAATTACCAGTTGATCACTATATAAGGTTTCATATTAACTCGGGATCTCGAGAAAATTACCAGTTGATCACGGGATTTCGAGAAAGTATCACAGGATCTCGACTCTCGAGACCTTCTACAAAATTTTGCATGACCCGTATACGCTTCCATAGCATATAAATGCTTTATCTTAATTCAATCCCTAGATTATATTTAATCTATTCAGTTTTAATTAATTACATTTACTAGACAAAATGGCGTCGAAATAAGTCACGTGGTTCATCAGATTTGTGCAATTGCTTTTAGACTAATTAATTAGACAAATAGTTTAATGTTTGTACTGTATGATTCCTCTAAGCTATTGTACTATTAATAAAAAAATATTTTATCGCGACAAGTCTGGCGTTTGTCTGTGGTCCTAAATGGGAATTAAATTCAAATTGGCCCCCATTACTACAAAATGACAGATCAGTGTAACACTATTTTCAGAAATGGTAAGCATACTATGTGTAACTATGAGAAGGAGACGGATTGAGCAGATCGTTGTGGCCGTACTTCGCAATTCTTGAATTTGTGACGCATATTTGTTAACTATGAACATTTTGGACTGTAGGGGATACTTATGATACAAACTAATGAGGTTGTTATCATCCTGTGATCTAATTAGAACAAGGCATTAGCATGGAACAGCTGACCAAATAGAGAAAGTCCTTTGGTCAGTAAAGTCATTAATTGAGTCGGCCACTTCCATCTTTGTGTTATAGAACCCTGTTCTGTGAGTCCAGTTCTTCACATCTTTCGGACAATTGGCCTTATTCGATAATTCAGTAAGGAGCTAATACTATGTTCCCAATGTTGTGCGATCCCCCTGTGGACACCACGAGCTGCTACGTACAGATACGTTTCGATACGATTAACACGATTTCTACGACTGACCACGATTAAAACCATGATTTCAATTGTAGCACGAATCGTGATAGTGGAATCTAGTCTAACCTAGAAAGCAAGATATAATTTTCCATTAAGATTTGTTACCTGAGACTTACAGGATATCTGACAATTCATAACAAGAATTTGCTGTCGCTAGATCAGAGAAAACAAGAAATAGAGCTTTGCTACCGATGTAATATACGTCCACATTCCTGCTTTGATTTATATGGTACTTTTGAAAATGAAGAGAATGAAATATGAAATACAGATAATAAACAGTGACTGCTCCGTAAAAAAAGATGTGGATTTGGGTAATTGAAAGATGGGAAACAGACTACTGAAAGAATAAAGGTGATGATGGCGGTACCAGGTGTATGAAGCTAGTAAATGAAACTGTGTGTCAAGTGAATATTTAGTACTATGGTGTTTGTCACCACATTGTATCTTTGACTATTATTTTATAGAAGCCTATAACTACCATTCATAATTTCGTTCAAAACACGAAAGTCGAAACGTAGAAGTTACGACAAAATGTAAGGCGACAGCACGGTATACAAGCCAAAATGAACTCGAAAATAGGAAATTAAGAAATAATACACTGTGATAATAGCGCCTCTCATTATTTCCTAATTTCTTATTTTCTACTTGCATTTTGGCTTGTATATCGTCTTAGCGACTTTCGACATAGTAATATTTGTGTATTGTTGATGTCTATATAAGGAAGCGACAACACGCATACCAATCCATAATGCAACGCGAAAATAGGAAATTAAGAAATAATCATTATTTCCTAATTTCTTATTTTCGACTTGCGCTATTATCGCATTGCATTATTTCTTAATTTCCTATTTTCGAGTTCATTTTGGCTTGTATACCCTGCTGTCGCCTTACATTTTGTCGTAACTTCTACTTTTCATGCTTTGAAGGGGCGAAAAGTAGAAATTATGTATGGTAGTTATAGGCTTCTATATTATTTCGTTCACAGGCACATATTGTAAAGAAGTCTCATATGCACTGAAAATATGAGTGACAAGTTGACACATAACAAAAGTTTAACACATGATTGGAAATTTGCTATATTGCATCATACTGTAACTATTCAACCATATCAGTAATTGCACAGATTCAGGGTCATGAATAATCCCATCTGTGTGTGATGTCCATATAGGATTCTAACATAATTTTTCGTACATTTAGGGACTATAAGCCATGAAGTTTCGGTCTAAAGGAACAGAGATAAACCCATATTCAAGTTGTGTGGAAGTCGGATAAGAATTGTGACTCGTAGAGTGTTCACAAACAAATTATGAACGGACGAATAGAGTAGACGACAATATACGTCCATGTTGAGGATTATGTTATTTGTGTCATGACTAGATATCTGAGAGGTGTTATAAGTCAACTTAGATGTGGTATTCGTCTTCCATCAATAGAAACAGGTCGCTATTCCAAACCCCAATCCCCATAAAGAAAGATTGAGGCGACCAGCTTTTTCAGTTGTGTAGTAGGACAGGGTTCGGATACTGGATGCAACGACAGCTATGACATTAAACAAACAACAAACAAGATATAATTATTATAAATTAAACAACAATGGATTCTGGAAATGCGACACGTGTATGGTGGACTATGGCTGCCATATACATATTATTTTCATGAAATTTTAATATTTTTCTCTTTTTTTAAATTTAATTCTTATTTTCTTTCATTTAAAAAACAATTCAAATTATTTATTTTAATTTTCTTTTAATTTTTTTTTTATTTTTTTATTAAATTTTTTTAAAACTTTTTTTGGATAATTTTTTTTTTATAAATTTTTCTTTAAATTTTTTATATTTTTTTAAAATTTTTTTTTATAAATTATATTTTTTAATTCTTTTATTTTTTATTATACTTACATTTTGTTCATTTATATTATTCTTTATTTAAATATCTTTTATTTTTATTTTTTTTTTATCTTTTCAAATTTTTTTTTCTAAAAACGATTTTTATTTATTTTCTTAAAATAAAAAATTATCTCCCAAAAGGATTTTTTTTTTTAATTTTTTTCATGTTCCGTGCTTTGCCATATTCCGTGTTTTGCAGGGCCAAAATTCGTTGTCCATAGTGTTTCGCTTGCGGGTGTTTTATCAACATCTTCGACGATAGCATATGATGTCAGTTTTCACAAGTAAGTATGAATATCTTATGAAATCTGGACCAAGAAGAGTCGATCTTGACTATAAGTACATAATATATGACTGTCAAGGGTTCTTTGGCGTGCATGCCAATCTGTACACGGAACCTCGATTTTCTGTACCATCCGAATGATCATATAATGTCCCCTTGCCAGGCCCTCCGCCCTGCGCCACTTGCAAGGCCCTTCGTCCTGAACCAAGACCAGGATCGAAAACAGGACCAACAGGACAGCGACCTACTGTCATATCTTTAAGGGGGTAGGGGGAAGGTGCGATGAATGGTTAGCGCGTGCAACATGAGGTCTGTTATTGAGTCCACTTGTGTGTTTTCCATTCCTCGATTGTACGTGACAAGGAGTAGGGTCATCTGTCCAATAATTTGTGTTTTTAATGTCGAAGACTTTGGATGATACCGAGTTAGAGACTTAGCAATTTTAACTTCCTAACCGTTTTTGTCCTAATCCCGCAATTAAATACGGTACCGGTTATTTTTATATTTGTGTGTTGGTCCGTTCAGTTCAGCGGCAAAATAAACACCACCACGCTCCCTTGACTCTGGAACCCTGTCAAGTTATTCTTCATACAACACAATTTAACCTTATCTTAGAGTTTACAACAAATGATCAAATTAATTATTGTGACTGCATGGTAAAATAAGACGACATTTTGCCATAAGGATGATTAGGCCTACTTAGTACAATGCTAGTCTATCATACTCTACATTGACTCTTCTAGGTCGATATTTTGGTTTTCCTTTTCCTTGCAGATTTCATTAAATATTAACATTTGATAAAACACCCAAAAGCGAAACACCGTGGCAAAGCAAGAGAACGCTAGATCGAAGACGGCCCTGCGCATTATAGTACATATGACGTCATGTAGAGATTGTGGGAGTTAGGGTTAGGGTAAGGGCTAGCACTTGTAGATTTCGTCTCGAGATGCAAACAGGACTAGTCCTTACCCTAACCCTGGGCCAAACCTAAGCCTCACCCTAACCCACAATAACCGACTATAGCAAAACACGGAATATGGCAAAGCACGGAACATGGACAATTTTTTTTTTTTTTTTAAAATAAAATTAAAAAAAAAAATCATTTTGAGAGATATTTTTTTTTTCTTCGGCGAATCAAAAAGAAAAGTTTTGCATCATTTTTTTTTATTTTAAGAAAATAAATAAAAATCGTTTTTAGAAAAAATTTAAAGAAGATAAAAAAATAAAAGATAGTTAAATAAAAAGTAATAAAAATGAAAAAAAATGTAAGTATAATAAATTAAAAAAGTATTAAAAAATATAATTATAAAAAAAAATTTAAAAAAAATTATAAAAAAAATTAAAAAATAAATTTATATAAAAAAAATATAATTTATCAAAAAAATTTAAAAAAATTATAAAAAAAAATAAAAGAAAATTAAAATAAATATACATTTGAATTGTTTTTTAAATGAAATCACCAAATTATTCTTCACAAATAAAGTGAAAAGGACGCAGTGCTTAAATTTCCAGTGTCTGGCAGTGGAACACAATGTCTAAGCTGCTATAACACAATAGTGGTCCGAGCAGTCAACAAGGCTTGTCGCATATTTTTTCTTTTGTCATTAAGGAGAACGTTTACAACACACGAATATCTTATTACCCATTAAGTAATTATCAGAAATGGTTAGATATGTTTTGATTGTTTGTCTCATGACCTTCGCCCACAAGGGCCATAACTAATTATTGGCTTCTTCGTCTCATGACCTTAAACACTGTGTATAAATTTAAAGTCAATCGGATATTAACTATTGCCTCTAAAGCGTTAACAAGATTTTTCAAAGTGATCAAGGGTCATAACTCTGGCATTAATTATCGGATAGGATAATCAATAGGATAATCAATAGGAGTCTTCGTCTCATGACCTTAAACACTATGTATAAATTTAAAGTCAGTCGGACATTAACCATTATAAACGTACCCCTGTCCGTCTGCAATTTGTTTGTGGACATTCTACAGGTTACAATTCTTATCCGATTTTGACGATATTTCAAATATCGATTGATCTCCAAAAGATCTCAGTTCCTTAAACATACCTTATGCAAGAGCACAATATGCCTATTGTAGGTCTTTCTTTAAGCATGAAATTTTATAAAAACTATTAATTAGACATTAATTAACTTATCCAGACCATAATCAACTCTCAATGTCAAGGCTAGCCTGAGATATATGCTGGATTGTAGTTCGATTTGTAGCAAAATGTTCCTAGTTTTGTCTTACCGACTTTAGTAATGATGACCGAGTCTAAGGGGAAGTTTCATTCGCTTAGTAATCGGTCATAGTGCGTCTGGATAAACTTTCTCGGGCAATGCAGGGATCGAAGACCCGACCTCCAGGCCAGCGTCATAACCACTTAGCCACGGTGACACTACAGCAGTTGAAGAACATAAATGTGTACTGTACTGAAACCATGTTTTATGGATGCAGGATTGTTGTCCGTATAGTCGAAGCAATTCCTGGTCAATAAGAGTTCAACTAAAGAACAAAACGTGGAGTAAAAACACCCATCATTATATAGCTTAGGGGCATGGCGATTTTTGTATGGGGAACAAGATCCTGTCCGTGCTCCCCGAAAACAATATTTATGTGTGTGAGGCGAATGGCGGCGGGTGGGGGGGCGGTACTACAGTATAGCTTTTTTAGTTGACCAACAGCAGTCGTCAGTCAGGCATAAAGGTAAAACAGTATAGCCCAAAAAGCAGTCGCCAGTCCGATAGAAAAATAAACAGACAGTCTTCAGTAAACGACACCTTGTAATTAAAACTTATAAGATCGCGTAAAACATTATATGCGAACTTGTAACATGAAAGACGGCTTAAAATACGTTGTGTAATGGTTTCCCTCCATCATACTGTTTGTCCGCGTCTAGGTCTTGACCAGTGATTCATCATGCGTTTTACTGCTTTTAATGAAATACTGTTAAAATAGGGGAAATATCGACTAGCCAGTTTTCTGGAACCACATTCATCATTAGAATAAATAATGATTTATTATTTCTGCCAAAATCTAATGGCAGACGTGTTAATTCTTTAGTTTACATGTCTGTGGTAATTTCCCCATGGTACATCCTGCCAGTATAAGTTATAAATTCATATTGACATAGTCACGCTAAAGCACAAGCTTATTAAACTAGCGATGCTTGTGAACTATAGCAATGGTTAAATGCCATAATCAAATCAACATAGGTAAATTGGTCGTCGTTATATAATGAACTCAAGTTGTTTTGTCCTCTAACTTTCACTCCTATAAGACTATAAGTAAATGACAATCTTTACGATCGTATTATTATATATGTAAATGAAGTATCTGACCTCTCCTGACACAGGAAACTATCCTCTACTTAGATCAAGATTTTTCTGGACGCAGAAGTTGGCAAGAGAGCTCTTTAGTGTTGGTTGATATAGTTTGTAATAATTGTCGTCGGCGAGGGTCAAACCCTTTTATATTAATATTGATATTTTATGTTCTGTTTCTATAATTCTGTAACAGATACATGGACTCTTCAACTTCAACACACACACATATATGTATATAAGATTTCCAATAATCGCTTAATGAAACGCGAGGCGGTTAATATTCGAACACAAAATAGACTGATAACCCCAAATGACTAATAAGTACATGGTTAATTTTAGTTCAGCAGCACTAAACAATGCCCGGGTGGATGCTTCCGTGGCCAACTAGACGCAGACCACCATTATTTCCTCTCGTATTGACTCTTACTGTTAATAATCTTCTTATCCATTTTCCTTTCTTTTCTTTGTAAGTTTTACTGATTTTGTGGTGTATATGATCGAAGAAAGGGGATTGAATTGACATTTATTGTCGAGAGTTCCAAGTGAATTAAGCGATTGGTAATGTTGCAATTTAGAACTGATTACTTGTATGCTCCTTCAGTTTGTGTATCTCTAGATTTCCACGATAAACCTCCTACACACCAGGTGTTAAAAAGCGCCCAACCCAACGAAAATTTTCGAAGTAATTAAACCGGGTCAAAGTAATGAGAATTAACATTATTACGGGGATAAACTCGATGTTTTCCATAAAATTTGAAATTAAAAATACAATTTAAATTTCAATATTTTGTCCATTTCAATCAATATTGATAACTTACCGTGAAAATATGGGTCCTAATATCCAATATTTAAGACAAAACAACATAATAAGTCCCGGGGATCATTTGAAAAAAAAGCTGGCAGGCAGCGTTTTATGGCTGCATTTTCTGAAATTTCCTTCTTCGACTCCTCCCGCCGATATTATCTTGAGGGTAGTAGAGAGTGTCTTTTGATTTACGCGGAGAACTCTAGGCCGGGCAATCAGCTGTAGTATCAAATCTCAAGTGAACAAAGGGTATTCTATTCATAGAATTACAGTAATGACCACATTAGGCACCTTATGTTAGACACAATAGGCATCTACATTTTAGGCGTCCATAGGCACCTACATTTAGGCGGCCTTAGGCACCTTACATCGGGTGTAGACAAATGCGAACGTTTGACCCCGCGTCTTGTAAGCGAACAAATAAACCAGGCCACGTGTTCATTGACGGAAGACCAACACTCCTGACACTAGTTATGTACACAACGCACGTATGGTATCAAGACAGGAAGATTAGGTGGTGATGATGACAGGCAGGTCTTGGTGGACTATGTTACGAGCCTGCTAATTTGAACGCTCCTAAAAATCATTATTGTCGGCGAAATATTTGGTGGGGGCTTATTCAAATTTTTTTTAAGGGGGGGGGGGTAGCCAGCCCATAGCCCATGGACCCGATTTGATCACATAATATTAAAGTAGCTGTGAGAAAACACTGAAAATAAAGTACTGAAGTTTCATTGGGGGATTTAATGTGATTCTGTCGAGTTCAGAAATAGAAGCGGATAATTGGCGAAGCCAAGTCAAAACAACTATGGCGGGTACTGGTCAATAGGAAATCCTACAGTTCAGCTTATTTCATTCCATGATCAAGTTGTCCAGGTAGCCGTGAAAAAAGTCAAATCTCTCCTCGTCGACTGAATAAAATGTTGGATGTTAGTCTGCGTCAATATGTTCCATTCTCGGTGTAATGTCTGGTGCAAATCGTCAAGATTCTGAACTGGTGGATCGCCTCTGGTGGATTTTACGCACTAGTATCTCTCAGATACGCTTGGGCCTCTGACTAGCCGGTGTAATGTAGCAACGGTCTCCGAAATCAGAAAACCAAAAACGAAATGCCCACTGATTGGCCTTGTCAGAAGAGGGGGATTGTCAACGTAGTGCACTACAGCCATGTGTAGAATCTCTCTTTGATACCGTTGGCCATTGAGATGACCTGTAATTGCTACAATTAGAAGCTTATAGTCATATGAAAGGCAACCACGTTTTATTATACAGACGCCACCGAATGGAACCCGGTCAATGGTGTTCTTCTGTGCTGTGCATATGCCATGTTCCTAATCCGCTATCCCCATGTTCTCCCGTCATGTAATCATTAACAATAGAAAGCGACCATCATCCAACAAATGAATTATTCACCTTGACACCATGTTCCGTGTGCAGACATGAGCCGATTACGAATAGTTCTGCAGGATAGGGGCGGTGGGTGCTCCCCCATCCTTCATGTACTCGTGAACAAGAGAAAGTGACTGTCATCCGACAAATGAATTCTTCACCTTGACACCATGTTCGGTGTGCAGATTCGAGCCGATTACGAACAGTTCTGCAGGATAGGGTGCGTTTGGGTAACCTTTCACTTGTTAACAAGGTTGGTGTCGCATGAGTCTCGACCGTGCTGCATTTTATCTTGCAGACGTATTACGAAGTCTACCAGTAAGTTGACGGTCGTTTACAAAAATCAATTAGAGGTAATGTCAAGGTGCCGGGACGTTCGCTTGTCCTTCGAATGGGGCGTTTTTATGTTGCTGTATTACTATTCGTTCGGGCCATTGGCGATTCCCTCCCATGAAGCATTATATCGCTCCACCAGATTATGTTTGATTTACTAGTCATTTTTTTGAGGTGTAAAACGGTTATTGCTTCACTTACATTGGACATTTTATGCGATAAGTCGATTGCCACAATACCGCTTTTAAAAGGCAGTGATACTGTATACCATTTGTTTTATTTTGTAGAACTGACTCGTTATTTTAATCCTAGGTTTTTTTATTTTAAACTCTTGTTAATAACAAAACTATAAAATGTATATTATGCCACCATAGACACCAGTCCAGAGGCCGGACGGTCCAGTAAGTAGAGCTGGGTCGCTTGCCAGGGTGTCTTGGGTTCACTCCTCGAGCGTGGTGTTTTCTTGTCAGCAGTGCAGGCAACATTTCGCGGATAGCGAGCGCATTGGCTCCCCATTTCACTTCTGATAGGTAATAACCAATTGTATATTTGTAAGAGCTAATATATTATCTCAATTAGCGGCCACGACCATATTAAATATTTATAGCAGATTGCTTTATAATATAACAGTAACAGTGTGTTGGTGTTTGGTAATTAATATCGCATTATAAAACCTGGTCTAAAGTGCCTAAACATATAATACAGTTATTGATACCTAATTTCGATTATTCGATGACGTCCCACATTATTTGGCTTTATATCAACCGGTTTCATCCCACGTAAACCGAAAGAATACCGTGATTCCAAAGTTATAAGTACAACCACACTATCTAATGTAGAAGACTATCAAACGTACTTCCATATTATCGATTCGTACCCCCCCCCCCCCCGAAAAAATACAGCAAAACAAAAAAAAAGGAAACAAACATTTGATAAACCCTACATAAAGCAAGGCGAAGATACACGAGTTTGTTGATCGCCCGTGGTGTTGTTATCGTTATGGCCAATAGACTGTGATAACGAATATTAAATGCATTGGTTGTACAGATTGCCGCCACACAGTAGATCTGACTATTGATGTTTGTCATACGCGCGCCTCGTGTGCTGTATACATGGATTCAGCTCTTTAACATGTAGATTCAACTCACAAGGTAAGACAACTTTTCATATTTTCTGACATATAAAATGAAATAAATATGGGAAGTTTAAGTTTGTATTAGATATTACTGTATATAGGAGAAATGCTAAAACATTTCGTCATTTTCAGTATAGTTTCCATATTTCCTGAAATATAAAATAATATTGGTATGGAAAGTTTCTATTCGTTATTGTTAAAATAAATATATATAAATGCAAAATCTAATTCTGGATATTTTTTTCAAAATGCACGTATAATAAAACTGCAACATTATGTGTAATACATTGTATATATGGTACTGTGTAAGATGAAATTTTCCAAGGCGTTTACAAAAAATAAAAAACATGAAAAAATAGAATACATCCGTTTTTAAAAACGAAATCAAGCGCGATTTCTGACATATAAATTCATAAGTCGTAGGCGTCTTTAGATATGATGTTATAAATAAATTGTCATATTTTTTTTTTTTAGAAAAGCTGTTCCATATCAAAGTAGATAGAGTTTTTCTATAAAAAATAAATAACCATACTTCCGTTTTAGAAAATCGCCTGGTTTTGCGTCTTCGTTCTGATAAATAAATGCATAAGGCGTCATTTCGGGACTAAACATATGGTTCAATTTTATTCTGATAATTCGCTGTGGCCCGTAGTGGTCTCTAGCAGCGGAAGGAAACTGGAGGACCCGGTGAGAACCCACTAGACTGGATAGTCTACCCTACTCCTTGTCACGTACAAACTTTTTCACAACGATGCCATTCAACGACAGACTTTATGTGAAATGATCGAACATATGGCGAGCTCAGATTTCATTTTTGTACACATTTAAAAAAAAACCTTCGCATGTAAGATGGGAATATAAATATTATGTAGAGTGGTATGTTTATTTGTTGAACACGTTTCCGTTTGGTAAGTTATTTCTGTATTCATACGCTGTTTCGTTAGTTTACAAACAATTTAATGTGTGGACTGACAAGTACGTGAAAAGGGTAGCAGTACAATTCCAACTGCTCTTTTACCAGTGGGGCACCCGTGATTTTTCGTCTCATCCGAACGTCTAGACGCTTTTGCCCCTCCCGCCCCCCAAAAAAACCCGTCGTGCACGGCACTGGCAAGCCGAAATCAGTCTGTAAAAGTATGTATGTTACGCGTACAGAAGTAGAGATCTGTGTTATATTTGGATAACAGTGTGCACAGGTCACGTAACAGTTCTATGGAATATATTTTATTACTGAGTGAAACCCTGTCAAAACGTCACTCAGTAATAAACAGTAACTGTATCCCATAGAATTCTGATCTGTGTATCTGCAGTTCAATAACTAAATGCCATTGAAACAATTTACAGAAAGGCTGTCGTATTACAAGTTCAAATAAAAACGTAGCCAATTAGGCTAATGTAGGCGCGTATATATACGCCATTATTCAGCGGTCAATAAGAAAAACATTTGCAAGTACAGCGACACTTCCGCCTCTATTAGTTGAATTCCAACTGTCAAGGCATCGTTTACGTGCACTTCCTTGGAAATCCCGAGGAACTTTGTCAACGAACATCGAACCTATTGATGAGGGATAATTTAGAAATATCAGCGTTATATTCATCATCAGTTCCTTGGTGACACCGCATTATTATCATAATACATTTTGTATGGTTTGGTAGATGACGTCTACAATTACTGAAAGTTTTTTGTGTCTACTATAAGTGAAATTAAATTACGTCAAGCTTGACGTGAGATATGGGGGTTTATCTAAGAAATTAACGAAATCAGAAGCTCTCGGAAAATGTATCTGCTCATTTAGGTGCATACATGGATATATTTTGAGTGCAAAGAGGTTTAAAAAGTGACGGCAATACTTCGTTTGTTTGTTCGACGTTATTTTGATTAATCTAAGAGGGCAAAAATAAAATGGTTTGCACGGGGGTAGGGTGGCCATGAATGTAGTGCGAATTACAAAACAGAGTAACAGTTTGGTAGAAAAGCAACATTTCTCCAAATTAATATCCACACAGCTGATGCCGAAGTCACATCAAATGTACTTCCTAAGGCGACTTAAAATAAAACATTCGGTCATATCATATGAATGGACGTAAATTATGGGACGCAGATCGATTGTCTTCCCGCGTAAAAAATTAATCATCTCACAATCTATTTTTGACCCAAAATCAAAGACGATGACTTGGACTTGCCGGACTTACTTAGTAATGGTTTTTGCATGAGCTATCGTTAAGCTCCTAGAAAACGACTAAAGTAATGACAAAATCTGTCTCAAGTTTTACATACAATCTAATTTGACAGTGCCTACAATTCTATCGACAAAGAACACCAAAGGGTAAATCCCGCTTCCATTTGTTGTGAAGAATTCCGGTATAAAATCAAATGTTTTTGTTGAAGAAATAGAAACAGTGAATGGTAAGCCAGAAATTCCGCCAAGCTTTTTCTAATTAGAAAGAATATGTGATTGATGCGGTTACAAGAATAGATCAATCCACCTATATTGTACGATCAAAATCATGTTAGTACTTGTATATATTTGTTAGGGATGTTTCTCGCAAACGTTTGGTCCCGGGCGAAGTACGAGAAAGGAGCACATTCAAACATTTTGAAATGGGCTTTTTATCAAAAGAAAGTGGGTTGAATATTATTTTCTTTGTGTGGTACTCGACAGTGATGTATTTGACATAATTAACTAATAACAAAGTAGAGGAGACGTATTTCTTTCTGGTAACAAACACACCGCCCTTTATCATCCCTCTACAGTCAATCTGGTTTTTTTTTTTTTTATTGAATCCAGCCACTTTTAAAACTTTCAAATTATAGAAACCTTCTGTAATGGTCTTGAGATGACAACAGATGGTGATGACAGGTAAATTGGGGATGTTGAAGTTGATGCACTGTTGAGATGTCTATCTGAGAGATATCCATTCGTCACCAACTTTTGCATCGGAAAGATATTTCAAAAGGGTGTTGTACTGACTTTACAAGCAAAGTACAATATTAAATTGCGATCTGTTTACTGTTTTTTTACGAGGGACAATCACAGAAGGAATTTGGTTAATAAGCATCTATAAATATCCATGGCGTCAATTACCGAATTGCTGTGTAAATCGAACCACAACAGGATCGAATTGATTTCATGGAAATTTGTAGGCGATCGATGGTTTTTTTCCAATAAACAACTTAACATTCTTCAGGAGTTCCATTTCAGACACTTTGTTTTGACGCAATGGTTTTTAAAATGGATGCTAATTGGAAACAAGGCAACGGAATGACGAAATACATAACGTATCGTAGTGCATTATTATGCAAGTATGTTCACTGTGAATCAAAACTCCGTTGCTTATTTCTATCTTGCCATATTTCAATGCATGGATATAGATAAAAAAAAGAAAGATACATTATGTAAGATTTCGATAGAAAGCTGGCCGTTTTTGATTTCTCAGTTGAAAATGAGAAGATATGACTACATGTACTTTGAATCAGAATAAGATTTGAGAAAAGATTTTGTAGAAGTTGTTGATTCATTTTGACCATTGTCCAGTCTATAAGACCCGGAGTGGTTAAAAGGTGTTCTTCATACCTAGATAATGAACAAAGTTGAACATTATTGGACTGAAATTGCAGTTGGCAGAGGATTCAAAGTCCCACAGAAACTATAAAAACGTGTATTATTTTAAATTGCTATATGAGTCAAGCTGCCATCCATCCATTAATTGTCCTACGATTATACGACATAAAGTAAGCGTTTCCCAGTGTCAGAATGTATTTTCTATAGTTGATGTTTATGTATTTAAAAAATCGACTGGCTTGTACGTATAATCTGTGCGAATGGCCATTCCTTCTCGGCGACATCTCCTTCTAATACCCCCGTCAGACCGGGGTTGCGTCCTTACTGCGCTTCTACTGCGACATAAGCGTGGTAAAGCGTGGTAGAAACACTATATATCGTGCTGTGGTCTCCATGGTCGCCGAGCCACGACGTTTGTTTTGAACATGCTCATGTGATCTAGAATGCTGCGAGAACGTGATGGGGTCGCAAAGGTCGTTACTGCGCTGCTACGGCGACAAAAAATGTTTTCAGATCGTGCCAAGATCACCAAACGCGTGGTGGAAACGCGAGATATCGTGCTGTGGTCTCCATGGTCGCCAGTGATCGCTGAGTCACGGCGTTTGCTTTGAGTATGTTCAAAGCAAACGCCAAGGTTCTGCCATATGACCTGGAAAGTTGAGAAAACGTGGTGGGTTGCGAAGGTCGCGTGATAAGCGTTGTAACATCTCCATGAACGTAGTACACGCGCAGTACACACATGGCAAAGACCCTGCGAAAATTGTAACATTTGCAACGGTACCTTCATGGCGTCTTCCCGACAACCCTTACGTGTCGGTCGCGACCCCACTGAGAGTTCTGAGTCCTTATGGCGTTGGCATGGCGATGTTACAATGATTCCACCACTGTTGCGCGATTGCATCACGACCTTACGTGGCTACCTCTAAGTATATGGCGATGTTATGAGGTTCCCACTACGTGTATGGAGTTCTTAATACGACCATGGCGCGGCTACCAAGCTTGCATTACTCGCCTATGGCGACCATGCTTTTCATGTACGACTTGCTTTGAAAACGGGCGATTCAAAGGTCATCTTGAAATTTCGAAAAAAAATCTAACCAGCTTATATAGTCGCCGTGATCACATGGTGGAAACGCACGTGTAGTCCAGATAAGACGTGTGGTTAAAGCCCCCGTCAGACCGGAGTGGTGACCCTTCTACGCTCTGCGACCGAACGGCGGCCTGGAAATACACAAGGTCGTCGGCAAGCGTGAACACAACGCGGAAAAATGTCCCAAAATTACAAACTTAAAAAAGTCGCGTTCTTACTGCGACCTGTGCGTTTATATAGCATTCTCGCGGCGGGTTCGTCACGATCTCCTCCGCGCTTATGGCATTTCGATTGAGATCTATAAACTTGGCAACGGCGGTCATCGCGAACCCGTGTCTCTCAATCACCCGTCTTATCTGGACTACACGTGCGTTTCCACCACGTGATCACGGCGACTATGCAAGCTGGTTTGATTTTTTTTCGAAATTTCAAGATGACCTTTGAATCGTCCGTTTTCAAAGCAAGTCGTGCATGAAATGCATGGTCGCTATAAGCGAATAATGCAAGCTTGGTAACCGCGCCATGGTCGTATTAAGAACTCCATACACGTTGTGGGAACCTCATAAAATCGCCATATGCTTTAGAGGTAGCCCCATGAGGTCGTGATGCAGTCGCGCAACAGTGGTGGAATCATCGTAACATCGCTATGACAACGCCATAAGGACTCAGAGCGCTTGGTGGGGTCCCGGTCAACGCGTGAGGGTTGTGGTGAAGACGCTATGAAAGCACCGTTGCAAATGTTACAATTTTCGCAGCGCCTTTTCTACGTGTGTACTGCGCGTGTGCTACGTTCATAGAGATGTTACCACGCTTATCGCGCGACCCTCGCGACCCACCACGTTCTCTCGATTTTCAATGTCATATGACAGGACCTTGGCGTTTTCTTTGAACATACTCAAAACAAACGCCGTGACTCAGCGATCATTGCCGACCATGGAGACCACAGAACGATATCTCGCGTTTCCACAGCGCTCGGGGTGATCTTGGCACGCTCTGAAAACATTTTGTGTCGCCGTAGCAGCGCAATAAGGACTTTTGCGACCACATCACGTTCTCGCAGCTTTCCAGATCATATGCGCATGTTCAAAACAAACGTCGTGGCTCGGCGATCATTGGCGACCATGGAGACCACAGCACGATATCTAGTGTTTCCACCGCGCTGTTACCACGCTTATGGCGTTCTTAGCTCGCTCTGAGACCATTTTTCGTCGCAGTGGAAGCGCAGTAAGGACGCAGCTCCGGTCTGACGGGGGTATAAGCGACGCGAGTTCGCGATGACCGCCGTTGCCAAGCTTATAGATCGCAATAGAAACGCCATAAGCGCCGAGAGATCATGGCGAGCCCGCCGCGAGAATGCTGTATAAACGCACAGGTCGCAGTAAGAACGCGCCTTTTTTAAGTTTGCAATTTTGGGACTTTTCTCCGCGTTGTGTTCACGCTTATCGACGACCTTGTGTATTTCCAGACCGCCGTTCGGTCTCAGAGCGCAGTAGGGTGACAATAATACCCCCGTCAGACCAGGTTGGCGTCCTTACTGCGCTGCTACGGCGAAAGAAAATGGTCTCAGAGCGCATCAAGATCGTCATAAGCGCTGTAAAAGCGGGATGAAAACCCCAGATATCATGCTGTGGTCTCCATGGTCGCCAATGATTGCCGAGTCACGGCGTTTGTTTTGAGCATATTCATTTGCATTTTCAGGTCGCCGTACGGTCGCAGTAGCACAGTAACGACGCCACCCCAGTCTGACGAGACCCTAAGCAGTTATAGCACGATTTCTTATACCCCCATCAGACCGGAGTTGCGTCCTTACTGCGCTTCTACTGCGACAAAAAATGGTCTCAGAGCGAGTCAAGATCGCCATAAGCGTGGTAACAGTGCGGTGGAAACACTAGATATCGTGCTGTGGTCTCCATGGTCGCCAATGATCGTCGAGCCACGACGTTTGTTTTGAACATGCGCATATGATCTGGAAAGCTGCGAGAACGTGATGTGGTCGCAAAAGTCCTTATTGCGCTGCTACGGCGACAAAAAATGTTTCCAGAGCGTGCCAAGATCACCCTGTAGCGCTGTGGAAACGCGAGATATCGTTCTGTGGTCTCCATGGTCGCCAATGATCGCTGAGTCACGGCGTTTGTTTTGAGTATGTTCAAAGCAAACGCCAAGGTCCTGTCATATGTATGGAAGCGTATAGGGGTCAATAGCGCGATAGGTGCCGCAATATTAAACTGATAATAAGTCAACATATTGTGATTTTTCTGACGATTTTATCTCTGAAAAGGCAATTTTTGCCGAGTTAATTGAATAACTCGCTAATTTGCATGTCGTCTTTTTGTTTTAGATGCATACGTCGACATAGCGCATGGCAATATTTTGCGAATATGTCGACATGTACTACGGCGAAATGGAATATGTCGCCAAAGCTTCCGAATAGCAATATCTTACCGCAAACGTGTACATTTAAGACGAAATGGGGACATAAAACATAACGTGTTGACTCAATTACCTCGGCAAAAATTGACTTTTCAAAGATAAAATCATCAGAATAATCACAATATGTTGACATAATACCAACTTAATATTGCGGTATCTATCGCGGTATTGACCCCTATACGCTTCCATACATATGACATTGAAAACCGAGAGAACGTGGTGGGTCGCGAGGGTCGAGAGATAAGCGTGGTAACATCTCTATGAACGTAGCACACGCGCAGTACACACGTGGAAAAGACGATGCGAAAATTGTAACATTTGCAACGGTGCCTTCATGGCGTCTTCACCACAACCCTCACGCTTTGACCGCGACCCCACCCAGTGCTCTGAGTCCTTATGGCGTTGTCATAGCGATGTTGCGATGATTCCACCACTGTTGCGCGACTGCATCACGACCTCATGGGGCTACCTCTTAAGCATATGGCGATTTTATGAGGTTCCCACAACGTGTATGGAGTTCTTAATACGACCATGGCGCGGTTACCAAGCTTGCATTATTCGCTTATGGCGACCATGCATTTCATGCAAGACTTGCTTTGAAAACGGACGATTCAAGGGTCATCTTGAAATTTCGAAACAAAAATCAAACCAACTTGCAAAGTCGCCGTGATCACGTGGTGGAAACGCACGTGTAGTCCAGATAAGACGTGTGGTTGAGCGACGCGGGTTCGCGATGACCGCTTATAGATCTCAATCGAAACGCCATAAGCGCGGAGAGATCGTGACGAACCCGCCGCGAGAATGCTATATAAACGCACAGGTCGCAGTAAGAACGCGACTTTTTTAAGGTTGTAATTTTGGGACATTTTTCCGCGTTGTGTTCACGCTTGCCGACGACCTTGTGTATTTCCAGGCCGCCGTTCGGTCGCAGAGCGCAGTAGGGTCACCACTCCGGTCTGACGGGGGCTTTAATAAAGGGGAATGACTTCGGGATTGATTGTTGGAAAACATAGAAACCCAATAGGGTTCTTCATTTCAATGATATAGACAGAAATAATGTATATATTATTTAGGGATGGGTTTTTTACATGGGCTAGGTTAAATACTGGGTTGTTTTGGGGTTTTTAAAAAAGAAATAAAATAAAAAACATATATATAATTAGACCTAATAATAGTAAGCAAACATAACACTAAGTTAACTAAATAAGAGAGAGAGAGAGAGAGAGAGAGAGATAGAGATGGGGTTTAACGTCGTCCACTCGACACAAACTAGGTCATTTCGGGACTAACATATGGTTTAATTTTGTTTCAATAAGTCGCTTGCGCGTAGGAATCATTAGCAATAGGAAGAAACCGGAGGACCCGGAGAAAACCCACGAGGCTGGACAGGCAATCCTATTCCTTGCCACGAAACCACGCCGGTTCACTCAATGACAGGCTTTATGAAACAGCGCACATGCGCAAATAATTAGGCCATCCAAACCCCAAACTAATTAGGAAATAAAATAAAACAAAATCGACGAGTAATGCTATAATAATGCACAGTTGGGTATGGGTTGTTAAAAAGCTTTCTTGACGAGCGAATAAAACATAATTAATTAAATCTCGGCTGTTTTAAAGATATGTTTCATGTGAGAATAATGAACCAAAGAGTTTCAAGAACAAGAAACCAAGTCAAATGGTTGTACTGGTTCAAACTATACGACATTGTTAAATTCATTTTGCTTCGTTAAAAAATGTAAACGAGTCATTCTGAGGCCAATGGTGTTAGTTTTACTGACGAAATTGTCGAGTTGAAAGCAAGTAGAGTCCGGCGATATATTGCTCAGGTAATTTCATTAGTAAAATGGCTTTCTCGTCTGGCATTTATAAACACTTTCTACTTATGAAAGCTCTTACAGCTATATATCTTGGTCAAAGACCCAAGTCTCTGATGAAAAAATTATGTGATGGCATGAGTGTGTTTATACCCGAAATACCCGGTGAGTTACACTTAATTCCGTTCTGAAACTAACTTGGGCGTTCTTTGTTCTAAATAAAGGGCTCCAGAATAACTGGTTTTCCCGGACCTCAATTGCGGTGAATAATGTTTATAGAATATGAAAACCAAACTAACTTGATACGCCTTACCCGATCACCACTCATAGATCCTTAGCGCTTCGGTTTAGGCCATTATATCTTTTAGCGGTGCGAAGATGAATTTTATTCATTTTGAAAAAATATATTATGTCAATTGTGTTTTTAATCGAGGTCGATGGAAAAATCCCAGTGCTCCGAATCCGCTCTTCTCCACAGCAGGTAGACGTGAAATATTCGAATTACATTTACGATTTCGCGTGTGGGATTGGTTGAAAGAACTGGTGATATAATCATTGCGTGGTGAAGAGAGAGTTTTACACTATGAAGAGTCAAAACATAGATTGGTACGCACTGGGTGACACCCGCAAGCGGCCACCCTGCCTGAGTAGTAACGCTGGTCGAACGTACCTACGTGCATGAATATCCGGTGGTCTTGGAGACGACCGCGTTTACGCATTTGTACCAGTGATCTATATAATAACGTTATTATATAGATCAGTGATTTGTACTAGCAACATATTACTACCAAGATTTGGCGGTGGACCTGTCGTCCTACCGTTAGCGAACGCACAGCCTTGCTATGTTCCAACCCCTTCTTAAACGGAGCGAGGATGGCAACCCATGTCCCAATCCCAGCGGTCATGAATAAGGTTACCAATTTGATACTTTTCCCCGGAGCTACAAATCTGGGCCCTGTTTCTCGAAATCTTAGCTAAAGATAAAATCTTTATTTTAGTAGACAGTTTCACTCTGATTGGCTAAAATCAATCTAATATTATCCAATCAAATTACTAAAATTGTGATTTTTGTCTTAGTTAAAATTTCGTGAAACAGGCCCCAGGTTTTGAGCTAAACGTCCATTACAGACAGCAGGGATGGACTGAAACTGAGTCTACGCTTATGGTAGGTTTGCGGTGCCTAAAGAAGTAAATGTTCTGACGTAGTTTTTGTGCTTTTTTTATACTCCTATATGTATATTATTGTCGTCGTCCATGTCCGTCACTTAACAATTTGTTTGTGGACACTCGACAGGTCGTAATTTTTATCCGAATCCTTTCGATATTAGCATGTATCGCACTCGGGGCCCCTGATTGTACAAAAAATAATGTTTTGGCTGGTGGACCTTCTTGAGGTTACAAGTAATACAAGAACCGTTGAAATATATCACCGTTCTAATATACGACGGCTGAGTTCGAATTTCGGTAACATCGGACCGAAACTGCCCAACAAAATGTCCACAAATAGTGTAAACGTATGTAATTGTAATTCCATGCGTGTTGACCCTCTATCAGGGCACTAATTTATCCGATTTTGATGAAACTTAAAATACACGTTACATGTATATCCCACAGTCCCCGTTTTCTTTGTATGTAGCTTTGTTTGTTCTTTTTTTTATTTAAACAATATTTCATTCATTTAAATTTACAAAATTTACATAATAAATATAGGATACGATAACAAGCTTAAATAAAATCGCTTCTTTAAAGTGGATCTTTTACAGATTTTGTTCCTTTCTGTATGTCGCACCGTAAGCTAGTGAATTATGACATCTTCTTGTACAAAAAATCTCATTTTTAGCTAATGAGCCCTCTTGAGTTATACCGTTTTGATTTCGAATTTCGTAAAAATCGTATCGAAACTTCCCGTCGAAGTTTTAAATCGTGTTAAAGCATGTAAGCAAGTGATGAAACTTAACATTTTTGTTTATATCCCCAAATCTCCGCAATATTATGAATGATAATGACCCGTGTCCGACTGTAACATCCAGGATTATGACCCCTTATTGTACGAAATTCGCTTTTCTCTGTCCATCTCTTGCAAAATGGCGTCGTATTTTGATGAATTAGTAAGATTGTCAAACGCTAAATTTTCTTATAAGCTAGAAACATCAGGGTATAGCCCCATTTGATGTGAGTTTTCAAAAGAATTCACTTGCCAGGGAGTCTGAATGTTGGTTTCGAACATAACGTTAATGCAGTACACAAGAATATAACACGAATAAAACTAAATGTAATTAACATCTGATCTAAATTTAATCAGACTTTGACTTATTGTTTTCTACAGAAATCAGTGTATTTATTTAAAGATACATAACACTGTCTAGAATTCGCTGAGAGATGTAGTTTGTTCTAAATTTGTGCAGGACGCAGGGTGCATATTATGAGCTCGTTAGTTACCGGTTAACTCTGCGAAAAACGACATAATTTACTGCACTAATAATGTAGTTATGCAATGGCTTTTCTTACCCAAAAAGTTTTGATACTAATTAGAATTCAGTTTTCCATGACATATCTTTTGTTACTTCTATAGTCGGACAAATGACTATTTTTCTTTTCCAAGGCATAAGAACAGCATTAAATTACTTTGTCAGTATTGTCCTTTAAATCGATTTCGTAAAATTGTTATCAGAAACATTCTAAATTGGAAGAACGTTCAAGACATTCGTTAATTTAAATAATGAGCATTGGACTATACATAAATGGATGACTTAAATGCATTGATGGCTTTCGTCGCCTAATTATTTACTTGCAAGGTCACTTGTTTGTCTCTCGGAGTTAGTTCGTCCATAATGATAAAGTGATTAGGAACTAGACAGCGTGGAGACCATTTCATAATTGTCATGTCATTGGTATTTAGTGTATATATTGTAATCAGTTGTTAAACCGCCGTGGCATCAGGTCCATGCAGCTTATGTTTCCGATATAGAAATGGGAATCCATTCTTGAGACAGTTAAACAGTGCATCATAAAAGCTTAAGAATACCAAAATAAACTCAATCAACATAAATAATAGTAATAAGGATGAAAACAACGAAAGATAACATGTCATAAAAGCGACAGAGCACTCGTTAACTTATATCAATATCACAAAGGCCCCAAGGCCACAATATGACAGTGCCGCAAACTTAATTACATAATGCATGGGTCTTAGTCTAGGTTTGATTTTTGATGGCTTTAAAAGGCGATAAAGTTTCTTATGGTGACAGAATAAAGGATGCAAAGAAAATAAGACTTTTATTATTTTGTTTTTCTGTGTATTTTGTTTTACTAATAATGGTATGTTTGGTAACTTTCACGCTAGAAATATGTTACATGTACAGGAATAATTTATTCGGTTGCATAGAATCGTCTAGACTGCCCTTTCTTTTTTAATATACTGAGATCCGATTAGCCAAAGAAAACATGATACACAGAAATATCTTATATTTATTAAATGCCATCAGTAAAATGAATAACATCCTTTTAACGCTTAATTTAGAAATTTCAAATATATTTAGGATATTTTAATTTCAAAGGTCTAGACAGTTCTTTGAATCAAATTCTTGAAAACATACGTTAACAGTTTGTTTTTTAAGATCTGGTTACAACAGAATCGATGATTATAAGAAAGAGAAAAGACTCGAAGCTACAAAGCTGGGCTATGGTAACCTCCCCGCATATTATGTTTTATGGGCAATACCAAGCACTTTCTTATCGGGATCATGGGTGATTACCTCTTGGCTACAGCCATATTTTCTCCTTCTCTATCCAAAGAATATTTTGATGATAAAGTGGTCATCAACCACTCTATACACTTTATATTAGGAACTATGTGTTCCTAGAATCATCGTTACAGGGTTTCTTATGTATATCATTCTGTACGAAAAATATTATCATGTTTGTACATGACTGAGGCCAGCCAAAAATTGCCTACGATATTGGGGAGAGGCGGGGTGTTTGTTCCTTTTTCCATCGTTGGAAAATTGATACCATCTGAAATAAACTCCATTTTTTATTACAGTTTGCCAAATTAAAATCAAAGGAATTCAACTAGATGCACACCCGGTGTGTTAGAAGAAATTGGAAGGGTTTTTATTTATTGTAAAAATCTACTTTTTGCGCAATGTATCTGAAACTTATTTTAGTTTAGTTTGTTTTATGGGGACATTTTCGAATTTCTTTGTTATTTAACGCACGCGATCAGTATATCTCATTAGTGTGATAAATAATTACATGTCTTGGTTGACGTTAAAAGTAATTTGTAAGACAAAATGTTACTTATTTTATCGAATATGACCAAAAAAGTGTATGACATTCTATATATATCCGGACATTCTATATATTTTTGATTGCCTTGTGTTTTTCTGTGCAGGATGGGTCCCTGTCTCGGGGCTAAAATGTGGGGTATGAGGGAAGCTGGGGCCCCGGACAAGTGGCGTTGCCGGGGGAATATACCCGTGGAGCATCAGATCAACTGCTAAAGTAATAAAAAAAGACCCACGCCTCTTTTGTTTTGTTGATCTGTGGCGGAGCTAGTGAGTCTACTGAACCATGTTGGCGATTGTTTGAATGCACAAGATCTTGAATTTTATCTAAATGTTATATATTTCTCGTATGCTTAAAGCCCCAATAACACTCTTGTTGTAACTGAAAAATATGTCCCAATCTTCATTCTGGTCAACAAATCGTATTATTTTAGAATATTCCAATTAAATGATGATATAAATTTCATCTTAACACACCTAATTTAAAAAAATGGAAAAATTCAACCAATTGATTTGAAAAGTCTAACGTAAACCTTTTCAAATGTGACTTGGATTTTAAAATATTTTCGAACCCCCTGGACAAATAAAATCGGTTGTAATGGATGATTTACACAATAGGTAGGACATTTAAACATCTAGTACTTAGATTAAGGGTATTATTTATTTTCTGGAGCTACCAAGCCAGCAAGAATGTTATTGTCCCTTTAAAGTATCTGTAAAAGAATTTTCGAAATGTAAGGATGGATCTGTCTGTGTAATTAGCTTTTGTTGGTGTCTCCGTTCTGCTACAAAATGTTTGGTGTTGTTTTCGTTAGATACTCATTGAATGTATCCATTCACGAATTCGCCACCCTTATCGGTTCTAATACCGAACGGATATTTGTTTTCATTCTGCTAAGGGAATTCTCAGTTTCTTCGACTACTGTGATGGACTTTTGCAATTGACTTACGATTCGATTCTATCCGTGCCCGTGCATATAGTGAAAAACAATATAGATGCCAGTAAAAACTTCACGTTATAATTGAATCTAGATGTTTTACACATGCCATAAATCTGTATAGGCCTATATAATGTTCTTGGGTCTGTGCAAATTGTAAGCTAGTTTTTGCAATCATTTCTTAGTTCACTGTCGATTCTTATTTTAATTTTCGCTTAATTTATCGATACCAGATTGGTGGTTTACATGCGCACAACTAGTAATACCTGTCAACATCTATTTCCGTTGTAATTTCTGTAAATTATGCAGTCATATGTTAGAAAACAATTAGACTGCTATTGTTTGTCTCAAATCGAGAATGTCCGTAAAGTTTGTTCGAATGAAGTAACCAATGTAGAATTTCAATTCTATAAGAATTAGTTGAACAGGCATTATACAACAATAGCTAAATCTGCCTATTGCAGCTCTTTATTTGGTCCTTACCTGTTACAAAAACTATAAGTTAGATATTTATTAACATTTCAAGACCAACATCAACTCTCAATGCCACCGGCTGTCTCCGATATCAGGTAAATTAGAACTGTTCGACCATTCAAACTGACAGTGCGGTGGTTACAATCAGTGCACACATCTTATCAAACCTTCAAAGACTAATAGCCAGGCCAAAAGCGATGGTTTCTGATAGAACGGATCCTAGTGAATGGTTTTCTACTTCTGAAATCAACGGGCTTACTCCACCAAAGCCGAAAATCCAAAAAATTTTCTCGTCCCCCACAATCCCTGAAACGACATAGGCCTACGTGTATTTTGCTATTGATATTGAAAGGATACTTTCCAGCCAATTTCTGTCGCCATTTTGGATTTTGACGACCATATTGGATCAACAGTTTGTGAGATGAATCGGAAACTGGCCAAAGTCGGTCCGGTGACCAACAAAACCTTAAAAAAAATGTCTATCAAGATCAATTTCAGACCATCTTGGCTCGCCATCTTGGTTTTTCGGCTCTGCTTGGGTAAGTCCTTGGATTTCAGAGGTAGCAAACGCAGGACTACTAAGTTATCGAACCAACGTCTTACTCACTGAGCCACTATGGCTCCGAACTGGAGAGAGTCTATGGGTATAGCAAGACGACTCTTCTCTAGCGTTGTGTCATCGCACCCATTGATTCAAAGTGCAGAGCGTTTGACCACCTGTCTACCCACGGTCCCACCCAATAAGCAAAGTGTAACGAGGATAGCAGAGTAAAGCAAATTTCTGTGTACATGTATATAAAGGATTAGTCACCAGCGGCGGTCATCTACTAGAAACATAACGGTTAATACTATTAATTAAGGTTTGTGTTATGTCAGAGTATGAGATTAGTTACATAAAAAAAAAACCCAGTAAATGTATAGAATGCATTGTTATACAGTATTGATGTTGCTGTGTGTTTTATGTGATATTATCACGCACAATTATATCAATCGACACTCGAACAATTTATATGTATGTGTGGGAAACTCAATCACACACATAAATCACGTAATGATTGGCAAGCTCAACGTGATAACAAAACATCAGTTTGTGTAATTAAATGAGTCCCAAAAACCCTAATTAGTATCGAATATTTTGTCGTGACAATCGTATTCAGCGAGAAACAGAAACATTTAGACATTTAAAATGCAGTATTGCTAGGTGGTGATTAAAAAATTCCCGGTTGTAATTGGCAAAAATAAGAACATAACATGTACATCAATGTAAAGGCTACCAACAAATATATAAAGGCAAAATATCCCTTCTTCTGGTATTAATGTTTAAGTCCAGATGGGCTGTTTTAGCGCAACAAGAATCACAATAGCAGTCCAAACGTGGTCCAATTCTGTTCAGTATTTAAAAAGATATGTAGGATTGGAATTTTATCGTGAAGCCGTGAAGTTATTTGGATTTGTAGCACATTCCCTTTACATTATCTATATTTTAAACTATTATAGCGTGAACTGACAGCTCTTTATCGAATCTTCCATAATGCCACTTAGATTAGCACTTTGATTTTTCTTTTCAATCCGTTTAAGAACCTAACACATGGTTAAGGTTAATTTTAAACACTTTGTTGCATACAGTACATTCCCCCTGTGAGCACTGACAGATTTTATCAGTGAAGACTATCGCAGTAATTCAAGAAGCGTAAACAAACGTTCAAGATGAATAACCGTCTGAGTTTAAATCCATAAAGGACAAACAAAGTTATTTCGGACGAAAAGCTTATGGAATAGACGTGAGTTTGTTCCATTAATTTATGGAATGGAATGAACTGAGCTTTCATGATTCGTGAACACAATATGTGGACCTTTTTGAAACAGATATGTGGTACCAAGTATTATTTCTATGGTTAAAAACATGCGATGCTATGTGGGTGAATTTTGCCTGGACAACAACGCCCCCCCCCCCAATTCTTCCATTCCCATCTATTAGGGGTTCTTTATGCGTGTACGGCCACGCCATTGTGTACAGAGGGGTTCCAACTGAACAACCAGATACACCTTCTTTGTTTTCGTGTAAGCCCTGCGGGAACTGTGGTTGAACAAAAGTTTTAAATTATCAACTTGACTATAAATCAGACGCAGAGCGTATATGGCAATTTCGAACTTAGAATGTTGCAGATTATTGCAGAATTAATTTTAATTACGGCTTCTAAGTTCACAAACGTTATCGAATTGTCGAGTTTATTAGGGTTCTCAATGGAGATCATATTAAATTGCCTGATATTCTGAAACTTCGGATTTATGGTTGCTGTATATGTATTTAGTATACATGCAAGGTACAGATCAATTCGAGAAATTTGATCAGATATCTATCTCTATAACGGTGGTCGATGTAAACCTATTATTACCTAACGATCTATAGGCCATGAAACATAATTGGCGATTATTCCTACTTTGCTCTTTATTTTATTTACGAATTTGAGGCGAGCATTTAACCAGATAGATAATAGTATCTTGTATAATTTCAGATAATAAAATGGCGGATGTCACTGTCAGCTACAACATCCAGGCAGATGATGAAGTCAATACAGAACAAACGTCCTTGTCGTTTAACGATTCTGGATTCTACCGTGATATGTCGGATCAGAGAGCCTTGCTGTACGCCGTTACACTGACGAGGAATATATTCGTACCCACAAATGTAATAGTTGGACTAATGGGCAACTTTCTGGCTCTGGCTGTTTTCACTGCCAGTCATCAACGCCATCTTTCTTCTAGTGGTTATCTCGCAGCCTTGGCATGCGCAGACAATTTATTCCTGGTCTCATTGTTTGTCACCTGGCTTGATGGGATTCGTCCAATACTAATGTCGGATGGTTCTTGTAGGGTTATAATATTTATAACATATATTTCCAGCTTTTTGTCGGTTTGGTATGTTGTCTGTTTTACTAGTGAACGTTATATAGCCATATGCCATTCTTTAAGGGCGCCAATGATTCTAGGCAAACTTTCGGAGAAAGTGGTGGTGATTGTCCTTGTCATATTAGCCTGTCTTCTGTATAATTTTGCCCTATGGACAACGAGTGTAGCACAGTATCGAGGACGACCAATCTGTATTTCTGACGATACATATTTTGAGTTGATGAACATAGTGACATGGATAGACACGGCAATAACAATGATAATACCATTCCTGTTGATTCTGTTCATGAATTTAAGAATTGTATGGTGTGTATTTATGTATCAGAGTAAAAGGCGAAGTATTCTTCAGACACACACAACCGCCGTTAAGAATACCTCCCAGATGAGAATTACGCGGACCTTATTGTTGGTCTCCACAACGTTCTTAGTCCTAAATCTCCCCAGTCACGTCATACGTCTTGAACAGTTGATCATCTCACACCGTGGACCAGTTCCTTTATATAAAATGCTTATTCAAGAACTCACTCAACTCATCTACTATTCAACGTTCAGTGTCAACTTTTTCCTTTATGCCATATATGGTAAACATTTCAAACGATCTTTGAAAATCATGCTCAACAACTTATGTCGACGTAAGCAGCCACGCGGTTCAGAATGGTCTCGTTCTGATTATAATCGGACGTCGCTAACGTCAATGCATATGATACAGAGGAACACTAATGGAAGTATGTCTAAGAACTACAATGACTTGTAACAATAATATGTGTCATTTACATATTGTTAGAATCGTGTTTAATTTAATTAAAATGTCGATCTGGATCTCGAATGTTCAAATTTCAGTTGCTGCTCTATATTTGTCAGATATTTGAGGTTGGTGCGTGGCTGATATATTCATATGATCGGGACAAATATATCGTTCGGTTTCCTCGCTACTCCGGCCTAATGCGCGTATTTGAATGGCATCCAGGCGTACTGACAATTAAACAAACATATATACACACCAGTCATATGTAACAGTTGTTATTAATTAACAATAAATTTTGCCACAAAATCCCAATCCTTGTCCATATTTAACGCTTTATCAAATATCGCCATATTCTAACTATGCTTGGGGGACAATTCCAAACCATTACGGACGAAATTTTACGGGAAATCGGTATGCGTGCAATTAGTATTGTACTGGATAGATGGTTGCCAATAAGAATTCAAATCGTTGGCGACAACCTTTGGTGTGTTTTGGCTATAAACTGGGGTGTGCTTGATGGGTAAGCAGAGTAGAATCGAATGAAACAAGACAGCAGTCAAAGGTCCAAGCTTAAATTAAGCTATGGACATGCCTCAGATATACGTCAAATCATGTGTCATAGAACTAAACAATTCTCAGCACTCGATGGAAAGATAACTCCGACTTTTTTGTTAGCGGAAACTGTTTCCGACGAATATTTCTTTTAAATCATTGATGTTCCAACATTTCCAAGCAGTTGTGGTATATTATTCATTTATTTTGATAAAACTAGCATGAAAACCCCAGATAATGATAAGAAAGTACACAGAAAGGTTTCACTGCATGGACAAGATAATAATACTATATTCTTAAAGGCAGGGTTGGCGAGTGTAGGTGAATAACCTTTGAATGTTATAGATTCAAAATCTTTCATTTCCTAAAGTACATGGGGCGCAATAGTTGGGATTTAGGGATCGCGATTGGAATGCCGGTGATGAACACTGTGGTTCAGTGGGTTAGGTTCCTTCCTGGTCTTGGTCAAGAAGGTTCCACGGTACAAAGGTGAGCTTGGCCATTTCGATTTAAATACAAATCCCAGGTTCCCAGTGCATGTAGGCGTTTTCGAAAAAAGAATTCGACGAAAAGTAGTCAGAAATGCTACTGTCTTGAGTACAATTTTCCCTATACCACACTAAACATTACAGCCCGTTTGGTGCAGAAAGGTGGAAAATATAGCTACGCTACTCACACCAAACCAACTTTATTGCCGTTATATATGAAAAGAAAATAAGATAATCACAAACTGTTTTAGCATGTAATAAATGCACTTTTAGTCGACTTGGTTGTGTTTTTTTTCTATGTCAGTATCAAATCACTGTCAATTCATTTCAGTATATTGTCACGAACTGGCGAATTCCACGATCTAATGCATCTTTAAACGTGAATATATCTTGACTAAGGAAGTGGTTTCACTCCCACTCATGAACACCGTGGAAAATTCTCCTGACAAATTAATAACAAACGCAGTCTTGTCGGCATAGTAATATCTAAATTATACTAAAATCTATATGTTTGCCACAGGAACAAATCGAAGTCAACGCCAGTGGGTTCTATCAAATGCCGATTTAGACAGGGTTATTTGTAAGCAGAACAAATGGCGGGGTTTTTTTTATTTTGTTCTATTGTTTTGTTTTTTTTTATTTTGTTCTTTTTGATTTTTTATTTAATTTATTGTTCACATGTCAAGATCTGTGAGGATGAATGTGTTACAACACGACAATAGCTTTCATCATATTCCGATTTAGTTTTTTAAAATATCCATTAGTATTTAATGCCCTGCGTCATCGATTCTCTCGACATAATCTGTAGAAGATAAAATAAAACAATAAATCCTTGTAAAGATTAGATCACATCGTTCATTTCGCTACAAGGAAAATGCCAACAAACATTTGATCGATATAGAAATTTGATTTAAATGGCATCAAATCATTGTCTTTTATGTCTTTTATGGAGATTAATACACAAGAGGCTAGATCTTATCCAATACAAGATACATGTATTTCGGATTATTGGATTAAAAAACAGTTTAAGTTGGAGTGATTTCTTTTAGGAAAGTACTAAAGGCAAATCAGTATCAACCCAACGAAACCTAGTGTCTAATTTAACAAATAAATGGTACTTGACTACAAATGGAATGGGGAATGGGTGTAAGGAAAATTTATATAGTTTTGAAAACGGGTTATTCCGATGACGCTTGTCTGGTTTTCGAAAACTGTTTTGGTGACAATATGGAATTGTCTAGCGCTTAACGTTTCATTAACACATAACCGAGATTTTATTTAGACTACATGTAGCTTACGTATACATGTATACGGTTTTTATTTATTAGGGTTTCACACTGCGTAGCTTGTGTGAAACACTATTGTTTTTGTTCGGATTATTAGGGTTTCACACTGCGTAGCTTGTGTGAAACACTATTGTTTTTGTTAAAATTATTCTTATTATTAGGGTTTCACACTGCGTAGCTTGTGTGAACCACTATTGTTTTTGTTAAAACTCTTCTTATTATTATTCTTATTATTATTATTTTTTTTTTCCAATTTGCTTATATCTCAGGAACTACTTGTCGGATCGATGCAATGTCTTGAGTTTTACTGCGAAAGTGGGTGTGACTTAGAGATTAAAGCTATTTCCGGCGTTCTGCGACAATGCGAAATGTCCGAAATCACCAAAGTTGTCATTTTTTAAAATATTGCCGTAATATTAACAACAATTGTTGGATTTTATCGTTTGATAGTTTTTGAAATAGCCAGAGACATGGCACATAGCTACGGGTCTTAAGATTTTTAAATTTCGCCGAATCTTCGGAAAAATAAGGCGCCAAATTTTGAAAATTTAAATTTTGACAAAAAACTTTTTTATTAATGAATACTTTTTAATGATCTTTTACCAAGGGTTAAAGGGTCGTCGGATTTGGGCAAAAATGTGAACATTTTTTTTCTGGATAATTTTCCTTGGTCGCTATTGGCTAATTCAGTTTATCGGTTCTATATAAATTATTTATCGTCCGATTTGTATAAAACAAAGTTTATATGCTCCATGGTCCAAAATGTCATTTTTTTTTTGTTACCGGCAAAGTTTCCCATCGGCACTTTAAGTGACGTAAATTTAGCAAAAACTACAATTTTAACAGTTCGGTACCACTTTTTGAAAGCAAAAATTATTTTTTTCAAATCTAATATGACTGAAAAGATGTGCCATATAAAGGCGCACAAAACATCGGGCTCAGTTTTTTTAATTTCGATTTCGTTTTCGGGCAATTTTGATTAAAGGGTGAAAAAAGGTGTCAAAATAAGCTATTGATAACCCATCCAGCCTCTTCATATAAAAAAATATATCTTCGTAACATTCATAATCTCGTAGCAATAACCCATACGAAGAGAATGTATGTGAAAATTAATTTGTAATATGCGCAGTTGCCGAGAAGAAGTCGATTTTGCATGAGTCACTTTTCACGTTATTTTGGCTGTAAAAGAGTCAATTATTATGTGATTTTCAATTTTCTTTCACCATTGGATGCCTAATGTCATAGTGGACAAGGTCAAACCATTCTACCTCATACGTTGCAACCGGAAATGACGTCATTTGCTAAAAACTTAATTTTTAGCATTAAAAAACAATATTTTATTCAAATGGGTCGTACTTGTTATTTTTTTCAAATTATGATATTTGATTCTATTCATCAAATAGAATGAACCCATACGATCATACAGATATCACAAAACGGTTTCTAACTTGCACGGTTGCAGAGAAATGGGCGATTTTCCACAAGTCACTTTTCGAGGATTTTGGTCTATAAAAGTGTCGGTTATTATTCGATTTTCATAAAATTTTCACCATATGATATCTTATGTCATTTATGATTTCATAGAACTAATTTAACATTTTCAGTATCACCGGAAGTAATTATATTTTGGCAAAAACTGTATTTTTAGCCTTCAAAACAGATATTTTTTTTCAAATGAGTCTGATTTGTAATATATTTAAATTATGATATTTAGTTCGCATCAACTAATAGAATGAACCCATGCGACCATACAGATACCACAAAATGGTTTCTAACTTGTACAGTTGCAGAGAAATAGCCGATTTTCTACAAGTCACTTTTCAAGTTTTTTGGTCTTTAAAAGTGGCAATTATTATTCGGTTTACATAAAATTTTCACTATATGATATCGTATGCCATTTCTGATTTCATAAGACTAATTGAACATTTTCATATTAACACCGGAAGTAATTTAATTTTGTCAAGATCATTTACAAGTAACAAATGTATAAAATGACTTGATATTGCTGGATTGATTGGTTGATTCTGCGTCCATTTTATTTGTGTGCAATGTTAATTTGGAAACCTGTTTAGTGGTTTCGTTGGTACCGGAAGTGACATATGTTCAAGGGTAACTTGGCACCGGAAGTGATATTTTTAAGAGTAACTTGGCACCAGTGAAACCCGTCATTCCTGCATGCAGGTCTAGTTATTCTTCTTATTATTATTATTTTTTTTTTCCAATTTGCTTATATCTCAGCAACTACTTGTCGGATCGATACAATGTCTTCAGTTTTACAGGGAAAGTGGGTGTGACTTAGAGATTAAAGCTATTCCCGGCATTCTGCGACATTGCGAAACGTCCGAAATCACCGAAAATGTCGTTTTTTGAAATATTGCCGTAATATTAACAATAATCATTGTATTTTAGCATATGATGCTTTTTGACATAGCCAGAAACAGGGGACATAGCTATGTTACTTCTGATTTTTGATTTTCGACGAATCTTGGAAGATATTAGGCGCCAAATTTTGAAAATTTAAATTTTTACAAAAAACTTTTTTACTTATTAATATTTATATATGACATTTTAACCAAGGTTAAAGAGTCATCTGATTTGAGCAAAAATGTCAACATTTTTTGTTTCCGTAATTTTCCTTGGCCGCTATTGGCTAATTCAGTTTTTCAGTCCTACATTAATTATTTATTGTTGGATTTGTATAAAACCATGTTCATATGTTCCGTGGTTCAAAATGTCATTTTTTTTGTTACCGGTAAAGTATTCTGAAGGCACCGGAAGTGACGTAAATTCAGCAAAAACTGCAATATTGACAGTTCGGTACCACTTTTTGAAAGCAAATACTATTTTCTACAAATCTGATCTTACTCAAAAGATGCGCCCTGTAAAGGTGCACAAAATCTCGGACTCAGTTTTTTTAATTTCGATTTTGTTTTCGGGCCATTTCGATTAAAAGGTAAAAATAGGGGTAAAAATAAGCTATTTACAACCCATCCAGTGTCTTCATATATTAAAATATTTCTTCGATACTTTCATAAACTTGTAGCAATAATCCATACAAAGAGAATGTATGTGAAATTTAGTTTGTAATATGAGCAGTTGCCGAGAAATGGGCAATTTTGCATGAGTCTCTTGTCACGTTATTTTGGCTGTAAAATAATCAATTATTATTCGATTTTCAATTTTTTTTCACTGTCTGTTGCCTATTTCCACAGTCGACTATTCCAAACCATTTTAACACTTTTACTGTTACCGGAAGTGACGTCATTTAGGCAATAACTGGATTTTTAGCCTTAAAAATACATTTTTTATTCAAATGAGTATTATTTGTAATATTTTTAGAATTATGAAATTTGGTTCCCATCAACAAATAGAATGAACCCATCCGATCATATAGATACCACAAAATGGTTTCTAACTTGTACGGTTGCAGAGAAATCGACGATTTTCCACAAGTCACTTTTTACTTTATTTTGGCTCTAAAAGAATCAGTTATTATTCGATTTTCATAAAATGTTCAACATTTGATGTCTTATGCCATTTACGATTTCATAGAACTAATTTAAATTTTTTGGTATCACCGGAAGTGATGCCATTTTGACAAAAACTGAATTTTTAGCCTTCAAAACAGATATTTTATTCAAATGAGTCTGATTTGTAATGTTTTCAAAATTATGATATTTGATTCCAATCAACAAATAGATTGAACCCATACGATCATACAGATACCACAAAATGGTTTCTAACTTGTGCGGTTGCAGAGAAATAGGCGATTGTCTACAAGTCACTTTTAAAGGTTTATGGTCTATAAAAGTGGCAATTATTATTCTATTTACATAACATTTTCACTATATGATATCAAAAGGCAATTCGGATTTCATAAAACTAATTGAACATTTTCATTATCACCGGAAGTAATGTATTTTTGTCAGGATCACTTACAAGTAACAAAAGTATAAAATGAATTGATATTGCTGGATTTGGTTGATTCTGCGTCCAATTTATTTGAAGTGTGCAATGCTAATGGGGAAAACTGTTTAATGGTTTCATTGGTATCGGAAGTGGCATATGTTCAAAGGTAACGTGGCATCGGAAGTGACATGTTAAAGGGTGACGTGGCACCAGTGAAACCCGTCATTCCTGCATGCAGGTCTAGTTATTCTTATTATTATTATTTTTTTTTTTCCATTTTGATCATATCTCAGAAACTACTTGTCGGATTGATCCAATTTCTTCGGTTTTACTGGGAAAGTGGGTGTGACTTAGAGATTAAAGCTATTTCAAACGTTCTGCGACAATGCGAAATGTCCGAAATCACCGAAGTTGTCGTTTTTTTAAATAATGCCCTAATATTAACAACAATTGTTGGATTGTAACGTTTGATAGATTTTGGCATAGCCAGAGACAAGGCACATGGCAACGGTTCTTTAGAATTTTGAATTTCGACGAATCGTCGGAAATATTAGGCGCCAAAGTTTGGAAATTTAAATTTTGACAAAAAACTTTTTTATTAATGAATATTTTTTGATGGCCTTTTACCCACGGTTAAAGTGTCGTCTGATTTGGGCAAAAATGTTAACATTTTTTGTCCCGATAATTTTCCGTGGCCGCTATTGGCTAATTCAGTTGATCGGTTATAGATAAATTATTTATTACCCGATTTGTATAAAACAAAGTGCATATGCTTCGTGGCCCCAAGTGACATTTTTTTTGTTACCGATGAAGTTTCCTGTCGGCACCGGAAGTGACTTTAATTTAGCAAAAACTACAATTTTGACAGTTCGGTACAACTTTTTGAAAGCAAATATTATTTTTTTCAAATCTTATATGACTGAAAAGATGTGCCATGTAAAGGCGCACAAAATATCGGGCTCAGTTTTTTTAATTTCGATTTCGTTTTCAGGCAATTTGGATTAAAGGATGAAAAAAGGTGTCAAAATAAGCTATTTACAACCCATCCAGCGTCATCATATTAAAAAATATACCTTCGTAACATTCATAATCTCGTAGTAATAACCCATACGAAGAGAATGTATGTGAAAATTAATTTGTAATATGCGCAGTTGCCGAGAAATAGGCAATTTTGCATGAGTCACCTTTCACGTAATTTTGGCTGTAAAAGAATCAATAATTATTCGATTTTCAATTTTCTTTCGCCATTGGATGCCTAATGCCATAGTGGACTATGTCAAACCATTTTACCTCTTACGCTTCCACCGAAAATGACGTCATTTGCTCAAAACATAAATTTTAGCCCTCAAAAACAATATTTTATTCAAATGAGTCGTACTTGTTATTTGTTTCAAATTATGATATTTGATTCTATTGATCAAATAGAATGAACCCATATGATCATACAGATACCACAAAATGGTTTCTAACTTGTACGGTTGCAGAGAAATGGGCGATTTTCCCTAAGTCACTTTTCAAGGTTTTTGGTCTATAAAAGTGTCAGTTATTATTCGATTTTCATAAAATTTTCACCATATGATATCTTATATCATTCATGATTTCATAGAACTAATTTAACATTTTCAGTATCACCGGAAGTAATGTCATTTTGGCAAAAACTGTATTTTTAGCCTCCAAAACAGACATTTTTTTCAAATGAGTCTGATTTGTAATATATTTAAAATTATGATATTTGATTCCAATCAACAAATAGATTGAACCTATACGATCATATAGATACCAAAAAATAGTTTTTATCATGTGCGGTTGCCGAGAAATAGACGATGTGCTACAAGTCACTTTTCAAGGTTTTTGGTCTATAAAAGTGGCAATTCTTATTCGATTTACACACAATCTTCGCCATATGATGCCTTATGCCATTTCTGATTTCATAAAACTAATTGAACATTTTCATTATTCATTGAAATTTTGCCAGGATCACTTACAAGTAACATATATATAAAATGAATTGATATTGCTGGATTTGGTTGATTCTTCGTCCATTTTATTTGATGTTTACAATGCTTATGTGGAAACCTGTTTAATGGTTTCATTGGTATCGGAAGTGACATATGTTCAAGGGCAACATGGCACCGAAAGTAACGTGGCACCAGTGAAACCCGTCATTCCTGCATGCAGGTCTAGTTTAATTTTGTGTGGTTACGTTGGAACCTCCTAAGGGTATTTTGCGTGCAATACCAATTTGTATCAAATCTATTGTTGGTTGTTATAGCAATGGGGAATCAAATATATGCATGGTGCGGTTTCATCCCTATTCAACGGCAAATCTAAATTTCTCTTGGTCAATATGACAGCTGTATAAGAAATGAATTTTCAAAAATGTATTTATTGTATGATTTGGATCCGTATTTCGTCTAGTGGGGAACTCGCACTAGTAATCAACTAATAGAATCGCCATAAAAAAAGAAGAGGGTGGGGCCAATCTTATTACTGAATACATCAGTGATGTATTAGAATGTCATAGTTTCCTTTATTAGCCTAATTGGTGCAGAAAAGTGGGACCTAAAATCCATAATCCATTTCTCTTCAACAAATATCTTTCGAAATAATAATATTAGATGACATTATGAGTGACACGACGGCATCTGCCCGAGATTGCTTTTCAAATTGAAACATGTTTAATCTCAGTTATTTAAAAAAAAAATGTCTTTTCGCAACAAATATTGTGGTTTTTTGACCCATCTATTATCTAGGTATGTGCAATTATAAATAATCCCAAATTATGAAATATCAGTATTGTAGTCAAAGGGAAAGCAGTTTACAAATTATTATTTTTCTAAAATATGTAATGCTCAACTTGATAGAAATTATTTTCTCGGTAGTGCTTCTATTTATAGCAATCCTCTTTCTCTCTTTCCACCCCTTTTGAATAGCATTTTGATCTAAAATCGAGGAAGAGTGTTTAAATTTCTTCTGACTGGGCCTAGCAATAATCTAATGGGTCAGTTCCCTTTAATAGTGTTATTCAGACAAACTCTTGGGCTCTTTGTATCTATAAAGATTAAGACTTTGGGAATTTTTAAAAACATCTTATAGGCAAAGAAATGTCATTAAAGTCAATGGGGAGAGATTTACTAGTCTGAATCCAGATGGACTAAGACTAGTAATTATTTCCCCTTATTTCATGATGGCCGAATGTAGTGCGAGTTATAAATAGACAATTTTTCCCTTATTTTTTTTCTCCCCTCTTCCTGCATTTTTGGGTTGACTTTTTGGTCTAGAATTGGAGAAAAGGCATCAAATTTTCAATTTCATAGCAGTTTTGGGTAATACTGAGGATATTTCAGCGGAGGGATAGTGGGTGTAAAATGTCTTTCTGCGGAGCATAGAGTTATATATAGAAACATAACTCTATGCTGCGGAGCAATCATTGTGTCGGAAGTGAGATTTTTACACCAGTGAACTTCAAATCCCCGTAGCAAAAAATCTAAATGGTCAACCCCCTACAAATTTATGATGAGGAGATTGCCAAATGTGGTCTCCATTGTGCCTATAAAGATTGGAACCAACGGAATGTTGAGCAAAATGCTACAGCCTGTGATGTTACAGCCATTTAACATTGAAGTCAATGGACAAATAATTACTAGTCTGAGTCCTGATCCTATTATCAGAGTTATTCCCCTTGCACACAAACCAGCCTCGATCCCGCAATTATCAAGATGGAAGCCGTGTTATCGCGATCGGTGCAGATTTTTACGCCAACATGGTAAGTTTACGGCCAAATTTAGATTGTTTTTTTTTAAAAGGATGTATGTATTTGAATTGGAATACGTTTTCTAAAAAGATTTCGAGCTACAATCATATCCATCTTTGTCGATAGTCCTATACCATCTTAAAAGTGAGTGCCCTTGAAGCCGGTTTTTGAGAATGGGATGAATGCCCTTGCCAACTTCAACACTCGATTTGTTGAACCAGAATTGTAGCTCTAGAGCAGTGGTTCTCAACCTTTTCTTGCCCACGACACACCTTTGGACACATGAAGAAATAGCGAAACACCTGCCGCCTGGCTAAATATATAGTAAAATAAAAACATAGCAAGTCTTAGAATTAGATAGGGTGACCACCTTTGCTTGATCATTATTCAATAGCATAGCCATAGGCCTATTGCAGGACATCATTATCTTTTTAAAAAAGACTGAGGCAGTATGCATAACAATGTTGATGTAAAGTTACTTCACTTTTCGACATACCAACAATAGATAATCAAACTCTGAAATATTCATGTAAGCTTGGTTTGTATTCGTATGTTATATTATCATTATGATATGCCTATATCTATATATAGTATATATAATTACCACAAATTTTTTGGGATAAACAATACATAGCAACAATATATATTTAAGTCATATAATGTTCATATCGTATGCCAACATCATCTTGCATTTCAAGAAAGCAAACACAATTTCTTTTGTAGCTGTAAATAAATAAATTATTAATTTGCACGACATAACCGTTTGAAAGGGTGCGTGTAAATATCATGACGTTGAATGAAAGTTACAATCAAATGGCTGCCAAATTATCATCCAGGTACATTAATTGTTTATCGCTAAAATTAAATCATGCCAAACGTAATTGAATCGTATTGAGATTTTATCGCTGATGTTTAATCATGATTGAGATTTTACAAAAACTGAGTATTAAGGATGTTATGCTGGTTAAAGATGCATTAATTAAGAGCTAAATGAGCCTATTGCAGATCTTTCTTTTGACCTCAATGTTATATAAATAATTTATGCAGTATTTATTTACATACCATAATCAACTCTCTAGAACTTCGGATGGGTTTGATTTTCAACAGATTTATGATTTAATTTAAAAATGACAATCACCACTACATACACTGTTCTGTAAACGACTCCTCTCAGAATGAAGTAATTTTACTGACATTTTCAACATATTCTCTTTTCATTATCCATTTTTTAAACAATTATTGCCAGAACTGTCAGCTCTTTATCTAAACCTAACATAATGCATCTAATAACTTTCCCTGATTGATCACAATGTCATGCCATATTAATAATACAAGATACCTTTACACCATCATCTGTTATGCATCAATAGGTTATTTGAATTTTAATAATTCAGAGACAAGAAACTTGAGAAAGCGAATGCAATTGATACTCAATTAGATTAAGTGTATATAATACAGAGTAAAATAGAGAAACGGGCAATTCGATACATCTGTCATCGTCCAATATTTTTTGTCCCCCGCCTTTCGAAGAAAGTTGGGGGACTATTAAAATGGGTTCGTCCGTCTGTCTGTCTGTCCGTCTGTCTGTCCTTCTGTCTGTCCGTCTGTCTGTCCGTCACACTTTTTGGGACACAATAACTCTCTTCCTAATTGAGCTAGAATGTTCAAACTTGGTGTATGTGTTTATTAGGTCAATGCCTTGATGGAGTTCGAAGATGAGCATTTTCCGCTTAGGGTAAGCAGAGATAAGCAATTTTATTGGTTGATGCTTTGGGACACGATAACTTTAGTTCTAATTAAGTGAGATTGATGAAACTTGGTGTATAGTTTCATTATAGTAATACCTTGACTAAGTTCGATAATGAGCATTTTCTGCTCAGGGTAAGCAGAGCTATACGCAATTTGATTGGTCGAGAATTTGGAACACAATAACTCTCCTTCTAATTGAGTTAAAATGTTCAAACTTGGTGGATATGCTTATTAGGTCAATGCCTTGATGGAGTTGGAAGATGAGCATTTTCCGCTTAGGGTAAGCAGAGATAAGCAATTCGATTGGTTGATGCTTTGGGACACAATAACTTTAGTTCTAATTAAGTGAAAGTGATGAAACTTGGTGTATAGTTTCATTATAGTAATACCTTGACTAAGTTCGATAATGAGCATTTTCTGCTCAGGGTAAGCAGAGCTATACGCAATTTGATTGGTCGAGAATTTGGAACACAATAACTCTCCTTCTAATTGAGTTAAAATGTTCAAACTTGGTGGATATGCTTATTAGGTCAATGCCTTGATGGAGTTCGAAGATGAGCATTTTCCGCTTAGGGTAAGCAGAGATAAGCAATTTGATTGGTTGATGCTTTGGGACACGATAACTTTAGTTCTAATTAAGTGAAAGTGATGAAACTTGGTGTATAGTTTCATTATAGTAATACCTTGACTAAGTTCGATAATGAGCATTTTCTGCTCAGGGTAAGCAGAGCGATACGCAATTTGATTGGTCGAGACTTTGGAACACAATAACTCTCCTTCTAATTGAGTTAAAATGTTCAAACTTGGTGTATATGCTAATTAGGTCAATGCCTTGATGGAGTTCGAAGATGAGCATTTTCCGTTTAGGGTAAGCAGAGATAAGCAATTTGATTGGTTGATGCTTTGGGACACGATAACTTTAGTTCTAATTAAGTGAGAGTGATGAAACTTGGTGTATAGTTTCATTACAGTAATACCTTGACTAAGTTCGATAATGAGCATTTTCTGCTCAGGGTAAGCAGAGCGATACGCAATTTGATTGGTCGAGACTTTGGAACACAATAACTCTCCTTCTAATTGAGTTAAAATGTTCAAACTTGGTGTATATGCTTATTAGGTCAATGCCTTGATGGAGTTCAAAGATGAGCATTTTCCGCTTAGGGTAAGCAGAGATAAGCAATTTGATTGGTTGATGCTTTGGGACACGATAACTTTAGTTCTAATTAAGTGAGATTGATGAAACTTGGTGTATAGTTTCATTATAGTAATACCTTGACTAAGTTCGATAATGAGCATTTTCTGCTCAGGGTAAGCAGAGCTATACGCAATTTGATTGGTCGAGAATTTGGAACACAATAACTCTCCTTCTAATTGAGTTAAAATGTTCAAACTTGGTGGATATGCTTATTAGGTCAATGCCTTGATGGAGTTCGAAGATGAGCATTTTCCGCTTAGGGTAAGCAGAGATAAGCAATTTGATTGGTTGATGCTTTGGGACACGATAACTTTAGTTCTAATTAAGTGAGAGTGATGAAACTTGGTGTATAGTTTCATTACAGTAATACCTTGACTAAGATCGATAATGAGCATTTTCTGCTCAGGGTAAGCAGAGCGATAAGCAATTTGATTTGCCGAGACTTTGGAACACAATAACTCTCCTTCGAATTGAGTTAAAATGTTCAAAATTGGTGTGTATGCTTATTAGGTCAATGCCTTGATGGAGTTCGAAGATGAGCATTTTCTTCTTACGGTAGGCAGAGATAAGCAATTTTTGGACGACACTTCGTGTTCAGTTTGATTGGGCGATACGTTTGAAAAAAATAAATGTGCTATTAATTAATATGTGTCATCTATTTATTTTGGGATTTCGGCGGGGGACATCAGCCTCACTGTTGGCTTGTTTTTATAAATATTTATAAAATAGAACTGCATACCCTTCGGGCACGGCAAATGCCCCAGCTATTGTTCTGGGTTTATGTTATTCACCATGTAACAAATACTAGTATTTATTTAATTACTTTTATTGTCCCCCGCCTTTCGAAGAAAGTTGGGGGACTATTAAAATGGGTTCGTCCGTCCGTCTGTCTGTCTGTCTGTCTGTCCGTCTGTCCGTCACACTTTTTGGGACACAATAACTCTCTTCCTAATTGAGCTAGAATGTTCAAACTTGGTGTATGTGTTTATTAGGTCAATGCCTTGATGGAGTTCAAAGATATCATTTTCCGCTTAGGGTAAGCAGAGATAAGCAATTTGATTGGTTGATGCTTTGGGACACGATAACTTTAGTTCTAATTAAGTGTGAGTGATGAAACTTAGTGTATAGTTTCATTACAGTAATACCTTGACTAAGTTCGATAATGAGCATTTTCCGCTCAGGGTAAGCAGAGCAATTTGATTGGTCGAGACTTTGGAACACAATAACTCTCCTTCTAATTGAGTTAAAATGTTCAAACTTGGTGTATATGCTTATTAGGTCAATGCCTTGATGGAGTTCGGAGATGAGCATTTTCCGCTTAGGGTAAGCAGAGCGATACGCAATTTGATTGGTCGAGACTTTGGAACACAATAACTCTTCTTCTAATTGAGTAAAAATGTTCAAACTTGGTGTATATGCTTATAAGGTCAATGCCTTGATGGAGTTCGAAGATGAGCATTTTCCACTTAGGGTAAGCAGAGATAAGCAATTTGATTGGTTGATGCTTTGGGACACGATAACTTTAGTTCTAATTAAGTGAGAGTGATGAAACTTGGTGTATAGTTTCATTACAGTAATACCTTGACTAAGTTCGATAATGAGCATTTTCTGCTCAAGGTAAGCAGAGCGATACGCAATTTGATTGGTAGAGAGAAGTCGAGACTTTGGAACACAATAACTCTCCTTCTAATTGAGTTAAAATGTTCAAACTTGGTGTATATGCTTATTAGGTCAATGCCTTGATGGAGTTCGGAGATGAGCATTTTCCGCTTAGGGTAAGCAGAGCGATACGCAATTTGATTGGTCGATACTTTGGAACACAATAACTCTTCTTCTAATTGAGTTAAAATGTTCAAACTTGGTGTATGTGTTTATTAGGTCAATGCCTTGATGGATTTCGAAGATGAGCATTTTCCGCTTAGGGTAAGCAGAGATAAGCAATTTGATTGGTTGATACTTTGGGACAAGATAACTTAGGTTCATCTTGATTGATGATTTTTATGCCAATACAATGACTGCATTCTCATTTAGTAATCGATTCGACAGTAACAGTGTATAGAAACGATTGACTTGGACACGAGGGCCCTTTCCCTTGGCCAGAGGGTCCCTTTTGTCTGCCTTTAGGGGCGCCCTAACTAGGGTACATTTTCATTTTTCTCTTCGGTTTTAGCATTTTTATACGCCCACATGGAAATGTGGTCGTATATTGCCGTCGCCCCTGTCCGTCCGTCTGTCCGTCCGTCCGTCCGTCCGTCCATCGTCCACAATTTCTTGTGAACGCTCTAGAGGCTAAAGTTAATATCCGATTGACTTTAGATTTATACACAGTATTTAAGGTCATGAGACGAAGAAGCCTATTGATTTTCAGCGATATCCGATAATTACTACCAGAGTTATGACCCTTGATCACTTTGAAAAATCTTGTGAACGCTCTAGAGGCTAAAGTTAATATCCGATTGACTTTAAATTTATACACAGTGTTTAAGGGCATGAGACGAAGAAGCCTATCGATTTTCGGTGCTATCCAATAATTACTACCAGAGTTATGGCCCTTGATCACTTTGAAAAATCTTGTTAACGCTCTAGAGGCTAAAGTTAATATCCGATTGACTTTAGATTTATACACAGTGTTTAAGGTCATGATATGAAGAAGCCTGTTGATTTTCAGCAATATCCGATAATTCCTGCCCGAGTTATGACCCTTGATCACTTTGAAAAATCTTGTGAACGCTCTAAAGGCTAAAGTTAATATCCCATTGAATTTAAATTTATACACGGTGTTTAAAGTCATGATACAAAGAAGCCTATTGATTTTCAGCAATATCCGATAATTACTGTCAGAGTTATGACCCTTGATCACTTTGAAAAATCTAAAGTTAATATTCGATTGACTTTAAATTTATACACACTATTTACGGTCATGATACAAAATAGCCTCTTTATTTTCAGCGATATCCGATAATGACTGCCAGAGTTATGATCCTTGATCACTTTGAAAAACCCTGTGAATGCTCCAAAGGCTAAAGTTAATATCCGATTGACTTTAAATTTGTACACAGTATTTAGGGTCATGAGACGAAGAAGCCTATTTGATTTTCAGTGATATCTGATAATTTCTGGCACTTGATCACTTTGAAATATCTTGGGGACAAAGGCCTTGAGACAAACCATCAAAACTATTCTAATCATTTCTGATAATTATTTAATGGGCTATTACTCGTAATAAGATTATCATGTGTTGTAAATGTTCTCCTTACTGATAAAAGAAACAATATGCGACAACCCTTGTTGACTGCCCGGACGACTTAGCTGTTGTGGGCGTATGTTTCGTTGCCTGGCAACCTATCTTTCTTTATAAAACACTTTTGGATGACACTTCGTGTACAGTTTGATTGCTCGATACATTGAAAAAAATAAATGTGCAATTAATTAATATGTGTCTTCTATTTATTTTGGGATTTCGGCGGGGGACATCAGCCTCACTGTTGGCTTGTTGTTCTTTAGGTAAGAGGTGTGTGTGTGTGGGGGGGGGAATCGGTTAACCTTGTTGTTTTTCTCCTGGTCGAGCGGCCTAAAATCCCATTTTTATACGCCCACATTTTCATGTGGACGTATATTGTCGTCGCCCCTGTTCGTCCGTCCGTCCGTCCACAATTGTTTGTGAACAGTCTACAGGTCACAATTTTTATCCGATTTCAATGAAACTTAAAATATAGGTTTATCACCCTAAGATCTCGGTTCCTTTCGATATTGGCATGTATCGGACGGTAACTTCATGGGTTATGGCCCCTGATTGTACGAAAAATCACGTTTTTTAGCTTGTGAACAGTGTAGAGGTCACAATTTTGAACCGATTTGGATGAAACTTGAAATGCATGTTTATAAAACAAAGATCTTGGTTCCTTTCGATATTTGCGCCAATTGGATTGTAACTTCCTGAATTATGGCCCCTGATTGTCCGAAAAATCGCCCTTTTTAGCTTGTGGTCCCTCTGGAGGTCAAAATTGTTATCCGATTTAAAAAACCGTTTGATTATATCACCGTTCGATGGTTATGAAGGTTGAATTCGCATTTCGTGAAAATCGGACCAAAATTGACGGACAAAATGGCCGCCATTTGTACGCGAATAGTGTGAAAATATGTTTTATCAAGGTTGTGAACAGTGTAGAGGTCACAATTTTGAACTGATTTGGATGAAACTTGAAATGCATGTTTATAACCCAAAGATCTTGTTTCATTTCGATATTTGCGCCAATCGGATCGTAACTTCCTGAATTATGGCCCCTGATTGTCCGAAAAATCGCCTTTTTTAGCTTGTGGTCTCTCTGGAGGTCAAAATTGTTATCCGATTTAAAAAAACGTTTGATTATATCACCGTTACATGGTAATGAAGGTTGATTTCAAATTTTGTGAAAATCGGACCAAAATTGACGGACAAAATGGCCACCGTTTGTACGCGAATAGTGTGAAAATATGTTATATCAAGGTTGTGGACCTTATACAGGTCACAATTTTGAACCAATTTTGATGAAACTTGACATGTATGTTTATAACCCAAAGATCTTGGTTCCTTTCGATATTTGCGCCCCCTCGGATCGTAAATTACTGAATTATGGCCCCTGATTGTCCAAAAAAATCGCCCTTATTAGCTTGTGGTCCCTCTGGAGGTCATAATTGTTATGCGATTAAAAAAAAAAGTTTGATTATATCACCATTTCATGGTTATGAAGGTTGAGCATAAATTTTGTGAAAATCGGACCAAAATTGACGGACAAAATGGCCGCCGTTTGTATGCGAATAGTGTGAAAATATCTTATATAAAGGTTGTGGACCTTATAGAGGTCACAATTTTGAACCGATTTTGATGAAACTTGACATGTATGTTTATAACCCAAAGATCTTGGTTCCTTTCGATATTTGCGCCCATTGGATCATATCTTCCTGAATTACGTCCCCGGATTGTCTGAAAAATCAATTTTGTTCGCTTTTGGTCCCTCTGGAGGTCAAAATTATTATCCGATTTAAAAAAACGTTTAACTATATCATCGTTACATGGTAATGAAGAGAGAGTTTGAATTACGTGAAAATCGGACTAGAATTGACGGACAAAATGGCCGCCATTTGTACACGAATAGTGTGAAAATATGTTATATCAAGGTTGTGGACCCTATAGAGGTCACAATTTTGAATCGATTTTGATGAAACTTGACATGTATGTTTTTAACCCAAAGATCTTGGTTCCTTTCGATATTTGCGCCCATCGGGTCATTACTCCTGAATTATGCTTGTTGTGCCTCTGGAGGTCACAACTATTATCTGATTTAAAAAAAAAAAACGTTTGATTATAAAAACCAAACAAATTCTAATGATTTTCTGATAATTCCTTAATATGCAACAACTCTTGTTGACTGCCCGGACGATTTGGCTGCTGTGTGGGCGTATGTTTCGTTGCCTGGCAACCTATTTTTCTTTTTCTCTTTCCCTTTTCTCTCTCTCCCTTGACTGTTTTGAGTTTTAAATGGCCCACTGACAATGATTGACTTTGGTTGTTTATTCCAAAGAAAAGGTCTAGCGTAGGACAAAGCATGTTTTCCAAATTGTAAAATAATAGTTGGAGGTTTTAGAAGATGTATGTTTTTACAAAATTTATTCAATTATAAAATGTGGATTAATTATATTCATTTAATTTTATTTTCTTTGTGTGGTGTCAGTCGTGATGTTGTCGGTTGTGCTGGTGGTTGTAGTTCTAATGCAAGACAGGGGGTGGGGTGTCAATGTTATATAAATTATATTCGTTAATTTCTGTCTTGGTTGTGTGCAATATTTTCCAATTCTTATGTTTATTACATATATATAAATGTAAATGAAATAGGGGTTTAACTCCCGACTGGGCTCACGAAGAGGTGCATACGCCATATTGTGTCCTATGAGGGAAGGTGCTACGGTCTACTCTTATATTAAATTCCAACTGCCAAGTATTTTTTGTATGTCTCCTCCAAATGAGTATACGTTATCCAAGGCCCTCTGTGTTGCAACAGTGGCAAGGGGAACCGCACCGGTGGATTTCGGTGGATTTTCAGTATGATGTACAGGGAAAGGTCATCTACAATTGCAAGTTGGTACCAAAAGACCTTCTAAAGGAATTTGTGGTGGGTCTTTCAGTATTTTCACTAAACTAATTCTCAAATAGACTATCGCAAGACTAGCTTCACTCATATTACTGTAATAGAAATCGTCCATGTGAGGAATTGCCAGACATTTTCACTGATATTCGGGACGCGGGACATGGAAACATTTTGCGGGACTGTCCCGGGAAATGCGGGACGGGTGGTCACCCTAGTCTTAGATGACTTACACAGTTACAATCGTAGACACAGACTAGTCATAGACACATCGACTACACGGCTATGAATACCCCTTAGGATCATGTGGTTTTTCATATTTTCTTAAGTGTGCCGTTCAAAATTTCATGGCACACTTGGGAAGTTTTTGCGGCACACCAGTTGAGAACTACTGCTCTAGAGCTTGCTAGTTTCATACATACATGTATTCATTGTAACTTAGTCACAGCTTTTTAAATAGTCACCTTGTGACCTTGGGGTTAAAACTAGATAAACGCTACCTAAAGTTAGGGTGCCGGTAATCAACTCACTTAGACCAACTCGGACCAAAGACCACGCGCCATCACACGGACTGAGAGTGAGAATGAAATTGTATACTGTGAGACACAGAAGACTGCTCCAGACAAAGACGGAAGGCCAGTTGCACTTTGCACTGCACCAAGACAGAAGATCGGTCACACTAAGATAGAAGATCACTCTGCTTGACCATTATCTGCATGGCCAAAGACCACTTGGATCAAATTAATAAAATAAAAAAACTAAGCTCAGATCGAAACAGGACCACTCTGCTGACCAAATTAAAATAAAAGACTACACAACATAACAATATTTATATTAAATCAATGAATTTAGTTGAAATAGACCAGCTGGGAACAGGTAAGAAAATATTGACATGAAATATTAATAATGCCCAAAGACTAGTCTTTTCAAAAGTACAAGTACTACTAAGTTTTGTTAATTGAATTTTTTTCTGTGCTTCATGATGAGATAATAACACAGGTAAGTTGAAAACAAATGTGTTAAAACAAACACAATTATTCATTTATGCAACACTTTACTATGAAACCCAAACTTTGATCCCAGCGGTCTTGTCTGTTGTAGTCTTGGTCTGAGTATCGGTCTTCTGTCTTGGTCTGAGTGGTCTACTGTCTTGGTCCAAGTGGTCTATCAACTGGTGACTGGTCCAAGTGGTCTTTGATCGTACATATGTGTATAGTTGATTACTTTTTATACGCCCACATTTTCATGTGGACGTATTATGTCGTCGCCCCTGTCCGTCCACAATTTGTTTGTGGACTCTCTACAGGTCACAATTCTTATCCGATTTTGATGAAAAGTCACATTTCTAGGTTGTGTACCGTCACACCATAATCATTGTCGGCTTCGAATTTCATGAATATCAGACTGGAAATGACCAACTAAATGGCTGCTCCCAATACAGTATGAAATACAGGACTTAATGATGTAGGAAAAATCACTTTCGGTATTGCTTGTTCTCTATCCATCTCTCGAAAATGTGGACGTATCCTGCCTGGCAGTGCCAGCCTATCTTTTCCCTCTTGTCTTGATCACTCTGGTCCTAGTCTATAACAATAGTCTAGATTCGGTGTACATATTTCCGTCAATATGTACATTGGTCATTCTGATGTGGATATTACCACAGCTATAAGAACATAGAGAAAACCGTTGAGATAAGTAATGGGTTTGTGTTTAGCTATGATGTTGTTACATACTACGCCAATGGATCTGTAAATTTGGAGTATGAATAAATTAGAAAAATTTCAATTACCTTACTGCAAAAGCACATGGATGGTGTATATGTCTATTTGGAAATCAATTTCCATCCAGAAAAATTGTCAAGCTCTGGCATGTAAAATTTTGAAAATCACAGTCTGTTCTGTTGTAATCATTTGGTACAGTATACATGTATCCATGCCACACATTTTTGTGTACATTACTATTAAAGGGAGGTAACTTATATTTATACAGGCTGATCATATTGGCTGGCTAAAATTAATGTTACCAGACAGGTAGGTACATGTATATCTATCAACAATATTCTGTTGATATCATAATTCATCCTATTATATAATTGAAAACACCTCTTTAGATTTTTTTAAAAATTTTGTTTCAGCACCCACGTGCGTGGCATGGCTACACTAAAAGACAGTAAGTATCTATGAACCCATTTGGTAATATTTTTGGTGCTCTGTGGATATGTCTTGTTCAGAATAATGTCTAGCTTATGGACAACACAGAATGTGGAATGAAACTTATCTTTAGATAAGTGCTAATTTCCACCAGTTATTTACAGCAAATACAGTACAAACTAAGTAATATTATAAGGAATCTCAAATCTAGTTATCAAATCATAATCTGCCGCAATCACCAGTCCAATTAATTTTATTTTTTGTTTATCGGGTTTTTTTTTTCTTCAGTTCGTATCAGATTGAAATCTGTTACCAACATCCAAAAAATTACAAAATCCATGAAGATGGTGTCAGCTGCCAAATATGCCCGGGCTGAACGTGAACTTCGACCTGCTAGACCATATGGCAAGGGAACACAATGTGAGTATGTTATAAAGCGTCTTCTTGCTCCTCTTATGGGTGTTTGTTTATGAATTATTTGTGGTGTGGTCCTGCTGCACTTGCTATTACTACAAGTGATATAATTCAACAATTATCGTGCTGAAAAGACAATGGATACTGTACAGAACAAGTGCATGTAAAATAGCCCATGTTGTTAGTTACGGTTTACATATATAGAAAACCTTGTCTCTGTACACTATGTAGAATTCTGATATCTATATTTTTACATCTTCAATAGAAAGCTTGATCTCGCTTTAATTACATCTTATCAAGGCCTTCACAAAATACCCTGTATATTTCGGCATTAATTTCAATACAAACCCAGCTTGTGAGCTTATAACTATCAGATTCTATGATCGTCGCGAATACAAATTCTCAAATGAAATGGGGTTTAATTTCCTACTCTTCTGCAACTCACCTGGCCTAATGGAAGACGGGCATAAGCTTTTATTCGAGAATGTCTATCTGTGATAAATGGAGTTGCAAACTTCAAGGATCATTCAATGTCAAAGTTTCTGTGGAGGTTGCTATGTCACAATTGTAAAGTAATCTAGCAACGACCAGATGTTGTAAAAACTGCAGTCTTTGTTTCAGGAATATGATATTTTCATAAATAAAAGTATTGTCTTATCATAGAAAGACTACGTATGCAGATTTTTTTTATACAACTTTCTATATTTTAGCCTTTTACGATCGGGCAGAGGTTACACAAGATGACAGTAAACCCAACCATTTGATTGTGTCGATGACATCTGACCGTGGTTTGTGTGGTGGTATCCATTCAAATGTTGTTAAAGCTGTGAAAGCAGAAATCGCAGAAAAGAAAGCGGGTGTTAACTTTAAGATAATTTGTATAGGCGATAAAACAAAACTTGTTTTACAAAGGTATCCATCCATCTTTACTATCACTCCAATAAATGTTACAAATTACCTTTTTATCAGCAAATTATAATTTATAATATAGATCATACTTTATTAATAATATTACCTACAAAGAAGTTTTGTTTTTGACTTTAGTTCTAGAAATGGCGGGAGAATGTCACGGGATTGCCACTGTTTACAGAAGGGTCATTGAGCTCTTCGCTTTGATGTTTCATTAATTGCTGCATGAACCAATGACATCGTGCTGATCACTCTAGGAATTACATCGTCATCAGCATATGACATATATTCTGGAGTCGTCATCGTTTCTGGAATTCCACCAGGGGTGATATGGTAGACAAAATAGATGGAGTGTATTTGTGATTGCGTAGGAAGTGTGAAACAATTTTATTAGTATTTACTGCAAAATGCAGCATTCGTGTTTGATTTCCGAGGTAAAATAATACCATGCGTTTTTCGACTAATAAAGACAAATATCTACATAGATTAGGATGCCATTTGTGACATTTTTAATGTGTAATAGTTTTATATCCACCACTATCGGTAATTTATATATCGATGTCAATATCTGATATTGGTAAAACCGATAGGTGCCTTATCGGACCATCACTAATAACAAGGCGCCATAATTAGACTAGATAATCTGCTACATCCAACACAACGCATTGCAAAACATTTCATAACGAACTGCAGTTGTGATAACCAAAACATTTCATAACGAACTGTAGTTGTGATAACCATCTAGACTGTCAGTTGGCGTGTCTAATATTATATATTACTTTTTCAGATTGTATAATCAGAATATGTTCTATTCTTTTAACAATGTTGGTAAAACTCCACCCACATTTGCTGATGCTAGTTTCATCGCAAAAACAATCATGGAATCTGGATACAAGTATGACTTTGGAACAATGTATTTCAACGTTTTCAAGTAAGATTTATTTTTATTATTTTTTTTACAAGAGGTTCTGGTTGCTTTATCTCTTTGTCTGAAAAAATTGATATTGTCTTTTCTAATTGTTTTCCACCATTCGAACAAAGCTGGGGACTATTAAAATCGGCCTGTCTGTCACCTCCAGATTTTTAAAATGGAATAGATTATAGTAACTGTCGGATACTTCAGTAAAAAAAATGACCCCACATTCTCTACTGCTACTGGTTTTATGTGGCTTGCTTTTAGACATAGTGTGTTTTCCTCATGTGAAATAAAGAGAATGTTCTAATTGGTGTTTATATCTTTTATTCCAGGAGTGTTGTTTCATATAACACAACAGCTCAACCAATATTTTCGGAAGAGTCTGTAGCTACTGCAGAGAAATTAACATTGTATGACAGTATAGATGAAGATGTTTTAAAAAGCTACAATGAATTTGCTTTAGCTAGCCTCGTTTATTATGGTTTAAAGGAAGGTGCTTGTAGTGAACAGAGCAGTAGAATGACTGCCATGGAGGGAGCCAGTAAGAATGCAGGTATGTTTTACACTCAAAAAATAAAAATCTTCTACCTTGCACAGCCTCAACATCCATCAAGAAATAAAAAAAAATCAGATTTCAAGTGACAATTTCTTGGGGTTTTATTTTGTCTAATATCCTGTTGCATTGAATTTCTAACTGACAGGAAAACTGCCAATATAAAATGTATTTTTATATGCCCACACAATAGAGTTAATATTTCTAGATTGATCCTAGATCCAAATTGAATTTGGTCACAGTACTTTGGGATAAGCTACAGTTAAGACATAGCTGCGGTGTGCATGTATTTGTGTTGGCTATTGTCTCCTAATTCTATTGGTGTTAAAGGTTAGGGTTATATTCAAATTGCCTTTTTCCCCAAGTAGTTCATATATCTGCAATTTTTGTTTTATTGTTGTACTTTTAGACTTTCATTTTCCTTGACAACTTAATATAATCTTGTTTCAGGGGAAATGATTGACAAACTACAGATGACTTACAACAGAACTCGACAAGCCGTCATTACTAGAGAACTTATTGAAATTATTTCTGGTGCTGCTGCTCTTTAATGTATCAAGATATATATATATATGGTGGATAATTATGTCTAGTAATTTAGTCTAGATTGTCACACAGAAGAAGAATATACTAGACTTAAAAGAGTGCTCTGTACAAAAACTATTAATTATAAATTTAGAAAATTAAAAAAAAGAAATGTTGAAATTGGAAAATAAAAAGAGAAAAGTTGCAAGTTGTTTTGGTTTGTTGTTTAAGTGGCATTTAGTAACTGGATGAGGATAACACATGACACAGTTATATGGAATACAGGGTACTTTAAGAATTTATTTCAGGGACGTCTCAATTAGTGAAGCATAATGATTAAATGATATAATAAGTGAAATATTTGAAGAGTGAATATACATAAACCTTTCCTAAAACCACTCATATTTTAAACACATTAAATAATTATAAACACTAGTATAAAGCATGTAAACAAAAGCCATATGAGAAATATGAATATTTTAGATTAACAACAATTTTCGAATATTTATAGAGCATTTAGGAAAAAATATATACGAGCATCAACACATATCAAAAAAATGCATCTTAAGTCTTAAAAAAGAATAGTGTTTATTTAATAAGATTATCATATGCTCTTGGAATGAATAGGCCAGGATCACGGTTGAGTTCCGGCTGGTGCCTTTTTATGTTAATGGCTTCTAACAGTTTCCTTGTCTTTTTGTTGTGTTGGTTGGTTGTCAGTGTCTTGATTTCATCCCAATAAATTTTGTGACGACCATTGTTGCTGAGATGTTGGGCTATTGCAGAAGTATTGTTGGTTGCTAGGGATTGGTGTTCTTTAATACGGGCATTTAACGGGCGTTTCGTTTCTCCTATATAACTGCTGCCGCACGTACAAGAAACTTGGTAGACACATCCTTTAGGTTGTTGTGGGTTGGTTGGGTTCATTTTTCCATTGGCTCGCAGTAGGTCTTTCAAGGTACTGTTACTGGAAAAGATTGACTCGATACCTGCTTGTTTCAGGATCCTTCTTATGTGGTAGGATGAACTGCCGTTAAATGGTATGCTAACACGAATGGGTGAAGGTTCTGTTCTTGCTGTCTTAATACCGGAGTTTCTGGACATTATGGTGGAATTAATGGTTGTATTAATTAACTGTTTGGGGTATTGGTTAAAGGTGGAAAAGACTTGCTTGAGGTGTTCAATTTCTTGCTGTAGGAGATCATGGTCACAGATATTGAGGGCGCGGTTTGTGAGCGTTTTGATGATGGCTTTCTTAGTTTGGGATGGATGGTTGGATTTGTAATGGAGATACTGGTCAGTGTGGGTCGGTGTCCTGTAAACTGAAGTACGGAGAGCGTTGTTGTTTCTTTCGACATTGACATCTCAAAAGGGGAGGCAATTTTCTGTTTCCAATTCCATCGTGAACTTTATTTCATTATGCTGTGTATTCAAGTGGTTTAATAGGGCATGTGGGTCGTCTCCATCGTTTAACATGACGAAAGTGTCATCTACTCGCCTATACCAACAAATAGGTTTGATGATCGATGAATTAAGAGCATGTTTTTCAAAGGTTGTGTGGCCGAAATGCAGTTTTGGACTAGGTCTATGATGCTGTCAGTGGTGAGGCTGGTGATCAGAGGGATTGGTATTTCTTCAATGCACTTGCGTAGGCTGTTAATGGCTTCCTTTCTGGGTACATTCGTGAAGAGGTCAACCACATCGTAGGAGACGAGTATCCCTGGATTCCTGCTGCAAAATTCTTTAGAGTCCAGAATGTAAGAATCTGCAGTTTTGGCTAATGGTGATAGTAATTTGGATAGGTACGGTGCTGTTTTGTAGTAGACCGAGTCTCTGGAACATACAAGTAGTCTGGCTTTGGGCGGGTTTTTGTGAATTTTGATGTTGGCTCTGACATACGGTGGATGGGGGTGAGTCGTTTTGAGTTGGTAGAAGAGCTGGTTTGAAATCTGATTCTGATCTTTGCTTGATAAAGACGGTAGAACCCCCGTCGAAACGTCGCTGAAATAAATTCTTTATGTAACTTGTATTCCATATAATTGTGTCATGTGTTGTTTTGTTTTAATAACTTATTTGATATAATTTCATTAAGGGATATTTGAATTAGTTTTTAATGTTGAATTGAATAACATAACTATCAATATGTGCTATATGGATAAGTTACAATAATTGGTACCTGTTGGGGTGATAAAGTTCAGATAAGAAACACTAAAGAAGGGTGTAAAGGAGATTGACCTTTATCTCTAAGCATGGAATATATTTAAGTATTAAATGCCTTCAAATTAAATTTAATTTCGTGGATCAAAGATGTCTTAAAAACTGATATGTACCGCATTTTATGTCTGGATTCTGGAAAAATTTGAAGAAGTACTTTGGCCAATGGTAGGGTGGTTTGTCCAATATTGTCATGGTTCACAGCGGTTGTAGACTGGTCAGAGACTATGCCCCCCCCCCCCACATTGAAATGAGCCACGGTGCAGACATGAACATATGTATTTTATATGTGTACACATAATTTAATATAATAACCGTTTTGTAAAAGATCTGAGATGCAACACAATGTCCTGTTATTGTATTTTATTTGATATTAGAAATATCTTTGTGAATTTACCTCCCTATGCTCAAATTGTACTGCTTTGGGTTGTGGAATGCATGGTTCACGGTGCGGACAAAAGTAATGTGACTGGGAGAATTACAGGGCCAAACCAAGACACCCATACAAAACACGTCATATAATAACTGGACAGGCTGTGTCTTCATCTATTCAATCCACAAAAAAACCAAAACATTCAGGCTTGCATATTTTTACGAAGTTATTCCCGAGATTCACTTGTATTTATGACTGGCCATTCAATTCCTTAATCCTACAACATAGCGCCCGGATTCCGAAACGTACATTATCCCCCACACACAATAAACAAAACAAAAAATACAAACAGACGGCTTTATATAATTCATGGATGCCTCAATGTTATAAATGTAAGCAAAAACTAAATTTTTGAAATTTACAAACTTTTATTAAATCAACAAACAACACTGTCATACAACACATGTAATAACCATATCGTCATTCTTGTGGAATTATATTCGCAATTAGGTAGATCATATATGGTGTTTTAAATAATATATCCACTTGTTTTTGAACAATTGCTTTCTAGACGAGTGGTGGTTTTGTACGGTTTTTTAATGCCAAATACAGATTCAGTCGACTTAGATGTAACTGTGTTGGGGTTTTTAAATGCCCGGTTTAGATTGAAGTTAACCCACAACTCGTATAAAGGTAAACTGTAACATTGTGATGAACAGCGTCAGGTGATATGACTTTGGTATGTTTTTATTTGAAACTTTGTTTTCAACATACACATGAACAATAATTAATTACACAAAAATATAAATGATAATAAATTACTCAGAATCTTGTTTTTGTTGATTTTAGAGGAGTAACATGTACAGCAAACATACAGTGGTTATCAATGTATACAAGCGTTGTAATTTGTTCTGTATTTGAGCGCTTAGTGATAATGGGGAACTGACGTGTTATTGAATGGAACAACCCCAACAGCATTTCTGTGGGTAATCCGGCGCAAAAACTTTTTTCTCAAATCCATACACAAAATAATTTGCATCGTTATCCTTCCACTTGTAGTATGCTTGTGTTACAGGAATTATTCTAACCTTATGTCTCTGTTTAAAAATAAAAAAAAAAATAAAACATAAATTGGCGTATTTCAGCTGTATGAATTCGTCAGAGAAGCATTTAAATGAAACAACCAACATCTTTAGAATTAATTGTAGAAATGAATTGATGTAATAAAACTACATTTTTGAAGAGGACGGCAAGATGCATTAACGTGCATGATACTTTAATATTAAAAGACGTAACCATTTCTACTCTTCAACCAGAAGAGTGCCAGATAAATTACAGGGGAATTAGATAAAGAGCTGACAGTTCTCGGTATAATAGATAATAAATATATGATGGTAACAGAATATGCTGAATATTTCAGTCAGATTTCTTCACTCATACGTAGAATTATCCATCACAAAATGTATTCAAATCCACTCAATATTGCAGGCTAACGGTTGATTACGATTTGGATAAGTTAATTAATGTCTGGTTAATAATTTAGATAACATTCAGGCCTGAAGTAAGACATACAATATGCAGATTTAGCTCTTCCATAATGCATTTTTATACGCCCACATTTTCATGTGGACGTATTATGTCGTCGCCCCTGTCCGTCCGGACGTCCGTCCGTCCACAATTTGTTTGTGGACTCTCTACAGGTCACAATTCTTATCCGATTTTGACGAAACTTGAAATATAGGTTTATCCCCATAAGATCTCGGTTCCTTTCGATATTGGCATGTATCGGATCAAAACTTCATGGATTATGGCCCCTGATTGTACGAAAAATCACGTTTTTAGCTTGTGGACCCTATAGAGGTCACAATTTTGAACCGATTTTGATGAAACTTGACATGCATGTTTGTAACCCAAAGATCTTGGTTCCTTTCGATATTTGCGGCTATCGGAATGTAATTTCCTGAATTATGGCCCCTGATTGTCCGAAAAATCACCCTTTTTAGCTTGTGGTCCCTCTGGATGTCACAATTATTATTCGATTTAAAAAACCGTTTGATTATATCACCGTTACACCCTAAGGAAGGTTGAGTTCGAATTTCGGGAAAATCGGACGAAAATTGCCATACAAAATGGCCGCCGTTTGTACGCGAATACTGTTAAAAAATGGTATATCAAGGTTGTGGACCCTGTGGAGGTCACAATTTTGATTCGATTTTGATGAAACTTCAAATTCATGGTTATAACCCAAAGATCTTGCTTCCTTTCGATATTTGCGCATATCGGATCGTAACTTCCTGAATTATGGCCCCTGATTATACACAAAATCGCCTTTTTTTTAGCTTGGAGGTCACAATTATTATTCGATTTAAAAAAAACGTTTGATTATATCACCGTTACACCCTAAGGAAGGTTGAGTTCGAATTTCGGGAAAATCGGACGAAAATTGCCATACAAAATGGCCGCCGTTTGTACGCGAATACTGTTAATAAATGGTATATCAAGGTTGTGGACCCTGTGGAGGTCACAATTTTGATTCGATTTTGATGAAACTTGAAATTCATGGTTATAACCCAAAGATCTTGCTTCCTTTCGATATTTGCGCATATCGGATCGTAACTTCCTGAATTATGGCCCCTGATTATACGCAAAATTGCCTTTTTTTAGCTTGGAGGTCACAATTATTATCCGATTTAAAAAAACGTTTGATTATATTACCGTTACACCGTAAGGAAGGTTGAGTTTGAATTTCGGGAAAATCAGACCAAAATTGCCACACAAAATGGCCGCCGTTTGTACGCGAATACTGTTAACAAATGGTATATCAAGGTTGTGGACGTTGTAAAGGTCACAATTTTAATTCGATTTTGATGAAACTTGAAATTCATGGTTATAACCCAAAGATCTTGGTTCTTTTCGATATTTGCGCATATCGGATCGTAACTTCCTGAATAATGGCCCCCGGTTATACGCAAAATCCCCCTTTCTTTTGCTTGTGGTCCCTCTGGAGGTCACAATTATTATCCAATTTAAAAAAACGTTTGATTATATCACCGTTACACTGTAAGGAAGGTTGAGTTTGAATTTCGGGAAAATCGGACCAAAATTGACAGACAAAATGGTCGCCGTTTGTATGCGAATACTGTTAAAAAAATGATATATCATGATTGTGGATCCTGTATAGGTCACAATTTTAATTCGATTTTGATGAGGATGGTTGAGTTCTAATTTCGTGAAAATCGTACCAAAATTGCCGGACGAAATGGTCGCCGTTTGTACGCGAATAGTGTAAAAATATGGTATATCATGGTTGTGGACTCTCTACAGGTCACAATTCTTATCCGATTTTGATGAAAAGTCACATTTCTAGGTTGTGTACCGTCACACCATAATCATTGTCGGTTTCGAATTTCATTACTATCAGACTGGAACTGACCAACTAAATGGCTGCTCCCAATACAGTATGAAATACAGGACTTAAAGATGTAGGAAAAATCACTTTCGGTATTGCTTGTTTTCTGTCCATCTCTAGAAAATGTGGGCGTATCCTGCCTGGCAGTGCCAGCCTATCTTTAAGGTGTTGGATCGCCGAATGGTCAGCGTGCGCGCGCTGTATCATACGGCTTGTCATTGAGTCAACTGGCGTGGTTTCGAATCCCCGGTTGTACTTGGCAAGGAGTAGGGTTGTCTGTCCAACCTCGTGGGTTTTCTCCGGGCACTCTGATTGCCTCCCACTGCTAAAGACCCCTACGCGCAAGCGAATTATTGAAATAAAATTAAAACCATATGTTAGTCCCGAAATGGTCTAGTTTGTCTGAGTGGACCTTAAACCCCATCTCTCTCTCTCTCTCTCTCTCTCTCTCTCTCTCTCTCTCTCTCTCTCCTCCGGTTTCCTCCCATTGCTAAAAGACCCTTACGCACAAGCGAATTACTGGAATAAAAATTAAACCATATGTTAGTCCCGAAATGACAAAGTTTGTGTCGAGTGGACGTTAAACCACATTTTTTTCTCTCTCATTTCTAAGATAAAAGGTTATGGACATGGAATGAAATGAGGTTTAGCTTCCTACTTTTCTGCGCCGTCTGAGCTAATGAAGACGAACAGTCGATCTGTACAGTCTTCAAGGAGGGATATTTTCCGACTCAAACTGTCAAGGGCTATTTTTTACGTACACGCCAGTGTGTACAAGGCACTTCGGATTTTCGTGCCATCCGAACGAATAGTCACGTTTCCTTGTCGGGCTCTGCATCATTGACTTTGAAGGGAAACCGCACCGGAAGTACCCAAGCAATTTTCTCCGCCAACTTGGGATCTCTTCATTAGCGAGCCACCATCTCACTCACTAGAGACCGTGCCTACCAGGTTATTGAAGTACCTTAGTAATGGCTGCTGCTTAACTCAATTGAATATGTAAGGTGAATATTAAGACCCCACAGTAAATATGTTCCCAGAACTAATACAACCCCAAAATACCTGCATTAAAATACGTTCATTTGCATAGCTAGAAGCATGTTTAGTTACAAGGTTCTTTGACGCCATGTTTACTTCCTGGTCTGGAAAATGAACAATCGGCCATACCTGAAATAAAACAGAAATTAGATTTACTGCACAACTTTTACATTTCCAGGCAAATTTTTACTGCACAATATTGCGCGATTCTTTGAACGAAAGAGCGACCATGCTTGGGCCAGACTGAAGATTCACGGCGCAAAGTTGTAGTCAATTTGCCCTACGATTGAAGTATACATAACTGTGTTGTAATATACAATGTATGAACAATACACGCCATAGAAACAGTTTGGATATACATGTATAAATTTATTGATACCTACCCTAGGAACTGTTTCTTCAAACGAAATTTGTCCTGAAACACCACGGATTAGTTCATCTGGTAATGCTGTTCTTTCTACAATATGATCCTCCAAATGATTAGTCCTATAAAATAAGTTTATCCATGCACAATCATATTCCCTAATTTCAGTTAGTTTCACATTCGGTAAGCGAATTATATAATAATATGCCATTCCGACATTATATAAAGGTTTTAATGTCACCGACAAATATTACGTTATCTTCCTGTAATTCAACTACTAAGAGGATGCCACGGTTTCTTAATTCAAAATACTGAACTGATGTGGCTGGGCGTATCAATTTATTATGGAAGCATCTTGCCGAAAAATGAATTGAAATGGTGTTTAACAGCCTACTTTTCTGCACCACCAGATACACCATGTGGTGTTCCTTGAGGGCAATTTGACCCGGATAGCGGTACAGCGCCTCATTCTTTTTTTTTCAAATACAAATTGTTAACAGCTTTTATACGTGCACACCAGTGTATACACACACGGGAATTCTTTTTTCGTACCATTCGTAGGACTAGAAGATTTTCCTTACGCGGCCCAACCTTTCACCACTGACAATGACAAGGGGGAATCACATCGTTAAAATCCTGGGGAACTTTCTTGTTCAACACCAGGAGAACCGGCTCCTTATTCGCTGAGCCACCATGATATTATATTCACGTGATGTTGAGTAGATTATTCAACACGCGACACCAAACATTCGTCATATATAACAGACAGGACATCGAGAAACATTAAAACAATATCTTATTCTTACCATAACACCGTCAATTTAATGTAAAATTTTAAACTAGCTCTACCATCACATACTGTACATGTTATCATACCATAACCATCACACGTATAACATCTATACAAAATATACAAATTAACAGAATAAACGCCAAAACATAATACAATTCTATACAAAATGTTAAAATTAACATAACATTTCAACAAACCATGTAAATAAAATAACAAAAAAATCATATTATTCTCTGTTATAAGTTTTTTGTTGGTCTCAAAGTTTAAAAATGAAACGGGTTTTAACGTCCGAGTCTGACTGTTCTGGACCAACAGAGCTTATGCGAGTATACGCCATACAGTATACTATAATAGAATTTAAAAGATTTTGACAAATATAAGCGGTTCAAGGCCTAGGGTTTTTTGTGTGGCACCAAAAATAATAGTAATATCCTGCCTTCGGGATTTTTTTTGCTATTCAGTTTACCCCAAAACTGCTAAATACAACTGTGCTCAGACGTAATCATTTTATTTCTGTGATGGTATTGACATGTTTCTTTAAGTATGATTAGGGAACCGGTTCGATCCACTAAAATTATTTTTATCCAAAATTACAGTGTGCATGTTGAAAAACCTACAATGCCTTGCAAAGTATCGTCTTTTCCACGATTGCTGGATACATATGACCAGAAATAGAAGACCGACGTAGCGCGAGACTTTGCTGCGGTATATTTACAACCCTCATCCATTCATATTTACTAAAAGCGACTACGTTAAAAAGATGTAGATTGTAAACAGGACTTCTCTTGAAGTAAAACTACGTGTGCGACTTGTCAACAAAACATGTTTTTATAGGTGTGGTTTGGTGGTACCAATATTTATGTAAGCAGGGGCGAACAGTCGGCAAATGGGTCGATTGTTTTTCGGGAAAATGGACCGCTTTGCCGGAGTTTCTTACACATTCAATCAAACCAAAATGATGCCTACAAATCAATATTTTTACTACAAAATTACATAATGTCACACTTACTAACTACTTTTCGCCCCCCCACCCCCTGGAGAAATGTTTGTAGGATATATTGAATTTAATTCACTGAAAGCATACCTCCGTCTACCCGAACCGTCACAATGACAACATGTTCTATGTCTATGTTCCCCATCTTCATAATACGATTCTCTACCACTTCCATTACAAGAATGACAATGTAACTATAAGAATAATGAACATTATATTAAACAAATTCACACATAATCTAGCTTAGGGACGTAGTCCCAGCCAGAAATATTGGTTAATTGAGAAAGGAAATTTCTTGCAAACCATTATACTCCACCTATGCAACTATCTGAAACCCAATGGTACCTTTTTGAAGAAATAAAATCTATCAGCTTCCATGTGAGATTGGCTATAAATTCCCAAATTCCACGCGACTATATACTTGTCGAAGCTTGTGGTTATACCAAGTCATCCATACAATTGAAGAATGAAATTTCAAAAGTACATGTATAGCGAAAAGGCTGGATATTTTGATTTGGGATTTTTAGATCGGATAAAGGACCATAATGTCGCGTGGTTTACATCGTTAGTTAAACCCACGTTTATTTACGGTCACCTGTGAATTCTGGGATTGTCATTTAAGGTTGAAATAAGAATAAATTCGTTCAGATTATAATATTCAATCCATAGATGAAATTCTCCTGCTCGGCTTTAGAACTAAATTCCAATGTAATTCAAATTGATACCGTAATGAGTAATAACTTTACAAGAAGAAGATAACGTACAAGATGTTTGCCATAAAAGAAAATGATTGTGATAGAGTTTTTACAGTTGAAACTGGAAACGTATTGATAATATCAAGACTTGAAGGAGAGATATCATCACTCGAAAAGAAAAAAAAATAAACATAAATAACTTACTCTTCCACGACCTTGACAACGGAAACATCGGATTCGACCAGTAGCAAGGCACTCATGACAAGGCTACAATAATAGAAGCACACAAATTATGAATAATTCCCATGGTTGTTATGGATTTTTTTCCAAAGCGGGTTAGGGCGACTCCAAATTGTATTGGATAACCAGATTTTGAGGCTAGGGGCGAAGTGGAGGATTTTTTTTTCTTTCTGGGCGGGGGGGGGGGGGGTATTCTGAGTTGCAGTGATAGGACATAATAAAAACCAATAGTCAGGTATTATGTAAAACTGGACATAAGGCCAGGGAAAGGTCTCATAGCTCGCATTACATTCAATGATAAAGTAACTATACATGTATATGGACAATGTCTTTTCGGGACTCTATGGCATATTTGAATTTCAATAACCACTGCACAGAAATCGGATATATAGGAGAAAGCAACCAAAGGGTGAGATAGAGGACCCTGCGCATTGTCGCGCACAACCCAGGGTTTAAAACCACAACACTTGACTCCAAGATAGACCTTATACCATTCAGCCAACCTGCCCCAAAACCCCCAAAATGACTACATTAGAAAACAGACCTTAACACCAGCTGTGTGGGGAACTTCTATTTCAATTTTACCATTCTGAAACAAGGCTCCTGGCTGTGCTTGAATATCCCAAGGACCGGGGGCTGGACCATTCTGGGGAACATCAATAGTTTGACCTATAATAGATTAACAAAACTACAATATAATTTATCAAAATGGCAATACTTGGAATTAGAGTGGGTGAAAAAGGGTCCTTCTACTGTGTTTATTTATTTAGAGCTTCTGGATTAAGGTAGTTGGACTAGTTTATTTTCAAAATGCAACAAAATGGACAACCTCGTTCTTTATGGAAAAACAAATCGAAGTAAAGGTAAATCCATTGAATTTGGTAATCGAACAATACGAGTCTCAACTTGCATGTGTCATTGCCGAGCTAATGGATTACGAACTCTCAAACTTACCAATGAAAGGTTCATACGCCCAAGCCGTTGTTCTACTTTCACCAAATGTTTCTAACGTATACTGAAATAACATTTAGTCTATTTTATTATTTAATATAATTAAGTTATTGGTGACAAAGACACAGTGGTAATGATGCGTTATTCGCGAACAGCAAAACATGATTTAAGGTCACATCGCACGCAAAAGAAATTGTGAAATTTCACGCCTTGACCGACATTCCAGTTTTCATAAGCAGTTATAATCTTCGCTGAAAGATCTAGAATATATTGGAATTTATACCAAGGCCATATTCTAAAGTCAAAGCAAATGGTGGCCACTGCAGAGTACTCTGTAAATGTGGAATAATTAAAGGTCTATTATCATGCAAAGATGACAAACACATATATTTTCTAACAGTTGTTTTAAATGCTTTGACTATATACAGCCAAGGATTTATTATTCAATATTGTCGTATATTTTCATATTAGGCCACCCTATATAAATAGATTATTGTACTACCTAAAGTTCCAATTTCATAAATATTATTTTTAATGGTTTAATTAAATGTCGTTGGTCCCAAAGACAAGTTCCTTCGATGTAATGCTACAAAAGTTAGATTTCGAAATAACAGTCTTTCGTTGGGTCTGACGACATTCCATTATCTACAGATATTTTAGTGGGTTTGATTCTTTATTTTAGCGATACTCACAATACGAATGTTACAACTTACATGAAATGCGCTAGTTGATTTTAAATCTGTGTAGTTCATTTCTTGTGCTGCTTTTTTGCCATAACAACAATGCTCTGCTACAAATGATAGCAGTGCCTCTCTGGCCTCCTCTTCTGTTATTGTTGGTACACTAAAATAGGAGTTACAAATGTATATTAAAGGAAACTTTTCCTTTTTATCAAATTGGTTCATATATAAAGGAGCTTAACCGAACACGTGGAGGCATTTTCAGCGTCCTTTATTCCTCCTGATAATCACAAACTTTTTCTCATAATCAAATCGGTTCTACACCGGGATCCACCGCTAACCTCGATATAACACAAGCCTTCGACATAAACAAATTTGTGATAATCAAGTTTAACTATACATATACAGGCATATTCAACGTTCTTGTTCGTTAAAACAAAAATACTTTAAAGGGGGAAATTTGACGCAATGAAACAACTAGAATTTAGAACAAATTATTTAATACTGAAAGCTTTGTCAGATTACTTCCTCATAAACATATAGAAACAAGGATGAAAGAAATGTGGGACAAACACTATGAATAGTATAAATTAAGTTGATTTTTCTATTACTAATAAATTTGAATATTTGTCTTTTGATACAAGTTAGGTGGAGAGTTTGGTTATTAGATCATAAGGTCTTCCATGTCAAATCGCTTGGTTTCTATCTCTTTAGACAGGTTAGGTGGAGGGGTTGGATTTTAGATCAAAAGGCCTACCGTAGAGTCAAATCGCTTGGTTTCTATCTCAGTATATTCACAGGTCTTTCCCCCATTGAGTACATTCCAAATAACTTACGCTTTAAATTCTCTATTTTCTGGTGGTGCACCTCGTTCGGATTCGTCGTATGACGGCGGAGGGAGTGCCGCTATAAGGTAATAAAAACAACAGTCAAATAACAAAATATATATTTTTTTTCCTCTCTTGGGTGTCAAGTATATAATTGCTTCAGATCAGAACTCATGGGGCCATCTTCAACCCTTCAAGAATTGGCTTGCTAATTTTTAACTGATATACAGGCAATTCCATCTTGGTATTGTTAAACCCTGTTAATATGTGCATCAATGAGATCATTATTTAATTTATAAATAATATATACCTCGGCAACAAAACATATGCTCGAGCGGCCTTGTCGAGAGCGAATGCACAGACAGACAAGGGCGAAAGGTTCTTAAGTGACTACAAAGCAAAATATTGACATATGATTGTCTATATCTAAGACAAATTAATGTAGCAAACTCACAGGCATTAAAACCGATGTTTTCATAACCTCCCACAGATTCTAGTTGACCTGGCGGTGGGGCAGAGGGTCCGGGAGCTTTCATATTAGGATCATCTTTAACATCAGCAGCTGGCATCTGACCCTGGTAGGTCGTTGCTGCACCTACAAAAAAATAATTACAAAAAGTTATGGCAGACCAACGACGGATCTTAAACATTTCATTTGGTCGAATGATCAAAAAAATGATTAAATTTACCCGGTTCCACAGTTGCACACGCGACAAAAACAAGGTCATTTTTTGGCTAACACATGGTTCAATTCTATTTCAATAATTCGCTTGCGCGTTGGGATCTTTAACAGTGGGAGGAACCCGGGGGACCCGGAGAAAACCCATAAGTTAGGACAGGCGACACTACTCCTTGACACGTATAACCGGAGAAACGAAACCACGCCAGTTGACTCAATGACAGACCTTATGATACAACGCACACGCGCTAACCATTCGGCCACCCAACTTCCAAATAAGTTTTATCCTTTAAAAAGGATAAAAGTCATGTAACAATCATCTAAAGTAAAATCATAACCACACCAAACGGAGTGTCGGCGCTAGACATAGAATATAGTGTCCTAAAATAACTTAGTTTATGATAAATGGGAATATATTAAATTTACACTACCCGGAGGTGCACCGGGAACAGCTCCTGCTGGAGGACCACCACCACCATACCCTGTACTGAAAATATAGAGAACAACACATCATATAAAGTCTCGTTGTTATAATATATTACTCAGTTTATATAGCAATAACACCTACAATAAGTAAGTGTGACTAGTGGACAGTTTAAGATATCCAAGGCCATCATACACGTGTCGCCATGTTTCAGTTATTGCAGTGGCACTGCAGTATAATAGCATTAGAGATATTGTAATCCTTCAAAAGCAATGTGTTTTATGCATTCAGTATGGCGAAAGTTTACACTTATATGCTGTGTATGTAATATCTGACAAACTACGGACCTTGTATTGTAATGCAATGAAATGAATCACAATCTAAAATACCTCTTATCCAAGACCAAGACGTCTAAATCATATATTTAGAATTAGACACTGAAACTGTCGGGAAATTCTGTTACTTGAACATGCACATAGAACTCTAAAAATACTTCCTTGTGGATTAACAAAATAAATAAATGCTTAATCAAAATCTACTAATATATGAACTCACCCACCGACTGGGGCACCACCGAGTATGGGTTGTTTTTCTGACATCGCTTCTCAAGAAATGTGGGGAGCCTACACGCTTTACACACCTGTATCAAACGGTGTCCCCGTATAAGCGTACAGTACACACACACAGTCACATGATAATAACGCCCACAGGCTTGTCAGATAAAAATTTAATATATATATAGTAACATACAAAATTCCTAATTGGGACATCACGTGACTTACATGGATACACGATTATACTACGCTGTCGAGCGTGTAAATTGCCAAACTGATCCCGCAGTGAATATTCGCTTGGCCGCTACAATCACTGATAAGCATGACATTGACAAGGCTTAATGAGTACGGCATATTAACTTTTTTACTCCGACAAATTAAATTCTTAAACATTTTTTTGAGTTAAAAGAAAAATAAATAAAGACGTTTGAAGTATTTGTAGTTAAAAAATATTTCCTATTTAGTGTAAATGGGTATTAAAATGCATCATTTTGCCCGAAGCAGTTAGGTGTTAAGTAAACATTGCACGAGCCGTTGAGCCAATGACTACGAGGCGTGCAAGTCAACGCACGTGTTTTAGACAGCCATCCGTTACAGGGATATTTCGTTAGTAATTCTCTGTGAAACAGGTTGGTAAATTGCATTGAAATTACACAACCTCGAATTGGTGCATATCATATTAATTTAATGTTGAAACGTGCAGCTGAGGTGTTGAATAATATATATTTTATTTTTTGAATGAATCCATTTCAATAATATATATATATATATATATATATATACATAGAGAATAAATTGGTATTTTTTTTTTCAATTGTAGTTCCAATCAATCTTTTTTGAAATGATGTAGATTAATCCAAGTTAAGTGGTATATCTGTGTAAATAATTACGAATTGAGATCGCGTGAATACAAGTTATATATCTAAAAACTGTAGTAAACGTGGAGGAACATGGCTGGCTGCATTAAACGTCCAATTTTAAATTTGGAAATATGGTAAAAATCAAAATCAAAACTTTAGGTTCATACTAGTACACATCATTAAATATGAAAGTGTCGTATTTCGAAAGTAATTGTATCCATTCACCAAATATTGTACCGATAATATAGTCTGGCTGGATGTTGCTGTCATTTCAGACCTATTTAATCTACCGAATGGCACGAAATTAAAAACCTAATTTCATTTATTCATTTCTATTTGGTATTTATCACGCCCGGGTTCTTTGCCAATATCACTCGCGGGCAGGATATTCTTACCCATTTATGAACACTTGATACCACTTTTCACTGTTCAGAGTACTAATTCAATTTCTTACAATAAGTGCTAAGAGATTACTAGAAATTAACGCTCTACGACATCACCTTGACTACAACCACTTTTAAAATGTCATTATGTATTCCATCCCACTATTTCATTCTCAAAAAACATTTAAGATATACTCACGTCGCCATGTCGGAGAAAGAATCTGACAAGACTAGAGTCAAAGCTGTTATCTGTTGATTATAGTATCAAATAAGTTTATATATAATATATCTTTATCTTGATAAGTTTCTAATTTTATCATCATCTGGATCCGAAAACAAGTTTAAACACGCAAACTCGCAACAAGTCTTATAGTTTAGGTAAGAATTATTGGGTTAACATTGCGCAACCTATATAGGCAAGATCAGATCCATGTCACTCCCATCATAAAAGCAATGAATGTTGAAATGAAACGTATACATGCTATGGAGGGTGGTATGTAGGTCATAGTAAATCCGTATACATTAGACAAGTACAAGGGTCTATACTACAATATCCTATTTCTCAAGAAGTCCCAATTAATATGGCTCACGGACCTAATAATCACTGATTCATTGTTATATCAAGCACATAGAGTATATAATTACTCCTAATATTCTGAGAAAAACAATTAAAGTTACTGGCGTGAATAGGATACCACCGCAAGGTCACATGTATCAGATACATTGTTATGATATTAAAAGGGAGTAGCGCAATTAAAGGTGATGTCCCACACATGTATCTACATAAATGAAATGAAATGGGGGTTTAACGTCCTACTGTGTATCTATCAGTTATGGCAAAATGAAATGGGGTTTAACGTCTTACTGATCTGCTCCGATTAGCAATGGCCCGAGAAATCCCTCTCTGGCCATTGCTGGAATAGCGTCTGTTTCTTGAACTTATGCGGGAGTGTGTCTATTCTTTCCGTTCAATGAAAGCTATCGCTTAAGTACAGCAACATGACAGTCCTTCGTTTAATCTGGGTCTTCCCTAAAACTTTGGACAAAACGGTGAAAGTAAGTTCGTTTCCAAACAATATTGTTTACATTTCATTCGACTTGGTAGTCTTGTTTGTCACTAAATTAGTTTTACTGCACTATTCTGCACGGGTTAATTAGGCATAATAAAATCGTGAGCCTAAGGAGATATCGCAGTAGATTATGTAATTTATCATACAAGCGATATCTACTGTCAAATGTGTTAGTGGGTGATAATGTGAATTATCGCCTAACTTGAACAAAATTCGTTGAACGAATATTTTCTTTCGTTTTCCGCTTCTAAAACATCGCATAACTCGGAAATTTACTGTAACTCGAATTATCGCATAGCTCGAACCAAATTTCCGGTAAATCAAAGTCTTATTATTTACATCGCAGGCGAATGTGCCTTGCTAACTTTCCCCGAAACTTGAAGATTTGAAAAATAAACGCTTTTTTTGTGGCTTTATCTAAGTGGTCTTTTATTATCGTGAGATCTTCTATCGGACCGAACATTGTCTAATTCGAATTATCGTATAACTCGAACAAATTACCCGTCCCCATCATTTCGAGTAGCGCGAATTTTGCTTCAGATTTACGTACGATTGTACATGTATATAAGCTGTAGTTGTTGTTGTTGATGGGGGTTGGGATGGCCTAGTGGTCTAGATTGCCGCGCTTCGACCACTAGCTGGCCGGTCACCTCTGGCTTGCGGCTGTGGTTTCGAGTCCTGGTGTGAGCGTATGTGGCATGGAGATAGGGGCGCCTTCTCAACCTTGTGGGTATCCTCAGGGCATTCCGGTTTCCTCCAACTGCTAAAGACCCATACGCTCAAGCGAATTATGGAAATAAAATGAAACCATATGTTAGTCACAAAATGACCTAGTTTGTGTCGAGTGGACGTTAAACCCCATCTCTCTCTCCTGTTGTTGTTGATATTTATTGTTGGTATAAGCTGAATTTGATCACACGAAATATTCAGATTTCTTGATTAAATCTCGTATTACCATTTGGTAGACTTAGACTTAGACGTTCGTCAAAAATTGAGTCCGGCTTGGTCGTAACGTTACGGCTTCCATTTATCAAATCATCGTGGGGGATATAATACGATTCGGAATCAAGTGACCCCGTTATTTATCACTGGGCGACTTCAGCTCACTTACAGTGGTGGATTTACCGGGCTCAATGAGCTCCAGCCCCCTCCCCTAGAAATGCCATCATTTCATAGCACTCGCATGGATTGGTCCACTGAACGCCAGAATGCGCTAATTTGGTGGCAGAATTTTATCTTTTTCTCGGGGGTGGGTACGACACAAGTGCCTGAAATGCCAGGAAATCACGTTTCCGGCCTCCAATTTCTGAAAATTTCCTATTCCGACATTTAATTTCTGAAAATTTCCTGAGGGACGACCCCCTCCCCCTTGCGGGGCTCGCGCCATCAAGGCTCGTGGTGGCCGGCTTGGAGCTCTGCGGTCGGTGATCAGGCGCCCCCACATGTTCCAGGCCCCCAGAGCCACCGCCGTGGTTAATCCGGCGTTGGATCGAACCCGTGACTTCCAGGCGTTACAATAGACGGATAATTGTGACATATTTATCAAGATTCGCATGATCACCCCCCCCCCCCCTCCGTATTAGTTATCTAAAGAACCATATTTGGATTGCAAATCAAGTGGACATTAGTGTCCTCATTGGTGGGCGTTTTGTGTGGGGAAGTCGATATTTTGAGATCTACTTGTTACTGTCCATTTATTTACAGATTTCAATGGGTATATTCTAGTCAGTGTAGAATACCATATTACATTAGTTGTGGTAAGATCTTTGGACGTTTTTATCTAATGACTGTCTTTTATTTATTGATGTATATGCGCGTCACCATACTGTTAATCGTGCGTATAATAATGTCTGTGGATAGCTGCAAAAAACGGTGAAATCCATCCAAATTAAGGTGTTAACTGAATGGGGAATTCTAACAAGAGTTTATTCAAAGGCCCACCCCCTTTAATAATTACTTGCTTACTTTGCACTATAAAAAATATATGCTCGGATATGGGATAGTATGAAGGGAAATAACCCATTTCAGTAATGTGGGCTTCACACCCTAAAGCGTTTAAAAAATACAAAAGAAATTAATCACATTATATTTCACATTCTTGTGAAACAAGTACAAAGTCCTCAGATAAAGATAATCTTATCATCAACACTTACATTCAAAGGCCCACCCCCTTTAATAATTACTTGCTTACTTTGCACTATAAAAAATATATGCTCGGATATGGGATAGTATGAAGGGAAATAACCCATTTCAGTAATGTGGGCTTCACACCCTAAAGCGTTTAAAAAATACAAAAGAAATTAATCACATTATATTTCACATTCTTGTGAAACAAGTACAAAGTCCTCAGATAAAGATAATCTTATCATCAACACTTACATTCAAAATTTAATTGTAATATTAATCAATATTCATGACCTTAATTCATATACTTGACCCCAATTGATATCTAAGAAGTTCGCGTGGCCTTTAATTGTATTTGGTCTTATTGTCCAGATATATCACCAAATCACATAGTGTATACTCGAAAAAGTATCTTTAAACCATGTCTTCCCATAATGTATTCTTTTGAAAACAATGGCTTTTGAATACAAAAATACTATTTTTGCTTAAATGTTTTAATGTGTACTGTCATTTAAAACTATTGATATTATCAACGAATATGATCGGTATTATAGTCATATAATACTCCTTATTTTATGTATGTATACTGTTATATATGAACTGTATGCGACCTGATCGACATAATATATAATGAAATATTCTATTTCTAGACCTATAATATATGAATGTGTGAGTGCTTTACAAGATTAAGTGTGGTTTAATGGGGGAGGGCGAGGCATTAAATAATAGTCCAATACATGGTTTCTATTCTACGAGAAAACAAGGATTCGACGCCGAAAAAGTCGAGTGGGAGAATGCGAGAAATTTCAAAGGCGAGAAAGCGAGAAGTCGTGGGTCAAAATATTCTCGGGAAGAGATCCCCACAACCTCTTGCGTCCTTGCCCTCGACAGCACGTCAGACACTGGGAACACACGGAAGACCCCGCACTGATCAGCAGTGAATATTCGCTAGGCCGCTACAGTCCTTGATAAGGATGCCATCGAGGCGACAAATTAAATTGTAAAACATTTTTTACATGTATTAGAAAAATAAGTTAAGACGTTTGAAGTATTTGTAGTTAAAAAGTATTTCCTTTTTAGTGTAAATGGGTATTAAAATGTGTAAAAGCAATCATTTTGCCCGAAGTAGTTACGTCTTATGTAAACAATGCACGCACAGTTGAGCAAATGATTGACGCCGTGTGATGTCAATGCTTGTGTTGCAGACAGTCATCTGTGACAGATAGTTCGTAATTCTCTGTGAAACAGATTGGGAAGACCCATCAGTACCGATACAGTGCGCCGACGCCTCACCATTGCCGAGATATTAGGATGGACGGATCCTCACCCCTCGCCACAGACAATGGAGAACTGTTCTATTTCGCAGATGAGAGTTGGTATAGCGTATCAACTTCAGATGGCAGGACCTGTACCAGAGAGTGTGTCATGTGGTGTTCCAAAATCTTGATCTAGGGAGAGGAAGCTGCATCACAACATTGCGCTACATCGGTCAAGCTCTCAGACCTCACGTCATGGAAACAAATTTTTTTTTCAAGCATGACAACGCCGTGCTTACACCACCAGAGTTACTCGGGACTTTCTACAGCAGAATGGTGTTAAAGATATGCACTGTGTACAGACTCTATAAATCTTCTCGCAATGTCTTGGAATTATGATGAAGTAATCACTAATGTGCCATTGTACTGTTCACAAAAATGACTTTGATCGATTTAGTAAGTCGTTTTCTACAATGATTGGGTTAAAGTGCCTCTCTGATTTTGAAATCGTACTGATGGCGTTTTTTAAAATTATTATTTGCTGTTTAGTATACTTAGAGCGGTGTGCAAATTACAACTCTAAAAACTACACAAACTAGATAACAATTTTAAGCAATTCTGATTCGAATCTGAGACTATGTGATCTTTTGTGATGAAATAATATTGTGTATTATACATTGATTTCTCATTTATAAGAATAGGGTCGCCTGTCCAACATCGTGGGTTTTCTCCGGGTTCTTCAGTTTTCTCCCTTCAGTTTGCAAATTATACTGCCTGTCCAAAATGTATTTCAGTAATTTGTGCAATCGTTAGCCATCTTCCATAATTAATTACTTACTGGAATTGAAGTTGCTTGGAAATTTATGAACCGTATAGTTAATGGGAGATAACTCTTCTTTTACAGCGTTTAACTTCCCACGCTGTCAACGTTCACGCTTTTGATGAAATTCATTTCTTAGGACCGTGCCAAAAGGGCCCAGTTTAATTCCCAGTAAAATCTGATAAACTAAAAGAAAAGAAGAACGGCTTCTAAAATTTGAATGACATAATAATAACCACTCTCTATCCAAAATATGCGTGTCACTCATTCATATACTTTACATTGTTGTTGTACATTTATATTTCCACAAGTTCGAAGAGTCTCGGTATATTCTGTGATGTGCGTCAACAGAACTGTTAATTAAGTGTACTGTATGTATATTATAATTTGCATTATTATCATCACGGAGAATAAAAGGTTTTTGTTTTAGACACTCAAGAGAATTCTCAAATTCATCTAATGATAGTGCTCTCAGGTCATTCTAATGGTATCAGGAAATCAAAAATTTGCCTTCTGCTTTTGTCTGAAATGCTTGGAAAATTAGTTTGCGAATGTCAGTTTTCACAAATTTTCTGGTGGTGTGAAGCCCCCCCCCCCCCCCGTACGCTCGTGTGCCTTTGGCGTGTACTTGTGTTGGCCTTGGCCAATGACCTGGTATTGCCGGTGGACCGGAGTCCCACCAGTCCGGCACTGATTGAAAGTAAGTAAAAGTTTTAAAAGTGTTCTATCATATTTTGTCAATCATACTAAATATAAGAATGTCAACTTTCAACACGATTTCACTTCCTGGTCAAACCAGACTTGCTAAATGGTTCTTGAGTTGAAATCATCAGGTCTTTATGATCGAATAAATCCATACCTTCAACCTAGATGAGGAAAACACGTTTTAGTTAACGAAATAAAAATGTGCAGTTCCCTATTTAAATAATTCTGGTAGTTAAACACATTTAAATTATTATGGCTGAAATGAAATAAAATTGGATTTTACGTCCCAGTTTTTTCTCCACCCGGGCTAATGAAGAAGGACTTTTAGTAGTCCATCCAAACGACTAGATGCTGTTCCTGGACAGGCACTCCATCCTGCACCTGTGACAAGGGCAAAATGCCGGAAAATCTTGAGGAGCTTTCTCAGCCGACACCAGCATCCAACCCGCGACTTTCAGATTAGCTCATCAGCGCCTTAATTAGTTAACCACCGCGACTCCCACCCCGGGCACTACATTTTTTTCTGAATGTTTTAATTGTTTTTTCAGCCTTTCTTCACTTCAAAGTTCAAATGATAAAAATATCCAAAGCTTGGAAGTATTTTGTAATGTCAGATTCTAATACTACGCCCTCTTAATATTTGTATTTGTTCACAAGGAATCTGAACTCTATTCCTGCTATGTATAATCAAGATCAAATCTAGCTAGATCGCATATTTCATATATCCTAGGAGCTCCCGCGGGGAAAGGGAACAATACTAACAATATTTCGGGTTACATTGTTGATATTTCTTGTGGGTTATATAGAGATATCTTTTACAACTATTGGAGACATAAGTCTACAGAAATATGTTATTTGGATACCTATCTCATGAGGATTGGGCTCAACTCTTCCATGGCGGTGGGCATAGTTGTGTTCTTGGAAAACGCAAGCACGGAATTGGTATGCTTTTCGTAAAGATATGTTGCCCTTATTTGGTTTGAATTTAGAAGGAATGTATATTCTCTTCTGAAAAAATCGGATGTTTAATCCTAAAAGACTGTTTGGTTTTGGGATAAAAGTTTTGAACAGACAACGACGAATTCCAGCTGTCCTGGGTTCTTTTGCATGTATACATAATTCGGTGCAAGGGTAGGTCCCCGTCTTTGTCCGGTTCCAATAACATTTTAGGTGTTAGTTACACAGGTTCTAAAAAATCTAAGGCTCTTCTCCGCCTACGCCAGAATTCGATTCCTATGCATACTGGTCCTGAACCCAGAGTTATCGCGTCTTGTCTAACATGGATTAATTGAAACAGGTTCCCTTAAGAACATCAATTGTAAATGTGTTCATGTAGATCTCCAGAATATTAATACTATAATGCTTTACTTAAAGTAAATAAATTACTCAGTGTACATGAAAGCAAGTGTATTGAATACGTGTATCCATTGCATTTATATGCTAATACAAATTGAATGCTATAAGGTTTGGAATTGAGCTGATGTTTGAAACCAGAAACTTGTTCAACTCTAAAACAAATAGAACTAGAAACACTATATAAAACTACTTCTAAACGTGTTACGGAGTGATTTGAAGGTAATTTGTTGAAATAAATAAATCGTATTTTACTAGAGGCGGCAAACTGTTGACACGTGTGCACCAAACTCTACCTAAAACACGTTCCAGGATCACAATCACACAGCGCATGTATCTTGACCTGAGGGTCATTTGTCGACACCACAGCCCGTTGAAGGAATCGGGTTTACAAAGAAAGGAAGAAAATAAGGTATTGAAAGGTGATCTAAGCTATAATATCTCTCTAGTACATCACATAAACCTCACACGGAGTTAATAACGGACCTTTTATATATATCGCACACTTCTTCTGGAATTGTAACAGCGTTTACGTTTTCACTGATGGTTTAAACATTCAATAAGGTAAGACCCTCTTTTGTTTTATTTTAATCCTTTAAATATGAAAAAAAGTTCTGATATTTAAAGCTTATACAAAAATTAACTTCAAGTTATTATATCTATTAATAGATAGTATTTGGAATAATTGACGGGCAATATAAAACAGCAATGCAAGGAGAGAGACATTCCCTTTGAAGACTCTTGCATTTCATCATATACTACAATTAATGTGATAACCGTCCGATGTTTTTAGCCATAACAATATGAACATGCAAGTTGCTCTGAAATAATATACTACAACTTGTTTTTCACAAAGGAAACCTTCCTCGCCCCAGACTTTAAATGAAATGGCTTGTAAGCATCATGGGTGCATTTTATTTACAGTCAACCGGTTAACCGAAGGCGCATGCTTTAAAGCAAGAATTACATTTTTATTAAATGAATAACTAGTGTATTTATTTATGTCAATATTGAATTGACTTTGTGATGTTTAATATAATGATCATTCTTCTGTCAGATGCGCCTTCTTGTACTTTCTTTCCATGTAACATTTTCTTGAAAGAAAGACTAGTTTTATTTCTAGTAATTATATATTTCTATACAATCTACCAATAAAAGCTCTTTGAAGTAAAGTATTATGTCAATGTCTTCGCCAAGGGTAACACATTACTCACCTTCTTTTTTATGCATGCAGATATGAACATTATAATCAAAATTAGATAACATAAGAACACTATGACCCTTATCAATCACAGTCTTTTAGCAAATGTGTATCCACAATTTGTTTTCATTTATATGCAACAATTGAAAATAAAAACTTAATCTGTTTTCAGCATATATTATTTTAAAATTGTTCTAATTCTGACGCACTGTCTTACTCTAAAGGTTAACCATATCTTTGAGATATTAATGTACATGTTTATCTTATATATGGGTTTTTGTTACACCAAACTGGTATTAAGATAGTTTCAAATAGCGTTGAAATATTAAGCATGTCAACAGATTATGCTATTTTATTTAAACGTTTTTATATTTTCCGTTTCCATAAACATTACAGTTCTGTTTTGGTGTAGATATAAAAAGGTTACTCATGAAATGGAATGTCATCTTTACATCAAAAACTTTATATACATAGATAAATTTTTATATTCCATATTATGAGTCTTATAGATTATGCAAAACTAAAAAGGCACCATGCCCAATCATTGAGTCCTGTGGCGTGGCTTTGATCCCATAATAGTGTACATGGCAAAGCGTGGGGTTGCCTGCCTAACATCGTGGGTTTGATCCGAGTCTTCCAGTTTCTTCTCACATTCAAAGAACCCTACGCGCAAGTTAATTATTAAAATAAAATTCTACCGTATGGTTATCCCGAAATGATCTACTACGTGTTGAGTGGATGTTAAACCCCATGTCTTTGTTGTTAACTATTTCCAATCACATCGTGGATGCAATGAAATGAGATGGGGTTTAACGTCCGACTGGTATCTTTTATCCCAATGTGTACACGGGATCCAGGTTTTCCGTCTCATCCCAGCGACTTGACCAACACCAGGAGCGAACCTGCGACCACCAGACTAGCGAGTCAGCGACTTATCCACTTACCCACCGTGGCTCCCGACCTCGCGGATGGTTCAGATAAACTGGCAATTTACTGGTTGGTTGACAGAAATGTTATTGTTATTCTAACCAACCGGACCATCTAATAATAATTGTACACTAAACTTCATTTTTCATTGGTTCAGATTTACTGGATGTGCTTGATTAATTTTTACAAACAGCCTTTTAAAGATACATTGTGGGAGATTAGATAACTAGTTGGCAGTTCTAATTATAATAGTTAAAAACCACATAATGTAAAGGCATTTTGCTGAAAATTTCAGTCATACTTTTAGATAAAAATAAGTTGAGAGTTTAGGACAGATAACCGGATTATTCTTGTGTTAAGTTGATAACAAAATGTCTCTCCGATTTCTGTTACATAAATGAAACATAAATTATCTATGATCACAAAAAGCAACGTTTTATATAATATGTAATTTTTTGCTACCACGCTATACCTCTTCAAATTGGCTCGTCTTTATGAACCGAATCGGTTTTGAAAAGTAGAAAGGACCGTAAACCAAGTTTCTTTCATTTCATTTTGGCAAGTTACAAAAAAATAATTTTGTTCAAATTATAATTGTACAACATTTTACAATAACACATTACAGCTTATACTTTATTCAGTATTTAAACTATGGTGAAAGATAATTTAAAACAGTCCGTCAATGTGGAAGGTGTCTATATTTAATTATCTAATCTATTTATTTGTACAAAGATTAAAATTGTCGGCTATTTTTTTCTAGCTATGATGTGTGGTATTTGAAAAGAAAACATGTCAGCCATAGTCTCGATCTATGGGCATTAGAAAAGGCGATGCAAACACATGCAGAATTAAAAAAACCTAATTAAAAGGATTCAGAGTTGAGATTGTGACGGAATTTTCCACAAAAAAGTAGGCCACCTCTTAATAGATCATGAATTGTAAACAGAATCAACTTCTTCTTCCTCATCTTATCACAAATATGTTTAGTTATTCCCTGAAATATTTTCATCAATTTATTCTTATCATATTTGCGTTTTTTTCATTTTTTCAAAAATTCATTCTAGTTTTTGCTTAGGTTTACTTATGCATATAAGCTGGAGTCGAAGTGGTTGTTGCTCTCAAAAAAAATAAAAAAAATACAAAACAGACTACATACACGTGACGTTTTACGAATCAGCATTTTACCAGCACGTGACATTGACCTAGAAATAAAACGGAGAGGGTAGATTCTTCGTTTCTGTGTTTGCATTTCAAATTAAGTTTAATTACAGACCACTTTCTCTCGTCTCTCCTAAACAAACTTCCATTTAAATTGAAGATCGTAACACCACATGGAGTAACATCTGACGAACTGAAATCAGATGCGAAAACATCCAAGAAGCTAAATTGTTTCGATATTTGGAGATAGGAATCTTCTCGGATGCACCAATATGTTCACTTCTTTTCAATTTCAAGAATCGACTTCACATTTGCAAGAGAAAGTCAAACCGACTATAATGACCGATTGACATTTCTGACTTTCGGAAGAGAGAGCCAGTAACCCTTCGTTTGGTTACTCTTAGCAAACAGTCGTAGGTTTTTAACCGAAAATCCAACGAAAACCAACTTTATTTTCACTAAATAACCTTATCGCGTTAGTACAAATCGAAGGAAAGAAATTTTTTGTAAAGGTCTTTTTTTCTCATTCATGAAATCGTGTTGGTGGGGGAGGGTCTCACGTCACTAAGGACGTCCTATTTTTAATCTTTGCAAGTTGTGGCACGTTTTTTTCTTTATCTTTGTCGACAGTTTGTATAGGTTTGAAGGCGGTGACGTATGGCAAAGAGAGTAATAAATCAAGCTTAATTCTTAGCGTTAGTTATATGTCCGTCATTGGTCCAATTTTTTACCAGGTAGGGACACGCTGCCCGCTCTGATTTATGTCCACAAGTTAAATTCGATGTGGACTAAATAGCTTTATGATGGGCATGTCACACTATAACGTTTTAGACAGCTTATTCCGACGTATGAAATGATTATCCAACACGCTGGCATACGCTGAAGTTTGATTCAAAAATCAAGAGGACGCACTTTTTGGACGCATATATAACGTACTTCTAACGCGCTGAACGAATATATAACCTATGTTTAACGTATGAGTTACTTATTATCCAACGTAAACATAACTTATACAAGTATATGACAGCGTGTGCCCAACGAATTTTTAGCGTCCAAGAACTGATGTACAACGTTAGTCAACCTTAGGCCTAACTTATACATAACGTGTTGGGGCTTATTTTGACGACCAACAAGACATTATAGGGCTGTCACACATTGACGTATAGCATCAGCGTATGCCGACGTATGAGAAATTTAGCGAGCACGCTGGTGTACGTCGAATACGTTATGTGTACGTTTTTAACAAGTTACGAGCATGCTGAAAAACGATGGTATAAGTTGCTGAACGCGGCCCAACATTTTGTGCATGCATAAAATTTTCAGCGGATGCCGACGTATTGCTTACACGTTAGGTGTATGTTACACGTGCGCGACGGGTAAGATATGCACGCGTTCAGACACGTTTCATGTAAGTTACCCATAAGTTACTTCTGACGTCCTGAACGTGTTTGAAACGTGTGTAGAGATGCGCATGTGCAGAAGTCTACAATCATGGCGGACCCTCCACTTTTATATTTGACGTCACGTGGTCGTCGAATTATGCCCCAACGGGCCAACACGTTCTGCACGAGTTCCGCGTAAGTCAAGAACGCTAAACATTCGCTGGGCACACGCTTTCATATGCTTGTAAAAGTTATGTTTACGTTGAGGTTATACGTTATGAATAAGTTACTTATACGTTAAACATAGGTTATATATTCTTTCAATGCGTTAGAAGAACGTATATGCGTCCAAAACGAGCGTCCTCTTGATTTTTAAATTCAGCTTCATACCTTATGAACGCGTGCATACCTTACCCGTCGCGTACTTCTAGCTTACGCCTAACGTGTAAGCAATACGTCGGAATACGCTTAAAATTTTGTGCCTGCAACTTACACCATCGTATTTCAGCATACTCGTAACTTGTTAAAAACGTACACCAGCGTGCAATTGCTAAATTTCCCATACTTCGGCATACGCTGATGCTATACGTCAATGTGTGACAGGCCCATAACTATCATGGGTTCGATATCGGGGTTGGGATCGGCTGCTTAACCACATGGGTTTCCCCCAGATGCTACGTCTTCCGCCCTCTTTTAAAAAACTATATACCATATGATGTTCCCGGAGATTCCTAGTAAAAATTATACCGACCGCCATCGTGTTTATTTCTAAGATCGTTAGCAAACGCCTGTCCATAAACCTGAACATCAAAGTGGCAGAATGATTTACCCAATACTAACCAATCGAATTCAATATGGCATCTAACCTATGTTATTTATATAGAAATTAAAGGATTCTTCGCTGCCTGACGCATTGGGGCGCTATGGAAATATATTTGTCTCATAACATCCGTGTACATTAGAATGGGATGAAATATTTGTGGTTCCACAGACTGACCAGATGCTGATGTAGTTCGCCTATTTATAGCAACGCTTAATTCCTCCATTCTTTTGGATGGCAAACTTTGTTAACCTTTTGGTATAGAATCGAAGATAAGTGTTTGAATTTACATTATCTACCAAGTTTTGGTGAATATACACGATTTTAAGGTGGAAGTAAACAGAATGAATTAGGGCAATATGGCCCTCTAATCACCAACAAAGACCGCTCAATGCGAGTGTTGTATAATTACGCGCAATGAAAAGATATGTTACAGATATGCATACTCTACACATGATTTCATAAGAGATTGACTAAATAATGGACAATTGAAATCTTTATACCGACAAAGAAATGAAATGAAATGGGGTTTAAAGCCCTACTCTTCTGCTCCGAACTGGGCGAATGAAGACGGGCATACGCCATACAGTGTGCTATGAGGGCAATTTTGCGCGGACAGCGGCACTACGGTCTGCTCTTATATCGAATTCAAACTGTCAATGGGTCTTTTACGTACAGATCAAAAGTTCACGGGACCGCGGTTGTTGTCAGTCCCTTTTTCCTACATCACTGACACTTGGGAACCACGCCGGAAAGTCTGGGTGAACTGCAACAAGGTGAGTAGCGATTTGGGCACAGTTCCTGATAAATGTCATGTCATGGAATTTTAAAAAGTGAAAACATTGAAGGCAACGGAGAGAGAACAACTGATCTTACCCCCATAAAAATAGTTGAGTAAGGTTTGTTAAGGGGCGTGTGATTAAATCAAATGAGTTGCCCGTGTTGAATTATTTCACCCTTTTTTTCATGAATCACAGTAACCTACGACTTTCACAATAAAGAACCAATTACATAAATGTCACCTCCTGGCTCTGGTAGAATTTGTTTGATGAATCAATATCATATTTATTAAACACAATCGTGGCAATGTTTTCTATGCTATGAGGTTTTTCTTTATTTAGACTTGTATTTCAACACCTATAAAAGGAGTGTTTATAAGTGTGATTCTACCTGTTTTTCGTGATAAAATGTGATGAAGTATTAATGTCAATATTGTAATAAAAGTCTGTCGGGTTAAATGTCAACTTTACATCTAGTTCTCCTATTATAAGTTTAATCTTATTGTCGACAGTTAAAAAAATCACCAAGAGAATGTTACTTTTATCGGTAATATATTTGTAAATAGAAAATATACTGCAACACGTCTTTGTTTACATTCAGCCTTTATGGGAAAATATATACATAAATATAGAATAATATAATGTATATGTTTTGGTTACATTACCTATACTGTGATATGCTACAATAAGTTCAAAGGAAGGGTAGGGCGCCCCTTTTTGCGCAAGATTTTCGTATAAATCTGAACTGATTTGTTATTAATCTTTTGGACAGAATTTTTTCGATGAAAGAAAACCTGTTTATCTACAAATTTTCACCGTTTGATCGATATATATATATATAAAGTACAAAACTACTCCATTCAGAAGTGGTATCAGATGTCCTAGAATGAATAAAAATAAACTGTTCGTGCATGAGACCTGTCGCTACACATAGGATGAAAGATAAAGGTGTTTATTAACAACCATCAGACACTATTGATGTCATTTTGAGACTAACATAAAATGGCACATGGTTATTTCATAGTTTCGTTTTAGTAGTGGTGGGCGGGACTTAAAAAGCTCAGACTATCATAAGTCTGGTCACATGTAAGTGCTTGGAACCGAAATTACAGCAACTTCACTCAGTGGCAGACCTTATTTTATAAACCGCACGCATTAAACCATTCGACCACCCATGCCCTCACTACGTTTCGAAACCAAATCTTTAGCTAATCGAGTGAGGTGGGGCTAAAGGGCGCCAACAGAGTTACCAGCCCAGTGTTTTAAATACAAAGTCACAAATGTTTATTACTTGTTTGAACTCCCCAAATGAGAGGTGTTATAAAGTGTTTATTATATCAGTAAAACAGTTCAAATATTTGTTAAATGATGGTAATCTTTAATTCCTTGTTAACAAGTTTAGATAGATAAATAAATAATGATAATCTTGTCGTACACATGCTCTTCAAATATATGAATGGCAACTGAGTCCACATTATTGTGCAGTTTTTCGAATTTATATAGGCATATTTATACGCCTATTACATAAACGAAACCTATAAGTGATCAAATACCCCAACCACATAAAAAAAACTCATTCATTTTCTTCTACCCAGGCATATAGACTAAACAATTACCTCGTTCACTACATGCATGGGCAGGTTTCATATGCGGAAAGTGCTTTGATGTCCTGAATGATTCAATTAATATTCTTAAAATGTTGACTTAAAATTCGATGAAGATTTGCAGTGGGTGGCAGGCCTGGTAAATAGCAGTTTTGAAGGATGACATGTACCATACATTGTAGTCCAAATTTAACCCATGATTCTTGACTGTTTGACGCCTTGCCTAAAATGATACATACGTGTTATTTTCAAACCCAATCTGGGTGGCTTGCCAAACTCACGAGATGCATTTTCTACAGCCAGCTTTAACATCTCTATCGTAATTTGTGTAAGAAATAATAAGTACTATTCAATACATTTCAATAGGTAGTTAAATACCGGGTACATTCTTAGCTGTTGACTGCGGATAAGGATGTACTTTCGATTTTGTTCCGGATGTATTGGAGGAGGGTTGAGGTCGGATAGGATTGCACCAAAAACAAACAACAAATGCTACAAAATAGATATATTGTATGTCTTTTCAACTACAAACAAATAAAAGGAGCCAAGTTCAAAATGTGTTTAGCCGGGCACTAGTCGTCACCTCACGTAGACACGGTCAGTTAGTATTTAGAAGGTACCTAACAATGGCTATAATGGGGTCGTAGTACACATTACACATTTTTGCCAAGTTTTTTTGACAAACGGTCAAAAGTGCTTAAACATTTTTAGAACAATAGAAGTGTTTTACGAGGGCAGCCTTCTTCACCTCCTGCACGGATGTTAATAGTCCTTAAACCATGAATAATTTCTCAAATATTCTTCATAAACTTATGTTGGTCACCATGGCAGAGACCAAGGCACGGTCGCTAAGAGAGCGTAATCTCCGTCGTGGCACAGAAGTTCAAATATGAATGTTTCTCATTAAATATGATGTATCTCGCCGTTTTGAAATGAAATGAGGTTTAACGTTCTACTGTCCTGCTCTATCCATGCTAACGATGTGCTATGGGGAGATGTTGCCTGGACAGTGACGCTACGACCTATCCTTAGTTTGAATTTAACACCAGTTACTACGGCTCCCTGTTAGATAAGGGCCACAAGGCTATAGGATACCCGTCCAACGTGGCCTTAAATCTATGAATATTTACTTCTGGTCTGTCTGTGTGTTTGTATCTTTTTAAATAATTATGACTCTTGAACCTAAGTGAACTCAAAAAGTAACAGCAAAACCAATCAATATGTACATCCAATTGTAATTATGTTGGATGGATAAATAATCTTCGTAAAATTAGAGATTGATAAAAACTACTCCTGTTTATAAAGGTGTATATCTGAACAAACTACACAGTTAATTGTTGTTTCTGTTGAAAAGGTAAACGAAATATAAACACAATATTTTCTTACAATCGAAGAATGTTTTTGGCAACAACCGTTCGTTAAAATTCAAACCAACTCCCCACGAAAGAAACGCACTACACGATAATTGGTTAAATTTAACTCTTTTGTTTTTGTTGCCATGAATAAATTTCACATGTTCTTGGTTCGTACTTTAAAAACACGAGATATTAAAGGTTGATTCAAGTTAAGGATTGCAGGAGGTAGATAAAAGGGAACGAAGAGCTGAGTTAAGCCAGGCAGATGTGGGTGGTGAAAAGATTGGGAATGGAGATTATTCAGAATCTCATCTGCAGAGTTATCTCATTAAATTTACTTAAATGTAATCAAAGACAGGTTATTTATTTCTTTTTCGTTACACAAAAAATACACAATCTGTAAAGAATTTATAAAGTTCGTGAAGTATACAAACTCCACTAAAATGTTATTTGGTATCATGTTGGTTGTTATGGGCTCTTGGTGGTAAACCAGTGCAATATTTATTCAGAAATGCCTGGTGAAAGCAAATACTGTTCATTTGGATGGATTGAAAGAACGAATACGGATACGACTAGTCTCGGTCACCCAGACCCCCCTAGTCTTCAACGCACGGAGGGTCTGGGTCGGTTCTCAATTATTGACGAAAATTACTGGATAATCTACCACATAAAAAACCAAACTCCCGGTTACGCATGGGCAATGGAACCCTTGACTGAAGTCTCGGTAAGTGATAGATATTATGAAGCCGGGCCGATTTTGATAGATTCCATAAGGCGAGGATAAAATATATCCCACAATTCACTTGGCACATCTATTATTAGAAACAAAATAGAGACGGTACAACAGCATGAATCGTGATTAAGGAGATTGTGTGAAGCCATACGTTTGATTCATGACGAGAGAAAATTACCATTTCAATTAAAAACTTTAAAACAAAATTTTAGAGAGTGTCATTGTTGACAAGCGAGATGTTTTGATAGATTCAGCACGTGGTAACTTAAAAGACTGGATAATCCAGACAGTGACCGACTTTCTGTCAAATTTTGAGGACCCATCCAGACTAATATTCGTAGAATATTTGTTTGGATGATAAGAGACTAGGATACGACCTGGTCCCGAATAAATAAATCAGTAGTTAAATTATCTGAAAATATGAAGTGGTATCAAATGTTCTAGAAAAGGCACATAGGTCCATATGTACAGATGTGTTTCAAATTGTGTGTGACGATTTTAGTTTGAAGGACTAACGTAAGACTCGGCGTAGCTGTCTGATACATTTCATGAATGATATTTTGATAAATAAGCGAACCTGTTTTTAATAAATATATAGGTGTCAAAACATGATGATTTCTTCAAACATGTGATAAATAAAGGTTTATAGCGACGCCGTCAACTTCCGTTAAAGACATATTCCTTTTATACTAAGATAAAGACATTTTGTTCAGACGAATTCTTACCAAACCTATCCACATTCCAGTCTGATCCGTATTATTACAAATATCGTTGATATATTGGAACTCATTTGGCGGCAATTACTGTCATTTCCGGTCCTCAAACTCTTCTCTTCCTAAAAGTCTTTTGGGGTCATCGTTTTATTGAAAGAACATGCTATCGTCTGAATGGCGGAGAGGTTCTTCTGGAATCAAATCAAATTCCACGCCTTGCAAAAACATTGAAGATTCCAAAAGTCTGTTATCGGGTATGGTATAATGCATCAATTTACGACAACTAGGCTATCTAGTACATATACACTTTTGAAATATAGGTCTACACCTTGGTGTTACTTTCGGTATGATTTCATATAATTTTAACAAATTGAGAATTAAATCTAGCCAATGATAATGTAAAAGGGTAGAAGAACGGTCTCGATTTTCTTAAAGGGTTTGTGTCAAGAAGCTATGTTTATCCTTTTGAAACAATAACAGAGCGGTAGAATATTTGCTGTTGGTAATGTGTAAGCTATATTTTACTCAAAAACAAAAACTTGGGCTAATCTGAATGACTCGAAATATAATGGCGGGTTTCGTGTATATTATGGGTACATACTCCAGATACAAATGGAAATAATAGACCCGGGTTACCAGACAGGAATATAAATATTATGGGGAGGATAGACTAACGAGTTTATTGGATAATACAGAAATACGGGCTGTCCGATCGATTAAGTCCTAAACCATGGAACGGAAGTGTACAGGTTAATACCATGCAGTTCGAAGTAATTTGTGCGAAAAATACTACACCAATCAAGTAGACCAATAATCACCCAAAGCCAAATAAAAGGAAGAAAATATACTTGGCTCTCTATTCTTACCAATCCTTGTGCTTTTACAAATTGAGGAACTGATGAGCGTGCATAATAGTTGATTATGTTTGAAACGCCTACTATATATATAGAACACGTGAGATCTAGTTAGTTATCCAATCAAACGAAATAGAGGTCAATAATAAGTCGAAAAATTTTTTACGGGAAAATTGTATTATTTAATTGGATAATGAGTGTGTGAATGCAATGACGTTGTATGAAATCAGCGTTTGAAAGAGATAAATGGATCGACTGTACTAATGTCGGAAACTATATACTATCTTTACATGGTCAGCTACAGAGGAGGCCAATTCTCCTGTGTGGCGTAATAATCGACATTATTCGAATAAATAATTCAGATTGGAAATAACGGGAACTCAAAAGAAAAAGGTTTTCATCTTAGAACAAGCAGCTATTTAATTTGAGCTGTCTGGTCATGGGTCTTGCACGCGAACCAAACGTACGATTATTTCAACAGTATAATTTTTAACAGTGTATGTAGGTATGTGTTAGTTTATCTATGTATATACAATACCTATACCATAACTAAACATAGTCACAATATTAATCGTGTTTATCTACTATGTTATTATTAAATATATGACATATTGTAATAACATAATGTCTAAACTAGTATCAAACTTACTGACAGAGGGGAGAACAAAACTATAATGATATTTCTTGTAAAAGTCACACCCGGATTCTTCATGGCATTATAAAACTGCACGGTTGCATCTATGTTCAGTTACATCAATGTTCAAGATACTTTAAAATGATTAGCCCGTTAAGATTTGGAGTTAAAAACAAATTTGTCGATTTAATATATTGTGTTGATCTGTTTTGTGTGATAAGAGTCTGTTTTAGTTGAAAATTTTACATCCATTATATTTGAAGCCGGTGTTATGATATAACTGATTTGTGTTTCACAGCATCCGACATAAACATTTCATCGTACAGAGCTTGTCTTGTTATTATTATATTCGAACTAACTATTCAAAAAAAGTAGGGGATATTTGATTTTGGGGGCATAATACTAAAATATGCAAATGACTACGAAAAACGTCACTATAGAACCTAACAGAAGAAACATTTCCAGTTACATGTGACGCTCAAACGCACCGATAGCTACCGCATGGAATGCAGGTGATGCTTGGGATCATCCATGGGGGTCCAACCCAAGATTTGCAAGACTCTGACTTTGAATGTTACAGTCATTGTGGCATTGAATTCCAGGGTGGAAACATCAGTTTAATTGTTTTAGTGACCAGAAAACAAATTTTGATATGCGTCAGCTTACCCAAAATGAAAGGTTACGTGCCCTTGGCATGCTACAGATCGGCACAACACAGGCGGTTGTGGCGCGGACGATGAATGTTTCTCAGTCTGTCATAAGCAGGCTATGATCCAGATACCGTGATACACAATCTGTACAGGACAGACCACGCTCAGGTCGACCAAGGGCGACAACTCAAGCCCAGGATCGATTTATACGTACCTTGGCCTTGAGAAATCGTGTCATCACAGCAAATCAGATCAGCGCTCGTCTTCAAACAGACGCTGGTGTGAGAGTGAGTGGCCAGACGATTCGGAATCGACTGCATAGGGGTCACCTTCGCGCCCGACGTCCTCGCGTGATCCCTTGTTTGAGAGATCATCACATTCAGGCAAGACGTCGTTGGTGTAGGGATCGTCAACACTGGGATAATCGACGCTGGAGCAATGTGATGTTTTCAGATAAGTCAAGGTTCACTGTTGATTTTTTGGACAGACGTAGGAGGGTGTGGCGTCGTCGAAATGAGCACTTCCAAGACGTTAACGTCATCAGACATGATCGATTTGGGGGTGGTTCTGTTATGGTGTGGGGAGGCATCACTTTTGCTAGAAGAACGGCTTTACATGTTGTTGCAGGGCGTGTTACAGGCCAGTACTACCGGGACAACATCTTGGCAGTCCACATTGTGCCGTTCGCACGACGTCATGGCCGCCGTTTCATCTTCCAGGATGACAACGCAAGATGTCACAGGGCCAGGATCGTTACAGGTTACCTCCAACAACAGAACATCACCACATTACCTTGGCCAGCACTGAGTTCCGACCTCTCCCCCATCGAGCATGTCTGGGACATGCTTGGACAGAGGTTACGTCAACGTCAACAACGTCCTGCCAATGTCCAAGAACTTGCTGCTGCGTTGCAACAGGAATGGGGCAATCTGGACCAAAATGACCTTAGCCGTCTCATTAGGAGTATGCCACGTCGGATCAATGCTCGTTTGGCAAACAGAGGAGGATTTACTCGTTACTGACTTTGTTGTGATGCTGTGGTATCATTTTACCCTTATAATGGTCAGTCTGTGCCTCACTTAGTCTAACGATCATTTGGAATAAATCGATGAATGTGAACTTCATTTCATTTTGTCATTTGTTTCTTCGTCAGTTTCATTAGGTGACTTTAATAACACTTAAAAATCAAATATCCCGTACTTTTTTTGAATAGTATATAATCGGATAAAACCAATTCAACACCTTAAAATAGCATTATGCAAGAGCAAAATCTGCTTATTACAGGTCTTTCTTTAGGCCTGAAATGTTAGCTAAATAATCAATTAGACATTAATTAACATATCCAGACCATAATAAACTCTTGATGGCAAGGCTAGCCTTCGATGTCGGCTGATTAAATTCATTTATGCCGCTTAATGGACGTTGATAATTAAATCAATCAAGTGGATAATCGAGACTATGCTGTTTATATTAATGATTTGAGTAATGATGACCGAGGCTATGTGAATATTTCAAACGCTTTTTTCTCAGCTAATATATAGTGGATCAATTTGACAGAAATTTTCAGCAAATTACCTTTACACTATACATGTATAGTTTATAACTATTATAGTTAGAACTGTCATCTCTTTATCTTATCTCCCATAATGTAACTTTAATTTTACAATATCAATTCAGCACCGATACCAATTCAACACGTTAATTTGACCAAAATCCATTCAACAATTTGACCAAAATCCATTCAGCACGTTTATCGAAACGAATTGAAGAATTTTAGCAACATCAAAGAGGATTAGTGGTTTTAAGTGTCACAGCACTTGTTCCACGATTCCAGTGTGAGAATAACGTTCAGATCACGGTTTGTATTATCTTGTGCTGCCATAAATTTATATAATAAACTGCAGATGATTGTATAGGGTGTGTTATAGAAGATGTATCAGGCGATGAAATAGTTCTCATATTTCGGTTCAATATAGGCATCCTGTGTCTGGTGATCAATTTAATATATCTTTTCTCCATATTACATAGTGAAATCCACGTTCCAGTTGTCTTAAATTACCTTTTCCTTGAAACAAACATACACATATACCAATAGACCCCAAACTGTTCCAGATATTTGAGCATGATCCATTTATACAGTATTGGTGGTACTCTTGTAAACCCATCTGAACACAAGTTGTCTAGTTGAGATACCCACTCAAGACTGTACTAAAACTTAGAAATTAGAATAACATTTTAACAAAGTAGACGGTGTATCGGGTTGTTAAACATTCCCAAGGGAGCATGCCCTGTCTGGAAAAGCTATTGCCTTGTCCCTTGGGTGAGTCGAAGCTGGGTTACACCAATATAAGCATCGATATCATGTTCATCTTAATGATTTCCAGATCTAGTTTATAACCTGTTGATATTTGGTTGTTTATGGTACAGTACTAACATACCATTTTCATACAAACAGCTCGTAAATTTATCTTGTACTAACAATACAGATTAGGACTTTCTTACGTAAAAACAACTATTATATTAGAGTATTTATGGCATTTCTTTTAAAGAAACAAGGCGAATGTCTGGATGCTGTATCGTGTCTTCTGTGGTTTCTTTCAGTTCTGCTTCCCCGCTGGTAAAATGTTTCGCTCGAAAGGGAAATAGTAATATTCTAATGAATAGATGTGTTCTTTTGGTTAATTTAAGTTTTACCTCCATTCTCGAATGTTAGCAGATTTTATGACCTCACGTACCCGATTTAAACCACATTTCTCTGTGGTAGTATTTACCATGTGTGGCGCATTACATTCGAGATGGCGTTAGAGTTGCGTGAACTCAGTTTCATGCCATTTTTATTTTCTATCAACATTTGTAATAATGATTCATTTGAAAGAATCCAACCTGTGGATCGCTAGTTTTCCAACGTCACGAATTGGAAATAGTCAGCGGCCATCGTACAAACAAAACTTTAAATTCTTCGGCACGAATCGGGGCTTTGATGAAATTTAAAACACGGTTAAATTTGGATACCGAGTCGGCTTTTTGAAGGCTTGTTACCTGACCATTGTGCTGGTATTAAAAGCCCGGAAGCAAGTAAATCCACCAACAAAGGGCGATAATCACCTGTAGTGCATGTGGCAGACGTAATAAGAGAACGTCATTATAAAAGTCGGGTTCATGACCCCACGATCGCTTTTCTTATTATCGTTTGTGTGGAAATATGACAGGTAATAAGAGTCTACGCGCAATGAATGTTCGAGTATCAAAGTGTTATTTTCAAAACAATCTTGCTTCGTGATTGCTATGCATATCACATGAAACTGGGATAAATCGCATGAATTGTTGTATTTCAACTAATAATAGCAGTTTCGATAAATGAACTGAGGTTTAACGTCCTACTGTTTTGCTCCGGCAGGACTAGTGAAGACGGACAGTGGCGATACGGCCTATTTTTATATCGTATTCTAGCGCCAAGGATTCTTTTACGTGTACGTCTATATGTTGTCCATTGACAGGCCCTCTGTCCAGCATCACTGACAGGTCCGGAAAAACCCGATGAACTTTCCCGCCAACACCGGGATCATAATTGGTGGTCGTAAAAAAGAAACCCTTGGCAGTTTGAATCCGAAAATGAGTACGCCGTAGTGATCTTATAGCACATTGTATGTGGTATGACCGGCTTCATTTTCCTAGTCGGTAGGACTATGCATTTATTAGAATAAAGAATACTGCGATCCTAAATAAGATGCAAGCGTGTTCCCTATATTTGTATGTTAAAGGGGCAATAACACTCTTGCTGGCTTGTCAGCTCCAGAAAATAAATAATATCCTTATTCTAAGTACTAGATGTTTAAGTTAAATGTTAAGTGTTCTACCTGTTGTGTAAATTATCCATTACATCCTATTTTACTAGTCCAGAGGGTTCGAAAATAATTTAAAATCCAAGTCACATTTGAAAATGTTTACGTTAGCTTTTTCAAATCATTAAGTTGAATTTTTCCAATTTTGTTACAATTAGGTGTGTTAAGATGAAATTTGTATTGTCAAGTAATTGGAATATTGTAAAATAATACAATTTGTTGACCAGAATAAAGATTGGGACATATTTTTCGGGTACAACAAGGGTGGTATTGGGCCTTTAAGATATCGCTTACTGCGTTACATTTCTGCAGAAAAACTAATTCCATGCATGGGATTGCAACAACAAAATGTAAAGTCAAACATTTTATTTTGTAGCAGCTTGGTTTAATTTACACAAATATTTAGTATCTCTTATATATTTCATTTTCAAATGAATGTTTGTTGTTTTTATTGTACAAGTCCAACGCAATCGGTTTCAGGCCATATAAACAATAGAATTAAGAATGGTGAAAATTAAAATTCACGAAGGCAACATTTAAACTATTTTGTTGATTCTGCTATTCCACAACAAATGCAATATTTCCACTGTTTAACGACACATGGCTAACACCTGATTGGCGGTTCCGAGGAGGTTGGTGAGTATCTGCTGTAGGCCTGTTATAAATTCCCCTGTTTGTTTAAATTAACATGGACATCAAAGAAATGGTAAAAAAGGAGAGGTGTGACAGGTTAGGTAATCAAACCATGAGTGAATAAATCTTGTTACAGGAATAAAATTCTGTAGCCTAATAGCATGACCATGTATACACAACCACATGGTGTGAATGATCACCTCGATTTAAATAAAATTACGTTGTTGAAGAAACAGTTATACAGATTGTCATTTGCGTGTGAAGTTTTGTGATGCTCGGGGCCGACCCGTTGATTGTACACCCCCCCCCCTCCCAAGACTGAAGTATAGGGGTCCTATGAACTGATATGTTAAAAATGTATAATCAGAAAAAAACAACCATTTATTCCCCGATAATTTCAAATTATTTTATTTTAAAATTCACTCTTTGTTCGAATATTCTCCTGAAATAGATGCCTCTGTCCCCCTACCAGCATACCAATGTAGACTATTCGGAACCCTGTTTTTACAAATATTCCCAAGAGTATACTAAAGACAAATAATTTTAAAAACTAACAGAATAAGTTAAGGAATATCCTAGCCTCGGTGTTTATGGGTAAAAATTAATTGCCCTTCAATTGTCAACTAATCAGTATATAAAAGGCAAACATGCCGGAGAAGTAGTATGGTCGTTAGGATTGGTAAAAAATTTTTTAAAAAAATGTGTTTACACAAACAATATAAAAATTACAACAAAAATGGGTTAGGTTCATGGACTCTTGACGAGAGAAATGGTGTAAAAGACTTGAAGTGGTGCATTGGAGAATATAATCATACAATCAAATTCGCCATTTACCGTACCAATTTTATGTGCTATTATGGTAATGATGAGTTACGCAGAGGCAGTTTGTCAGACGCTGACTCGCTAGCCTGGAGATAGCAGGTTCTCGACCGGTGCTCGCTGAGAGGGTTCCGCGGGATTTTCCGGCGTTGTTTCCTCATGTCAGTTGAGCAGGACGGAGGGTCTGACAAAGGATAGCTGTCTAGTCGTTCGGATTTTACGAAAAACCGAGATCCCGTGTACACATCGACAGTTGTAATTTGATACAAGTTTAGGCTGTCCGGGCAAAATTTCTCTCATAGCACATTGTATGGCATATATATATATATAGAGAGAGAAATGGGGTTTAACGTCCACTCAACACAAACTAGGTCATTTCGGGACTAACATATGGTTTAATTTTATTTCAATAATTCGCTTGCGCGTAGGGGTCTTTAGCAGTGGGAGGAAACCGGAGTGGCCGGAGGAAACCCACGAGGTTGAGAAGGCGCCCCTATCTCCATGCCACATACGCTCACACCAGGGATCGAAACCACAGCCGCAAGCCAGAGGTGACCGGCCAGCTAGAGATCGAAGCGCGGCAGTCTAGACCACTAGGCCATCCCAACCCCCCTGTATGGCATATACCCGTATTCATTAGCCCAATGGGAGCAGTAGAACGTTAAACCCATTTTCATTTCATTTTTGTGTCGGTAACGCCAGTTATTTGTATGTTTTGGTATATGTTTGCCACTTACACCCGCAAAAAACCTTTAAGAGCTAAATGTTTAGTTGTGATTGCAGAATTGGTCCACATCTAACCAACCTGCCCGCTGTCGTATACCAATAAAGTTGTGTCATCGGTAGACAGATTCTGATCTGTAATCGCCTTTCTGTGAAAAATTCTCACGAATGAAAATATTCAACAAACCCCTGGTCACGCCAGAAATATTCGCCATTTACTATTTTTGAATAAAATGGGTTGTAAAATGATATAAATCTATTGAAACACGTGGTGTACCACATTTCCACAGTTTGTCACATGTTTCTAACATATTTCTTACATTTTTCGTATCTAATAACATTTCCGTACACAATGATTCCTGACAAGTAAAATTTGCACGCCACCTGATGGTCAAAAGAAACAAAGCATAAGAGACACCTGGTGGGACTTAACTAATTCAAGAGATTGCCACTTAACCGGAAGTGGCAAACTCTTTGTAAAATGAGATACAAATGGTAGCAAGGTGTGTTAAAGTATGGTAAATTCTAGTTGTCTGGGACATAACCGTTCCTAACATCTTGTTACACACCCACTTATATTATTATGTGAAAAACACAAATTGTGGACAGAGATTGTATCAGTTTAAAAGAAAAATGGTGCATCTAGCATTTATGTATAGGTAGTATTTAACAACATCTGGCCAATATCAAGGCTTTAAATGAAAAGATGCATTATTTTTGATGTACTGCTCAAATACTAGGAGTATTTTGTGTCAGCTCTGCTGGCGCTCACTAAACGGCGTGGGGATACTCCACACCAAACTACAGACTCAAAAGCAAAATTAGAAGTAAATCTAATTTTACCTGTTTCTAGCGCAGAAGATAAATATGTATTTTTGGCGTACTAAATCACACCACTCGAAAGGATGTGATGCATCGATTGTATTTATTGTGGAGGATCAGGTTCAAATGTGAGTAATTATTGTGGTATCCAGCCCAAAAGTCAGAATAAATAGAAAGTAGTAACAGTATCACATATTTAATAAATAGTAAACACAACTACATGTAGTTTATTATTTTATCCGGCATGTTTTCTGTTTTACATTAGATTCTACGGTAATTATATACATACAAGTAGCTTTCGTCTCCATATTTTGGATTGATATGTCGGATGCTATTTTTTAAATTTTGTACAACAAAAATCGCTTAACTGTTTGAACATTCTTAATAAAAGAAGTGGTTTTAGATGTCATAGGAACGATTTTTGACATTCTTGACCCTTTAAATTTGTTTGCCTACTTGGGCTGTAATGTCATTTAGTATGTATATAAAAATACCTGTTTGTTGTTGCTTCACCTTGTGACATGCCCTATTCTGTTGGTCAGTATTATTGTCACAGCCTTTTGTAGACTTTCGAAATATGATATGCCAATATTTTAAATGTTGAGAACCTTAGACTGGACATATTTTATTGAATCTTGTTTTGTTTGTTAACAACCCCATGACCTATTTCCAGAAATTATATGACCCATTGTAGTGCGCTTAAATAGCCAAGTCCTTTTTTGTCAGGTATTGTATACTCCAAGCCATTCTTTAAATATTAATATAATAGCATAATGTTAATTCTAATTTCAATTTGACATAGAAAGATACATGTACAGTGGTCGTGAAATATTATTTTGATTCAGAAAGTCATCTAAAACCAACTGCGGTAAATAGCCAGGTCAATATATGGAAAATATTCCCTCAACCCCCTCAAAAATTGTAACAAAAGGTTTCTCAACTAATTCTGGCAGAGTTTTGTGTACTTTATAACATACTAAAAGTTTACCAAAGTAGGACCTCCGGAAAAGTGTTTTTTCAAGATGTGGTCAAAAATGGCCACCGAAACGTTTTAAAATGGTCATAACTATCAACTCAAATTTGATGATCTTGGTGTCTTTTCTTAGGTTTTTGGGGGCAAAGAACAAATTAAGATCATTAAAAATGATGTCGGCATGTTATGTCCAAAATGGCCGCCAAATGACCGAAAGTCCATAACTATTGACTCGAATTTGATGATCTTGATGTCTATCTCCAGGTGTTGGGGGGCAAGGAACACATTTGAATGTCACTGAGCTGTTGAATCATTATGAAATTGAATTCATGACCTTCAGCTGTCCCCTATCGTAGAATAAGTTTCGGAGCGTTCAGTTTTGGTGTCATGCTCCTCCCCAGTATCGACCTCTTGGGTGTTGTTTGAATTGTCACAGATTTGATGATCTTGCTCCTTCATTACTCCAGAACAGACAATGAGATCATCTACTTCCGTTCAAACAAGCAGTAAAAAGAACACAAAGTGTATAACATTAACCTGTTGAAAGAAACTTTTGGAGACGATGCTTGCAACGAGTTGCTCTTTGTACATGTCTACTCAGGCTGTGATTCAATTTCACTGATTTTATGCATCGGAAAAAAATACGCCTACCGGAAATTAGCGAAATTTGATCCCATCATGAAGTCCTGTGCTGGTGCATTCACCCTTCAAAACAAATCTCAAGAGGACATATCAGATCTTTGCAAAAATCCTGATGGTTGATCTATTTAATGACAAATCGAATGATACGCTATCATCACTGTGCCATATCATTTTCACCAAGAAAGTGGCAACTGCTGAAGCATCTGCCATTCCTTAACGGTTTCCCCCACTATCACCTGCAACAAGATTTCATAGCCAACGTGTGTACTTTCAAATTATGGACATGGGTGTTTGCACATTAGGTGATAGTGGACAGCTGAAGGGCATGAATTCAATTCCGTAATGATTGAACAGCTTAGTGACATCCAAAGTTCTCTTAATGTGTTTCTTGTCCCCCAAAAACTGGAGATAGACACCAAGATCACCAAATTTGAATCAATATTTATGGACTTTCGGACATTTGGAGGTGTTGGCGGCCATTCTGGACATAATATGCCAATATCATTTTTAATAACCTCAATGTGTTCTTTACCCCCCCCCCCCCCCCAAAAAAAAACGTAGGAAAAGACACCAAGATTATCAAATTTGAGTTGATAGTTACGATCATTTTAAGACGTTGCGGAGGCCATTTTTGGCGCCACTTTGAAAAAACACATTTCCGGGGTCCTACTTTGGTAAACTTTTAGTATGTTATAAAGTACACTAAACCCTGCCAGAATCAGTTGAGAAACCTTTTGTTGCAATTTTTTGGGGGTTAAACCGTATTTTGACCTGACTAAAAGTCCCAGTTCTTTTTTTAAAATAAGAATGTAATAATAATACGTTATCGCTATAGTTTCTGCTTTAACTCAGATTTGTTTCTAGGTGCAATTACATAAATAACACGTTGTTTTACTGCATTGCCAGTATGCTGCACTTGTCTTTTCCGGTATAGTTATCAGCATGAGGCTAGGGGGTTATATTTGTTTGTATTTCTCGAACTCTATTTTTCAAGGGGTTTAATGTGGCAGATTAATCTATGTTACAAATCTTGAGAGAAATCCTACTTTAAAGGTCATTTATGCGATTATGTTGAGTGTTAGCATTTCAATCTTATAAATTGCACTGTTTTATTCGAGAAGTTAATACATAATACGTTAGACATATCTATGAATGCAATTATTCACGCAAAATAATTTTTAAAAAATATTTCAGACACATATAAAGTCAATTATCTGTCCTTGTTGGGGTTGAGGGGAGGTGCATATTTTTGAACGACGGATAAGAGATGGTGTTTTTAAATGAATCCGCTTATCCGAGCGTTGCTTGTGGAATGCATTGAAGATCTGAGTTTTCAATGTCCATAAAAATATTGTTCACGGAGAGTCACTTCTGGTAGCATAAGTAAAATTGTTAAATAATAATTAACGACCAAATTGGTATCTATGGAAGGAAGCTAATTACGTGTAATGATTGATATGGCGCTTAGATTCGAAATAGTCATAATGTGAACGTTGCGCTTGTAGTTTCTGGGAATATCAAAGATGGAGCAGAATGTGTGCCGAATGTCATATAACTGACAAGTATCAAAGGCTACACGCTACACAATTGGTTGCGATTAGATAAGATTTTGTGGATTGTTTTTGTTTGTGTTAAATAAGCAGTAAATGTTGGATATATGGTTCTTCCCTTTTGCTATATGTCGTCTATGTACAGCTCTATTCACAAACAATAATATGTTATTTCTCATTTAATCACCTTTGACATTAAATAATACAAATAATTTCGCCCAAGTAAAGAATTACCGATATATGCAACGTGCACGTCCAAAGGATTAGCAAATGCATGCAAATGTGCATATGTTTTGCATATTCTAACATACCATGAAGCATGCTGAAACGTTTAGTAATATGTTTTCCACTTTTAACCTGTAGCATTCAGTATTTCATCATACTGTTGGATATTCATTTCTTATCTGGGTGATCTCTATCATCAAAATAAATATATACGTAATGGAATAAGTATGCTGTATAAATGTCGGTTTTACATTAAGATTTGAATACCTGGACTTAACGCTCGGCCTTCTTAAAGGGGTGGGGGCTATATAATACGCTCTAGTATTTCCTTTCTAGTAAATATACAACATATTGGTATTTTAACTGAAATAGGTATGCTTCTTTTCTGTTTTATAACCACCTCTTACACCATGTCGGGTTGCAAACTTCAAATGCGCTTCCCCACTTTCTTAAATACGAGATGTTTTCTTAGTAAGTCGGTTTCTTTGAGAAACGGAGATGAGTATTCACGATATGCTTTTTTCCAAAACAATCCCAGCATTCATTACATCGTCAACAGCTCGTTAGCACATGCGCAACACCTGACTATGTTGCCGCTCACCGCAGCATATCTTTTCTTCTGTTCAGAAGTTTGATTTACTTCCGGATAACTTAGGGTTGGAATCTGAGCAGTAAATACTGATGAAATTGGAAAACATGAAGACTCGGCAAAAATTTCACATCAATATAGTTCATCTTTCTTCAGACTTTTATAAACACATATTAGTGTTACCTATTCCTCTCAAAAGGGCAAGACAAAAATAAATAAAAACTTGACCCCAGTTGACGATCATATGGGAGACAACTTTTGTTTTAACTAAGCTATATACAGTAGTTCTATTCTTTCGACTTCCTAACAATACATTTATATCCGCACTTGAGTGTGTAAAATCTAATCGATTGAATCACACTCAACAATTTCGATTTGCCAAAATATACTGGTTTCAGAGGGCTGAACATTATGAGTACCTGGTCAACAGAAGCCATTAACCAGGGGCTGCCAGGCAGGATACACCCACGTTTTGAAAGCGATTGGTCGAGTACAATTTTTTAAAAAGTGATTTTTCGTACAATCAACGGTCATAATTCAGGAAGTTACGATCCGAAATGCGCGAATATCGACAGGAACCAAGATATGTGGGTTAAAAAAATATATATTTAAAGTTTAATAAAAAATATTTGCATTCAAACTCGGCCATCATTATCGTGTAATGGTTAAATTTTCAAACGTTTTCATGAATCGAGTTAAAATTGTGATCTCTACATGGACCACAAGCTAAAAACGCGATTTTTTCGTACAATCAAGGGCCATAATTCGGGAATTTACGACCCTATATGCGCGAATGTCGACAGGAACCAAGGTCATTGGGTATTAACATGTATGCCAAGTTTCATCAAATTGCCGGATCAAAATCGTGGTCTCTAGGGGGTCCACAACCTTGATATACTATATTTTTACAGGTTTGTTAAATCAGATAATCAGTGTGGTCTCTCGGGGGACCACAAGCTAAAAACACGATTTTTGGTACAATCAGGAGCCATAATTCAGGAAGTTACAATCCGGTATGCGCAAATATCGAAAGAAACCAAGATCTTTGGGTTATAAACATGCATTTCAAGTTTCATCAAAATTGTGTCCACAGGCTAAAACCGTGTTTTTTCTTACAATAAGGGGTCATAATGCATGAAGTTGTTATCCTATACATTCTATTATCGAGACGAACCGAGGGTTTTTGGAGATAGCCGTATATTTCAAGTATCGTCAAAATCGGATAAGAATTGTGACCTGTAAAGTGTCCACAAACAAATTGTGGACGGACGGACAGGGGCGACGACATTATACGTGGACGTATAAAAATCAATAAGTGAATAACAAAAGAGAAACTAATTGTTACGATAGCGATCTCTAGCACCCCCACACTCACTGATGTTATCTGACTATCTCCATTGTTACTTACAGTGTGTGTGGGGGGGATAACAAACATGTGATATCGGATGTTCTGGGTTGAATTGGGTCCAGTGATGACAGTGAAAGTTTCGTGGTCTTGCAATTACAGCCCTTATCAGTGGTACAGGAAAGCGGGTCGGCTAATGAACATCGTCTAGTCTTTCGAATGGAACGAAAACACAGGTCCCGTTTTCACGGTGCTGTAAAGGAACTCACGACTTCGACGAAGAGTACAGGTTGAAACCCTGCTGTTAAGGCAAGATTTCCATTGGCATGGTAATTGGCATGGTGTATAACCGTCTTCGTTGTCCCGTTTGGTTCAGAAATGTAAAATGTTAAAACCCATTTCATCTGTTGCATTTTCCATACCTTTTGCCCAACTTTACTGAGGCAGATAACACTTAAAATGTGTTGAAGAAAGTATCTTTAAAAAGGAAAATAAGACTATCTATATTTATAATATAATTATCTCTTTATTTCATATATTGCCAGGCAAAGTTTAATATCTTGGATTTGTTTATAATATATGTAATACTATAATATTATGTTATCTTCTTGTCCTTTAAAAATGACAAATATCACCAGAGCAGGATTAGTTTGACACAATGAGCAATATCAGTTTTTACATAATATAGTGTATTTTATACCTTTACAATCTCTTATATATGTATATATATATATATAATACATGGAATAAATAGAATATATATTTATGTTAGTCTCCAGTATTATAAGGGTTGGGGGGACCGTGCACGTATAGCGCTTTATCTTTGAGTATAAAGTTTGTCTGTTCTGAATTGTATACTAAAATTTGACAACTTAATACTTCAATGGCCAATGACTTCTTTACCCCCCTTTAGAAACAGTGCCGCGTAAAGACCAGAATATTTTCAACACTTAAATGGACATCGTTCCACTTACCCTGTTAACTAATATTTTATTAGAAGAAGATACGATTTGGAATACCGGTAGTTTGAAAGTTGCTCCACTTTCTCGGTTAACTAATATTTTATTAGATTAAAAAGGGATTGGGAACAGTTTGACAGTAAGATTGTTGTCTAATATTCAAGATTTATCGTTAATTAAATACACGTGTCCAGTGCTAGACTTAACGGTTGTCTAATTAATGTATTAATTTATAACAGTGTCGCCAAATTACTTATACAGTACACAATGCGTAAGCTTATCAAATTTAGGGTTGAAACACTAATATGAAATGAAAAGAGGGAGGGAGACCTGCGGTCGAAATAGTCAACTATTTCGTCTGTTCTGTGTCGAAGTGGTATCATTCTAAATTTCTGTTTCAGATTAACATTTCGAAAACTTGTGTAGGTATGTAGTAATAATTTGATAAGTCATCTTGGAATTACTAAAAATATGTAGATTATAGACAGTTGTATTGTCAGTGACAAAATGTTAAAGCCCCGAATGTCGGAATGAATGATAAATACAGAATTTAAAACCATGCACATTCACCAGATCCTTTAAATTCATTTAAAACATTTTGGTTCAAAATACATTGATAACGAATGATAAGAAATTCAGTGGCCTAAAAAGATGTTTCCTACAACTTCCCTTTTCGAGAAAAGGAAAACCAAACCCACAAACTATATATTTATATATTTTGATTTCTTTTGGAGGGGAATTTGTAATAAAAATATTAACTTGGAACTTATGAGTCAAGGTTTTGATTTTGGTTGGCACCGTTAGCACTAATAGATGACCATTTTCCAACTGACACCCTGTGTACCTTACATGTAAATTGGATAAATGCCAAAGATTTCCCCCCCCCCTTGACACTTTGACACTGGTTCCTTAGTGGTAACACTATCTGTGTAACGTTTTTGAGACGGAAGCCCGCCTTTCACAAATGTTTACATTAATTTAAACAATGTGTTTATTATAAAAGTATTGACCCGCAATAACAAAATGTTTAGATATGTGCCTGTATGACACGAGAAGTGGAATCGGATGTTCTCTAGGGGCTTTTGATTAGAAATTTAATTAAGAATAAAATAATTTTAATTAAATGCAAGACAGAAGATTATTTACGTTTCTAAAAAAAATCACGATCTTGCCATTAGTCTTGTATGTACATTTTACATTGTTCATAAAATGATAACCTGATATCTGAACTGTTTTCTTGCGTAGGAAGAAGATAGTAGCAAAGCCGTATTTTTTCTCATTTTTTTTTCCTTAAGAAAATTACAGCTTGATCATATATAAAATCATAATTCAAAATAGCTTAATATATTATTATATTATTTAATGAAAAATGAGAATTTGCTTGGGTCACGTTATTAGAATTTATCATGCTACATGTATACTGTTTTACATTATGCCTACTTATATTTATGATATTTTATTATCCTTGCAACACGTAGGCGAATATAATTAAATGTAATCTTATAACATGATGAAATTTTATGTGCTATCTTTCTATGACATTATGAGTTTGTTTTGTCATCTTACTTAAATCAGTACACAAGTCGTGTAAATGACCAAAATAAGAATACAATCTTCAACTTGTATCTTCTTGACAGTTTGCCATGTTTTTTATTTAAAATATTCAGCCTTGAAGATGCATTATGTAGGAGTTACACGTAAATCTGGCTATCACAGGTCTTTATTTTGGTTTCAATTGTTATTTAAACTATTATTGAGATATGCATTCACATGACACATCTATAATCAGCTATCTAGAGCATCGAATGTCCGCGTTTTAAATGGATTGAAACATGATCGCCATTTAATAATTTAATTTGAAAATGGTGAATCCGGATTGTATCTGTCAAGTACCACTGCAACAATAATTTAAAGTCTATACTACAGTCTATACTACATGTACATCGTGCCAGAACTTCAAACACAGATAACTAAAGTATCTCTTTTTGAAATTTTATAGCAAGAACGACCAACTCTTCATCTAAATCTTAAATAATGCATCTTTAAGTATTTTTTCTTCATCCCCCTGCACGGCAGGTTCTTTGAATATCACATTGACATGAATTTATACATTGACATGAAGTTATAACTCCTCAACCTAAAGTAATTTTCAAATTACATAAATGTACAGTTGCATGTACATGTCGGCTTAGGGCATGCATGATAATTCTATGGTGAAAATGGTGTTCATTTAATTTGTAATATTTACAGATGGACAAAATACTTACAAGTACATGTATATTGTTTAATCAAATGTGGCACTATTTATATATTCTGTACAGCTTTTAGTTAATATGGATTTAATCGGATAAAAATATCTTAAACCATTTCATGATATGTTACATGTATTTATATCTTAATTAATACATGTACAAGTTCTAATTATCCTGTTAGACAGTAATATTAAGACACTGAAAGTAAAGCATGTTCCAGCAGTTATCACTCAAGTCATTTGTACATAGTCTATTATTCATCCACTGAATAAAATTGTGACACTCTTTCACCGTTTGTGCCATAATCCTAGATTTAAAGTCGTTAATCCTGGCAGTTTCATTATTTTCTCTAAACCAACAGTGGTTATTTGAGTACAGCCATATAGGTCAATAGATCTTAATTGTTTTAGTTTTTCACCAATTAAACTCAAACTCACGTCTGTAATTCGGCCACACTGACCTATATTAAGTGTAGTTAGTTCGTGTAAGCTGTTCACTAATCTCTGCACACCATCGTCACTAATATTGCACGCACTCAAACTCAGGCTACGTAAATTAAACATGCCTTGCGACAAAAACACTAAGCCCTGATCCCCCACTTTGTCACAAAAACTCACATCCAGGGCCACAATCGTTGAGCCCCCTTCTGCCAAAAATCCTAACCCTGTGTCACTAATATTATCACAACTTCTTAAATTTAACTCTCTCAAGTTTGTCATTTTAGAAAGAAATTTAATACCACTATCCGTCACACTACCACAAAAACTTAGATTAATTGTTTTAAGATGACACAGTCCCAAACTGACATGTTTTAGTGCATGGTCCGTTAACTTTTGGCAGTCTTGCAAACCGAGATATTCGAGTCTCGCATTTCCAGTCTTTTCTAAATCTTCGCTGACCGAGGAGGGTTGATTCAGCCCTGCTAAATGCCCTATGCCTTGATCTGAAACATGTCGACAGCTTCTTAAATTTAACTGTCTTAACTTTCTTAAACTGCAAGCAATTAAAGATAGGCCGGTATTTGTAATGTGACAACACCCTCCCAATTCTAGCACCTCTAAGTTTTTCAAATACTGGGCTATTCTGACCAAACTGTTGTCAGTCACTTGTTTACACAAGCTTAGATTCAACACTGTCATTGAAGAAATATCCTGTGTGAAAGCGTATCCTAAACTAGCGTCAGTAACATTATAACATCCACTCAAATTCAAACTTTCTAGGTTGGGTATCCCGAAAACAACATCTCTCAAACTTCGTCTTAAACTTAGAATTTGAACTCGTTTTATCCCACGCCTACAGAGACTGGGAAACAAAGAGGGGTTTGCTTTACGTAAATGAAGTTTAGCTTCCACGTTTCTCCACACCATGCGATTATAAGAAGCATCCTTCCAACAAACACAAACCTGAGCTACCCTTCCTTTATCCTTAATGTCCAAATATTGAAATATCATAGCCAGAATCTCGGGAAATAAGCTTGAAATGTGAGTCCCGGACTTCGTTTTCGTGTCCTCCATGTTTAGCCGAGCGGGAGCACATGTCACGTGATAACACGGCCACGGCGGGTTATTAACCTCTTCGTGATTGGTCGAGAGTATAACAGTAAAGCAATCTGTTTCACAGAGAATTACTCAAACTGATCCCGCAGTGAATATTCGCTTGGCCGCTACAATCACTGATAAGCATGACATCGACAAGGCTTAATGAGTACGGCATATTAAGTTTTTTACTCCGACAAATGAAATTCGCAAACATTTTTTTGAGGTAAAAGAAAAATAAATAAAGACGTTTGAAGTATTCTAAAAAAAAATATATTTCCTATTTAGTGTAAATGGGTATTAAAACTAGACCTGCATGCAGGAATGACGGCTTTCACTGGTGCCACGTTTCCCTTGAACATGCCACTTCCAGTGCCAAGTTACCCTTGATGAAAATGTTCAATTACTTTTATGAAATCAGAAATGGCATAAGGCCATACATGGTGAAAATTTTATGCAAATCGAATAATATATGCCACTTTTATAGACCCAAAACCTTGAAAAATGACTTGTAGAAAATCGGCAATTTCTCGGCAACCGTACAAGTTAGAAACGATTTTGTGGCATCTGTATGATCGTATGGGTTCATTCTATTTGTTGATTGGCATCAAATATCATAATTGTAAAAACATTACAAATCAGACTCATTTGAATGAAATATCTGTTTTGAAGGCTAAAAATACAGTTTTTGCCAAAATGACATTACTTCAGGTGATACTAAAAACATGAAATTAGTTTTATAATATCGTCTATGACAGTAGGCTTCAAAGGGTGAAAATTTTATGAAAATCGAATAATAATTGACACTTTTATGGGCCAAAAACTTTCAAAAGTGACTTTTAGAAAACCGCCTATATCTCGGCAACCGAACAAGTTAGAGAAACAATTTTATGATATCTATATGACCGTATGAGTTTTGTTAGTATGTGAATTTAAACCAAAAGTTAATATTATTATTACATATTAAATAATTCTTGGTTGAAAAAATATCGATTTTAAAAGTTAAAAAGGCAGTTTTTGACCAAATGGCGCCACTTCCGGTGGTAATTGTAAATTGTAAGCAACTTGACATGACGCATACTTGCTTTTTGAATCAAATGATGTCACTTTTGCGAATATCCATTAATAATTGACTATTTTACAGGCAACATTACGAAAACAGTGACTTATGCAAAACTGCCCTTTTCTCGGCAACTGCTTATATTACAAACTAATTTTCACATACATTATCTTCGTATCGATTATAGCTACAAGTTTATAAAAGTTATGTAAAAATATTTTAAAATCTGAAAAGTCTGAATGGGTTGTAAATAGGTCAATTTTACGCCTTTTTTCACCTCTTAATCCAATTTGTTAGAAAATGAAATAGAAATTAAAAAAAAACTGCTTCCGACAGTTTTTGCGCCTTTAAAGGACACTCTTTTTTACAGTTATATCAGTTTTGAAATAAAATAATATTTTCTTTTGAAAAATGGTACCTACCTGTCAAAATTGTAGTTTTTGGTAAATTTACGCCACTTCCGTTGCCGACAGATAACATTATTGGTAACATTAAAATGACAATTGAGACAACGGAGCATATAAACTTTGTTTTATACAAATCGAACAATAATTAATCTAAGGCTGAAAAACTGAATTAGCCAATGGCGGTCAAGGAAAATTACTGAGACAAAAAAATTTAACAACGAGGTAGGCCCTATCATAAGCTCTGTCATTGAGTCAAATGGCGTGCTTTCGATTCCCCGATTGCACATGACAAAGAGTACAGGCTCACCTGTCCACCCTTGTGGGGTTTCCCCTGTTCCGGCGTCCTTCCACTGCTAAAGACCGTTACGCACAAGCGAATTATTAAATTAAAAATTAACCATATATAATATGTGCAGGGGGACTGCACCACACATGTTAGTCCGGAGTGGATGTTTACCCCCCCCCCCCCCACACACACACACACACACCCTCTCTCTCTCTCTTTCTCTCTCTCTTTAAGAAACATGTCATTTCGGGACTAACAAATGGTTCAATTTTATTTCAGTAAAATGAAAAAGAGAATGTTACATGGACGGTTTGTTTACGCTTTATGTTGCGAACACTTGTTACATAATTGTGATATGTCAACAAAATAACAACATACTCGATAACATAATATACTCTTCAAAAAAAGAAACGCACAACCCATTTTTCATCAATTTTTTGTTTGAACGAGGTCGTTGTTTCGGTAAATCTTACTTGTTTTCAATGCCATTATGTAAGGATAAAAGAAATTCATTATTGATTATAAAGGTAGGGTCACTAATTGTGACTTTCATCCTTTTTGTCGAAATTTGTTATCGCTTGATTGCACCAATAAACATGAATTTTACAACTTCGCGAGTTTTTCACATGGAACCTAGATATAAGGTCTTTAAAATCCCGGGGTTCTCGGTTTCCAAATCAGATGCACATGTAAACACTCAACGAACCAAATGATGCCACGTCTGAACGAAGACCAACACAACAAAGGTATTGGACGATTACAAGGAGGTGAATCCAAGACAGATGTAGCCAGGCTGCTGAATGTTTCTCTTGGTTCCATTTCTCGCCTTTGGGATGGGTACCGACAACAAAGTTCAACACGTTACCGCCCTAGCTCAGGCCAAACAAGAGTGACCCCACCTGTCCTGGATCGTCACTTCCGGTTACGTCATTGGCGTAAATGGTTTTCAACATCGACCTCTACTGCAGCAGCAATTCCCGGACGGCGTAGAATCTCGTACCAGACAGTAGGTAAACGCCTACGTGAAACCGAATAACGAGGCAGGCGTCCCCGTTAGACCTGTTTTGAAATACGCCAACACTTTGAAATCCAACTTTAATGGATCAGGCACTGGCGGTATGGACACAGCAACACTGGAGAGCAGTTTGGTTCAGCGATGTGTCGCGGTTCTTGTTGCAACAAGGCGATGGTAGAGCGAGGATATACCGACGACGAAATGTAACTTTGCGTTTCTTTTTTGGGAGAGTATATAAGCTTATACGTTATGTTAATTTAACGAATGAATAAATGATAAATAAAGACTGACTAATTGAAAATTGTATTACTGTTCAATTACTAAATGCAATATAAAGAAGAAAAGAGTACGTTCAAACTGAAAATATTAGCGAGCCAGTGTATTTTCAGGATGCCAATTTATAAGAGAACTTGTGATGGAGAGAGCCGGGGGCAGTGGCGGCGGCAATTGTTTGTTTGACACTTTACCTCAACGACCATTGTCTGAAATACTGCCAGGCTGCATTCCCGGTATGTAAAGTGTGCTTTCAAGAGTATATCCTGAGTACCACACCTTCAGAGACAGCAAATCATAAAACAGACTATATTAAAGATACATTATGGGAGATTAGATAACGAGTTGGCAGTTCTCACTACAATAGATTAAAACTAGCTAATGTAATTGATCGATTATTAACTTAGAATTAAGCGAATGAAAGTTCCACTTAGTCTCGGTCATCATTACTAAAGTTGATAAGACAAAACCAGTAGTCTTGGTTATCAAGTTTTATTGGTTAATCAAGAAGGAAAATATTTCAGCGAATCGAACTACAATCCAACAAAAATCTCATGCTAGCCTCGACACCGAGAGTTGATTATGGTCTGGATAAGTTAATTAATGTCTAATTAATAGGTTGTATAACATAATTTCAGGCCTAAAGAAAGACCTACAATAGGCAGATTTTACTCTTGCATATATGCATGTTTAAGAAATTATTTCATTTGGGTAGTACAGTTTCTCCTTAAGTTTCTTCTTTACATTATTTTCTAAAATTCACCAAATCTGACGTAAATTCAAAACTATACAGAGGCGCCAAAGTACGTGAGAAAATATTTAACCTCTGGCAGCAACTGTGGTTCGGCAACTGAAAATAAACTGGCTTCAACTGAAAATGGGTCTACCCGAGCGCCTCTTACGACTCAAAATATCTAGTGCCAGCCAGTTAAAGCCAGTTGCACATGTTTTATAACTTTCTGCAACTCGTTTCAACCAGCGTCAACCAGTTGAAGTCGACATGAGCGCTCTTACAATGGGCTTGAACTCGTTGGCATGGAAACAACATCACGCGATAAGAGAAATGTGTCATGTGACTGTGTAAATAGGCAAAACGGAATCTAACGAAGGCATCAAATTTTAAAGTGTCGATGATATCCTTAAACTTTATTCACCTAACGTATGATTAATTACCTCAAATCGGCATTAAACTTTCAAAATGAAATGAAATTTGATTTAACGTCCTGATTTTCAGCACCAAATGGGCTAATGGAGACCGACATACGGCATATGGCTACAGTGTGTTATGAGTGAGATTCTGCTCGGGCAGCGTCACTACAATCTACTTTTATTTCGAATATACGCGAAGGTCCATATGTACACATGACCTTGGGTTTTTGTATCGCCCGAACGACTAAACACCGGTAACGAACGATCAAAAACGGTAGCGAGCTAATGTCTTACTCACTGAGCCACCGCGACCTCCTCAACTAGTATCAGCTAACGAACCTTAACTAAGAGTATATAATATGTTCAAAGAGAGCCTTACAAACGGAATCTATATACACAGATCTGCCTTTTTAAAGAACACATGGAATCTTTACACAGACCTGCCCCGTTAAAGAATTATCTTATTAATCCTATAATTCACTATCGTCATTTGGGAAATTGGCAAATATATACTCTCCCAAAAAAGAAACGCAACGTTACATTTCGTCGTCAGTATATCCTCGCTCTAATATCGCCTTGTCGCAACAAGAACGGCGAAACGTCGCTGAACCAAACTGCTCTCAAGTGTTGCTGTGACCATACCCTCAGTGCCTGAACCCATTTAAGTTGGATTTCATGGTGTCAGCGTATTTCAAAACAGAAGCTCTAACGGGGACGCCTGCCTCGTTATTCGGTTTCACGTAGGCGTTTGCCTACTGTCTGGTACGAGATTCTACGCCGTCCGGGAATTGCTGCTGCAGTAGAGGTCGCTGTTGAAAACCATTTACGCCAATGACGTAACCGGAAGTGACGACCCAGGACAAGTGGGGCCACACTTGTTTGGCCTGAGCTTGGGCGTTCACGTATTGAACTTCGCTGTCGGTACCTATCCCAAAGGCGAGAAATGGAACTAAGGTAAACATTCAGCAGTCTGGCTACATCTGTCTTGGAGTCACCTGCTTGTAATCCACCAATAGCGTTGTTGCGTTGGCCTTCGTTCGGATGTGGCATCACTTGGGTCTTTGAGTGTTTACATGTGCAACTGATTTGGAAACCGAGAACCCCGGGATTTTAAAGACCTTAGATTTAGGTTCCATGCGAAAAGCTCGCGAAGTTGTTAAATTCATGTTTCTTGGTGCAATCAAGCGATAAAAAATTTTGACAAAAAGGATGACCAGTCACAATTAGTGACCCTACCTTTAAAATCAATAATGAATTTCTTTTATCCTTACATAATGGCATTGAAAACAAGTAAGATTTACCAAAACAAAGACCTGGTTCAAATAAAAAAAATGATGAAAAATGGGTTGTGCGTTTCTTTTTTTGAAGAGTATATTATCTTCAAGCTTAAACTACAATGTGAAGGTTCTTTAAGTTTCTCGGGGAAAAGAACCGAGCAACATACGTTTCTGTTTATTCAAAAAATTAACCATATAGCCCGGTGGCTGAAGGGGGGAGGGGGTCACCACCCGAGCTGTGAATTTATGAGACCTAGTTTTTCTAGACCAGTTTTTTGTGTATATTCCGAATCTGGGTGGCGATCAGGTGTTTTAGGGGGCGTTTTCCAGATATTTGAGGTCAAATGTCTACAATGTTTGTGTGTGTGTGGGAGGGGGGGGGGGGGGGGGGGGTCATTATGTTGACACTATGTATTAATAAAACATAAATTTCTAGGACTGCCCATCTTTAAATAAGTGTTTATGATGCCCTTGGGCAACTGTTTTGATTTGTGGGGAGATGGGGGGGGGGGTAGCAGGTGTGGAGGGGTGGTTGGGAATAAAATTGGCGGGAAATGAGTCCACGTTTATTTAAATGATAATTTTCTAAGAGCGTGATGAAACATCTCTAAATATGTTTATAAGATTCCCATTGTGTGGAAGTGGACGCCCATGTGGCTGCCCGTATCAGGAGGTGGGGGTGGGGGGTGCAACATGTATATTTGTGGACATAAATCATTTCGTTCATTATTGAGCCTAAAGTGTTATCTCATTAGCGTTTTCGTTCAAACTATTAAATTATAATGGTATATTTCAAGAGATCTGGGAATGTAAATCAAAAAACACAGTCACTCAGAGATATGTCTAGTTTTTAGTTTATTCTTAGTCTCAGAAGATTCAAAATCAAAAGTTCATATGAGCGAGAAAAATATTTTCTTAGTTGCTGGACAAAAGCTCGCATATTCTTTGGATCTGCTTCAGAAACCAATTCACATTTTAAATCATCAATCCAGTCATGCAGCAAACGACCACGTATACGACAAGGTGGTAATAAAGAAAGGTCTGTTATTTTTTCTAGCGTCATCTTCTGACGTAAGCCACCGTTCGCGATATTTTCTACCTTTGCCCGTCTCATTATCGATCAAAATTTGTATATTTGGATTTGAGAAAAGAATTATTGGAATGTCCATTTCACCCGAGCAAGAAGGCAAAATGCAATATGTTTCGACACCTCCATTAATTTGAAATGCGAAGAGGAGTAGGTAAGATATTTTGGTGTCCTTGTGGTTGGTTGTCAGTTATAGGATATTCTCGACACTTTCGATACTAATCTTGATATATTTTGATCCAATCAAGATTAGTATTGATAATGTCGAGAATATCTCGGCCTACGGTAATGACTGTCTGTCTTTCTTTTCAAGATAATCCCAACTTTCTAACAATTTTTAAAGAGCTGGGGTGTCGTAATTGTTGGTTTAGAACAGATTGTTTGTACCTTGTATGGCGGAAACCGACTTGTATCAGTAGATGACACAAGAAGAAAGATCTTTTGGAGGAAATTTAATTGTGATGAAAAATAACAAAATGGTCTTTCTTTATTATCATCTTGCCCTTTTAGCCCTTTACTGCACATTAAACGCAAGAAGTATGTTGCAACAATATGGAGACAGGCTGCAAAATCAACGATCCAACAAGATGACCCTGCGATACAGGGCTGGAATGAAAATTTACAAAGTGAATGACTATCTGAAGCATATCTAAAGGATATATGCGAGCTGGTCAACAGCTCAAGAAGATATCTATCCTGCTCATATTATAAGAATAAACTTATATCTAAACATGTGTTTTTATGTACATTTCCAGATTTCTCGAAAAGTACCATTATAATTTAATATTTTGAATGACGATATTGGTAGTGAACTAATAACTCGAGATATTTTGAATCAAGTGGTTTCTGTCCCCAAAAATACATTTATCCCCTTCCTCCTACCAAGCCCTAAGAAAATCATCATCTAATTCAACGTGAACTCATTTCCCGCCAATTTACCCCCCCCCCCCTCCACACACGCACACCTGCTACTCCCACCCCACAAATCAAACAGCTCGGATGGCGATCTCCCCTCCCCACCTTCAGCCACCGGACTAAAAGGTTGATATTTATTCGCCTCGTAAAAGAACCCTTGACATTTGGAATTCGAAATAGATTTCATCACAGAATTCCGCATGGCATATGCCCTTTTTCATTATCCCAGCTGGGGCAGAAAGTAGAAAGTTAAACCTCAATTCATTTAATATCAACTTAGATTCCACCTTTTGTCGTCACTGAATAAACCGTTATGTATTTAAAAGTGTGTATAAAGGAGCCAAATCACTATTATTTGGAACCTAGAAATTGATACAAATGGGTCACAACGCATATACACTGATTTACATTCAACCACTTCTGTTTTTATTGTAATTTCTAGTCAGTTATGATCGGCAAATACGCTAGAAGTCTCACTGGAATGGTAATCTCTAGCGTCTGCTATATTTATTGCGCATGTTCCCCAGATAAGTATATGACATCACCGTTTGACATGACTTGAGGAATATGTATAGCCTCATTCTTCGTGTTCTTTTTTTTTTTACAAATGGAGCTGAAATAATTGACAAACAATTCGTGTTTTCAATGTCGAAGACTTAGGATGATTTTGAGTTAGCTACTGTAACATACATTGAAATCCTGGCCACACTAATAACTCCCAACCAGAGAGGTTGTAAAGTACTTACAATTCAATTATAATAGCGATCTGTGGTCTACATGTAAATAAATTCTAGGGTTTGTACGATTATCCACTGTAAACGTATTTTACTTTGGTTTGTCACAGTTGTAATAACTTAGAGAAACAAGCGGTTATCATGCAAGATATGTCCACATGTTGCATAAGATGGACAGAGATCAAACTAAAACGGCGTTGGATTATAGGCATACATTGTAAGTTTCGCCAAAATCAGATAACAATTGTGACCTCTCAAGTATCCACAAGCCAAAACAAAATGATGTTCGTAAAATCATGGCTCACAATCCATGACGTTATGATCTGATGCATGTCGGTATCGAAAGGAACGGAGATCTTTGGGGTATAGACCTATATTTCAACTTCTCGTCAAAATGGAATAAAAATCGTGACCTGTTGAGGCTCCACAAACTAAATGTGAAAGTACACAAGGGGCGACAACATCATACTTACAGCAGGTCGAGAACTGGGCTATAGGTCCGAATCCCAACAAAGGAGAGCATAGGCGTACGGGGTCGATGACATTTAGGGGGAGGGGTAGAATCCGAAATGCCCGAAAAAATTTCGGGTTTACAGATAGCGGTGCCGGTCTTCCTCGAGAGGCGACGGAGCGGAGCTTACCTTGTACACCCCTCCCAAACAAAATGAAGAAATTTTTGCAATATTTGACGGCTGCAATCACGTTTTCCTGCCATTTCAGACCGTGAACAAAACAAATTCAAAATGGTCTAATATAGCTGGCTCGAATTCCAATCAATCGTGGGGGGGGGGTGGCCTAGTGGTCTAGAGTGCCGCGCTTCGACCTCTAGTTGGCTGGTCACATATGGCTTGCGGCTGTAGTTTCGATTCCTGGTGTGAGAGTATGTGGCATGGAGATAGGCGCGCCTTCTCAACCTCGTGGGTTTCCTCCGGGCACTCTAGTTTCCCCCCACTGCTAAAGACCCCTATGCACAAGCGAATTATTGAAATAAAATGAAACCATATGTTAGTCCCGAAATGACCTAGTTTGTGTCGAGTGGACGTTAAACCCCATTTCTCTCTCTCTCTCTCCCAATCAATCGTTTAAAGTTCAGCCTGTTAATACAACAACTTCAATTTGGTCCAATATAGCCTACCGCCTACAATCAATCGTCGTGGGGTATGGGGGCCTCACCCTCCCTGAGATAATCATGAACATTTAACCACCACAAATGCGTTTTCTGCTATTCTAGCTCGTGTAAGCAACTCCGCAAGTACCCAATGGTTTTGTAACCGAGCTCCCACTATAGAATTCCAACCATCCAATCAGACTGTTACAGCTTTATTCACAAATAATAATTGATGTCCGAAAAATGTATCACAAAGTAGAGTGGCTCCAGACAAAATGTTTTAACCAATAGTCAGTTCAGTACAAATTCGTGGTATTCCATTAAAAGAAAAGTAAAATTAGTGTTTTGTTAGGGAAGCAAAACTAGAAATGCCCGAAAAAAATTCAGGTTTACAGACAGCGGTGCCGGTTTTCTTCAAGAGGCGAAGAATCGGAGCTGACCTGTATGGACCCTCCAAGAAAATTTTGGAACATTTGACGTGTTTTACTGTTATTCCAGTCAGTATGGCCCCTGCACCACCCCCCCCCCCCCAAGGAATTTTTGGAATATTTGAAGGCTGCTAGCACGTTTTACTGCTATTCCAGCCCGTAACATTAGTGTTTTATTAGATTTCGAGCACTTATTTTTCTAAGTAGATGAAATTATTTTTTTGTTCACTTTAACTTTGTGCCCGAAAAGTCAGCCTGTCCATTGCTCGTACGCCTACGAAGGAGAATGTTCAGTTTTGGTGATACAAAACCTAAGATTACCTCGTGTAGACACAAATGAAGCACAGAAAAGTAAGTGGATGGAAACTCCAAAATTCTAACATAATTTTCCATATTTCATTGCAAACAGAAGAGAATATGTAAACGTGAGTTGTTCTGAAAATGACCGTTGACTGGACGCTCAACACGTTTGCTGTATATTTGTGTATAATAATGAATGTTATGTTTGTTTACAAATCACTAGTGATCAATGAGTAGCTAGTTACCTCCCTTTGATCAATAGCAAAATCATTGATCGATACAAACCCACCTTTACTCGCTCTTATTTCTAAACTACAGTGAATCATAGACCAATAACATTTATGATCTAATGAAACGTTGTACTCCAAAAGAGAATATGTCTAATTATACAAGCTCAACAGTGATATTAACTATAACTGATTTTTGATTGAACTGTTGGTATTATCATTCTGATGAACTCTTTGTCAAAAGACGGGAGTCACAGTAAGTAGAACGCTGGCTCGTTCACCTGGAGTCCCGTGTTAGGTCCCTGCGTTGATCGAGAAAGTTCATCGGGGTTTCCGGCGTGGTTCCCCAGTGGTGTAGGTCTGCGGGCCTGGGAAGGGACAACGTATAGAATGCGAACAAATACCTAAGTCTCGTGTATTTATTGTTCCTACACGTGAAAGTGCCCTTGACAGTTGGAACTGAAAATAAGAGTGGGTAGGACCACAATATATCTACCAATTTTAATGTAATATATTGAGTATTTCGTTTGAAAAAGTAACATAATAATATTCCATTCGATTAAACCAAACGAATAGTTCAGAGGAAGAAGATGGAATTGGTATCCTTGATATGCATCTTCAAAACCTTCAATAATTATTGCACAAGTAAAAATGGCTAATATATCCTACATGTATTTTGGTCAGATGGTGTTTTAATGGATCGTGAGATGATACATGTAAGCTCTTACATTTTTTCGAAAAAATAAAATCTAAAACTGTTATCAAATAATTTCAAGGGTATTTCGGATCAGGTAATTTTAACATTGGTGAGAATTAAAGAATTAGAACAATTTTAAGTCATAATGACCTCATTGAATAGACGATACAATTTCTATCTTCATAAGAGGATCCCAGAAAAACATTAAACACAATTCTATGATTATCTTCGCTCCGTATGAGATAGTTTCTTCCACTATCGCCTTTCTTTTCTTACAATACAGGTTACCTCCCTTGATAATTTAATGAGCTTTTCAATGAGTATGTTCAGTGGAGCGAAATAATGATATTACACGATGATCGAAGAAAAGATTCGGGCAAGTGGAACGGTTTAAGGTAATTTCATGAAATCAATCGGCACATTCGTGGGTTTCGTTAAATAAAAGCTTAAAATTGATGGGTGGTCGGTGAAGAAGGTTTAATTGTGGAGTGAGTTCATGTCAGACTAACTGGGCTAGCCTAAAGCGTCGTTCCCAGTGAAGTTGGAAAATGCGCCGTAATAATAATATCCGTATCTTAGAGCTATCCCATGTCGATAATTATACACAATTGGATCTTTAAAATGTCCCTAATCTGTTAAAAGTCCAATTATTAGAACAGAGTATTGGCGATGACATTGTGGTTATTAAGTCAAATATGACTCGTTGTTCTTGACCTGTCTTATAATTGGGCTAATTTTCCATAAAAGTTGAAAAATTGAATATAGCTTTAAGGTTGAAACCGTGAAACTGGTTCCAGATGGCTGCTCTTTACGCCATATTGTGTTCAGTCAGACGAAGAAAAAAAACTAACTTTATGTCATCGCCGAAGGACAAATAAAAGTTGAGTCACCCTCAAAACAATGAATAAAAGCGAAATTTTAAATCAAAGTTTAAAGAAGAACCAAGAACTTCGTGACACCGACGTGATATATAGATTACTAAACAGTGTCTACAAAAAATATATGGGAAAAAACATTTATTAAAAGATAGAATCAATATGCTAGAGGCAAAGTGTTATCTTGTTATTTATCTTGTTTCTTGTATTTATAACCAGTGTATCGTACAATGAAATAAGTATTATTACAAGTAGTGTAAACGTCTCACAAAGTGATATAAGGTGTTCTAGAACTAATCGGTTTTATTCTTTCAGAAGGGAGGAACGTTAAACCAATCCTTTGAGAGCGACCAAGAAGGTCCATACTAAAAGAAAAACACGCCCACCGCATACTCCACTAGAATACAAATACTGATATTTAATAAGGGACGTTTCAACATTGATTCTCGTGTCTTTGTTAATCATCGATACAATTAGAAAACAGATAGGACAGCATATACCTACCTACACATATGTACAGTATCATGCTTACTTTCTATATGTGATGCAGAGATGCGACTGTAGTTGCCTACCCACGTACGACAAACGAATGCTAGCTACATATAGATAGCCAACTGTGGCGATAGTGTGGACACGGATTTTTACGCTACTGGATAAAGGTTAACTCTGATCCAAAAGGGTACGAAATTTAAAATACAAATCTTGGCTACATGGCATGAGGTTTTCTTTTTTAAAATAAAAGCCGAGGGACCTGGGCCCTGTTTCACGAAATTTTAACTTAAGATAAAATCCAATTTTAGTAGATACTTCAATTTTGATTGGCTAAGCACTAAAATCAATCTAATATTATCCAATCAAATTACTAAAATTGGGATCTTAGCTTAGTTAAAATTTCGTGAAATAGGCCCCTGGATTTTAGAAGCTGAAGCTATGGGGATGAAAGTAGCCCAGAAAATGAGAGATAAAGAGAAATGGGGTTTAACGTCCACTCGACACAATCTAGGTTATTTCGGGACGAACATATGGTTTTTAATTTTATTTCATTAATTCGCATGCGCGTAGGGGTCTTTAGGAGTGGAAGGTAACCGGAGTGCCCGGAGGAAACCCACGAGGTTGAGAAGGCGCCCCTATCTCCATGCCACATACGCTCACACCAGGGATCGAAACCACAGCCGCAAGCCAGCTAGAGGTCGAAGTACGGCACTCTAGATCACTAGGCCATCCCACCCACCCCCCTCCAGAAAATGAAATGGGTTTAACGTTCTATTGTTCTGTTCCAACTGGGAGACAGACGGGCATACGCCATACAGTGTGCTATGAGGGAAAGTTTGCCCGGACAGCGTCACTATGGCCTACTTTTATATCGAATTCCAACTTTGAAGGGATCTTTTACGTGCACGCTAATGTGTACACGGGTGTTGGATATTCGCCCAGGAACCAGTTATATAGTGTTTCTGACTCTCTATCTCTCTATAGTTCTCTCTGGTCCAATATGCAAGATTTTAATAGAACAAATAAGTAAGAAGTTGATGCAACTTGACGTTAATTTCGAATTACTTCCCTTTGTATATTTACACTTGGTCAGAGAATTTACGTCATATTTACACAACGTATAGCACCTACACATTGGTTTACATGTTTGATTGATTTATGACCGATTTTGACATTTATGAGTCCAGTCACCCAGCATCTGGGTGCTAGCTTTTCTTTGATGAAAATGTGAATATTGGGTTACGTAGGTGTCTTTTGTACGAATCCCATCCATCATACATTGAAACAAAGCTACTGTACATTTTAATCCATTGTTTCGTAACTGTTTTATCCCGCCTGTTTAAAATAAGAGGAGCCGGATACATTTGGATTTTTGTTTTTACGTCAACAAGGGCGAGTTTAATCGGAAGTATTATTCACAATGTCGTAATGGGTGTGAGACAGGTGCAAATTTAATAAATATTTAACTTGAATTTGATCTATCCTATTTCCACCGAAATAGTTGTGTATCAACTGATTTCCGTTACGATAAAACAGTCGTCCTGGGTCGAGGTGGCCATGTTCCAGATGCATGTCATGATTATCATCGAGCCTGTCAATTCTTTTAGACGATAGCCGTTTATCCTACATGTTATTCATTCTAGTCATATTTAAATCTAGTGCATGAAAATGTCAAAATCTACACCGTCATTTGATTATTAATAATTATGGATTTCATAATCGCGCAAATATTGGCTCACAGATCGGAATGGGGCGGGTGTATTGGATATCTAGCCTGAATTGTCTTGGTGTCCAGCAGTTATTTGTGACAGATGTCGGCCAGGACATCTTGGATACAGTTGCCGCTTTTACCAGAAATCTATTTAACACATCTTGTTGTACAGTCGCTCCCTCTGAAAGACTTTGATTTCGACGGCGTTAAATATATGAATTTAAACTTTAAAATGTATGTATATTTGATTGTGTCTTATGCCTTTAATCATCTTTAAAATTGGCGTCATTAAATGTATTCGTCACAAAAAATCTTTCAGAGACACAGAAGAATTGTAAGCCGCAAGGGAATTAGCGGGGAAGATATTCCTTTATATTCCAATGATATGCTACCTTAAATCTGAAACAATCTTTTTGTACATCATTTCAGGGCTGCAATTTAAAATCCGAATTTTATGGTTGTTATAACATCATATTCTATTAGTACTGTGTCGAGTAAAAAACCCGTATCAACGTTTCTCAAGGAACGTGCTATAATATTAACTAAGCCAATTGGTAATATTATGGCGAACTTTACACGTAATTATTGCTTATTGAACGTTTATGATCCCTATGTACCCGAAGGGAGAGCTTCCAGTCAGTAGTCCTTTTAATCCAGTTAGTTTGTTTGCCGCATCGTTAACGATTTTCAACTATTTGAAAAGGTTAAAATAGTATATGTTCTGATTGTTTATTAGATATTTTAATATTGAAATAAGATTTAAAGAATTATGATATTGGTGGTATTCTATTGCTAATGACAGGACAGTGTTTTCTTTGGGTCGATTCAATATTAAGTGGTAGGCTTATACGAACTCCGATGAGTTTATCGTATCTGAGACTAGTTCGAAGTTTAACGAATTGATCTTGTATCGAATAGTAAAAAAAAAGAAGATGCAAACTAGTCATTGCATGGAATCGTGATTAAGGATAATTTTTTCTTGATACTCAAGGCTACAACAATATTTCTGATGGTTTACTTCGAATGGCAGGAGTAATTATGGACAGGGCATATTTTATAACAAGACAGTTAATTGGTTAATTGGGGATTTAAGGAGATTATCTGATTGGTTTATAATGTTAAATGTATAAATGTTAGCTAGGGGCTATGGCTGGTCAGTGTAATTCTATCTAGCAAGATTTAAGTGGCACGGAAATTAGTTGATATGCCTGATGCGGAAATTATTAAGTGGCACGCAATCTTGTTTTCTGTTCTAACTTCTAAGCACGATAGGTTGCAACTTGCGTTATATTTTTGTGGGCTCCAATAGCAAAAAACCAAAAACGATACATGTCCATAGGTGAAGAAATGTAATTCGATAGTTATAGTTTTCTTCTTCGGCACTGGGCTAGGATAGAAACGAAATGAAATAAAATGAGATTTCACTTTTTTTCAAAACATGTATTTGATTATTCTTCAGGATTGACTATTTACTACATTTTATAACCAATGGGTTGAACAGCACATGATTTATAAAGGGGTCTCCATATGTTTCGAAAATGATGCGGTTTATTCGAACCATATTTCCAAAACTCGAACTCTCACAAACCTTTAATAATTAGCCCTTTTAATAAAACAAATAAAAAATAAACAGAAGATATTCGCACAAAGCATAGTTATTAGAGTTTCTCAGGTTAGGTCTGTGTTTGAACCCTATTCGCCACAACACAGTACGGTGCACTAAAAGAACCCTAATTATAAGGCATCCACATCAAAAGACAAATTTATGATATTAAATGTAGAACATGATTGATGCATATGCCGATTCCAGAATAATCCAATAAAAATTCATTTGGTCGGAGTAAAACATCTGCTAGACTGTTTATTAACAGATATATTTATAGGCTATTATAGGCGAATAAACCCTACTAAATGCAAATAATTTTGAATATAAATGATAGTTTTCTGGTTTGTCTTTAACAAAAAAGTTGAGGTTTACGGACATAAAATAATTAGGATATCAAATTTCCCATGCACGACCCTACTGTGTTACAAAAGAGAATTATAGTCCCCACCCGTGGCTATTCAGTCATGTATATAGGTTTTCTATATTGGTATATAATTCATGTAGAGATATATGGGAATATCTTTTTTATCTCTTTGTAATATATTTCTGTACCATTGGTATTAAAAAGGCTTACATTAATTTGTCCTTTTATGCGCAAATTGGATTTAGATGATCTTTATAGATATTCGCACAGTCCACGTTGACATGCCCCATTGAAGTCTCCGTAATTAGATATTATTTTCCTTACATTATTAATATAGGCAATATGTATGCATTTGGCTCTAGCATGGGATGGACTCGGATTTAACTTATAGGTGTTATATGCTCCTTTACCAGGGCTCAGTGTTCAGCATAATTTAAAATCCCACCTTTTTTAGCTGTTGGGAGACATAAGTGGTTTTGCTTGGGTATACCAAAGGTTAGCTTTGCCAAATTATTGCATACATATACATCGAAATTATTCGCACGCAAACTTGGCTAAAATAATTTAATTAATTGAGCAATTTTCCAATACTGCTGAAGTTAGTGCTCGTTTTGGTACAGGTTATGTTTACATCGGCTCTTTACAATATTTTGATTTCATTCCAGCGACCACAAACCTCTTGTATTTTCATGTTCTTTTCAATTTTATAATCAACAAGAAAGGGTCCCACAGCAATAAGTGTCGCCGACTAGACGCCCATTGTCATTGTGGACGTGCTCACAATTTAAATTTCTGTCATATGTTCGACCGGTATCCTCAACTTAGGCTAGGGCGCCATCTTATCTCGTGCAGATTGTTGTTTCTGAAAGCTTATCTGAAAATCTTTGACGGGGAATCTGTAATAAACGTTTACCTGTTCTTAATTAGTCATCATCTATTGACAATGAACAATAGACAAACCGTCCAAACAAATTATTGCACATGACTAAAAGACATACAGGAGATTGGGTGGAAGGTGAAATCCAGTCAACAGATTTGAGCGCGAGTTTAAAGGTGAAATCCCAGATATGTTTTAATGAAGAAATGAAATGAAATGGGGTTTAACGTCCTACTTTCTGCACCTAACCTGGGCTAATATAAACGGGCATACCCAATACAGTGTGCAACGAGGGAAATTTTGTCCAGGCAGCGGCTTACTCTTATATCGAATTCCCACTGCCAAGGGATCTTTTACATGCACGCCAATGTGTACACAGGGCCTCGGTTTTTCGTTTAATCCGGGGTCTTGCCTAAAACTTTAGACAGTGATTTAAGGTATTAAAAAAGGTGAAAGTATTCTGTTCGTCTCCAAAGAGTATTGTTTACATTTTACCTGTTGGTAGCCGCGTTTGTCACGCAATTAGTGTTTCTTGAATATTCTGCTATGCACTGATTAATCGTGCATAAATAGTTCGTGAGTCATGACAAAACGTTATGTGAACAATATGGAGCTATGTTTAAACCTGGGGGTTGGGATGGCCTAGTGATCTAGACTGCCGCGCTTCGACATCTAGCTGGCCGGTCACCTCTGGCTTGCGGCTGTGGTTTCGATCCCTGGTGTGAGCGTATGTGGCATGGAGATAGGGGCGCTTTCTCAACCTCGTGGGTTTCCTCCGGGCACTCCGGCTTCCTCCCACTGCTAAAGACCCCTACGCGCATGCGAATTAATGAAATAAAATTAAAACCATATGTTAGTACCAAAATGACCTAGTTTGTGTTGAGAAAAAAACTCCATCTCTCTCTTTCTGTTTAAACCTGAATGACATTGTTACGCAGTTAGGGGTTGGTTGTTAATTAGACTATTGACCAGTCATAATTTGGAACAGAAATTTGCTTTCGTTACGGCAGTGTTTTGTGGGATTAGGTCTAATCAAACGAAACATTGTGAGGAGTATGTATGTCCGGTGGAGAGGGGTTTCTTCGTCACATTTATCAGGTCCTTCTGTGAAAACTTGCAGGCTAGCACTTTATAAAAAGAGTTAAGTAACCCCGAAACCTTGTTTTGGTGATCATGTCCAGCTTAATATTTTGAGATGAAACTGGCATAGTTTTGGTGTTTTATTTAGAAGGGAAGTGGAAACTGAGACCGCTTCTTTAATGAGGGCTTAGTGTGTTTATTCGTAAAAATAAAAAGTATTTTGAAATAAATGAATTTATATTTTGATACACGCAAAATTTAAAATCAGAGAGTTGCACCATTTACAATTTGGGGATCATTCTCCTGCAAAAAAATACATATATGCTACTAGTAGTTAACATACATTTTCAAGAATTGATTAGCAGGAACTTAATATTTCCTACGCTGGTATACTTATCGTATCAGATAGTTTGGATTTCATCATGGATATCCTAGAGCTTCTCACGAAAAGACAAGATATCGACTGTGTTTATTCAAATTTAATTTGTTTTAAAGGTCCTGTAATTGAATGAATTTACAGTTAAATGATGATATCAACTCAAATAAAACATCATCTACCTTACAGACGGACTTCTAAAGGATCGCAAATACAGATAAACCACTTCTTTAATAGTATATAAAGACTAAACTACAAACGTAACCTAAATGTGTCTAACAATTATTAAGATTTCTGTATGAAATTCTCGTTTTGAACAATGTATAATTGTATTACGGAGATCTTATCGCTAGCACGACACAACAAATAATTCAGGATCATTGCCCAGTTTTGTGTGAATCTAATATGCGCTTTAGGGTATAGATTGCTCTCCTTTTTGTCGCCATTTTGGAATTTGTCTTATTTCTTTTCATTAAAAACTTCAATGTTATGTGCCGCGACATAATGTTTTTAATGAATAACTTTTCTTTAAATAATTTATGTTTGATTGAATCATTTTATACACAAAAAACGATTTCCAACGTTAAAGTGATATCTGTGTTACTGTCACCAAAACTGATAGACGTTTTATAAACCAATTCTTACCTAAAATGCCCAACTGCAAAGAAAATCTATTAAGTGATTTTAGTCTTAATAGCGGTGAAATAAAGACCGAAAAAATACTCTATTCAAAATTTCAGGTAGACGGGTTATTAAATCTCTCAGAGAACATCCATAACAGAAAGGTCACGCTCTCTTATTGTGCTGTTTCAAAAGGCTGCCCCCAAACACGAATTATAAATATATTCAAAAACGGAATTTGATATTAATTTGGCGTATCAATTTCAAATATCTATTATTCAATCACTACTTGTTTAACGGCGACATTCGGTGCAGACGGCGTTTACAATAATCATCAAAAGCTTATCTACTTGTGAAATCGGTGAATAGTTTTCAGTCGTAGTATATCGTACCTGTCCTTTCTTTTTTTTTTATCAAATATCACCAAACACACAACTCATTCATGGTAAATTTAGGGAAAGTTTCTCTCGTAATTGACGGAGGTGTCGTCTGCTTGATTGGGTTTCAACCAATCAAATTCTGCCTTGAAACCTGTCAATCAAATCATGTAGTCAATCATCCCTGTGTGGTGAAACCGACGTGAGACGGTGTAGATGGAATTTGAACCCAAATGTGTGCGGAGCGGATACTTAAGTGTTTATGGTGTTTTGCTTAAAAAGATATATTAGATCATTTAGCTTTGTTGATGGATTCTGTGTCAATACTCGGATTGTAGTAAACCTTTAAGGATACCTTTGCTGATTATTTGAAAAATTGCCACAGAGAATTTTTATCACAGGTGGGTGTTATTTTTATATATGTTTAATGAAATAATGTGTGTATCTTATGATGTTGAATAATATAGGTAAGTAATAATTATCTATTACACTGATAACTTGGTGACAGAACTTGTAGATTGCATATAGATAAACAGATACTTATATTTAATACAGAGACGAATGATTCCATATTATTGAACACTAAAATGCAACAATAACTGTAAATGCATGCAAAATCTTGATTTCTGTGATATTTACAGTGTATCACACATTTTCGGGAATGATAATGGTGATGTAAACAACTTTTATTATACAATTGTTGACAGATTTATTAAGCCATAAATTATTTCAAAAAACATTTTCTTAATATTTACCGTTATATTCTTTATGTGTTTTCTTTTATTTATTGATGCATTTTGGGTTGTATTTAAATGTTCGTTTCGGATATGTTTTGTTTATCTTCTGTAAGGCATCTATTTCCCCATTTGCATCCAGAATCGACACATTTCTCTTAATATCTTTATATTTTCTAAACCAGGAACATGTATTAATATTTATTTTTTGCGATGGTATATATATCCTGTACAGTTTGTTTCATCATTTATATTCGAGAATGCAAATTTTGAGAAGTTCCCCCGTTGCATTCATCGCCAATTTTTGACAAAAGTTCAAGGCATGTTATCGGTTTGTTTTCATTTCTAAATCTTTTAAGCATTCTAGAACCATCGGTGGTTGGATGAGTTTGACGATGGCTCGCAAACCGAGAAGTCCCCGGTTCGATCCAGGTTTATTGTTTGTAGCCCGGTTTTCTCTTGCGCATGGCGGAGCGTCCGGCACAGAAAAGCGTTTTGTCATGTAAGTGGAACTACAAACCGAGATTCCCTTGTGTACCTATTGGCTTGCACGTACAAGAGTAGGGGGAAACGCAGCTGACTGGGCAAAATTTCTCTCATGTCTTCGTTAGCATGATTGGTTAAACATACTAAGATAATCATAAACTTTGAATTGTGAACAGAATGATTTTATGAATGAAATTGGTATAACGCACCATAACCAGCACCTGTTGTATATAACTGTAATGTAACACCTTTTAATTAAGGTAAATGTGGCTTTATAAAAGAGGCGAGCTCATAGTATGCTAATTTGTACCCGGTGAATGAATAGGCGTCAAGTACCGCAGTAAGTTATAGATATATTAAGGGGAGTGTTCTGAAAAGCGATCTAAGATGTACGAGTAAGATAAAACAAAAATGACTGTGAAGAAAGTGGGGAGTTCCTCTTATGAATCTACCCATTTGACCAGTGGTCCGGTCTATAACTTACTGGTTAATTGTGGGCGTTGAACAAATGAAAAATGAATTAATACATGTATAGATTTCCTTTGAAGTATAAGTATGGAATAACTCGAGTCGCGACATAATCATCAAGATTAAAATCAGCATCTTGGTTCATCGCCATATTTTTGTGGTGAAAATCACAAATTTATATTTTCTCACGTGGCCGATCCCATGTCGTTTACAAAATTGAATGATTGCTTTTCCTTATATCGATATAATTTAATTTCCGGTTGAATGACACATGGTCAGATATAGAAAGGGTTCTGTAAGTTGGCAATATAAGACACTTCATTCAAGTTCTCTTTTTAAATCTGAGGGGCATCATTCTGTAAGATTTGTATATAAGTGACGTAATTCACATAGTTTGTACATAGTTCAGGAATAATCGTTTTTAATTCACTCTTCTGAATTATTTCACCCAATTCATACAATCTACCAGTTTATTGTTATTAGAATGTCTTACAAACTCATAATATCGTTTTCTTCAATTAAACACGTTCTGTCCCATGCACAACTTCATTTCGAAGGATCTAAAGTTTTTTAGATTAACAAAACTGGACATATATGGCTAATGGATTGAGATTCTATTCAATATTATAGCATGATAATTTCAAGAATTTCGACATCATTGCAGTACATCAATTTCGGATTTTTGAGAGAATCATTTGAAAGGTTTCGGAAATACATTTTAGTAAGTGGTTGGATTTTCAAACAAAGCTGTGTTTACAACCGGAATTGCTTTGAAACGACAGGCATTTTTATTTGACGTCTGTTGAAATCTTTCGATTTACCTGCGGTCAATGGTAAATTACAATCAACCAAAATTTATGGGCTCCAAGATGAAAGCAGTGTCCACTCGCTGATCTAAATGGTCAGTTGACCAGTGTTTGATCTTTGAATACAATCTGTCAATCAATCACACCACTCATCAAAACCTACTCTTTGAATGTCCCCTCCTAAACAATAACACAAACCTTCATTATTTCGTTTCGTTTTACCAGCCCATTGACTTTGTTTCGTTTCGGTAATTAAGGGAGATTAACTTTTGATTTAGTAGTTTTTAATTGCTTTGTTTGGGCTCACGAGTGTTTTCCAAATAATTAAACTGAAGGATTTTGCATTGTTGCCATTGTTGAGTCTTGTTTGTTTACGACACCGTGCCGTTGCTGGTCGATGGTCTTTACTGGACAGGTTTAAAGGGTAACACCATAATGTCATTACAAGTGCCCTTGACCATTTGAAGTGGTCAATTCTCCGCTTGTTTCACAGAGCGCCTAATGTTGCCAAGATCAAAGTTATTTCTTGATTTCAATTACACCTAATGCCCCAGTATCCACCATTTCCATACGCGGTAAGTTTTCGTTTGTCTGGATAATACTTGTCCGTGCATTTTGTCAAATTGAAAACTATAAAATATTAGTACGTTTCCTTTAAGGGAAAAGGTATGGCCCAAATTTAAAATTACTATACATGTACATTGTATTTTAGTCCATTCCATTTATTTTTACGCTGAGGCTAGGGTGTCGAACCAGGAGGAATCTAGTTCAACATAGTTGTTGTTATGTTGCTCTGCAAAAGTTTTAAAAGTTATTAATGTCAATCCTTTCCCCGAAGACATATTATGCTGACAGAACCTTTTTTTATCTGTTTTCTCTTTTTCAATAATTAATGCACCAACTGGTAATTCTTCATATAACTGGTTTCTCCAATCTTCAATTACATCTTTGAACTTTTCACTCGCCATTACCATTATTATGTTAATGTTTTTTGTACATAAAAGAATAGCTACACCGAATGGGGTGTGCATTTCCATAACATTCACCACTCTGTTCTGTGGGTCAAAGTCAAACCGGACTAGGGGAATATTTGCACAATCACCTTTGTGATCGTGACCACGAGGGGTAGGGGTAGGAAACTTTATGGGGTGCCTGAAAGGTAAAACAACTCTTATCTACATCTCATTAACTCTATTTCCGTTCTTGAAAAAAAGTATCTCCCTTGGCGGTCTTATGTCACGTTACACGGAGGACTGTTTGTTATTTTTGCACCAAATGAGTTAATTATTATTGATATACGTTATATTATTTATAATTTTATGGGATTGATAGGATGGAACTTGTCTTTACGAGTGTGAATATTACTGATATGGATTTGATTGAATTAAAATGGTGGGCGTCAGGATTTATTAAGATATATACCACACATTTTTTATTCGTAAGAACGAATATGTTTTATCTAAAATTTTAAATAAAAAAATCAAATTTTAGGAGAAGTCTGCACCAAAGTAACCATTAGCTAAGATGGCCATGTTTTTTTCCGGGTGATAATATACCACAAGTATGAAATTGATTGAATTAAAATATAGGTGTTTTTGTTATTTGTATAAGGAAGCATAACTTGTATCTAATGTTGTAAATTTACAGATCAAGATTATGAGAAAGAGAAGTCCACACTAGATTTCGTACCATCCAATTTATGTCTTATAGGAAATTGATTAATATAAAATTAATTGTTTCGTGTTTTATAATATACATGTAGTTGCAATAAAACGATTGATCAGTTGATGTGTTAAACGTTTCTCTGGGATCATAAATGACAGTATATTGAATAGTTACAGATCAAATTGATATATTTTAAGCCTTAAGGCCACAAAATTGGGATATGTCCCTGGCGGCCTACAAGATACAGATTAGTACCTGGGTTTAAGTAATGTAACAAAAAACTAAACATTCACTTTTTATCGGTGTAAATTATGCCTTTACAAATTAACTTTGATAAATTGGATATATACTCTTCCGTGGGATATACTTTTGATTAAATCTTCTTTGTGAGTCATTGTCAACGCATATATATCTTCAACTTAGATTAAGGCTATTTTCGAGGAGGGGGTGTGGCACATTCTGTCCATTATCTTTAGTTATGAATTCTTAAAGATAGCCTAAGAATCTCTGTAAATGTATTTACTGATTTTAGGCTTGAAACGCCAAGTTCGATATATGTGATGAACAACTTGTTGTGTGACCATTATTAAATGGGAAATAAGAGGGGATACGCTAATATCGCCATCAATACTATCAAACAGACCAGTCTGTTGTCGCGAATTGCATGTATTTCAAATATGACCTGGAATGTAAGATCCACAACAACTTCCGAGGAGAAACTCGGAAAGTCGACAGCACGACAGCAATATGAATATGACTAAGTCGAAAGTTGATATAACGCTACACAAACCAAACTGCAAGTCAAAAACTAGAGGTCACGACAAAACCAGGGGCGCTATTATCGCGGTGTTTTTATTTTAATTTCCTATTTTCGAGTCAATTTTGGCTTGTGTAGCATGGTGTCTTCTCATATTTTGTTATAACTTTTGCTTTTCGACTTTCGAGTTATGAAGGGTCGAACACTACGAATGGTAGTCATAGGCTTCCATACTTTATACTTGTACACATCCCCACAAGCTTACGCATCTTCACGAAATTACACAATGATTAGGGCGCACACAAAGCTTTGCAAACACTTTAAAATGTTTAGCCCCAAAAAAGTAGTCAAAAATAAAAATATCCAACACAAAAAGAAGAACAACTAAGAAAAGGATTTCGTGTCTCGTGTGTTAACAGTGGGAATGGCTGTTAAATTGACAGACAAACAATGATCACCCCCTCAGGGCACCTTGTTAAGAGAAGCAAGTAAAGTACAGAGATGACAGTGTAATATACACGGGCCATGGTGGATCGGGTTTACCTCTATTAAACCAGAACAAATTCCCTTTTCTTGTATTCTGCTTCATAAGGCAGGAATTTCAAATTGACGAATCTAATTTGACAAGGAGATCCTCTCTTCCCCTGTCTATTCATTGTGATTACTAACGTGTGAATGAAAAAAAAATCGACTGGATTTTTGGATACTATAAGTACGCCACACGTCGAGTGGACGGTAAATGTGTTGATTAATCTGAACATGATTGTTGGTGAAGAATTAGAACGCTGATGACCGGGGCATATAAAAAAGTGGGATAATGTGTAGGGGCCTCTGTTAAATATATTATATATACAAAGACTCAAATAACATTTATCCTGCCTAACCGAGTTTAGGATATATTAAACGATTTTGTGGTTAAATGGTGTTTATTTTGTCTTAAATGTCAAGGATTTTGTTTGGAGGGGGGTACCCTGACCCCCCCTCCCCCGAATATTATTTACTATAGTCGGGGTAAATGCCCACATTTGTCGATCTAGTAATTTGAAATCCATGTATTCGAGCATTCCCATGGTCATATCGGACTTATATATATACAAGCAGTTTAAAGCTCCAATAGCATTTTTTTAAGTTATATTTTTAAAATGTATTAAAATAAAGCCCAAAAATAGATTGAACCTATAAACAGTCCTACCTTGTTAAAGAATAATCCTATTAATCCTATAATTCAGTACTGCCAGTTGAGAAATTGGCAAAAATATCATTTTCAACTTCAAATTCAAACGTTTGAAGATGGCCGTCCATGGAGAGGAATGGGAAAACAAGGGAGGTAATTGAGTAACTATTTCCTCAATCACCCTGTGTCACCCTTTATAATGCCCAAAAAATTTTGCCCAGGACCGTATAATAGTGAGTTGACAACCTTTTGAGCAAAAGACATAGAAATAATTATGTTTTGACTTTCTTAGAAAATGTGAAATTGGAACTTTAAGTATAAAACATGGATGTCGGACTATTCATTTTGCAACAGTTTCTAAGATTTGAAAGGCATTTAGAGGTTAATATTTAACCAAAATATGCTGCACGGTACTAGTGTGTATAATTTGAGAATGGATATGTTAAATACGTTGTGAGGTACTAATTTCTTTAGTTTGAACATTTACAAATAAATGCGTTTTAAGGTACTAACTTCACAAATAAGTATAGAAAAAAAACAAAATACGTTTAATGTACTAACTTCTTTAATCTGAAAATGAAAACATTAAAAAAACAACATCTTTAATCTGAAAATGTACAAATAAAATACACATTCTTGAACTAACTTCTTTGATTTCAAATTGCTCTTTGTGGCCCTAGCATCAACCTAGCCAATTATTTAAGTTAGTAATGTTATTGTCCTGTAATTTTTACAAAGTAAAATATATTTCATAATTTGAAAATGCACAAAATAAGAATAGGTGTTATTTTACCTACTTGTTTAATCTGAAATGTTCGTGTAAAAAAGTGATCCCAATAAAATGAATGTTCTTATCAGTCCTCCGACCACCTCATGCATTGTCACCATATAAGTGAGAAATTAGTCTATAATTTTCACACATCTATTGGGATATATGATATCATACAGTGATAAACGAGTAGCCCCTAAAACAAGAAACTGGTTATTTTTGATAAAACCATGTGTAATAACATATCTGGAATAAGTTGGCTTCGAGTTGGCTCTTTATCGTTGATTATTATTGGATTGTCATCGTGTACCGCATACCCTAGACATGTGGCTAAACCTTGAATTGAAAGTTCAATAGTGTTTTATGACCCTCCGAGATCCCAGTTAAAGTCATACACTCGCTATGTTCTTAAACAATACCATGTAAATATGTTTTCTGTTTGACAAGGACTATGAGTGAATTGTGCGGCACGTTCAATCGTAACTCGGCACCCACCGCCGCTCTCTTGTGTTAAGATCTTGGATCCCGGACTGTCAAATTATGTGGTGGGTCTTTTATTACATGTGGTAACCTTCTGTACGTACCAGCACAACCATTGCCAACATTATTTCGCCGGTATTCACATTTTTCTACTGTATTGGGCATACAAGTTGAAATGTTATACGCCCTGCTTTATTTATATATTTTTTAAAAAATATAAATTTCTCGTAACACAAATACACGATTGTGATTTTTTAACATTACAATATAATAGTCCTTTGTTTGTTTTAGTTGGTTAGTGTATCTTTATATATAAACATTGATCTTATAACTTTATTGTGCATGTAACATTGATACTGTATCTACCTTAAACATTGCCCTTCATGATACTATACTTAAAGGAGAAGTCTCTGTGATGTTTTGATGAATAAAACGGGTTAAGTATCCTTCCCATCTTTATGCTATTCATGTGCAACTATCCTAAAGTTTGTCATACATTTTTAGACAAACTTTCAACTTCCGTGTCCGCTTGGTCGTAAGTACTGATATTCCACGCTGCTCATGTGACTGTATAACCATCAACAAACTCATAACTCAATAGACGAATGGAATTATGTAACCTGGTTAAGCAAATTTATTGATCATTTCTGAACTACTCAATGTCTTGTTTTGAAATTTTTTGCCTATCGAATGTTCACGGAAAATTAACGCAGTGAATGAGATGGGGTCTAACGCTCTACCTGTTTGGACCGTCGGGCTAATAAGATGACGTAAATATCCCAAACTGTCAAGGGTTATTTTACACGAATGCCAACGTGTATGCGGGATTTAATTTTTCGCCCCATCCGAACGACCAGGCGATGTTCCTTGCCAGGCCCACCGTCTTACATCACTGACAAGAGGTAATCCCGTGTATCTTTCTCGGCCAGCATATTTTGGGTTAGAAGTTAGAACCCCGGACCTGGTCAGCCACGGTGGAGCCTCAAAAAATCATTACAATATTATTATATATAAGGGCTAAGGTCATCAATACGATAAAGGTTCAATCTTCTGAATATGTATTAAGTGTCATGCATTTTACAACTCATGCCGCACAGAACTTGGGGGTAATTCCCGCGCTTTCCCTTCCCATGTATATTAGTGCTAAAAGAGTAATTAATTTGATTAATATCCAACCTCTTCTGTGCCCGATTACAAGCTGCGAAGTTATTTTGATACGTGTAGATTTCTACATTGATTTTAAGACACATTTATGTCGGATTCTGTCAAATATATTAACCTTTTGCTCTTTTTCATGTTACTAAGATATGTTATCATGTTCTGATAGATGCTACACGTCTTTTTAACACCACATCTACACCAAAACAGCTGTAATATATGGCTTCTTCTGACCCTCTCAGCGTTTTATGTCGGTTAACAAATTAGATATCATGCATTTTAATTTACATGCACATACTTGTACTTGAAGTACCTGGTCAAACTGCTGAATTAATCAGATTTGACAGCCATGATGAAGGCATCACAGCAGAGAGCCTTTATCGAATATTTTTTTTTATATAAATTCTCTGTAATCAAGTAAAGATCTAAAACGCAGACAAAATTCACCCGAAAATTCCATGGCTTTGGTGTCTAGCCAAAATTTCTTTATTGTTCTAGATGAGAGAATTAGGAAGTCCCAATATTGTAGGAGAGTTTTGAAGAATTACATGCGAGCGGTTAGATTTCAGTCTTTATCTCGTCAACGCCACTTTCTGTTTTGTATCTAAATTATTTTAAAGCTTACCTAGCCGTTCATTATTGCTTCCTTAATCTGAAACTGTTTCTTTTATTGTATGTTTTATCATTGGTTGATATTTTAAGAGTATTACAAAACATTCTTTAAAGTAGTGAATGCAGGAGTAGTGGTAGCCAGTTTTCAGTTGCACAATATGTTTTTGATACAGTGTGGGTTAACCAATATTTAAAGAAAAATTATGGAGGATTAGATAAATAGCTGACAGTTCACACAATAATAGTTTAAAACTAAATAATGTAAAGGGAATTTGTTGAAAATTTCTAATTGATCCGTTATGAAAAGAGAATTTAGCGATTGAATTTTAGGCCTAGCCTCGATCATCATTACTTCATAAAACCACCCCCTAGATTATCCAATTTTTTATTTAATTATCAATGAGCGTTGAGTCACAAATCGGATTCAAATCAAGAAAATATTGCAGGTTACAGTATACAATTTAAAACAATAATTTAAAAGATTTTAAAATAAAACTGACATAACAGATTAAGTTATTAACACCAACGATAGACTCAAACATAAACATGTTATTCATACACTTCTTTTATTTTATTATATCGCGAGGTGCACAAAAGTGCAATATGTCTTTAGATATGTCAGATAGTCTGGATAGGATACAAAAAAGAATGAATTTGGCTTATTTTGCTTAAGTGTAGATCTAACACTTTCTAGTCATAGTACGGACGATGCTGTATTACTCAGATTACTACAATATTAACTCCATTAATATTTCAACCTGCCTCTGATCCGCCTGGGAAAATATCTCATAAATTCTCATATTAAGCATTGGACTTATAGAGCATATTATTTACACGTTTCGTCTTATTAATTGTCAATAACATTAATATCCCCCAGCTTTCAAACCTAAATTTATAACGTAGTCTTTTCTTCGAGCCGTGACAACTCTTTCTACCGCCAACAATTGGGCTGTCGTCTGCTATCAGAACTCAACAAGTCAGTTTTCACGTCTGTTGTGTCAAACCAGCAGAAGTCGTACTGGGCGCCATTCTCTTCCTTCACTCAGCCGTGTGTGGTTATGGGGATTATTGATAGTATGTACGAAACCACCTTTCTTTTTGTCACCTTATCAATACCCCATATTCCTTTATATCAGACAAAATCTACTCGAGGGGAGCATGGTCCTAATTTTGACAGGCCTAACACCTCCACGCTTGCTTCCTAAGAATTTCAACAATAAGTCCATTTATTTCACCTGTCCATGGTTACAATGTATGTATATTTAAGGTAAGAGGCCAGTCTCGCATCATGTGAAAGATGTTATATTGGTTCAGAAAGAAAAGGTGTCAACTCTTAATATATTTACAGAAATCATCCCTGGATTAACGATCGTCTCGGTTCAAGAAGTAACACCAGTTCTTGGTATCCAGGGTAACACAGCTCAGTTATTTCAGAATCAATTTACTTTTGCATGTTTTTTTTTATTTGTACGAGTCAGCAAATTGAATGCAACGCATTCCCAGACCGTTCAGAGAGATAACAAGAAATCAGAAATGAAATCGTATGTAAATACGTTTCTCTATAAGCTAATACAAGACCTGTCAAACGACAGCATTCAATGTTTTCTTTGCTTTGTATTTTTAATTCAGTAAAGAAATGACACGACATAGTAAATTTGGTTAAAGTTTAAAGTAGCACAATTGTTATTAATTCATAAAAACCAATCACATCCAATCTTTGTCGTCATTCACAAATTTATTGAATCTCACAAACCACCACATTTCTCATTACGTTTGCAAACTCTAATTCTTAAATTGCAATCCAATATGGATGCTATTTGACCGAATTTCTGATATTAAAAATGTTCCTTGATATTGAAAACATGGATATATATACTTGGTTTTCTGTCCGAAAATCTAGGTTTTTGGATGGCCATCTTGGAACTGAAGATGGCGGCCAATAGAACGCGCCATTCGTTGGAGGTTCATTTGTTTTTAATGGTCCATAGGTGTTATAGAACCCCTGTGAAAAGTTTTATGCTTTACTGAAGTATGTTTATTGCTCCACTAAAATGTTTACAATCAATACCATAACTATGGATGGTATCAATGGTAATATGTTTACAAGAAATACCCCAACTATAGATGATATAAATGGTAATATGTTTAAAATAAAATAAAACCAAGTACGAACAATCCAAATTAGACAAAATTCGAAGTCCTAAAAAAAACTTTATAGGCAAAATAGTGTAACCAGCAAATGGAATGTTCACCGTGTACAGCATACACGACACTCTAATTATATATGGTAAAAATAGTAATGTGTTTACGAGAAATACTCTAAGTAGGAATGGTATAGATGGTAATATATTTACAATGAATATTCTGACTATTGTATAATAGTATGGTAAAATGTTCGCAAGAAATATTGTAGATGGTATAGTATTTAAAAGAAAGAACTATGGTAATATGTTAAAACAATAAATAATATAACTATAGATAATTAAACAGTAATATATTTAAAAGAAAGAATTCTTAATTACAGATGGTATAAATGGAAATATGTTTATAATAAACAATATAACTATAAGTGGTATAAATGAGTAAAATATTCGCAAGAACTATTGCAAATGGTAAAACGGTAATATATCTAAAATAAAGACTCTTAACCATAGATGGTATGATAATAAAGTGCATTGATTTGTTGGGTGTTGAAAAGGTCAGAGTGACTGAACAAATTGGATATTTATTAAAATCATAAACAGCACATAATTGAAAATATAGAAATGACTAGAAATTTGTCATAGGTCACTGCGAAAATATTTTCGATTTACTGGTTCAAAACTGCATATACATCGTGATGCATGTACAACTTGATAATCTTGACAAAACCTGTCAATTTAGGTCGACACCCCACAGCGAGAATTGTTGGAAAGTAGACATAAACTTCTACTAAACCTTCCCTGGCTAGCAGCTCAATTGTCAGACGAAATGAGGTATTCACAATCAGCCAAGTTGTCAATCAAACAACCACCTTAAAGTTAGTTAGAAATCAGACCGCCATACTACACAGATGTAAGTTTGGTCTGTAAAGATAAGATTTACAGGTCGATGCCCCTACTGGGAACCAAGTTTTCAAACATAAAGCTGTTTATCCTCCTTGCCCGATAAGTTGTCCATACCTGATGATGTACCTATAATCATTGGTCGATAACTGTCTGGCAATACGATCTGGATAATCTTGAAATGGGTGGTCTTTGGTTCTACCCAATAACTTCATTTGGCTAGTGACGGTGTTGTGCCCAAGAACACCTAATATCCATGCTCCTTCGAGGAATTCGCACGACTCACGATTCGTAATTCTTGTGTAATCTGAACTGCAAGATGTCTTCCCGCTCTATATCAATCTACCAAAAATAGACCGACGAAAGATCTCTTTAAAGAAGACTTGTCAAGTGTTTTTCAAAAAGATATCGTTATCAATTTCTGTATATCCAAAGCAGAATCATTATCAAAAATTTGATCTTATTTCAGTGGGCTCAGCAGGTTTGTTCGACCTAAAACCCCTTTCCTCCTGCATATCTTTTGATTTTTCGGCTTAAGATTATCTCTTGATCTGATGACCCATCTTCCAAACCTCGTGCCTTTGATCTAGATCAAGTTATGACTCATTGAAGATTATTCACGATAAGGTCTTATTTGAGCAATTTAAGAAAAAACAACATCTAAACAGACTCCAGACCTCCATTTTAAAAATTAAATTAAATTCAAGAATCTTTTAAGTAATCGAAATAAGTTCATTTTCGTGGCTTGGTTTTACCTATAACCGTGTTACTTCGCACAACTAGATGTTGCTTTTTTTCATATTTGGACGATTAAGATTGTTAAGAAACATAACGTTCTTACTATTTATACTTTTTGAATTTGTGATATTCTTATACAATTTGTACACTTAGTTTAAACATTTTGGAGAAACTGGACTATGAGATACATTATAGACAAAGGATCCTTGCGCACATTTGTATAAGACCATAAATTTGCATAAACGACATGCCCTTCACAATATCCATGCATCATTGCATGTAACATTTTGTGTGATATGGGACTAATGATGAATCGTAGATTGGAAGTGATTTCGGGGGGAGAGGTTAATGTACTGAAAACCTACCTATATACGTGTTTATTAATATACCAGTTTACACTTGGTTCTCGAATTATTCATTATGGCAACATTGTGTTATATGTTAACATGTACAATAAAAATGATTGCGGTTGACGGATGGAGATATGATGACCTAAAAATTTGAACTATTTGTCAAGTGATGACAGTTAAATGGTGATTCATTGATAACTACACACCAAAATACAAGACAGTACATGTAGACACTGGCCTCCTCTATGATAATATAGCATGCAGCTATTATCTTTCTCTACATGGTACATTTAATAAATACTTGGTGGTGGTCTATCTTGTATAGCAGATTTATATATTATACTGTATATATACATGAACACCCATCCGTCAGTAGCTTGGGCGTCTAAAATCAAATTCCCAATTATCTCACAATTTGGCAATAGCTTGGAAAGGGTGTCACCAGATGTTAATTAGCGTTCACCCTGTTAACATCTAATCGAGTGTTCCAGCGATCCGGTCTTCTAGGCTAGTGGGCCTAGTAATTATAGAATAAATCGTCCCCACAGAATCTCCTACATCAGGACATGATTAACCGATAGGGTATCACGAAATGTCTAACTGACGTGCTCTGTCGGAACTCGGATGTCTTTCCAGGGCTTCCGTACTCAGTAGATGGGGAAACATACTCACCATCTATTACAAATCGTCGAGTGGAGTGACATTTTCAACTCAGAGATAAGGATACAAAGACTACAATACTAGTAAAGGAACACCACACCAGCATGGCGAAAACCGATATGTTCCACGAATGTTTGTTTCCAGATTTAGTCCTTTTACTTCGACGTATATTTCGAGGAAAAGGAATCATTTCAGATTTCGGAAAAAATAGGCAATGGCAAGTCCATAAAAGAATTAAAGAGCTAGGAATGGTAATCCAAAAAGAACACTGTCAACTCGCGCGGATGAGATGATTGGCATAGGCCAAATAACCTTTGATATTTTGAATTCAAATTGAAAGTGGGCCGTATCTCCGCTGCCCGGGCAAGACTTCCATCGCAGCACACTGCATGACGTATTCCCGTCTTCATTAACCCGGGTGAAGTAGAACGTTAACCCATTTCATTTATGCTGGGTTTAATAACTGGGAATATATATATTATTTTACTAAGTACGGTAGTCCACGATAAACGTGTATATCTTTTAATCTGTATCAAAATTTGAGAAGAAAAGACAAGGTAATATATTATAAGGTGACAAGCATATTAAAGTGAGTGTTGTAATTTGAATATGTTCAGATAGTATCTGTTCACTCACCCTGTTAACCTACTCCTTACTACATGACATATATCTTTACTTACCTGTCACTCATTTTACCTATCTTTACCTATATAACACATAGGTAATACGTAGAGTATAATATATACATTGGTAATTAGTAGATCTAATCTCTTAATCTCATATCGCCTACACCCATAATACAATAATACTTGTAGTTGTATTGTAAGTATCTTATACCTACAACTATATATTAGAGATATTTTGGGTGACAATGCTAAGTGAAATAGGTACCTTTGATATTCAAAATTTAGATGAATGCATAAAAGATCACTATACCACCAATACAGGTGTCGTGAATGTGATTACAGGTGGCATAGAGTGGGGGTTCTGTTTATGGGACATCCATTTGCCCCCCCCCCCACACACACACACACCACACACACACTGCTATTGACAACAGTACCCACGCGACTTATTGGAATAAAATATACGGAAGAATATATTAGTTTCGAGATGATGCAGCGTGTATTAATTTAGGTTAATAGAACGTCAACCCTTAATGGGTAACATTACTATATACATTAACCGTCGCGTAAAAAATGTTTACAGTTAACAGTCATTTAACATTTTTCTAATGTAATTGCTTCAGTGGAAACAGGTATACACCAGTGTTTGTATCATACAAACAAACATTACCTTTACTGTTTATATATCAAATGAGCTACACTTGTAATAGATGAATGTGGCTTAATGGTTAGTTTGTAGTATTCAACCGAATGCCAGCGCAACATTTCCTTTATAACATTCTAGTATTCTAAAAAAAAACACCAAATAGTTTTAGATAAGAGCGAAACGTTAAGTTAAAGAATATATTAGGTACGAAAAATACAACTGATGACTTATAAAACAGCCGGTGCTATTACTGCCACATGTCCCCAAAATTTATAATACAACAATGAATTCAGAACATTATTTACCCCATTTTCGTCAAGGACCACCTAATTTATTTCCAGATTTCCATTGTCATGAATTGATATAACAAGTCAGGCAGGGCGGGGGGGGGGGGGGGGGCCCGGTAACGTCAACATGGTTCAACATTTCCATATTACGTTTCCGGGTAGAGGTCTTTTAGCAGTGGGAGTGGAACTGGAGGACCCTACAAAACCCCACGAGGTTAGACGTGCGACCCTACTCCTTGTCACGTACAAGTTGGGATTCAAACCCACGCCCCAATATAAGTCACGTAAGCTCAGAACCAGCTAGACGAATGTTGGCAGTAACGTCCTCCGGGTGAGTTAACTCTTTCTGAGAAATAATACAACAGATGGTTATTTTTTTTTTAAATTTAAACGTTTCAGGAACAGGTGACAATACAACAATACCTGTTATTCATCAGCAACCATTTTCTTTCATTCCTAAGACAAGGTTCCTGTTATTTAGTCTACTTGTAGAACTTAATATGCTTGGCACCAGCTTTTCGAGAAAAAATGGAATTCCTCTACACTTAAAGTTTTGATTTCAGATCTAATTCCTTCAAAACAATTTCGTTTTTGTTAAATAAGACATCTAATTGGTTGATGATTGGGCTTATAAGCGTGTTATCAATTGTATTAAAGTCTTTCAACTATAATATTACCCTCAGCGCAATCTGTGAATATTAGTTGCTCTGTGTCTTATCAAATACTTCCAATTACATATAGTGTAAACGGGTCTATTTTGGTCGAGAAGTTATGAACGATAATATTAAGCAGGCTTTTATTGAAAGATTATTGTTGGCCAATCTAGACTCACACGGAAGATGAAATTAGTCCTCAATATCCTGCGTTACTTTAATGGTGTAAGAGGTTTAAATCTGTTAGTAATATCGTACCCACCTTCATTTCAGTCATTTATAATTTCTAAATTATATCTCAAATTGAAATGCATCATGTGAATTGATATTTGATGGGAGTTTTAAAACTAACTTTTTGGATATAATTTTATTCAGTCTTTGGCAGAACTGCTCAGGGACCAGTTTTGGCAAACTACTATATAACTACATGTATATGTACCAGGAAACAAACATGGCGTCATTGTGACGTTATATCAGAAAATCTGTCAATCGATGCGCAATTGTCCAGGAAACAAGCATACCATGTTTAATGTCGACCGTTCTGGTATACAAGGGGTGTAGCCCGCGAGTAGAATATGGGCAACTTGAAGAATATAGGTGGCGCTTGGATCAAGTTCTTGGTCCAAAAACTGTTCTAATACATAAAGTTACGTATATGTAAAGTAAACTGTTAGATTTACGATATCGTGGGCCCCAGAAGCCCAGGTCTAAGGAGTTCAATAGATTTAGGAATCATGAAGCTCCTTTATTCTCCAATAAAATGGATTCTCGTTTAATAGATTTAAATTCTTGAATTTCAATATTACCAAAATTTCAACGATTGTAAATTGTTTAATACGAGTATGGAGTACAAAGTGATTAAGAAACAGCGTACCTGAAGTAAAATAGACATTGTTAATATTATGTTGTTAAGTTTGTGCTGGCTGTTGCAATATTCCTTTATACTGTTTAGATAACCCACAGTTTATGGGACCGGTTATTGCTCTTTAATGAATGTTATGGTTTCTACTCTCTGTGCTTACATCTCTTGTATCGTTTTTACCAAGGAGTATAAATTGATTTTAAAATAACGCGATGCTTCATGATTTACTAACAATTTATGAACCACTTCTGTTCGTCTGGGTTCAAATCTTGAAGAATTTCATATTGAGATTCTGTGCAAGCTATCACAATTTATCTCCTTTTTTTCCTGGGAAAAAACATGTGTTATTCATGGCGCCTTTCATATAAATGAATACAGAGCATATTTTTTTTTCTTTTGGGGAATTTGGTTGAATGTTAAATCTACAGTAAGTTTTAAAACAAATGGAACGATGGCACCTCCAAGAATGCAGCACATTGTAGGGTCCTTTTTAATGATACTTCTCCTTTGTGTTACAGTTTCGTATTATAATGACTAGCAGGTCTTGGTTTCTATCCCTTTGTTGGCCAAGATAGTGTCCCGGGATTCCCCTGCATGGTTCCTCGTCGTCAGTAGTGCAGGACGCGGGGGGAGGGGGTAGCGTCTAGTCGTTCGGACGGACGGAACGATAGAATGAGGTCCCTGATACACGTTGGTGTGCACGTAAAGAACTCTCGAAGGTTAGAATTCGATAGCGCCGTCTTTATATTTTCTCAGTCTCTGTGTTGAAAACCTCATTTCGTGTATGGTTTAAGATACAACATGTATGAATATCAGTTTCTTCCTTCCAAAAGGACAGTGGTTTTTGTTTTGTTTAATCCTTAATTAGTACGTGCATACCGACGATTACGTAGTGGAAGTTGGTTTTCAGTTACATCCGGACGACTAAAATGCATTTTCCTTGTCAGGCCCTCTGCCCTGTGCTGCTGGAATGGGGAATACCATGAAGACGGACGTGCCGTGTGCTATACGAGAAAGTTTGTCCGGTCAGCGACGCTACGGCTTACTCTTACCATCTGTGAAGGTTTCTTTTACGCTAATGTGTACACGGGACCATGTGTTCTTTACCATCCGAACGACGATACACGTTTTGTGTAAGGCCATCCGTCTTGCACCGCTGACAAGGGGGGACCACACCGTCTTACTCACTGACAAAAATGTATTGTATTTAAGATATGTTTTGAAGTAAGGGAGCTGTAAAATAGACACAAATGCGAAAAACAAGGTAGTGTTCTTGATCTTAAAACATGTTAGTATATCTTTAAAGAACAGGTGGGATTTCTTATTAATCAACACTAGAATAGATGCAGGTAATTCGACTCACAGCAGACGTCGAAAATCTGAAAATCATCAAAATCTAAGAAAAGAGTCCGTCTCCCGGCAACCACTTAAGATCTCCTCTCTTCTTATAGGTGCCTTTAACTGCAGACTGGCAATGCTTATATTTAACCTTCCGCAAACAAAATAGAATATGGCCTCAACATTAAACACGTTCCAAAATACTATAAAACAGGGGGTAACCCGAATGAAATTTTTAATCATTGGTAATCACAGCAATAGTGGCCAATCAGAATCAAGGATATATGTGTCTGCTACTGTGTGAATGACAGGCAGCCACATGAAGTGATCAATCAGCGAAAGAGTTGTTGGCTGTAGCGGTGTACGTTATCGTCTGCTCCATGAAAAAGAGTCGTGCATAAATATACAGACATACGATAAAAGGGGTTGGCTTAATTCGAAGTGTGATACACGGCAAAAGTTTTTTCATGAAAAAAGTGGTGTCAAGATGTAATGAGGGCCGATTGGAGTTTTATATGAGGATTAAAAATGGATGTTAATGTGATCGGTGAATAGAATGTGTTCCTCGTTGACTTATTATGTGAATATTGTGTTATTTTTTATTATAGATTTGTCCGAAACGAAGTGATATGATAACATGGCTGAACTAGCAAGGCGATGGAGTGTCATACTTCTCATCGCGCTTCAAACTCTCTTAGTTTCTACACTGGATATGTGGTGGTAAGCCTTTTAAATATTTTCTATTTTGTGTTAGAGCGTGCCGCAATTTATTGCTTTTAAAATACTCACGACTATTCATAAACACACTTTTAAAATTCCATGTAGTACACAGGTCAATATTATGAGTACTGTTATAATACTTGAAATTATGCCACAGTATAAACTTCAATTATCCGCGATTGACATAAAACTTGGATGTATAGTTTCGATATTAACGTATTTCTCTCTGTTTTTACCTATATGATATATTTTATACAATGTACATATAAATGTTGGCAGTTGGTTTCACACAGGGAGTCTACAATTACGATCAAATTTAGCAACTAGACTGATACATGTACGTTATATATTCCCACTTAAATAACTCTATGGAAAGCAACCCCCATATATTCGCACATGTATTTATTTTTACATGCATGTTTAGTAACTGCTATATTGTGAACATCTTTATCGGAACATATTCTAACCGAGTTTCAGGGCGCCCCATCTCTTTTTTGAGCGTTAATAATACAAACCGCGAATTAAGAAGCCATTTTTCACTCTCGAATTGTAAAGCTCTCTTGTCCGTCCACGAGCTTTGTTAACAAAGATTTCAACCCCATGGTATTAAATTGTTAGATTTGAATTCAAAAGTAAGCCGCCCATGCCCTCATTCCTATTTATATAGCTAAATATACTGATCAACATTTATTAATACCAGAATTGTTATCATGCAAGAATACTGAAGACATTTCTTGTTAAATACATGGTTGGGAAATAAGAACTGGGATGTAAGAACCATTGTCAGAATCCGTTAAAACGAAACATTTTGTTAAAAGTTTTACTTGGTCATGTTTATGTGAATTTGTGTTAAGTTATAGATAGATACAGTAGTGGATAGCACATACAACGCAGGGTGGCATATACCAGTTTATAAACAAACATACGGGGATAATTCAACAAATATTTGTGTATGCATGTACATGTGGGTTATCAAAATAAGAATAATCAGCATGTATTCTCTTATATTCTCTTCAAAAATCACAGTCAAAAAATATTGAGCATTCTTTCAGTCATGGCATGAGATATTCTCTTCTATGCCTTTCCTAAATTTGGATATGATTTTAAGACTTTAAAAACAAGAAAGAAAGACTCTTTAACTTGATATGTTTGGCTTTTTAAGAAAATTGTATTTTGTGTTTGGTGTAGAATAAAAAGTGAATCCTTTTCAGCAGCTTTTCAGCCGAAAGTATATCCCATTTAAAAAGTCGAATAAAACATTGTTATAATAGAATAGAGCTACATTCTAACTTTCTATCCACAACTGAGTGGGCCTAATCAAGTAATGTTCGGAATTGGGTATATATGTATACAAATGCATGATAACAATAATAACGATTATGCCAAAATAAGTGGAAACTTTATATAGTCCCGTAATTGCTTCATGAATGACCTGGAAAGATTAACTTACAAAATCATATATATTATATACCCATCGGTGTTACATATCCCGACTGTCGGTTTAAGAGAGGGTAGTGAGTTCATATTGTGTATGCCATCATGGTAATACAGAGATCTTACATGCCCCGTACAATTCTTTTAACATACATGGTCTTTCTTTTCTCACTTTATAATATATACCTGCACTGTTAAACTTAAAACATGCCAAATCATTTCTCACTTATCCCACATATATAGTTTACATTATAATGGCGATAAAATCAACGTTTACCCATTATAACACCACTGACACTTTGAAATGTTTTCATTATTTTCACCTTGTGTCCAAAGTTCCAGAGTTTCTGATAAAAAAAAAACACTTAGTACACTCGTTTTCATGTCAACCGGGTTCATCATGATAGTTTCCATTACGTCTCAGAATAAAATTTCGTCTTGGCTTTTTCTGTAGAATTCATATTTTTAGCACTTTGATAACATTTGGAGTAAAAAGCGTGTGTTGGATTTTGGTTTGATGGTAATGGGCTGATATTTTCCCTACTTTAGATATAATAATGACTTCTTTACATGTTTATACTAACAACAAAATAAATTTCGAAGAATATTTACATGCAACCATTTCTAAATTATAAAGCAAATTTGTAGGGAATTTATTAATAATCTTTTAATTATTAGTAAATCAATCTTAGTTCAAGTGTTAGTAGAACAGGAAGTAACAAATTTTCGTATGCCCACCCAACTGAACCCATTTGGATTTCAGAAAAAGCCAGTCATTAAAATTAAAGTACAATTCTAATATAAAAAGTACTATATTATGCAACATTCATAAGATAGCAAATTGCTGTTTTAAGAGGGTCATTATATGTCTAAATTAAATACCTGCAAATACGTCTCTCATAATTTTAAGTGATATAACCATTAAAATGTAATTTTCTCTAACATTTACTACTACATATTATGGTTTTTTTGGTTCTTTTTTTTTTTGTTGTTGTTTGTTTTTGATTTTTTTTTTGTTTTTTTTTGTTTTGCATTTTGCTATTTAGTAGAAATAATGATATTTTAATTATTGAATTGGCAGATGTTCTGTATACATCTCTTACGTTGCTTAAACGGTAAAAACCTACATAAAAATATTATTCGCATATTTTAAATGAAAATGAAAGATTAATTATTGTTTGTAAATACTCATTATTATAAACAAGAACTGGTATAATAGGCTAATTAAATATAAACAATTATCAATTAAGATATGTTATAGTCCATATCTTATCTTTCAAATTAAAAACAAATAATATTGTATATGTTTAGGACCCCGCATAATTTAAATATTTTAGAGGTATTATGTTTTATCAAGGTTCTGTTTTTCTATGGCCTGTGTTATATTAGTGTCACTTGAGACCTACTCGTTTTACTTCAATTTCTTGTTTACTTTGATCGCTGAGGTTATATTACATTTAAACGTGTTTATATATCATTAGGAAATTAATCGACGATCTCATTGGCTTCTCAAACACTTCAACTTCCAATCATAAAAGACCCCTTGTACATTTCATCAAATGATTTGATGTTAAGTCTATAACGTGTCTAAATGTCAATAAAAGAGGTAAATATAAAGGTAGCTTTATTTAAAGAGAGGGATTTGACTGCGATATCATCGAGTTTGGAAGTACATATAGTCGTAGCACTACTATAGTTGTTGTAGTAGTATGGATGTAATTTGAAGTATGAACTGCATTAAAAAAAAAGCTGTCACACAAGTTTGAACTTTTGATATTGATAATATAGTGTTAGTATTGATTTACATATACACGTAATATCGATTATAATTGAATTCGATTATCGATATTATAACCATAACCCTACACTGTACTACTATTGGAAATCAAGCATAGTAATCACGCCTACCTGGACAATGACACCCAACACTACTTTACATACTGGTCATGTCGGCGTTGAATTTGTAATAACAATGCGCAGTATTGATGATTTTATAAAAGAACAACATAACAGACACTGCAACTGTTAGCTCGCATGTTTGCTTTTAAATATGCTTATTTATGACCATATGCTTTCCATTATTTATAGAAATGCTAGTCCTTTTTTTAAAATGAAAATTAATTACTGAATTTGGTTGATGTAACGTATTGTTTCGATTATTGGTGGAGAATTTGATTTTATTCTCCAAGGATTTTTATTAGCTGACTGTGTCGATAGTGAAAACACAATAGGTTATATCAACTGACTCTATCTGTAGACGTAAAAGTTAGAACGAAGACCGATTTACACCCCAAATCATTTTAGGTTATTTATGTAGAATGTTAGCAATCTTGTATATATATTTCTAATTTGTTCACCAACACGGACCAAGTAGACATTCATATCTACAAGTGGTATATCATCGCGGATTAACCATTAACGAGACGTTAATCTACTGTAATGACCCGATAAACGGATAAGATAAATCCCATTGTTTAGTATAAAGAACTACTAAATGAGTCGAGATAAAGAACAGTGTTACGATCAGTAAATCAAGTAGCATTGTAAGACCTGAAATTCTCCATATTGTTGACTTAATGCTGTAACAATAAACTACTTCTATTTACATGACTTCCATTTATTGTTTTATCATTTTCTGACTAACTGCATCGGGCGTCTTACTCGACCCGATAAAAAATTCATGTTTTGAAACCCGACCTGTATGTTTATAGCTATAAAGAAATTGTATAAAATACAGAAACAAATATTGGAGAAAGATTATCTTATATCGGGGTTTTTCGACAGCGAATAGACTCAAATTAAAAGCCATGATGTGTTTTATTGTTGATACGAGTGGTATATTGCTTCTACTCTATTTTATCAAAAGATTCTCAATTTTCTGAAGTACACTTTCAAAAACACATTCGTCGTTTTGTTGGAATAATATTTGAACAAAATGTTTATAGATAATCCATGGAAGGCTATAAATTTATAATAACATGTTTAGTTATTTGATATGAATTGGGGAGGGGCGAATGGTTAGCGTGTGTACGCTGTATCACGAGGTCTGTCATCCAGTCGACTGGCGTGGTTTCGCTTCCTCGGTTGTACGTGACAAGGTGTAGCGTCGCTAGTCTAACCTCGTTGGTTTTCTCCTGGTCCTCCGGATTCCCCAGGCACGGATCCGTCCGGACCCCCCCCCCCCTGCTCAGACTTGAAGAAAAATTTTTATGCGATTTTTAGGCAACTTTTAGACCTGTAATTTTTGAATTTACCTTCCGGAAATACGTCAGAATGCACCAAATTGAGTCTAATTTACCAAATTTTTCTGGGGGAGGGCCCCAACCCCCCCGTTAGTTGGTTTAGTGCCTTTTATCAAACCTAGACCCCCCCCCCCCTGCAAAAAATCCTGGATCCGCGCCTGTTCCCCCCACTGCTAAAGACCCCTACGCGCAAACGGGTTATTGAAATGAAATTGAACCATGACCTAGTTTGTGTCGCGTGGACGTTAAACCCCATTTCTCTCTATTGGTGCTCATTTAATTTATTTTGGAATTTAAATTGCTAAGTTATTTTGTGATCTTACCGGGAAAAGGTGGGCTTCTGATATCCAACAAAAAAAACCAACCTTTTTTGCCATTCGTGTACCATAATGCGTTTTAGGTCCATTTGTAACAAGGGACTTGAAGACATATTACACAAGTCATGTCAAGTAGGTATTCTTTAACGCGACATACACAGTAAAAGTGAGGAGGCCACCAGCAGTGATATTAACGACCTATAACACGAGAAGAAACTATAAAGGTCCTGGTCAAAACGTCAACACAATATACTCTATCATGTGCACGCGATCCATATCGGGTACACAAACCGCAAGGGAACTACACCGCGACCAAGAGTTACACCGAGGACATTAGATCACTCTCAGATTACATAGTTAACTTATCTTGCACTTAAACAGACGTGTATTATGCCCAAGTTGATAAAATTTCACAATTTACCCTCAGAAAGAAAAAAATATCTTAAGTGTCACTAATTTATTCATGGTGTCATCGATTCTGTTATCTGAGATTCTAGACTTATTGCGTTGATAGGAAATGCCACATTTCTCTATATGACGATCCAAACAATTGACCAGAAAAAAAAATTCTATAAATTATTATACATTTTTGAAATATTCTCCTTGGGCAACATCGTAATGTAGACTTTATCTTGAAATAAAAATGTATTCTCTATTTAGACACGCCACACAGTCGGTGTTGTCCTGAACGTTTGGAGCGAAGCTAAAATCGAATAACGGGCGAGGAAAATACCATAAAACTGATGTGATAACAATTTTTTCATAACTTATTTTTTGTTCTCGTTAATTCACCTCGATGCATATCTGTTGTATTTTATTGTTTGTGTTCATACAGAATTGCAAGATGTTATCTCTTTGGCAGTACCTTTTATTTATTTTTTTTGTGGGGGGGGGGGGGGGTATTTCTAAGTTACAGAAGTTGGTTGGAGTCGAAATAGTCCCATAATTAGAGACCTTGACAATCAAAGGGTTACCGCGTTCGGGAATATTTACAATCCTTCACACCTAGTCCGAAAAAATACAACTGCATACTATGTATTCTCATTTCGTTGCTATAAGTTGTGAAGAGTGTTACTTTTTTCCAAAGCACCTGGTATCATTTCATGCAATCTCATATGAGCCCCACGTCACTCCGTGTGTGAATTTCTTCTAAATGCCATATTTCTATACTATTTGTTTGTTTGGGTTTTTTTGTTTTGTTTTTTTTTTTGTTTTTTTTTTATTAGGCAATGTCTATTGGAAGTTGATTATCGAGCCATAGTTCTTAAGGTGATATTATGTGTATACATCACTTTTTCTTCCAAACATGATACGACTACACGTGCGTTTTATGTACGTTAATTATGAGGTGTTACCAGCCCTGAGCTCCAGATGGTCCACAACCTTCCAAACCCAGTATAGCTCGTTACGTAATCAGAGATACAACCCGAAATATGGTTTAACTTATTATTTCTACCCTTTTCTACTTCTCTCCAATTTCTCTGTTGATGTTGTAAGCGAGTTCTGTGTTAATGTAGTGGCTGAGTGGGTGGATCAACTTTTTTTTGGCTGTAAAATTGCAAGGAGTTGCGCCTTTTAGTAGGCACGAAAACAAACCTTTTAATGGCGTTGTTGAAAACCCATTTAAATGTAATTTGAGACGCATGTGCTAGGTTATTTTGTAATGTCTATAAATATAAGTATCCCTACCACAAACTTTCGTGTTTTCATGTAACATTTTCTTCAGTTATACACAAATGTCTTCAATCTTGATATTCGAAGATTTCTTAGGTTTTCGGTGCTTCAAATTGATACCGGATAAATATGCCAGCAATGTAAAACAAACTTGAATAAGTTTATGTTTTAACTGCAGATGCACAATAACAAATTTATCTCACAAAGTACTAACCAAGCAGAGAAATAGACTTACCAACAACAATCCCCTACAAACCGAGCGTTACCACACGATCGAGCTTACCGAACTGACTGCGTGTTCTTTGACAGGGAATTATTATAGAAAGTTAGAATGCGCCCAATCCCATAATCTATCTGTCCATAATAATTGCTTGTCAAGCTATTTGAATTCTCGATTAGGAAATAAAATTGGCAGAATTGAAAGGTCATGACGTAAGGATTTTTACAGTTCTGTTTGAAATTATATATTATAATTTGGGTGCCAACACAAAGCGAACGAGTTTTAAGTAAAAATGAAGTTGAACATTAAAACAAGTTGACCAGGTGAGACAACTCTATAGACTCAAACTTATAACATTTAATCTGTAATAAAGACCAATTTCCTTATTTTATTCAATCGTCAATAATCAGTGAGAGCCACTTAAACCCTTCTAAATACAAAATTTTGGTTGTGTTAAGAATGACTAAGTGGGAATAATACGTATTAAAAATAGGATGTATAGCATTTATGTGAGACATTCCACGAAGCTGTATGTGTGGCAAAGCAAAAATGCACCATTTTTTGTTAGGTTGTCATATTTTACATGTAATTTTAATTTTCAGAGTCTATTGGTGAGAATTATGATAAAGAAACAGCAATAATTTGAACCTCTCACGCACCTTTCTTTGATGTCACATATTTTATTTTAAAGACTCGGTCTGAGAACATTTACAAAACTTATTTAACGTGTTACGTTATTTTGGGGTGAATGATCTGAAACAAATTAACCAGCCTATAGCGAAATCTTTCGGTTTAATTTGTGTCTTAACAGACCAACATCTCTTACAAGAATGTTTAATGGATATCAAGGATAGTATCTTTAGGCCAGTTGTTTGGGTCCGATCAAATCAATCACTCTCATTTATCGGCGTATAGATTACACATTTCCGCTCATGTCAGGCATTATGTCATGGCGAGTATCTGAATGGCCACAGGGACCTTGAATATACCAAAGGTTTATTGCACTAGTTGTTGACTTTCTGTCAGCTGGTTTTCACTCCTATAATAAAACATTTGTATACATGTACCTGTGTGTGTATACCCTATGGTGGTTTCTATATTTTAAAGATTAACTACATACTTACATATTTCTACAATATGATCGTTGGAACAAGTTACTGCTGTAATTGAGTGCCTGATTTTGGTATTCGTTGCATGTCTAAATCCAGCGAACAGAGTCATTCATAATGAGCTAGACCGCTCTGATTAAAGTCAAAATAAAATGTTTAATTAGGTTGATGGGGCGTGTCGTTATTTAGATTAGTGATGTGATCAGCTCAATACGAACAAGTTTTTTTTTCCGACAGAATAAAAGAAAGTCAGTTTGTTTATTAGTATTTCTGCAATGGCCTATAAAGTGGTGATTGTTGAACACCAAGACAGCTCTTATCTCTACATTGGCTGAATCTTTGAACCTAAATGTTTAAATGCTATAACCGTTTGCAACTTCTACCTAAAATAAGGTGGTTGTGCCGTAAGTCTAATCATATAACGTTATGACCAAGTGCGGATTCTTATCATCATGTTTCACCATAGGCTACCAGGATCTACAGGTACTCCGTGGTGACATCGTTGTCCCATAATAATATTATAGCCCATGTATATATTTTTAAGTCAATAATTGAGTAATAAGTTTGTTTGTTCGTCACTGTAATAAGTGTGCATGTTTCTATGTTCCCCATTCCTGTATGACATACACAATTTAAGTGTGCCACTAGTATGGGACTATGAGCTCTATCAATTCAGCATTACATTATAACACAGACAAGTCTACGTTCAGATGTATTTTATATGTACACCAAAACAGACATTTATTATTAAAAATCTTATTGAAATAAAACTCAGGATGGTTTTATAAAAATTATAAGTTTCGTTTTACAAAATGCCTATAATACGAGTACGTTTAGATATTATCATTTATGGAAGGAGTAAGTTAACTGTCAAACAATATTGTGTGAAAGGAATTAAGAAGAATATGCACTTTATTTATAACACACAAAGTATGACACTTATGTCAATCTTATAAAAATAAATATACCATACATATTATGTTGCATAATGTTCGTTAAATATTTGCCTTTTTGCTATAAGAATACGTGACCAGTAGCACTGCCTAAATGGGACACATGGGTTAAAAACATCAACCCCAACTTTAAATTCTATAATAAAAGTTCTTTAATTGGTATGTGACATGTAAGACTATATCTTTATAAAAATGAGGGAGATATGTAGATTAGAAGTTGGTCTACAACATAACATTAATTTCCAGAAAAAAAGGACTATTAACAATTACTGAAGCAAACAAGGTAACTCCAAAGCAACCAAAAGCAGTAAATTCCATGATACGTTTTCTCCTTTGAGCCTCTGAGAAATAAAAACTGGTTATTTGTGAAGACAAGAGTGCGGGAAACCCCAAATCATTAAACGAGGCATCTGTCAAGGCTAGTCATATGTAATTTACCATGTAATGTTTTTAAGAGTACTGTAGTTTGTTCTGTCTCTGTTTTATTGTGCTGTTATCCTGTAATGTCTATTTCTAGAGCGATGTAGAGAACTGTCCGTAAAATTTGATTTAGTTTAATCCCAACACTAACCCGTGTTCGCTGTGGTGTGTGATACAGGTGATATGAGTAGTGGACTGATCCTGGTATCGACCTTACTAGTTTAGGTAATGATTTTATTAGCTTACCCTAAAAAGAAATGTTTCTATTTATCCCCTTTTCGTTTTTCAGGAATCTTGGAGTGCATCATTTTGACACCTTTCGTAAGAGTAACCTATATTTATTAGCCGCCCAGCCCATGTGTACAGAATTGCAGGGATTATCTCCGGGACAGGTTCGATTCTGTCGTGTATATCATGATCATATGCCAAGCATTGGACGAGGTGCTCAAATGGGAATAGGTGAATGTCAATATCAATTTAGAAACAGACGTTGGAATTGTAGCACAGTCGACGATTCGTCGGTGTTCGGTCCAGTGTTAAATATAGGTAAGTAATTTCATCCATCTTTAGGGAATTTGATACCCTGTCCAATTGTAACCTCTTCAATAGTCACAGCTCCCATGTAGATAACTTAAGATAGGTCTACAGTCGCGCGTTGTCGTGTCTGCATCGTAAAATTTGTGTGATGCTTTCCAGATAGAAAAGGCTGTCATTTAGATATGGTGTTTGAAATATGAAAGGTGTATATTAATGTATTTGGATGTAAGCAGATGTAACTTCAGACACCTGGATAGACCAAAGTTTTAACGTATTTGCACTAATCAAAAAGGGGGTGTTGAGTTCTCAAAATAATGTACGTACTTTTGAAAACTTCCCATTTCAAGAGTCATTTAATGCATTATGAAACAGTTGCAAATAAATACGCAAAAAAACTGAAATGTTGCAACTTCTCATTTGAAAAAAGAGTACAGGCAGACTATAGATATGAACGCTTTTGCGCAATAAGTTTGTTCCGTCGGTGCAGAACAGTTAAATCCCATTTCATTTCATTTACACCGTATTTACATGTTTAATTCTCGAGTATTTTAAGCCTAGTAAATTAAAGAGAAAATCCTCCCCGTTGGGTCAGTTCAATTTGGATTTTGTCAGATCACTATGTAGTCAACAGGCAAGAAAATCATATAGACGTAGTTGCATTGAATACTAGCTGATAAGAATTAGCTTTCCGACTTTTTGCCAGAACTGTAATAAGGTGCAGCAGTTAAATCAGGCTGAATGCAATTTTCCATCTGTGTCGGGTTGAGTTTTTAACACGGCAAATTCTCATATTAGTGAAGAATCTCCTCCTTAAAGAACATCAGTTTGATAATGATTAATTCTAATAGCTTAATAAGGTGATTATGTTTAGTAATAAGTTGCAAGACATTCTGTAATACATAACATACACGGCAATGCATTATTCACAAAGCAAAATATGCAGCATCCTGCTGTGGCACTAATATTCAGGAACACTCGCGAGACAGACTTCAGTTCTAGCATTTTATTCCTAATCGCTTCAAGTAGTCGACGTCTTAAGAATTTTGGCAACAGTTTATTTGAAGTACATATTCAACTCCTGCGGTATATCAGAATAGACTTCAGATATGAAAAGCTCAAAAGACTGGATTTCAGGAAAACTATTTCCTTGTCTTGCGGCGTATGACGTTTGTTGACAACACAATTACCTGGATGTACTAGCATTATGTTTCATCTGGTGTTGAATATCATAAACAGACACATGCAAACCATCGCCCATTTTACTTTGTAGTCTTACCATATTTATTATTGACACTTAACTGCAACTTCGGGCTTATCTAAATACCCTAGACAATTAGTTCAGAATTCTAATATATTCATGGCACTTAATGCTGAATTAATCAGTCAAGTGGTTTGGTTTCGATTCCGAGCATGTACGTAACAAGAAGTGGGGTTGCCTTCTAACCCCGTGGTTTTTCACCGCGTTCTGTGGTTTTCTACCACTGCTAAAATCTTATACGCACACGCGAGATTTTGAAATAAAATTGAACCATACCATGTTAGTCCCGATATAACCTGGTTTGTCTCCAGTGGAGGTTACCCCCCCCCCTCTCTCTCTCGCTCTCCCTCTCTCTGAATTAATGTAGAACATGTAGTTACCCCTGCTTTTTAAAATCGTTTACACTCAGTCAACGTTATACAGAGCTAATGTACAACAGGACTAAGTACGAAACTACTAAACAAATTAATTTCTATTGTTTGTTGTTTTATTTCTATATTGAATATGAAATATCACATTTTATTTCGATACGGAATAACCAAGACACGTGTACCCCAGACGCCTATATTATGGAGTTACTATTTCAACACAGTGACTCTCAACAAACGAAATTCTAGATTTCATTTAAATATTTTTAAAATTCTTTCCAGAACGTGTCTAGTCTTGCCGTTTCATTGCAAGACAGACGGTAAACACCGAGTTCACCTTCACACATTAAAGAGTTACCCATGCCAAAAATAAGTGGCTGACTAGACCGAGTGAATGGGTGCCTTCTCTCCAGGAAATCTGATTCTAGTTGGAACCAGGGGTTACAAGGTCTTCTTGATCATTCAAGATGTCGGATTTGATGTTGGGGTTTATAGTCACGTATTGTGTATCGTTTTACTGAATTATACCCAGATATACATTAAGAATTTTCTTTTAAATAGGAAATGGGGTTATATATCGAAATCATTTTGATCTTCGGGTCTAGCTAAACGTTATGAAAAACAAAGAAGCACATTTTATGAAATGTTCTGTCCTATTACATTGCTAATAAAAGAAAGAGGTGGACTACTAATGTCTACACTGGATCTGGGGTATTCGTTAGATCTGAAACATTCGACACACTTTCCTTATTTCACCCACATCATCAGCGTTATCCTCGACAAATAGCAATCTGACTTTGAAAGTTGAACAATAAGCACACCCGGTCTTGTGTCCAATTACGGCTCCATCAATGTTGGTATAAACTATTTTGAAGGGATCCAAAAGAGATTCCGAACCGTATAATGACGATAATATACCTACAAATTGAAAGTTCTTAGTTATTTTTTGATAATAAACCAAAATAACAAATGAGATTAAAAGTTTGTATTCGATCAAGTTCATCAGCGACAGATTTGGGGATGGTGGAGTGGGCTAGTTCGTTCGCTAAAGATCATAAGGCCTATTATACACCCTAGTCTTGAATTATATCTCAGTGGGGTTTCTCTGAGATCTCCGATTTCTAAAGACCCTGCTTTCTTTCTCGGCGAAAATATAATTGGGAGTCCTAATGCATTTTCTTATTTCGTAAGATCATAGTTAGGAATATATTGGTTTGGTATAAGTCAGTGGTGAATAAAATAAGACGATAACTTTGTGAATTCGGCCAACTCACTGGAAACACGTAATCATGCACAGGTATATTGTACATGTTATATTCCATACAGTCTGGCACCTGGTTTATTAAATCATGTCAGTTAAAATGTGGGAGGACTTCTCTCTACGTATCTAGGTTGTGTTTATTTCATGAATGAGCATTCCGTCTTTATACCATCACCAAAACAAATAATCTCAAGTTCCGTTTTCATTCCTGGAAATAGAATCGGCTTTATACCTTTGCGTAAATATTTAGATTTCATGCCTTTATTGTTTCATGGATTTATTTTGTAGTGCTTTATTTTTTGAGCAATTCTATAAAAGCACCACTATTATTTGCTTATGTAACTTACGTGTAAACAGATCTTCCTCGATATTCTTATAATCGTTATCTTCTGCTTTTAAAATATCTGAACATTCACACTTAAAATTACTAAACCTTTTTAATTTAGGTCAAAAACAAGATTTTGGATTTCTTTGGACTTTATAATTTGTCGATTCCGTTTGTGGGATGCAAAACTGTGGTAGTTTAAAATCTGCACGTTTCATTCAGATGGCTTTGAACTATAGTACTCACAAGTATCAACGCATCTAAGATACACTAAATATGACCATAAATAATTACAGGATAAAATATTCTCACTATATCACACATTAATTTAGACACTGACTGCATGTCAAAGCCGATAAAAATAGATGGGGATTAAAATGACATGAAAAACGCCCCTAAATCATCCATTGATAGATACCTATCAGTTTCCTCCAACGTAACACAAAGCGTGTTTATCACCGATTAAGTGGGTTAATTGACTGGAAAGTTGAATGAAAATGTTTTATATTAATTTTTCAATTTTTAAAGACCTTTTGTCAAGTTTTCAAGAGACATTTTAAATTGAGTTTCTAAATTCCTTCGGGGCTTTTAGATTTTCTCATATTGATTACAAAGTATTTGTTTGATGTATTTTTTAATTGTGGTCGTAAATGGGATCTATCTGTATGTATTAAAATAATATAAAGGCGGTTGGTATTTTAACATGTTTCTAACAAACAATAGACTCAATTGTCTTTAGGATCATGAAATGATGTCGATGCTGTAGGTTGGGATCTAGAATAAACCTGGACTCTGTGTTCACACATCTTTTCAAAATATCCTTCAAAGCTGCGGTAAGCTGTAATTATTGCTGTGCAGGGTTTCAACAAGAAACGTAGCTTTAAGTATACAAGACTATCAGTTCATATCACATTTGTGATAAACGTAAAATTTATGAGGCATGAATGAGCTGAGTTAAAATGACAACAGTTTAATTTGTTCTCACGTCCTTTTTTTCATTGTCTGTGAGCAGACAGGTATTCTACCAAAACATAGATCTCTGCTTCAGATAAGAAACTTTTCTTATAAGCAACCATTTATATACAGAATTTGACACGATTTATAGAGCGAATAAATCGAGAACATGGGAGTTTTGAGTTTCTTACATTCTGTATAATACAGTGTACGAAAATAAATCTCATGAAGATACTACCCCCAATCTGGCTTTAAGTGGATTGAAATTGTTCTTTATTCAGATGCCAAATGAAATTGTATGCAGTGAGTTTAATTTATGTGAACTAATACTCAATGCGAATAATCTACTGCAACCATTGATAAAGAGAATACAACAGCAACAAAACCACCTGTTGCTTTTCCATGTGTATTCGTTCGTTTGGAGCCAGCATTTATAGCCCTGTACAGGCCTTGCAATTAAATCTATGTTTGAAACTCATCATTATTATTCATTATAATGTTGTCAGCATGACTACAGAATTACAAATGCAAAAAACAAAGAATGTTATCCATAATCTTTTGGGTTAGTTTATCAGCACCCCTTACCTCAGTGAAGGTCTGTGGTAGTAGCTTTCTAAACCATAAAATATAGCAGTTATCCCCATGCGTTAATAAATAAAGATTTACTCATGACCATTGGTTGATGTTGAGCATAATCTCCATATTGAACTTCCCGATGAAAGTAAAGGCTTGTATTCGTGGCATCAGTTCTCTTAACCTGGAAATGTAGCAGCCATCCCTTTGGGAGCTTCTTGAAAACCACATCCGTCTGGGTGTTCTTTTAGAGAAAACATGCCTATTTCACCAGTTGTTTAAGGAATCCTATATCTGACACCCGATTCATAGTAAAACCAGTAAATCACCCATCTATCATAAACAATAGCCCGAATTACTGGCACAAGTTTCAAAATGTATCAGGAAATAAACCCTAATACCGCTAATACAGGCAGATTGAATTGCCGCCGATATCCCCCTTAAGTCCTGCCATTTTAAACATTGGCACGTTCATACGCTCGTGCAATCTCAACCACTTGATATATGATGGTTATGATTGATGTGTGACATTTAACAGGTGATATTATATTGACTGTTGGCCATGTTATTCAACATTTGCCAAAGTTGGATTGCTTTACTTAAACAACAAGATCCGCTCAATCGGCAAGGGGATGTAACTCTAGAAGACCATTTAATCTTCCACAGGTGGCGAAAGTGTGAAATATCACGCTAATTAATATTTCGCTGGTCGGAAACAGTGGAAGAGAATTTATTTGTTAAATTCATCAAACGAATCTACCATTTAACGGAATTTAGACATTGGGCGTTATATTGCACATACCAACATTTTAAACTTAAAATATAGTTTCTAGGCTTAGCGAGATTCCTGTGAATGTGACTAGGCCCTACACGATTGAATGATTAAATTTGGAAAACCATTTGTTTGGTTTCTACTTAGTAGTCATTTGGTCTGAGAGCAAGTAACATTTATATGTCAAAAATATTGGCGTGGTACAATGTATACTTGTTTGCACACAATTCTACCTTGGCGACGTTGATGGATGTTCCAATTTAAAAAGTACAATAAAGAGAAAAATGGTATTGATGTTCTAGAAAGTAAGCACAACTAGTCATATGAACTCCAATGCAGCTAAATGGGATTTTTAGTACTTATAGGTTTAATCCAACAAATACTGCTTGATGCCGAAGTGTTGATATTGTTTTTGTTACTGGTTCTTTAAGAACTTTCAAATTTTTTCCAGCAAAGAAGCATTGTATCAGTTCTTCTCGCAAAAATAACTTTCAGCGGAATGATCAGTGTATTTAGCAAAAAGAACCGATTGCCCTCCGACACGTTATTGTGTTATTAACGTGGATGTGTTAGGGTCAGGATGTCATTATATACTACATAAGTTAAAACCCCGCCATCTTAACATACATTCTTCTTTAAAAGTCAAAGTTGAGACCAATTAAAGACGGTTTGTGTAACTAGCTTTTTAACTGGAAGTAGCTAAATGTTGCGTCGGATGCCTAGAAGGGGTGTGGAGCATGGTCCGGTGTACTGAAGAAGTACCCAAGCTTTGCTGGTCGCACGAAATAATATTACATGTAGGTGGTCATTTACTGGCTAATATTACCCTTTCAAGATGATTTTGGTATAAAACATTGATTTACCGAGTTTTAATGGACTAGTTGGGAAATTGGTTAAATTTCTTATCCTGGTTTCATAAATTGGACCTCGTTCATAAATAGTTCATGGCAGAAGATAGACGTCAGGAAAGAAAGAATCTGTGTGAATACTGGTTGTTCCAATTGGTTCTGCAGTAACAAAGCGAACCATGGGATCCGCCCCAACTCGAAACGTCCTTAATGGAGATGAACAAGCTGTCGTAAAGGTATTAAGCGGTATTAGTCTCTACTTGAAGTACTTATACTGCTAGAATAACAGCTTGTCGGCGTTTATTTAGTCAGTTCGTAATAGTTTTAAGTGTTTGTTTGCAAGAATAATAACATTAACATCCCCTTTACTTTGTTGTACAAGTTTCCACATAATTGTCGGAGGAGCGAGCAATCGAAGAGAAGAAAATAAATGTTTACAATTCATGAACTCTACTTTTAATAAAGATAGTCGAGTGAACCTTGTTTATTCACGCCTTCTAACGTAAAGTGTGTTGCTAGTATAAGAGGGCACTATTAAATCTTAGTGTGATTCAGTTTCCTGAATTGGATACACCTTTTAAGGTGGTGATTTTTAATGTGTAAAAATTGACTCGCGATCAGATTTACTCCCTCTTAAATAACTCTTTGTGTTTACTCGGGTTATCTGAGGCCAATGGCAGGCCGAGCAAAATTAATAACGAAGCCGACAATAGGATTAGCAAAGGGTTTGTTTCACCAAGAGATTTATATGCGGTGATTGTTTGAGTTATTTTAATATAATTTGATCTTATTGTAACTTATTTATGAAGTGTATATACATTCTGTAATAAGATTTCGAGGTTATACTGTTGTAGTCTGACCTGAAATAATATATGTCCAAGCAATCTTAAACGTTACGTCCTTTCATGCTGGGGGCGGGATGATTTTTTATCATATGTTGAAAATTCAAATTGTTAATCGAAACTGCATTCGACTTCCTTTGTCTGTAGTCAAAAATGACAAATAATCCTTGTTAGCAGGTTTTTATTTCATCCAGTGCATTATTGTGACCACATCTTTTCATCCATCATGGTCAATATTCTAAGACCGCATGGATACAATATGATGATTGCGTGCAGTGATCTCATGTCATTGTAACTGAAGCTGGTTTTGAACCGCATCACAAAAGATTGTGACAGTTATCTTCCCTTACCTGTCAACCAACTAGATCTAATCTAATTAGAGACTGGACACACCTGACAATCACGACCACAGAACAATGGTACAAGTCCTCGCCCCTCGTGTCAAAGACTTATTCACCTATTTATGGACAATAATTCAATTTTCAATAGTTGCGATCTTGGGTTGTGACTGACATAAATGAGATTTTGTTTAGATTAATTAAATATCTTTCCCACTATTGTTAGGTGTGCGACGCTTATTCGGATCTTTGCGTCCACCCTTGACTGAATATTGACGTGACTTCATGAAAAGTTAATGTTAGACCCTTTGCTGAAGCCGCTAGATGAACTTGCAAGGGCTTTGGCACGTCTTGTTTTCTGTCAAAATACACAGTATTTGAAATTCAATACGACCAGTACTCGTATAAATAAAGGGATTTTACGATCAACCTTATTTTAAATCAGGTCATGAAATATACATTGATTTCGGAACCAAGAAAATGCACCTTACGCGATGATGGCTTCCTCTCACACAGTTTGTCAGAGCCATCCGATAAACAGCTTATGCAAAGAAGATTAATGTCAGGCAATATTTTGATAAAACATATTGCAGGATATTATGCTACCACAAGTAGGGAATTGTAAGCAGCCGTGACAATTTTATATCTAAATAATGAATGACAAATGACATATTTATTGCGGTTAATGCTTGTTCCTAACTGTGGTGGGATGCATTTATGGTCAAAGGTCAACTTTACAAATGGTAACGTAGTTAGATGTGCAAACACAACATCGTCTTGGCAGTAAACATTAGATTTAATTATACCATCGCATAAGATGTTGCGGAATAATTTATACAGACAGGGTCATCAAAATTTAGAGAAATTGATGTCTTCTGATGTATGGCATTAGGCTACATCTCGCCATGTAGTGTAAATACCTGATGCAGATGTATTTTGTTGAAATACATGTACATGTAATTGTGTCCTCTCCAATTATCCCCCGAAAACTCGTTTAAAGTGGCGTTTTCACGTATATCACTTAAAATCCCAGTCTAACCTAATTATGGAATATCTAAGCACATACCTTCTTATTTTGCACACACGAGTCAACTGAACACTTTGAAAACCACTTTAATTAATTTGTACGGCTCGTTATCAATCTTAAAATATCCAGCGGACGTAACCTTGTCTTTAAATCATGACTTTGATTAATTATTTTTGGTTTTTTTGTTGTTGTTGGTTTTTTTTTTTTTGAATTATAACATTTTCTATCTTTCAGCGAGTCGAGAAGCGGGTTTTACACATGCTATATCAGCAGCCGGAGTAGTATATGCCATAAGTCGGTCCTGTAGGGAGGGTGAACTTTCTAAATGTGGATGTAGTAGAGCACGACGTCCTAAAGATCTTCATCGAGATTGGATTTGGGGCGGCTGTGGAGATAATATAGAATACGGTTATAAATTCGCTAAAGCATTCGTCGATATGAGAGAAAAAGAGAAAAATCACCCAAGACATTCGAGGGAACTATCTCGGATGTTGATGAATGTTCATAATAACGAAGCTGGAAGACGGGTAAGTCGTATAACCATATTTTGATACAGATTAATAAATAACTGATATCACCCAATCAGATATTTTAAACATAATAGTAAAAATAAACGCCGAGATGTCTTTATTTCTCAACTTCATAAGTGTATGGATAATGGAATACTTGAAAGTAGGCTACCCGGGATTATTTAAGTAAGTGATCCAGGAGTGGGCCTAGAAGGAAACTTTGAATATGGTAGGCCCGGGGGTCCCTGAAGTAGTTAATGGACCCCTTTTGTTCTTGAATTTACGTATCTGCATGTTTTTCTTGCATATCATCCAGAGGGCGCCACTTACAGTCCGTTTGCCATATGATTTCTTGCGCCCGTGGGAGAGAACTCATAGAGTATGGGCCTTTTGGGTGATCTCGAAAAACATCACTTTTGTTGATAATCTTTCCTGTTGGAGGTGGTCTTGCATATTTTGGATTTTATTGTGACGCAACTCAATATTTCTCCCCCGCGCATATCAGTTCTTCTATTTTCTTGAGAATGTCCTAGATATATAGGGTTTAAATTTTGTAGGCAATTACAGACGGCAAGTGTAAATCTTCAAGTGCGTGCTACCTGATTTCAGTAATTACATTCACGTTGAAATTTTGATAGAGTCAACAATTGGTAGAGCAGATAATTATTGGGAGATCGCCATTTTTGTCTTCTGTATTATCTAAGATGGCGATACTGCGGTTAGAAATACTTACGGGAAGGCTTCTGCCAAATCCTGAACCTTTTTTTACATCATTATGTTTCAATCTAAGGAAAAAATGACGCAAACAATCAATTCTGTATCACTGAAAATGACAAATGGAGAAAATATTATCTGATAAAAATACCCATACATTTTGATAAAAACGCGCGAAATCCAATAGCAGATATGGGTGATATCAGACATATTTGGTTTCTTATTTAACTTGTTTTACCCAAACTCTTCTCACTGGGGAACACATTAAAATGTTTAACTTGAAGCAAAAATAAGGACAAAGTATTTTTTAAAAAAATGTACTCCAGACAATGTACTGTTCTTCGAATATCTCTAAATCGAAGACTCCGGTGGTGCTTTACTAGCATACATTACAAAATTAAAATGGATGATTTTTGTAGAAGTTCATCCGGTATAAAGGATTAGACCAACATCTGGTTGTACAGTTCAGTTGGAATGAAATACAATTTGTTACTTTTGTTAGAAAGGATGCAACATATTGCAGTGATTCTATTTTATAATGAGAATTGAACACGTATGTCAGAAATCAGATTTCTGCATTAGACGGGTGGTATATATAAAAAAAAATTTTTTTTTAACTAAACCTAAATAGGCACAACAGTCTTTCGAATGTTTAGCATCGTGTGAAGAATAGATTTTTTCTTATTCCTGCATACACGTATCATATACTTATGCGTACATATTATAAGGGTGACCTGAGTGTATTAGGGATACGGTTGTACAGAGTGATATTATTTCATTACATCATTCGTGGGAACCAACTACGGACAATTTGTACACACTTCAAACCCATTGTTTTATAATAAATGTGTAGGGATTGAGACCTAGATACAACTCCGCATTGTTAAATAAGTAAATTGGAACGTCAATGGATCTTTATGAGCATGTTTGTCGTCGTCTTAAACTTATACATATACTTTTAAGAGAGTTTAGCAGTTAAGTTGCAATAAAATAAATGAGGCATGAGTTGTTGGAATGTTCTAGAGATGCAGATATAAATCAAAGTAAACCATCTGTAGCTTACAATATTTCCATGTACTATCGGTGCCAACAAAACCTCACATTTAATTGCTATGTTTGTCTTCTAATTAATGTTAAAAAGAGGTATTTTAATTCAACGAAAAAAACCGGGAGAATTTTGATTATTCTTTGGTTGCATTCAATGATACTGATTCTGATAAAGACAAAGTTGCAAAAAGAAATATGAATTCGTTAAACTTGTCACATTTTTATCGCAAAGACAAGTGAATAAAATCTTTTTAACTGAAAGTTTCTACATATAACAATATAAGTTCCCACCCCCACACCACACCCCAAAATAATCTGATAATTATCATACAACTACAGAACCGAGAATTAAGGAGAATAACCATAGTAAGCAGTGCTTGTAGGTTGTAACAACCTTTTCTGACCATCGACACTGTTTTTATTTTGGTTGGTGTAATTTTATTTTTTATGCTATTGTTAAAACACGACCGACAAAGCTTTCTTTGTACATAAGAGTAACCGTTAGAAAAGAAGCTATCTTTGAAGTTTTATATTTATTGGTAAATAAATATAAAAATATCCGATTTATAAGTATATGATATGGCATTTATGATTTAAACACCTTTCGTGCATCATTAACCCCGATGTGCATTTTGTGATATAAACAGTTATATGCAACGATGATGGGGTGATAATAATAACACCTTCTGATTGAAAAAATGCTGACAGTAGGTATTAATATGCGAATAAGAGCTTAATGTCTGTTTTCCTTTTAGCATATATAATATACTGTATATAACATACATAGATAAAATGGATGAGCTTTAATATACGTAGTTGTGATTTTAATTGAAGAACTATGTTAAAGATGTAACTATCTGTGTAAAACATATAAGATTTATGTCCTTTTTAATACTTTCTTATGTTTTACACAAAACAGGTATTTCAGCCGTCACTTTAACTTGATAGATACAAAGTATGAGTTTCTTTTAAACACAAAATAAAAAAAAAGCTACAAACAAATTATATACAAAGAAGAATATAAAAAGTCAAAAGCATTAGTAAGCCATATACGTTTCGTAATTCAGGCATCGGGTGGTCTCTTGTACCATATCTGTAAATAATGTTGGCAAAATGGGGAGATATTTTTGATCCCGGTTGAAAAGGTTTACTACAGGGGGACGTACTATATCTCATCTTTTCTTCTGTTTTTGCTCATGAATATAGCAACGGTTGTGTTAACCTGTCCTGTCAGTGTTCACCACTTGTTTCATATGCTGACCAACCCCCACCTGTCTATCACACCCTCCCTTAATATATACATACCCACATTTCTAACATAGATGCCGAACATTTAAAGATGTAATAATTCGGGTTTCATTTGTAATGAATTATGTATACATTTCGTATATGTTTATGGCACAGCAATGATGTGTACTGATGTCGTATTATTGCAAATAAATTGGGAAGCACGAATCCTACAAGGCAATTCAAATCAAAATCACTAAGTACCAAACGTCAATTGCACACAAATAATAGGGAACTCGTTATCAATTACACGAATTACGTGTGGCAACACGTGTCTTAAAAATGAGAACATTATTTAATGTTTCGATTATGGGTGACAAAACATCTGCTGAAAGCGGCTAATCCGCTAATGAAAGAAAATTGGGGGACCAAAATGTGAGTGGCTTGTAATCATTATGACAAAAAGATTCAGACTGACAATAAGAATATTGTTCCAGCATTATACTTACGCTGTTACTTCTACTTGGTTGATTGGGACTACAATAAAGACTGAAATTTAATAACAATGTCACAGTTTCGTACTTTTAGGATATCGACAAATAGCTGTATCTAGTTTCAGGGCAAGATCTAGTTGCAGTTTTTTTTTCTCTAAAACAGATATTCGATCTTTGTTCTTCTCCATAATCATTCTAGCACCTAAATCGCAGCATTGGAGTAGTTTTGTGTGTCTAGATACACACAACAATATGAACGAATTTCTAAAACAGGATAAAAGAAAGGGCTAATTATTCAAATCTTAAAATTGTAAATCATAAAATATTCTTCGTACATATAAATGTGTTTAGCAAAGGTTTCATAAATAATATTAATATCGGACTGATAAGCTTATTGGGGAGCTGTATTAGATAAGTAGATTAGATAGTAGATATAGGAATGTGTATTAAACAGGGGTAGACAGTTATATAATATATGTTTTAGTATATTGACTATGACACGACAGATAAATATGTGAATGAAAAAGTCATAGAATTGTAGAATGACATAAAATACTTGAGATTAAATGCCCCCCTTAACACTAACCAAACGTAAAAGTTGTTTTAAACTATTTTCAAGTGCACTTATTTACCTGAGATATTGAAGTGCGGCACTTCATAAGTCAAAATATTACCTTATTATTGTTAATATGGTCATGTTATTCTTTCATAACATGACCATTAAGCTATCTTGGGGTCGCATTTTTTCTCCCTCTTAACATGTCGTAATACAAGGCATTGAATTAATTGAAAAGGGAAAGGCCTATTAAGTTCGAGTCAGGTAAAAGTAAAATGTGTTTATAACGAAAGCACTTTAGATGCATTATCAATTTGAATAGTTAGGACTGGTGTTTGGCTGATGAATTAAACTAACAATATATGTACGGTGGTAAATTTAGCTCATCTGGCGACACTGATCTCAAACTATTTATTGTATTCGAAATCATTCCTTTGGTTAACAACAATCTAGATTAGGACGCAATTCAACCCTTTCCCCTCGGAAACGAGCGTGTCGCACCCTTCTGAATCTAATGTAAGCTTGTTTTCTATTCATATTTATTAGTAGGACAATCTCAAATTTGAGACTATTACACACCTTTGAAAGTTGGACGCAAATCGAATTTGGAAAGGATTGACTGGAAGGAATTTGAATTAGCATTGCTGTAAAGGTCTATCATATTATTAGCTTCGAACAATCCACACGGTGGTTAGGGGGCCTATATGTTTGCGTTCCATGGTGTTATCTAATAGACTTTTTCACAAGAAAATGGAGGAATTCAGATTGTGTTAGGAAATATTTCAAATTTCTTCCTACTAGTCAAAACAAAGGCAAGGTTTATTATTAGACTAATTTTTAAACCTAAACCCCTGGCTTATCTCTTTTATACTCGTAGTCTGCCAGCTTCTATTACTCTAACGAGATTTATAAAACCAATTGCTCTTTTGTCAGTAAGGTAATTTAATAAGTACAGCTCAATATAAATAACACAGAACAACCTTTCATTCCGTCGTCTTATGAAGAGATTTATTTTCTATCTCTGATTTTCTGAACTAAAATTATCGCCTTTTAATGTGTTAATATGGCTTCTAATACTTTACGTCTGAAAGGCTTTTTAATTTGACGAAACTCGCCATGAAATATTTTAATTACGTCCATTAAATCCTTATGTCTGTCTGATCAGGAAATTTCATACGGAACAGATTCCTGATCTGATGGATTGACATTTCAAACTTTATTTTTAATGAAATAAATATCAAATATAGTTCAATTTAGTCAGCAATTACGTACAGTCAATATTCTTAATTTGTCAAGTCCCATAACATTATGCTAATGGTCTATGTCTGATGGACTTCATACAGGTGTTTAATGTACACAGCCCCTGTTTATCAATAACTGACACTTTCGTGAAAACTAATTTATTCTCAATATACGCTGAGCAATATTTGTTAGAGTAAACTCTTGATAACGAATCTAACCCTAATTCCTCTCAACTGCCTTGTTTATTTTACCAAGACCAGAAGTGCCCGCCGGTTTGTTATATAATAAATATACTCGTTTTACCAGTACCAATATTTTATGAAACCACGTTTATATATTTTTCAAGGAGGGCGTTTGTCTCGAATTTAAGTTACATGACTGACATGACTGAACGAAAAGTTAAATTCTGGTACTTCGTGGGATTATGGGATTATCCCAATTTACTTATAGGGCCTCGAAGAGCTTTTGCGGTTCTACAGCTGTGGTTTCATTTCACTGTGAAATATCTTTTGAATTACCACTTCAAGTATTTGACTTACCGTTCCGCTCATTGTTTTCAATTTAATTCGTTATATCGCTTCGAAGGGCCATTCCTTTCTTCGGTTAGAGAACACACTCGACTTACGGTTTTAGGGAAAAAAATGTCATTCATTGCATACCAACCACTGATAATTTTTTTAACTCTAAAAGAGAAAATCTAGCTGTTCATGGTGGCTTAGTAAAAGTTTCGCGCTGTGTTAATTACCAATATCATTATCGTTCCGTTCTTTCTGATATTTCACACATCATCATTGTTATTTGAAGATCATATTAACCTCAAATAGTGAAGAACATTTCACTTTGTTAATTATTGTGCCATTGTAATTCGCTGTCAATCACGAAAAAAATCTTCACTGGATTACTAGTGCCAGACTAGATGAAGACCCTAATTTATACACTACCGGAAACTGTTGAAATGGCACTGATGACTTTCCATCATAGTTAGTTCATCATCAATTTGCCATCTCTATTTCACTTAGGCTTAGTGTGAATACTACCATTCTTCAAGATTAAGTAAGTCTGGCTAACAGGCTTTCAGCACCATTCTGATTTGCGGCTAGAAAACTAGAATTTAATTACATGTAATAACATTTTCAAATTATCTCTTAAATTTGTGTCTGCTTATAGATAAGGATATGAGAAAACAATTTGGTTTCTAATTGTTTTTTCGTATTATTTAATGGCACTCCATGAAATATGCGGCAACAACTTTAATCATTTAAAATATTTATCCAATCATAATGAGCTACTAATTCGATAGGATGTAGAGCTTGTATTGAAAAAAATGATTTTGTTTTTAAATTCCAGTTATTATCCTCCCTCGAAAAAAATATAACACCGTGTTCCGAGGTTACCATAGGCGTCCCTAATAATTATCAAAATATAATCATTGCCCTACTCACCGAAACGTATATATTTCAAATATTACATTCGTGAAATGAAATGTGATTAAACGTCTTACTTTTTTACGCCCACTGGGCGATATTTTCCCCGTAGGGCGGTTCCGCGGCCTACTTTTATTTTTTAATTCTATCCGCGAAAGGGTTCATATATATATGTACACCAATATGATCCGTAATCTACAAGGTAAAAACGTGCATATCTTAACAATGTCTTGACAGATCGTTCTCACATTTTGCATACTATGTAACTGTATAGTCACATCACGTCCGCCGATTTCTTAGTTTTAAATCTGCCTATTTTACAATACCAGAAAACAATAAATTAACCTTGTGTCAATGCCAGTTATAATTAAATATTCGAACTATATATTCTGATACACCTGTTTGACCCCTACTTGACCTTTCGTGTTCGCCTAGTTTTGGGTCCATGTGTATCGAATGTTTCTGTGTATCAAATGGTTCCGTTCTCCAACAAGTTACAAGATTTTCCACCGAATCTTTATCAATGTGAGGTTCGCCATATGTTTTCTTATTCCTTGTACTAGAGAAAAACATGATTCTTATCGCTTAACTAGACTATAGTTGCCTGGTACCGACCACATTGATACGATATGTGATTTGTTTTAAATAAAAGTAACTTGGTATTTATCTCAAAGTTGTTAAAGCTGTGGACTTCATTCCTTCTCAAGACTTATTTTTGTGTATGGGGACTGTCGTGGCTATTATCTTGAAAAATACAAAACGCTCATTGTTATGAATCTTAAATTTGTATACGCCCACAATGTCTTAGTGCCGTATGTTTTAAGGCTTATTGTGTTTGGTATCTCTACGACAATGTCAGCCCCTAGCTATAAAGTATAAATTTTTATATTTTTGCAAAAGATGAAGCAAACTTGATTTTGTTTTTGTATTTGAATAGCTGTAGAGGGAATCGTTAGAAGTTCATGATACTGAATACAGAAGTTGCCCAATGAACACCACTATGCACAGACTAGAGGTGTTGTCATTACACTAACATGAAGATTACCATTTAACGATTAAAATATTGTGAAGACAAAGCGTTAAACCCGAATTGCCCCCCCCCCCCCCAAATATTTCGCCTACAATAATGATTTCTTAGGAGTGTTCTTAGTCGGCTAAATCCTCAGCCCCTCAAAAAATTCCGTAGCCCCCCCCCCCAAAAAAAAATATGAGCTGGCTACCGGCCCGGTTAACCCCCGTTCCATTCAAAATCTTTAACAAAAGATATATATTACCGAAAGACATTCATAGACGTTTAGATTACGATTTTTGCTATTATACATCGTTTGACATTTTTTGAGCTGCAGAGGTTGAATACACTAACGATATACATGTACATTTGAAATCAGACTTTAGCTAATATAGTGGATGCGGTCCTATTTGCGTTCTGTTACAGACAAGTTTCTTTTTTTAAATTTGCTTCTCGCCCTCTCTATCTTAATCTTTTATCGCCGACAACCTATTACCTACAGAATGAAATTAGTCAAATAGTTATTCACGTCTCAATTTCCACGACTGAAGCCCATTTTTAAGACCACCCATAGAGCAGCAAGTCGTTAAAGCGGCAGTTTTATTTCCCTATCTAATCTAACATATTCGTGGGGGTTATAAGTAATATCCTGCGATTTCAATGCCTAAATCATATACAACATAGCTTGCCGTGCGTTATTAGGTCAATATGCAAGACTTCCAGAATGCACACTCGCTCCTGTCAATCAACTTCACCTGCCTTTGAGAACTGGTCACGTGATCAATGCGAAAGATTAGAGGTGATGACGTAAATCTTTCAACAGCAGTCATAATTGAAAAAGAAGATGGGGATTTTTGTTAAAAACTTCAGCATCGCAAGAAAATACAATAACAACTGCATCAACTGTACAAATATCAACACTTTACATGCATTTATAACAAGGAATCTGTATTTTTAATTTTATGTGGGGAATTGGTTCGAAAAATAGTTACCGAAAACTAAATTTCTCTATATTCTCGAGAAATCTGATTTCTCTTTAGAACCACCTCTTATTGGGAAATTGGTGTCTGAGTCTACAGATATTTGAAAAACTTATTTCAACAGACGGGCCCCACATAAGTGTATATGCATGGTAGTAAAATCAATAGTTTCGAGCGGGAAAATCGTTAAAACCTCATCGCGCTCAACACGGACGCATCACTTCCGGTACTGTACATAAGCGATTAGTTTTTTTTTACGCAAAACGAGCCCCGAAGAAACAAGGATTAATACGTAACATGGTTACAAGAACCTCTGTTTATCTTCCATATTAACACATAGGAGGTATATAATTAACAGCATATAAGTATTCGGCACGTTGTATTTGTGAATAGATTGAAAAAGAAGACATCTGTAAATCCTATATTTGACGAGTAGACTAGAGAGATTGGCTGTCAGGCCGTCTAATTGTTACAAATGATATTTTAAGTATATGGGTATGTAGACGTCTAGGCGATTATATAATAGAATTACGTACAGTTTCAAATGTTCTCCCCCTCTGGCTTAACGTTTAGATACGGATGGTGATGAATGTGTGAAATTAGTCTAATATTACTCTATTTTGAAGACAAGGTTATGACCGTAAATACTGTTTAGCCCATTTCGAACTAAGGAATTGGGGTTGTTTTGTTGAACTTTTGCTAGGTTTAATTTTTGAGTAAGCTAAGAACAAATGGGGTATTGTATACCATCCTGCATTTAATGCCAGATTAATATACTTAGATGTTGACAATGGCAAGGGGTGCACTTTATCCAATTTTGGCATGGAATCGATTTTTTTCCACACTGATGTGAAATTTAACTAAATTCCACCGAAAAGATCTGAATTTGATGGTGATGTTCACAAAAAGAAAGAAATAAATTCGGAGTAAGGGCAAAAAGGATGAGTTGTGCTTTGTCGTTTATTTTTTTAAGGTGGCACATGAAGGTTGTAAGTGACGGGAGTGATGTATAACCATCTCAACATATTACTCGCCTTGAAGATTGCGTTTTTCTTTACATCCCGTAATTTTATTTCTACATAAATTGTCTTCTGGTGGTTCAAAGCTCTTGTCCTCAACTTGAGTTTTTTCTAGACTATAAGTCGCTGTCAGTAAAGTGTTTCGTTTTATTTATTCGCGTTTGATGTATATCTATAAAACTGCATTATGTATAAGTCATAGCCTTTTGTCTAATTCGGTATCTTCATTCCCAGACATGAAAATATCCCGCGGGTGGTTATTTTTTTCTTCTTTTATTGCTTCTTTCTGTTGTGTAGTATCAAATATGTAAGCCTTCTATATCCGTTAAGGTGTTTCAGTAGTTTACGAATATTCGTAACCTGCACCAGGAAATTAACACTTGATTCTAGGTTTTACTAAATCTACAGTATACGAATTCAATTAAACCATGGGATATATTTATATCTGAGAAGTCATTGATGTGAGGGGGGTTTCTCTACGATCCTCAGAAAAGGGAACCCGATGATTACTGTTTTCAAACATCTATCCAGCACTCACCATACTAAGCCCTTTGGAGAAATCTCCATGTCGTAACAAACTGACCAGTGCATAACTAGCTGTGTTACAAGTGGGGGAAGTAAAATTGATCTTTACGTAGCTGTTGGTAATCTGTATTATTCAGTTCATCTTCAATGAGGCTTCGCTGCTGCTTTCATCAACTGTTTCTCATCATAAAACATTATAATATCTTTGAACATCTATATATTTATAAATTAGGGACACAGACACATATACGACAGTTGCCCCTCTCTTTCTAACATATACACATATATTAATAGTTATGCACGTATTATTGATAGCTGTATGTGGTTTTAATTGATCGTTTAATCTAAGCAGGGGATGTAGAATTAGGCGATGTCTGACAGTGATAACTCTTGTTAATAATTGTACTCTTATATTGGGACAAGATACTTGAAAAATTGGTGGGTGTTCATGAATATGGAGAATGAACTAAATCAGAAACAAACATCATGTCATGGCTATTAAATTACATAAAACATCAATAAAATACTTGTATCTGAATCACTTGTACAATCTTCAGGGGCTTACGTATTTATGTTCGTGGATCTTTATAAAGTCTCAGTCCTAGCGTGCGAATTGTTTTACTATATTCGTATTTCTGTATATTGTATAGATGTTACTGGAAAGTGTGGGGATTGGGTAATTCTGGTGGGATATTATCGGGATCCTTGTTTAATAAAAATATAAATTATTAAAGACGGATATACAAGTTGAAAAATCATCATACATCGACATTAATACTTAAACTGTCCTGATTAATAAGAACGAATTTTTATTGAACGCCGAACACTTGTATAAAACTAATTTCGTTTCGGTAAACAAGATAAGGTATTGTTTATTTCTTATTTTCACTTTAATATCAACCTTTTAGGTCTTCCAGTCTACCATTTGTCCCTAAATCGTTGTATTTGCGACAATGTTATGTGGTCACTGTTGTCCAGAACATCAAATATACGTATGTAATAAAATGTGATTTACTTTCTTTGTGAAATAATTTGGTCGAAGATCAAAGCATACCACAAAGTTAACTTTCAGAGTTCACACGATAATGGCGTATATATCCAATTTGAAGAAAAACTAATCCAGTATTACACTGTGTCATCTCAGTTTTTCAGTAATTTATGCACCAATTAATGTCACTTTGGTTTGCTATAGGAAATAATTTTAATATTGAAGAAAATAATCGATTTACCGCGCTTTCATATGATGAAAATATATTGAACTGTTTGACAACTCCAACTGAATTGTAGTTAGTACAATACCAGACACCAATAACTTAGCTATTATTATTGAATATTTGGACTTTGTTTTAGTACCTTCTACTATATACTAACTTATCTATTTTATACATGTTTCATTTATGTCAGTACCCATCACTAATATTAGATATGTTGCATTGTTGTCAATACCAGCTACTTAAAACATAGCCATTAATATTAGATATGTTGCTTTTCTGTCAGTGCCAACTACTAGAAACATAGCTACTAATATTAGATATGTTGCCCTGTTCTCAGCACCGACTACTAATAACTTAGCTATTTTAATACATGGACGAAGGGAATGGAATGCTTACTCTTTTCTGAAAACACATTACATTTATTTCTAAAGCTCAGATAAATGATGGAATATGGTTTAGTGCCTCCTTCAAACAAGACTTCGATCATATTGATACTAACATAATTCATTAGCTTGTGTACTTTCACGTTGGGGGTAGTAACATGTCTTCCAGAGAACGTAGAATAAGGTACTGTACATGTATGGATTTTAATTCAATTTAAAGTTTACTAGATGTTAGCTGCGACAGAAATAGAAACAGTTAGGGGTTTTATTTAAATGGTTGAATATGATAGACAAGAAGAGTAAACGCGTGTTGTTATCTACTTAACTCTATGGCTAATAAACCCGCCATTAAACAACTATATAAAACAACATTCAGAAATTAACGGGCTTTAAATAAGACGTACATACTCCGTTCTTGCTGTAAAAATCTCATTAAACTATACCTTGCTGGATAACTTGTATACCTTTTACAAGACTCGAACTACCAGTCAGATATAATGATTAGCTGTAATTTATTATACTTGATGTTGAGTGACGAATTCATTAAGAGTTTCTTTCCCGATTGATATTACGTGGACAGTTTTCACTTAGATAGCAGTTTTGCTCTCGCTAAGATGACATCCACCATCACCAAAGTCAAAAAACAAAATAAAACTATATAGGACCTGACATTAATTTTCCCCAAAATATAACAAAACTTGTTGCTTCATGTTGAAACTTTTGTTCTTCAGATCTAAACGGCCTAACCCATTCTAACCCATTCTTTTAAGATAAAAATGCACCTATATATAATTTCAGCTCTCTTATATTTTTCAAGATATAAATCTCTACTTTGTTTATGTGAAATAAAAATAGAGAGGGTGTATAGTTTGTTCTTATGGTTGTTTCTATATGAGACTTTAAGGTGTTTGTAGTTGATTCACACGCTGGCGCTTAGTTCATGCTCTATCTTTATTTTATAACATGCACTTCTTTCTATCTTCAGTGGCACCATCCAGTGCCGCTATAAGCCTCATGTGAAAATATCTTTATCTCCTATGTTTTTGAAATAATTCATCCATTGTTTGTGCTTATTTTATCTTAAGAGGATAATTTTGACACCTAAATAAAAGATTTATATTTCTGTAAAGAGGTGACTTAATCTGTAAATCGTTTAAATTTAACCTGAAAACCCCTGCAAAAATGTATCAACAAACATCAAAAGTCACTAAGTTTAATATGAATATTACATTGCGTGAGACGTTGCGATCGTGTCACGCACCATGTCCAAAAACACAGGTGTATGATCCCAGATCAAAGAGACCGCTTTCAGGTGAGCGCGAAAATCACACTCGATATCCCCACTTGACAGAAGGAATGTCGGCTGTGATGTGAGTAGTTCGAATCAAGACATCTCCGTGATGGTTACTTTGAAGATTTGATTGACAATGGTAACACAATACATGCTAATCAAACAATACATACATATATACTAAAGCCCTTTAGACTAATAGTTCACCTTTGCTCGTGTCTTGGCATTTCTTATATAGATGACGATATAAGCTACTTATTAGCACCAGTAATTGTTTATCTGTATTGTCACCATGACAGACTGGAGTCAACGTTCCCTCTTTTCGCAAAGTGTTCGTCGTCTTCGCCAAAATTGGTGGTTATAATGAGGAACACACACTAAGCTAAAGTGTAAGTTGGCCTCTAGCTACGTGCTCTGTAGACATCAAGGTACCTTAACATTGGTTGCAGCTTTAATCTTACAGCCAAGATGATAAGGTATCCATTCCATTGTCTTAGATACGTGTCTTGAAATAGTGTCATGTCATTTGATAACAGTTCAACCAACAGCCCTCACCAGGACTGGCAAAATGACACATTTTGAGCAACCAGCTGACAAACGACATACAGTGACACTTACAGTAAACAACCTGTTACAGTAAATGTGGTTGATAAATAACATCCTGTGACACTTACAGTAATCCACCAACTGCAATAGTTGTGGTGGACAAAGATATTCAGTGACATTACAATAAGCAACCATGTACGATAGCTGCAGCTGACAAATAGATTTAGCGACAATGACAATAGGTATCCAGCTACAACCGCCGAGTGACGATAAACTGTGTTCGGTGCACTACAACCCCCAGAATAATACATGCTGTACAACAGTACTAAAAAAACTAATTTGTTGACTATGTTAAAATACAAACATAGATTTCAATTTTTAAATAACTTCAACTTATATCAAAAGGTTAATTGAATCATATGTAATGTTTATACGGGCTATTCTACCGCTGCGGTTGATCCAAAACATATAATTGTGTATATCCGGAAATGTCAAAAATGGCGAAACATTTAAATCATAGCCACAAGAATTCACCTCCGCTCTGACAAAAACTTCACTGACAATAGTGTCTCGTCTTTGACAGCTCGGGAGCCAAAAATATGAAATAACGTTTCACCTTTTAATAATAATTCTATACAAGTTGAAAGAATGAATAAATTATCCTCTTTTGTGACTTGACGTGAATTGGGATCTTCAGGTTGGGCTGAATCGCCACATCAAAAGAATCGAGCGCTGATTTAGTGAGAAAGTATTAAGGTGTCAGATTCATTTCAATAAAGCTCTCACTTTCTAATCCGTCTCTCTCTATTAGAAAACACTCGAAAAGAAATAATCAGACATAACAGAATAATACCTCCACTACCCTTTCTATATAGCTTATAGTAAACAATTGTTCATACTGCTATACTATTATCATATATTTCAATTTTACCTTGCATTATCAACTTATTATTCCATATAATATGAAGTGGGGGACTGTCTATATAAATTCCCCAGTTATTTCGATTCTAATCCAGTTTATGAAAAACACATATTCAACTCCCTCGTCTATCGAATAGCCATTAATCAGCCAATCCATACAATCTGATAGTAGAATATTCAATGAGATTTATTGATATACCAATCCATAAAACTATTCTCTAACCTTTCCTTGAATTAATCACAACAAAATATATTCTTTTCAAATTGTACAAAATTTGAAAACATGTTTTCATTTTTAAAATCTTATGTGTATATTCTTTTCTGTATTGTGGTTATTTAAGAAGCTGTTTGTATAATCTCTTCAAACCATTCACCATCTCCATCTGATAGCACATTTAACGTTTTATTTAATACCACTGGCATTAAAGGGGGGAGATTGTACTTTAGTTCATTCTAGCTATATATCTTACTGGACATTACCAAAACATGGGGAATTTATCGCGTATGTGATAGCCACGCATCCAAATCTGGACGCATACGTTACCATCAAGAAGTTTCGTGCATGAGTAATGGCCTTTTTTTAAATATAGGATCTCAGCACTGTATTCATATGATACTCTATCGAGTATGGGATCCACGCTTGGCTGGAAAGAAGATGAAAACAGAAGATTTGGAATCGATACAGCCTTATAAGATATTGCTAAACCGTTCACATTCATAACAATCATCAATTTATTTAAATATTTCAACCGCAGATAAAACTCGTACCTCCACTTTAACATAATATGACTTCTGTATTCAAATTTTAAAAGACATGCCTTTTTGACACCCATACCGTCTGTCTACTGCATTGAAAACTCTTAAGTGGCTGAAATGCATAGGGTATTATGTTTATTAAATACATATCATGTTATTAATAAGGCGTTTTTGTGAAAGATGTCTATGTAAGTACTATAGCCATATTCTTAATAACATATCATTTATCAGAAGAATTGAATACCAGCAAATTGACAGGTGTCAAAGGTATTTCATTTAAAGATTTTTCATTCTGTTAAGTTTTGGACAGGATTGCTTTGAAATGTGAAGGAAATTATTATATTAGATTCAAAGTGCACAGAATTGAGTTCATGGATCAGTGTGTCTGTAAAGGCCTTCCATACAAACTATTTATTTAAGGCATGTTAGGCGATGGGTTATTTGTATGGAGAAATTCAACTTATTGTCGGTTTAGCTCAATGCTTTTCTTCCTAAGTTTATTATGGTAACATTAAACTTCACACTACTACGAATTTCATCAAAGCTTTTATTAGTTTCACTTGCCTACAACGAACTTGTCGACTTTGTTAAAAAAAAATAATAAAGAAATAATAAATCAAAAAATGTAAATAAAAAGATTGATCATATCTTTTTAAAGCCTTAAAAATTTTATGTGAGTTTTGAAGGGTTGGGTACAAATACTGTCATATGTAATACATATATAATTCATACGGAATGTAAAACGGTTTGTTACAAGAGAAATCATTCATTTGATTTTTGTAATCAAGTGTAATTGTTACTCTAGACAAATTGTCTCTGTGTTAAAATATTTTAAATATTACATTTTGATTCAAAGAATCTGATAGAAAAAAAGTTATTTAGTGTCAAGAATGATGTATCTCTTATCACGCATACTGCACTAAACCCTATCGATTACAGGTGTATCATCTCAATTCAATTTTGGTATGGGGTTAGCGGGTACAAAATTCACCTACTTGCAATAAATTAATCTTTCAAACCAAGCCCGAGAAAAGATTTTCTGATACTGCAAAATATCCCCACTCAACCTCCGATAGTACTATACCGCGTCTTAACTATCAGGTACCCTTAATCTGAACTTTAGTGTTACAAGTCTTTAGTGTGTCCCCCCCCCCAAAAAAAAACCCCACGAAAGTGAACATTTTCAATTCATTTGTGGCTCCAAAATGTCACTAAAAGTGCAAAGATAGACTCAACACCAAATTTATAACTTGTCTTAACAAACCTGAAACAGTCATTGTTTCAATGCAAATCAATGAACCCGTAACATGTCTTACTTTCTTTTAATTTAATGTCAATTTTTTTTGTATAAACTAAGAAAACCAAATTGATTGATCAATCCTATTATTTTGGTCTGTTCCCTGAATAAAGGGAGATAACTGTCATATTTATTCACCCTTTTTTATTTTTTTTAATACCTTTTCTAATTTCAGTCTGTCTATAACTTTGCTAAAGTTGCGTGCAAGTGTCATGGAGTTTCTGGATCTTGTTCCTTGAAGACATGCTGGCAACAGCTTCCCAACTTCCGGGAAATCGGCAATCGTCTAAAAGATCGTTATGATGCATCAACAGAGGTTAAATTCAACAAACGCGGAACAAAGCTGGTACGAAAAGAAAAAAAATGGAATAAATTCACGAAAAATGATATTATTTTCTTAGACGAATCTCCCGATTATTGTCATGTAAATGAAGTAACGGGGTCGGTCGGAACAGTTGGTCGCGAGTGTGATCGTAATTCAGAAGGACTCGGTGGGTGCGGACTGTTGTGTTGTGGTCGTGGCTACAACACCTTTAAGAGAAAGCTTGTAGAGCGTTGTAACTGTAAATTTCATTGGTGTTGTTTTGTGCGTTGTGGTACATGTGAACGCTTCGTGGACGTACACATATGTAGATAAGAACAACTGCCAGTGAAAATCTCAATTATGAATCTCTACGCCAACAGGAAGTTGTGCTATATTAAACGGAAGTGCTCTCACCACAATATTTGTGGTGTCAGATTTGAACTTGAATATCAACAATCCGTGTCGTAAGATGAATTTATTTTAAAGACGACAAATACATCTAATATGTTTGAGGAATGACTAGGTTGTGGTTTTATTGGCATGATCAGAGAACATGATTTAAACTGGGTAGCCAGGAACATGGTATATTAGACCAGAAACATTAAAATAAGGTCAAAGTGTCATGGCTTTACTTAAGGACAAGCTCGATCACGTGTCGTGATGACTTTAATGGAAGGACAAGCTTGGCCCTGTGGAAACAATACAATGAACAAAATTAGTAATGAATAAAAGACACTAAAGTTCGGCATTTTAAATATATATTTTGATTGTAAATATTTGTAATGTTAATATTAATTGTATTGATATTTATTGTTGTAATATATTTCTTATTTTAAAATATCAAAATGGCGGCATCACGGCGTGAGTTGCGCCATTTGATATTAAGAAAATGTCGTGTGCAAGAATTTGTGTATCTCAGGTAGTTTTATTTCACCATAGAAACCACGACTCGATTATCCAGTTTAATATGTAGATTTGTACGCATTGGTGTCTGTACAGTAGCAGTTCTGTATATTGTGATTACACAACATGTAGGTTACACTATGTATAATATTTTACTACCTTATAGAATGCGACATTATTAGTAATAATATAGATACAATACATTTTATTTACTTGTAATGAATCATTATAACCAGCGGATTTGGCCGAATACCACATTCATTTTACCAGCCATGACCGAGAATAATACAAATAAGTATCGAAGCTGATTATTTGGTATCCCAGCGACCAGCCCTACGGCGGCTAGAACAATTAATAAGCTTACGTGAACAGCATGTTTGATATTTTGACTATTAATTTATCACAAGTTATGGATATGTTTTAACTTAGACAATGATGCAATTATTGCGGCGGCATATTAACTCGGTGCTGTAGTCTTCAACTGTGAACACGATATTTAAAAAAACAACAATTATCACAAAGCATTTAGAAGGGTTGATATAATCTGCTATTTCAACTAGTGATTGAACACCCAGTTTACGAATGAATGTTTGTTTCGAAAAATTAAGCAATAGTCGGCTTGTTTGATATCTGGTTTGTCGACATGACTATACCATCCCATAAAACAGATAATATATATCCAATGAAATTTTGACCCATATCAAAGAGGTCTAGTCATCTTAATATATTAAAATAAAATCAAAAGGACAATTGAGTAATTTGTGATTAAAAGATATACCAAGATGTATGTATGTATAAGTTATTTACATATTAGTATGTAGTAAAAGTAGAGAGACCCTTTGAAGTAAAGAATATGTACCAAAATGTCGATGATGTATTCAAATCAACTGCCGAAGTATGTTCAAACATTTGTTTCGCCACACCTCTTCAAGACGTCCACAGAACATTCGTAACGCTACAATGTCTCCGAACAATACAAGTTCATGACAAATTTTACTTACCTCACTTTTTCTTCATTTTCTGTTGAATGTCAGTTTCGCGGGGAACAATTCAAGGGAAGCTACTCTGATAAGGACATTTTATAAAATCGATTTTAAGTTTACTATTTAGATGATGAACATATCAGCATTATAATATTATCCTACAGACCTAGCAAATCATAATATGAATTGATCAGGGTAATTTATTTAAAACTGAATAATTTAGTATATTCATGTAGATAATTGCCACGTGTATTTATGAACTGACAAATTATTGTGGTTTAGATCCTTTATTTACATTTAAGAATTTTTTCTTTAGATATTTCAAATGCGGCCGTGTATTGCCTACGTTCCTGTCCTTCTGTGCACAAGTCCCTGTAGATATTTATACACAGTGCTTATGTTCATGAGACGAATAATTCTATTGATTTCCATCGGTGACTTATAAAGTTATTGCATTTTATCACATTTTAAATTTAATTGGCGTTTTGGTTATGATACCTCTAGGGAGATCCTATCAACTTTGAATGATTTCCGATTATTACTTTCTGCGGGGATGTTACCTTTAGTTACCTTTTAGTTTTATGTTGGCAACGTTTAAGTACGACTCTAGCGGTTTGCTGTTGTGCGCGCATGTTTCGTTGCCTGGTAACCTATATACTATGTTGGCGTGTGATGATCAATCTGACCTGAAATGAAATAAGTAGAGTATGAATTCAAAACGAATCTGAATTCAGATTCAATCGGATTCATTCCAATCAAATATACGTACAGTTGTATATTGGTTCATTTTGCTAATGTTATTCAATGCCCCTCTAAGTTATAAACTAATGCGAATTGTATTAGCTCGAAATTACAGGGAATTTACCATAATATTTTCATCATATAGACCTCCTTTATTTAAGAAAACTGAACAATTTAACAGTTGAAAATAAGAAAACACTATGAGAAATACAGTTCTTGGTGTGCTTAAATAACACGTGTAGTAAAATTAGTTCTCTTCTATAAATTATGTAATTCTGAAATAAAGGTGTACATTATTATATACTAATTACACTGTAAATAAATATCAGAAATTCGAAAAAAAAATGTTTGTTTTACTTTATGATATTATTTTAACGATATTTTCGTATTTAAAAATAAGTATGTTGGTTGGGATAAATGTATTTCACATCGCCAACTGCAGATTTCCCCCCAAGGTCACGAGATGTAAACAGAGTTAGGGCATGTGATTGTTGCCGAGGACTGTCGGTTGGGGTTAGGGTAAGGCTTAGGGCTAATGTTAGAACTGTTTCCATCTCGTGACCTATGACGTAATTTACAGATGGCTATGTGAAATTTCCAACCTCGTGGGTTTCCTCCCACTGCTAAAGACCCCTGAGCGCAAGCGAATTATTGAAATAAAATTAAACCATATGTTAGTCCCTAAATCCTAAATTACCTAGTTTGTGTCGAGTGGACGTTAACCCCCCCCCCCCCCTCTCTCTCTCTCTCTCTCTCAGTGAAATGGATTTAACCATGTGTGTTGGTGTATATTGACGATAGTTTCGTATTTAAAAAAATTGTAATATATGGGTTAATGAGAACGATTAACTTCCGCCCTCACCAAATCAAAGTGGGCTGGGTGAGGTGAAATGGAGTTTTTCTGCACCAACCGGGATAATAAAGATAGGCATACTACGGTTTAATAATATGGAAGTTTTACCCGGCCTACTATTATTTAGCGTACTGGTGAGTGGTAGTGGTATTCACGGAAGCCCTGTTGTTATAATGGAGACTTTTGGCAAGCGGAATTTTTCCCATCCGTATAACGTATCTGTATCGTAACGTGATACGTTGCGTCAATGTAGTTTTAGAGTTTTGGCAGCTGAGACGAGCTGAAGTTCTATTACAGCATGACGGCAGTTATCTAACAGGATCAGTCATAGTCAAGTGCCTTAGCCAACAAATTCGTGGTAAAGTCGCTGGACAGTCGCTGAGCTATTAAATACAATTTAATAGCTTATTTTAAAATCTTCGACTTCGACTCGACAGCAATGTTTGATTTCACAAATGTATCATAAAGACAATGTCGAAGACAAATTCTGTTCTTCACCGATATATATAATATATTTACGAAGCCAGGCCTCAAAGCGGCGAAAGTGTCATACAGCTCAAATCTCAGTCTGACGACAGTAGAATAGACACACCTCTTGACTGGAGTGCTTTATTGGGTCAAAGGTTAGACAGATAGGGTACAAATAGTTTGTTCTGTCCATCACCATAGCACCTACTTAAGTGGCAATCGAAGGTTAGTTTACCAAGTGATTCAAAATTCGTCTTAAATTTCGCCTGAATTACGTGGTTTATACTTATGGCCCTATTACTATATACTATCAATAGCTGAAATATACGTATACTGCTTACTCCTCAGTATATAACGGTTCCTTTACATGCACGTTAGAGGGTACGGGTTGACCAAGGATTTTTGTCTTATCCATACGAAGACACCCTTACCTTTGCAATGCAACCCGTACCACAACACTGAAAGGGGAAGGTCATGCGTAGAAATGTCGGAATGCGTTCTCGGTCAACACCGGGTCTCCTGATTAGTGATCCTTTAAAATGAAGGGAAAACAAATAAATAGTAGAAATGAAACGAAATGGGGTTTAACGCCCTAATGAAGACGGGTATACGTAAAACAGTACAGGGAAATTTTGCCTTGATAGCAGCGCTACGGCCTACTCTTACATCGAATTCCGAATGCCCAGGTATCTTGTATGTTCCCGCCCATGTGTACACAGGATCTCAGTTTTTGGTCTCATCTGAATGACTATAGACAACTGCCCTTGTCAGACCCTCCGTTCACCACTGACATGGGGAACCACGCCAGAAAATCCTTTATGAACTAAATTGGCCAACACCGGGGTCGAACCCGCGACCTTCCGGGTAGCGAGTCAGCATCTTACTCACCTAGCCACCGTGACTATCAATAAATAATAGAATAAAATCATATCTTAATGATGCATTATGGAAGCGCTAAATTGAAATATTGAAATTCTTTATTCTAAATCAGCTACTGTCTGTTCCAGGCGACACTATAACTCGAAAATTGCTTGTTATTTCATTAATTTTTAATCTATATGGTTAAAACTTAACGACAAACCTGGAATTGTCATCCCTTTACTTTCTACCGCACGTCAACCAATTTCAAATCAACCTATATAACCTTTCTCTCTTGAAAAATCGTAATTTCTTTACTTCGCGGTTTTGATGACAGCCATGCGTGATAGTAATTTGGAATAAACCAAATCGAACAGGGGTGTGGATAATGTTTGGGGTCGTTTCGTCCTACTTGCATGGTTAAATAGTTGTTCCGACCCAGTAGAATATAACTTGTTTCAAGATCAACTACTGATAGATTAAGGGCTATCTATTTCTATTATACATGGGGGGTTTGGGATGGCCTAGTGGTCTAGACTGCCGCGCTTCGACATCTAGCTGACCGGTCACCCCTGGCATGCGGCTGTGGTTCCGAGCCCTGGTGTGAGCGTATGTGGCATGGTGATAGGGGCGCCTTCTCAACCTCGTGGGATTCCCCCGGGCACTCCGGTTTCCTCCCACTGCTAAAGACCCCTACACGCATGCGAATTAATGAAATGGAATTAAACCATATGTTAGTCCCGAAATGACCTAGTTTGTGTTGGGTGGACGTTAAACCCCATGCTCTCTCTCTCTCACTCTCTCTTTCTATTATACAATTTACGCACATCTTCTTATATTCACGTGTTGTATACACACACCATCGCGCACTTGCAAATGTATATGATGATAGGACAATCCATTATTCAAAGGATTATATTTTTCTATGATTCGTTTTTTTATTATCTATTCTACGACAATTTCTGAAACATATCTTGTATGCTCATGGACAGCGAATATAAATAAAACTGGATACAATGCATATCTCAAAGGAATATTAAAATGGCCGATAACCAAATAAACCCAGGCGCACGCACCCACGTACGCACAAACAAACAAACGCACTGCCGTAAAACAAACGGGCGAATCCTCCCACACAAAGCATTATTAACCGAATGCACCCGATTTGTGAAATAACCTGATCCCCCTACATGATATACGAGTGACCTAACTTAGCATCGCTAATGTTTATGTTCTGAGAAAATGGCTCGTGTATAAAAATGTGAAATTTACAAGAGAATAAAGGATGTTATCGAAAGTTACGTGGTGACAATTCCAGGAAAGTCGTTATTTTGACTTCAAAACCTATAATATATAAACTATTATTTAGACACTTAGTCACACCAAAAGCCCATAAACCACTCACTAGGCCGGATGTCGGAGATTTAAACAGATTAAAATCACCATTTTATGATTTAATTCAAAAATAGTAAAGGGAGGCTAAGTCTCGAAAACGAGTACCGATGTTACGAATATAAACAATCTATGACACATCTTGTTAAAACGTCAAACGCCGATAACAATTGAATGAAAAGTTCAACAAATTCATTGTGCATTATCTATATTGGACTATTATAGGAAAAACGACCAACTCTTTATCTAAATCTTATACACTGTCCTACTACCTCATAATTAATAAAACAAACACATACATAGGATATCCAAGCTAAAGAATCGGTGTGCATAATGTTGAATCGAGTTATTTAGATCACAATTTTTGTTTTGCTTATATTATTACAGCGTTGAAAGCGTCAGGTGGCAAAGTCTATAGTTGAAGAACACAACTACTTCTATGATGAAAATGGATTTACCTTCTAGTTGACATATACATAATTTCAGGTGACTGAACCCATTACTTGTTTTCCTTAAAAAATAATATTTCTGTCTCTTCGTTTTACGTGTCTATCTTGAAAATGCCATTATATATACGATCATTATCCGTGTCCGTGTTGGGATATATTTTATTCAATTGTGGACACAGCGGTTGCAAATTTTGGTCCGTGAAGTCGCGTCTCGGTCATGATTTTTGGTGTGAACAAACGACAAGATTGATTGTCGGGATGTCAATATTAACAAAACATAGAATTTATTCATATTGGATATCGCTATGAACTATGTGGCTTCGCCTTAAACTGCTTCTATGTATCCATTTAATTTCAGTAGTAGCAACAAATTCGTCACAAGTAAGGTAAGTCGTTCGCTAGTTAAAAGATTTCTGTCATACATCAATATCTGTCCAATTTAATTCTTCTTAAGAAGCGAATCTTAAATTTCCTATTTGAATGTTATGTGTGGCGTGAGCCTCTTATCAGAACCAAATGACTTAGGGATGGGAGAAAAAACACATTTAGCGAAAGCATTAATCTAAGGCAATGTATCCTTACATATAAATTTAATTGCGGATGATTTTCTATTACATAGAATTTATTCTGTCTGAAGAAAAAAACTGTCTGCGTCTTAACATTAACGGGGGGAAAATACAATATTCTGGAGCAAAGTTTTTATAAGAAAAAATCAAATGAAAACATTTGTTTGAAAGACATTTTATATCAAAAAATTCAAATAAATGTATTCAGACAAATTAATTACTTATAAGAAGGCATGCTACGAAACATGTTTTGTTACAAAATAGACTGGTGTAGTAGAAAATGGAGAGGTAGAGAGGTACGGAAAATGCATGAGAAATGACTAAATGAGATTTTTAATGTAAAATGTCAGCAGAAATTATGTTCTTAAAACACATCTGGTTTATCTCACTATATACGTACTACGTGGTCAGAACGGTGCATCCAATCATATTGTCTTTATCAAAAGATGCAGCAGATTGCGATTTAAATAAGCTAGACAACTAGCAACATAAGAAAACTGCGGATCAAAAACCAGGCACAAATACATAACAATGCAAGTGTTCTTACTAATACTATATTAAAAAGTCAAAACTGCATCAAAAACTTCTGTAGCTTTCGAAATAGAACAAGATTAAGATTTGCCTCCCTTGAATCACTCTTTACAGACTGGTGCGTCTCACCTCGATTGACTTCACTCAAATCGATCACATTTCGTGGCCCAATACCACCCTTTGTTTAAACACTCCGACGATCTTAATCTTCAGAACTCCACAGAACTCCAAAGAGATCAACATGTCATAATCCTCTGATAAAATATTTAGAGTGTTGGCGTTTCGATTTTTACTGCCACTGCTTTTTAAGGATAAGCTGTGAGTGTGACGTCATTTTCATAGTTGACTTGCCTACATGACTGTCTACTTTCTAATACTTCCGTCTCAAAATCATGAATATACAGTAAAGCCTGGCAGTCATTGTAAATCTGAAAACTCTTATTTGATTCTAAACCAAAGAATTAACAAAACTTCTATGCCAAAGTGAGGAACGGGAGAAAAGATCAGCGAAATGATTCTTGGTGGTTACGTTGTTACTTGGCCCTGAACATTGTTATAATTACAGCGAGAGACTTTTCATCAACTTATTGACAGACATGCGCTCAGTTTTTTTCCGACTTTACACAAATATGGTTAATAATTTGAACTTCATTCATAAATGAAGGGTTGCATCGGTAACCTTTCACACTATGATTTAGACATTTTGTGCGCAGAAGTTTTTTTTTCTCCTTTTTACCGTAAGTCTGTGGTTGTGTACAGTTCTGGACAACCAAACGATAAACATATTCTCTTGCTATCTGAAAACAGTTTACGAGGCTGTTTGGATATGGTGGCTGAAAACGTTCGTACTGTTCAGATCGTCGTGTTTCCAGATGTGTGACAGGTGTCTTGGAAGTCGCAACATGTCTTCAATCTCCTGCGCATGTCTGAACATTACGTTACTAAACCCTTTTCTCACTGAAAAGTGAGAACATGAAAACTACACTGTAACATGAAAACCCAACCTCGGTACGAAATTAGCCATCGTGACTGGAACTTATTTGAAACTCCAGAGAGGAGAGTCACGAAGGAATTGCAGGCCTAGTCGGTTGTCGGAGGTTGGGGGGGGGGGGTCAGTATTTTTGTCGAAAAACCAAACGGGTAATTCATTAATCAGGTAACCTGCAGTCTTTATGCCTAAAATTTCCGATGGTAACAGCATGGCGCCGTCTTCTTCAATATATTCATTCGCCCCTACATAGATATCAACAACTATTGACTAACGGGTTGTCGAAACACACAATTGTTGGATTATTTTCTGTGGTTTCTTTTGTAAGGGGTGGGGATATCAAAACATTTCCGCAATTTGAATTTTAATTATTCTGTCAGGTTTTGGTGAATATTCATGATTTTGAGGCGGGTTATAACAATAACTTAGTTGATAGGTTGGTCACGTTGAATGCTTAACTTCCAGTTTGTGTATCTCAAGATTTGCATGGTGAACCTCATACATGTTTTAGAAAGCATTCAAACCAACATTAACATTAAAGTCAATGGGGCCATCAATGTGGTAGTGTGATCATTATAGCTTCAAGGACAAAAATGACTTGATCGTGGTGCATATAACCACAAACAGCCTTACAAATTTAAGGCAGATTCTAGAACTCGACCGACCCATATCGCTGATAAAAGTTCAACGAGACATTTCTATTCTATCAAACCCAGACCGTAGCCAAAATTCAGTTCAGTCAAACCAAAAAAAGTGCTAAATAGTTTAGTGCGTTGATTAACAAATGTGACGGTTTTTAAAATTGCGTTCCAGTTTTAATTGAACGTTTTATTGTGGCTGAATCACATTGGTGATAGAACAAAAATGTGACGTGGATTTGTTTTTTAGTGTAAATATTTCGCAGTTGGAATTTATTTGTTCGTGTTATATGAAGGAGAAGATTAGACTTTCTATGTTAAATACGACAAATTATCTAATCGACTGACAAAAAGTTAGTACAATTTACGCCTTCGTATATCATAATAATGCACAAAATTTTTTTTTTACAATAATGACAAACAAAAAGAACACTGAAAGGTTTAGAATTAAATAAAGATCGTTATCGTTGAGGAGGCGACAGTTCATTATTAAACTGTTGAACGAATGACTTTTGTACATTTAGGCCTTTCAAAAGAGAATTGTAAATGTTTTTTAAATCCATTATAAATAATGCAGGCGTCATACGAATCCAATATCGGCGGGAAATCTGTATTGATATACGGGGTTTCCACGGGTTTTTATCTGATTTGATTGGCAGGTTGTAAATATCAAAGCATCCAATCAGCTTTAGACAAAAGACGCCTGAGTGGCAATAAATAAGAAGGCGAAGTTGACTGACAAATTATACTCGATACGTGTCGGCATACATCAAAGAACCTACATGTGTAATAATTTATGATAATTTTATTTTCTCGCTTGACAAGGTATAGGCTATCTTGTGTGTGTGTTTTGATAAGTGATAAAATATGATTTTTGAGGGTGGGAGACGACGGGAATATGTTTGATGTCTGATAAAAGCAGATTGTTCTGTTTAAATGAATGCATTAATGGAGGAAGAAAGAAACATGACCATATTGTGCTGCATATCAATGTAAAGATCGATGAGATCTGAGGTCGGCTGAACGTGTTTTATCAAATCTGTCAATAACTGATATCCGATGATCAGGTATACCCTTACATCGGTGAAAGATAAATAATGATGGAGGATGATTCAGTCAGAGTAACATATTTTCAATTCTTATTAAAATTATATCGTTTTTGAAAATGATCTGATTTTATTCAAATTGAACATAAAATAGTCATCAGTGAAACAGTCATTATGCAAGAGCAAAATCTGTCTATTGCAGTTCTTTCTTAAGGCCATAAAAGTTATACAAATTATTAATTAGACATCAATTAACTTACCAAGACCACACACAACTCTTTGAATACCTTTGCGGATGAGGAAATAATCATGAAAATGGATAATCGAGACTTTGTTTATTATTGTAACAGCGGTAGCAATGACATTCGAGGCTACAGTGTTGTGTCGCCGATAACTAGACTCAAGGTGAAGTAATTTGACTGAAACTTTCCACGCATTCCCTTTTCATTATCTATATTGTAACTATTATAGAGAGGACTGTCCGATCATCATCTAATCTTACCTAATGTTCCTTAAACGGATAATGTAATGGAAAAAGTAATAACTCATAACTATCGGGCTTTAATTTTGGAAACCAAATTAATTGTCACATGGCCTAGTTATACAAACTGTTGGATTTTTCCTTATAGATTTCTATCAAGGAATGCAAGATAAAGTTACATTTTGGCGGGCTTTCTACGAACAATGTCTTGGTTCAATCTGATAAAGGTCTATATACCCCATGGTTTGGGTGTACACTACACGGACATCTATCTATTTACTACTTTATCGGTTATCTGTTCTCCAAGAAGTCCGTTTTATGTATTTGTGATTTGTTAAGGTCATTAATGCCAAAGACAAATGATGGCCCAATTACCTATATTAGAGGTTAGGCAGGTCTTTTGCACCCAACCTTTGTAAAATATATTGTTATACTGGGTAAATGTGAGCAATTTTGAAAACACAAAGTTGAAGGCTGGGAACGGCGATACTTGCTTATTCAGACAAATTTTAATGCCTTAATACTTGGCATGGTGAAAGTCATGCTCTAGAAGTGATGGCACAAAGTTGTCCAGAAACGGAACTAAAGTATCGAACGAATGTCGTGATACTTAGCATGATGAAGATGCTCCAGAGATGGTAGAGTACAACCAGTCACAACGTATCTGCTCTCTGGTGATTGTCGTATTCGTGAATAATTTATGGGTTGTTATTCTAGTTGCCGTTTTTTTTTTGTTCCTGCAATTACAAAAGCGTTTTTAACATTTCTTTCATTTGCCAATCTCTATTCATTCATGTATCCAAATTATAATAGAATTGACGTAGGTAATCGCCGCCAGGTTTGCAGACAAATATTGGATATCAAAAATAATCATCCAAAAATATGAAATCATGGCATGGCCTTGGTGCTATAGCCTTAAGCCGCTACTATAATTAGTTATATAATGGATGTGTAGCAATTACATTCATTTGGGCCTTACCACAAGAACTCTGCCGGGTGATTAATGTATAGTGATTCTCTCATTCCCACTTCCCCCACTTTTGCAGCATGGTAGTTTTTGTTGTCTGCCAGGGTTTGGTAATATCTAAATTTACCTAAATTTTATTTAGACCTCAAGCGAAAAATGACTGGCTCTCTTTGTGGTTATAAATACAAGGATTGTAGGTCAAAGTCTACAATTAGGGTGTGTTTCGTCAGAGATATACGGGTACAGATATTCTGTATACTTGAAACTGGAATATCATTAAAGATAGGCCGTTTAGAGAAGCCGATCATCGAATGGAAATGATTTTCAAGGTTTTATTTTTTGTGCAAAAAGAAATTTAAAACTGGTAGGAAGATCTGACTTGGAAAACTTTCCGTATGCATATAGATAGATATACGGGATATCAAATCAGAATTTGTGTTTCTTATTTCACTCGGTGGTAAAAGAAAATAATGATTTTAGACCCCATTTATATCGTATTTTTTAAATTTGTAAACGTGTACCAAGACTACTCTGAGAAAAATCTAGTTGGATTCGTTGGGGCAGAATTGTCTACCGATTTAAAGGAAGATTTTTAGGACTATCTCAGATGATAGGATAAGAGTGTGCCTGACAAGCCACCGGCTATATATACATGTATTCTTCGGATAAGTGAGAAACCTCGCTTCTGACTTCTTTTCAACACATTCTGATGCCTTTGGTACATCTAAGTGTAAAATAGCCAGAATGATCGGTAAGACCATAAACCCACTGACAGTCATCTTCTCCGTGGATACGTCAAAATTTATATTTACGGATCGTAAGCCAAGTGTCATGACCCGATGACTGCCACCTGACTTGATGCACCTAATCACTTCATTAGAGATAATCGACCATAAATCGACACTAAACCCGCCAAATAAATGCACCAAGTCACCGCAACATTGAATAACAATGGTTTATTACTGCCAATAAATTTGGAATTATGCAACATAATTATTGTTAATCATCGTCTTTTTATGAGTCATCAATCATCAGTGATCGAGACCAGGGGGTAGTACTATTTCTAGCAGTATCGATATGACGTATCGGATCTGGTCTGAAGGCGATGGGATCGGGCTGAACGTGTATCTTAGTAATATATTATTCTCCATAGATTGTCATAATGTCTATTTAATTAACCCTACATAACGTTTTGATATAGTCTGATAAAAGAGTAGTGTAAGTGTGGGATGGTAAGTGATTAGGCTAGTTGAGGAATTTATAACACCTGGATATCTTGCGGTTGGATATGGTTATGGCTATCGATATCTCTAATCTTGATAGAGAGACAGATATGCGTAACACTAGTTCACTACTACCCAATGTAGCTTTTAAGCTAACCCTGCTTGTCTAGCTATTTCTGAGACATAATGATAGGTGAAGATCTAAAATTAAACACAAAACTCCCAACTAAAATTTAACAATTTTTATCCATTCCATAAAACGTCTGAACTGAAGTACAGAAGTTCGAAATGGGTTTAAACGTCAAGGTTTTGTAGTATCCTTCGGTTAGCCAACGGCAACCGTAACATACTTTTTACGTTCCATTTCATATTATTGAACATAAATGTGAGCTCCTCAAATGAGAAGTTGCGTCGTGTTAAATTGGTATGAAGATGATACTGGAGACCAAAGTCATCCCGTTGAGTCACCAACCCCTTGCCTAAAAAACATACGTAACCAATTCGACTTGGCTTTAACAGGGGGTTTCCTTGAGGTTGTCGAGAAACCATACCGGCCTTGTTACATATTCATTGGCATAGCGACATTTATCTGCTTCTGCACGTATCGTAAACAAATCATGGTGATTTTCTTATCGTCTTACAGATGTCTTTTGTCTTCAAGTGGCTAAAATTAAAAACATTAATAAAACACCCAGCACCCAACTGTGTGTCTGTGAAACTTGTGATTTCCTTTGAATTTGATAATAACCTTCCTTACTTAGCTCTGTAGACACATCTCTCCAGAACAACCTCCTTTTCAATAGCCAAGAAACCATAGCAATAATGGGAAGATATGTATCTTTTCCTACACGTATCATAAACATAAAACATATCAGAGACATTTGAACGTGGATTAAAAAGTACTTGAGTTTATTTCTTCAAGTGACAGAAATCGAAGAAGGAATGTATTGTATCATATTTGTCATATAGGATAGATAATGTATTTACAATCCTAACAGAGGGATTATGATTGTCAGAATATAGTTATAAATGTATATGATCAGGGGCGTTTAAAAACACAAGATCCAGAGATCTTTATAAACAGCTGAACATAGCCCAGCGACTTCAAATATGATTGATTAAGCATGATTGTGACCTAGGATGACTGATGCGTCTAGAATTATACGTTTTTGTGGATTTGTTTTATACCTCCGTCTGTTTAATTTCGTCAGTTATTTGAAACGTTATCCTTTCTTGAATGTAAACAGGTTGTTCTATACTACCAAAGCAGATTTTTGGAAATGCGCCATGATGTCACTATAACCCAGATTTGTTCGCTTTTGAAGTTTCAATTGATTTATTAAATCATTACTCAGTAAGCCTTTAACTAAAAAGTTTTCAGTTCTTTTGAACATTTAGTTGCACCGATAATTAGAGGTTTGTAGATATAAACGTTTTAAAATAGTTGCTACAATTTCCGGTGCACACATAGTCTTTATAATGTATACTAGTAATACCGGGGTTTTATGATTTTCTATACCGGTCATGTCAGGTAAGCACACTGTGGACATGGGTTGGGAATTGGGGAACATTTATCTTTTTGAATTTAATGTCTGTAACAGAATTCGAAAATTTGGTTTTGTTATTTGTTAAGTCTGTCATCAGTGCTACCCACCTGAAAGGGACTTGCGATCTCAACAGCCTTTTCAGTTTTGAATGCCGATGACTTGCAGTTGACCAAGGTAGTGTGACTAGATGTTTCAGAAAATGGACAATGGTGTTTCAATTTTTGGTTATAATCTGTCATATTAAATGTCGCCTGTTTGTAAACTCGTAAGCGATTATTACATTAAATACGGTATTTGTTTTAGATTTTCTATAATTTGTTTAGTCTGAGAGGCCGTTAACATTTGCGTCTCTTTTTAAAGTCTGCTTATCAGGATTAAGAATATAATACAAACCCAAATGTGTTTTAGTTTTTACAATATTTAACACATCAAAATTGTGTTAAGATGCTAATGTTCTCTGATCTTGGAACATAGCTCAGAAGACTGTCACATTGAAAAACAGAATCAAATAAAATAGAATTAATTACATGCCAATTAGATGTGGCCGCCAGCGTTGCAATGGTATTAAATACTGAGGGTGCAAACCGCTTGACAGATAATACAAGCGAACAGCCCATATAAACCTTATAATATATTCAACTAGTCGACAAGAAGAAATCCTAAACCGACTTTGTACTTCACAACAACGACTTTACTCTCTCTTTTATTATCAATACCAAGTAGCTTGTTTTCTTTTCTTCCATCAAATTCTTCTCGAATAACAATTCGCCATGTTTACTGTGTATGGTCCCCGAAAGAACGAACTTGACTTGCCATATACCAGATTCGCCCAGTAATGTCAAATATTTTGGTTTCTTGGTAATTTGATAGATATAATGAATGCATTGCTAATAATTATATTTTATTTGAAATTTGAATCTATGCTGACACTAAATCGAATGTGCAGTAGCTTACTCATAGCTGTGAATTGCACCATTGTTTACTTTTTATTGTTATTTTTTAATCTTGGAATATGATTTTTAAGAAAGCAAATGCGACGAGACAAAGCTATATTCATATGAAAATAAGAAGCTTTCATGGATTCTATTAATTTGTCTGTCTCATGAATCTTGGGATAGGTTCTGTCATAGATTACACCAAAGCAACTGTGCCTCAACCACCGCATTTATAATGGCCATCGGATTGTCATGCAGAATAAGCGTTGTCTTCTAACTTTTGAAAAGCAGAGCCAGTTCGTCTTTACATCGGATGGGTATCAGGGACCGCGATGGTTAGAACCGAGAAGACCATTTTGTACTTTTCAAGCCCTATTGACACCGGTAACGAGTAACGACAGCAGTCGACTCGTAGCTAATAACTGGATTACAGTTCTCAAAGAAATAAAAAAAAAAATTAACACCCACGTTGGTCAACTTCGGAATCTTCAGGCAAGATTGTTATCCTACCCTTGGTCACTTGGTTTTTTTTTTCTGGACAATGGCGATAACCTAAAATCGCGTCCCTATCAGTATTGGTGGAGACTGAATGATTCATTAATCAAACCAATAGACAGTTACTATCTATATAATCTCTTAATACAACTTAAAACATCCCTCTTGTTTCTATATAGACTTCAACAGTAGATGATTAGTCACCATGAAGCTAACTATATAGAAATCAATGTTTCATATTTGTGTAAACAGAAGCTTCTAACTTATAACAAACACTCTTTCTAAGCTTGGCGGGGAATCAGATCTTGGTAAGTAACTACCAAAGTGACTTGAAACATAAACGCCACCTAATAAAACCATTTCTCTACTTCCCGATAGTCGCTACGGTTGGTTATCTGGTCTCGAATACCAAGACAGTTATTATTACTGTATTTGACGTCTATCACACTGTATTGGAAATGCGCCATTCGTATGAAACCATACGTAGCAAACATTGGACCAGTTGTATTTTTCTCGTTTAAATATTACAATATCTTCTCGTCCAGCTGATGAGTGGTATTTAACTTAATTTTATCTTAATAATGAGTCTAATGATAGCCATTTACCGCGCAATACAAACGGTCATTGACAGAGTAAATGTCCCCGCAGACGATTCAAATTTGGAAAGAGGGGTGATCACCATCACGAGGTCGTTGTCAAATGATAGGTAATTTCTACTGTCTGTAATATAACGGATGTCGTACTCGTGCCCTGTCAATGTGGAAAGCGGATTTAGCGTTGCTGCCCACTATTTGAATCACTGTATGTAAATGTGGACAGGGATGCTAGTTTTAAGTCTAGATCTAATTTTTATAGATGTGTGGAAACTCATGAAAAATCAAATCTATTTATATTTTAAACAGAGCTAGAAGATGTCTTACAGTAAAATCTTATTGACTTCCGGTATTTTCGATTTCAATGTTTTCCTCTGACAAGCTGTTCCGTGTCCCTTGAACTTCCCTTTAGTTTACATAATGAACTTTTAAGAGTCCGTGTGTGCCCTTTAACTGCAAGTAATGAAATTCGTATGGATGCAAGAGAATAATCTTATATTTTAAGACCATTAGACGTGTATTTGCAATCATGTAATTGTAATAAAAGTTTGTTGTACAACATCTAAAGAATCTTTTATTAGCAGACTCGCTTTTATATCGGTAGAAAAAACAAACTAAGTTTTATAGAGGGCTGTATTTAATCCAAATATTGGCAACAAGGCAGCTATAAGAATTAATGGTTTTCATGCATGGTAGGCTTTAAGCAGAATAAAACTTCTTGTATCCGCAGCCAGATTGAAATCGCTCTTATCATTAGTCTCAAATGTATTTTTTCTTTCCAAGTGTTTTCATTATGTTATTTTCATTATGTCATTGTTATTATTAATTATGGATTTGCTAATTTTACGTTATGAATTATCTGTTATATCATGGTAAGTTTTCTGTTGTGTTTTGTCTGAATTAGTAAATTGAATAACTCTTCGGTAAAAAGCAAGATATCGTCGAGATTTACGATAGGGGTGTTTGAGATCGGATGATCTAAAATCCAGGGTTAAGTCTCAGTCCCGCTAACGATTCCTGCCAGGGTTTAATAAATCTTTTAATATTTTTTTTTCTGAAAGTGGTGGTGGTGGGGAGAGGGCTATTGATTTAACACGTGTGCGTGAAATCGCATCTGTCATTGAGTCACGTGGCATGTTTTCGATTCTCCACTTGTACGTGACTAGGAGTAGCGTCGCCTGTTCTACCTCGTGGGTTTTCTCCGGGTCCTGCGGTTTCCTCCCACTGCTAAAGACACCTACGTGCAAGCTAATTATTAAAATATAACTGAACCATAAGTAGGTAAGTCTTTGACTATGAAAACGCGAATTATTTGCCAATTTAAATCAGCATTGATGTTGTGGTCTTATCGGAAAAGGATGGGCTTCTGATATCCAATATTTAAGACAAAATAAACATGTTACTATTGGTACACGAATCTTGTACCATTATGCATTTCAGTGCCATTTGTAACAAGGGACTCGAAGAACGGTGCTAGACATAGTCTAGAAGTCATGTCAACCGTTGACCGTATATTCTTTTCTGGAGAGGATGCGCAATAAATACTCTCGGTGGAGATTGGAATAACCAGACCATAAAGATTGACATCGATTGAGGCTCCTGGCGGAAACGTTTGAATGTAAATCAGTTTATACACATTCATATTACATTATTATATGGCTTGCGACCTATTTGTGGCAATTTCAAGGTCTAAAATATTAGCAATTTAGCTCCTTTGATATGTGCTTTTAGAACCATTTTCGTCCGTTTCTAAGTTCCAAAAAATATAGCAATTCGCCTGTTAACCTCGTTGATTCCTGAATTGGGATGATCTGATGTCTCAAAAAATTCTGCTTCTTCGCTAGATTTAGTTTCACCGCCTTACTGTGCTGACAAGGCAATACACGATACAATACATCCCTGTTCACTTTGTATCTCCAATTAAGACATAGGCATCTAGAAGACCGTCTTCACTGGCTCAATCGGTGCAGAAAAATTCATTTGTACTTTTAGGATGCACGCATACCATTCATTGAGATTTTTTCTGGCATTTTCACTTTAAAAAAAAAGGTATGAAACGCTGTGAGGTGGGTTGTTTCCTTCTCTTTGCCCTCTCTTGATCAGAGAAACATGAAAGAAAGTGAATAAAGGTAGCCTATAGAAATGAACTATGTTGTAGGCCTTTTATTATCTAATTTAAAGCTTGGTTCGTTATTGAGCTGATCCGCTATATAAAAGCTAGGTGTATTACTGGAAATCGACGTCTAAAATAAACCGTAGTCACTTAATTGTTGATGGTGTTTGTGTGTCGAGTTGATCGTTTGAAGACTTCAAACAAGCAGCACTGTGTGTTGAAAACTATACGTGGTAGGGCTGGTTTCCTATTTTATATTATCAATGCCCCCAAATCAATAGCTATCTTGTTTATTTGGGTTTTGTGTAGCCTTTATGTTTTTAAGTAAGTGCAGTACTCTGTGTAAAAGGCAAGTCTATTGCTTTTTATTGACTGCTTCTCTCAATGTAGCTTTTTATTACCAAAAATCGACAAGTTTTGTCGCGATATTAATAATTTTCTAGTCCCAATATCATAAAAATGTCACTTTGATCTTTTCCGACAGCCGTTCGACAGGATGTAGTCGCGCTCGTCCATAGGTTGGCTTTCTTTATTTTATGATCAGAGACAGAGAAGATCCACCGAGCTGTGATTATTACACTTACAAAATTTTATCTAAAATAAATAATTTAAAGGATTAATATCTGTGTTATAATGTAAGATTTTTTACCCAACTTTGAAGCCAATTTTAAAGAGATATGATCTCATGCACGAGTAACAGATAAAGAAATAATGCTTTATTTTCAATTATTTTGAATTTCGATTTTCAATTGTTGAACCGCCAAATAAATAGCAGTTATCCGAATTAAGTTACAATTTTAAACATCTCTAAAAGGAAATAGAGAAAATCGCGAGTGTTTGCCAGACTTCTGCTCATTTTATTATAAAATAACGGAACATTTATTATAATTTATGTTTAATGTTTAAAATTGTTACTATAATATGCAATAATGTGTACCGTTAGATATAATTTATTGCCACAAATTATGACCTCAGTGTTGTGTAAAGTTGTGCATATTTAACGTGATGCTGTTCTCTTAACGTCAGGGACTCAATAATATTAGGCTGGTGACAGAGGAAGCTACGTGACAGAAAATACAAAAAAAAGTAGACAAAAAGACAGAAACGAAATTGGGTTTAACGTCCCACTCTTGTGAGCCGACTAGACTGACAAAGCGAGTTAAACAGAAAACTAATAACGCCTGTAGTTTAATCAGACTGATATTGCCTGTAAATAGGTCGATTGATCTATTTGAAAATTTGATTTTTCTAACGATCGGGCAAAGTTTTATTTTTGTAACGACCAGGTAATGTTTTATATTTCTCAGGTCCAGGTAAAGTTTTATATCTCTAACGACATATCTCTTACGACCGGATAAAGTATGATATTACTAACGACCAGATGAAGTTCTAATAGTCATCCTTACGCCTGTTCGCCAAGCGAATTGCGGCAAAAACCTTTATTAAAGATGTAAGTTTAAAATCATGCTTACCATGAAACGTCTTATGTTTTTGGAAACAAATCTATTTTTCCATGTTTGAATAATTTATAATGGGGCGATTTCATATTTAGGATCTCAATGTCAGAGAAATATACCTTTAAAATCTGATTTTAAAAAGTTTCAACTGCGGAAAATTGTGAGAATTTCCGTTTTGGTTAAATCCTGTATGAACAGACTACTATCATATTATTTTGATATCCAGACCCAAGGTGTGTATTTGATGTTCATAGAATGTTGGTGGTCTGTGGACCACGTGACACAAGTGACCTGTAAACAACGTGACATCTTTATAGTTTTAAATGTGAGTTATTCCTGTTAAATGAAGTATGAAGTGTGACTCGGGTGATTGAACATAAATCACCAGTCTATTATATAATATTTACGCGATTTATTGCCCCTGATAATGATAACATATTAATAAACTGATGATCCACCTTTAATACTGTTAGACAAGTTTCAGCGTGATGGACATCATAGATAGTAACGACAATCTATTGATAAATCGGACTATAATTTGTTTGAGAAAGCTGGCCACTTTAAAGCTCATATTAAACATACATCATGCTTGAGCTAAATCTGCCTATTGTAGGCCTTTTTTTAGGCCTGAAATGTAATATAAACTATTAATTAAGACATTTATTAACAAAAAAGACCATAATCAACTCTCGAGATTTTAACTAGATTAGAACGGTTCGCCATTTAAAAATTTAATTCAAAAATGAGAAACGAGGCTCCGTTCGTAATATACCAGTATGTTACCACAATGAACAATCTTGTCAAAACTACAAACAGTGATAACTTGGGTCAGAATGAAGTAATTTGAATGAAATTTTCAATATTTTCATTTTACATTATCTACTTTTAGCTGCTGGTCAGCTCTTTATCCTAATCTTGCATAATAATGTATCTTTAAGGAGGTAATATGTTCTTAACAATATCAAACACCAGAATGTTTCCCCCCTCCCCGACGATTTTATTTGAGAACAGGTATCGAACTATTCGGTGTTCCTGTGTGGTTTGTTATGTCTCTGTTTTTGTACAGTTTCCTGCATTAAAGGTCAATAAATTAGGCATTTGTAAATATAGATTTTAAGATTTGCATGATCAGTCGCAGCAACGCTATACTTCTATTAGCGCTATTTGTTGTTTTATTTCAAGATAAACACAATTTAATGAATTTTAACCAGACTATTTAATTCTGGAAGATTAATTTCTGACTGAAAAAGTAGGCTAGTCAAATTTAAGAATGACAAAGTATAGTTAATATTTTTAGAATTAATAATGATTAATGGACTGCTTAAAGTGATATATTTTTAAAGTTAATTGTGTTTGCTGTAGCCCTGATAATAAAAAAAGAAAAATATATGTGTTGGCCTGAAGAGGCGTTTGATCGATGCTGTCGATATTAGTTTCAATACCCATAGGCCTAATTTTTTTTATCTTTTTCATTAATGAGACGCGGCTAATTTTGGTAGAATCACTTTTTAAAAAAAATTAAAGATAATAAAAGTTAACCATGAAAAATAAATATGTTAAGCTTTTTACAATAAAGAAATTTTTCCGTTGGGATTTCTGAATCAACTTTTGTCGCAAAGCTTGAAGTAACCCCATCAACTGGTAATGTGTTACAGGGATGCAAGAGGATGATGACCCATGCCAATTTCTTATTATATTATCCATTTATAAATTACTCACTGCAAATAAACACATCACCACTTTCCAAGGTGTGTTCTATATCGTGTGTATTGTTACGAAGCTGGGGGAGACATGTAAGAGAGGGAGAATGCAAATTGTCAGTTTATCATTTGCTTAAAACTGTGTCCGGATTCAATAAAAATTGTTGTTGAGTTCGTGGTTATAGTAAGGGAACATTTTATTTACCGTTATCAAAAGTACTAAAAGTCCTACATTCGACATTTTAATCAAATAGGGACAAATTGATTATGTCGTATTTTTTTGCACATTCGGAACAAAATGGCTGAACACGTGAAGAATAATCTAAAGGTTTAGGCATATCTGCCTCTATTCACCTGGCCTTAAATGATTCCAAATGTCTTATTCATGTACCCAGCTGTTTTTCAATCGCGTTTCGGTCGGCGTTATCATGTGTTCAGGTCTCTCTCGTTTGGGTAATTACATACCTTACTGATTTTGCCTTTTAACATAAAGTAGCCTATATGTACGACTGAACCATGCTAGGCCTATATCGTGTTCAATATCGCCTTAAAACCATTCGGTTTACTTTCGAAAAGCTAGACACAAAATTCAATATCGCGCAATTCGTCATGCGCATCAATTACAGTGAAAAGTCGGAAATAAATTGTCGACTGCGTAAGCTACAATCGATATCGTTTAGAATATGAACGTGGGCAATCATGGTTGTGTATCTGAATGACAGACGGCGATTTTGCCCCTGGTGGTGCCCAAAGATGATCGAATTCAGAAGTGCGAGAATTATTGTCAAACTACTAACCAAATCAGAATAGATGACATAAAAACACCGACTTACACAGACAAACAATGATATTCTAGTGTATGAAAAGAAAGACATACCTGAATTAATTTGACAGAAGATAGGGGTGTGGTTAAACGACGAGATGAAAGCAATATTGACCAATTAGCTGGCGCTTTATTGAAAGATGGGAGTGATTATGTCGATGATGATCTGACTCGACCAATGAGATAATAACGTATTGTGGTAGAAGCTAAGACTGTCGTATCGATATTCAACATGTCATATACGTTGTGAAAGTTCCCCCATCTTTAGATCTAAAGATATAGCTAATTGTACTACAACTGGATTTAGCTGAAACAAAACGTATGAAAGTGGTGCTTTGTATCCCCCCGAGGTTGATCGGTGTCCCCTTCCTCCTAGGATTAGCACGTGAACATGCCTTATAAGAATGGGGGTTAGCCGTCACACCAAGTTTTTTATTGGAGTAATCTATTTATCTTATTGTGTGTACGGTAATTTTCTGTAAGTATAAACTTTCAAATAGTCTTTATAATTCATTCGTTCACACTTTTCACTATAAGCATGTATTTCACCTTTATAATTAAAATCCCATTAGTCTCGATCTACCAGATTTATTTTTACCAATTAACTCATACCGGAAGATAGCTAATTACCGAGCATTCAAATCCCAACTGGATTAATAGCATCTTTGATAACTCGACCATTTATGATACATGTACACTATATCCAAAATGGATGATATTTAGTGATAAATTGACATTTCAACGTTCAAGAGTCTACATTAATTATCTGTATTAGTGGCACATATATTTATAAATTTCATATTAAATATTACACAAAAAAATCCGTTTTACACGGTTATACCTACTAAGGATGTATGTATACGTATGTAAATTTCTGTGAGATATTTTAAGGGTATGTGGTTTTTCATAATACCTCTTAAAATGATTACATGCCGAGTGGGTTATGGGGGCTTTACAAACATTTGATACTATTTGACCGTATTTATTGTGACTCTGTCATTTTTTATAATATCATCAAAGAAATTCTTTGTGGAAATTATAATAATGATATTACAATACATATACCAATATTATTGCCATAATGATGGCAAAATGTAACTGATACCTTAAAGAGGGGGTTGGTTTTCATATAAAGTTTTTTTTTTAATTTGCCTTATAATTTTATTTTTAATTTAAAGAGCTATTTATGAAATTTCTCAAAATGGATTATCACTGAAATAAAGATTTTAAAGGTGTATGAGTATTGTGTGTGTGTTGACAATGATGTAAATGGGACGTTATTTTGATTCAATTGGTATATATAAATATATTCCTTTAAAATCTAACTGTAAAAAAAACTTACGTAACATTTGAACCTGTAATTAAATTAAATGTGTGTGTAAAATACAGCGTGTGTGTGTGCGTATATTTTTTTAGTCTGTCTTGTACATCATAAATAATGCAGGTGAAATTGGATATTTTAAGAGGGTTAAGCTAATAATGATATTTTTAGATTAATCTTTTTCAAGCATTTGTAAATTTCTATTATTTGTTCAGTACCAAATCACCGCGATACACGATATTTATTTCCCGACTATCTGAAAAATATAACCCTTGTTATTATAGGACAGTATTATACTGTCCGACCATTGGGTATACCTGATAAAATTCGATTAGGAGGTACAAACTGGGAACCTTAATATCCAAAATCCAATTTATAAGGTTCCTTGAAACGTCACCGTCGTTACACACCCACCCCTCCTGAATAGAATTAAACGATTACCATTTCTCAGCTGTGTCAGGGAATTATACCTTCTATGATTTACTCATAATGGTTCACTTTTTCAAAAAGAAAATATAGCGATAGTCGTTTATAGTTTATAAAATTGTTGTTAATTTAATGTGTCAAATACATTTGTGTTTCTCGATCAAAAGATATTTCACATAAACAGTTATTGAAAGTTGGGTCAATTTTAACTTCAGTCTGAGAATACTTTTTGAACTCGGGACCTGGACTTTATTTGAGGAATTGGGGGTCTGGGGGGGGAGGTATCAGTTCAATTATGGTCAAATACGGTTCAGTATTTATCAATACCGTGCTCAACATTCCCCCATTTATATATTGTATACGCTCCTTTCTTGCTAGTATACCTCTAAGTGTTTTTTCATCATACATCTTGTTTTTGAAAAATATCATTTTTTTCTCGTTTGAGAAGTTCACATACCTAATATTTATTATAATTTAGGGATTTTATCGCAGATAATTTGTAGTAATTATTGTCCAAGACAGTTCAAGACTTTTATTTCCGTTTACTATATATTTCATTTCCTTCCAATGTCAAAATATTCGGGTTAAGAAGCATTAATGTGGGAATTAATAAGCATACTTTTCCGCGAACTGCTGTCGTAAAAAGCTCTCGAAATTTTGATGTGCCTTAATAATATACTTTTAAAAAGCTAAAAACATTCCAATAAATACACTCGGTCAGAACGCATACGAGTTTTGGTTGAAAAGACTGGGTGAAAATAGATATCTTACAACATGCGAGGAACAATAGAGGGACTATGAAAGAAAGTTGTGAAAATGACGCGATTCATTCAATTCTATATGATGTTGCCACAACGGTCATATTGCTTTTAGTGAGAAAACTATAGATTTGATTTTATGAAAAACAGACTGAAGGGTTGTTATGGCGATGTGATGATACTTTTCCAACATTTCGTGTCGAGTACAGTGATTCTGCCTTGCAGTTGTCTGGTCGATGATGCTATCAACATGCAATTTAAATTATCTTTCAGGGAACTTCCTTTATTAGTCTGGTATTAAATTCACAGTGCTTAGTATTTGTAAGTTCGGTTTATTAAGAAACATTATGATCGAAATGGAACTAGCATTATCACAAGCGTTAGTTACAGACAGCGAACTAAACCCAGTGCCATTTCTTGTTAATCGCGGGATATCTCAGAGAAAATTAGGAATTTGCATAAGATGTTATTATCTACGCTCCCAATTTATTTCTTTCATCATTATCTAATTCATTTGATTATATATATTCTATAATTTTTGATTTTTTTTCAAAAGAGAATTCATCAAATTTACAGCCGTTATTTGAATTAGATACAATTTACTCAATTCGTAAAAGCTCGTTTAGAATCAAGATATTTTTTCCAGTTTGTTGTAAAAAATCACCTTGAATATGGTTACTATAAATATAAATGCCAGAAACTCTCATGATGTCTAAATTTTAATAATATATTTCATAACATCATGAAAAACATTTCAACTGGATCTATACAAAACTATTACCACATTTTGTTTTTACTTACCTAATTTATCTATTCATAATAAAACACAACACAAGGTATATATGGATATAACTACTTCTCTATAATTTATCTGTTTGTGGTACAAAAATTTGAAAATGTTCGTAAAATATGATCGGTTACTCACCCCTCGTATTGCCATTAGTGTCATTTTTTCCTTCTAATACACATCGCATTGAACCAAGTTTTCTTAAGTAATCATTTAGTAAAATTGTCAAGAATTAAATACTCCTCCACGAATATTAAAACTATCAATTATGGTATTAATGGGGTAATGCAATCTGCTGTGTCCCTTTCACGACTCCGCTCCCCACCGTTACAACTTGTTAGCAAATGAGAAGCTATACGGCTAGAATTATATAGGGCCCTATGTAATGAGCTGAACGCTTGTTTAGGAAAATATAGAGATGTCGTTGTTCGGAGAAAAATGAAATACATTATTGCTTTTTTTAATATATATTTGTGTAAATGACATTCAACAAATTATGTAGACTACTTATTCTCCGGTTATATGGAATACAACTCGGATCGTTATTGTTAGTTCCCGGTTATTTGTCCCTTGTTTCGTTACTTTTTAAGCAGAATCCAAATCATATCACACAGATCGACTAGTCGGGAATATTCTCTTTAAGATATTTAGTACCACGAGTTTGGCTAAATACAAGAAGAACATTTAACACAAGGAACATAATAGAATAATACAACAAGGTCATAACTTACTTTTATTTTCTCTGTTTTTGAGAAGTATTCGGATGGAAATATTTGGAGACACTATTTAAAGTTGATATTATAATTGTAGACATGTACATAGAATATATATTAGATTGTAACATGCTTCAGGGTAAACTCTGCGTTTTGATTGGTCAATTAGACACTGTCTATTGGACAATAACACCCTTCTGTTTTAGTAATGTCTTTTAAAATCCTAAAAAAGCATGTTACAATGTCGATAAACACTTCCTGTTTTGCATTTAGAGGGGTGTTATTGTCCAATAGACATGTCCTGAGATCATTAGGACCCAAGACGCGTAGCGTCGAGGGTTCTAATGTAAAATCACAGGACGTGTCTATTGGACAATAACACCCCTCTAAATGCAAAACAGGAAGTGTTTATCTCCTAAATAAAGACAACTTAGTACATAAACTAAATAATGAGAAATATTGAGTGTTGCCATGATATTAGTGTACGGTTGTTGATGTTATGGTAATGCATAAATAAGAACAACTTTGGGCTGACCTGTCACCCCTGGCTTCAGGTCGTGGTTTTGATTCCTTGAGTGAATGTATGTAACTTAGAGATAGGGCGCCTTCTCAACCTTGTTTACTCCGGGTACTCCGGTTTCCTTCCATAGGAAAGACTCATGCACGTGATATTACCATCAGTTAAAGAAGAGGAAGAGCACAACTTTCCATTAAGAACCGATTTGTCTTCCACAATGTAATGGTGCTCATAAATTTTGAATGTATTTATACGTATTTAACATGGGGTTTTTTTTTGCAAACGTTCTAATATCTTTCAATCACTCATATTTTTATCCTGGAGTAATGAATCAACACGTAATTGTAATAATATATAGTTTTGTGTGATCAAAAATGGCAAACTGCGGCAATTCTTCATATTTGCTCTTTATATAGCAAATTTTACCTACATGCAGATTTAATGATATACATATTGCTGAAAAAATATCCCCCCCCCCCAGGCTTGTAAAAAACACCTTTGTTTGGCAAATATATTTCAAGACATTATAATGGATTAATGTGAGAGGAAATAATGCATTACGAAGGGTCTGGATGATATGAGCTGCACACAAGACACATTATTTAGTAAATAAAGGAGTGACTTGTTATCTCATGTAATTATATTAATATGGTAAAATTTTCATTGGAATATGAAGTACATGGAATTTATTGGAATATGCCTCATATGGTACAGTATTTATGTATTTTTTAGACTTTTAAATTTCACCTTCATCTCCATCTGCACATCTGCAATGAATAGTGTGACCAAGACGAATAGTTTGGTCCAAGAACACCCCGAATCATCATTATCACTGCTTACGGAATCGCTAAACAAGCATAAGTATTATTAATTTGAAATAACAGTAAAAACTCTATGGACAATTTGAAATATAATCCAACAACAGCAAGCGAGTTGCAATGAAAGAAAGTTGTAATCAACTTTTTACAGGCCCAAATAACGATAATACGGTTGATCGATTACTCTACAGAAAAGAGGACAAAATGTAGTTTTTATTAGATAGTTTCATCACTCCCCTGAGTAAATTCCAGTCCTAATATTAACAAAATTGTGTACACGTTCAACTACGTGAACTGAGCAATCGTGATGAAATTCATCTCCAAATCGGTATGTACTGGGCAGATTGATTATGTTTTCTTTAATATGAAATCTAATTTAGAATATCTGCAGATGGAGATGGGTTTACTTTTATTATTTGGAATCAAATAAATTTAGTCTTAATTATACGACAATCCATAATGTATAGTAAGTCCCTAGACTTGTCTGAATCTCTTAAGACATTATCTGGTCCATCTTAGAAGATGATATCGACATTTTTCAACATTAACATGTCAAGTTTAATTGACAAATTTAATCTTTCATCTGAATAAAAATGTAAGCAAATTGGAGGGATGTTATCCGACAATACATCAAAGTTATATTTTAAATATGTGACTGATATTCAAGTCATTCCTCACTATGCAAGTCAATACTTTTAATTGGGTGTCTGTCAAGCGAGAGGTAATAAAACGTATAATAAAACATTTTGAGTGTCTAATTCTCATATTTCTGATGAAGATCTGTTTTTTACAGACATAAAGGGTGACAAAGTGGGTTATTTGCTTGGTTTGTTTACATATATTTTATTGCTGTACAATGCACAATGTGTGGTTTGAAACCACTATGCCAGAGCATGTTTCTTGTTGAAAATGTGCCATTTAACTTGTTTAATTTGGTGGAACTTATAGTTTATTATTAGTACAGTTATACGCGGTAGTTTTCAGCTCAGTAATGTTTACTGCGACTGTAGAGTTGTTCCATGAAAAATATGAACACCTTTCACTACATATAACCATCTCTTTGGATATTAAACTTAACGTATATATTTCATTCATTCTAGACTGCAGAATGTAACATTCCATAAGCTATGTCCATAACATAAGCTTAGTAGATAAAGAATTTCCACACTAAGTCGTCGATAGATATAGCTGTATCTATGAAAAGGTGAACGATTTTGACAAAGCGCAAACAAATGTGTTAGCTATGAGACTGAAAAATAGTATCAGATATTCTAGAAAATTTAAGCATACACAGTCTTGTGTACAACGATTTATCAATAAATTAATGAGAAACGGGGTCAGAAATGGTGGATTGTCTCTCATAGTAATTTGCTGGGGCAAAGCTTGTTTTAAATGAATTATAGACCATTCAGTCCACTGATAGATTTCAATATGAGTAAGGAAAATAAAATCATGTTTTCTTTCAATTTACAACAATCTCACCCCATCCAGTTGTCATTGATATAGGTAAAGACAAGTTCATGCATTCACAACCTTTTTGAGTGTTAAAGACCACCTGAATACCTAGTTACTTTACAATGCACAACGATAAAATATTCACACCGTGGCCAAATACCAATATTAATATTGAAATACGTAAATAAAAACCAGATATTGGGTCGAAAAACAGCGGTGCCCAGTTGGTGGTTATTTTATCATCTTGACAATAAATATAGACAGAAATACCAAGACGTATTTCTTTTAATTTGACCTATTTCAACCTACTTCATGTTTTCCTCTCTTTCAAATACAAATAAATTGATATTGATTTTATTAATTGAAGATGCTGTTAAATTAAACATTATAATAGGGTAAGATAGTTTTAAGTTACAGTATGAAATATGTGAGATTTATGTGACGGTTTGAGAGTTACTATTAGATATGAATACTACAAAACTTACATAACACATGTCCCGGGAACCAAGAGTGCAAATTTTGGATTTGGATATTAAATCCGAAACAATGTTAGACCTTTATGTAAATAGATCATTGATAGGCAATGTCTTGTTTTATTTAGCCATATTTTATTTCGTAGATGTTTGATACAAATACAAAAGTTCCGTATGGAATTAGAGGTAGTTTATACTTGGATTGTAGAAATTGGGACTATTTAATAGAAAATAATATTAAGAGTAATGCCCACTAGAAAATGCAGAAACAACCCCACTGCGTACAAAAATTAACACTAAATGCACGTGTACTCGCTTTATCTTCAAAATGTAATAAACAGTCAAGAAATTCCGATCAAAGTACTAGAAACACATTGTTGCCAGTTATCCAAGTCGAAGATCTCGCAGTTTAAAAGCGACTTTTAGTGGAGGAACAATCTTATTAAAATACATTAATGTATTTCGTTTCGTTTTTTATATATTTTCGATGGCCTGCACTACATGAAGATCTGACCGGTTGTATTGAAAGATCGCGTCAGGGGTCGTTCGAGCGACTCTTGACATATGGCATCATACATTGATTAATCAAACAGCGTTGGCGTTTCTAGTGGTTTTCCTACAGTTCCGTCATCGAACGCCAAGAACTCGCAGTTACAGAACGTTTCATTGGCAAATTCCTCACTTTATCCAGAACGCAATATAAATATAAAAACTCCTCCAGATTCTATTGAAGTAAAGACAAGTAAAACGAAATTTTGAATTATAAAAACAAACTGTGTTTAATCAGATTGGTCGAGGAATAACCTATTACAGCATGTACTAAAGAACATCTCTTTATTAATTGTAATTTAAATAAAATACATCAAGAATTACTACTCCCACCCCATCGCGGAGATTTTTATAATCATTACATAAAAAATAAATCTTGTTATGTAAAAGTTGAAATGATGAATTAAATGAAATACACGATTATTTATTTCAAGGAATAACATGTATTGTTAAGCCAAGAGATGTAAGCGTATTATATCTAAAACTTCTTAAATATAGTGTTGATATCTATCCAATATTTAGGACGACTGATGTTAAAGGTGTTCTAAAATACGACCACTTTTAACTAAGCCAGCATGTCCTTGTAGAAATAGACGTCTGATATTGTTATTGAAATCAAAATGTATGTGTATATATTATATTGTTGTTATAGTAAACATGTCTAGCATATCAATATAATTAGTATATCATATATAGGACGATTATTTGAAACATGACAGTTTGTGTGGAGATTGATAGTGAAATTGACAGTGATAAAGACCATTAGAAAGCTATAACTGTCAATCAATAGTGATGGAGGCACCTGCACAAGGTAAACTTGATCCGGGCTTTAATCAACGTAGACTTCATTAAAGCAGATCAAATTCGACCAGTTTAATGAACAGCCAACCACCAAACCTTATTTTCTTAACTTTCAATATGTTCCCCCATATAATCAGGTAACTTGATCTAACCAAATTCATGAATTCATTTTCTCTAATTCGTGTTATTTTGTTTTCTATTTCGCTAGTCATATGTTACTGGCGTGTTGACTATCAAGGCTTGTCTGAAGCAATGTCAGGTCTCATATTTTCCTAAAGCGTAGCACCCACGGGCAATTTCTTTAGGCAATTTGTTAACGAATTTAATTACCTTCGTATTGCCAGATAAAATTGCCCGTGTAAGTGACTTTGCAACGTCATCAAACTATGACTTTTGTCGCCAGCGAGAAATTACCAAAGAATTTCCAGTAGCTCTGCAATCGCACATCAGTTGATTTATCTGCGGATGCAAGTAATCTCTCGTGGACAATTTTTGTTTGTTTGACCAATTGGCGCAAGCTAAAATATCATGTAACATATCAATCGTTTGTTCGTTTCTGTGGTTTTACGTCCACTTCCACTGTGGGTGATATCTTAGACAACACATGTCAATTCAAACATCTCCTTTATATGTCAAGAATGCACTGAAATATGGCGAGCGTTTGTAAAAAAAACCGAACACCCCCATCATGATGGTCATTAGAACTTGAGCAACTGGAATGGTCTTATCTAATTAGATACAATACTAAAATATTTCGATTAATTGGGTTGGTCATTCTGCTGATAGGGTTGGGTCCAGAATTACATTGAACCCAGCAGCTTCGACTTTTGCCACCCAGGCCTAAATCATTGGTTCAGATAGCGTCCAGTAATGGTGAGTGTCGTGCACGGGATATAACTCTAGATGACTATCTTTCTTTCCTCCTCTTAGAAATTATTTCAATAGGTATATAATTTCGTTCGGGTGTGTGTGAAATAAATGTTGTAATGGCTACTTAGTATTTTGCCTGATAAAATTTTAAATGCATCCCTAATCTATAATTAATGCTCACAAGTGAAGTTAAGTACCATGTCAATGAACATCATTGTGGGCATTTGTAAGACCAAAGGGTGTACAAGAAATACCTCATATTATAATATTGATTCAAATTCTAGACGATTTCCAGGTCATTTGTACCCTTTATTGTTTTTAATAAAGGTAAGAGAGAGAGTATAACAAGTTATGCGCCCACTGAGCAAGAGCTGACATTTACAAAACATGTGAAAATCATGTCCAGGAAAATTGTTCAGGAAGAAAAAATGATACGACTACTTGACAGGGTCATTTAGTTATTTTTTCTACATAAACTTTGAGATCCATAGTCTGGAATGGTGATTAGGGATAGATGTGTCTAAATGGTCTTTCTGCCGTCAGAGTTAAACACATTACAGACTTTGTCTATTACACAATTATTAATGGCGAGATTGTGGCATGTTAAAACCACAACTAATCATTTAAAATACATCCAAAGATTCTAAAAATAAAATGGTGTTTCTTTTTATTAATTTAAAACATAAATTCCATTCAGAAATTTATCCAACGCCAATAAAGTGATTGCCATTTGAACTTGCCACATTAGTGAGAAGTGGTATTTTAAAAAAAAACAAGTGGCTAAAAGTTGGTAATACATGTACATGTATATTTAAAAATCTGTTTTTCTATTTTTAGGGCCCTTTCATCAGTGGTGGCTCTTGGAGCCAATATCATCTGCAACAAAATACCCGGTATGGCACCAAAACAGAGAGCCATCTGTAGGAGCAGACCTGATGCCATCGTTTCTATAGGGGAAGGTGCAAAATTAGGTCTCACGGAATGTCAGTACCAGTTTAGACTAATGCGGTGGAATTGTTCAACACTTGACTCAAACGACTCGATGTTCGGTTACGAGTCGCTCGGAGGTAAGTTTGTCTTTTTCAGTGAAAATTCACGTTTGCTTCCTATTACCTTTAATCGACATCTCCAAATGCCAATATTAAGAATGTGTAGCGAACATGTTATTACTTTAAATCAGAAACTCTCAGAATTTTCTAGTTATGTGGATAGTCATATTTACAAACAATCGTTATAGGATTCATATATATATATATATATATATATATATACATGTACATGTATTATGAAATCAAATTAACATTTAGTTGTATCGAGCCCCTGTGTATTTAAAATAACTACTAATGATTTTTGTCGAAATATTTAACGTCAATGTTCGACGTACTCTTTCAGACGTTGCTGACGTCGCCAAACTCGTACGGAATCTTAAATCTATAAACACGAGACAATCTTAATCAGAGGAACAGGTCAAAACGTGAACATTGAAACTAGATAAAACTTTTCTTCGTTAACCCATCTGAGAGCACCAGTGTTGAGGCGTCATAACCAGTAAAAACATGGCTCGTCACATCTATCATGAGGATATTACCTTGCCCGCAGCAAAATGACCCAAGTCAAGATGTTAAAAACTATTCATTCATTCAGTCATACTAGGCGTTACCGGTATTACAGTACAAAATTACAACCTCATTCATGAACAATGTGTAAAATATACTAGGAATTTTAAGCACATTTCTCTGTTATTCCAAAATATGTGAAGTTTTGACCCTTCGCCATATTAATTCTGAATAAGAAAGTTTATTTGTACTACATTTAAAGCATCTATACATACGTTCATGTCTTTAATGTTTATTGTTTACTGCGCCTCAATATAGTTTATGCAGCTGTGAGTAGACGACCTATTGTTATTATTCTAATCCCATTGTGTTTTTAAACTAACAGAACAGTATCACCTATCCTCACCTTCTTTTAAGGTGAATAGCATATCTTAATACTCTACAGCAAAACGACCTCACCTCACATCCTCTAGTTGAACATACGAATAGCTGTTAATATCTTTAAACTTTTATGGTAGATGCAGTGGCGAACATAGGATACACATAGGATTTACTTACAACATTTCCCCAGCAAAGAAACCCCTCAAATATACACGTTTAATAAAATAAATTAATAAATGAATTTTATTTACTGTTATTTACCGGGGAGGGGGTGTCTCTAGATCCGTTACTGGCTAGGTAAAATAAATATGATTTATTTTCACAATATTGTATATAAATTTTTCAAATCCGCTTTGTAATCACAACAAAAAACGCCCATATTTCGGATTTATCCCTATAGCGATGTGAATCCGAAATATATTAAAATTGAATGTTGGGTACTGGGATTTCATTTTTGTCACAATAGTGAATTAACATAATAAACAACTATAAATGGTCAATAATTATCATCATCACCATCATAAGGCTTGGTGACATTGTCACCATCATACTCATTATCATAAACATCATCATCATCATCGTCGTCATGCTCGTCATCGTTACCATCGCCATCATGCTCGTCATCATCACCATTACCACCATGCTCATCACGATCACCACCGTGCCAATCATTATTTTTACAAGTCTTAACTCAATATCACCCACAGTCTTCGACATGGAAAACACAAATTATTTGTCAATTTAAATCAACACTGATGTTGTGAACTTACCGAGAAAAGAAGAATTCTGATATCCAATATTTAAGACAAAATAAACAGTAGTTTACCATTGGTACACGAATCGTGTACCATAATGCGTTTCAATGGCATTTGTAACGAAGAACTCGAAGAACGAGGCTAACCTAGTCATGTCAAACGGTGCCCATATTTTTATCTGGAGAGCATGTGCAATAATAAATACTACTTGAATAACCAGGCGCTAGAGGTCGCCATTCGATTTGGGACTTCTCGCATATTTCGCCGAACATAACTGATTTGAAATTAGAGTAAAAATGGAAACGACTGAATGTAAATCGGTTTATATACATTCATATTACATTATTATATGCGTTGCGATGCGACCCATTAGTATCAATTTCTTGGTCCCAGATGTGAGCGATTTAGCTGCTTTATAATACTTGTGGATTCATATCGTCAATGATACGCTTTATTTGACAGTGATCTTATAACCACCAAAATATTCAGTGTTTATCAACAACATTACAGATACATATAAAAGTCTATCTTCGTTTTTATGTCGATGTGTTTCCGACTCATTTCTCTTTTTAACAACGTGTTAATCCCCTGCCAACCCCATAATCCTCCTAATAAGCCAGTCAGTGACCCTTATTATAAACATACACTAATAACATTGACCTTTCACCCTGGTGTATGTCATACACGAATGATATAGGAGTTGTAACCATGCAATGGATGTGTTTTCAAACATTCTCGTTTGTTATTTTGCTGTGTGTATGTCGTTTTTATTGCCGTAAGACATTTCATTATCAAATAGTTAGTTATGTGGCCGTCCCAGATTGTGTTTAGAAGCGTGGTACTGATATTGGGTAAGCATGGCCTGCCTTATGCCCGACACTCGTCTTAATTGTACCCAAAATGAAAAATCATCACATAATAATATTGTATTGTTCATCCGGCCATGTGAAGTTGTACTAGTACAATACCTAGTGATTCAAACAGGTGTCCCACTTCCTAAGTTTCGGCGAAATGACGATGATAAACATGTCGTATTTGGGTTAACTATTGTAACTTTAATTTTCAAATATGGAAGAAGGGGTTTTACAGATGTTAGACTTACATGTAATTATGATGGGAATGTACTACAAAATGAGAAGTGGTGTCAAGTGTTCCGGGAAGGAAACTATGTTGTGTCGTGTGTACAACACCGCCACTAAATAGAGCTAACTGAAACAATAGTTTATACACTCACTTTCCATAAACATCAACAACACAAGGCCTTGAAAACCAGAAATGTAAGCCTTTATTTCTATGGTTATACACATAAATAAAAGGGAACAATTCGACATTCTGTTAAATTTTGATCGATGTCCCTCTATCGACTATTTCTTTCAAAATGTGTTGTGCTTCTGCCATTTTAAAATATGTGACGGATGTTTGCGTGTCAATGTGCAGATATCGTAGTTGTATTAAATTTAGCTACATTTTATAAAACAATACACATACATTTTTCATGGGTTAAACTCCCAGAATTGTTGTACTTTTATCTGCAATTAACTTAACAATAAAAGTTCACGGTTGTTTACAAATAAAAACATTAAAAAAATATATGTAGAAAGATTGCTAAACTTATCTGAGAACTCAATTCTAAAAAAGAAACCCAATCCCCAATTTATGACTAGGCTGTATACGAACATTTTCTTGTCACGTTAGAAACATGGTTAAATTTATTTTCTAGAAACAGATCTACTGCGCTTCTAAAGGCTGGTGTTTACACCTATCAATCGGCGGCATAATCAATCCACTTCTAGATTGAAAACAATTGTTTCTATTTATCACGTAACAAGGGAGGCTTACTTTCCCACAGAACACCTGATACCACGTCTTAGATCCAAACCATCGAACCGGTTACCTAGTCATGTACAAATTAGAGTATGCTTACTCTTTCTTGAAATCGGCCCGGTTACTTAGTCGTGTGCAAAGTAGAGTATGCTTACTCTTTCTTGAAAAAAAACCAAATCATTATTTGTCATTTAAGACCATTTCTATGGTATTTGTTTAATGAAAGTCAAGCGGTAAAACATAATATCCAATATTATAGAGATGCAGAACGGAGGGCCTGACAAGGAGAGCTCTATAGTCGTTCGGATGGGACGAAAAAACGAGTACCCGTGTACACATTGGGGTGCACGTAAAAAATCCCTTGGCAGTTAGAATTCGATATAAGCGTAGGCCGTAGCGCCGCTGCCGGGGCAAAATTTCCCTCGTAACACACTGTATGTCGTATGCCCGTCTTCCATTAGCCCAGGTTGGGTGCAGAAGAGTAGGACTTTAAACCCCATTGCATTTGAGATAATACCCACCAATGATTTAGGGGCTGTAAATAAATTGAACTCAAGATTTACAAATGAAATCCACACCATAAAATTTCCTCCGAGGGAGGCGTCAAAACGCGAATTTCTTGTATTCCGTTGGTTTTGTTGAACCTGGAACTATTTATATTGGTGCTACTAAAAAAATTTATCGCCATTTTATTTGTTTTTCAGGAACAAAAGAAGCTGCTTTTATATACGCCATTACGTCGGCAGGTGTAAGTTATGCTATAACCCAATCATGTGGATTAGGCAGTTTACCAAATTGTGGTTGTGATAGAGATAAGGGGGATGGGAAATTAGCCCCACAGGGCTGGAAGTGGGGTGGTTGTAGTGCGGACATTAAATATGGATTACGTTTAGCCAGAAAATTCATGGATGCAAGAGAAATAGCAGAAAATGCCAGATCACTGATGAATTTACATAATAACAGAGCCGGAAGAAAGGTACTAATATGTATTATATCTATATATTTAAAGGAACACCACTGTATTTAATCTGTCCGATTGGATTTCGTTACAGATTGTGATATCATGGTCTAGAAATATCATATCATCGAAGTTAACCATTGTTTTTAATCGAAACTATTCTGACGAAGAATTTCCAAATAAGAGCTTGGCCTCGAAGCGTCTAGATAATCAGTGTAACTTCTTGTTACCTTTCAGAAACGTTTTGTTATAAACACAGTGTCTATTTTCCAAGATACCTGGGATCTACCGTCGACATTATTATTGTCATTTTAAAATCCAACTCAAATCTGTCAATGTCCTTTCTAAAACAGATTTGTCTCTGTAAATATCATCTTCGTCATAGCTTTAGTTATTAGCGTCCCACACGACATCATCAAGGTTATCATTTTACCTGCAATATTTACACTACAGGAATTGTTCCTATTTCAAACCACGAAAGCAAGTAATTGTGAGACTATTTTTTTTTCTAAAAATCGCTAATCTAATTATGATTTTATAATCAAAGATTTAAAGGGCCTATCATACCTTTAAAAATTATTCCAAAAATAGGAAACTTGAGGCACAACAATTATTTTTACCAACATTCTTATTTTTATTCAAACATTATTAAAATTGATCGATCTTATGACGATCGAAAATTCTAAAGTTCCCATTGCGTTCTGTTGATTTCATGGCATCATGATTTTCTGTTGATTTCATGGCATCATGATTTTCTGTTGATTGCATGGCATCATGATTTTCTGTTGATTTCATGGCATCATGATTTTCTGTTGTTTTCATGGCATCATGTTTTCTATTGATTTCATTACATCATGTGTTTGTGTCTTAGAACGCCAATCCTCTATAAATTTCAGGCGCCCCCCCCCTCCTGTCAGTCCCAGTGACATAGTTGTTTTCATTTTCGTTTGCTTTGTTACAGTTGTAGTTCACATATCTGCTCTTTAATAGATGATATAAACATGATTTACGCATTGTCTCCGCCCAAACAATCCAAGGTTGCAACATATTACCCTTTGCTCCAATGTGTGCCCCCCCCCCCCCTCGACAAAATCCTGCATCCGGACCTGAATTTAACACAAACTGTTGCATTAATAATCTTTCTTTTTCAAATTTAATAACATGTATTTTCTAATTAATTGGAATCAACGTCAACTCTTAATTAGAATGGATCAAAATGTGGGATATTGGTCGTGTTTTTCTATTAAGGCGATGTGAAATCGTGTTACTGTGAGAAAATAAATACCAAGATTGCTTTAGATTTAAAAAACACATAAGATAGAAATTGCAAATATCACAGGTGTGTGCAAAGACTTTCTTAAATTTAGTATAAAACTGGCAAACTTTATTCCTAGACAAATTGGGTGGATCTCATATTTATCCTTTCTGGTGGTCTGCTATATTTTATTTAAATATCTTATTCCCATTGATGTGTTAATTCACTTAAAGTCTGTATTTTCTTTATCTTTTGATAGTAAAGAACTTCAAAGGTAGATAATTTAAGTATGTGTTATTGACTTGCGGGTTGGTTGCCTTTGGTAATGTTTTTCCGTTGACTTCACAAATTAGATCGGCATTCTTTACCTGTATCACCTAGCCTATAAGTTACTAGTATTTATACGGCCAGGTCTTACCTTAACAAGTAACCAGTTCACATCAATAAACTGTCGTTCTTATTTGCCATGATAGTTAGACACCTAAATAGCATGTTTTATGACGTATACCCCTATACGTGCTGTGTAATCCCATGATTTGATAATGTCAGCGAATTAAAACAGGTCATCTACCAATGCTGTTGTTTGACAGCTGAATTTGACCTTATCGGATCGATAAAATCGTGTATCCAAACACAGAAAACAAAACACTTTTGTTGAATTCAGCTCAAGATGTCATGTAAACTACATGGTTGTGTAACATCAACGAAATCACACAAAATTGTGCTGAACTGAAGTCACACTATCTTTTGCTGCAAACGAAAACAACATATGCTACTGATACCAAACAAGTTTATGTATGAAATTGTTATCTAAAATATTTAAAAGCGCAGATTATAGAGTAAATGTAAGTTTTTAAAAGACGGGGGGGTTGGGATGGCCTAGTGGACTATAGTGCCGCGCTTCGACCTCTAGCTGGCCGGTCACCGCTGGCTTGCGGCTGTGGTTTCGAGCCCTGGTGTGAGCGTATGTGGCATGGAGATATGGGCGCCTTCTCAACCTCGTGGGTCTCCTCCGGGCACTCCGGTTTTCTCCAACTGCTAAAGACCCCTACGCGCAAGCGAATTATTGAAAAAAAATTAAACCATATGTTAGTCCCTAAATTACCTTGTTTGTGTCGAGTGGACGTTAACCCCCCCCCCTCTCTCTCTCTCTCTCTGTGAAATGGATTTAACCATGTGGGTTGGTGTATATTGACGATAGTTTCGTATTTAAAAAATTGTAATATATGGGTTAATGAGAAAGATTAACTTCCGCCCTCACCAAATCAAAGTGGGCAGGGTGAGGTGAAATGGAGTTTTTCTGCACCAACCGGGATAATAAAGATAGGCATACTACGGTTTAATAATATGGAAGTTTTGCCCGGCCTACTATTATTTAGCGTACTGGTGAGTGGTAGTGGTATCCAAGGAAGCCCTGTTGTTTATAATGGAGACTTTTGGCAAGCGGAATTTTTCCCATCCGTATAACGTATCTGTATCGTAACGTGATACGTTGCGTCAATGTAGTTTTAGAGTTTTGACTTAGTTTGTGTTGAGTGGACGTTAAACCCCATTTCTCTCGCTCTCTCTCTTTTAGAAGACAATAAATGATTTGGAATAATAATAGTAACAAAATTAGTTTCTAATTGAAGATGTTGCCGAGAAATGGCCAATTATGTATGTCTTACTTTTCGGTAAATTAGTTTGCAGTTATGCAATCCTGGCAATAATGTGGATGTCAGTGTAAGAATTTCATGTAAATTACGAGTACTTTTAGTATTGTCAAAGAACTATTCTTTCCATTTTGCTCTATATTGACTAAAACAATAGGGCTTAAGTGGATAATTCTGATTTAACCAATAATTGAATTGATATTTCCATTAATCAAATCATTTATAGATTTAGCTAGAACTTATAATCTTTACCGTTAAACAAAATAGAATCGTATATAGTATTTGTTTTGATTTAATCGTGCTGTTCACTAACTAAATAACATATTTATCTTTATTAGCTTCAAATACAAAAAAATGCCTATTTACCAACATTAATTCATGGCATCCAAGTTTAAATTATAAGAGTAGGTCGTAGGGCCGCTGTCAGGTCCTCCGTCTCAGCACATATTTTAATTTCCCTCAGCCTTACAAATACAGGAGTTCCATTTAATGTAATTTAGAAGGTCATTACATTATTTCCCACGGTATGATGTATTTATTTTTTGAATCAAATTTTTTCAGTTAAATATAGAAAAATTTATTGAGTAAGTGTAGGCCTTGGGGCTAGAATGTAAATAATATCACGACAAGAAACTCACGAAGTGAATTGAAAAATTATTAATGAGTCCGTCAAAATTAACAGATAACTTGATCACCTGTATGCACTTTCTATAGTAACCAGTGGATACGCCCACATTTTCGAGAGATGGATAGGGAACAAGTTAAAAAAAAAGTGATTTGTTAATATCGAAATGAGTCTAGATCTTTGGGTTATAAACATGCATTGCAAGTTTCATCGAAATCCGATGAAAATTGTGACCTCTACAGGGTCCACAATCTTGATATACCATATTTTTACACTATTGGCGTAAAAGCGGCGATCATTTTGTTGGCAATTTTGGTCCGATTTTAACGAAATTCGAAGTCAACCTTTATTACGGTGTAACGGTGATACACTGAAACGGTTTTTTAATCGGATAATAATTGTGACCTCCAGATGGACCACAAGCCAAAACAATAGGCAATTTTTCTGACAATTGTGGACGGACGAACGGACGGACGAACGGACGGACAGGGGCGACGGCATAATACGTCCACATGAAAATGTGGGCGTATAAAAATAATAGTTGATAACTAGTAAGAAACGGGAACGAAATGAAACTCGGTTTAAAGTCATTTCTGTGCATCCGCGTCACGAAGAAAGACATACGCCATGCAGTCAGTGTTCAATGGGGAAAATCTTGCACGATCTCTCAAGGTTCTGTCAAGGTTTCTTTTATGTGCAACGGCAATGGGTACACGGAGATCCAAGTTTCGTCCAATCCGGATGACTAGACGCTTGTGACAGTATTGGTTCTTTTAAATCAGGTTCTTTATGATAACACTACTATATACTTCTAATAATGGTTTTATTCTGCTTCTTACAATAGGTACAAACATCGTGATGTAAACGACCGTAGAACTAACTTAAATGGAAGGAGTCATGACTTAATTAGCTTGGCTTAGCATGAGTGTGCTAACTCCAGAAGCTCTCGTCTCGTCTCCTAGACCTGACTATAGTACTCCTGAGGTACCTTAACTAGGCGCCCGCCTAGCATGGCCTCCTGGACCTCGCTAAAGATTCGTTTCTGTTCTGAGTTTATAAACGTATTCCAGACAAAGGAGCTCATTAGACATCTGTCTAATGTATCAAGCATCATATGAAGGTTTAACATTCAATATAGTTTATCAGATAAAGAAAGCTAGATAAGACATGCCAACAACAAATTATAGTTACGCAATGACATAAGGAATACTACCAAGATCTCCAGCCGGGTATTGATAGCGACAGGTTTATGTTACAATCACTAACACGTATTTTAATATGGCAGGACGCCTCTATGACATATGTCATTATGTTATATACCTATCCCTCTTTTTAGAAAAAAATATGAAATGTTTTTTTAAAGCCTTTACAAATTTGAATATAACTGGGATCGATAATATCTACCCTAATCTTAAAAGATAAAAACAACAATAAGAATGAAAAGACATATAAATACAAACAACACTTGTAAAATGTCGTATACAAAAATGTCTATAAACAAAAAGAAAAGGTAAATGAAACAAACACGAATTTAAAAGTTATATATACTTGTAAAATGTCATAATATCCAAAAATGTCTTTAAACAAAATGAAAAGGTCAATGAAAAACACACGAACTTAAAAGTTATATACACACAATCGGTCACACACGCGAGTCAATAATAAAAACAAACGAGATCCTGGAATCACGAACACAAACTACTTTAATTATCTTCTGAGACCGCTACTGCACTGTCGTAGCCAACTGTAGGGGTGGGGTACATATGATGCCCTTCCTCGTTCCAGTAATGTTGAGGGGTCAGAATTTTCCCTGCTCCGTTTAGTTCAACTATTGTTGTTGACCGGTAGTCTTTTCATTTTCCATACCGTCTGGCAAAACGGCGTGTTATGACGTGCTATGAAAAGTATTATAACTGCTCCCCGAAGTTTGATCATCTGCGTATCATATCATGGAGTGAACTTAATTAATAGTTAATCAAATTAGCAAGTGGAACAGACTTGACTTTAGATAACGATCTAACGATATTTACAATTGAAATTAGGGAGTCATATTGTTTTATCTCAAGAATAATGAATGATCTGAACACATTTAACCAATCTTAAATAAGATATTTTTGAAAGAACTAACGGTTTATCTCTATAATTTTTAAACACAACACAAAACAAGACAATACGTTCGCTCTAAATCCGAGCACAACCCTCCTGGGGTTAAACCACTTAACATAAACTTCTCCCGTTACATATCGGGGCATTTCCCATTAAAACTTTGGGGTATTACAAATAAAACTCTCTACCGTAAATATCGGGTCTTCCCATTAATATTTGGGGCACTACATCACAAATAATAATCCCGTAAACCTCGGGGCATAAATATATATACACAAACAACAACAAAAAAACTTATAAGAGACAAAACCGTTAATACCGTGTGAATGTTTAAAGAGTTATATCTCTCAATAAGGATACGCTTAACTCTATTCCAGATAATTAAACAATCATAAAACATTTCACTTCGCAGTTATTAGCCTGATAATACTTAGCTACTATTAACTTTAAAAGCCAAAATATGTGTTCAAAACAATTATAATTCATAATCTTTTAAAAACAACATGACGCATTTTAAAACAAATAATATATATACAATTTTGTTTCAGTAATTTTCTACATATAGTTAAAGACTGTTCCACTACTAGCTTGAAAGACGATATAATATATTAAATTTAGTAACGACACCATGATGTTGAATGACGCGTGATGATAAACTGCTGGTTTCCCAGTTAAATTTTAATCCATAGCACTTATGTCATTTTATGAACCGTCGCCATGGTAGGATTTAGAAAAAAGAATTACCTGTGAATACTAAAATCTGTGGCCTGTGGTCTTCTAGTGGAATAGGACTTCAAGCGTTGGTCTGGTCTACGGCATCAATTAATATGTGACAGTATTACATTCTTTAATCAAGTTCTGGAGGCAACACTGGTATAACTTCAAATAATGGTTTTATTCTGCTTCTTACAATAGGTACAAACATCGTGATGTAAACGACCGTAGAACTAACTTAAATGGAAGGAGTCATGACTTAATTAGCTTGGCTTAGCATGAGTGTGCTAACTCCAGAAGCTCTCGTCTCGTCTCCTAGACCTGACTATAGTACTCCTGAGGTACCTTAACTAGGCGCCCGCCTAGCATGGCCTCCTGGACCTCGCTAAAGATTCGTTTCTGTTCTGAGTTTATAAACGTATTCCAGACAAAGGAGCTCATTAGACATCTGTCTAATGTATCAAGCATCATATGAAGGTTTAACATTCAATATAGTTTATCAGATAAAGAAAGCTAGATAAGACATGCCAACAACAAATTATAGTTACGCAATGACATAAGGAATACTACCAAGATCTCCAGCCGGGTATTGATAGCGACAGGTTTATGTTACAATCACTAACACGTATTTTAATATGGCAGGACGCCTCTATGACATATGTCATTATGTTATACGCTTTACCTAGCTTAACCCTTTTTCCTGCCCATTTATCAAGTGGAGGCGATGCTGAAACATCAGCGAAACCGGTTAGTGAGAGAGCGATATTTATCGAACAATCGTGACTCCCATAATTATAAGTGTAGGAGCAGAACAGTTGGGCGTTAAACCCAATTCTATTTCATTTCATTTCCAAACAAGGAACCCCGTATAGTACATGGACAGAACGAACAATATAGAAATACTTCAATGGAACAGAATACAGTGGGCGAAATCTGATATGTCAATCTGAGTACAACGTACTTCCAACTTCAACATTTAATCTAAACATTGTGACTGAAAATAGTGACTCCTTGTGTTCTTGAAAATGTGTGCATCACTGTCGTGTGCAGACCACTCCCAACTAATATTAAACTATCTCTCAGTCAAGTTAAGACGAAGTAAAACCTCACAGATTATTGATTGATGATATTTTAAATGGTGATTCATTAGATTAGTAAATGACTATATCTGTTATAACCCTAATGATAAATAGTCATTTGACATTTTAGACATATTTTGTATATATTTTATTTTAGATCTATATTCGACTTAGTAATGACACAAGGTTTTGTAGACCTGGGGCTATAATACATGTGACTCTTGTTGTTTTATCAATATTTCCTATCAATCAAATCAATCAATCAAATCTATATTAGTGATAGATCTCAGGAGGTTATTTTTATTAGGATTTTCAATCTATTGTCATGTTAACTAGTTATTATTGATTGCCAAGTTTTCTATATTTGGTTTCTTTTTCCGGTGTTATTTTTTTAAAATAAAATTAATCGTCGGATCTTCAATCAAATGTAGATTTGTCTTGTGCACGGTCATATTTAGCATTACTATTTTAGATAATTCAAATACATTTAAAACTACTACAAGTATACTACAGAGAGAGAGAGAGAGTGTGTGTGAGAGAGAGAGCATTTCGATACTAACATATGGTTCAATTCTATTTCGATAATTCGCTTGAGCGTAGGGAGCTTTTGCATGTGGGTGGGTGGGGGTAACCAGAGGACCCGGAGAGAACCCACGGGGTTAGTCAAGCGACCCTAATCCTTGTCAGTGTCACGTACAAGCGAGGAACGAAACCACTGCATTTGACTATATGACAGACCCACATGTTGCTTGTATTAATTGTGGAAATATTTGTTTGGATAAATGATTGCCAATTCTAATTGGGAAGGTCTTTATTCTCTGTTTAAACTTACAAATTTTTCACAGTATTACAGTGGCGAGAATTAGTAATGTCGAAAGATAGGCAATTGCGTAAAATAAGTGGGTTGTTGTGGTTTGTCGTGGGCTCCCTGTCAGGTATGTCCGTGTTACTTGGAAAATCTTTCAAATTCAGTTAAAATATAGGAAAATGTTATGAAAACATGGTAGAAAGAGTGGAACGGTTTATGATATTGTTTTACCTATTTTTCTTACGGTTTCAGTATACGTGGGTGCTACCAATAATCAATATCCTTTTTCCTTAATATCATTTTTATATCGATTTTGAACCAATGTCCGTATCTAAAATGTCAAAATTGAAGTGCCTTTTCGTAATTAGTTGATAATTATAAACGATAGTGTTGAATCCAAAAGGTTAAAATACTTCGTGACGTCTCACTTACCGTTATTTCCTTTACATATTGATCCGAGTCTGGAGGGAATAAAATCATATAAAGGGTTAGTTATACATGACATGAACTGTCAATCAAAATGGCTGACATGACATCACAGACGTCTGTGAGAATGTAGGTATAGTGATATTACATGTATTGTTTAAGGTTAATTAAATCTGTCATATATTGTGTTATTAACTTTTAGCATGACAAGGTAATGTTCGCAGCCATATTGAAATACATTATTTAAATGGACCTTAATATCTATAGATAAAAATGAACCCTGTGAATTCATAATACGAAGATACATCAAAAATATAGGGGTGTTATCGGGTGTTCTATAGCGTATAAGCTAAACGGATTTTAGAAGCCGAAGGTATATAGATATTTTCCAATGAACCAAGTAAACACAAAATAATCAATTCGCGTATTCTAGACAATAAAGCATTAAGCAGATTTAAGACTAGAGATTTTGCCTTTTTTTAATAACATGACTTCAATGTTCCCGTTTTTTTCTTTAATTTTACTATTTCCAGGCCCGGATACAGGATTTTGTCGAAGGGGGGGGGGGGGAACCTACATTGGAGCAAAGGGTAATACGTTGCAACCTTTGATTGCTTGGGCCGAGACAATGCGAAAATCATGTTTATATCATCTATTAAAGAGCAAATATGTGAACTACAATAGTAACAAAGCAAACGAAAATGAAAATCAACTATGTCATTGGGGCTGACGGGGGGGGGGGGCGGGGAGGCACGACGCCCTGGGCCACCCCCAGGATCCGCGCCTGATTTCTCAAATATACCATAAAAATTTTGGATTTCTTATATCAAATCGTGCAAAAATCTGAACTATCTGGAATACACTTAATAAGGTCTAATACGTACTCGATATACCCCTATAAACTTAAAAGGGTTTTCATATGAATTGAAAAAATAAAAATAAAGTAGTATTTTTTTTTTTACACATTGCTTGTTGTCACGGTCTGTTGAAGCCAGACTAACTTTTCTCTTATTGTGGAGCGAAGCGTCTGAGAACTTATTAAATATATCTTTAAAACTTTCTCTTCTTCAATTCATTGCCTTTCAAAGATCTAAATACTTGCTAAAACACTCTTCAATATGACTAACTGTCTGTTTAAAAGTCGATATAAATTTTCTTGCTTTCCGTTTTAGTTGAACGATTTTGTAATCTGAATTTTTATATCAAATAAAAGTAATGTACAGATAAACAGTTTCTTTTGTACGGTAATGCCATCATTTCCATTTTTTTTTTAAAAGAATGGTCAATTTTAATTATTAAAGTTAATGGAGGATACAAGACATTGTTTGTCCGTTTAAATTTAAATAATGCTTATTAACCATGAAATTTGTGTTATTACATGTGTGTGTGGAAACGGGTAATATTTTAACATGATGGAACCATTGATCTAGAACATTCCATACTTTCTCTAGACTGGTCTATTACCTACAGGAAACTCAAAATCAGAACTATACAAAACACCCATGCAACGATAACGAAGCTTGTAACGCACGCAAGGAAAGGCCATTTTATCAGGGGCGTAAATGTGAGGGGGGGGGGGGGTACCCCCCCCCCCCCAGCCCCCAAAATAGTCGGTCGCAAAATCAGTGCAGTCGGTCGCAAAATAGGAGTAGTCGGTATCAAAATAAGAGCTCACTGTATTCGTCACGCAACTACCGCAAAACTTTAGTATAAAAATAGTCGGTCGCAAAATCAGTGCAGTCGGTATCAAAATAAGTGTTAACTGTATACGTCACGCAAAACTTTAGTATATAATAACCTTGTCAACTTATCATGTTTGAAAAGATGCTGTGTTTCAGTCTCATTCTGTTGTGAGTATGATAGTCTAACTACAAAATTTCACCCAGGGAGAAAAATAGTCGGTCTCAAAATAAGTGCAGTCAGTGCAGTCGGTCTCAAACAATGCCAGAATAGATCCCAAATACTGTATATTTGTGTGAATCCGTGAGCCTAAATTACATACGTCACTCTTAATCTGTTGTGAGTATGTTCGTCTAACAACAAAATTTCACCCAGGGAGAAAAAAAGTCGGTCACAAAATAAGTACAGTCACTGCAGTCGGTCTCAAAAACAATACCTGTGTATTTGCGCGAAACCGTGTGCCTAAATTGCATACGTCCCACAAAACTATAGTATAAAATAACCATGTATGCTTGTCACTCTTATTCTGTAGTGAGTATGTTGTTCTATGAGACCGCAGTAGGTCTCCGACTAAATGAATTAATGAGATAAACTAACAATCACAAAACGGGCGAAATTGGCAGATAAGCCTCAAGATTCTGTCCCATTTCTTATCCTCTCGTTAACGAGAGTTTGGTTCCATTTGCCATGATATTAATCCAAATTTTCAAGCCGAGTCCCAAAAATTTAAAAGCTCCGTTACATATCATCCATTATAACATCATTTTTCTACACAGTTACATATCTGAAAATTTTTTTCGCGCCTGCGGCGCTCGATTCCATTTTAAAATTATTCTTCTACTCCTCAATTAATTGTCTTATACTGTCTCAGTACTATTATATTTACAATTATAGTGAACTGCCCAGTTTGTAGTACCACTGGTGTGTGGGGCGTCAGATTGTACAGATGTTATGTCAACTCTTGCAAAACAGATCTTGAGATTCTGTCCCATTGACTGACATTTCTAGTCCACTCGTCCACAAGAATTTCTCCCAGCAATGACCTCATATGCCAGGATATTGAATCAATTTTTAAAATTTTTCTCAAATTACTGTGTTATAGGCACAATCATTAATATGACATAAACTATATGTGAACTTAAATAAAACTGCTTTCCGACGAGACAACGATCGGCGAACAACTATGTCCGTACTACCGGGACGCCTAATGTTATAGCCAGTATTTTGTTTACTTTCATTGTGGGGTGGGATTGTGGATGGCGCCCTAGATTTGAAACCGCCCCTACCCCACCCCCATATTCCCTAGAAAACTCACTCGCGGTCCTCGGCTCCTGATTGCGTCACTCGCACTGGAGGGGGGGGGTCTGTGCATCAGTCGGTCGCATTTTGGCTAACCACCCCCCAAACGAAATCATTATGTACGCCCCTGCATTTTATGTCTACGAAGTAAAAGGCGTGGGGGGTCAACCAAATTGTGGGGTAGCCTACTGAAACAGTTAAGAATAATTTTAAAACAGACTACATATTATTGACCTTGGATACCTATCCTATCACTAGACAAAAAGAACTTAAATTTCAATGTATTAAAATATGCGGGTGTGACTTGAGTACCTGTCCTTTTCTCGGGCAAGATATGGAAACTAACCATTGCTTCAGATTTTGTGTAATCGATTTAAGCTGTATAATATGACATCGAACACATCAATCTGGAATACAATCACTGGGGTGCTACATACAGAACGACGTGTCTGTCATGTGTTCTCTGGTCGTTTTCAATAACACGGATAATATTTATAATACCTTCTATTTCAATAAGTTGTCTCTATACTGACACCTACATGTCTGGTTTATAAATATATCTATTTTTTGGATCAAATTTGGTTAGTTTTCGAGATTAGGGTTTTACGCCATTTGGTGTCTCTTAATACCCAGAGATCCGGTTCAATTCGGCGTTGACATTAGCGCAAACCGCTGAATACGTGAATAATAATAATGATAATCCTTGATATTTATTGCACAAAATCATAGTTTCTATTACGCTTTGAAATCAACGTGAATAAGCTTCGTAAAAAAGTTTCTGTTGACTTCAAATCAAACTTGGGAATACTCAGTTGACTCTTATCGGGGGATCTAAGACATCGATGAGACTCGCGTGGAGTAACTAAATCTATCATATAAGATGGAGCTGTATTTTTCAGTGCTTTGTATTGTCATAAATAGGATTTTAAACTTGATGCGTTGTACAATGGGTAACCAGTGCAGAGATTTAAGTAATGGGGTTATATGGTCAAATTTTTTCTGGTTTTATCTGTTAAAATTCTTGCTGCTGAATTCTGTACACGTTGGATGAGATAAATGGGGAGTTTGTATAAAAGTCCGTTGTGGTAATCTAGTCTATTAGTAACAAAGGGGTGGATAAGAAGTTCTTTAGATTCGCGCGAAAGACACTTTTGTATTGTAGCGATTCTGTGGTGTTGAAAGTAGGCTGAAGAACATATTATTGCTGTTATGTGGGATTTAAAACTTAGGTGCGAATCAAGAATAGCACCTATATACCTTGCTTCTTCTGAAGGATAGAAGATCTGTTGCTGGAAGTTCAGCTTTGTCACAGGGGGTTTCTTAAGTTGCTGTTTAGTTCCAAGAAGGAGAAGCTCTGTTTTTTTTTCTGGATTTGAATTAAGAAAATGACATGTCATCAAGTTGTGAATTTCTGAAAGACATTGTTCTAGCTTACCTACAGTTTGAGTTTCGTTAGTGGGGCTAATAAATATGTAGGTTCGGGTATCGTCTGCATATAAATGTATATTAAGACAATATTTTCGGCAATTTTCGTGGTGGGTTTTGTGAAGATGATTAATAAAATTGGACCCAAGACAGAACCCTGTGGAACACCACAGAGCATAGGGGGTGAGTCTGATTTTACATTTCCTATTTTGATAGTTTGTTTACGATTTGTTAAGTATGATTTAAACCACTCAAGGGTGGTATCACGGAGACTGATTTTCTGTTCAAGCTCTGAAAGCAAATCTGTGGTGTCTAGAGTATCAAACGAGGTAGATAGGTCCAAACTAGCTAATTATCTCATCCAACAACTTCGACATGTACAGAACTCAGGAGCAAGAACATATATTGCAATTTGATATCTCAATGACACAGTGAATGTCGTTGGTAATCTTTATTAAAGCTGTTTCGATGCTGTGGGGGTTGGGATGGCCTAGTGGTCTAGAGTGCAGCGCTTCGACCTCTAGCTGGCCGGTCACCTCTGGCTTGCGGCTGTGGTTTGGAGCCCTGGTGTGAGCGTGTGTGGCATGGAGATATGGGCGCCTTTTCAACCTCGTGGGTTTCCCCCGCGCACTCCGGTTTCCTCCCACTGCTAAAGACCCCTACGCGCAAGCGAATTATTGAAATAAAATTAAACCATATGTTAGTCCCGAAATGACCTAGTTTGTGTTGAGTGGACGTTAAACGCCATTTCTCTCTCTCTCTCTCTCTCTCTCTCTCTCTCTCTCTTTTGTATGCTGGCTGTAATGGATTGTTTAGTTGGTTTTGCTTTAGGGGATTCAAGTTTGGTAAGAACACATTTTTCTACCAGTTTGGATATGAAAGTGAGGTTGCTGACAGGTCTTTGTCCAACCAGGCTTCTTAATCAAAGGACGAATTAATGCCTCACCAAGTACTTCTGGGAAATGTCCAATAGTTAGTGTTTGTTTACTATCTGACAAAGCGTGGGTAGAAGTAGATCTATGTTTGCCTTCAAAATGGTGTTTGCAGCGGATGAAACTCACAGGACTCTGATTTGGTGTCCTGAACAATCTTCTTCAGATAATGTTCATCGTAGAGCTGAAAATCTGAGCAAGTATTAACTGATGTAACTCTGTAGGTAGGTGACTGATATTTAACTGATGACAGTGCTTCCATAATTCCACATCTTATGTCTGAATTTTATCGGTAAGATAATGAATAAAACGATTCGAAAGCTCGTCAGTTGCGGTGTGTGATGGAAGGAAAGTGTTGTATTTCTGATTCTCATTAAGTCATTAGTGATTTGAAAAATGCATTTTTGATCTTTTCCATAGCTTTGAATGTTATTGGAGTGGAAATTTGATTTTAAGTCCTTTATAAGACCTGAAACTTTGTTTGTGGATCTCAAGGCCTGATTTTTTTCCAAACTTTCTCTGCTTTACGTCTTATCCGCCTCGCATTTCTCACTTCACCATTGAACCATCAACCAAAGACTTGAGTTCAGATTTGTATGTAGCAGTTAGTTCCGAGCAGGAATAATTTGCAAAATCTAGAGATGATAATCTACTTTTCGCTATTGCGTTAGTGAAGGTTTTAATTTTAAGTTGCTTCAATCTAATGGGAATTCAGTATATTGGAATGCTGGATATTTATGGCGGGGGTTAATATAAACTGTAAAGTTGGGTTTGTATAGAATTCCTAACCCACCCCCTCGTTTATTTCTGAAAATATGATCAAGATTAAAGCCTAAAGAATTAACTTCACTCGTAATAGGCCCACTATTTCTCTTGTTCAGCCATGTTTCAGTAAGAGGAGTAATGTCTGTTTCCACTATTTCAATTTAGAAAATAAATATTGCTGCAAAATCACAAAACTAACAGTGCGACGTCAATAACTGAACACGATATAGGAGAAATATACACGGGTAAATTGTGTAATATGTCATTCAATTGGTTTGGAACTAAATACTCGGAACGTTTATCTAGTTGGGTTCTTCAAGTCTACACTTAAACATTTATATTTTCACCAATTTAAGCGAAACGTGCCATTCATAGATAAATAGCTTGACCTATGCGACCTCATGAAAACATAGATTGACCCCATCGAATTTTTGCGGAAAAAGAAAATACGCGACAACAAAAGATTGAACAATAGACTGGATGATAGAGGAGTCAGGTATCGTTTATTTATTCTCGTATGTCCAGGTTATCTCCTGGACTGGGTTTCTGTGGAGAATAATGTCGTATTTGAGGTATTTAAAAGAGTGTTTTGACGATAGAATTTCGTCGTTACCACCCACTTTCAGAAAGTTTGAAAACAAGACCTTAGAGAAAATTAGGTTCATCTTTAAACCTCTCTTATTATAAATGTATGGAATTTATTGTGATTAATATGGTGGTATTATTTCTGCGAATTGAGCTTTGTAAATAGTGTCATATCTCCACATTTTTTACATCTTGTTTATTCAAGGTAGTCATGAGATTTTCTATGCGGCTTGACAAAAATGTAATAAATTCATATTCGAAATGACACCATCGGTTTGGAGGTTCAGTAAAAAGTAAATTTTTGGTTAAATGCGCATTTCCATTGCATAATTAAATTGTGCGAAATAGTCAACATTAGTTTATAAATGCCATTTGAATTCAATTTATACTGTAATTTGGCAGAAAGTGTTCTTACATTTATGTATTTTAAAATGTATGTCTGGGAAATTTATGTTTTACATACATACGACTGTGTTGGTAAAGATGCAGAAGTTTATGTTTGTGATGTTATAGACGGTACTTCGTCTTCAACTACTCATTTGTGTCATCAATATTGATTTATTTTTGTAGCGACGACCCCTTTTATTCCAAATGAAACCGCCCAAGTTTATAAATGATATACGTTAAATGAAAGATTGCCGTCATCGAATAGAACAGCAGAAAGGTTAATGCAGCGCTATTTGAAAGATGATTTCTGATACTGTCGACATCGAATACATTGTATCGCCGCTCTAAGTGAAAAATTATTTCTTATAATATTGCTGATATATATAGTTATCACCGTGATAAATGAAACAGTATTCATTATATTGTCGATACAATTGTTATTGTGGCGATAAATGAAAGAGTATTTATTACATGTTGCATGACCGTTATTACCGCGGTAAATGAGAGATTATTTATTATATTGTGGTCATCCTGTAGACTATTGCATATATTTAACGGTTACCGTCGCGTTAAATGAATGTTTATTTAGTATATTGCAGTCAGCCTGTAGAATATTGCATATAACGGTTATTGCTGCGGTAAATGAAATATTATTTATTATATTGCGATCATCATGTAGAAAATTGTACATTATATACAATAATGTACATTGTACATTATTGCATATTATATAATGGTTTTTACTGCGGTAACTGAAAGGTTATATTATATTGTTGTCATTTTGTAGAATAGGTTATCATCTCTCTAAATGAAAGATTATTTATTATTATATTGCGATCATCCTGTGGAATATTGCATTTTAACGGTTATCGTCGCGCTAAGTGAAAGATTATTTATCGTCGCAAAGAATGAAAGATTATTTATAAAAGTTACCGTCGGTGTAAATGTAGATGGATATTGGTACATTAAATAAACCACAGAATTAATGTCGTTTGTAGAATTCAACCGGTTTCAAGTTCTAAATGTATATAAAACTTATGGAGCAGAAGAATACAAAATGAATTTGAAAACCATATTTTCAGCTTTTGATAAAAATAAATATTCACGTTATATTTAAACACAATTTCCTTTTGAAATTATAGTTAAAGCCGCCGGGTGTCCAAATATATCTCAGTATGGCTATATAATTAGTTTGTTCTTATTTTTTTTTTTTTTTTTTTTTTTTTTTAAAAATGCTTTTAAACAAGTTTAAATTTCAACTTCATTTCATTCGATTTATAAATGTTTTGACTATACGCCGTTTCTATTATTGTCATTAGAGCCGTAGGCTGGCCGAATATATCCCACTATAATTGCCTTCTGCTTTTATCTCTTATATGAAAATGGATAATTATTTATAACCAGAAAATCAATTAATTCTAAATTCTACTATATTTGCGTAAATCGTATACCCTACACTTACTACTATGAACATATATAAAATCTCCCCATGTAGAAAGGCCACCGTGTTCAACATGACACAACCAAAGATATTCGATTTTCCCAATTCCAATAATAGTATGGCATTTAAATTCAATGGCCATGCCATCACTTCCTTGCGATTAAAATACTCGGCTTCGCTCACAATCTTAATCAAACTCCACTTTTTCTCTTTTGGTCTAATATCTTTGGTCTTATGTTTTAGATCAACGTTAATAACAAACAACAATACGTGAAAATGGAGCCTTCGAAGTTAGAAAAAATAAGTAGCGTAATGTTCAGTAACTAAATATAAATAAATATATTAATGATTGTCAATTTCAAATAGTTTTTTTTCTAAGGATTATGCATTGAGCAATAGTTTATATGCGTAAACTGTCTACACGTAACCTTCGTATTTCGTTGATTTTAATTATAAAACAGTTCTTTAAAACTAGAGAGAGAATCCTGCTACGTACGTCTTGATCTGTGCCAATTTTCAAGAATACATGTATATAGCATTATATGACTTACCGTAATAAACTTGAAGTACAAATTTGCAAATAACCAAAACGCACTGAGTGACTTTTGGCATTTGATTATTGGGTTGTTGAGAAAATAAACGAGGAGGGTCCACTGTTTAAAATTCTGTTTGTGAACCCGGGGACTGGGTTAAGATGGACTAAATCAAAAGAGACTTTTTTTTCTGTAGAGAGCAACAACAAAAAATGCAGCTTGTGAATCTAACGGATTAGCCACCGAAACGAGAGAGAACGCAGGGAGAATGTAAACTACAATAACGGCTGATTGATATTACATGCTTGTTGAGATCAAGTAAAATCCCATTTCGTTTGGGAATGTTTAGATTACGCAACAAAGTGCGATCACTGTGAAAGTCGGCAAGAGAAAGGATGAAAGGGCTACAGAACAGAATATTAAAATCGGATGTATTTGATATTAAGCCCGCGGAATAGTGTACGAGATCCACTTGGTGTTTGCACGTGGCTTTAAGAAAAGAAATGGAGTAATTACTAAATGTGCTAGCATGTAACAACTATAAAGAGACGAGGCAATCTCTGATCATCCTCTTTATAAAAAAATACTGTATTACTGCCTTTAGACCCCACTATCATTTCGCCAAACGTTACAGCAATTTTATGCTTCTATGAAATAGATATAGATGTATATCTGAGCAAATAACCACGCGCCATAACAACTATGCATGATATGGAGACGCATATCAGATATTTTCCCCTAAAAGTTTCATCAATTATACCGGTAATTTCATCAATCTTTATAAGCAACAATAATTATATACTTCTATGAAATAAATATGTCTTATCTTTTAACCAACGTCATAGCAACCATAAAAAATTATTATACTTCTTTGAAATATATATCTATCTGAAAAGGACTGTCGTGTTCGTACACGATTATCATAAGCCAGTCAGAGTGTAAGGTCAGTAGACATTTATGATCAGATCGTAAATGGGCCCGTTTCTTCTGCGAAAATCCGCGCGTATCACCGCTTTCAGTACAAACGATAATATGCGCGGAAAGTAACAGTGGTTTGACTCAAAATACGAATCAACAACAAGAGCGTCGCATCATATCCAGAATTTAAATGATTTCATAAACAAATGAGTCAGTCTATTACTCATTGAGCCACCGCCGCTCACAAATGACAGTTATAAAAGTACACTGTTATTATCTAATGGCAGTTTGGTATATTAATTTCATATTCTACATGTCTATCAGCGATACTACAAGTTGACCAGCTTTATCCAGTCATTTTACTATATTTTGGTTTTAAAAAAAACGCAAAACTATGATTTGTTAATCGACATTGCATGTGTTAAATTAATCGAAATAATCACTAATCTCTACGGAGATTAAAGTCGTTTGATAAGAGTTACTCATCGATTCAGTTTATTCAGAAAGCTGAGCACAAAATCTGTAGCATAAACTTAAACACTCGGGGGACAGTATTTCAATCAAAAGCAAAAGCATTGTTCATCCTAGTGCACTCAGTCTGGCGTTTGTAGGATGTTTAGTGTTTTCTCAGGGTTCAGACCACACCGTTAAAACGCAGGGGGTTTTAATCCTGGAAATCGATATTTGCATGAGAGAGAGAGAGAGAGAGGGAGGGTGGGGGTAAATTGAACTCGACACAGCTAGGTTATTTCGGGACTTCATACGGTTCAATATAATTTCAATAATACGCTCGCGCGTAGAAACTTTAGTAGTGGGAAGAAACCAGGGAACCCGCAGAAAACCCACGGGGTTGGACATGTGACCCTACGTCTTGTCACGTACTATTGTGGGATTAACACCAGTCCACTTTATTCAATGACAGACCTTATGATGGAAAGCGTACACATTAGACCCAACTCCATCCCTCCCCTCAGTAATCTTTTTAAAGCCCCGATAAGAAGGCTTTTAATCGTTTCGTTATTTATATTCAACGAAAGACGGGGCCTGAAAAAAATATTCTTCGGGTAGTAATTTAGACGATGGAATAAACTCAAAACAAGGTTAGATGTCAACTTGATTTCCACGTTCATGCACAGAAATAAATTAAATGAGGACTGACATTCAAAGATTATGAAAACTGATGTTGTAAAACGAGAGAAAATAATCTGCACGTTCGAATTGACTTCAATAATCTTTGAGACAGGTTTATATTTGCCTTTGGCTTGTGTATATGGTGCTTCTATGTTGTACTTTAAAAAAAAAGAATCAATATCGCGAAAATAATCGTTAAAAACGTATTTCAAAAAATGACCAAAAAAAATGCATTTGATTCAAGTGTAGACTTCGTCCAATGAGTAGTCTCGCTTGTCATATTTTACACACGTCTGGTTTGTACATACCCTTACATATAGCGGTGGCTCGTTATAATGTCTTTGTAATATAATCAAGTCTATATGTCAACTATAACGGAGGGGGGTGATATGATTATAATATATGTATAATATATACAAAACGTCCAAACATATCGCTTATACAGAATAGTAGGTTTAAGGAGTACACGCCACACTCAGCGTTTGTTCAGATGGTATCATATTCAAACTGTGAAACACCCGTCCAATTATAGGTATATATATACGTATACACAGTTTTTTTCAATCAGACAGTTGTGCATGTATTATCACCAGTATCGTAAAACACACAAGAATGGGGTCTGATTTCCATATATCGGTCAAATAAAATGGGACGAAAGAAGGGCGTGTTATTATAGTTGCGTGTTCTAGGATTCCGATATCTTATAAGATATACAAAAATGGTGTGGTGGTTTATACAAGGGGTGGGGGTAGACCATGGATCCCCACTGGACCCCCTGGTGGATGAATCTAATGAAACATAAGCTTCGGAGTCCGTAATACCGGAGGGCCCCCCAGAAGTGACTTTAGTCCCCCATGCTCAGTGTTCAGATCTACTGACCTTAATGCTCCGTACAATTCCCGACTGTCTTGATGGTATCAAACGGAGAATCAGGGCTTATCATTATTGAAGTTGGCAAGTGAATGTTTATATGACCCCAGTTTCTTCTTATTGCGAAGGATTCCCATAACAGTTCAAGCTCCAGGGCCCCCTACCAGGTAGGTCTGTCATTGGTTGAAGCCATTACGTCTGTACCTTCAAAAGTGGCATATTTTACAGATAGCTAGACAACGATCCCAACTTATAACATACAATGACTCTGTCATCTACTTATCGCATTCTTTACATAGAATAACTCTGTCATCTACTTATCGCATTCTATATAATATTAGTTTTAAATTATGATGACGTATGTGGAAATATGTTCACTTGTAAAAGTAAGATGTTCAGAAGTGAGCAGTATTATACTAGGTTCCCATACTGTCATGATTCGCGAAACGATTGAAATAATGATTTTAATCGTGACGTAATGGTGGTGATCCTATCAGGGCTTATCATGAGTTAAGTCGTAGCTATCGTGTTGACCGTGTTGAAACTTATCCGAACGTATGTGAAGGGAGCAGATCGTCGACTCAGTAGGAACAATCCCATCGCAACGCATCACACGACAGTGCAATTTATACACAAATAAAGGCTCTCGCATGAGAGACGGGGTTTCAACCCCATAAGTAAAATATTTGTAAATAATAAAAAAAAAAGCACGCATGGTTTAATGGTTGAGAGAGAGACATTAAATAATATAATGATACTGCACGAGGCGATAGCCGAGTGTTGTTTCAATGTATTACGAAATGTCTTTGGCTCGAAACCATTAAACAACTTAAAATACAGACACTCCCGCACGTGCTTTTCAATGAAATACGTCACGCCAGTTCAATATTTCATTTAGTATAGATGACGTCACATCTTTTAATAATAATATATATATTTTAGAGAACCTTTGGCAAGCAGAATAAAGTCACTTGAAAGTCGCTGAGCTATTGAAAATAGTTTAATGTCGAATGTTATTAAAATTCTTCGACTTCGACTTGGCGGCAAATTTTGGTTTCACTAATGTATCTTTAATCAGAAAGTTTATACCCCTTTACCATACAATCAATCACATCAAATACAGATTTGCCTAAAAATTAGCGCGTGTGCGTTGTATCATAAGGTCTGTGACCGAGTCAACTGGCCAGGTTAAAATTCCCCGCTTGTACGTGACAAGGATTAGGGTCACCTGTCCAACCTTGTGGGTTTTCTCACACTGCTGAAGACCCCTACGTGCTAGCGAATAACTGAATTAAATGAAAGCATTAAACCCCATTTCTCATTCTATCACAAAGATTTGCAAGGTCCCAGTTCCCTAATTTTAGCACGTGGATCAACCAGCATGCAGATCAAAAATAGTGATTAAATTCCAGTCTTTATAATGGTTAAAATCACATCAAATATACCAGGTGTTCTTGGTATACATAAAAACGCTATGTCACAACATTTCTACGTCTAAAGAAAGAAAATACAACAAAAATACAACAGTTGTAGGAAATGTTAATAGAGTGAGTAAAATTGATGGACACAATAATAATCATGTAATTCTTCCAGTATGCTAAACTTTCAAGTAACCCCAAATCTACAATTTCCATTTTTCAAACCATCCGCGCACGTCCATAGTTAATTATATTTTAATGCATTTATAGCGGTCTTGTTAATCAAAGACAACGACCGACAAAGGCGATTTTTGGCCAATAACGTGCAAAATATTGCAAACGGGGACCGACAATTAAATTTTGGATGTTATGTGTTTCTAGAATATGCATATCTGTATCATATCTTTCTTTGTCGGTCTCTTTTTGAATACTTTGCACGATTTTGTCACATGAAGGCTTTAGTCGGTTCTTGTTGCTGAATATTATATTTATAATATATATTTTTGGTGTATTAACTTCTATCTCTTTTCTATCTATTAATATACATAATATGTTCCCATTGTTTAAAGGGCAAAATGTAAGAAGGGCCTTTGGCCTAATTTTCAACCTATTTGAAATAAAGCAATTATTATTTATTATTATTAATAGTAGTAGGGCCTAGTTCTGCAGTAACCGTTATCCCTATTCTGTCCCACCCGTACAGTAAACCTTCGGGAAGATGCTCTGGAGCTAAAGCTTCATTAGTTTTATAGTACATTCGACCCTGGATGAATTATCTATTACATACAATAAAATAACTTATATTTAAATCATGAACTACTTTTAAACGAGTTACGTGTATTTCGACTGAAATCTCGTCCGCCATTTGAGACCACAGTCATATATATGTTGTTGTTGTTGGTTTTTTTTTTAAGAGACGTGCCAGTTTGTACCAGTAACAAAGATAATCAACAAAACATTTAATTTGCCAATTATTTTATTCAGTTCGTGAGAAAATTACTGCAAGTCCTTCTTATCAGACATGTCATCGTCTGTTCGATATGGAGTCCTTTTCTTTTCATTTTTCATTCATTCGCCACACCAAACCACAAATATGCTAATGACCCCCATTTCTTCTATCATTAACTTTCCCCTTTAGTTGCTTGATCTTCATAATCAATGACTTATCCCTCCCTGCCAAACCTCTTTCCGGTGTCTGGATTGGATAGGTTTCTTGTGTAAAGGAGTGAAGTCGTATGATTTAAACGTATCTATTTGGTTCCGTGTTCTAATTTGAACATATTTTTTTTACAACAGTCGAAATAGGTTTACCAACATGCTTCAATTTTCTTTTCGTCGTCTTTATAAAGCATTCTACCGAAGTGTTTTACAAACCCAGCCGTCTATTATATAAGTATATATCACTGATTTAATATTGATCGTCTATAAGCCAGTCTTGTATAAGGTGTTGCTTGGGGACTATTTTGGATTACTGCTTCCTTCTTGCCCCATTGATCGCACTGAGATCCACACCAACCACCAAAGGTATTCTTTGCTGTACTTAAGAGCCAAGGGTTATCATCCACAGTCTTGGAAGTACTGTTTCTTAATTAATTATTTATATATTTTTGTTTTCACTTTTTGTGTTTTCTTGGGTCTTTTGAGTTCTGTATCGGATATTGTATACCGGATAAACACTTCTTATTGAATACCTGATACCACTTTAATTTTGTCATATGAAAATTTATTTATTTGTCAGATCACACCAAATCACCTTCTTTAATCTCCATTCAAATAAAACGTTATGCAAGGTTCTTGACTTTGGTAGCGCATTTTGTACTTATGACCTTACAGACAAAACGACCATCCCTGGTATATCCGATTCAACAAAAACTTCACCAAAGTAACTCTAAAACCTCATTAAGTCTATAAATACTCAGTGATAAAATCAACAGTTAAAAATATATCATTATCATCATCTTCATAAAAAAGTTTTCTTTGATCTTCGATTCGTATATTTACATCAACAATGTGTAGTTTATGTTTTATGTATTATAACAGGATACTGTCGTAAACACAATTCCCGCCAATTATTCTCATTATCTGTATTCAATATCAAATGATGAACAGACCGCACAAACGTCGACAAGTAAAAGTGGCCAAATACAAACGATGATTGGACAGCTTTTTTTCTTTTAATCTGTGATTTCTAAAGGAAATTAGGATTTAAAAAACTCATTTATCCCACACCTATACTTCCCATTGAATTTGACTAAATTTTAAATCATAAAACTATTAAGATCACAGCAAAATACCCTTTGATAAATATAAAGTCTGTAGATAGTTTAGTGTTTAGAGCTTATCTTACTTTCTCTTCTTTTTCTTTTCAGGCAGTCAAAGATAATATGGGAACAGACTGCAAGTGTCATGGTGTTTCCGGTTCTTGCACTATGAAAACGTGTTGGACAACATTACCCCCTTTTAGAGAAATCGGAGACTCTTTAAAACTTAGGTATAAAAGATCAAAAATAGTGGTGCCGTATTTAGGACGCCGTGCACGAACGGCTGTATCATTAATGTTGGACCGTGCCAAAAGACGTCACCGGAAACCGAGGCGTAGCCATCTTGTGTTTTTGGATAAATCTCCGAATTATTGTGACTATGATCCTAAAACTGGATCGCTTGGTACAGTGGGTAGAAAATGTAATCGGACAACAAGAGACACGGATGGTTGTGACTTAATGTGTTGTGGGAGGGGATATAATACGCATCAGTTCACACGTACGTGGCAATGTAACTGTAAATTTCATTGGTGTTGCTATGTAAACTGTAATAAATGTAGTGAACGGACAGAAGAGTATACGTGTAAATGATTATCTGATTTAATAGATTCTGTGAATATCTGAGAATGTAGAATTGAGTTATGTCCCCTTATGTTTAGTCTGTGTATTTAAAATCAATATGTAAATAGCGGCACGTGATTCATGATGCACGTGATTTATTATATACCGTATGCAATATGATTATTTATTTAAAGTTATTTTATGTCTAATAGAGAGGAACGCTGTAGATACATTTAATGAACATATCAACATAAACTATATTTTTAAGGTCTTTCTAGAATAGACCTTGAATTTGATAACGGTGAATGTCATATTTTACCATAGAAACGGTTGCTATGGTTTCGAATGGATATTGTGTGTTGTCATGGAGATACTTGTTTTGTTGAACTGGACGTATTCAAGAGGTCTGGTAGTGCTAATGCTTATAAGCAACACCGAACGCAAGCTATATATGTGAAGTAGAAAATTGAATTAATTTTAATAGCTCATAATATTAATTTTACGCATTTCCGATCCACAACTAATGTAATTTTGTGATAGACTAACAGCATGCGCTTCTCAATCATTTAGTGATGGAAACCTTGCGGCACTTCACTACAGAAACATATCAACTTTAAAGGCATTTATAGAAGAGTAAATGTGGGTCGATTTAATGGGCGATTAAATTTTAAAAAATAAATAAAATTTAATAGATACCATTTGTTTTCTGTTTTTGTTATTACAATCTTTGCTGATAAAGGTTAGTTAAGCAATATCGTATTTTGGGGAAGACAAGAAACGATTGAAAAATCCAACCATATGAGCTCACAACACCGACGTGGCCTAGATACTTTAACATTTTTTTTCAAAACGTTGTCGATTAAATGTTTATGACATCATCAGTCAGACGGTTTTTATACTGAACAACCAAACCACGCTATAGGCTAGATGCTAGTACATGTAAAAAAATTCTAGATAATATCGGTCTTAACTATTCAATTAAGCAAAACTTAATTATACTTATTGATAAAAATAATATTCTGTTCTTGGTAAATTCATTGACTGGTCATGTAAACCAAACACGGGATACTGAAGTCATAATTGGAACTAGGAACCAGTCTATTATTGATAACAACATGGTAGTTAATTATATCATTCCGATTAACAACAAGGAAACACCATAAATAGAATTATCAATTGAAAACGAAACGATATTTATGGGAAATTATGGAAAATGGCAAATAAATCGGCTTAAGCATACTTGTGACTTGATTCCTCACGCTTTCAAAATTGTCTCGATCCGGATGGCACGACATTTGGTAAACTAGAAATTAGCATAGTTTGACATGAACCGACAAGTTGAATGGCCATTTCTGTTTACTCGAATCGCGTGTTTCCTTCACTTGATTATATTGAAAACATGTAATATGAATATTAATCGGAAAAGGTCATCTTTAAATATATTAAAGCCCCAATAACACTCTTGTTGTAACTGAAAAATATGTCCCAATCTTCATTCTGGTCAACAAATCTTATTATTTTAGAATATTCCTATTAAATGATGACATAAATTTCATCTTAACACACCTAATTTAAAAAATTGGAAAAATTCAACCAATTGATTTGAAAAGTCTAACGTAAACCTTTTCAAATGTGACTTGGATTTTAAAATATTTTCGAACCCTCTGGACAAATAAAATAGGTTGTAATGGATAATTTACACAACAGGTAGGACATTTAAACATCTAGTACTTAGAATAAGGGTATTATTTATTTTATGGAGCTACGAAGCCAGCAAGAATGTTATTGTCCCTTTAATCACCATCCAATTTTCCAGAAGCTTAACTTCCTGCAATCGCTTTGAAATTAAATTTACTTTTTTATGTAATTAATATTGTTGTCTTAATCCCTAAGTATATTTGATAGTCTAGGACTTAAATATGCGGTTAGTTTGTTTCTCTTTGTGTTTATGCACGTTTGACTGTGTTGGTTAGAGGCATTTTAAAAGTGTAAAATTGTTATTTTCACATATGATTTCGTATTATGCCATAACTGTCTTAGCAATTACTAAGCTAATATAGAACATATTCAATACAAAGACTCATTACCAAGAAAGTCCTTTTGCATGAATTGAGAATTAAAATAGTTAAGACGTCGTATTAAATCAAAATGTTAAGAAGCAAATACGTTAGTTTTGTAAATAAATAAATAAATGCTTTCAAGAGGGACAGTGCAATGCAAACTATTATAAAGTCAATGATTTCCTAGAGCAGTATGAATGACTGAATGCTTGAACGTGAGAAAAAGAAAGTTTCTCTAAATAGGTGTGTATATCTACTCCATAACCTTTCAATCAATGAAACGAACCGGGTAAGCAGGGCGACGGTTTAAAAAAACTGGTAAGGATTAAAAAGGAGTGAACAGACGAGGGGAAAAGTTCGCCGAGTCAAGATCTTCGAGCACTTACAAATACCCGTGAAATTCCAAATAGACTAATTTCTTCATTTTTTCTCCAACTCACGTCAAATTGCCCCAAACGATGAGTAGATGCTTTGCCGAATGCATGCAACGCCCTAATTCGTGTTAAAATGAAACATTCTTCGCCACAACATACTGCAGGACACGGTCACATATTTGGTGTTTGCATTTAAATTAGAAAACACAAAAGAACGGTTATCGTGATTCAATAGCAAAAGCATTTACATATATAGGTGTGGGATTATTTATTTTGTCTAATGTTTAATTCATGCATTCTATTTATTCTTCAAAAAACATAAGTATTGAATATTTTACGAAATTTATCATTTAATGGTAGATTGTGTTGAACTGTTCAGGCATTAAAACAATAACTGACGTGTGTCTGAAAACAGTGCGTGCTTAAAAGGGATTCGTTCACTAAAATATATATTGACTATTGTTTCAATGTCAGGGTCTTTATTTTAATGGATCTACCACTTGCATCGTCATCTCGTACTCGTCTGTATACTTCTACAAATGGCCACTTGCTACTTATTCTGCGCCAAAAGATCACACAACCCGTAGCTTATTCAAATTTGTATACCCATGTTATCCCTCCTCTTCTCCCGGTATTATTTGTACCTGTTGCAAAAGCTTATCCAATGTGTCTCTTCCTATTATTCTCCGCTAAAAGATTATACAACCAGCACCGTACACATGCGACAGATTGCTGGTATTCCACAGCAAACGATCCCCCAACCTGTAGCTGGCTCGTATTCCGTATCAAAAGATCACTCAACATTCAACTGGTATTCCACGCCAAACGATCACCAACCTGCTTTTTGATGTTATCTTTTTCTCGGTATTCTGCAGCAAAAGTCCACTTATTTCAATTCTTTATGTTATGCTGCAGCAAAAAAGCATCCAACCTAGATCACAAAACTACCTGTTTATTCGTCCCCAAAAAACTACCAGTGTGCATCTTGTAAGGTTTTTTTTCGCAAAATCACTCAATTGTCAAGTCTTCTCTAAGGGTTTACCTGCATAACCCACAATTTAGCTTAAATAGAATAGCATGCAGCAAAAGGATCATCCATCCAGTATCTTCCTATTATTCTTCAAATCAACCTACATGGATTGTCATGTTGTTCTTCACTAAGAGATCATCCCACCGATTTAATCATCCATTGCCTTTGCCCTTAATTAATTTTACAGTATTTTAAAAGAAAAGTCCATATTGTTCATATCTATGCATACACTGTTGATGTTATAGTTGATTTCCTCTGGTGATCTCTATACCTAATTTATGTACAATATCACTTTTTGCTGTTGCTCAGGGGCTTGCTATGATTTCTATTCGTGGTGTCTGTTTTAGACGACCCCAATAAGAGACCACCATCGCCGTGTCTCTACATTATAAACAGATGACATGTTGTTTTTCTTACGCTCCAGAGAAACATTTTAGAGTTTGTGACGCGAGTTAATTGTAGCTTGTTAAAACAGCCCCTTCGGGACATCTGTGATATGAAAACCATGAAGGTAACGCAAACTACGGGGGACTGTCTATAAACAGCCAAGATAGTCGAGATGTTGCCTAGAAATAGTCGCGCATTACATCACATACTTGTATTGTAGAAGACATTGGCGATCTGTGTGTTTCTATACAATATCAAATAGCGTGATATCAAATACGTCGCGTTAACACTTGCCTGAGTCGGTCTATTTCAAAATAGCTAATGAGGACAAGTAAATTTACAGGCACAAAAGAACTATGAAAAGGGAGTTAATTCAAGCATACCACCCTCACCTGCGACCTTACTAATGTGAAAATAATATTCTACGCGAAGGCACGCAAACTGCGAATCATAAATACGAGTTTAATATGACGCGTCTCTTATGTCCTTCTTTCTTTCTTATTTTGGAAAATTTAGTGGACTGATTCAATATGAAAAAATCAAGCCCTTATCACCCCCTCCTTACATTCATTAATGTTATTCTTCTTTTTCATTATTCATTTGGACAAAATTTCACTTCAGCGGTGGAATGGATATCGTGTATGGACTTCACTGTGTCTATGATAAACAATGGCCTAACGGAAATGTTTGCAAGTTTAATGACTTGAAAAGCAGTATTTTCTTAAACGATATGGTATTTTAAAGCAAATATTGTTTTAAGTAAACATACCAAAAAACATACCAAAGTTGGCAACAGTCAACATTAGGTTGATTTGATGGGTATATTATTTCTGACGGAATAGGACAATGATTGTTGTATGTAATGAAGCGCAATTCCAGAAAATTGTAAGTTTTCCATTTGTTTGCTGTGTAGTTAACACATTGACCCTTGTGAAAGTCTTAACTTTTCTGAATCCAACGTAGCTAATTTTGTGTTGGAATGGTCAGACGAACTTAAACGTACTGCCAATCGTATACACGGGATTTGAGTTTTCGTCTATTCAACTGACTAGACACCTTTCCTTGCAGGCCCTCCACCTTGCACCACCGCAAGACATGCAAACCAGTTGACGAATCTTCAAAGCCGTCAAATGGATTGAACCCGGGACTTCTTTCTCGGTAATCAATACTTACGGAGCCACCGTGTAACGGCCCAACTCTTCCCTCCACTACAAAAATAGAGAATCATGGTATATATTAAGTTACAAGTCAGTTGTTATCTACTTGAATATTATGTGAATATGAATGTACGGAGACTCAGAACCAGTCGCTCAAAACTTGCATAAGGAAATACAAATATCAACTTCGACAAATTAACCGCCAATGTACAATACGTCGCCATCAAATGTCAACCAATGCAAGCAAATTACCTTGGTGAAACCATTCCTGATCCTGCGAATTAATTGTTTCAACATGGCGTGTTTAACGGTACATGAGTGTTATGTACATTGGTGAATCTCTTCTGTAAGTAGCTGGTGAATATTAGCATGTATTGTGCCAAGTTGTCATGCATACCAACCTTACTGTCAGTTACTGGCCAAACAACCAAATAACAATCCTCACTCTAATCCTGAAGAGCTGCGAGAATCTCTGATTAAACTCTCGCGCGTGACTTCCACCTTATTTAGTCTATTTTTTCTGTCTCTTTTTAAGAAATTTTCAGGGCGAAAGTTTGCCTAAAGCCAACGAAACGACGTCTGCCAAGTTGCCCAGCAGCAAGAAGAAAACAATAGGACAATGGAAGACTGTTTATCAAGAAGCCAATTTTAGCATTGATCCTCTCACAGAAGGCCAACAAGAATTAGGAACAATAGACTATCAATTAAAATTGGTATTTAGAACTTTCCCCGACCTGTTCTTCTTTGTTCGTATACTGTTAGTGTTTCGTATCATGACCACTGTCCAGTCAATGTTAAACACACTCAATATTTACTGTTCATTTTAAAATGGTTGGTAATGGGCGAGGCAGGGACAAGTAGTAATCCGATGGAATCCTAGTTTATCACTGGTAGAAAAATAAAGATCTGTCAAATTTTATTTTCAATGTCAAAGCACATAAATAACCGTATTTGGGGATAATACCAACATACCATTAACGTTAGAGACTGTGGTAATGTTTTAAGTTTCATATCATGTGTATTACATAATATCTATATTTTTATTTTTTCCACAATTGAAATGATTTCGCTGTATAAACCGTTTTTTGATATACAATAATATATTTTGTGCCTATTATATTTACTTAATTGGAAGCAATTTTACAAGTATTATACACGATTAAAACTGGACAAATGTTTAATAAATATCACCAATTCATTTATACAGAAAGACAAAAGTAAAAGTTTGAATATAGATCCTTCTTTAAATTTAATATTTCTCAGGCGCTTTTGGTTCTATCGCGAATATACCTTTTGCATGGAAATCCTTCAATTTAATGTTTTGATTTTAAATAAAATACCAATGTTGATTAAATTAAAGTTGACTTGAATAATATTTTTTCGTTGATACAGAAGGTGTGCACAAGAAACGTAGGAAGAGGTGGCGTTTACCTCAACAGATTTATACATTCAACCTACAACCCAATGTTTATTTTCATATGCAAGACTAAGATATATTGAACAGGCTTTACAATAAGTTTGACCATTGTCCCGACATAGGATATTAAAATCTACACATTTAATTGGAAAACTTTCGAAAACATCCGAACAAAGGGTTTATTCAAAACGTGAATTCACTGAACAAATTCATTTTATTTTCTAAACATGCCAAGAATGTGTCACTTAATTTCCCTCGTTAAAATAACACGAAAGTCTCATAAGGGTTTTTCTACTTGTTTGTTAATTAGATTCAACTAATATTATTCGTTATTCCTTTCTTTCCTAACAAAACTGGGTAATAATACAATAAACCATGATGTTAGCTGTAAAAATATTTACCTTTATATCGTGTAGTAGGTGTGAAACCGGTTGCACAAAAATGGTTTGAATTCTTACTTCATTACGTTTTATTTTGTTCGTTCTTAACTTACTTTTTTGTCATTGTTTACTTTGTATTTTAACATGTTTATTTTTTAACGAAAAGCCTATGCTGTTACAATTTTAATTTCATGCCTTTTGTTCAAGCACGACTACGACCACATCGTAAAACCGTTACTACTGCGTGTCCTAACGAATCATTTGTTCTTCCATTAAGAAACCAGAATACGTTCTGAGCTTAAAATCTTGGCTCGGTGGAATTATGTGAAATTGTTATATTTTGTTTAATTGAAGAACTGTTCTGTGAACAAAATGTCACTTTGAGTGAGTCTACATTACCAGTTTCCTAAGCCGTTACACTTTATGTGTGCCCGAAAACAAGGTGGCATTAAAAATTCCGAAATTGATCCTAGTTTCCATTTACAATTCATGTTTTATCCCACTGCACCCAAAACTACCCTTCGTGTCTTTCTAAAAATGTATATGTTAGATCAAAGACATATTTGGGTTTGAACATTGTGACAAGCAGTAAGACCCACATTCTATTTTTATCACAAAGAGATTATGCGGGTGTTAGATAGAGGTTGGGCAAGCATTCAGTAATTAAGTCTTTTTCAATGTAATGAATGAGTTCCTCTACAATGGTATTTAAAAAATGGAGAAAAGACCTAATTCATAACGTAAGACTTAATAAAAAAAAATCTTCTAATATCAAAATCAGTAGATTCATTTTGTGAACAAATTCTAAGGCTTGCATTTTTATACTTGGTTGAAAAGTTTAATGAATTCAATAATATGGGTACTATTATGCTCATTGTGGACGGTAAACGCGTGCACATTTCTGATAACTCTGTCCAAATGTTCATGCAACTAACAATTCTGTTTATAGCAGATCTCTTGCTTGATCATCGGGATCACCCAAATATGAAATCGGCATTCTTTAATTGTCGTTTCTTTATATCAATATCATCTCAATGTGTTCGTCTTCGATACTCCTTTACGGGGGTTTTTCAACGATTATATACTTGTTGATTTGTGTGCACCGCTAGTAAATTGAAACCTTACAGATGACGTTGAGCCTTTGGAAGAAAATTATCAATTAGGCTAATAAGAAATGTGGAAGCAGACATTAAAACACGTGCTACTGCTAATTTTTGGTGCCACTACCTATACCAGAAGAAACATCTAATTATGCAGTACTTAGAACAATCACAGGGGCGAAAAAGTTGAAATGTGTTATACTAACGTTGATAATAACCGGAAATCATTCCCCAAGAAATGTTCAATTTAACCTGCTTTGCTTCTGCTCTTCCACCATATGTAATGACTGTCCTAGAATAGTAGCGGAGATCGACATTTATCCACATGATAAAACTACTACGATTGTTTGGTACCATTGCCTCTACCAGAAGATGTCAAAAATATAAAATTTACAGCATCTAAGTTTTACAGTACAATGTACTTAAAATATTACACTAACATTGATAAACGCGGTAAATTCCTCTCCTACAAATGTTCAATTTAACTTGCTGGGCGAGCTTTTGCTCTTCCATCATAATTCAATGAGAGTACCAGATGATCTACTTCTTTTCTGTGATCTTGTATTACCCACTGCTTTGCTAGTGCGAGATGGGTAATACTGAAGGAGGTATTAATTCATATGATACTACAATTGGCTGGTACCAGTACCTCGACAAGAATATACATGTATCGGGGATATAAAGTTTAAAGTATATATCTTAATTTTACAATACTTAAAACGCTGGAAAATTCCGATATCATTCAGCACCTATTTGCTATTTATTATGACACCACATCTTTATATCCACCAAAACATCGCAGGTAAAAACATACTCGATGACAACTGCTACGAGCCACCATTCACTACTTTTTATTTCTTTCGGGTGACTGACATAACTAGCGTGGAAATGGATATAGCATTACATAAAATTACATGAAATTTAGCTGTCATGATTTGAGAGTTAGGGACCCGATGGAGATACACAAGAATGGCTTACACATCCTTAACATGGACATTCCATAACATGTATGCAAGACCAGGCTGAAATTACTTTATATGTAACATGTTTGCGCTGTGTAATGATTCTTTGGGGTAAATACAATTGGCGAAATTGGGTAGTTTTCGGCATGAATACACGTAATAAATGTTTATATAGAGAAGAGTATGACGACGAATTATTTAAAAATGTTATAATTTTGACAAATTGGTGTTGTCTTTCGCTTTGTAGAATACCAAATCATTACAGACTATCTTGCAGGATGTTTGGTTCGCCCTCCCACGGGATGCAGCGGAAATAACCGAACACCGTCAGCAGTAGAGTATTCAGCGTGGTTGTGTAAATTCGCTCTGTATATTAAAGACACCCGAGCAAAAGAAATTGAATTTTGTGCTTTTTTTTCTAAGTTAGCCTGTTGATCCACCTTTTGTAACATATATATTGACGACTTCGTTTGATCTTCTACAATTTACTTTAAGTACAGGTGAGAGAGAATGTCGGCAACTAGTTGGCTTATTGTCAATTATGGCGGGTTAGAAACGCCACGAGGGAGAAAATCTTTTGAAGATTGAAGTGTGTAGTTGTTTATTCAAGCGACGGATCTAGCTTTCTTTTAAAGTGTGTGTCAGAATATGTTTAAAGCCTTCGGTGTCTATCGTTGCAGTAATTAAGTTTTTAGACAAGACGCTCGCGTATTATAGTGAAACCCACGTTTTAGGGATTACAGGCACAATGGAGGTAGAGGCCTTCATGTACATTATCACTTGATTAAGTCTAGTAGACAGACGAGGAGAGAAATAAACAGGTAACTTCTGCCTATTGACAACACAAGTACTATAAAGTATACAAGTTTGTATAGCCTATCATACAACCTTGTGGTATACGGGGCTTGAGACAGCCGATAAAACAAATAAGCTCAGTCCGCTTCTCAAAAAAGGGTTTGTACTAAAAAACCAGTGCTTCAACGAAATGAAAGCTCTTCTGAAATAAAATTTTTCGGAGATCACCCACCATAACCTATCCATTAACTCTGCTCCTCTCACCACCGGCTCAAAACTAACCACATGTACTACTTCGGTTGCATGTTTCCTCGCCAAGTCTGTCATCTCCCATCTGCAATTTTTCGAAACTCATTCATGTAGCACTAGCAAGCCAACGAGATAACACAGGATCACAGAAAAGATCAACTCTTCTAACTTCTAAGGCTCTCTCATTGGACATGGGGAAATGCAAAAGCTCATCCAACAGGTGGAACATTTCTAGGAGAGCGAATTCCCACTTTGATCAATGTTAGTGGAACATTTTGCAATTTTCGAGCCTTGTATGCGTTTAAAGTACTGTAAAATTAAGATATTTTAAACTTTATATTCCAATTCTTGTCGATGTACTGGCACAACGGGGGTAGATGCCTGTACATTATCACTTGATTAAGTCTAGTAGACTTTGTGAACTTCGTCCCAGAACCTCGGAAAATCTGTATAGAAGTCATATTGGACATGTTTAACGTTTTATAAAAAAAAAACTAAATAAAAACCGATATGGTAAGCATACTCATCCAGCCAAATGATACAGTTACGTTTGTAGCGTATAAGATAATTTGTAACTATGACCTTCCTGGTGTAATTGTGTCTGTGTTCCTGTCTGAAAAACATCGACCAAATCATCATAAACGCTTATATTTTCCCTTGGGGGTGCATCTGTCTCGTCCGGTGAGGTAGCAAAAGGGTTGGGATTATAGGCTACATCACCACCAAACCTGCCAAAAAATTGCGTGATTAAGACAAATCATCACTTCCGTTTGTAACAAATTCTTCCATTTTAACCCTGCTTTATTTTTTACTTTTGTATTTCCAATGAATACCCACCAATTGCACCCTTACGTTCGGTAAGTGGATTCAAAATTTAAATCAAATTTATAAGCTTCCTTGGGGCAGCCCAACTACCGTCATAGACCATTGATGGAAGATTCTAGCCAAATTTAGATAATGTTTCCGTGGTCTACCTAAATTAGACATAGGCGACAAGGCAGAGAGTAGGTTAGGAGAAATAGTCAAAAGCAGACGAACAAAGACTATCATAAATCGTTTTGGTCCGTCTGTAAGTTGGTATCTTGGTGATGCGTTAGTATGATGTTACTGTATCAGCAGGTTTGACCTGAAACGCCTCCAAAATTTTAATACCAATTGATTCATGGGTAAAGATATCCCTGTGGTTTTAGACCCATAAACACATTTCAAGTTGCATGGAGGTCGGGTTATAAACCATATAAAGCCTTACAAAGTTATACAACATCAAAACAAATATTATTTAATTGCGTATTTATAAAATAAAAGCAAAAAAAATTAGGTCCTGTTTTTTACCATATTATTTTTATATTTTTTCGGGGATATAAATGAAATGTATACAATCAGATACAATATGTGAAGTTTTTATTGTCAGTTTATGGTTGCAATATATCCTAACCCACAGAAAAACTACAATACAAGCGTTTACAGGAATGTATAACGCTTCAAGGAAGCTAAAACTACGATAAAGTTTCACGAGGCCAATAATGTATTACGATAGGGTTCTCTCTTGTTATTATACGCATTTGTTTTGTATGTTATATTTATTGTCAGGTGTTTATTATGGATTAATTCTCGGCTAAACAACCATAGAGATTTACCAACATTTGAAGTAACGTTCGCGCCATTACTAAGATATGCACCTAAAACGATTTTCAGTTAGCTTCTGAATTTATTGTGAAAGGTTTTTATTTGTCTGAACCATTGTGAATTTTCAGTCGATGTACATTTAAAAAAAACAATTTCATTTCATTTTAGAAGGCTAATTCAACCCAAGAACTCCGTCGTCTTTAATAAAATTTCGTTTCCTTTATTTCTTCTATAGTTTTTACACTAAACGCAATCTAACCATCACTCTGTCAACGTCGTGTCATAACCGTTAAACTAATTATAATCTTTCTCGTGTTCTGAGTTCGAATCTGGCTGTTGGATATGAAGAACCTTCAGGATTTTCAAATGTTGTTCGCGCGTGTCACGTGTCACCCGTGTGCCTGACCATTAAAGAGCGCTTTGTTGTTCGGATGGGCGGATGAGACGATTTCTACCATTGTACACATTGACGTGGGCGTAAAACAACTATATGCAGTATGCTAAAGCGCCGTATGTCTAAAAATGAAGTATTGTGTTTTAGCAAGACTTTAAACTCTATTTCATTTACATTCCATGATTCCACCTGTGCTACAACAAACTGACATTATGGTAATGGTTTCAGAATGGCCAAAGTCAAATGTTACGAGAAATTAACGGTATTCCATCTGATTCTATTTATGAAATGCTAGTCCAACTAACTTTATGATAACTTATAGCGTTTGTAAGGTAAGTTCCATGTCGAGTCTAATCCACATTATTTCCGGCTCAGACAGTCGGGTCACGGCTTTTCTGTCCTTTATATACAAGTCAATAAGAACCATAAATAGTCATCCTATATGTGTATAAATATGATAGGTATATAATACCAATGAACAAAAGAAGGAAATAAAGGACTTCGATTTTTGAGATGACGTCGCGTGAGAACCTTTCGTCTATGACTCACGCATACCGAATCAGTGGTTAAGCGAAAAGTGGGCGTGGAGGACGTAATCGGGTGTATGGGCTATCTATTACCACCGAGGGGTGCTCTTTTTATTTGCAAGGTACATGTTGCTTGAAGGCAACAATTTACAAATTAGTCTTGGCTATATAAATATGTCGCTCAAGCGACAGTCATCGTATATAACCATATGATCTTAGGTGACCGTATTGTGGCAGAGATCTACTCTATAATTTACTGACATTATGAGATAATTTAGTCTGCTTATAAATCTTCAGTCTATAGTCTTGAGGCTAGTAATTTTACTAGAGATTAAATGTTAGCTGGTAATTGTTAATTTACCTATATAGATTAAATGTGGCATGTTTTGTGTACGTCAAGCTCTAGGCTCTGCTGTTTGAAAACTGCGCAATATTAAATGATCCTATACTTCCAGCATTCCATTTTTCGTGTTATTCTAACGTTGGTTTTTCTTAGCCATATCCCTCGAGTTGAACCACTGACAAGAAGAAACTGGGCTGTAAAATCCAGAGACGGGTTCACCACAAAGGTACTAACGACATTGCCGATTCTAGTAATCAGGGGTTTGTGCGAGTAATTAAAGGGTCATTGAAGAGCTACAAAACGCTTTATTCTCTTGTTTTTCATGTAAACTTCCTGAACTTTATTTTCGTTTGATGTCATTATTTTTGACGATAATTGTTATTTTCATGTTTTACATCTGTCAGAAGATCGTGGATAGTTATCTCTATAGAATAAACCGGACTTCAACTGACATGAACAGCCCCCATAATGAAAAGTCTCCAAAATCCATGTTCTGCATTTAAATTAACTGATTGAACCGGCGACTTTCAATTTTCTCTCAGGCAAAATACGCTCAATCCTCGCTTATTTATTCTATACCCTTACATAAATAAATAAAGATATTCTTTTTTAGAAATATAATCTTCTCTTGGCGTCTCTAAAAGAAGAAATCGGAGCGCTGAAACCATGGCAAGTTACCTCCCTTTAATGCGTTGTAAAGAACTGTAATCATGGAGGTGTATAACTGTATATATTAGTCCGGCCGCGATAAATTTCAAGAAATTGATCCGTTTACATTACCGGTCTTGGAACCGTGCCAAACACGCCAAATGTGGGGACTCTTCGCAGAAAAGTTAATTTCGGTCCCTAAGCAAGTTACCCGGATGAAAACAATTGTGGCGGTTGATTTTGGTACGTGTAGCCATTTTGACAGAACTGATGACAGAGCTGTCAAAGTTCGCGGGAAAAAAGGGTCAAGATTCATTTGGCACATGCGCAGTAATCCGTGCTCAGACCGGTTAGCGTTAACACTACCAAAATTTAAACCGAGCCGTTCTTAGCACGGTTCCGAGACCACCTCACTTCAGTGGGCCAGATTGGCACGGTACAGTACCTGGCACGCTTAAAATTTGTAATGTAAACGGAGTTTATGACTGTAATTCAACTCAATTATGCGAGGTATTTACGGCTGCACAGAATTTTTTATTATCGTTAAAAAAATAATACATAACAATTATCACAGCTTTAAATTCAAGGTTTCACATACTTGTATATACAATTAAGTGTCTAACAAACTTTATGCTTCATTAAATAATATTACATTTTGAGTCTATAGCATGTTTACAGCAGGGCTTTCAATTCGCACTTTCTCAAGCCAGTCAATTACATGTATTTACATTTTTTATATAATTGGATAAGGAAGACATTTTAATCAAAAGGATATGACAATTTATAGCATGATCCCATTTTGTAAAATATGGTTTTAACTGTATTTTCATATTGTAGTATTTTAAGGCTAAATTCTCTGTCATTCTAATTTTATGGCATTTATATTGACTGACATTGATAAATTTCACTGCAAGGCAAATGTGAATGAAATGAGAGCTCTGGTTGACCACACCGAGCTCCAAACATGTCCAAACTACATGTATAAAAGAAGATGGTTTATTATATATTTATGTATCAATTAATAACTGAGTAAAGTCCCTTATCATCATTTGTGAAATCTGAATCTCATCTAAAGTAATATCAGTCCAAAAATGAGTGAATTTTATGCAGTGTTTCCACAATCTCATTAAAATACAGATCTTTATTTTGTTTCATTTTTGTTATACTTTCGATGGCTTCTACTACATGTACATGAAGATCTAACCGTTGTAGTACAAGGTCATATCAGGTCATAAGAGCTGCTTTAGACCCTATGATGTCAGACATTTGATTAACTAATCAGTGTCGATAATTCTACTAGGTTACCAGAACACATGTATAACAACTCTTCCAGCTCCTAGTGAAGTAGAGACAAGTAAAACAAAATTTTGAAGTATAAAAAACCAAATGAAATAGGATCTTATCTTTGAATGGCATTTAGTGAAAGAGATATATAACAGACAGCTTTATGGATAACAATTCACTAGGTTTATTAACTGCAACGTTTCAATGAGAACTCTCATCATAATCTGTGTTTTAATCATATTGTATTTACAAAGATGTATAAATTGAAAATTTGTCAAAATTCAACATCCTGATAGATTTGCTGAAGTCTATTGATGGGCCTCATTTTAATCTGATTCAATCCAAACCTGGGGATTATCTGCCATTGATATAAATGTTAAATAATCAATATGACTATATAAATTAATTTTAATAAAAATAAAACTATGTACAATCATATCAGCTTGCTCCATCATATCTGTACAATTAAATCAGCTTGCTCCATCATATCTGGACTTTTTTATTACCACTCTGTCACCCTCCATCCTGGTTTCAATTCCTAATTCATTTAATACTGGTGTATTATTAATCACACCTTGTAGTTGTAGACCAGAAATAGTAGCTTTATTTAGTTCATTACCCTCACATAGATTATGTATAGCTAACACTACCCATTGAGTTATATCTATATTACAATTAAGGAATAACATGAACAATCTATTTTCATTTCTTTTTTTCTACATTTTCAGTTTTATTTTTTTCTACATTTTCAGTTTTATTTTTTTTAAATTACCATCTTCTACCTTTTCAACAATCTATTATCTAATTTCAAAAGAGCTGGAAAATTTTGTGTGAATGGTTCTTAGAAAACAAGCTAAAAAAAAAAGATGCTATTTTTGATAAAATCAGGGGTCATGATACAGGAAGTTACCATCTGGTATTCGTGACTATCTACAGGAACCTAAGTCTTTGGGATATAAACTATTTTAAGTTCCTTCTAAATCAGATAAAAATTGTGACCTTTTTACACTATATGTGTTCAAAAAGCGTCAATTTTATCGAGCAGCTTTGATCCGATTTTTAAGAAATTTGAACTCAACCATCATTATGGTGTGACGTTGATATATAAAGCATTTTTAAAATTGGATAAAAATTGTAAGCTGTAGAGTTTCTATAGACTAAAGACAAGAAATTTTGTAGACAAGAAGTTACGGTCTGATATGCAAAAATAGTGAAAGGAACCAAGACCTTTGAGCTTTATTATGTTAGATCTGTGAGTAAAATGTCATCATATTATATGTTTGAAGATATTTTGTGGATGTTCGATTTGACTAAAGGATACATGGATTCTTGCCGTCAATATTGGTCTGATTAAGAAGGAGTTGGATACCTTCTACTTCACGAACCTACATTAAAACATAAATATATTATAATAATTATTTTCAATATATTAACAATAATTCTGTAAATCAACATGTAAATTGTAGCTGACCGCTGGAGTTAACATACACGATGATGATTTGCTGGGTGACAGATACAACAGTAGTTCCAAATAAAAATATTAGCAGAGGCTTAGTCTCGGTCACCAAGAACCTTGTAGTCTTCATTGTACGGAGGGTCTGGGACCGTTGTCAATAATTGACAAAAAGTCCATTGCCCATGAGTAACCGGGCGTTTGATTTTTAATGTGGTTGATTATCCAGTATCTTCTTGACAACTCAAATCTGAGCAGTGCCCCTTCCCGCAATAAATCACATTAATATAAACAAACATAAATCATGAAGACGAATTAGTCTTTATTCTGAATAGGTTGCCAACGAACAAGTTGCCAGCTGGATCGGTCAAATAGGTCGCTAGCCGAATTGGTCGCTAATTTGTGTTCGGTATGGGCGCAACCATGTTTCATCCGGGACCTTCAAAGTAGTTCCAATATGGTGGAATTCGTCATACAGCCGAGTCTAGATGTACGTTACGGAATCTGTCGAGGAATGCCGAGTGGGTGTTGGAGATTGAACTGGCATGATTTTTTGGAATGGCATCTTGTTTTAAGACTAGTTACCTCCAGATAATCTAGTCAATGACCTATTATTCTCAAATGATGGTAGACAATGCAACCAGATTAATATTCGTAGGATATTTTTCTGGATGATAGAGACTAAGGCTGGATCTATTTCTTAAGGCCAACTCAATTTTTGTCACGGTCGCTTAGATAAGGTCAGGGCAAGTGACTGTTGGCAAGATTGTAGGTTAGGCTCAGGTCAAGCGTTAGGGATTAGAGCTAGCCCTGTTTACATCCTGTGACCTTAGACCAAATTTTAAGTTGGCCTTATCAGAGAGAAAAAAAATGAAGAGGGTTCAAGGGAGGTGACTCTGATTTTGTACACTGTAGTTATTTCCCTTCCACAACAAAATTACAACTTTTTCCCAACATCTGTTATTGTGCTCAAACTAGCTAGGAGGGGATGTTTTATATGTATGAGATTATTACCTTACACCAGTTATAATAATTCATTGCTCTAGTAAAATACCTTATCTTGGTTGTCTTTATGTTTATTGACCATGTTGGCAATCAATCGAATTAAATCTCTTTTTAAACCATATACAGGATGATTAGAATCAACATTCTCTAGTTCCGACATTTTATCTACTGTATTAAAATGGTTTGTGCCCGTTTTACCGATTTCATCAACACTTTTCAATAAATCTGAAACATGAAATAAATTTCATTAAATTTCATGAAGATAATCATTGACTTTGATGACTACCATTAATGATACCACTTAAAGGAATTGGGAAACTTGACCTACATAAACTCAGATGTGTACAGGAAGCAGAAACGTTTAATAGTCTATCCAGTTTAGTAATCTCTTCACATCCATGAATGTCTTCAATATGCTATGCTACAATTAACTGTGGTAAGCCATGACTAGTTATGATACATCAAATCAAAAATCCCAGTGTGTGAGACCAGTTTAATATTTATATGGCATAAGTTCAAATCGACTATGTTTGTTAAGAAAGATAAAGATAGACAATGTTTAGACTGTGTAGTTATAGTATAATCTTACTTATAGCAGTGAGTAATAGTTGTGTATCTGTCTGTAAATCAGTATAAACTTCAGGTAAAGATGATGTAGCTAATCCTAATACTTCTATCATCTTTACTAATAGCCAGGATATCTACAAATAATATAAATATATAATTATGTATTTTGACCAGTGCATATCAAGGATTATTTGTGGCTGACTACATGATTTTTTGACAGTCTTGCAAATTATCAGCAGGCCATACAACTTTTCTGTCAGTTATTTTACCAGTGAATGCATGCTGTGCATAACAATATCATGTCAATCTTTATCAATACATGTACAATGAGTTGTTCATACAGATCTAGATATAGTGGTATCCATCAAAGGCCCGAAAAAAAACCATCTCTGCTATCAAAGTGTGCATTCAGAAATTTATTAAGTAACCCAGACAGTTTAATAGTTTTTTACAAAGTCAGATAAAATCCTAAATTTAAAACTAGCTTACATCGTATTCAGGGCAATCCTCCATACCAACAGCCAATACTTGAACACTATGTTGATGAATTTCATTAGATAAATATTTCAAGTTGGATATATGTATTGGTTGTTTTTTAGTTAGATCATTCTTCTTTAAAATATCAATCATAACTTCAACAATAAATAACCTGCAAAATACATATTTCACGCAAACAATGTTTAGCCAAGATCGAATTACCAGTACAGCTAATTTTAGTTCCCTGTAATATCTTGATAAAACCTCAGTTTTTTAAAGATCATTTTAGGATAAGCAACCTTCAAAAAAATGTGAATTCTATGGCAAAGAAAGTCAAAACATAATTATTTCTATGTCTTTTGCTCAATAGGTTGTCAACTCACTATTTCCGATCATAGGCATTATTCCCCACACTTAAAAATCATCGACACAGGATATAATAACACACTTACCTCCCTTGTTTTCCATTCCCCCCCCCCCCCCAAATGGTATAGCTATCTTCAAACATTTGAATTTGAAGTTGAAAATGATATATTTTCCAATTTTTTATCTGGCAATAGTGAATTATTGGATTAATAGGATTATTCCTTAACAAGGTATGACTGTTTATAATACCATCCATTTTAAGTCTTTATTTTAATACATTTTAAAAATATAACTTAAAAATATGAAATTGCAGCTTTAATTTACTCAAAAAATAACCATTTCTAGTCTTTGCTCGGAGATGAATATACTTATGGCCATCTACAACTACATTTCTCAAACACAATATTTGAAAACTCTAAATTCTAAAATAAATTTCCACCAAAATAACATTTATTTATCACCCAATAATACATTTGATAGTAGATATCACTAGATAAATTACATAATCTACTGCTATATAGGTTTGATTGGTAAATCAAAAAGGAACTACTTTCTTGTATTTAAAAGAAACCACTTATTTTACATAAAAAGTAACTCTTTTTTTTTGTTAAAAAGAAACTCTTTTTATTTAATTCCTTGAAGGAAATACTGGGTCAATATATAGGAATTTGCAATAGGTAAAACTGCTGTCAAAGATAGGTTGCCAGGCAACGAAACATACGCCCAAAGCAGCTAAATCGTCCGGGCAGTCAACAAGGGTTGTCGCATATTTTTACTTTTTTTTGGTAATAAAACATTTGTAATACACTAAAATCTGAGTTACAACTCATTATGTAATTATCTGAATATCATTAGAATTTGTTTGCTTTTTATAAAGATTTGCCCCAAGCTAACAATTAGTATAGGAAACATTTAACATCATGGATTTAGCTGTTCAGTTATCAAAATTCATTGAAAATCAAAATACTTGTTCGTTTCAACACCTTAAACTCTGTGTATCAATCTGAAGTCAATCGGATGATTTATAAGTTTGGCATCTACAGCGGCACAAGGTTTTTCGAAGTGATCAAGGGAGATAACTCTGGAAGTAATTATTTGAAATCGATGAAAATCAGTAGGCTTCTTTGTCTCAAGACCTTAAACAGTGTGTGTAAATTTACAGTCAATCGGATATTAACTTTGGCCTCTAGAGCATCCACAGGATTTTTTGATGAGATCAAGGGCCATAACTCTGGCACTAATTATCGGAAATTGATGCAAATCAATAGGCTTCTTCGTCTTATGACCTTAAACACTGTGTATAAATTTAAAGTCAATCGGATATTAACTTTGACTTTTAGAGCGTCCACAAGATTTTTGAAGTGATCAAGGGAGATAACTTTGGCACTAATTATCGGAAATAGCTGAAAATCAATAGGCTTCTTCGTCTTATGACCTTAAACACTGTGTATAAATTTAAAGTCAATCGAATATTAACTTTGGCTTTTAGAGCGTCCACAAGATTTTTTGAAGTGATCAAGGGCCATAACTCTGGCACTAATTATCGGAAATTGCTGAAAATCAATAAGCTTCTTCATCTTATGACCGTAAACACTGTGTATAAATTTAAAGTCAATCGGATATTAACTTTGGCTTTTAGGGAGTTCACAAGATTTTTTGAAGTGATCAAGGGCCATAACTCTGGCACTAATTATCGGAAATCGCTGAAAATCAATAGGCTTCTTCGTCTTATGACCTTAAACACTGTGTATAAATCTAAAGTCAATCGGATATTAACTTTGGCTTTTAGAGCGTCCACAAGATTTTTTGAAGTGATCAAGGGCCATAACTCTGGCACTTATTATCGGAAATCGCTGAAAATCAATAGGCTTCTTCGTCTTATGACCTTAAACACTGTGTATAAATTTAAAGCCAATCGGTTATTAACTTTGGCCTCTAGAGCGTCCACAAGATTTTTTGAAGTCGTCAAGGGCCATAACTCTGGTAGTTATTATCGGAAATCGCTGAAAAACAATAGGCTTCTTCGTCTCATGACCTTAAACACTGTGTATAAATCGGATATTAACTTTAGCCTCTAGAGCGTCCACAAGCAATTGTGGACGCCGGACGGACGGACGGACGGACGGACGGACGGACGGACGGACGGACGGACCGACCGACCGACCGACCGACCGACCGACCGACCGACCGACCGACCGACCGACCGACCGACGGACGGACGGACGGACGGACGGACGGACGGACGGGGGCGACGACAATATACGACCACATTTCAATGTGGGCGTATAAAAATGATGTATCACTACGCTGTAATGTAATCAGATTCAGTAAAATTGAAATCTATACCAAAGAATTATATTTATTTATTTGTGCATGTAAGAAAGGATTGGGTGATAAATAAAATCTCCAACTGGTAGGAGATTCTCTATTTACAGTGACTGACTGATTATGACAGATTGACAGACATATTGCTTCTTCAAATTACAAAATGGTACATTTCCACAGGTACATGGGGACAGGAACGGCCTTATTAGACTATGGCACACCTGACAACCACAGGTACATGGGGACAGGAACTACCTTATTAGACTATGGCACACCTGACAACTATGTGATTTTTCAAATTTTTAGAGTTTCTGTTTTTTTCTGAACATTTTTTAAATTTTTAATCTTAATTTATCCATATTTGATGCTAAATGATATAATATTTACTATCAAACATGTAATTCATATTTTAAAAGAGAAAGGTAAGACACTTTTCTGGTGACGTTTCTTTTCCGTGAGCTACCTCTGTCGCTATTTACTTCAAAATAGTGAATAAAATTGGGTTACAATACAAATTAACTACCCAGTTCCTTTCCATGTATATTTCTTTCGATAAAAACACACGTTTCAGATTTTTTTTAAAATGTAAAGTCAATTTATTTGCCATAAATCACTCGAGATTTTTTACATTTTATCGACATTTGAGTAGAAATGACGGAAGTGGTAATAAGGGAGACAACTCTGTCATCTGATCTGACCCGAATGACTCATTTTCATTAGGTTATTTTAATTTTAATTTGATTTTGATGAAACCTGAAATGCTTGTTTATACAAGCATTTCAGGTTTCATCAAAATCAAATTAAAATTGTCACCTCTACAGGGTCCACAACTTTGACATACCATATTTTTACACTGTTCTCGTACAAACGGCGGCCATTTTTTCTGGCAAGTATGGTCCAATTTTCTCGAAATTTGAAATCAACCTTCCGTAGGGTGTAACGGTGGTAGAGTCAAACGTTTTTTTAAATCGGATAATAATTGTGACCTCCAGAGGGACCATATTTTTACACTGTTCGCGTACAAACGGCGGCCATTTTTTCTGGCAATTATGGTCCAATTTTCTCGAAATTCGAACTCAACCTTCCGTAGGGTGTAACGGTTTTTCAAATCGGATAATAATTGTGACCTCCAGAGGGACCATAGGCGATTTTTCGGACAATCAGGGGCCATAATTCAAGAAGTTACGATCCGATATGCGCAAATAACGAAAGGAACCAAGATCTTTGGGTTATAACCATGCATTTCAAGTTTCATCAAAATCAAATTAAAATTGTGACCTCTACAGGGTCCACAACCATGATATACAATTTTTTAACAGTATTCGCGTACAAACGGCGGCCATTTTGTATGGCAATTTTGGTCCGATTTTCCAGAAATTCGAACTCAACCTTCCTTACAGTGTAACGGTAATATAATCAACTGTTTTATTAAATCGGATAATAATTGTGACCACCAGAGGGACCACAAGCTAAAATAAGGCGATTTTGCGTATAATCAGGGGCCATAATTCAGGAAGTTACATTCCGATATGCGCAAATATCAAAAGGAACCAAGATCTTTGGGTTATAACCATCTATTTCAAGTTTCATCAAAATCGAATAAAAAATGTGACTTCTACAGGGTCTACAACCTTGATATACCATTTTTTAACAGTATTCGCGTACAAACGGCGGCCATTTTGTATGGCAATTTTCGTCCGATTTTCCCAAAATTCGAACTCAACCTTCCTTAGAGTGTAACGGTGATATTATGAAACGTTTTTTTAAATCGGATAATAATTGTGACCTCCAGAGGGTCCACAAGCTAAAAAGGGTGATTTTTCGGACAATCAGGGGCCATAATTCAGGAAATTACATTCCGATAGGCGCAAATATCGAAAGGAACCAAGATCTTTGGGTTATAAACATGCATGTCAAGTTTCATCAAAATCGGTTCAAAATTGTGACCTCTATAGGGTCCACAAGCTAAAAACGTGATTTTTCGTACAATCAGGGGCCATAATCCATGAAGTTTTGATCCGATACATGCCAATATTGAAAGCAGCCGAGATCTTTTGGGGATAAACCTATATTTCAAGTTTCGTCAAAATCGGATAAGAATTGTGACCTGTAGAGAGTCCACAAACAATTGTGGACGTCCGGACGGACAGGGGCGACGACATAATACGTCCACATGATAAAAATCACATAGTTGTCAGGTGTGCCATAAGTCTAATAAGGTAGTTCCTGTCCCCATGTACCTGTGTATATTTCATGACAATTGTAAGATACACATATCCTATATTATTAATTTATGCTCTCTTACCTTTCCCTTAAAGTGGTTTTTATACTCAGATTACCAATAAAATCTGGTATCAATAAAATATCTTCAATTAACAACAAACTGTAACATAGGAGAAGAAATACATGTATTATACAACTACATTATTAAACATAGATGTGGGTTTGTCCGTACCCTTAAATATATTCAACAGCAAAGTTGTCTGGGTCAGTTCTAAAATCATTGTAAAATAATACCTGACAGAGCCAATTCTAAAATAAATCAGTCAAATCTTTTTTTCATACTGCATTCAGAAGAATTTTGTAAATTTGAATATTTCAAGGGCCAAATGGCAATTTCACCAAATTCCTAAAGAATCCACTGAGAAATTTTTCCTGTATCACCTTCACAAGCCTTAACAATATGATTGAAAAAAAGATAAAGACGTAAAAAAGCAATTGAAATTTATGATCCTGAAATATTGAACAACCTCAATTCAACAAGTCTTAAAAATTTCATGGAGAACTCTATCCTTCATGACATTCACTAGATATTATAAATGTAAGATGGAGTAGTCCATGCTTAACAAAATTATGAGAATACAGTGGAGATTTATCAATTTCAAGTCTGTCATAATATATAAAACAAAATAGGAGTTTAATTAGGTTTCGTCTGAAAGACTATTGTTTTTAAAAAGATTATTATTATTATTATTTTTTTCCGCGGGAGCCTATTTCTCCATGATCGGAAACAGATATCGATCTGAAACCAAATTTTCTATCGCAAAACCATGTGGTGGCTACTGGATTAACTATTTTTCAAACTTCTGCGCATACCGGAAGTGGCCGAACTTTGTAGGTTGTCCGAAAATTGAAAATCGGCCATAGTTTCGCCAATTCTTTACTCATTTTAAAACAAATAACATTTTCGGAAACCGTGAATCTTTTCTAAGACAATGGCTATTTCACATTTTTCAATTTCGAACATTCGTCTATTACTTCTGTCATTCGAAAATTGAAAAAAACGTTATTTACGAAAAAAAAAAAAAATTTCAAATTTGACCTACATTTTTGGATTCCTGAAGTGTATGTGATTCCAGTAATATAAGTTTCATTCAGAGTTATCGCCCTTTATTTTTCGATTTTTTTCGAATTTTCTACCCATTTTCAAACCCTTATATTTTTTGGAAAGGATAAATCGATATTTCTGAAACCTCTGGAACATAAAGCCATATAGTCAGACAGTAGGATAAAGTAATTTCAACAACGATCCGTAAACCGGAAGTAGTCGAAATTATTTCTGATGTTTGGAAAAAAATGCAAAAAATGGGTGCTCTGGGGAAAAACGTGATTATTTCGTCTGATATCAACGGATGAAAGAGATTAGGGTATCGTTGCGTTGCACGGGAATTGAAGTATCGTATGGTACCCATTTTATAAAAATACGATGACCCGGAAGTAAAATATCGCACGCTGAAAATCAAGTATTTTGTGATTTGGAGCGTTTTTAGACGCCTTTATCTCGAAAAATGCCTCAGCGATTTATCTTAAACTTTCTCTATCGAGGGTCCCTTCGGAGGTCTTTAGCATGAAGCCATCCATTAAAACCTTCAAATAATTGGAATAGGACCAAAAACGGACTGAAAATCGAAAAAAGTCAAAAAATCGTGAAATTTTGGAAAATGCGCTATTATTTTTCTATTTTAAGAGATTTTCAAAAAAAAGATATATATTTAAAAAGCTGACCTAATTACGATTCTAATGATGTATAATATGTATGCAGTTATTGAAATTTAATTTTCAATATTTTGATATTTTTACTTTTTTGACACTTTTGAACATAGGATTTCTCAGAAGTATTTTATTTGATCGTATAGTGTAGTATATCATTCGAGAGCCCTGTTTCCATGCAAACTCCAAAACTGAATGTGAAAACTACTCGACAATAATTCGAAAACCGGAAGTAGTTCAAAAAACGAAGAAAAATGTTAAAAAGTTAAACAAAAATTGGAGGTTTTGCCAAAAGTTCGAATTCTCCGTCACATATTAGCGGACCAAAACAATTAAAGTGTCGTTGGATAGTTCCATTAATAGACGATCGCATAACATCTAAATAACACCAATTCGATTCTTAGGAAATAAATTATGGTACGCCGAAAACTAAGTATTTTCCGTTTTGGAGCATTCTGAGACGCCTTTTTCTCGAAAACGACGCCTACGATTTTTCTAAAATATTTTTTACTAAGACTCCCATCGATGGTCTAAAGTGTGCATCCAAAATTAAAAGCATTCAAATATTATAGGTGGTCCGATAATGGCCTCAATCTGTGAAAAAAGTTGAAAAATCATTAAATTACTGAAAATGCTATTTATTTATCTTTGTTTTCGAAAATTACTCAATGAATGTTTTTGACATTTCTGGTACAGGAAGTTAAGTATCAAATCAACTTGTTAAAGCTATTCCGACAATGATCGAAAAACCGGAAGTAGTCGAAAACATCTCCGATATTTTAAATTTGTTTTACATTTTTACAGAAAACTTTTTTATTTAGGTATATCTTTTGATGGTAGTGTACATATAGTTAAAGTATCACCCTACTTAAGCAGAAGTTAGAAAGAATTTTGTCTCAGTAATTTTCTTTAGTCGATTAATTATTTATTGTCCGATTTGTATAAAACAAAGTGCATATGGTCAGTGGTCTCAATTGTAATCTTTTTTGTTACCGTGAAATATTTCTGAAGGCAACAGAAGTGGCGTAATATTAACAAAAACTACAATTTTAACAGTTCAGTACCACTTTTTGAAAGTAAATATTATTTTTTTCGAAATCTGATATAGCAAAAAGGATGCGCACTGTAAAGGGGCACAAATCGTTAGCGCCGATTTTTTAATTTCAATTTCATTTTCGTGCAATTTCGAATAAATGTAAAAAAAAAAAGTGTAAAAATCAGTTATTTACAACCCATTCAACGTCTTCATATTTTGAACTATTTATTCGTAACTTTCATAAACTCGTAGTAATAATCCAGACGAGGAGAATGTGTGCAAAAAATAGGTCGTAATATGAGCAATTGCCGAGAAATATGCAATTTTGCATGCATCACTTTTCACTTTATTTTGCGCATAAAAGAGTAAATTATTATCCGATTTTCAATATTTTTTTTTTCATTCGATTCCTAATGCCAATTTGGAATAGGTTAAGCCAATATTACAGTTTCACTGTGACCGGAAATGACGTCATTTTGGCCAAAACTGTATTCTTAACCTAAAAAACAAATATTTTATTCAAATGAGTCTTTTTTATAATATTTTTAAAATTATGATATTTGAATCCCATTAACGAATAGCATGAACCCATACAATCATACAGATACCACAAAAAAGGTTTCTAACTTGTACGGTTGCCGAGAAATAGACGATTCTCTACATGTAACTTTTCAAGCTTTTTGGTCTATAAAAGTGTCAATTATTATTCAATAATTATTCAATTTTCACCGTGTGATGCCTTATGCCATTTATGATTGCAATGATCTGATTTAACATTTCCTTTATCACCGGAAGTAATTTCATATTTGCAAAAACCGTATTTTTAGACTTCAAAACAAATATTTTTTTGAAGTGAGTCATATTTAATATTCGTTTAACGTTATAACGTTTGATTCTAATGGCCATTTAGATTGGATCAATATAATCACACTGATATCAAAAAATTGCTTCTAGCATATTCCCTTGTCGAGAAATAACCAATTTTCTAAGGATCACTTTTTAAGTTTTTTACCTTTTTAATTTCAGTTAATGGGTTCTAAGTTTATTATTTATTGCCTGATATGTATAAAACAATTCTCAATTGCGAATTCTCAACTGATTTGTTACCGATAATGATTTCTTTTGGCACCGGAAGTGAAGTAATTTTACCAGATTTTACAATTTTGACCGGTGTATTTGCAAGCAAATATTACTTTTACAAATCTGATAGAGGGTGTCACTGAATCATAACAAATACAGTATCGTTTGGTAGCTCGATAGATCGGCTATTGTATGACGCACTTCCTGTCTGATTCCTGAAAGCCGATTCAGCACTGCAGGTCTGCAGGTCTAGTTCATATTATGTTTGTATGTCTGTTCATTGGGGGCTATTCCTTTATCTACTACTCTCTAAAGTTGCATCAGTTTTGGATCCACCAGCTACACAGATCTTTTCACATGAACAGTCTTTGCTGCCTTTCAAGGGAGTGTTGCCAACCCATACACAAATAAAATACAAATAAACATTTGAAACCTCAATAAATTTGAGAATTGCCTTACCCCCAATCTAGATCCTCTTCTAAAAGCATATTTAATATAGGTGTAACAATATTATATAGATGGCTGTTTAATGTAAGATCTGTTTTATCTTCTATACCTATTAGACATGTATGTATTAACATACTACAATAATTACATAATAACACATCTCTTGTACTAATACATTTACTGAAAACAAAATACAAAAAATAATTATAATGACAAAAACTTGATTTTTTTAATTTAACACAAATTTTGAAAATTTGATATTTTGTTTTGTGTGAGTGCTGATATAACTAGGTCAAATTGCATAAACTATTAGTAATTACACCTATACTATATTCATATTAAATTCAAACTATGTATAGAGAGATAAATATATTCAGGTTCAAATAGCTTATCTTAAACCTTTTCTAGTTCAATCAAATTTGCAAGTGCATGTGAATCATCTTGGTCAGATTTAATGTTTTTGTCAGTCTTTGTTAGTAGATTTATTAAAAAATTCTAAAAATTTCATTATTTCTAGAAAACAAAAATTGTTGATTTAATTTCTGATTTCCCTTCTGTAATGGGGTATCTTGAACTAGTATCAAGATAAATCCACGCTTTCAGATGTAAATCTAACAAATAATCCCTTAAGTCGAATTGGGAGCCACAGTGGCGCAGTGAGTAGGACGTTGGCTCGCTAATCTGTAGGTACCGTATTCAATCCCTTAGATTACCACGAAAGTTCACTGGGATTTTCTGGCATGGTTCCCTAATGTCAGTGGTGTAATATGGAGGGCTCAACATATAAAAAACTGAGGTACTGTGTACATACTGGCATGCATGTAATTTAACCCTTGACAGCTGGATGGAATTCAAAATAAGGGTAGGTCATAGTGTCGCTGTCAAGGCAAAATTTCCATCATAGCACACTGCATGACCATCTTAATTAGACCTGTATGAGCAGAACAGTAGGACATTAAACTTCATTTCATGTCATTTCTTAATTCGAATTAAGTTTACCAGATGTACTTAAAAAGAAGATGTACAGTACATGAAGTACGATGCTTCTAAATTTAAATACCTTAAAATGGGAAGAAAACCACTGTAGACTTCAACTTGATTAGCTGGATTACCAACACAAAGATTACCCAAAAATTGTACAGCACATCGTAGAGTCATTAGAATATTGGGTAATCTGTATATTTCACTAAGTTTGTCAAGAACTTTCCTGGTAACATTCAAGTTTTCAGGAAACACTAACACCAAACTCTGATTTTCTTGACAACCCGCGCAGGCATTTCTCAAAATTCTGAAACATTCTGTTAAATTCTGTAGCAAAATGGAATTGTCTGGTTGTAAATTAGTTTTGTCTTCAACATATGCTATCTCAACTTGACTCCATATCTGTGGTAGAACTATGTTTAATGTGTTGAAGACATCCCGACCACTATCAAATCTGCAAAGTAATAGAAATGGAATCAACTTTAACAGTTTGTCAAAATTTTACCCAGGTCACACCCACGTTTTTTTCTTTGGTCATATCAATGCTATCCAGTGGACAGTGCAACACAACGGGAGCAGGTTGTTTCATCCCATGACCGTTTCACCCCGGGTTGTTTTATTCCAAAATTACAGGTGTCATTTTATCCCACTTATATCGGGTCGTTTCATCCCACACATCAAAAAACAAGTATTACTTACATATCTTTAATATTTTATCCATACATTAATAACGATAATAATATGCAGTGCTTCACATTTGACACAGGCAATTTGACAATCGCTCTCGTCACATTTTACATATTTGTCAAAAAACGAACCCCACTAAATCCCATTGCAACAGTTTATAAAAGCATTTGGGAAATACACGGATGAAAGCCTCTGAGATATTTGGTTTCTGAACATACATCTTAACATTTTTTATCCTAGTGCAAAACGTCGCCAGAGCAAATCCGAAAAGTCTTCAAGTAAATCTGAACTGTCGTAAAACTGAATCTAAAAGGTTGCAGAAAGGAATTGTTGTGCCACTGCTATGATTACATGACATATAATACTAGTATACAGACTGTAGACTATTGTCTGTCCCATGGTAAATAATAAACGGATTTCTACGATTATGAACAAACTACTCTACTTAAGTTATTATAAACTTACCTATGTGTTTAAAACCACCTCCGGTTAAATAAAATTCATTGCACAATTAAACATCCCAACGGAAAAAAGAGGTTCTCTCTTGAAAATTCAATGTTTTTGCTTGTATTTTCGTCTGTGTTCATCACAACATTACACACGTGACGTTATGGGCTAAACCATCGTTATTATGCTGAAGGGGGTAATCTATGATAACCACGTGTGTTGTAATCAAAACAGAACACTGCCTTTTCGGTCGTTTGAGTTTGGGCAAGAAAATAGCAACTGGAGACAATGACATTAATTTTAAACCGTTTGATTGTCAGTCTGCTAAATGTTATTTACGGATTATACGAATACTCGTAAATAAATGTATAATATTGCTTTTCACCCCGTAATTTCACCCGTGTATATTATATATATTTTTATAAAACACATTACAGCCCAGTCAATCATAATTTTAATTGATCATATTTCGTATGAAAAAGACCGCCGCTTCTCAATAATTTCCATATTTTATTCACGTTCGGACTGTTCATATCATTAATGTTCCTGATTAAATTACTTGTTTTTGTTCATTCGACAGATACTGAAATCGAAACATTCTTGATAAGAACAGTTCGGGATGTCTAAACATCGTTTATCGTCTTTATAAAAAATGTATTTAAAACAAAAAAATCACACGTCAGATTTTGTGTATTATTTGGTTTTGTGTGTTAATTATGCAGACCGTGGGGAAAATTCGTGCAAGTTTCGCGGCACTAAATTTAACCATCTGTGTAGCATATAATATGACATGGTACCTTTTTACGGCAATATAATTCAAAGCGTTGATTAGCTGGGACATGATCGCGATCTACGAAATGCCATCGGAAAATTCCATTCTCCGTGGATTTCAAAATCTTATGGGTAAACAGCCTTGTGAATTTCACGATTATAAAATTCTGAACACACCAGAAATACTATTTAAAGAGAAATAGAAAGATATGGAACTATCTACCGATAATTAAACCGATGCGCGGTATGATTTGGTGATAATAATTATTGGTATTTATCTATAAAAAAAAACGTTATATACCTATTCAATGATTCAATGGCCTCGACTATTAATTTTGCCGAGGCAAATGTAAAATACATCGGAATTTAGGCCTACCTCGTCCACAGCAGATTGCCGGGGTTAATTGGCAGGACTGCTTAAGTTCATCATCAGGAAATATTAAAAATATTCATCGGTGATATTCAAGGCCAGTAAAACAAATGTAATTCAAAAGAAAAAAATTCCGCCAGACCTCTCTAACCAAATAATTAATACAAGGCGGAAACAAAATATCGGACTATGGGCGTATTTATGTTTGTAAACGCTCAAACTCATTACTGGGTCTCAGAGCAAAAGTTTATTCATACATGTCGCGTTCGATTATTTGCTCCGTGCTTACTCGGACAGGATCCTCGAGTACGTTTCGACATGCGCAGTGGGAATGGGTAATCAAACGGCGCGGCACTTTCTTCGGATATCAAAATGGAAGATGAACGTCACCAAACAATTAATTATGCTCGATGTTCTGATAAATAACAACGAGCAGACAATAATCCATCAACAAACTTTAGACTTTTTCATTAGTATCTCATTGGAACTATTTAATCCAGAGAAGCGAAATAAAGCCTATATTATGCAGAACATACTTTAAAACACATTTTCGTTCAACCAACGTAACCTTTGGTTAGCTTTGTTAACCAGCTCCATAGCTTACAAGAATAAACACAACACTACTGAGACAAGTGTCAACAATAATTCTTCCGTCGCCTAAACTTTTAGCGGCAAATATAACTTCGATCAAATAATTTATTTGCTTCCATGCTGAATAATAGGATACTTCCAGTAGTAACCCGAACGCATTCGCGGTGGCTAGAGTAAGCGCGGGGCCAGTAATCGAACGCATCAACACAAAATATGAACTGTCGTAAAATAGCCTTGCTTTGACCCCCTCATACGAAATGATCTATTCCGATAAGTGACGTAATAAGCTTCCATTTTTTATTTCTCGGTGTCAAAGTTTGTGATAAGTTCAATTTTACAAGAGAGAACTTTTTTATTCGTTGGTATATTAAGCTGTATAATGGATTTTATTTAACCGGAGGTAATTTTAAACACATAGGTAAGTTTATAATAACTTAAGTAGAGTAGTTTGTTCATAAACGTAGAAATCCGTTTATTATTTACCATGGGACAGACAATAGTAATACTTTAGTACTTATACTATACTTATTTAACTTCTTCGCAATCATATCGTCGGCAGCATGTATACTTATAATTGGAATTTTATTATCATCTCTAATCAACCATTAGGTACCTAAATTGGTCATTCTTTAATTCGTTTGTCAGCAGGAGGAGGTCATTGTTAACTTCATACCAACTGCTTTGTCGTGTTTTAACACCGATTCTTTCGAAGATATCATTCAACGCCATGCTCACAAAATTGTAAACATCCGGCATAATAACATATCCGTACTTGTGATTCATTTCCAATTTCATTGGATTGGTGCAATTTTGACCTTGACCTTCATAAATGCAAGCATGGCTTCCATCACTACGTTAAAGGTGGTTTTCAGAGAATTATTTTGCATGGCGTATGTTATTGAAACGAGAGATAGACTTTTTTTAAAAAAAAAAAAAATTAAATCAGTATATATATATATATGTATACAATATTAATATCTGAAGATGACCATAGAAGGCAGATAATTAGCCTATATGATTAAATGTATGTCAGAATGAAGTTAACTAAAGACTAAAACTAAAGTCTAAAGTACTAATTAAGTACCGGTAGTGGAGAATTTTTTTTTTACCTGCCAGGACGTTTTTCTTATTTATTTTTATGCATTTCTATGGTAATAAAAGTAAAAGAAGTATTGTATTAGCCAAGAAAGTTCATCAGAATTTTCTGTCTTGGTTTCCCTATGCCAGTGGTGCAGGATGGAGGACCTGACAAGGACAACTGTCTTAGTGTCTATTCAATCTAGTTCAGTAGTTGTTCGGATGAGGTACAAAACCGAGTTCCCATGTACTGCAGAATGTTCTCGTTGTTGGGCTTTGCTCCTGTTAGCTCACTGTTATTTTAGCGTTCTCTGAGATTCTGTCCGGATTATTGCCCATATTGTTTAAATTGTTTGATGTTATAACACCTTACTTCAACTGGCAGACTATTACCATTGAAGAGACAACCAAGATTGGTTGCATTATTTCTGTTATGTCTTTTTTTGTAAATCATTTTTAGTGTGCCTGTACCATAACAACAGGCCCGGGACAGTACAGGGCAGTGGACTCTTACGGCAAAGGCATTTTATAGCTGGAGGTGGCAGCGCGAAAAAACTAAAAAAAAGTTGAAAAATTAAAACGGGAGACAAATTCTAAAAGTGATGAGAAAATTGAAAATGTGCCCTATTAAGGAGGGCCCCTAAGGCAGACAAAAGGTCCCCATTTCTGACAAAAGGGTCCATCTGGCCAAGGGAAAGGGCCCTCGAGACCGAGTCAATAGTTTTCTATACATTGTTACAGTTGAATCCTCTACTGAATGAGAATGCACTGAATGCAGTCATTGCATTGGCATGAAAATCATCAATTTTTCGATAAAAACAACACAATATAGGCCCAATTAAAAGCACTGTTGTAATGATGATGAAAAGATATGTTACTCCAATTGATTCGCTGTACCATATTATGGCTGTTCTAAAAAAAAAATCACAGCAATTAAAATACTCTAAAAGCTACCTTTGGGTGTCTGTGACAGTGGCAGGGTTTTGTTCCCTTGGTCGAAAATCATCTTTCATTGACACAGATAATAATAAGCTGCAGTATAAAATTGCCTATTGTATTGTTTAATGTTATTGTAGGGTTTGGTTGGTTTAGTGACAGGTGGAGCATCAGGTCTAGGTAGAGCAACAGCTGAACGATTGGTAAGACAAGGTGGAAAGGTTGTTCTCTGTGATCTACCTACGTCAAGTGGTGAAGCAGTAGCCAAGGAACTTGGTCCTGATTGTGTTTTTGCACCCACAGATGTAAGTTGTAAGACAATACAGTACATAAGCTCAAATTTTCATTTGGACATATATTGCTGTCACCCTGTCCGCCCAGACATTCTTTCATCCATCTGTCCACAGTATGTTTGTGGAAACTGTACAGGTCACAATTTTTATCTGATTCTAACAATACAGGTTTAATTTCCAAGGATCTGTGTTCCTTTCAATATTGACATCATGAATTATGGCCTCTGACTGTACAAAAAATTATGTATTTAATTTGTAAACACTCTAGAGTTCACAATTTTTATTCAATTTTGATGAAACATGAAATATGTTTACAATCCAAAGATCTGTTCCTGGGCTCCATTTCTCGAAGTCTTAACTAAAGATAAAATCTATTTAATATTATCAAATCAATTTACTAAAATTTTGATTTTATCTTTGTTAAAATTTTGTGAAACAGGCCCCTGGATTATACTATTATAGCCACTGATTGTACAAAAAATCACATTTTAGATTGTGGTCCCCTCCAAAGGTCACAATTATTATTTAATGTAAAAAAAAACATTTGAATAAATCACTGTTACACCCTGATGAATTTTGTAAAAGTCGTACAGAAAATGCCAGACAAAATGGACCCTGTCTGTACCCAAATAGTGTTAAAGTAAGTAATATCAAGGTAATATTGGATTTTGATGAAACTTAAAACATGTTCATATCCCAACGATCTCGGTTCCTTTCATTATTCGTGCAAATTGGATCGTAACTTTCTGGATTTATTATGACCCATGATTTTACGAAAAGATTGCAATTTTAGCTTGTGGACCATCAGGAGTCACAATTTTTCACACTATTATCTTTGGTGCAAGCCACGCCCAATTTATTGCGTGCGTCTTGTGTTTCGCTTATACCCGCTTTTTCTTAGTGTATCTGTCTGTGTGTGGCTACCGGCCACAATTCTTAATGAATCGTCTTGATACTTGGAATATGTATTCCTTATAGCATAAGGATGGCAACTATTGATTTTGGTGCATGTTCCCACCCTCAGGGGTAGAGCCATGGCCAATTTTTGTGTTTATCGTATACAGGCCGCAAATTTTAATGGATCAGCTTGGAATTTGACATATATATTCCTTATGTAAGGGTGCCAAATATTGATTTTAGTGCATGCCCCTCCCCCCTCCCCCCCATTTCAATTATTAACAGATTTGGATCTAATTTCAAATGATCTAGCATAGCGCAGTACATGTACCTATTTTTATTCATTCATGTGACTTCAGGTCCATGTGTAGAAATCACTGGAGCTTTTTCGAATCAGTTGCTTAATCCCCAGTCATTGAAAACGTTAGTATTTCCGGTATAATTAATTATGATTTTTGATCAATATTCAAATGACTAGAAACCAGTGACGATGTGCTGCAGTTTTTAGGTACATTCTAGGACAAAGTTGGAAAAGAGCATACTGCATAACTAATTGGGTTTTCTTTGGTTCACGGCCTGAGTCCCCAATGTACAAGCCTATTAACAGTCAATAAAATCATAGGCCTGATGTCTGTCGTAAGAGAGGTCATGCTTATCTTCCTACCATTTCTTATTTCAAAAGTTCACTGTTTTCTAGACCTGTACGCATATATAGTCGTGGGATAACATTTGTTTACACTGTTTACATTTGTATTCAGCATCTAAATGACATGACTTAACTCATAATAAGAGTGACTTCTAAATATAATCTCAGAATTTGTTACTTCTTCTATCCACTATAATGTTATGCAGGTCAAGCAAACATCAAAATACATACTTGTTTATTAGAGAGAAGAAACCAAAGAATTTCATTATGTGACCACTTATAAGGAAATGTTACGAAGAAGGAACGGCTCATAGGTCAGATTCTAATGTACTTTGAACATAGTCTACTTTCCTTCTCATCATATTGGTTGGTATTGTTTAACCCATAGGTAACATCAGAAAAAGATGTGCAGAACGCATTATCTCTGGCAAAAGATAAATTTGGAAGATTAGATACAGCTGTAAATTGTGCTGGTATTGGTGTTGCGTTTAAAGTTTACAATTTCAATAAAAAACTACCCCATGCTTTAGATAGTTTCCAAAGTGTTCTAACAGTAAGTATGTTTACATGTTTATTATGTGGAAATACAAATAAATGTTGGTTAGCATTTTATTATGCTAACATCACTGTCTCAAAATGTAATTTTCTCAATCTTGTTTGTAAATGTAGAGTGACCATCAAGATAAACAAAATGAGAATAACATATAGCTTTCTTTACTGTACAATTAGATCGATGAAACATAAGCACTGAAAAGTTGTGAAAACATTATCTTTAAAGTTACATTCCCTGGTAAAAATTTGGTGATTTGATGATATTTTTGGACTGTAAACATATTGAAACTAATTGATTTATCATAATTTTGCTTCAAATCCTTCTCAAAACATTGTAATTGCCAAGTACACCCTGCTATAAAAATCGATCAAAAGGGAAGTAACTCTCATCGTGTTCCAACAAAGAATACCCCAAACATGGATATCTCAGTCCTTTCTTGCACACTTTGCAAATATGTCATTGGGAAAAATACGTAGTAGAATAATCAGTGTCATTTAAGAATTTCATAACAGAACTTTCCCTGACATCTTTTTGTATGTATGTCAATTCTTTTTTTATTAAATCTTTTACAAGCTTTGTCATAATCGATCAAACAAGCCGCCATATTATATTGTTTGTAAACAATGTAGTTCTATGACGTTAAAAAATGACGCTAAAGTGTTAATGTAAGACTGGTTTGTAAACATTTTTTTGATTGGTTCGTACACTCTAACTACAATCAGATAGTTTGAAATTGTGGAAACCCTATGGATTAACCCAAGGTATAGTGGAGTAGAACGGAATGAGTACACTGGGTAACCGAGGATGGGTTGTCATTTATTTCTCAGTTCATGAATATTTGAATTCTAGAATAATATTAAAGGTGGTTAAGTTGTTGCAAACAGTTACCATACAAAGATTCTGATTTGGCATTTTACTAGGATCTACATTCGGCAACAACCAGAGTATTTTGATAGATGTTGTATGAGTTTGAGTGAATGATAATATTTTATAGGTAAATACTGTAGGAACATTTAATGTGATACGTTTAGCTGTTGGATTGATTGGAGAGAATGAACCTAATGCAGATGGACAGAGAGGTGTGGTTATTAATACAGCTAGTGTAGCTGCTTATGATGGACAGATGGGTCAAGTTGCATATTCGGCCAGTAAAGGAGCCATTGTTGGTATGACCTTACCATTAGCTCGAGATTTAGCTTCACAAGGAATTAGAGTTGTTACAGTTGCTCCAGGTAACATTATTATTATTAAACCGTATCCATCTGGAAATATTCTGTTGCCACATGCACCCATCAATAAGTTCACAATTTCAAACTGAATCACATTAGAAACCCCGTTTTCAAAATTATGAATTTGCAAATTGTGGAGTTAACTCTCTTTTAACACTTTTGTTTTGAACATTTTGTAAATAGTAAAAGAGAATATGATAAGGAAAAAGAATTAATAAGCCATTATTGGATTTTTTTAAGGGAAAAAAGCTAATAAATCTGAAAATTGATTAGTAATAATTCTTGATTGAATAGCAATTGTATAACTTTTCACTGTGTTGCAGTGAATGATCTATAAAAGCTATATTATCTAACAGATACAACTACAGAGTTGTTATTTATTTTTATGCTTTGCAAATGTGATTCTGAAATTGTGTATTGGACTTTTCACTTTAGAGCAGCCCCGGTAATTCAGATACAAAATGTCCTGCTCAAGTTTCTTATGTCATTAACTCTACTTCCACATTTAATACAAACGCGGAATTTTATTCTGCTTACTATGCCTGGCTAACAAGATCATAATCAAACCATAATCAAACTTTTCCATTCTTTTATCGTCAAAATTTAGTAGACAGCGCTTATCTTTAATTAACTGCTTGAATCCAGTGTGTTAAAGGACAATATTGGTGCCAGTCATTATCACATATGTGGTAGAACTGATTAAACACTTTCCAAATATAATATTAACACAGAGATCATCGCTACCATAGAGGAGTAATAAAGGATTCATGAATCGGAAGTGACGAACGCCAAAGGAAAACACGAGTTATCTCTCTATGTGAATGACTGAAGTGAAGAGTGATGACAGATAAACGGCCGAATTTCTGCTCACTAATAATTCCCTCAAAGACAAAAAGTTATTATATGGGACCGCAAGAGGTTATCTGACGATACAATAAAGTAATTAAGTGTCATAAGATAAGAGAACACGTGAAAAATAGAAATACTCCGTACAGCCCCTTGTTTTTAATTCATTCTATAGGGGAGACCGGGGCACATTGAACCGCTTTGTTCACATACATGTTTGTACTCATTTCATATCAAATGTTTTTATTAGAAGATCTCTTTATTTCATGATCAAAAGTAAAAATAAAGAAGCAATATGCCCTCTTATATGGATCAAACCCCGGTTTATCTGGATTGTATAGAATAGACATACATGAACTTAAGTACAAGAATTTCGTAGGCTAAGAAGTTAACATGTATGGGAAATTTTTCTCTTTTAAGCGCTTTTTTGAAAAATCCACTGCCTAAGAAAATAATTGACAGCATGTGGCTTATTGATGGAGAAATGGGTCTAAGAAGTTATCTCACATCTGTATAGTGTTGGGTTGTATAGTATTATTTATAAAGGATATATCCATGGTGGTTCAATGTGTCCCAGTCTCCCCTACCTTATAAAAACATGGTAATGCACGGACTTTTAATCTGTTTTTCTTTCCTGTTCTCTTATCTAGTGGCAGTCAATTCTTTTCATGAATTGTAAGATATTCCCTCACAGCGTCACACAGCAACTTTAGGTCTTCAAGGGAATTATTAGTGAGCAGATATTCGCCCATGTATCTGTTATCATTAGTCACTGCAGTTAGTTATATAGAGGAATAACTCGTATTTTCCTTTGGCGTTCGTCACTTCCGATTCGTGAATACTTTATTACTCCTCTATGGTAGCGATGATATCTGTGATAATATTATATTTGGAAAGTGTTTAATCAGTTCTATCACATGTGATAATGACTGGCACCAATATTGTCCTTTAAGATCATCCAGTAAGAATGATCCCTATTAATATCATACAAAAAAAGTAGCACCCTCTTCATTCATCTGGATGTTCTGGAACAGTAATTCACATTTGTCAAACATTGTTTTCACGCTTGGTCTTAATAAGAAACTTGATTCGCAAGTTCCCATAAATAACTTTTTTTTTGCTAATCAAATAAATATTTGATTCACACATTTTTGGTTAGCAAACTATGATACGATACTGCTCTTCATATTCCCTATACAGCATACTTTTCTTTAGGTCTTTTGATCCCTGTCTAATTTCAGAATTTACGTCTCATTAAGACACTGTTCCATTTTTTTCAGGATTATTCAAAACACCTCTATTAGCTAGCTTACCAGAAAAAATTATCAAACATCTTTCTCTCAGCATACCATTTCCGTCTCGACTAGGCCATCCTGACGAGTATGCCCATATGGTACAATCTATTATAGAAAACCCACTATTAAATGGTGAAGTTATACGTCTTGATGGTGCAATAAGGATGGTTTGATAAGTTACTATAAAACAATAATTGTGGCAATCAGCTTGTAGAATTTGAACAAACTTTGATAATATTCAGTCTAGAGACATAATTTGTGTGGTCAGATCTTATTTCAAAATCGTGGATCAAAGAGGTTGAGTATGTTTTATTATACATTTATTTCACACGAAGGAAAAGAAAAAATAATGAATAGCTACTCTAATTATTTTAGTGTGGATAATAATTTGTTCGGATGAAACCGTTTACATACAATACAAGATTTTAATATATGCAACTGAAGTTGGAAATGGAATAAATGCTAGTTGGATGTCAATAACAGAATTGTAACATATGTGCTGTAGAGAAATATTATTAAAGAATTTTTTTTTTTTTTCTGCATTTGTTATTATTAGTCTCAAGTTGTCAATATTAACGGTAGTCTCCAGCAGTAAATGTTAACGATAGTATCACATAGAAAATATTACCGGTAGTCTTAAGTAATACAAATTTGATTTAAGCACATTTAATATATAGGTTATTTATAATGAAGACAATGGTTTCTCACTTATCTCATCTAGTGGCAATCACTTCTAGTGTCAATCACTTCTGGTGTCAATTAATCTGGTACTAATTAATTGTGTTTTTGTGGTACTGTCATACATATTGTATACTATAAGATTTTCAAAATTTATTCAACTCATTCCCATTGAACATTTCTTGGCTGTCCCCAACAGATTCAAGTTTCTGTGACAGCCATAATTGATATTGCATGATTCCATACACAATGTCATAGCCTGATATTAAGATAAAACGTTTTCAGCATGTGTATGACTTACTCAGTTTTAATGGTAAATCTTGAATCACTGCTTAGTTGACCAAATTCCAACGGTACCTCAGTGCTTATAAATACAGGTTATATTGAAAGGTTGGGACTAATATGCATGTCACATGTCATCAGTAACCTTCACGATAAGGAGTTCAAGTCTGCCAGAAAAAAACTTAACAGTTTATTTGGACATTTGTTCTGTGAGAGGCAATCTGATTAAAATACCGATCTATATTTCATTTGATTTTTATACGCCCATATTTTCATGTGGACGTATTATGTCGTCGCCCCTGTCCGTCCGGACGTCCGTCCGTCCACAATTTGTTTGTGGACTCTCTACAGGTCACAATTCTTATCCGATTTTGACGAAACTTGAAATATAGGTTTATCCCCAAAAGATCTCGGCTGCTTTCGATATTGGCATGTATCGGATCAAACCTTCATGGATTATGGCCCCTGATTGTACGAAAAATCACGTTTTTAGCTTGTGGACCCTATAGAGGTCACAATTTTGAACCGATTTTGATGAAACTTGACATGCATGTTTGTAACCCAAAGATCTTGGTTCCTTTCGATATTTGCTGCTATCGGAATGTAATTTCCTGAATTATGGCCCCTGATTGTCCGAAAAATCACCCTTTTTAGCTTGTGGTCCCTCTGGAGGTCACAATTATTATTCGATTTAAAAAAACGTTTGATTATATCACCGTTACACCCTAAGGTAGGTTGAGTTCGAATTTCGGGAAAATCGGACGAAAATTGCCATACAAAATGGCCGCCGTTTGTACGCGAATACTGTTAAAAAATGGTATATCAAGGTTGTGGACCCTGTGGAGGTCACAATTTTGATTCGATTTTGATGAAACTTGAAATTCATGGTTATAACCCAAAGATCTTGCTTCCTTTCGATATTTGCGCATATCGGATCGTAACTTCCTGAATTATGGCCCCTGATTATACGCAAAATCGCCTTTTTTTAGCTTGGAGGTCACAATTATTATTCGATTAAAAAAAACGTTTGATTATATCACCGTTACAACTTAAGGAAGGTTGAGTTCGAATTTCGGGAAAATCAGACCAAAATTGCCATACAAAATGGCCGCCGTTTGTACGCGAATACTGTTAAAAAATGGTAGATCAAGGTTGTGGACCCTGTGGAGGTCACAATTTTGATTCGATTTTGATGAAACTTGAAATTCATGGTTATAACCCAAAGATCTTGCTTCCTTTCGATATTTGCGCATATCGGATCGTAACTTCCTGAATTATGGCCCCTGATTATACGCAAAATCGCCTTTTTTTTAGCTTGGAGGTCACAATTATTATCCGATTTAAAAAAACGTTTGATTTTATTACCGTTACACCGTAAGGAAGGTTGAGTTCGAATTTCTGGAAAATCAGACCAAAATTGCCATACAAAATGGCCGCCATTTGTACGCGAATACTGTTAAAAAATGGTATATCAAGGTTGTGGACCCTGTAAAGGTCACAATTTTAATTCGATTTTGATGAAACTTGAAATTCATGGTTATAACCCAAAGATCTTGCTTCCTTTCGATATTTGCGCATATCGGATCGTAACTTCCTGAATTATGGCCCCTGATTATACTCAAAATCGCCTTTTTTTTTAGCTTGGAGGTCACAATTATTATCCGATTTAAAAAAACGTTACACCGTAAGGAAGGTTGAGTTCGAATTTCGGGAAAATCAGACCAAAATTGCCATACAAAATGGCCGCCGTTTGTACGCGAATACTGTTAAAAAATGGTATATCAAGGTTGTGGACCCTGTAAAGGTCACAATTTTAATTCGATTTTGATGAAACTTGAAATTCATGGTTATAACCCAAAGATCTTGGTTCTTTTCGATATTTGCGCATATCGGATCGTAACTTCCTGAATTATGGCCCCTGGTTACACGCAAAATCCCCCTTTCTTTAGCTTGTGGTCCCTCTGGAGGTCACAATTATTATCCAATTTAAAAAAACGTTTGATTATATCACTGTTACACTGTAAGGAAAGTTGAGTTTGAATTTCGGGAAAATCGGATTAAAATTGACAGACAAAATGGCCGCCGTTTGTACGCGAATACTGTTAAAAAAATGATATATCATGGTTGTGGACGCTGTATAGGTCACAATTTTAATTCGATTTTGATGAGGAAGGTTGAGTTCTAATTTCGTGAAAATCGTACCAAAATTGCCGGACGAAATGGTCGCTGTTTGTACGCGAATAGTGTAAAAATATGGTATATCATGGTTGTGGACTCTCTACAGGTCACAATTCTTATCCGATTTTGATGAAAAGTCACATTTCTAGGTTGTGTACCGTCACACCATAATCATTATCGGTTTCGAATTTCATTAATATCAGACTGGAACTGACCAACTAAATGGCTGCTCCCAATACAGTATGAAATACAGGACTTAAAGATGTAGGAAAAATCACTTTCAGTATTGCTTGTTCTCTGTCCATCTCTCGAAAATGTGAGCGTATCCTGCCTGGCAGTGCCAGCCTATCTTTATTCTTTCGATGGCCTACACTAAATGAGGATCTGACAAGTTATAGCGGGAGTTCATATCCGGGTTCAAACAAGCAGCTTTGACATTTCTGGTGGTTTACCCACAGTTCCATACATCAAAAGGCCAAGACCTTGCCGTAACAAACTGTTTGATTGGCTCATCCCTCACATCATCTAGAACACATCAATAATAGCAACAAGTGTAGTAAAGACAAGTAAAACATAATTTTGAACTAAAAAAACAAAACAAAATGGGATCTGTGTTTTAAATATTCACGTGATATGAATTCGCAATACCCTACCATGAATAAAAAAAACATGAAATATGAAATTACTTTGCAAAGTTTTCGTGCGTTACCAAAAATGACTGGTTGTGAAAATTTTGAAGTGGAATCCCTGGTCAGTACTTTATAGTAGACCTACATATAATCACTATGATTACAGAAATAAATAAATATCAAGCCTGGAGTGGAATGGTTTTTTTTTTCTTTCTATACACAAAGTATAAACATTAAATCCTTCAAAAGTTAAAATTGTAACATGAACAGACAATCAATAATTTTTAAACATCCCATTAAATGGCTGTAGAACTAACACCTATGGAACTTAAAAATTCAAGGTATTTGGGGTGGGGTAGTGTACATGTGTTTTATTAATATTCATTGGGCCCACAAGTTAATATTGGGACCCACAACTTTCAGGAATGGCATCAACCAGCGGGTCCTGTTGGCCTACAACTTTTCTTACCGAATTTTAAACACCGATCGGAAGTGACGAACGCCAAAGGAAAACATGAGTTATCCTCCTGACAAGTGTTAACAGATATACGGCTAAATTTCTGCTCATTAATAATTCCTTTGAAGACCAAAAGTTGTTATATCGACTGCAAGAGGATATCTGTAATTGAGTGTCATTAGATAAGAAAATACAAGAAAAATAGAAATAGTCTGTACATTCCCTTGTTTGCATTCCTTCTATAGGGGAGACTGGGGCACAATGAACCATTTCATATACATGTTCGACCTCCTTCCAAATTATTAAATGATATTTAGTCTATAATACACTGGGTACATTGAACCATGGTTCAAAGTACCCCATTGACAGTGATTCAATCTGCTCATCACAGTTTCATGATCTTGTCTAGTATTTTTTAGAAAGGATATATCCAGGGGAGTCCATGTACCCATATGATCAATGTGCCCACGGTCTCCCCCACCTTATAAAAACATGTTAATGCACAGACACTTTCTGTTTTTCTTTCGTGTTCTCTTATCTAGTGGCAGTCAATTCTTTTTACGAATTGTCAGATATCCTCTCACAGTCTCACACAACAACTTTTTGTCTTTGAAGGAATTATTAGTGTGCAGAAATTTGCCCACGTATCTGTTATACTCATCACTTCAGTCATTTATATAGAGGGATAACTCGTGTTTTGTTTTGGCAGTCGTCACTTCCGATTGTTGAAACCTTTATTACTCATCTATTGTAGCAATGATCTCTGTTAAAATTATATCTGGAAAGTGTTTAACTAGTGACTGACACCAATATTGTCCTAGTCTAAGAACACTGGTGACATCTCCATATTATGTCCTTCATTAGAGTTGCCTCCCTTGAATCCTTGGCCATAAAGATTATGTACGGTACTGGGAGCATTTTATCTATGAGATTTATTATTTTTCTCATAAAATGGTTTATTTAGTCCTAGTAATGAATGAACAATTATATCCTATGGGACAGACAGCAATAAAAACAGTAATTACATGTACTAATTGTAATAGACCTAGGAACGCTATAAAATAGTCTACCAAGTTATCCTTTATGGAAAACCCTTGTGGGCAAAAGGGAATACAATTAGGAAAAATGTCATCAGTGCTTGTGGATATTGGTAAATTTATTGACTGTATTGATAGAAGTTTGGGAGAATAAACTGTATTCTGTCTAATTGTATATATGTTCTGTCTGTGGTGTGGAATAGTTGTCCTATCAGTTTCCCATTGTAGGCCTACTTGAAAACAATGACTATACTTTTGCTGAGTATTGATTATGGAAAAAAGTGAACATATGATTATTGTAAAACATAGTTAGGTTGTAATCACCTCTGTCCGGCTTTCCCTCTGTTCACATTTTGTTTGTTGATCCTCTAGAGGTCACAATTTTTAACCGATTTTGATGGAACTTAAAATATGTTGATATTTCAAAGATCTTCTTTTGTCGGACCATAAAATCCTGAATTATGTATGAAAAATCACATTTTGCCTGACTTCAGTAAGTTTATGAATAGATCAGTAGGCAATGTCTTGGCAAAAGTGGGAAAGCATGTTGTCATTGCCTGTTTACATAAAATAGAACAAGACCCACTGGTAGAAGATGTTTAGTAAAATTAAGTGGAGAAAACATAAAAACATTTGCCGACAATCAGAATATAAAACAAAAGAATTTGAAAAACAAATTTAAAAAACGTCTTAGTATTAATCAGATGTTGGGTTTCCTTTCTAAACATACCATATTTATTATTCATTTGGTGATCCAAACACAAACTATTCAGAAATCTCTAATTCGCCCCAATAAATAGGAACTTAATATTGATTGGCTTTAAATTGTGACTCAGTTCCTTTACATGAGAATACTTTATTTCCCTATCTGTAAATATACATGTTTTACATTGGTCCTGTTCATTATTAGCCTAATATTTTATTGTTCAACTAGAAATAGGATCCTGGATGTCAAATTAATTTTGATTGATTATTTGTTTATACCCTGTTATCAGTCAGATTAAACAGTCTGTGGGGTATATTTTTGTCCAACAGGGAAGAAGTTAAATATTCATAGCTTGCTTACATCATTTTGAACTTATCTGACTGTTATTGATTGGAGGGTTTGGTAAGAAGTCCACATGTCATAGGGTACATATATTTGATCCAAATTCTTATTAGAATTCTTATTAAAGAAATTAAGATAATTTAATTGTGGCAAGGGATCTACTTACAAATGATAAAATCCCATCAAAATATCACCGTTGTTTAAATGAGTTATTATTATTGTAGTCTTATAGTATGAAGGGTTATAGATTTGTACAGCACACCTCTTTGGCTGTATCTTTAGCCAGCTTTTCAAAATTCTTGGCTTCTACCGCTACTGAACTGTATGGTACAACAAAACTGTTTAACTGCAATGTTGCGTCAAACGTATCTTCAAATCCGAGTACTAAGATGAGGCAGAAAAGAACAATTCTTTTCAGAAAATTAAGTTGGCCTAATAATTTACTAATATGTTTTTATACGCCCACATGGAAATATGGACGTATATTGCCGCCTCCCCCATCCGAATTATAGCCCTTATTTCACTTTGTTGCACATTGTGAATGCTCTAGCATCAAAAGTTTTCTGCTGATCTGTATGAAATTTTAGCAATTTCCGATTATAATATCTAGAGTTATGTATGAAATTTATATGCATCATTTAGATTAGTGAAACCACAATAATTTATTTAAATTATTAAAACGAAAAAGCCTGTCAAATTTCAAAATTTTCTGTAAGTTACTTCAAGAGTTTAGGTCCTTGTTTCCATTTGTAGAACCTTGTGAACCATCAAACAACAAATATTATAATATGATATGCATGAAATTGTCTTGTAAATGCTCCCAATTACCTACAAAAGAATAAATATGCGTCCACCGCTCAGACGATTTAGCTGCTGTGGGTGTATGTTTAGTTGCTTGGCAACCTATTTTTTATATTGTCTTCACCACTGCCCATCAGACCACAATTTGTTTGTGGACACTCTACAGGTCACAATTAATCCCAGGGTCATCTCGGTTCCCTTGCTATTGCAATGTATCGGACCTTAACTTCCAGGATTACAGACCCTGATTGTCTAGAAATTCATGTTTTTAGCTTGTGGACCTTTTAGAGATAACAATTGTTATACAATTTAAAATGCGTTTAAATATATCACTGTTATACCATAAGGTTGAGTTCTAATTTGGGGAAAATGGCCGCTCCATGTATGCAAATTGTGTGAAAGTATGTAATACCAAGGTTGTGAACCCTATTGAGGTCACTATTTTTATCTGATTTCGATGAAACTTATATGTTTTTATCCCAAAGATCTCACATTCTTTTGATACTTGCATATATCGCACCCAAACTTCCTGGATTATGACCCCTGATTGGTCAAATTACATCGTTCTAAGCGACCTGATAGCTGTTTGGAGGATAGTGTATGGCGGTATATTAGTGTCAAAATTGTAACATGCTATCGTCTAATTTCTTACTTCTATTCATGTAATTTCTAACGTCCATTCATGTAATTTCTAACTTCCATTCATGTAATTTCTAAATTAAGACAATGTATAATTCAACTTCTTTATTTGTTCAGTGTAAATATCAATTCTGTTTCATCTTATTTCTATTATTGAGGCGAAAATGTCTACTTCATTGTGGTATTACATGTTAAGCATTATGAACGGCAAACAAATTTAGAATTATGATACTTCTACCTGGCAACCATCATTATGATGTTGTTTGGTGTCGCCACCATGTGCTCAGTTTGGCGATTGAGCACCTGATCGGGACCATTCTATTGATACAAACGACTCGCTCTTCGTCAGATTGAGTGGCTTGCCTGAGTGTTAAAATTGAAAACAACATCGGGCGAGAGAGATGGGGACATGGGGTTTAACATCCACTCGACACCAACTAGGTCATTTGTATTTCAATAATTCGCTTGCGCGTAGGAGTGTTTAGCTGTGGGAGGAAACCGGAGAAAACCCACGAGGTTGGAAAGGCGGCCCTACTCCATGTCACGTAAAAACGGGAACTCGAAACCATGCCACTTTACTCAATGACAGACCTTATGTTACAGCTTGCACGTGCTAACCATTCGGCCATCCTACCCTCTAAACAACATTGAACGTGATATAAATGTATGGTTTGCAAATACTATTTCGAATACCGTGGCTAAGTGGGTAAGACGCAGGCTCGCTAGGTTGTGGGTCGGGAGTTCGATCCCTGCATTGGTCGAAAAAAGTTCATCCAGATTTTCTGGCGTGGTTCCCCCTTATTAGTGTCTTGTCGTTCCGATGGGATGAAACCCCGAGGTTCCATGTACACATTGAAGTGCATGTAAAAGATCCCGTGATCTTAAGACTTCGATATAAGTCCAGGTCGTAGATCCGCTCTCCGGGCAATATTTCCCTAAAGCACACTGTCCGTCTCCATTAGCCCGGTTCGGAGCAGAACAGTAGAGCGTTAAACCCTCTTTCATTTCATTTCATTTTCTATTTCAAATATAAGCTAAACAGGATTTGGAGAATTTTATTTGATTTTTATTTTATGGTTGAGCCAGTAATTAATATTTATATGCAGTTGGTCTATATTAACACAGGGTATAAATGTTATGGATATGCCTACACAGATACTGAGTTTAATACTAAGTGACCCTCTCTCTCTTCTCTCTCTCTCTCTCTCTCTCTCTCTCTCTCTCTCTCTCTCTCTCTCAGCACGCCTTCCAACCTTCAACCAAATGAGGAATGGGTCGTTTATACCAAATAATGGTCCCAATCAGCTGCGCAATCACCCAATTGAGCACCCAGTGGCGACACCAAAGGTCTTCATAATGATGGTTGCTAGGCAGAAATGTATAAATCCTAAATTCGTTGATGTTGATGCTAAACATGTAAAGCATCTATTAAGAAGACATTTTTCGTTTAAATATTAGAAACAAGTTGGAATAGAATTGAGATTTACACTGAACAAACAAAGAAGTTTGGGTTATACATTGTCTTAAATTAGAAATTACATGAATGGAAGTTAGAAGTTACATGAATGGAGGTTAGAAATTACATGAACAGAAGTAAGAAATTAGACGATAGCATGTTAGAATTTTGGCACTAATATACCGCCATAATAGTGGAGTCTCGATTGTCAATGGTACGGCTGTTAAGTTAGTAAACAAAGTCTCGATTATCCATTTTTTTAATGAAATCATTAACAGCCAATCGTGTTTAAATCTGTTGACAGAGTAGAGAATCAGATGGCATCTAGAGTGGATTGTGGTCTGGGTAAGTTAAAGATATATTATTGGAGATTAGATAAAGAGCTGTCAGTTCTCACTATAACAGTTAAAAACGAGGAAATGTAAAGGGAATTTGCTGAAAATTTCAGTCTGAACCGAGATTTTAGTGATTGAATTTTCGGCCTATGAAAAACATAGTCTTGATTATCTATTTAATGATTAAATCATGAATGAAATTTGAGCAGCGAATCGGATCCTAATCTAGTAAATATAACAGGCTAGCATTGACATTGAGAGTTGATTATGATCTGGATAAGTAAATTAATGTCTAATTAGTAATTTACATAACATTTCAGACCTAAAGAATGACCTGTAATAGACAGATTTACGTCTTTTATAATGTATGTTTAATAAATGTCTGATTAACTATATATATAACATTTATAGCTTAAAGATTCAAATATGAGGCAATATGCAGATTTAGCTCTTGCATAATGCGAGACGTTGGATGGGTGAATGGTTAGCATGTTAGCATGTGTGTGCTGTATCATAAAGCCTGTCATTGAGTCAACTGGCTTGGTTTCGAATCCCCGGTTGTACTTGACAAGGAGTATGGTTGCCTGTACAATTTCGTGGGTTTTCTCCAGTTTCCTACCACTGCTAAAGATGCATACACGCAAGCGAATGATTGAAATGAAATTAAACCATATGTTAGTCCCGAAATGACCTAGTTTGTGTCGAGTGGATGTTAAACCCCATCTCTCTCTCTCTTTCTCTTGCATTAAGCATCTTTAAAAGAACCAACTCACAGATGAAGTCATTCGGGTCTATGATAATCTGTGTGACCTTTCATATAGGACAACCAATGCACCAATAAGACCTCACACATGTCGTATGTTGAGTTCATGTCAGTATATCTATTTATTTTATGACATGACTGTCAAAACAATACATGGCACATGGAAAAAAATCATTCATTGATGGTAAACCCTTGGTTCAGATTAGAAAAAAAAAGTAATAGCTTTCAGTACTAAAGATACACCCACCTGATTTTATTTATAGAAAGTTTGGTTTTTTTTAATTGAGATTTTTATACCTTTTTAAAATTAGGCCACATTTTATATGGTTTTATGGGTATGCCGTTGTCACTTGCATCTGTAAGTCTTTTAACACTTTATTGTTAAAACAATTGTAATGGATTGTTCTGGTCAATTTTGAAAGGAATTCCAATAATTACAAAATGCAACAATAACTCCTTTTAGTAAAAACTCTAAAGATATTTTTTTCTGCCTCAGTAAGGAATTGAGATCTGGTATTTTAAAACGTTTAAGGATATTAAATTTGTAGCCAAATTTACTTTACCACAGACCCTTAGTTGTTGGTAAGATTATTTTCCATTGCCTGGCAACCAAATATAATGTATAGAAAAAATATGTGTTCAACAGTATATTTTACTTTTAATTTAGATAACTTAATACCTAGGGGATACTTCCACAATAAAACATAAACCAATCTGGTGTTTAGAAAACTCTGTTTATTTCATTTTATTTTATCTTTTTTTTTAAATATGATGACAATATTGAAATATTTAGATAACATTTAATTATTATAACAAAGACATATATGTATATACAGGGGAATGCTTTTACTATTAAACATAAACATATAGATTTCACTATTTCAAAAGTATTTAATTAACATCATTTCATTTTTTTTAAAAACATTTTTGAAATATGACTGAAATAATGAAATATGTATATTTAGAAAAAGGTATTATTAAAAGAAGACAAAGAACAGCTTAGGCTTAAAATAAATTCATTTCATTTATTTTGAAATTATTGTCTTCAATTAAAAGTTTATTGCAATAGAGTTTTTTTTTTCTTTGTTACAATCATGAACTAATAAAAGATGTGTAGTTAGACACAGTTATTTTAACAAAGAAGAATACATCTATTGTATTATTAAATTGGTTAACCGCATTAAAGTGTCAAATTTGCTGTAGATCATAAAATATAAATTGTATAATATGAATATATATCAGGTCAATGGCTTTTCTCTGCAGGGTGTATTTAATATTTTATCCTAATTATGTGTGTTATAAGGAACAGAAGATTTATTTTTTATTTACTGGAGTTATAATAGAAAGTGTGGAACCATTTCTTATGATTTCTTTCAATTGTTTATAATTAGGTGAATTCTGTGGTTCAATTACAAAAAGAAATTGCCAACTAAAGTTTGTTGTATATTTTGGCAATATTTTGAAATAATAAAATTATATCCAAATATTTTTATATGACTCTAAATCATAATATGGCCCCATTACTTGAATAATATTAACCATCTATAAAATAGACCATAATCTGGTCAATGATATAAATATGTTTTGAAAAGAAATAATTTTATAGTACATATAACTGCTTTCCATCAGTGCAAACATGTAGGTTTACATATATCAATGTCAGCTTTTATACCATAAAGTTTTGTTATTATCTAAAGGTTAAAGATACATTATTCAAGAGCTAAATCTGCATATTGCAGTTCTTTCTTTAAGCCTGAAATGTATATAAATTATTAATTAGACAGTTATTAACATGACAAGACCATAATCAACTCTCAATATAATCAGCTGATATTTGAACTAAATTAGAACAGTTCAGCCATTTAATGATTTAACCTGAAAATGGAAAAGTGAGGCTCAGTCTTGAATATACCAGTAAAGTGGTTACGATAATAAACAATCAATGCACACATCTTGTTAAAACTACAAACGGTGAAAACATGGCTCTGAATAAAGTAATATGAATAAAATTTTCAATATATTCATTTTTCATGTATTTTTGAACTATTGTAGCAGAAACGGTCAGCTCTTTATCTAAATCCTACATAATAATTTATCTTTAATGATTTGATTTTATTGGTCATTTGAATGAATGTAATATTTGAATAACATAGTAAAATAACATAGTAAAATCAGCATTTGATATGGCTGTAACACTATTAGATTAATACTGGTGCAATAAAAGATATAAATTGATCAAATTGATTATATTTGACATTTACGTCATATGGTATATAATAAATGATATATTTACATGTAATTATGTAATTATGATTACATATACCCTGTACATAAGTAATTTATCATTATATATGACATTAATTGATAAGTTTATTGTTATGTGGTAATTAATTAAGACAATACATTACAAAATTAATTTAATTTAGTGAAATGTATTCTGATTTTATGTAGGAATTAGTGGAATTAATAGACAGCATGATACTACAGATAAGTCCTAATATAGCATGAGTTTTTCTTATGTAACATGTGCCTTATTGATTTCCAATAAACATGAGCACCTTCTGAATGAGAATTAATGAAAATGAATACAACTCGCTTTCATCTTCATCGTACCAAATAATAAAAAAATCTTTTCTTGAAGAATTCACAGATGGTCTTTTTATGGAACTAATTTAAGCAATAAAGAACAAAATGCTCAAGTTACTCATGCAAATTCAACCCTACCACAGTAACTGACTCAGTCATTACTACAGCAAAGGTCAAAGCACAATCATACTTTCGAGTGACTGATCACTTTCCCCAATCAGACTTCACTGATCAAATTCTGCTAGTGTCATTAAATAAAGAGGCACCATCTACAAGCACTTCTCTCCCAGGAATATTTATCAATTGATTTTCTCACAATTCTTCACAATATTAACCAGCTTGGAATATAAGGAAGTGAAAGAGTGTTAGCTTATTCATACATAAAAAAGGTCTCAGTTTGAAAATTGAATTTCATAGATTCATTTACAGAATTAGTTTTTTAGATTTTTCTTATAACAATAATGATTGATATCCTGATTGATTAAATCTATTAAAAAAATATATTTTCTGAAGTAAAGGATATTTGTCTTTAAAAACAGTGTAATTCCCAATGAAAACTATAAAGATTTAATACTAGTAATCATCACCTCATAACTTTCAATTCAGACAATCTGATATAAAAACAAAATTAATTTAGATATTTTTCAAGATGTAACAGAATTTTTTTTTTATTTTGTAACATTTCTTCTCATGACCCATTTTGTTTAGCTACAGGTTTGCATGCCAAATACTGCAAAAATGAAGTAAACTGGCCATTTTCATTGCTTTATTCAAGCAAAATATAAAAAAACCATGAGAAATAACAACATAGAACAAATTTTAAAATGCACGGTTGGCTAAAAAAAAAAAATGAAATTCAGTTTCATTCCAAACAGCCAATGAAAGTTGGAACATTAAATTTACATATTACCACATTAGGTGATGAATAATAGTAAAAAGTGGAAATGTAGAAGCTATTAAGTGAATTACCAATACTACCTCTAGTGTTATCAGTTTCTCTTAATTACTCTCAATCTAACACCTAATTAATTAATTAGCACACTTAGATGTCATCAGATACAGATGATAAGAATCAACTTGTAACCCTAGTTGGGTGATTAAAGGGAGAGATATAAAGTGGTGTTCTAGATTATATTATCCTGAATCAAAGTTATTAAAATTACTATAATCATTATGGAACTGCTAAAAAAATTCCCAATGCTTTTGGGGATTGTACAATATGAATTACTTATCCAAGTCTTTGTTCAGAATTATTTTACCTGAAACAAACAAGGTTAGATCCAAATTTGAACTAGCAGATTTAATGGATTAATCCCTTTATCGTCTTGCGCTTAAATTATAGGGGATACTCAACCGAACGTTCCGAAATTGAATTCTATCAGTGCCTCATGTCATAAGATGGTCAATCAAGTAAAAGTAAGAGTTTTAAGTTGCACAAACTGAATATGACACATATCAGCCTTTGATTATGTCACAGTCTACTCACACCACATCTGTTTGGGGAGTAGCGTATCTGTGAGGTTTGAGTATTGTGACTGCTTGACAGAATGTAGTCCACCTGGAGTCCACCTTTAGTTTTACCTGTATAGTCCAGAAGCTAATGACAAAATAATATGGTCATCAGTTACACATGGTCTGCCCCCCCCCCCCAATTTGTAGTGGGTAAAAATCAAGTGGTCAGGTCGAGCACTGCTAGGGCATATAGCCACAGCAGCACCTAAACAAAAAAATCCTCAAGGGGCCAAAGATTAGGTCATAGATAACATGGCTGAAACTTTCTAGAAGCAAAGGTATCTATAGCTGTAGTAAATATTTCACAAATCAAACCAAAATTTCTGGGGCTTTCCCCAAGTCAGATCAAGCCCAATAGCTCCTCACTCGTCTAATAATGTGGTCATCAGGTTCATGGCTGAATCTTAATAGAAGCAAAGAGTTATACCTGGAAAATGTAATTTTCAAAAATCTAAACAAAAGTTTTGGGGGTTTTCCCTAAGTCATATTGCTCCAAAGTCTGTCAGACCACGCCCTAAAAATGAGACTAATATATTGGTGTGGTTGTTTCGAGGCTTTCCCAAATTCATAATACTCCAAAGTCTGCCTGACCACGTCCACGTTGGTTAATATTGTAAAGAATTGTGAGAAAATCTATTGGTACATATTCCTGGTAGAGAAGTGCTTGTTTGATCGGTGAAGTCTGATTGTGATTTGACCTTTGCTGTAGTAATGACTGAATCAGTTACTGTGGTAGGCGTGTATGAAATTTATATGCATCTTTCAAATTTGTCAATTACTTCTAGAATTATGGATCTTCTTTTACTTATGAAATTATGCATTATTTAAATTGTGTACTGAAAAAGCCTGTCAAATTTCAACAATTTCTGTAAATTACTTCGGAGTTAAGGCCCTTGTTTCAGTTAGTGGAACCTTGTGAAACACTCAAATAACGAAAATTATAATCTGATCTGTATTAAATTGTTTTGAAAATGCCCCAAATTACCTGACAACTTATCTTTACTGTAATTTCTAATCAGTTATGTTCAGAAAAATATGTAAAGAGTCCAATTTGAATGGCAGTCTTTCTCATCTGGTTATTCCACTCTACTCAGATAGTATTTTCCTGTGGGATAAGTTTAGCCTTATTCATCGAAAGCATTCAGGCATGTGATTTGTGTGCCTATTTCAAACTTTTCATTTTGTCTTAAATATTGGATATGAAGCCCATCTTTTCAGGGTAAGATAACAACATCAATGTTGATTTAAATTGACAAAAAAGTCGTGTTTGCCATGTCAAAGACTGTGGATGATATTGAGTTAGCGACTTGCCTCATTTAAAGTTATTTTTGAAAGATTTTTCACATTACAGGTGCCTGTGAGTATGAATGCAGTCTAAAACTTTATGATTAATTCAACATAATTCATGAAATTCATAATTTAGAATAATAGCGGATGTTTGTTCATTCCTTCTTTAACAGAATGACAGTTTGGGTGTGGACAATACGACGTCATAATAATAAACATTGGAAAATATTGTCATAAACCATTGAACAAACAAAGCTTACATCAGACGTCATATTGGTCAAATGTTCATTTCTGATCTAAACGGGGGCGTATTGAATAAACTGGAATCCACTCCACTTTTAGTCTGCTTATTGGTACAGTACATCATTATTGTCACCTTTTATGGAGAACCCTTCATAGGCCTATAAGTATGTAATCATATTAAAATGTTTCCAAATTCCAGAATTATGTCAAAATGAAATGTTTTCCCCTTAAAATTAGGCTATAAGTATAACTAGAATCCCAAAATATTTGTTTGATGCTGTAAACAGTTTCCGAAATAAAATGGATTATTTATGGTAAAATTTACAAAAGGGATAAAGAAGAAGAATTGGTTTTTCGACCTATAATAACCCTTTTCATACAGTCAAAACATGGAAAGCTTTTCTGTCACTTTTTCGTTTCTGAAGGACAGAATCATCAGTCAAAAATTACCATATGTCAAACATCTTGTATTTATATTATTTTCCTATTCTGTTTACATGTTGATGTTTCACATTTAGACATAACAATGGCATGCCCTTGACTTTCATTATGTTTCTTATATTTTGCTGTGCTGAAATTGTATTTTTATCAACTATCTATTTCATTCCAGATTTGTTAATTTAGTCAAAATTTTAATCAAAGGACTTTACCTTTCCTTTAGCCAATTCACGAGTTTATAAATCATTTTTGTGTAGATTCTGGTTAGATGTTTGAATGTTTATCTGTGTAAAAATGACAGGAGCTAGTAAATTTTAAATTGCTCATTAAACATACAACAGAATAATATATCATTAATTAGCACACAAAAAGTTTGCAACTTTACAAAATAAAAAATTTAATTCTACGCTTGTCACAAATTTATGAACATAGACAGGAAAATAATTTTAAGAATTGCGGATATGAATAGAATTGTTAAAAGAGAAACTAGTTTATATGAATTTTAATTGCTACCTAATTGAGGAAGGGGAAGGGGAAGAGTAATTAGGATATCAAGTTAATAAATGTTGGTGGAAAATAAATTTGTGAGAGAAAATTTATTGGCTGATAATTATTGGCTGAAGATAACTTAAACATACATTATGCAAGAGCAAAATCTGCCTATTGCAGGTCTCTCTTTAGACCTGAAATGTTATAAAAACTATTAATTAGATTTTAATTAACTTATCCAGACCATAATCAACTCTCGATGTAAAGGCTAACCTGCAATATTTGTTGGATCGTAGTTCGATTTACGGCAAATTGTCTTTTCGTGATTTTTAAATAGACTAAATTGATAATCGAAACTACTAGCTTTGTCTTACCGACTTTAGTAATGATGATTGAGGCTAAGCAGTACTTCGTACGCTTTTTTCTCAGTTCTTAGTGGATCAATTTGAAATTTTCAGCAAATTGCCTTTACATTAGCTAGTTTTTAACTATTATAGTGAGAACTGCCAACTCGTTATCTAATTTCCCATAATGTTTTGTTAAGTTAAATAACTCAAATGACTTAACAAAACATTTGGACACATGTAAGAGGGCTGTAGTCTCCATTGATAGAATCCCCCATCTGCTGTATATGCATATGCCAGATAAAACTCAAACTATCAAGTTAAATGTTCTTATTATCAGGCAATCATATGTCCTAAAATATGTTATAAATATTGAGAAACAGATTACAGCTGTTTTAATACATGTGACCTGCATAATGACGCAATCATAACTTTAATAACATAAAATAACATTGTTTTCCAACACTGTAATAGTTGTTAGGGTGTTAACATATACTATTTTCAGTTGTACAATGGAGGGTGTTACCTATTGACTGAATATAATTTTGATTTTATCAAGTTTTGAATTAAACAATGACTGGTACACACAAAGCGATTTTAGGATTTCAAATAAAAAGACGTCATGTGTATGCACATTATCATTATGTGTGTTATAAAGGGACTTGCTGAAATACAAAGTACATTTATAAGCTCGTACATTTTGAAGAATGGAACAACTTTGAATTAGCTACACACATTCTGCACTTTGCATTGTCGGCAATGGTATAGCAGGGTTAACAGGCCAATTTCTTGAAGTTTATCATGACCTGGAATGGTTCTGAGAAGGGAACACTTATTGCAGCCAAATGTAAAGGTAGCATTAGAATGTAAAAGTGTTGGTAAAGTTGCCGTGGTTTTTTTTTCAAAACAGAGTCATATGCCTGAGTATGGAGGAAAAACATGCAACTCCCATTTTATTGACATGCCAGTATTAACACATTGACATTGCGATGCTGGGTTTTGTCAACATGGTTAATTTCATTGTTTAACAGACATATGACATGGTATAATATTCCTTTAAAAAACAATTTGCTGTAGTATGCCAATATCCTTTCTTGATTTTACCAGTACCAAATACTGAAGCAACAATATATTTTTGCTTCAGAATTCCTCCTGTATATTGTTAAGCGGGGCTTATGTCGACTTCGCAACCCAAAGCAACTAGTTGCAGTCAGTTGCAAGAGTGCTTATGTCGATCATATCAGCAACTGAGGAAAACTGGGAGCAACTGAATTCGGACTGTTAATTTATTCATCATGTGATCAACAAAATGGCGAATAACTTTAAAGAAGCAACACAAAGGCATGGTCGGTCTTAGTTATTTTTGCAACTGTCCTTTAGCGAACGATATTCGCTGACAGTTGCTATCCGGCCTTCTATGATAGGCTTGCTGCAGTATGAAAATACCATTCTTCCCCACCTCTGTTCTAAGGCTATTTTGGAATCCTTACCTACTATTTAGGGTTTCACACTGCGTAGCTTATTATTATTTTTTTTTTTTTTTCCAATTTGCTTATATCTCAGGAACTACTTGTCGGATCGATGCAATGTCTTGAGTTTTACTGCAAAAGTGGGTGTGACTTAGAGATTAAAGCTATTTCCGGCATTCTGCGACAATGCGAAATGTCCGAAATCACCGAAGTTGTCGTTTTTTGAAATATTGCCGTAATATTAACAACAATTGTTGGATTTTATCGTTTGATAGTTTTTGACATAGCCAGAGACACGGCACATAGCTACGGGTCTTTAGATTTTTAAATTTCGCCGAATCTTCGGAACAATAAGGCGCCAAATTTTGAAAATTTAAATTTTGACAAAAAACTTTCTTATTAATGAATATTTTTCAATGACATTTCACCAAGGGTTAAAGGGTCGTCTGATTTCGGCAAAAATGTGAACATTTTTTTCTGGATAATTTTCCTTGGTCGCTATTGGCTAATTCAGTTTATCGGTTCTATATAAATTATTAATTGTCCGATTTGTATAAAACAAAGTTTATATGCTCCATGGTCCAAAATGTCATTTTTATACGCCCACATTGAAATGTGGTCGTATATTGTCGTCGCCCCCGTCCGTCCGTCCGTCCGTCCGTCCGTCCGTCCGTCGGTCCGGCGTCCACAATTGCTTGTGGACGCTCTAGAGGCTAAAGTTAATATCCGATTGACTTTAAATTTATACACAGTGTTTAAGGTCATGAGACGAAGAAGCCTATTGTTTTTCAGCGATTTCCGATAATAACTACTAGAGTTATGGCCCTTGACGACTTCAAAAAGTCTTGTGGACGCTCTAGTGGCCAAAGTTAATATCCGATTGGCTTTAAATTTATACACAGTGTTTAAGGTCATAAGACGAAGAAGCCTATTGATTTTCAGCAATTTCCGATAATTAGTGCCAGAGTTATAGCCCTTGATCACTTCAAAAAATCTTGTGGACGCTCTAAAAGCCAAAGTTAATATCCGATTGACTTTAAATTTATACACAGTGTTTAAGGTCATAAGACGAAGAAGCCTATTGATTTTCAGCGATTTCCAATAATTAGTGCCAGAGTTATGGCCCTTGATCACTTCAAAAAATCTTGTGAACACCCTAAGAGCCAAAGTTAATATCCGATTGACTTTTAATTTATACACAGTGTTTAAGGTCATTAGACGAAGAAGCTTATTGATTTTCAGCAATTTCCGATAATTAGTGCCAGAGTTATGGCCCTTGATCACTTCAAAAAATCTTGTGGACGCTCTAAAAGCCAAAGTTAATATCCGATTGACTTAAAATTTATACACAGTGTTTAAGGTCATAAGACGAAGAAGCCTATTGATTTTCAGCGATTTTCGATAATTAGTGCCAGAGTTATCTCCCTTGATCACTTCAAAAAATCTTGTGGACGCTCTAAAAGCCAAAGTTAATATCCGATTGACTTTAAATTTATACACAGTGTTTAAGGTCATAAGATGAAGAAGCCTATTGATTTGCATCAATTTCCGATAATTAGTGCCAGAGTGATGGCCCTTGATCACATCAAAAAATCCTGTGGCCAAAGTTAATATCCGATTGACTTTAAATTTACACACACTGTTTAAGGTCCTGAGAGGAAGAAGCCTACTGATTTTCATCAATTTCAAATAATTACTTCCAGAGTTATCTCCCTTGATCACTTCATAAAACCTTGTTGCTCTGTAGATGCCAAACATATCATCCGATTGACTTCAGATTGATACACAGAGTTTAAGGTGTTGAAACGAACAAGTATTTTGATTTTCAATGAATTTTGATAACTGAACAGCTAAATCCATGATATTAAATGTTTCCTATACTAATTGTTAGCGTGGGGCAAAACTTTATAAAAAGCAAACAAATTCTCATGATTTTCTGATAATTACATAATGAGTTGTTACTCAGATTTTAGTGTATTACAAATGTTTCATTACCAAAAAAAAGTAAAAATATGCGACAACCCTTGTTGACTGCGCGGACGATTTAGCTGCTGTGGGCGTATGTTTCGTTGCCTGGCAACCTATCTTTTTTGTTACCGGCAAAGTTTCCTGTCGGCACCGTAAGTGACATAAATTTAGCAAAAACTACAATTTTAACAGTTCGGTATCACTTTTTGAAAGCAAAAATTATTTTTTTCAAATCTAATATGACTGAATAAATGTGGCATATAAAGGCGCACAAAACATCGGGCTCAGTTTTTTTAATTTTGATTTCGTTTTCGGGCAATTTGGATTAAAGGGTGAAAAAAGGTGTCTAAATAAGCTATTTACAACCCATCCAGCGTCTTCATATTAAAAAATATATCTTCGTAACATTCATAATCTCGTAGCAATAACCCATACGAAGAGAATGTATGTGAAAATTAATTTGTAATATGCGCAGTTGCCGAGAAAAAGTCAATTTTGCATGAGTCACTTTTCACGTTATTTTGGCTGTAAAAGAATCAATTATTATGTGATTTTCAATTTTCTTTCACCATTGGATGCCTAATGCCATAGTGGACAAGGTCAAACCATTCTACCTCATACGCTGCCACCGGAAATGACGTCATTTGCTCAAAACTTAATATTTAGCATTAAAAAACAATATTTCATTCAAATGGGTCGTACTTGTTATTTTTTTCAAATTATAATATTTGATTCTATTCATCAAATAGAATGAACCCATACGATCATACAGATATCACAAAAAGGTTTCTAACTCGTACGGTTGCAGAGAAATGGGCGATTTTCCACAAGTCACTTTTCGAGGATTTTAGTCTATAAAAGTGTCGGTTATTATTCGATTTTCATAAAATTTTCACCATATGATATCTTATGTCATTTATGATTTCATAGAACTAATTTAACATTTTCAGTATCACTGGAAGTAATTATATTTTGGCAAAAACTGTATTTTTGGGCTTCAAAACAGATATTTTTTTTCAAATGAGCCTGATTTGTAATATATTTAAAATTATGATATTTAGTTCACATCAACTAATAGAATGAACCCATGCGATCATACAGATACCATAAAATGGTTTCTAACTTATACAGTTGCAGAGAAATAGCCGATTTTCTATAAGTCAATAAAGTGACAATTATTTTTCGATTTACATAAAATTTTCACTATATGATATCTTATGCCATTTCTGATTTCATGAAACTAACTGAACATTTTCATTATCGAAAGTACTGTAATTTTATCAGGATCAATTACATGTTACAAATGTATAAAATGAATTGATATTGCTGGATTTTTGTAGATTCTGTTTCCCTTTTATTTGATGTGTGCAATGTTTATGTGGAAATCTGTTCATCGGTGCCATTGGTTCAAGGGCAACATGGGAGCGAAAGTGACATAAGTTTAAAGTTAACGTGGCACCAGTGAAACCCGTCATTCCTGCATGCAGGTCTAGTTTTCACCTTGATTCTACTTTATTTGCCAAAGGAATCATTTCATGCCACAGCTGACCAGTGGCGGCGCCCACGAGGGGGCAAAGGGGGGGGGGGTCATTTGCACACCCAAAAATCTTGCCTGCCCTCTGTTTGCCCCCCCAATAATTTTCGGAAAAAAAATGTGGTCTGGCCAGCTCTATTTAACTCAACAACCATTGTCTGAAATGCTACCTGGCTGCATTCCTGGCAGTCAATTTTACAAAATATATTGGCGAAAATATTCATTCACTTTGAGTCACTCTTACTCCGCCCGGTCGACACTTTCTTCTCTGGTCGGATAAACTAGTGATTTGGTGACAGGCGGTATCTTTATCTCGACCATCAATGCCTGAAATACTGCCATATTGCATTTCGGGCAGTCTAATTTTCAAATTATTGGGGACTTCATTGAGTTTCATTTGACACTTTCCTCTCTGGGGTCGGAAAGACTAGTGGATCAGGCCATGGACAACATCCGATCAGCTCTATTTATCTCTACGATCGGTGCCTGAATACTGTCAGGCAGCATTTCCAACAGTCTATTTTTCAAACTTTTCTTGGGGAGGTACCCAAAACCCCCACGAGGACTGGCTACTTTGGCGCTCACAAAGGTACTTTGTTGAGGTTCGCAAGTCCGTTCGTTTGCCATTTTGGTCTCTGATCGTATAAACTAGTGATCAGGCTACGGACGGTGTGTGGTCAGATTTATTTATCTCGACGATCGGTGCTCGACTCAATACGCTGACAGATAGCATTTCCGACAGTCTAATTTTCAGAATTTTCTGGGGGAGGTCCCCCATACCCTCCATAAGTACTCCCTACATTGCCATTCGAGATTGGGATTCGTCGAGGTTCGCAAGTTCATTCGTTTGACACTTTACCTCAACGATCATTGTCTGAAATATTACCAGGCTGCATTTCCGGCAGCCTGTTTTTCAAAATTTTCTGGGGGAGACCCCCGCCCCCCTTAGTTGATACTCAGGCCTTTGCCCCCTTAACCTTGGACTTTGCCCCAGCTTTGCCCCTCCAACCACCGACGGCTGGCGCCACCACTGCAGCTGACACAAGTTGAATTATTATAAATTTGTGTCAAATATAGTGAGAAAGGATTCCTTTTGGTGGAAAATAAAGAATTGTTGTGAAAAATAGACGGCAAAGGTTGTAAAACAGCCTGAGAATAGGGGTGGGAAATGGCGGTATTTTACCATTTTCATACTGCAGCTATAGAAGGCCAGATAGCAACTGTCAGCGAATATCGTTCGCTACAGGACAGTTGCAAAAGTAACTAGGTCGGTCTTACTACAATTCTATTAGTATATCATTGTCAACATCATCAACATTTGAAAAGTGGGTGTCTCTGTTCGCTTCCATTTGCTTATTTATAAAGTCACATGACACATGTCTCTTATCACGTGATGTGATTTCCGTGGAAACGAGTTCACTGCAGTTGCAAGAACGCTCATGTCGAGTGCAACTAGTTGCAGAAAGTTGAACATGTGCAACAGACTGCAACTAGTTGTAAGAGGCGCTCATGTCGATTTTTTTCAGTTGCATTCAGTTGCTCCCAGTTTCCGAAATGCCAGTTGCTTTCAGTTGCAAGGTCGACATAAGACCCCCTTTAATTGGTGGGAATTTGTAATGTTATTTTGCAGTGTAGGAAGTGGTTAAACCGTGATATATTATGATGATATATGACTACTAATGTACTAGTGTGTAGTTTTTCTCATATCAATAGTAGTATCTAATATCATCTGTTGGTATTAGTGTCAATATATTATAACCCCATATTATACCTCATCCATCACTCTTAATTACAGACTATACATACATACTTACTTACAAGTTGATGGAAATAGATATATAATTATGTAAACTAATCTAAAATGTAAACTAATCTAAAGAGGCAGTCCCTGATCTCACAGGAATACACTGTTGATAGAAAAAAAAGGTTTATTAAAATCAAATGCCAAAATGTGAGGATATTATAGCATATTTACTTTGTCTGCAAATTTCAAATCAAACTGTTGAGTCATTCAGAAATTGTTGCTAAGTTAGCTTAACAGGGTTATGTAACTCATTTTAAAAAAAATTGATATTCCATAACTTAACAACTAGATGATTATCTACCATTGTTATTTGATTTTGTTTCCTTAATTAAATGTTAATAATCAATTTGAGTACCGTTCTTTTTAGTGAGACATAAGTCATAAAATAATTCAGTACATGTATATGTCTTAAAAGTCATCAGAAAGTGTAACCACCAGAAGTTAAGAAAATAAAGAAATGCCTGCTATGGACAACCTTTAAAGAGGAAAGATTTTCTTAATGTAGCTTTTCAGAAAGTAACTATTGACTTATTGTACTAATGAAAAATGTCTGTGTTCCATAATAATAGATTATTGTAAAACCGAATTAATAGTTATCATTACAATAAATCTGAATTAGTTCTAATGTAGTTATAATTACACCACCTTAGGCTACAGAGAAAAAGACTAAGTGATAAATGATTGAAGCACAAAAGAGATTTTACACTCTTATAACAAAATAATTAATCATGGACAATAAAAAAAACCATGTGAATAAATATAAATATTAGAGAAAGGTGATGATTAAGTGCTGTAACACCTTTATTTTCTTTATTGATTTTTTAAAGCCTGTTGCAGTGTAATTAGTTGTGGTAGGTGTTGAAGAAGTTAATTATTAAATTCATAGAGGTGGCTAAAGACAAAGCACCAATAAGCTCATGTGGGATTGGGCCAATACTTTTACAAACAGAATAGCTAATTGGTTTGGATTGCATGTGGGATATTAATTTGAATTTTGAAAAAAAAAGGTTTTAGAAAGATTTCTAGCATGATTGATGAGACCTATTGCCAGCAAGATTCAAGAAAATATCAAACTTGGTTGATGCAAAAATACTTGTATGGGATTGAGAAGGCTATAATGGGAGAGAGTTGGAATACTTGCTATAATAATTCAAGAGGGGAATGCTTGCTTAATAATTCAAGAGGGCAGTTTATGCTATAATGACTGAGGAGGGAAATACTTGCTATAATGACTGAGAAGGGAATGACATAATTCAAGAGGGGAATGAATACTTGCTATGAAAACTGATGACGGGAATACTTGTCATACAAAATGTAATAAATCAGGAGGGGGTCCTTGCTATAAAGACTGAGGAGGGGAAAACTTGCTACAATAATTCAGGAGAGAGTTTTAGTTGAAACAATATTTTATTCATTTGAAAAGGATTGAACAACAGGCAAAAAGTTATTTCCCAGTGTTACAGAAATTAATAAATGATATAATATAAACATATATATAAAAATAAGATTAAATATAATAAATTATAAAACATATACATGTATGTAGAAATAATATATATACAAAATATATTATACAACAATATGTAAAAACAAATCAACGAGAGTACTTGCTATTAAGACTGAAAGGGTGGGGTGGGGCATTTTCTAAAAGAATCGAAGTAAAGGAATGTACTCAAGAGTTGGGGGGGGGGGGGGTATTTGAAGGCCTGGGTTGAACGCCAGTGAATCATATTATGATGTTGTTTTTTCCAGGTAAAATTTAATTCTTTTCCTTCAAAGTAATAGTAACACCTTCTATACATAATTCCAATCTACAACATAAAGAAACTGACAGAGAAACGTGCTCAGTAAATAATATTATATCTAAGTTCCCAATTACATGTAAATATAGGTGGTTATCTAAGTTATTAGTATCAGTTAATGAAAAACACATCTTTTGTAAAATTTGAACCTGAACACTAACATACACCTTAAAATTATTTTCACATCCGCCCTATAAGCAGACACCATTGGGCATTCGTTTTACATAAAGAATCATTACATTTCTCAACAAAACAAAATATAAACACTGTGAAAACAATTTTTATACGCCCACATTGAAATGTGGTCGTATATTGTCGTCGCCCCTGTCCGTACGTACAAACTTAATATCAGATTGACTTTAAATTTATACATAGTGTTTAAGGTCATGAGACGAAGAATCCTATTGATTTTCAGCAAATTCCGATAATTGCTGTTAGAGTTATGGCCCTTGATCACTTCAAAAATTCTTGTGGACGCTTTACAGGCAAAAGTTAATATCCGATTGACTTCAAATTTATACACAGTGTTTAACAAGTTGACTGCCGACTATGGGTATACTCGTAGTCATGGTTGCCGCGCCTGTGCCGCTACGAGTATACTCGTAGTAAACATTATTAACTTGTTATATTAATATAAATCCTCGGCAATGGTGATGAATCGTATTATATGATGCGGCACTGAAAAAGAACGTTTGCTGGAGGTCTCAGGTTATGATATAGGGCTAACTTGGCCAATTACAGACGGCAGACTGAGTGTGACATTGCAATACAAATACCTATTAGAATAACTCAATTTTTTTTGTTTGACCAACTTGATTTTTGTCTATACAAATGAACTGATGCCAGTACAATCATTACAATTGTCCAGTGTTTAAATTCAACATGCTGACTGGTTTGTTGGAGTGCACGGGCGGGGCAGTAAGTGAACGTTTGGTGACCGACTAGCAAGGAGACGACTGTTTGTCGAGCGAATAGGTTGGTGACTGGTTTGTTGGTGTGCACTGGGCATTCCTCTCCTGCATTCAACTGTTTGGTTTTTGTCTAATCCCGAAAGACGAGCCAGTACGCTATTCGGGATTTGGAAGTAAAACAAGACCGGCCTACCTTCCATCCCACCATTTCCTCGATACCTCCGACTGTATGGGTGTGTGTGAGAGAGAAAGAGAGAGAGAGAGGGGGGGAAATGGATTTTACGTCCACTCGACACAAACTAGGCCATTTCGGGACTAACATCGTTTAATTTTATTTCTATTATTCGCTTGCGCGTAGGGATCTTTAGCAGTGGGAGGAAACTGGAGGGCCCCGAGAAAAACCACACACGGCTGGACAGGCGACCCTACTCCTTGACACGTACAACCAGGGATTCTAGACCCAGCCAGTTCACTCAATGACAGGCTTTATGATACAGTTCGCGCACGTGCTAACCATTCGGTCATCCAACCCCCCAGGGATAAGTGAACGTTGCGTGGCTGACTAGCACGGAGACGACCGTCTGTTATGCAAATAGGGTGATACTGGGCAGTCTTCTCACGCAACCACCTGTTTTATTTCCGAATCTCGAATAACGTGCTGGCTCGTTATTCGGGATTCGCAAATAACAAATAACGAGCGAGCACGTTATACGGGATTCGCAACTAAAACAGAACGATCTCCCTTGCACCCGACAATTTCCTCGGTGGGTGGCCGACTAGCAGGGAGACGATCATTTGTCAAGCGAGTATGGTGCTGACTGGTTTGTTTGTGTGCGGGGAAGCCGTCTCCAACAATCCTCTGTTTTATTGCCGGATAACATGCTGGCTCGTTATTTGGGTTTCGCCAATAACGAGCCAGTACGTTATTCGGGATTCGCCACTAAACAGAATGACCATTTGTCAAGCGAGTATGGTGCTGACTGGTTTGTTAGTGTGCGAGGCAGCCTTCTCCAACAATCCTCTGTTTTATTGCCGAATAACATGCTGGCTCGTTATTTGGGTTTCGCGAATAACGAGCCAGTACGTTATTCGGGATTCGCCACTAAACAGAATGATCTATCTTGCATCCGACCATTTCCTCGTTGGGTGACCGACTTTCACGGAGACGACTGTTTGTTAAGCGAATAGGGTGCTGACTGGTTTGTTAGTGTGAACGAAGCATGGGCGACCCTGGAGGGTTACTAATTACAGCAAAATTCTAACGAAAGCCATCAATAACACGAAAAGAAATAGTACCGATAATATAGCTATTCAAAGTCAGTGCCGTGCTACGAGTCGTACCTCGGCATCCGGTAAGAATGGCCATTAGCCAGTGCCGCATTACGATTCGTATGCTGGCATATGAGTTAATACCGGAAATGGTCGGCAGATGTGGCGCGCACTTCAAACTGGGGTCGGCAGCGAACGTGTTAAGGTCATGTGACAAGGAAGCCTATTGATTTACAGCAAATTCTGATAATCAGTACCGGGGTTATGGCCCTTGATCACTTCAAATAATCCTGTGGACGCTCTAGAGGCCAAAGTTAATATCTGATTGACTTCAAATTTATAGACAGTGTTTAAGGTCATGAGACAAAGAAGCCTTTTGATTTTCAATCGATGATATTAAATGTTTCGTATACTAAACGTTAGCATATGGCAGAACTTAATAAAAACCAAACAAATTCTAATGATTTTCTGATTATTACTTAATGAGTTGTTACTTTTAATCAGATTTTAGTATATTATAAATGTTTCATATCCGAAAATAGTAAAAATATGCGACAACTCTTGTTGACTGCCCGGTCGATTTAGCTACTGTGGGCGTATGTTTCGTTGCCTGGCAACCTATCTTTTTTCAAGTCCTCAAATCTTTGGGTTATCATTAGCCCTATAGCTGAAATTCCAACATAGAAAACCATGGAACTTGTTTTACTTAGTATGTATGTATGTATGTCTGTGATATAAAACACATTTGATGCATTTGTGACAAAAAATAAACTTGAACTTGATTTATTTGAGTAATTTTTTCAGATATTTGATCAAACATGTAAATTATTATCTGGATATTTTATGGAGATTGTAGTTATTGTTTATTCTACATGATATTCCTCCAATAACAGTTATTAGAGAGGTGCAGATTAGAGGAAATTGTTTAAAGAGACAAAGCTCAATGTGTTGATTTGACCTTATACCCAATACCTAATTTAAATAAGATAATTAAGTAGGCGACATATTTAATTTTTAGTCAATTTACAATTAGCGTTGTCACTTAATTTATGAACTGTCGCAAAAACAATTTCACTTGTTCATGTACCCATAATTCAAATTGTGCAGGGCCCACACAAGCCTATGTGGCACCCCAGGGCAAAAGTTTCATGATGCCAACTAGCCTACACCCCACCCCCTCCCTTCTTTGCCTACTGTAACTGCTTTATTCACTTTTAGCACTTTATCTCAATAACTATCAATTAAATCAACTTATAATATGTAAAACTTGTATGTTTATTTCCCCTTCAACCCTCCATTTGATTGAAAACCATATAATATATCTTGGAAAGTTCCGAAATTTACACTCTCTATTTGCTGAAATATGAACTGTTTTACACAGGTTTACAGGAAGTGAGGATCTGTGATTTGCTATCTAAGCCTCCAAGGATGCTGGGCCATAAATATTTAAAGGGTCCTTGCGCGCAGGTAGGAAGATATTGCTGTGTTATTGCATATGTCATGCTCATATTTAAAGGTACTGCACATTTTAAGGTGATCTATGTTGTATATCTGATAACACTATATCAGTCAAATGAATTTTCTCGTTCATCTGGAAGTGTTGTAGATATTGATAAAATGTATTATTATCTTAATTTGGGATGACCAATAATAATCAGTATGTGGCTTAATGTGACCGGGACCTTATTTCCAGACTTAAAGTAATACAGTATGTCTTGTGGAGAACCATAGGCCTGTCTCTACTTTAATCTTTATGGGAGGGGACAAATGACGCAATGTTAAGTTTTGACCCTTGAAATTTAAAAAGTTAGTATCATTAAACATATTTTAGACAATTGGATCAATTGGAGTTAGACAAAATATTATAAACTAACTGCTTATATAGATAGTTCCTTTAATATTTCCTAATATTAATGTAACAGTTTGAGTAACATTCCTATAGACTAGAAACCCTATCTGATTCAGTATCACATGACACTATAGAAGATAAAATTAAATATATAGGATTTCCTATTACACCTGTCATAGCCTGAATCAGCTGTTAAGACATCCCAATGTATTATATACACGCATAACCTTATTTTACTTATAGTATACTAACAAAACATACAATAGAATGACTCAGGTTACAGGTCAAAGTTTAACAGGATATTTTTTTATATGGTGAAACCAATCCTGCTTGAAAACATTAAGAAATGATATAGCCCTGCTGATAAAGGGAACAAAAGAAATACCACAGGCGCATGTGGGCTATTAATAATAATTATCACCACCACCATCCCAAATACTTAATACAAAATAATCAGAGTATTTCATAATTTTTATATCTAATCTTTTTTTTCTTTAAATCCACTCATCCAGAGGATTATAGTTGGGGATTATTTCTGGGCTAGTAGATGGATGTAATCTATTTCTGTTAGATTAGCATATGACTGACTCATAGCAATTTCCTAAACATCTAATCCTTTACGTAATCAATTCAAGGGAGAATAAACCAGATCCATAAATATTTTATATAATCAAACATATATGTGTTTATTTTACAGGACTGTTATTGTTTATTATCTAATTAACTATATCCATAAACACAACATCTGTATATAAAGTATGAACTGATTTGTGTGGAAAAGATTGATAAATCATTGTACATGTATCTCGAAAAATAGAGACGTTTACATGGAATCAAGACAAACTTCAAATTGTCATCTTGTACAATCACATTCTACCGGATCCTTGGCTGGGGATCAAATCCAAAATAAGCTTAATGTTTCTGTCAGTTTAACCTGTACAGTTCTTTTTGTCTTAAAAGAGGCGGAGGGTGATGGACAAATTGGCCTAATATGTGCATTATAAATTCTGTTATTGAGTCAAAAGTGTGTATTTTTTGATCCTAGATCTATTCCTTTTAATAGTTTTCAATAGGCTTGTACTATCACTTTGAAATAAAGCATCAGCTCAACCCCATTTAGTATATTCTTTAACCTAAAATCAAAGTTTGAGCTACTTTAAAGAATATAAAAATGTTGATCGATTTACCCATTTAATAAAAAGTCAATCATATAACATAACATTTATAAGAAAACACCAGTATAGCTTCAAATACAGTTCCCCATCATAATTGTTTTTCTTGAAATATTAAAATACCTTTGCAATTAATAGAAAACTATTTATTTATAATTGATTGGCAGGTGTATTCCAATTACATGTGTAATATCATTAAAATATAAGTAAAAGCAATTATTTAAAAATTTAGGTGGTTATGGTTGATTGATATTGTATCCCTAAGTTTAATTTGATCTCAATATACTTACAGGTACAAAAAGCAGGTTAAATGGCAATTAGTGTACCTGAATGTAGGAGGTGCTTGAATACTCATCATCACAATCAATGAAATCTGTGATTTATATGAATAATAACTCAGTTTGAATTGTTGATCATAATTAGAAACCTAAAGTAAATCCAATTTTAACATGAATAAAACCTTTACTGTCGTGTGGTTCGCTCGGGGCAAATATAGATCTTAATAAAAAAATGGTGTTATAACAATGAGTACTCTATTGATAACTAATTCATCTATAAAAATACATATGTTTAATCATTTTTGGACAATAAAGTTTTATGCTCGATGGTTAAGTAGCCACAATTTCGCCAATGGTGAGAAAAGTCAAAAGATTTATTCTTGTATCAAATGGACGACATCTATTGTTATTTATGAACGTGTAAATCGTATATATTAACACACTTACGTTCTTTTACGTGAAAGAAGAAATTAATATTCAAGTTTAAGTAAAATTATGTTTTTTTGATTGTACAATGTCACTTTGTTTCTACAATCTGTCACTACAAATGCTGACAGCTCTACAAGATTTACATATATATAGCTTAACTTTAAGTTTAATGTTGAGCTCAGAGAGACGCAGTTCATAGCCTAAATTTTACACTCCCTGTTAGTTTTTTTGTGTTGTCTAGGGAGTACAGGCATTCTCCTTAGACATGATAATGGCTGGATAATAGGATATTGGACACCACATTCAAGGTCACTAAACCTTAAGAGACGCTACCTACATTTACATATACTGTTACATAGTTTTAAAACCCTGTTTTTACATAAACATCTTACAATTTAAATCTGGCCTTTTGTAGAGTACATCAAATAATTTAATATTTTGATTGTCAAAATTAGTTAATATACTTTTAACTTTAAATTGCTATTGTTATTTAAACATACATTAATACATTAGGCCTGAAATGTTTTCTAAATTATCAATTAGACATTAATTAACTTATCCGCACCATAATCAACTTTCAATGGCATAGCTAGCCTGTCATCTTGAGTGGATTATGACCCGATTTACGGCATAACTTCCCTTCACCAAAGGCGTTTTATAGCGGAGGCGCTGGAGGCGCCAGCCTCCTCACCAAAAAAATCAAAGGAGTTGAAAAAATAAAACAGGAGAAAAATGTTAAAACCGATCAGAAAAATGAAATTGTACCCTAGTTAGGAGGGCCCTAAAGGCAGACAGAAGGGCCCCACGTCTGACAAAAGGGCCCTTCTGGCCAAGGGAAAGGGCTCCCGAGTCCCAGTCAATCGTTTTCTATACACTGTTACTATAGATACACTGTTACCGTAGAATCTACTATTGAATGAGAATGCAGTCATTACATTGGCATGAAAATCATCGATCTAGGCCGCCCCCCTCCCCTGCGAAAGAGGGCCCTCAAAATAACATAGCCTTTGCCATGATAAACCTTAAAACGTCCCTGCCCTTCACGATTAAATCAATAAATGGATAATCAAGACTATGCTAAATTCTTGGTTCATAGTGGATCAATTTGACTGAAATTTTCAGCAAATTGCTGTTATATTATCTAGTTTTTAACTATTATAGTGAGAACTGCAAACTCGTTATCTAATCTCCCATGTATCTTTAAACTTCAAGTAGAAATATTAATATTATGAAAATCACCAGTCTTTGCATGGAACTAAAAATGGCATATTTCGATGATTATGGTAATCTACAAAGCTCCATATTTCTGAAATGTATTGTATGATTATAAGCTGGTTAACTACAACAAATTTTTCTGACTTATATTGACTTATTGCTGCTCTAAATAAAATTGTTATTTTTGCCAACTATATATACAAAATAAAAGGTCTGTAACATTGTATATTTACATCACTGAAGTTGTATATTTATATCACAGAATTACATGACTGTATTGTAACAATAGCATGAGTATATAATAATAATCATGCATTACACACATATTATATAGGTGTATATTTTCTATATGTCCACACTCAATTAAAATAACTATCTTCATGAAAATTAAAGTTACATTATGGGAGATAAGATAAAGAGATGGCAGTTATAACTATAATAGTTAAAAACTAGACAGTGTAAAGGTAATTTGCTGAAACTTTCAGTCAAATTGGTCCACTATTAGCCGAGAAAAAAGCGTTTGAAATAGTCACATAGCCTTGGTCATCATTACTCAAATCATTAATATAAACAGCATAGTCTCGATTATCCACTTGATTGATTTAATTATTAACGGCCATTAAGCGGCATATAGGAATTCAATCCGCCAACATCGAAGGCTAGCATTGACTTTAAGAGTTTATTATGGTCTGGATATGTTAATTAATGTCTAATTGATTATTTAGATAACATCTCAGGCCTAAAGAAAGACCTGTAATAAGCCGATTTTGCTCTTGCATAATGCTATTTTAAATTGAATTTGAGTTTTTTTTAATGATCTGTAAATTTATTATGAAGTGTACTGAGCATTTCAAAGTAGTTAAAATGAGTTGATGTTACATTTTTGGCAATCGAATGTGCACATAGAGAACCACTGACAGTTGGAATTCAACTGATGTCTGGGTATGACCTGTCTTCATTAGCCCATTTGGAGCAGAAAAGTAAGATGTTAAACCCCATTTCCAGGCGCGGATCCAGAGGGGGGCGCCCCCTCTATTTTTTGAGGTGGCGAACAATTTTTACCACCATATATTCTCGCGAGAAATGAGAACAAAAATAGTTTAGGTTGGAAATCCTAATTTACAGGACTAGTATGAAATTAGTCCTTTTGGGCATTTTTTCCACTCAAAAATCACTGTTCCGGGCTGCGCACTCCCAAGTGGGTGCGGCACCCCCTCTTTCTGAAAATCCTGGATCCGCCTCTGATTTCATTCCAAACATGGAAGCCATGGTTCAGGAAAATGGTGATAAAAGTTGTATTCAACATGGATATATCTATTTTATTAATTATTCTTAGTGTAGGTATTTTTTATCAACATTTTCTTTAACTTTGTATTGACAGTCTTCCATCATTAGAGCTTTAGTTACAAGAAATGTCACATCAGCTCAATTTCACTACTCCAAAATGCTCCAAATACACTCTACTTTCTAATCAAATTTACAGATCATTATAAAACTGGTAAATTTAATTTTAAAGAAGAGGGAAGACATGTGGCTTACATCTTCACCTAGATTTTACAAGTTGGGAAAAAACAACCTGACCTATTTCTACTGTAAAATGCCTAATTTATGTACCTATTGTCTGAGCGGAGCAAACATCCTCTGTTGACATGGAGTTGAAAGAGTTGGTCATTGCTCTTTCACATAAACTGTCACATACATTTTACTTATGTCAGTCGGCTTTAGTAGGTTTTAATTAGTAATAAAGGGCAATTATCAGTAAACCTTTACCTATTTTCTTTTTTTATTTACAAGATAAATGTTAACCTGCTTCAATGTTTATTCTTAACACCTGTTGACCAAATACAAATGATCTAATATTGTGGACTAAACTTTATATATTCCTAATTTTCACACTTAATATTAAAATCTAATTTAGCTATAGTCATAAATTAACAAATATTATTACCAATACATGAACATCTGTACATGTATGTTAAATCAAATTGCGATGTGGAAGTCAGTCATGTATGAATAACTAATAATGTAATAATTAACATACAAAAGTTCTGTTACCTGCCAAGCCTTTATTACTGTCATCCTACCTTCCATGATAATTTATTTTTACAAATTTTAAATAGCAAAATAACTACAATGAGTATGATACATATCATATAGACGATGTCATTTTTTAATTGATTCAAATTTGGGGAAAAAATACATATACCAATCTGTTAACATATAATGTACAAATTTCTGTTACGAATTCTTGTATTTGTTTAGACTGATTCTCATATTTCTTCTAACAAAATATTAAATGTTAAAATAATGTAGTTAATGATTATGATGCATAGACAATTTGTCAGATTTGATTGATCCAAGTTTTATATGAAAAAAAATCACTCTGTGTTCTTATTTTATTTGTTTGGACTAATTCATCAGAAACATTCAAAACATGAATGAACTATGGTTCATTATTTGAGATTATATGATTGGTCATGGTTTGTTTTATTTTAAAATATTCAACAAATGTGTCAGATTAAATTACATCACAATGTTTTATTATTTATAGGATCCAGCTGACAGTTCCATTGAATATTTAAAGAAAATTTGACAAGTTAAAAAATGATGGCTTTCCCTCTTATTGTAATGAATGGCTGGTGTTAAACTAGTTAATTCCATATTGAATATACCACTAGGCTGACCAGGGGGTTTTACCTGTCAAACACCCTACTATGTTAACCTGATAACTTCTTAAAGAAACTCATCACACCTAACATTATATATCTATTGTTTTATACTTGAAGTCATTAACATCAAGCTCTTACCACCTGCAGTCATAAGTTGTACAGGTGTGTATGGTATACACAGACAAGATTAAGTAATTACAAATTATATAGATAATATAATTAATGAAACAGATTTTATATATTATAACATACAATCATCACTCAACTGTATATCTTCAGTATTAAAGAGTTTATTAATTTAGAATCTGTATTCATGTCTATTGTATATTATTCATAACATTGTTAACAGTAATTAGCATTTATTAATATAATACTTTGTATAGAATAAAGTCCCAAATTTTAAAGTATTGTATGTTAAATTTGATATTATTTTATTATGCCCTTTTAATTACATATCTAAATATTATATGCTTCCGGATAGAATAAAAAAAGGAAAGCAATTAATTACTTGCTTAAGGCATGGATAATAACCTATATCTTTGTGAATAAAATAATATGTTGGTGGATAGAGAGATCTATCAGTGTTTTTAACCAATTAATTTACTCTTAAATGAATTAAATACATAAACTGAACCAAAGTCAGTATAATGTACTTTCTTTGGGAGTGAAACCGAACCTACTACTGGTAAATAGGTTACTATAAATTGTAATCGTAGTATTTTATTATGCTTCTTTAAGTAAATACGAGTTAAAACTAGACCTGCATGCAGGAATGACGGGTTTCACTTTTGCCATGTTACCTTTGAACTTGAACTTGTGTCACTTTTGGTGCTACGTTACCCTTGAACATATGTCCTTTCCGGTACCAATGAAACCAATATACAGGTTTCCACATAAGCATTGCACACATCAAATAAAATGGAAACAGAATCAAACAAATCCAGCAATTTTATTTTATACATTTGTTACATGTAATTGATCCTGACAAAATAACAGTACTTCCGGTGATAATGTAAATGTTTCCTTAATCTTATGAAATCAGAAATGGCATAAGGCATCATATGGTGAAAATTTTATGTAAATCGAATAATAATTTCCACTTTTATAGACCAAAAACCTTGAAAAGTGACGTGTAGAAAATCGTCTATTTCTCGGCAACCGTACAAGTTAGAAACCATTTTTTGGTATTTATATGACCGTATGGGTTTAATCTATTTGTTGATTGGAATCAAATATCATAATTGTATAAACATTACAAATCAGACTCATTTGAATAAAATATCGGTTTTGAAGGCTTAAAATACAGTTTTTGCCAAAATGACGCTACTTCCGGTGATAATGAAAACGTTAAATTAGTTTTATAACATCGTCTATGACATTAGGCTTCAAAGGGTGAAAATTTTATGAAAATCAAATAATAATTGACACTTTTATGGGCCAAAAACCTTCAAAAGTGACTTTCAGAAAATCGCCTATATCTCGACAACCGAACAAGTTAGAAACAATTTTATGATATCTATTTGACCGTATGAGTTTTGTTAATATGTGAATTTAAACCAAAAGTTAATTTTATTATTACATGTGACATAATTCTTGGTTGAAAAAAAGATCGATTTTAAAAGTTAAAAATTGAGTTTTTGACTAAATGACGTCACTTCCGGTGTCAATTTTAAATAGTAATCAACATGATATGACGCACACTTGCTTTTTGAATCAAATGATGTCACTTTTGTGAATATCCATTAATAATTGACTATTTTACAGGCAACATTACGAAAACAGTGACTTATGCAAAACTGCCCATTTCTCGGCAACTGCTTATATTAGAAACTAATTTTAACATACATTCTCTTCGTATGGATTATAGTGACAGGTTTATAAAAGTTAAGTAAAAAAATTTTAAAATCTGAAAAGCCTGAATGGGTTGTAAATAGGTCAATTTTACGCCTTTTTTCACCCCTTAATCCAATTTGCTAGATAACACTTTTGGTAATAAAAGAAATAACAATTGGGACAACGAAGCATATGAACTTTGTTTTATACAAATCGAACAATAAAAAATTAATCTAGGACTGAAAAACTGAATTAGCTAATGGCGGCCAAGGAAAATTACTGAGACAAATTTTTTTTAACATTTTTGCGCTAGTCAGATGACTCTTTAATTCTGTGCACAACACGACTAAATAATATTTATAAATAAAAACGTTAAATCGAATAATAATTGCCACTTTTAAAGACCAAAAAACTTGAAAAGTGACTTGTAGAAAATCGGCTATTTCTCGGCAACCGTACAAGTTAGAAACCATTTTGTGGTATCTGTATGATCGTATGGGTTCATTCTATTTGTTGATTGGCATCAAATACCATAATTTGAAAAAGATTTCAAAACAGACTCATTTGAATAAAATATCTGTTTTGGAGGCTAAAAATACAGTTTTTGCCAAAATGACGTTACTTCCGGTGATAATGAAAATCTTAAATTACTTGTATGAAATCCCAAATGGCATTAGGTATAACATGGTGTGACGTTTATGAAAATCGAATAATAATTGACCCTTTTATGGCCCCGAAACCTTCAAAAGTGACCTGTAGAAAACCGTCTATTTCTCGGCAACCGAACAAGTTAGAAACCATTTTATGATATCTATATGACCATATGAGTTTTGTTTATATGTGAATTTAAACCAAAAGTTAAAATTATTAATACATATTAAGTTATTCTTGGTTGAATAAAACATTGATTTAAAAAAGTGTAAAATGCATTTTTTGACCAAATGATGTCACTTCCGGTGTCAATTTTAAATTGTAATCAACTTGATATGACGCTACGTGCTTTTTGAATCAAATGATGTCACTTTTATAAAAATCCAATAATAATTGACTATTTTACAGGCAAAATAACGAAAACAGTGACTTATGCAGAACTGCCCATTTCTTGGCAACTGCTTATATTACAAACGAATTTTAACATACATTTTCTTCGTATGGATTATAGCTACAAGTTTATAAAAGTTACGAAGAAATATTTTAAAATCTGAAAAGCCTGAATAGGTTGTAAATAGGCCAATTTTACACCATTTTTAGCCTCTTAATCGAATTTGCTCGAAAATGAAATCGAAATTAAAAAAACTGCTTCCTACATTTTTTGCGCCTTGAAAGGGCACACTCTTTGAGTCATATAATTTTTCAAAAAAATAATATTTGTTTATGAAGATCGTAAATAACTGTCAAAATTGTAGTTTTTGGTAAAATTATGCCACTTCCGGTGCCGACAGATAACACTTTCGGTAATAAAAAAAACGACAATTGATACAACGAAGCATATGAACTTTGTTTTATACAAATCGAACAATAAAAAATTAATCTAGGACTGAAAAACTGAATTAGCCAATGGCGGCCAAGGTAAATTACTGAGACAAAATTTTTTAACATTTTTGCACTAGTCAGATGACCCTTTAATTCTGTGCACAATACGACTAAAAAATATTCATAAATAAAAAAGTTTTTTGTAAAATTTTAAATTTTCGAAATTTGGCGCCTAATATCTTCGAAGATTTGCCGAAAATCAAAAATCGAAAGTAGCGTAGCTATGTGCCCTGTCTCAGGCTATGCCAAAATGTATCGAAAGTTAAAATCCAATGATTATTGTTAAAATTACTGCAATATTTTTAAAAACGATAACTTCGGTGATTTCGGACATTTCGCATTGTCGCAGAACGTTCAAAATAGCTTTATCCTCTAAGTCACACCCACTTTCCCAGTAAAACCGAAGAAATCGTAACGATGCGACACGTAGTTGCTGAGATCTATTCAAATTGGAATCTGAATAATAATAATAATAATAATAATAAGAATAATAATTTTAACAAAAACAATAGTGTTTCACACAAGCTACGCAGTGTGAAACCCTAACAAGTCTGGGCTATGACTCCTTAAATATGGATTTGTGTTTTCAAGCTACGTGACATCGCTAAAAAAAAAAAAATAGGATGATCTGGTTATTTTTTTTTTTTTAAAAAAAGAGGTCGTTTATTATCGGGGAAGCGATAGGGTTTTGAAAGCGTCATTTTCGGGGGTCAAAGTTTTACAGCTGTGCAGATAAAAAGTTTTTATCCATTGCATTTAATCCAAATTTACGCAAATTACAAGATGCAGCTACAAAATCAAGAAAACAGTTGCTACTTTAAAAGACCTTTGTTGGTAATGTGTGCATAATAGCTCGTTGGGTTTAGTTGGAAGTTTTGTATCAGCTCTCTTTGAGGTGTACATCAGTCCATAGGTAAACAATCAACAACGCACCTGTTTAGACAAGATTAGCATATATTTTCGGTTAACCAGTGATTCTTTTGACACGTATGATCATTGACATGTCTTGTTAATCGAATAAACCTAGGCGCCACCTTTCGGCTCCTATGATACCCAAAGACAAGTACCTGCGAATATCAAACAAGCTGATTGGTTGGACTAATACTAGCTGTATTTTGATTGGTTTAGGTAAATCTGACCTTCATCATATCCAAAATGGCTTCCATCGAGCTGGGTCTTCCATTCGCGTACTGAAAGTTTTGATGGGTTATTTTAGCTAACGTTCTCTGTATTAATGGACCACGATGTTAAAGATAGCCAGAAGATAATTATTGGACATTTAATAACATATGTGTGATTGGAGTACAGTTGTATTTTGTACAAGAAACTCAGTTTGTGTTTTTACTTGAGTTGGATTCTTGCCAAAAACTTGACAAGCTTGAAAGGAAGAAATATTGTTGTGGGCTTCGCACAATCCTTTGGCCCTGCTCTGGGTTTACGTAGACTACGCACTGGTGCGTGTCAAGACTATATATTTTGTTTATGTATAACTTGGATTATAGGTAATCAGCAGTTGTTTGATCAGATATTTATTGGAGAAATGTTTTCGACAGATTTACATCTGTGCGTGTGAAAAGAAAACCGATGTTTTATTGGGGTTTACGGCGGTATAGACTAGACCGCTATTAACAAATAAGAAGACTGACCCCGATTTGTTCCTAAAACCCCATCTGAGTCACGATAAATACTCATAGGGCACGTATGCAACTGAAATATTAATCATCAGTGTTTCCAACGTTTCTGTAATTGTATACAGCTGATCAGAATAAATCGAAAATATGGAGAACAATTATTTAGCCTCAAGTAAACATGTGTGTGTTGTATTGATTTTCTTGATCTCACATTTCGTCACAATCAACAGTTGGCAATACAAATGGAATCCTAATTCTTACTCTTCTGTACAAGATGGTCAAAAAAGTATTATGTATTTTCGCGGGAAAGCACATGAAAATGACTATTTTAAAGTGATACACTCCGAAGATGATTGGATGCTGGTTGGAGCTAGAAATGTTGTTCACAACATCAGTTTAACCGATTTAAAACAGTTTGATGAAATAAAATGGCCTGCAGACGAATCGGATATCAATGTTTGCATCAGGAAACAAAAACCCAAAGAAGAGTGTCAGAATTATATCCGTGTTTTAGTACCAAAGAACCCTATGGATTTATTTGTTTGTGGTACAAATGCTTTCAGACCAAGATGCCGAACATATCGAAAAAACAGTGAAGGAAAATATGAATTTAAGGGAAAAGAAGAGGAGGGCATTGCCAAATGTCCCTTTGATCCCAAGCAAAACAGCACATCCATTTATGTAGATGGTAAATTTTATTCAGCAACTGTTGCTGATTTTTCTGCACGGGATCCTTTGATATTGGAAAGTGATAAATTTATCAGGTCTGAACAGTATGATTCGAAATGGTTAAATGAACCCAATTTTGTAAGTTCCTTCGCAAAAGAGGACAAAGTGTTTTTCTTTTTCCGAGAAACAGCCATTGAAAATATTAACTGCGGCAAGGCAACGTTTTCCAGAGTGGCTCGAATTTGCAAAGAGGACCAGGGTGGTAATGTACTTTTACCAAATACATGGACTTCCTTCTTCAAAGCCAGACTAAATTGCTCCATTCCTGGAAATATGCCCTTTTATTTTAATGAAATTCAGTCAACCACATCACTGGAGGAAGGTAGCTATAGACCAGTACCAAACAGTCGCGATCGACACGATATGATTTATGGTGTTTTTACCACAAGCGAAAATAGTATTCCTGGTTCTGCAATCTGTGCTTTTAGTCACGAGGATATCATTAATACATTTCAAGGGCAGTTCAAGGGTCAAGAATCGGCACTGCATAATTGGTTAGCTGTACCAGAGGAAAAGGTGCCAGTTCCGCATCCACAGGAGTGCTCTAGACACAGCAAGGATTTGCCAGATATGACCCTGGATTTTATCAAAACTCACCCATTGATGGATAAAGCTGTTCCAGCTAGAGGCGGGGCACCGATATTGGTTCATACCAGTTTCACATCCCGATTTACACAGATTGCTGTTGACTGGCAGGTGAATTCTGGTAAAGGAAGATATTATGATATTATATTTGTGGGTACTAACGATGGACGTGTTATCAAGACTATTAATAAAGGGGAGACATCTAAAATAGAAACAGTTATAATTGAAGATATTTTAGTGTTTCACGATCATTCCCCAATTACCAATTTGAAAGTTTACAAGAAAAATAGTTTAACTGAGAAACTGGTCGTTATGTCTAGTAAAGATATCGTCTCCATTCCACTACATCGATGTCATGAGAAAACGTCGTGTCATGCTTGTGTTGCTTTACAAGATCCATACTGTTCTTGGATTGAAAATAAATGTGCAAATTCCGAAAGAGGCATTCAGAACATCCAAGAAGGAAAAGATGATGATTGTGGTCCTGCACCACCAATGGGTGTCAGCAAGCCACCTACAACAACAATCCGACATTTTGTTCCTCAAAAGCCACTGGTTTGTAATTGTGAAGATCAGGAAAAAAACCCAAAAACGTATCCCATAGACATACCGAGTAGGGTACCTGTTAATTATCCAGAAATGCCAGAAGAAAACCCAAATTTTATTGACGAAGGCGGCCGTGTTGAAGAAATCAAAGACAGAACAGAATCAAATGTGACGGCATCAACCATGGCTATTTCTGTTGTGGTGTCTATAGTGTTATCGCTTGTGATAGGGTTCTTGATCGGGTACAAGGTCAGTTCCTGTCGGGGTTCCAGGAACATTGATACCCCCCATTTAGATAGAAACATTGCTATTCAAAAAACAAAAAACAGACTCTCGTCTACGGGAGAAAATGTGTATTTTAACCCTGAAACTATGAACTTGCAAAAACCTAATATAAATTATGTTGTGAACGTTACAAATCAAGGTAAATTGAACAGTTCAGTGGAAACTAAACCTGTACACAAATCAAACAAAGTCTACTTATAACATGGTGTTTTTAATTTGTTATTGGTGCTTTTTAGTGATTTGTTTAAAAGTTTAACCAAAGTGAAAAAAGAAATCTGGCCAGTAGTTGTTTTCATTGTTGTTTTAATTAAGCTGTGTAAACTCTTGAGTGAAAAAGCAAGTCTACTGCCAAGAGAATCGGTTCTCTCCATTGAGAATAAAAGGCAAAGTCGCAAACTATATGGCCAAAATTTTTACTTTTGTTGGATTTGTGTGTGTGTTAAACATGTTATTCAAGTCTACTGCAAAATGGAAGTTAAATGACTTGTAAATCTTGTGTACAACTGCCAAAAACTAAGGACTCGAGACAGTTTGTGTGTACCTGTATTATTCAAGCTTTGTGGTTGTGTTTGGCATTAAGCCTATTTTTATTTTATCTTCTCAAATCGTAAAAGTGAAGATTTAACAAACACATAAACATGTGACCACGCCAGACTCTTCAAAGGTTGTGATTTTACATTGTATAAACTTACAGAGGGGAAATGTACCCCTTAGTTGTGACATTTTCATCATATTGTTGGAAGAGCTGGTGAATTTACATAGAAAAAGTTGACGTCATAAACTCACTATAAAGAAAGACATTCCATTTTAAATTTGGATTTCTATAGTGCTATCATATCCCACCTATATATAAACATATCTTGGCTCACCCAGTGGGCAAAGAGATTGAGGTCAACAGTCTTTTATAAGTCTCTCAAATTACTGCATTGGTATAGCTTCACGGTCGAGTGACTTTGATTTGTTCTCTAGTCTCAATAACATCTTTCATCTGATACTCTACATTAGTTTCTATTCAGAGGACTATCTTGGAATATTATCACTTGAATAGATATGACAGCCAGTGGATAAATAGGCGATTATCATGAACAAGCAACCATTAAAAAAGTTTATAGCTAGGTAGATAAATGATATTAGGATGGTATACGATGCGTGACCAAAATAAGTTTCAAAAATGACGTGGCAGTTTCGTCAAATTTCTTAACAATGATACTTTTTGGTGTTTAAATTGTAAAATGAAGCCTGAAAGTTAAAAAATATTTTAAAATTATATTTGAAAAACACAGTGAAACATGTACAGGTACTTTGCTGTTTTTATCCAAAGATAACATTATTTTGTAAATTTGTTTTTTTGTCTAATTGTATCACCATGATGTACATGTATGAAAGCTCAATGTGCAGCAATATGCATGTAAATCTTCAGGCCTTACTAAAACAATGCTTACTTGCTTTGTTTATTTCTTGTGTATGTACATCATATACATGTACAGTACAAGTAGGTTTTACAATTAAAAAAAAAACTTAAGAGCTAAACTTCTTCAATTGGTGTTACAGTAATTAAGGTCTTTGATTATGTTGATCTACAATTTTAAATGTAGACAGATACCTACTTCACAAAACAAATAACACATTTTTTAAAAGTAGATTAACCCTTTTTCTTTTGGCCGGAATCAAATGGTGTACAATGTACATAGTCATTTTAAAATTGTCAGTAATTGGAGAGACTTATAAAAGGTTAACTTATTTATTTTAGCCAACTTGATGTATTACTATTAGGGTCACAAAAACTCAACCTACACACATACATGTAGGCCTACTTAACAAAATAACAAACGAAATGTACATTATATAAATGTACATGTCATATACGATCACGAAATCATATTCATATGCTTTATGCAAATATACATGTATTATGAATTATGATAGATGTTGCTTTAAACATATTATATACATGTATAACACAAACTTATCATCTTTATTATATATTATACATTTTAATCAAGAAAGGGCGAAAGAAATATATCAAAAACTGTTTATTCTGTGTAAATACATGTTAATCTCATTCATATTTCATCCATTTTTCGCGTCATATAGACTGTTATAGCATGAATTATGTTAAATTAATTTTTATATGGTAATAGAATTGAATAAGGAGAAATGAATTATATATACATGTATGTAGGTTGTTAAAAGTGATACTACTGAGTTACAGACAAAACTGCTTTAATCTTGTATATATTTATTATTAATCCAATATATGAAGTATTAGAAATACAGAACCTACGCGGTGAATGTAACAAGTTCTTTAATCACATCCATTTGTAAAATCTCTTAATTAATCTGTGCTGGAGTTAAACCCCATTTTATTTCATTTCTATTTATACATGTACCAACAACAGGTTTTTTAAAACCTAATTTCAAGCTAGATACATTGTAACCTTTGAAGTTCTGGCTATAATTTTGAACATTTTAGATACTGAAAACATTTTTACGATTTCCCCAGTTTCTGTAAATTAGACAAAAACAATGATTGTTCTTTTTTTTACACCTTTGGGCAATTTTGTCGGGATTAATTAACATTCACTGTTGTTTAGAATATACATGTGTGAAATCCACCACTTTTCTATGATTAGATGCCTGGGGGATAAATTTCAAACAAATGGGGTGTTAACTTTATATTTAGACTTTGTTTTTAACCTTAAGCAAAAACCTTTAAAATTAAAGGCATTATTTTGTAAATAATACATGACTTAACATAGAGCTTTTCTAACCCAAATTAACACATTGATTTACATACATTATACCTGTACAATTCGTGTATTGATTTAACAGGCTAATATTTATGGACTTGTATTCGGAACTCCAATCTTTACAGCTATTTGCCAATTGTTTGTAAAAATCCATGTATTATATTAGTAATTACAGTGCTGCAAGTTTTTTGATTCAAGGACATCAAGTGTTGGGGTACCTACTATTGTAATTGTCACATGGGTCTAAAATCACTCCACCCAAGTTTTACAAATACAGCTTAATTATGTCAACTCACGAAGCATAAAAAGCTAGGACACACAATAGAGTTTACAACTGTTTTCAAATTTAATGAGAGTAAATCCAGGTGTAGGCTATTTTATATATAAATAGACTTACAAATATACAAACAATTTTTGTCTATACAACATCGGCACATCTTGTTATTCATTTACTAAAATTGACTACAATGGTGTACACAAGGCTTAAGTAAATATACATATATATGTTCAATAAAGTCTTTTAAATCAGTGAATAAAGAATTGGCTTTAAAGAGTTTTGAAGCTCTGTGAACTTGTATTGTTATCCTAAGAATTATGTAGTTTTTATTATAAAAATTGAACATTAATTGTTTAAGTTTTATATTTAAATAAATCCAAACTTGCTGGCAAGGTTATTTCTTATTTACCACACATACTTTAATTTTTTTGTATTTTTTACATGTCCGTCAAGGAAGCGCTTATATGTATACACATTTTATCTGTCACCATTTTACGTTTTATTAAGGTAATTGAGAAGATTAATGAACCCCCATTTGTGATATTATGGTTGTTGAAATAATAGTGCAATCTTTACAACTACAACATGTACATCGATTCTAGTGAATCTAGATCCGTTTTGACCAAGATTTGCAATATGTCATCTGAAATTGTTTTTTGTGAGATGTTAAATGTCCTTACATGTATTTACATCCCTGAACTTTTAATACAACCATGATGCATTTTTGAAACCAAACTGATCATAAAAAATGGAAATTTACATGTTTATTTTCAAATTTAACAGTTTAATCGAAACAAATTCTCTTGGTCTTTTTTTTCGAATTGGACAAAATAATGACAATGTTTGGTTTACAACTGAATTGAAACCATTTTGAAGTTTATTATTATTATCTGATGAATAAATATACATTTGTGTGAAAAACAAGTAGACAAATTTCCAAGTGTTTATTTTATTGTATATTTTTCTCGACAAGTAGATTTTATTTTTAAAGAATCATGGTGTCATTTTTACATACATGTATGGTATTTTCCTGCAAGATGGATTTCACTGTATATTACACATTACATACATTAAAACATCTTCTCTGGCATCATTGAACACATCCGATCAACATCATTTCTGTCATTTAATGTGTGACTAGAAATGTATACATTTTCTGTGGAATTATATTTTAAATCTATATTTTTAAATTATAATATATTAAAAAACCAAGGTTATATATAATTAATATGAATATTTAAATTATTGATGGTTTATTTTCATGTCATTGTATGCGTATACAAGAATGGTGGTTTTCTACCAAATCTATTAGAAAATTGTATGAAAACTGTTAGGTTGTAAATTGGTTAAATCCATGTCAAGAATGTTTTAAATGTAGACTTGTTTCTATTATTTGAGACAATGACACATACACCCATGTTAGGTCATGCACTTTCGAAAGGTGTGCTCTTTAAAAAGTTTTGAAAGCTTTACAAAATTGATTGCTTCTGTAATGGTGGCATTTAAAATGTCTTCTGCGCAATGTTGAATCTTAGAGAAAAAACAAAGAATTATATGATGATCACCTTGGAAACAATATGGTGAACTTGTTGTTATTTTGTAGATTATTTGATGTGATGAAATGTAATAAAACAAAAAATTGCTAGAAACTATTTTTTCGTATTTTTTGTTATTAGTTAATTTGTTACATGCAGTTTGAACACATCATGAAGAAACATGATGATGTTTGTTGAAACATCATGTCAAATTAACAAGTTGTTTGATACCCAAAATAAACATGTACAGTAAATGGTCGTTTCCTTCCATTTTGGCAAGCATCTGTTTATGAAACCACAAGATTTGCATAATCTATGGCAAAAGTTCCCATAATCTATGGCAGAATTTCTGTTAAGCTTGGGATTTCACACTTAGTTTGAAATTGTTTTCTGTCGAAAAGACACAGAAGTCATTTAAACAAGAGTACATGTACATGTATGTACATGTATTTTTCAGAGATATTGGCACATGTACATTCATTTCAGATTCTCCTTGCACAGTCTTGGTTGCTAATTCTTTGCCAGCAAAAGTAGAAAGAATTAAAAATGTAACGCCACCCTTAAGTGTACCATGACCAAAAAGGTTACACAGTATATACATTGTATGTACATGTAACTGAACTACTATTCTAAGTTTTTGCAAACAAAGGAATGAAATAAGCTATGTAGAGTTTGCCATAGCCCCGCATCTTATTCAGAGTGAATAATGTCATTTAGATAACCTTTTTTTTTCATGTTCCGAATCTCTACCAAACATTTCAAATACACCCAAACACAAATAACCTGGTAAAATGGGAAGAAAGGTTTATCAAAGATATACATGTATAATATTGTTACTGTTGAAGGTCTTAAAATAAAAATTGAATATTAAAATAATATTTGTAAAAATCGAATATTAAAATAATATTTGTAAGTTTAAGTGAATGCTTGACAAGATTATATTGTATAATTTGCAAGACCTGGTAACGCATGGTACAGACATTCCCTGGACATCTTGTAACTTATGTGGTCTAACCAAGTGTCACATTGACCAGTCAACCATTCTGTATTTAATGTAACTAACTCTACCCTTAGGCAGACAGCGAATTCCGTGCAACAGCAGATATTTCATTTGACTTAACATGTTACATAACCCTGAAAACATTTCAAATGATGCTAATGATGTAAGCCATTAAACAGATAAGATAGCTTTTTCAGACTATCCGGTTTCTAAACATTTGGAAACATCTTGAATGAATATATGTGGAATAAAATGTGGTGAACAGGATACATGTACATGTAGGATAACCATATTTATACAGTCACAGTTAAATGTTGTGTATTGTTGTTACTCTTGTACATTCAGCCGGTGTCTACTATTGCTTGAGATCACTCTATAGTCTAACATTAATACCAGATTGAGTGAATTTATACACAGTGTGTGAATCCTATTCATTTTCAATGATTTCTGATAATTACTGCAAGAATTTGAAAAATCTTGTGGATGCTCTAGCGGCTAAAGTTCATGTCCGATTGACTTGAAGTTGATACTCAGTCTATTGATTTTCAATGAAAAAAATATGTGACATCCCTTGTGGGTGTATGTTTCATTGCCTGGCTACCTATCTTTTCTATTATAATTTAAGATATCATATTTTATACAAAATTAGAGCCACAGAGTGATCTAAAAAGTAGGGGGACTGAGCTTCCCTCTTCCCGGATATAATTCTTAGACTATGCGTCCTTTTTATACTCCCACATTGAAATGTGGTCGTATATTGTCGTCACCCGGTCCGGCGTTATGGCCCTTGATCACTTCAAAAAATCTTGTGGACGCTCTAAAGACCAAAGTTAATATCTGATTGACTTTAAATTTATACACAGTGTTTAAGATCATAAGACGAAGATGTCTATTGATTTTCAGCGATTTCCAATAATTACTGCAAGAGTTATGGCCCTTGATCACTTCAAAAAATCTTGTGGATGCTCTAGAGGCCAAACTTAATATCCGATTGACTTCAAATTTATACACAGTGTTTACAGTCATGAGACGAAGATGTCTATTGATTTTTATCTCCCTTGATAACTTCAAAAAAAATCTTGTGACGCTATAGAGACCAAACTTATCATCCGATTGACTTCAGATTGATACACAGAGTTTAAGGTGATGAAACGAACAAGTATTTTGATTTTCAGTGAATTTGGATAACTGAAAAGCTAAATCTATGATATTAAATGTTTCGTATACTAATTGTTAGCGTGGGGCAAAACTTTATAAATAGCAAACCAATTCTAATGATTTTTTGATAATTACATAATGAGTTGTTACTCTTAATCAAATTTTAGTGTATTACAAATGTTTCATTACCGAAAAAAGTAAAAATATGCTACAACCCTTGTTGACTGTCCGGACGATTCAGCTGCTGTGGGCGTATGTTTCATTGCCTGGCAACCTATCTTTTTCAAAACTGTACAATGATTATTACAACATCTGTGGGTTTTTCAATTAAACTTGTTGCTCAGAAAAGACCTTGAATATGTATGGTTCCCCCTTATCAGTGATGCAGGGACTGACAAGAACAGCTATCTAGTCATTAGGACGGGGCTAAAAGATGCACGTAAAAGATCCCATGACAGTGCTGTGCAGACAAAATTCCCTCATATGCCTGTCTTCATTAGCCCAGTTCGGAGCTGAACAGTAGGACTTTCAACTCCATTACATTTCAGGTTTGTCGTGGGGGGGACTAACCTCGGAAGGGCACCTCTCAGTCATTAGATTATTTTCTCAGACTCAGGTCGTTTTTTGTTTTAATATGGTAAACCAATTCAAGAGGTTGTAGAGTGCATGTATGGATACAGTTGTCTTCCGCAATTGACATGCCAGCCAGAGACGCCTGTTTTCCGAAAGCGTTCAGATCCTGAATAATTGGCAAACTGAAGAAATTTTCTCACAAGAATGAAGCTTAAAGAGAGGAAGGAATAGCCGAGCCAGGTGTATTAACCGTAAATAAACATTTACATGTCTTGAAAAACTAGGCCAGGCAGCCACTGGACAAGCATTCCTTAAGGTAAAGACTACCAGTTCTTTTAAGTCTATGTTGTCATAGAACTGTGTGCTAGTTTTAAAGATTTTTGTTTTTCTTTTAAGTGTTTTAGAGATCTGATAGTGGGACATATTCCACAGTTTGTAATGTTGGGTGGGTTATTTGAACAAGTGGAGTAACTTTTGGGAGACATATATAACTCTTGCATTTCTATTGACCAACCAAACTGCTTTCATTTTTTAAACGGGGGGGAGATGCAATAAATGTCAATAATGATAAGTGAAAATAATGTTTTTACTGAGTGGGGTGGGATTTGGAAAGACATGTTTGGACTAAAGCTCTAGAAAAAGTTACTGCTCTTTACACTGAAGTATGTTTGGTAAATATTTGATTATTTCTTGGTTTAGTTACATGGAGAAATGAAATGGTGTTTAACTTCCTATTTTCTTCTCCGACTGGGCTAATGAAGAAGGACATACTCTATACATAATGCTATGAAGGAAATTATGCCCAAACACCAACATTAAGACCAACTGTCAAAGGTTTGTTTTACATGCACACCAAGGTGTATACTTGGGGTCTTGGTTTTCGGTTCCATACAAATGACTAGGCATTGTCCCCCATCAGGCCCTCAGTCCTGCACAACTGAAAAGAGACAAACCACGCTGGAAAATTTAGGAGCAAAACAGTAGGATTTTAAAATCCATTTCATTTCATATACAGGGCACCTTGGTTTTTCGTACCATCCTGGGTGGTGGTGGATGGCCGAATGGTTAGCAAATGCGCGCTGTATCATATATAGCATGGTTTCGTTTCCATGGTTGTACCTGACAAGTAGAGTTGCCTGTCTAATCTCATGATTTTTCTCCAGATCCTCCAGTATCTTCCAACAGCCTAAAAATTATTTTAAAAAGTTAAACCATATGTTAGTTCCTAAATGACCTAGTCTCTCTCTCTCTCTCTCTTCATACCATCTGAAGGACTTGATAGCCATCCATGTCAGGTACTCTGTCCTGCACCACTGACAAGGGGAAACCATGTCTCCACCAACCCTGGAAATGAAAACTACCATACCTTAGAGTTTAGATAATCAAATTATGGTGATTATGAGTCTTTAAACCTTATTCCATTCTGTGTGAACTAGATTTATCGTTCTTTCCAGTTTTAAGTATTACGACTAGACAAACAGATGCCAACAGCATTGAAATATCTAAACACTTCTCTAAGTGACAGCAGTGTTTTCAAGGCTTTAGACATTTTGTAAAAGATTGAATTTTATCAGAATGTTCAAAATAAATTGCATGCAATTAAAAAACAGTCTTCCAAGCCACTGCTGAGATTTCAATTTTAAATATGTACAAACAATTCAACAATTTTCCTCTTTTACTTGTTCTGGATACTTGTATTGAACACAGCCTAATTTAGATTATACCCACATTTCACCACATTTTATTTTATATTGTTTACTCCTCTTCATTGTGGTCTAAAGATATTTGTTTACAATTCAATAATGCACAGATTGTGATTGGTCTACTCCATATCAACCTACCAATCTAAACCTGTAACACAGAAAATTCTTCAAATCTTATGACATACTTCTATTATAGAGATATTTGATTGGCAATGCTTTTTATTTTTTGATGCTGTGCATGAACATGACAAAGAGGCGTGTAGCATGGCCAACCTTGTGTGTTTTCACAGGGTGCTCCAGCCCCTCACCCTTTCTAAAGCCACATGTATTTAAGTAAATCATTTAAATACCATGATATATGCTAGTTACAAAATGATCTAGTTTGTATTGATAGGACATTTAAACCCAGTTTCTCTTTCTCCTTTTCCAATCCTAGCATGAGTGTTTACTCATTTAATTATTACTCCAAGGTATAGATTAACATGGCACTGTGGATATCATAATAACACTTTCAGACAGTAAACAAATGAAATAGATGCCATATATCTGAAGGCAGGTCATGTTTTAATTTAGGTCATGTAAATATTACTTTTGGAGGTCAGGGGTCAAGTAAGCAAATTATTACATCTCAAATTTACACTGGAGGCATTTGTGGAACTTGCAGTAAATCATGCGCTGTCAGTGTGGTGTGATCTTGCTCACATAACAATAATGTAATAATAATAATGACCGACTGATATTTCAAATTATAATGTTACAGGTTATGCAACTTTAATAATTATAGGATTTTTGTTTTTGTACCTAATTCTTTGTCCTTGAGCTATTTTACTCCACCATATTTTAATTTGTAATGCCTACCCTGTAGGTCTGTTCTATGAAGTAGGCTATCATTAATGTTCTATGAATGATACAATATATTTCTTGTCTACAAAAAATGTATAAATCATGAAAATAAAGAAATTTTTTTTTTAGAATGTTTCTCTTTTTAGTTTTTTTGTTGGTATTTCAATTATCTTTATAATGACATTTAGAGGTTTAACATAAAAAGCACATCTTCGAAGATTTAGTATTTCTTAGTTTATTTCGTGCAATGTTAAAATACTAATTGCTTGATAAAGATACCCCAGGACTTTCCACCTTGTCAATGATGTGTGATAGAAGGTTTGGCATGGAAAAACATCCAGTTGTTTGAATTGGACAAATTTAGTTCCATTCATGTTCTGGTTGGTGTTCATGTAAACGAAACCTTGATGAAGAGTAGGTGAAAATGTCCTGTTAAAGTTTCCATTATAGCTCTCTACATCGGTCCTCCATTTCATTTACTCAGTTTGTGCAGAAAAAGTGTTAAACCCCATTTCCTAGTTGAACCCACCCACCCAAGACCTACAACAGCATTTCTGAATGAACCCTTATAGGAGAACCCATACATAATCAGGTGAATTGATCTCAGTTATACTTGTTTTTACATTATATAGATTGACTAATGTTATCACATATTCTCTATATTTACAGAAATGCATGTTATGCAAATAGATTTCTAATAATAAAAATAAACTGTTCCAACTCTCTTGAAAACTTAGGTTTCCAATTCCATTATTGAATTATTCATGTGAAATAGTCTTTTTATTAGTTGACTTGTCGATATTTTTTCTGTGTTTTGTTTTAAGGTATGAGTCATCCTTATTACTGGATTCTGTAGAAGTACAAGAACAGACAGTTATATCACTGTCCTCTCATCTATATTGGCTGTTCTATCAATTAAGGTTTGGTCATGGGCACCACATTATAACCTGTACTCTGGCAATGTCAAATGGCTAAATGTCAGTACAATTAAGAATATCTTGCCAAATGAAAAGTAAACAATGATTAGTTTGTTATCGGTATTCTAACTTGTGACAGAGAGGTGATTTGATCTAGGATTTGACGCCTTTCAGTCCTGTTTGATCTTAAGACATAGACATCAGAATCGCCACCAATTGGTATTAAGGTTTAAAATCATAAAAAAAATCATCAAATCGAAATAGCCGTTCTCAATGTTATTTTAAACTTTATAAATAAACATGAAATCGCCTATTTCTATTTATTTCTTTTTGTCTTTCTTGTGAACTTAGGAAACATTTTAACAAAAAAGTGAAGTTTTTATTGATTTTTTTCAAAGTTATGCATACACATGAAGAAATTGTCAACATGCAATGTTAACAAATGTTCTATACAAATGCATACTGTAATACGATCATAAATATTTACACACAAATACGTTTCATACAAAACTGAATTGAATTTGATTGATTTGTTACATGGTACATTACCCCCCAAATAAGTTCTTACACAATGTGCAAGGTGCAGATTGTTTTTTTCTTGTACTAGGTTAAAAGCTTTTCTTCCATTAAATGAAATGCTTTTTTATTTCAGCAAGTGTAATTGTCAAGCAAGAGTGTGATACTGGCCAAGATATTTTAGTGGTTTGCAATAAGTTTTGGTACGAAAATGATATTAAAACAGGTAAATAGGAGAAATCAAGAAGTTTATATTGAATTAGTTTCGAGAATGCAGAACAGAAAACACAACTCATTTTGCCTTTAAAGATATATTGTGAACAAAGTTGTTAATGTTGAAAGTTTGAACCAGAAATAGGCATCAACTGTCTATGCACCATATTTGAGATTTGCCGATGATTTGATGGACAGATGATAACTCCACCCACATATTCTCAATTATCAAGTAACGTTCTCAATGACTACGGTACCCTCGATTAGCAGGCCTTTCGTTGGCAGTCCCCAGTACAGTGACATCAGTAATAATGGTAAACTTTGCTTGCTCAGCCATTTATTGTTTAAATCCAAGCTGTATCCAAACCATTCGAGGGTCTTATGAAACATAAAGAAAGACTTACTACAATAGGCAGATTTAGCTCTTAAACATATATTATGCAAGGTCTAAATCTGCCTATTGCAGGTCATTCTTTAGGCCTGAAATGTTATCGAAATTATTAATTAGACATTAATTAACATATCCAGACCGTAATCAACTCTCGATCGCATCGCTAGCCTGCGATCTTTGGTGGATTATGATCCAATTTACTGCATAACTCTCCTTCTTGATTTAATTATAAAATGGATAATTGAAACTATGCTTTTTACCGTAGTTATGATGATCAATTTGACTGAAATTTTCAGCAAAGTGCCTTTACATTATCTATTATAGTGAGAACTACCAACTCGTTATCTAATCTCCCATATTGTATGTTTAACTAAGGTATCTGTAAGTATGATGGTGGTTATAATAATATCAAGTTAAATTGTTTTACAAATTCAAAGTTTAAATATGGAATTTAATAAATAGCCACATTTAATATTTCTATTCACTAAGATATTGGAATTACGATAGTTTTTTATGGCTATTCTAACTGAGTTTTCATTGATACAAAGGGAATTTAATCAGTATATGAAATATTTAGTAGCATTAATCAATGCTATCAAATTTATTCAAAAGATAATTAAACAGACATGAAAATATATTGATTCACATTATCTAGAAATCAGAAGAAGCACTGAAAACTATATAAACAATTTTTATTTTAATTGAATCAAATATTCAAATAACATTCAAATAATAACTTAGAATGGTAAAATCAGCATTCCATGTCCACTATTTGATATGAGATATTAGTTCAATATCTGTCACTCCCCAAGAGAATATCTATTACTTTCCAAAAGTCTTTTCCTTTTAATAGGCATTAAATACTACGTCATTTCTCGAAATTGACAAGTAGTGAGATATTGTGAAATTTATTAATTGGTAGATATCACATGATATTTGGCGACTTTTGAGTGTATGAAGTGAAATTGAACCTTTGAAAAAAAACAGAAATAGAAATATTTTGGGAAGAGAGAGAAGATCAACATTGTTCAAAGTAATGTATCATATTATAAACCTAAACTATTCACATCTTTAACAATGGCTGAATCGCTGAAGGATATTTTTCAACCATGATTACTATGTTGTGTCTTCCCGGATTTACTAGGAGTAAATATGTTAAGTTGAGATATTCGGGTTGACCTGTCTATATCCCCTCTAACTACTCTTAAAAGTATTGGCCATATCCTCAAGTTAAGTACCCTTTGGCTCTGACCTAAAGGTTAAACCCTAGCCCATAACCAGTAGAGCTTTCGGTGTATACCCTGGACTTTTATTCAATTTAACAAGTTCTAAAGGGACACTGTGTTCAAAGGTGAATTTTCTTAATAAATACAGAGTAACTACTTTGTCCATCCTTTATACTATCACTGGTCAAGCAGTTAGTGATCTGTATTTAGAGGTCATTATCGATGGGTATAATGTACCCTATATGCTTTGACCTGGAGGCCTCATGATGATAGCTCCCTACAATTACTACTCTAGTTAATTATGATAAATTAGGAATTAATTATTTCACTGTTTGAGCCAGTCTTTCATTACAAGGATTCTTTCTACATACTTAAGTATGTTATTCTTAATTATGTGCAATTATCATTGATAATTGTTTTATTTGAAGCTTAAAGCAAAGCTCATCATATCATAAAATAGCTTATAACTTTATGTCATAAAGGTTTTAAAATCAATCATAGAATTTTTTTATTTAGGTTAATCATCAATGATGAATTATGATTAATATTATTTTAAAGATTTCATACTTCACATAAAATTTTAAAAAACTGATTATTTATGATTTATTAATACCTGAGGGCTCCAATTTTTCTGAATTGATCACAAAATAGTCAATATCTAGGTTAGGGCCTATATATTCAAAAAAATAACTGACAGATAGATTTGTAATTTATTTTTTTTTTAAAAAAAGGGAAAGTATTATTATCAAACTAAGAAATGGTGTTTTTTAGAGGGAAATGATCATTGAGATATCAAGTAAAAAAAATGATTGAGCCGATTGAATTATATACAGATTATTATTGCGATATTTGTTGGCTTGATACTTCAATGAGTATGGCGCTGGGTTTGATCCTGATATTGTCCGCGGAAAGTTCTCTAGATTTTCCAGTATCCCCCCCCCCCGGTCTCTCTGTATCAGTGGTGCCATCCAAATGGCGTATTAAGGAAAAGTGTTTAATCAGAGGTTCAACTGTGCATTTGTTGATATGCACGCAAAATTAACTATTGACAGTTGTCTTTTGATGAAGTCTAGATGGATATGCATAGTATCCTTCATGGGATGTTTCCGTCTTAATAAACCCAGTTGGTACATAAAAGTAAGTTATTAAAATCCCATTTTTTTTGTTGCGATCCAAGAAATCATTTACATTCCTTGTTCTGAAAGATCAAAGGTGACTAAATTTTCTGACAAAACCCCTGCTAACATTAAAAGTGTGGATTAGAGATTGGTATATCATAAAAAAATGTAATCTAACTGAAACCAGAGGACTGACATAGTTTAAAGACCACATAAAATAATAATTTTTAATTGCATATATTGATAGCTAAGGGTTACTACATTCATTTTACGTCAAGTTCACTCCAATCTGATTAAAATTAATTGAGATATTAACGTTTAAACATCAGACAGCCAAAAACGGTTTTCAAATTTTCAATTACAACCTTTATCCGGTTGATTGGCTGGTGACGTCACAGGCACTACACATAATCTATACACATTATATATACAATATATCACTATCTGTACGATATATCACTGTATACACACCGCCAGTTAACACATGTGTATTTGTCGGTCCAATTAACATTTGACTGGCGTAATCATTAACTCGTAATTTTACACGTAAGCTACATATCACTATACTATATAAGTCAAAGCATTTTCAAAAGCCGACCTTTCTCGTCTTAAGTTGTAATAGATTATATATTTGTGACTAGAATAGATTACAATTCACTAGTTGATCAACATCTCCAACCCGTAAATCAGTACGTAATATTTTAACACGGTTATCGGTAGTCATATTGACAAATAAACCGACAGAATGAAACGACACAAGACGGTGCAGATAAAAACAACATGTGTCTTCTAAAGGTGCGGCAAAAGGGAAGGGGGCGAATAGAAGAGCCTCCTAAGCTGGTATCTCAGGTACGCGGTAACGTCGCATTCTGATTGTGAATTAAATAATAAAGTAAATTGTTTTTTTTTCTTTATATTATATAAAATTGTATATTATTAATATTACATTGGTAGTTTAGTAATTTGTAAAAAAAGGCATAGCCAACTTTCCTGCCATATGCGACATGCTTTCAGCATGTCTGTTATTGGCGTACGTGATCTTTTTCAGCTTTTTCGCGCCATAATCAACCATTTTACACATTTCTTAGTAAGCCATGCCTAATATGGTAGACGAAGATTTCCATGTGACAATGAGATCGTGTAAAGCTATTTTAGTGATAACGGAGCTTTTTGTTATAAATACAGAGTAATTATTCGACAAATACGAGTGAATTTGAGCCATGTTACTTTCGCTACTACAAACTATCGAAGCTATCGATAGTTTGCTTGACTATCGCAATTTTTATCGATAGTTTCTTTTTACTATCGATACACACTATCGACAGTCAAACTATCGCAATGCATCGATTGTTCGATGTATCGTTACACCCCTAATGATTATTATTTGAAACCATTTCGTTTCTTAAAAGCCGACAATTGATTATTTCTATCGGCTTAAAAGATGTCCGTAGCGCCGGCTATAACAATTTCACACCAATCTTGTTTCAATCAGAAGCCAATTATTGTTGGCTTACGGTCGGCTTATTCTGATAAAAAAAAAACACATGGGGAATATGGCTACAACAACTGTCTTTATAAAACAAATTCTAAATTACAAAACAAATTATTCCGTAGTCAATTGTTATTTAATTAGGGGGATTAAGGAATCAGTCAGGCGTTAACGTATACACACGCCGGGTGTATATAGGTAATTAAGGAATAAACATCCCGAATATGGTGTCTGAGGGGATTAAGAGTGTTTTCAATAATTGGCCAAGTCGTTTTTACGGGAGGTCTATATTTGCGACTTTGAGTGACGATATCTGAATTAATTTTCATCAGATCGACGTTAAACTGCCGTAAAATGCATATAGTAACCAATGTTTATAAGCTCAATGAATTTAGTTTACTCATTTTATGTGCTCTTTAAAGAATAGTAAATCGTGAGAAATCTAATCTAAAATAAAAAGAAAACAAACATTAATCATGAGATTAGATTGTCTAACAGACATATGAAATTATTTAGAACAGAAAGGTGAAGAGAAATGTAAAATGGTCAACTAAACCATTTCAAATATTTTATCATTCAAATAATTTTTTCAAAGTCTTGGAGCCCCTCATTGTGTGAATTTGGTATAATACCTTGCACGTTGCTCATATACTGTATAGAATGTTTAATAATGAAAGTGATTATAAATTATAGATATGTCTACATGTCTATCTACATGTATTTAATATCTATATCTTAAATATATAACCTATCTGTCCTTAACATTTTATCAGTGTGTATTAAAACAACATTATCATTACAATGTTGACATGATAACTGAATGTGCAGAATGTTTATAGTCACATACTATATGGATATGGTCAGTCTATCTGAACCAGGGCTTTCACTTCAAGATTTTGTCAGTTCATTTTTTACATGTTGGATATCAAGATATTTTTGTCAAAGAGTATGACAATTTTTCTCATCTTTTTAGATATATTAATGCCTTTTTACGCATCTAATCTATAACTGTTTAAAGTTAAATTCTTTAATATTCTGATGGGTACCAATCAAGCCAATCGGTTTCACTGCAAACAGTGAATCAAGACAGACAAATACAATTGAGTCTAAAAGCCTATTACACAGACTAAAATTTGGAAATATGACAAGTCCTAGGTCCTAAAGGGAAGAAGCTTTTTAAAATTCAGATGCAATCACTTGTAAAGTTGCCAATCCAAACTCTGAAACAATATGTATGCTCTATATTTTTTTTTTATTTGAGTAACTTGCTGGATTGTTCACACAGAAACAGCTAATTCAATTCTATGTTGAAAAATCCAACATTGTAATAAATATTCATTTCATTTAGTCTTGAAATAATACAGTATGTTGACTAACCCAAGCAAAGTTTTCATAGACAAATTTATGGACAATGTACTAAATGAATCATGGACTATAGCAATTGCAAGATGATCATTAAAGATAATTCGAAACAAGCCTTCAGCAATTTACACTTTAATTCATTTATTCGCCAGCTAATTTGACCAGGGTACAATATCTATTATTAAACTGTTTATCTATATCTGTGATTGACGTCTATCAGTTTTTGTCCACCCCTATGATAAAGGTGTCAAAAGATAGATAGCTATCAATGTCCAGTGATAATCAAGTCTGAATATAGGTTTTTACTATCATTTAATATGGCCTTATTTTTATTCATATCTGTAAAATACAATCAATATTATCGTGCCACATTTTACAAGTAGAATGTTTTTATAAATTCTGTCAAACTTTGAAGAGTGTGAGAGGAAATAATAGCAAGGACATGCTTATCTCATATCAGATGCCCCAGGGATCCTACAAAATAAAATGTTGTATTATTATATTATGAGAATAAAACTCAAATAAGATTTTTTTTAAAGTGTCCGAACATTATTGAATTTTACTTCTTAAGAGATAGAATTATTGATATTTTTATGAGAATAATTTGATTAAACTATAAGTTAATTATCTACAGACTGTTATAAGCTTTAGTTTATGTTTGGATCATCTTGCCGACTAGAATCAGTGTATATTATTCCAATCAGCATTTTCTGGTCACGATGTCCTTGTGTATGAAGACATTCAAAATTCCTAATTTTTCAGAAACAGAAAATGACCCAAGGCTAAACTGTATTGTAGTTACAGAGATAAAATATCTTCCAAGCTGGTATGTATGTCATATAATGTTTTGTTCAGAAAATGTTTTTTTAGAGACCCTCTTATTAAAGAACAAAACATACTTAAGTGTATTTCCATGTCATTTTTTGTTGAATAAATATTATACACTTGTCCAAGACAAGACATGGCATACAGTTTTACATGTAAAATTATATACCAAACATGATACCACATAGCAGTTTTAGCGGCTTTATTTGCCATTTGGCATGAGTCTGTGGTTTTAGCTTGACTTGTTGTGTGCATCATCAATTCTGCTCTCAAGAAAATCTTTAGAACTGATTTGTAATGATCGATACTCATTATAGATACAATAGCCCTGATGTTCTAAATCCATTTAATGTTCCTCTAACTGAAGTCTGTTGAAAACTGGTGAAATATATCTCTTACAGTCTATTTGTTATAAGCCGAATAGGATATAGAATCAAGTGCTCTTTATCCCTTGACCTTTTGTGTATTTGTGATCTATCATATCAACTACAGTTGTTTTTTTATATTTTAGGGTTTTTTTTGATAATAAAGTAGCATCTATCGTTTTGATTTCTGATTTTCTATTATTCATTAGACATTTTGAAAAAGAATGAAATGAAATTGGGTTTAACTTCCCATTTTTCTGGAGTGATTAGAGCAGTGAGAACAATTTGGTCTGTACGGTGTGTTTCTCCTAATCTTCATTGAATCTTAACTACTAAGGTTTTATTGGAGTACATGCTAACATGAACTGTTCCTTACCAGGTCCTCTGTCCTACACCACTCACATGGATATATCACTATAGAAAATCCTAAGGATTTTTCTTAGTTGATACCATGATTAAAACCCGCACATCCTGGTTAGTGAGCCATCCCCTTACTCACTCAGCCACCATTTTGAAAAAGAAAAATGTTTCTACTAACTTTATTGAGAGTGCATACCCTGCATTAAATTAAACCCTTATAACAATTGTCTGATAACCTGTGCTATTTGGATCATCAGTTCTGTCATTGATGTAAGTTTTGGGGGTTAGTTGATTCCCAAGTGTATTGGTGACAAGAAATATGGTCGTTTACCAAATCTCATGGGTTTTGTCCAATTTTCTCCTGTTACTGAAGATCGTTGCAGGGTGCAAGTAAATTATTGAAATTACAAAGATATGTTAGTCACAAATCCCCTAGTATAGGCGGAGTGGGCACAATGTCCCAGTTACCTCTATATATTCAAACATACATACTGGGTCTCATTGTTAGTGTGATAATTGCTTTAAAAAATGATTAAATTATTTTCTGAATGAATTTTCAAATTTACATCATATTTATAAAAAAAATATGAAAAGTTGCACACAAATATTATTTTCAGGGGCCACATTGTTAAATCAGATCCGAATATAGATTTGTGGTTTAAAGTCAAAAGATTAACCAATAGTTTCACAAAGACAAGGCGAAAAGTCGGAAAATAGATAAAGCAAGAACTATATCAATTTCGTTTACTTTGGGGAATGATTTTTCATGCAATTCTCTAAAGGTTTGTGTTAATTTAACACATAATAACATATAACCTCTATCATCAGGTCGAAAAACAAACGAGAACTGCTCCAGGTTGTAACAGTGGGACTATTTATTGAAGTCTATTTTCTCGTCAAACTTTAATACCAGATTGGAAATTACAGACATAGTTTTATATACCATGTTATGATTGTAAAATCACCATCCAATTGGGATAACAAATTGGTACCCAGGATCAACTTGGACTGATTTGTGACTCCCCTGAGTGACATCTCCAACCCAACTCTATACATAATGAATGATTTTTTCTCTTCTCACTGGTGTGAGATATTGGCAATCTTGCGACATTGGTCCAATAGTCATTACATCACAACACAAAATGATTTCTAGCTAAAGAAGATAAAATGTAATAAAAGAATTTTATTCAGTTGTCTGTTCTGATAACTCAAGAATCAAAATAACTGTAAAATCTGTTCTGACATAAAATTAGTTTAGTTATTACTTTGTTTTGAAGATTGAAATAAATAGATGTACAGAAATCTATGATGAAGCTTAAGACATTTTGGAAATCATTTTGATGGTTATATTTCCACAATGTTGATAAGGTGTTTGTCTGATTGTAATAGTATCAAGGAGGTTTCTTTTGAAATTCAAAATTGGTCATCATTTATTGCAGAGTTACAGCCCCTGTCACCAAGACCTTTTAAATTTTAGCAAATCAATCAATATCATGCTTCCTAGATATTACATCTGAAAACTTCACAATCCCCATCTGGTGGTGGAAGTATGGAACAAAATCTTTAGTAGTGTAAACAGGTCCATCAGAGTGAAGATGGTCTCGATCCGAGAATGATTAAGGTATGGTTTAACTTTGGTATTGTAAATAGAAACCAAGTGTGGCCTGGTCATTTCAGTATATAAGTGTGTTTAGTACAGACAGTAACCGGTATTACCTTTAACAACGCAAGCTTAAATTAACTTTAATCATGACAAGAACAGTTCTAGAACCAAATAGATTTGTAATTGATGAGGATTCACTAGAACCCCGGGTCATAAAGTCATAGTTTTTAAAATTTACTTTTGGAAAAGGGTTTATGCCATTTTAACACATCACGTCCTCTTCTAATACCATTTGGAATTAGAAATTGCTTTATTATACTTTTTATAAGCCATTGGAAATTTGAGCAAAAAACTTAGCTGAGAAAGATTTAAGTTTCCTGCAAATTGGCCTAAGCCAGAACCTTTGATGATGCTTGAGATACAGCTAAAACACTGCTGATACCAATTTTAACAGGCATTCTCAAATCCTGTGATTTTTGCAACATTAAACTTGCCAGACTCAAAACTTGGTTGCATGGATGACAAGCGAAAGTGTAAATCAATCAATTACTTGACTTCTCGCTAGTAATGGAGGTGATTTGTCTTATTTCTATAAAAAACATTCAATCCAACCTCCAATTTTCTCTACGTTAACAGTGATCACTTGCAGTAATATTGAATTCAGTCAATCCACGGAGAATAATAAATTTATAGCTAATTTGTAATCGTTGGTCTCACTCCCTAGTTGCCAATTAGTAACATTTTCTTACTTAACTGAGAATTTATTCACTTTTGTTGCTTACAAACATGGAAGACATTAAAGCTATGTTTTTGTTGAAAACAAAACCTGTGGCATACAAATTATAATGATAAATGGGGATGGGGAGGACAGAATCTTTAAAGAATTACTTAAATTGATATAGAAAGCAGGCTTATACAAAATATGATAAAACCCACATGAGTAGAGATGGGAAAAAAATCCAACACTGCAGTCTAAAACGAGTCAAATTATTGGAGTATTTCTTGGTGATGATAGGTCAAATTACACCTTTAATAAAGTTTTATTAAAAACTAAAGCAGGCTGCAGTTTCATAATTTTCATTTTGCAGAAGCATAATTTTATTTTTCTTATCATGAGAGATGAAATGATTGGATATAAAAACATTTAAATATCAATTAAGTTATGAAAGATCCTGGTAAGAACTTATCAACAGTAACAGCTAACACATTAACAAAGTAGCATTATGTCAAGAAAATGAGTTTATTTTACTGACAGAAAAACTTGTTTTTATTACATCCTTGTGTTTTTGTGTAAGAAATGTAGTTAATTTTGATATGTATCCTGAATATGAATGTCATTTAGATCTACATCACAATATAAAAACACATATGAATACATGCATTCATACATATAGGCCACAGCAGACATTGGGTTCATAAAAAAATCAAATAATAATTTGCTGTTTTATAATATCTGTTGAATATATAACAAATAATAATATCCATTTATAAAACATGCTCATCATGCATCAACTGACTTAAACAGACAATTCTTCAAGTCAGATTAACTTGGTTTGTTGAGGTTGAACTGACTTAAACAAGTTTTCAAGTCAGATTAAATTGATGAGGTTGAAAACTCTGTCCTAGAGACTGCACAGACTGTTTGCCTTTAATTGGCTTTATACAAAAAAACGATAATTGAGAGGTTTTGGTAAATCTATGACCTATTTTGCACAGAAGTCTTAGGGCCAAAGGCCACACCTTAGAGAGCAGAAATCCTAGGCCAAATATGTTAGTGAATTCCAAGCGCTCTAATTTTTTGACTTTTGGTAGCACACTAGTCATGTGTTAGGACGTTTTAGTTAATACATATATCCTCATTAGGTAAAATTATGTCAATGGGTTTAAATATTAAAGTGTGTTATCAGCTTTTCTCACAATTTAACTCATTGTTCAACAATAATTTACTGAGTGAGTTACCCCAAGTGATTAAAAACAGTTAAATTGACAGGATAATTGATAGGAGTCTCAGGGCTTCAGTATGTATTAACAAAAAAATGAGTTTCTCAGAATGAAATCAAATTTATATTAAAGATAAATGTCTTTGATACATAAACTACGATTTAAAAACTGCCAGGATGAATATTATGTTTGTTAAAGATAATTTTGCTTTATGTACTTAAAGGGAAGGTTTATTTTGACAATCTAAAAATTGGAACAACTCAGCTACTATATGACCCATTTAGTTGATAAATGAACAAAACATTGTGTTACTGGAATTTATGAGATTAATGCAGGATTTTAATGGCAGTCTTAGGGGTTGGCATTAGCAAAAATTACCTTGTTTAATTTTAAGTGTGCCATATGCCTGTCTTCATTAGTCCAGTCAGAGCAGAACAATTCATTTCATTTCTTTATATAAATATAGACAATAGAACAGGATGAGCAGAGTGGAGAACAAACTAACATATCAATAATGTGCTTTCATACAACGTTCTTAGAGAGGAAACTCCTGCTGTGTCATGCAGGAGGCAGGATATGCTTACTTTTTTATGGAACACCACATACCATATTTACCTAATCTTGACATTTTTAATTTAATGATAAAACATTATATATTGGTGAGATATTGCCTTTTAAACCTGACACTATGTACAAAAATAGATATATAATAGTATGACTTGTTGTAAGAATATATTGTATTTAACTATTTAACTGTGGAACTGTTCAGCTGCTGTCTGATTGTCACTTGTTAATAATTCACAGTTTGTAGAGAAGTTAATTTCCTAGCCTTGCGGACATTGATTGGATCATCCCTTAGTTATCTCTCAAAGGTTGATGATAATACCGAAAATACTCATAGATAAACACTGTGGCATGCCCCAGCCAATATCTAGATAAAAGGTTGATCTGGGGGTTTAAGGGTCATAGAAGTATCACAGCAGCTGCCAGGGACAGTTGACGTTATGTCACATCCAGTCATTATACTTGTCATTATTAGTGGTCATTATATCATTAAAGATGGAGGGAACTGTTGGCATGACTGGTGTCAGCTCTGTGACATCTTCTCAACATGAACATATGAATTAAAGGATAACATATTCCATTATGTAAAGCTGAAAATGCAAGCAATTATTTACAAAAACAGATATGAGATTTTCTATTAAGATCACTTCCATAAGGATTTTGTTGCTTTATTACACATAAATTATTGTTTCTGTGAAGAGGAATTATTATTTTTCACTGTTTTGAGTTCATATTTTTATTTTTGACCTGAGATTATTGATTTGACTTTTTCAAAAGTAAAACTTTTGAGTGAACAAAGATGAATCATACAATAAATTACAGAAAGTGAAATTTTAATTTATTGGATGATAAGAGTAGAACTCCTAGGGTTTCCCAGCTAGTCATGTGATCAGTCAATACCTTTAGATAGTCATTTAATAACCACCACTCTATTGTAGACAATTTGATTTATATTAATAAAACAAGATTTATTCTGACATTTGTCTAAATTAACATATTTTCACTTAAATCCTAATTAAATCTAACATTTGAAAGATGTCATAAGTTATTTTTCACAATAAATCTAGAAATGTGGGGTATATTAATGTAGGAAGATTATAGTGGAGATATACCCAATATTAACCCTAGTCTCGGGCAGGTGACCAGTAATCTATAGAAACTCTAAGATGACAGGCTTAAGTGTTAATTGCTTGACCACCCAACTGTAACCTTTACAATTTGATGAGAGGTGAAACATCAACAAGGTGTCAGCAAAAATTATCATATTTGGTTTATTGGTATTTTGGAAGTGGAGGTATATTTTTAGTGTAAATAACAAAATGTTGAAATATTCATGAGTGAATTTGGATAGCCTCCTAAAATTAATACACCCTATGGTCTATTTCCATGTAAATCCAAGAAAATTTTGATTAAAATACACACATTTAATAATTAAATTTCTCAAAGTTTTAGGTTCAGTTAATAAAGTAATATATCATTTTTACACTCCATATATAGAACATTAGGAAAAATATCAAATTAAAGTCACTGTGAACCAATTGCATTTTGCAGGAAATATTGAATTTTCAACGGCTTAATCCAATCTAAAATGTATATGAATTTATTATACATTTAATTAATAAAGCAAATTGAAAATGAATATCGGTAGATGATCTGTGATTTAAATATAATCAGATTACGAAGATGCACATCAAAATATTATATCAAGAATTACAGGAGGCAATGGTTTTGACCATAATCTGACATAGTGTTGACAAATTCATCATATATTTCTAAATACTGAATGGAATTGAGTCATTTTTGGACTGATATTCTTTGTAGACTAGAGATTTAACTTTTGTCAGAATATTATAGTTTGTACACTTTAATCAAATCTTCCTACAATATTTACCGCATGGTGTGTATCAAAATATGATTTTAATTTTGATTTCTCAGACTTAGGAGATAATACTATTATGTTTTTTTTTACAGATTTAGCATAATGCAAAACCTCTTTTAAATAGTCAGTTTTTTTTCTGGTTTTCAGTACATGTATATGTTGAATGTCTACATTCTTCCTGGAACTTGTCACGATCATTTCTTTCTACTATTGATTTATTACAGTAAGTCAGGAGTGAGAGCCAGCTGGATTTTACCAATTTTGTCAATTTGAATCCATTGTATCTACTGGCCGGAAAATGAGCGCACTTCACACCACAAACAAATTTTATCAAGCAAGAACTGTCTGTAGAATCTAATTTATCAATGTTGAAATGGTGACATCAAATTGAATAACTGGTTATTTTCATGGAGTGTTAAAGTTGTCCATTTGGGTATATAATATCCAAATTACTCATATTGATACCAAAGGGCTTTTTTGCATTAGATTATGAATCGTGACGAAAAAAAAAATATACATTTCATGACTAAGCTTGCAAGTGTAACGGTCGCAAGGAAATGGATTTCTCTGTTCACATAAAAAATATTGATGACCCTGTCAAGTCCTAAATAACCAAATTACATTTCTAACAAAAATAGTATTATGGTCTTATGAAAGAGTTGTGAAGAATTATTGGTTTCGCTAGCTTGGTGCTTTCCATGTCTCTATATAATGTAATTTACAAGCTTGAGAGAGGTTCACAAATGAAATTGTATAAGATATTAATTCACAATGTTATTGACTTTATGTAAAAGCGTCACTTTAACTGATGGCTCACAGAAAATAACTACCTACCGACACATCCGTTTCTGTGTTAACTGAAAATTACTAAGGCTATGTTCATACACATTTGAAGTACAGATAATAATTGTGTTCACACTGTCAAATCAATTTTGTAAATTTATGTTTTATGTCAAGTTTTACAGCAGGTTTGGCCCTGTGCCCTTCTACAAGATGATGCTTGGCTATTTTTTGTGCGCCAAAGAAGACACAAACATGGAATTTAATAATATTTATAATCCTATTTGAGTTTGAGTTCAATGGGTTTTAATTCAGTATAGCTGAAAAGCATGAGGTTCTTCAGGTTAATGCTTGATAGTACTAATAAGCACATATCTTTCATGCAATCTAATGACATTTAAATACAGTCAAAACCCATGCTTCAGTCATCATTAATAAATGACATTTTAAACTAATCATAATGAGTTTGAAATTTCTTTCGGGAGGCGGGGGGGGGGGGGGGGTCCAGAGCAGTTTGTGTGAATGTGAACATGGCCTGAGAAAAACATTTATCATTTGAAATATCTTTGGAAACAAGTCAATTGTATTCTGTCTTGCTAGACATATTTCAAGTGAGAATTTATATGGATTTTTCATTAGCTTCAAGTACTTTCTAATTCTAAAGGGTCTCAAGTCTAAATGAGACATAATTACATTTAAAATGAAATGTTATAAAGCCGTATTTGGTTGTTTTAGAAAGAAAGTCATCTGGATTGTCAGTGAGAGAGGACGCAGCTCAATCTTGTCTTAATCTCTACTCAGTTTTAGCTAACATGGTGCCATTGATAGGAAAAGCCAGACCAAGATGTTCTGCACACGCACCCCGATAAATCAATGTGGTTTCTTTGAAGGACATCAGGAAGATCCTTTCGTTGACTTAAAGCATTATGATGGTCAGAATCTCTAGTCTAAAATGGCATCAACCAGTCTTTTGTTGCTGACAAACATAAGATAGATAGCTTAATCTCAGTTTGAAATGGGAAGAGGGCAAGAAGCAGAGCGCAAAATTCCATATCAGCCCACTTGCATGCTGATTTAATCAAAGCATTCAGAAGATAACAAAAAAATCTAATCACAAATTCCCATACAAGCCTTTTTTTAATTTCATACAACTGATGACTTCAAAAAATAGTGTTTGGACTTGGATATACCATCGATGATATTGTATGAATGTCGTTTTGGAGAAGAGGACAATGTGTCTAATTATCAGTCATGTGTAAATATTTATTTTGTTATTGTTTTTTTGATAAAATAATGGTGGTAGAATTTCAGTGGGGCTATCTCTCCTCCACATATCAGCTGTCAAGTTATTTTGAGTGATGTAAATATAACTTAAAGCAGGGCCTTCACTTCAAATTTGCCAGTTGGTCAATTTCGTTTACTTTTGATTAGCAGGAAGATTAACCCAAAATGTCACAATTCACTTTAGCAATTATTGTGTTTTGAAATTGAATTGTTTGGAATTCTAAATTACTGACATGAAATTGACTGACAGGTAAGTTCTCCATGATTACTATGACTAGCATATATCAAAGAGCTCTCATGTGCAGATTTAAAATTTATGTTTATGATTTGTCTACATTGTCAATTTCTCGAACAAGTAGCCCCTGGCTTTTTAAAACTCACTTCAGTGGTAATGGGTGTTGTAATGTTCACAATTGAGAGAAAATTTTAGTATTTCTAAAACATAACACAACATCTAAATTTACGTAACGCAATAAATACTTGTATTAGGAGTTCCAAATGCGCATGCAAAGTTTCATTTCATCAATTGTATGAACAGGTGAGTTTTCAGTCTTGTTTTGAAAATGCAGACAGACTTTCATTCTTTTTATATGAAGAGAGAGAAATGGGGTTTAACATCCACTCGATACAAACTAGGTCATTTCGGGACTAACATGTAGTTTAATTTTAATTCAATAATTCGCTTGGGCGTAGGGGGTCTTTAGCAGTGAGAGGAAACCAGAGGACCCTGAGAAAACCCAAGAGATTGGACAGGGGACGTACAACTGGGGATTTGAAACCACAGCAGTTGCTTTATATGAAGGGGTAGTGATTTCCAACAATGAGCTGAAAAAGAACTGGAATGATGGTCCAATCAAGAGATGTTTTGAAGAAGATCATGTAGATATTTTCCTGGAATATATGTCAAGATGAGATTTTGATTTACCCGGTAGGATTACTTCAATTACCAAGATATTTTTATAGAGAATATGACAATTGTTACCACAAATCCTTTTTTTTTTTACACATTGTAATTGATTCTACACATAAAAATTATAAAATGTACTGTATTGATTGTAATGTTTGCTGCCAATCAGTCAATCTAGCAAATATGACTGTGATGAGAGCCCAGTTTATATTCTATGAAAATACAGGCATATGTGATGAAATCAGGCAAATTGAACACAAAAAACGCAGATATGCATTAATAATAATGTTGTATTTAAAAACATTTACATTATGTGACATATGGCAAAAACAATTAGTTTTATGATGGTATACACAATAACATTAATATTCAGAAAAATGTTAAAAATTACTGAAACAAGCCAAACAAAACAAAAAATAGCAACCAAAAGCAACAAATTTGTGTTTTTCACCTTTGAGTGTTGTTGGGGAAAAAAATATGTTGGCAACTCAAAATACAAGACCAACAATACATATCCAAAAGCCAGACCTGGTTACATAAACAGAAATAAAATGTTCATATAGCATGATGATGTAGCAGTTGTTATGTCTATTTCAATTTAACATCTAAATAAATGTTTGAATAATTTACATGATATTGTTCTTTATGTTTGTCAGGTTTGACAGTCTGTCTTTATAAGCCACCTTAAATTTTTGCCCAGGAAAAAATAAAATGTAGTTTGCACAGATATTACTAACCAAAAGTTACAGGATTTGAGACTCTCACGATAAGACGCAGGCATAAAAAATGGGAGGTTTAATAATTATTTGTGATCAGAATGGCAAATAGTTTTGGAAATCTTTGGCTTATAAAAGATTGTACCTGTTTGTGATGTGTGCCGACGGTTGATTTCTCTTGTGTATAAATGTCCGTGTTGCGACTAAATGCACTGTATACTTGTATTATCATCAACTTGTTACAGATATTTATACCAGTTTGCGTGATGCATTAAAAGATCTTGCATGTGCAACTGCAAAACCTTTGTGCAAACCCAAACTTTTTTATATAACTTCCTTTGTTGTTGGAAAACTGATGTTCACTAATTGAAGGGTGTTGATGAATAAATGATTGGGGTGACTAAGTCGACAGTCGAATACAAATAAGTTGTAAGCCTATTGCTAGTTTGTAAGTGCAACAAGTCACTATAACCTTCAGACAAAAAGACAGCCATCAACCTGCTTTTATCAATGACAACAAAAAGACTGTGTAAGGTGTAGGGTATTTGTTGAAATTATTGACAATTGGTTTGGAAATTTCAACATCACACACTTCCAAATTATGCCATAATTTATCTATTAAATACATGCCAGAAATCTACAAGTTTATCAATGTTATAATTTGGCAATATTAAATGTACAAGGTTGGGCTGTGGTTAAAGAATTGGACTCGACTAGAATATTTTGTTCAAGACCATTATTTTGTTCAAGTCTGCTTCCCACTTGTCAGAGGATAAATAAAGTGTTGCCTTTTCTCAGCAGGATTGGTCTACTAACCAGTGGGACTAATACTGCTATCAGGGCAAAATTCTCCTCCACAGTATTTCACACGTCTTAAATAACATCAAGTGTAGGCTATGTTAATAAAAAAATATCAGAATACTACATTGACAAGGCATTTAAACTATATTTTTTTTAGTTATAAATCTCCTAGTTAAGTTATAAGATAATGGGATAAGAAATAAGGGTAATTGTGTTATGGTAAATGAGATATGAATATTGGATACATGTACAAAGTTCTGACAATTATTTAAATATTGGGATGGGTAACGCTAAAACTGTCATATTCTTAGTAAAAAAGTATCTTGCTAATCTCGGGACAACAAAGTACCTACATAAGAAACTGACCAGCTAGCAAATCTGAATAAGAAATCGACAGAATTGCTACTGTTTGGATAAAATTCCCCATGTATCAACTTATTGCTGGTAACCATAAAAAATAAGAATGATATTTGAGAAGTGTGTGTTGTGATCCAGTGTGTATAATCTAGTTAAAACACCAAGCAGTTAATAATGGCACCTACTACTGTGTTTATTTATTTGTGGTTTATTGGTTGTAGGCTACTACTAAATGACTACTTTAAACATGATGACTCAAACCTCTTCGTGATTGTTAAATACATGTTCCCTTCTCTATTTAACTCTGTCATAGTATTACTGACTAATACTTGAATCACGTTTTTCAACCAGTTTTACGCCACACTCATCCGTTTGCTTTTTCAAAAAACATCATTAACTTAATTTGAGCATGAGTTTAATTAATTTTACAACAGTCAACATTGATTGATAGTTAAAATCTCTTTCTTCATCTAATAATTATTGAACATGTGCATTCATTATTTTCCAGATAATCGTCTTATAATTGACAATTAATATTTAATATTTTAGCGCCTGGTACACTAACCATTAATTTGTACTTGATTTTCAGGAATTTTTGTCCATAGGCATCCATTTTTTCAACCGTTGACAATTAATGATGGAGAATAATCATTTCTTAAATCAGATAAGTAATTAAATTTCAAATGACATTGTAATTCAATTTCAACCCTGGGAAATGAACACAGTTTTTAAGAATACAATTCATTTGTATTCCTTTATGCATCATAGCATTATTTATTTAAATCATGAAACTTAATTTTCTCCCAAAATATGATAGGAAAACTAATATAGACTAAAATTACTAATTACACCAACAATAAATGAAATAACTTATTTATTAGGCTATTTTTGCAACAATTTCAAATCTTAAGATAATTATTATCAATTTTAAAGCCTTGAAAAATGCTTTTTTCACACGAACACTTTCTGTAAATCGTAAAACAGATTACAGAAGTCAATCTGAGCATGTGCTAATATCCGCAACAGTAATGGTCATCAATTCCTGATCTTGGTATTATATAATTGAGGTTACAATAAGTATATTGTCATGTATTATGGTTTGGGTAACTTTCTTGGATAGTTGGATTATGAATTAATATGAAGTAGCCTATTTGTAAACCTGAATTGATGTTTTCAAGAGGACCCATAGAGCTGAGCTCAAGTTAATAATAACCGTATATCATGTAGAAAGCTGCATATGAAAATAATGCTATGATTTATGAACAAAAAAAGCATATATTTTCAATAGGACATGTTCCCTTACTTCCTCAATGTATATAGGGTTTGAAATCTAGTACCAAGCCGTGAAGGTTTACAGCGACTAAATTTTTATATCTTGGTCATGTTGCACAAAGAAGTGTGAAGGTGAACATGTTGAAGGCCTATGTTGACTGTTGTATAGTTTATTGTATAGCTGATACCAGGTGTATACTGTGCTTCAAACGTCTTACTGTTAGGTAAATAAAGGCAACGCTCACTTGTAAACTTCTTAACAAAGCTTTGATTAAAGTGGCAATATTTATCAACTGATAATATAACTCTCTTTAAATATGCATTAATCATCAAGTCAACTGACAATTAAATTTGAAAATAATTGCTTTCTCTTAATGATAAATTTATTCTGGAATACTATGTTATTATTTTGTTTTGCTACTATTTTTGAAGGTGGAATGAATGAATATTCAAGCCTTGTCAACACAAGTCAATTTGAGACTTACATAAAGTAATTTCTATGGTCATGTGTGCAATATGAGGACTAGAATTCCACAGACCACATTTTTATTTCATCTGAACAACATTTTCATAATCAGACATCACCCATGATAAATCCTGTTCTCATTTGTAATGGATGGCACTGACGTAGCTGACAAAGAAACTGTGATTGTTTGGATGGTATGCATGTAAGATATCCAGTGGCCGTTGCAATTTGGAGAAGTGTTGGTATTGCACATTTACCCATAGAATTATATCTTGTTAGTCGCAAAATGACACAGCCATTCCATTCTACCTAGACTTTGGTACTGTGACTGTATTTCAAATTTTTACACAATTTTTATAAATTCTAAATCTTTGAAAAATATTATTGACAGGAACACTTCCTGTAAATTGTAAAACAGACTACAGAAGGCAAGCGAAGAGTTGTATGCAGGCTACTTTAAGCATAGCTGTATATCATTGGTTCTGCCTCAGTGATCTCACACACACATGGTAAAACATGTATTCTTTATTTTCTACATGTATTTACATGAATATTACATATTTAGAAGTAAGACTGTATGTCTATTTCAGGAGTATTATATACAGCCCTAACAACTGCCATGTTTATAAAACATAAAGCAGACCTATACAATGTACATTCTGTGACACAACAAAACATATCATTAAATGGCCATCAAGAAATTGTGATAGAAATAATCTTTTAGAACTGCGCACGTGTGCTGTTGTATTATAGTACAGCAAGACTTATTTCTTTTGTCTTCCATATTGAATTATTAACAAAAAAATCAATTTTAAGAGCATACTTCTTGGCTGTTTTATATTTATTCTCAAGAACAAATCCCAGATGGTATTTTTATGTATTTATTTTGTTTTCATATTTTGGTAATATTTCAAAAAAACAATCTGTGGAATTGTTATTAAACTAAGAAATAATATTGGCACGGATTTAAAAAAAATGTATGTTAAACACATAAAAAGAAAGGAGAAAACACACTGATAGCTTAAAATTAGCTCAACTCCAATCTAAGATCAACAATAACTGGTATTTTTGAAGATGAGCTGATGACGACATGTTTGATTTATAGCAGACGCGTGTCTTACTGGATGTATACCACATGAATAATTACCCTTAGGTTCGGTACTCCGAGACATACATTAAGACATGAGTGATGTGACGAGATATTACCATGGTGCGAGAGAAGTCTTGATTTTCTAACTGTAGTGTCACCCGATGCTCGCTAGGACCAATCAATGGCTTCAATAGTCTCAAGGCAGCTGAAATATATAAGAAATATACTGATTAGCTCATCAAATATTCATTTTAAAACATTGAAGTTACTGTGGAATCCTGAGGATTCATATATTTTTCAGTCCAAGTTAGTTATGTGAATTTTCCAATTCATAGTTTCTATACAAAGAGTAAGCATACTCCTCCTTGTGCATGGCAGCCATCCCAAGATATAGCCAAATGAAGTTATAACTTTTATTTAATACTTTTAACTATATAGAAGGTCCAACAACAGATTAAAATGGACAAAAATGCATACATAGTTGAAGTTTGCTTGATCAGTTATATTAATCTACTTTGATGTTAAATAATTTGTAGCAATAATTATGAACTTTCTCATGTCCTTAAAACTTCTTATCTAATCAAAACACTCTCTAAGCTCTAAGTTTGCCACCAAAACACTTTCAAAACTCCATTAAAATATATCTTTGAAATTATAATGTCCTTCTTCAATTTCATGATTAAAGCTTAAAAAAAAACAAGCCAACATTGAGGCTGATGACCCCCATCGAAATCCCAAAATATACAGATGACTCATATTAATTAATTGCACATTTATTTTTTTCAAGAGTATTGAGCAATCAAACTATACACTCATCACTCTCTATCAGATAAATTCAAGGTTAACTTGTCCCAAAGCATCGACCAATGAAAATGAAATTGCTTAGCACTGCTTAGCTTTAGCTCGAAATGTTAATCACTGAACTCAGTCAAGACATTCATTTATGAACATCTACATCAAGATTAAACATTCTACCTCAATTAAAAGCTGAGTTGTTATGTTTCAAAGTCTTGACCAACCAAATTGTTTATCGCTTCTAAGCCTAAGCAGAAAATTTAGCAGCGGGAGGAAACTATAAGGACCCAGAGAAAACCCACGAGGCTGGACAGACGACCCTACTCCTTGTCAGGTACAACCATGGATTCGAAACCACGCCATTTGACTCAATGACAGGCTTTATGATAAAGCGTGCACATGCTGACCATTCAGCCATCCAAATTGCTTATTGCTCTGCTTACCCTATACAGAAAATGCTGATTATCGACCTTAGATTGATGTAATGAAACTATACACCAAGTTTAATCACTCTCAGTTAATTAGAACTAAAGTTATCATGTCCCGAAGCATCCACCAATTAAACTGATTATCTCTGCTTACCCTAAGCAGAAAATGACCTAATAAACACCTACACCAAGTTTGAACATTCCAGCTCAATAAGAAAAAGAGTTATTGTGTCCCAAAAAGTGTGACGGACAGACAAACCCATTTTAATAGTACCCTGCTTTCTTTCGAAGGGCGGGGAACAAAAATCATGTCTTTCAAGGAAATTCTGGCAAATGGTAAAGATGCTAAAAACGGACATTATGACCCACTTAACAAAATCCTTAACTGGAACAAATCAATGTTGGACAGCTCTGTAAATTTTTAACATTCCGATACAGGCCGGGGTAGGGACTAGTGGGGAGGCTGGAGCAAGCACTAGACAACCAGAGCTGCAAAACATATTAAAATAGGTAATTTAAAATAGTATTAATATGCCAAACCAGACCAAACAATGTGTGGTACAGATAGCTATCTATTCAATTTTTGACATGTATCATGAGTTTCACAAATTAGAATCATTAATACAAGCTGGTGTCCATTACTGATGTTGAGAATCTATATTTATAACCCTGAGGGCCAGTATAATTTGACAAACAGTAATCATGCAACTTTATTCATAATGGAACTAAAAAAGAAATCTGGAAGTTTGCCTTGGGCAAAAAACATTTTGCAAAGAAAGCCTTAGAATGCATATTGCACAGTATCAAAGCACTGGAACTAAGCCTGTTCTTGGTGATTTATTTAATGATATGATAGACTTGATGTTCTGCTAGTTTGATGTGGATAGCTTTCAGTGAATTGTGAAGTGTCATTCATAATTCTATTATGGTCTAAGAGAACATGTAATATAATATTAGCAACATCTGACATTGACATCATGACATGATGTGTCAGCACCATGAATAATATTCCTGTCAACAAATACATTGTCAACTTAACCTTTATATTACATTATTTCATCATCATAATAAAAATGTATAAAATCAATCATAGTCTAGAGCATGGCAACATCCTTTGGTCATTCCATTTAACTAAATTAGGAATCGGGTGGAGGTTACTCACGCTTTCCAACTTTTATGACAAAACAAGACAATTGCCACAGAGAAGAAAAAAACTAAGAATGGCAAACAAGTATCATTTCTTTTTCATTGAAGCATTTAATTGTGTCAAAATGTACCCAGATACGGTGGCCTGTTTGTGCCATAGAGTGAATTATACTTTTTCTTGAAATTTACCTCATATGAGAAATCGCAGTAAAAACTGTGATAAATAGAAATAACCATGAAAAACCTTTCCACTGCAGTGTAAATATTTTATCCGTGGTGTATGATTCAGTGTATGGCACTAACAGGCCACCGTACCCTGGAAATACAGTAATAGAATTCTTGTATACTTGCACATTTGTTGCTTTATAAATTGAGGCAGTTTTTTTTTTCTTATTATATTTGTGCAAGATAAACTCAGAATTTCAGACATTCATTGACTATAGTATAATGGCATTTTTAAGTCAGGTACTAAGCTACACAACTTAACTGTTCAGACAGTCACAAAAAGTAAAGAAATACACATGCCCAAATGGAAGCTGAATCCACTAATATTCAGACTATCAAGACAAGCCAGGTAGTACTACTACTACTACTTAGTGTTTAACGTCTGCTTCCACATAAGTGATATCGCAGACAAGACTTAGGAGAGCCGAAGCTGATTCCTGTTTTTTAGAATATGATTTTGCAATCTTTCCATTTGGCTTTAAGCCATGGATTGGGTTTAGTGGAAAGTTCTTCCCTTTATTTATTGAAAAACATATCATTTGGTAGATGATCTCGTTTGCTTCTGGGTTGGTTGGTGTCATCGTTTGGGGTTAGTGTTTAGGTGCCAGACCCGTCTTATCGTGGCCTCCCCTTACTCCACTATCCCACTCTATGGGTTTGGTATCAGTTTTATTTACGAAATAGTGTTTAGGTGCCGAGTACATCTGACCGAAACTCCCCCTTACTCCACTATCCTGCTTAGATGTCATCTGTGGGATTTGTGTTTAGGTGTCAGGCCTGTCTTATCGTGACCTCCCCTTACTCCACTATCCTATTCTGTAGTCCGTCTGATCGTGACCCTCCCTTACTCCACTATCCTGCCAGTTTGGTATAAATCCCCTATGTAGTTTAGTGTTTAGATGCCGGGCCCGTCTAAACATGACCCCCTCTTACTTCACTATTCTACTTAGTCCAACTGTGTCCATTAGGGCGTAGATTTGTTCAAAGATTTGCAGTTTCAGATATGGTCTAGGGAAGAGTAGGTTCTTAGTGTTGAATGGTATGTTGTTGTTCTCCATTATTCTCACTAGTTCCCTTCTCTCCTCCTTGTATACCTCAAGCCAGGTAGCACACTGTGTTATTTTTAAAACAAAACCAGTTTAACTTAAGCATCTGATTCGATGGATAATTACTATTTTTCATTGGGTGTCGTGAGTTGAAACAAAGTGATGGACCATATAGATTGTACCATGCCCTCTTCCACAAATTATTACTAAATTTAAATCTAAAATAGCAAGGATGCTTTCATTCTAATGCATTATTAGGATGGAGTCTATCTTATGACTAAATGAGCAATTGGCCAAAAACTCTGTTGCTGGATTGGAGATGAAAATAAATTGACATCAAGTAATGTGACAATAATTTAAATCCTAGTTAAATCATAACAAAGTCTTGGCTTCACACAGGAATCAAGGATATAAATTAAAAAGTGTAATCATGCTTAAAGTTTGAAATCACCAAACCAAACATAATTGAAGGCATTTAAGAAAATTAATAAAAAAGGGCAAGTGAAAATGTTGACTCTAGTCACAGGAAAGAGCTAATCATCTTTTATGTGGAAACCTAAATAAACAAATTAATCTATAGGATGCACTGATGTCTATGGGTCATTGCCATAAAAAATCATAATTAACGACATTTGTTGACGGAATTTACAAAATCTCTATAAGTTAACTGACAAACAGAGTTAACTGAAAGGTATCCAAATAGTTGGGATGAAATAGAGCAGATCCAGACATTAAGATACACAAGGACACAGTGATGTTTATGTTTCATATGTCATGTCATAGTCCATCTTAATGACATAGCCATGCCTATAATTACTAATTAATGGCTTCTAATGACCTATATAATTTGTTTCCCCCCAATCTTAATGTGTATAAATGGTATTTAAGATAAGCACCTGAATGTGTCCTTGTATATTAGTAGGTATTTAATCAGGGTCAGTTATAGTTGTCATCTATCATGTTAAACCTGTATATAATATAGACTACTAGTGAAACTTGATCCTGTGCTTAATGTTGCGTAGACAATGTAATTTTATTGGAAGCTAATTTAAGTCAATGATTATCAAGTTAATTATCGTATTTAACACTTCATTACTTACTATGTAAATTGTATTACATCCACATATAGTAGACTTCAAACAGACTTAAACTCACATTATAATTGCTATGTTTGATAGGAAGTCGTTCATTTTTATAAGTACCCACACCTGCTAGTCATTTACATGTAATTTGACTGTTTTTTATTTTAAATTTATAATCAATGCTAAAAGTACGAAATAAATTGGACGAAATTGTATATAAAAAGTGGAATAAAATCTGAGATACTTGTGAAAACCCACAAGGTTTGATAAGTGACATAACTTTTTGGCATGTCACGAGCATGGAATCGATCTTCCGAAACTTATGATCTAAGCCAAGTTATCACTGTTTGAAGTTTTGACAAGATGTGTGCATTGATTGTTTATTATCGTAACCACTTTACTGGTATATTCAAGACTGAGCCTCACTTTTCCATTTTCAGGTTAAATCATTAAATGGCTGAACTGTTCTAATTTAGTTCAAATCATGAGCATCTGATGGCTGGAGAGTTGATTGTAGTCTTGTCATGTTAATAACTGTCTAATTAATAATTTATATACATTTCAGGCTTAAAGAAAGAACTGCAATAGACAAATTTGGCTCTTGTATAATGCATCGTTAAAGTAATATGCAATCACCACTACAGAAAACATGTTGTAGAGAAGTTAGCAATATTGGCGTGCATAGGTTTGAGATTCCCAGGCTATACTCTAAAACTTATTCAACCTACGACGCCCAGCCCCAGCCCCCCCCTTCTCTCTGTACATCAACACAATAAGACAAACTAGTACAAACCTTTATCGCCTTCAACAACTGTATCAAACTTGTGATCTTCATTACCAGCTATTATACGTAGATCTAAGTTAGGATATATAGAATAACCAATAGTTTTAATATTTAACAGGGTGATAGGATTAGTAACAAATTCCAATGTAGGTAGAGCCAAATACTGCCACGATATTGTCTTTGTTTTATTTCCCAGACATATTGTGTCTAATGGATCACAAGTGACCCTTCCACAAACCACACCATCTTCTTCAGCTATTAGTTCACTGAAATATATTACAAAACCACCTATACATAATTAGAAACACAATCACAACAATAAGTAAACTAAGGGTCATTTTTTGTAAGCATTAACAAGATGACTAGTCATCAAACATCCCGCGCCCTTGCACTTGTTTCAAAGAAATAAGGAAAAAAACTTCTTTATGGTACTGGTAATTAATATAAAAATATATCATATTTCGCAAACAGTGTCACTGGTCCTAATATTGTGTCCCTGTTTAGTAGATATTGCTCTCTATTTCTGAAAAATAATGACTGATTGCCATTTACTAGAAGATTTGAGATAATTTATGATTAAGCTCTGGTTTTAAAAATTAGACATGACTACATATCAAATATAGAGGACTGCAGCTCAATTAAGAAAAAATCTGTTATATATACATGTATATATTTTTATGTGATGTATAGCTGTTTGTATTGTTACAAAGTTTTGAGCCAATCAATGAAGGAATAGTACAATTGAAAATACCCAAATAACCTAGAACAGGCATCATATATACTATAATTTATACAAAGTATAATTAGGATTGAACTGAAGACATTTCCACTGTCATGTAAATGATTTAGTACAATCCTCACATTTATTCATATTTCCTCTTCTCCGCAACACTAATAAATGTACATGTGTATGTAAATAATTTATTACAAGCAAGATTTTTAAAATTAATGATGAATAATTGAATGAGCTTTATGAGGCAAAACTACAGTAAAAGGTCGATGTATGTACAAAGTTTCATGAAGATATCTTGCATGGTTTATGAAATATGCGCTGAAACGAAATTGTACACCAAAATCTAAGTCAAATTTTTTTCCAAGGTAACACAAAAAATATAAATCCCAGAAATTCCTTAATGGCAAAAGGCACAACTAATGTAATAGGTTGATGTGTGTACACAGTTTCAGAAAGATATCTCGAACGGTTTATTAGTTTATGAGATATGCTCCGGAAACGAATTCGGAACATACGGATGGACCCCGTTTCAATATACCTCCCTAACTTCGTTCGGGGTAGGATAATTATCATTTATTGTGAGCAAAAATTATAATTTATTTTGAGCAATAAATATCATTTATTATAAGCAATAATCAAATAATTGATATTTCTGTCAAGTGAAGTAGGGATTAATGCATTTCTTTCCTGCATCAATTGGGCTAATAAAGAAAATACAACAAATTCTGCTATGGTGATGTATGCAGGATATATCACCATTGAAGGCCACAGTGCCACAGTATGTTTAAATTATTGACACAGATATTAAACAGGTTTATGGTGGCACATCCCAGAACAGTTAATAATGCTTTTAATTGATTCTCAGTTTTTAATGCTTTTAATTGATCCTCAGTTATTAAGGCTATCTGGTAAAACAACTGGAGGGGGGGGGAGACTCATAAATAATGTTATCTAATGTTTCTTAAATTTTGTATGTCACATTACATGCATTTAATTCATCTTCATTATCAGAGTATAATGTTAAATTTTAATTTACATGCAGCATGCAAATTTCTAAAACACTCTGACTTCAAATGCAAAAAAAATAACTAACAAATAATAAAATTCCAAACGATCTTCTTATGCATAATATCAATAAATAAATATAGCATCGATATAACATCTAGAATACTTGTACAAGTAGCTGAATAAAGACAACCAAGACTATATAATACCATTAATTGTTTTCTCTAATGGAAGAATTGTGCAGTTTCAGTGATATATCACTAAACCCAATCTATTCCTTGGAAATAGATTTCTGTACACTTGATTTACTTTGGAGCCAGTTCTTTTTTCTAAAAATATCAACATTTTACATTCCACCCCCAAAAATATACATGTGCACTGAACTGACCATCACTATTATTCTATGAAGTTTTGATCAGGCAAGTTATATATTTGGATAGGTAATAACAGTCACACTATAGCTGTTCACATCTTTAAAAAGCACAAATAGCAATATTTTATTTTCATTTTCTCAAGAAGACATTTATCCTTGTCAGTTCTGCAGATGTTCTTACAAATTCATGCTGCATAAAAACTCATAACTTTTATCTAGCAATCTCAGATTCCATTATCTCTAAAAAAATTTAAGAATATCAGAATCGTTTTTGCGTTTATAATTTCTATTCAACATTATGTTATGTTAAAAATACAATACTTTACAAGGACATTTTATATTTATTTATTTCTGCAATATGGATAGCAGTATATATTCATCAAACATGTCAAAACAATATGTTCTATATAAAAAAAACATCGTAGACAGTAAAACTAACAGCAAGAGTGTAAGATATTGCGTGATTATGTATTTTGTGTGATTGTGGAATTTAGATAACAAAAAAGATCTGTTTGCATCATCTCATCATCACTGTAGGTTACAAAGATTCTTGTCATCCAATATACTCTTATTTGATTCCATTTCATCATTAATTTAATTCTAAATGAACTAACCAACTGAATGGATTCTTTTCTTAAAATTTGCACCAACATTAAATGTACAGTTTAAGTATGAAGAGAGTCTGTATACCAGTTATCAACGTCACTTACATAACTCTAAAAGATACTTCATAACAAATATGACAAATTGCAACATTTCCAGATTGGTCTTCAGATGATATAATCTGATTGAATCCAAGCTGTGACGTTATCCACCATTTATTTTTTTGTTTTCTTAATCAAATGTTAAATAATCGCTTTGTGTCCACTTTAGCGTAGATTTATTGTGATGAAAACTATCAGTGACTTTATCTTATAGTCAGTATACAAGTACACCACATGACAATACTACAGCCCAAACTACCTTTAATTCTGGCCCACTACAGATAAGTTTATAATGTGACAAGAGAACTATTGTACTAACCAATCTTTCATTATAAGTATTTTTTTTTTATTTTATAAAATCAAGTTCTATTCCATGGGTCATTGAAAACAATCACCATTCTTGTAGGAGAACTGTTTCTACAACAGCTTATAGGTATGGTAAACCGTAGAAACTACACATAGGGTCTTTATAAGCTATAGAGCAGTCTGATCAAAATAAATCTGAGGGTTTCTGTCAACAAATAGATATTTAAATATCTTACAAAATTATTTTGCCCAACATTTCAAAAAGCATGTAAATGTGGTTGGTGTTTTATACACCAGAATTATCAACACGCTATCTTCATATATTGACATATTATAGCCAGTACCTTGACTATGTTAGCTTAGTTGACATTTTATTAATATATATTTGTACCAGGACTTAACTTTTGAGTAGAAGAATAAGACCCCTAAGACAAATAAGATTGCTTTTGCCATTGTATTTATTCTGACTAGATATAACTTAACCCAAAGTCAGCCAACACTGTCAAGATAGTTAAACCTTGGCATTATGATGAAGTAGACAAACATGTAAATAAAACAACAAAACAAAATGTATCAGTAAATATATCAACATATTGACAATGGAATGTAAAGATTAAACTATTTATTTTTTTATGTGAGTTTCGATATCATGTTTTATCTAAACGTGCTTGGTCCATCTGTAACATAAAGATAGATTTTAGATTCTGCGATTCCATTGAATTTTTCAGAAGATATTTTCATTAAGAGCTGAAGAATGACATCTTGTGGGCCCCGTATCCTCTTCTTTAGTGTGACGACCGCCTGGTTGTTGGTTTGTGTGAGTTCAAAGTTGCTCTCTGTCGCTCTAGGTATGCCAGGTGCAAGGGGTCTGGCTGATACAATTTTAAGTTCCCATCGGTAATCTCGCTGACTGTCTTTAGCTCCGGTCATGGAGAAGAGCGGTGTGGGAATGATGATGTTTGTAGGAAAAGTTAAGAAGTTGTAAGAGAGAGATATCAAGCCTTTTGAGTTAGCTTTGTACATTCCAACTTGTTTACATCGAACTCTACAACACAAAAAAAACAAACAAACATGCAAATAAACATCAGTCAATTACAACAAATATAAAACAAATGCAAACAACAAAAATCCATTAAGAAATATCCTGGTCTATCCATTTGGTATTAGTATTAAAGGTATTTTATACGCATGCATGCACTGAACATAGAATATATTTATATTAAAGATACATTATAACCTTCACCAAGAAAACTTTAAAAATCCATATCTCAGCGATGGACAAACAGATTTGTCTCAAATTTTGCACAAAATCCTTGTTCTTTATTGAATAAAGGAAGAAGGCTAATCACTATGGAAATCATACATTGCTTTTTGATTCCACATACCACCATTATGCAAATAGATGGTGTATAAAATCTTAAGACAAATGTGTTAATCTATTGCTGAGGTAAAGACTTTCTAATATGTATGTTCTCAGCAGTACCAGTGCAAAATGCTTCGTGGCCAGTCCATGGATTTTCGATGAATTTACAGAAATTCTTTTTGTTTTTGAACGTATAATGTTCATTTAAAGCGAGAATTTCATATTTTCGAAGAAAGTCAAAACATAATTATTTTTTTGTCATTTACTTAACAGGTTGTCAACTCATTATTATAGAATCATAGGCATTATACGATCATTCCCCACACTTAAAAATCACTGACACCGGAAATAATAACACAATTATCTCCCTTGATTTTCTATTTCCTCCCCCCCTCCCCATGGAATAGCTATCTTCAATCGTTTGAATTTGAAGTTGAAAATGATATATTTGCCTATTTCTCAACTGACAATAGTGAATTATTGGATTAATAGGATTATTCCTTAACAAGGTTGGACTGTTTATAGATACTACTTATTTTTAGGCTTTATTTTAATACATTTCAAAAATATAAGTTAAAAATATGAAATTGTAGCTTTATTTATCAACAAACTAATACTATGGATAGATTCATGCTTGTAAACTACTCAATAAACAAAACAAACCAACCAAACAATTAAACAAGGCGATTAAACAATGGGAAAACTTACGAGTTTTGTTGGCCACCAGGAATTGTTTTAACAAAACCTTCTGGACATTGAACTAAAGGACATTTATAACCACCACGTGTATTAACACAAGTACTATCTCTAGATGGACAATATGCTGTACCATCACTACACTCATCTATATCTGTAATAAAACAATAATAATTTTATAACAAGTACTGTCATTAATACATCAATAGAAATATATGTTTTTAATTAGATTGGAGACCTTAATTATTAGGCAGGAGAAAGAGTTTTAGCCCTTCGTACTGCAGAATCTTCTGGTTGTTGAGTTTATTTTGCCATTTTCCGAGATTTTATCCGGATTATAGCGCTTATTGTTGAAATTGTTTGACGTTCTAATATCTGATGTCAACTGGCAGACTATCGCCAGTGAAGAGACGACCACTGTCAAGATTGGGTCGCATTATTTCTGTTACATCTTTTTTTGTAAATCACTTTTATTGACACCTGTACCATAACAAGCCCAGGACTCTACAGCGCAGTGGACGCTTACGGTTTGCCCCCGGATACATTCACTTAATGATTTGATATTTGTTTTTTTTGGAATGTCTATTGTCTGTCTAGTCCGCAGGTTTATCTTGTAGATTTTTGTTTTGCGTGCAGTAAGTCCTCCTGCACTTATTATTATATGGCAATTTCAGCCACTCTAACAATTAGTTTGATACAATTTTGTTTTTCATGTTTGGGGATGGAAATTTGTTATTGTTCATGGACAATTACTGAAACATTACTGAAATATTAAACCTTTAATTAATTAAAATAATATTTATTTTTCTTAATGAAGTCTTAAAGATGTGCTTATTTTCATTAAAGTTAAAGCATGCAGGCTCTATTCTTTGGAATTTTTCTTTTAAATGATATTGTATTCAGGTTTTATGAATGGGATTGGGTACAGGCTTAGCCTATGTGAATCCCCTCCCTCTAAACTAGAGAAAAATAGATCTAAAAGCACATATTAAAGTAATATGAATGTATATAAAGTGATTTATATTTAGTTTTGAAAACAAAATTATTGTAATTTCACATCAATTATGTTTGGTGAAATATGCAAACAGGGAAGTCAGATGGCAATCTTAGTCTTAGTCCATTCTACACAGTTTAAAAATTATTTTGTTGTTTGTGAATTAGCCATTACTAATTACTGTACATTGTCTGGTAGGATGTATTTTTCTTTGTTTATTCCAAATGGCACCAGAAATGAAAGAGGATAGGACTTGTGTACTGATTTTTAAATGTTCATCATGTCTTGAATATTAGAATCCCATATTTTCACGGCGAGATAAAATCTATATTGATTATAATGGACCAATAATTAATTCTAGTTTATAGATAAAGTTCTAACCTTCACAAGCTCTACCATCTCTAGCTTTCTTCCAGCCATCAGGACAATCACAAGTGAAGGACCCAGGTGTATTAACACATCTTCCACCACAAACACGACCTCTACCAGCAAACTGATTACATTCATCAATATCTATAAACAGAACAGACAAGATTACATGTAATATCTGATTACATTCATCAATATCTATAAACAGAACAGATTGATTACATGTAATATCTGATTACATTCATCAATATCTATAAACAGAACAGATTGATTACATGTAATATCTGATTACATTCATCAATATCTATAGAAAAAGAATGAGTTGATTACATGTAATATCTATAAACAGAATGATTACATTTAATGTCTATAAATATACAAAACAAACTATTACATTCAATAATATCTACATTTTACACATAGAAAAAATAATTACATATCATATAAATATTGATTGACATTCATCATGATCTAAAAACGTAGAGCAGACGAATTACATTCATCAATATATAATTTTGACTCTTCTTTTTGAATGCTTAGATATTACATTTACAGGTGAACTTACCTTCGCAAGTTCTTTGATCTACTGAGAGTTGGTAACCACGGTTACATGTACAGAAATAACTGCCAAAGTTATTAATACATTTATGGTGACAAATATTTCTTGTTGTACATTCATCAACATCTGAAATAAATACATACAATAACTATTTTCTTGTAAATTTGTTTTGTTTTTTCTATTCATCAGAGTATTGAAAGGGAGATAAATCTTGTCAATATGGGTCACAGTTACAGTCAAATCTCCTTCCTGCATCATTCTTTGATGGAAAATGTCATTTTTCATATTTGGAATACCATACCATAATAAAAACAGTTATCAAATATTCTTTTATTTTCAGGTAAAAACACCATAATTAAATGTAGACATGGCTCTCCAGACATTCTGGAATATCATGGAATTTAATGCCTTAACACCAAAAATCTAGAAATTGAAAGTTTGTATTTCTGCAAAACATTCCACAGAACTTTTGATAGTTGTACAAAACAAAAAAAATCTCCCAAACTTTGGATGCAATCTGTTAAACACTGTAGCCTCTATCGTGTTCACAAGGTTGTCAGAAAAGGTGGAAAACTCTGTGCCAGAAAGTAGAAGAGTGCTGAAAGTTTCAGAATACTGAATATCGATCGAGTTCATCCCATTATGACTCAAAAATGCTTCAATCTATTGGATTAACTGAAATATATCTGAAATGGTTCCTTTAAATGAAATAGTAATTACATGAAACTTACCATTACAACCACCTCTACCATCAGATTCTAGACCATCTTTACATGTACAAACATAACTACCGGGTGTATTCTCACATTTTGATTGTAGTGGACATATAGCAGCACTATATGCACATTCATCAACATCTATAAATTAAATATTTATTACTGCTATATCAATTTCATTAAGTAAGCTAAAAAACAAATCATTTCTTGAAAACCAAATACAACTAACTGGGGTCTTTTTCTAAAAATACTTAAGCAAAAGTATTTCAAGTATATAGAACCCTGGTATAGCAAAGATTTTACAATCAATTTGTGAGTTTCAAATTTTGAAATAATTTGGGCTTAGCAATCTGAATTACATCAGGTGATAATGTTTCAACAAATTTCTTTACTAACACATTTATTCTAAAAAAGTAAAATATTTACCTTCACAGAGATTATTTATAAATCTGTAACCTCTAGGACACTGACAGAAATAACTTCCCTGTCTGTTAATACATTGTTGTTCACCAGCACATCTATGTACACCAGTAGAACATTCATCTATATCTATAACAAATATAAAAACCCTGTTTAGTGTATTAACCTCACAAAATACTTTTGGTTAATAGATCCTGGTATACAGCATTACGCAAGTCCATCATTGTATTATTGAATAGCAGAATCTATGTTAATTGAGAATGCAAAAAGCCCCAACATGTCAAAATAATGGTTAAATATTAAACCATACACAATCAAAAGTACTTTTATTAAAAAACATCCCTGTAAAGTTTACATGGAATTCACACCATCATCTTTATTTGTCTTTTTTTTTTCATATTTGCAAGCTTATTCGTCATGAAGATGTTTAGTACATGGATGTGTTTAATTTTGTAGTAATAACAGTTCCTACATTAAAATATACTGAAGTAAAGGTCAATGAAAATGCACCACTTTTATAAATGGGTGTTTCCAGGAAATCTCTTTTGCCAGACTATAGTCTTGCAATTCTGAATGTAACAATATCAGATCCTTGACAAAGGTATAACCACTATAACCCCACCATGATTTAATGGTATAAAATAAGGCTTTTAAATTGTTGGGGTCAGTTCATCTCCCACATTCTATGGAAGACGCAACGATATGCCATGATTAAACATCTGAACACTGATGTTTGTTTGTTATATTAAAATAAAATATTAAGATACTGGTTGTTATATTACAATAAAATAATGTTTCTCATATTACAAAAAAATTATTATTATTACATTACACTAAAATTACCGGTATATTTGTTACATTACACTAAAATTACTGGTATATTTGTTACATTACACTAAAATTATGTTTGTTACCCTACCTGTACATCTTCCATTTTCATTTGTTTCATAACCATTACCGCAATTAATAAGTGAACGACATTGATAGGATCCGATAGTATTAATACATTGTTGATATTTATTACAAACTGTTGTATATTCCTTACATTCATTGATATCTACAAAATAAATAAATACATACATGACATTAATATAGCTAATATAAACATATCTCTAGAATGAAGAAAAAAAGTGGGCATTTTGTGTTTCTTTTCTTTGAAATTTGTACACCAAATAAATCAGAAAACAAAATATTAATATCAGAACATATAGAAATGGCTATTGTTTGAAACACACATGGTGATAAGGTTGCATTCTGTATTGCATTCATAAGATTTGTAAGTTCGATCTTAAAATCAAGAATTTCTATAGGGTGCCCCAACGAAAATACCATCAAAGCTTTAAAGACTTTAATTGATAACCCTCTGTTGTATCATATTTAAGTGTGGCACAAAATATGAGGTAAAAATAAATTTAAAAAACCAATGATACAAAATATGACTGCAACAAAAGGTGTAAATAAATATATGACAAGGAAAGTTGTGTGTCATATTCTTTTCTATGTAGTTAACCATTTTATCTACTCGTGCTTGTACAGTTACCAATTTTAATTAGTCTACCATAGAGACTTATATATAGACTTACCTGTACAGTTACCAATTCTATCTGGACTTACCTATAACGTTACCAATTCTATCTGGTCTTACCTATACAGTTACCTGGTCTTACCTATACAGTAATAATTCTATCTGGACTTACCTATACAGTTACCAATTCTATCTGGACGTAAACCTCGAGCACATTGAACTCTATCACATTCCCCTGTAGCAGTATTAAATCGTGATCCTTCTGCACACTGTTTGACTTCACATTTAAACGATCCCTGTACGTTAACACAATCATAACCTCGACCACAATTATGTGTTCCTAATAAACATTCATCATGATCTGTAATAAAACAATAATTCAATTCTTTAACTTCAATAAATAAATGATGAAACCAATGTATTTATTTGTCAACTATGAGAAAAATATTTGTTATTAAAAAAAAATGTAATATATATATATATATATACGATTATTTTCATCTGAGCAAGAATCAGACACGATGTCCTTCAAGCTAAATTCTATAAGTATGAAAAACATAATAAATGCAACGAAATATTTTTAAAATTGCACTTTAATCAGTGATTCAAATACTGATAGAGGTAGAAAATGAAATTCGACTGAGCGACAACCAGATCATTTGTGGACTGACATATGGTACTATTTACCATTGTAAGGAACCTGAGAAAACACACAAGATTTAGCAGTTGTATCACTGGCATTGGTGACATTTGATCATTCTGCCATCCATTGCCTAAACTAAATTATAACATACCCAAACATCTCTGTGTCGCCTCGTCGAGTGTATAACCAGTACCACAATGTCTGAATCTACGACAAGAATATGAACCAATAGTGTTATCACATCTTTCTCCGACACGGCATGTATCAATACCCAAACCACATTCATTTATATCTAAAAATAAAACCATAAGACACAAATTAAAATCTTGGTGTGCATTATTATAGCTAATAATTATTTCCCTCATACTCATAGTGCATGCCAGCTTATAATCATTCCTCGATGGGCATGATAACTAATAACCATTTGTCTGATTTAAAGTTAAATGAATAAAAACTAAAAAGGTAGATATGATGCCATTTTGATCTTGATGTTAGTGGGTAGAGTGAAGCAACTTTCAGTTGTTGGTTCCTGATTTCAAATAAAGTTACTTGGGAATTTAGATGGCAAAAACTTATGATTGATTGATCTGAATAATGTTTGGACCAATATGTGACTAGAAATTCCACATTTGCCTTTTTACACTTTAGTTTATAATATAGTATCATTAATAAAAATATGATAGTGGAATAACACTGTTTCTAAAATTAATTGTGATCTATGTTAATGATTTAATAAAACAAGGAGCAATCACACCCCCCCCCCCTAAAAAAATCTTATAAGAAGTGTATTCTTAACTACAGATTAATTATATAAAGATATCTCCAACTATTGTATTAGTATAATATATTGTATTATCTAAACACACAACAATAAACTATTACGTTACTAGGAAAAAAAAACCATCCTGAAACAATTTCAAAAGAGGATGGATATCCTCACCATAAGGAATACATTTTTTACTTCAAAGCACCTTATACTATTAGTAAGTGCAGGAGGATTGCACTACACGCAAAACAAAAATCTACAAGATTAAAGTGCGAACAAGACAGAAAAACAATCACAAGGTCCAGCAGGGCCATAATTCTAGAGGTAATTGATGGAAAATGCTGAAATTCAATATGATTTTTCATTTCATTAATTTAAATGATACATATAAATTTTATACAGACTGGATGATAAATTTTGTCATTCAAGAATTCACAAGATTCAATAAAGTGAAGCAAGAGCAACAAAATGAAACAAGGGCCATAACTTCAGAAGAACTTAATGGAAATTATTGAAATTTAAAAATAGGATTCTTCATCTCACTAATGTAAACAACATCTATCAATTTCAAAACAACCAGATGATAAATGTTGTCTGTAGAGTGTTCACAAGAAAATGTGGATGATGGACAGACGACGCTATATGACCACATTTTCATGTGGGCATATAAAAATCTATCTAAAAACTGTTTACAGATCTATCTAAAAACTGGCTACATCATTAGTCCTATCTAATATCCATCTTCTATACATCAAGAGGTATAATAATTAACAAAATAATTAAAATCAATTAAAAACTCACACTCACAAAGGTAACTACATATAACAACAACACATTTTTGATAACTAGTAACACTATACAGTATGTAAAACAACATGCGTTACTGTTTACCCTCGCACTGTCTAGTATCACTGTTGAGTTGAAAACCTTCCTCACATTCACATGTATAGGAACCATTAAAATTACGACAAAACTGGTAAACACCCACACAGATATTTTCATATACTGTGCACTCATCAATATCTTTAGAATAAACAAATACTTATATGTTTTACTTAAATCGTTATTATAATTTATATCAATTAAAGGACAATATTGGTGCCAGTCATTATCACATATGTGATAGAACTGATTAAACACTTTCCAAATATAATATTAACACAGAGATCATTGCTACCATAGAGGAGTAATAAAGGATTCATGAATCGGAAGTGACGAACGCCAAAGGAAAACACGAGTTATTCCTTTATATAAATAACTGAAGTGACTAGTGATAACAGATACATGGGCGAATATCTGCTCACTAATAATTCCCTCGAAGACCTAAAGTTGCTGTGTGACACTGTGAGAGAATATCTTACAATTCATAAAAAGAATTGACTGCCACTAGATAAGAGAACAGGAAAGAAAAACAGATTAAAAGTCCGTGCATTACCATGTTTTTATAAGGTAGGGGAGACCGGGGCACATTGAACCACCATGGATATGTCCTTTATAAATAATACTATAAAACCCAACACTATACAGAAGTGAGATAACTTCTTAGACCCATTTCTCCATCAATAAGTCACATGCTGTCAATTATTTTCTTAGGCAGTGAATTTTTCAAAAAAGCGCTTAAAAGAGAAACATTTTCCATACCTGTTAACTTCTTAGCCTAGGAAATTCTTGTACGTAAGTTCATATATTATTTCTAATCTATACAATCCAGATAAACCGGGGTTTGATCCATATAAGAGGGCATACTGATTTTTTTTTAAAATTTTGATAATGAAATAAAGAGATCTTCTAATAAAAACATTTGATATGAAATGAGGACAAACATGTATGTGAACAAAGTGGTTCAATGTGCCCCGGTCTCCCCTGTAGAATGAATAAAAACAAGGGGCTGTGCGGAGTATTTCTATTTTTCCCGTGTTTTCTTATCTTATGACACATAATTACTTTATTGTATCGTCAGATAACCTCTTGCGGTCCCATATAAAAACTTTTTGTCTTCGAAGGAATTATTAGTGAGCAGAAATTCAGACGTTTATCTGTCATCACTCGTCACTTCAGTCCTTCACATAGAGAGATAACTCGCGTTATCCTTTGGCGTTCGTCATTTCCGATTCATGAATCCTTTATTACTCCTCTATTGTAGCAATGATCTCTGTGTTAATATTATATTTGGAAAGTGTTTAATCAGTTCTATCACATATGTGATAATGACTGGCACCAATATTGTCCTTTAACAGCAAAAATGTCGTCAGTTCTATGGAGGCAGACCACCATTAATTTCCCCATTGACTTCAATGTTAATTCTGGACTCTTTGCTCACCTCCAACTTATCCCCAAATTTTCGTGGGCGAAATGCTTTTCACTATAGACAGAGGAACAAATGGTCATGTCTTTGCACTAAAATTTTTATGAGGTTGACCACCAAAATTTTGAGATACACGAACTTGAAGAAGCATACTCAAAACATGTATCTAGTTGCCGTACATATCACCGTAGCCGTCCTCATAACGCCGTTATCCTTCCGCCTCAAAATCATGAATATTTACCAAAACCTAGCAGAAAATATTAATTCAAACCCTCTTAGTCCATTCTAGGCCAAAAAATCAACAAAAATGGGCATGCAAAAGGGGAGAAAAGAGACAGAGAGAGAACTGCTATAAATAGACGAACTACAATTTGTGGGTACCGAGATGTAAAATTTAATGGTGGTCTGCCTCCCTATGATGAAAGTATAAAATTATCTCCCCTTGATGTGTCAAGGGAGATAATATGTATCCCAGGTTTATAGAAATCAGTGCAGAAGGGAATGGAAGGTAAATAACTAATCTTCGTGGTAATAGGTATAAAAATAATGACTAATATAAACACCTAGTGGAACCTGATGTTTCTGGATTGTCTTATTAATAATTCAAACAATTTCTCATTAAAGACACATTAATAAACACAAATCCATATTAATAATATTATGGAATATAATTACTGTTTTACTTAAAGCGACGTTTCGTTGAGGGTTCTCTCAACGTTTTCAACCCTCAACAAAACATCGCTTTAATTAAAACAGTAATTGTATTTAATAATATGGTTTTGTGTTTATTACTTGTGTCAATTGCTAAATGCTACTAAAAGAAGAAAGATACATTATGTAATGTATGCTATTTTAGTTCAAAAATAGATAATACAAAATGAATTGAAAATTTTATTCAAAATAATTTATTCGAAGCAAAGTTATCACTGATTGGTGATGTTTCTAGGGGTTTACCCACAGTTCCGGACAGAGCATGCCAAGAACAGATTGTTTCATTGCCTTATTCCTGTTATATAACAACTCTCCCAGGCCTAAAGAAAGACCTGCAATAGGCAGATTTAGCTCTTGAATAATATGATTCTTTAGGTCTTCTCAAAAAATTTATCATTTTGCTTTTATAATAATCTAACTATAGTGAGAAATAACCTACCTTCACATTGTCTTGTAACACTATTAAAACCAAAGCCACGATCACAATCATAACTTTCTTCACATCTTCTATTGATAGGATTGTAAACATAACCTGTCTGACATTGTGTTGTATGACACGTATAACGACCTAATGTATTAACACATTCTTGGGTTGGTGCACATTTAAAACTTCCTTCAGCACATTCATCAACATCTACAAAGACACGATTTAAAGTCAAACTTAAGAAGATAGGTTGCCAGGCAACAAAACATACACCAACAACAGCTAAGTCGTCCGGGCAATCAACAAGCGGCGGCGCTTATTTTTTCTTTTTTCAGTAAGGAAACGTTTAAACACATGTAAATCTTATTACGAGTAATAGCCCATTAAGTAATTATCAGAAATGGTTAGAATTGTTTTGATTGTTTGTCTCATGGCCTTTGTCCACAAGATATTTCAAAGTGATCAAGGGCCATAACACTGGCAGAACATATCAGATATCGCTGAAAATCGATGGACTTCTTCGGATATCGCTCAAAATCAATAGGGTTCTTCGTCTCTTGACCTTAAACACTATGTACAAATTTAAAGTCAATCAAATATTAAGTATTGCCTTTAGAGCAGTCACAAGATTTTTCAAAGTGATCAAGGATCATAACTCTGACAGTAATTATCGGATATTGCTGAAAATCAATAGGCTTCTTCGTCTTATGACCTTAAACACTATGTATAAATTTAAAGTCAATCGGATATAAATTTATCCTCTAGAGCGTTCATAAGAAATTGTGGACGACGGGGCAGGACGGACAGACAGACGGTCGGAAAGGGGGATGACAATAAACGTCCACATTTCCATGTGGGCGTATAAAAAAACAGTTTGTTCATGTCAAATTATGGTTACAATTGAATATGGTCTAGATTTGACAATTTGACCTGCAGTATTCACTGAAGTAAAATTTTCAAAACTTAGTAAAAAATACATGAAGTAAAAGAAATAACAAAGACCTTCCAATGATAAGCACATCAAAAAGTATATGATTATATTTGTATATTCTAGCCAAAGCATGTTGTTTAAATGCAAAGTTTAGACAGACAATTCTTCTATATCAAACTTGTAATATTAGCATTTCATGTGAAGTAAGTTGTTACTGAAATACAGCTATATCAACGAATGGTCTATTTACAGATGAGCTATTATTGTTCTGAGACAGATAAAAATCCAACTGAACTTGATACAATTTACTGGGTTGTGTTCCTAAGGACAAAAGCTAGCACAAGCTGGATCAGAGAGCTCCACATAAAATAAAACTAAAAATTCATTAGCATTCTGGAACTGCAAATCTATCCCGACATCGATTATCTCACTTCTATGAATATAGACGTAATACTTAGTCTGAGTTGTTATTTTAAAATTTATTTTCAAGGGACAAATGTTTTTGACACAATATATACAACATTTCAATGGAAGCACAAATTGTTCCTAAAAAAGCCAGGGAAAAGTAAAGTCAGGAGATGTCTTACAGGCAATATGACACAATATTCTGAACCTAACACATTTCACAATTATGCATAAATTAATTATTAAATGTTTACCTTCGCAGGATCTTCCATCAGAACGAAGTTTATATCCTTCATAACAATTACACTGAACACCTAGATCTGTATTGGTACATCTCTGTTCACATGGGCTGTTTTCTTCACACGAATAACCATCATTGACATTACCATAGTCAGTATTAACATCTATAAACAAATAGCATTTATTATAATAGGTGCTAAATAAAAATAGAATAATTCATAAAAGACTTTTTGATATTGTTAGCTTTAACATAAAAACAACTGTAAGCAGTTGTAGTCAGATGAATAAAGTAATATTATCTATAATCCAACAAGTTTGGAAATAAAAATCGTGAAGAATTAAAAATTAAATTGTCTTGTGCTTTAAAAGTAAATACAAAGATAACCTTTTGAGTTCTAAGACCCAAACATTTTGAATACATTATGGTTCTTCCTAATACTCTAAATAAAAATCTCACCAGTTTTAAATTCCATAAATTTGAACATAAACAAGAAAGATAACAAGACAATTTTTGTTAGAAATATTCTGAATTATTCCCAACTGAATAACCATGGTCCCAGTAAATTTTTTTAAATTTCATTGACATTCCATTTGAATAATGGTTCAAACCTAGAGATGTTGATTTATTTGATTTTATATTTTGATTTGCTTTGTGGGATGACCAACTGAAACAAGATTTCTACTTAATCTTTGGATTAAAAAATTTGGTTGTATAGTTTGTCCCATCTGTATTAACATAGTATTAATTGACAAAAAGGGACCAACTCAATTCAATATGCATTTTGGTCTAAATAATAGATGTTTAATTATTGTTATATTGCACAAATATACAACCCTATATTAAATGTGGACACTTGAAATAATTAAAATTAAAAATATAATATACAACATGCAAATACCCTTTGATTCCTGACAAGTTCGGCCATCTTGATTTAATGTATAACCTTGACGACATTCACATCTAAAACTCCCAGGTGTATTTACACACCGATGAGAACAGATCTGACCCGGGAATAATGCACATTCATCACGATCATTTACTACATCAACATCTGACTGGTCAGTTCCTGATTATTAAACAATACACACAAAACATGTATCATGCATTAGTAGCATTATAAGCCATTATGTTATATTATCATATTCAGTGAACAATCATGCTTCATTTATATCAACTGGCTTTAAAATTTTAAAACATGCATAACTAAATTCCTGTCCTGGTTTGAGCAAAATAAAGATAAGTTGTCAGACAACGAAACATTCACTCACAGCAGCTAAATCGTCTGGGCAGTCAACAAGAGTTGTTGCTTATTTTTACTTTTTTCGGTAATGAAACATTTATAATACACTCAAATTTGATTAAGAGTAACAACTTATTAAGTAATTGTCAGAAAATCATTAGAATTTGTTAGTTTGTTTATAAAGTTCTGCTCCATGTTAACGTTTAGTATACAAAACATTTAATATCATGGATTTAGCTGTTCAGTTATCAAGATTCATTGAAAATCAATATACTTGTTCGTCTCAAGACCTTAAACTCTGTGTATAAATCTAAAGTCAATCGGATGATAACTTTGGTCTGTAGATATTTTGAAGTGATCAAGGGCCATAACTCAATCAATAGGATTCTTCTTCTATTGACCAAAAAACCACTAAGCATAAATTTAACGTCAATCGGATATTATCTTTGGCCTCTAGACAATTCTAACTTTTCCTTCATTGATGTATAACAGTGATGTATTTAAATATTTATTAAAATGGACTTCTACCAGGTCCACAAGCTAAAAATGCAAGTTTTCAAACAATTAGGAGGAGCCATAATCCAGGAAGTTACATGCAATTATCAAACAGAACCAATACCTTTGTGATATAAACATGAATGTAAAGTTTCATCAAAATTGTGGCATCTAGAGGGTCCACAACCTTGACATATCATGTTCTTACACTATTTGCATACAAGGGACGGCCATTTGATGGCAGTAATGGTCCGATTTTCATGAAATCGACCACCAATAAGGTGCAACAGTGATATATTTAAACGTTTTTTTAATCTGATAAAAATTGAGACCTGTAGAGAAACCACAAGCTAAAAACGTGACGTTTCTTACAATCAAAGGCCATAATTCAGGAAGTTACAATCAGATCAAAATTAAGACTTCTAGAAGATACACCTATATTTCAAGTTTCGTTAAAATCTGATAAAAATTGTGACCCTTAGAGTGTCCAAGAACAAAATATGGACGGACGGACGGACGGACGGACGGACAAGGGGGTCGACAATATAGTTCTAAAAAAAAACACCTCAGGTGGGCATGTATTGGAACTAGGCAGTTGCATTATTACATTAAATTGAATATAATAGTAAGCTAACCTGTAGCATTATATATATCAGCTAAAACTTGACCTGTACAACATTCTAGAAACATATTATCACATGGTGCACCGTAATTAGGACTTCTACATGATAAACCTTGTGATCTAGCTAGTAATCCTAACTGACAGCAAATACAACATTCCTGAAATATAATCAACAAATCTATTAATACAAAATAATGTATCAAAGGTTTCATATCCAAAAATTTATGTGCCAATTAGGAATAAGATTTTTCAAAATAGTAAAAGGGGTATCTTAGTTATCTTTGTATGCAATTATCGAAAATCATTGAAAATATGCATCTCCATCTCATGAATATAAAAGCTACACAAACATTTCAATTTGGATATTACAATGGAAAGGTAGTACTAGTAATGGTTGATGACAATAGATTAGACAGACAATTGAGCAATTCTGTACGATATACAAAATGCTGTAAAGTTAGGTTGCCACACAGCAGATAAAGGGTCTGAACAGTCAACAAGCCGAACAGTCAACAAAAGTTGTCGCAGATTTTTACTTTTGTCGGTAATGAAACATTTATATTACACTAAAATCTGATTAAGGGTAACGAGTATGACTCATTAAGTAATTATCAGAAAATCATTAGAATTTGTTTGGCCCATGATAACATTTAGTATACAAAACATTTAATACCATTGATTTAGCTGTTCAAGTTATCAAAAATCATTGAAAATCAACACTTGTTCGTATTGGTGTAAACACAGTGTTCAAGGGCCATAACTCTGGTAGTAATTAACAGAAATCGTTGAAAATCAATAGGCTTCTTTGTCTGATGACCTTAAACATTGTGTATAAATTTAAAGTCAATCGGATACTAACTTTAGCCTCTAGAGTGTCCACAAGTTTTTTCAAAGTGATTTTTGCCATGGCGATAATTACCGAAAATTGGCAAAAATCAATAGGTTTCTTAGTCTGATGACCTTAACACTGTGACAATCGGATATTAACTTTCTTTAACATCTATAAGCGTTCACAGGCAATTGTGGACGCCAGACCCCAAAAAAGATGGACCGACGGACGGGGCGACGATAATATACGACCACACAAAAAGATGAATGAAATGGTATCTGATCAGCAGTGAATATTTGCTAGAATGCTACAATCAAAGAGAGGAATGACATTAGTGCGAGATAATTAGCTAATGAATAATAAGTACCATTCTTCTGCCCAGACCAGTTTATGTTAAAATGTAAACAATGCACATGCTATCGATGCCGATGATTCACGCCGTATGATGTGACATCACATGCAGTATGGGTCTGAAAATTATAAAGGTCGGTCATTTTACACAGAGTTAAAAGAAGGCTTTTGCATTACCTCTCAAACAGAAAGATGGACAGCATAACACTAACAGTGCAAGGAAAGACAACTACGACTTTATGTTTACCTTATACTGTTCTGAGCCTTGTTCTGAATCTCGTATAGCACACATCATTCCATCCAGCGCATTTTCTTTTCCTTTAGCACATCGTTTCACAAGCACATCTTTAATACAACATAGTTCTACTATAGACAAACAACTGGATTGATCTTCCATAGAAACATTTGCTACGTATCCTGGATGTCTATCACAACGATTATCATCAACTGACCAATCTAAACCTTCATGGCAACACTTTATCAGGACATCATTTAAGTCACCTACAATAGAAAACAAACATTATATTGACCGTTATAAACTTCAGAAATTAATCTTTGCTAGACTTTAGAATCTACCACTGGCACTGCATTATTTAATTTCACTGTATTACTTGAAGGAAAATAATAATAATAATAAAAAAATCACAACAAAGGATTACAGAAAATAGTCACTTGACATAACTCAGGGATGTATACAGGGTTATCCAGAAACAAGACAATGGTTGGATTACCGGAAAATAACACACATGGGGCAAGCACTGGGCAAGAATTCAGGGTATCACTGACTGTTGTCTGGCGTCTTATTGTCTGCCAGCTTTACTGTGGGAGCTTTTGTTATTTCTTGATCAAATGGTCAACGCCGGATTAACCATGGGGCACCATGGGGCACAGGCCCCAGGGCCCACCACATTAGGGGGCCCCCCACAAAAATCTCAGTTGCACGCCTCGAGCATGGTCGGACCGAGGATTCCAACAGCCGGTAACCTAGTTACGGGGCCCCTCCGATGCTTCGAGGGCCTTCCATCGGAAGTCCCTTGGGCCCCCTCAATCCATGTTGTGCTGCGATCGACATCCGGGAATTCGGTGTAATCCGGTGATGGGTGTAACACATGTTTTTTTTATTGTCGTGAGATCTCCTATAGGACCGACCATCGTCTAACTCGAATTATCGTATAACACGAACACATTACACGTCCCAATCATTTCGAGTAGCGCGAATTTTGCCTCAGATTGACGTACGATTGTATGTAAGCTGTAGTTGTTGTTGTTGTTGATATTTGTTGTGGGTATAAGCTGAATTTGATGAGATGCACACCATGATCACACGAAATATTCATATTTCTTGATTAAATCTTGTATTACCATTTTGTTTGTCAAACATCGAGTCTGGTTTGGTCGTAACGTTACGGCCTCCATTCATCAAATCATCGTGGGGGTATAATACGATTCCAAATGAAGTAACCCCGTTATTTATCACTGAGCGACTTCAAAATTAGGTTTGATGTCGCTCTGCTCACTTACAGTCTCCTCCTCTAGAAATGTCATCATTTCATAGCACTCGCATGGATTGGTCCACTGAAATAACGCCAGAATGCGCTAATTTGGTGGCAGAATTTTATTTTTTTCTGGGGAGGTACTTCTAAATGGCTCCAACACAAGTGCCTGAAATGCCAGGAAATCATGTTTCTGGCCTCCAATTTCTGAAAATTTCGGGGGGGGGGGGGGGGTGTCAGTGATCAGGGGCCCCCACATGTTCCAGGCCCCAGGGCCCCCACCATGGTTAATCCGGCATTGCAAATGGTTAGAGGTTTTGGGGAACATTGATGGGTGTCAATGTACAAAAGACTGCAATTAAACAGTGGAAAAAAAAACTTGACAGAATAATTAAAACTTAGGCCTCAATATGTATAATTGAAATATACATCTGAAAAATGTAGGTAATGAAATATACATCTCAAAAAGGACCCTTCCTCAATGAATTGAAATGACAGATATGGCGTCTAACAACATCTTATTTATTTGAGAGGCTATGATGAAGCAAATTTTGAATAGATTAATTAGTTTGAACATGGTTTAAGCCTAAATACATCATTAAATCACACAATTTGTTCACAGGAAATTATCTTTAAGGAGTTTGTCTCTAACTTCACCTATCAATTGAACCTTAGTTTATTTTTTAGTTGCTTAGGTTCAGAAATACATGAAGTGTATATCTGTGATTTCTCCTTTAAATCAAAGCTATAAAGTGGATCAGCCACAAATGAATCTATTAAGTTGAAGCTACTCATTATTTGTGAAATGATGTAATCAACCTCAATAGGGGACGACCATATAAAATGCTACTATTTTATTTTAAAAAATCTTTAACTAAAATTTTGTAACAATTTACAGATTGCATTTTGAAACTAAGACTCAGTGAATATGATGCTAGGTGACTAAGCAATAGGCTCCAGATTCAATCCTAGTGTTGATCAAGAATGTTCTGGAGTATAAGGTCATTGTTATTGCACATAACAGAACTCTTTGACAGAAATACATGTGTGTCTGTCTGCTTTAGAGTGGTTCGGGAAGAAAATAGCATGTTTAACCATATTTCAGTTCAGTTTGAGACAAGATAACAATTATGATCTAGGAGTGGTAGAATTGTCACTTAAAACTCAAAGATCCTTTTCAGCTGAAGCAGCAGACCTGATATATATGTATGCATTTGATGGGCATATTCCATCCACAAAAGGGATATCAGGACTTAAAGCCTCAAAGTCTTTATTGTGTCGACAATAATTTTCAGTACAAATTAAGTAATAAAGTCTTTATTGTGTCTACAATAATTTTCAGTACAAATTAAGTAATAAATAGGCTACTGTAACACATGGTGATGAGTTCCTGAGTGAACAGGAAATGACTTTGAGCAGAATGTCAATTGTTCATACAATTACCATTAACTAATAACTATCATAGACTGGTACTATAAACCTAGACATAAATGGTGATATTTGAAACAAAAACAAAATCAACCATTCAGGAAATTAGCAACCAAAATTCAAAGCCCAATTAATTTAAACTTGAACACGACCCAAAAGAGGTGATAACAAAATTATGTTTGTGGATAATATTTAAAGGTCCCAACATGAATACCACTTATGCCCAAAATAGGGAATGCTGCATTGCAAGCATGTCAAATTTCGGAAAAAAAAGTATATGGACCAAATTTAAAGTTGCCCAACATTTGGAACTAATTACCCCTTAGGTCCAAAAGAAAGGTATACCGCCTTGCAAAAATCTAGAAAGAGTTTATGGACTAAGCTTTCTTCTTAGCAAAACCCTATCTATACAACCGTTGTATCTCATAATCAACTTTTGATTTCATGGTGGTCGAATGATGTAATGGGTGCATTTTAGATCATGAGGTGTTGTGTTTGATCAAGTGGCTTGGTTTGAATAACACGCTAGTACATGACAAGGAACAGGGCCACTTGCCTAACCTTGTAGGATTTCTAAGGGTCCACCAACTGCTAAACACCCTTACAATGGGTCCTCCCACTGCTAAATACATGTACATTAAGCAAATTATTGAAAAAAAATTGTACCATGTGTTAGTCCTAAAATGACTGTTTAGTGGATGTTTATCCCAATTTCTCACTTTCTTGTTAACTAAAGTGTAGAGAAGTTTGTTATTTGAATAAACTATGTGAGAAATGTTAATACTTTGAATATGGGTTGAGTATACCATATTTCACTAAAGGTATTTAACACAACATTTTATGGGTAATAAACTTAATCTAGGGATCAGTCAACAAAATCAAATTACACCAGTCAATGACCAGTTATCCAGTCTTTGTATAATGATTTATTTTATTCATAAAAATAGGTTGTCAGGCAGCATTACACATGACCACACCAGTTTGGTCATCTGAACAGTCATTATGGTAAAGTCAACTGGATTATAATGTTTCAGCCATCTCTGTCACTTTGAGATTCTTGATGAAAAATTTACTAAACAAACAAGCACAATAAATATTGTAAATCAGATGCTAACTGTATAGTTATGTGTATTTTCATAGTTGTCAATAACTCTGACAGTAATTATCGCAAATCAATAAAAATCATAACTTTAGCCTATGCGGACAAGAGACAGATAGGATTATATAGTGTTCACAATACTGGATACTCACTAAGGAATCTTTTATTAATTACTCAATAATCCTGGTTTAATGATAACAATGATCTATTTTTTACCCAAATTTTGTAATATTGATACATATTTAACTAATTAAAAACAAATTTGATCAAGAAAACAGAAACAATGCCATGAAAAAATAGATGCACTTGTGCCATAAACTATATATCAAGAAACTGGCTGGATAAAGAAACATATATCATGGTTACTCCCTTAATGTAGTTATTTCTACATTTGGAAATCCTGATATTAAGCCAACATAACCAAATAAATGTCAAAAGTTCATAGGAATTGCTGATCATTTTTCATGCAAACCATTTAATTTCTCATGACCATATGGTTGTTATTGGAACAAGGTGTGTTTGAAATCAGACATGTAAATTGTATAGTCATGCAAGTACAACTACACAATATAGTTAAGTTTGACATTTACAATATATTATATCAACTTTTAACTGTTATTCAGTCTTTTTCGAATGATCAAAATATTGTTTAAATAAAAAAACTACTGTGTCCATAATAACCACTGGTAAATAAATGAATTTGAAATCAATAACATTCAACTGCCTTTGAATGCATATTTAATGTCCAAATGAAATGGGGTTTAACATCCTACTTCACTGCCAGAACCAGCCTTGGGTTGTCTATGTGTATGTGAGACCTCTGTTTTTCGTGCCAACAGCACAACTGACACAGGGAAACAGTCTGGAAGTATGCAGCCACCATTGGGATCAATCCAGGGACCTGTTGGTTAGTGGACCAACACAGTACTTAATGACAATGCGGCATCATGCGATAAATAAACAGAAATTAGTTTATACCAATACCATTCAACTTGAAAGTATATCAAACCAATATCATTCAACTAAAGTTAAAACTATATCAAACCAATAACTAGACTTGAAAGAATATCAAACCAACAACATTCAACAAGACATAAAAGTGTATCTAACCAATAATGTTCAACTAAACTTAAAAGTATATCAAACCAATAACATTCAACTAGATTTGTTAAATAACAATCAACTATACTTGAAACATTATCAACCCCACAAAATTCATTTAGACTTGAAATAATATAAAACCAACAAAATTCAAATAGACTTGAAAGAATATCAAACCAACAACATTCAACTAGACTTGAAATAATATAAAACCAACATTCAACTAACGTTGACTTGAAATACATGTACATCAAACCAAAAGCATTCCACTAGACTTGAAATAATATTATAACAATAACATTCAACTACCGTTGACTTGAAAGAATATCAAACCAACAACATTTAGCTATGGTAGATTTGAAAGAATATCAAACCAACAACATTCAACTAGACTTGAAAAAGAATATTGCACTTTAATTTCACAGAAAATATATTATCAGTTATGAATTAAACAATAAGCTTTTTTTTTTATTTTTCCATAAATGTACTGTTTCATTTTCAAACAAATATAATATAATGAGTTTGTTCTGTTTTTGTATTTGACTATAAAAATCTTTAAAATGTATTTATAAATAAAAAGGGAATACAAGTACAGGACACAATTTATTTACTTGATAAAGACTACATGATCCTGATCAAAACATCTCTCAGTAATAAACAGTGATTGTATTACAGTATATTGATTCCTACGGATTTCTAGTACAAGTACTAAATGATTCTGAACAATTTAAATAAAAGGTGTTCTTTCAAATTTCAATAAACTAAAATCTGAATACAAGTTTGAATACATTCACATATTAGTTATTATGCAAGTACCAAATTGATATTATGGCTGACATTGAAATGATAATTGAAGGTTATTCAAAGTATTCAAGCATTAAAACAATAAAAGTAAAATGATCACTGAAAACATATAAACTATAAATACTAATCATTTCTAGATTACATATACTAATAATAAAAATACATAAAAAACAATCTTTTATACTTACCAAGTGAAAGTTCTGTGTTCAATGACAACAGTAAAATCACACACACAAAATATTTCATTCTAAAATCTGTCACTCTTTTCCGTTTTCTTTGTAAGAATATAAAATAATTTCAATACTTCTCGAGCACAGTTGTGTTCTTGGAATGAATGATTTTTACAGTGACATTAAAAAAATGTAACGAAAGTATTTTGAACACTGTCTTAGCAAAGTTCTAAGTTATAAAAGAACACATAGGATTCTTGCCCCCCTGTTGAGCGTAAGTGGTTTAATTTTGATATGAAGCCAAGAGAAGGCTGGTTAGTTGAGTGGTAAGAAATATGTCTATAGTATATGTAAAGTGTATAATACGGGTAATACAGGGATACTCATTAAGTCCTATTTTATTCTCCATGGTAGACAATGACAATCAACCTATATTTCACTGACCAATCATGACAAACTTTTATAGGCTAATTTCTGACAATAGGTACAGATGCTAATTAAATAAAATCCTTTCAATTACTATGTGAGTCCTCATAATCAACATTGGTGATCTAATTGGTTAATCCAGTTAATTTAATCACTGATATGTAACAAATCAGAGTTTCATAAAATATATTTTTACAATGTTAATTCTACTTGTATGTTGGAAAAACCAATAAGGTCACCAGACAAAACCTCCTTTTAAAAAACAGCATACATGGAAAAAAATTAATATAAAACAGGTGGATTACTTAATCTGTCAAAGAAAATAACAAATTGTTTAAATCCAATGTTCTAGAAGATTCTGATAAACAAGTATAATATAAACAATATCAGCATTTTGTGTACAATATAACAGCTTAAAATAAACCATAGCCTAATTAGTTTCCTTATTAATTTATAACATCTCTTTTATCAACTAATGAGATTAACTTACAAAAAATATATTTTTCCTTCAAAATAAATTTATAAACTGGTTCCAGGGATGCAACAATTACAACAGACATCATGTTTTGGTAGTTGTTAAGCACCACAACTAGGGAATGGTGCCAAAAATCAAAATAGTTTTTAGAATTTACATAATACAAAAATAGAAATTAAATAAAATGAAATTTAAGGTCTTTATTTTCTATTCCAACTAGGCTAAGAAGACTGCTATATGCCATGCAGTGTTTTAGGATGGAAATTATGCACCGCCGGTCGGGCCCATAGCCACAGGGGTGGGTGGGATGGAGCTTGTCTATGGGGGAGCTTAGCCCCCCCCCACCCACAATATTTCGCCAACAATAATGATTTCTTAGGAGTGTTCTTGCTGGCCACATCCTCAGTCCTTCCAAACAATTCAGTAGCCCCACCAAATTTTATAAACTAGCTACGGGCCCGCCGCCTACTCTTATTCTAATTTCCATCTTCAAGTGATCTGGACTAAATTCTTTTCATGGCTAGATCCTCTGTCCTACACAGTTGAAATGGGAAAGCAGATTAAGAAAATCTCAGCAAACACTGGGATGAAAATCCAGTTCTCTCACCGAGCCATTGTAAATGCCATATAAATAGACTGGGAATATATTATTTAATACAATGGCGCCAGCCATGACTTCTGAAATAAGTTTGGAATAAGGGTGTTCGGTCTCTTTTCCCCACCCCCTTATGTCACAACCAGCGATTGCCATTTCTTGCTTCAGGTTAAAGATTTATTATCAGTCAGCAGGACCAATGTTTTCTAGAGAATGACAAACACTGGAAAGATTTATTTCCAGTAGAAAATGAATATTAATACACTATATGTATTAATGCATACAGTTGCACAGTAAATCTTAAATTCAAATTTTGACAAAAGACAGTGAAGGTTAAAGGGGTCAGGATGTATTCCACTATCTGATAAGACTGAAACACTTTCCTCTTGACCTTATTTTCTCAATTATTCGGTCTTCAACGGAGTTAACAACCACAACTATCTTAATTAAAGAACTTGATAAGTGATGTAAGAATAATTACTCTACTTGATAGTAACTCATTCCATAGTATAATTTCACACATTGTTACATAAGAAGATTAATAAAGATACCCTGTCATTATGCAAAACAAAACACTGAAAAAAGAAGACTGTATGACTAGTAATTTATACAGATGGACAACAGAGTATCGTCTACAACTTATTACTATATGTTAACTGTGGACAATTAAAAACCTCATGGTGGAAGTCTTAGGTCCATTAAATTGTAACATATGTAGCTGTCATCAATAAAAAGCAATGTGTATATGCAACCACCACCAGCATTTTAAGTATTCAGTTGAAACTACACATAAAATTGATATCCAAGTCTGAATTTAGATACAATTGATTCTATTGGACTAGTAAAACAATTCCAGAAAATTTGAAAAGCTGATTCTCAATTTCAACAGCGTTCCAGTTATAGTTGAACAATACTAAGAAATTTGAAAAAAAAAATGTCAAAAGTCCTTCCCTTTAAAGGGGCAGTTACTCTGTGAAAGATAGGTTGCCAGACAATGCAACATTCACCCACAACAGCTAAGTTGTCCAGGCAGTCAACAAGGGTTGTCGCATATTTTTTCTTTTGTCAGTAAGGAGAACGTTTACAATCAAGGGCCATAACTCTGGCAGTTATTATTGGAAATCATTGAAAATGACTAAGATTCTTCGTCTTACGACCTTAAACACTGTATATAAATTTAAAATGAATCGGATATAAAATTTAGCCTCTAGAGCGTCAACAAGATTTTTAAAAGTGATCAAGGGCCATAACTCTGGCAGAAATTATCAGATATCGCTGAAAATCGATAGGCTTGTTCGTCTCATGACCTTAAACACTGTGTATAAATTCAATCAGATGGACAAGGCGACAACATTATACGACCACATTTCCATGTGGGCATATAAAGACTAAAAATATCTCTGACCTGTAGAGCTTTTACAATGTTTTGGTGACAGGAGCAGCAAATATAATAAAATAGTTTTGTACTTCTTAGGAATAGCTGAAAAACCACAGCAGAGTTTGGCAAACTCATAAAATCTCCACTGAACACAGCATTAACAAGAAATTTCGCCTTGCAGAAATACAGAGACGAGGAAAATATAAAATAAAAGGTTATTAGGAAAAGTATCACGCAACACCAACATATATTGTTGATAAAAGCTCTTATATATACAGACCACTTGTAATTATTGCAAGGTTTAATTATATTATATCAGATGGAAATTCCACACAGGACGAGAAATTAATGTGATGAACAAAGTTACAAATGTATTGAATAGATCCAACACCTCAACAATTGGAAGTTACACACAAAAGTAATTAAAAGTCACAAAGAATATGCATGTAAAGTTTCTGACTGATTTGAATTTGCCCTCATCCAAATCCAGGTATTGTATATTTTTACAAATCTCTTTATTTCAATTGTCATAAACATCAAAATTTGCCCTTTCAAGGTTCCTCTGCCCCACTCCTATGGTGCCAATTAACTTTATTTAAAATGAAATCTTGACAACCATACATACCAAAATTTTTAACTAAATTTGCCCTTTAAATGTGCACTTGCCCTGCCCTTATGTTGAGCCACACCATTACGACAACTATCATATTTTGATGAAATACTTCAAACAGTTTAGCAACATTACTCTAAAACAAGTCAACAGTGAGGCTGATGTCCCCTGCTAATATCCCAAAATAAATAGATGACACATAATAAAAATTAATTGCACATTTATCTTTTTCAAAAGATTATCTATAATTAGTCAAACTCAGTCAAGGTGTAGTTCCTGGAAGTGAAACTATGCACTAAGTTTCATCACTCTCTATCAGATAGAATCAAAGCTGTCTTGTTCTAAAGCATCAACCAATAAAGTTGCTTAGCTTCAGTGGGAAATGTTAATCATTGAACTCAGTTAAGACATTCACATAATGAACATCTACATCAAATTTAAACATTCAATTAAAAGCAGCGTTGTTATGTTCCAAAGTCTTATATCTTTGAATTGCTTATATCTCTGCTAGCATAAGCAGACATCCTGATCATCAAACTTGATATAAGCAGGGTATTGATACAATGAATCTATACTCAGAGTTTCACCGCTCTCACCTAATTGGAACCAAAGTTATCATGTTTCATGATCTCAAATAATCAAAATCGTCATCACTCCTCAGCCCAAGTGGAAAATGTGCATGTTCAAACCCTGTCAAGGCATTCACATAATAGACACCAACAACAAGTTTGAACATTCAACCTCAATTAGAAGGAGAGTTATTGTGTTCCAAAGTCTCAGAAAATACTCAACATTGAACTTTGTTAAGTAAGGTATTGATGTAATAAAACTTTACACAAAGTTTCACCACTATCATTCAATTAGAATCAAATCTGTTGAGCCCCAATTCTAAACCAATCAAATTGCTTATCACTCTAATTACCCTGACCAGAAAATGCTTCTTATATAACTAAGTCATGTTTTACCAAGTTTCATCGCTCTAACTTAATTAATTAATAGAACCAAAATTATCGTGCCCCAAAGCATCAACCAATCAAATTGCTTATCTTGCATAATCCTAGGCAGAAAATGCTCATCTCCTAACTCGATAAAAACATTCACCTAATGAATGCCTACACCAATTTTGAACATTCAAGCTCAATTAGAAGTAAAGTTATTATTTACCTACAGACAGACAAACACATTCTAATAGTCCCAACAGTTTATCCTGACTGGACAGCAGATAGAAATGAAAGCAAAGGTTGTTACTTTGATAGTCCATATGACAGCAGGATGTTGAACAACAATTTTCTTTTTCGAAAACTTAATTTTTAAAGGTTCTGTCTGTATGTCATTTACTTTTTTGCTATACATATTTGATACATATTTAGATAAATTTTGACATCATTTTCTGTTGTTTTCACATATAAGTGAATTTTGGCCGCTTTGGTTTATGTCCAATTTTAACCATACCAAGTTTTTATAGTATACAGAGGATGTTGAATGTGTGAAGTTTTTCGATTCATGATATTTTTGTAAGCAATGAATTGAACCATTCTTGGACTGATATTCCTTTTAGAGATTCAACACCGATCTGATTAATAAATACATTGACATTAAATGACAACATAAATACTGAAGTATTTTTATTAAATGGTATACAGCATGAAACGAATATACATGACATTTTAATATTTACAAATAATCCATGAGAAAAATAAATAATTCCTATGATTGGAGTTGTATATAACAGGTGTAAGACAACACATTAACTATGGAATATCAATATATACACCCTCTGTTATTTGTATTTGAAATGCATGAACAACTCATGAGAAAAATATAAAATTCTATGATTTCCAAAATGTACATTTATATTTCATGTGGTTATCTTTAAGCAAGTTCATAAAAATAATAGTTGTTAATTTCATTTTAACAGAATTTCTTTTCAAAATGACATAAAACTCATTACTGATATTCAATTTTCATCACTTGTGTGTAAAGCATCCTTTGTTTCCCAAGTGGTCTCATTCCTTTTTATTCCATTATACCCTGGGTATAGGGTTTCCACGATTTCAAATTATCTGCCCTGACTTAGAATGTTGCTACAGTCTACTAACCAATCAAACCAATTGTTTCGCCTTCGTTTTTGTAGAAGTAAACAATCATATTCATGTCCATTTACTGAATGGTTTATGTAAATCATGTATATATTTCTAATTTATTTATATTTAATTGTATTATCAAAATCTGTGGTAAGCTTCACAGATTTCAAATATCTATTTATTCGTTCTTTGTCTAAAATGTTTCATTCTGTTATGTTTATTATTATTGAACTTTTACTATGCAATTTGATTTCCGGTAACTTGTCTACGATATCACGTGGACATAAAACTCGGGGAACGAACGAACGATTCTCAATAAAACTCTTGACCCTACATTATTATATGAACATCTGATCTTCATTAATATAATATTATATAATTTGTTGTTAATAAATACGCATTTAGAATGATCTGGATTCTCTCTTAACAATGTCCTATGAGAGTTACCCCCGTCTGCAAACTTCCTTTTCAATTAACAATTTATGGGATTGGTCGATAAAAATAGCACAATCATCAAGGGTGGAAAAGTTGAAACATAACGCTAACGCTAAAATATACGTCCACATTCCTGCTTTGATTGATATGGTACTTATCAAGAAGGCTAGGCCTGAAGGCAACACACATAAACACGAAGTAAAAATGGGTATGACTCTGCCCTTGGGGGTTGGGCAATCACAAAAAAACAATAGGGGTCATCTTTAGGGTATAAGGAATAGGTATGTAAAGTTTCAAGATTATCGATTTAGAATTGTGACCTGTAAGAGACATAGAGACACACAAAAAAAAAAATGGGTGTGCCTCTGTCCCTGTGGATGGGGCATGCACCCCGAACGATAGGGATGTTACTTAGGGTACAAAGTATAAGTATGCAAAGTTTCAAAATAATACGTTAAGGAATGTGGCCTGTAGGCGACAAACAAACAAATACAAGAAATGGGCGTGGTTCTGCCCCTGGGGGTCGGGCATGCACCAAAAACAATAGGGATCATCCTTAGGGCATAAAGAATAAGTATGGAAAGTTTGAAGAAAATCGAGCAAGAATTGCACCCTGTAGGCAACCCACAGACTCACATACATACATACATATTACATACACACACACGGACAGGGGTGACGGCATAATAATGTGGACGTATAAAAAGTGTCTCCCCCATAGATTAACCAAGGTGTTAGTGGAGTAGAACGGAATGAAACCACTGGGGATAGGGTGTATAGGTGCAATCCACTCACTATATGTGTGCGTAAAGTTATGAACATAATGTGCTGATAATCATTCTGCTGGAAATGACATTTAACTTGTCCTCATTTTTTCTGAAATCAATTCTATTATTGTTAAGAGTGGTGGAAATCAATTATAAACTCGACAAGGCATGCACCAATTGAATATAACACCTCCAGACATCATCCACACAAAGAACAGAACAGAACCTAGTTATGTCCCTTAATTCAGAACAATCAAGCATTTCTTTATATGTCTGATACTAAAACAAGTTTTGGTAAATTCAACCTATAAAGCTTTGTTTTGGTTCTAAATTAACTTTATATCAAAACTTATAATTTGCAAGAGAAGGTATTACATTCCCTAAACCCAGAAGATCGATGATGCAGAGAATATGCCAGTGAAAGTAAGATAATTAGGTCAAATTAAATGAATGAAATGAGAGTAGATTTATCTGTGGCCGGATGCGGATAACTTTCTTTTCTTCACAATAACATCAGTGTTTGGACCTAAAAGCATAAAATACACATTCACATTTAATATAAATTATACTATGGTTTTCATTTCATTGTAATTGAGAGGTAAATAAGTTCATTTACCCTGTCTCTTTATAATATTTTTAATACCAGCTTTTAATTCAGTTCTACCTGCGTTGTAAATATTTACCATCATACAATTAAAAGGACATAAGTACTTTGGAGATATATTGTGGTTGACAAAATAAAATTTGTTTTGATGTTAATGTATCTATATTCATATTGGTGATGACTAAATTTGATTCTATGAGAAAAGTTAATCTAAATATGCCAATCCATTGCTGACAATCAAATATATTTTGACCAAAGTTCTTCTGTGGGCAATTGTAAATTATAGACAGACTTAAATAATTACATGTTTTTTCTTAATGCAAGTGCTAATGCCTCTCTGAAATATTACTGATTCTCGAAAACTCTTCACTTTAATAGTAAAAGTTATTTATTTACCAGTTGTTATAGGACCTCTATTCCTTTGTTTACTTCTAGTTTTTAAACCAGGCTGACGATTCTCATTGTCTTCTACTAAATTCTCCTCTAATAAATAGTCAGCTTGACTCCAGATTTCATCCTCTAAAATATATTACATATAATGCATTCATAAACTTAGAATGGAATGAGGTTAGATCAGTATAAAAATGATTTCTCTGTTTAAAAAGCTCAATTTGTATGTATGCCTATGTAATTTAGAGACGATGATGGCAGATTTCCGGAATAGAAACCTGGCAAACCCCCTCCTGCAAAAATTCTGGGATCCGTCCCTAGGTTTGATTGAGACTAACATATGGTTAGTTTTTCCATGTGCTATGCCAAGGTGATAATTTTAAGTTTTGACTATTCTTGATTTTTACTACTATGGATCTAATCCTGATATTAAGGCATCTTTACATCCATGCCTATGGGTACATGGTTTACGAAGCATCGGAACTACCAGACAACACTTTAGTTGTCATCCTTGCTGGCGTAATCACTCAAAAATCCTGAGGCACTATCCGCAATCATACACCTGAGATATTCTATTTGAGAGTTCCGTACCCTTATAGCTCGACTAATGCAGTTCCAATTTTATAAACATCTTAAACTTAAATAATAATTTGAAATCATTTTAAGGGGAAGTCTAAGATTTAATTTAGGGAATAAAGATACTCATTCTGCGTGAAAATCCGTTAAAAACTTTATTCTAGTTGTCTGCAACTATCCAATCTAATTAAAATATAGATCTATATTTCATTTCGTTTTTTTATACTTTCGATGGCCTACACTCATGTAGATCTAACAAGTTATAGTGGGAGCTCACATTCTATGACGTCAGGTATCAAGCACGGGACATTTGACCCGATAACGTCAGTCATTCAATTAACCAATTAGCGACCGCCATGCTTTTAAAAATCTACTTTTGTTTTGCTTTGATTTCTATCCGCTGGTAATATTTACCCACAGTTCCACGCATGAAAAGGTCAAACGGTCGATTCGACAGACCATTTGATTGGCTGACCCCTCATTTCAGGCAGAACACGACTTAAATAACAAGTCTTCCAGATCCAAGAGTAGTAAAGACAAGTAAAAACGAAATTTTGAACTATAAAAAACAAAACAAAATTGGATCTGTGTTTTAATCAGATTGGCAACTATCGGAAGCTATGTGATACCTTATTGAATAAATACAAACTTTCAATTTCCATGAATCTAATAATTATAGCCAAAAGGCTCAATATTATAATTTTAATATTTTCAGATAAGGTATACATGTAGCTCAATTTGTCATTTGAATTATAAGCTTATACGTTAGCCAACTTTTGCATTATCTCCTAAGAAATATGTGACCTCTCATTTATGCCTGTATAGTTTCAACACAGGACAGAGAAGCACTGAAAAATATCATTGATATTTTTATGTCTCACAGTTTCATATACATTTTTTCAACAAAGTTGGATCCTACCAACCAAAATTATCTTCTGCTACAAGTTGTTGTATTGGTGGTTGAACATTTTTTAACTGGATGTAAGAAGCACCATCATCTTGTTTAGGTGTATTCTGATTAGACGGTAATCTAAGAGGTATGGCGGGACTATTTCTACTTCCGCCAACAAATGGTGTAGATGTAGCCATAGGTAAACCTGAAATGAGTATCAATATTACCCAAGAGTCTTGCACTTTAAAATACATATTCTGTCTTTGGGACTATGTGAATTACAGAATGTCATGGAAAAAAAACATTTAAATTAACAGATTATCAATTATATTTATACCCATTCTGGTAGGTTCTAAGTTACTGTCTTGAAGCGCAGTATTTTGACGAATCTGTTCTTGATATCTCAATTGTTTTTCACGCTGTCTTCGAATTCTTTCCTGTTTCTTTTTTTCTTCCTCCGACAGAATTGGTGACCTAAAATTGAAAAAAAAAATAAATGGTTTAACCTCACCTAGCTAGGTCACTAACATAAGGTTTATGTCTTCTTTTTCAATAATCAAAGCAGGGTTCTTCAGAAATGGGAGCTGCCAAGAGAACCCACATGATAAGTGTATCATCAGCTTGGTATCAAATTTACCACAAATCTTAAGGCAATGATTAATTTAATTAAGAAATTCCACAATAAACACTATGTATGCAAGGGATTTTAGGTCAAATCTCTATATACACTATTATTTCTCATATTTTATAAAATGTCAATGAAATCCAAATTTACCCAACAGGACAGGCTTGATCTCTATTTGAATCGTTAGTAAAACCTTGATTGTAACTGGTGGGGTTAACCTTAGGTGCAGGATTAATCGTTCGGTTATCTCTGATTATTCCAGTCTCAGAACTTGATCTTCGTGACATTATAACTGTACTTTCTACACATAAGGCTTTCACTCTGCCATTTGTTTCTTCTGACGTAGTAACATCTATTCTTGGTGATATTGAGTTTCTAGGTTTTATCTGGTTAGTGGAGGTAGAATCTTTATCATACTTTGAATCTACTTGGTCACCATTCATCAGATTATGCTGCGTAATGGTAATGGATGGATTACATTTATTTTTTTGTCTGGCGTGTAATATTTTGGGGTTCAGCATTTCTGATTTCAGATCAGCCAAATTACAAACTTCAGGAGGCTGAAATAGAAAAAAGTTTCTGTTAATTCACATATTCCTTTTGGCATACATTCTACTCGAGAATAAAGTAGGCTATATTTTTCACATACTTCTACCATTTATTAGCGAATTGGAGGAGAATAACAACTACTCCTAGTTGGCCCCATTTTTTCAATATAATAATGATACAATTCCACAGGGTGACATATTTTCAGTGTTAAAATATCAGGTAATTAATGAATAAAGCCAATTTTGGCCTGTGTAATGTCTGATCTATTAAAGAGCAGTCTATATTTGGTGTATTATGACAATCCATTACACAATGATTAGAATAAATCTATATTGCCATGTCTAAATTTGACATTTTTAAAATTTTTTCAATCAAGATTCAAAAATTTTTGGGATAAGGTAAATGAAAAAAACAACAGGCCTACTGCGGTATTCAATGGTCATTGAGTTTTGTTTTTATTCTATAACTACATGCAAATCTCAAAATACCATGTACTATTCAGCGTTCAAATTATCAAAAAAAAACAAACAAAAAAACATCACCAATAATGTTAAAATTCATCATAGGTTCTGCCCTTTTTTCTTTCCTTTTTACAAAAATTGTTGCAAAAAGTGTTGACATCATTACGGTTTGACGTAATTCTTTAAGTGGCGTCATTCCCGACAAAAATTGTATGTGACCAAGCCATTGAATACAACCATAGGTTATTTAATGGCTGTATTCAATGGCTGTTTTCAATGATATTTGCTGGTATTTGCATATCATGTAGTTATGAAATAAAATAAATACCTTGTTTGTAATTATTTTTAAAAAGTCAAAAAAGTTATGAAATAAAATAAATACCTTGTTTGTAAATATTTTTAAAAAGTCAAAATTTTAAATTTCTATAGAAAACATTGTTTCATACCGGTTTTGGAGCTCTACCCACACATTTTAAATATTCTTTGTCACCTAAGCAATTTCCCATTGCATTTCCAAAATTCCTGGAAGAAAAATGTATTTTGTGCATAAGCTTATACACATTATTTCAAATGTATAAATTACCGGTATTGAGTAATTTAAATGGGGGATGAGCAGTGACTAGTTCGTTCTTATTGAAGTCTTCAGACTAATTTTCACATAATGAGATTCTATATATATACTATAGTATAATGAAACCGTGGTATAATTTTATCTTTCATTTTGGAGGGTTTACATGGAAAGCCTTTTCTTTTACCACAGTTTTGTGTTTTGGCGGAGTTCACCTTTTACAAGGGTTTGAAAGATTGCCTATTTTACTGGGGTTGAGATTTAGGTTAAGTTGCCATAACCAAGGTTGGAAAAGCGGATTTTCACCACGGTTTCGGTGATAATGGCAGTTATAAATGGACAGCATAAGGGTAAAAGAGGTTTATAGACAGGAAGTGAAGAAAGGAAATCAGGAGTTCCATTAGTTTATTTGAATGTTGCTGGGCTCAGAGATGACAAGATGATCCAGAACAATCCAGAGTGTAATGGCTGTTGTTCCAAATATAGCTCCTTTAGCTTCCATTTGACTGGGGATAGTGGTAAAATCACAGTGGTGTGGCATTAAAAATAATATATTCTTGTCTGTGGTATTTTCGCAGTCTTTACAAACTTTCATTTCCAGGAAGTGTCTTTTCTAATAGGCCAGAGACGGTGGCATTTCTTCGACACGATCTATACTCAAAGTTTCATCACTCTCACTATAGTTATCGTGTCTCAAAGCCTTAAACAATCAAATGCTTATCTCTGCTTATCCTAAGCAGAAAATGCTCATCTTTGAACTCCATAAAGACACATACACCAAGTTTGAACCATCTACATGTAGCTCAATTAGAAGGAGAATTATCCTGTCAAAAAATGTGTGGACAGATGGATGGACGGAAAAAACCATTTTAAGAGTACCCTGCTTTCTTGGAAAGGCATGGGACAAAAGCCTTTCGACCACACGATATCAAAGACAAAATCTGAACTTGGGCATCCCCCATTTATTTTCTTTTGTTATTAAAATTATTATTATCAATATTCATAATTCTCATACCAAGAAGACAGTAAAAATTTGACACTTCCCCATCTCTAGTTGGTCTATGATTTTGAGTTCAAAACATAGTGATTTGTCATCTATTGACACAGAAAGAGTAGTGCAATAGTTCTGCCAGTCCTTATTCAAGATGAAGCGTAAAAAAAATTAGGACGTAATCAACAATGATGATTGCTGCATATAGTTTTTATTAAAACTTATCACAGAACTTACTTGAGTGATCGTTTTAAGCCATCTGTTGCTGCCTCTTTGCGAGCCTTTTCTATGGACAGAGCTTTAGATTTTAACCCTTCACTAACACCATAGCCAATATCTTCATGATAAACACCATCCTTTAAAAAAAAAAACAAGCATTTAGAATAACTATCATGAAAGCATAAAACCAATAAGCATAAACGATCGAGCGAGGATCATTATTGTAATGAAGCCCTCCTCTGTAACATGGACGTAACATATTAGTAAATCTCAATAATAATAATATAAAAAATGTGTATACCAACCTTTAACTGTACACGTACCATGGCACTAACTCCTACATAATATCTTCCATTGATATGATCAACAAAATCTACAGAAAATAAACAGGTTATTTCAACATTTTGTGAATTTAGAGCAGCGGCAGATTTAGACTTGGTGTGGCTCTAATTTGAAAAATACAAAGCTGCATCTAGACTTAGTGACGCTCTGATCTGAGCAATATAAAGCTTTGTGGTACCTTATTAAAAAGTTACCAAAGCAAATTCCACAAAGATGCATATCAGAACACTGACTACACATGAGAAATGATGTATTCGTAAATGCACTGAAGATCAATTCTCTCAAAAACAAAATTTTTTTATTTGACAGAATGTGAATGTTGAAGATCACAATTTTATGGTACAGAAATGGGATATAAAATGTTTACAGTAATCTTGAGAAATGGTGGATAATCTTGAGAAATGGTGGATAATCTTGAGAAATGGTGGAAAACCGAGAGGCCAGAGAATACCCATGGCAACCCTATTCCTTATCACATACTGTATTGTGTAATTCTTGAATCGAACCCACTAAACGTGCAAAGAAAACAGATTTTATGACTTTAAGCATGCTCATTAGACCACATCTCCCATACCCCAGCCACGGAACTCTCGCATTGGTAACATGATATTACTAATCTTTTACTTTTATACAAATAAAATATATTTGAATAGATCTACTAATGTTCATATTCTTACCAACAGTTTGATTTGTGACTGAATGTGACCAGCCATTAAAACCAAAAGTTTCATTTGCTATATTAATCAGCTTCCATCCTTCTATATATGCTAACTGACAAATAGAAGTTTGTTACAAATAATAATAAATCTTATATATAAAAAACATATCAGGTAATATTTATAGAAGAATTTTACCATATTTAGCTGTTAAAATAAAATGGAATGTAACAACCTACTTTTCTGCTCCGACTGAGCTAATGAAGACGGGCATATGCCATACAGTGTGCTATGGGGAAAATTTTGCCCAGGGCAACACACTTCCAACTGCCAAGAGATATTTTACATGCATGTATACACATGACCCTTGTTTTTTTTACATCATCCGAATGACAAGGGATCAAACACACGACCTCCAGACTCTGGAGCCAGCGCCTTCCCCACTTAGCCACCATGTCCATGGCTCACCCATATTTTTAACTAAAATCTAGTATCTTTATAAACAGAGTTATTCAATCGTAGCCTTGTATAATCAATATACGACAGCCTTATAATTAATATATTTAATCTGTTGGGCCACGGGTTCATAATTCTGCAGTCTTGTTACTGGTTCTACACCTTTGGTTTGTGAAAGCTACCATTATTTATCATTCAATTGAAAGCTGTATGAATGATAAAAGTCATCCTCTGTATACCCAGTGATATCATTCCATTCTACTCTACGAACCCCTGTCTCCATTCATGAGGGAGACACATATTCAAATTATCCACCGTTTATAATTTTATTGAGCAATCAAATACTGTGATAAATGCTATAGAAATGAAGTGGGTGAATGGAAGAAACTTGCATCTTGTTCCAACAATCTGAATCAATGTTGAACGCTTTGTTTTGTTTTACTTTTAGAACATATTTTTGTGTGTATTCCACACTTTTCACTTCAAATTTAAACAATGATATTAAAACTGGTTTGTAAACTCTTGTTTGTAGCCTTAATCTACATTGTCAATGGAATCTTTAACATGATTAAGGCAGATAATTTCAATTTGTGACTACCCCAAGGTTAGAGTAGTAGAATAGAATGAAAACACATGAGATACACTTGGGTACAACGGTACAAGTATTCTGAATCTGATTGATATTGTAAATGAGATGTATTATTATGACAGTATACATGTATTGAGTTTAGTATTGGTATACTAATAAATCCATGCTTTACACAGATAATTCTACCAAGCTTTTTTTTTAGAAGCTGTTGACGAAGAGGGTATTTCAATTCGATCTTCAGAGATACTAGGATATTAAACCTGAATCTGTCCAGTTCATTTAGTCATTTTTAGTGACTATGCTTATACATTTTTTCTGAGACATGTTTATTTATCCTAATGTTGTATGCTGATAATATAATTAAAAGCTGATAAAATCCATCAATAAATCAGCCTTTTTAACCTGTTAAAATAGCATTATGCAAGAGCAAAATCTGATTTTTACAGGTCTTTCTTTAAGCCTGAGATGTTATCTAAATAATCAATTAGACATTAATTAAAATATTCAGACCATAATAAACTCTTTATGTCAAGACTAGCTTTCGATGTTGGCAGATTAAAATCGTATATGCCGCTTAATGGTGGTTGATAATTAAATCAATCAAGTGGATAATCGAGACTATGCTGTTTATATTAATGATTTGAGTAATGATGACCGAGGCTATGAATATTTCAAAAGCTTTTTTCTCGGCTAATAGTGAATCAATTTGACTGAAATTTTCAGCAAATTATCTTTACACTATCTAGTTTTTAACTATTGTAGTGAGAACTGCCATCTCTTTATCTTATCTCCCATAATGTAATTTTAAGTGTGAAGTTTTTAAAATGTTAACTACCCCCTATTGTGTAATTAATTTGACTAAAACATAATTTTTGGACCTTTGTATTCCTGGGGAAAATACCTCCAAGGCTTTATATTACGCCCTACACATAGTGAGTGGCAGTTGTCCAGGACGTTATATAACGTCCTACACATGCTGCGATCGTGGGGGGATTTCCCCAGGTAACGAACTATGTTCTAAGAATAGGTTGTCCAGGATGTTATATAACGACCTACGCACTTGACAGGTTAATAAAAAAATATTTACTTTCAGTCCGCCTGCTCCTATTCTTTGGCTGATAAATTTAGGTCCAAGTCTCTGTCGTAAACAATCTTGAATAGCTTCATGTTCCTCTGTAGAGAATCCAGTCTAAAATACAAATAAAGATAGGTTGCTAGGCAACGAAACATACGCCTACAGCAGCTAAATCATCCAGGCAGTCAACAAGAGTTGTTGCATATTTTCACTTTTTTGGTAATGAAACATTCATAATAGGATTAATACACTAAAATCTAATCAAGTGTATTAAGTAATTATCAAAAAATCATTAGAATTTGTTGGGTTTTTATAAAGTTCTGCCCCATGCTAACATATACGGAACATTTAAATTTAATATCATGTGTGGATTTAGCTGTTCAGTTATCAAAATTCATTGAAAATCAATATACTTCTTCGACTCTGTGCATCGATTTAAAGTCATTCGGATATTAACTTTGGCCTCTGGAACGTCCACAAGATTTTTCAAAGGGATCAAGGGCCATAACTCTGGCAGTAATTATTGGAAATCGCTGAAAATCAATAAGCTTCTTCGGCTCAAGACCTTAAACTCTGTGTATCAATTTAAAGTCATTCGGATATTAACTTTGGCCTCTGGACTGCCCACAAGTTTTTTCAAAAGGATCAAGGGACATAACTCTGGCAGTAATTATCGGAAATTGCTGAAAAGCAACAGGCTTCTTCTGCTCATGACCTTAACACTGTGTATTTCAAGTCAATCAGATATTAACTTTGTCCTCTAGAGCATCCACAAGATTTTTCAAAGTGATCAAGGCCCATAACTCTAAAAGTAATTATCAGAAATCGCTTTTTTGTCTCATGACCTTAAACACTGTGTATAAATTTGAAGTCAATTGGATATTAACTTGTAGATGGCTTGTAGAGTGTCCACAACATTTTTTGAAGTGATCAAGGGCCATAACCCTAGCAGTAATTATTGGAAATCACTGAAAATCATTAAGCTTCTTTGGCCCATAACTTTAAACACTGTGTATAAATTTAAAGTCAATCGGATATTGACTTTGGCCTCTAGAGCGTCCACAATATATTTTGAAGTTATCAAGGGTCATAACTCTGGCAGTAATTATCGGAAATCGCATAAAGTCAATAGGCTTCTTCCACTCATGACCTGTGTATAAATCTAAAATCAATCAGATATTAACTTTAGCCTCTAGAGCGTCCACAAGCAATTGACTGAATTGTGGACTGATAGACCGTATAAAAATGGATCATAAGCGTATAAAAATGGATCATCGAGACTATGTTTTTTTATCCTACTGACTTTAGTAATGATGATCGAGGCTATCCCCAATATTCAATCGCTAAAATCTTGCTTCGTAATGGATCAGCAAAATCCCCATTACATTATCTAGTTTTTAACTATAAAAGTGAGAATTGTCAACTCTTTATCTCATTTCCCATAATGTATGTTTAAAGTTCAAAGGATATAAATTTATAATGGAATAAATAAGTCTACAAAAAAAGTAACAAAAATTCAAAATGAAATTCCAACGAAGACATGAAAACCTAAAACAGGAATTTACCTGGCCAAAGCAGGTTTGCTTTATGTTCATCCTTGAGTCACGTCAAAGCTTGATTATCACAAACCATCTGAAATTCTAAATATTATTTCACCTTCAATACTTCAAATGGCAGAAGATACACAATAGGATAATGTTAGTCTTATGAATTATAGCAAGGCAATACACAGCACACAGAATAAACCAGCGGCTGTCATGCAAGAATTTAGATATGTCCACATTTTGGATAGATAGAAAACAAGCTAAAAAAAAAACAACTCTGATTTTTCGTCCCATCAAGGGACAACCAATTGTCTTACTTTTGTTTAGCCAATCAGAGAGTAGCATTTAGTCATGTGACTGTGTAGGTCATGTGCAGCACATTTCTTTTTACGAGCAGTCAACTTCAGCGGCATCTTGGCAAAATATAACGTCACTTTAATGCTTCTGGTTTGCTTTTGGAATCATTCGCTACAGGGAAGTGGTGCAACTCACAACGCATAATCTGTGAGAGTCGGGCCTGTGTGGACTGGTACTACCCAACACGCTGAGTCCTATCGGGTTGTGTGTAGTCGTAGCGGTATGGACCGGGCTTTAGGAAGTGTCTCTGAACTGACACTGTCTGAAAGACAGTTCCTATCTCTTGCTATATATGCCTATAGCTGGTTTAAAGCTTTTTTTTAATCCTTACCAACACTTTTTCACCCTGATTTTTCTCTGTTTGCCAAAAAACATACACAAAATTTGTTTAAAAATGATCAGCCATTGCAAACTCGAACATGCACAGACCGCATGTTTATTTAATCACTAAATCTACCTGAACGTAGAATTGAATTATTATAAATTTGTGTCAGATATGACGAGAAGTGATTTCTTTTGCGAAAAATAAACATACGCTGTGAAAAATATAGCGTTGGGAAAGAGCGCTATTTTGCTGTATTTTCATATTGGAGCTATGTAGAAAGTGATAGGAACGGTTCTTAAAGGAGCTAAATCGCTAACATTCGGGATCTAGAAATTGACAGAAGTGGGTCGCAACGCATATAATACTGCATACTCTGTGCAGCGTTTCGTTTGATTAGAGGTAATCCAACTACACACTACTATTATGAGTGGATATTGTTATGTTAAATTTTGATTGATCAGTAGTCCGTCTACCAACCAATCACTAGCTGCCAATACTGGACCAAATATGTTTACATAACGTTACGTTATGGCTTACGATTTTATTATGCCTAATTATCCCGTGCATAGCAGAATACTGCAGTAAAACTAATTGCGTGACAAACAAGGCTATCAAGTCGAATGAAATGTTAACAATACTGTTTGGAAACGAACATACTTTCACCGTTTTTAATACCTTAAATCACTGTCAAAGTTTTAGGGAAGATCCAGATTAAACGAAGGACTGTCATGTTGCTGTACTTAAGTGATAACTTTCATTGAACGGAAAGAATAGACACATAACATAACATAACACTCCCGCATAAGTTCAAGAAACAGAAGCTATTCCAGCAATGGCCAGAGAGGGATTTCTCGGGCCATTGCTTCTGATAATACTGTAATATGAATGTATACATAAACTGATTTACATTCAATGGTTCCGTTTTTACTCTAATTTCAAATTAGTTATGTTCCGCGAAATAAGCCAGCAGTGTCAATCGAATGCAAATTTCTAGCGTCTTGTTATTCCCGTCTACATACGCCATTTGATATGACTAACCTCGTTCACCGAGTCTCTTGCTAGAACTGGGACTGAAACGCATTATGGTACACGATTCGTGTACCAATGATAAAATGTTTTATTTTGTCTTAAATATTGGACATCAGAAGCTCATCTTTTTCCGGTAAGATCACAGCATCAATGTTGATTCAAATTGACAAATAATTTGTGTTTTCAAAGTTGGAGATTTTGGATGATATTGAGTTAGAGACTTACTGTCTTTTCCAGGCAACACTACAACTCGAAAATTGCTTGCTATTTCTTCAGTTTTTAATTAAAATGGGTAAAACTTAATGACCTACCTTGAATGGTCACCCCATTACTTTCTTCGTTGAACCTTACGCCAATAAATTCGATAAATTCATCTATTCCTTGTAAATTTCACATTCTATTTCTCAGAACATAAACATTAACTCTGCACATGTGTAAATTGGGTCACTCGTATATCATGTAGGGGTAGAAGGTATTCCACAAATCGGGTGTATTTGGTTGATAATACTTTGGGCGGGAGGTTTCGCACCGTCATTTTGCGGCAGTAATACTTATTTTCGATTATTTCATGCAAAATAAATCCATTTATTGTTACAACATCAACAATTTGTGTGTGCGTGAGTTTTGGTTTGTTTTATTTGGTTTCCGGTATTTTAATATTCCTTTGAGATAATCATAGAAGTGCATGTCTTCTAAACTATTCCTCACAGAACACTTATTTTCTGCTTTCTTGATTATAAGGTAGACTTGCAGAAATTTAATGAAGTTTAGGGTTAATAAATATGAATAAATTAAATGTAAAAAAAAATAACTCGTGGTCTGAACACAAAAACGCAATTATGTGCCCTTGATCTAACAGAAGTTGACCTTGTGAGGCTACTACCCCTTTCCGTTTTCTGTCAAAGCATCATTTGCTTAGGGGCATTTCACAAAATAACAAAAAAGAAATCAAAAAAGAAATAAACTAGAATATCTAAAAAAAAAATACTGTATTAGCAAATTTAGTATCTAAGGCAGTGGAACAAAAAACTGTGGTCTGAAACCAAATAGCAAATTTATATTACTTCCCTTAAAGGGCCAATCCCAATAACTTTTTGGGGAATAAAACTGCTTAAGTTTGTGTTAAAATAACTTAAAACCCATTACCTAAGGCCGACCAACTAATCCGATATTTGAGATACGCTTGTAAATAACTTAAACCTGACTGTCTTCATCTGGAAATGGATACCGCTGTATTATACAGTAGGCCTATCTGGATAAAACCATACTTTTTTCAATAAAAATAATATGTAGGTGAAATTTACCTTTGGTTATCAAGTACAGTACATGGGTCATTCATTGTATAGACCTCTCGAGAAACGGGAATCGATTATCAGGTCACCCAATGAAAAATTAACCCGAAATCTTAAAAGGGTTACGTGTCCGGATAAGCGGTGTTGACGTCCACGTCTAAACGACTCAATATTTTGAGCTGAAATTTTGAGACAAGGTAAATACACCATGCCACTATATTTTGGTCTATAAATTTCATAAATACCCAGACTTTAATTTTTGAGACTCTGTTCTTATCGGGATAGTCCCTTTAAATACCTCTTTTAAGCAAATTATTCTACTAGGTCGAAACAACTATCTAAACATTCAGATAGGACGAAATGACTCAGAGCCATATCCACACCCCTGTTTGATTTGGTTTATCCCAACTAATTAGGTCAAGCATGGAAGACTTCAATACCGCGAAGTAAATAAAGAAGGATTTTTCAAGAGAGAAAGGTTACATAGCTTGATCTGAAATTGGTAAACGTGCGATAGAAAGTAACGGGATGACCATTCCAGGTAGGTCGTTGTGTTTTAACCATTTTAATTAAAAATTGAAGAAATGGCAAGCAATTTTCGAGTTGTAGTGTTGCCTGGAACAGACAGTAGCTACTTTAAAGGATCTAAGAGTAAGTTCTATGTGACCTAGTAGCCTAGAGGAGTAGAGTAGCAGTGTGTAGAGTACTAGCCTGCCTAGTAACTAAGCAGAGTAGTCTAGTAGAACCATTTCTATTGTTCATTTTGTTGTTGGAAATATATTTGCTATCAAATGTAATTGGAACTTAATTCTATGTAATTATTCACATGTCCATATAAACCGGTCACATCGAATGAAAACAATTTTGTACCGTTTACGGGGCTCGAATGCTACTTTTACTTTATTATTATGATTTTAAATTTGCCGCCATGTTGTTTGTAAACTCGAACTCTTGATGCTTATCTGTGACACCAAACACGAGTTCTCTAGCTTATACATATTTATATCTACTTTTCTTTGTTGAAATTCATTTTGCATGCACTAACAAATAAATAAATGGATGGATAAATGTTTAAGAATAGATTACATCATCCTTGATCTTTTAAAGTTGAAAATTCTTCGTGTTTTCTTCGGATTCAGAAAGTAGGTCATTTCTGTAATTCCAACACCGGAAGTTTACTTGTGAGAGACAGGAAGCAGGTGGCGCTATTGAAATCTGTCCTCTGCAATGTCTTCGGAATGAGATAGTCTTGTGATAAATCAAGACAAGAGACGGCATATACTGCCTTTTTCGAAACAAATATGGTAAAAAATATGTAGAGTGTATTTGTAAGTTGTAATACTGTAAGTCTTGAGGTGATTTAGAATTACAGAAGCTGTGGAAATTCGACAGAAATTGCAATAATTGTTGACACCAAAAATGGTCTGGCTTCAGCTTTCTCCAGCTTCACTTTGTTGACGGCACCAAAAAACATTGACATAACCTACATGATGCTAGTCGTGAAATTTTGTTCGTGCAGTAAAGCAAAATAGGCTAAGCATTTTTAATATATAAATATAAAGAGAGTGGACCATTCAAAGTATCACCATGTTCAAGAAAAGCCACAGTCGGTCATCAAGTCGCTCTGATAATTCTGAGTTTGATATTCCAATTGGAAAAATGCAGCCAGCTAAACAGGCACTGCAACAGACTAGTACTGGAGGAGGAAGTGTTAAATTATCTCGATCCAGAACATCATCTGAGGGAGGATCACAGAATTCTGGTAGCTATAGGCCCTACCAATCATCCAGCCTGACAAGAACTGTAAATCCAATGAATTATCCGTTAGACAATTTAACAGCCCTTAGTATGGCACTAAGTGGAAATTCACCATATTCTGCTGAAAATCTGGCACTACCTGGACGGCAAAATGTTCATGTGAAGTCAGCCTCTTCAAATAGTTCTCCGTCAAACCATGGTGGAAGAACAAGCAGTTTACAAAATGTTTCGAGCAGAGATAGATCATTAGAAAGATTAGAACGAGAATATCTAATGATGGCAGACCGGGCGGACAGATCATTAGATAGACATGGTGGATTAGAAAGAATGCAATTGGTTTCTCGTGATGGTAGCACAACCAGTCTTATTGACACCAGGCGAGGTTATAATCCTGGTCATGGTCGCGATAGGTCCCTTGATCGTGAATATCCTCATATGGGAGCAAGATCTTTAGAGCGGGATCACCATATTACTAGCCGTTCTCGTTCATCTGATCGCAGTGAATATGACCCAATGTCTTCTTCAATAATGAGTGGCAATTTGTCTCCACAGGAATATAGAAACTCTTTCATGTTCGATCTTCAAGTACAAATAACAGAACTACATAAAGAATGTTCAAAACTTCAAAAAGAGCTAGATGCAACTAATGCTAAGTTGTGCTCCAGTATGAACAGCATAAAAACATTTTGGAGCCCTGAATTGAAAAAAGAAAGAACCATTCGAAAAGATGAAACTGCAAGATATGTTTTATTAAATGAACAATACAGGGTTGCTCAAGCTGAATTACAGGTGAGCATAAGATACTGGTACCATTTTTATTGGACCTAAGCCCCTGACAAAAAATCACAGTGTTATACATTCTGCCTTACAAATAGAACAGACACCCAGGCCTTCTTATTTTGGGTCTGGCAGATTAACATCAACAAGGTTTTTTGTCGCAAATTATTGAGGAAAACTTTGTTGGTATATATATTAAACATGCATTATGCAAGAGCAAAATCTGCCAATTACAAGTCTTTCTTTAGGCCTGAAATGATATCTTAATTATCAATTAGACATTTATTAATTTATCCAGACCATAAGGTAAACTCTAGACTCTAGATGTCAAGGCTAGCCTTTGATGTTGGCTGGATTAGATTCCAAATGCCAAGTCTGATGATTAAATTTAAACGGCCATTGATGATTAAATTTAAGAAGTGGATAATCAAGACTACATGTATGCTGTTTATAATTAATGATTCCCTTAAAGGGACAATAACACCCTTGCTGGCTCGGTAGCTCCAGAAAATAAATAATAGCCTTATTCTAAGTACTAGATGTTTTAGTGTCTTACCTGTTGTTTAAATTATCCATTACATCCTATTTTACTTTTCCAGAGGGTTGGAAAATATTTTAAAATCCAAGTCACATTTGAAAAGGTTTACATTAGACTTTTCAAATCAATAAGTTGAATTTTTCCAATTTTTTAAATTAGGTGTGTTAAAATGAAATTTATATCATCAATTAATTGGAATATTGTAAAATAATACAATTTTTTGACCAGAATGAAGATTGGGACATATTATTCAGTTACAACAAGAGCGGTATTGGGGCTTTAACGTCATTGTGTCTTGTAATGACATGAATTGAAAGTTGTCTTTGAATGAAAACTCTAACACGCAGACTTCTTAGAAAATATATCGAGAAGGAAAGTTATGCAGTAAATCGTTCATAATCCACCAGAGATCACATGCTAGTGATGCGATCATCATGTCAGGCTGATTTTCGGCCGGACATTTCAGATTTTCAGCCCGACAAATAACATTATTCTATACAGTGGAAAATTCCCTCATATATTTGATATGTTTTAAAATACTTTTTACAGAGTTCACATTTTAATGTAGTCATAAAACCATCGTCTTCTTCGTATGTTAACCACACATCAGCATTGGATTTTGCTACGTCATTTTTTGATCCACTTTTCTACGATTCTTATTGTATGTAATTTTCAAACTACCAGTAGTGACGGCGACATCCCCGTTTAGAAATGTCATTTTGAGAGACATTAGACACAGTACCTGTCTTAAAATTTTCTGGAATAGTCCGAATAGCCGGGATATCCCGTGCCCGAGGGTTGGGAAAAATAAGAAGTTATTTTATTCGACATGCTTTCAAGGCTCTTCTATTTACATTCACATCGGATGTGTCCAATAAAGTGAGATATTTTAATTTTCGTATAAAAAGTCTATCCCTAATTACACCTATAGTCAACTTGAACATTTTCTTGTAACATTATAAATATTTTTACTTTTATTACTAATGATTTGTATAATTACATGTCATGTTAGGTGTGATTTAGAGCTAATCATATACGAAAGTAACGCAAAGCTAGCTGCTACACGTAGACTCGAATAACCAGCGTAAAAGAGCCGATTCTCAATATTATTCATTATTTTAACTTCACGCGGCCGAGATACATGTAAATAATGATATTTTTACTATGACTCAGATTGTAGTTATAACCAGTGTAAAAGAGCCGATTAAAAAAAAATAGTAATATTTTACTGTGACTCGGTTCGTTGATATAACCAGCGTGAGCGTAAAAAAGCCGATTCTAAAAATTATTGATTATTTTATCTGCACGCGGCCTAGATATAAATAGTAACATAGTTGATATTTTTGTGCCTGGATTTTCGAGTCTATTAATAAACTATACTCAGATTGTTGTTATAACCAGTGTAAAAGAGCCGATTAAAAAAAAATAGTAATATTTTACTGTGACTCGGTTCGTTGATATAACCAGCGTGAGCGTAAAAAAGCGGATTCTAAAAATTATTGATTATTTTATCTGCACGCGGCCTAGATATAAATAGTAACATAGTTGATATTTTTGTGCCTGGATTTTCGAGTCTATTAATAATTAGCGATTGACTCGAGTTCGCGAAATAAATTACTATTTTTGGCTTACTATTTTACCCGCCTGTCAAAGGGGGTCAATTCGAACGGACATTGTCCGTGTCCGGCCGCTTATTTCAGCTCTTGGATGCGATTGAGATTATATTATGGTCTTGTCACATTAATAAATGTCTAATTAATAGTAATATATCTAGGCCTAAAGAAAGATTTAACTCTTGCATAATGTACATGTATGTTTAGATAAATTTAATTCTGTGTTTAAGTCTGATATAGACTCAAAAATACTAGTAAAATAAGTATATCCATGCATAATTACTCTTATTTATAATTAGAAACAATTTCTGTTTTTAATATGAACAATGAGTTATTTTGTCATGATGAAGAGATTTAGTAATTACTAATTTAATGCCAAAAGTTTTTTTTAAGTCTCTAGTTAACAGGCAGGAAGAATATGGTCTATAAATAGTTGTACATACATGTACAGAATTGGGTAACCTTATCTACACATGCAATTAAGTTTATATTTAAATAACAGAGACTGTCTGATTTTATTTATACGGATCCTACATGTACATGTAATTACCAGTAAAATCTTAACAGCTGATCAATATTTGATATATTTTGTTTCATATCAGTATATACTTCTTAGGTGTATGTCAATTTTTAGTTTTATTATTGTCCCCCGTCTTTCGAAGAAAGTTGGGGGACTATTAAAATGGGTTCGTCCGTCTGTCTGTCTGTCCGTCTGTCTGTCCGTCTGTCTGTCCTTCTGTCTGTCCGTCTGTCTGTCCGTCACACTTTTTGGGACACAATAACTCTCTTCCTAATTGAGCTAGAATGTTCAAACTTGGTGTATGTGTTTATTAGGTCAATGCCTTGATGGAGTTCGAAGATGAGCATTTTCCGCTCAGGGTAAGCAGAGATAAGCAATTTGATTGGTTGATGCTTTGGGACACGATAACTTTAGTTCTAATTAAGTGAGAGTGATGAAACTTGGTGTATAGTTTCATTACAATAATACCTTGACTAAGTTCGATAATGAGCATTTTCTGCTCAGGGTAAGCAGAGCGATACGCAATTTGATTGGTCGAGACTTTGGAACACAATAACTCTCCTTCTAATTGAGTTAAAATGTTCAAACTTGGTGTATATGCTAATTAGGTCAATGCCTTGATGGAGTTCGAAGATGAGCATTTTCCGCTTAGGGTAAGCAGAGATAAGCAATTTGATTGGTTGATGCTTTGGGACACGATAACTTTAGTTCTAATTAAGTGAGAGTGATGAAACTTGGTGTATAGTTTCATTACAGTAATACCTTGACTAAGTTCGATAATGAGCATTTTCTGCTCAGGGTAAGCAGAGCGATACGCAATTTGATTGGTCGAGACTTTGGAACACAATAACTCTCCTTCTAATTGAGTTAAAATGTTCAAACTTGGTGTATATGCTTATTAGGTCAATGCCTTGATGGAGTTCGAAGATGAGCATTTTCCGCTTAGGGTAAGCAGAGATAAGCAATTTGATTGGTTGATGCTTTGGGACACGATAACTTTAGTTCTAATTAAGTGAGATTGATGAAACTTGGTGTATAGTTTCATTATAGTAATACCTTGACTAAGTTCGATAATGAGCATTTTCTGCTCAGGGTAAGCAGAGCGATAAGCAATTTGATTTGCCGAGACTTTAGTTCTAATTAAGTGAGAGTGATGAAGAAACTTGGTGTATAGTTTCATTACAGTAATACCTTGACTAAGATCGATAATGAGCATTTTCTGCTCAGGGTAAGCAGAGCGATAAGCAATTTGATTTGCCGAGACTTTGGAACACAATAACTCTCCTTCGAATTGAGTTAAAATGTTCAAAATTGGTGTGTATGCTTATTAGGTCAATGCCTTGATGGAGTTCGAAGATGAGCATTTTCTTCTTACGGTAGGCAGAGATAAGCAATTTTTGGACGACACTTCGTGTTCAGTTTGATTGGGCGATACGTTTGAAAAAAATAAATGTGCTATTAATTAATATGTGTCATCTATTTATTTTTGGGATTTCGGCGGGGGACATCAGCCTCACTGTTGGCTTGTTTATACCAATTTTTGAAGAAAAAAAAGAAAATTGAATCAATGTGCTATAGAATGAAGTACATGTACATGTATGTAAAGCTGGGATGCTCAAGTGTAGATGTGTAGTGCCTCAGGGTGGTTAATTCATTTTGGTACAGGTTTTAGTACAAAGTTGTTTAATTATGTGACAATCGAGATTTGGCCTAGAGTATTTTGTCTCTGTAATTGGAAGTTAGAGGTGACTTTTTTATATGTATTTCTTTTTGGACATGGCTGAGATTGCAATCAGTGCAATTATCTGGCCAAGTATGCCTGTTATCCTTTGGTGGTGTGTCTTTTTTGATTAGGTCGTTCCTTTCAACAAAATTGCCTCAGTAGATTGTGATTGAGAGAGTAGATCACTAGATGCTTTTAACTTTTAGCCAAAATATTATTTCCTGTCAACCTCTTGAGTCAAAGGGAATCACGACTGGTTGATTCTGTCACAAAATTAGTCATTACTAGATCTTTAGCTAGTAGAGGGTGAAAAATACGGTACATCTAAGAGATAACATTGACTATTGTAAACCTGGTTATGCTGAGTATCTGTGAATATTTTAGTTTGTACTGGTACATGCATTGACTGATTAAACTTGCATTATGGGCCTCTACATGTATACTACCCCTGCACCACATCGAGGTACATGTAGCTGGGGCTTGTCTCTATTAAAACTTATTTTTTTTGTGATTATTGTGCAGGGATTGGGGAATTACCTAAAATTAGAATAGTAAATCAACCAAGAAAGTCAATTGGCAATTTTCTTTCTACAGTTTATAGTAAATACATGTATATACCACGGCACTAAGTGTAAAAACAGGTACATGTATGCTCATAGACTAATTCACCTGGTATCAAAAGAAACAAATTTATAACAGAATGCTACATGTAGTCCACAGTTTTCTTGACCCGATGCTTACTGCTTACTATTTATAACTAGTAATGTATGTAGGTCAAGAGTGTTATTATTAATGAGATTAACATCTGATAGTGTGATAAAAATGATGGTTCTGGCACCAACATCATGATAGGGTTCACTTTTAAAACTTATGTTAGAATGAATGAAATTGGGTTGAATTTCCTGCTTTTCTGACATAAACCATTTACATGTACATGTAGTATGCAATAATGGAAATTTTGCCTGAACAACAATTTAATTCCAAATGTCAAGGGATCTTTTATGTGTATGCCAAGGTGAACATGTATAGGCCTACTGACCTCAGCTTTTTTGTCCCCCGCCTTTCAAAGAAAGTTGGGGGACTATTAAAATGGGTTCGTCTGTCTGTCCGTCACACTTTTTGGGACACAATAACTCTCTTCCTAATTGAGCTAGAATGTTCAAACTTGGTGTATGTGTTTATTAGGTCAATGCCTTGATGGAGTTCGAAGATGAGCATTTTCCGCTCAGGGTAAGCAGAGATAAGCAATTTGTTTGGTTGATGCTTTGGGACACGATAACTTTAGTTCTAATTAAGTGAGAGTGATGAAACTTGGTGTATAGTTTCATTACAATAATACCTTGACTAAGTTCGATAATGAGAATTTTCTGCTCAGGGTAAGCAGAGCAATTTGATTGGTCGAGACTTTGGAACACAATAACTCTCCTTCTAATTGAGTTAAAATGTTCAAACTTGGTGTATATGCTTATTAGGTCAATGACTTGATGGAGTTCGAAGATGAGCATTTTCCGCTTAGGTTAAGCAGAGATAAGCAATTTGATTGGTTGATGCTTTGGGACACGATAACTTTAGTTCTAATTAAGTGAGAGTGATGAAACTTGGTGTATAGTTTCATTACAGTAATACCTTGACTAAGTTCGATAATGAGCATTTTCTGCTCAGGGTAAGCAGATCGATACGCAATTTGATTGGTCGAGACTTTGGAACACAATAACTCTCCTTCTAATTGAGTTAAAATGTTCAAACTTGGTGTATATGCTTATTAGGTCAATGCCTTGATGGAGTTCGAAGATGAGCATTTTCCGCTTAGGGTAAGCAGAGATAAGCAATTTGATTGGTTGATGCTTTGGGACACGATAACTTTAGTTCTAATTAAGTGAGAGTGATGAAACTTGGTGTATAGTTTCATTACAGTAATACCTTGACTAAGTTCGATAATGAGCATTTTCTGCTCAGGGTAAGCTGAGCGATACGCAATTTGATTGGTCGCGAGTAGTCGAGACTTTGGAACACAATAACTCTCCTTCTAGTTGATTTAAAATGTTCAAACTTGGTGTATATGCTTATTAGGTCAATGACTTGATGGAGTTCGAAGATGAGCATTTTCCGCTTAGGGTAAGCAGAGATAAGCAATTTGATTGGTTGATACTTTGGGACAAGATACAGCATGTAACTTAGGTTCATCTTGATTGATGATTTTTATGCCAATACAATGACTGCATTCTCATTTACCGGTAGTAATGGATTCGACTGTAAAAGTGTATAGAAACGATTGACTTGGACACGAGGGCCCTTTCCCTTGGCCAGAGGGGCCCTTTTGTCTGCCTTTAGGGTCCCCCTAACTAGGGTACATTTTCATTTTTCTCGTCGGTTTTAGCATTTTTCTTTATAAAACACTTTTGGATGACACTTCGTGTACAGTTTGATTGCTCGATATATTGAAAAAAATAAATGTGCGATTAATTAATATATTAGTGTCTTCTATTTATTTTGGGATTTCGCCTCACTATTGGCTTGTTTTCCCTATACCTTGCCAGGCCCTAAATTCTGCAATAGTGAAAAAGGGAAATCACGCAGGAAAATCAGGGGAACTTTCTTGTTCTGTACCAGGATCTAATTTTGAATTTGAACCTCCATGTACATGTACTGTTGCTAGCATCTAACTCACTGATCCACAGTGACTCCCAAAACTTATGTAGAATTAGCATTGTACATGTAGGTACATACATGTACATGTAGGTATACAGATGTACATATACATCTGTACATGTGTAGGTACACTCTTAATCTACTGAGCTTTCGGGGGAGTTTGGGGGAAGGGGGTGGATGGCTGAATGGTTGGCACGTGCGCACTGTTAGTGAGTCAACTGCCATGGTTTCGAATCCCCGTATGTATGTGACAAGGGGTAGAGTCGTCTGTCAAATTTCACTCCGGTTCCTTCCACTGCTAAAGACCCCTATGCGCAAGTGCATTATTTAAATTAGAAACCATATTTTAGTCACGAAATGACCTAATTTGTATTGAGTGGTCATTAAACCCCATTTCTCTCTCCCTCTCTAATGAGCTTTCCTTTCTTGAAATCTTATAGTAAAACCCAAGTTATCAAATTCCATTTAGATGTCCTATTATTAACATGCATTATGTAAGAGATAAATCTTCCAATTGCCTTTTTAGCAGAGTCATATAATGAACTTATAACAATACTGAATATAATTGTTTAGAATCAAAAGTAATGATACCAAATGGAACAGTTCTACAAGTTCTGGATGCAATGATGTACGTAGTGTGTATGTACATTGTACAAATATATTTGTATTATTTTGGCAAACATTGTGATTGTCAATGAGTTTGGCAGCATAATAAGAGATTTTATCCTGAAACTTGATTTGTTGTTACAGGTTGTTCTACTTGTAAGTCTACATGTTTACTACAGTTCATGTAAATCAAAGTGCCAGTGGCACATACCATATACTTCTTCTATATTATATACATCAACATCTAAGGTGTGGTTCATATAACGTTCCACTGGTATAGAAATAATTGCAAGGATATAGACTTTATATTAAAATGGGCTCGTCTGTCCGTCCGTCCGTCTATCTGTCAGTCACACTTTTTGGGACACAATATATCTCTTTCTAATTGAGGTAGAATGTTCTAACTTAGTGTGGGTGTTCATTAGGTCAATGCCTTGATGGAGTTCAAGGATGAGCATTTTCTGCTAAGGGTAAGCAGAGATAAGCAATCTCATTGATTGATTCTTTGGGGCACTATACTTAAGTTATAATTAAGTGAGAGTATTGAAACTCAGAGTATAGATTCATTACCTCATTACTGTGACTAAGTTTGATGATGAGAATTTTCTGCTTAGACTAAGCAGAACTAAGCAATTTCATTGGTCAATGCTTTCAGACAATTAAATAGCCTTGATTCTAGATGTATCTGTTAGAGAATGATGAAACTTAGTGTGTATAGTTTGATTGCTCGATGTGTAATTGATTAATACGTGTCATCTATTTATTTTGGAATTTCGGCCAGACTGCACCTGCATACCACCCCATCATTCTTAAACTTAAATAGGCTCTATTGAACCTGCTTGTACCCAGGAGCAATGCCTTTGTAAGAGTGGGGGGTTGGGTGGTCAAATGGTTAGCGTGGTTTCGAATTCCCGGTTGTGTGTGGCAAGGAGTAGGGGTCATCTGTCCAACATTGTAGGGTAGGGTTTCTCCGGCTACTCCGGTTTCCTCCCACTGCTAAAGACCCCTACGCGCAAGCAAATTATTGAAATAAAATTAAACCATGTATTAGTCCCAAAGGAAAAAAAAAAGAATGATGTGGGAATAGTCCACAAAGAAGGTCTGAATTAATTATCACTTTTGAAGTTTCACCAAAGTGTGCCAGAAAGGTAGAAAGAGATAGCCTCTACCGAATACCTAAATTTGGTTTTGTCTTATTTAATACGTGTACATGTATGATCTGACAGATCAAGTTATGTAAATTTGTGCATTACCCAATATTTAGATTTCAATGGCACCTGCCAAGCCGTTAAGCTGAAGGGGACATATTTTTAACAGCATGTTGTGTTTTAAATACTGACTCTAAGGCGTTAAGCAAGGTCTTATTTTCTCACTAAAATGGTCCTTTACATTGTTCAGATGCTCACAGAGCCTGACATACAACCGTGTATCAGTATAAAGTTGCTCCGTAAAATTAACTGTGAACCGATTTTATTTCGACAAGGATTGAGTTCAATAGGACGGTTCCTACATGTAAATGAGACCTAAGTTCAGAGCTGAACTAGGTCCTTGGCTTACTAGGATCTTCACTCTGATAAAACTGGTCAGATCCGACTTATTTAAAGTTTATTGTATATTGTAAACATTAAACTATATTTGATATTTGACAAGATCCTGCTATAGACAATTAATTTTTTTCTACATGTGATCACAGATAGTCAAATGTATGAACCGGTACTCAGCATTTATGAATGATTGTACCGCCTCAAATTTATGTTGTAATGTGCATTGTGTAAACATTTATTTCAAGTTTTAGACAGGGCTTTTTTGTGTGATGCCAGGATTTAATTGTTTGGTTTGGCAGACAATCTATTGCTGTACCATTCCACACAATATAGATTTTTAAAATGTTTTTTAGATGATCAATCAATGTACCGTAAACTTAGTAATTATAAATATTTTGTACATAGGAAAATCATTATAATGAATTGGAGCTGAACTATCATTACAACCAGTTTCATGTCAAAAAACTATTTCTTTCTTAAAGCATATGGTTAAAATCAGGTAGAATTACTGTAAACTAAATTGCTTTAAATTTAAACAATGATCCAGACTATAAACATCATTTTGAAGTCAACAATGTCAGATGGAGCAATATGTACATATTTACCAAATATTTTAACAATTGAAACCTTATGTTTTGTCGGTACATGTATCAGTATGTCATGGTGGTCTGACTGGTCTCTTATGATGGGATTGGCATTTAGAAAACATAGGCATTGCTGTATTGTTACCCGCATTTTTAGATAACAGGACTATTAGAATGGGTTTTTCCGCCCATCTGTCTTGTCACACGTTTTAGAACATATTAACTCTGCTTCTTATTGAGGTAATGTATTCTTAATATATTCTTAACTGAGCTTGATGATGCACATTTTCAGGTTAGACCAAGCTTACATGTAGTCAAAAAGCAATTTATTATGAAATTATAACTGCTTGATGGCATAGCTGTTAATGAGTGTATTTTCCATTGTCTGTCAAGTGGTAACCTATGTTTTCAAAAATTATGTACACATGTATTGTATCAGTTCGTCAGACTGATGCTTCTGAGGTCCTGTTGGTCGGCCAGAAAATTTATTAGCCTCTCTCTAACTAGCAGATTAATGTTTATTTCATTATATCTGGTGAAGGAAGATAGAATATAACATCCGGTAGTTAAATAACATGGGAATTAAGTAGAAGTTAAAAATCAATGAAAATATGTTTAATTTGATGTTTCTGATTTGATCAGCAAAAATCTGAATCACACACACACAGTCATTATAGCAGTGTTTATTTTCACCACAACCATTAATAGCCCAAAAAACTTTATCAATTTCCTTGTGTTTGAACTATGGTCACATCACAGTCCTACATTTACATTTAGAGAGAATTGCCTTCAAGAACTTGTCATAATCATAAAAAGAAACATTCAATATTTATATTTGATTAAATTTTGGACTGATACATTTTTTATAAGATCAATGCCTGATTTCTTTTTCTAATGTAAGCCATAATTTTGGAAGAATTTTATCAATATTATTAGAATTAACTTAAAAATGAAGAAGCATATTTATTTTTATTTGGATAAGTAACCTTGTTTACACAAGTACTAAACAACATGCCCTGAAATTTATCAGCACTTTATAAATGGACTTATTGTCAGGCCTGGAAATAACGGTTTTAGACGTACCTGACGAAATGTCAGGCACTAAAAAACTAATGAAATAGCACCAGACATTTTCAACTTGGTGCCGGACATGTATTAATAATATCAGCTAAAAAGACAAATCTGTGCTGGACAAAATGACAGGCACCAGAAGTTTTGAGCCTGACGAAGCCTGAATCTGTGCCTGACATTGTCAGTGACAGGTGCCTTATTTCCAGGCTTGCTTATTGTATCACTTCTGGAATACATACGTACATGTACGATACGTGTAATTTTTCACACTGATCAGCAGTGAATATTCGCTTGGCCGCTACAATCACTGATGGGGATGACATCAAAAGTTCTAAAACATTTTTTTGAAGTATAACTATAAGAAAAATAAATAAAGACGTTTGAAGTACATGTATTTGCAGTTAAAAAATATTTCCATTTAGTGTAAATGGGTATTAAAATGAGTAAAAGGCATCATTTTGCCCGAAGCAGTTACGTGTTACATGTATGTAAACAACGCATGCGCCATTGAGTCAATGACTGACGCCGCATGATGTCATTGCACGTGTTGTAAACAGTCATCTGTGACAGAGATATTATAAGTAATTCTCTGTGAAACAGATTGGTATTTTTTATCAGCATCTGATTGCAACCCCTCAAAGAACAATGTCAACTTTTATTATGAAAATCATTATTTACATTTTAAATTGTTTTACTAATTTGACATCTTATTATTTATATTTTTGCACCTTTATAAAAACTGATAAATTTATTTATTGTTTACATTTTACATATTTGTCAAGATATTGTTCACAAATTATGAATTTTTTTTCAATGTGATTGTTGTGCCAGTTTCTTAGCAATAGCATAAAAAATGCTTCACGACCCAGAGGATGGGAACCCAGGCTTTATTAGCCAATAATTTACCATATTTTTCTGCTTTGCTTCTTTTTTTTCAACAATTGTTGGGATACATGTATATCTTACTTATTATTTATGTAACTTTTTTCCCCTATCATATTGAGTCAAATTATTTACCTGGCTACACTATTTTAATGAATGAAGTTTTGAAATGTTGTGTTCTTCAGGTATTGTGTTCTTCAGGTATTATTCCATAATGAAAGCATTCAAAACTTTTTGCATTTCTATTTTTTAAGAGAAAACATGAAATCATCAGACAGTTGGAGAATCAAACAAATGGTGACATCCATCTGTCTATCACGGAAACTTCTAGTCAAGATTCTGATTCTCTCGGTCAAGATAAAGACAAACAAGCTAAAGAAATCCTCATTCTTCGTAAAACAGTGGATGAAATGGAACTACGTATAGAAACCCAGAAACAAACTCTATCTGCTCGGGATGAAAGTATAAAGAAATTATTAGAAATGTTACAATCTAAAGGACTGTCTGTCAAAACATTTGATGATAATAGAGTTGAGGTTGATCAGCTTCGTGCTAAAATGCTTGAGGGAGAAAAAAAGATTAAACATTTAGAAAATAATTTAGAACGAAAAGAAAGTGAATTAACTAAACTAAAAGAGGTAAGTTTCACTTTCAACAGACAATAAGTAAACTAAATGGCTCACATAACGGTGGATAAAGATGAACACAACACAACACACATGTACTATACAGTCACTGATTTTCTTATTTATACATTTATACAGAATGTCAAGAGTCATCATATGACCACAATAATTTTACTACCTTAAATTCAACCTGGGATATGTCTACTTACAGTTACAAGACAGCACCAATATTTTCCACCTGGTAAAAATATCTTGAAGCAGATTTCTGCCCACTGAGGGAGGGAGAGGGAAGGAGGGAACCCATGAGGTTGTACTGGTTACCCGACCCTACTCCTTATCACAACAGACCATATGGTACAGTGTGCAAGTGCTACCCCCCCCCCCCCCAAGAGAACAACACCAAAATGTCATGAAATTGCACTTTATTTGTTGGAAATATTTATAATTTTTTCCTGGGGGCGTAACTCCTATTAAGAGGAGAATTGCTGTCCCTCTTGGCACCTCCTGCCCAAGATTACTGCCCGGCATTAATATTTTTCTGGGCACATCCCTGTTAAATATGTTTTACAAAAAGAAAGTTGGTTTGCATATAAATATGAATCATATTTCATTATATTGATTTGATTTCACTAATAGAAATACCAATGGCACATAAAGCTATCGACTGTCAAACAATAATTTGTGCTGTAAATATATCTTTCATTAATAAAGAATAAAGTTTAATATTATGACAAAAAACGTACACAACATTGCACATAATTTAGTATTTTCACAGAAAGTATGAAATACATAAAACATGTACTAAATAATGTAATTACTGTATGCTTAATTAGAGGATATCACTTTTTTGGCAAGCCCACATTTTAATATGGTTGCATACATTACCTAACCATTCTCTCTGATTGATTTCTCTATTTGAGGCAATTAATTTACATGTACAGTACTTGTATTTAGGCTCCCTTTTCTAAGGTGACTTTTATGTACATGTATTTGAAAGCATTGGATAGCAATTAAGATGTTAAAACACTCAATAGAAATTCAAGACCGTTTATAGTCTATGATGTACATGTACATATTCATAGACTGTAGTGTTGTTATGCTGAGTGTGTGTTAAATCACATCGCTCTAAGTTTCTGTTAATATTTTTAATTTTTTTGTTTTACAGAGTAATGGTAACCCAACAGACAGTGGTGTTAGTTTATCAAATAGTACTGATAATACACATACTATGCAAGCTATGATAGAAGCTAAGGTGAAAAAGAAATATATAAATTACTTGAAAATAGAGCATGAAAAGTTGTCTCCCTTTACAAATAAGTAATATTTTGTGTTAATTGCCAATAACTCAACTTTCTGTTAGTCAGCCATAGAAATGAAAGGAAATGGGTTAGCGTCCTACTGTTCTGCTTTGATTGGGATGATGAAGACGAGCAACACCATACAATGTGCTAAAAGGAAATTTTGTTCGGGTAGCAGCACTATGGAATACTCTTATCGAATTCCAGACCAATTTTGTATACGCAGGACCTCAGTTTTTTTGTAACATCCGAAGGACTAGGCCGCTGTCCTTTTCAGGCCCTCAGTCCTGTTCCATTGACAAGGGGGAACCAGGGACAGATTTAAAAATTCCTGAATTTAGCTCTTTTTTCAAATGTAACTGCCATACAAAATTTTGGTCAATTCTATGATTTTATAATTATTTATACAAATACAGTATATTTGTCCCCCGCCTTTCCCCCGTCTGTCTGTCTGTCTGTCTGTCTGTCCGTCTAATTTAGTTAAAATGTTCAAACTTGGTGTATATGCTTATTAGGTCAATGCCTTGATGGAGTTCGAAGATGAGCATTTCCGCTTAGGGTAAGCAGAGATAAGCAATTTGATTAGTTGATGCTTTGGGACACGATAACTTTAGTTCTAATTAAGTGAGAGTGATGAAACTTGGTGTATAGTTTCATTACAGTAATACCTTGACTAAGTTTGATAATGAGCATTTTCTGCTCAGGGTAAGCAGAGCAATACGCAATTTGATTGGTCGAGACTTTGGAACACAATAACTCTCCTTCTAATTGAGTTAAAATGTTCAAACTTAGTGTATATACTTATTAGGTCAATGCCTTGATGGAGTTTGAAGATGAGCATTTTCCGCTTAGGGTAGGCAGAGATAAGCAATTTGATTGGTTGATGCTTTGAGACACGATAACTTTAGTTCTAATTAAGTGAGAGTGATGAAACTTGGTGTATAGTTTCATTACAGTAATACCTTAACTATGATCGCAATTTGATTGGTCGAGAATTTGGAACACAATAACTCTCCTTCTAATTGAGTTAAAATGTTCAAACTTGGTGTATATGCTTATTAGGTCAATGCCTTGATGGAGTTCGAAGATGAGCATTTTCTTCTTACGGTAGGCAGAGATAAGCAATTTTTGGATGACACTTCGTGTTCAGTTTGATTGGTCGATACGTTTGAAAAAAATAAATGTGCGATTAATTAATATGTGTCATCTATTTATTTTGGGATTTCGGCGGGGGACATCAGCCTCACTGTTGGCTTGTTGTTACTATACTAACAACATCCTGTATAATCACTTACATGTACTTGTACAGTAGAATTTAGAGTGATTGTCACAATTAAATTATTATTAACAGGAATTTCTATGGGTCTGGTGTACTGATATTTATTTGGCTATCCAGTATCAACCCTAGTATTTTCAAGATGTGTTATGTAAGATTTAGTTAAACAGTTGAGAGTTTTAATAGTTTAGATAATGAAAAAAGAATTTACCGGTATTGAAAATTGCAGTCAAATTTCTTTAGTCTCATTGAAATTATCAGTGTTTGAAGACATTTTTGGTAAGAATAACATAGTCTCGATTTTCATTGCTACCAACATTATGATAATAAACAAAGTTTCAATTATCCATTTTTAGATTAAATTTTTAAATGGGGATGGAGTTTAAATCTTTTAAAAATCAGAGCTATCCGATGCTCTAGAGAGTTGATTTTGACCAGAAGAAAAACCTGCATTAGGCAGATTTAGATCTTACATAATGCATCTTTAAGAAAACAATATATTATAAATATTTTAATATTCTAGAATCCCAGAAAACAATTGAATATTTAAAAGTTAATTGTATTTTTTTTAACAGGATTCACGTATAGGTGTATTAGAGCAAGAAGTACAAGCTGTAGAAGATAGATTATTAAAGATGCAAGAAGAAACATTAATTGTTGACAGAAGAGATGGAACGTTAATCAAAGATCCACAAAGTACCAAAGAAAAGGAATTGAGAGCAGAGGTATTTATTGTTTTTTATTAACAGAATCTTGACGGCATTTAACGCATTCTAGACGGCAATCTATTTACTGGATACGTGCATTAGATTCTAGACGGTAAGCGTGGTTTCTTTCCTTTTTTCGTAAAATCTGAACGATACCCTGTCCCTAGTGCATCTTCCCCCAGCTTATACAAAAAGAACACAAGTTGGTGGTGTAAAATGACAATTTATTGTATTAAATGACTGAAACATGACTATTCCAACTGGCAACAATTCCTTGCTCAAGAATAGTGGGGCTTAATTCAGACTAAAACAGGCCTTAATACAGACTAAAACAAACAACATATCATAATGAAAGGAACATTAATATAATATTTAACAAGTTATCATTCTAAAATTGAAAAAAACATAATCATAAAAGGCTGTGAACCATAATATCAAACCCCTGGTGGTGTGAGAGGGTGGAGGAGGGCTAAGCCAATCCAACAGTAAAAAACAGCACCACAAATGTGCAACACAGTAATTCTTTATTTAATAAAATACGCCGCAAAAACACTTTCACAGCAGCTCACTGCTTGAGAAAATTTCCAGAAATGCATTCACCGGAAGCTGAGATTCCAGCGGACTGATAAGTCGGTCAAATGCCTGTATGTATAACTCCATTTCATCAACACAAATTTGATTACGTACGTAATCTCTATTTAATGTTCATCATATTTCATGGTTTAAAAAGAATCAACAGTGAGGATAGGCTCTGGTATTTCTGACAATCAGTTTCTAGACTTTATACTAGCTTGGGTTAACATGGCATTCATTTTGATAGAACAATTAGCAGGTTCACCTGTCTGAACTTTTTGGTTTTTCCAAAGATATGGTACTTCTACTTTCAACATTTTAGCTGGACATGGATTGAACAGTATTTTGGGGCATTAAAAGCAATTTATCTATCTTTATAGGGAGGATGCTCGATTGCACGCTCCAGAATTGATTTCTGTTAAACCCCAAAATAGTAAAAATAGGATTTTGGGCTAGATTGCATGCGTTGACTTCATGAGAAAATATCACAACCAACCATGACAGCTGAAACATTCATTTGCTTTAATTTTGTCACAATTCTACTCATACCCCCTCTGTTGTCGGGACTGACAAAACTGTAACAGGACTGATTTCTGTTTCACTCGATTGCAATTCTGTCAATTTGGAATGTTTTGGCCTGACAATGGAGCACCCCCCCCCCCCATGTGTTAAGTTGATAGGGGAAGTAACTCTCTTTATGTTTTAACCAGAATTCAATAATTTGATTACATTTTATTTTGTCAAATTTTTCATTTGTACTTGAATTTTATCTAGCTTTGTATGTAAATCACTTTGTAGTTCCTAAATCTCTGATTTTTTTTATACCTTTTATTTTAGAAAGTTTTGATACTGTCAAGTTATTACATTAATCTTGATTTTCTGTTACATATTACAGCTAGAAAGGGTGCGTAATAAATTGAGTGAAAGAGAAACCAAATTAGAAGGTTTAAGATTAAAGGTTGAGACAAGTCAAAGACAGCAAGCAGAAAAAGAACAATATGTTGCTGTTTTAAAAGAACAAATTTCTGCTAAAGAACTACATTCTAGTATGTTACAAGCTGATGTAAGTAATGATAATGTAGATATTACCAGTGAATTTTTACACCACCAATATATTTTGTGCAATTTGAAATGGTATATAGAGCCTAATCAGAAATTGAACAATTAGATGCAACCCTTTGCAATTTCCCTTGTCTGACATGAATTGCTTTTGATCTGACATACATGTATGTGACATAGTGGTTTCAAAATGAACAAAAAAAACAGTGGACATCTTTTGACTGTCGTTTATTTGATCTGATTATGGCAAAATATGTCATTCATTATCATGTTCAAGTTTTTTATCCCAATCTTATCTGTGCTTATTTTGTGTGACAGATTGAAGATCTGAAGGATAGAGTGAAGGATAAAGAAGGCACAATAGAAAGAAAAAGTCGCCAATCACAATCCTTTAATAAAGACAAGAGGAAATTAGAATCTGATATTTTAGAACTTAAAGATCAGATGGATGTAAAGGAAAGAAAAATAAATGTTTTAAATAGAAAGGTTGGTATTATTTGCTGGAAGATTCTCATATATGATGATATTGTTCCGCTTATACACTGTGTTTAAAAGGAAAGTCATTCATATTTTAATTAGTCCTCTCAACAAATTAGCTCAGTTTATTTTTAGTACCTGTAATTTTGATTGCCTCTAAGTACTGAGAAACAATTGTTAATGGAGTAAAACAAAAACATTTCAATGGAATTAGTTAAGTAGTTTGTGAGTACGGTATTTTATTGGGCATTTAATTACGCATTATGCATTTATGTTTTTTATGTGTTCATATTTTTCTTAAACCCTGTAGGTGGAGAATTTAGAGTTGAGTAATAAAGAAAAGGATGAACAATTAGATTTAGCAAAGTCTCGTAACCTAGCCATATTTACTGATTCTAGTAATGATAGTACAATCTCAGGACTAGAAGAATCGCTAGCAGAAAAAGACAAGCAAATTGAAAAGTAAGGTTTTTTGATCAGATTTTAATGCACAAACCAGACAAAACATGAACCCCATTTTAGGGTTGGGCGAGATACCGTTTTTTAGGTATACCATGATAAAATCATCAGCAATATTATCATATCGAACTTATTTAAAAATATCGAAAAACCGGTATATCATGATAACCAAAATTATCGTGATATGATAATTATCATGTCCCAATATTGATGAAAATACCCTACATCATACGAAGTCGAAATTGCAATGATGCGAGAGGTGAGGTCATGATTGATGAAAGTTGGTTACAGTCGTAGTCGTAATCGAGGAACAGTTATTTGGCAAGGTCATGGTTGGACAGAAGGCCTAACATATTTCTCAGGGTATAAGTCTACACTTTTTTCGCGAATTTGGGCTTATAGTCTGCATAGACTTGTGTATGGAAGAAGGTAAAAAAAATGAGATAAAAAATGTTTTTTCTCTGTAACAAAGTGCGATGTTGACCGACATCGATTGCAAAATAACAAAATAGCAGTTTCATTTTCATAACAAAGTCAACACACATTGTTCCAACTTTTGCTATTGTTATTTCAATACAAATACTTGTCGGAGTTTCTAAATATATATATATAATTTGTTTTAACATAACCAACAAGGCTAGAAAATGTCAGTTATTCTGCCAACTAGAAACATATCTCTTGTATTTCCTTGCAAGAATTCTACTTTGGTTTTTAGCTTAATTAACCACTCATAAAAATTTTACTTTGAAAGCCCGTAATTATTTTTTTATTGTACAATCAATAAACACGTTTTATTTTATTTTATTATTACTAACACTGTGTGCTTGCCAGTCAAATACCTCAGTTGGATGGCTAAATGGTTAGCGTGTGCACGCTGTATCATAAAGTCTGTCATTGAGTCAACTAGCGTGGTTTCAATTCCCTGGTTGTACCTGACAATGAGTAGGTTCGTCTGTCCAACCTCATGGGTCTTCTCCGGGTCCTTCGGTTTCCCAAAATGACCTAGTTTGTGTTGAGTTGATATTAAACCTCATTTCTCTCTCTGTGAGCAATCTGTATAACCTTCACAAACCCTATGAATGAAGCAGGTGACCCTACACCTTGTCACATTAAAATCTGTCACATTCTGGACAAACTAATTTCTATCTCGGTACAACCCTACAGGTTCGGAGTTTGATCATGTGGTCACTCTCCATGTGCTCACATTGCACTGTATAGGCTCTTACTGCACTTACTGCCACTCTCTATGTTTGTAACATGTTCATTGATTATTTGCCCCATATTTACAGATAGACCCTTCTGTGACCAGGGTCTCAGTCTACTTTCAGCATACTAAAATAGTGTGATTGTGTATAAACGGTGCTGTATTTATACCAAAATGTGTTTGTGGGCTTCATCGATCATTTGAAGTGGGATTGTAATATGAACACACTATGAAACTTTTACTTTGTAAGAACAATGTTACATATATATAGAGAGAGAGAAGTTGGGTAAACATGGGCAGATACAAGCCCATACATACAGCATATTACAAGTGTTATAACAGCCTATAAGATGGATGAGTGTGACAAGGGTTTAATAATTAGTGGAAGAAAAAACAATTTTGATAGCATTTCCTCTACTTTGGTTTGCAAAGAAAGCCTCAATTTGATAAAATGGTCTATGAATGAACTTGTGTAATTTAATAAGTGGTATCCTTGACAGTAGCAGGGATCTTTCTGAAACTCAATTTGAGTAATCTTTTCTGAATGTACTTAGCACTAGTGCTGGGTATTGATAGTTATTTTTACTATCGATCAGTGTTATTGTCATCCATGGGTGTTATTGTGTTTGTACTTTATAATAATGAGCAGACAAATTCTGAAAGGGGAAAAACGCTGACTTATTTACACATGCCGGTACCTCTGATTTGGTGAATTCCATCAAATGGCAATTCAACAAAAATTGTTTTAAACTCAAAGTATTGTATAAAGGAGGAAAATTTATATTAACAGTTTTTTTTTTTAATGCTACTTTGATACTTTGAAGAAATTAAAGTGTGTGAAGAATTATATAGGAAGGATATACTGCTATATATAGTGCTATTCTGGCATGTATAATTGATAATATCGATTTTTATCGATATTTTACCAAACTACCACTGATTGTTATTTATCATTGACTCACGGAAGTAATGGATAAAGGGGCTATAGAAAGCAAGCAATAGAAATTCCTACAGAGGAACACATCTAGTCAACTGCAGTTAATTAATAGTGTGGACATTATCTGTCAGCTATATAAACTCTGTACACACTTCAGCTGTCAAGTGTTCAATTACTCACTTTCTGGGTCACTTGATGTTCAGCCAGTCTGGTATAAGGAATCAGGTTACACAACAGCATTTCCTCACTTTTGGTTCCTGCTAAAGATTATTTGTGTGCCTCAATCAAAGAATCAACAAACACATCTGGGTATAGTGTAAAATGTCTTTTATTAACTATAGCAGATAAATGGCTGTAACAAAATTAGAAATAAAAACATTAATCAACTGAGCATTTAATCAGTAACATGCAGCAACCCCTACCTATAAATCCTGTTGGGCTAAATTAGAGCCCCCATTTATGCCATCTTGCACGATTTGTGTTACAAAATGATTTAGGTATGTTGTTGACCATCATTTGAGTGATTTTGAATTCACTTGCCAGCTACGATATTAGTTGAAAAATAGTTCATTCCCTATTTACATTTACTTAGAGATTTGATGTTTTCTTGATTAAATGTAATATTGAATTAGAGGACATTTATTTTAGCATGAATTTATTGAGCCATATAAGATGGAGGACTTGGCAAGGAAGAGTATTTAGTCTTTCATTTGCAACAAACTGCTGTAAGTCCCATGTAAATTGCTGGCAGCATCATCGAAGATCCCTTAAAAACGGTTCGAAATCAAATTTAGACAAGAGTATACTGTAGCGTCACACTCTGGTCAAAATTTACCTCTTAGCTGTAAAATGTATGGTGTATGTTGGTCTTGATTAGCATGGTCGATTTAGAAAAGTCAGACGTTGAACCTCTTTTCAAATCAGATTAGTAGTTTCTTTAATTCATGTTACAAATCCTATTAAAATTTGTACATCCATATGTTACACCATTTGGAATGCACTGACAATTTCTAGTTGAAGTAATACCGGTATGTTCTTACTAATTGGTGTTGATGTTCATTAGGTGAATGTCTTGACTGAAATTGTTTTTGGCTTAGACTAAAAGCACGGATACAGCAATTTGATTATTTGGTGCTTGAGGACATGATAACTTTGAACAAACTGAGTGAAAGTTAGCTTTATGACATCTATACATTGACTACCATTATCTGCTCAAGTTATAGTAATTAATGAGTGTCGTTTATTTATTTTGGAATTGAGGTGTGAGGTTATCATCCTCACTTTTGGCTTGTTGTTCTTGAAAATATCAATTTTTTTGTGTTCCATCCAGTACTACTGTGAGAAGTTGCAAGATGATATTATACTATATTTTCTGTTATTTATCAGATACTTTGAAATAAAAACGAATCCAAATAGTAAACTGGATAGATAAAAGAATAAAAGAATAAATGAATAAAAGAATGTAAAGTTATTGAATACTGTTAATGGTAGGGTGCGTGGAATATAGAGATGCTATATTAGATAATATAACTTTGGCAGAATTATCTTTAATATGTTATTTCCTCCATATGTTTCCTCTAGATAAGTGTCTAGACATTTCTACTATATTTTACTATTAAATATACTGTTAAAATAATCCTTTACCTCTGAAATATTGTATATATCTATATTGTTTACACAGATAAGTGAAATAGGTACCATACTACCAAAATAATTGAATGTATAAAGAAAGAACAACAAGATCCACTGCTTTGTATACAGCACATGCTACTATGTTGACTTAGCACTGCAAATGCAATATGTTTGCTCGATATATGTCCTTTCTTAATCAAGAAAATACATTCTGTATTGAATTTATAAACATATAATCTAGACATGCATACTGTACTAACTTGATGAATAAGAAAGTTTGTAGCTTTAATTTGAGTGGACAGATGATTTTGAAAATTTTTTGTCATGGTTATGTATATTATAGCTATAAGGTCTATGGTTTGGATTATTGTTTAGAATAATAATCAGACTTTATGTAATTTCATTTGTCTATTAGTTTACTAGCTAAATAATAATGACCTTTTAAAAGTTGTGAAGTGATCAATTGAGCACCTAAAATTACTGACTCTCAAATTAGTCAAACTTATTTATTATGTAGTCAGGAGTATTAGAGTGTTTCTTTAATGTTTGTTTTCTATTAAATGTTACAAGGACATGAAAGAGTGGGAAGTAATATAAATAATGATTTTATCTTTTGTACTGATCTATAAGATGAAAATATCTGTTATTCATCAGTCTAAGTAATTTTTATGTTTATTGGATGCTGACTTCTACTCAGGTTATTAGACTTTGAATTATTCAGAATATAGGTCTTATAAATCATGGGATTATTTTATCTCTCAACTCTTTTTATACACCCACATTTTCATGTAGACATATTCTGCTGTCAGTCTGTTCACAGTTTGTTTGCAGAAACTTGAATAGAGGTATATCCAAAAAATCTGAATTATGGCCCCTGAGTGTACAAAAACTCATACATCTCTGTCCCTTTGTCCATCTCTGTCCATCTCATGCATAACGTGAGTGTATCTTCAATGGCAACTGCCTGTTTAACTCTGATTTCAATTATTGCCAAATATTTTTATGAGGTTTCAAAGTAAACTTAAAGATTCAGTTGCAGTTAGCCAGTTATATTTATCAAATATTAGGGATAGAATGTGTTATTTAGATAATTAAAGTTACATTATGGGAGATAAGACAAAGAGATGGTAGTTCTCGCTATAATAGTTAAAAACTAGATAGTGTAAAGGTAATTTACTGAAAATTTCAGTCAAATTGATCCACTATTAGCCGAGAAAAAAGCGTTTGAAATATTCACATAGCCTCGGTCATCATCACTCTAATCATTAATATAAACAGCATAGTCTCGATTATCCACTTGATTGATTTAATTATCAACGGCCATTAAGCGGCATATAGGATTTTAATCCACCAACATCGAAGGCTAGCCTTAACATCAAGAGTTTATTATGGTCTGGATATGTTAATTAATGTCTAATTGATTATTTAGATAACATTTCAGGCCTAAAGAAAGACCTGTAATAAGCAGATTTTGCTCTTGCATAATGCTATTTTTTTAAGTAAAGACATTATAAAGAATAGATACTGTCCTAGTACAGATGTTCATGGGTTTTGATACAGACATCCACAGACGATTACTAGTAATTAAAGATAGCTATGCAAAATTAATAGAAAGTAATGTGACTTTGAGATGGCTGGCTGCATATCAACAGTTTCGAACCTACTTGCTTTTTACAGCTATTTAAATAAAGTATTGTATGATTCATTTTATTAACAAGAAGTGCAATATATATATGTGACTATTTTTGAATATGTTTTCTTTTCCTTGTGTGCATTTTTCATTGTATTTTGAAAAAAACAAAATACAAACAAAATTTTTTTATTAGTTATATAATTTATGAAAATAAGATAGGCCATTAAAGAGTATATTATTTATAAAAAAACATGTATGTTGTTTATTGAAAAATGAACTTGTCAATCTGGAAGTCTTTGTTCATATTGAAGACATAGAGAACTATAAACGTTATTTGTAGCATGAATGGATGAGAAAGGTATAAAGATGATTGGTTAATATATAGCATGTGACTGATATAAACACATGTGGTAAATATACAGTATATATATGAAAGTTTATCTCTATGTTATTTCTTACTAGTAGAAATACACAGCAGCAGTTGATGGTGTAGTGTTGTATATATTTTATTTTCAACAATAATAATAATAAATGATTTGACAATGGATACTGATTATTTGAAATATCTACTCAAGTAAGTTTTTATTCAGATCTAGTTGCCAGAAATTCAATTTCTTGTAAGAACATTGTTATATATTTGACAATTATTGATATGAATATGATTCATGTACAGAGCTGTGGTGGCTCAGGGAGTAGGGCACTGAATCGCTAACCAAGAGATACTACCTCAGCAGGATTTCCCAGCAGGATTTCCCAGCATGGTTTCCATTTGTCAATGGTGCAGAACAGAGGGCCTGGCTATGGGCAGCATCCAATCATTCTGATGGCTGGGAAAATTTTCCTCGCAGCACACTACATCGCATATAATGCCTGTCTTCTTAATCCGCCTGGTTAGTACAGAAATGTACGATGTTATACCCATTTCATTTCTTGATTCATGTAAAATTTAATAAGGAAGAATACATATCTTTTATTTAATCAATATACATATAATGACTTCATATACAGTGGTGATTATTTTCTATGATGACATACTGTTTTAACTTTCCTTGGTACCCAGTCAATAGCAATTGCCACAGTGAACAGTTGACCATACTGATGGGTTTAACCTTGTGAGTTTTCCTAGGATCCTCCGTTTCCTCCCACTGTTAAAGATCCCTACAAGCAAGAGATTATCGTTCCAATAAAATTGTGCCGTATGTTACTCCCGAAATGACTTTGTGTTTAGTTGACATTAGTGCCTGTCATTGTGTCACGGATCATTACACACTACATGTACATAGTTTAAACTTTCTGCTTAAAGGATCCCATTTTACAAAAATGTATGCAGGATGCTGGTGACCATAGTGACTAGTAGCGAAAGGATCATACATTATTTCATTTCACTTATAGCACACACAAAAGGAAATGTTCTTAATTCTGAATTAGTTAACAATGGTGATAAAATCTGGAAGATAAAAATCGTAAAATATGTGTTTCTGGTCATTGTGACTTTGTATTTTACCATTAGATGAATTTATATCCTGTTGATTCCTAAGAGTTTATTATTCAATGAGATTTAAAGATTGGCACTCCTGCTGACTCTGGATTTTAAAACATTTAAATTAAGAAGAATGTTAACAGTTTTAGGCGTGTTTTTTCTTTTGAAATCAGGGTATAAGAGTATAAGAAATGTAAATTAGATTACAGATTTTGAGAAAAATCAATTATCAAAAAATGAAACATGGCGAGTGTTAGGTGAGTTGTTGATGGGTTTTGAATTATTGAATTATATTTTAGTGAGTTTATATTATGTCTTGTATAGTTTTAAATAGATAAACCAGCAGTGTACATTGTACATATACCTGGTAGTTTATATATATATGAAATAGTTTGGTATACATATGGTGAGGAAGGATGTAGAAGCTATTGTTTAAAATCAAGCAGGTCACAGATTTACAAATACATTAGTTAAATACACAAATGTATACCCATGTACAGGGCACATACTACTTCAATTGTAGATATGATTCACCTTACATAAATAAAGAAAACTATACAAATTTAAAAAGTCCTGAGCATTTTTTTCCTTAAAAGATCATGGAAAGAACCAGAGAGAACATGAAGACTATGGTCACACATTTTCTCTATAAATAAAGGATGTAGACAAGCGGTATTTCTTTATAAGTAGGATGTTACTTATCTTGACAAACAAAGTATATATGTTAAAAATAATAAAATAAAAAAAGAATGTGAATTCTAATTACCAACAAATTAGTTATTCTGAATTACACAATTTAATCAGCTTTAAATAAAGCATCTGACATGTTTATTAAATACCAATATAGATCATGTTGTGTAACTACAGGTTATGCTGACAACTTTTATAACCGTTACTATACTCATCTATGGCAATATGTCATAGTGTGAAAAAAAATTGTAAAAATCAAAGACTACAATGGAAAGTACGACTTGAAATCCTGTAATAGAGGAGTTGACTTGATGACATAATGTGAACTGTGAGGTTGAATCATTGAGACTAGGTGTAGTAACTCATTGTACAAATAAGTATAAAGTAATCTCAAAGTTAACACCATTTTCTTATTATATAGCTTTGTAATGTCATGTAATGTCTGTAAGTTTTCTCTGTTGGGAAATGTGAAAAATATATTAAATACATATGTACATGTAATTTATCACTCTGGCTATTGTTTTCATTTGTTGGCTTGAATAAAAAATCATGTGTTAACACCTTACAAATAGGTACCATTCTCAGGACTGTCTAACTAGAGGCTTTAAGATACAAATAACACACTCACTACATGTGTATTGACTAGATTATCAAAATTACCATTAAATGTGACCAACAAGAATAGTTTTATATTCAAATGGGTACCATTGTTAAAACACTCTAATTGAGAAGCTTCTAGGTACAAATAACCTGCATGCTTATTTTAAAATTACCATTAGATGTGCTAATTGACTGGATTGTAAACTGAAAAATGCTGCATTCGTGACATCTCCTATTCTCCAAAATATTTTTATTTCCAGAATTATTTTTTTTAGGGATATCACTAGGCTACTTCACTTACTTGATGTATTATAAAGAATCTACAAGCTTGTAAATTTATGAGATTATCAAAATTGCTGTTAAATTTAAATTCACTAATTACGTGGATCTGTCATAAATGTCATATTTAAAAATGTAGGTCCACAGATAGAGCCATTGTTGATTCCTGGTTAATCTTATGAAATGAAATTTCCGTCATGAATATCTTGGAAATAAATCACCATACTAACAAAAATTAGATTTAAAAGAGGATTAGCTTCTGTAATTAATAATTAGACTTGTCAGTTATGGTCATACTGTATTCCATGTGCTGAGAACATATGGTTCTGTTCATGTATGGTATATCAATCACAGAAAATGAAAGAATTATATTTGTTGATGGTAGACTTTGGTTCTTTTTTTTCGCCAGATTAAGTACGATCTGTCCCTAGGGTGATAGATTTGATGGTAGAAATATTAGAGATATAATAGTAGATGAAAGGGGTGATGGTGCTTGCCAGGTATTGACTGAGTACAGCTGTCTCAATAGGATAAATATGGTTATTATTTTAAAAAGTCTAGATGGATCACAGCTACGAAATCTGTTGTGCATAAGAAAGGGTGGCTCGTTTTGTCCAGATGTATAATTGATATATGATATTACAGATGGACAAGGATATTTAATGTACATCTACTGTATGTTTGATTTATTATCTACCAGTAGTTCTAATTACAATTTGGATTGTTTGTGCTGTGTTTGTGTACTGATTGTTGTTAGTGGGGTACATGAATGGTCCAAGTGTATGCTTTAGATAACACTGTCTCTCATCTCCTTTCTTGTGAACAACTCATTTAATGTTTTATTTCTTGGCTGGGCAGGGCCATTCTTTGGAATATTCTGAAAGATATACTGAAAGCATTAAAAGAGGCAAAAATTTGATTTAGGCCTTCATCTATTTGAATCACTCAGCTTTCAAGCACTATTTCTCACCTTTTCATGAACTTTGATAAAGATTGCTGGAAATCATGGGCTTACCGGTATTCTTACACTAGTCAAACTTGTTTCTCTAGACTACCTTTAACACCATCTGTATGGGTGTATGTACTGGTACATCTCTCATGATACCTGTTGTACTGTATACATTTATTGTTAGAATAATGAGATGTATATATATGACTATAATTAATTTGATGCCTGATGTACTATTTTGGTATTGACAGATTGATTGTTCCTGATCTCAGAGTATACTATTTGACATCCATCACTTGATGCTGAAAAATGATAGTAATTGTTTTAGCACTGCTCTTGTAGAAATAATATATAATTAGAAGAGTTGGATCTTCCAAATAAGACTATGTTTTTAAATTTAGAATTGCAAGATTAAATTGTATTTCTCAGAAGAAATTAATAATCAACCAAATATATATATATTTGTAATTTTATAGGTTAAAAGAACAGAGAGATCAGGTACATAAAGAGCACCATGAAGAAACAGAACAGTATAGTAAAAATATGCAAGAATTAAAGTCACAAATAGAAAAGTTACAGCAAGAACTTAACAGTAAACAGGTAAGTTTAATGTTAGACTACTGGGTTATAATTTCTCTAGCTGCGGAACTTTCTTTTTGATACTTGCTGTATCATGATGGAGTCAGACAAACCAAATGGCTCTACAGGTCAAACACGGATTATGCAAGAGCTAAATCTGCCTATTACAAGTCTTTCTTTAGGCTGAAATGTTATCTAAATTATAAATTAGACATTAATTAACATATCCAGACCATAATAAACTCTTGTTGTCTAGGCTAACCTTCGATGTTGGCTGGATTAAATCCTATATGCTGCTTAACGCTCATTGATAATTAAAATAAAAAAATGGATAATCGAGACTTTTTGCTCTTACTGATTTTAGTAATGATGATTGAGGCTAGGCAGAAATTCCAACTGCTCAGATTTCAGCTCCTAGTGGATCAATTTTTCTGAAATTTTAGCAAATTACCATTACACTATCTAGTTTTTATGCGCCCACATTTTTATGTGGACATATATTGTCGTCGCCCCTGTCCATCCGGACGTCCGTCCGTCCACAATTTGTTTGTGGACTCTCTACAGGTCACAATTCTTATCCGATTTTGACGAAACTTGAAATATAGGTTTATCCCCAAAAGATCTCGGATGCTTTCGATATTGGCATGTATCGGATGAAAATTTCATGGATTATGGCCCCTGATTGTACGAAAAATCACGTTTTTAGCTTGTGGACCCTATAGAGGTCACAATTTTGAACCGATTTTGATGAAACTTGACATGCATGTTTATAACCCAAAGATCTTGGTTCCTTTCGATATTTGCGCCTATCGGAATGTAATTTCCTGAATTATGGCCCCTGATTGTCCGAAAAATCACCCTTTTTAGCTTGTGGTCCCTCTGGAGGTCACAATTATTATCCGATTTAAAAAACCGTTTGATTATATCACTGTTACACCCTAAGGGAGGTTGAGTTCGAATTTCGGGAAAATCAGACGAAAATTGCCATACAAAATGGCCGCCGTTTGTACACGAATACTCTTAAAAAATGGTATATCAAGGTTGTGGACCCTGTAGAGGTCACATTTTTGATTCGATTTTGATGAAACTTGAAATTCATGGTTATAACCCAAAGATCTTGGTTCCTTTCGATATTTGCGCCTATCGGAATGTAATTTCCTGAATTATGGCCCCTGATTGTCCGAAAAATCACCCTTTTTAGCTCGTGATCCCTCTGGTGGTCACAATTATTATCCGATTTAATAAAACGGTTGATTTTATTACCTATACACCGTAAGGAAGGTTGAGTTTGAATTTTGGGAAAATCGGACCAAAATTGCCATACAAAATGGCCGCCGTTTGTACGCGAATACTGTTAAAAAAATGTATATATCATGGTTGTGGACCCTGTAGAGGTCACAATTTTAGTTTGATTTTGATAAAACTTGAAATGCATGGTTATAACCCAAAGATCTTGGTTCTTTTCGTTATTTGCGCATATCGGATCGTAAATTCCTGAATTATGGCCCCTGATTGTCCGAAAAATCGCCTATGGTCCCTCTGGAGGTCACAATTATTATCCGATTTGAAAACGTTTGACTCTATCACCGTTACACCCTACGGAAGGTTGAGTTCGAATTTCGAGAAAATTGGACCATAATTGCCAGAAAAAATGGCCGCCGTTTGTATGCGAACAGTGTAAAAATATGCTATGTCAAAGTTGTGGACCCTGTAGAGGTGACAATTTTAATTCGATTTTGATGAAACCTGAAATGCTTGTTTATAACCTAAAGATCTTTATTCTTTTCGATATTTGCGCATATCAAATTGTAACTTAATGAATTATGGCCTTTGATTGTAGGAAAAATTACTTTCGGTATTGCTTGTTCTCTGTCTATCTTTCGAACAATTATTATCTGATTTAAAAAAAAACTCTGATTATATTACTGTTGCACCGTAAGGAAGGTTTAATTCGAATTTCGTGAAAATCGTACCAAATTGCTGGACGAAATGGTCACCATTTGTACGCGAATAGTGTAAAAATATGGTATATCATGGTTGTGGACTCTCTACAGGTCACAATTCTTATCCGATTTGGACGAAAAGTAACATTTCTAGGTTGTGTACCGTCACACCATAATCATTGTCGGCTTCGAATTTCATGAATATCAGACTGGAACTGACCAACAAAATGGCTGTTCCCAATACAGTATGAAATACAGGACTTAATGATGTAGGAAAAATCACTTTCGGTATTGCTTGCCCTCTATCCATCTCTCAAAAATGTGGGCGTATCCTGCCTGGCAGTGCCAGCCTATCTTTAAGTATTATAGTGAGAACTGCCAACTCTTTATTTAATCTCCCATAATGTATCTTAAAGTTTTAACTCTTGATGAACTGTATCCCCAATTTCCATACGTCCCTGGTTAGAGTTTCTGACTAATTCAAACCTGTCAATATTCATACTCGTACAACATTTTTTGCAGAGTTCCTGCCCCTGTCACCATAACCTTGTAAACTCTAGAGTTTTTTTTCAAGTTTGTTAGGATTGTTTGACTAATCATGAGAAGGAACTTTATCGCAATTCTGACATATAGATTTATATGTAATTTTTGTCTATGAAAACTTGAAAGCTATCGTTTCATGTTCAGATGATTTAATGTGAGGGTGAGTGATTCTTCTCATTAAGGCAACATCCAATTTCTAAGTAATGTTTTTAATGGAATATTGTAATGGTATATTAACAGACAGAGTTGTGTGAACTACGTGAAGAGGTAACAGAATTAAAATCTGAGAAATTTCAATGTGAGTCAAAGATTAGACAGCTAGAAGCAGAACTGACACAGAAAAAAGAAGAAGTAGATAAACTTTATAAACAATCAGATGAGGTGAGATAACATTTATGAAATTAACTACAGTTCTTATTTGGGCCATGTCTCCCAGTTAATGTCTCACTGAGAAAGCTCACTGTAATTCTGTTTTCATCACACATAATTCAAATATATAATTTCAAAGCACAAAGTCACATGGTTCACAAATATTTCAAAATGTTTTAACAGTCCAGATTGCAAAATATGTAGGTAAACTGACCTACAATAATTATGTTTATACGCCCACATTTTCATGTGGACGTATATTGTCGTCTCCCCTCTCTGTCCGGACGTCCGTACACTCGTCCGTCCACAATTTGTTTGTGGACTCTCTACAGGTCACAATTCTTATCCGATTTTGATGAAACTTGAAATATAGGTTTATCCCCATAAAATCTTGGCTGCTTTCGATATTGGCATGTATCGGATCGAAACTGCGTGGATTATGGCCCCTGATTGTCCGAAAAATCACGTTTTCAGCTTGTGGATCCTATAGAGGTCACAATTTTGAATCGATTTTGATGAAACCGGACCTACACGTATGTTGATAACCCAAAGATCTTGGTTCCTTTCGATATTTGCGCTCATCGGATCGTAACTTCCTGAATTATGACCCTTGATTGTCTGAAAAATCGCCCTTTTTAGCTTGTGGTCCCTCTGGAGGTCAAAATTATTATCGGATTTAAAAAAACGTTTGATTATATCGCCGTTACATGGTAGTGATAAATGAAGGTCGAGTTCAAATTTCATGAAAATCGGACGAAAATTGGCAGACCAAATGGCCGCCGTTTGTATACGAATAGTGTGGAAATATATTATATCAAGGTTGTGGACTCTCTACAGGTCACAATTCTTATCCGATTTTGACAAAACTTGAAATATAGGTCCATCCCCATAAGATATCGGCTGCTTTCGATATTGGAATGTATCGGATCGAAACTTCACCGATTATGGCCCTTGATTGTACGGAAAATCATGTTTTTAGCTTGTGGACCCTATAGAGGTCACAATTTTGAACCGATTTTGATGAAACTTGACATGTATGTTGATAATCCAAAGATATTGGTTCCTCTGGATATTTGCGTTCATCGGATCGTAACTTCCTGAATTATGGCCCCTGATTGTCTGAAAAATCACCCTTTTTAGCTTGTGGTCCCTCTGGACGTCAAAATTATTATCCGATTTAAAAAACTGTTTGATTATATCACCGCTACATGGTAATTTAGCATGGGGCAGAACTTAATAAAAACCAAACAAATTCTAATGATTTTCTGATAATAACTTAATATGCGACAACTCTTGTTGACTGCCCGGACGATTTTGCTGCTGTGTGGGCGTATGTTTCGTTGCCTGGCAACCTATTTTTTGGTTTTAGGGTAACCAAGAAGTACACAGTAAAGAACAAACTGAAACATCTGAAAAACACTTGATGCAGCTTCAAGGTTCCATAGAACAACATCAGAGTGAGGCTCTAAAAGCCAAAAAAGAGGTTGAGCGTTTGACTGCTGAGTTAAAGAAGACTGAAACAGAACAAATAGAAAAAGATGAGAAAATCAAAGACCTAAATGAGTATGTTTTATTTTGTTATCCTGCGCCGAACAAAGTTAGGGAGCTATATTGAAATGGGGTCGGTCCATCCCGAATTCGTTTCCGGAGCATATCTCATAAACCGTTAGAGATATCTTTTTGAAACTTTGGTCACACATCAACCTATTACAGTAGTTGTGTCTTTTGCTATTTAGGAGTTTCTGGGATTTATATTTTCTGTGTTTCCATGGAAACAAATTTGACTTAGTATTTGGTGGACATATGTTGCAGAGAGGAGGAAATATGAATAAATGTGAGGATTGTACTAAATCATTTACATGACAGTGGAAATGTCTCCAGTTCCATCCTAATTATACTTTGCATAATTTATAGTATATATGATGCCTGTTCTAGGTTATTTGGGTATTTTTAAATGTACTATTCCTTCATTGATTGGCTCAAATCTTTGTAACAATACAAACAGCTATACATTTCATAAAAGTCATATAATATGCTTTGTAGTCATGTCTAATTTTTAAAACCAGAGCTTAATCATAAATTATCTCAAATCTTCTAGTAAATAGCAATCAGTCATTATTTTTCAGAAATAGAGAGCAATATCTACTAAACAGGACCACAATATTAGGAACAGTGACACTGTTTGTGAAATATGATAATTTTTTTATATTAGTTACCAATAGCATAAAGAAGTTTTTTTCCCTTATTTCTTCCAAACAAGTGCAAGGGCGCTGGATGTTTGATGATTAGTCATCTTGTTAATCTTGATTTGAAGCTCAAGCTGATACAGTGATGGGATTTCAAAACTGTTCTTGTCGCACATTTTTACCGAAAATAAAGGGACATAACTATTATCGTTATTTAAGCAGGCAGTGTTTTACCACACACAAAAATCATGTGTCAACAAAATATTCAAGTTTGTACGTAATGAAAAATAGGTGCATCTCATTGTTTTTCATATTTAATTCCTGTGCAGTATTCAAATTTTATTCCTGTGCGGTATTCAAGTAATATTCCTAAAAAAATATGTGATGTTGTAATACTATACCATAGAATGAAAGCATACCAATCTGCACCTGTTTCAAATTCCTCCCAGATTACTGTATTTTTAGAGTCATAAAAATTTAATACAGTTTTCAGCAGAAGTACTGCATTCGTATTATACTCTTTTTTGACTTATATACAGAAGGTAAAAAAATGACATCTTGAAATTTATTTGGCAGTAAACATTGTTCTATCACAACGAGCGTGTGACACCAACTGCTGAATAATGGCATTCGACTGTAGCACCATAGGCGTACAGGGAAATTTTTGACTGTGGGGTGGGGGTGGTTGGTGCCCAAAAAATGTAGTTAGGTTCTTAGTATGTTAATAGTGGTTTACCGACTCCAAACAATAGAGGGTTCGAGTCTTAAGATTTCTATAAATTGCCTAACTATATACACTCTGAATTTAAATTAGCTGTTAAATTGGACACATTCAAGAACACAATATTTTTTTTTATACAACTTTTACAAAGTACAATTGTGTGCCCAAATTTTCCCAGCATTTGGTGCCCAAAATGGGGGGGGCTCTCCCCCCCCCCCCCCCAGCTCGTATGCCTATGTCTAGTGCATGCTATCGTCTAAAACAATTATACTATTTCAATCGACATATTCGTCAACATTTCCTTGCTTACATATTCCTTTCTTTAAAAACATAAACCACATTCAGAAAATCTTCTCTCCGGTGTCATTAGACGTGTGAAATTTGTCATGTTTTCCCTTCATAATTTCACATTCTCTAGTATTTTTCGGATATGTGTACTGGTATACTTTTAATATATGTGACATAGATCACTAATTTCTATGTGTTGTCGGTCGACAATGGATAAATCACATGTCAATCACATAGATTATGTTTATAATCACTCTTATTGGATTGTCCGACAAAGGAAAAGCAATGGCTTCTGTTCAGGATTAGATTGATGAATTGCCCGATAAAGGATAAAGTCAGTCAATCAAGGCAGATTAAACTAGTTAATAAATGTAGGTGTATAGGTGGTATAACACAATAAATACTTTAATCACATCCAGCCTATGATCAACGATAATCAGTTGAGTGGTAGATATACCCTCAATACACTATATTAATTTTGGAGTTTTGAATATTATTCTCAATATTTACTGGTATTAATAGACTAGTTCATATTTTGTTCTGTATCACTGATATAATATGATAAATATAATTTCTATCATGTGTATGCATTAAACTTTTTTATTTACTTATCTAGAATTGTGAAAGAATATAAAACAAAAATGGGAACATTGAAGAGAAATCAACAATCTGAGAAAAAAAAGAATGCCCAGTTATTAGAAGAAGCATGGAAACGTGAAGTTGGCTTAAATGAGGATTCATCACAGTTGTTGGTTTGTACATTTTCTATATTTCACTATTGATTACATATAATATGTTAAAACAGAATTATTAAGGCAATTCCTGTAAACATTATGGTTGAACAGATAAAAGAAATATAGAACCTTGAAATGTAATATTTTTTGTTCACAAAAGTTCATTTTCGGGTCACTAAACAATCCAATTGATTGGGAAATTAATGTGGAACTGTAGTCAGTAAATTAAATGCTTGTAAATTGGACATTCATTATTAGAATTTAACACTCAGCTTTAAACTGGGCACAAGTACAAATTAGATGATTTGGGGTGATTTTAGAAAGTTTTTACAAATTTTTAAACAAAGATTTTACATTGAATGAATATATGAAAGACATTACGGCCCAAAACACAAAATTGAATGATACCCGAGTTACAGTGTGGTAGACAATCTGTTTTACAGAGAATTAGGAAATGTCGTCCAATATTGCTGTCAAAGATGACTGTCTTCAATGGCGCAGGTATTGTTTACATAAGTCGTAACTGCTTCGGCCAGAATAATGCTTCTGTCTGGGCCAGAATGATGCTTTTTATACACCCACATTTTCATGTGGACGTATATTGTCGTCGCCCCTGTTCGTCCGTCTGTCCGTCCACAATTGTTTGTGAACAGTCTACAGGTCACAATTTTTATCTGATTTCAATGAAACTTTAAACATAGGTTTATCACCCTAAGATCTCGGTTCCTTTCGATATTGGCATGTATCGGACTGTAACTTCATGGGTTATGGCCCCTGATTGTACGAAAAATCACGTTTTTTAGCTTGTGAACAGTGTAGAGGTCACAATTTTGAACCGATTTGGATGAAACTTGAAATGCATGTTTATAACCCAAAGATCTTGGTTCCCTTCGATATTTGCGCCAATCGGATCGTAACTTCCTGAATTATGGCCCCTGATTGTCTGAAAAATCGCCCATTTTAGCTTGTGGTTCCTCTGGAGGTCAAAATTGTTATCCGATTTAAAAAAACGTTTGATTATATCACCGTTCCATGGTTTTGAAGGTTGAATTAGAATTTCGTGAAAATCGGACCAAAATTGACGGACAAAATGGCCGCCATTTGTACGCGAATAGTGTGAAAATATGTTATATCAAGGTTGTGAACAGTGTAGAGGACACAATTTTGAACAGATTTGGATGAAACTTGAAATGCATGTTTTTAACCCAAAGATCTTGGTTCCTTTTGATATTTGCGCCAATCGGATCGTAACTTCCTGAATTATGGCCCCTGATTGTCCGAAAAATTGCCCTTTTTAGCTTGTGGTCCCTCTGGAGGTCAAAATTGTTATCCGATTTAAAAAACCGTTTGATTATATCACCGTTCCATGGTTATGAAGGTTGAGTTCGAATTTCGTGAAAATTGGACCAAAATTGACAGACAAAATGTCTGCCGTTTGTACGCGAATAGTGTGAAAATATGTTATATCAAGGTTGTGGACCTTATAGAGGTCACAATTTTGAACCAATTTTGATGAAACTTGACATGTATGTTTATAACCCAAAGATCTTGGTTCCTTTCGATATTTGCGACCATCGGATTGTAACTTCCTGAATGATGGCCCCTGATTGTCCAAAAAATCGCTCTTTTTAGCTTGTGGTCCCTCTGGAGGTCAAAATTGTTATCCGATTTAAAAAAACGTTTGAATATATCACCATTCCATGGTTATGAAGGTTGAGTATGAATTTTGTGAAAATCGAACCAAAATTGACGGACAAAATGGCCACCGTTTGTACACGAATATTGTGAAAATATGTTATATAAAGGTTGTGGACCTTATAGAGGTCACAATTTTGAACCGATTTTGATGAAACTTGACATGTATGTTTATAACCCAAAGATCTTGGTTCCTTTCGATATTTGCACCCATTGGATCATAACTTCCTGAATTATGTCCCCGGATTGTGATGCCTCTGGAGGTCACAATTATTATCTGATTTAAAAAAAAAACGTTTGATTATAAAAACCAAACAAATTCTAATGATTTTCTGATAATTCCTTAATATGCGACAACTCTTGTTGACTGCCCGGGCGATTTGGCTGCTGTGTGGGCGTATGTTTCGTTGCCTGGCAACCTATTTTTACTCATTTTAATACCCATTTACTCCAAATAGGAAATATTTTTTAACTGCAAATACTTCAAACGTATTTATTTTTCTAATACATGTACATAAAAAAATGTTTTAGAATTGAATTTGTCAGAGAAAAAAAGTTAATATTGGGGACTCATTAAGTCGCGTCGATGTCACTGCTGATCAGTGTGGGTGGTAGGTAGAATGGTGATAATAGCTTTCGGAGACTTGTGGTGTAAGGGGAGATAACAGGGTACATGGAAGAGTTACCTCCCTTGCTGAATTGCTTTTCTGTTACCTTTTATAGTACATTCTTTTGATCTATACAAATCAAAGAGTACATATATTAAAATAAATAAGAAACATTTCATTGGGTAGTGCATTTGTTTTATAGAGTGAAGTAGATGTCAAAGCAAATCGTATAGAAGAATTAGAAGAAGCATTAAGAGAGAGTGTCAGAATAACAGCTGAAAGAGAAATGGATATGGCCGAACAACAACAACATTTGGAGGAAACAAAGACCAAAGTGAGTCGTTATTATTGTCCCCCGCTTTTTGAAGATGGGTTCGTCTGTCTGTCTGTCTGTCTGTCCGTCTGTCCGTCACACTTTTTGGGACACAATAACTCTCTTCCTAATTGAGCTAGAATATTCAAACTTGGTGTATGTGTTTATTAGGTCAATGCCTTGATGGAGTTCGAAGATGAGCATTTTCCGCTTAGGGTAAGCAGAGATAAGCAATTTGATTGGTTGATGCTTTGGGACACGATAACTTTAGTTCTAATTAAGTGAGATTGATGAAACTTGGTGTATAGTTTCATTACAGTAATACCTTGACTAAGTTTGATAATGAGCATTTTCTGCTCAGGGTAAGCAGAGCAATACGCAATTTGATTGGTCGAGACTTTGAAACACAATAACTCTCCTTCTAATTGAGTTAAAATGTTCAAACTGGGTGTATATGCTTATTAGGTCAATGCCTTGATGGAGTTCGAAGATGAGCATTTTCCACTTAGGGTAAGCAAAGATAAACAATTTGATTGGTTGATGCTTTGGGACACGATAACTTTAGTTCTAATTAAGTGAGAGTGATGAAACTTGGTGTATAGTTTCATTACAGTAATACCTTGACCAAGTCCGATAATGAGCATTTTCTGCTCAGGGTAAGCAGAGCGATACGCAATTTGATTGGTCGAGACTTTGAAACACAATAACTCTCCTTCTAATTGAGTTAAAATGTTCAAACTTAGTGTATATGCTTATTAGGTCAATGCCTTGATGGAGTTCGAAGATGAGCATTTTCCGCTTAGGGTAAGCAGAGATAAGCAATTTGATTGGTTGATGCTTTGGGACACGATAACCTTAGTTCTAACGAAGTGAGAGTGATGAAACTTGGTGTATACTTTCATTACAGTAATACCTTGACTAAGTTCGATAATGAGCAATCTCTGCTCAGGGTAAGCAGAGCGATACGCAATTTGATTGGTCGAGACTTTGAAACACAATAACTCTCCTTCTAATTGAGTTAAAATGTCCAAACTTGGTGTATATGCTTATTAGGTCAATGCCTTGATGGAGTTCGAAGATGAGCATTTTCTTCTTAGGGTAGGCAGAGATAAGCAATTTGATTGGTTGATACTTTGGGACAAGATAGCTTAGGTTCATCTTGATTGATGATTTTTATGCCAATACAATGACTGCATTCTCATTCAGTAATGGATTCGACAGTAACAGTGTATAGAAACGATTGACTTGGACACGAGGGCCCTTTCCCTTGGCCAGAGGGGCCCTTTTGTCAAGCGTGGGGGCCCTTTTGTCTGTCTTTTGGGTCCCCCTAGCTAGGGTACATTTTCATTTTTCTCCTCGGTTTTAGCATTTTTCTTTATAAAACACTTTTGGATGACACTTCATGTACAGTTTGATTGCTCGATACCTTTGAAAAAAATAAATGTGCGATTAATTAATATGTGTCATCTATTTATTTTGAGTATGTTGGCGGGGGACATCAGCCTCACTGTTGGCTTGTTATTTCATAATATTGTTTTATCATTCTAGAAGTTCATTATGATGATTTCTAAGTACTAAAATACCAAATGCGTCTAAATATGATGTTTCTATAGTTTCTCTTTCATGATGACCATGGTAAAAATACCAAAGCTAAATGGTATCAAAGTTTAGACTCAACCTTACTAATATACTGTAGTAAATTAATACTTAGATAAATTATTAAAAGATAAATCTTCATTGATTACTCCACATTCAAATAAATCATAAAAACTATATTGGGTAACTAAATTTGGTCTTGAGCTTGAAAGTATACTGTTGTAGATAAATTCTAGTTCATAAAATTGTCCAGAAAAAGTATTAAAAAGAATATCTTCATTGATAACTGTGAGTCTTTATTTCCTGTACTAAGGCGACCACAGTGATCCTTTGACAGAAAGAAAGCCCCTCCCCCCTTTTTTCAGGGGTATACAACTATACACTAAACTTTATTGTTTATAATATGATTAGGTAAATGAATTAAAAGCTGAAATCGAAGGTTTACAACACGGTACAGCTGATCATAATGGTAAAATCTCTAGTTTAAATAAATTACTGGAAGAAAAAGATGTGAAATTACGTAAATTACAAGCAGAAAGATTTAAACATTTAGAAGAGGTATTTGAAATGAAGTAAGTATAATCATACAAATATATGAACATTCATTACACAGAGAAGAGAATTAAAAAGACTAGCTTTAAAGAAGCAGTATTGTCCATTTGTGTTAATTGTTATCCGATTTAAAAAACCGTTTGATCATATCACCATTCCATATCCATGGTTATGAAGGTTGAGTTTAAATTTTGTGAAAATCGGACCAAAATTGACGAACAAAATGGCCGCTGTTTGTACGCGAATTGTGTGAAAATATGTTATATAAAGGTTGTGAACCTTATAGGGGTCACAATTTTGAACCGATTTTGATGAAACTTGACATGGTTCCTTTCGATATTTGCGCCCATTGGATCATAACTTCCTGAATTATGTCCCCGGATTGTCTGAAAAATCGCTTTTGTTAGCTTTTGGTCCCTCTGGAGGTCAAAATTATTATCCAATTTAAAAAAACGTTTGACTATATCACCTATAGTGAGAAAATATGTTATATCAAGGTTGTGGACCTTATAGAGGTCACAATTTTGAACCAATTTTGATGAAACTTGACATGTATGTTTATAACCCAAAGATCTTGGTTCCTTTCGATATTTGCGCCCATCGGGTCATTACTTCCTGAATTATGTCCCCTGATTGTACGAAAAATCACCCTTTTTAGCTTGTGGTCCCTCTGGAGGTCACAATTATTATCTGATTAAAAAAAAAACGTTTGATTATAAAAACCAAACAAATTCTAATGATTTTCTGATAATTCCTTAATATGCGACAACTCTTGTTGACTGCCCGGACGATTTGGCTGCTGTGTGGGCGTATGTTTCGTTGCCTGGCAACCTATTTTCTTGTTTTACTGTTAGAATGTCTAGATTAATATGCAATAAGTAAGCTAAAAGGGTTAGTGGCAGATTGAAAAGAGCTAATTGTAACTTTCAGCAGTTTTCTAAATCTATTGTGTACATGATTTCAGACAAGAAGCCATTCAAGCTGCTATCAGTGAAAAAGATGCAAACATAGCCTTATTAGAAATGACAAGTACAAAAACAAAGAGGAATACGGAAGAAATAGGACGACTGAATAAAGAAAAAGAAAAATTACAACAGCAATTAAAGGATGTGGTATGATTATTATAACATATATTCTTGTAATGAACAAATTTATAATCTTTGTTTTTGAAATATTTCTCATTTTCGTCTGCCAACATTTCTTTTATAAACTATTGTTTAATTGATGAGGTCAAATTTAATCCACTGTAAAACCTAGGCTTACTTATTTATCCAGGTTCACACAACATTTAATAGAAACTTTTAGATGGACATAAGTTTTTGAAGATTTGATAGAAATTGATAAAGTATTAGAATCTTTATGCTTTTTACTTTGTTCATTCTTTATCCTGTGTTGTTGTCACTTATCTTTATCAGTTGTATATTTGAAATAATGTATTTGTATTTACAGACACAAAATAGAATAAAGTTGGCAAGTAAAGATGATAAAGGCAAAGAACGCAAAAAATTACTTCCACAAAAGTTGCAAAAATTTGAGAAAGCTGATCCGTACCAGTTGACAGCATCAGATCCCTCGTTGTTAGAATCCTAGTATTAATCCCTGGTTTACCTCCCCATGTTTTAAATTTAGATATATTTGTGAATTCTCATTACTAAAGCTGTTGCTGTGACAAGGCGAATATAAATGGTAATGGATGATGTTCCACCTGGCACAAATACAAATTTAGTTGCTCTTAAGTATTTAGCCTATAGAGTACACCATGCCTTGGACCGTCTGCTCACTGCTATTATAGCTCGAGTTACAAACACTTGATAAGAAAAAATGGGTTACATGGAATAGTAGTTGACATGTCCATTTACAACAAGCTTTATGTATGTATCATTTGTAAATTGGGTTTCATTATTTATAATAACATAAGGGCTATAATTAATCCAAGAAATAACTTATATTGGGTTTATGACACACCAAAGAATTTGAAAAAATATCCTATCTTCCTTACTTAGAAAATTGCTTCCATCATTCAGAAAAATGGAGAAAAGATTCTAAGTGAGGAAGATATATTGGTAGTGTGGAAGATCATGTTTTTATTCTAGCATATTTGGGTAATAATTTGTATATTAAGCAATCTCGAGAAAATCCAGACACCCATGTTGCTGTTAATCAGGGTTTTTAATTGCTATGTTTTTGTATTTAACTTTGTGAGAAACATGCAATGTTCTGTTTGATATTATAAGTGGTATTATACTAAATCAATTACTGGTAGTTGGTGATATTAATGTGCTGTGTGTACATGTATATTTGAAGCGTTAAATTACTAATCGAAATTGATAACGTTCATAAAAATCATGATATGATATGTTTTAGTTGAAAATTGAATATCAATCGAATTAGTTCACAAAACTAGTCATTTAAAAGAAACATATTCTTCATTTAGTGCTTGGTTTATTTTAGTCGAATGGGACCTCTTTGGTTATATTTTTCATATTTGTTGTACTCTTCAGGAGATCAGTGTTGAATGTTAATAGTGCTGAGTGCCGTTTACACACCAACCTTTTCAGTTTAATAGGGATTCTGCAATGTACTATGGAATAATATAGAATTCTTTTATCATTATGGATGTATCTTGTTTTATATATTGTCCAGTTCGGACTCTGATCAGACATATTTTGCACTGCCTTAGGCTGAACAGAAAAGAAAAAAAATTCTTGGTTCTGATAATCGTTTCTCAAAGTATGTTTACGTAATGTGAAAAACAATAAAGTTCATTAGCATATACATAAGGCTGTTATTACATATGGTATTCGGTGTATGTTTTGAGGTATACACGGATACTTGTGTTTGAACCACAGGCGTATGCTTAGCGGTTTACACCGGATTATACGCATATAGGGGCACGCTGTACGCGTATACATGGTATCGTGTATGTTCGTTTTTTTCAGCGAATACTTGCTTCAGGGAGGAGTAAATTCCATGAGATGAGTAGTAAATGGGGCATTTCTTTTGTAAAAAGTTTGAATTAAATGTTCTGAGCATTGACGGACATATCTGTAAGCATGGTAGACTTTTCTAGACTCTTAGTTAACCACCCCAAGCCCATGTTGAAATGAGCCAACTCAAAGCCCGACCTTAACGCCACAATACTTCACGCCACCGCAAGTAAAAACCAAGTCCGAGTTTCATCTTCTTCTGAATCCATTCTGTTTGGATATGAATGAGCCTCAACGAGGGTACCAAAATTGGTGGAAAAATAACTGACCAGGCCAGTATACCTATGCATAGTATATGCTGTGCCCATCTACTGTATACCCCTATGTAATTGCAGCATAAGATATATATATATACAATTGTATATCAATTCTGATGGTTCCTTGTCAAAAAATTCCAAACTACAGTGGTAAGGATGAGCTATGGACACCACTGATATGAGACATATATTTGAAAATATAAATATCTTCACTGCTGAAGAACCAAGATTGTTTTTTTAAGCCACATTTTAACTTTGTATAATTGTGTTATCTTTATAAGAATAAAAGTTCTAGTAAAATATATCTTGTGTCGATCTAAACATGATCATAATATCTATCATAACAACTTATATTCATAACCTGTTACATCAATATATATATGCTTCTTATTATAATTATTGTAGTAACTATATATCCTTCATATATGTAGAGTTTAACTAAGTCAATGTTAATAATGTAATCATAGATTAACATAATTATGTTGATTAATATAGTATGATCAAAGACAAAATGTAACCAACACTCATATACTACATTGTTGCCAAAAATATAAATTAATTAGTAAATAAACTGTTATTAGAAGTGCAACCCAATAAATAAGTTCTATTTAAATGTTAGTGATAAATATATTATGTATATTGTGTATATAGAATATTTATACTAGTAGAAAGCATAGTACACAATTTTTCATCTTGCCAAGTCACTGGTGTAGAAACATTATAGACTAGATGCATTTACTAGAAGTATATATCTTCCTAATATTTATATATATTTGATAACAAACTAAGTCATTAGTTAATATGTTGTTGTTTTTTTTCTTTCTTTAATACTTGTGTCTTTCATATTAGTTAAGCCCACTATTAGTTTTAGTAATGTTAATCTTTACACAAACATTTCATTGAGCTTTACATCTGCCTTGCATTGCAGTGTTCGTCAACACAAGCTGGAATTGAGTGCTTTACTGGTTTGTGGTGACAAAATGCAATTAGTCTATGGCTACTTCTACTGAATGCAAGGCATACATAGAAAAAAGAAGCATAATAGTAAAGAAGATATGTTTTAATAGATGAGGAGTCTCATCGATAAAAACCTTAATTCCACAAAATGGATTGTTAGCACATCTTAATTAACTGATTGGTCTAAAATTTTGTGTGGTCTAATTTGAACAGTCCATATATGACTGTAGCCAAATCACATGAAATGGAAGAGTGACGATGTGCTAGCTACTTTAAAATTACAGAATGCTAATTAACCGTTTTTAAGTTACAATGGATTTTAAGTATACAATGATTTAGACCTGTGGTTTACATACAGTGTAAAGAAATTTCCTAATATTAAAAGCTCATTAGTTTAACATAGAATTTCTAGATTTATATTAGTACAATCTAAATATAAGCATACTGTAGTATTAGTAATATAAGGTTGTTTTATATTCACAGTTTTAGCTCAATATATTTATAACATAGTGCCAATGGACTGTTAACATATATTTTCTTGTGGTAATATCAAACAAACTCTTAAAAAAATTCATCTTGCATGAGAATTCATCACATATTTTTAAAATAAACACTTATTTCATCTTTTATTTTAATGTTCTCTTATGTCTTTATGTTTATGTGTTTGAATTGTTTCTAATATATTTTTTTCAGTATTATATATGTGTTTTATTGTTTTGCCACAAAGAGTTAATAAATATTTAATATTTTATATTAAATGAATTTATTTCCAAAACGAATAGGAATGAAAAATCTTGAATACTTTTAATTCTTTGTCAGTGTAATATTTAGTCATTTTTGTTTTGTTCTACCCTTGCCATAATAAAACTTACATACCTATACATTGCTTTTGTGGTAGGTGGAGTTTATCAGTATCTTAATTCTGCATGTAAGTTTTAATATTTCAATAATAGAAAGGCTTACAAACACACACAGGCCAAGGATTATTTGTTAGTAATTTTTCAGCACAAGACTGGCAGTGACAAACTACCCTTGGTGTGCATAGACCTAAAATGACAATGTTAGTGTCAGCCATTATCACATGTGGTAGAACTGGTTAAAAACATTACAAATGCAATTGTAACACAGAGATCCTTGCTATGATAGATGAATAAGAAAGATTTGAAGAAATGGGAAGTGACGCAAAAAATGGAAAACATGTGCGATAACAGATAGAAAGACAAAAATTTATTATATGATAAAAGTAAGGGAATACGCAGACTTTTTGAGAGGGGGGGGGGTCTCTTGTCAAGTGACAGTCAATTCTTTTTATGAATTGTAAGATTTCCTCTCGCATCTGATATAACAACTTTACATCTTCAACTCAATTATTATTCACTACCAGTTTCTTCAAATCTTCGTTATCCATCTACCGTAGCAAGGATCTCTGTGTTAAAATTATATTTGAAATATGCTTAACCAGTTCTATCACATATAATGGCCGACACTAACATCATACTTAAGTCAAGTGCATCTGTTGATAAATTAGATAAAGGTTAATTCAACATTTATATATATATATATATATATATAATTTGACAATTGTGTTTATGAGATCCAGCTCATTTCCCATTTTATTACTTATCAACTTATGTTCAGTCCTATATTCAATATAGAACTCTTCAGACTGGACTGATAAGACTCACGTTTTGGGCGTTTTTATTTATACTTTTCCGAAACCCTGGTAAGCGAGCTGCCGACCCCTGTAAAAATTTCGCAAACCCCGCCAAGGGGTTAACTCCGGTAACCCCGCCAATTAGTAACCATAGAAACCCCACCGGGGTTTCGGAATAGTATAAATAAAAACGCCCAACACGCGAGTCCTATCAGTCCAGTCTGAAGAGTTCAATACGAACGAAACTAGTCACTGACATTCGGGATAACCAGGTCTTCATAGCCACCATTATCTCTTCTATATTCAATATATATATTTTATATCTAATAATTCTCAAACCCTCAATGAGTATAACTGTTGGCATTGATGCTAACATACTTTAAATAAAAATGGCCGGAATTGAATTAACCAAATCCATCCCTAAACTTTGGTTTCTGTTTATATGGAGATAATACATTGGTTTATACATGTATATACCCATGGGTTGATATTTTTAAAACTTATTTCAGCTCAACTTTGATTTCCTCTTCATTTGTCTTTAAATTGTTAAACCAACTGTAGTGTAGGCCAGCCGACTTTCAGTTTGAAGACAGTCAAACAATTCCTCGCTCTGGACAGTAGACCTCTACATTAATTTATTAACACCATAATAAACTAATTAAATGCAATAATTAGCTAGCATAATTTTACGTCCTTCTGTATAATAAAAGGAAATACTTAGTATGTTCAAAAATATATATTTGTGAATAATTCATAATAAAATTACATCTAATGTCATTACTAGCCCACTGTTTCATGTTAAGCTGTGAATTTTTCTATTGACTGATATTTTAAATTTTAATTGAGAAATACTATATTTAGAAATTGCTTCTCACATTTATTAATGTTGTATGGTATTTCTATTTGCTAATGTTATTTTATTGGTCACAGTGTTACCTAAAGAATAATTACATGTAGTTATAATATTATAATTGATATTGATGTTTCTAGTGCTGGTCTCTATGTATTTAAAGCGATAATATGTATTTATACTATTGCTGCTGTTCAAATCTTTGTATAAAAGACAAATATGATAATGTTGCATGATATACATAAATAAAACAACAGTATAATATGTCAATAAACATACATACTGTAACAATAAGAGTATTTGGAGTGATTTGTTGAGGTTCATTTGGAAATTTTTATACGCTGTCAGTAATCATTGGAAATAGGGGAAAATCCACAGGTTTGGGGTAAGGCAGTTTTCTTTCATTTTTAGAGCAAAAGTACGCAGTGGTTTTACTTATTTCATATAACTGATAAGATAGTATGTACCTGATAAGGGATAAAAATTGTGTAGCATTAATATTTTCAGTAAACTCATAGCGAAAACATATCAATCTGTCAAGAGGTAATTGGTAGTTGAAATATTGATAGCTGGATGTGGACAGTGTGGTTGACAAGGTACATATTGTATACTAGGGTGTTTCACTTTTTGGGGAATTTCTAAGGTTTCTACCTGCCACCGAAGTCCACTTGGGGTCAAACTTAACCGTAAATTTTTCAGAATTTTCTTGCCAAAAATGGCTGCTGGTGGCCATTTTTTTCCAAAATTCCGACTATTTTCAGACGGTTTGAGCTTGACAGATCACTTAGAAAGGTCAGGTATGGCTTGTAGTGTGTCTGTTTTATGCTTTTCAGGTACGTAGAGTCTATTCCCACTATCTTAAATGAGATTGTCAGAATCCAAGATGGCAGAAATCCAAGATCGTCTTATTTTCATGACATGAAAAAACATTTTTCAAAGACTATGTCATTCTAAACATCATTTTGGCCCTGATAATGAATTTTGAACCCATAAGGATGTTCAGAATGACACTAATCTACCTTTGATTGTAAATGGCGGAAGGTAATGAGTGAAAGTGAAGCCCCGATGGAGTATATTCACCACATTAGTCTGACAGAACTATGGCTGAACCTGGAAATTGTTTACAAATTTTTTTTATGATTGATTTTAGTAGCCTAAGGTGTCCATCTTTTTTCAGAAAGTGCCAGTTGAACCGGTAACCCTTTAGCGTTTTGAGAAATTCAAGATGACATCCAAGAGGGCCGGTATTTCACTAAATACACTATAATCGTTCATGTTGTGGGGTGATTAGATAATAGTAAAATCCAACATACCAGATATCAATATGGCCCTTAAACTCGTTAGCGGCGGTAAGTGGTGATTATTTCACCAAACCAAATATTATCTAGAGACAAAACTATATTTCTGGACATAGGAGTATAGGAGTGATATGTTAACACCTCATGTCTATCAGGAGCCCCAGTTCCACATGACAGACTCTGGAGCAAGTTGGCCAGTTGTAATGTTCTCAATTTAATAACCTTCACCCAGTAAAACAGTTCCCCTGCAAATGCACCATTTGTTGAGCAAGACTACATGGTTTGGGTGGGGTGCTGACCATACATTTCCAGTTTTGAATGCCCATACTCTCCAGCGTGTTTCAGACATTGATTTGCTAGAACTTTGTCCATAACCAGCCGACATAATATGTACAGTGGCCTGTGTAAGCACAGATTCTATAAGAGCATCTAGAGAGGGATTACAATAAAGATTTCTGAAAATATTACGGTGTAAGTTTGACCCCAAGTGGACTTCAGTGACGGGTAGAAACCTTAGAAATTCCCCAAAAAGTGAAACACCCTAATGTATACTGGATGTGGCCGTGGCCTGCCTTTGTTTTCCCTAGGTAAAATCCCAATGTCTGTTCTACAAATTGAAAACAAGTATGGCGATTATGTAGGGCCATAATTTTTTTATTTAATTATTTCTGTAGTTTTGTTATCGCAGTTCAGCATTGAATTGTATAATGCAGTATTAACAATACTTTTTTTAAGTGTGCTTCTATTATTTTATTTAGTGATTGATCACAAAACAATTATATAATATATATATATATATGTATTCATAACAAAGGTAGAAAATTTTAGACTTACTCTTAACAAAATAAATATAAAAACAAACACTGGTAAAATTAGTATCTGTATAAAATATGGAACGGTAATAAATATATCTTAATAAATTGCAGAAACAGTTTCTGGCTCAATGTATACAGCTGTCACACAAACTTTACAGCCATACTCTTTCTAAATAATGTCAATTTCACTTGTTTATTTATTCTACTCATAGGAACCTCAGTAAAATCTGTCAGTCAAGGCATCAATAAATTAATGTGTAGATAACATTATATTTGTCATTGATAAATGCAGGAATGAAATATATTTGTCAAAATCAGCAAACAAACATGCTACACGAATATAAAACAAGGGAGTCGTGAACGTTGATCACATTCTACATCAACGACTCAAAATGTTACTCTTGTCTAGGTTTATTTTGCACATGCCTAATTTACAAATATTTTATGTTTAGAAATTTAAAATAAGAATATTGCTCATACAAGCTATTCTTCAACTAATGATGCAATTGGTTTGTACTTATTGCAGGCATGTACCATATATAATCTATGAAAGTTTCTATTGATATTAATATGATAAATAAACATATTATCAAATAAATGTTTATTCAAGAAATCTACCATTTAAGTACAGTACTATCTAAGCTGTGAATTCACAACTAATGGCTTGAATAAAGGTTCATATACAAAACATACTAAATGTGAGCCATATATAACACATACCTACGTTTATAGACAAAATATACCTACTTTCATATTAAAAAACCCCATAGTAATGTGAGCCACACAAAGCATACTTTCTAAGTAAATAATTTGTTCTATTTGCTATATTTCCCTAAAACTCCAGAACAAAGCACCAAGCTAATGTTTTCAAGTGTTGTATAAGACATCTTTTGATTGGTGAAGTGGTCCAATCTAGATTACTGAATTGGCTCAAAGTCAAAAGGTTCTATTATTTTTTCAAATTTTCCTGAGCTTGTCTCATAATAAACAGAACAAAAGTAACATTTAATCTTAATTAGATTTTAAGTAATGAATGACATAGAATTTGTTTAGTAACCGAATTCTAATTGTAACATATATCGTAATCTATTCTGACTCTCTTTATATACCAAATATTCACTCTGTGAGAAACTGGAACGTGATGGATTGTTCTGCTTGATAGGTTTACCCTGGGGTATGATAACATCATTACCATCAATTTTAATTATTTTATCTTTAGATGGATCTGTAAGAAAGAATGAAATATATAAATATGAATAAAACATTTAGGGTCACTTAATTATAAGCTTTTGAATAGTTATGGTTCAACTCCAAAAATTTAACAAGTGGTTATTTCCACTAAGTATGGAAATTTTGGTATTATAGATATCTCTAATCTTACTAGAAAAATACTGGATTCCCTGAAAAACACTCATGGAACTTATACAGGACAAAAAGGTAAGGGTTCACCTAATCGACAGCCCGACAATTGGGAATATCTGCATGTGTGACGATAAAGGTTGCACCTGAACATTGAGTGCTTTGTGTACATGTTGATAAACTTTATGAAGAGTTAGACGTACAACATTTCCTGAGATAAAATTCACGGGAATTCAATTAGGATTCAATAATTGTAATAAATAGTCAGAGATTAAAGACAAAATCGTCTTGTCTATGCAATGAATTCTCCTCCGAATTCACACTTGTTGCTATATGTACCGAGAGAGGTAAGTCACGCAACACAAACATGACCTCTATTGATCGACTTTTTTATAGCAGGGTATTCCTTGGCATTTACAATGTTTTGAGAAGAATTTGAAGCAAATTTATGACAAATTAATTAGTTTAAATATGTTTTTCGTTCAAATATATCATCAAATCACACAGTTTGTATGCTGAAATGTATCTTTTAGATTTTTATTCTTGTCTTTGAAAACTGCAGACCTATCTTTCCTCTTAACTACTTGAAAAGCAATGGTCTTCTGGTTCAGCTGTCATTTTCTGAGTCAAATGATCAGGATGAAATAAAACTAGTGTTCACTTAGTGAACTTGACTAGTTTCAAGACATACAAAAGATAATGAAATACGTTAATGTATATATTATCATAACACTTTAGAGCACAACATATGAAAATTCAAAAATACATTTCTTAACTCAAATCACAGATTGAACAGATCAATGTCATGAAAGATTTTAAAGGTTTTGGATCAAAAATAAATTTCTATTTGGTTGAATACATACTAAAAGTGTACACAATAGCAAATAATTTACCGCTCTATTCAGCCAGTATTTATAATGGTATATATTAGCATTACCACATCAAAATTTCAAATAACAGATAATGTGTTTTTCTCTGTTTTACTGTATGAAGGCTGCTTTAAACATGAAGAAACTTTTTAAATTTTCAAAATCGGTTAATAAATAAGTGTTCTATGAACATTTTTCTCATCAACATTGGCAGTATTTTTGTGACAAAAAGTAATGGACTTCTCTATAGGCAAAACACGCCCTTGAATTATGGCATTTTGGGACCAAATTATTATTTCAAAGATCCTACAATAACTCTGGTAATAACGAAAGCAATTAGTTGAAATTTTGAAACCCAGATGAAAAATGGACCACGAGTTCAATTCTGTCGTCATGCCAGATTCCGTTAGTCCGACGTAATTTATTCGGTGCTCTAAATATGGGTTGTATTATATTATATGAAAGGTATTAAAGAGTTTCCAAATGTCCAATACCCACCAGAGAACATAGTAAATAAAGAAGTTGTTTTTAGACATTGTTTGTTTTTGTTCAATATTAAAAAGTTGAATCAGAAGGCTAAGAGTACAACAGACAAAAAACTAAAAGTCTGGAATTGAAACCGAAGTTTTACTAACACCCTAAACATCTTAAATTAACTAATTTTAATTGAGTTACATTTTAATAAAAATAACATTAATAGGCCTAGATTATTAATAATGTTTGATAAATATTTACAGTTTTCCATATTTACTAATTATATTAATATCTGAAATAAAACAATTTTAATTGAGTTACACTTTAATCAAAATAATAATATTAATAAGCCTTCTTGATTACTGGTAAAATGATTGGTAAAGTTTTACATAATTTTATTAATTATATTAATATTTAAAAATTAAACCATTTTTATTGAGTTTCATAATCAAAATGATAATATTAATAGATAGGCCTATCTAATTATTGATGAAATGTTTGGTAAAAAATTATAATTTTACTAATTCAATTAATATCAAAAATAAAATTAGCTAATTTGTTAGACATATATGTTTGTCTTTCGGTTTCAAGACAACTATCAAGTCAAATCCACTAATGTCAAAATAATAAGTTTTTTGTTTATATCCTGCGTGAAATAGCTTCCGTCGAAGGATTTACCCAACTTCCACCCCCTATTGCTGAAATGGCACGCGACCTTGTCCAATCAGACTCAACAAAGTCAATCACGTGACTTCAACCATGCTCGTCATAGGGGATCGTCATTTTGCTATGAATGGAATCTCCCGTGAATTTTTTGCCGTAAGAATTCATCTTGGCAACCAAACTTCTGGTGCTTATTCTTCGATGAAAATAGCTTTTTTTACCGACGACACATATATCACTATAATCTTTGATATTTCATAAAGGAACTCAGCGTTTTAAAATTCAACCCGCAACACTGGATTTTACAGAATTTTCGCTTCAAACTTTTAAAACAGTTGTATCTCAAAAACTATACCCGCCATTTTCATCGGGGAAGCCGCGGAACCTTGTGGGGGGTCTCCTGGTGATTTGTCGAAAGTTTCATTGACGTACGGGCAGAACTTTCCGAGCTATGAGATACCGCTCCAAAACCCGGGCATGCCGTGAACAATCATTAATTCGCCAATGGAAAAACAATGGTTAACTGTGAATGACCTAATATTAGCGTGGGTACTTTTTAACTTGTGTTTTGAGTACATTATCAATAAAAAAACAAAAACGAAACTTGTATCACTAGAAAGGTAATTTAATTGGCTTTTTATCCATATAGGTTAAAATATGTTGACACCTAATTAGAGTTTTATATCGGTTATTTTTTCTTGGCACTCTGTCCGCGAAGAGTGTAGGGCACAGTCAATACGTTGACAAAGTGTCACACTGCGAAGAGGACGAATGTGGTAATGCTATATATATATATAATGTTTGCTGTTTATACACTGAATATAAGAAAGCTAATATCATACCTGGTTCTGTGTCACCTTTAGCAAGAACTGAATCAAAGCCTTTAGGAGCAGACTTGAGTGTATGATCATCAGTATAGATTACTTTCTCTTTTCCTAGCGCTACTTCACTCAAAAACATCACACCTGTTTTATTATTACATGATACTGAAATAAATAACAGTGATAAATAGACAACAGTGAAAACTAAATAACTGTGAAATAACAGTATCGGTAATAAAATAAATAATATTTCACAATGAATAACAGTAATAAAATAAATGATTGTGGAAAACAAAAAAGAAACAGTGAAATAAAGCACAGTAGCCAATAAATAATTTTGTTTGAAATATTAAAGAATTATGAAAAGTCTAGTAATTCAATACAATGATCTTACCATATCCAGCAGATTTACCATTCTCTGAAGCAAAGTAGATGCCCTTTCCTACTCTTCCTCCACTGTGTGGCATAATACGTAAACCAGTTTTTAATATGGCAGCTACTACAGCAATATTAGTTCCATGCCAAAGTAATTTTCTATTTTTAATATCTTTATGAGCCTTAAATCTTTCATCCTGTTTAAAAGATAATTTTGAAAAACATGTTTATATGAATAGAGCACTATGTGTCAGTAGGGACACAAGTGACCACTACCTTAAATCAATAATTTCATATTTTTAAGTTATATTTTCAAAATGTATTAAAATAAAACCTTAAAATCGATGGTATCTGTAAACAGCCCAACCTTGTTAAAGAATAATTCTATAATTCACTATTGCCAGTTGAGAAATTGTCAAAAAAAATCATTTAAACTTCAAATTCAAATGCTTGAAGATAGATATTCACATGGAGGATAGAAAAACATGGGAGGTAACTGTGTTATTATTTGCGGTGTAAATAATTTTTAAGTGTGAGAATGATACCTATGATCGTATAATAGTGAGTTGACAACCTTTTAAGCAAAAGACAAAGAAATAATTATGTATTGACTTTCTTAGAAAATATAAGAAAATATGTCTTACATCTCCGTCACGACTCAGTTTCCAGACATGCTGCAATTTAACCTTGCGATAACCCTGAGTTTCATTGGTGTATGTTTCAATCAACTGAAGAAAGAAAGACAAACAATAAAGTTACGCCCCCTAAAAAAATTCTTTTTCAGATATACTGGTATTTACTTGTAGGAATCATCACTGAGTATGAAATAAACCGACAACAATATTCAACCATACGGGCGTATAAAAATGAAGATAACACTAAAAAGTTATTCTTTTGGAAAATAGATTTTGGGTAATCTGGGACACATGTAAACGAACGTGCAAAAATTGACTGACAGGCAAAAACAAGTGAGTATTTTGCAACAAACCATTCTTTTCTTCGGGCAATTCATTTTTTTAGAATACCTACCAAAACAAACCCAAAGCTATTACTAATAGAAGAACTAGCTGGATTTTACAAAGTAATCTCTTGGAAGAGGTCACCAACAATTATCAGCTGTGTTAACTACCCAAATAAATGAAAGGTGACATCAGGTGTTCTAGAAAATGTAAACATTCCTGTTAAGTGTAGATATAGGTAACTACTAAAAGAAAATCCAAGCAATTCTTTGGACTATTATAAAATGTGTCCTGGGAAAAAATGAATTTTGAGACAAATGTTGTTTCCCTGTTAACAAGATACTAGTAGTTTGTATAATTTGCTACTGCATTGCTAGCTGTATTTAATTGCCAGTAATTTTTGTGGCATATAGATTTAATTAACTTCACCTTAAAATCATTAGATTTGGGATCGACTAGTTCTAGATCACATTTCAGCATATCATAATTCACATCAATTGGGTTAGGCACCTCTCCCTTTACAGTCTGAAAAGTAAAATTATGAATATATATACAGTGGAATGGATATGAACAGACACACAATTTTGGAAAGGGGGGGGGGGGGACTTGAATGCCATTTGATTATAAATTTCAATGATTTTGTATCCTGCACCAATATGGCTGCTAAACAAAGGAAAACCATTTTGTTTTCTGCCATTTTTACCAATCTGTGACATGGGATGAAAAGAAAACATTTAGTGCAATACTTTTTTCTATGGGATTTAAGAAAAAATAAAATATAATATCAAAAGATATTTGGATCAATCTAAACGTCCACATGTGCATTTTCGGTGTCATAAAAGAAATTTATTTCTCACCAGATTCATGGTATATTATCTATTAAAACAGCCATGTCATGAAATCTTTAACACAAAAACAATGTCCAGATAGCACCACCAAAGATTATCATGACATAGGGCAAGTTATCTTTGTGTTTGGATTAGGTCAGAATAATCTTTTCTTATCGCAATCATTCATTCTGAAACATTTTCTGCTACATTTGCTCATCACTATTTGTACACAAACAACTGATTAGAAATCTGAAGGCTGGATTTTTCATGATGTTTTTGGTATATTTTACTTCTCAATGCATCAGATTGTGAATATTTAATAAGCTACAATAAAAGAACAACTTACTTCTGTCATCTTCTTATCCTTTTCCTTCGTCATTTCTTGAGCTAATTCAATATCAGCTAACACCTATAGCATAAAAGGAGATAATTTTAAATTAATTTTCATATCTTCTTAAGGCAATTACATAAATCAGTATTACTGTATATCTAACACTGCTGTAATACAGAGTATATTACAGGAATATTATAAAATACCATACGATTTTGAGTATTTCATTAATACAAACTGGATCGTACATTGCTTTTTTTTTTAGGTATACTGGTATGTAAGTTTTTCACAATATTTGATTTGACTGGAAGACATTTCCAATCATAGTTGGACTTCAAAGGGAAATAATGGTCCAAATAAAGAGGTATATTTGACTTTTTTTTAGAGATTGTTTAAATAAATTCTTCACAGCAATAAAGCTAACAAATTTTAAACCATCATTTTACATTCACTGTTATGACTACAATATGTTTCACCTAAGGTTTGAAATAGATCCATTGAAGACTGTGGCCTCTATCATGTTCACAAGATTTTTGTTAAAGGGTGTGTAAATCTGAAATACTGACTATCGATAGGGTTCATCCTTTCAAGAATCTATAATTCTTTAGTGGCATTTAGCGATTGGAGACATAACAGAACTAACACAGTTATATGGGAAAACAATCACTGATTTATTAAATCTAGTTTACTAAATGTCATTGTGCTTGATAACGATAGGAGGATACTTATCGAAACGTCGTGCTTGTTTATAATAAATCAGTGATTGTTTTCCCATATAACTGTGTTAGTTCTGTTTCAAGAATCTGTTTAAAACTATAGTCTTGAGTGCATTCTCGAAGGGGGAACGCCAAAGTATTGATTAGGTTGGTCATCTCAAGACCACAATGCCTCATACCAAATTTGATTAAGATCAGTCAAAGACAGTCACTATAGATGCTCAAATGATTATTTAGGTGTATAAAAATCTTATGACGGTAGGTATCACATTTTATAAATTCCTTAGAATATAAATGAATTACGTACCATCAACATATCCATTTTCTGTCGAACTAATTCCAGTGTGTCTATCTTTGGTGGAATACGACGTCCAAAGCTATGGGGAATAGCTGTGTAGAATCGGGAAGATAACTCGGTTAGATTACCTTTTTTTTTCTTGTTAAGAATATCTTCTATTTCATCTAAAATCTCAAAACCTTTAGCTATCTGTGATTTGCTGAGTTTACCCAATGGCATTTTATTAACATCTGTAACATAAATAACATTCACACATTGTGCTTCTGATTTCCATTTCATTTCCTTATAATACAATACCAATCAACTCAGTAGGAATTTGTGGTAACCCTGTTGTCTAAATGGAAAACAGTGATAGCATTATAATCATATGCTCTTTTTGAATATAGCCTTTTAAATAATGAAACTTGGCCTATATAGCAGAGGTTACTACCTGGCAAAATTGGGTGCCAGTTACCCTGACACATTAATCTCCATGAGAATAATCAATATTGGTAATTATCAGCTGTGGGTGTCCCAAAATATAAAATCAGAAAAATATTATTGATATGACAAGTATGAGTCAAAAACTGCTTATTTTGTAACTAATGGTTTAAATAAATCATATGGCTATCACTTTAAAATGCTTAAAATAGAATTATGCAAGAGCAAAATCTGCTTATTACAGGTCTTTAGGCCTGAGATGTTATCTAAATAATCAATTAGACATTAATTAACATATCCAGAACATGATAAACTCTTGATGTTAAGGTTAGCCTTCGATGTTGGCGGATTAAAATCCTATATGCCGCTTAATGGCTGTTGATAATTAAATCAATCAAGTGGATAATCAAGACTATGCTGTTTATATTAATGATATGATTAATGCTGAACGAGGCTATGTGAATATTTCAAACGCTTTTTTCTAGGCTAATAGTGGATCAATTTGACTGAAATTTTCAGCAAATTACCTTTACACTATCTAGTTTTTAACTATTATAGTAAGAACTGCCATCTCTCTATCTTATCTCCCATAATGTAACTTTAATCTCTGATTTAGGTATTGAATTAATCTGGTGTTAGCTTTTCCCGTGAATGTCAAACTTTGAAAGAAAAGTGTTTTGTCATCTCACCAATCAAATAAACACATAAACTCCAATCCAATCCATAGTTTTATTTCTCACCCAAATCAAAGAGCAAGAGTCACTTCAAGTACAGATGATAGGCCTTCAAGTGCAGATATAGTGGAAGGCGCACCTGGTCCCTCTCTTATCTGAATCCATGAGTCAGGTGTTTTAGTAAACTCATTTTCTCAAAGAAACTGTTCCCACTGCCTGTCTCAACCTAAACCATTTTCCAAGAAATCTTAAAAAGTCTCATTGTAATTCATTATCTTAGAAAGGGATTCTTGTCTCCGATCACTGGAAATGGTATATATTATTTAAGCTTTTTCAGAGGGGAGGCTAGCCAGTGTGCATCCCTGTCGCCTGTGTGCCACCCCCACACCACCCTATCTAGGTCTTTGGATTCACTCTTAATGGGCATTGATCTTACCAATATCAAACTTCTTCATGGATTCTTTAAACATATCCAAATCAAATATTAAAGACATAAATTTTTGTGTTGTTTTGTCTAATTTTGATTCTGCAATCGTCTTCCCTGACAGATCAACCTTTACAGGAGTCTAAAAAAAAGTTAAAAAAAATATAGAAATGGTTAAATATGGAATTGTTTGCATCTTTTACAGAACGGACAGAAGTGGTGGTGAAGACGATGCATGCAGTATTATGCAATACATAGAATAACTCCCTTTTTACTTGATACTCATTAGAGAACGAGCGGTCGCCTGGCGAGATACACCTGCATTTTGCAAGAGTTGGATAGAAAATATTAATAAGCCAAAATACAAAAAGCGATTTTTCCTACAGTCTGGGGCTATAGTCCAAAATGGTCTGAAATGCGAGAATATCGAAAAAGACTGAGATGTTTGGCATATAAAGATATATTTTCAATTCCTCAAACAAAGGGTCCACAACCTTCGCATAACATACTTGTACACAATTTGTATCCAGTCAGCTTGAATTTTTGTCCATAACTGATCATATCTCATAACCTGAACAAGTGGTCATTGGAATTTTATGTCCGACGCAGGTCTGTTCACTAATTTAAAGAAAGAGAGAGCAAGAGAGGGCCATTCACTTGACACAAATTAGGTAATTTTGGGACTAATAAATGGTTCAATTCATTTCAATGATTCGGGTTTGGACAGTTGACCCTACTCTTTTTCACATACAACCGGGGAATCGACTCAATGACAGACCTTATGATACAGCGCACACAAATTAACCATTCGGTCACTCTCACTAATTAATAACACAAATTAATCTTAGCACACACGTAACTGACTGACATAAAATTTGAACATGGTAAGGCACCGACATCAAAAAATACTATCAAACATAATGAAATTGACAAATTCATTCAAATCAAAGGTCCTGTCAATTCAAATAATATAGATGACAAAGTTATAAAAAATATATAATAAACTGTAACCATTACATCGACTTCATCCTCGTCATCATCTCCTGCCATCTCTATTAAAGTATATTTTCCTGGTTTAGCTTTAAAATTCTCACGATCAGCCCATTTATTTTTAGTTTTATCTTGAAATTTCTTCTCAAACATTTTAATACATTCTTCTTTTGTTCCATCAGTGAGTTTGTGGTCGCCATGTTCTCCCTATAATAAATTGAAAAGATATCTCAGACATTCGATGTTCTAAAGAGCAGATTATTATCTCAGACATTCGATGTTCTAAAGAGCAGATTATTTTGCATGTTACTATTTTATTTGATTTTATTTATGATGTGTTGGCTGTTTATTGTTTACAATATATGTGTATATTGTGTGTCCTGTCCATAAGTTTGTCTTTTAAATTGAGCTGAAAGTTTATAGTGATTTGGTCCTCATGCAGTTAATATCAATAACATGGATTAGTAATCTTGGTTCTGTTGCCAAGGGTCACAGATGTCGTCCAAAAAATGAGTTCAACCTGAACAAAACAGTGATTTACGCAGTGGAGAAGATAAGTTATATTGCGTCTAGAAATGATATGCAACAGTGCTGATTTAAAACACCAGGTATTACGAAACTATAATCTCTAATGGGAATTCAGTTTTCACAAAGTTATGAAAAATAGAAATTTTATAGATCAGCTGCTCGCTATATAACACGACGCATCTTTTATTGGTGGTAGAAAAACCTGATTGAATCCCACCTGGGAGATTATCTAGTGTTAGTATTTTAATTTTAAATTCTAAATTTAAGATGCATTATATAAAAAGCTAAATCAGAGCTTTCTTTGATCCAAGGCCAATTATCAACTCTTTAGGATGGTTTTGATTTCGAATGGATTGAAACACGATTGCCATTTAATAATATAACTTAAAGACAAGTTACCAGGCAACGAAAATACACCCACAGCAGCTAAAATCACCCGGGCAGTCAACAAGAGTTGTCACATATTGTTTCTTTTGTCGGTAATGAAATACGCTGAAATCTGATTAACAGTAACAACTCATTAAGTAATCCATTATATACTATTCAAAAAAAGTAGGGGATATTTGATTTTTAAGTGTTATCAAAGTCACCTAATGAAACTGACGAAGAAACAAATGACAAAATGAAATGAAGTTCACATTCATCTATTTATTCCAAATGATCGTTAGACTAAGTAAGGCTCGGTCTGACCATTATAAGGGTAAAATGATACCCAGGGTCAAACAGCAAAGTTACCACAGCATCACAACAAAGTCAGTAACGGGTAAATCCTCCTCTGTTTGCCAAACAAGCATTGATCCGAGGTGGCATACTCCTAATGAGACGTCTAAGGTCATTTTGGTCCAGATTGTCCCATTCCTGTTGCAACGCAGCAGCATGTTCTTGGACATTGGCAGGACGTTGTTGACGTTGACGTAACCTCTGTCCAAGCATGTCCCAGACATGCTCGATGGGGGAGAGGTCGGGACTCAGTGCTGGCCAAGGTAATGTGGTGATTGGAGGTAACCTGTAACGATCCTGGCCTGTGACATCTTGCGTTGTCATCCTGGAAGATGAAACGGCGGCCATGACGTCGTGCGAACGGCACAACATGGACTGCCAAGATATTGTCCCGGTAGTACTGGTCTGTAACACGCCCTGCAACAACATGTTAAGCCGTTCTTCCAGCAAAAGTGATGCCTCCCCACACCATAACAGAACCACCCCCAAATCGATCATGTCTGATGACGTTAACGTATTGGAAGTGCTCGTTTCGACGACGTCACACCCTCCTACGTCTGTCAAAAAATAGGTTGCCAGGCAACGAAACATACGCCCACACAGCAGCCAAATCGTCCGGGCAGTCAAGTAATCATCAGAAAATCATAATTCAAACTCACCCATAACTACGGTGTAACTGTGATATTATTAAACGTTTTTTTAAATCAGATAATAATTTTGACCTCCAGAGGGACCACAAGCTAAAAAGGGTGATTTTTTGTACAATCAGGGGACATAGTTCAGGAAGTAATGATCCGATGGGCGCAAATATCGATAGGAACCAAGATCTTTGGGTTATAAACATACATGTCAAGTTTCATCAAAATCGGTTCAAAATTGTGACCTCTATAAGGTCCACAACCTTTATATAACATATTTTCACACTATTCGGCGGCCATTTTGTCCGTCAATTTTGGTCCGATTTTCACGAAATTCCAACTCAACCTTCATAACCATGCAACGGTGATATGATCATACGTTTTTTTAAATCGGATAACAATTTTGACCTCCAGAGGGACCACAAGCTAAAAAGGGTGATTTTTCGGACAATCAGGGGCCATAATTCAGGAAGTTACGATCCGATGGGCGCAAATATCAGAAGTAACCAAGATCTTTGGGTTATAAACATACATGTCAAGTTTCATCAAAATCGGTTCAAAATTGTGACCTCTATAACTACTATAAGGTCCACAACCTTGATATAACATATTTTCACACTATTCGCGTACAAACGGCGGCCATTTTGTCTGTCAATTTTGGTCTGATTTTCACGAAATTCGAACTCAACCTTCATAACCATGGAACGGTGATATAATCAAACGTTTTTTTAAATCGGATAACAATTTCGACCTCCAGGGGGACCACAAGCTAAAAAAGGTGATTTTTCGGACAATCAGGGGACATAATTCAGGAAGTTACGATCCGATTGATGCAAATATCGAAAGGAACCAAGATCTTTGGGATATAAACATGCATTTCAAGTTTCATCCAAATCGGTTCAAAATTGTGACCTCTACACTGTTCACAAGCTAAACAAGCCAACAGTGAGGCTGATGTCCCACGCCGAAATCCAGAGTTGGGATTTCGCCCGTATATTCCGGACTTGTCCGAATTTTTTTTCCAAACGTACAATATTGTCCGACCGGGAATATGCCCAATCGGACATCAAGACATAGTGAATAATATTCAAAATTCCAAAATTAATATAGTGTACTGAGAGTATAACTACCACTCAACCCGATTATCGTTGACAATAGGCAGGATTGATTAGGTAATTAAGTGATCAACGTATTTATCGTGTTATACCGTCAATAAACCTACCTTGATTAACTACTTAATCCGTCTTGATTGATTGACTTAATCCTTTGTCGGACAATTCATCAATCTAATCTTAAACAGAATTCATTGCTTTTCCTTTGTCGGACTATTCATCAATCCAATAAGAGTGATTATAATTTTAATCCACCTGTTTACCTCGTGGTCTTCAATTGTCGGGCATTTTAATCGCATTGATGTGAGCCGACAGCATCTATAAGCTAATCATAGATGTCACATATCGTAAGAGTATATTATTTTATAACAACCTACATGTAATTCATTTTGTCTACGATATCCTTTACGTCTTTTAAGAATCCATATATAAATTCTCATCCACAGTGGCACTTTCCCGTGATCTCGAGTGCCGCACGAATATTGCTTAACATGTTAGGCAGTGCTTACTATGAAGCTGTGTGATGTAAGTCACGTACGCCATAGCGGCAATACGCTGAAGTCAGCTATGCCTATTGTCATCACCACAAGTATTATTATTTCGAACGCTTTTCTTTCATTTGCTGCCGTGTTCTTATTTCTATTACGCACGGATTTGAATATTTTGTTGACATTTTATAAAGAAAAAACGATGTTCTGACACCACAAACTATTCTTATTTCGGGAGTTCGGCATTCATTTGCTGTCACGTAAATCTAAAGGAATATTACGATTGTGAATTTTGTGAATTTTATGCCGAAGCAGGATCGGCAAGCTTTCATTCAATGTATTACGAAAATGCTTAAATTTTGTACGACAATTACTGACATAAATTTGAATGCCGTACGGGAATTAGGTGTGAAAAATAGCGAGGTTCACCATTTTTTATTACGTACGGGATTTGAATATTTTGTTGACATGTGATTTTTAATTGTGGTATGAATTGAATACCGTACGGGAATTAAATATGAAAAATAGTGAGGTTCACCTTATTTTGTTATGCACGTGATTTGAATATTTTGACATGTGACTTTTAATTGTGGTATGAATTCGTCTGCTTAAATAACGATAAGAGTTATGCCCCTTTACTTTCGGTAAAATGTCCGACACGAAAAATTTTGAAATCCCATCCCTGCCGAAATCCCAAAATAAATAGATGACACATATTAATTAATCGCACATTTATTTTTTTCAAACGTATCGACCAATCAAACTGAACACGAAGTGTCATCCAAAAATTGCTTATCTCTGCCTGCCGTAAGAAGAAAATGCTCATCTTCGAACTCCATCAAGGCATTGACCTAATAAGCATACACACCAATTTTGAACATTTTAACTCAATTCGAAGGAGAGTTATTGTGTTCCAAAGTCTCGGCAAATCAAATTGCTTATCGCTCTGCTTACCCTGAGCAGAAAATGCTCATTATCGATCTTAATCAAGGTATTACTGTAATGAAACTATACACCAAGTTTCATCACTCTCACTTAATTAGAACTAAAGTTATCGTGTCTCAAAGAATCAACCAATCAAATTGCTTATCTCTGCCTACCCTAAGCGGAAAATGCTCATCTTCGAACTCCATCAAGGCATTGACCTAATAAGCATATACACCAAGTTTGAACATTTTAACTCAATTAGAAGGAGAGTTATTGTGTTCCAAAGTCTCGACCAATCAAATTGCGTATCGCTCTGCTTACCCTGAGCAGAAAATGCTCATTATCGAACTTAGTCAAGGTATTACTGTAATGAAACTATACACCAAGTTTCATCACTCTCACTTAATTAGAACTAAAGTTATCGTGTCCCAAAGCATCAACCAATCAAATTGCTTATCTCTGCTTACCCTAAGTGGAAAATGCTCATCTAAACTCCATCAAGGCATTGACCTAATAAGCATATACACCAAGTTTGAACATTTTAACTCAATTAGAAGGAGAGTTATTGTGTTCCAAAGTCTCGACCAATCAATTGCTCTGCTTACCCTGAGCGGAAAATGCTCATTATCGAACTTAGTCAAGGTATTACTGTAATGAAACTATACACTAAGTTTCATCACTCTCACTTAATTAGAACTAAAGTTATCGTGTCCCAAAGCATCAACCAATCAAATTGCTTATCTCTGCTTACCCTAAGCAGAAAATGCTCATCTTCGAACTCCATCAAAGCATTGACCTAATAAGCATATACACCAAGTTTGAACATTTTAACTCAATTAGAAGGAGAGTTATTGTGTTCCAAATTCTCGACCAATCAAATTGCGTATAGCTCTGCTTACCCTGAGCAGAAAATTCTCATTATCGAACTTAGTCAAGGTATTACTATAATGAAACTATACACCAAGTTTCATCAATCTCACTTAATTAGAACTAAAGTTATCGTGTCCCAAAGCATCAACCAATCAAATTGCTTATCTCTGCTTACCCTAAGCGGAAAATGCTCATCTTCGAACTCCATCAAGGCATTGACCTAATAAACACATACACCAAGTTTGAACATTCTAGCTCAATTAGGAAGTGAGTTATTGTGTCCCAAAAAGTGTGACGGACAGACGGACGAACCCATTTTAATAGTCCCCAACTTTCTTCGAAAGGCGGGGGACAAAAACGTGATTTTTCTTACAATCAGGGGCCATAACCCATGAAGTTACAGTCCGATACATGCCAATATCGAAAGGAACCGAGATCTTAGGGTGATAAACCTATATTTTAAGTTTCATTGAAATCGGATAAAAATTGTGACCTGTAGACTGTTCACAAACAATTGTGGACGGACGGACGAACAGGGGCGACGACAATATACGTCCACATGAAAATGTGGACGTATAAAAATCAACAGTGAACCTTGACTCATCTGAAAACATCACATTGATCCAGCGTCGATTATCCCAGTGTTGACGATCCCTACACCAACGACGTCTTGCCTGAATGTGATGATCTCTCAAGGGATCACGCGAGGACGTCGGGCACGAGGTGACCCCTATGCAGTCTATTCCGAATCGTCTGGCCACTCACTCTCACACCAGTGTCTGTTTGAAGACGAGCGCTGATCTGATTTGCTGTGATGACACAATTTCTCAAGGCCAAGGTACGGATAAATCAATCCTGGGCTTGAGTTGTCACCATTGGTCGACCTGAGCGTGGTCTGTCCTGTACAGATTGTGTATCACGGTATCTGGACCATAGCCTGCTTATGACAGACTGTGAAACATTCATCGTCCGCGCCACAACCGCCTGTGTTGTGCCGATCTGTAGCATGCCAAGGGCACGTAACCTTTCATTTTGGGTAAGCCGACGCATATCAAAATTTGTTTTCTGGTCACTAAAACAATTAAACTGATGTTTCCACCCTGGAATTCAATGCCACAATGACTGTAACATTCAAAGTCAGAGTCGTGCAAATCTTGGGTTGGACCCCCATGATGATTCCAAGCATCACCTGCATTCCATGCGGTAGCTATTGGTGCGTTTGGGCGTCACATGTAACTGGAAATGTTTCTTCTGTTAGGTTCTATAATGTCTTTTTTTGTAGTCATTTGCATATTTAAGTATTATGCCCCCAAAATTAAATATCCCCTACTTTTTTAGAATAGTATACATGTAATTTGTTTGACTTCTAGTTCTGCCCCATGCTAACATTTAGCAAACAAATCATGGATTTAGCTGTTCAAGTTATTAACCAGCGGTTGCTAGACAAGACAAGCCCACATTTTGCAAGAAACGGACAGAGAACAAATTAAATATGCGCAAATAGCAAAAGGAACATAGATCTTTGGGATATAAACATCTATATTTTAAACATATACTTCTACTGTAGAGTCAACAACCTTGTTATACCATATTTGTACACTATTTGGCGTCCGATTTTCACGAAATTCGAACTCAAATGTCATTAGGGTGTAATGGTGATACATTTTATTTAAATGATTTTTTAAAATTGGATAACAATTGTGATTTCTAGAGGGTCGAAAAGCTAAAAATTTGATTTTTAGTACAATCAAGAGCCATAATCTTGGAAGTTACAGTCCGATATGCGTAAATATTGAAAGGAACCAAGATCTTTGGATTATAAACATCAATTCAAATTTCATCAAAATCGGATAAAAATTGTGACTTCTAGATAGTCCACAATCTTTGTATTACATACGTGTACATGTAACGTAACAGCCATTCATTGATGTGTACTGGTTATATAATTAAAAGTTTTTTTTTTTTTTTAAATTGAATACAAATTGTGACTTCTAGCAGGTCCATAAGCTAAAAAAGATATTTTTCAAACAATCAGGGGCAATAATCTAGGAAGTTACTTTTGGATATGCACGATTATCGAAAGAAATCAAGATCTTTGTGATATAAACATAAGATTATTCAAAATTTAATCAAAATTGTGGCCTCTAGAGGATCCACAACCTTGACATTACACAATTTGCATACAAAGGGCGGCTATAATATAGTCAAATGTTTTTTTAAATTGGATAAAAATTGTGACTCAAAAGGGACTACAAGCTAAAACATGATTTTTTTGTAAAATCAAGTGCCATAACAAATATCGACAGGATTGTTAACATTATGTCAAGTTTTGTTAAATCTAATCAAAATTGTGACCTCCACAACCTTGATATATACATATTTTTACACTATTTGAGTACTCTGGGCAGCCATTTTGTACTGCACTTTTCGTCCAATTTTCATGAATTTCAAAACGCAACTCACATTTCAAAGGGTTTCTTAAATCTGATAATAATTATGACCTCTAGAGTCTTCTTCGTCTCATGACCTTGAAAACCATGTATAAATTTAAAGTCAGTTGGACATTAAATTTGCTTGTGGACCGACTGACGGACAGAGCAACCACAATATACAAACAAATTTCAATGTGGGCGTATAAAAATGGATACTCAAAACTTTGTTTATAATCGTAACAATGGTAGCATGGAAAACTGAGACTACGACGACAACGCTTTTCAATCTGAATAAAGTAATTTTACTGAAATATTCCACATACATGTATTTATTTTTCATTTTTCACTATTATAGCAAGAATTAACAACTCTTTATCTAAATTGAGATTGAGCTGTGAGAAATTCAATATTTAAGATATATAATATAGACAATCACATATTTAAAAACAGGTTGCCAGGCAACGAAACATACACCCACACAGCAGCCAAATCGTCCGGGCAGTCAACAAGAGTTGTCGCATATTAAGGAATTATCAGAAAATCATTAGAATTTGTTTGGTTTTTATAATCAAATGGTTTTTTTTTAAATCAGAAGATAATAATTGTGACCTCCAGAGGGACCACAAGCTAAAAAGGGTGATTTTTTGTACAATCAGGGGACATAATTCAGGAAGTAATGACCCGATGGGCACAAATATCGAAAGAAACCAAGATCTTTGGGTTATAAACATACATGTCAAGTTTCATCAAAATCGGTTCAAAATTGTGACCTTTATAGGGTCCACAACCTTGATATAACATGTTTTCACACTATTCGTGTACAAATGACGGCCATTTTGTCCGTCAATTCTAGTCCGATTTTCACGTAATTCAAACTCTCTCTTCATTACCAAGTAACGGTGATATAGTCAAACGTTTTTTTTAAATCGGATAATAATTTTGACCTCCAGAGGGACCAAAAGCTAACAAAAGCGATTTTTTGGACAATCCGGGGACATAATTCAGGAAGTTATGATCCAATGGGTGCAAATATCGAAAGGAACCAAGATCTTTGGGTTATAAACATACATGTCAAGTTTCATCAAAATCGGTTCAAAATTGTGACCTCTATAAGGTCCACAACCTTTATATAACACATTTTCACACTATTCGCATACAAACGGCGGCCATTTTGTCCATCAATTTTGGTCCGATTTTCCCAAATTCAAACTCAACCTTCATAACCATGGAATCGTGATATAATCAAACGTTTTTTTAAATCGGATAACAATTTTGACCTCCAGAGGGACCACAAGCTAAAAAGGGCGATTTTTTTGACAATCAGGGGCCATAATTGAGGAAGTTACGATCCGATGGGCGCAAATATCGAAAGGAACCAAGATCTTTGGGTTATAAACATACATGTCAAGTTTCATCAAAATTGGTTCAAAATTGTGACCTCTATAAGGTCCACAACCTTGATATAACATATTTTCACACTATTCGCTTACAAACGGCGGCCATTTTATCCGTCAATTTTGGTCCGATTTTTACGAAATTCGAATTCAACCTTCATAACCATGGAACGGTGATATAATCAAACGTTTTTTTAAATCAGATAACAATTTTGAACTCCAGAGGGACCACAAGCTAAAAAGGGCAATTTTTCAGACAATCAGGGGCCATAATTCAGGAAGTTACGATCCGATGGGCGCAAATATCGAAAGGAACCAAGATCTTTGGGTTATAAACATACATGTCAAGTTTCATCAAAATCGGTTCAAAATTGTGACCTCTATAAGGTCCACAACCTTGATATAACATATTTTCACACTATTCGCGTACAAACGGCGGCCATTTTGTCTGTCAATTTTGGTCCGATTTTCACGAAATTCGAACTCAACCTTCATAACCATGCAACGGTGATATAATCAAACGATTTTTTAAATCGGATAACAATTGTGACCTCCAGAGGGACCACAAGTTAAAAAGGGCGATTTTTCGGACAATCAGGGGCCATAATTCAGGAAGTTACGATCCGATGGGCGCAAATATCGAAAGGAACCAAGATCTTTGGGTTATAAACATACATGTCAAGTTTCATCCAAATCGGTTCAAAATTGTGACCTCTACGCTGTTCACAAGCTAAAAAACATGATTTTTCGTACAATCAGGGGCCATAACCCATGAAGTTACAGTCCGATACATGCCAATATCGAAAGGAACCGAGATCTTATGGTGATAAACCTATATTTTAAGTTTAATTGAAATCGGATAAAAATTGTGACCTGTAGACTGTTCACAAAAAAATGTGGACAGACGGACGGACGGACGGACGGACAGGGGCGACGACAATATACGTCCACATAAAAATGTGGGCGTATAAAAATGAATAATGTAATGAACATTTATAAAATATATCACCACTCTGGATAAATAAAACGCATGTCACAAATAGGTCTCTTATTTCATATACATGTATACATATCTACTAGCAGTTGTCTTCAAATATGACTTACCACACGTCCCCATCTATTCCATGCATAAAATATACCATTGCCATGTTCTAAAACTTGAATGATGTAGAATTTATTGTTATTATGACCAATATTTGTTTGATTCAACATACAATCATAATCTTCCAAAACGCTTGCCTAAAAAAAGAATAAAGTTTATGTTAAAAATAGACATAATCCCATTAATCCCCAAATTACAATAAAGAGTAATTCTCAGGTTATTCTAAATTAAAGATAGATTGCCAGGAAACGAAACATACACCCACAGCAGCTAAATCGTCTGGGCAGTCAATAAGAGTTGTCGCATATTTTAACTTTTTTTGATAATGAAACATTTATAATACTGTACATTAAAATCTGATTAAGAGTAACAACTCATAACGTAATTATCAGAAAATCATTAGAATGTTAACATTTAGTTTAGTATACAAAACATTTTTGGATTTAGCTGTTCAGTAATCAAAATTCATTGAAAACCAATATACTTATTCATATCAAGACATTTAAACTCTGTGTATCATTTAGAAGTCAATCGGATAATAAGTTTGGCCTCTACAGCGTCGCAAGATTTTTCAAAGTGATCAAGGGAGATAACTTTGGCAGTAATTATGGGAAATCGCTGAAAGCACTAGGCTTCTTCGTCTCATAACCTTAAACACTGTGTATCAATTTAGAGTCAATTGGATATTAACTTTGGCCTCTAAAGCGTCCACAGATTTTTTGAAGGGATCACTGTGTATAAATCTAAAGTCAATCGGATATTAACTTTAGGCTCTAGACCATCCACAAGATTTTTCAAAGTGATCAAGGGAGATAACTTTGGCAGTAATTATGGGAAATCGCTGAAAATCAATTGGCCTCCTTGTCTCATAACCTTAAACTGTGTATCAATTTAAAGTCAATCGGATATTAACTTTGGCCTCTAAAGCGTCCACAGATTTTTTGAAGGGATCAAGGGCCATAACTCTTGACTAATAATCAGAAATCTCTGAAAATCTATAGGATTCTTCGTCTCATGACCTTAAACACTGTGTATAAATCTAAAGTCAATCAGATATTAACTTTAGGCTCTAGACCATCCACAAGATTTTTCAAAGTGATCAAGGGTCACAACTCTGGCAATAATTATCGGATATCGCTGAAAATTAATAGGCTTCTGCGTCTCACGACCTTTAACAATGTGTATAAATTTAAAGTCAATCAGATGTTATCTTTAGCCTCTAGTGCGTTCACAAGAAACTGTGGAGGATGGACAGACGGATGGACAGACGGGTCAGGGGCCACAGCAATATACGTCCACATTTGGAAGATTCCAAAGGTGACAAGCAATGTAAATGTAATTAATTACATTCCAAAGTACATTTCAAATACTTGTTAATTACATTTTATGGCACATATAAATATTTCTAAAATGACAAGCCTCAAATTTTATAGCACCAAAGAAGTAAATTAAGTGTATCTTATATAATAAGTCCCTTTTCATATGACATGTACCGGTAACCTAAAAAGCAGATTTCTGAAAAGTCCCAACTAATTAGCACCCAATCACTCAGTCAGTCAAACAATTAATCAGTTAAATTTAAAGAGCACATAAAATGAGAACACTAAATTCAATGAGGTTATAGACATTGGTTACTATATGCATTTTACGGCAGTTTAACATCGATCTGATGAAAATTAATTCAGATATCGTCACTCAAAGTCGCAAATATAGACCTTCCGTAAAAACGACTTGGCCAACTATTGAAAACACTCTTAATCCCCTCAGACGCCAGTGACGTCACAGTGACCGAATGCATATTCGGGATGTTTATTCCTTAATTACCTATATACACCCGGCGTGTGTATTCGTTAACGCCTGACTGATTCCTTAATCCCCCTAATTAAATAACAATTGACTACGGAAAAATTTGTTTTGTAATTTAGAATTTGTTTTATAAAATCAGTTGTTGTAGCCATATTCCCCATGTGTTTGTTTTTTTATCAGAATAAGCCGACCGTGAGACAACAATAATTGGCTTCTGATTAAGCCGCTAGAAATAATCAATTGTCGGCTTTTAAAGGAATAATCCCAGTTACATTTTGGGGCTTAAAATTGCTTAATTTTGTATGAAAGGCCTTTAATAACTTATAACTTAGCCCCTAGTAACTACCTCAAGCGTTGTGATACGTTTTCAAAAAATTTCCAATTGTCGGTATTGCTCTGTGTTTGAAGACTGGCGTCTTGGTTGCATCCTAAAAAGTGCCTGGATAATACGTGTCTACATGCTGAGTGCTGCGTGCCGCAAGCTCTCTATTTATGAAGTGTACAATAGGTATCGCATGTAGTCGCATTTATCAAGTTCAACTATTTAAAAAGTCTAGTGTCCGGATATTTGATTGTGGTGCGATTTTGACGTTCACGTCCAAACGACTGAATATTTTGAACTGAACTTTTCAGACAAGGTAAATACACAATTCCTCTGTATTTTGGCGTTAAAATTTCATACGTATACGAACTTGTAATTTTCAGATTCTATGAAATTCGGGATTAGCACTTTAAGAAACGAAATGGTTTCAAATAATAATCATATAAACTTAGATCATCAACATTTGTATTATTGATCATTTTATCATACACCGAGCGAAATGGAGGCAGAATATTCAGAGTTATCATGTAGCAGTAGTTCTTTTAGCTCGGGCAGTGTATCGGATACAGATACGTCGCGAGAAATGATTAATATAGCGCCATATATGTTTGAGCCGTATTTATCTGACTGTAGTAGTTCCGTAGAGGATGGCGATGTAGAGAATATGGGATCTAACAAAACTTTATTTTGATTTTGGCCCACACGAAAAATATCGCTAAATTTGATTCTGGGTGCTGGAAACATGATGCGTCCAGTAATTATATAATGTGAAAATATTCCATTTATTATTGTATATAATGGCAAGTAAATATTTTTGTTAACGTGAAAATATTCCTTATTTGTATTGTATATTAGGGCAAACTAGGTAGCACACTAATAAAAGTAATACATTTAGGTCGTTGAGGTTATCGATCCAACCATTATTCTATAAAATATGCAATATGCAAATAAGATGGTTTGATACATGCATGCATGATGTCATCCAATAGTAACTGTAAATTTTCCCGTGGTTAGACGCCTCTGACCAATTAAAAAAATTGTTGTTTGATCACGTACACCCTTCAATCGAGGATTCGAGCTTCTCGTGCGATTTTCTATAATTTAACTATAAGTGTTGTTTTAATGGTTTCCAAATAAAAAGAATTTACATAAATAGAAATAAATATGACACTACCATTAAAGAAATTTGTAGAATTTGGATTCTAAAATATCGGTATAAAATTGAATATCAAACACGACGTTGCACCTGTACTTGACACTATTCTAATCACACGCAGAGGAGAGCCGATCACGCCCCCCCCCCCCCCTCCTCGAATTTCTTTCTCACATTCGACTAATTTACGCTAACTTTATTCGACTGATTTACGCTTACTTTATTCGACTAATTTACGCTAACTTTATTACAAAAAAATCGTCAATACTAATCAAACAATCAACAATAATCATACGATCATACAAACAATACGATTAACTTTAATACAAAAACATCGGTGATTTGATCTAAAATCAAATAACAAAATAGTCAAACAATCAACAATAATCATACGATCACACAAACAATACGATTAATCCACTCTTTCCGTAAGATTTCATCCTTGGGAGGGGGGTTGGGATGGCCTAGTGGTCTAGAGTGCCGCGCTTCAACCTCTAGCTGGCCGATCACCTCTGGCTTGCGGCTGTGGTTTTGATCCATGGTGTGAGCGTATGTGGCATGGAGATAGGGGCGCCTTCTCAACCTCGTGGGTTTCCTCCGGGCACTCCGGTTTCCTCCCACTGCTAAAGACCCCTACGCGCAAGCGAATTATTGAAATAAAATGAAACCATATGTTAGTCCCAAAATGACCTAGTTTGTGTCGAGTGGACGTTAAACCCCATTTCTCTCTCATCCTTGGGAAATTTATGAAACGCCGGTACATTATTCCCCTTTTCCTTGCTGGAATTTCCACAACTCTCAATAACACAATGATAATACGGCATCTTGAAATACACTCGGTAATATTCTAGTCACAAATATATAATCTATTACAACTCAAGACGAGAAAGGTCGGCTTTGACTTATATAGTATAGTGATACGTAGCTTACTTGTAAAATTACGAGTTAATGATTACGCCAGTCAAATGTTAATTGGACCGACAAATACACACGTGTTAACTGGCGATGTGTATACAGTGATATATTGACAGATAGTGATATATTGTATAGATAATGTGTATAGATTATGTGTAGTGCCTGTGACGTCACCAGCCAATCAACCAGATTAAGGTCGTAATTGAAAATTTGAAAACCGTTTTTGGCTGTCGCATGTTTAAACGTTAATATCTGAATTAATTTTAATCAGATTGGAGCGAACTTGCCGTAAAATGAATGTAGTAACCCTTGGCTATCAATATATGCAATTAAAAATTATTATTTTATGTGGTCTTTAAAGACAATTGTCTTATTACACTTTAATCTTAATCTTGAGGTAACAAGTGACAAACCAAACAATGGTTACTTAACACTAGTATAGGCCTGCAGCGAAAATTTCTAGCTTGTTTAGAAGTACAATTCCGCTACATGGTCTTCCCTAATAAACAAACTATACATTTTTGGAAAGCTTATAACACCAGGTACATAAATCCAGAGAGTTCCAACTTGGAACTTCCAAGCAAAAAGATCCCGATTCAAGATCAGATGAAAATTGTGATAATTTTCAAGTAAATGCTATATTTATACTATTAGTCGTATAGTTGACATAAAATTTAATATTGGCAAAAAACACACCCAATGCTTTCAACCGCGGCACAGAATATGCTATTGGTTAAATTTTGATATAAACCAAAATGAAAAAAAAAACTAACCGACAAGGGGACATACAGAATTTTAGAAATTCATTAACCGTAATAGAGAGTTACATGTATTTCCATGTCTGTCAAACGTCTGCAATTGATAACAGTATTTCAGGTGCATGTTGACTGCTGATGCTGTATGACGCACAAAATCATTGTTTATGGTGTCCCAGGCCCAGGGGACTGCAAGGGTTGGTGAGCAAGTGTTTACCCATAAGTTAGGGCGCTTAAGTCTGATGAGCAAGGAGACATATGTCAAACATTGGTGGAGCAATATGTCTATGAAGTAATGAATACCAGACTTTGTACATATTTTGTAAAGTGCATTGAAATCACATGATTTTTTCCACTAAAACTCACACACATTCAATTAAACCCTACGCTATCTTTACTATAGGTAGCTATAAACCTCTAGTTCAGATATTTAAAGCTGAATTACAAACATTTAAACTGAAACTTTTTCTATAATTGTTTAATTTGCTAACAAATATAATCTAAGACAAAAACTAGTTATTTATTATAGTAAAACAATTATTGAAAATCAAAATTACTCTGCAATTTAAATATCATCGAAGTTAGTCGTTATCATCATTACTGTCACTACATGTATAAATATCAAATTCGGTTTCTTTAACACAAACAGTCTTTTTGCCTATTTTCCAGAAAAATAGGTTGCCAGGCAACAAAACATATGCCCACCAGCAGCTAAATCGTCCGGGCAGTCAACAAGAGTTGTCGCATATTAAGTAATTATCAAAAATCATTAGAATTTGTTTGGTTTTTTATAAAGTTCTGGCCCATGCTAATGTCTAGTATACGAAACATTTAATATTATGGATTTAGCTGTACAATTATCAAAATTCATTGAAAATCAATATATTTGTTGGTCTCAAGACCTTAAACTCTGTTTCAAGTTACATCAAAATAAAATTAAAATTGTGACCTCTACAGGTCCACTTGATATACAATATTGTTACACTATTCGCGTACAAGCAGCGGCCATTTTGTCCAGCAATTTTGGTCTGATTTTCACGAAATTCAAACTCAACCTTCATTACGGTGTAACAGTGATATAATCAAATGGTGTTTTTTAAATTGGATAATAATTGCGACCTCCAGGGGGACCACAAGCTATAAAAGGCGATTTTTCGGACAATCAGGGGCCATAATTCAGGAAGTTACAATCCGATATGCGCAAATATGTAACCAAGACCTTTAGGTTATAAACATATATTTTAAGTTTTATCAAAATCGAATTAAAATTGTGACCTCTATAGGGTCCATAACCTTGATATAACATATCTTTACAAACGACGGCCATTTTGTCCGTCAATTTTAGTCTGATTTTCATGAAATTCGAACTCAACCTTCATTACCAAGCAACGGTGATAATGGTGATATCATCAAACGTTTTTTTTTAAATCGGCTAATAATTTTGACCTTCAGAAGGACCACAATCTAAAAGGACAAACAGGGGCCATAATTCAGGAAGTTAAGATCCAATGGGCGCAAATATCAAAAGAACTAAGATCTTTGGGTTATAAACATACATGTCAAGTTTCATCAAAATCAGTTCAAAGTTGTGACCTCTATAATATCCACAAGCTAAAAGCGTGATTTTTCGTACAATCAGGGGCCATAATTCAGGATGTTACGATCAGATATGCGCAAATATCGAAAGGAACCAAGACATGCATTTCAAGTTTCATCAAATTCGGTTCAAAATTGTGACCTCTACAGTGTTCACAACCTTGACATACCATATTTTTTCACTTTTCGCGTACAAACGGCGGCCATTTTGTCCGTCAATTTTGGTCCGATTTTCACGAAATTTGAACACAACCTTCTTTACGGTGTAACGGTGATATAATCAGACGGTTTTTCAAATCGGATAATAATTTTGGCCTCAAGAAGTACCACAAGCTAAAAAAGGCGATTTTTCGTACAATCAGGGGCCATAATTCAGGAAGTTATTATCCGATATGCGCAAATATCGAAAGGAACCAAGATCTGTGAGGTATAAACATGCATTTCAAGTTTCATCAAAATCGGTTCAATATTGTGACCTCTACAGTGGTCACAACCTTAACATAGGCCTACTATATTTTTACACTTTTCGCGTACAAACGGCGGCCATTTTGTCTGTCAACTTTGGTCTGATTTTCCCGAAATTCGAACACGAACTTCCTTAAGGTGTAACGGTGATATAATTAGACGGTTTTTTAAATCGGATAATAATTTTGGCCTCAAGAAGGACCACAAGCTAAAAGATAGGCTGGCAATGCCAGGGAGGATACGCCCACATTTTCGAGAGATGGATCGAGAACAAGCAATACCGAAAGTGATTTTTCCTACATCATTAAGTCCTGTATTTCATACTGTATTGGGAGCAGCCATTCAGTTGGTCAGTTCCAGTCTGATATTCATGAAATTCGAAGCCGACAATGATTATGGTGTGACGGTACACAACCTAGAAATGTCACTTTTCGTCAAAATCGGATAAGAATTGTGACCTGTAGAGAGTCCACAACCATGATATACCATATTTTTACAATATTCGCGTACAAACGGTGACCATTTCGTCCGGCAATTTTGGTACGATTTTCACGAAATTCGAACTCAACCTTCTTTACGGCAGGGAATATTTTACTTTTTTACATTTGATTAGCAGTTTCCAGAAAAATTGTGTAAGAATGCTAATCAATTGTATAATTGAGTAGCAAAATTTACCAGTTGATTAGCAGTTTTTAGTATGTAATAGAATTGTTATTTCACATAATTATGTGACAATAACAATACCCATATTATTTGTATTACTGTTGTTTATATTTATATATAAAATAAAAATAAAAAGTATGTGACCACATGTTATTCTTTGTACGAAAACTTGGACATTCTTTATTTACTTCATACTCTAGCCAGATCTTTTCTGGGTCATATTTCCTCACCCAATCTTGAACTGTTGCTAATTTTAATGCCGAATTTGAAGACAGAACATTATCATGTGTTTGACTTGCCATCTTGAATTTCGCGACGTACCCTCGATCACCCGGTAATTTTATCTTGTAGTGTTTTGAATGTCTGTCTTCACGACTGTGACTACCACAGATATAGAAAGTATGTAGTGTTGCGTAGCAAGTAATTTGTAATCTCTATCATCAAAACCTTTTACGTTTATAAATAGCAGACGACAACATGTACTGCTCTCGTTCCACTGGACCGTTGCAGAGGCACGTAAAGAGTCTTGATGATATAGACAATAAAATTGCGAGATTTGAGATTTTTTTTTTGATGTGTTTTACGATACTGAATGGTTTCAAAGTTAAAATTAATTTTCAAAACTTTGATTCGCGCTGAAGCAGGGTTTTATGCTAATAATGCTAATCAAATATGAATTTGATTCGCAAAATCGGACGTTTGAGTCGCAAATTGCGACACGAACCCGGTTAAAATATTCCCTGCTTTACGGTGCAACAGTAATATAATCAGAGTTTTTTTTTAAATCAGATAACAATTGTTCGAGAGATAGACAGAGAACAAGCAATACTGAAAGTGATTTTTCCTATAATCAAAGGCCATAATTCATTAAGTTACAATTTGATATGCGCAAATATCGAAAAGAATAAAGATCTTTAGGTTATAAACAAGCATTTCAGGTTTCATCATAATCAAATTAAAATTGTCACCTCTACAGGGTCCACAACTTTGACATACCATATTTTTACACTGTTCGCGTACAAACGGCGGACATTTTTTCTGGCAATTATGGTCCAATTTTCTCGAAATTCGAACTCAACCTTCCGTAGGGTGTAACGGTGATAGAGTCAAACGTTTTTTCAAATCAGATAATAATTGTGACCTCCAGAGGGACCTTAGGCGATTTTTCGGACAATCAGGGGCCATAATTCAGGAAGTTACGATCCGATATGCGCAAATAACGAAAGAAACCAAGATCTTTAGGTTATAACCATGCATTTTAAGTTTCATCAAAATCGAATTAAAATTGTGACCTCTACAGGGTCCACAACCATGATATACAATATTTTAACAGTATACGCGTACAAACGGCGGCCATTTTGTATGGCAATTTTGGTCCGATTTTCCCGAAATTCGAACTCAACCTTCCTTACGGTGTAACGGTAATATAATCAACCGTTTTATTAAATCGGATAATAATTGTGACCACCAGAGGGACCACAAGCTAAAATAAGGCGATTTTGCGTATAATCAGGGGCCATAATTCAGGAAGTTACGTTCCGATATGCGCAAATATCGAAAGGAACCAAGATCTTTATGGAGGTCAATCGTATTCAGAATTAGATGTTATGTACAGTACTTATGTCTAATACTGCTTTTGCAATACAAAATACCTCTATTACTTATGTCATGATACCGCTAATTCAAAATACAAATGTTACTTTACATAAAACAATCGACACAATACCTAAAATGAAATGATACGTGCAATGTCTTTTCACTTTCGACATTGAACAAAGCATAATTGTCTTGGCATCTTCTACATTTCACTATCTACATTACATCTTCGTCTTAGTAACTTCTACATTGCATTAGCGAACGTGTTTTATCTCGACTGCATTATCTTTTTATGACATGTGGGCGGAGCCTAAAAGAGGTATGAAATCATTTTGAAAATTGTACATTACATCTGTCGCAGTGCTTGAACTTAATAGATACAACTGATACAAGCTTAGAATCTGGTCAATCTCTTGATGAATCAAAACATCGAATTGAAAGTTCATGTAATATTTTATCTACACTAGGTCTTGAATACAGCCATGTTAATTCTGAAAATTGTATCAATTAAGTTCAAGCACTGCGAAAGATGTAATGTACAATTTTCAAAATTAAAATGGCTGTATTCAAGATCTAGTGTAGATATAATATTATCAAGTTTCATCAAAATCAAATAAAAAATGTGACTTCTACAGGGTCCACAACCTTGATATACCATCAAAATCGAATTAAAATTGTGACCTCTACAGGGTCCACAACCATGATATACAATATTTTAACAGTATACGCGTACAAACGGCGGCCATTTTGTATGGCAATTTTCGTCTGATTTTCCCGAAATTCGAACTCAACCTTCCTTAGGGTGTAACGGTGATATAATCAAACGTTTTTTTAAATCGGATAATAATTGTGACCTCCAGAGGGACCACAAGCTAAAAAGGGTTATTTTTCGGACAATCAGGGGCCATAATTCAGGAAATTACATTCCGATAGGCGCAAATATCGAAAGGAACCAAGATCTTTGGGTTATAAACATGCATGTCAAGTTTCATCAAAATCGGTTCAAAATTGTGACCTCTATAGGGTCCACAAGCTAAAAACGTGATTTTTCGTACAATCAGGGGCCATAATCCATGAAGTTTTCATCCGATACATGCAAATATCGAAAGCAGCCGAGATCTTTTGGGGATAAACCTATATTTCAAGTTTCGTCAAAATCGGATAAGAATTGTGACCTGTAGAGAGTCCACAAACAAATTGTGGACGGATGGACGGACGGACGGACGTCCGGACAGACGGACAGGGGCAACGACAATATACATCCACATAAAAATGGCGTATAAAAAATTGTGACCTGTAGACTGTTCACAAACAATTGTGGACGGACGGACAATATACGACCACATTTCAATGTGGGCGTATAAAAATTACTGTAAGGGAGTGGGAATTGTAATGAAGAGATAATAAAAAAAATCAACCACGATAATGAAGATGTATGGGTCCTCAGTTTTTTTATTCCATCCGAATAACTAGACGTTGCTCATCACAGCCCCCCCCCCCCCCAATCATTTCTTGCTAGAACTGGGGCTGAATTGCATTATGGTACACGATTTGTGTACCGATGGTAAAATGTTTATTTTGTCTTAAATATTGGATATCAGACGCCCTCCTTTTTCCTGTAAGATCACAGTATCAATGTTGATTTAAATTGACAAATAATTTGTGTTTTCAATGTTGTAGATTTTGGATGATACTGAGTTAGAAATTTAGCTACTTTAAATATTGGATATCAAAAGCCCATCTTTTCCCGGTAAGGTCACAGCATCAATGTTGATTTAAATCGACAAATAATTTGTGTTTTCAAAGTTGAAGATTTTGGAGGATATTGAGTTAGAGACTTGGCTACTTTAAATTCTAAATGAAAACCGTGTCGAATTTTTCTAAATTTGTGTCAGTGGACATCATCGGGTCAGAGACAGTTCCTAAAGGAACTAAACCACGCCCTACATATCAGTAGTTCAATGGATACATGTACTTCATTTTCACCTTTCTCTAGGTCTGATATCCTTGAATAAATAGTATATTACCTCTGATAGGCATTTTTTTTTATCATATTGGAGGCTTAGCCTAATTTCATTGACTTCTGACTGAAAGATCCCCAGGAAATTGTTCTGAAACAGTTTGTGTACCGGTAATAAAAAACTTACCCCTTGCAAGGTACATCCTTTATCAGGTGCAAAAGTTTTTTTCTTTCCCTTGTCAGCAATTTTCAATTTATTAATTGTATCTTTCATTGTTGGGGCAGCAGCTTCTTCTTCTTCCTCTTCTTTCACTACTGCCTTCTTAGCTTTTTTACCCCCTGCTGTTTTCTTGGCAGCTGCAGCTTTTCGTTTTGGTGGCATTTTGTTCAAACATTCAAGATCTGCAAGCAAAAATATTTACTTCATCAATTGATTTTAAACATTGAGATTTCATTATTTCAAAGGAAACTGTGATGCTATCACAAAAACGGGGCAGCATGAATTAAAGGATATGATGAATGACACTCATTTTCTCTTGTCACACAGCTTAAAGGGACCATCCCGATTTTAGCAGACTCAGAAATAAAAGTCTATCTATGATGTATGAAATTTAAGCGCCAAAATATAGAGGACTGGTGTATTTGATGTACATTGTCTCAAAATTTAATCTTAAAATATATTGAATCCTTTGGACATGAACGTCAAAACCGTTTATCCCTTTTAAAGTTCCAATTTCACTTTTTCTAAGAAAGTCAAAATATAATTATTTCTATGTTTTTTGCTCAAAAGGTTGTCAACTCACTATTATACGATCATGGACAAAATTTTGGGGGGGTTAGAAAGGGTGACACTGGTTGATTGAGGAAATAGTTACTCAATTACCTCCCTTGTTTTCCTATTCTTCTCCATGGACGGCCATCTTCAAACGTTTGAATTTGAAGTTGAAAACGATATTTTTGCCAATTTCTCAACTGGCAATAGTGAATTATAGGATTAATAGGATTATTCTTTAACAAGGTAGGACTGTTTATAGGTTCAATCTATTTTGGGGCTTTATTTTAATAAATTTTAAAAATATAACTTAAAAAAATGCTATTGGAACTTTAAGATTTTTGAGTCAATTTCTGCACTGGGCGACCTAATATTCTATTGCCGTACCTTCATGGCTCTATGCAGTGCATGACCCACGTGCTGTACTTCATAACAAAAGGTCAATTTTGCCTAGACACTGTATCATACAGCTTGGGACACCAGACTCTATTTCCAGATGAAGACAGACGGGTTTAAGTTGTTTGAAACGTATCACATATATATTGAGTTAGTTGTTTGGCATTTAGGTAGAAAATTTTAAGGGTATTTAACACAAAATTAAGCCCTTTAATTTGAATCGCAGTTTGTGTGTTTGCAGCAGAAAGTTAACAACTTCAACCTGGGTTAAAAGCGCAAGTATCAGAAGGTAATCAAGCAATGGCTAGAGAGGGATCTCTCGGGCCATTGCTTCAGGAATGTGTTTGACTGGTCTAAAAGAGACAGCTAGCATTATGCCATACACATACAGTGAGTTATGAGTATGAGTATAAGATAAATTTTGTTTGTACAGCGGCACTACGGCAAGCTACAAGAACGTAGCTAAAAATGTTGAGATATAGGCTACTGATGCGTTTGTTTTTCACTACATTGGATGCCTTTAGCCTTTTAATAGTTCCTAGTGACAAACTCAGTTTCTTTATTAATGCATGTAACATCATAAAAATAAGATAATCTGTACCGTACCGTAGGCCTACTATTATGACCAATCAAATTTAAAGAGGCCATTGTAGTGGCACAACTATCGCCTAACTCCAAATTAATGAAGCGCTGTTTTTATCCGACACACTCCGTCATACATCTACCGTTTAAAAATGGTGTTCTTATAGTAACGGCTTAACATCTTGATTTTAGATAGGATGATTTATACCATGGACCTTATATTGTATCCATGTTTATACCTGTGTTTAATTTTAGTTGGATGTGGCAAAAATATTATAAAATAATAATAATCAATCGTTGTTTTGATGAAAATTATTGTCAATTTTGCTTACTGATCCCTGATGTGATTCGGCTTCGGCTTTGCTTCGTGGACCATCTCTTATCTTGAAACACGGAGGGTTGAGAAATGAGGTTTGTTGTTATCTAATTATAATTATCTATGCTACGTCCTACTCTTTTACTTACTTTTTTTTAGTCTTTATATTTATTATAATATAATAATATAATTATTAATATATAAATATATCGATTTCCGTGTACACAGGCCAATGCTACACAGCCAGGCCTTCAGTTTTTTGTCCTATTCGAACGACTATACTGTCCGTTGTAAGGCGCTCAATAAGATAAGATTTTAAGATACCAGTAAGATTTTATTGCATCGAAACGTCCATTTAGGTCAGCATACAATATAAACATGAAAATTTGATAACAATATGACCAATAATATTAACATTCATGTATAAGACAATGGTAATTTTCATATAGCTTGTAATAATAATAATAACATATAGATTTACTAACAGGACAGCATTATGTGTAACGTAAAAATTTACGTCAACCGGGTCCATGTCAATACAATTATGATGCATGAGTAGCCTATAATAAATACATAAATGACAAGAAGACTTTGCATCGTTATTACTACATGGAGATATGATATACGAATGTATGATAATGATATGAATCAATTATATATAATGAATGTATGTCCTACTACAAGTGACAAGGGCCTTGAATTGAAGGGGGAAACACACCGGGATGGAAATCCCGATGAACTTTCTCGGTCAACACCTAACACTAACAGACAGGGATTAGTACAGTACCGCACCGGTAGCCGACCTCCAGGTTAGCGAGCACATTTTTTCTAATTTACTAAGAAGTTTGTACTTTGTTGTACCGTGGTACAGCTGCTATCAAATACAAATGGCATTCGATAATAAAAAAAAAACGCAATCATGTCATGCTTTCTAATTACGGTAGGCCTATACATACCTGTAAAGCAGTAATGGAAAAGACAAAATTTATGGTTCTGCGCTTCTAACGTGGATATAAATAGAAACTGTAGAGTAGTCTAAATAGTCCAGTAATATCTTCCCAGTCAATTTCTACTATTATTGAGACTGGATAACAGGCAACAAAGGGGAATCTGTGACGTATAATATTTTTATTTGTCGCTCGTCCAATGAAATTAACGAAATTTAACAAGTTACAACACTGATCTTGGGAAGCAACTTGAGCTATTGCGAAATTTCTGTTAACGGAAAGAAATCTGTTTTAACATGCTCCTCTCTATGGTGCTAACAGCCACCATACCTCTCTGAAATTAAATATTGTCTACGAGGAATAGGCTTAAATTGACTCGCAGTCTCAACTGCAAACGTATTACTCCAGTAGGCAGGGGCGTAGCCGTGATATAAGTGGTAAATGCCATATATAGATATTGGCCCCTGATACACGCTTGGGCTTGGGTAATCCCATATGGATACCATATTGAACCCACATACATAATACGCATGAATGTGGTCATATCATATACATACCACTCCAGGTGCACATGTTGGTAATCACATCTGCGCATATCGGTTCAAGGTAGGCCTACATACAACTAAAAGTGTGGGTTCAATAATGAGCTAACATATGCAAATAAGTAATCCCATATGGATACCATGTTGGCCCCAGATATACAAAATTTATTATGTAATCCCATACAGATACCATATTAATGTGGGTAATACCATATAAATCCCATATTGGCCCCAGATATGATATGCACACTATAGGTCAGATTATCAATGTAAGAAAGAAGTTCATGTAACCATTAGGCCTGTATCATTTGGCGTATTTCTGTGATATTATTATATATGAAAATAAAGCGTATTTGCCTACATTTGTATGTGGGAAGATAATATGGGTTCAGTACGGGAACCATGTGGTATGATCTGGGCCCACAGCCCATTTTCTCCCCATAATGGTCCCCATATTGCAATGTTTATGGGGCCCATATGGATACCATATTGGACCCAGACCTATATAATTATATGTGGTAAATAAATCATATATATTATTTTGGACCCAGAAACACATGTAGGTAACTCCATATGGATACCATATTAGAATTAGATATATTATATGTGAAATGCCATATAGATATATTGACCCCAGATACACATGTGGGTATTTCCATATGGATACCATATTGGGCCCATGTACATAATATACAGGAATGTGGTTATATCATATCCATACCGCACAGACTCTGGGTCCACATTTTGGTTCAAGGTAGGCCTACAAACAAATAAAAGTGTGGGTTCAATAATGAGCTAACATAACAAATAAGTAATCCCATATGGATACCATATTGGTCCCAGATATACAAAAGTTAATATGTAATCCCATACAGATACCATATTATCCCAGATACAAACATGGGTAATCCCACGTGGACACCATATTGGCCCCTTGTTTACAAATACAGAGTTGTTAATGTGGGTAATCCCATATACATCCCATATTGGCCCCAGATACACAAATGGGTAATCCTATAATGGACACCATATTGGCCCCATGTATACAAAAACAGAGTTGTTAATGCGGGAAAATCCCATATAGATCCCATATTGGCCCAAGATACACACACTATAAGCTCAGATTATCATTGTAAGCATTATATCATTTGGCTTGTCTCTGTGATATTAATATGTATGAAAATAAAGCGTATTTGCCAACATATGTATGTGGGAAGATAATATGGGTCCAGTATGGGAACCTTGTGGTATGGTCTGGGCCCACGGCCCCTTTTTTCCCCATATGGTCCCCATGTTGCAATGTTTATGGAGTAGGCCACAGGTTATTAAAAAAATTAAAAATCATGACATGCCCAAAATGTATCAATAATGAATTTATTTATCGTTGATGTTACAGATACGTATTTATATTAGTCATCTTCTTCATTGACATGATTATTCAACAAGAACGTTACTCAATAATTTAAAAACGTGTAGAAATGAAATGCAATGGGGTTTAACTCCCTACTCTTCTGCACCCAACCTGGGCTAATTAGTAATGGAAGACGGGCATCATACGCCATACAGTGTGCATTGGGGGAAATTTTGCCCGGGCAGCTGTGCTGCGGCCTACTCTTATATCGAATTCCAACTGCCAATGGATCCTTTACGTGCACGCCAATGTGAACACGGGACCTCGGTTTCCCGTCCCAACCGAACGACTAGACAGCCCTCCGTCCTGCATCACTGACAAGGTAAAACCACGCCGGAAAATCTGGATGAACTTTCTCGGCCAATGCAGGGATCGAACATCCTACCTCCAGGCTAGCGAGTCAGCGTCTTACCCACTTAGCCACGTAATTCCCCCAGATCAAAGAAACGCCTACGCCATCTTCACACGTTGGCACCTTTTCGATGTGTTCTTTTTGTATCATCGTCAATAGCCTAATCACAAATCACACTCTATTTAGTTATATAAGTCATGCGACTTATCAGATATAATGTAATAAAAAATACAATAATTATATAATATACAGGTATATAATATACAGTTGTGATACAACTCACTCAAGCAGAATGGTTCAATAACACCAGATTAAATAGTTTTCAAACTGCTTTAATTAATCACCAACTGTCGTCAATAATCACAACTCACTGAGCAGAATCCCAACCTTAACCCTAATTATCATCAGCTTTATTTATTTTTTTTAAGAAAAAAAAATAAAAACACCAAAAGGTGCAGGTAATCGATTATTATTTCAATTTCTTTCAATAACATATAGATGTATTAAAATTTCTTTCAACAACATATAGGAAAAGGTGTATTCATGCAGTATTCTTATTTAGGAAAAGAAACTTATAATCAATTTGAGAGGTAGGACTAGCAATCGCGTGCATATTCTTAGCCTTATTTAGGCATCATTAAATTTCTTTCAACGGTTTTCAACAATAGGGAAAAGACGTACGAATCAATTTGAAGTACGAAACGGCTCATGTGAGGTCATAGAGGTAGTGTAGGCCTAGATATACTTGATCAATATAATATGCACCTCCATGTCACGCGTGAGATACAAATGAGCTAAGTTATAAGTACAAAACTGGGGCCTATTTCACAAAATTTTAACTAAGATAAGATCCCAATTTTAGTAATTTGATTGGATAATATTAGATTGATTTTAGTGCTTAGCCAATCAAAATTGAAGTATCTACTAAAATTGGATTTTATCTTAAGTTAAAATTTCGTGAAACAGGTATGGGGCGCCGTTTGTAAATTAATTATTTAGCTTTTTATATAGCAAAAAACACTAGATTTAATTTAAATTTATATATAGTTTAATCTCGACTTTTGTGCAAATTTGTCACTTTTAATATTTAAACTAAAAATACAACAAAAACTCAATATTTAACATAATATATATAAATATTTCTTGATTTGTCTCTATTTTCATATTTAACATTTAGCATTGAATATTAAGACCAAAACAAGAGATTTGATGATATATAAATATTTAGTTAAATGTTTAAACATTTAGCTAAATATATATATTTAGTTAAATGTTAAAATATTTAGTTAAATGTTAAAATATTTAGTTAAGCATTTATATATTTAGCTAAATAATATATATTTAGCTAAATAATATATATTTAGCTAAATATTTGTAGATTTAACTAAATAATTAAATATTTAACTAAATAATTATATATTTAACTAAACATATAGTTAAATTTACAAAGCGCAACCGTACCACGCCGTTTGTAAAATAATTATTGTTGTAAGCGACTTCACACTAAACTATGACGTAGTGTACAACTTTCCATTGACTGCACAACATAGACATACTAATAATATAGACTGCTTGTTCCAATGACGTCAATATGGACAACAGTGACGCCACAGGAAGTAGAAAATCCGCCATCTTCCGCTACCCTACATGACGCCATTGTTCAACAGAGTTAGCTTACGTCGGTTCCACTAGATATTTAAAATGCCGTGTTGTGCTGCATTCAACTGCAGCAACAAACCAACAAATGCGAACGTATCATTTCATAAGTACGTGACAATCATATTTGATTGAAATTAGACCAATTTAAGCGTAGTTTCTATGATTTTTTTCACTGTCGTCTGCTCGACAACCGACTGACCTAGATCAAGCAATCAAGGCCCAGATCTACAGCGCTACGCTACTACTATACTAGCCATTTATTTTCTAGGGTGACTTCGGGCGTGTTTATGCCAGGCTTACAAAAGACTTATTCACTCGGGAGACAATCATGATGCAATATTAACTTCATGTCTATTTCGCTGCTAAGGAAACCCGAAAAATATATATAAATAGGCCTATATATATGATATAAAAAAAAATCGACACCGTTGTCCGTACCGTAGCACAGGTGACCGTGGCCTATCGTCCCGAGCAAGTTGCCGATCGGTGCGCGTTTTGCTTTATATTAAGAATGTCTTCTAGGCCCAAGATACCAGAAGTTAAAAGAGAAAGTGTCTAGCCCAACCAGAAAACTTGCATACATTCTTAAATAATGTCTACTATTTTCACAGTTTTATCGAACTAGCTCGACAAAAAAATCAGCTTGTGAAAAGGTGTCAAATTTTGCCTGGGGCTGGGGTCTCTGCAATTTTAATACATCATAGCTTGTTTCAGCCTATACTGATAGGCCTAATCTGATATTCTTTATTTGTGAAAAGGAAAATGTGAAATACGTTATGATTAAAAACTTTATAGTATAGGCCTATCTAGGCCCAAATAAAAAAATGTGTCAAGTGTGCATGTATGGATATGTGGGGTCTCTGTAATTTTAATACAGTACATCATACCCTGTTCCAGTTTAATACATATAGGCCTAATCAATATTTTTTGTGAAAAGAAAAATGTGAAGTACATAATGAATAAAAACTATATAGGCCTATCTAGGCCAACACCATTTCATGTTAAAAATAAAATGTGTAGGCGCATTCAGTTACATTAATCACGAAATTATAGCAACATACAGATCAAACAGACATACATAAAAAATTATAGAAAAATAATTATTATCAAGTAAAACTGCGATATCATCAGATTAGAAACTAGCAAGGGAGATAATATAACTACTTGGAGGCAGACCGCTGTTAATTAATTCATTGACACTTGCAAGTCTTTCTAGTTGAAACATCGCCAAAAATTGGATAATGATTTCGGGATGCATTCGGTTACATTAATCATGTTATAACAAGGCATAAACAACAAACAAACAGACATAAATAAAGTAATAAAAATATATTACATATAAAACTGAAAAGTTAAACTACGATATTAACAGACTTGAAACTAGTAAGGGAGATAAATACCTACGTGGAGGCAGACCACCGTTAATTTCCAGATTGACTTTAAGGCTAATTCAGTTTGGTTTAAACCTTCCAAAAGATTGGATAATAATTGAGGATTGTACTCGGTTACATTAACCACAAAACATACACAACAAACAGACATACATAGATGAAATTATGAATATCTTTTATAAATAATACTCAAATGTAAAATCGATATTATCCGATTATCAGGAGATAATAGACCTGATTGAAGGATGACCAACGTTTACCCCCCCCCCATTTACTACAATTGTAATTGGTCTAGTTGAATCCAAAAAATAACGTAGAATTTCTGAATGATTTTTACAATTTTCACATTTTTATCAAACTGACAAGAACCTCTATGCCATTATAAGCCTCGTCTTTGATAGTTTTTGGTAGTTGATAGAATTAAAAGAATCAAATTGTCAAATGTGCATGGAGATTTACGGCCTCTGCAATTTTAATACATCACATTGTTCAAGTCTTATAGTTATAGACGTAATCAAATATTCTTTATTAATTTGTTAACAATGAAAGTACATTATGAATAAAAACTACATAGGTCTATCTGTCTATAAAACCGACATCATGTCATATATAAAAAAAATATATAAAATGCGTAATCACATTTAATTACATTAACCATGCTGCTATAACTAATATACAGAACAAACAAACATACATAAATAAGATTATAGATAAATAATTATTATTAATAAAACTTAAAAAGTAAAACTGCGATATCATAAGAATAGAAACTATCAAGGGAGATAATATACCTACTTGGAGGCAGACCGCCGTTAATTTCCAACCAGAGCCTGATTTTCCCCATTGACTTTATAAGTAGCTATATATCTAGTTGACCCCTGTCCAAGGGATAATTGCGTGGTCGCATTTGGTTACATTAATCATGTTATTATAACAAACATACGAAACAATCAGACATACATAAATAAAATTACAGATAAATAATTATTATCAATAAAACTGAAATGTAAATCTGCGACATCATCGGATTATAAACTATCAAGGGAGATAATATACATATTTGGAGGCAGACCGCCCGTTAATTTCCCCATCAATCCGACTCCAACGCGGATCCAACCTTTTTCCCAAATTGTATTATATGTTTTACCCCCCCCTTTTTTTTAGATTTCCTCATGATAATCCAGCTATGATGTCAAAATGGTTAAACAATATTCGCAGAGAACATTATACCCCGTCCAAAACAGCAGTCTTGTGTTCCAGCCATTTCGAAGAGAAATTCCTTTACAAATTTGGAAGAAATGTAACGTTAAGAGAAAATGCTATTCCTACCATATTTTCCTTTCCACAACATCTACAAAAGGTATGTAACATCATCACCAAAACAAAACCATGCATTAATGATTTAACAATATTATATTCAATATAAAATAAGCATACGACAGCTAGTACAATCGATATAATTCGACAACAAATATGATGTGACCCAATTGTTAGCCTTGTTGTTGATACATAAAGCTTATGAATGCGTCATCGTTTGTGATATATTTTGTTTTATGCAATTGAAACTTTCAATGAGACAAGACATAATGAAATATTGGAGCATAGCGCGTATGCCTTTTTTGACATAAAATATTTCGGACGATTAACTGTCGACTTTAATTAATAAATGGAGCTAATTTTCTGTTTCTATCATTTTAGAAATCTGTAACTGAAAGAAAAACATCAAAGACCAGAATTACTGAAAATAAAATAGAAAAGGTTCATACTATGCCTGAAAAGCTGGAATCATTTCTTAATGTAGATCATACTTACCGTGTTACAGAAAGTCCCAAAACAATGAAAAGGAGATACGAGGCAGAAGTTAAACATCTCAGGAAAAAAATTAAAACATCACATCAGAAAAGCCGAAGACTCAAAAGGAAGATAACCAGCCTACAAACAATTGTTGAAATGCTAAAACAAGAGAAACTTATTTCCGAAAGTTGTAGTAGAACTCTTGAGAGTACATTTAGTGGCATACCATTAGCGCTTATGAAGCGTATTGTAACACAGAAACATGTCGCCTACACTAAGGAACTGCGCTCGTTTGCAATGACCCTACAATTCTATTCAGCTAAAGCATATGATTATGTTAGAAAAACATTTGATCTAGCTCTTCCGCATCCATCTAGAATACGTAAATGGTATTCGCTCATTCATGCAGATCCTGGGTTTACCGAATCTAGCTTTACTGCTTTAGAAGCCAAAGTAAAAGCTGCAGCCGAAAATAATAAAAAAGTCATTTGTTCGTTGGCAATTGATGAAATGTCTGTAAAAAAACATGTTCAGTGGGATGGGCAAAAATTTCGAGGTTATGTCGACATTGGATCGAGTACCACGAGTGACGATGACGCTATGCCTCTGGCTAAAGACGCTTTGGTCTTTTTAGTTACAGCCGTAAATGGTCACTGGAAGGTTCCGTGTGCTTTTTTTTTGATAGATGGGATGAGTGGGGAAGAGCGTGCCAATTTGGTACAGGAATGTTTAAGGCGTTTGCATGATATTGGTGTGCAAACAGTTTCGTTAACGTGTGATGGACCTTCATGCCATTTGGCTATGTTTAAAGCCCTCGGAGCATTAATATCCCCATCTAATATGAGCCCTTCATTTCCACACCCCTCAGATGAAAACTTAAATGTATATATTTTGCTTGATATTTGTCACATGTTAAAATTAATTCGCAATAGCTTCGCAAGTGGTGGATTGTTAAAGAATGGAAACGGGGAAATAATTAAATGGAAATATCTGGTTGACCTTAATAATCTCCAGAACTCTGAAGGGTTGCGTCTCGCTAATAAATTAAGATCATCTCATATCAATTGGGATAAGCAAAAGATGAAAGTTAATTTAGCTGCCCAAGTCCTAAGTAATAGTGTAGCTGACGCTTTAGAGTTCTGTTGTGATGCATTAAAACTTCCAGATTTCCAAGGTTGTAAAGCAACTGTCGAATTCATACGGTTATTTAATAATTTATTTGACATATTTAATTCAAAAAACAGTTTCCAGAAAGGTTTTAAGTCTCCTTTGCGGGAAGTAAATTATAACTATTGGCATCCTTATTTAGAAACATGTTATACATACATCAGTCAATTAACTGACATTTCAGGTTTATTAATGACATCTACCCGTCGGAAAACTGGCTTCATTGGATTTCTGGTCGCAATAAGAACTTTTCAAGGGTTATATAATGACCTCATTCTAACGAAAACATTGAATTATATTCTAACTTATAAATTTAGTCAAGACCATATTGAACTTTTCTTTGGGGCTGTACGGGCCTGTGGTCGTTTTAATAATAACCCTACAGCTCAACAATTTGTAGCTGCATATAAGCGGCTCTTATTAAGAAGTGCGGTTGGGGGTAAGGGGAATTGTCAGCGACAAGATGATACCGACATATTGTTTCTTGGGGACTCTATATCTGTTAATAATGTTGAGTGTTCTGCATCTGATATTTCTGTTAGAAGGAAATATGGTTTAGATCAGTCCCCAACTTGTCTAGATGACCATAATTATATAAAAGATAATATTCCAAATTTATGGACAAGTTCATTTGAACTATCAGAATATAAAGAAGTGGTTGTAGGGTATATAGCTGGTTATGTCGTGAATATGGTGAAAAGACATATCAAGTGTGTAGAGTGTCAAGATGTACTAACTCTCAATGATACTAATTATATAAATAAGTTAGTCATGTTTAAAGATAAAGGTGGGCTATGCAAGCCATCAAAAGATGTTGTTAATATTTGCCGTCTAACTGAAAAATGTATAAATCACATTTTGTTGGTAACACATGGTAAACTTCCCCACGGTCAAGACATAATGTTGGGTGTTACAACAACTGTGGTAAAAATGGTTGATTTTTCTCGTATATTTCAGCAATTAAATACGCATATTATCAATTCTTCATTAGATGATAATCACGTGCACAGGCTTGTTAAAGTAATAGCAAAATCGTATGCTTCTATAAAACTGTATCATCTTGGTAAGCAGCAAAATGAGTTGGATAGTCATTCAAAAATTAGAAAACAAGTCTCTAAACTTGTCTTATTCAAGCATCAATAGGATGTTGCATTATGCTTATGTTATAGTACATATTTTGATATAGATATATTTATTTATCTTAATTGACTAATTGCTTTAAAGTGGATAAGTTAATCTTTACTCCGAACCCTGATAGTTATAATCTGGACGTACTGTCTTATCTATTTACCTTTTCTGAACATCTATCTTAAAATAATTTAATATTACTTAACATGCATCTTAGTCATTGATTTAGGATCTACCAACGTTTGAGTTACGTCTCGGTAATGAAAACATGTTAATTTATATCACATTCTGTATTATATGTTTAACCCTTATCGTGTATATGTTCCAATACGTCTAGTTTAATTATTATTAAGATATTAAGTATAAATATAAGAGACGAAATACGGACAATTATGTTCATTCCTTAATAAACCCAGTTCGACGTTAAATAATTAGGGTTTCACACTGCGTAGCTTGTGTGCAACACTATTGTTTTTGTTCGGATTATTATTCTTATTATTTTTCCAACGGATCATATCTCAGAAACTACCTGACGGATCGATTCGATGTCTTCGGTTTACTGGAAAAGCGGTTTTAACTTAAATTTTAAAGCTATTTCTGACAATGCGAAATGTCCGAAATCACCAAAGTTGTATTTAGGGCCTTCAAAACAGATATTTTTTTTTTCAAATGAGTCTGATTTGTAATTTTTTTACAATTATGATGTCTGTCCCAATCAACAAATAGATTGAACCCATACAATATATAGATACCAAAAAATAGTTTTTAACTTCTACAATTGCCGAGGAAAAGACGATTTTCCACAATGCCTCATGCCATTTCTGATTTCATAAAACTAATTGAACATTTTCTTTATCACCGTATGGATACCTGCATTTCGTGATTTTTAGCAGTTTAACTTTGTTTATATTTATTTCACAGCTTGTTTAATATACATTGAGATTGTACCCTATGGTAAAATGGTGTGAAAATAAATAATAAGTATAAAGTTGATATTTTATGTAAGGTTATTGGTTATCCCATGTTTGTAGCTGTAATAAATAACTTCATACACCTTAAACTACGTTTTTTATATATGCATAAATATTATCTATGTCTAGCTGCATCAGAAATGTTTGAGAAAACACAATCTATTGCAAAAGAAATTAATTTAAAAAAAATAAAGACCTACAAGTAAACAAAAGAAACAACATAATAATACAGATTGCGTGCCGTAGTACTATTACAGTTGTTAAATGATTGGGCTTTTATAACACAACAAACTCAAAATATAGCCTTATTGAAATCATAAGAAAAAGACACAAAAATTATAAATATTTGATATTTAAAAATATTTATTAAAATAGCAAGAATGTGAAAGGAAATTCATAAGTATTAGGTTTTTATGAAACATTTATCCAGACATTTTGTAATGAAATCAATAGCGCAAACGTCATCGAGGGGTAGTCCAATATGGCGGACAGTGGCGTCACTGGTCTGATGACGTTATCAGTCTATATTATTAGTATGTCTATGCATAGAAATATATACTGACGGGAATGTCCACCGTATGACGTCATCGTGTTATGTTGTGGGACGGCTGCGTATGATGCCGTTTTGCATTCGCTACTTCCGGTTACTGTCGAGATGCCGGAAAGCAAATGTGTTTTCGGTGGATGCTTCGCTTAACACACGAGAAACTGTGGTCTCTCTTTTCATCGACTGCTGAGAAAAGACCCAGAGTAGATGTCACAACTGTTGAACAATAATGAAATTAAAATCAAGTAAGGAGGACCCAGCAGGCTCACTATTTCAGTATTTGTTTAGTGAAGTACCGGTAAGTTGAGTCTTTATAACTACGAACTACGACAATTATGGGCCTAAATGTAAACAAAAATGCAATCTACTCGGGGTACGTTAAAATCGGAGTATTTTTTATAAATATATATTTATTTTTAATTTCTAAACTACCGGTATTCTAATTTAAATAATTCGTGGAAATAAAAACGAAACAGAATCGGAGATCTCATTTTAAATTTAGTATAAGACTGGCTGGACACTACACCTACTGTGTGAGTTCTGGTAAATAATAAACGGATTTCTTCGATTATGAACAAACTAGTTAACTTTGGTTATTATAAACTTACCTGTATGTTTAAAATGAACTCCCGTTAAATAAAATCCATTGCACCACTAAATGTCCCAACGTATAAAAACAGTTCTCTCTTGAAAAATTGAAATCCCACAAACTTTCGGTTAAGAAAAATATCAATATGGCAGCTGGTTACGTCACACCTCGGGAGATATTACTTTGTATCAGGGGTGACAGCATAGGAAATGTGGCATTTAAAAGCACGTCTCGACTCGGCATTGAGTTTGAGCGTTCGCACACATAACAACCTGTATTTTTTAAAATTTGTTACCGACTTAATTATTTGATTAGCGGCTCGGATGGGATAATTTTCTTTCTAACACGCATGAGGAACAAAAATAACTACATTCTTTTCACGGGCCTTAAATATTACCCATCTTTATAATATGGTATGATAATATTATTATTTAACATATATGCAGGCCATTTACAATTAATGTTCCGCTTCTTACAGGGTGTTACGGACATATCGGCATTGTATCCGCCACCCAATGCCATATAGGCACCTTGAACGCTGCCGCAACACGCTTAAAAATGTCACTGAAGCGGTTATTATTTGATCGAAAGAATGAGATCAAATTAATAATACACTCAGAGTTCTCAGACACTTCGGAGGTGTGCTTCGTGATCCGTGTTAAACTATTTATAATATAAAGAAGATAGGATATTAAAATTTATATTTTATATATGACTTTATTTTTACGAGTATCCGTGCAATCAGTGATTCTTTCATTGTGAATAAAATTTGATAGACTGGCGATCAATGGTTTCAATATAAATCTCCTATGTAATTGCCTTCAATTGATATTTTCGTCGCCCAAACTCAAACGATCGTAATGTTGGCGCTTAGCTTTGAGCATAGCACGTGGTTGCCAAAATATGCGTCAAATTTAAACAACCTCGCTTCAGTGTGTTGGATTCGTCCAATATGTGACGAAAGCAATGTTATTATCCACTCTGTCGAAATAACAAGTAAATATTCAAATTTTTCAAGAGAGAACCGGTTTTATTCGTTGGGATTTTTAGTGGTGCAATGGATTTTATTTAACGGGAGTTCATTTCAAACACACGGGTAAGTTTATAATAACCAAAGTTAACTAGTTTGTTCATAATCGAAGAAATCCGTTTATTATTTACCAGAACTCACACAGTAGTAATAATATAGATATAGTATTCTGTCTACTCTATTTCTAGTGTCGGTGGCTAGCATGTAATTTGTGATACTATAGGCAGTGTAACGAGATACATTACTGTATGTATGTATTTTTTAAAAATGTTATTTAGTCATGAATTAATAACAATGTCCCATCTTCATTAGCCCAGCTGAACAGTAGGCATATAGAAATATATAGTCAGGTATTCATTAATGCATCATGTGGGTAAACCTATGCAAACATAACAAAAATGTAAAAAAATAATCAGACCTCGATTCAAGTGACCTGTTTGGAAAAAATGAACATATATACCGGTATATTAATACATATATATATTATTCTAAATAAACAAAATTGATCTTGCATTCTCCCTGAAAAATTTCTTAATCGGAGGTGAGAAATGATTTATGAAAGGTATGCAGGAAGCATTCACGGTATCCTTCCATTCTACTCGACTAACCTTCTTGGTATATTCACAGGGTTTTCACGAATTCATATCATGTGTTCTTCGTTGTAGCTTGATTCTACGCACCAATCATAAAACCGTTTACAATTTGATCATATGAGTTGACTTAGAGGTTAGTGGAGTTAAACGGAACGATATACCACATAAAGAACCGAGAATGAGGGTAAGGATTAATCGAGCTAGTTTTGTTTTCCTGTGTCATCTATTCTTCACCGCCAGTTGGTCTGAGGGCCAGAGTTACCCAGTCATTCCCTAAGCAGGATTTATTAATTAAGTGGAATTTTGTTTTTGAATGTGATTTCTTTGTGAGAAGATTAACATGGTAATCGTAATGATGAAGACATAAAATATTAGATTGATGTCACTGAAAGAATGGATTAATATGTAAATTGAGACCTTGTTTGGGTAGAATTAAAAGGGACGTCAAGTGAATAATTCTGGTTGAAGGAAGCCTTAAAAAAAACTTTTTACGGTCTTGTGCCAATTCCAACTACCTGAACTGTGATGTGATACATGTACTTTCTTGGCATGAAGTTTGATTTCCATCTGTAATTTATGCATAACTCATGTAAAAAATGTTTTTAGACACAGAAATCCCTAAATAAACACTATAGGCCTATTTTGTTCAAACATACTAATATAATGTACATGTATATTTTTTTTATTTTCAGACCACCAATACAGTCGCCATTTATTTACTTTGAAGAGCTTTATTTTGATGTCTACAGGGAGTTTTAAACCAATAATTTCTAACATGGAAAACTGACAATAAAATATTAGGCTTAAATAACTAGTGATTCATTCATTGCTAAATCCTAATTTTCTCGACCAATGCAGAGATAGAACACCCGACCTCCAGCCTAGCGAGCCAGCGTCTTACCCACTTAGCCACCGTGGTTCCCTGAATTCTCTTCACTCAATAAATTAAACCTGATATTTGTGTAGAGTCAATTTCTATTCAACTGATAATATACACAGCTCTCATATGTACATGTAAGCTACAAAATTTATCAAGTTTGATTTGAATTTTGTAGCATTAACTTCATTAAGCCATTACACACAGATCATTTTACAAAGTATTTTTTATTATAGATTAGTTCACTATTGCCATTATAAAAATAATAATGTCTTTGGATTTTGTGGATCTCTTGTATCAAATGTAAATCCACATATAAGCGTTCAAATCCACAATTTTTCATATTTCAAATTTGATCTCCATTACGAATTATTTTGTACCGACAAATGTTCTTGGTGCCAATCTAAACTTAATCTTGAGATCTGTTTGCTTGTTGCTTCCACAATATTTACAATGTAACCTGGAATGTAGAAATTTGAAATGAACTAAAATTCTAAATATTTTCCTGGACAGCAGCACACCATTGCATACACTTAATTTTGAATGCCAAATGTCAAAGGTTCTTTTATGTGCATGCATACAGGCCCTCGGTTTTTGATACAATCAGAACAACTGAACATTGTTCCTGGCCAGGCCCTCCCTCCTGCACCTCACACAAAATGGGAGATCAGGAAATTGTCTCGAGAAACACTGGAATCCTGCTGAATTTTCTTTGCCAACACTGGGATGGAACCCACGACCTCCATATCAGCGAGACAGCATCTTACTCACTGTGCCACTTTGTCTCCCAATGTAGTAAATAAATACAATATCTTGTGCCCATTTCTTTTTTTATATATCTAATTACAGTTCTTAAGAAATGGGTAGGCCTATATCATGAGGCCTAGTATTTTTTTAATTGTACAAATCCTCACAAAATGCTGTACGATATCTTGCCTGGTATCTATTGAGAACTGATCAACTATTTTTTTTTTTTAGAAATATGAAGGCATGTATCACAAGGACTAGTATTAATTACATTTTACAAGTTTTCATAAAAATGCTCTGATAGAATTTTGCGGCCATATCATGACTTTTTTTTTGACAGCTGATCAATTTTTAGAAATAGGTAGGCATATAACACAAAGCCTGGTAGGCCTATATTATTTTATAACAAAAATGCAATGCTTATGAATGATGCAGAACTGTACTATCAATAGGCCTAGTATTAATTTTTATTTTTCACAAAATGCAGAGAGATATATTCTGCATGACTTTTTTTAAAGCAATATGTAGACATCTTAGGCCTAGTATTAATTATTTTATTTTTAGAAATGCTGTGAACTATTCTACCTGCATAACCGGACTTTGTTTCTGGCAGCAGATTATTTGTAGGCCTATCTCATGAAACCTCCTATTACTATTATTATATTTTTACAAATCTTTGGAGAACCATTAACTGAAAAAAAAATAAAATAAATAAATTATATTCGACAAAGCTTGAGTGCAACAGTTAAAATCAATTGGTCCATTTCTTAATTCAAATTGACAAATCACGTTCTACTTTGCAGTAGGCCTAGTATTTCTCGAATCAAAACACGTGTGCTGCTACGGGTCGTTTTTCGCCAATCTTCACTTCGATAAAACCTCAAATATTGTAAGTCCCACCATATTAATTATAATGATCTATAGCACAAACTCAACAAAATCTGAGAAGAATTCCTATGATGATAAATAAACTATATAAACCCCAAAAGTTAGGTCTATTGAATAATATAAAATGGCGACACAGAAAATTTACGAACGGCACAAAATTACATATTGTCATTAAAAAATATAATTATGATATCTGAGAAGCCTCGATGTAATCTAAATCGGGTATTTAGGTTTTGAGAGCAAATTGGTAATCTTTATATTCATAATTTTACCTCATTCACGGCATCATCACGCCGTCAAATTCTGGAAAATCACTCGTGTCTGCCATTACTTCATACGGGAGAGTGTTATGCCGGAAGTCACTTATGCAAAACGTGTTTCGCGCAGGCGCTGCACAACATAATACAACGTCATAACGCTGAATACGTCATGTGGACATTCCCGTCAGTATATATTTCTATGGTCTATGCTGCACAACCATAGAAATATATACTGACGGGAATGTCCACCGTATGACGTCATCGCGTTATGTTGTGGGACGGCTGCGTATGATGCCGTTTTGCATTCGCTACTTCCGGTTACTGTCGAGATGCCGGAAAGCAAATGTGTTTTCGGTGGATGCTTCGCTTAACACACGAGAAACTGTGGTCTCTCTTTTCATCGACTGCTGAGAAAAGACCCAGAGTAGATGTCACAACTGTTGAACAATAATAAAATTAAAATCAAGTAAGGAGGACCCAGCAGGCTCACTATTTCAGTATTTGTTTAGTAAAGTACCGGTAAGTTGAGTCTTTATAACTACGAACTACGACAATTATGGGCCTAAACGTAAACAAAAATGCAATCTACTCGGGGTACGTTAAAATCGGAGTATTTTTTATAAATATATATTTATTTTTAATTTCTAAACTACCGGTATTCTAATTTAAATAATTCGTGGAAATAAAAACGAAACAGAATCGGAGATCTCATTTTAAATTTAGTATAAGACTGGACACTACACCTCTAGTAATATAGTATTCTGTCTACTCTATTTCTAGTGTCGGTGGCTAGCAGGTAATTTGTGATACTATAGGCAGTGTAACGAGATACATTACTGTATGTATGTATTTTTTAAAAATGTTATTTAGTCATGAATTAATAACAACGTCCCATCTTCATTAGCCCAGCTGAACAGTAGTCATATAGAAATATATAGTCAGGTATTCATTAATGCATCATGTGGGTAAACCTATATGCAAACATAACAAAAATGTAAAAAAATAATCAGACCTCGATTCAAGTGATCTGTTTGGAAAAAATGAACATATATACCGGTATATTAATACATATATATATTATTCTAACTAAATAAACAAAATTGATCTTCGCATTCTCCCTGAAAAAAATCGGAGGTGAGAAATGATTTATGAAAGGTATGCAGGAAGCATTCTCGGTATCCTTCCATTCTACTCGACTAACCTTCTTGGTATATTCACAGGGTTTTCACGAATTCATATCATGTGTTCTTCGTTGTAGCTTGATTCTACGGACCAATCATAAAACCGTTTACAATTTGATCATATGAGTTGACTCAGAGGTTAGTGGAGTTAAACGGAACGATATACCACATAGAGTACCGAGAATGAGGGTAAGGATTAATCAAGCTAGTTTTGTTTTCTTGTGTCATCTATTCTTCACCGCCAGTTGGTCTGAGGGCCAGAGTTACCCATCATTCCCTAAGCAGGATTTATTAATTAAGTGGAATTTTGTTTTTGAATGTGATTTCTTTGTGAGTAGATTAACATGGTAATCGTAATGATGAAGACATAAAATATTAGATTGATGCCACTGAAAGAATGGATTAATATGTAAATTGAGACCTTGTTTGGGTAGAATTAAAAGATACGTCAAGTGAATAATTCTGGTTGAAGGAAGCCTTAAAAAAAACTTTTTAAGGTCTTGTGCCAATTCCAACTACCTGAACTGTGATGTGATACATGTACTTTCTTGGCATGAAGTTTGATTTCCATCTGTAATTTATGCATAACTCATGTAAAAAATGTTTTTAGACACAGAAATCCCTAAATAAACACCATAGGCCTATTTTGTTCAAACATACTAATATAATGTACATGTATATTTTTTTTATTTTCAGACCACCAATACAGTCGCCATTTATTTACTTTGAAGAGCTTTATTTTGATGTTCACAGGGAGTTTTAAACCAATAATTTCTAACATGGAAAACTGACAATAAAATATTAGGCTTAAATAACTAGTGATTTATTCATTGCTAAATCCTAATTTTACAACAGTTATTTGCATTGAACGAAAAGCAGGCTTGTTATGTGATTGCCTAAATGACTTTAAAACACATCTTGTGAAGAATTGGAATACACTTACGGTAGCTCAGAACTGTACATCAACCACTTTAGTTATAAATTTCCAATAAATATATTGAATGAACTTAAATGGATTTTTGTGAATTGTTTCTGTAACTGAATATTTGGGCGAATGTTCTAGGTATACATTAGTGCTGGGTATATTACCACTGCAGTAAGGATACGATACATATAGCGATTTATTAGGATTCATATCTCAGACTTAAGCATTCTCCGACTTAAAGCTACGTGTAGAATTTCATATTTTCTAAGAAAGTCAAAACATAATTATTTCTATGTCTTTTGCTCAATGGGTTGTCAACTCAATATTATACGATCATAGGCATTATTTCCCATACTTAAATTTCATTCACACGGGAAATAATAACAATAATTACCTCCCATGTTTTTCTATTTCCCCGATGAAACAGCTATCTTCAAACGTTTGAATTTGAAGTTGAAAATGATATTTTTGCCAATTTCTCAACTGGCAATAGTGAATTATAGGACTATTCTTTAACAGGGTAGGACTACTGTTTATAGATACCATCTATTTCAAGGCTTTATTTTAATAAACTTTTAAAAATATGAAATTCTCGCTTTAAGTTAAGAATTTTCTCAAAATTGTTCGGATGATTTTAACTAAAATAATATATTCCTTTATAAAACTTTTGTTGTTTTAATGTTTCTGGGTTAAAGATATTTCTCATAATCAATCTTCAAAAGTTGAGTGAATTCTTAAATCTGAGAATGCTTTGTGAACTCGGGGCCAGGTCAATATTTAATAAATGGGACAAATGAATAATTAATATTTTTAGTCATGATGATGTTGAAGAAATAAAACTGTTTTGTACCATGATATTGATATGGATCCAAATACGAACCTACTAATAATGTGTGGAGTGGATAATTAAGAGTGATAAATTCTTGATTAAAGTGACAAAATAATATAGAAAAAGAATCGCAATCCATTGATTCAACCTCTAGCGATTCAATTTGAGAAAATGAATTATGATACATTGATACTACAATATATCGTACCTGCACTAGTATGCATGTAGCGACTATTATCTTTATTATGAATTCTCTTTCCAGAAAGGAAATGAAATGGGGTTTAAAGTTTTACTATTCTGCTCCTAAAATGGGCTAATGAAGACAGGCATATGCCATACAGTGTACTATGAGGGAAATTTTGCCCGGGCAGCGGCCCTACGGCTTACTCTTATATCAAATTCCAACTGCCAAGGGATATTTTACGTGCACGCCAATGTGTACACAGGACCTTGGTTTTTCGTCGCATCCGAACGACTAGACAGCTGTACATGTCAGGCCCTCCATCCTGATTCACTGACAAGGGGAAACCACTTCGGAAAATCTGGAGTAACTTTCTCGACCAATGCAGAGATAGAACACCCGACCTCCAGCCTAGCGAGCCAGCGTCTTACCCACTTAGCCACCGTGGTTCCCTGAATTCTCTTCACTCAATAAATTAAACCTGATATTTGTGTAGAGTAAATTTCTATTCAACTGATAATATACACAGCTCTCATATGTACATGTAAGCTACAAAATTTATCAAGTTTGATTTGAATTTTGTAGCATTAACTTCATTAAGCCATTACACACAGATCATTTTACAAAGTATTTTTTATTATAGATTAGTTCACTATTGCCATTATAAAAATAATAATGTCTTTGGATTTTGTGGATCTCTTGTATCAAATGTAAATCCACATATGAGCGTTCAAATCCACAATTTTTCATATTTCAAATTTATGATCTCCATTACGAATTATTTTGTACCGACAAATGTTCTTGGTGCCAATCTAAACTTAATCTTGAGATCTGTTTGCTTGTTGCTTCCACAATATTTACAATGTAACCTGGAATGTAGAAATTTGAAATGAACTAAAATTCTAAATATTTTCCTGGACAGCAACTCACCATTGCATACACTTAATTTTGAATGCCAAATGTCAAAGGTTCTTTTATGTGCATGCATACAGGCCCTCGTTTTTTTATACAATCAGAACAACTGAACATTGTTCCTGGCCAGGCCCTCCCTCCTGCACCGCACACAAAATGGGAGATCAGGAAATTGTCTCGAGGAACACTGGAATCCTGCTTAATTTTCTTTGCCAACACTGGGATGGAACCCACGACCTCCATATCAGCGAGACAGCATCTTACTCACTGTGCCACTTTGTCTCCCAAATGTAGTAAATAAATATAATATCTTGTGCCCATTTCTTTTTATATATATCTAATTACAGTTCTTAAGAAATGGGTAGGCCTATATCATGAGGGCTAGTATTTTTTTAATTGTACAAATCCTCACAAAATGCTGTACGATATCTTGCCTGATTATCTATTGAGAACTGATCAACTATTTTTTTTTAAATATGAAGGCATGTATCACAAGGACTAGTATTATTTACATTTTACAAGTTTTCATAAAAATGCGCTGATAGAATTCTGCGGCCATATCATGACTTTTTTTTGACAGCTGATCAGTTTTTAGAAATAGGTAGGCATATAACACAAAGCCTAGTAGACCTATATTATTTTATGGTTACAAAAATGCAATGCTTATGAATGATGCAGAACTGTACTATCAATAGGCCTAGTATTAATTTTTATTTTTTGACAAAATGCAGTGAGATATATTCTGCATGACTTTTTTTTAAAGCAATATGTAGACATCTTAGGCCTAGTATTAATTATTTTATTTTTAGAAATGCTGTGAACTATTCTACCTGCATAACCGGACTTTGTTTCTGACAGCTGATTATTTGTAGGCCTATCTCATGAAACCTCCTATTACTATTATTATATTTTTACAAATCTTTGGAGAACCATTAACTGAAGAAAAAAAAAATAAATAAATAAATTATATTCGACAAAGCGTGAGCGCAACAATTAAAATCAATTGATCCATTTCTTAATTCAAATTGACGAATCACGTTCTACTTTGCAGTAGGCCTAGTATTTCTCGAATCAAAACACGTGTGCTGCTACGGGTCGTTTTTCGCCAATCTTCACTTCGATAAAACCTCAAATATTGTAAGTCCCACCATATTAATTATAATGATCTATAGCACAAACTCAACAAAATCTGAGAAGAATTCCTATGACGATAAATAAACTATATAAACCCCAAAAGATAGGTCTATTGAATAATATAATAATGGCGACACAGAAAATTTACGAACGGCACAGAATTACATATTGTCATTAAAAAATATTATTATGATATCTGAGAAGCCTCGATGTAATCTAAATCGGGTATTTAGGTTTTGAGAGCAAATTGGTAATCTTTATATTCATAATTTTACCTCATTCACGGCATCATCTCGCCGTCAAATTCTGGAAAATCACTCGTGTCTGCCATTACTTCATACGGGACAGTGTTATGCCGGAAGTCACTTATGCAAAACGTGTTTCGCGCAGGCGCTGCACAACATAATACAACGTCATAACGCTGAATACGTCATGTGGACATTCCCGTCAGTATATATTTCTATGGCACAACACAGTACTATCTGGTACCTGAACGCTCAGCTTAGTTCTTACATCCGCAATTCGTTAATAATGCCTACATATATTTAACCAAACTGATCCCGCAGTGAATATTCGCTTGGCCGCTACAATCACTGATAAGCATGACATCGACGAGGCTTAATGAGTACGGCATATTAACTTTTTTACTCCGACAAATTAAATTTTCAAACATTTTTTTGAGGTAAAAGAAAAATAAATAAAGACGTTTGAAGTATTTGAAGTTAAAAAATATTTCCTATTTAGTGTAAATGGTATTAAAATGAGTAAAATGCATCATTTTGCCCGAAGCAGTTAGGTGTTAAGTAAACATTGCACGAGCCGTTGAGCCAATGACTAACGCCGGCGCGTGCAGTCAACGCACCTGTTGTGGACAGTCGTCTGTTACAGAGATACTTCGTAAGTAATTCTCTGAGAAACAGATTGATATTTAACGTTGTACATCGATCACTCATAAATATGGTAAGTTCACGACATATTTAAATTACTAGTCTCTTATCATCCAAACAAATATTCTACGAATATTAGTCTGGATGGGTCCTCAAAATTTGACAGAAAGTCGGTCACTGTCTGGATTATCCAGTCTTTTAAGTTACCACGTGCTGAATCTATCAAAACATCTCGCTTGTCAACAATGACACTCTCTAAAATTTTATTTTAAAGTTTTTAATTGAAATGGTAATTTTCTCTCGTCATGAATCAAACGTATGGCTTCTCACAATCTCCTTAATCACGATTCATGCTGTTGTATCGTCTCTATTTTGTTTCTAATAATAGATGTGCCAAGTGAATTGTGGGATATATTTTATCCTCGCCTTATAGAATCTATCAAAATCGGCCCGGCTTCATAATATCTATCACTTACCGAGACTTTAGCCAAAGGGTTCCATTGCCCATGCGTAACCGGGAGTTTGGTTTTTTATGTGGTAGATTATCCAGTAATTTTCGTCAATAATTGAGAACCGACCCAGACCCTCCGTGCGTTGAAGACTAGGGGGGTCTGGGTGACCGAGACTATTAAATTACGGGTTAACGTGTTGGGTACACGTCATCATTTGATGCACAGTTTCTTTGTGTCGCTTACGATAATAGAAATATTGGCGGGACCACAAATATATATTTAGTTAAATATTTATACATTTAGCTAAACATATATATTTAGCATGATATTTATATATTTAGTTAACTGTTTATATATTTAACTAAATAAATATATTTAGTTAAATGTTTATATATTTAGCTAAATGTTATATATTTAGTTAAATGTTTATATATTTAACTAAATATTTATATATTTAACTAAATATATATATTTAGCTAAATGTTTATATATTTAGCTAAATGTTTATATATTTAGCTAAATATTTAACTTTAGATTTTTCAGTGATTTAGTGATTAGCATTTATACCTACGAGGATCAGCACATTTAGCTATATATTTAACTAAGCGATGTGAAATCAAGATATAACATTTAAAGTTTTTCATAGACCAAAAACTCGACTTTTAGCTACAATATTTTTTGATATTTACATATATGCCATTTTTGTTCTAATATTTATCTAAATATATATATTTGGAGTTAAATCTAATTATTTTTGCTATAGAAAAAGTTAAATAATTATTTTACAAACGGCGCCCCATAAACAGGGCCCTGGGCCCTAAGCTGTTTCACGAAATTTTAACTAAAGATAAAATCCAAAATTTAGTAGATACTTCAATTTTAATTGGCTAAGAACTAAAATCAATCTAATATTGTCCAATCAAATTACTAAAATTTGGATCTTATCTTAGTTAAAATTTCGTGAAATAGGCCCCAGGCAGGTTACGTACGAATCAACAGCCTGCGGTTAAGGGAAGTCAAGTAGGACGTGCCCTACCATGCGCCCTTGTGCACTTCAAACAACATCGAACGCGCTTGCGCCGTGAATACCATTAATCCACAACTCGACAAGATTGGAATCGATAGAACGCAGTCTAATTTATGATCACGTGACTAGACGTGTTATTGTTCCTGAAAATACATGAAGAGTTTGGTGTGACAGCTGAAGAAATTAAGAAATGGAAGCATTCGTGAAACCAGATACATTAGTGAGGGAAATTCAGGAATTTTTATGGAATCCAGAGTTCTGGCTCCCAGAAGGCGTTTCTTGGCACCATTTGGAAAGCCATGACCCAAATGTTTACTATCCGAAATCAAGGGATATCCATTGGTGCATTGTTGTCGCCGTAGTCTTTATGATCGCTAGTTACGCATGCGAAAAGTGAGTTCAGACTTTATATACTGCTATTATTAACGTTCAGTTAACCATATCCGCCTTTTTAATTAACGGATATAAACCAATGATCTATAAATGTGATCTATTATTATACCCGTTGGCCGTTATCATAGTTTGATTGATGATGAACGCACGTTACAAGTACCGTACAATGAACTTACAATATATATGTGCACATTACATGTACAGTTAATAACTTTGATAATGTGGAAGACTAAGTGTGACTTTGAAATAAATCCTTCCACCTTTTGCTGAAAATTGATATGTATTAACAGAGCATGTTCTAGAGAACAGACATCAAAAAAACCCTAAAATAAATTAAAGTATATACTTTTCTGTCGGAAGTTAACTACAGTATAAGCTAGTTTCCTCCGGTTTTGATGGATACAAAGATGCTAATTTAACATTGTGAGCGCTGGATTATAATGTATAGGCCAATTACAGTAGATAACAAATCTGATCTCTCAACCCTCTGTGTTTCGAGATAAGAGTTGTTCCTCTTATAGTTCAACATTACAAATGCGATTCTGAATTTCTGATTCGCCTCAGGCATTATTACACAAAATTGACAATATTTTACATCAAAACAACAATGATTATTGTTATTTATATTATTTCTGCCACACCCAACTATAATTAAGCATATCCTACCTGAAGTGGGTAGGCTATAAATCATTGTATTTAAAATTGAGGCGTTAAGCCATTACTGCCATTGTTTTAGACGGGAAATGTATTGACGCTGTCATCATGAAGCCGGGTTAAATATAAGGCTTTATAACAGCCAATCAAAAAGGCAATCGTAAGTGTTGGTGCATGCCTAAAGCACTGTAACTATGAATGGATTTGGATATCTGTGTATGTTCGGACAAAAACAACGTCTCATTAATTTGAACGTGAATATTTGGAGTTAGGCGATAGTTATGCCACTACATTGGCCTCTGTAAGTTTAAATAGTCATAATAGCATAAACTGATCTTATTTTAAAAATGTTATATGCATTAATGAAGAAATTCAGCTTGCCACGTCAAACTGAAGCCTCCCAATGGTAGCTAAAAACAAATACATCAGTATATCTCAACATTTTTAGCCACGTTCTCGTAGCTATACAGTCGTGGGACTAGGTGAAAATCAGCCAGTTTTCTTCAAATTTTGGAATGTGACCCCCACAGACAATACAGATTTATTAAAGAGAATCCTGTCATCAAGTTGTCAAAGACAATACCTTGTGATGATGTGGTGTATAGGGCATGTTAAGTATCATATTACACTGCTCTATATATTTAGATTGTTCAAGTTATAAGCCTTTTGGGTCAGATTCTATAAGACTTTCAAATCACATTCAAATTTAAACAAAAAAAAAAACAAAAAAAAAACAAAAAAAAATAAATAAAGATTACATTTAATAAATAAAAATTACATTTAGTTCAAATATTACATAAGATTATACTACTAAGCTTATGATACATGTATTTTAAATAAGATAATAGAAGAAGCTTTGTTGCATAAAAAAAAATTATAAGGTCATGTGCATATACAAATAGAAATAAAAGAAAGATACACGCAGTAAGCAAAGATAAATATGTTTACATGTACATAATTATACAAAGATACACAGCTTTACAAAGACATGAACAAATTGTATACAAAAGATCCTAAACATTCTAAAATTTCTATTCATCATCAGTATCTTGAGAACCACGGTAGTAAGACACTGGCTCGCTAGCCTGGCTGGAGGCCGCATGTTCGATCCCTACATTTGACAAGAAAGTTCATCGGGATATTTCTGTCTGGCTTCACCTTGTCAGTGGTTCGGATGGTATGAAAAACCGAGGCCCAGGGTATACATTGCGTGCATGTAAAAGATCCCTTGGCAGTTGGAATTCGATATAAGGGTAGGACATGATGCAACTGCCTGGGCAAAATTCCCGTCATAACACATTGTTTAGTGAATGTCCGTCTTTATTTGATGGACAGAATAAGATTACAAAAGGCGTTTTTTGTACAATCAGGGGTCATAATCCAGCAAGTTACGGTCTGAAGTATCAAGATTAGTAACCCAGATCTTTGGGATATAAATATGTAACTGGGTGAAAATTGTGACCTCTAGAGGATTTAGAAGCTAAAACGAGATCAGGCTCGATTCATGCCAATATCGAGAGAAACCAAAATCTTTGGGAGAAATGCCCATATTTCAAGTTAAGTCAAAAATTGTGACCTGTAGAGTGTCCACAAATAAATTATGGACAGATAAATGTACAGGGTCGACAGCAGTATACATCCACAACAAAATGTAGTCGTATAAAAATAAGGACTGGACGAAATGAGCTTCCTCAAATTAAAATAACTGCTCTGGTTTCGGGCCAATTTTTTTACAAGGGATTCAAAGAACGAAGCTAGACATATTCCACAAGTTCTGTCAAACGGTGACCTGTATTCTTATCTGTAGAGCATGCACAATAAATATTATGGAGGTAGATTGGAATAACCAGATGCTTTAGATTGCTATTCAATTGAGACTTCTGGCGTATTTCGCCGAACATAAATATTTGAAATTATAGTAAAAACGGAAACAATTGAATGTAAATCAATTTATGTACATTCATATTACATTAGTATATGCGTTGCAACCCATTGGTGTCAATTTCTAGGTCCCAAATATTATCAATTTAGCACCTTTAATCTTAAAATATTTGTAAATTCTGTACAAAAATACACACTACTTTGTCTTGGGTCTAACCCTGCAAATCCTTGTCCAATTAAACTACATATCTTCTGTTTTCAGAAAAAAAATGATTATAAATAGCTCACCTTTATTGAAAGATGTCAATTTTTATTCTGGCATCCAATACCATTCATTTTAATGATAAAACTTGGTTTTGGGTAGAAATAAACAACTGATACCAATTATAGTAAAGAGCTTTTTACTTTCTAAATCAAAATGTTGTCATTTGATACTCTCAAAGCAGGCAGGTTAAAAGTTGTCAACACTTAACAGGGTAATAATGCTATCAAGTGGGACATGTTGTTTAGATATAACATACCAGCGAATTAAATGTCAGTGAACTGGACACAAGACAAACATCCAAAATTGAGCCCGTTTTTGGTACCTAGTCTGTGTAGTGTATAGGCCAATTAGTTCATGTCCTAGGGCCATTCACTTTTAGGGGCCTGAGGTAATCATTCTCTATGTTTCCCTAAGATCATGCTTAGTTCAATCAATCCTCTAAATAATCTGCTGGTACGTAAAGCCCTGATCTAAGCAATGTGTCGGGTGACAGTTGATTTATTTGACATTGCTCTAGGAAACACAGTGACAGAAGGTGAACAATCTTTTTCTGTGCTGAAACAGAAGAACCAGAGAAGTTATTATTACAACAATTTTACAATTATTTACAGTTTCATAAATGCATATGATTAAATCAATTAAATTGAGTTATTTTGTACATAAATACTCTATAATCTTGTTTATTTGCTCTTTATCAACGATTTTATGAGAATTTTTTATAAATAACATGTCATTTATAGCCGCAGCAGTTTGCAGGTCATTTACTTCATATTTGTTAGTGGCAATATTTGTCATTTTACTTATTATTTTAGTTTTTTTCATTGAACAGAAGACATACATTTCATATTTTTCACAAATATAATTAATATTTTCACTTGCATTTGATTGGCTGCCATTTAGTGCAAGTAATCCACATATTTGTGTGCATTTATTTTTACTGTTTAAAACAGATACAATAAATTTTACAAAACGTTTATGAATTTGGACATCAATAGGTAGGTCATTACAAATCAAATGTAATAGAACATTATGAGTTCTATATGGAATATTGAATATGCGTCTTACACTTTTGCGCCAGGCACAGTAAAATTTCTTAGTAGATTTGTTAGTTAGATTCCACAATCGACATCCATATAATGGCATAGAAAAAGATTTAAATAGTTTATACTTAATCCATGGCGAGACACACTTAAATACATTTGAAGTTACATTGAATCTTACAATAAAGTTATTTATACAATTGTCTATATTATTTTTGGTTTGATCACTAAAAATTAGATTACCTAAATGTATTTCTGAAGTGGAGATATTAATATTTTTTTCACCAAATTTAATTGGACGAGTACTCGTATCAGGTTTGTTATTATGTCTAAATATTAGAAGCTTACTTTTGTCAGGGTTAAATTTGACATCGTATTCATTAGAGTAAGACTCTGCAATGTTGAGTAATTCTTGTAGGGCTTTTCTTGTTGGCATGATTAAGGTGACGTCATCTGCATATGCCAGGGCTCCTACATGTGTATATAAACATGCCCAATGTGACAACCAAATTTACTGTTTTTCAGGCGCACTAATAACTCATCTAGATATAAACTAAATAATATGGGAGATAAAACCCCGCCCTGTTCCACTCCATTTGAAACAGAAAATGGTTCATCTGTGAAATTACCCCATCTGGTCCTAATTTTTTGATTAATATACAGATTTAAGAGAAATCTAGCAATTACACAACATATATTTTTTCGTAATAATTATTGAAATTGTTTTATGTAATTCAACCGATCAAATGCCTGGCTGGCATCAAGCAGACCAACAAATACGTCAGACTTCCGGTTATGATAATACTTAATAGTTTCATTCAATACAAAGGTACACTTGGTGTTCGAGTGTTCACTCTTAAAACCATATTGTAATTGCGAGGAGTTAAATATGTGAGGATAACTATCTAATATTATCAAGTCAATTAATTTACCTATGATACTACTCAGTGATATTCCTCTGTAGTTACTAGAGCTATTCAAGGATTGTCTACGATTTTTAGGTATGGATGTTATAGTTGACAAACAAAATGATTCTGGACAATAACCATGTTTAATCATGGCAGTTATTAACATTGATAAATGGACGTGATATGTATTTGAGGAGTATATAAGATGATCACTACTATGACCCATAGTATGACGGGGGATTTGACTCAAAAGTCAATGCTATGTCGTTAGTGCTATTACATGTCCAATGTTGCAAATGTTTAATGTTACTAGTAAAAAATCCTGTAATACTGACAAATACATCGTGTAAATTGACATCTACCTTTTGTCATTAAACATTTCACATTAGACATTTCACAACAAACCTAACTCCATTTACCCAGAACTTTAAACTTTCAACTCTTACATCTTCACATATGACACGAGCACTATGTATTGTAACCTTCAACATTTCACTTTTACATCGCAACACAGAACAAGTAATGAAATCGGCCAATATGCAAATTAGTTCATCACGTGATATGTTAATTTTCAAGCAGGGAATTCCCCCCAACACGAGACCTTCGTACTTTTCATTTTCATGATGATGAATGAATGAATGTCCACGGTGATTGATCATGCACTGTCGCACACGTTCACACAAAACCCTGGTGACCTCAGAGTAAAATTCTTCGTAAGAAATTCGGTGAATTCTACGAAAAATATCTCGGGTTATATGTGGAAGCCGAGATATTTTACTTTCCTTTTTACTTTCCTTTTATGTTGAAAACAAATCATAAAATCATTATCCGGTTGAAGGTCTCGTGTTGGGGGGAATTCCCTGCTTGAAAATTAACATATCACGTGATGAACTAATTTGCATATTGGCCGATTTCATTACTTGTTGTGTGTTGCGATGTAAAAGTGAAATGTTGAAGGTTACAATACATAGTGCGCGTGTCATATGTGACGATGTAAGAGTTGAAAGTTTAAAGTTCTGGGTAAATGGAGTTAGGTTTGTTGTGAAATGTCTAATGTAAAATGTTTAATGACTAAAGGTAGATGTCAATTTACACATGTATTTGTCAGTATTACAGGATTTTTTACTAGTAACATTAAACATTTGCAACATTGGACATGTAATAGCACTAACGACATAGCATTGACTTTTGAGTCAAATCCCCCGTCATACCATATAGCCATCGTTTTTACTGTGTTTTAGTTTGTGTACAGCTTCAGTAACATTATATGTAGAGATATTGTGTTTAGCATTACATCTATTTGTCTGACCAAAGTGCATAATGTTAGAATCAATGTCACAACTTAATTTTTCCATGTTTGCATTGTCGTAAGAGATACAGTTATACAATTCTTTATATTTCTGTGTAAAACATTTAGCTATATCATTAGCTCCGACATTGCCATCGATATTAGTAGCTATGGGTTTTGCTTTACCCTTGATTTTGTCAATTTCTACCCAAAAATCTCTAGTTCTGTCATTCAGTAGAGATTTAGACAACTTTTCAGCTTTTATATTATCTTTCTTAGTCCTAACAGATCTTAGTGTATAATGGTATTGTGCTCTTGTTCGATTACGTATATCGGCAAGAATTCCTGACTGAGGACGATTATTGTTCTTCCATATGTTATGCCAAAAGATAGACGTGTTTCTACTGTGTTCAACATGATCTTTCCAGCCGGGAACTGGGGGTTTATTGTTCTTATTGTGCTTAGACATTGGTATTGTATGCTCAGCAGCCGATAAGCTAATCTCAATAAGTTTGTTGTAGTGATCATTAATACACTGTAAATGTGATTTACAAAGAAAATTATTACAATTTATAGCATCTATGGGAATGATAATACATTTTAATCTTGAGTCTAATTCTTGCTGATATTGTTTAATATGAATGTCAGAGGCTTTAAACCACTGAGGATATCGCTGGTGGGAATAATCAATCTCTGATTTAGAGTATTGGACATGTGCATTGAGAGACAGGCGAAGAGCTGCATGATCAGACAGATTATCCCCATCGTGGATTGAGATATAGTCTTTAACGTCATCATAGAGATTAGGAGATATGAATATATGGTCGATAAGGGATCTATCCCCAATTATTTTACTCTCATAAGTGTATAAAACCCTAGAGTTTGGATGATCTAACATGCATATCAGATTAGTAAAGTTAGAAAAGTTTTGTAACCGTTCATTTTGTGGAGATATTCTGGAAATGTCGGTATTAAAGTCACCACCGATAATTAAATAGTCGGATTCCGAGTTGGTTATTATTGATAACAAATCGTTTAGTGTATCATCGAATTCTCGGGGATTTGTAGAATCACATGGCATATACACACTGCATATTAGAATATCAATAGCACTACCTGACAGCTCAACGGCACAAATACGTTTAGATTCACTTATTACAGGCTTAACTTTACAAAGTAAGTTACTTTTCCACAGTATTGCACATCCACCGAACGGTCTTCCAGAGATAAAATGTCGACTATCCATTGCTGAAACTCCGTGGCAACTGACATTGTTAATTTGTTGTTCAAAAACAGACATCTCCTCTGCTAAAAACCAATGTTCTTGAATTAAACCTACATCATTAGAAAAACACAATTGTTGGATATATTCAAGGCGGCCAGTACCGTGTCCATGTGAGTTGTAAGAGACAATAGATAAGTCCATTTACCTTGTGTTCTGTACATTTTCATCATCTCGTGGACGGACATATTTCCTAATTCGTACACCTTCGGGCCACAATGATTCGTCGTACAAGCGTTTAAATTCTGATAAAGGAACGGGCAACTTGAATGACTTATGTGTTGAGTTAGGGTTCGATATACATGATAATTCTCTCACTGTAAATCCATTTTCACTAAGATGAGAAGATACTTGAGATTCAGATGTAGAGTTCTGTACACGATATATAAACAGCTCTCTGCTAGGTTCAGGTGCACCTTTAAACTGATGGGGATGATTAGATGATTTTCCATGTATAATGTGTCTTCGCCTGGATTCCTGGCGTTTATTCGATTTCCTGGCGTATGGTGGAAGTTCAAAGCCATCATCTTCGCAACCACTGTGGAGTGAATCATTGTTATTTAAAATAAGAATATCGTTTCGGGGCTGTATACCTTTGTTTGTACCTTCAGATAATACACTCGAACGATCCGCTGACATATCTTTGCATTTTCTGGTATGTGTTACTCTATTGGAGTTATTATATCTGGGTTTGGGGGGTGATGGTTTTACAAATAAAACTTGGTCGTCTCTAATCGTGTCAGTTATTGGATTACTAACACAGTCAGCGTATGATTTTCCGTATACTGTAGTCATCTCGTCTAATTTATCTTTAATAGCGATATTTTCACAGACGGTATGATCAAGTACGTTCTGTAGGTTTGTCATTTTTGTTTCAAACAGATTCAATCTTTCCACAATAGATATCGTATTTAACTCTTCTGGATATGAGCGAGGTATCTTTCCAAGATCAAGGGCATTGAGTGTAACCTCCGGTAAACAATCTGCCTTATCCAGTTTCTCAATAGCACATAAAATGTCAATTGTATGCGCCTCTTTCTCTGATCGCACCGTAGAGTCTTTTCGTCGAACAAAATCGCCAATTAATTTACTATCACATTTCTCCCACAAAAGGCGTTTACTTTGAGAAATGTGTTCAAGGGTGTAATGTCCAAGTAAAGATGTTTTGATATTATCGACCGAACTATTCTGCTTTGAAAATAAGACATATGCCAGGATAACATCGTTCACTGATACCCGATTTACATTTCTGTCAGTATGTGTTTCACTTTCTGGTGTTTGCTTAATATCGCTCACCGTCGCAGGGTTATAAGTTTTCTTGTTAGGTTTTCTTCCTGCCGGACCATATCTTTCCTCGAAACAATCTTTACACAGAGACATGTCACCTTGAGACATATTCCCCCGCGATCGGTCCTTTCCGCTTGAACGGACATGGACCTGTTGGTATACCGTCACACTTCATTACTCTCTCTTATTCTACAGGTTACTAATTGATATTTAAATGTCCACTAAGTCACATAAAAAACATTTTCATTTTTATATCAGATAGATATGCAGATTCCCGATACAAAATATTCCAACAATATCTATTTTTCACAATTCGAAAGTATTAAATAATTCCAATATTAATGGGGAGATGCGACCGGCTAAAACACGTCCGATCAGTCTGGCGTACTATCAAATATATGTGACTTTTAGCTGAAGCATAAACTTTGAAGGTATCATTGCAAAATTCACAAACCTCAAATCTAGTAATTCCGTGTAATGTCACATCACTTATCTAATGCAAAGTAATACAATACATGCAGTGTTTGATGTACATACATATTATGCTATTATTATTTCTTTTCATATTTTACATTTGAAGGATGGATGCCTGTGTTATAATAGACCTCATGAAATATTTTATCCTAAGCCCCACAAAACCTCATGTTATGTACAGTAATGATTCAGGAAATACTCCAGATAGTGCATATTTTGTCAATAATGTTTCGAAGGGGAGCAAGGGTGTTTTCAGAAATTTGAGCAGTGGGGCGTCCAAGGTGAAGACGATGTCAAGTGCCATGTGCTGTCTGAGACATTACACAAGATTTCTACTAGTTTACATGTAGGTGGGGCATTACCCAAGATTTCTTCTAGTTTACATATAGGTGAATGTACAGGATTAATGTAGAGTGAGGCCAAAACTGTGCCAATGCTTTAAAAGTTTGTTCATGCTATGTCATTTTGATGAATATAGGACCTCCCTCCCTACACTGATAAAGCTGGAACACAAATTTGTTTTGTGAGAGAAATTTTGAAATTTCCACTCTTCAAAATATATCAAGATTGACATTTCTTATATTTTGAGCAATGAAATAGTTGAATAATACCTGATTAGTTTTATTCTTAAATTGATAATTTTTACCTTTTCATCATTTTATGAAATTCTATCTGGATAATCGCGCTTATTGATTTTATTGTTTTGATTATGTAATGTCACTTAGCAGATGATTGCCGTTAGCACTGGTCACATCATTTTGATTACCGTCAAAAGAAGTAATAGACCATAACCCTTGTAGATGGCTTTGATGACTTACATGTGGGCGTATGTTTTGTTGCCTGGCAACTGAATCAATGAAAAGTATATTTAAACCCAAGCCAGCAAAGGACAGAAAAGTCTAGGTTTCCCCAAATATATAATCAATGACACAGCACACCATGTATTTATATCCATGGTACACTTTTGTAAGGCAGAAAAGTTTCATATACATTGCACAAATATTATTATCTATTATTGATTGTAATATATGCTTTCTATCTTGGGCACACAAAATATACTACAATGTGTCCCTAAATATTCATTTTCACTGGATATTACTGGAATGTATAGAGGATTGCCAATTGAATTTGTACTTTGTCATTACAAATTAATTTTAATATGATTTCAGATTATTTATTCGACCATGGGCAAAATGGCTTGGAGTTAAAGGTAGACAAAAGCAAGCCTTCCCTAATAATGACTTGGAAAAGGTTTATTGCCTGCATAAAGGTACAGTGCCCGCATCTGAAGTGCAGGTAAAGAAATTTATTTACTAACTGGATATTTTTAATGTGAAATAAGGTAGAATCTATGAAAAATAGTATAATTTTCTCATCTTTTCAAGCAATCAATTCATTTCAGAGTTAGATAATTTGTTGTTACTCTTCATAGTTTTTAATATCTTGTAGTATTGTAGATGCTCCCATTATCTCTAAATGGCTGACCATGGGAACTTAATTTAACTATTATCTAATTCTTAAATTAGAAAGGCCTATTGTTGAATAAATTCTTCCTGGTTATAGAGTTCTCAACAGATATTTTACAAATTTGTTGAAATTGTCCTTTGTTCCATTTTAAATTTCACAATTTTACTTACAAAGCTTTGGACAAAGTTCATTGTTGATGTTTTTAAAAACTTACTCTTTGATATCAGAGCTAATATTAAAATAGCATTATGCAAGAGCAAAATATTTTACAGGTCTTTCTTTAGGCCTGAGATGTTACCTAAATAATCAATTAGACATTAATTAACATATCCAGACCATAATAAACTCTTTATGTCAAGGCTAGCCTTCGATGTTGGCGGATTAAATTCTTATATGCTGCTTAATGGCCGTTGAAAATTAAATCAATCAAGTGGATAATCGAGACTATGCTGTTTATATTAATGATTTGAGTAATGATGACCGAGGCTATGTGAATATTTCAAACGCTTTTTTCTAGGCTAATAATGGATCAATTTGACTGAAATTTTCAGCAAATTATCTTTACACTATCTAGTTTTTAACTATTATAGTGAGAACTGCCATCTCTTTATCTTATCTCCCATAATGTAACTTTAAGGCTGGGAATCAATATGAAATTTCAATATCGATTATCGGCAAGAATTTGTCAGCTATTATCGATAATAATCAATTATCATTTTTCTGGAAAAATCTGAACTTTACCAACCTGTTATTTGTGTTGGTCGACACAGGCTACCACTATTTTTTTTTGTTGTATTTGTTCTTCAACAGTCATGTTTAATATAGTATTGTATAATAAAAATATTCCAAAACATCTTCAGTCTTTATTACTGTTTATTTAAACACATTATATTTATTAATATTATTATACAATCTGTCAATACTCAGTCGTAATAAAAAAAAAAATGAAAGTACATTGAAGTTATTTATCTTCATACCTCATATCCATGAAGGTAGATAACTGTTACATTTATTAGTTTAAATATCATATGCGTGCGCTTATCGGACAATGATCTCACATTGCGAAAATATATTGATATCAGTAGTAATTTATGTTTATGTGATTTTTTAAATCTGTAGTGTTGCCGACGTACTTAATTTTTGTGAAGCAGAGCAGAGTTTATACACAGCATATGATTTTTCAATATTACGGTTGTCGGTTCCGTAAAAACCAAAACAATTCCATACCTCTCTTTTTGCCTTTCCTGTGTTTTGTATGGGCTGTATCTGACATAATTTAGTAATAAAATCTGATTTGATCATTAATAATACAATTAGTTTTATCGTGAAAGCGTATGCCCGTGTTCCATTAGCCCAGGTTAGGTGCAAAAGAGTAGGACGTTAAACCCCATTTCATTTCATTTCATTTATCGTGAAAGCAGACGATTTCTCTACAAATATATCAAGAACAAAGAAGGGAGATAATTCTAATTTTACTACATATCACATGCGATCGTCATTGTTCACAAAGTGTGTGACCTATTTTAGTTTCAACTTGTAATAACAACAAAAACAACGAAAATATTAAAATAATATATTTAATCTTAAAGTTTAGTTTTTTACAATAATATATATTTAAAATGTGCCAGTTCAGTCATGTGAAAGTGACCGTAACTTGCCGTCAGAAGGTAAATATACCGATAATCGATATTTGAATTTCAATATCGATTATCGTATCGCTAAATATCTTCTACCTATTAATTAACGATTATATCGATATTTTTGCTCAGCCTTAGCTAATATGTATGATTTCATTGAAGGGCGTTTAAATGGGGTGACCTTCTCGGCCGAAACATTATAATTATAGCACATCAAATTTCTATTTCTAGAGTTTATCACAGCAACTTAAAATGCGAGAGACAGATATTGAAAAATGGCTGGCACATCGAGCACAACAGAACCGAGCAACCACTAGGGACAAGTTCTGTGAATGCTGGTATGTTTAATTAGACATTTTAAAAAAACATATACCTGTACCATTTGAAGTGCTTAATGTTGTAGCACACTGCATGTTTACTCTTTCGGAAGTAAGGCATGTTTAAGCATTGCAAATATACAATTATTACCATCGCTGGGGAATGGATAACAAATGGTTTGTGACTGTTTATAGTTTTATGAATGGGGTGTACTCTATTGTTATGTTTTTAAACCTTTGGACAAAGACTTATCAGCTCATTACTCTATTTTCCTTTGCGTGAGGTGTGTCAACAATTTACACGTTTGAAATGTATATATGATTTTATATGTAGGTAGGTAATAGATGATTTTGATTTACTTATTTGAAGAATTGCCTAACTACAGAGAAAGCTCTCAGAAGCTCACAATAGGCAATCAATATTAAAAGCTAATATTTCTATGTTTATTGCATTTTTACTCTTTAATTGAAAAATGAGGTGGGGTGCATAGGTAGTAAATTTCAACCCCTTCTGGTATAATATTATATAATTCATGAATATTTGAATCGGCCTGTATTAATAGATATATTGACCTGATCCAACCCTGTATAGTTAACACAACAAAATAATCAACTAAAGACCCGAGCACACCATGGATTAATACTTGCTGGCTACAGTTTTTTGCACAAAGTACTCTGCACACAAATGTTTCAATTCCCATTGCCTACAGGGTTTCATGGGGATCTTTCTTTCAGCATTTGTTTAAAAGTATTCATTTCGTAATAAACTGTGATATTGTCTATTGGATTGTCTGCCAGTAGTGCACATAATATCAATGACAAAACATCAGGGAAAATCTGTTTGGCTATAAATTAAATGCAGACAAATCAAAAGCTCTAATAGATAATCCTTGATGTGTGCACTCCTTTAAATCGCCACTTATGTTTATTATAACTTACATTTTTATGAAGCTACATGTATATTACACCTTTGTAATGTAAGAAATGGTCAGACCCATTATCAGGTAGATAGTATGACAATCTTTCTCTTCACACAGAAATTTGTGATTTTCAATAAATAGACTTTTGAAGTTCTCAATAGTCGGTTTGGAAAGTCATTGTATATGTTTCATAATGATAGTCCACTTTCTTTATATTACAATTGTAGTTTGAGCCTTTTGAAATTGCTCTTTTTGCAGTTGGCACCTTTTGTTTTATATGACTATGTTTATTTATGGATGTGTTATTTTATGGGATGTAAGTAATTTCTTATATATACATATATTAGTCTAATTATAAAAATTGCACGATTAGGGCTAGTTTAGGGTTCTGACAGTAAACATAGCATGGCCATTGGTAGTATTATTTGGAATGGTGAGATGCTTTTCAATGGTTAGATGCTTTTCTTAGCTTCTCTTAATGCCTATAATTTAAGCTATCGTAGAATCTGAATGATTAGGCTCTGTGTTTTTTTGTTTTTTTTCATATGTCCTAATTACAATGTGAGACACAGTAATAGAGCCCATCCACACATACAGGGATGAAGAACTAGATACAAAATGAATGGATTTTGCTCTTTATCTGATGGTGTGGCAGCCCGTTAAAGCCACCAGCTACGTACAATATGATCATCATGGCTCCAATACCCCCCTCTCCCATATGATGTTCAGCAGAAAAGGGTTGTTTTTTTAGACGAATTGGACAAAATTATTTTTTTTCATTTTTTGTCCGACTGGCCCTTCGAGCGATTGTCCGACAGGCCCCGACAGCCCAGTCCACCCCTGGTTGTTGCCCTTGATCAGACTAAAGACTCTTGTAGACACTCTAGACACTAAAGTTACCATCCAGGTCTGACATTAATTTCTGAAGACTTCACTGCTGTTGGCGTATTTGTTGTTCTCTGACAACCTATTTGGGGGAATTTCCATTCTGTTTCATCCTTGATTTTACATTCCGAAACTTAAACATGCGTCCATTATGCATTTCTATTCTAATACTTAAATCTTGTAAGATACTGTCTATTTCGAACGTGTTGATCAGACAAATCTCATGAACAATTATTTTGTGTCCCAGTCAGTAACAGACTCTAAAAATCCATTTTCTTTGATATAAGTAAAGCATTTGATCGAGTTTGGCACAAGGGCCTATTGCATAAACTAAACTCAGTAGGTATTAGAAATAATAATTTAAAACTAGACCTGCATGCAGGAATGACGGGTTTTACTGGTGCCACGTTACCTTTGAACTTGTGTCACTTTCGGTGCCACGTTACCCTTGAACATATGTCACTTCCGGTACCAAATAAATCAATAAACTGGTTTCCACATAAGCATTGCACACATTAAATAAAATGGACGCAGAATCAACCAAATCCAGCAATATCAATTCATTTTATACATTTGTTGCATGTAAGTGTACAGTACTTCCGGTGATAATGAAAATGTTCAATTACTGTTATGAAATCAGAAATGGCAAAAGGCATCACATGGTGAAAATTTTATGCAAATCGAATAATATATGCCACTTTCATAGACCGAAAACCTTGAAAAGTGACTTGTAGAAAATCGGCTATTTCTCGGCAACCGTACAAGTTAGAAATGATTTTGTGGCATCTGTATGATCGTATTGGTCAATTCTATTTGTTGATTGGCATCAAATATCATAATTTTTAAAAAACATTACAAATCAGAGTAATCAGACTCATTTGAATAAAATATCTGTTTTGAAGGCTAAAAATACAGTTTTTGCCAAAATGACGTTACTTCCGGTGATAATGAAAATTTTGAATTACTTGTATGAAATCCTAAAAGGTATTAGGTATAACATGGTGTAAAGTTTATGGTGCTTGGTCTCTAATCATGAAGTTCCAGGTTTGATGTCCTTTCTAGCGTAGGTACATATCTACATAAATGATATTGTAAATGACACTGAATCTAATATATTATGCTTGTTTGCTTCTCTGTTTTTAATAATAAATAACCCTAAAGATGCACAAGACATTTTAAATAGAGATATTGAAAAATATTTCAATGGTCAATTAAATGGAAAGTGGATTTTAACCCATCAAAAACTGTAAGTTTAACTTTATTAAAAAAATTATCGCTAAACAACTCAGATATGAACGATGAACTAAGTCATAAACATTTAGGCCTTGTTTTCAGTAAGTTGTGTAACTGGGATGTCCATGTAGATTACCTTACGTCCAAAATAAGTAAACTGATAAATTAACTGCAAAGTTTTGAATACCATCTAAAATGAAAAACGCTAGAAACTATATATAAGTCGTTAGTTCTTCCAATTTTCGATTATGCATATAGTCCAACCTCTTGTTTCTGCTGACCAACCCTACCGTCTTCGAAACTCAAACCAAATTAAGCAAATAAACTGTAGAACACTACTGTACCAGAATTCTTTCTTTCCACTTAATCTGAATTCAAAACTAAATTAAAATCAAGCATGCACCTAATCAAAACTAATGCCCACTACTATATAGGCGAAAGGCATCTGCAGATAATATACTGTAAACTTCAAAACTCAAAGAGCAATTTAAACCTTCACAAGTGTTTAATGCATATATCGGAAAATCCTTCTTGTTTATGTGGTCAAGGTGTCAAAGACTGTGAGCATTATTTCTTACACTGTCCTCTATACAAGCCTACATGTATATATTAGATTTTGAACATAAAAATATGCAAACTATACTTTCTGGAAACACATCTTTCTCTTTTGAGGACAATTCCATCATTGTTTAAATCGTACATGACTTTTTTCAAACTAACTAGGCACTTTAAAATTGAGTAGATCATTACCCAACCCCTCCGGTAAGTAGGTGAACACATAAAACTCAAATAACTTGGTGAACTTATTTTGGGCCTTGCTAGGCCGCATTCTATGGACACAAATTCTCGCTAGAAAAATATTTTCGTTCCTTCAAATTGGGTCTAGGAAAAATTTTATCGGTGAATAGTTAATATAGTAATTAGCGTTTGCTGAAATGTTCCACAAAATATTTAATAGTTTTTCGATGATATTCGTCTTTGAAATCCGGATTATTTATTGATAGTAAATTTCATTGTGCGCTGGGTCACTGGACAAGATTCAAAGTTATTCGCCGCGTCACGTGATCGCTTTTCCCACAATCGACCAATCACGTTATTGCCTACATTCGCGTGTGTTGTTGGTAAACACAAAATAGCGTGTTCAACGAGGAGCACATTCCAGTTGTAGAATCTACACGAAATGGTGACAAAAGGCCAAATATACTTTACAAAGACAAAATGGGACAAGTGTCTGGTAGACTGGTTTCAACTGGCTGGAAATGGCCAGTCTATTAGTCGATACAAATGGATTGATAACGAAGGATATTATATTATTTATATTGAAGATAAAGTCGACAGTGGTGTTTGATTTCACATAACATGTTATAGATGTTTTATGGACAAAATCAGCCACTCAAAATCAGTTAAACGATGCGAGAAAGAAACCCAAACTAGTGAGTGAGAAGGCTCTACATCCAGTCCAACTAAATTTTACAATTCAGCAACTGCCACTGCATTGTACTACTGGGATGTAGTCATAATAATGTACCAAACATGATTTACCTTTGATAAAAATAACAACTGACTATTAGTATATTAACCATTAACAACATAAACGATTAAACGCGGTTTCAACTAATCATCCTTAAAAATGCTCTTTGATAATTTCTGTAATCTACAGAGCCCCTTAAGTTCACGATTCCATTCTTATATAATATTTCGTCCACGATTCCACTTTTTATAACGAAATAACTTATTCGTTTAAACGAAATAACTTATTCATTTAAACGAAATATTAATTCGTTATAACGAAATAATTAATTCTAACGAAATATTATTAATTCGTTATAACGAAATATTATTGATTCGTTATAACGAAATATTATTAATTTGTTATAACGAAATTTTATTAATTCGTTATAATGAAATATTATTAATTCGTTATAACGAAATATTATTGATCCGTTATAACGAAAAATTATTAATTCGTTATAAGGGAATGTTATTAATTCGTTATAACGAAATATTATTTATTCGTTATAACGAAATATTATAACGAAAAATTATTAATTCGTTATAAGGGAATGTTATTAATTCGTTATAACGAAATATTATTTATTCGTTATAACGAAATATTATAACGAAAAATTATTAATTCGTTATAAGGAAATGTTATTAATTAGTTATAACGAAATAATATTTATTCGTTATAGCGAAATATTATTAATGCGTTATACGGAAATGTTATTAATTCGTTATAACGAAATATTATAACGATATATTATTAATTCGTTATAACGAAATATTATTAATTCGTTATAACATTTTAATATTTCGTTACAACGAATTAATATTTTGTCTAAACGAATTAATATTTTGTTTAAACGAATCAATTATTTCGTTTAAATGAATTAATTATTTCGTTTAAACGAATTAATCATTTTGTTTAAACGAATTAATTATTCGTTTAAACGAATTAATCATTTTGATGAATCGAATTAATCCATGTTGATTCAAAATATATTTCCATGGCTCTCTTACACCACTTCCCTACACGGATGGGACTTTTATTTGGTTCACTGGATCTCTGTTAGGACCGACCGCGAGCAATTTGCAATGCAAATCGTGCACATGGCTTCTGTTTACAAATGCTATGACCTGCCACATGACTCCATAACTTTTGACCGCGACCCCTCGAGCGCGACCCGTGATTGGTAAAATTTGAAATACCTGCGCATCATCCAACTCACATATACGCAAATATGGCCCGCCGCACTTTAAAGAAATAGGTCATAGATTTCTGGCCAATTTTGAGCTTAAACTATTAAATTAACAAAATATATTGGAGAACTTTGTTGACATGTTGATTGTACGATTTATTAATAGTCCGATTTCTAGACCCGTTTAACGGGAGCGAAGGTGCCAGGTTTGTCGACCCGAGAATGCGGCCTATGCCATCAACATCGTCTTATTGAATATCTACCGCTATAATCAACTTGTATGTGTACTGTGTGTTCTTTCCAAGGGATCTTTACCTTCACCTTCTGCACCCTGTAAAATATGTAAATCAAACACATCCAGTCGTCTATCTTCTCAATGATCATTGTTTATGGAAGCGATTTTACTGAAGCAGCAATGCTTGTTATTGTATTCATCTATAGTATGTTACATATCTGTGATTCACTAAGAAATGAAATATTTTTTAAAATAATTTGTGTCTGGAATAATATTATTAATCGATATTGCATGGCAGTGAAATTATTAGACTTATTTATAGATGTGGAAAATATGGGTAAAAATTTGAGAATAAATGAGCTAGCACTAGCTGTCAACCACATAAATAGATATAAAAATGGTTAAGGAAAAAATTAGGCATTCAGATAGCCAAGAGGTAAACCTTAGTTTTAAGAAAACATTTACAAACCCTTGTTCATTTGAGTGTGATCTGTTACTGTACGTTCAATAATCAATTCAATGTTCTGATTGATAGTGTCTGAAGAAAAATATATTTGTTATAAATTAATTCTGTTAGATTGTGACTGTTTAAACTGATGTTCACCAGATGGGTACAATGACAGCTCCATCAGATGGTACAATGACAGCTTAATCATTCTTTGACAACTGAAAACATATTGATATAATTTCTTAATGTTATCATGGAAAGCTAAGCGTGTTGGAAACTGAGATAGAAACGATTGCCATTTTGGATGTGTCTGATTTTTTAAAAATAATCATCTAAATAATTCTTCATTCGAATCATTTCTAATTGTGTCACATTGAATCTTTACAGTATTTGATGTGTTTGCGTCAAAGTTAAAATTTTGTTTCTATTTCAAAAATAGATATTTGAATTTTACTTTCAAAGTTGTCATTGTTATGTGTGGTGGACATTGGCTTTCGTATAGCATGAATGAATGATTGTGATATACATGTAAGTGCTTAGTATGTCATACAAACCCGATTGCCATTCAGTAATAAACTAAGATTGAAAGAAAGAGTAGCAATTTCTGAATCAATCCAATATCTTTTATGTTTAAGACGATAATACGTCAGTATATGGTATCTGCACTTGACCACCCTCCTCTTGTAATTAAATATAATTTTGTATTGAGCCTGATCATTCCAGACCCATAGGTACGGTTTGATTAGGTACTTAGTTTGGCTCAGTATCTTGCGCATTGGAATAGAGTTAGGTATCTGTTTAGCTGCCTTACTTCAAAGGAAAGCCATTTTATAACAGCCTAGAATTAATTTATCATTTAGAGTCTGCTGGAGAGCTTTTAAATAACCCAACTGTTTATTGTAAATCATGTATTGTAAATCAGAACAAAGGGATATTGAAATGGGCTCTGACTATCAATTTAAGATATTTTTATGAAACTATCTTGGCAGTTGCCGTAGTTGTACTTATTACTTCTAGTAATCAAAAATTTCTATGAAACATTGCAACTAAACACTTTATTGTACTAATGCTTTTTGCTAATTGGAAATTCCAAGTTAAACTGATAGCCTTTCAAATTTTTAATGTCTAGTAATACTGCCATTATTACCTACAAAAGAATAAAATAGTAGCTGGGTGTAATTTAAGCTGCATAGAAACTTATCCGTTTGTCAGTAAAAGAAAATAAGGAACCAAGCTCAACTGGGTACAAAGTCAAACCTTAACAGGAGCTACCTTAACAGGAGCTTAAGTTAACTTCTAATCAGAGTATAAAGAACTGCCTAAAAATGAACATATATCAGGGGTTTGTCAGGGTCCCCACTACACCCACCTGTAGCAAAGCCAACCATGCTAGTTCTAAATTTATAAACGTGATACAGGTCAAGAGTTTATTAAAATTTGGAAGGACAGAATAAAAAACTTTTTATTATTTTTTTCTTATTGTAAATACGCAATGTTACCTCTCCAGTCTTATTTTGACTTCAAAGTTGTCTATGCAACTTGGAGAAATTATGTATCACAAATAACTTTTTTCTGGGTTTCTGTTCCAATTTATAAAATCTATCAAACTTGGTCTCAGTTAATGAATTTTTCAGAGCTTTCTTTCCTTAGTTATTTTTTTTAGAGGTAATAAGGACAATTTACTGCTAGTGAACCTTATCTTTCCTTTCACAATTTAGATTTTTCTAAGCTTGGAACAGAGTTCATAGTACTTTTATAATTCAAAGGGTAGCGGGTTTGGAAAGTTTATGTGTATTTATTTGATAACTAACTGCATGTGGAATGATTATGTACCTTATGTATATATGTACCTTAAACTCATTGGCATTCATTGATCTATTTAAAGGCGCAGTCCCAGATTTCATAGACCATAAATAAAAGGAGTCCAAGTATTCAAATCAAAAGATGAAATGTGAAGAAATGGTCTATTTACCATGTCTAACAGTAACAGTTTCACATAAAATATTGTGCCTTTATTTATAATACCTTGGATTTAACAAATACAGACTGCTGCTGGGTTCAATTCGTACATTAGATGTTAATTTGTCTTTGTAAAATTAATTATGTGAGCATAAAGTCTTTTATCAACAAGATCAAGTCTAAGCAATTGCTGAATTGGACTTCTGAAAACTTTTCTTCAGAAATTCTGATGTGATTTTCATCAATTTTTGTTCTCGCTTCCTACGCTAACTTGTCAGATCTATATACATGTAGATAGGCCATTTAATTATAAAAAAACAAAATGAAATTTAGATCTATTTGTCAATCAAATTGTTTCATGATAATGTAGTATAAAAACATTATTCACTGATTAATTAATGAAGATCCCCAATTATCTCCCCAGTTACGGTCATATGTATGACATATTGTTAACAGGGTAGTGAGCTTGTTTTTTTGAGCAAAAGGATCAACCATATCCATGAGGAAGGGGCACCTTGGTAAATTATTCATGTGTATGATCCTGTGGGGATGCTGGAAAAATGGTGACTGCCCTGTCCCCCATCTGGATTGTAGGCTGTTTAATGAGAAGTAAAGGTAACTGAAATAAATAATATATATGTATTTTATATTTCTCAATTTATTTTCAGAAAGACTGGATGTATGAGTCCAAGTTATTCTTTATAGACTGGCCACATGTGAGTTGACAACATATTAAAGTACCAAGTACTGGTATAAAATACCAGATGTACAACAGACTGTATTACATTATATGATAATAGATTCAACTGTGGACTCTTATTTAGATATATATAAGGCTGTTGAGATCGTCGATCTTAAAATTTTATCAAAATTGCTCTGAACTCATCAATCAATTTAGATGCTTGAAAACTAGAATATTTTTCTCAAAACCATTTTCAAACATATTGACGAGCTGAAGCTTAACTATAAAAATCAACAGCCTGTACATATAATGTATAGATGCCATGTCACAGTTATTGATTCAGCTCTAAATTATCAATGTCAGTTTCATTCCTTAACTCTTAAATGACCCATGGTTGTTTCTTTTTTTTTTTCGGCTTTCGTGAACTAAAAAGCATCTATCATGAATCTCTTTTAATTTAATTTAAGGTAATTAAAATTTTGGTTGATTATTAGTAAGTCTAGCTTCTTCTATCACGTTATAGGCTAACGCAAAATTATAAATATCTAGGCCTACACCACCGATAAAATCTGAATCACAGTAGGGATGGTAATCTGTTGTAAGGAGAACGTTTTCGTATAGTCCTAGACATAACACTGTTTTATTATAATTTTTCAAGAAGAAACCGTAAAATTTTTAACTGTCAAAATGTCAAACAAATGAGAAAAGGCTGCCTGTTTATAAGGGAAGTAACTCTCATTGCGCTAGGAACATTGCATTCGGCTAACTGGTTTTATCGACAAAAGTCATGGGTACTTAACAGTAACGTCATAGGTGTCGTCGACGTGGGTCAGTTAAGAGTTAAACAGGTAGTAGGCTATGTTGGACGGGTCTTTCTACTCATTTCAGCTCTTAGTAATAAAATCTTAACATAATAACATTTTTTAGCTGTAGAAATAGCTCTATTATATTATGCTAAGATTTTATTTATTTTTCCCATATAGAAATTATTATATACAGCACAAAAGCAAAGCGGTCTAGACCTGTAAATTCATGATAAGCAAAACCATGAAATGTATAATTTGCAAATCAAAAGTGACTGAAAGTCAAAATTTTGATGTGGTAGTCATGGATGTCGATCTGTAATGAAATAACATCTTGCTGATAAACTGTGCCATATAAAGATGTGTCATTATGTAAGATTTCGATAAAGGGCAGGCCATTGTTGTTGTTATAGATCAGAAATAGATTATGAATAGATTGAAAATTTCAATCAATTACTTTATTAAATGGCAAAGATGTTCTAATCAATTTGAGTTGATTATGGACTTGTTACATGAATAATAATTTACATAAAATAAGATATTAGAGTCAGTTCTCAAAGTGCATAACTACTATTTATTGCTTCTGCATTCTCCTTCCCAAACAAAACAAGACAACAAAATAATATGTATAGTAGTTGTCAATAACAATATAAGACCACATTATCATATCATTTGTTTTGTGAAGTGTAAATATTCAAATTTGAAACTATAATGGAGGTGCACATATATATTTTTCTATATTTCAGCATGTCAGCAATGATTTGTATTATTATTATTTGCTGGAAATGGGATTTTATTGGTCTCAAATATTTACAATAACAATTTCCGTTAAAAGAAAGGTATGAGATAAATAAACACAGTTCTATGGCTAACAATTACTGCAAGAGAAAGGTAGCTCCAATAAAAATGCATTAATTGTTATCCATAGAATTGTTGTGTTTATTTTAATGTGTTAAATTACTAAATGCCATTTAAACAGTATAAAAGATATGACAGTTTTAATCTTTTACCTATAATCAGGTTTGTGTGTTGCATTTCTCCAAATTTTCTTGAAATGAAATGAAATGGGGTTAAAGGTCTGCCCGGACTGGGCTAATGAAGACAGGCATACGCCATCCAAGGAAACATGTGTTAGCAATGTCACTCTAAATGCAAACAGATTTTAAAGCCAACAAGAAGATATCTTTTTTATACGCCCACATTTTCATGTGGACGTATATTGTCGTCGCCCCTGTCCGTCCAAAAGTCTGTGAGAACGTTCGTCCTCTGTCCACAATTTGTTTGTGGGCTCTCTACAGGTCACAATTCTTATCCAATTTTGACAAAACTTGAAATATAGGTTTATCCCAATAAGATCTTGGCTGCTTTCGATATTGGCATGTATCGGACAGAAACTTCATGGATTATGGGCTATGGCCCCTGATTGTACGAAATATCATGTTTTTAGCTTGTGGACCTTATAGAGGTCACAGATTTGAACCGATTTTGATGAAAATTGACATGTATGTTTATAACACAAAGATCTTGGTTCCTTTTGATATTTGTCCGAAAAATTGCCCTTTTTAGCTTGTGGTCCCTCTGAACGTCAAAATTATTATCCGATTCAAAAAAACGTTTGATGATATCACCGTCACATGGTAATAAAGGTTGGGATGGAATTTCGTGATAATCAAACCAAAATTGACAGACAAAATGACCGCCGTTTGTACGCGAATAGTGTGAAAATATGTTATATAAATGTTGTGGATCCTATAGAGGTCACAATTATGATCCGATTTTGATGAAACTTGAAATGTATGTTTATAACCCAAAGATCTTGGTTTCTTTCAATATTTGCACCCCCCATCGGATCATAACTTCCTGAATTATGGGTTTTTTTACCTTGTGGACCCTATGGAGGTCACAAGGTCACAATTTTATTCAGAATTAAAAAAAAATTTGACTATATCCCAGTTACACATTAATGAAGGTTGAGTTTGAATTTCTTGAAAATCGATAATTGAAAAGCTAAATCCATAATATTAAATGTTTCGTATACTAAACGTTAGCATGGGGCAGAACTTTATAAAAACCAAACAAATTCTAATGATTTTCTGATAATTACTTAATATGCGACAACTCTTATTGACTGCCCGGACGATTTAGCTACCGTGGGCATATGTTATTTTTTCAGATTGTTGGCTAAATTAAAGTATCTGTTTGTAATATGTTGGCGGAATTAAGATATATCTATTTGTTATATTTTTGTTTTCAGGATTTTAAAGAACTGGTTTTGCACCACATTACTACATTAGGTTTAATGTATTTCTCCTGGTTTTCTGATATGGTACGAATTGGAGCAGCCGTTTTAATTTTACATGATACAGCCGATATTTGGGTGTTGGTAAGTAATTGTAGTCTTCCTATATGATAATTGTACGTTTTATCTCTTAACCAGATCTCATCTGATTTTAAACAAGTATGAGCTAAATTACATGAAACATAAACCGAGTATGATGTCAGTGCCACCATCTTGGAATAGTGGTGTCATATAAAAAACTGAAGCCCTTTAATCAAGGTGCAATTGTACTAAGAACCAGCATCCCACCAAGAACAAGAAGATAATTACTGAGTGTATGCAGCCAGTTCCTGATTCAAGAATTAGCACATATTAGTTGTGCAAATGTTTCAATACTTAAAGGACAATATTGGTGTCACTCATTATCACATGTGTGATAGAACTGGTTAAACACTTTCCAAATATAATTTTAACACAGAGATCATTGCTACGATAGATGCGTAATAAAGGTTTCATCAATCAGAAGTGATGAACGCCCATTGGCGGTGCCAAGGTGGGGGGGCAAGGGGGGGCATTTGCACCTCTAAAGATCTGGCCTGCCGTCGGTTTGCCACCCCAATAATATTGTAATTAAAAAAAATGTGATCTGGCCAGCTCTATTTATCTCAACGACCATTGTCTGAAATGCTACCTGGTTGCATTCCCGGCAGTCTATTTTACAAAATATAGTGGCGAAAATATTCATTCACTTTGACTCACTCTTACTCCGCCCGGTCTACACTTTCTTCTCTGGTCGGATAAACTAGTGATTTGGCGACAGGCGGTATCTGTAAAGCTCTATTTATCTAGACAATCAATGTCTGAAATACTGCCAGACTGCATTTCGGGCAGTCTACTTTTCAAATTATTGGGGACTTCATTGAGGTTCGCAAGTCCGTTTATTTTACAAAATATAGTGGCGAAAATATTCATTCACTTTGAGCCACTCTGAGCCACTCACTCCGCCCGTTTGTCACTTTCTTTTCTGGTCGGATAAACTAGTGATTTGGCGACAGGCGGTATCCGTTAAGCTCTATATATCTCGACGATCAATGCCTGAAATACTGCCAGACTGCATTTCAAATTATTGGGGACTTTGTTGAGTTTCATTTGACACTCTCCTCTCTGGGGTCGGAAATACTAGTGATCAGGCCACAGACGACATCCGATCAGCTATATTTATCTCTACGATCGTTGCCTGAATACTGTCAGGCAGCATTTCCAAGTCTATTTTTCAAAATTTTCTTGGACTCGCTACTTTGCCGCTCACAAAGGTACTTTGTTTGTTTTTTTTTTTCGTTGAGATTCGCAAGTCCGTTCGTTTGACACTTTACCTCAACGATCATTGCCTGAAATACTGCCAGGCTGCATTTCCGGCAGCATGTTTTTCAAAATTTTGGGGGGGTTGCACCCCCTGCCCCTAGTTGAAACTCGTGCCTTTGCCCCCTTAACCTTGGACTTTGCCCCAGCTTTGCCCCTCCAACCACCGACGGCTGGTGCCGCCAATGCAAACGCCAAAGGAAAACATGAATAATCCCACTATATAACTTACTGAAGTGGCGAGTGATAACTAATACATGGGCGAATTTCTGCACACTAATAATTCCTATAAAGACCAAAAGTTGTTATGTGAGACTGTGGGAGGATATCTGACAATTCATAAAAAGAATTGACTGCCACTAGGTAAGAGAACACGAAAGAAAAACAGAAAAGTCCTTGCATTACGATGTTTTTATAAGGTTGGGGAAACTGGGGCGCATTGAACATATGAGTTCATTGAACCAACATGGATATATCCTTTATTAATAATACTAGACAACCCAAGACTACACACAGGAGTGAGATTATTTCTTAGACCCATTTCTCCGTCAATAAGCAGTAGCCATATGCTGTCAATTATTTTTTTAGGCAATCAAGATAAACATTGGCTTGGTCCATATAAGAGGGCATATTGATTTTTTTTTAAAATTTTGATCATGAAATAAAAACATTTGATAAGGAAGGAGGACAAACATGTATGTGAAAAAAATGGTTCAATGTGCCCTGGTCTCCCCTATAGAAGGAATGCAAACAAGGGAATGTACAGACCATTTCTATTTTTCTTGGTTTTTTTTTATCTAATGACGTTCATTTACTTTATTGAATTGTCATATATCCTCTTGCGTTCCCATATAACAATTTTTGATCTTGGAAGGAATTATTCAGCAAGTTATGATTCGATATGCGCAAATATCAAAATGATCTAGGATCTTTTTGTTATAAACATGCATATAAAGTTTCATCAAAGTTTCATCAGGTTAATATTATGGCCTCTACAGGGTCTGTTCAAGAGTGAAAGATACAAGTGTCTTGACGTTCGAATGTGTTGCTATGGTAAACAGCACATGCAGCAGTTGCTTGTGTAGTAGATGTTCAGACTGACAATGACAAGACGAACGGCCCCTTTGTTGAAATGTGAAAATTTTGACTGTATTGAGTATACCTGATATAATAAAGATCGATCTTGACTATTTTGTGTATTTCTTACGAAATAAGAGCCCATTTTCACAACCATATTTTTATTTTATTTGCGTACAAGTGGCGGCCATTTTGTTTGGCAGTTTTGGTCCAATTTTCACGAAATTTGAACTTAACCTTCATTACAATGTAACGTAACAGTGATAAAATCGAATGTTTTTAAATGATAATAATTGTGACCTCCAGGGGGACCACAAGCTAAAAAAGGGGATTTTTCGTACAATCAGGGGCCATATGCCACAACAGCTAAATTGTCCGGACAGTCAACAAAAGTTGTCGCATATTCTTACTTTTTTCGGTAATATAACATTTATAATACTCTGAAATCATAAAGTAATTATCAGAAAATCATTAGAATTTGTTTGGTTTTTTTAAAGTTCTGCCCCATGCTAAATCATGGATTTAGCTGTTCAGTTATCAAAATTCATTGAAAATCAATATACTTGTTCGTCTTAAGACCTTAAACTCTGTGTATCAATCTGAAGTCAATTGGATGATAATTAAGTTTGGCCTTTAGAGAGTTACAAAAGATTTTTCAAAGTGATCAAATGAGATAAATCTGGCAGTAATTATCGGAATTTGCCTAAAATCAATAGGCTTCTTCGTCTCATGACCTTAAACACTGTGTATAAATTTAAAGTCAATCGAATATAAACTTGGGCCTCTAGAGCATCCACAAGATTTTCTGAGGTGATTAAAGGCCATAACACTGGTAGTAATCAACAGGCTTCTTCGTCTCATGACCTTAAACACTGTGTATAAATCTAAAGTCGATCGAATATTAACTTTAGCCTGTAGAGTGTCCACAAGCAATTGTGGATGCCGGAGGGAAGGATGGGGCGACGACAATATAGGATCACATTTCGAAATAGGTGTATAAAAAAGGCAATTTTTTGTACAATCAGTGGCCATAATTCAGGAAGTTACAGTCCAGTGTGCGCAAATATCAAAAGGAACCAAGGTCTTTGGGTTATAAACTTACATTTCAAATTTCAACAAATTCAGATAAAAATTGTGACATCTAAAGGGTCTACAAGCTATAAACATGATTTTTCGTACAATCAGGGGCAATACTCCACGAAGTTATAATTCGATACATGCATATATCGAAAGGAACCGAGATCTTACGGAGATAAACCTATATTTCAAGGCGATTTTTCGTACAATCAGGGGCCATAATTCAGGAAGTTATGATCTGAAATGTTCAAATATCGAAAGGAACCAAGATCTTTGGGTTATAGCCATACATGTCAAGTTTCCTCAAAATCGGTTCAAAACTGTGACCTCTATAGGGTCCACAAGCTAAAAATGTGATTTTTCGGACAATCAGGGGCCATAATCTATGGAGTTTCGATCCAATACATGCCAATATTGAAAGCAGCCGAGATCTTATGGTGATAAACCTATATTTCAAGTTTCGTCAAAATTGGATAAGAATTGTGACCTGTAGAGAGTCCACAAACAATTGTGGACGGACGGACAGGGGCGATGGACGAAGATCTTTGGGTTTTAAACATGCATCATCATCAAAATCAGTTCAAAATTGTGACCAGGCCTAAAAACATGATTTTTGTACAATCAGGGGCCATAATACATGAAGTTTTGATCCAATACATGCCAGTATTGAAAGCAGTCGAGATCTTATGGGGATAAACCTATATTTCAAGTTTCGTCAAAATTGGATAAGAATTGTGACCTGTAGAGAGTCCACAAACAATTGTGCACAAACGGACGGACAGACAGAGGTACAGACGGACATGAAAATGTGCGCGTATAAAAAATGAATCTATATAACTCTAGCAGATAGCGCCATATCAAGAATCAGTGATGGTAGCTAAGAACTAAAATAATTACATTGACTGATCTCATGGTGTATTATTCATCATCACAACTAATAAATAATTATCATATGCTGTATGAGAACTAGACACGAGTAATAGATTTTATCATGATCTGTCAATTACTATGTGGATTGTCAGTTTTGGTAATGCTAGAGTGAGAAATATTGGAATACTTCATAAATTTATGTGTCTGTTTTTTCAGAGTGCCAAAATGTTTAAATACAGCAGACATCAATCTTTAGGAGAACTAATGTTTACTGGTTTTGCGATAGTATGGGTTATTACACGCGTAATAATATATCCCTACTGGTAATTATTTTTCATTTAATGTAAGAATCTGACCATTATATTAACTTGACCGCATAATTCTACAATATCAGCCCAATGTTATCCATTATATTGACAACGTATACTAGCCAGTATATTTACTTAAAAATAAAGTGATTTCCTCAAATTCACCATAAGTTTGGTTAAGAAATCAGATACCAGGCATCGTTGGTTGCAGAAATTTTTATAGACAAAAAAGATGATGGGAGTGACCCAAATGATTAAACCTGTTAATAATAATTTTCTAGGGCATTGAACATCCAGTCAGTTTGGTGTACACAACATTAGATACATGTAAATATATTGTAAAAAAGGTCAGCTTTTGGATGAAACAAACTTTTGCACCCAACAAGTAAAATCATTGAATTAATCATAGACTAAAGAACTGCAACTGTAGTGTTATTATTGTCTTTGTACCTTTGACTTTGTGCAGGTTTTCACAGATAGGTTTAGAACTTTTTAGCCAAACCTCTAAATGAACCTCTTGAGGTATGGAACAAATTGACAAAAACCAAAGCCTTATTTCTGACTCTCCCCTAGCCCTCAACAAATACTATAACCAGCAAAATAGCATAAGTAAAGAACCCACTGCTATGGACTGAAAATTTATGCCATCTGGTATTTTAGCCTTTTGAGCATGCAATGGTTGTTGATTTTTTTGATATGTTTTAGGATATTATACAGTGTGATTATTGAAGCTTCACTATATTTTCCACCAACGCCTTCACATAAATTGTTTGCTGTAATGCTATTTATATTACAAATTTTACATTGGATATGGACATACTTCATCTTTCTTGCCGCAGCCATGAAGTTCAAATATGGAAAAGTAAGTATTAAAACTAGTTTTTGTAATTTTATTGGATAGTGGCTTTAATTTTAAAAAAAGTAATTGAAATGAAATGGGGTTTTACGTCATACATGTACTTTTTTGTAGAGACTCTCTTTCCCATCTGAACGACAAGAGAGTGCCCTTGCTTGCCAGAGTTATTGCCCTGTCTTTTCTGTACTCATTTGAATTTCTTTGAATATGTTCATTATTTTCATGCTGTACTTATGAAGGCTGAAGCAGTTGCCTCTTTGTAAATAATTTGCAAATTGGATGATATTAGGATTCTGATTGTGTCTAGATGTAAAAGTCTACTGTATTTGATTTGGAGTTGCGCCCCTTGGTTAAGACAGCCAGACTCACACATGTAACAAGTCTCTTCTTTATAGAATATGATGTTCATCAACTATTATATGTTTGTATTTTATTAACAACCGCCATTAACAACCATGGCGATGCCAACTAAATAGATTACTATAAATGAAGAATAAATGGAAGCCAAAACATCATGCAGTAAACTTTGACCTAAGAAGGCTGTGCCCATGGTGAGAGAAGACAAATGTTGACGACTGAGTTAAAAGCTAAAATTTTGAGTGTTTTGAAGTAACTAAACAGATACTATGAGTGACTCAGAAGAAATAAACACAGCTAGACGTGACAGGCGACCTATAACAAGTGCTTAAGTTACCCTTAATTCAGCTACAATTTCTAGTATTACCATTGTAGTCAGGTCAATATATGGAAAGTATCACCCTTAACCCCCCAAAAATTGCAACAAAAGGTTTCTAAACTGATTCTGGCAGGGTTTAGTGTACTTATAACAAATTAAAAGTTTACCAAAGTAGGACCCCCGGAAAAGTGTTTTTCCAAGATGGTATCAAAAATGGCCACCCAAATGTCTTAAAATGATCATAACTATGTAACTATCAACTCAAATTTGATGATCGGTGGCCATTTTTTGGTGCCATCTTAAAAAAACACTTTTCTGGGGGTCCTACTTTGGTAAACTTTTAATTTCACAGTAGAATATATACCAGGATCTGTTAATATCATTGCTTATACTTTTTCCAGAAACCCTGTTTCCAAACCTGAAAACGAATACATTTTTGAGTCCCAAGCTACAAGGGATCTTTTACATGCACGCCAATGTGTACACGGGACCTCTGTTTTTTCGTACCATCCTAACGACTAGACTGTTGTCCTTATCAGGCCCTATGTTCTGCATCACTGACAAGGGAAAACCACGCCGGAAAATCGAGACGAACTTTTGGGGCAAATGCAGGGATCGAACACCCGACCTCCAGGCTAGCGAGCCAGTGCCTTACCCGCTAAACCATGTGATCCCCCTGGCATAAAGAGCTTAGTAATTAGGACAAATACATTGCTAAGGAACGTCAAAAAATTGACAAATTTAGACTGGGAATACTCCTTCCAGAACTTGCCAGTAGTTATTCAAGCCTTATCATTGGGATAAATACGGTATAATCCAAGAATTCAACTGTAATGTTCGGTAATATCTTGTTCGGTTACCTTCTGGTCTGATAACAGTTCGTAATCTTAGAGATCTTCGGTAGAAATATCCACCGAAAAAGAACCAGAATGGAGGTACATCTTTATGGTCTCCAGTAATTAGCCATAATGGTGTGAATCAGAATAGTACATTAAAAAATCATCCAACTGTTCAACAACGGGATGATAGTGACTCTGACAGTGAATTTTATGATTATACAAATCAACAATCTATGATCAGGGTAAAGGAACTTTCAAAGTCAGAACAAAATGTTCCTGATAAGCTACCACCACCAATGCTCAGAAAATCATTGTCTACCTCACAAGAAATAACATTAAGAAAGTCAATGCGTTCTAGACGTGTGTCAGTGTGTTTCGTGGATTATAAACTGAAATAATAACTGTTGTTCATTTAAAGTATTCACGAAAAACATAAATACCTAAAGAGTATTGTAATCAGAAAGTATCTGAATTTTTATTTAGTTTTAGAAGGGAGTGAGATGGATGATATTAGGATTCTGATTGTGTCTAGATGTAAAAGTCTACTGTATTTGATATGGAGTTTTATTGTTACGGGAAGGGATGAAACCTGTCATAGCTGCGTCGCAGGTTTAGTTTATTCTGTATCTAGTAACACCGGTGTACGAAGAGAAAGACTGTTTCTTTGTAATATTTATCTGACATTTTGAAATAAAACCAGAGAAAAGAGAACAAAACTTGGAATATTAAACAAATTAGTCCTTTATTATTTGCAACTAATTATTCTACATTCATTAATAATATGCGCCATTTTTGGACGCACATCAATAGACTATATTACCTATAACACTTCCAAATTGACTAAAACAAGTCAGTGAGGATATCTATGTACAGTAGGCTCTACTTCAGACTTCAATCAAATTTACCATTTCAGGATGTCTGACTTTTCAAGGACATCACATAGAAATGGTCACAATAGTTGGCTAATTTTATCAATGGTGTCATTTTATTGTCTCTGGATATAAATGTCATTTCATTTTATTTTAACACTATATTTTTACGCCACCGCACATCACTGTTTATCAAAATTTATGGCAACTGGCTTATGGTCTTCCTTTATAACAAAGTTGTGGTTTTATGTATATTTTTTCTTTGAATAATTGACAATATAAATGCTATCATGTTAACATTTGCTGTCATATTATGTTTCCAAATATTTGGCCACAGATCACTAATTATTTCCCCATTGACTTTAATGTTAATTATCGTCTCTTAGACTGGCTGTAACTTTTTCAGAAATATTCGATGGGTAGAACGCTTTCTGCCACAGATGGATCAACATGTGGCAAACTCTTGTCCAAAAGCATGTATGAGGTTCACCATGAAAAACTTGAGATACACAAGCTGGAAGTAAAGACAACTAAATCTATCATGACCATAAAATTTAAAATTTTAAAAGTAACTTAGAAATGAGTAGATTGGAACTAGATGTTAATTTTGGTCCAATTTATTTTGATGGTTATTCCAACAACATCTAAAAGACAAGATTGAGAAAATTTATATCCTTGGTCTTTTTACCAATTTATTAAGTGGCAGGTATTTAATTGAAATAAAATGATTGTGGCATTATAGATGTGTTACCTTTTTATACATCCACATTCATAATGTGAACGTATTATGCCGTCGCCCCTGTCTGTGTGTGTATGTATGTATGTATGTATGTATGCAAGTGTGTGATGGTGTGTGTGTGTGTGTGTGTGTGTCTGTGGTTCGCCTACAGGGCGCAATTCTTCATGGATTTTCTTCAAACTTGGTATACTTATTCCTTATACCCCAAGGAAGATCCCTATTGTTTTTGAGGCATGCCCGACCCCCAGGGGCCGAGCCACGCCCATTTCTAGTATTTGTTTGTTTGTCGTCTACAGGCCACATTTCTTAACTTATAATCTTGAAACTTTGCATACAAATTCTTTGTACCCTAAGGAGCATCCCTATCATTTGGGGTGCATGCCCAACCCCCAGGGGCAGAGCCATGCCCATTTTCTTTTCGTGTGACTTTGTGTCGCCTACAGGGCGCAATTCTTACTGGATTTTCTTCAAACTTGGTATACTTATTCCTTAAACCTCAAGGAAGATCCCTATTGTTTTTGGTGCATGCCTGACCCCCAGGGGCAGAGCCACGCCAATTTCTAGTATTTGTTTTTTTTTCGTCTACAGGCCACATTTCTTAACTTATAATCTTGAAACTTTGCCTACACATTCTTTGTACCCTAAGGAAAATCCCTATCGTTTGGGGTGCATGCCCAACCCCCAGGGGCAGAGCCACGCCCATTTTCTTTTCGTGTGTCTTTGTGTCGCCTACAGGGCGCAATTATTACTGGATTTTCTTCAAACTTTGTATACTTACTCTTTATACTCTAAGGATGGTCCCTATCGTTTGGGGTGCATGCCCAACCCCCAGGGGCAGAGCCACGCCCATTTTCTTTTTGTGTGTCGCCTACAGGCCGCAATTCTAACTGGATTTTCTTAAAACTTTGTATACTTACTCTTTACACCCTAAGGATGATCCATATTGTTTTTTGGTGCATGCCCGACCCCTAATGGCAGAGCCACGCCCATTTCTTTATTTATTTGTTTGTTGTCTACAAGCCACATTTCTTAACGTATCATCTTGAAACTTTGAATGCTTATTCTTTGTACCCTAAGGAACATTCCTATCATTTGGGGTGCATGCTCAACCCCCAGGGGCAGAGCCACGCCCATTTTCTTTTTGTGTGTCGCCAACAGGCCATAATTCTGAATCGGTCATCTTGAAACTTAAAATACTTATTCCTTATACCCTAAGGATGATCCCTTTTGTTTTGGGTGCATGCCCGACCCCCGTAGGACAGCAACACCCATTTCTTGTATTTGTTTGTCTGTCGTCTACAGGCTGCATTTCTTAATGTATCATCTTGAAATTATGAATACTAATTCTTGGTACCTTAAGGAAGATCCCTATTGTTTTTGGTGCATGCCCGACCCCCAGGGACAGTGCCACGCCCATTTTCTTTTTGTCTGTCTGTGTGTCACCTACAGGCCACAATTCTTAATCAATCGTCTTGAAAACTTTTTTATACTTATTCCTTATACCCTAAGGCTGACCACTATTATTTTTGGTGCATGCTGGGACAGAGTCACGCCCATTGCTTTTGTGTCTTGTGTTCGCCTACAGGATGCAATTCTTAACAGATCCTTTTAAAACTTTACATACCTATTCCTTATACCCTAAAGATGACCTGTATTGTTTTTGGTGATTTCCTAACCCCCAGGGGCAGAGCCATGCCCATTTTTACTTCGTGTCTGTGTGTGTTGTCTACAAGCCACGATTCTTAATGGATCGTCTTTAAACTTGGGATATGTATTCCTTATAGTCTAAGGACGTCAAGTGCATGTCCGGACTCCCACAGGCAAGACACGCCCAATTTTTGTGTTTGTCGTTTACAGGCCGCAATTCTGAATGAAGCAGCTTGGTACTTGGCTTATGTATTCCTTATAGCCTGAGGGCGTCCACTATTGATTTTGATGAATGTCCCGACCCCCAGGGGCAGGGCCATGCCCACTTTTTACCTTTAGTGTTAGGAAGGCACAATTCTGAATAGATTACCTTGGTATACTTATTCTTTATACTCTAAGGACGGCAACTATTGATGTTGAGGCATGACCCTCAATGCTAAACAAACCAAACACCTAGCCTTCTTGACAAAGTACCATATCAATCAAAGCAGGAATGTGGACGTATATTGTAGCGTTATCGTTATGTTTATTTGTTCTAGGTAAAGAAGGATGCTAGAAGTGATTCAGAGAGTTCTGATACAGAAGAAGAGTTTATAGAATCAAATGGAGTTGATGGTATCCAAACACATAAAGTTAAATCGCAGTAGTTATTAACTATATATTGTCACAACGAAATAGGTCTAAATCCTCTAACACAATACTCAATTTTAAAATGTAACAAACGATATAAAAAACATAATACTCCATTGTAAAATATGAAATTGTTGTGTGGCACTCACAAACAATATAAAAAGCATGACACAGACAGTTAAAGAGACCTATGCAGATTTATGGAAGAAGCAATTCCTGAAGAAAGTTAAGAACCTGTGGTAATGCATGCACATTAATGAACAATAAAGTAACTGATTTACACCATGCATGCAGTTTGTACAATCAGATATCAAACTGAATCTTGTGGTTGTTTTAAAGTTTTCAGTCCATGACAAAAGCCATAATATTTTTCAACACAACAATAATCTGATTAAAATACAGATCTATATTTGGTTTCTTTTTTTTATATTTTCGATTGTTTCTACTTAATGGAGATCTGACTTGTTGTAGTAGAAGGTCGTGTCAGAGGTCACATGAGTGGTTTTTGACCCTATGGCACAGTACCATGTCCACATGCCAAAAACTCACCTTGACAGACCGTTTCATTGGCTAATCCTCACATCTTCTGGAACAAGGGTTATATAAAAACTCTTCCAGATCCTAGTGTAGTAAAGATAAGTAAAACCTAATTTTGAACTATATCAAACAAAACAAAATAGGATCTGTGTTTTAATCAGATTGACACAACAATTGCATGTTTTTACGATATTACTTTTACAATTATACTTATTTACATAATGATATATTTTTATTCTGTTTACTACACATCACATATAAAACTAGTTTGATAAATTGTTTTCAGGTAAGAAGGTAAAAATCTCTTTGATCTTGGTGAAAAACTGATACTGATGATTTGATTATGTATAATGAATTTATTTGTTAAGGGGATGAACTTTCACATACAAAAGGAATATTTAATCATTTAGTGCTTATTCCATCACTTTAAGATGCATTATGTAAGACTAAGATAATTTGATTTAAGCTCATAATACAGAATCTTTATTTTTCTAAGGTATACATATTTGATGTAGTGTGTATAACGAGGTGTGAGAGGCTGTGGTGGAAGTGGCAGAAGGAAAATCATATTGGCCAGTTAAAATTCAATAATCTACATTTAAAACTATTTTCTGATGAAAAATCAATAATATCTAATTTAATGTTTAGTCCAATGGTTTTCATTTTATGCTAATTGCTTCAATGATCATATTATATAGTTCCACATTTTAAATGGTTGTATATTGTTGTCACCCATGTTCATTGGGGTCTGTCCGTCTTGTAAACATTCTGAAAGTCGGGCATCAGTTTTATGCACAGAGTTAAGTCAACTGTCTCAGAAAGCTTGTAAGTGACATTTTTAAAAATGAAACTTGCTAGAAGTATTTGGCTAGTAGCTTATCATAATGAAGAATCATAATGAAATTCAGATTTTATGGTGAAATTTGTTCAGATCACCAAAACCTGGTACTTTAGCCCTGTACTTGTGCCCATTCCTAATTTCAAATCTCCTGAGATGGTGTTATTGCATCTTTAAATGAGCAACAATCTGTTACATACATGGTGTATGTTTGTTGCGTCATTTTAAAAACGACTAATTTTGATTTATTTATTTGAGATTAGTTGAGTTTTGGGTCAGGGGCTGTATCTGAGTTACATGTTCTATTTTAGGTAGATTGATAAATTGCAAGGAAAGTCAATTTGATACATGTACGAGAACAGTAAAATGCAATTCTTTTTTTGAGTATTCATTATTAGCTGTTTCACTGATCTATTATTTAATAATCCAAATACTTTGATCCATGAAATTGAGTTAAATTGATTATGATTTTCATTCTCTTACCCCACTTTTTACCCTGCCCACCTGAGTTGATTCTTCTTCTGCTGCAGCCCAATCCACCAAATGCTACATATTCATTGGTTTATTAGCTGAAACATGAGATTTAATGTTTGTAATTTATCAAAAAATGAAATAAGTATATCACTTCAGGAGGAGATATTACATTAAATCTGATGGTCTTAACTATGAAAACTTTGTGTTAATTATTCAGTATTTGATTGCCTACAGACTAAATTTGTGTGCTAGAATTTTAACCATGAACCAATGAAAAGAATGTACTTGTTAACCATATTATGGTGAGTTTATCAGAAGGAAACTGGTTTGGGTTTTAATTAAATTGGTCAAACTTTACTATTTATCAGTTCGAAACAGCTTTACTTCTTATTAAGATTCTTCAATAATAGTTTTAAACAAGAGAGCTTAAGTAGCAGTTTAATGTTTTGAAAACCACTTTGAAACAACAAAACAAGGAAACTTGTTTTGAAATGGAAGGTGTGAAACTAAAACCAGCTTCTATAAGATAATTTCACCTTTAGTCTTTATTTCCGTGAATAATTTTAATAAGCCATCCTTTTAATAAAAAAGGAGTTTTATCTTATAGCATAATTGATCACCTGAAACAGGTACACCTTTATAAAATGCCCCAAACCGTGTTGAGTCACATGAATAAGTGTCTTTAGAAAGCGTATATGACTTTTTTATACAAAGAGCTGTTCATAGCCTATGCCTCTGTGTTTGAGTTAGTCCAGGGAAAAGTAGTTTCATGTGTTTTTGGTCTATCCTGGATATATCAATATGAACTATATCATTTTTGACTCATACACTGTCAATATTTAAAGTTGAAAAGGGTTAATACTATTTTAGCATTGCCTCTATGCAAACAGTATTTAATAGATTTAACTTGTGATCATACTGTTAACCCAGACAATATTTTTTTATTTTATAATACTTGTATATAGAAAAAGGTTTTGTGATAATATTGCTTGTTTTCAGCTTAAAGTCTAAGGGACCAAAACGCCTGACATGCCAAATTGCCTAAAAGGGCTAATGTCTTTACTAACATGGTCTTGCACTTCTAATTTTTATATTTACTACCACTTCTCCAAATTAGCTTCTTATATATTGCACCAACCAGGGGCGCCGGAACCCGGGTACCAGTCTATACAAATGGTACCCTGGCCTTATCTGGGGTATTCATGTATACGCATGCCCTAATGATGAAAGTTTTCAATTAATATTATCTAATAATTTCTCTTTACCAGTACGGTACTAACACAATTATACTCAATTTTAACATGGTTGCTCCAGAGTCCAGACGGTCCAATATAAACAGTCCAACAATTTTTTGAAATAATTTAATGGAGGACTTTGATAAATCAAAATATTTGAACGAAAAGTCAATTGTAGGTGTAGCAGGAGTATTGACGGACAGACAGACCATCCACCAGTCCAGGTCATGGGTTACATTGCATTTAAAACAGTTGAAACCAATTACAACAAGACAACAGTTTATTTCGGGACAATATACACATACACACTTGATATACAACAACAAAAAAAAACCACTGAAAAGATACAAAATGATTATTTACAAAAGTGAACTATTAAATACGGTATATATGTTATAATATAAGTTCTATATTATTATGCATTAAAATGAAAAGGCTATCTATTTTATTTACATATTAACTGTTTTAACCAAGATTAAATATATAGATATCAAACATACCCTAAGACAGGTGCTTTTGCAGGCAAATAAAGCTGAGTTATAAAGTTATTCACTTTACATACAACACAATAAGGAACACTATAAAACAAATACGCATCACAATTAAAAAGACATTACACACCAGGGAATAATATATTTAATCAACATTTACATGTACTTATGAAATATAAAGTTATTGGGTTTATATTTATATATATTATTTACTTGCTAATATTTAATTTAATAGTTTAGATTAATTTAGAATGATTTATACAGTTTAAAATGTCTAGTCCAGTCAAAAGAATACAAAACCTACCTTGAAATAAATGATTAATTTGTGCTGTAATTAAGAAGAGCTGTTTAAAGATGGGTAGAAAATAGAAGAGTGAAGTTAGTAACCAAAATCAACAAAGCAGGTTTCCAAGGGAATGAAATCTGCTCACTACCATATAACAATAGCATCTTTTAAAGGGCCAATCCCGATAACTTTTGGGGGAATACAACTGCTTAATTTTGTTTTAAAATAACTTAAAACCCATTACCTAAGGCCGACCAACTAACCCGATATTTGTGATACGCTTGTAAATAACTTAAACCTGACATTCTTCATCTGGAAATGGAGACCGTTATATTATACAGTATCTGGATAAAACCTGACTTTTTCCTATGAAAATAATATGTAGGTGAAATTTACCTTTGGTTATCAAGTACAGTACATGGGTCATTCATTGTATAGACCTCTCAACAAACAGGAATCGATTATCGGGTCACCCAATGAAAAATTAACCCGATATCTTAAAAGGGTTACGTGTCCGGATAAACAGTGTTGACGTCCACGTCCAAACGACTCAATATTTTGAACTGAAATTTTGAGACAAGGTAAATACACCATGTCGCTATATTTTGGTCCATAAATTTCATAAATACTCGGACTTTAATTTTTGAGACTCTGATCAGGATAGTCCCTTTAAACCTAAAACTAAAGTAATTATCACTACTGGAAAGACAAGACTTGCTGGATACTCAAAAGACAATAGAAACTGACTGAAATAGTTAACACCCTATTAAAATATTTAAAGGGGCTATTACACCTTACTACATAGGCTTTGAAATTTGATACAGACCGTCCCCTCTAATGGAAAATCTTGCCGAGTTGGCTATTATAGAGCTCACTTGCACAAATTTGAATGTAGTAAAGAGGGAGATAACTCCAAAATTTACACACAACACTTGCCCTTGGTTCCAGCAGAGCAATCCATAGATTACTTGTAACCTCAAACTGTGTGTTTAATACTGTTTATACAAGGTTACAATTGATACAGTCTAAGAAACCTTACGCAAGTTCAAACAGGCTCAAACGCACAATTGTCAACACATATCATTACAGTTTCTAATGGAGTAAGTAGTTCAATCACAAATAGTGACGTCTTGACCACTAAAATAGTTACCGAACAGTTTTAATGCGTTCTACATTTGCATAGCGATGTTTATGTTGTAAAGGATTTTAGCAAGTCGTATATAATTATGCGGTAAAGCTTAACCTTTAGTCTATTTCAATGAGAATTGATTTATTATAATGTTAAGCTATGTGCAGTATAGTTTTGGGTTAATTTATGTGTGAATTAAGGGAGCTATATAGGCCAGTAAACTTTTTGTAGTAATTTTCTGTTTAGGGTAAGCAAAGATAAGCAATTTGATTGGTTGATGCTTTGGTACACGATAACTTTAGTTCTTAAATTAAGTGAGAGTGATGAAACTTTGTGTTGTTGTCCATTACACCAATAGCTTGATTAAGTTCGAAGATAAATATTTTCTGCTCAGGGTAAGCAGAGCGATTAGCAATTTGATGGGCTGATTCTTTGGAACATATAGTAACTCTCCTTCCAATTGAGTTAAAATGTTCAAACTTGGTGTATGTGTTTATTAGGTCAATGCCTTGATGGAGTTTCAAGATGAGCTTTTTCTGATTAGGGAAAGCAGGGATATGCAATTTGATTGGTTGGTGCTTTAGTTCTAATTAAATGATGCTGATGAAACTAGGTGCATAGTTTATTTATATCAATACCTTGACTAAGTTCTGAGCTTGCTCCCAATCGTAGCTAAAAACAAACACATCAATATATCTCAAGCTACATTCTCGTAGCTAAGCAACCCCATCAAGCACGTTGACTTTATCGTGTTCACAGGCTTTAAAAGTGAAAATATGATAAGTTATTCTTTGCTTCGCACCTCTTCAATTTGTGGACAGACACGGGTAACATATGTATGTACAGATATTAGTTGGGTATGGTTGATATTGCATGCTGAGTTTCAGTGGCCAGGTGCACATACCTAGGATCATAATCACGCCTTTAATACTCATTAAACTACTTACCGGTCAGCAGATACATCACATATAACAAACCTCAAAGCAATGATTATTTTTTTGTTCATTATTATTCGGGTGTTTATAATAACTTACAATTCAGATATTACTCAATCAGATAACTAAAGAAGGTAGAATATTTTCTGAGCAGAAATGTCACGGGTTCATCACAGCTATCAAACTTAATATATGATATTCCATGTATAGAAGGGCTTTAGATTTATTATGGTTTTGATTTTATACGCCCACATGAACATGTGGTCGTATTTCGCCGTCGCCTTCGTCTGTCCGTCGCCCACAATTATTGTGAACACTCTATGGACTACATTTTTCATCTGATTTTTTTGAAATTGATATATTATGTTGTTTACATTGGTGAAACAGAGAACCCCATGGAATTTCTGTAATTTCCGTTAATTACTTTTCTTGACCCTTGTTTCACTTTGTTGACCGCTCGAACCCCAAAAGTTATCCAGTCTGTATGAAATTGATATACACCATTTAAATTTGTAAAACAACGAAGCATATTTAATTATAGCAATTTCCGTCAATTACTTCTAGAGTGATGACCCTTGTTTCACTTTGTTGAACCATGTGAACGCTCGAACTACAAAAGTTATCATTCGATCTGTATGAAATTTATGTGCATCATTTAAATTGGTTAAACGAAAAAGCCTGTTCCGTCAATTAGTTCTAGAGTTATGGCCATTGTTTCACTCTGTGAACGCCCGGGCGACAAAAATTATTATCCCATATGTATGAAATTTATATGCATCATTTAAATTAGTGAAACGAAGAATCCTATTGAATTTCAGCAATTTCTGTCAATTACGTCGAGAGTTATGGTCCTTGTTTGTGAACACTCAATCGACACAAGTGGTCATCCGATCCGTATGAAATTTATACGCATTATTTAGTAAAACGAAAAAGTCTGTCAGTCTTCCATTAGTCCAGGTTAGGAGTAGAACAGTAGGACGTTAAATCCCATTTCATTTCATTCCACTGTCGACTTTCAACAATTTCTGTAAATTACTTCCAGAGTAAGGGCCCTTGTTTTATTTTGTAGAACCTTTGTAACACTCAAACGACGAAAATTACAAACTAAACTGCATTGAATTGTCTTATAAAAGACCCCCCCCCCCCCCCACACACACACACACATTACCTACAAAGACTACATGTAAATATGCGACAACTCTTATCTGCTGTGGGCATGTTTCGTTGCCTGGCAACCTATCTTGAAAATCTCATTCTATTCTTGTTTTAACTTCTTTTTGGGGTGCATAATATTTTTGGTTTAACATTTTATTTTTTGTTTTATTTTTAATTTTACTTGGTACTGGTAATAAAATAGATTTACCTTCAAAAACTCGTTCATTTTTTATAGACGCCCATATTTTAATGCGGTCATAAATTATGGCATCTGTCCGTCCATTAGTCTGTCATCCACCAGTGCCATAGATGTTTGGTGCACCCTTTAAATGAGTTTCCCAAACTTTTATTTGTATCAAGCAGTGTCAGATCTAAGAATTTTTGCAGGAGGGCGTTTATCAGGTTCCCGAGACCTGTATCTTTTGTTAGGGGGGTGGGGTGTTCCTGAACATGTCGCTAAACCAATATCGCGTGAGAGCACGCAAACTCTCTCTCTCTCGGTGTTTATGTCGTGGCTGCATACCTGGCACGACATGGCGCTACTATCAGCGACAGACAATACCCCCATCAGACCGGGGCGGCGGCCTTAATACGGCGACGGAAGATGGTCTCACAGCTTGTCAAGACCGCCATAATCGTGGTGAAAGCATGGTTGCAACGCCAGATATCGCGCTGTGGTTTCCATGGTTGCAAATGATCGCCGAGTCACGACGTTTGTTTTGAGCATGTTCAACACAAACGCCAACGTTCTGCCATGACCTGCAAAGCTGCGAAAACATGGTTTGATCGCGAAGATCCTTACTGCGCTGCTACGGCGACGGAAAATGGCATCAGAGCGTGTAAAAGTCACCATAAAAACGTGGTGGAAACGCCAGATATCGTGCTGTGGTCTCCATGGTCGCCAATGATCGTCGAGTCACGGCGTTTGCTTTCTCGTTTTGTCTTATCTAGTGACAGCCAATTCTATTTTTGAATTGTGAGATATAATCTCGTCGTCTTATAAAACAACTTTAAATCTCCAATGGAATTATCAGTGAAATGAAATTCGCCTGCGTGTCTGTTATCGCCCGTTCGTTCAGTCAGTTATATAGAAGGCCAACTCGTGTTTGTCATGTTTGACGTCACTTCCCGTATATTTAAGAGTTTGTTACATATCTCCCGTAGCAATGATCACTGTGTTAATTTATATTTGGAATGTATTTTACCAGTTCTATCACATATGTAATAATGACAGACACCAATATTGTCCTTTGTGATCACACAAGTCCATAGCATATCTCGCGCTTTGAATGCACATCCCACTCCACCAACTGATGATAAAAAAAGCACCACCCCCTCACCCGGCTCAAAGTATTTTCTTGTGGTCAGTGTATCTTTTTTTTTTAATAGTATTTACATTATCAATAACACGTGGGTTCAGTACATCGAACAGATGCTACAATAGGATATAGGACTTACGGCGCAGTTTGTCACAACTGATGACTTTAATTTCAAAGAGCATAAAAAGTCGCGAGCATGATGTTTTCAAGATCAATTCTCTCAAACGAAAAAAAAAAATGATTACGAAATAAGTGGGAAGTTGAAAATCACTTATCTGAGATATAATTTGTCCGAGCGCCGTTAGTTTAATAGAGCATTAAGTACCAGAGTCACTGTCCAAAGGTTTACATCACTCTACCCGGGGGGGGGGGGGGGTAGGATGGCCTAGTGGTCTAGAGTGCCACGCTTCGACCTCTAGCTTGCCAGTCGCCTCTGGCTTGCGGCTGTGGTTTCGATCCCTGATGCGAGCGTATGTGGGTGGCATGGAGATAGGGGCGCCTTCTCAACCTCGTGGATTTCCTCCGGGCACTCCGGTTTCCTCCCATTGCTAAAGACCCCTACGCGCAAGCGAATTATTGAAGTAAAATTAAACCATATGTTAGTCCCGAAATGACCTAGTTTGTGTCGAGTGGACGTTAAACCCCATTCCTCTCTCTCTCACATCACTCTACCATCCAGAGGCTGGCCTATCATTTTTGCGGCACTTGTGTTTTTTGTACCATCCAACGATTATTAGGCCTTACTAGGCCCCATGTCAAGAGGAAACCGTGCCCGAAAGAGGATCAGTGTCTCCGTCGCGAAGTCACCGTCATACTCCTCACAGTGTTTCGTTTGATTAGAGCTAAAGGATTTTTCGGACCATTGCTTCAGGAATGAGCCACAGTTGATCCTATATCTAGCTGTCTTAATGTTTTCAAAATGCATAAATTAACCCAATATGTCTTTCTGAGTACAAATTTAGAATGATAATATATGGTTTTTGACGCATCTGGTATTAGACACAGGTTACTATTTTAATTTGTAACATACAATAACAAATCAATCGGATTATATTCACGGTATACATGTATTTATATGTCAGTAACTTTACCCGATAAATAGAAACTCTGATCTCTCCTTAAACTCTTTTGATATAAGAATAACTCAATAAACACACCGACTAATAGAAAGCTATCAATAAACTTAAAAAGATTAAAGTTACTGCACATATCAAGCTTATGGCTATCGTAGAGGCAAGAAGAACGAATAATAGCCCCGCCCATTCGGGCAATCAGATTTTTCGGGCAGCCGGGTCAAGTGAAAACAAAATTAAAATCCCGTTGCCTTCTACTCGGCAAAATAAAGTGCAATTTTTTGTGTGTAGGCACATCGATCATATTAGGAGCCGAAATGGTTTAAATGTATTGATCAATAAAACATTTAAAATAAGTGTAATAAAGAGTGTCTACAGTTCCAAAAGACGATAGCGGTCGTCTGTTTTTCATATATTTCATACACATGCCCCCACATATCCCCGACTTCAACGACCGCTGTTGACCGGCTCGGTTTGCCGCATTTCTCAGCCACGGAATTATTTGGAATTCGGGTGGAATTGTTCCTTTACACACGGGCCGAAATTGCTGGAAAACGCGTTTGCGACCGTCTAATCTTCAATTTTTTCGGCCTAAAGCTGCCCATACCCCCACCCAATCCGACCTCGTGCTTTGCAACTTTTCCGGGCACTTCCATTTCTGCACCCACACATACGCCCACACAGCAGCCAAATCGTCCGGGCAGTCAACAGTAGCGTTGTCGCATATTAAGTAATTATCAGAAAATCATTAGAATTTGTTTGGTTTTCATAAAGTTCTGCCCCATGCTAACGTTTAGTATACGAAACATTTAATATTATGGATTTAGCTGTCCAATTATCAAAATTTATTGAAAATCAATATACTTGTTTGTCTCAAGACCTTAAACTCTGTTCACAAGATTTTTCAAAGTCATCAAGGGCCATAATTGGCAGTAATTATCGGAAAACACTTAAAATCCATAGGCGTCTTCGTCTCATGACCTTTAACACTGTCTGATATTAACTTTGGCCTATAGAACGTCCATGAAATTTTTGAAGTGATCAAGGGCAATAACTCTGGAAGTAATTATCAGAAATCAGGCGCGGATACAGAGGGGGGCGCACCCGGCGCACGCCCCCTCTATTTTTTGAGGTGGCGAACAAATTTTAGCTCAGTATATTCTCACGAGAAAGGAGAACAAAAATAGTTTAGGTTGGGAATCCTAATTTACAGTATTAGTATAAAATAAATCCTTGTGGGCATTTTTTATACTCAAAAATCACTGTTCCGGGCTTCTCACGGGTGCAGCACGCCCCCTCTTTCTGAAAATCCTGGATCCGCCTCTGGAAATAGCTAAAAAAAAACAATTGGCTTCTTCATCTCATGACCTTAAACACTGTGTATAAAGTTAAAGTCAATCGGATGGTAACTTTGGCCTCTAGAGCAACCACAAGATTTTTTAAAGTTAAGAACGGTTTTTTGAATCGGGTAATAATTTTGACCTCCATAGGAACCACAAGCTGAAAAAGGGGCGATTTTTCGTACAATCAGGGGCTATAATTCAGGAAGTTACGATCCGATATGCGCAAATATCAAAAGGAACCAAGCTCTTTGGGTTATACATGCATTTCAAGTTACATCAAAATCAGTTCAAAATTGTGACCTCTATAGTGTTCACAAGCTAAAAACGTGATTTTTCGTACAATCAGGGGGCATAATCCATGAAGTCACAGTCCGATACATGCTAATATCGAAAGGAACCGAGATCTTAGGTTGATAAACCTATATATCAAGTTTCATTGAAATCGGATAAAAATTGTGACCTGTAGACTGTTCACAAACAACTGTGGACGGACGGACAGAAGCGACGCCAATATACGTCCACATGAGAATGTGGGCGTATAAAAAACAAACAAACAAAACAGATTGGGCTTGCCCAGTATTTAATCACACTCAATTTTGACAAATAGTAATTCATATAATTTCAAAATACAAACCACGTCCACTTGAATCAATAAATGTTTTATCACTTGGTGAAAATTTACATTATCGATATGATGTGAAATATGCATGTCTATTATAATGCATCTTTCATTTTTGGTATTTTTTTATATTATACTTTGAGTGCTGTTTTTTTTGTTCTTAATTTATGGACCAGAAAAAGTAACTAATAATTGTAGCAGAAGACAAATCGTATGTTTATCAGGAACAACAATACAATAGTTTCTTGTATACATGTTTTTTCCGAAGCCTGTTATATAGGTTTAGACAATTGAATGTTATACATAAAAGCCATCCTCCGCACCCTACTACAGTACAGTCTAACCAGTGTAGTTGTAGACCCCGAAAACCACTCCATCAAGGGCTTCTGGGAATCACATGGACGTCTGAGAATCACATGGCTGTCTCAGAATCAAATGGCCGTCACATTATTCAAGCCCAGGTTTTGCCCTTTTATAGGTGTCAACACCCTAACTGCTTACTTTATAGACTGTTCAAAGTACCCAATTCTTAATTTGGAAGAGACATGTCCCATACCGACAGGGAATATCACACATGCATTCCATCACCCCTTGTGAAGTTTGACGAGAAAGAGAGGATATGATATATTTATGCCCATTACCTATAATTCATTTCATGTATGAATTTTCACCCACTTCTGTTGATTTACGTGCTATGTAACTTGTTTATGTCCAAGACATAATATTGTCACAATCCTCATATTTGCCTAACGTTATTATTCATAGAGCATAAAATCCTAATTATATGAAAAAATAGTACTTTTATATTAACGACTGAATTTTCACAATGACAGATTACACAATGGCACATTCAGATTATTTGAATTACGAATTATCCCTCACCCCCACAGCAATTCGCTAATCGATAATTACTTTTTAAAATTATGTAGATTTAGTGAATTCATAACCAAAACAATGTTTTGCTTCAACAATTAGATTTTTATTGAAATTAAGTATTATTTTAAAACGGGTTGATCAGCCCTACGAAACTACTCAGAATTGCATTCAAAAATCAATCATTCGTATTAAAATATTAAGATATTGTGTTTATTATCCATTAAAACCATCGTGTAACAGATTTGAGAATATACACGTCATCAGATTTATCTAATATATAAATATCATGTGAGTTTATCCCCAATAGTATATAAATATCAAAGCCATTAAAAAAGCAACTTCAAATTGAAAGTTTATTTACTGCAGCAACCGTTAACAAATGTACATAACAATTAATAAATGAAATGAAATGAAATTTAACGTCTTACACTTTTGCACCTAACCTGGGCTAATGGAAGACGGGCATACGCCATACAGTGTGCTATGAAATTTTGCCCGGGCAGCGGCGCTACGGCCTACTCTTATATCGAATTCCAACTGCCAAGGGATCTTTTACGTGCACTCCAATGTGTACACGGGACCTCGGTCTTCGTCCCATCCGAACGACTAGGCAGCTGTCCTTGTCAGGCCCTTCTCCTGCATCTCTGACACGGGGAAATCACGCCGGAAAATCGAGATGAACTTTCTCGGCCAATGCAGGGATCGAACACCCGACCTCCAGGCTAGCGAACCAGCGCCTTAGCCACTTAGCCACAGGCGCGGATCCAGGCCCCCCCCACCTGCTCAGACTTGAAAATTTTTAATGCGATTTTATTGGCGACATTTAGACCTGTAATTTTGGAATTTACCTTCCGGAAATAGGTCAGAATGCACCAAATTGAATCTAATTTACCAAATTTTTCTGGGGGAGGGACCCCAAATCCCCGGTTAATTGATTGAGCGCCTTTGGCGCTGGCGGCGGTGGGCGATCAAACCTAGACCCCTCCCCTCTGCAAAAAATCCCGGATCCGCGCCTGAGCCACCGTGACCCCCGATAACAATTACTAAAATCGAGATAATTTCATGAAAGAATTCACTACAAATGCACAAAACCGAAACGTCAGAGAACCATGAAACAAAGCAGGGGTCATCTGAAGTCAATATCAGGTATGTCCACCCTGAGCACTTACACATGCCTCTGAAGTCGCCTTGGCATGGACTGGCACAGATGTCTCTTTACACGCTGTGCGATTGTTTGCCAATGATTTTGGAGTGGCCGTGCCAATTCTACTACAGTTCCTGGTGACACGGCTTGATTTCGAACCATTCGTCCAAGTTCATCGGGTTCATGTCAGAAGACATAGCGGGTCAATCCATAACACGGGCATGATGATTGTTCAGAAAGTCTCTTGTTAACCTGGCAGCGTGGAGTCGGGCGTTGTCATGCTGGAAAACCTTCTGTCAACGACGCCAGCAATGGAGGCATCAACGGACGAAGGATGGCGTCAACATAATGTTGAGTATTGAGATTGTCTTGGACCACCACCAACTGGGACCGGAAGTTGACGTTGGAAGCTTCTCAAACCATGACACCACCTCCCCCAATACGATCCTCTGGCAGTAGCAGCAGGGGCGGATTGGGCCGTCGGCCGGTCGGACAAAAAGGGCCGGTCGGACAAAAAATGAAAAAAATAATTTTTATCCAATTCGTCTAAAAAAAACTTTTTTTGCTGAACACTACATGGGGGAGGGGGTATTGGATCGGCCATGGAGCTATGATGATCATGTTGTATGTGGCCGGAGGCTTTAACAGGCCGTCACGCCATCACTGGAGTGTAAAATGGCCTGGTATAATAGACTTTCGGGTCCAAGTGTGCTTGGTGTGGGGAGGGGGGTATTGGATCGGCCATGGAGCTATGATGATCATGTTGTATATGGCCGGAGTCTTTAACAAGCTGTCACGCCACCCCTGGAGTCTAAAATGGCCTGGTATAATAAACTTTCTGGACCGAGTGTACTTGGTGTGGGCCAGAATTCAGAATCCTGCAATGGGGATTCCGAATTTCATCCGAAAATTCCATCGGATTCCCCCGACACTGTCGCCCGCAAATTCACTAATTATAAAGTCACGTGCATCCCGTTGGTGGAGAAACGCCAGAATCCAAAATTCAAAAAGAAGCTTTTATGAATTTCACTTTCGTCACTCTGTACCAATGTGTCTCGTGGCTTTCCACCACAAGAGGAATCAATCAGCGCTTCCGGCAACAAAAGTGAGACATTTTTCAATGGAAATAATTCTACTTATTGAATTTTTCTAACTGGTTAATCAAATGGTCAATATTTGGGGTTAATTTTTCCAAAATTTCTAGAGGGAGAACCTACCCCCCCCCCCCCCCATTCGGAAACCGCGGTCAGTAAAGGGGGCCGCTCCGACACGGGAGCCCGGGCCGGTTTCCGGCCCCAATCCGCCCCTGAGTAGCAGTAGCTGACTTGAACCTGTTGCGCAAATGCTGTAGTAGGGTGTGGCGATCTTCAGCAGCGGGTTTTACAGGTGGCGCTCCAGGTCATGGAAGCGTTGTCTGATGCGAGCAATGGCCGATGGGTGGACATTAAAGTGTCTAGCAACGGCTACCCGTGAAGGTCCTGATCCAGCATGCCATTAGCTCTGTTCCTGTTTCCTTGTGTAAGGCGTGGCATTTTCCGAAGCGACGAATGTTGAAACTTTGATCTGTATTTAAAGGGCCAGAGGGAATGCAGGTTCAAAATGTGTGACATGGGACTGCTTAAATCGTTAAAAAAAAGACAAGTATTTTGTTTGCAGGAACACAGTTCATTACTGAAAACTGATATTTGGTTCAAACCCAGAACTTTCCAAAAAGAGACATAGCACAAGTTTCACCTAGATAAGGCAGCCCAAGAAACGTTTACCAAAAATATTTCACGAATTAGGCATTGCGTTTTTAATGGTTTTGAGTATATTATACATGTATTATTAGACCAGGAGCCCGGGGGGTTCAACCTAGCTGAAAAGCTAACCAATTTCTATATATGTCACTAGGTTCCCTATGGTTCAATATCACAGGATACGAACGTCTGCCGCGCCCGTTGTGGAGGGTGTGGTCAAGAGGGGCAAAATAAATGGACCCCAAAATATGCTAGACTACCTCGTTTTATTAACCACGTAAAACTTGTTGCAATATGTTAAGCATATCAAAATGTATTGGGAATGACCACCGCCAGACATTTTAGCTAGACTAGCTCATTTACTAACCGCATAAAAATTGTTGCAAAATGTTCAGCATATCCACATGTATCGAGAATTACCGATGCCAGACATTTTCAGTGGCGGGGTACCCCCGCCAGACGCCCCCAACTGACCCACCCCAAAAGCTAAGCTAGACTAGCCCATTTACTAACCGCATGAAATTTAGACACAGGGTAAATTTCGGTGATTCTTGATACATGTCGATATGTAGAAATGGTTCCACTACTGCTGTCTTCCGTCTTACTCCAGTCGCAGTAGTGGTTTTTCCTACAGAGTTCCTTTGCGCAAGTTTTTTAGTTAAATGACTACAAAAAGTTTACTGGCTTATAGCTCGCTTAATTTACAAATAAACTGGCCCAAAACAGTACTGCACGTAGCTTAACATATAATAAATAATTCCTATTGAAATAAAGGTGAGGCCTTACCGCATAATTTTATGATTTGATGAAACCCATCTCCTACACGAAATTTCAACTGGCCGACCGTCATGGCCGCAAGTTGCGTAATACGTCATTAGGCCTACAACATAAACAGCGCTATGCAGAGAAAAACTGTTCGGTAACTATTTTAATGGTCAAGTCTTCACTATTTGTGATAGAATTACTTATTTTAATACAAACTGTAATGATGTGTGTTGACAGTTGTGCGTTTGAACCTATTTGAACTTGCGTAAGGGGTCTTAGACTGTACCAATTGTTACCTTAAACACAGTTTAAGGTAACAAGTATAGTTACTAGTCGATATGCTGAACATTTTGCAACCAGTTTTATGCGGTTAGTAAATGAGCTAGTCTAGCTTAGCTTTTGGGGTGGGACAACTGGGGACGTCTGGCGGGGTTACCCCATCACTGAAAATTCCAATTAAGCATATAATCCTACCTGGAACGGGTATATATAAATCATCGTATTTAAAATCGAGGCGTTAAGCCGTTACTAAGACCGCCATCTTTTTTAGAGCAGTGAGGTCTACGGCTGTCATATTGAAGGCGGGCGCTAATTATAAGACTTTATAACAGCCAATCAAAAACGCAATTACATGTGGAAAAACTAAATGACATCCACGTGGATTTCAATGGAGGTGACAATCTGTTTCACAGAGAATTACTTACGAATTATCTCTGTAACAGATGACTGTCCACAACATGTGCGTTGATTGCACGCGGCGGTAGTCATTGGCTGAACGGCTCGTGCAATGTTTACTTAACACCTAACTGCTTCGGGCAAAATGATGCATTTTACTCATTTTAATACCCATTTACACTAAATAGGAAATATTTTTTAACTACAAATACTTCAAACGTCTTTGTTTATTTTTTCTTTTACCTCAAAAAAATGTTTGAGAATTTAATTTGTCGGAGTAAAAAAGTTAATATGCCGTACTCATTAAGCCTCGTCGATAGCATGCTTATCAGTGATTGTAGCGGCCAAGCGACTATTGAATGCGGGATCAGTTTGTGGAGGTGAATGTCTAACAAAAATATGGCCTCAGTAATTTAAATGCGAATATTTGGAGTTAGGCGATAGTTGTATACGTTTAATTAGTGATAATAGTATTAACTTATCTTATTTTAAAGATGTTATATGCATTAATAAAGAAACTGAATTTGCAACTTGGAACTAAAGGCTTCAAATCGTAGCTATCTTACTAGCTGCCGTCCAGTTGCTCTGAGCGGCACATGTTCTACTCCTACGACTGGATACAACTAATTTTCACTAGTCGCAAGCGACATGAACGCACCTACGGCTACATTAATGTTGTAGGGGGTCAAATTATGAAGTAAAATAACCACACCAAGGGTTCAGTAAAACAGCAATTTATCACTATACAATAAAACCCCTGAAATTATACAATTACAATATAAATGATACAATCAAACATAACATATAAAACCAATTCATTCATATTCATTAAAATAATATATTACATATTAACACTAAAATCTCTATTCTAAATACTACTTATACATATACTTAAGCTATATCAAAACTTTAAAGGGAAACTACCTCCTGCTAACCAGTATGAAATATACAGGCATAATCTAAATAATCTTACTACTACTAATAATATGTTCTTACCCATGAAGGGGTTTTTAATAAAGTAACCAGTCTGGAACAAGGTGATGTACCTTATAGCTCTCTGTAATAAAATATGGGGTATTGTATATTAAATATATTATTTAAAGCGAAATGCTTTAAATAGCGTTACTGTTATTGGCTGTATGCAATGTATTTGCATAATGTAATTAATTAAAACCAGATTAACTTTAACTTATTTGACAATTTTACTTAAAACCAACATGTCCGCCAACTTTAACAAAGACACATGAAATAGATATAAAACTGATAAAACAAATAGCAACACATACCTTTAAACTGTAAACAATAAATCTGTAGACCAATGTTTCCGCCAATACACAAGATTGATGCAAATAACAATCGACACTACTAATGCTGAAACTCTTAGTATAAAACTGACATCAAGGTTGAAAGAAACATACAACCTTACTCTACCAAATTCTATTTAAGAGTGACCAAGGAGATAGGAAATACAAATCCAAGAAACCTTTGGGTCAAAGGTGAAAATTGAATTCCCAGTGAGCAGATGATGAACTCGGACTCACTCGTTACCTAAGACGAGTGTACAGAACAGGATAGTTTAAAGATGCATTGATGCGTGACATATTACTTAAAATTACATTAGTATTGTGATCATATTTAAATATCCATAAACTAAATAAAATCACTCTACCACATACTCCCTCCCTTTGGGAAAATGTTGTCCCTAACATTTAAAACTAAACAATCTAGTAAAACACATCTGGGAACAGACTCTTACACAAAGATGGTAATGAATTTAAGGGCGTTGAGTAGTCTAAAATGCAAATTTTAAAGCTAGCACTGTAATTTTTGTTGATAAGATATGACATTTTTTGTTATTTGGGGTGATAAACTACATATTAATCACCAAATAAATACCAATTTTATTTACCAACTATGTTCCAAACTTGGCCCAAAAGCATGATAAAAAGGGGTATTGATGACAACAAAAGTTTTTTCTCAGTTATGCCTGCAGATATTTTCATCAAATTTCGCATGAACAATGCTAATAGCAAGTCCCAAAAATACACTGGTCAATTTTTAGCTATAGGTTGTGGTTTGTCTTGTATCCATGGAAACGCAAAAAAACGATGCGTTTTCTTGGAAATTCTATTAGTACAAGCTCAAAAGATTTATTGATAATCCCACCAGTAGATCGAAAGTGGAGGTTATAAGCTACATTTCGACACCAAAAACGTTAAAAAATACCAACTCAAAGTATTTTAAAATTGTTGTTCATTATTTACCTTCAAACGAGATTTTGCGATTTTGGGTTAATTCTTTGAATACGTCGACAACAAGTATTAAAATACAACAATTCGGATGTAAAAGTAAATAATTACTTCACTGCACTACTCCACCGCACTCTAAATCATGTTATGCATTCAAAAAATAGTAATCTTTGACCATAAAAAAAAAATCATGTTCCTTTCGTGATAGATAAGTAGACCTGGATAATCATGTCATATAGTAAATAGACCTGGATAATCGCGTCATACAGGGAATTCCTTCTGGTCACGTGACATCTTCCACTCCCGTTGAAGCCACGTTTGTGTTGATCACGTGACTGGCGTGCACGACGTCATAATTTATTCAACACCTGATCTAGGTCGGGGAATCAGTCTCGTTTGCTATAAATAGTTTTATTCCTCCGCCTCGTATCTCCATTGTTACACATAAAACGACGCGACTTTCGAGAGTTTTCTGAGTTATTTTATAAGTGGAACAAGTTTGCAAAGACTTAATAAGATTGGCGTTGAAAAGTTAGTGCGAATCTTAGACTGCTCAACGCCCTTAAAACAATTTGTAAACGATCAGGTGACAAACTCATGAAATCAGTTGGTAGGAGAGACTTCGCCAAATCTGCTCGGAACTGTGGAGTAGAAGCTACTGGTTGTTGCTGCGACATGACGTAGTCGTTATACCGGGCTGGTTGTCTTCTCTCTCTACCTGATCTTCTGGGAGTAGGATCTTCTGGCAAGTGTATTTCTTCTGATGTTCCTGAATCTGAGGCTGACGCTTCAGGCCTATCTGCATCATCTTGATGTGAATTATCACGCTCAGATTCCACCACATCATCTGTGACCTGTAACTCTGCTGGGCTAGCTGGGTGCAGGAAATCTGCACTTTCCACCAGATATACAAGCTCCTCTTCGTCACTCTCTGCCTCTTCCGGTTCTTCGATTTCTGTCACCTTTGGTGGTTGAAATTTCCTTGGCTTTGGTGTTGGACCACGACGGATTGGTTCGATGACTGGAAGACTGCTGATTGGTAAAAGGTGGTTACGGTGCAGAATTCTCTTTCGGGTTCCACCTAATTCCTGCAACTCGTACACCGGAATGTCTTGGTTTGGTCTTCTGAGGATCTTGTATGGCTTGTCCTCCCACTTATCAGCTATTTTATGCCCCCCCCCCCTCCTTGAACGCTAACCTCCTCACTAGAACTGTATCGCCTGGCTCCAAGATGTTAGCTCTGGCTCTTAGATTGTAACGCTTTCGTTGTTCCTGATGCGTATCATCCACAAGGGCTGAAGCGGTTAGGTACGCATACTCCAGTTTCTCCTTCAGGGATTCTACGTAGTCGTTGTAGCTTTTTACGGCCTCTTTACGCCCCACGAGTCCAAGAATAACGTATACGGCCAATGTTGGTTTCCTACCAAACATCTACTCATACGGAGAATACCCTGTCGAAGAATGCCTGGTACAGTTGTACGCATGCACCATAGGTGCAACGTAAGTTTTCCAATCAGACTTCTGCTAAGGATGTAGAGTACCTAACATTATTGAGCAAAGTCCGATTGAATCGCTCACATTGACCATTCCCTTGTGGATGATATGGTGTTGTTCTTGATTTCTCCATTCCAGTAAGTTGGCACAGCTCTCATATAACATGTCCCTCAAACTGCTGACCCCGATCACTATGTATCCTTTGGGGAATTCCATAGTGAACTGTTGTCTTGGTTGTAGTGTTTCTTACTGGAACGGCTTGCGTGTACTTAGTGAAGTGATCTGTGATTACGAGAATACTGTCATAGCCTCCACGAGATTCCTCCACACACATGTATTCCATACACACCAGCTCTAGCGATTGACACGATGTGATATTAATCAGCGGCCGGGTTGAGGGTACGGTTTTCCTCTTGATACAGTGAGAACAGTTCTTTATGTAGGTTTCTATGTCAGATGTCATCTTCGGCCAGTAAAAACGTTCTCGAGCTAGAAAAATAGTTCTGTCCCTGCCTTGGTGTCCCATGTCATCATGGATTCCTACCATTGCCTAATTCCTGTAAGCCTTTAGAAGCACCAGCTGAAAAGTCTCTACTCCTGATACATGGCTGCGTCTATACAATACACCAGACTGTAGAACGAAGTGTGCAAAATCCCTGTAAAGAGCAGATTCTTCAGGTGAGTAGTTCCGTCGCTTAGCTGGTCTACCTTCTTGGATGTCATGGCGTAAATGGGCAAGTAAAGGATCTTCCTTCTGTTTCTTCTCCCATTCATCATCTCTCACAATAGGTGTTGTTGATGCAGTTGCAGTTGGTGTTGCTTGGTGAGACATGCTGATTGTTTGTATAAATCCATCTTCTAGATCAATGTTCTTCAATGCACCAATAACATCAGAGTCTATTTCTTCTTCTTGTGTTGTTCTGCTTAGGGCATCAGCATCTGTATTCTTCTTGCCTGCGCGGTAAGGAATGGTAAAGTTGTAGTAGTTGAGGGCAGCTAACCAACGGTGTCCTGTGGCATCTAGCTTTGCAGTGGTTAAAATATAAGTCAGAGGGCTGTTGTCTGTGTACAATGTGGAGGCGTTATTAAACAGGTACTGATGAAATTTCTCTGTTACTGCCCACTTTAATACTAGAAACTCCAACTTATGCGCAGGGTAATTCTTTTCTGATCTCGAAAGACTCTTACTAGCATAGGCAATCACTTTCTCCATGCCATCCTTCTTCTGGTAAAGTACAGCACCTAAACCATGTTCACTTGCATCAGTCTGAAGAATAAATGGTTGAGAAAAATCTGCATATGCCAAGACTGTTGGTTCCACAAGAGATCTTTTAAGTTGGTCAAATGCTCTTTGTTGTTCTTCAGCCCATTTCCATTTGTTCTCTTTGTCCTTAGCCGCTTTCCGCCGCCTCTTCTTTTTAGTTGGACCTCCAACTAGGAAATCGTTAAGTGGTTTTGCTGTCTTGGAAAATTCCTTAATGAACCGCCTGTAATATCCTACTGCCCACTTTAATACTAGAAACTCCAACTTATGCGCAGGGTAATTCTTTTCTGATCTCGAAAGACTCTTACTAGCATAGGCAATCACTTTCTCCATGCCATCCTTCTTCTGGTAAAGTACAGCACCTAAACCATGTTCACTTGCATCAGTCTGAAGAATAAATGGTTGAGAAAAATCTGCATATGCCAAGACTGTTGGTTCCACAAGAGATCTTTTAAGTTGGTCAAATGCTCTTTGTTGTTCTTCAGCCCATTTCCATTTGTTCTCTTTGTCCTTAGCCGCTTTCCGCCGCCTCTTCTTTTTAGTTGGACCTCCAACTAGGAAATCGTTAAGTGGTTTTGCTGTCTTGGAAAATTCCTTAATGAACCGCCTGTAATATCCTACAAAGCCGAGGAAACGTCTCAGTTCATCTGTATTGGTAGGAGTTGGCCAAGAAGTTACCTTGTCTGTCTTCTTCGGATCAGTACATACACCATCTGCCGAAACGATGTGACCTAAATATCTTACCTTTTCTTTGAAAAACTCACATTTCCTGGGTGATAGCTAGTTTACCAAATACTTGGGATAACCTCACGATGTGTTCTTCATAGGTCTTACTGAAGATGATTAAATCGTCTATGAAAATGGCACATATCTTCCAATTCAGGTCTCCTCGGCAATCTTGCATAAGCCGTTGGTAAGAAGCTGGTGCACTGGTAAGCCCAAACGGTAGTCTTCTGTACTCATAAAATCCTAATGGTCCTACAGTGAAAGCGGTCTTTGGTATATCTCCTTCCTCTATACTGACTTGGTGGTAACCGGACTTCATGTCAACTACAGAGAAATACTGTGAGCCAACAAGATTGTCCAACATCTCTATGCGTGGTAATGCATAGGCTTCACGAACGGTCTTCTTGTTCAGCATCCGGTAGTCTACACACATACGAAGCGATGAGTCTTTCTTCCGGGCTAGAACTATTGGTGACGCATAAGGACTGTAACTACGTTGGATAATACCAGCTTCCATCAAGTCCTGGGGATGATCTTTAACCTCTTCATACATTGCATGTGGTATTCGTCGATGAGGTTGCTTGAATGGAACATCGTCAGTAAGATTGATCTTATGTTTCACCAAACTGATGCTACCAATGTCGTTGTCTCCTTGAGAAAATATGGACGACCAACCCAGAAGGTAGTTCTTGAAACACTTGAGCTGTTCTTCGGTCAAGGCTGATGATGAAAGATCGATATTATCAAGAAATGTACCAGTATTAGATGTTTCATTGGTAGATGTAGTTGGTAAAATACTGCTAACAGATGCTTTCCTCACCAAATCAACTATCTGTAACTCACAAAGGATGGTATGAGGATAAATCCTAACTGGTTTCAATGACAGATTGGATAACTGCACCAACACTTCTTTCCCCTCTTCATCAGGATACACCTCTAAAAGTGTAGGTGTCACTTCTACTGAAGAGGGTATCAGCGAGTCAGGTGACCGCTGAAAAAGTAAACGTTGGCGACAAGTTATATTCAATCTGTCAATCTTCCCAGTTAGGCAGATGGATTTGTTGCTGCTCAGCACAATTGAAGATTCCTCTGTACATTTGATTATTCCTGCGCTTTTCTTGTGTTCTTTCTCTTGTACCTGCATACACCGGAATGTCATTTTCCAAATATCTGGTAGATCAGATTGATGCAAAAAAGTATGGCCCTCAGCTCGCAGTTGATTAACCATAGGTTTCAAAACGTTGGTTCCTACTAGAGCTGGTGTATTGCTGTGGAATGGTGTATCAGGAACAACAAGAAATAAACAATCGACGGTCTTTGACTTTAAACTAGGTACCTGTATTGCAACAGAAATACACCCTAAATATGGCAAAGTATGTCCTCCTGCACCTTCTATCACTATTAGCTGTTCAAGTGGAGTTAAATAACAATCCTCTGACTTAAGGTGTTCCTCAAAAAATGACAGGCACACTGTAGAAATTGTGGATCATGTATCCAATAATCCGGAACATACTTGATCATTTAACTTAATTACTGTGGTGTTACTGTGTCCAATCACATTCTTGGGACTTAAAATATTCATGTCTTCTGGCTGTCCCTCAACAGAGACATCTGCTAGTTTAAATCCGGCAGTATCATTCGGCAACCTAAAGCGATATGTCCCCATTCTCCGCATCGGTGACATCTGTAATTATCAGCTACAGGTGAAGGCTTCTGACGCTGCTTTGACACTGGCCAAGATTGATGACTTGAAGAAGGTCTAGGTGTCGACATCTGTGATGGTGAAAATAACGATGTAACAGTTGGTTGACTTTCCTTTTCCCTTTTCATTTCTTTCATTTCCCTCTGCAATGACTGTACGCATGCAGTCAAGCTAACTACTAATGTTCTTAAATCATCTTCTGCTGGTGGCTGTACCATCTTCATGTGAGATCTTTGAGCAGACTTAGACGTAGGTGATGAGGCTATGACAGTATCTCGCTCTATCCGACGCACTTCCTTTAGAAGATCTTTGAAATCGGTAATACGGTCGTATTTATGAGCTGATCTGTCCTTTAAATCTTGATGAAGTCCATTCCAAAACTTTGCACGAAGTTTCGAGTCAAACGTTTCTACATCAACTTCGCCCTCTTCTCTGGCTCTGTCAAGAAGATCTTCAATTCTGCAGGCCCACTTGGAAACAGTTTCACCTTTGGCTTGGCTGGTAGAATAGAACTGGGAGAGCAAACACTGGCCTTACTGAACATCTCCAAACCTGCCTTCTAGTTTGTCAACTAAAGTTCTTGTAGATACACTGTGTCCCAAACGCATAGCTACTCGAGCTGTCTCACCTTTTAATGATTTCGTAACTGCCATCTTGATGGAATCTGGACTGTGTTGACGATCTTTCAAAAGACTCATCACCTCAAATCTCCACAAGTCAAACGATGTATCCCCTTCGCTGGACGGAGCACCTGAAAAAGTAGATACACGAGGAAGCTGTGGAACAAAACGAAGTTTGTCAACTGGTGGTGCTGTTGGTGGTGGAGCAGAAACATTTCCTGGGGTGGTCGATGGATGTAGATATGCAGATGGTTCATCTTTTACCTTCTCCATAGACTTGAGATAACCATACATCCAATCGATTAGTTGTTCTGGTGAATCTGTTTTAGGTTTAACGCCCATATCAGAAAACGCATCTATCAAATGCTGTTTCTCTTCCCTCAGACAAAGTGCTATCAAGATTGTCGTGAGATCCACCTGTTGCCATCTTGAAGAAAAACGCACAAAATAATCACAGTGTAAAGCTAAAAATAAGAAAACGCACGCAATCCAACAATAAAATACACTAAGTTGTTGTTCGCTGAAGACGTAGTATGAAGTATACTATTACGTTGAAATCAGGAAACAAATAAACTGTAATGCTAGATACGTTCACAAATAATCTGTAAAATGCAGTTGATAATCAAACGACCAACTAGGAGCAAACAAAATACAATCGTATCAAAACAGTATAAACTGAAAATAATTTCGAAACAAAATTCGAAATACCAAACTGACAAGTAAATCCCACAATCAATTCACAAAACTATTCCGCAATGATATCAAAGTTCAAACCCAACCCTCCATATATATAAAATAAATATTTTAAGTGCAGGTTGATAGTTAGTGGTTAAGTTAAGTGCAGTGGTATAAGACGTAAATGAAGACGGAAGAAATAAAGACCAGAGTAGAATATGTACTTTTCAAATGTATAAGGACAAAATGAAAAGTCGAATATAGAAAATGAAGAAATATCAACAAAACATGAATGCTGAACGATCAATGCTGAAAATAAATTCCCACAAACTCAAGTCCAAACTTCAATACACAAAAAACTGTCAATTGACAATCAATACAAATGTAAACAAAACCTTTAACCTCAAACACAATTTCAAATACGGAAAATTTTCAAAGTCAAAATTCAAAAATTAAAATTCAAAAAAACCAAAATTCAAAAAACCAAAATCCAAAATCTGAAAATCAAAATCCACAAATTTCAAAAATCAAAATTCAAAAAAACCAAAATTCAAAAAACCAAAATCCAAAATCTGAAAATCAAAATCCACAAATTGAACGTAAAGACCAAAATAAAGTTAAATTTACAAAGTCTGAAAATGATAAAATACTTATAAATTCTGAAAAACAAAAATGAATTCTGAAAACAAACACTAAATTTTAAAACACCAATTTATAAGTACGGTATAAATTTACAGAATGTTTATTGCCTAATGTAAAGGTAGAATGTTTTTAAAAAATGTATGCAAACTTACAGGAAGTGAATGAAATGGGTAAACAGGAAGTTGCTAAATGAAAATGTAGGTGAACATGAAGTAACTAATGTAGGTTAACAGGAAGAAGCTATAAATATATATATGTCAACAGGAAGTTGAAAATGTAAACAAAAATGGCTGAAGTTTTAATGACACAAAATTTCAAATGCTCTAAATCTAATTTCCAGTAAATAGGACTTAATGCAAATACTATAGGATTACTAAATAGGCTACCTGGCAGAAAATATTATTTTTAATAAACTAATTTATATAGAAATTACCTAATTAACCTAAATTTACTTAAGTTACTTAAGTTAATAAATATATATAATAAGCTTTTTGTAACTGGTAAGGGAGATAATTCACATATCAATACATATATGAAAATTAAATAGATTTTAACGAACCTTATATAGATATCCTTATAATGATCCAAATATGAAACACAACACAGAAATAAACACACACAAGTAAAGATAATGTCACTGCACTGCCACTATCTGTTGAACTTGGGGATCCCGCGAACGCGCACGCGTGTGAGCTCACTGTTGAGAAGATTCAATTACACCATCACTGTTTTATATACCATAAACCATCATCGGACTCCAGACGTTTTACCGCTTTGAAGGCTCCAAATGCTGTAGTCCCTTATCGGGCTCCAAATTATGAAGTAAAATAACCACACCAAGGGTTCAGTAAAACAGCAATTTATTACTATACAATAAAAAACCCATGAAAGGGGTTTTTAATAAAGTAACCAGAGTCTGGAACAAGGTGAAGTACCTGATAGCTCTCTGTAATAAAATATGGGACATTGTATATTAATTATATTATTTAAAGCGAAATGCTTTAAATAGCGTTACTGTTATTGGCTGTATGCAATGTATTTGCATAATGTTATTAATTAAAACCAGATTAACTTTAACTTATTTGACAATTTTACTTAAAACCAACATGTCCGCCAACTTTAACAAAGACAAATGAAATAGATATAAAACTGATAAAACAAATAGCAACACATACCTTTAAACTGTAAACAATAAATCTGTAGACAAATGATTCCGCCAATATACACGATTGATGCAAATAACAATCGACACTACTAATGCTGGAACTCTTAGTATAAAACTGACATCAAGGTTGAAAGAAACATACAACCTTACTATACCAAATTCTATTTAAGGGCGACCAAGGAGATAGGAACTACAAATCCAAGACATCTTTGGGTCAAAGGTGAAAACTGAATCCCAGTGAGCAGAGATGAACTCGAACTCACTCGTTACCTAAGACGAGTGTACAGAACATACTAGTTTAAAGATGCATTGATGCGTGACATTTTTCTTAAAATTACATTAGTATTGTGATCATATTAAAATACCCATAAACTAAATAAAATCACTCTACCACATTAATTCGAAGACAATAATGACACCACAGTTGCATTTCTTATGTCTATGATTCATTCACTTGTTGGTGGCAAAAGTTTGTTTCAACCAAATTGTTTTATCCTTTTCAGGCTTATAACATTTCAACCAGTCCTCCAACGCAACATACAACAAGATAAGCATATTCTGGAAAGAGAGTAGGTCATAAATCCGAACGGTAACAACTGCTTGCCGTTTTCCTCCTTATAGGCCGATCTAGGCGGTAATAATATTGGAAAGTGTAATAATATGAAACCAGTTTTTAGAAACGAAAAAGGAACAAGCGTAATAACGACCTTTTTTGAGATTGGCCGAAGTAAACAACCTTTTTTGAGATTGGCCGAAGTGAACGACCTTTTTTGAGAGTGGCCGAAGAAAATATCTTCCTGACTGACTGGCAGCCAGGCCTGGCAGCATCGTTGACAAAAGAGTGTTAACCTCGAAGGGGATCATGTAGAGAAATGAACAGAAACCATCGAACCTGTACAGGTCTTTCACAGACGGGATTAGAACTTTTCAACAAGCCCTCGATATTTTAGGCTCGGTTATTCATACATGGACACAGCCCAACCGAACAAGTGGCAAAGTTATTTTTAGTCCTCTTCTCACTTTCCACCCCACCCCTTTTGCATGGCGATTGTTCTTTTACTTTTTCGTGTAGAATCGGTGAATATTCATGATTTTAAGGCGGAAGCATACATGATTTGAGTGGTTGGTTAGGTTGAAATGTAGGGCCGATATTGCATGTTTATTTGTCTCTACTTCCAGCTCGGGATCTCAAGTTTTTCATGAAGAATCTCACATGTGTTTTTTGGCAAGAGTTTTCCACATATTGCTCCATCTTTAGTAAAAAGCGTTTCACCCAACGAATATTTTCGGAAAAAATTAGGGCAAGTGACGAGAATTAACATTAAAATCAATGGAGAAATCATTACATTAGTGTTTTCTTCTAGTGGAGTTATCTCGACTGTTACTGTGGCTTTAAAGCTTCCGTGTGCGCGTGCTAGACCTATGTTTCGTTAGGATTCGGGCCAGGGTTAGAATCTTGTAAACCGACATTATAACTTTATGTCCCCATGATGGAGGTAATGAATTTACCGAAGGGTAAAACGGCTTCCTGTTCACCTGCTTTTTTATCCAATTTATTTCGTTATTAATATCCACTTCTAGTCGGTTATAATATTGGATCTGATGTTGTTGTTCTTGGTGTTTAACGTCCGCTTCCACCGAAGGTGATATCGCAAGTGACAAGTCTTATTTTTTCCATTTTCATTATCTTAGCGCACGCGCAGGGGTCTTTGCTGTGGGAGGAAACCGGAGTGCCCGGAGGAAACCCACGAGGTTGAGAAGGAGCCCCTATCTCCATGCCACATACGCTCACACCAGGGCTCGAAACCACAGCCGCAAGCCAGAGGTGACCGGCCAGCTAGAGGTCGAAGCGCGGCACTCTAGACCACTAGGCCATCCCAACCCCCCTTGGATCTGATGCCTTAGACTACCCTTTATATCTGGGCGGGTTCTTTTTGCCACGTGTTTTCACAAGGGTTAATAAACTGTATCATAATATACATCTTCATAACCAAAGAATTTCAGGTTAAAGGGAGTTTGATTTTTTTAAAAATACTGGGGCATCTCAAAATGTCTGGAAGCAAGGCAATGTAAATGACAGTATTATGTTTAAGTATATGGTATCATCTGCAGATTGTAGTATATTTAAAAGCACGTTCACCTCAATTGAAATTGGATTTAACGGTTTACTTTTCTGCACAAACTGGGCTAATAAAGTAGTCGTTCATAGAAACATGGAATATACGGTTTTGAATATTTGCTATACTATACGCATAGGCCTGGATCCAGGATTTTGTCGAGGGGGCGGGGACACATTGGAGCAAAGGGTAATATGTTGCAACCTTGGATTGCTTGAGCGGAGACATCTATTAAAGAGTAGATATGTGAACTACAACAGTAACAAAGCAAACGAAAATGAAAATCAACAATGCCCCCCCCCCCCGATCCGCGCCTGACGCAGATCTTGACAGCTATGCACTGGTTAATTGGGCATAATAAAATCTTTGGTCATGACGTAACGTTTTGTAAACATTACATACCACTTCTACTCGTTGCCAATGGCAACCTTTAATGACACTATTGTGGGTTAGGGTAAGGGTTAGGCTTGATCATGGGTTAGGGTTAGGGCTCGCCCTGTTTACATCTCGGGACTTTGACCAAATCTACAGGTCCTAGCCCTTACCCTAACCCTAACCCACAATCTATATATGACGTCATATGTGCTAAAATGCGTAGGACCGTCTCCGATCTAGCGTTCTCCGTCCTGTTCATTTCCAATACGTGGCATAAGAGTATCCGTGTATCACAGTGTTGCCACGCTGGCTCTCTGTTTCCACCCTACGGCTGTGTCGTTTTTAACCTACAAAAACCTACGCTTGGATTCTACCATTAACCTCTATGTACCATGTGAAATTAAGGTTAACAAACTTACAGGCATGTGAAAAGGGCGTTTCTGTCTCTCTCTCACTCCCTCTCCCTTGACTCTTGAGTAATAACTCCCATGGCGAATTGTCACAATTTCTTGACTTTTTAGTACCCCCTCCCCCCCGCCCTCATCCTGCCATAGCTTGCGTGTTCATTAACATAGTGTCATGTGATAAAACAGCAATTTATACACGTAGGCCTACGCAACACAACCTGTGCACCCAGATCGTAATGTCTCATTGGCCGTTGCTCTTTAAAATGATGCCAAATTATTTTACGATTTTGTTTGATTACATGAATAATATACGTCAACTTTAGTTTTCTCACCATTATTTTATGTTGTGCCCAATGCTGTGAAAAAATCCCTACGATAACCTACTTTTTGATGGTTTTACCCGTAGGTTTAACCTACAAAATGGATTTTTACCCTACCGTAGGGTAAAAAACCTACGCGTGGCAACAATGGTGTATCAGAAATGAACAGTACACTTTCATAAAAGAGTGCTGTTCATTTCTGATACACGGAAACTTTTCAAGCAATAAGAAGCGGACGTTTAGTCCGACCCAGATCGCAACGTTACTCGTTGTTTCATACTGCGCTTGGCTAAGGTACATGAGACAACTAATCAAAATCATAGTAACAAAACAAACCGGTAGGAACTACATGGCAGTGCAAAAATATATACAATGACTTTAATTCAACATAACAACATATTACGAAAAACAATTATTGCACATATCAATTGACATCTATTCCATAATTTGGTTTGATTTATTATGCAAAACATATAAATGAGAATATTGAATAATTAAAAAACGCCTAGAAAGTTATAAATTTTATTACAATTAAATTTCAACGGACGAACCATGCGCCGATGCATACTTTGACCAGGGATGACCCACGTTTCGAATTTCCTTTACACTACATTTAATATCATCGCAGTCCTCTACGCCATAGACAAGTTGTTTTGACCATGTGGTCTTAACAACACTTGGCTGTTTTAGGCTCGGGGTGTCACAACAAGACGCACGTGTAAATACTACCATGAAATGCAACGTGGGGCACAGAAAGGGATAAATAAAAGAGCTGAAATTATTTGTCACTTTTCGGATGAAACGACTCGATAATAAATACTATTTTTCACATTTCGCTTCACACTGGGGTGCATTTAACACACCTAACTCAATCTACCCGGAACATTAAACTTTGAACTCTGACATCTTCTCATTGACATTCGCATTAAGTATTCTACCCTTCAACATGTCTTTTGTGTTGTAACATATCACATCCGTAGCCAAGGGGTAGCAAGAGGGGCAATGCCCCCCCTCCCACCCCTTAAAAAAATGTTTTGCCCCCCCCCCCCCCGAAGGAAAATTTGCCAACCTTAACTCTAAAATACCTACTGTAGACTGTAACGGGTGTGCCCCTCCTAAAAACTTCACTGGCTACGGGCCTGTATCACATACAACACGGAATCAGTTAGTATGTAATTTAGTTCACACGGAAGATAACACACACCGTCCAAGCACAGTACAAATTGTAGTTTTTTTGTATTTTGAAGTTTTATTTCCTGTGTATGCGAATGTGTAATCATGTATTGAATAAAAATAAAACTGTATTTACGGTTAGCAGACCGACACTAGTTGAGTTTTAGCCCAAATTGCCGACCCTAAACATGTTTTTCTTCATTTCCAAGTTCGTATAGATCAGTCTTGGTGCGGTTTCTGCAGACAAATTCCAACACAGTCCAAATCGGTTATACCGTAAACTCATAAATTACGGAAAAGATTTTCCTAATCTTAACAGTTCCGAGTTTCACGTTTTGAATCAGTGTTTGACCTAAATCTCGGAAAAAAGTTTTCGGCACACGAAAAGTCGGAAAATATAATTCCGGGTTTTCGGCCTTAAGAAAAGTCGGATTTTTTGATTAGAGTATGAAGGTCACAGCGGATACCTAAGCTATACTTTATGTCAGACAAATATTCTGTGTATGGCTGTTTTCAGATATATACATGTACATACTGTTTATTATATAAACATCATGTATAAGCGTACATAATATACACTCTTGGGTCTTGATGGCCAATATCATAGACACTGTATAGGTCATTGGGTTTAGGGGGGGGGGGGGGAGATGTCGGGAGTATTAATTTTATTCCACCTATGAGGGAATCATTAATGATCTGTGGCCGGCCTGTGTATGAAAAGACTGTGATTAAATTCTCAGCAAATGTGTATAAGATATTATGTTGACTGCTGAAAAATAAATGTGATTTACGGCAAATTTCACTGAAAATCTCGAGATTTCCCCAAATTTGATAAAGAAATTAAGACTTAAACGATTACTAAAATTAGTCAAAATCTCTTTATTTTCATTGCTAATTGAACTAAGATGGAGTCTATTGGAAATTAGGAACACTGTTAACAATGTAAAGCAGAGGGTATTTAAAAATGTTCAAAACTGTGGTTGTATCAATTTTACCACTGTTTTACTCAGGACAAACTTTTTTTTTAAAATTTTTGAAACATTACATTCTTGCAATCCCTTCATGTAGAAAGCAAAATTTAAGTCCATTCATAGGGCCTATAAAAACCCCACTCCACCTTTCTTTTTAAAATGTGTCTTGAGAAATTTAAGGCAGCTGTGCTGACATTTACATGATTATAATTTTTCAACAGTAAATAGTTATTTTGCACATTTGAAGGATTTATAACTCTTTTTATTTAGAGTAAAACTTAGAATTCTGAGGTATTTCGGGTCAATGTGACCACACCCTGATAAAGAAATGGTGTAGAGGTATAACTGTCAGCTTGATGTTCAACATTTTATGATCAAAATTTGTGGTATTTGTTGCATAATTGCTCCTCCACCCCTATATGCTGCCAAAACTTCCATAAGTACTCTTTCGGCTTCATTTTCGAAGGGAATTGGTTTAGACAGTCTGGTCATCTAAAATAGCCATTTTGAAAAATACTACGCGTAAATTTTGTACATTTTTCATGACATGGGAAAATAAAACCAAAATTATACTTTGGAAAAAAATCCAAATTATGAGTATTTCTATGGGGAAGCGTTTTTTTTTTTTGATGATACGCGAAGTTTCTCCCTTATGTATAGGACATGGCTCACCAAATATCCCTACGTTGGTTACCCACAAATGAAGTGAGTTATTTTAATCTTTCTCTCTATATCCCTTCCCCCCTTTTGCATGGCAATCGTTGTTGACGTTTGGTGTAGAATCAAAGAAGGGTTTTTGAATATACATTTTCTGCTAGGATGTGGTGAATGTTCATGATTTTGAGGGGGATGGGTACCAGAGTTAAGAGGTTGGCTCGTTTGAAAAGTATAGCGGAAAGTTGCACCGTTTACTTGTCTCTACTTCCAGTTGGTATACCTTTGATGAATCTCTAACGTGTTTTTGCGCAAGAGATTGCCACATGTTTGTTCTACCCAACGCATATATGGGGGAAAATTACAGCTGGTGAAAGAGACGATAATTAACATTGAAGTCAATGAGGAAATCAGTAATGATGCTATATGGCCATATTATGTTGGAGGGTACATTGCGAATTTCAAGAGAGAATATTTTAGAGTTTAAAGTTTACAATTCTGGGTAGACGGAGTTAGGCGTGTTGTGGACATTTTGAAAAGTTAAACGTGAAATGTTAAATGACAAAAAGTTGATGCCAATTATACGATTTAATAGAGCTACTGCAACACTTGCAACATTAGAAATGTAACAGTATTAATAAAATAGCACTGATTTTTGACTCAAATCCTCCGTCATAGGTTTCCTCTACCTCCTAAACTCTGACTTTACCCCCTATTCAATAAAAAAGAAAACATTTCTTGGATATTGACAATGTCTAATATATGATTAGACACCTTGGTCTATTTCCCCTAATGCCATTCCTTGGGACTTTTAATGGTATTTAGGGATTCGTTCCTGAATTAGCAATTTGTGGTGGGTCCAACTGCTAAATTGAGTGGCTCAAAACCCATTAAGCAAATCTGTCGATCATTTCCGAACGGCTTAATTTATTTAACATGTTTTCTAATTAAATTCCACAATGAATTAATCCACGTGGTTCATTAAAATATACCTCAGGCGGTACCTTTTAAACATTTTATATTATTTTCGGACTTGATGTATTTATTTTTAAGCGGAAGTAATTCGTCCGATTTCGTAATTTCTTTAAGTTTTTATTGAAAATTTAAAAAATCAATGATTAATTGTTTTAAGGACATTTCAAGTTATCGGACTTATAACAGCTATGAGTCAAAATTTGTCCCTCAAAACAAAATGTTCAATACGAACACCAGCCCATTATTTTAATATCGTAAAAGATTAATAAACATTCTGCTAATGATGATCATCATTGAAATTGTATTTCTACAAGTAATTTATATAATGCTTTAAACCGAACCAATATTAATTCATAATCCACAGTAGATATCGATTTATTGAGAGAGAGAGAGAGGGGGGGGTAATTTCTCGTCTAACGCTAGTTATCAGGGGCTTTAACAATGTGAAGACTCCGGAAAAAGCCCGCATGTATTCGGTTTTGTTTGTTTCTGTGTCGGTCGGAGTATGTGCCCTAAATGTATTCAATATATCCCAATTCCATTGAATGCCTAAAAGTTTCCCTATTAATATAGTGCATTTATTTTTTTGGACTACTTTTCTGATACATTTCACCGGTGTGGTTACTTGTATATATAGCTGAATTAATACAATATGCTTGCATTCGTATTTCTTGCAACAGATGACAGATCGTGACGCATTGTTTTCCCTATTGTAGGGTGCCCCACGTGCCAACTGAAAAGTTGTTCTTGACACGTTGATCCTGCACGTTTTAGTTCAATGACTTACTACTGATTTCTAACAGTCTCGCACACTCGTTGAGGCTATAAATAGCAACAGCATGCGGAAATGTTCAAAACACCAAACACTACTACAGCCGTAAAAAATCTATTGTTGACGATTCTGAATAGCAATAATATTTAACTTTTTGGTTATTACGGCATCTTTAGAAATTACGCTCGTTTTATTTTTTAAATTGCCTTATAATTAGCCGTACCATTAGAAGCTGCATATTTTGGTTAAGTACAAATAATATCTCTAACTCCTTGTCCGTATGGAAGAATAATGATCAAAGCAGTAGTTTCATTTTACTTTTACAAGGTTCTTAAAAATATTGTTGAGACGCCTGATGTTGGTGCTTCTAAATTCAATTTCTTGTTCCATGTTTCGTAAAAAAAAGTAGTCTTGATTATCCCGACCCGTCAATTAGACGTAGAATGATCGGTAGACTAGTTAAGCGAGACTAATTTCAAAACAAGGGCACGTAACCTATCTTTTACTCAAAAGTGTCTGGATGTTATGGACGACACTCCAAACCATTTTTCAGTATTATTTATGTATGGTTTAATGATCATAGCTTATGAAGTACAGCATGGTCGTTTATTTAGTGACTATAAATGTGTGAAACAGATTTAAGGCTTTCTAAATATATTAGTATTGTGGTGTAATTGTCGAGATATTTGGAGATATTCATTTAGGGTGGGGCACCCTACCTATTGTTTTCAAATTATGAGTGAAGTCTTGTGTCATCACAGGCCCGGGACTGTACAGTGCAGTAGACGCTTACGGCTAGCCCCCCCCCCCCCGATCCATTCACTCTTTTTGAATTGTTTATTTGTGGTCTCTGAGTATGATGTCTTGATTTGTGTTGCAATACGTCTATAGTGTGGTAGAGTTCCTTTTTCATTGTTCATTGGGCGAAGGAGTAGGAAACCACCCGAGACCGTAAGTATGAAGATTGATATAGATAAACATTATCTTCCCAAAGACTATCTCACGGATCGGAGTTTTGGAGGTAGGAACACTACACGGGGCCCGTGACAAAGTCTTACAATTTGGTGGGGCTATGGAATTTTTTGAAGGGGTTGAGAATGTAGCCGGCTAAGCCTACAATCGGGAAGACGCGAGCCGGGGGGGCAGCCCCCCCCCCCCCCGAAAACTTGAAAACTTGGTGCTCTCTCCTCGCATCTGAGTGCATTCCTCGGCCTCAAATTGAAGTACCTCGGGCAGGGTTTTATGGCTGAATTTTCAGAAATGTCCTTTTTCGACTCCTCCCGCCGATATCGTCTTGAGGTAGAAGAGAGTGTCTTTTGATTTACGCGGAGACCGGGCTATACGGGTGTAGTATCAAATTTCAAGTGAACTATGGGTAGTCTATTCATAGAATTACAGTATAGACGGCACCTTATATTAGCCACAATAGGCACCTGCATATTAGGCGCCCGTAGGCACCCTATATATCGGGTGTAGGCAAATGCAAACATTTGAACGGGGCCGCACTACACCGATCGGTTAGGTATAAATTGGAGATTATATGGTTCGCTTTTTTATCTTCTGGACATACTCATAGATTTTGGACCTCCTGGTGAAAGTAATGATCACAACATATTGGATTATTGCTTATAAGAAAGTCTGACAGAAATTTTGATTTAATGGCAACCAGTTATTCGGCGGATTCTGACAATCTGATTAAACCACGGTTCCTATAATTTCGTTTCGTTTTATATAATTCAAAATTTAGTTTTACTTGTCTTCACTGTACTAGAATCTTGGATATTTGTTATACAATAGGCGTTCTTATTGAACTGAGGAATTAGCCACTGAAACGGTCTGTTACGGGACTTCATGGCGTTTTTTTGTGCAGAACTGTGGTCACCCCCCACCCCCCTGGAAGCGTGAACTCTCACTATAACTTGTCAGATTTTCATGTAGTGTATAGATCTGTATTTTTATTAGATTGCGGATTCTGACAGCCCTTACGATATTCTTCATGTGAACAAATCACGTCAGCGGTTATATAACGAAGAAGTAGAAAATAGAATTTATTTTTGTCCTACATTCGGACAACAGTTACGGCGCTGGATCGTTAGTTTACGGGTTAATAAAACCAGTCCCACATTTCTGGTTGAGAAAAAAAGGATGGTGGCGTCGATGAAATGTTGATTTAAAGTCTGGATATTCGTGTAATAAAATTGGGTTTAACATACTACTTTTCCGGACCAGCAGGGCTACTGAAAACGGGAATGCGCCAAAAAATGTGCTACGTTTTGGAAGGTTTCGATTACTTGCACACCAATAACTATACGGGTGGACATTGAGCGTTCGACTCACCCGAACGACAGAATGCCTTTTCCTGTACAACACCCATCGACAAGTAGTCTCTGTCACCCAGAACCCCCTAGTCTTCAACGTACGGAGGGTCTAGGTCGGTTCTCAATTATTGACGAAAATTACTGGATAATCTACCACATAAAAAAAACAAACTCCCGGTTACGCATGGGCAGTGGAACCTTTTGGCTAAAGTCTCGGTAAGTGCTAGATCTTATGAAGCCGGACCGATTTTGCTATATTCTATAAAGCGAGTCTGAAATATATCCCACAATTCACTTGGTACATCTATTATTAGAAACAAAATAGACACGAGGAATAAAGCATGAATCGCGATGAAGAATTGAGAAGATTGTGAGAAGCCATACGTCTGATTCATGACGAGAGAAAATTACTATTTCTAATTAAAACCTTTACAAACAAAATTTTAGAGAGTGTCATTGTTGACAAGCGAGATGTTTTAATAGATTCAGTACGTGGTAACTCAAAAAACTGGACAATCCAGACAATGACCGACTTTCTGTCAAATTTTGAGGACCCATCCAGACTAATATTCGTAGAATATTTGTTTGGATTATAGAGACTAATCGACAAGGGGACAACGAGCTTCGAAATCCCATAGAAATTTCTCGGCCAACACCGGGACCGAACCCGAGACCTTTGAGATTACTGTACTCAAGACAGAATGTGTTTGATGTCAACTGTATATGGAACTGTTCACAGTCATTGCTTCAAAATGAAATGATAGGTTTAAAAAAAAACATGGGCGGGTTGATCCCGTTAAAATTAGGATTCAGAGGAGAAGCTTGGTACAAATTGATTTGGTTAGCAGGGCCCGAAGACATCATGTGCCAATGACTATGGAAGCGTATAGGGGTCAATAGCGCGATAGATACCGCAATATTAAGCTGGTATTATGTCAACATATTGTGATTATTCTGATGATTTTATCTCTGAAAAGTCAATTTTTGCCGAGGTAATTGAGTCAACGCGCTATGTTTTATGTCCCCATTTCGTCTTAAATGTACACGTTTGCGGTAAGATATTGCTATTCGGAAGCTTTGGCGACATATTCCAATTCGCCGTAGTATATGTCGACATATTCGCAAAATATTGCCATGCGCTATGTCGACGTGTGCATCTAAAACAAAATGACGACATGCAAATTAGCGATTTATTCAATTAACTCGGCAAAAATTGCCTTATCAGAGATAAAATCGTCAGAAAAATCACAATATGTTGACTCATTATCAACTTAATATTGCGGTATCTATCGTGCTATTGACCCCTATACGCTTCCATAAATGACCAACCGTGAACGGTTTTAGCTAAAGGGCTTTGTGTGCATTTGGTCATGTTCTCATTGAACTGTTTGTGTTCTTGCGAACTGAGATTTGGACATTATTGTAAAGCAGTGTCAACGCAACCCGAATCTCGACTCCCGATTCATAACCCAGCGTTCACACCAACATCGGTTAATAGGCTATAAAAAAATATTTTTCCCGCCCCACTGCAGAATCAATAAGTTTGACGTCGGTGTGTCAGGTGGAACGCACGTATACGGATTAAAACTGCTCCTCCCTCTACCGAAACATGAAAGAGATGGATCATCTGTATCCATATTCCGACAAAAATAGATACTGATTATGATGTTAAGCCCCCGTCAGACCGGAGTGGTGACCCTACTGCGCTCTGCGACCGAACGGCGGCCTGGAAATACACAAGGTCGTCGGCAAGGGTGAACACAACGCGGAAAAATGTCCCAAAATTACAACCTTAAAAAAGTCGCGTTCTTACTGCGACCTGTGCGTTTATATAGCATTCTCGCGGCGGGTTCGTCACGATCTCTCCGCGCTTATGGCGTTTCGATTGAGATCTATAAGCGGTCATCGCGAACCCGCGTCGCTCAACCACACGTCTTATCTGGACTACACGTGCGTTTCCACCACGTGATCACGGCGACTATGCAAGATGGTTTGATTTTTTTTCGAAATTTCAAGATGACCTTTGAATCGTCCGTTTTCAAAGCAAGTCTTGCATGAAATGCATGGTCGCCATAAGCGAATAATGTAAGCTTGGTAACCGCGCCAAGGTCGTATTAAGAACTCCATACACGTTGTGGGAACCTCATAAAATCGCCATATGCTTAAGAGATAGCGCAATGAGGTCGTGATGCAATCGCGCAACAGTGGTGGAATCATCGTAACATTGCTATGACAACGCCATAAGGACTCAGAGCGCTGGGTGGGGTCGCGGTCAACGCGTGAGGGTTGTGGTGAAGACGCCATGAAGGCACCGTTGCAAATGTTACAATTTTCGCAGCGTCTTTTCCACGTGTGTACTGCGCGTGTGCTACGTTCATAGAGATGTTACCACGCTTATCGCGCGACCCTCGCGACCCACCACGTTCTCTCGGTTTTCAATGTCATATGACAGGACCTTGGCGTTTGCTTTGAACATACTCAAAACAAACGCCGTGACTCAGCGATCATTGGCGACCATGGAGACCACAGAACGATATCTCGCGTTTCCACAGCGCTCAGGGTGATCTTGGTACGCTCTGGAAACATTTGTTGTCGCCGTAGCAGCGCAATAAGGACTTTTGCGACCACATCACGTTCTCGCAGCTTTCCAGATCATATGCGTATATTCAAAACAAACGTCGTGGCTCGGCGATCATTGGCGACCATGGAGACCACAGCACGATATCTAGTGTTTCCACCGCGCTGTTACCACGCTTATGGCGATCTTGACTCGCTCTGAGACCATTTTTTGTCGCAGTAGAGGCGCAGTAAGGACGCAACTCCGGTCTGACGGGGGTATTAAGAAAGCAATTAGCCTTTACCTTAATGTGGCGTATCAAACGGCATCTTTTTAAAAATATACAATGTACAAAATATAACTTTATTTAATATGGATACAACAAAAGACATATACTAAACGGAAACAAATCAAATTATATATATAATACATTTTAATAAACATTGAAATGGTTACATGTTTGCAAAAACCGAAACACTGTCAAATGTTCATAAGGCTCTTGAATTTTAGACAGAACACACATAACATTCTTGGCTTCTAAAAATATACACTAGGCTCACTAAAACCTTAAAAGAATCAATATTAAGGTAATATTTCTTGTCACTTGACCAATCTCTATAACATTAACCTCACAACCGGAAGTAGCGATGGTAGAGATCCTCACTACATAGTTCAGTAGGCCAAATTAAACACAACCCCGTAAAACATATATTACAAATAATTCAGGAACGTTTTCAATCTCAAATGGAGGATACAAAGACCACACAAATTGAAATTACTGTGATTCCATGAAAATTGATGCAAAACTTTGTTTTAATAAACGTCAAACACCAGTGAGCCGCTATCGCCCAGCAAAAGCTTCCATTGGAACTTCGTGCCACGTATCGCCCTGGGTTGTTGGAGTACCTGAGGAAAAGAGAAGAGATATCTAAATGTAGTGCGTTCTACAAAATTTAAAGTAAAATCTATACCGAAATACAAATCTGATGTAACTCCAGGAGTATCTATCTGAAATCTCTTTAAATTCTGTAAGATTTTTCGTCTCGTTCGCTTATCCAAAGAAAACAAGTATATTGGATACTTGTCTTAAAGTGATCGAGGACAATAATCCTAGAAGTAATTATCTGAATTTAGTTTGACTGATTGAGTGTGCAAAGTATACTTGTTATAAATTATCAGCACGCTTTTAAAAAATGACCAAGGGCGATGGCCCTGTAAGTGACATCTAGAATATATCAAATTCATTGAAGTCTGTAAAAAAATTTTTTTAACCTTTTGAACCCACAACTTCTAATTGAGCTGTGCAATGAACAATGACTTCTCATGAACTTCCGTTAGCAAAGATCATATCCGTTTGAGCTAAAGGGATACTTTAGTAGAGTCTGAACAAAATTATTAATACAAACACAATGCAAAATTTACTTCAATCCTCGGTAATGCACAATCCTATAGATAACAAGATATATTTTGTAACATCTTTAAATTTCTCCAAAAAGGCCTCCCATGTGACCACGTCAAGTAAATCTGATTTCAGTTTCAGCGTAAAAAATAGTTTCAGCAATACAGTTATTACGACACCCCCCTCCTCCCATTGTCTCTGAATATCTTAGGTAAACAGATATCTTAACGTGGTTTAACGTCCTACTTTTTCACTCCGACTGGGTCATGTAATGTGCTATACTCTTATGTCGAATTCCAGCTGGCAAGGGTTCTTTTACGTGCAGGTCAATGTTAACACGGGACCTCGGTGTTTCGTCCTATCAGAATGACTAGAATTAGAACATCAGAAGGTCCCATATACACCAAAATAAAACTCATCTGAGATCTTTTCATTTTTAAAACGTTTTAAAGTTGCATTGTGTCAAATTTGGTTACAGAGCTGACCGTTCTTGCAATAATAGTTCAAAAATAGATAATGAAAACTGAATATATTGAAAATTTGAGTCACATTATTTCATTCCGTGTAAATTTTTCACAATATCGCCTCGATTGACAAGTACCATGGCTACGATAATAAACAAAGTCTCGGTTATCCATTTTAAAATTCAATTATTAAATCAATGCTAACCAACCAGGGACAACACATCAAGTTACTGGTTTTAGCATTGCTTAGTACACATTTTGCGCTAGACTAGCGTGCAATATGTAGCTAAGTTACAACATCGTTGAAAGTATTACATGTTGAAAACACGGATTATTTGTCAATTCAAATCAACATTGGTGTTGTGATCTTACCTGGAAACGATAGGCTTCTGTTATATAAACATTTTACCATTGGTACACGAATTGTGTACCATACTGCGTTTCAACGTCATTTGTAACAAGTGACAAGAAATATTCTGACTAGACATAATATTCTACAGCTCACGTCAAACGGTGACGCCGTATCTTATTTGGAAAGCAGGCGCAATAGACTGGAATAACCAGAAATAGCCATTCGATTGAGACTCACGTCGTATTTCGCTGAACATAACTGATTTGAAATTAAAGTCAAAACCAATTTGAAATTAGAGTCAAAACGGAAACAATTGAATGTTAATCAGTTTATATACATTCAGATTACATTACTGTATGCGTTGCTACCTATTTTGGGTCAATTTCTAGGTCCCAAATATTAGCAATTTAGCTCCGTCAACAACCAAGATGATCTGTCTGAGATTGATTATATGACGAAGCAGCGCATATATACCAGAAGAAATGTGTGGGACTATCGGTTGGGCTTTATTGTGTAGCACAGAGCAAAGATCATTTGTCGGTGATCAAAAAGGATAAATTATCCTTGGTGTGCGCAGGATTTATATTTATTTCGAAATAAGATATAAAATCATTGCTTTCGGCAGTAGGCGAAAAAAATGTAAATTGGGCATCATTATATTTAATTGAAAATATTGCAGCACTTTATAAATGGAGGAGGCTGCTTAATAACAAATCTCAAAAATTGTAGCTTCCTTCAATTTTACATCATTAAAGTAATTGCTATTTTCTAAAAGGCATTTTATTACACATCAACATGGAAATAAAGGGCGGAATACGGTCGCAATTTACAGTGCGCGGATAAGTAGCAAATATTTCTTGATTTAACGGCGTTAGTTCAACTATAGTTTACCCCAAGCCCTTGTCATGTATTATTTTTACGTGTCAATGTATTGTAAGTCCAAAATATCAATATTGAGTTTCCACAGCCGATTTGGTATCCCTAGAATATTTATTTGTATCTTTTGTTCAGTCCCAATATAGTAGGTGTAATTGCTTATTCATCAACAGTGTGGAAGCTAGGTTAAGTTTCGTTTCAAACTTGCGTAAACTAAGTTTGTGTAGCTCAAGCTAACTGGTAGCTTCTTGGTAAAGGAATCCAAAATATGGATTCCTTTTCTTTCATTCGTGGTATTTAACATCACCCATCGCTGATTTGCCACGAAATTCGACATATGACGTAAACAGTTCTTTCCCGGTGGGTGGAGTCGACAGACAAACCATTAGAAAGACAGTTTTAGTTCTTAACAAATAGTTACTAACAGCATCCATACTTAGGAATGCACTAATACCAAATGGCACGGATCGCGTTTATTCGAATATTGCCGTAAGCACTTAATTTGTATGACAAAACTACCTCACTAGCCAAAATATAATCATGGGTATGGAAAACTAAAAAAATAAATCCATATTTTAGGATCACATACCAAGTACCTACGAATAAACTACCCAAATATAGTTTACGGATGTCTCCTCATCCTGCCACTATTGTTTATAGTCATGTATGGTTTGTTATTTGTTCGTAGTGGTCTACTAGTCTGCTAAATTATCTTGGCTTTGATCTTGCTGTTGTCATGCATGGTTTCTCAATTGCACTTGCCCTAATTATGTATTTGCCCTAATGTAATTGCTTGAAAACGTTGAGAGAATGCTCTCTGAAACATCGCTCAAATAAAATAAGTAATTGTCTTCCAAAAGTATGTGTTCTAGTTTATTCCAGATCTATAACTATACAGTTCCCATGAAAGTTGTTGAGTGGACGTTAAACCCCATTTCTCTCTCTCTCTCTCTCTCTCTCTCTCTCTCTCTCCCATGAAAGTATTGGTAGTTGTTTCCATTACAAGTATGGCATATTTGGTATATCGTATGAAAAGTAGAAACAATCATTAACACTAGAAAAATACTGGATTCTCGGGGCGCCCACAAGACAGAAATGTAAGGAAAAGCACTTGGACAGACGACATTACTCCTTGTCACTTACAACCAGGAAATCGAAATCACGCCAGTTGACTCAATATCAGACCGTAGGATACAGCGTGCACTCGCTAACCATCCCCCCCCCCCCATATAATAAATAACGGTTGGGAGTACATTGAGAGACTCAAACGTCTATTTGCCTCTACTAACGGCAGAAAAAGATTTGTGGGCCATAAAACAGGGAGAAGCTTCGGCTGTCCTATATCTAGTCTGCGATATCACTTACGTGGAAGCGGACGTTAAACCACCAGAAGATAGATAGATGTGTGGGCTAGGATAATCCACGAATGTATTCAAGTGATACTACAAGGACACGGTATGGGTAGGCATCTACACGGACATAATCGTCCTTATATCTATCAGTTGGGTCTGAATAGAATATATTGGGGGTTTTCGGAAGCATATTGAATAGATTTTACCTGACTTTAAAACAAAATGCGTTGTTTCAAAGTGATAATTGCTGTTAAATGACCCTAATAGAATCTGGTTTGATTTTCATTTCCGGGAAGTGCTTTCTAAGATGTTTTCGTCTAATGTTTTTTTTTAAATGTTCTGTTTCAGAGAGATAATTGCTGTTAAAAGAACAAACTTTATTGCCAAGAGTTCCGCGTTATACATGAATTCTTTAAACTAACTGATTTCCGATTAACATTGTTATGGGGACATGCGAATTCAGAAAACGTGTAGGAAAATGAGCTTCATTGTGCTGAACAGGGTGAATTAATGTAATGTGGCTGGAAATATCATCCATGAAAAAAAGCCGAGCAATTGTTTCTGGTCTATAATCAACCTTTGCGAAAATATGAAATATTAAAGTACATGCAATATTAAAAGAAATGTATCTATTATCGACATGTAGGATGACACTGGTAACATTTTTCCACATTTCAGATTGAACAAATGAAGGTCGATCGGTATTGGTAAGTGGATTAAACTTTACGATTACCATTGCAAGAGTAGGAGTAGTGGGAGTTTAATTCTCAAGGTGGGTGAAACAATCAATTAACACAATCGCAAAACATGGGATTATATGCTAAGAGGGTAACGGTTTCTTAATATAGCATAGCTACAAAACAAACACCACGCATTATGGCGGCTTCTAACACGCGGCTAATCGCAATTAACCTCTACATTACTCGTCAATTTCCGGTTTTAAATAATGCTTTAGGTGTCTTTGTAATAAATACTCGATTAGTGTAGAAATTAGAAACTTCATAACGTCAACTTTTCAACGAAGCCTGTTAAACATATAAGATGAACGGAAATTAATTTGATCAAAAGTCAAATTGCGGGAATGTTTGTTACAATCATGACCTTGTCCAGGAAAGCAGGTTCGTAGACGTTAAAATAAAATACAGGATTACGTAGTAAGTTAACTTTACAAAATAGCATAATCGTGAACGACAAATTCCATAATTTTTAAACGTAATTCCATTGGAACAATACAAATTATAACCAACATCCACGTTTATACGGTCAATATTTGTAAATGAAACAAAGCTGAACGAAAGTAAAATAGTATTAAGATAGGAAACACCTCCAAGGAACTATCTACAACCCCGCTTGTTATTTTGTGATGTACCCCCTTAGCTCGGGTTAGTGCAAATTAGGAATGCGTTAAATCCAGCTCTAAATTTACTTCCACGTTGAGTTTTAATGTTGGCAGTTTGTGCAAGGTTATATCTGTATTATCCACTGTGCATATTTTTGCAGTCTAAAAGTAAAAAAGATGGCGGTGCTTAAATGGAAAAATATTTTTTCTCATTTCGTTCACAATAGTATCTTTTATGTTAGTATACTGCAAGGTTTGATACTACCTTATAATATTCTACAAGAACTCCAGGACAATAGTTACCACTGATTTTGCATATCAGCACAGAATGAAAATTCAATACTTTACACTTTCCTTTTGGATACTTCAATTACATACATTACATTTGGTAAATTATATTATGCACTTTTTGAGAACAGTATAGTCAGTTTACAGTTTTTCTTTGTCTAGAGATAAATATCGATGTATATTTTTCTCAGCAATGTGGGCACACTTTTCTTTCTTAATGTAAGGTTGATAAATCCTATTGTTTTTGAATCGATTTCACGCTTTAATGATTAATTTGTTTTTGTTTGATAAGACAAACTGAACTATTTATTTATTAATGTTTTGTTTTATATATCTTTTTTATTAAATTGTCTTTAAAATAAAGGCTAAGACAGATAATCGTTAAGATTATATATTAGATGTAAACAAAATAAATATCTTCTCTAGACATTTGAGTGTGTTAGATTTTTTGTTGTAATACTTGTATAGGCAATATTGACTTTATATTTTTTAAATAACGTTTTGTTAATATTTTATTCTGACTAGTTTAGATGTAATTCTCACATAAATTGAAATTAGTTAATGTAGCTCAAAATAGTATTTAAAGGAGCTAAATCGCTAACATTTGGGGGCTAGATATTGACACAAGTGGGTCGCAACGCATATAATACTGTAATATGAATATATAAACTGATTTACATTCAATGGTTTCCGTTTTTACTCTAATTTCAAATCAGTTATGTTAATTGAATGCAAATTTCTAGCGTGTGGTTATTCTAGTCTACATACGTCGCTTGATTTGATGCAGTGTGTGTAGCCTCGTCCCTCGAGTATCTTGTTACAACTGGAACGCATTATGATACACGATTCGTGTACCAATGGTAAAATATTTATTTTGTCTTAAATATTGGATATAAGAGCCCCACCTTTTTGCGGTAAGATCACAGTATCAATGTTGATTTAAATTGACAAATAATTTGTGTTTTCAATGTTGAAGATTTTGGATGATACTGAGTTAGAGATTTAGCTACTTTAATTCATGTAAATGTTCCGAGGTTAATATAGTTTTGTGTAGAATAGTGTTGGTTTATGATGGAGCATTTCGTGTAAAACAGCAAACGGCTGGATTACTAGTAATCATGTAGTTGTTTTTTTATGATTGTTATTCAAATATTGTTGTGGTAAATAACCAATCACTGGTCAAATTACTAAGATGATATGATATTGGTAATAGTCTGAAAAACAAATGAAGACAAACCATTGTAATCATGACTACAAGTTGACACAAGCTAGCTAGCCACCAGGACAGGGTGAGGACCATAAATTTCTGTATAATCTGTCAAAAGAATCATCAATAAAACTGCTATCTACACGCCTTAAATTATGCACAAGTATTCACATTTCCAAAGACAGAAATCTAACTACACAACTGACATATTAATGGAATATCCTACGCGAAAATGACCGAAGGCATGTATACAGAATAAGGATAGAAGCACACGCATATTGTTTTGACAGTTCCCAACTTGTATGCATTTAACACAGCTTGACTACCAGGCAATATCCATGCCATAGAGTATATGGCGGCATTTACTTACATTGACAGCCCTGTACTTTCGAAGTGTGGTAATTGTCTTCCCAATCACCGGATCAGGGCCCTGTTTCACAAAAACTTAAATCTCCTTAAAATCGTCTTAAACTAAAATTTCATCCTAACTTACATGTAAGATAGATGAGTTTCACAAAACTATTTTAAGCATTTTAGTTAAAATCCACTAAAATAATATTTTAAGTTAAAATCTAATCTTAACTTAAAATAGTGGCGTTTCACAAACCCATTTATGGATAATTTTAACTAAAATCAATTTTAACTTATTAGGATACATTGTATTGCGACATATAGACATGATTGGAATAATGATAATATTGTGAACGGCCCGGGTCACATAATTTTAATATTCCAACCACCATTCACAAAAACAATTCTCATTCAAATTCTTTTCACAGCATGAGAATTGCAGGTACGGTCCACCCGCTTATTCTTTGGTAAATCAATTTAAGCATTGGGATGTCGCTCCATATTAGTACTCCGAAAAGAAAAAACACTCAAAACCCCAGTAAACTAAACACTAAAAGAAAATCATTTATTCATACCCAATGTCTTGGAAAGAGGAGCCCTCTTATATATAAAGAAAATATGTTCGTGTACAATGCTTTAATATGGCCCATTTCTTGGTTTTAGAAGGCCTAAAGGTCTATAATACTTGAAACCAAAAGTAGTATTTACGCATACTTTTGGGGGTTATGATGATATATGTAAAGATATAAATCAATAATCTCAAATGTGTTTATTGAAAAATGTTATAGGGCTATTTGAAATCAAATTTTAATATAATTTATTATTATTTCTTAATGAAGTCTTGCGTTAACAAAAATAATTGGCATTTTAGGAGTCAAAACTATTTTATCTAGGGGAAGAAATCATTTAATTGAGTAAGTATCATTGAAAGTGTGGGTCTTTGACATTACAAATCTAGGCATCGATGGCTATTTGTTGTATTAATTTTAAAGTTGATAAATACTTTTAAAATGCGACGAAAAAGTACAACCTAGATTAGCGTTTGAGTCACTAATATCATAATATGTATGTGACAATTTTCCATAATGATAATGATTTATTCTTAATATAGCGTTTTACATACATTATCACAAAACGCTTTACAAATAATACATAAATCACATGATACAAAATATATACAAAAAGATTACTTAAAAACACATAAAGGCCTAAATATATTGTTTGATAGCTTAAAAATAGTGACATTTAAAGAGGTGAGTTTTGAGTGTTGTTTTAAATACATTGAAGTCACAGATGTCCCTCATCGCAACTGGCAATTCATTCCACATTCTGGGTGCATAAACGGAAAAAGCCCTATCACCATATGCCTTATTTGGTATTGGTCGAACCCTCTGATGGTCAAGTTTCACACCACTACAGCTTTTAGTTCGAATCGTCTGATTCGATTCCTTAATCAAGTCACTAAGGTAGAGGGGCGCTGACTCACTATGGCGTATTAATTTAAAAATAATGCATAAAATTTTGAATAAAACTCGCATCTCGACTGGTAGCCAATGGAGTTCCCGAAGAACAGGTGTCATATCTAGATGACGACTCATCTTCCTTCTGACAACCAGTCGGGCTGCTGCATTTTGGATTTGTAGTAATTTGGCATACTGGTAATCGTAGAGTCCGAAAAATAAACTGTTACAGTAGTCAAGCCTGGAAGTAATAAATGCATGTATCAGTTTCTCTGTTTGACTTTGGTCCAAAAGGTTTCTAGTTTTTCCTATTCGCCATAGTGAGTGAGCAACCGCTCTGCATATACTATTTATATGTGTGTTCATGGTTCCAGTTGAATCCAACATCACACCCAGATCGCAAACTGAGTTTGAGGCAGATACCTTGACATTCCCGATCCTTACATCAGTCACAACTGCTCGAATATTGACATCCTTAAAGCGTGACGAGAACCATACTATTTCTGTCTTACTGTCGTTTAACGCTAGCAAATTCGATTTCATCCAGTATCGAATCTCATCAATACAATCCTCGATGCGATTCACTACCGTGTAGTCTATTCGAGATTCGCAAGCGATGTAAAGTTGGGTGTCGTCGGCAAAAATTACAGAGTTTAGACCGTGGCGTATGATGATGTCTTCAAGTGGAACCATATATAACGAAAATAACACGGGCCCTAAAACAGATCCTTGTGGTACGCCAAACTGAAGTGTGTGCTCCTTCGACACCACCGATCCAATGGAAACCCTTTGCGTTCTACCCCTCAAATAAGAATTTAGCCAGTCAAGGACTACCCGTGATACCGAAACGAGAACGTAATCGATCCAATAGGATATCATGATCAATGGTGTCGAAGGCAGCAGACAAATCAAGTAGCACAAGAATGACATCATGCTGCTTATCGAGAGCACGCATAACATCATTTTGTACTCTTAAGAGTGCAGTCTCGGTGCTATGGCCCTCTCGATACGCTGACTGAAATTTACCGTAAAGAGAGTTATTTTGAAAAAATAAGGATGAAATTGTAGTAGAGCAGCTTTCTCACAAAATTTGCCAAGGAATGGCAAATTGGAAACCGGACGATAGTTCTTGAGAATATTTGGATCAAGTCCGAGTTTCTTTATTAATGGTCGAATGATTGCATGTTTACTCATCAGGGAAGATACCTGACACAAACGAAGTGTTAACCACACGAGCCAACATTGGAGCTAATAGTTTAATGCAGTCTTTGACTAGGTTCGTGGGCATGAGATCAACTGAGCAAGTTTGTGAAGACATGTTACGCACAAGAGCTGTGACATCACTAACACTCATTGGTTCAAAACTAGACAATTTACATTGCGTCGGAAGTTCGGCTGCAGATACAAATAAAGGGGTATTTGAAGAACAATTTTGAAGAGTATATCGAATGTCACGAATTTTCCGGGTGAAAAAGTCTGCGAATATATCAGGTAATTTCTGAGAGTCTAGGACTGGTAAAACATTTGAAGAGGATTTTTTAGAACTTGTCAGTTTATCCATGATTGCAAAAAGTTGTTTAGTGTCAGCGGATTCAATAGCAGTTCGGTTGAATTTTGTCTTGGCCTCATCGAGTTTCTTATTATAAGTTGAGCGCATAGCGGCAAAGATTTCACGATGAATTTCTAACCCTGAATGCATCCATTTTCGTTCCAAACGTCTCAAAAGTCAGCGTTCTTCCATCAGATCTACTGAAAACCATTTAGCACGAGATTTATCCGTCAGAGTTGTAGTGCGACTAGGTGCATGTTCATCAATAGCACTCGTCAAGATTTTACATTAGAACCGGGATCTATTTCACTAAACAATGTTGTAATAGAACTACAAACCCATGCGATTTAGTTTATCCATACACATTATTTCCATTGAAGCCTGCGAGTAAATAAAATTCCCATGTCACGAATCAAATGCCAAGTTCAAGGCCAACCCACCGATACTTTTCGAATCACATATTACGCAGTAAGCTCATTTATTTCACCTCTCCATGAATGTCTGACCGTGTGCAAACATTGCTTCAACGTATGAAACTATTCCCATTGATATTGCAACCGTTAATTCAACCTGTCAACAGTTTTCAGTTTCGAAGCGTATTTGCTTTCACTGTAAGTACCCACAGCGAAAATGTGCACTGCGCGGGCGCAAGCGATTTTAACTAAACCATTGAATGTAAATCAGTTTATATACATTCATATTAATGTATTATATGGCTTGCGACCCATTTGTGTTAATTTCTGAGCCCCAAATATTAGCGATTTAGCTCCTTTAAGTTACAATCAATCTTCGTGATTTTTGTTAAAATCCATTTTAGTGATTTTAGCTTAAGTTTTTGTGACAGTGGGCCCAGAACATTCACCTGAAATCTCTGTGTTTTCACATACGTGTAACCTGGATTAACATCCAACCGCTGTTAAAGGACAATATTGGTGCCAGTCATTATCACATATGTGATAGAGGTAATTAAACAATTTCCAAATATAATATTAACACAGAGATCATCGCTACCATAGAGGAGTAATAGAGGATTCATGAATCGGAATTGACGAACGCCAAAGGAAAACACGAGTTATCTCTCTATGTGAATGACTGAAGTGACGAGTGATGACAGATAAATGGCCGAATTTCTGCTCACTAATAATTCCTTCGAAGACAAAAAGTTGTTATATGGGACCGCAAGAGGTTATCCGACGATACAATAAAGTAATTAAGTGTCATAAGATAAGAGAACACGGGAAAAATAGAAATACTCCGTACAGCCCCTTGTTTTTATTCCTTCTATAGGGGAGACCGGGGCACATTGAACCACTTTGTTCACATACATGTTTGTCCTCATTTCATATCAAATGTTTTTATTAGAAGATCTCTTTATTTCATGATCAAAATTTAAAAAAAAAATCAATATGCCCTCTTATATGGATCAAACCCCGGTTTATCTGGATTGTATAGATTAGACATATATGAACTTAAGTACAAGAATTTAATAGGCTAAGAAGTTATCATGTATGGAAAATGTTTCTCTTTTAAGTGCTTTTTTGAAAAATCCACTGCCTAAGAAAATAAATGACAGCATGTGGCTTATCGATGGAGAAATGGGTCTAAGAAGTTATCTCACTTCTGTATAGTGTTGGGTTGTATAGTATTATTTATAAAGGATATATCCATGGTGGTTCAATGTGCCCCGGTCTCCCCTACCTTATAAAAACATGGTAATGCACGGACTTTTAATCTGTTTTTCTTTTCTGTTCTCTTATCTAGTGGCAGTCAATTCTTTTTATGAATTGTAAGATATTCTCTCACAGTGTCACACAGCAACTTTAGGTCTTCGACGGAATTATTAGTGAGCAGATATTCGCCCATGTATCTGTTATCACTATTCACTTCAGTTAGTTATATAGAGGAATAACTCGTGTTTTCCTATGGCGTTCGTCACTTCCGATTCATGAATCCTTATTATTCCTCTATGGTAGCGATGATCTCTTTGTTACTATTATATTTGGAAAGTGTTTAATCAGTTCTATCACATAAGTGATAATGACTGGCACCAATATTGTCCTTTAACTTGCTATACCATAGCTGCAGTATTTGTGAGCCTTGATAATTGTCGAATTGACGGCCACAATCGAAACACCATTTGAGGATTTGCGCAAGTAAAATTGGGTTCAATTGCAAAATTTTTAACACATAATATAATCATGGTTTGCATGGAACTAAGTAATTATGTTACAGCTAGAGAAGTGTGGAACTCTAAAATCTTAATCTCATTTTACCGAACAGTTTTTCTGTACTTTCGAGATGACGTGAAATCACGTGCGTGTTCTTATTTTTGTTTGGCGGCCATTTTCAAATCGACAGAAAATTCGCGTAACAAGATCGAAGACATAGGTAGTGGAACCATTTCTAGTCATACCAGTGTGTCCAAAGATTCTTTTAATTTGAACATCGAAAAAAAAGCGGTTACGTACCTGATGCAGCACTACCGATGACCGTACACAAACTGTTAGAACAGTGATAAAAACCATAACAAACACACTGCGCATCTGTTAAACACGTCCTAGTGTCAATACCTTCACACTGAGACTGAAAATAAAATAATTAAAGGATAAGCGTGCTTATACGGACATGAGTTGGGGTTGTGGGTAACTGAAACGGAATTGAGTTTAAAGTCTTGCTTTTCTGCACCACCCAATGCGCTGTGAAGAAAACTTTGCATGGGTAGCAACGCTGCGATCCACTTTTACTTCGAATTCCAACTGTCATGGGTTCTGTTACGTGCCTACCAAGACTAGTAACAGAATAACAAAGGAAATAATTGATATAACATACCAGAATGAAATAATCTCAATGCTGCAAAACGTGTCAATCGAATAAATATAACAATTTTGGGCAACAAGGCAGTCGTCAATGCAACTGAAGATAAAATGATCTACCAGAACTGTTATTGGAACGGACATAACCGGAAGTAAACTGGCATATCGATTGCAATTCGAAACTTTCCGGTCGGACAAGCTAGAATACCCAAATTTACGCCCGTTTCTCCACCAAATTTTAAATATTTAAAGGGTAGTGGCGCAAAATGTTGTTTTTAATGGAGCTATATAAATACTGAAATAGATTTATAATATAGGTGCGTTATTTTGATAGACTATATCACATAGCGGTAATTTCTTATTTTGGTTTAAATTTTGTATACTAATCACCTACACGGGTGGGGGTTTTTGTCTGCAGCTCTAATAGTACTGGATTTAATGTCCTGCTGTTCTGTTCTGATTTGGACTAATGAAAACGGTCATTCGCCATACAGTGTGCTATGGGGGAAATTTTGCCCGGACAAAGGCACTTCGGCCTACTCTTATATCGAATGTGTACACCGGACCTTGGTTTTCCAACGACTAGATAGCTGTCCTTGTCAAGCCCTCCGCCCCGTATCACTGACAATGGGGGGGGGGGGAGGTCTATTCGGAAAATTTGGATGAATTTTCTCGGCCAATGCAGGGATCAAACACGAGCTCCAGACTAGCGAGCCAGTGTCTTTCCCATCTGACAAGGAAAGTGTGCTGTGTTAATATGTATATTATTCTGTATATCATATCCAAAATTTAACGGATTTCATATGACATTGAACGTAAAGATTTCACCATATATCTCATGAAATCAATAGTTTTATATTAGTACCCAAAGGCATATTAACCACATATTGTTATCCGAGTTCTTGTTGAAAGAAATCAGGATTACAATGGACATTTTCATTTTAAAAACTCATCTCAGACGTCTATTCTGTGGAGTGCCGAACAAAAGGAGCTGTCAATATCAGCGTCTAATAATTTTCCGTCTTGTTCATACTCAACGTTTTACATGAAGCTTAAATGCTAACAATTTCATTGATAGGGTATAATTGATTGAAGCACATCCTATCGATTATCTACTGTCATTTATACAAATAATATAGATCATTCAGTTTCCTGTAAAAACTATTAATACAAGAGGTTAGTACTCTCCACGTGTTGCTTCCCCTTTATTGGAAAACGAAGTCGTATAATGCACATTGACAAAAGATTGTGGCGTTAAAAAAGTTTCTTATTAAATAGGTCGATACTAAAATCAGAATATGTGTTTCGGAAGCGTTTGTGGTGTATATATCTTTCAAACAAAATTTTGCCAGATATTTTAACAAACAAAGTGTCCTAATTGATTGGCGAATACGAAATTAATGGTCATAATACAGTTTCTAGCATTACTTGCGCGTAAAACATGGAAGACATAATATTAGTAATAATCTTATCATTATAAGATCGTGTGAAGTTTGTTTTATCATTATTGCCATGATGTTATATAGCTCCTTTTTCAAAAGCGATGACAACCAAGGGTGAAGTTTTTTTTTATCATTACTACTATAATATTATATGGCTCCTTTTCAAAAAGCGGTGTCAACCAAAAGTATATAATTATACAATTCAGATATACAAATATTTGATCTAGCAATAATCTTACCCCATCGTTTACAAAACCAGCTCCACCAGTTGTATGTCCATTAGATTGACCAAAATCGCCAAATCCACCGCCAGACCAGCTAGATGCGGAACTCTCGATAACCGCCTGTGATGTTCTACTTGTAGAACGAGAATTAGTAAAAGCTATGTCCGAAAAGCCGTTGTCTGTAAAACCGGAATCAGCACCAGTATTCCCAAAACCGACACCCTCGAAACCAGTATCACCCGAATCTGGAATGCTACCCCAGCTGCCGCTTGTATCAACAAAACTACCCCCAAAGAATTCACCTCCAGTAGACCCACCACTTTGTGAAGCACCAGCATTAGTAAATTCACCTCCAGTGAAACCTTCATCGGACTGAATCTGGGGATCTGCTAAACCTAAAGTCCCAATACCGCCAGAAAGACCTGCTTGCCTATCAAATGTATCACTTAAAGGTGGGGACGTTAAAAATAAACCTTTTTCACTGTTTAGAAACTTGGATTGATCCAACAAACTGCCATCCGTGAATTCAGAAACTGGGTTTCTGGGTATTGACGGAAATCCTTGATAAGTTTTTAAACCCTGCCTGCTATCTATATCGCCTTCTGACATATGTTTCTCAATAACGCTAGATTCAAGATAAGGCCAGTTATCCGAAGATTCTTCTATATCATAGTTGTTCTTTATTGTTCCCTGACCCTTAAAAGGCGGGTTAAAGTCAGAAGATTTATGTAGTGTCCTTTCGTCGTTGACATAAATATGACTTAATTCCGAGATTTTGTGAAAAGACTTCGTGATATTTTCCGTATGAGCAGGTAAAAATTCGTGATACTTTTTATAATAAGGCACTGTACTTTTTGAATATACATCGGACTTTGCTAACACTTCATTAGAATGGAATCGAATTTTATCTTTTAATAATTGTTCAATTTTTTTTAACGTTGAAAGCCTTCCATCCTTTATTAGATAATTGGGGAGAGTTGGTGATAATGAATTACGTCGTCGTCTCCAAAACGTGTATAATGGCTGGTTAGAGTGTTTTAATTTATCTGCCTGCTTTATAAACTGATGAACTTTATAAATTTTTTCTGGGTCTAAAGAGTTTAAGAAATGGCGACGATCCCCATACCATACAAAAGAATTAGCAAGGTTCGCTGTTAAAAGTATCACATTCACTATGAAAATTGCGTAATGCGTCCATAACCACGATCTCTCCATTATTCTAGGTTCGTGTCAATTTTCCTAATCGAAATGGGAAAACTGTTGGTCAAAAACTCACTCCCCCTTCTCCTCTCCACTGTCTCTGGTAGCTGATCTGAAATGAACAATGAAGATTTTATTACAATTAAATATAACCGTTAATTCCGGGGTACACCAGGGGTGTTGTAGGCGTAGGATCCCCATCGATCTTTGAACGCATCCGAGTAAGTGTGCGCGTTTGAAGGTTGAATATGGAGACAGAACTAGATCGCTTGTCTGAACAAACAGGATATACAATAATTATGTTGACAGATAGATACAGGATAATCAATTGATTGATTTTATCCCACCCATTCACTATTCTCTTATTTTGTGAGATGCCTTCTGTGACAATCGTTGCAAATAAACTATCGATATCCAACTTATATAAATAGTGTCGCATTTACTTATACATAGAATTAGTAAGTAAAAGAAAACTTTCAATAAAGAGAATGCTATCACAAAGTCACGGATATTAAAATAAATCCATTAAATACACAAACTGCTTAAGATCCTCCATTTAAACTTCTTGTCTTTTCAAAATAGCAACGTTTAACTTCAAATTATACGAGTCGAGAAAGCTGTGTTCGTAAACACAATTTACTTTGATTGCTTTCCTTTGTGAAGTCCGAACTGATTAAAATACAGATCTATATTTCGTTTCGTTTTTTTAAATACTTTTGACCATGAAGATCTGGCCGGTTGTAGAGGAAGGTCGCGTAAGAGGTAATACAAGCGGCTTTTAACCATATGACGTCAGAATTTGATTTACCAATCAGCATTGATGTTTCTAGAGGGTCACAGTTCCATGCACCTCAGTCTAAAAACTCACCGTAACAGACCGTTTCATTGACTAAACCCCAAATCATCAAGAACGCGGGTATACAACTCTTTCAGATCCCAGTCAGGTAAAGACAAGTAAAACGAAATTTTGAACCAGAAAACGAAACGAAATAGGATCTGTGTTTTGTTCAGATTGGGTGAAGTCCAGGTATCATTACATTTTTTGGTCGTTAATTTATTTACGATTAAACCGAATAAGCTATTTTTAAACATGGTGTCTCCTAAACTTCAACGGTATCATATTGCCCCCCTCACCCATCTAGAATTTTAGTCACCCCGAAAGAAATCCAACATTTTACACAAACAACCATCAGCATACAAAATTTGAAATCTGAATAGCTTTACATGAAACCCAGTTGCAACCCTAACCTACCAAACATACGCCCACCACCAACTCTATTCGATCCTAAATTAGTTTGTCTAAAAATGATACTATGAAATCTGTTTCGCTTGAGATTTATGATCAGCACATTATCTGAATGGCAAGAATAAGTTTATTATGAAATTATCCGAAGGTCATAGTGTGTACGAGATTATATAAAGATTGCATTATTAATGAGACATAGTCAGGAATTAGATTATTATTGTGTGCCTTTAACAGTTATATAATACTTGTATAATTAAAACGCCCAGTGAAAACTCGTCAACACTCCGCTCCCTAGACAATCTCTGTGGTGTATAAATAACCAATTATCATTAGTTCAGAGATCATAAGATGCATAGCATAATGCTTCTCAATCATGCTACCTGGGTACAATGCACTATTTACTGAACTCAATTATAAAGTACAAATACCATTACTGTGTATACGCTCATGCAGTATCCTAGGAGGAAACTTGTCTACTTTTGTTTCGAATTTCATCTGTAAAGAGTTCTTTTATGTCCAATCCGACCCACTACACGTCTTATCTTGCCAGGCACTTCGTCCTGCGTCACTGGCAATTCGGGGGGGGGGGGGTGCAGGCTGGAAAATGAACTTTCTCGACCAACAGACAACACCGTTATCGCACTAGTGGACTCAGAGTTTGCGAACAAACGCATAACCCACTGAGTCACCGCGGCTCCACCGTTTACATGTCGGTCCGCCAATAATTGCCTTAAGAACGTGATGCAGGCCACAGTTTGGTCGAACTTTCTTTAAAATTTGGTTTGAAGCGGTGTGATCCTAAGAGGTTAAACCCTATTGACAATCTTGGTTCTGGGACCTTCCGTTCCTGCACTATTACCTTTTTTCAGAGAACGTCGTGGACGCAATTGTGGCTAATTAGGTGTGAAGCATTGGGATCATGAGAGTACAAACCCTGACAATATTCAGCGCCCCACGACTTTCCGTTCCTAAAATTTAAACACCTATTCTTAGCCCAATTCCTAATATACGACCACAAGGGACGTATAAAAACCCATGTTATCTCATTAAAAGTACAACACAAAATACCAGGTGTCACTATAGTTAGATTTATTCCGTTGGGTTTAAAGCGTGGTACATTTTGATGGGACATTCATGTACTTGTATTATGAAATTAGTTAATTCTTTCTATTTTAGTAAAAATTGATTATCTTTGACATAACTGTATCGTCTATCAAATAACCACCCCCATTTACAGCCCACTATTAGATGTAGAAGGTCAGAACAATGCATTAAATTCATAGGCGTACTAGCCAGCGGGCAGGATGGGCAGCTGCCCCCTAACTTTCGGGCAAGATGACTTTTCGGGCAGACGATTAAAGTGAAAACAAATTTTTATTTCATCTACATCTACTTGGCAAAATAAAGTGCCCTAAATCTAATAAAACACCAATTTTACGGGCTGGAATACGGGTCCTCATACAAGGTCAGTTCCGCTTCTTCGCCCCTCGAAGAAAACCGGCTCCGCTGTCTGTAAACCTGAAATATTTTCGGGCATATCTAGTTTTGCTTCCCTAACTTTCATCGAGCCCTAATAAAACACTAATTCTACTTTTCTTTTAAATGAATACCACGAATTTGTACTGAGTTGACTATGGATTAAAACATTATGTCTTGGGCCACTCTTCTTTGTGCAACATTTTTCGTGTACCGATTTTCGGGAACAGTCTGATTGGAATTCAGGGTGGAATTTCGGTTACAAAATCATTGGATACTTTTGGAGCTGCTTGCACGGACTAGAATAGCAGAAAACGCATTTGCGGTGGTTAAATTTTCAACATTTTCTCCGGCAGGGTGAGGCCCCTACACCCCGCGACGATTGATTAGTTGTTTGGAATTCGGGCCAGTCAGGTAGGCTATATATAGTACCAAATTGAAGTTGCTGTATCCACAGACTGGAATAGCAGGAAAACGCCTTTGGAGCAGTTAAATTTTCAAAATTTTCTTCCAACGGTCCCGTCGTCTCAATGGATTGGAATTCGAGTAGCCACCTTAATTAGGCTATATTAGACCACTTTGAAGTTGCTTTGTTCACGAGCTGAAATAGCAGGAAATTGTGTTTGCAGCCGTCAAATATTCCAAACAAGGTAAGCCCCATTTCTTCGCCTCTCGAGGAAGACCGGCGCCGATGTCTGTAAACCTGAAATTTTTCAGGCATTTCGGGTTCTGCCCCCTAACTATCATCGATCCCGTACGCCTATGATTAAATTATCTTTGTTAATTGTTTGAGTTGGTTTGAGTCTACCTGCCTAATGAAAATTGCAAGCAAGTAGTATGGTCACTTGTCGGAAGCTGTTAGTGAGCCCTTTGTGAGATCGTAATAATGGCATTAAGAAATCCGAAATTTTATGGATCAATAATAGAAAATAAAGTCTAGTAATAATATAATTAAATTTGGACACAAAACTATATTATGGATGTCTGAAATAATACCGTGCACCACGTAGTCTTTTGTTTTCAAAAATAATTCGCAAGAGACTGATCGAATCAAATCAGTACACTGTTTGGCACCCATTTCCAGAAGGTTTGGTTTATTTTACCAATAAGTGAATTGTAAGACTGTCGTCCGTCAAACTGAAAATAAAGAGATGGCATTCTTTAATTACTTGCACGTTTATTTTTTGAATAAAGTATCGAGCAGTCAAATTCTTTCTCCCTTTTTAACGCAGAAGATGCTCATTGTCTAACTTATCCAATAGTCCACTTATTGGATTATCAGAATTGAAGTTATCATCTTCTAAAGTATCGGTAAATTACTTATATCTGCTTGTCAAGATATCTGCACTAAGTTTCAGCATCCTACCTCAATTAAAAGTCAAATTACGTATTTCTGCTAAGATGAACGCGTAGTTTGAACATTACAAGGGATAGCCCATACAGATGACTATCATCGAACTCTCGTCAAGACATCACCAAATTGTGAAAATGTTACATCGATTAGAATCAAAATGATTGTGTCTGCAAATATATGATGGATAGCCATGCGGAAGAACCCATTTTATTAGTGTCCTGCTTTCCTCAATGGGCGCGGTACACATCCGGATCTTTGGATTACCTATGTTATTTGAGATGTTCTAACAGACAATATTAATTTTCTATTACATTATACACCTGTGATTGCTAAACTGGTATACGCTTTCCTAGTTAAAACACAGACCGGTATCATTAACACTTCAACTTATATCAAAGACGGAAAACAATGAAACAGATAAATATCACAACGTGGTTTTTGAAGTGTGCACTTAGTTAAATCGTGACGTATTTAATCATGTATAACTCTCTGGTGGTGTTTATTTTTATCAATCATATACCCATTTGTTTTCCGTTAAATTGTGTTGGATTACTTGCCATCATTAAATCGGAAATGGTTGGCACCCCACCAATCCCACTATTGGTCTTAGAATGGTAGCTCATAATAATGGCAATCGAAATAATCACCTCGATATTCTGTCCGTCGGATTGGCGTGAACGATAATGAAAGCCGTGATGTAAAAGTAGACAATGTTTTAGCAAACACGATCTGACAGGAGAGAGAATGTACTGAATGACACCTCGCGGAACTTGGACATCGACAAAATGCACGCTCACAAGCCTGCGCCAATTTCACTTTATTGAACAGGGCCAATTGTTTATCAACGCAATCCTCAGACAGTCATAATAAAGACTAATGACAGCGTTAGAGAGACAAAATGTGTTAGACTGTTAACAGATCCCATAATCAGATAAACAATCCACTATTTACCCAGCTATTCACTTTCATTCACCTTTTCTATCGATCATTCGATACAAAATATCAATACAAAATACAATTAAATAATTGAACTTGTAAACGTTATGCAAGAGCTCTGTTTCGCTATAGGCTAATTATTTTCAGAATATGTGTCCTAAATTAATGAACACATTCGAACTAATTTCCGCAGAACAACCATCATATCCTATATTCTTGACCAATTATCGATTCATAGAGAGAGACAGAGAGAGAGAGTAAAGTGGTCATTTTTTATTTTTTTTTATTTCAACAATTTTATCAGGTTAAACGCAGATTATAATGAATTATACATATGAAAATAATTGATTCACCAATTTCTGTTCTGTACAAAGCTTCTATCCCACTTACAAAAACTACATCACTATATAATACAAAGCTTCTACCCACTTACAAAAAATACATCACTATACAAAGATTCTACCCACTATTTCAAAGGTGCTACGTACTGATAAACACAGTTAATAAATTTGTGTGACGCGTATAGATCTATCATTTTCTGTCACCGTTTTAGTATTATGTACCTTTAAATTATTCCACCTGAATGTTTCTGGGGAATATATAAAATCTGATACGATAATATATCATTTGACATGGACTCTTTGATCTTTGAGTTCTTTACCTTAGAGCTAGGTAAAGAGAGGAGTAAAGGCGAAATCTATCCGTCATCGTTATTTCCTTTAGGTTATCGGTCAAGGTAATGTACAGTATGTCCATATTATTAGCCTGTCATATCATATTTGACGGCAGAGTAGAATTAGTAGGGGTTTGTCATTTAATTATGCTTAAGATATGGTCCGTAATGGCGCCAAAGTGTATCACAAGGAAGTTGATCCACGATAATTTTCAGATATTAACAAGTTTTTCGATAATTTCCCATTTAAACTGACATGGTCGTGTTATATATTCCCCAATAATTACCAAGTAGCAGCTTTAAATAGCAAACTTTGATGAAGTCAAGAAACATCCTTTTAACGTAAGTCTAAGTCAATTGATTTGCATGAATTATGGTCCAATTACTACTTACGGAGGATATTAATAATTATATAAAAATAGGATCATAAAGAATCGAAATACGCTCGCAAAGCAGCAACGTCTCGAAAAACAGATATCCATGAGCAAACACTTATCAGAAAGGGTAAAAGGGGACGTAAATGCAATAATCATTACTGATTTCAGACAGAGCAATATGAAAGTTACAATGTGTCTGAGCCTGTAATTCAAACTAATTACTAATAACATCGTGCCTTTTAATGTAGGAATTTGGTTTTTGCCAAAATAAAATCATTATTATTACCCGCGGCTTCAAATTATTTGCCGTAAATGCATTAAAAAGAATTTAGGAAACAACAATACATATTGATTCTATTGCACAACGTAGCAACAACTAGGATCTCAGCATACTCCGCGCAGTGTTGCGTTTGATTAGAGGTAATCCAACTACACACTGCTATTATGAATGGATATTGTTGTTTTAAATTTTGATTTGTCAGTAGTCCGTCTACCAACCAATCACTAGTTGCCAATATTGGACCAAATAATATGTTTACATAACGTTACGTCATGACTCACGATTTTATTATACCTAATTAACCCGTGCATAGCAGAATACTGCAGTAAAACTAATTGCGTGACAAACGAGGCTATCAAGTTTTGAATACTTTAAATCACTGTCCAAAGTTTTAGGGAAGACCCAGATTAAACGAAGGACTGTCATATTGCTGTACTTAAGAGATAGCTTTCATTGAACGGAAAGAATAGACACACTCCCGCATAAGTTCAAGAAACAGACGCTATTCCAGCAATGGTCAGAGAGGGATTTCTCGGGCCACTGCTTCAGGAATATGGGATCTCAGTGGCATAGTGGCATCGCGATTATTTTGATAATCTATTAACCAGCTTTGGAATAAACTACACGATTCTGAATTCATTCGTTGTATAGTATAAACAATCCGCAAATTTGAAATACAAGGAAGCGGTTACTTCACACACAGAACTTGACAAACTTTAGCCTCTATCGAGTTCAGATAGTTTCGATTACGACCCAAAATTTGATAAAAGCTGTTATTTCTTTAGTGTCGACAAACAAATGTGAACCGATGGAAATGAGCGACGGCATAATACGCCCATATGTAAATATCGAGTTCAGATAGTTTCGATTACGACCCAAAATTTGACAAAAGCCGTTGTTTCTATAGTGTCGACAAATGTGAACCGATGGAAATGAGCGGCGGCATAATACGCCGATATGTAAATGTGGGCGCATAAAAATATCTTGGAATACGCCCTATAATGTCTTTACCGGGTTTAAATGCCAACTGCCGTGTCATGATTTACAATCGAGGTATAAGAAAAATGTATGAAAATATAATCGGATATTCGGGCAATGTTTGGATTTCAACAATGTTGTTATAGTTCCGACTTCCGATTATTGGTTTTTGTTTTCTTCTTATGGCGTTTTAAAAGCACGAGATGTCATCTGCATTGACTATCATTTTGTGACCATATTTGTATCTAACATGTTTGTCACAAATGGATATACGTGGGACCAGGAAGAACTACTTGATTTGTTTTGAGCTAGATATTTTTACATTTTCTTTTAAAGGTAGTTTTGGATATAATCGAATTCTAATTAATTTCTAAAGTACGACCATGTTTGCAAAACACTTGTATATATGTACTTTGGTGATATGGAATGTCGAGAAGTGTCATGGTTTTATAATATCATATAAATGTTGCTATCTGCAAATTGATTTCATATAAGGTAACACATAAAGGAATGCGCAGAAATTGTCCAATTACGGATGAAAACGCAACGCAACTGAAAATTATACTTTTTATGTGAATTTGAAGTATTATTATACAGGTTTACATTAGCTGGAGAATCCTAATGTTTCCGCTGTTTAATTTAAAGGGGGTATGGCTCTATTCTTTGTACCATAAATATACGAAAATGGGTCTAACAGAACATATTCATGTAAAATGAATGTATAAAAAATAATTTGTAATCAATTTTTAAAAGCAGATAATTGTAATTTCTAATCAATCACGAGGTTCGTTTACGCTTGCTTTGGCCATTCTACACGTTTTTTCTATTATTATCATATAATTTTGAATCAGCCATTACTAATTACTTCCGCATTGCCTTGTAGGATATGTTATTATGTTATCCTTTGTTCATTACAAAGGTTTCCCGAAACCATAGTATACTGATTTTAAAATGTCGATTGTGCCTCAAATATTGGATATTAGGTTCCCATATTTTCATGGCAAGATAAACGTATATTAATATTTATTGAAATGGACCAATATTGAATACTAATTCCCGTTTTTAATTTTGAATATTATGGAAAATGTTTCCTATTAAAGAGACTATCCCGATTTGAACAGCGTCTCAAAAATAAAAGTCTGAGTAAGCGTGAAATTTAAGCGCCAAAATATAGGGAAATGGTGTGTCTGCATTGTCTCAAACGTCAAAACTGCTTATCCGGAGACATAACCCTTTTAAGATTTCGGGTCAATTTTTCGTTGGATGACCTGGTAATCGATCCCAGTTTCTTTAGACGTCTATATAATGAATGACCCTTGTGCTGTACATGGAAACAAGGGGTAATTGTCAGTTACACGTCATTTTTATAAAATAAAAGTCTGGTTTTATTCAGACACATTATAATACAGCTTGGGACACCGGTCTCCATTTCAGATAAAGACTGACGCGTTTAAGTTGTTTGAAAACGTATCACATATATTAAGTTAGTTGCTCGGCCCTAAGGTAGAGGATTTTAAGGAAATTCAGCACAAAATTAAGCAGTTTTATTCTCTACAATATTATCGGGATTGGCCCTTTAAGGTGAAAAGGCAGCAGTACAATAAATAATAATGATGAAAAAAAAAATCAATTATTGATAAAGTGCTGGTATATGCAAGAAATTTTGCGAGTTTTTTTTAAATAAGTGTATATTATAAGAAGTCATCAAAATGTCCGTGCATAAAATGGTTTATAAACCCATCAATGTATGCATACGTCATTAGGACTCAATTAATTATGTGGAAAATTCAAAAGTGTTTACATTCCTAAAATATATCTTTTATAACGTCGTTCCGTTTTATTTTTCTCTCACTAGAAGGAGCTAAATCGCTATTTTTTTTTGCAACGCATATAATACTGTAATATGAATGTATACGCTGATTTATGTACATTCAAGCGTTTCTGTTTTTACTTTAATTTCAGTCAGATATCTTCGACAAAACAAAAGTGCAAATTGAAGGGCAGTCTTTGGTGTCTGATTTTCCAGACTTCCCTTCTGGGTATGTTTAGCCTCGTTTATCGAGTCGTTCTTAGAAGTGGCGCTCGAAAGCATTCTGACAGGCGATTCTTGTGCCAAGTTTAATAAACTTTTCATCGTGTCTTAAATATTGGAAATCAGAAGCTCATCTTTTCACGGAAAGATAATAGCATTGGCTACTTTAAACTGTGCCACACTAAGAACCAAAATGATCCGCAGTAAATATTGGTGTGACCAATATGTAAAAGTTTGGATAAGGACTGTGTCATTTGCGCATTTAATTTGTGATACTAGGCTAACATCCATTATTAATTACTTGTCATGACAAAGTAAAATAATATACATCTTCACGGAACCAATAAACAGATGAATATTGGATATCTTTTGAAATTGAAAATTCGTGCCAGTGCTTGTCACTACTACTACTACCTGATGTTTTAACGTCCGCTTCCACAGAAGTGATATCGCAGACAAGACATAGGAGAGCCGAGGCTTCTTCCTGTTTTTAGAATATGATTTTGCAATCTTTCCATTTGCAGCCTTGAACCATGGAATAGGTTTAGTGAGAAGTTCTTCCCTTTATTTAATAAAACACATATTGTTTGGTAGTTGATACTACTACTACTACTTAGTGTTTAACGTCTGCTTCCACATAAGTGATATCGCAGACAAGACTTAGGAGAGCCGAAGCTGATTCCTGTTTTTTAGAATATGATTTTGCAATCTTTCTATTTGGCTTTAAGCCATGGATTGGGTTTAGTGGGAAGTTCTTCCCTTTATTTATTAAAAAACATATCATTTGGTAGATGATCTCGTTTGCTTCTGGGTTGGTTGGTGTCATCGTTTGGGGTTAGTGTTTAGGTGCCAGACCCGTCTTATCGTGGCCTCCCCTTACTCCACTATCCCACTCTATGGGTTTGGTATCAGTTTTATTTACGAAATAGTGTTTAGGTGCCGAGTACGTCTGACCGAAACTCCCCCTTACTCCACTATCCTGCTTAGTTTGGTAGATGTCATCTGTGGGATTTGTGTTTAGGTGCCAGGCCCGTCTTATCGTGACCTCCCCTTACTCCACTATCCTATTCTGTTTAGTGTCTGTTTTTTGGCGGAATAGTGTTTAGATGCCGAGTCCGTCTGATCGTGACCCTCCCTTACTCCACTATCCTGCCAGTTTGGTATAAATCCCCTATGTAGTTTAGTGTTTAGATGCCGGGCCCGTCTAATCATGACCCCCTCTTACTTCACTATTCTACTTAGTCCAACTGTGTCCATTAGGGCGTGGATTTGTTCAAAGATTTGCAGTTTCAGATCTGGTCTAGGGAAGAGTAGGTTCTTAGTGTTGAACGGTATGTTGTTGTTCTCCATTATTCTCACTAGTTCCCTTCTCTCCTCCTTGTATACCTCGCAGTCTACCAGGACATGGTTGGTGGTACATTCTTCCCCGCACTCACAGACGATGACTTGGTGTTTGTGGTCTCGCAGCCGCTCTCTCACCCTTAGTTTCGATATAAATCTGCATATATCTCTTCTAGGGTGATTGATTGCTGTCTTCGTGTAGATCTTGTCATCCAGCCGGAATCTGTATGTGTCAAGTTCAACGAGTTGTAATTCCCAGATTGAATTGACCTGTCTTTTAACCATACTGTAGATTTCCGTGGTGCTGTAGTCTATGGTGCGGAGTGGTGCTGTATACTTGAGACCTTCGTTTGCGAGTCGATCTGCCTCCTCGTTTCCTCTAATGTTGACATGTGATGGAATCCACACGAGCTCTACTTTGCTCCCCTTCTCTAAGACCCTCTGGTACAGCTGCCTGATTTCCAAAATGACTTCTGGTCTTGAGTCCGAGTTGTCAGTTTGGATTGAAATCAGACTGCTCAGGGAGTCGCTTGGAATGACGAACTTACTAGTCTTTTGGTGGGAAATCCATGATATAGCGTCACGAATGGCCACAAGCTCTGCAGTGTACACCGAACAGTTATTGGGCAGTTTCCTGCTTATTCCCTGTTCCCCGTTTGGCAGGTATATTCCAAACGAGCTGGTGCCCCTTTCAGGGTTGCGTGAGCCATCCGTGTACACATGGTCCCAGTCATCAGACGGCCAGTTGTCTTCCAGGGGTTTGGTAGTTGATCTGTAGGGACAGCATTTATGCAGACATATATGTGTCTCGTCTCTGGATTGGTAGAAGTCATCTTTTGAGGTATAGTGTTTAGGTGCCAGGCCCGTCTTATCGTGGCCTCCCCTTACTCCACTTATCCCACTTTGTAGGTTTGGTGTTTTTCTAGTGGATTAGTGTTTAGATGCCGAGCCCGTCTTACCGTGACCCTCCCTTACTCCACTAGCCCGCTACTTGTATATCCCCTATGTAGTTTAGTGTTTAGATGCCGAGCTCGTCTTATCGTAGCCCCCTCTTACTTCACTATTCTACTTAATCCAACGGTGTTCATTAAATCGTGGATTAGTTCGAAGATTTGCAGCTTCAGATCGGGTCTTGGAAAGAGTAGGTTCTTAGTGTTGAGCGGTATGTTGTTGGTCTCCATCATCTCCACTAGTTCCGTTCTCTCTTCCTTGAATACCTCGCAGTCTACCAGGACATGGTTGGTGGTACATTCTTCTCCGCACTCACAGACGATGACTTGGTGTTTGTAGTCTCGCAGCCGCTCTTTCACCCTTAGTTTCGATATAAGTTTGCATATATCTCTTCTAGGGTGATTGATAGCTGTCTTCGTGTAGATCTTGTCATCCAGCCGGAATCTGTATGTGTCAAGTTCAACGAGCTTTAATTCCCAGAGTGAATTGACCTGTCTTTTTACCATACTGTAGATTTCCGTGGTGCTGTATTCTATGGTGCGGAGTGGTGCTCCAGTGCTTGTCAACTCTCCATTAATACAAAACAAAGCTTGGAGTGATTTGAAAGGAGAGAATGCTTACAGATAATAGTGACACATTGTTATATATTTGTATTGTCCAGGGTTCAATTTAGTTGAGTAGCAAATTTTTGTGACAGATTCACATTTTGGCTAATCAATTTAAAATTTGAATGGCATTTGCTCAGATTTGAGGAGCAGTAAACTGTACCGTACATCATAAAAATTTGCAATTCTGATAGATAAACAATATTATTATAATCTTTAATCTTGTTGTATTATTCGTTTACATGTCGCCTACGTGTAACACTTAACAAATAAACCATTAACATTAACAATCAAATAGAGTAAATTGTCTGACTTGAGTTGAGTGTCGATCCTTTGGTTCCAACCAGGGCTTCCAATTCAAAATTATCAATTAACTTTTTTTGTTCTACTGCAAGACAATCATCATGAATTATCAACACAAGTCACAATGCCCAGTTTAATCTATTGACGACTATGTATACAACTCTATAACACCAATCATGAGATTATGTGGCCTCTTTTATCTTTACATACGCATTATTCTGCACTTACCGTACAATGGATTGAATTTTGAATGCCCTACTGAAAATTTCTTGAGCATTTTTTTTTTATGTGGATACTTAGCACAAAGTTTGCGGGACACTTTATTCACAATACCGACTGTTTAAAGTTCATAGTTTAACCATGTATGATCTTTATCACATTTTTGTATCAACGAATGTACCGCGGCTAATTTTATTCCATTTGTTTGTCTTTTGGAGCCAATAGACGTCATTGTTTCAAGCTAGCAGACGACGCAATTTTATCTTAGCACGCGCCCACGATAGTCTTAAATAACCAGACGTTTTCTCCAATTTACCAATTTCATAATTAAATTAGTCGTGATACTTTTATCTAAATGAAGTTATTTTCATCCAAAATATAATGAATCGCACTTCACAAGTTTGAAAGCAATTTTTGGCTAATGAATAAAATAATTCTATCGCTTTTACCGCGATTTGAATCGCTTTTTGCGATGCGATACCGCTTTAATTGAACCCTGGTATTGTTCTAACGCAAGCACCGTAGATCCTAAGTGTAACTGCAAATCATGGGTAAAATTCCAGGATTTTATTCTCAAGCTTCACAAAGAATACCTGTCAAAATTTTATTTTAATGTCTATTGTTTTGCACTATATATAGATAGGGATATAGCTTGTAATTCTAGTAGATTGGTAGTTATCTATTAGGAAAGCTTTAATAAGGATAAAAGAAAAAAAAAATCATATAGAACACTTGATATCTGATTTGCTTTAATCTTCTTTTTTCTCCATTTTATTATAATAGAAAATTAGTAATAAAGTCGATACATGGCTCCACATATTGATTAGAAGTATCAATTTGTTCCTTAAGTCCAATCCTATTTCTATACGTCTTTTTTTAAATATCCGTATAAATGTTGCTATCTGGAAATGGTTTTTCATGTAAGTAAACAGTTTATGTGTCAAAAAGGTAAAGCGTAAAATGAAACACGATTGAAATTAAACTATTGTGTGGTCATTCCACAAATAGATTTATAATGGTGTACCATTACATCCACATCTAACTGAAGAGAGTCTAAAAGCCCGAGCAGGAACATGATCATTTGTTACATACTGCATTACGTAGAACAATCATCATTTTGTGCATCATATCTTTCTATTTCTTTTGGTATTTCTAGCCAAACGTATAATACAGTATAAACTTGATGTGACTTTGGGGCGTGATTGATATTTCAACATCCTGTATTTACAGACAAGACGCTCGCGGTTATAGAGTTGGTATTTGCAACCTTGGAATTCAGGGTTGTAAATTACATTAAGCTCTTGTGAAATTAAAAAAAGCTATAAGGCTAAAATCAATTAATGTGATTAAAAATTATAATCTGTTTAATTTAAATCATTTGCCAAACTAATGATGGTATTCAAGATAGTAAATTTAGAATTAAATCAAGTCGACGTGTTGCAATTAACGGGGGGGGGGGGGGAGTTCGAAGAATACTTCCTGCAACTGTCAATACCTATAGTTATCACCAACATAAAGAGGGATCTAAGACCGTTATCACCTGACAGCAAGATCGATTATCCAAGAATCAAATCAACAATCTGATATTTATCGTTAGTATTTATTATTATACAACATTTATATACCGCCATCTTTCACATACGTGTTCAGGTGCGCTTTACAATAAATATAAAAAAATATCTATAACATCAGTAAAAAAAAAAATAGATATCTGTAAAATGAGTAACAAAAATAAATTAATATCGATAAAATCAGTAAAAAACAAATGGTAAAATATGAATATTTATAAAATCAGTGAAACATTAATAAATATCTAGAATAACAAGTGAAACATTAATAAATATCTAGAAGTGAATAATTAAAAAAATATCTATAAAATCAGTAAAACCAATAAAATATGAATATCTATGAAATCAGTCAAGTATAGATATCTACAAACTAGTTCAATATAAATATATATAAGAACAGAAATTACATTTATGGGGGATATTTAAAACTAATTTAACAATTAAAAGCCTCTTGGAATAAAAAAAGAGATACGATAAAAAAAAAAGAAGGTACAAGTGCGGATACTATAAACTAAAAGGCGAGGAATTCCACTGCTTTGGTGCTTGAGGTGGTTGGTAAAGTCTGAGAATATTCAAGTTTGCAGAACCAGTTCCATGTAAACTACGATACACAATAGATACAATTTTAAAGTCAATTCTTTCAGGAATTTTTGTGACTAGTCGAGCCGCTGAATTTTGATTTAAATTTTTTTTGCAGCCTTTGTAAATAACGAACTAATTATTATATTATTATAAATTACTATATTTTAGTTGATTACCACAAGAACAGTAGTTATGGTACTTAAATATGCAAATTTCAATAAAGCCCTTTCGGGTGAAAATGTACAACATAAATCGAACAAATATATCCGTAATAAATGATGGAAATGTACAGTACAATATACTGGTAGTAGCATGTTTTAGTAAGATGGTTCGTGCTGTTTTACTATCTAAATAAATTTCACCAATATTTTAAACTTTACTAGAGAGTTTGATCAAAGAATTGCCTACTTGAATGTTATCTATTTTTATTTTTGATATTCTTGATAGTGGTCCAATTAGAATAACTTCCGTTTTATCGTCATTTAGTTTCAACTTGTTAAAAAGACATCCATGATTTTATATTTGAGATACATGTTTCTATGTTAAGAAGATTATTGATTTGTTACGGAAAAACTATCAAGTAACTGGGTATAATCCGCATACATATGATGGGAAATACCTGTCCAAGATAACTTGTATAGAGCGTAAATAAGATGGTGCCCAAAACCGATCCTTAAGGAACACCACGTTGTAGGGTCACTGATGTTTAATAACTATTCCTCACAATGACTGATTGACTTCTGTCTAGGAGATGGTGGTGACGCCAGCCGTCGGTGGTTGGAGGGGCAAAGCTAGGGCTTCAACTAGGGATGGGACGGGGCTCTCGCAGAATATTTTGAAAAACAGTATTCAGTCACCGATCGTTGAGATAAATAGAGCTGATCGGATGCCGTCTGTCGTCTGATCACTAGTCTCTCCGACCCCAAAGAGGAATGTATCAAATGAAACTCAACGAAGTCTCTAATAATGTGAAAAGTAAACTGCCCGAAATGCAGTCTGGCAGTATTTCATGCATTGATTGTCGTGATAAATAGAGCTTAACAGATACCGCCTGTCGCCAAATCACTAATTTATCCGACCAGAGAGGAAAGTGCAAAACGGGTGGAGTGAGTGACTAGCGAATATTTTCGCCACTATATTTTGTGAAATGAACGGACTTGCGAACCTCAACGAAGTCCCTAATAATTTGAAAAGTACACGGCCCGAAATGCAGTCTGGCATGCATTGATCGTCGAGATAAATAGAGCGAGCTTAAAGCCTGGCGCACACTACGCGACGACATAGGCGATTTCGGTCGCCGACGATGAAAAATCAAAAAATCGCCTAGTGTGCGCACTCAATCGCAAGCGATTTTCCGTCGCCAGCGACCATCGCGGCGATGTTCTCCGATATCAGACTTGTTTGATATGATCGCTAAAGTGGTCGCTTCGTCGGCGATCAATCGTAAAGTGTGCTCATCTCGGCGACGGGTTGGGCGACAGACAAGGAAACAAAATCACTTATATAACCAATCATTTTGAGTTATTTGTCTCATGTGACATCAACACACAATATGGCTTTGCAAAACTTTAACAAGACAGTTTGAACAGATGAAAAAAGAGAGCCTGCTGACTGATTTGTGGTAAATATCGATCGCTGTAGGCCTACCTTCCAATGTTCATAACTCCATTCATACTTATTACCGATCCCACCCCAACCCCTAAATGAGGATATCACTCTTCCGGACACCTGTTACCACTGTTTGTCGTGTATTTTGTACACGGTGAACAGTCCATTTTATAGGACTTAGAATTTTGACTAATGGTTTGCATTATTCGTACTTGGTTTTATTTTATTGATCACATTCACTCTGCCCCCAATCAACCCGGTAGGCTTATCTACAAGGTATCATAGTCTAAATTATCATAGTCTAGGCTTCAGATAATCTGCGGTTAATTGATCGAGTATAGGCTAGGCCTAGATTGTATATCACGAAGGTTAGCTGTCCGGAGTTTACTCCGAATGAAGTTATAGTTTACTCTATTATCCCACTCCGACCAAAATGTAGCCAAGAAGGCTAGTTTGAATTCTAATATCATTCGCGGGTGCCTAGTGTACCTACTAGTACCACCTTCGTTAATTGTATAGAGTTAACGCCAAGCTGTCCTGTTTTTCTGTCACAAAATGGTATTTACATTTGAAGATAGACCTTTCCTGTGTCAAAATTAAATGTTTAATATAGATAGAATTCTAATTTCCAGTTTTTGAAATACAAAGGCGCATGAAATCTCTTCGTACACATCATCATGTACAAAAACAACATTAATTGATGTGTCACATGATGAATCACGTGATCTGTTGTATACTATTCAAAAAAAGTAGGGGATATTTGATTTTGGGGGCATAATACTAAAATATGCAAATGACTACGACAAAAGTCACTATAGAACCTAACAGAAGAAACATTTCCAGTTACATATGACGCCCAAACGCACCAATAGCTACCGCATGGAATGCAGGTGATGCTTTGGATCATCATGGGGGTCCAACCCAAGATTTGCAGGACTCTGACTTTGAATGTTACAGTCATTGTGGCATTGAATTCCAGGGTGGAAACATCAGTTTAATTGTTTTAGTGACCAGAAAACAAATTTTGATATGCGTCGGCTTACCCAAAATGAAAGGTTACGTGCCCTTGGCATGCTACAGATCGGCACAACACAGGCGGTTGTGGCGCGGACGATGAATGTTTCTCAGTCTGTCATAAGCAGGCTATGGTCCAGATACCGTGATACACAATCTGTACAGTACAGACCACGCTCAGGTCGACCAAGGGCGACAACTCAAGCCCAGGATCGATTTATCCGTACCTTGGCCTTGAGAAATCGTGTCATCACAGCAAATCAGATCAGCGCTCGTCTTCAAACAGACACTGGTGTGAGAGTGAGTGGCCAGACGATTCGGAATCGACTGCATAGGGGTCACCTTCGCGCCCGACGTCCTCGCGTGATCCCTTGTTTGAGAGATCATCACATTCAGGCAAGACGTCGTTGGTGTAGGGATCGTCAACACTGGGATAATCGACGCTGGAGCAATGTGATGTTTTCAGATGAGTCAAGGTTCACTGTTGATTTTTTGGACAGACGTAGGAGGGTGTGGCGTCGTCGAAACGAGCGCTTCCAAGACGTTAACGTCATCAGACAGGATCGATTTGGGGGTGGTTCTGTTATGGTGTGGGGAGGCATCACTGTTGCTGGAAGAACGGCTTTACATGTTGTTGCAGGGCGTGTTACAGGCCAGTACTACCGGGACAACATCTTGGCAGTCCATGTTGTGCCGTTCGCACGACGTCATGGCCGCCGTTTCATCTTCCAGGATGACAACGCAAGATGTCACAGGGCCAGGGTCGTTACAGGTTACCTCCAACAACAGAAAATCACCACATTACCTTGGCCAGCACTGAGTCCCGACCTCTCCCCCATCGAGCATGTCTGGGACATGCTTGGACAGAGGTTACGTCAACGTCAACAACGTCCTGCCAATGTCCAAGAACTTGCTGCTGCGTTGCGATAGGAATGGGACAATCTGGACCAAAATGACCTTAGACGTCTCATTGGGAGTATGCCACGTCGGATCAATGCTTGTTTGGCAAACAAAGGAGGATTTACCCGTTACTGACTTTGTTGTGATGCTGTGGTAACTTTGCTGTTTGACCCCGGGTATCATTTTACCCTTATAATGGTCAGTCTGTGCCTTACTTAGTCTAACGATCATTTGGAATAAATCGATGAATGTGAACTTCATTTCATTTTGTCATTTGTTTCTTCGTCAGTTTCATAAGTTGACTTTAATAACACTTAAAAATCAAATATCCCCTACTTTTTTTGAATAGTATATTTTGCGGGATCGTCGTGTGCTCACTCCACTTAAATTACGGCGATATTTGTCGCCAAACTCGTCGCTTCAGTTGTCGCGTAGTCTGCGCCAGGCTTAACAGATACCGCCTGTCTCCAAATCACTAGTTTATCCGACCAGAGAAGAAAGCGTCAAACGGGCGAAGTAAATAAATATTTTCGCCATTATATTTTGTAAAATAGACTACCGGGAATGCAGCCAGGAAGCATTTCAGACACCGGTCGTCGAAATAAATAGAAGTGGCCAGTTATTGTTCGTCGCCAAATCACCAACTTATCCGAACAAAGAGGGAGGTGTCAAACGAACGGAGTGAGTGTGTCAAGTGAATGCATATTATTCTTGTCGCGTTGAACCTATACCCAAAAACTTTGAGGATTGTAAAAAGCACTTACAGCAGGTTGGGCTTGGTGAGAAATCTCTTAACTCGCAAGTCTATGACTTTTTTTTTATAATCTAAAATTATTAGGGGAGCAAACTAAGGTCTGACGAAATTTATGCCAAAATGGGTCAAACTGGCCCAAACTCAAAATGGCTGCCTGTTTTGACCGGAAAATGTCAACTTGTATTCAATTATCATAATATGATCGAGCTTGGTATCAGAATGTATCCTTTCTGGGTAGCTTAATCCATTTACATACACATTTGGGTGAATAATTATACCGCTGAGTTAAAGTAGCGAAGTCTTTAACTCAATATCGTCCAAAGTCTTCGGCATTCAAAACACGAATTATTTGTCAATTTAAATCAACACTGATGTTGCCATTTACCGGGAAAATGTGGGCTTTTGATATCCAATATTTAGGACAAAATAAACATTTTACGATTGGTACACGAATCGTGACCATAATGCGTTTCAACCCCAATTCTAACAAGAGACTCGAGGAACGAGGCTAGACACATTGCACCAAATTTGGCAAATCAAACGGCTTATATAGACTGGAATAACCAGACACTCGATATAGCCACTCGATTGAAACTTCTGGCGTATTTCGCCGAACATAACTGATTTGAAATTAGAGTACAAACGAAAACGATTGAATGTAAATCAGTTTGTATACATTCATATTACATTATTATATGCGTTGCGACCCATTTGTGGCAATATCTAGGTCTCAAATTTTAGCGATTTAGATCCTTTAATATTAGGAAATAACTCCAGTTGGCGGCCAGTTTTGGTGGAAAAATTTGAATTTTACAAAATGACCACATTTTGTGTCAAAATATACCTTTCGGGGGCAGCGGGTTCCATTTTCGCCTCATTTTGGTTCCTCAGGGTCAAAATGTGTGGAAATCCCATTGGAGATTTGGGGATTAAGAGAGGTCGAGTTGGCATTCATCAAGCATCAACTAAATTTCATTTAGACTCTCTGGCCGACCACTGCTCATTTTCGGAATTCGGGGGCACCTTTTCGGAGGGGTGGGGTACATAGCCACCCAGGTCTTTCCACTATACCCTGGTAGGAAATCTTATCAGATTCGAGCATTATTAACAATTTCTAGTTTCTTTTGTTGTTGCATTTATGAGAGCACACCTCTGCAATGAGAAGTTTTGCTAAGGTAACACGGGGTGATGGACCGCTGAGATGCTTTATAAATATGTTAGGTGTACAAGTAATTATATAAGTGTCATCTATTTAGGGACACCAGATGACACTAGTCCAGTCGTCAAAATAGGCTCTATAGCAGCGGTCACCGGTTATGGACTGTCTGCTAATCTTACAGACCATGTATAAGACAACAGTGCGCAAAAATTAACCTCCATTCCCTAATCCGTAATCTAAATCCTTAATTGAAATTTCTCCTATATTGACATAGGCAGTCACTTAATCACTCAAATGTGCACAAAAATGGATTCAACTATCCAAAAACCGTATATTTTGACCGTAAATCGTCATCGGAATTTCTATTGCAGCAATCGCCCGCATTTATGCCATCCATCCATCTACAACCTCAACTGAAATGGGTAACAAACCATCAAAAAGGAACAATTTTCATGATGACGTCGTAACGACCCCTTATAACGCCATGGCGTCACTTGGGATAAATGTACAACACTCACAGAAAAATGAATTAGTAAAATATTGGTATAATAATAGCATTGTTTTACAGCTAAGCTTTTTACAACAACAGCATTGATAGAATATGAGCAGAAAAAAAGGATTTTGGTCAAATGGTCGCCATTTTGTTTGACGTCATATTTAGACCCTTTGCTGCAGCTCAATTTCAGACAACTTTCAATATGCTGTTCTCTAGACCAAATGCTAAAATAAAATGCAATAAAACGTTTTCTTGCAATTTTTTAAAGAGTTATTCTGGGATTTGACTCTACTAGAAGCTACAGGAAATAACCATAAAATGTTTTCTTGCAATGTTTTTGAGGTTGGGCCATTTTTTTATTACTTTGACCCTACTATTCGTCTATGCTAAAGATTTTTGCACAAACTCTAAAACCAATCCATTGATATACAGATACGGTGTCATTTAATCATTTACCAATATACTAGCCTAACCGCATTGAACCATTAAACCAGCCTAGAAATGTTAATATCAACGACATCATGATGTATCGAATACGCCAAACTCACCAGCTCAGCACTGTGATTTAGCAGAGAAGACGACATTTTCGGCATACGCGAATTCCTTCTAGTGATGATAAAGCCACTCTTCCACCGGACCCCATGGAGAATAAACGTCACCGTCAAAAGAGAAATTCTTTGAGTGTCACAACAGAAATATTGGACAGCCATCACCCTAGAGACTCGTCGAACATCAGCCGAAGTCACACACAGCGGAATCGACTGTTGCTCACTTCATTCTAGTGATGGTACAGAAGATTTTCTAACATACCTCAATATAGATAATAAACTTCACCGTCAAAAGAAACATCCTTTGACTATCACAACACAAATATTGGACAGCCATTACCCAACAAACTCGCCGAACATCAGCCAAAGTCACACACACTGGAATCGACCGTTACGCAATATTTACAATAAAGCGCCGATCACAATAATCAAGTGGTTATGGAAGCTGCACACATTAGAAAGAAGAACCTAGTCAGACCTCTAGCGTACCCAGGAATATTCGTCCCAAGAGATTATTGTTCTTAATATCGTGTTTTATCTTCATGTAATCATTACGTTACATGAGTGAACGGCGGTTACTGAACAGTTACTACCCAGCTGTGTCCATTAATTTAGTCAACATTTCAAAGCAATTGTATATGTTCTTTTTTTTTAAAAATGCAATTAATGGTAATTATTTTCAAGCAATCAATAGTATTTTTTTTACAAGCAATCAATAGTAATTGTGGTTAAAGCAGATAATTTTTATTTCTTACAAAAAAAGAATTAATGGTATTTTTTAAAGACGTATTCCATGAATACCTTATGAATATGAGTAAATAACTATTAGATTTCATATTTTGATATCTATAAACAGTGATTTTTTTTTACCTCTGTTCGTTTGTTTGCCCTACTCCTCGGTAGAAGATAAACATATTATTTCGAAAGTTCACAAAGAAAGTCGTCAACATGGTGGTTTAATTTCCAAATATCTTCTTATTTTAAATAAAAACAAGAAAACAACAACAAGTAAATAAAATAGCTTTTATCCAAAATATTCCAATGTCCTGGAGAGATTTACCCCGCTTTTCTCATCAGAAATAAATTTTGCATGAGATTGTACCTAGTCTATAATGTAAGTTACTATAACATCCTTACAATCCATTTAAACAGGGAATTACATTAAGATTAGAGCCAAAATATAGCTTTTGCGTCGTTTCGGTCAACATCAATTGGAATGCGTACTTTCCTGTAGCAGGATGAACATCTGGAATTCGTAAACAAGGTTTCAAGAAAACAAATCTTCGAGACAGTCCAGGTTAACGAAGGGAGGTGGTAGTTTATTATGTTAGACATGACAATTTAAGGAGTGTCAAAATTACGATAACCGAGAATCTATGCCATGAATCACGAAGAAGCAAAACATAGCGGCGTAAAATCTATAAACAGGTTAATATATGGTTATCATGGTAATACCAGTCAACCTCATGTTCTGAAGAAACAACAAGCAGAAGTAAAAATCAGATTCGCAAAAATCTATAAATGAAACATAATTTTTAAAATTCTTACTAAACCAAACGATGATCTAAACATAGCTTCAAAAAATCTATAAACAGGTTAATATATGGCTGCGTCATTAGTAATACCCCGAAATCTTCTGATAACACCTCAATCGTTTACGTTTTAAAGAGACAACAAGTAAAAGCAAAATTCAAATAAGGAATGATAATACAAATAAATCAAACCGATCCACCAGAATTGTTCTTTGAACCACTTCTAACTCAAGAACCGAAACATGGCTGCGTAAAAAAAATAATATAACAGTCTTCCCGTGCATTATAACTTTAGTTTAGTATTGGATTATTTCGCATGGTCAACTATCACTCTAAGTAATATCACTGACTTAAAAAAAAACCACTTTAATAAATGAAAATAGATGACACGAACAATTCAAAGTCGTCATTTTATATACCTAACGTTTATTAGTTAGTTAAAATTGTTAGTAATGAGACAGTGGTCATTAAGTAGGTGTCCATTCATTAATGTGGTAAAACTATGACTCTTGAATGATGTAGACGACTATTGTCCAGGTTTTTGTATTCAATAGTGGTGGGTATTATAATTACTAATTAATATGGCATGAAATGACATGACATGTTTTATACCTGCTAATTAATTACTACTGTATAATTCCTAACCACTTTCTTCACAAACTTAACATTAGTTTAGAATAATGATTACGTGTATGATTTAAAGACAAATAGTTACATTAATAAATGACCTGGGTTCTTAAGTCAAATTCAAATGGTGTCAGCTGTTTACGTTGTGACGGTTTGGAATATCTCTGATTTGTATTCGTCGGCATCGGCGCCAATTTCTAGGTCTCAAATATTAGCGATTAAGCTCCTTTAAATTACTTTTCATTTAATGTTCTAAATCACTAAAAAAAATCTTCAGCTATTATTTGCATATCGTTTAAATAATGCGAATGTGTATTGACCCTCTGACATTATTGTCTCCCTATGTTAATTTTAAAAATCAACAATAATAAGTCCATTTAGTGATTATAATGCAACTTTCTTCCTATCTAACCACTGTCCATAAAGATATGTTTCAGAAATCCTAAAACCCAACACGTGCATTTCTTACGTACCAATAGCCAACAATTAAGCGAAATCCTGTAGGTTTAAAGGTGTATTCTAACTATAGGGGTGTGTCAAGTGGATTATTCAGTTATATCAAAGTAGAATGTATACAAATTTGAGTGAGATCTGCCAATCAACTGCTGAGGTAATTTGTTCGAAAGCGAGATATAAGCATTATAGTCCGGTAGAACTATGGCTGAACCTGGAAATTGTATACTTTTTATGATTGATCTTAGTAGCCTAGGGTGCCCTCGTTCAGAATCTGCCAGGTAAACCTCGGTCACCCTTGAGCGTTTTGAGAAATTCAAGATGGCTTCCAAGACGGCCGCCACATCAAATGAAATGAAATGGGGTTTAACCTCAGTTTCCCCGCATTTGAATGTTTTGATAATGGATTAGGACTGTGGTGTGGGATTATAGTCTGTTCTAATTAATTAGTATCACTGGGGCCTATTTCACGAAATTTTAACTAAGATAAGATCCCAATTTTAGTAATTTGATTGGATAATATTAGATTGATTTTAGTGCTTAGCCAATCAAAATTGAAGTATCTACTACAATTGGATTTTATCTTTAGTTAAAATTACGTGAAACAGGGCCCTGGTGTAAACTTCTCACTGTATTTTTAATGTTACTGATGAACACTTCCCGCTATCAATACATTGGGCAAATTCGTGAAATCAGTTTACTAATAAATTTAGATTGTGGGCTGCTTTGATGTAATAATTAATTTGAAATAAAAACAAATAAACTACTTACCAGTTAGTTACTCATTTTGATATATGCACTTACTATGTATAACTTATTTATTTGTAGTCAGGTCAATATAAGGAAAATACCCCCTCAACCCCCAAAAAATTCTGGCAGGGTTTAGTGTACTTTATAACATATTAAAAGTTTACCAAAGTAGGAACCCCGGAAAAGTGTGGGGGGGTCAAAATGGCATCAAAAATGGACACTGAAACGTCAGAAAATGATCATAACTATGTAACTATCAACTTATATTTGATGATCTTGGTGTCTTTTCGTAGGTTTTGGGGGGCAAAGAACACATTAAGATCATTAAAAATGATGATGTCGGCATATTATGTCCAAAATGGCCGCCAACACCTCCAAATGACCGAAAGTCCATAACTATTGACTCAAATTTGCACGGGCAGCGGCGCTACGGTCTACTCTGTTATCGAATTTCAACTACCATGGGAACTTTTACGTGCACGCAAATGTGTACACGAGACCTCGGGTTTTCGTCCCATCCGAACGACTATGCAGCTGTCCTTGTCAGGCCCTCCGTCCTGCATCATTGACAAGGGGCCGCCACATCAAATAAACCCCCTATAGCTCCCATAGTATTTATTGTAGGATGATAATTTTGGTGTCTAGTCGTATGTTTCTGGGGTCAAGAGATACACTGAATTCATTTATTATGTTGAAGGGTGACTAGATGATAGTAAAATCAAACATGCCAGACAAAATTATTCTTTAACTCTTTAGCGGCGTTTTGGTGCGATCATTGCAACGAACCAACCTAAATCTAGAGACAAACTATATATTTCTGGACATAGGAGCGTATGAGTGATAGGATAACACCACATACAGCCCTATCAGGGGCCCCTGAAAAGGGAGACACAAGCTGATCGTTAAACAGTTTAAAAAAACAAATTCTACCCACAAAACAGGAACATAACTTCCACAAAACTAGGTAATATCCAGTTTAATACTTTAGTCGTGTTTCAACACAAGCGCAAAATATTGTGTATTCTAAGCCATCCTTATTATGATGATCTACATGACAGGCCCCGGAGCAAATTTATCGGCTGTAATGTTTTTAATTTATTGTACTTCTCTCACCAATACAGTTGCGGATCACGTTCCGAAGGATTCCAATGAACGCCACTCAATAGCTTGTGTATCGCTTTTCAGGACCGACCCATGTGGTCTCGGAGCCCCTGATAGGGCTGTATGTTGTGTTATCATATCACTCATACGCTCCTATGTCCAGAAATATACAGTTTGTGTCTAGCTTTAGGTTGGTTCGTTGCAATGATCGCACCAAAACGCCGCTAAAGAGTTAAAGAATAATTTTGTCTGGCATGTTTGATTTTACTATCATCTAGTCACCCTTCAACATAATAAATGAATTCAGTGTATCTCTTGACCCCAGAAACATACGACTAGTCACCAAAATTATCATCCTACAATAAATACTATGGGAGCTATAGGGGGTTTATTTGATGTGGCGGCCCCTTGTCAATGATGCAGGACGGAGGGCCTGACAAGGACAGCTGCATAGTCGTTCGGATGGGACGAAAACCAGAGGTCTCGTGTACACATTGGCGTGCACGTAAAAGTTCCCATGGTAGTTGAAATTCGATAACAGAGTAGACCGTAGCGCCGCTGCCCGTGCAAATTTGAGTCAATAGTTATGGACTTTCGGTCATTTGGAGGTGTTGGCGATATAGGCCATGGATGCTAGTGAACAATGCTTTGTTTAAGTAGGCCCATTATTGATATCATATGAAACTAATATTTATGTTCTTGTTGAAAGTTTTAATGTTACTTTAATTTCTTTGTACATGGTTTTTAATAAAAATCAAAGATACTGAATACATACCGATAGTCCTTGATGCCGTTTTTTCAAAGACAGATAAACATAATCCTCTTATTTATAAGGCATGGCGAGGATTGTAATATTTGGATTTAAAATAATACAATTCACAAGGATAATACTTTTTAAAAAAGAAGTTTAGTGGGATGATTAATGCTGAATAGATATGGTTATGGTCTAGCCTCTTGTGCGTTCGGTTTTGTTACTCAAATATGACAAAATTGCACTGGGTAGATGAACATTTTCAGTTATTATTCTAATGTTTGTAAGGATTCCTTACATAGGTAACTAATCCATCAAAATAGTCTCCGTGATATCTGAATTAAGTTAGCAAAGCAAAGCAAAGTTTTCAAGAAAACCACCTCATTTATTGGAACGGTACTTGTTACATACAACCTCAACGATAACACGAAAATTAGATAAATGTCGAACACATAAAGAAACAAAAAGATAATATCGTGATAAGCTATCAATAGAGAAAAAACTTTGAAAAGTTAACTTTAATTTTGCGATTCATTTATTTATTTTAGACGTTTTGGGTGATCCGAACTCTCTCATTTCGAACCAAAGTTAAAATTAAACTTTATGTCTTTGTGGTTTTTAAACCGCCTTTTGACATTTTCAACCAAGGACATCGTTTGAAATAACTTTTTCTTTCAACTGATTAAGAAAATAAAATGAAACAAGTAATGTCTTACCTGTAGTTTTTAACTTTTAAAACACATGTTTTCTACTTCAAGTAATTGTTTACACAGTGAATCCAATATTTTTACATGTCTATATGTTTCTTTTTAACTCTTGCCATAGAATCGATTAATGGCAATACATAGTCAATAAAGAAAGAGCAAATTAACCGCCCATGCATGATCGTTGTCTCATCATTTGTCCATTGGCTAACTGCGCACTGCCAAGATAAGCAGACGTCATCTGATATTTTAGTTTCGTATACGACTATCGTTAATTTTAACAAGAAAGTGCTATGCGTTACTCTGTCATCGATTGCTTTTATATCAAATGTATAGTAAATGTAATTGATACTGGGATAGGTACATACCATGATTATTTCTGTCATGTGAGTTATATTTTAGTCAGTAACAGCTGTTACTATGTCTTTAGCTTCTTAATATTTCTGTAACTAAATAAAAGCTGATATACTATAACACATACTTATGGAAAACTGTTGCTAATATATTTGGGCGACGTTTCGAGTTCTTTCAACGTTATCAAGCTCATCATGACAATAGAAAATACGGAATACGCTTCGAAACATTAACCATAAGTATGTGTTATAGTTTGTTACTGGATCCAATTACTTTATAATGTCCCTAAAAGATTAAAGAAAAAAGCTGTGAACAGCCTGTGTTATAAAGATTGACAAAAAGGGTTATCGGCGAAATAACACACATCTTTCAAAATGCAAATAAAATAACGGAATAAATATAGTTTTCGCACTATTTTGTCAAATATCATTGCAGCAAGCCACGTTCTTTTAGATAATTTAATGGTCATGTAGACGATGGCAACCCCAGGCCATAATACTGTAGCTTCAATTTGTCAGAAAGGAATATTTTGTGTAGGTAAATTATTTTTGCTTGAACATTTCCATTATTGCTGTGTTTGATCTGAACATAACAGAACAAACATCTTTCTTCTTGTCTTCTTGTCTTCAGTATTTTACTTTATCATCGTCGACATCGCCTTGGGATACCACTCGCCATTAAACAAATTAGGCGCACCTAAAGGACGACATCTCACAACCCTTCAAGGAGTATTTCGTTAAAATGGACGTAAGGCTATCAGTGGACATAAGGTATTAACACATACACTTGTTCACCATGTATTAGTAATAAGGGTTATAACAACACGTAATTATTGAAAGGTATGATATTTCGGTTACGTCAAATTCGAGCAGCCAAAAGAGCTGTTTTTTCAACATTTTTTCGATAGGAAATTGACATGCACGTCTTAAAGGTGTATTGTGCAAGAGCTAACTCTGTTCATTGCAGATCTTTGGTTTCGAGTGGTTGCGATTTTCGATCGCCATTTAATTTAAAACTGGATAACCGAGAGGGTTTTTTTTTATTCTCGCAACACTGGTAGGCTACATGACAGCTGAGACAAAATTGGATTTAAAACTGGATAATTGAGAGGTTTTTATTTAATATCGTAACAATGGTACATGACTGAAAAAAGGAAAATGAAATGGGGTTTAACGTCATACTCTTTTGCACCTAACCTGGGCTAATGGAAGACGGGCATACAGTGTGCTCTGAGGGAAATTTTGCCCGGGCAGCGGCACTATGGCCTACTCTTATATCGAATTCCAACTGCCAAGGGATCTTTTACGTGCACTCAAATGTGTACACGGGACCTCGGTTATTCGTCCCATCCGAACGACTAGGCAGCCGCCCTCCTTTCTGCAACACTGACAAGCGGAAATCACGCTGGAAAATCGAGATGAACTTTCTCGGCCAATGCAGGGATCGAACACCCGACCTCCAGGCTAGCGAACCAGCGCCTTATCCACTAAGCCACCGTGAGCCCCCGATGGTACATGACAATTGAGACAAGATTGTGAAGTCTGACAACTTTGCTCAGAAACAAGCAATTTTACTGAATATTTAAAAAAAATATATTCGCTTTTCATTATGTATTTTTCAGTTGTTATAACAAGAACGACCAGTGCTTTTTCTAAATCTTACATTATGTTGTCAGCTCAATATTATACGATCATAGGTATCATTTACAGCCCCCCATGGAATATCTGCTATCTTCAAACGTTTGAATTTGAAGTTGAAAATGATATTTCTCAACTAGCAATAGTGAATTATAGGAATAACAGGATTATTCTTTAACAAGGTAGGGCTGTTTATAGATACAATCTGTTTTAAAGCTTTATTTTAATACATTTTAAAAGTATAACTTTAAAAAATATGAAATTCTCCCTTTAACAAAATATGACAAGTTTTAACTTTGTAGCTTGTTCTACTTGTGTACTGTAGACAGATAGTAATGGAAATACAGGTGTTTCTATCCCGTCAAGACAAACTCAGAATTTTGCGACCGCGAATACTACACCGCCGCAATCTTGTAGCTAGGCAAGTAACACCGTCTAGTTGTCCCGATGAACCATTGTCAGAACAACGAGCCAGGCGGGAAGTGTTCTCAGGGCTGCTGTAATATTGACGGACAATTTTTTCAAAGAGGGTAGGGGGAGGCGAAACTGCGTGTCATCTAATAAATAAAATGCTACTTAATCCAGTGGGTTTTCTCTGAGTCCTTTAATGATAATTATATGAAATGAAATGAAACGTGCATCTGTTCTGCACCGACTGGGCTAATGACTTCAAATTTTACACGATTAGTAAATATCCAGTCATTTTCACTTTACACCATCCTTATCACCCCACCTATTTTTTTTCACAAAATAATATGCCTCAGTAAAACAAATACATGTGGATTTCTTAATAACGCGTAGATAATTCACACGTTACTTTGTTCATCTTGCCATGCAATACAAAGGTTAATAAAGGGTTGATCAATTACATTATTTTATTCCCTGTGGGTTTATTGAGTGTTTAAAAATCTATTTTTTGAGTTTGTTAGTGACTAAAAATAATTAAATTTCGTCTAAAAATAAGTTAAGAGGACCAAAATGATGACAGGATTATGCCAAAGGGAACATATCCTTATCCAGACGGGGACTTTTTAAAATACTAAAATTAATGTTGCTTATTAAAGTTATATTATGGGAGATAAGATAAAGAGGTGGCAGTTATAACTATAATAGTTAAAAACTAGATAGTGTAAAGGTAATTTGCTGAAAATTTCAGTCAAATTGATCCACTATTAGCCGAGAAAAAAGCGTTTGAAATATTCGCATAGCCTCGGTCATCATTACACAAATCATTAATATAAACAGCATAGTCTCCATTATCCACTTGATTGATTTAATTATCAACGGCCATTAAGCGGCATATATGAATTTAATCCGCCAACATCGAAGGCTAGCCTTGCCATCAAGAGTTTATTATGGTCTGGATGTGTTAATTAATGTCTAATTGATTATTTAGATAACATCTCAGGCCTAAAGAAAGACCTGTAATAAGCAGATTTTGCTCTTGCATAATGCTATTTTAAAAGCGAATGATCAGTTTATCAACACTTATAATTAAATGTCATTATAGTGGGTTAAGGAAAATTGAATGCTATTAAAGGGGGTGATATTTTTATACCTACGTACACGATCGATATAAATAATAGATATAATAGTTCATTTAAAAGCCAAGGCCAATATCTGTAGGATTTGCAATAGTGTCAATTACCCATCCCTGTCTATACTCATTGCTCCAGGAACAAGAACTATCGCAATATGTGGAAATGTTTACAGAAAATATTTATTATATCAATATCCTGTTTTTGGTGATACTGAATGTCATCACCCTTATTATCTATGTTTATTTTATAAAAACATAATCTTTAGAAGCGTTTACCATGTGTATGTAGTGTTTTACTTTATTATTTACGGAGTCCGAATCTTAAATAAAGTTAAAAAATTCAGCGGTGTGTTAAATAACACCGACGAACACAGGTGACGAGTCCAATTGCCCACACCGGTCTCATAAATTTCAACACAATAAAATCCTCCTACCCATTTTTTAGAAATATAATTTCGTTTTACTTGTCTTTACTACACTGGGAGTGTGGGACATCGAAAGTATAAAAAGCGAAACGAAATATAGATCTGCATTTTAATTATATTGCACTGCTCACGAACGAAACAAGTTTAAAGTTATTTTTGGCCCTTCTCCCCCTTTCCCTTCACCTCCGTCTATCTTCGTTGACTGTCTGGTGTAGAATTGAAGAAAGGGGTTTGAAAAAACAGTTCTGTCAGGTTTTTGTGAATATTCATAATTCTGAGGCGGAACTGTACGAGAGTTAAGAGGTGGGTTAGGTTTTATTGTAGTGCAGAAAATTGAATATTCACTTGTCTCTTTATCCAGCTTGTGTATCTCAGCGACAATTTGGAAAAAGGTTAGAGCCGATCTAAGAGATGAGAATTAACATTAGAGCTACTGCACTGAAAACCGAATTGGTACCACGTGATCGATACGTAACCACTCCATTCATATGTGCGGAAAAAACTGAGCAAAAGCACAGCTACAACGACCCTTATTCCACCTTATCGACCTCAGTTTATTGCCGCACACAATCAAATGTACTTTATACCCCAAAATAGGATTTGATGTAAGGAATCTGTAGTACATGCAGGGGCGTATCGAGGAATTTGTGCAGGAGGTGGAGGTGGTGGTGGTGGTGGTGGGGGGGGGGTGCCAGACTCCTGCTAAGGAAATATGACAGTTGACAATACATGATGACATCATCATCGTGTGTGTGTGTGTGGAGGGAGGAGATCAGGGGATCCCTCTCGATCCACCCCGACTTGGTCATAGGGGGTTTGTTCTGATTGTTTGTTCCATGAGATTATGTTTATTGATTTTACGATCTTTATGCTTCTATATCAGTTTGGAAAATATCTGATGTATATTCTTTAGCATTAAAGTTAATAAACGATTATCTATACCTACGTTTAAATCTTCCAAATTACCATTTACAGAACACCTTCTTTTCAGATTAATTTAAGCAATACTTCTGTATCGTGTGGGATACAGTAATGGAAAATATTTACATTTACATGGAGAGTAGGTTTACATAAATATTGGGCTATATTTTAATGATTAGTTCAGATATTTTCTTTATTAACTTAAAATTACAGATTTTATATTTCTGAAACGTTATTTACAGCAAAACAATTTATAAACACTTGAGCCTTTACAGTATTGTATTATGAATTTATTAAATCTACTAATCTGTGGTAAACATGGATACAAGTGTAACCTTCATCTGCATCTCGCTCATTACACATAATCTACCTTTACTTGTTTTAAAACATGTCACTTTCTCAAAATTTAACTTATTGCAGGTAGACCTTAAACAACCACGCAGAATGGAGAATATTTCAGAATTTCAAATATTGATCTAAAGATTCATTATGTAAGATTTCGATAAATGGCTTACCAGTTCAAAAATGGACAAATGAAAATTTCACTCAAATTACTTTATTCCTTGTCAATACCATTGCAATGCTGGTAAACGAAGTCTCGACTATGTCCTCTTTTTTTTTTGAGTGCGTCCATTTTAACGTTAACGGATTAAATGGCGCAAATGCTCTACTCCATTCATTGTTTCTAAATAACAAGTATTGTTTAATGGTCGAGATAACATATTGTAACATTAAGAGGATTGTGAGGTCTACAATATATATTACGCAATGTCTTAATACTCTTAACCTCGAGACCATTAAACAACTTAAAATACAGACACTGCGCACGTGCGTTTACAGTGAAATGCGTCACGCGAGTCTAATATTTCATGAGGTGCGATTGGCAAGTTGCCCATACGATTATTTGAAATAATGGTACACCAACATCAAAGGGTGATGTCACATCTGTATTTTAATTAATATTATATAACACTTGAAGCAGAAAGAAGAATACCCGCAATAGACAGAATTAGATATTACATAATGCATCCCTAATTTACACATAAATTAGAAATTGGAATGTTACGTCGATTATCCCCAAATCCATTCTTTTGGTTTTTAAAAGTAAAAATACATTAAGTTGTCTGTTCTTCACTTCAAAACAGTTCATACTTGGGTAATTAGTCTTTACATAATGCGGTTCTAATGTTTTTCTTGTGATATTTGACTATATTTATGGCACATAAAGTATATAAATTGCTTCCAAGTAGATTAACAGAATAAAAATCAATGGATTAAAAACATAATAAATATTGCTTCTGTAAAATTTGCGATGAATCAGCAATAAATTGGTATTACAAAAAAGGGATGTGTGAATAATTAATGATATGACGTCTTAATGACGTAGAGTTTTAAAGTTTAGTATACAATTTTGAATATTATAAATATCATGCAGGGGCGGATCCGGGGGGGGGGGGGGGTGACTAGGGTTACCGGTGTATAGGAATCCCTGGTCCTACAAGCTTCCACCGGAACATGCACGCATGGTCGTATATATATTATAACGCACGGTGTGCATCTTATTAGATACACAATCAGCATCTATGTTACTAGCGGCAGAAATTAACTCCGTAAACCGCGGTCGATGAGACAAAACATGGGGTTGTCACCCCCTCAAAAAAATCCTGGATTTTTCTTTCAGCAATAACAAAATCAATGCAAAAGTTGCGGAAAAAAAGTAATGGTCTACTTACAGCGGCAATATAATTCTTGGTAAAAATAACAATTTATATCGTACATGTTCAAATCAATGGAAAATGCAAAAATAAAGGGCTATGGTCTACAGTGGAAATGGCATTTTTGTCATCTTCCAGAAAACAGAATTCGATTTGACGTAAGTTGACAATACAGTTACACCGGCATGTTCAAATTGGATTGTAGAGTATGAAAGTAGACACAGCGATACAATTACGCTTGATATATGCTTTATATTTTGTTTTAAACTATCTTACTATGTATAGTAGTTGGGTTTAGGGTTATTATATAAAATTAATTGAGAATTCTGGTTCATAGTAGTGACAATCTTATTAATATTTACACCATTGTAATCTAAAATACTTCAACAACTATTTGTTCTACTTCGACAGTTTACATCTATATTATTCAGATATACCAAAACCCAAATTCCACGAGACACAGGGGAGAAACGGGGGGATTCCGCAAGGCGGCTGATTTGTTACAAAACCGCGCTCCGGAGCTTTTCCTGTCAAAACATAACTGTTATAATTCTAGAGATAATACACGCTCCAACCTTCTTTAGGGGTACGGCGTTTATTCCCTATACCAGATCGCCAAAAGTTGAATGTGCTCATCGAAAGGTCTTTCCTGGTCCGACGACTTTGTCAGGAAGCGTCTGTCCCGTCAATTTGCAATTATCGACGACCTGGGTACAATGGTATTGGCGGTAACGGGAAATCAGGGTTCGATTCCATGGAGGGAGCCGGTGTAACCTCTACCACAAGGAGGGCGACAGACGCAAAACATACCAAATTGACTGACAAAATAATGCTGCGTGGCTATTTGGTGGTCGGAGTAGGCACAATCTAAAAGGTGTGCGTGAAGCTATAAGAAGGCAAGCTTGGTATCAGCAGCCGCGGTAATTCCAGTTACATTACTTTATACGTTGCAGGTCCGACCGGCGATTTCTCGACGGTCCATAACCGGGTCCATAAACGACCCGAAGGGTAAGGTGGACTTCGTGGTCCTGCATTTTCTGTCTACCTTGACAGTAATACAACGTTAAAGGCCCAGGACAGTTTATAGTACATTTCCCAAAAGCTCGCGTACACTTTGTAACTGTTGGTGTGGTAATACAATTTCTGGGCATTACGATACATTTGTTTACAAGATATTCTGCATCTAATTGGCTTATTAGGTAAATCAGCTAATTGGCTAATTATCTCAAAACTAACAAACCTGTCGATGATCCAATATACATAAGGAGAAATGGACTCTATTTATCCTGATCCACAAGAAACCGTTGAGAAAATATATCAAAGTACAGTCGAATTTTAGCACTAATAACTGTAAAACCACCTACCGTATCTCAAGATCTGATACATTTTGTTAGTCCGTGTTGTTATAAGCATGTAGGTAATAACAAAATTTATGTTATGTATACAATATTATTAAAAAATTTAACATAGTAACCCAATACCCATGAACTGACATCATCTCATAATTATTCACCAATCGTATTGCAATAAAATATTATCTTTAGCTTCCATCATTTTTGATTAAAGAGACATTGTCTTTAAGATTTTTAACTATCCACGTATATATACATACATATTCCTAAACATCCAAACATTGTTTCAAAATCAAAAACTATCGGCAAATATTTGATTGATATAAACTTGAAACTAATCCCGCCAGCCAGATTTCAAAGATGTATGGTCTTGACAACCGTGGTTATATTTCCGTGCGTCGTAGAGTTAGTTACCTTGATTTCCGAACAAATGGAATTTGTGTAAAGGCTTCGACGGGAATAACGATGAAACATTTACAAATAACTAGTTCCTTTAGGAACTGTCTTTGAGCGGACAATGTCCACTGACAGTTCCTATCCGGCCTTATATAGTTGCAGTATGAAAATACCGTTCTTCCCCACCCCTGTTCTAAGGCTATTTTGGAATCCTTACCTACTATTTTTCACCCTGATTCTACTTTATTCGCCAAAGGAATCATTTCTTGCCACAGGTGACACACGTTTCTAAAGATTCAACGCTATTTTCAAGCAGAATTCTGCGATTGAAAACATACACCAAATACGTTTAAACTGAAGAGACATTACGAGATCCGCACATGCGCAAACCGCGTGTTTATTTCATCGCTAAATTCTACTTGAAAATTGAATTGAATTATTCTAAATTTGTGTCAAATATAGTGAGAAAGGATTCCTTTTGGTGGAAAATAAAGACAGTTCCTATCCGGCCTTATACAGCTGCAATATTAAAATACGGTAAATAGCGCTATTCCCCACACCTGTTCTCGGGCTGTTTTAGAACCCTTACCGACTATCTGCCACCACAATTCTTTATTTTCCACCAAAAGGAATCCTTTCTCACTATATTTGACACAAATTTATAATAATTCAACTCAATTTTCAAGTAGAATTTAGCGATGAAATAAACATGCAGTTTGCGCATGTGCGGGTCTCGTAATGGCTCTTCAGTTTAAACGTATTTGGTGTATGTTTTTGATCGAAGAATTCTACTTGAAAATAGTGTTGAATCTTTATAAATGTGTGTCAGCTGTGGCAAGAAATGATGCCTGGGGCGAATAAGGTAGAATCAAGGTGAAATATAGTAGGTAATGATTCCAAAATAGCCTAGGAACAGAGGTGGGGAAGAACGGTATTTTCATACTGCAGCTATAGAAGGCCGGATAGGAACTGTCAGCGAATATCGTTCGCTCAAGGACAGTTCCAAAAGGAACTAGGGCATTGGCAGCAGCCTCTATCTCCATTGTAAATTTCAACACAGAAAATAACATACGAAACTTACGCTGTATTTAACGATTAGCTTCGCTTGACTGACCTTTAACGGTATACATCTAGAATTTCAAGAAATATTTATTCCGCTTCCATTGTTAAATGTTATCAAATAGAAAATGCTTATTTAGTTTCTGTGTGTATAAAAAGAGGTTAGAACCACACAATTTATCATGCGGTACACTATTTTCTGAATATGGTGACCTATTCTCAAAGTAGATATTTTTCTGTATGCAAAGTGTAAACATGGCTGTGATACCCGGCAATATCCCTTTGAATATATGTGACCCATCATGGCATAACCAGGCTTAATGACCCAAACTTCAAAATTGAGTTATTTACTGATTCATAATCTGTATGAAATAATATTTCAAATGCTTTTTATTTCATCAAATTATCTTAAAAAATAAGTTTTTTATGACCTTTTGAAGTTCAGCGATCAAACCAGATGTTCTGAGTTCTAAAGCAGAGAAAAAAGACCCCAAAAGTCGTCATTCGCTTTAAAGCAAAAATCCATATAAAACATACATTAAATGTTATCCAATTGATGTTAAATTTGGTACAGAGCTGGTCTAGGATATGGACTTCAAAGACATGTCAACTTCCATGCATTTTCATAATATTTTCCACACAAAATAAGGTGGAAACCAAGTTATAGGTTTTGGTGCTTTGGACTCCCGACGCATAATCAATTCTTGGGTAGGGGTGCCGCCATATACAGACTTATTATACTTTGGAATATTAAAGTGGTACGGACCATTCCATTTGTATTGTAATTAAGCACCAATGTTATATCAAGGCTGTTATGGAATGGCAGCGCACCACACTCCTCTAGAGGGCGCCACCTATGCCCTTTTGACCCCCGAATTCTGCCACGCCCCCCGAAAAAAAAAACCCATTCAATTTTAGTTTAAGTTCACTAATTCCTCATTTGGTAGATTTGTGTTTGCAACCAAAAACAGGATACATGTACAGGAATTAGAGTAACAATAAAAGTCAATTTTTATAAAACCACATTGAAATGTGGTTGAATATTGTTGTCGCCCCAGTCCGTCTGTCCGTTCGTCCGTCTGGTGTTCACAATTGCTTGTCTACGCTCTAAAGGCCAAAGTTAATATCCGATTGACTTTAAATTTTTACACAGTGTTTGTGGTCATCAGAGGAAGAATCCTATTGATTTTTAGCGAAATTAATATAATTACTGCTAGAGTTATTGCCCTTGATCTCTTCAAAAAATGTTTTGGATGCTCTAGAGGCCAAAGTTAATATTCGATTGACTTTAAATTTACACACAGTGTTTAAGGTCATGAGACGAAGAAGCATATTAATTTTCAACGATTTCCAATAATTACTGCCATTGATCACTTTTTTCATCCGATTGACTTTAGATTGATAAACAGAGTTTAAGGTCACCTCTGGCTTGCAGCTGTGGTTTTGAGCCCTGGTGTGAGCGTATGTGGCATGGAGATAGGGTCGCCTTCTCAACCTCGTAGGTTTCCTCCGGTTTCCTCCCACTGTTAAAGACCCTTACGCGCAAGCGAATTATTGAAATAAAATTGAACCATATGTTAGTCCCGAAATGACCTAGTTTGTGTTGAGTGGACGTGAAACCCCATTTCCCTCTCTCATTTAACATCAATACAACTTCAACGATGAAAGATTTTGAGAAAGCTATTAAAGATTTTCGTGCCCTAGGAATTCGATTCGACGATTATAGTCAATTCTAGTTACTCCTGGCAGCAGGCAGGGTTTCCTTATCAACTTCCTTGACTTAGTTTACACTATTCAAAAACATGCTATGTGTCAATCACTCATAACCTACTGTCTGACCCATGGTAAATAACAATCTGAACGACAGACTCACCCTACCTGCAGAGAAGTGACTCTGACACAGTGAATAGCCATGATATCCATGACGTTATCTAAACTTCACACGTCATGAGGTCACATCAACAAACAAAATGTCAACAGTTATCAACTGTGTAGCATACAATAACTCATATGACATGGTACCTTTTATGGTAATCGAATTCAAAGCGTTGATTATTGATTAGCTGAGGCATGATCGCGATCTACGAAATGCCATCGGAAAATTCCATTCTCCGTGGATTTCACGATTATAAAATTCTGAACACACCAGAAATAATATTCAAAGAGAAATAGAAAAACATGGATCTATCTACAGTTAATTCAACTGATGTGCTGTACGATTTGTTGATAATAATTCTTGGTATTTATTTAGAAAAAAAATGTTACATACCTATTCAATGATTCGATGGCCTCAGATATATTAATTTTGCCGAGGCGAATGTAAAATACATCGGATTTTACCTTGGCTACAGCAGATTGCCGAGGTTAATTGGCAGGACTGCTTAAGTTAATCACCAGGAAATATTAAAAATATTCAAGGGTAAGATTTAAGGCCAATAAAACACATGTTAATTCAAAAAAAAAATCCCACTGCACTCTCTAACCAAATTATTAATACAAGGCGGAAACAAAATACCGGACTATGTTTTTATGTTTGCAAACACCCAAACTCATTACTGGGTCGGAGAGCAATAGCTTATTTATACATAAAATTTGAATTTTCGTAAAAGAGCCAAACACAGTTACGATTGACAAGCCTTGCTTTGACCCCCTTATACGAAATGATCTATCCTGATAAGTGACGTAATAAGCTTCCATTTTGTTATTTCTCTGTGTCAAAATTTGTGAAGAGTTCAATTTTACAAAAGAACTTTTTTATTCGTTGGGATATATAGTTGTACAATGGGTTTTATTTAACGCGAGTTCATTTCAAACACTCAGGTAAGTGTATAATAACCAGTCCAAAGTAGAGTAGTTTGTTCATAATCATAGAAATCCGTTAATTATTTACCATGGTTCAGACAGTAAGACCTTCATCTCTTCATCAGATTGAATATCATTCATGATGATGGACATTTCCATATAGGCCTACCTATCCTATAGGCTATATAGGCCTAAATGATCAACTGCACCAAGGTCCACTCGACACAGTCACATCAAAATCGTCAGCAAAAGATGGATCCTCCTCTGCATTGTCTAAGACACTAATAATTTCATCAGGCCCATCATAATTCATACCCAGTCTAGCTCATAATCAATATCAAAACCCTCATCATTAACGTCATCAGCAGAATCTGCGAAATATTCACTCACTGACAACTGACAAGTTCATACAATGTAACAATGCTTTTTCATGAACATCGTTAACTATGTTAGAATGGCGCAAGTCGTTCAGCGCATTTGCTGCAGTAATATCAGTCCCACAAACACTAGTTATTGTTCTGAAGTGTATTAAATCCAACTTATTAATTCGTTTGGCCAAGCATTTAGTCGAAAAACAATGGAAAATGAGATCTCCATTTATTTTTCATGGGCGCCGCCATATTCCCACAATACACCGCACCGGTCTCTCGGCCAATCAGCGGCGGTCTTTTGGCCCATTGTCTAGCAACAAGCTGTGTTTGTTTACATTGAATGTAGTTTCTAAAACCGTCTTTTATTGGTCAAAAATGATGCTATCTGGGAATCCCATCTCAAAATAGACCAGAAGAATGACGCAGCTTACTGTTTACACCCATATAAGGGGGTTAGGATATACCAACAGCGTGGTCAATGTCGGTGAATTCAAGCAAGTTTTGCATTGTTTTACGTCAATTTTCCTTTGTTTTAAAGGCGTACCCTTTACTAAAACGTAATTTAAGAGCTTTTAAGAATACATTTCCAACATTTCAGATGATTTATTCGGTAAATTAGTGTTTAATCTTGCTAATTAGACAAAAAAAAAAAAAATTGACATCTCAATGCATTTTCAACAAATAATAGGTTTAACGTGCCATAGCGCAAAATCAATTAGTGCGACTTATGCCGGGTTTAGGCGTGACAGATCACATATGCCTGGGTATAAGGTATATGATGCTACATTTAAGAACTATGTCACTCGGTTAAATAAAGAGTGCTGGTTTTTCTTGTGTTAAACAATGAATTATGTTTGATTACCATATAAACCTGCATATGGCAATCAAAAAATGGTGAAGATCTTGTTTGCATAGACATACGCATATAAAAGGGCGGGGTTTGTGGTGTTTTCGCGTGACGACGATTTTAGGAGGCCGGAGAAATAGCAATAGTAGAGGTCTAATATAGTTTGAAGGATTGCTAAAGAAAACAACGAATCAAAATATTTCGATCAAAGCCTCGGACCAAATTACAAAAGACTCCCTATTTCCGATTACAGCAGATCCAACCAAATTCTCAGTCCATGTCAGATTACAACAGAATCAACACAATTATCGACGTATTTCATTATATCACACATATCTCACGCTTTTTCAGATTACAACAAACTCGACTTAAGTCCCATTCATTGTCAGATTACAACAGATTCAACACATTTCTCACCATATGTCATATTAGAACAGACACGATGCAATGTCGAACCCATGTCACTTTACAACGGATTCAACCCTTACCACCATGTATTTTATATTACAACGAACCTGCCCCAATTAACGCATTTATTTGACTTGTCATGTCAAAAGAAAATTATCACAGTTTTCTCTGCTTTGTTTTGTGGGAACAAATTGACAAATAAATTGATACTCCGTTGGATTTTATATAGGTCTCATTCTTGAAATAGTTTAACAATATCAGTATATTATACAACCACATTACTTCATGAATGGTGGTCGATAAACCTAGAAATATAGTCCACCCAATGTTTTTTGATGGATTATATATCTTCAGTATGTGTAGGTTCAGATGCCGGATCGTGCCACCCTTTACACCCCTTATTCCACACTGTTTTCTAGTAGAGAAGGTGACACGGACGGGTGTCATAGTGGATCATAATTCATGCTTGACAATTCGCTCTCCTTAGCTTCTGTTCATAAAACCCCGCTTACATTACAAATTTAAAGCGACACGCATCGTTTTTTTGTAATGTAAACTTGTCAAATGTAAGCATGCCGGGCCTGGTACGGTGCCAACCTGGCCCACTGAAGTGATGTCTACTAAATTTAGTTATTTTGTTGAATTTGGGAACCATATTGGCACTTCGTTCGGTCATGGCATATTTTGCAATTCAGATTTGAATTTGGCGAACTCGAAAACCTATAGTTTAATACATTACTAATATTGTTATGTTTTGCCAACTATGGCTACCATATAGTGAATTTAAACTAAAATCTGGAATACGTTTTGGTCGGGAGAGAGAGAGAATTGGGGTTTAACGTCCACTCGACACAAACTAGGTCATTTCGGGACTAACATATGGTTTAATTTTATTTCAATAATTCGCTAGCGCGTACGGGTCTTTAGCAGTGGGAGGAAACCGGAGTGCCCGGAGGAAACCCACGAGGTTGAGAAGGCGCCTCGATCTCCATGCCACATACGCTCACCAGGGCTCGTAACCACAGCCGCAAACCAGAGGTGACCGGCCAGCTAGAGGTCGAAGCGCGGCACTCTAGACCACTAGGCCATCCCAACCCCCGAGTCATATATTGAGCCCGGCGAAAGTGACCAGGTACTTCCTGTGTCTGATTGGTCAGCTGCCAAAACGCTACCCTGGATTTCAACACAGTGTACTTATATGGGTACCTAGGAGGGCGCCTAACCCCGTTTCTGACGCATGAGATTACCATATTATTTGGATTATGAAATGATGTCAATGCCCGATTTTAAACTACCAGGCATTTTCTTGTTAGCCTAGTTCTTGTTAACTAGTTAACAACTTCAATACATAAATCAGAACATATTAACCAGAACACATTTTACAGAACTAAGTTAACTTCTGTAGACCCTATAGTATTATACTACGGGCTTTGATTTTACATACTTCACCTGGGGCGATGACCTATATAAGCAAGCTAATGATTTACCCATGGGTACACCTCTAGCTTCATTAATCTCCGAAGATTTTATGGTGGAAATTGGCGACCAGTCAGTCCAGATGATGGCTTTGTAAGGTAGACGACACTTTATAATACCGGGAGAAGAGAATTGGTGGCCCTACTATATCACATGAATACTTAACATCATAGAACTAGACATAGAAAGAAAAAGCTTTACCATTTTTTGATGTTCAATTTCTGCTTGAGAACAATCTCACAAAACAATTCTTTCACAATAACCACTTTACATTAGTATCCAGACCCATATAAGTAAATATATGTGAAAAATTGCAAAATCACATTGGAGGTTGGCTTCTTCTAGTACATGTTTGAGATATTAGTACGACAGAGGATCGACAAACCTGGAAATATAGTCCACCTATCGTTTTTTGATGGATTATATATGTTCAGTATGTGTAGATTAAGAATACGGATGATGCCACCCTAGCACCATTGGGGAAATTTAAATATTCAAGATAGTCGCCATGAGGCATTTTCTGGTAGTGGGGTAAAATATGTGACAGATTCTCTCTGACATCGGTTTGAAGATGGTTCTTATAAAACGGTGTGTAATATATTGAAATATAGGTTTTTGGTGTATTATACATGTATATCTTCAATATGTATAGTTTCATAATATGGATGATGCCACGTCAAGATGGCCGTCATGGCATTTTCTGGCTATTTACTTTAATTATAATGGGGAACAATTCGGGCCAAATTCACTCGGACCTCGGTATGAAGGTGGTTTCTGTAAGGGGGCTCCTTTTTATAGGTAAACTAATAATATGTTCCCTAATACCGTGTGTAATACATTGAAATATAGGTTTTCATTGTCAATGTCTTCAGATATAAACATAAATACATGTTCAACCAAAAGGTGTTCCAATCCGATGATATTCTTCCCCTAATGTTCTTATAATGACACAAAGTATACACGGTCAAACACCATCAACTATCAGACCATCGTGAGTTGAAAGCAAATGTTTTTAATTACTAACTGGGGCTCACATATTTGTCTTGTGCAACCTCTGGAATTTGTCTAAATCACCCTCTCTTGAATCACTGGAGTACTCGCAATCGGTAGAACATTCTGATTCTTCACATTTCATCCATATTTTGCAACGGGAATGACATTTGTCTTGCAAGTTTTTTGGTCATTCATACGCGCCGGTAAAGCTGGGGTTTGTATCTGTCATCCCTTATTCCACTCTGTTTTCTAGTAGAGAAGGTGACACGTACGGGTATCATAGTGGATCATAATTTATGCTTGACAATTCGCTCTCCGTAGCTTCAGTTCACATGGCTGTGTAATTTGTGCTCTTAGTCCTGTGATACATAAGTTTTTACGTTAACAGTTCTATTATCTTCCATGGTCTACTAAATTTAGTTATTTTGTTGAATTTGGGAACCATATTGGCGTTTAGTTCGGTCATGGCATATTTCGCCATTCAGATATGAATTCGGCGAACCCCAAAACCTGTAGTTTTATACATTACTAATATTGTTATGTCTTGCCAAATATGACTACCATTTTGAATTTAAGTTTAATCTGGAATACTTTTTGATCATCTTTCGGGGTTTGGCGTTGAAACCGTAAGAAAAACCAATGTTGTTTGTACGAATACATCTTTGTCAATACGAAAGCAAACAGATTTTATCCACTTTCGAGATTTAAATCAGGATTCAACAAAAAATCCAAGAATCCGCGAACGACAATAAGCATGAAGGGGCAGAGTCAGAAACAGTCAGAAACATAATTGAACATCATGATTGCTGATCAACAATTTCATTTTGAGCCGACATATCATCAATAGCGGATAAACCCAACGAAGTGAAAATCTGAATTTTTAAGTACATTTCGAACATTCGGTAGATTAAGGTCTGATTATTTTTACATTGTGAAAATCCTGCATGTATATATGGAGGTCCAAAACGTATGTTTATGTCAGCAACAAATGAATAGAACAGGCTGAACAAAAAACTCAATTGTGTATTCTGAAGCAGCCTTTTCATTTTTAAATGAATGCATCGTTGTTTTAAACATCTTGTAGTAACGTTTTTCATTAAAATTTATAGATGTTTCGTTGCTTTAAACATCGTGCAGTAACGTATCTCTTGACCTATATAAGAACAATTCAACTACTCCAGAACATGTTGTAATCTTACGGTATACCCCTGCAACCCGCAACACACCTGTTAACCAATAGATATTCTAATTTGCACCATGTACACCTAACTGTTTGAATATTTAGTTGAAAGTAAATGTTTTGTCAAGATATCCCTATATGCTTTGAATCTTGATATAGTAAATTATTCTATATAAAGAAAGTGTTATGTCGTGCAGAATGTGTGCGAAATTGTTTTCAAGAAATGTCCCCCAAAACCCGACCATCTCCATATGTTTGAATTTTTTCAAGATTAACCATTCTGGTTGATTGAAATTATTTTAATTATTTACGGTAGAATATTGGTTTGGCTGAATTAACAATTTGTTTGATTTGCGTCAATGAGCTTTACTATATATAAAACCGTGATTTTTAGATATCCAAAATAAAGTACTAAATCTGATTATATCGTGATGTATATTAAAAGTGAAATTATAGCAATTAATTTAATCTTATTCCAATGATAATTAGTTTTAACGGTATACATCTAGAATTTCAAGAAATATTTATTCCGCTTCCATTGTTAAATGTTATCAAATAGAAAATGCTTATTTAGTTTCTGTGTGTATAAAAAGAGGTTAGAACCACACAATTTATCATGCGGTACACTATTTTCTGAATATGGTGACCTATTCTCAAAGTAGATATTTTTCTGTATGCAAAGTGTAAACATGGCTGTGATACCCGGCAATATCCCTTTGAATATATGCCTGTGTATAAGGTATATGATGCTACATTTAAGAACTATGTCACTCGGTTAAATAAAGAGTGCTGGTTTTTCTTGTGTTAAACAATGAATTATGTTTGATTACCATATAAACCTGCATATGGCAATCAAAAAATGGTGAAGATCTTGTTTGCATAGACATACGCATATAAAAGGGCGGGGTTTGTGGTGTTTTCGTGTGACGACGATTTTAGGAGGCCGGAGAAATAGCAATAGTAGAGGTCTAATATAGTTTGAAGGATTGCTAAAGAAAACAACGAATCAAAATATTTCGATCAAAGCCTCGGACCAAATTACAAAAGACTCCCTATTTCCGATTACAGCAGATCCAACCAAATTCTCAGTCCATGTCAGATTACAACAGAATCAACACAATTATCGACGTATTTCATTATATCACACATATCTCACGCTTTTTCAGATTACAACAAACTCGACTTAAGTCCCATTCATTGTCAGATTACAACAGATTCAACACATTTCTCACCATATGTCATATTAGAACAGACACGATGCAATGTCGAACCCATGTCACTTTACAACGGATTCAACCCTTACCACCATGTATTTTATATTACAACGAACCTGCCCCAATTAACGCATTTATTTGACTTGTCATGTCAAAAGAAAATTATCACAGTTTTCTCTGCTTTGTTTTGTGGGAACAAATTGACAAATAAATTGATACTCCGTTGGATTTTATATAGGTCTCATTCTTGAAATAGTTTAACAATATCAGTATATTATACAACCACATTACTTCATGAATGGTGGTCGATAAACCTAGAAATATAGTCCACCCAATGTTTTTTGATGGATTATATATCTTCAGTATGTGTAGGTTCAGATGCCGGATCGTGCCACCCTTTACACCCCTTATTCCACACTGTTTTCAATGAGCTTTACTATATATAAAACCGTGATTTTTAGATATCCAAAATAAAGTACTAAATCTGATTATATCGTGATGTATATTAAAAGTGAAATTATAGCAATTAATTTAATCTTATTCCAATGATAATTAGTTTTAATTGCAGGATATTGTATTTATTATACCTTCATAGTATTAATGGCAGGATAACATGCATACAGGACAGTTCATGAAAGGATAGTCACCCTCCTGTCTCTATCATTCTAATGTTATTTGAGTGTGCGATGGTTTGGGTATGGGGTTGTGTGTTCCGTTGGGATGGGGGTGGGAGTCTGTGCATGCGTGCATGTGAGTATATAAACTATTTTCTAAGAGCTATTAGAACGCTTCTTTAACCGAGTCCCGGTTGACCCTAATACGCCTGCTGATAATACAAGAAAAGAAAACCATGAGGTAGGCGGGGGAGGGGGGAGTTGTCCGACAAAATTATAATTATACACTGGTATAGTTTAAAATGAAAAAGAAAAGTTTACTCTCAGTTAATTAAGCAAAGAATTATATTGGATATACATCAAAAGAGGTAATAATATGCAGAAAGTATTATGGTTAGCGAAACTATTATCTGGTGTTCATAGTTCGTCAGTAATGTCCTCGGTGACTACTAATCAATATCTAACCTGATAGAACTATTAGTAAGGGAACTAGGTTCAGGTTGTTTACTATGCTAGATGAGTGGACTATGAATCTTTATTCTTAAATTGCGGGTCCGCTTTCCATGGGGGTGGGGGTTCGACAAAACGGCGAGATTTTGAGTTTGATTCGACTGTCGCGCACAACATCAACGTTCGTGCATATAAGTCAACCAACTCCTGATGTCGCCAAAAACACTGCTTAAGAAGAACCCCCACCACCCGTCCTTGCCCCCTTAAGAATGCCCCCTTTACTCCCTGGGAGATGGGTTAATACGTCTTTCGCGTATAACATTTTTTTCTTCGTTAAAAGTTTCACTATTAGTCCGCTAGAACATAACACTAACTTAAGAACGTGAAATCCCCTTCTAGCCCGGATAAGAACGACAAAAGGGGGCCCATGGGTGAAATGACCAAAATGTACTTTTGCGTACAACGGTATCTTTCGTGCATACGTCGACCAATATCAGATATCATCAAAAACGCGGCTTAATAAGACCCCTGACTCGGATAAGAGAGAGAGAGAGAGAGAGAAATGAGGTTTAACGTCAACTCGGCACAAACTAGGTCATTTCGGGACTAACATAATATGGTTTAATTTCATTTCAATAATTCGCTTGCGCGTAGGGGTCTTTAGCAGTGAGAGGAAACCGGAGTACCCAGAGGAAACCCACGAGGTTGAGAAGGCGCCCCTATCTACATGCCACATACACTCACACCAGGGATCGAAACCACAGCCGCAAGCCAGAGGTGACCGGCCAGCTAGAGGTCGAAGCGCGACACTCAAGACCACTAGGCCACTCCAACCCCCTGACCGGATAAGGGCGACTAAATGGGAATGGGTGTGTGTGTGTGGAGGGGATAAAATGGCTAAAACTGATGTTTTAAGTCAAGTTCAGCCTACAAATATCCCATTCTTGCCTATATAACCTTACCTCAGATAACATCAAAAACTCTGCTTGAGTAGATTCCCGATCAGGCCCGTATCTAGACACCATTAAGCGGGGGAGGGGGGCATTACCTTTCGGTAGGGGGGCGAACATTTTGAGGAAATTTTCGGAAAGGTCATTCTAACAGACTGTTGTAATCATCATGCTATGTAGTTACCTATGTAGTTAACTAGCCTTTTTAGGTTAATATAAGGAACTGTGTATACTTTAATGATTGTTAGCAATTTCTGAGCGGGGGGGGGGGCGAGCATTTCACGCGCCCCCTGTAGATACGGGCCCGTTCCCGATCGACCCATTTACCCCCATATGAGTTAATTCAACTTTCGCATTCAAGATGTTGAGGGTTTTGCGGTCACAAATGATTTGGCTCTTTCAGCTAAATTGGTGATAATGCCTGCTTTTTGTGCATTTGGGTGGTTAGATTTGTAGTAGATCTTGGAGTATGACGAAACCTACAGATTGTATTTTGGTGAAACAGAATGGACGCCAGGGCCTTTCAGATCCGTAGCTAACCCAAAATTGTTAGGGGAGCAAAGGCTTCAGGGGGCGCCGGTAGGGCTTCTGGAGGCATCGATATACCTACACTTAACGGTCATTCAAAATGTTAAATTTGAATGGTACTTTTTAAGAAGTCTGGAGATGTAAATCAAAAAACACAGTAAATCAGAGATATGTTTGGATATTAGTTTATTCTTGGTATTCATCAGAAGATTCAAAATCAAAGTTTATGAGAGGTATCAATCTGTTCTTGGTTGCTGATCAATAGCTCTCATATATCCTTTGGATATGCTTCAGATACTCATTTACATTGCAAATCTTCATTCCAGCCTTGTGTCCAGGGGCGGATCTAGAGGGGGTGGGGTGGGGGTGGACAGCTACATAAAATAAATAATGCCTTGCATCAATGAAATTACATCACAAAGTGATCCTACATCAGTATAAAAATGATTTCTCTGTTGAAAAAGCTCAATTTGTATGTATGCCTATTTAATTTAGAGACGATGATGACAGATTTCCGTAACCGAAACCTGGCAAACCCCCTCCTGCAAAAATTCCTGGATCCGCCCCTGCTATCGTATGGCCATCTCGTTCGATCATTGGATTTGTTGCTTGTCTCTATATTGTTGAAAAATAATTGCTGCGTTTAATGTGCAACAAAAGACCACTACGTAATGAAGCAAGGTCTTTTATTTTTTCGCCTATAAAATCCTTCGTCAGTCTCATCTACCGATATACATGTAAGTTGCCTTTCGCGATATTTTCTACCCTTGTCCCTCTCATTATCGAACAAAATTTGTATTCGTTTGCGACTGGGGTGTCTATTTCGCCTGAGCATGAACGCAAAATACAATTTGTTTTAGCGCCTCCATTATTTTGCAATGCGAAATGGAGTAAGTGTGCTATTTTGGTGCCCTCGTGGTTTGTTTTCAGCTCAAGGATATTTTCAACATTTTCAATGCTAATATTAATATATTTTTGATCCCATCAACATTAGTGTTGAAAGTGTCGAGAATATCTCGGCCTACATGCTTTCAGTGATATTGACTATCTGTCTTACTTTTTCAAGATAATTTCAAATTTCTAACAATGGGACAGACGACGTTTCTGATGACGTAATTGCTGGCTAAGAAAAAATATTTTATCATGTACGGCGAATGGCGACTTGCATAAATAGATGACACCAGAAGAAAGATTTTCAGGAGGGATTTTAATCATTGACGTAAAAATTACAAACCTTTCTTTCTATATTACCATCTTGCCTGAGTAGTCCTTTGCTGCAAATTAAACGCAACAATTAATTTTCAACAATATGGAGGCAAGCTGTAACCAATGATCGAACAAGATAACAAGATGGCCCTGCGATGCATCCCTGAAATAAAAAATTACAATGTGAATGGGTATCTGCGAGTTGTTGACAAGCAACCGAGACGATATTTATCCCTCTCAAATTATGAACTTTGATTTTGAATTTTCTGATGAAGACTAAGAATAAACAAATAACTAAACATATCTCTGAGTTACTGTGTTTCTTATTTACATCTCCAAATCATTATAATTTAGTATTTTGAATGACGAAATTGGTACTGCACCAAAAAGCTAACGAGAAGCCAATTTTTTTAAAGCCAATTTTGAATCAAGTGGTTTCTGTCCCGGTCCATTCCAATGTGAATCTCATACACATATTTAGAGATATGCAGCGACATTAAAAAAAGTATTTTTTTTACCAATGTCTAAGGAAATCACCATTTATATCAACGTGAACTCATTTCAAGCGATTTCCCCCCCCCCCCCGCCGCCGCCATTTCCACACACACACACACACACACACACCCACACCCACACACACACACACATATCTGCAACCCCACCCCAAAAATCAAAACAAATGACCTGAGACATCATATAGACTTAATAATAATAAGAGTCGAACAGAAAAATGAAGACGGCCATACGCCAAACAGTGTGCTATGAGGGAAATTTTGCCCGGGTAGCGGCACTATGGCCTACTCTTATATCGAATTCCAAGTGCCAAGGGATCTTATACGTGCACGCCAATGTGTACACTGGGCCTCGGCTGTTCGTCCCATCCGAACAACTAGACACCTGTCCTTGTCAGGCCCTCCAAGAGATGAACAGTCTTAGAAATTTACGTTTCATTGATATATAACATGGTCATCATTTATGTTCCCGCAATTGTAGACATTTGACGCCCATGTCGCGCAAGCGCTCTCTCAAACGCTTGATCACCACACAGATTCGGGATCCACAAAAAAACCTGGTCTAGAAAAACTCGGTCTCATAAATTCACAGCTCGGGTGGAAACCCCCTCCCCTTCAGCCACCGAACTAATTGGTACTAAGGTCAAGGTTGAACCAAATGTTTTCTGTCTCCCAAAATACATGTCGCCCCCACCCCACACCGCATAGGAATCTTATACACATATCCACCCGGCACCCACACCCAAACAATGGGAATATTATACACATTAAATCAACGTGAACTCATTTCTCGCCAATTTTACCCCCACTCCCCACCCCACCCTTTCTACACCCGCAACCACTCACCCCACCTACCCACAAATCAAAACAGTTGTCCAGGGTCACCATATACACTAATTTAGCGATGGACAGTCACTATCACACTTTCTCCCAATTGAAGACATTGGACCCTTCATATCTCAAAAACACTCCCTGGAACACCTGATCACCCAGATCCGGAATCTACGCAAAAGCTGGTCTAGAAAAACTAAGACTTGGTCTCATAAATTCACAGCTCGGTGGCGATTTCCCCTTTCAGCCACCGGACTAATTTCTTAAGGGGAAAGTAAAGTGTTGATGGTCTTCTTGAGCAGTGCTTTGGTGGCATCTGAGGTTTGTCGACGTACGCACGAAAGTTATTCGTAGTACGCAAAAGTCGAATTAAATCGTCATTGGGGTCATTTCACCAATGGGCTCCCTGTTTTGTTGTTCTTGAGTTAGTGTTTTTTCTTGCGGACCAATAGTGAAATTTTTAACGAAATTGATGTACGCGGAAGACGAATATTAAGCCATCTCACAGGGGAGTAAAGGGGGTATTCTTAAGGGTGGAAGGAAGGGTGGGGTGGGAGGGGGGTCTTAAGCAGTGTTTTGGGCGACATGAGAAGTTGATCCACCTTTTTTTTTCAAAAAAACCGCCGAACTCCGCGTTCGAGCTCCGCGGTCGCTCCGACCCCATTCCGCCCCTGCTTCTCTAAATATGAAAATCAACTTTGGAACCTAGCCCATTTGAATTGTAACCCCCACTTTAACATATACTAGTTGCAGAAATGGCATTGCGGTAAAAAATGTTCTCAGGAATATAACTCTATCGAGTTATCTCCCCGTCCATTTAACATTGGTAAATCAAGTATCTAAAATTAATCTTTCATGTCGCAGTTCTTCAATATTGACGCCCACAAAGAAAATGGGGTTTTTTATTATTAATTGCTCTCTATTTGAGCACCTACGCTAACGGATCAATCAGAAAAAAACAACAGTTGGAGTTTTCTTTTGTAATACAATATTATCGATACGATCTATTTTCAGATACAAAAACCAAACTGATTATGATAGTCCGGGTGGTGTATACATGTGTTTTAACTATTGATTGTCACAAATGAGACGGAAACGATTAAAGACAACAGTATTAATTGAATGCGGACTAGAATACTTTGTCAATAGTTGGGCACGAGTAGGAATTAATAGTTATCGATTACAGTGATGATTTCCTTGAGATACAGGTCATTAATTCGCTGTTGAACATAGAACTAAATGCCGTGAAGAACTACTTATCTGCTGATCATCGGAAATATAAGGTATAAATACATTGATTATTGATATTTGACGACAATTCAATTTATTGCTGGTCATAATTAGCACATTCCTTCATATACGAAAAGAAAAAGAAATTGTATACACGCGTAGCCTATTTATAGTTATTATCTGTATTTACATTTAAGGGGGCGTTATTACAATATACACATGTGGACATGGAATAAAAGATATCGAAAACCTATAGGTAGTTCCTGTTATAGCTTGTCCGAAGCTCTAGAGAAGAGACATTCAAAATAAAACGAATTTATTTATAGGTTACATGGGGTCGATTCTTGTCTATCTTTGTTATATTTAATCTTTTTGTATTTAAAAGCGATCAAGGCATGATAAGGTTCTATCGGATATATCATAAGTTAGGAACATAATGCAAAGTTGGTAAACGTCTTTGAATAACGGTTGCTTATTTTACACCTGCATCACATTATGGCTAAGGCACAGCAAATGACACCAATCGACTGACACTCTGTAGAGTCGATACTTTAAACTAAAAATGTCCTAGAGATTTTGGATGTGATATAATTTACATGATTTGGCCCGTTGTATACATTGATATTTTGAACATAGCCATTAAACGGGATTCTATTATTATTACATATAATTATAATTTCATTTTGAAAGCGCTACATTATAACAATAGTTATTTTAAGCGCTGTACAATCATATTATTTACACAATGTTACGCGCATGATTCTATTTATATGAGTTACTTAACAGATGAGTCTTCAGTAAAGATTTAAACAGAGATAATTGGGTACACTCTCTGATGTTTCTGGGTAGTTCATCCCAAAGTTTGGCAACCCTAATGGAAAATGAAAACTCGCCTACTTAACAGATGAGTCGTCAGTAAAGATTTAAACAGAATTGGGTACACTCTCTGAAGTTTCTGGGTAGTTCATCCCAAAGTTTGGCAACCCTAATGGAAAATGAAAACTCACCTACTTAACAGATGAGTCGTCAGTAAAGATTTAAACAGAGATAATTGGGTACACTCTCTGAAGTTTCTGGGTAGTTCATCCCAAAGTTTGGCAACCCTAATGGAAAATGAAAACTCGCCTACCTGGCACTGAAAGCTTGGAACAGCTAGAGGGGTTTTGTCACGTCCTGAACTAAGATTAGATCGACCAGTGGTGTAGACATTAAACATTTCCACCATATAAATAGGAGCTGTTTTTGGTTATTACTGATTTATAGGTGATGACGATAATTTTAAATCTTATTCAGGTTCTCACTGGTATATAGCCAGTGTACCTGCTTCCTATACAATGAGATATGATCATATTTTGAGGTTCTTGTGACAAGTCTTGTGGAGTTATTTTGAGCGATTTGAAGTTTATCAAGAGCCGCTCCTGGTGCTCCAGATAAAAAGTGAATTTGCATAGTCTAAGTGTGAAATGACCATGGCGTTGATAACAGTTTTGAAAGCTCCTGGATTCAGGTAGTTCCTAATTTTGGAGGTAGGCCTCATTTGCGGTACAGCAGACAGATGTTTATTCTCATTATGGTGTAACAATGATATATTCAAACGATATTTTAAATCGAATAATTATTGTGACCTCTAGAGGGACCACAAGCTAGAAAAATGTGATTTTTCGTACAATCAGGGGCCATACGTCAGGAAGTTACGATCCGATATGCGCAAATAACGAAAGGAACCATGACTTTTGGATTACAAACATGCATTTCAAGTTTTATCAAAATCGGTTCAAAATTGTGACCTCTGTAGTGTTCACAAGCTAAAATCGTAATTTTTCGTACCATCAGGGGCCATAATCCATGAAGTTACAGTTCGATACATGCCAATATCGGAAGGAACCGAGATCTTAGGGTGATAAACCTATATTTCAAGTTTCGTTAAAATCGGAAAAAAATTGTGACCTGTAGAGTGTTAACAAACAATTGTGGACGGACGAACAGGGGCGACGATAATATACGCCACATGAAAGTGGGCGTATAAAAATTGTTACCTTCACAAAGCGCGATTTGTGACATCCAGAGTGTCCGTAAGCTAAAAACTATGGCGGTATATTAGTGCCAAAATTCTAACATGCTATCGTCTAATTTCTTACTTCTGTTCATGTAATTTCTAACCTCCATTCATGTAACTTCTAACTTCCATTCATGTAATTTCTAATTTAATACAATGTATAATCCAACTTCTTTATTTGTTCAGTGTAAATTTCAATTCTGTTCCAACTTGTTTCTATTATTTAAACGAAAAATGTCTTCTTAATAGATGCTTTACATGTTTAGCATCAACATTAACGAATTTAGAATTTATACATTTCTGCCTAGCAACCATCATTATGAAGACGTTTGCGTGCTCAATTGGGTGATTGCGCACCTGATCGGGACCATTATTTGGTATAAACGACCCATTCTTCGTTTGGTTGAAGGTTGGAAGGCGTGCTGAGAGAGAGAGACAGAGAGAGAGAGAGAAAGGGGGGTCACTTAGTATTAAACTCAGTATCTGTGTATGTCTACCCATAACATTACAATATGTATAGACCAACTGCATATAAATATTATTTATTGGCTCAACCGTAATAAAAAATAAAATAAAATTCTCCAAATCCCGTTTAGCTTATATTTGAAATAGAAAATGAAATGAAATGAAAGAGGGTTTTACGCCCTACTGTTCTGTTCCGAACCGGGCTAATGGAGACGGACATACGCCATACAGTGTGCTTTAGGGAAATATTGCCCGGAGAGCGGATCTACGACCTGGACTTACATGTATATCGAAGTCACGGGATCTTTTACGTCCACGCCAACATGTACATGGAACCTCGGGTTTTCATCCCATCGGAACGACAAGACACTAATAAGGGGGAACCACGCCAGAAAATCTGGATGAATTTTTTTCGACCCATGCCGGGATCGAACTCCCTACCCACAGCCTAGCGAGCCTGCGTCTTACCCACGGTATTCGAAATAGTATTTGCACACCATACATTTATATCACGTTCAATATTGTTTAGAGGGTAGGATGGCCGAATGGTTAGCACGTGCACGCTGTAACATAAGGTCTGTCATTGAATAAACTGGCGTGGTTTCGATTTCCCGTTTTTACGTGACATGGAGCAGGGCCGCCTTTCCAACCTCGTGGGTTTTCTCCGGGTACTCCGGCTTCCTCCCACTGCTAAACACTCCTACGCGCAAGCGAATTATTGAAATACAATTGAACGGTGTTAATACCGAAATGACCTGGTTGGTGTCGAGTGGATGTTAAACCCCATGTCCCCATCTCTCTCTCCCGATGTTGTTTTCAATTTTAACACTCAGGCAAGCCACTCAATCTGACGAAGAGAGAGTCGTTTGTATCAATAGAATGGTCCCGATCAGGTGCTCAATCGCCAAACTGAGCACATGGTGGCGACACCAAACGACATCATAATGATGGTTGCCAGGTAGAAGTATCATAATTCTAAATTTGTTTGCCGTTCATGCTTAACATGTAATACCACAATGAAGTAAACATTCTTCGCCCCAATAATAGAAATAAGATGAAATAAAATTGATATTTACACTGAACAAATAAAGAAGTTTGATTATAAATTGTCTTAATGTAGAAATTACATGAATAGAAGTTAGAAGTTACATGAATGGAGGAGGTTAGAAATTACACGAATGGAAGTAAGAAGTTAGACGATAGCATGTTAGAATTTTGGCACTAATATACCGCCATAAAAAAACGTGATTATTCGTAATCCATAAAGTTATGGCCTGATTTATGCCAATATCGAAAGTAACAAAACCGAGATCTCTGGGAGATAGACCTATATTTCAAGTTTCATCAATATCGGATAAAAATTGAGACCTAATATAATTGAACAGTTTTTACAATTAAATAAAAGCTGTTACTTCCATTGGTTCCACAGACTAAAATGTGATGGTTTGTATGAACAGGAACTATAATCCAGCATCACAGGATGAAACCACCATGGCTGTGTTTTTATGGCAAGGGAATTAAAAAAAAGAAATAAAATTCCACTTCATTGCTGAGTAGTTTTCTTAAACAGAAATCGTTCAGACCCCCAAATGCTTCCGGGGCCTAGGTGGCCCCAGGACCCTCGCCTAAGGACCTAGGATGGTAGCCCCGCAAATCAAGAATTGCTTCCGCCGGCCCTGCCAACAGCACCATCGAATGTATTGACATGTCACATCGGGACGACGACTTGTAGTACTTGTACCAGCAAAATCATGGGTTAACAATGGTAATCTCCATTTTCCTGATAATTTCCGAAATGTTCTCGACCAAATTTGGAGAGCATAACATCACCACGTCTCCCATTCAGGCCCGTAAATAGGGTGACCCCTTGACATTTGGAATTCGATTCATAAGTAGACTGTAGTGCCTACATAGGACACTATATGGCTATGCCCAGAATAGAAGGATGTTAAACCCCTGTTCATTCCATTTCTATATAACTGTGTTAGTTCTCAAATAAGAGCAGCATGGCAATTATGCAAAATGGCCGTACTAGTATTTTATGGAAGACTTCTTATAACTCCCAGCAGCACTGGTGCTGGTAATAAAGATTCAGAACATAATCTTTGTTTAGGACACTAGTCTTCTTAAACTTTAGACTGACTTAAATGGACAATAACATTCTTGCTGGCTTGGTAGCTCCAGAAAATAAATAATACCCTTATTCTAAGTACTAAATGTTTAAATGTCCTACTTGTTGTGTAAATTATCCATTACAACCTATTTCACTTGTCTAGAGGGTTCGAAAATATTTTAAAATCCAAGTCACATTTGAAAAGGTTTACGTTAGACTTTTCAAATCAATTGGTTGAATTTTTCCAATTTTTTAAATTATGTGTGTTAAGATGAAATTTATATCATCATTTAATTGGAATATTCTAAAATAATACGATTTGTTGACCAGAATGAAGATTGGGACATATTTTTCAGTTACAACAAGAGTGTTATTGGGGCTTTAACTCAGAGTAAGAATGATTTATTTAATATTTTGGGAACAATATACCTTGCTTAAGTACCTTTTCAGTCTATAATGATTGGGGTTTAATATGTGGGCTACAATTACAACAGAGACCAGAATATGATATATTTCTACTAGTACTACTCGAAATTTAAAATAAAATATACTTTATTTAGAGTGTTAAATATACAAAAATGCATGCATATAACATTGCTCACATAACCCACATAAAAAACATACACTTAATCCTTACTGAAAATATCCTATCAGCATATTTCCCAACTTTTTTCCAAAGAAAGTGGCAACCTTGTGGTCGGTATGGAATGATCTCTGATAAAGTTGTCAGCAGATATCCAAACAAGTATACATAAGATAATATTACAAGAAAAGATTAAGCTTTGACCCAGTATCAGACAACAGAAACTAATACTACCCTAGTTTTTACTTGTATATTTTCTACTTATAAAAATTAACAAATGGCACTAGATGAAATCTTTGTACACAAATTTATGGTTTAGGATTACTTAAAAGTAAATAAATGACTATTCATCAATGGGAAAATCACCCCAAAAAATCCTTTTTTTTATGAAAATAAAGAAAAAATATCTTATGTGTAAATTCTTTTATAAAGAATAAAATTGACAAAAAATCTAGGCGTAATTGACAAAAATGTATAACAATTGAAAACATTTACAAACTTGGAAAGACTTCGATATTTCAGTAATTAGTGAATAGGAAAATAATAAAACATCAAAGTAATTCTTATGAAAATACCCCCCCCCCCCCTAATGTATGAGTTCTTTAATTTTGAATAAAATAGAAAAACCTAGGCATGGATTGAAAAAGAAAATAAAAGCATAACAATTGAAAGCATTAACAAATTGTGCAAACTTTTGTAGTAACTTCTGTTTCATTAATTCAGAAATTCCTTAGGCACTCAAATAACATGTTAGGAATCTTCTTTAATTTGTAAAGCTCCTTAAATCAATATCTGGCTATCTTTACTTTATTAACTATAAAGACATGTTCTTTGTGTTCTTTCAATGAAATTTTTATTAAACGATACATTTGGTTCATAAAAACTCCATATACTCTTCAAGTTGCATTTCTAAATGCCTTAAATCGGCCCTATCTGTGTAGTCATCTTCTGGTTCCTCTCCAAGTAATTCTTTAAAAGGGTGACAATCTTCATAAAGAACCTGTGGACTTAATAAACCTCCAGACAAAACCGTTCCACAACCCTGAAAAACAGAAATGGATTAACATGTCACTTGTAAAATACATCTTCAGCTTTACATTACAAAGGACGGGTGTCAATTGCAATCTGGTTCCAATAAAAAAAAAAGGTGGCAAAGAAAGTGGGATGGGGTGAGTGGGATGGGTTGAGTAGCAGTGGGGCTGTGGGAAAAGAAATTGGGTTTAATGTCAAATCAACACTAACAACTTGGTCATTTTGGCTCTGGGAGTTACAGTCACTCAATGAGTAATATGACAGCTACTTAATTGGTGTTCACAGAGAAAGTTCCTCATGTTTTTCCGGCATGGATTCTCCTTGTTAGTGGTGCAGCAAAGAGGACCTGACAAGGACAGTTATATATTGTTAGGATGGAACAGGAAACCACAGTGGCATGCATGTAAAAGAGCCCTTGACATTGGAAATTCGAAATAGAGTAGGCCATAGAATTGTTTCCAGCAAAATACCTCTTATAGCACACATCATGGCCGTCTTTATTTGCACAGTCCATGCAGAAAAGTAGGATGTTAAAGCTATTTCATTTCAGCACATATATTTAGTGTATTTTTTTTCAATAACTCCCCTTGAACACTCGATGAAGGAAGCTGGAGTACATGGAGACCTTACTTCTTGTCAGTATAAAACAGGGAACAAACCCATGACTTGCAATAAAAAAAACCCACACCACACAACACCTGTTGCTGTTATTCTGAACAGTAGCACAATTAGACGTGGTATATGGTTTCCAAATTAAAAGAGTTGACATATAATACAACTACCATTATTACAAACCAGAGATTGCAAGTAAGATAAAGTAATGACTGGCAGTGTAAGTCATTGGTCTTAGTGTTTCTTACCAGTTTAACAGTTTCTTTTTGTAAGGTGAAAACTTTTGGTTGAAATTCTGCTCCAGACACATGACATTTAAAGGACATTTTCTTTTCTTTTAGAACATGACTTAATACAGGCGTTTCAAACTTCATCTAAATAAAATACAAAGTAAGATAATACTTACTTTAAGCTATTTTGTTTATAGAGGCATTAGGTAAGATTAGATAAACAGCTGACAGTTCTAACTATAATACTTTAAAAAAAACCAAGACAATGAAAAGGGAATAATTATGCTGAACATTTCAGTCAAATTGCTTAAATATTAGTGATCCAATTATAGACTCATTGTTACAATAATAAACAAAGTCTTGATTATCCATTTTTTAGATTTAGCTCTTGCATAATGCATGTTTAATCAAATAATTAGACACCAAAACTGGTCAAGGGCAACAATGCACAAAGTAATCATCAGAAAGTAATCATCTAGTTCTTCCCCCTGCTAACATTAACAAAACATACTGATAATCAAATAATAATTGTATCTGTTAAATACAAACATCTAGTGAACAGAAACACTGTACAAATTTCAAATCAACAGACTGATAACCTTAGCCTATAGACGGACAGACGGTCAGACAGGGGTGACTACAGTACAATATACAACCACAGTATAGTAAGTTTTATGTAAGTTATTGTTTTTTCATCGAAAGTTTGTTTTTAGAGGGTTTTCTCAAGTTTTCAGTATTTTTTTTATTATCAAATTTATTTTAAAATTTCTGATGATTAAAATGGCATAATTACACGTTACATAGTACTTACTCCTGATTCTTTTAGTATTTTAACAATAACTGGAGACATTTGTAGAGCTTGTTTAGCTCGCGTTATGGCTACGTACAGTAGGTTACTCTCATCATATGGTATAGGTCCTGGTCCTAGTACTACACCTTTAAATAAAACATTTTACATGATAGAAAATTACTTATATTACTTGGTACAGATCCTCGCCCACCTGATAATACAACATTTTTCTATCAGCAAAAGACTCATCTTAAAAATAAATGAACATAGCATTGGACATTTCAAAAATGACATTTACAAACTATTCAAATAGATCTTTGGAATATGTGAATTCTGGTCAATATTATTTATTTCTAGTGCTACTTTTTTAGTTCCTGATACAAAATATTGAAACATTATCATTAAAGGAACCTTGAAATAGACGAATATGATTCTAAAAGCACATAATAATGTAATATAAATGGATGTAAAGTGATTTATATTCTATTTTTGAAACAAAATATTGTAATTACTAATCAATTATGTTTGTTGAAATATGTTAAGTTCAAATTGAACAACAGTCATTTACGCCTGCTTAGTTCATTCTACATGCTATTTTTTAATTACTTTGTCCTTTGTGAATCAGCCTTTACTAATCACCGCAAATTGTCTTGTACACCTAAGATGTGTTTTTATTTGTTCATTACAAAATAACACCTGAAACTACAGATTACACAAAAGCATTGCTACAGATTATACAAAAGCATTGCTACCATTACAATTTTCTTACACATTCCTGCTTTCATCGATATGAAATTAATGCATCCACTGCAAGATGACTAGAGGCAAAGAAAGCTAGGCATTGAGTTTGTTTTGTCAAATTTACTGACTAAATATTTAAAAGATAGGTTGCCAGGCAACGAAACATACGCCCACAGCAGCTAAATCGTCCGGGCAGTCAACAAGGGTTGTCGCATATTTTTACTTTTTTCGATAATTAAACATTTGTAATACTCTAAAAACTGATTAAGAGTAACAACTCATTATGTAATTATCAGAAAATCATTAGAATTTGATTGCTTTTTATTAAGTTTTACCCCACGCTAACAATTGAATTAGTATATGTACATGAAACATTTAAAATCATGGATTTAGCTGTTCAGTTATCAAAATTCATTGAAAATCAATATACTTGTTCGTTTCAACACCTTAAACTCTATGTATCAATCTGAAGTCAATCAGATGATAAGTTTGGCCTTTAAAGCGTCCACAAGATTTTTTGAAGTGATCAAGGGCCATAACTCTGGCACAAATTATCGGAAATCGCTGAAAATCAATAGGCTTCTTCGTCTCATGACCTTAAACACTGTGTATAAATCTAAAGCCAATCGGATATTAACTTTGGCCTCTATAGCGTCCACAAGATTTTTTGAAGTGATCAAGGGCCATAACTCTTGCACTAATTATCTGAAATCGCTGAAAATCAATAGGCTTCTTCGTCTCATGACCTTACACACTGTGTATAAATTTAAAGCCAATCGCATATTAACTTTGGCCTCTATAGCGTCCACAAGATTTTTTGAAGTGATCAAGGACCATAACTCTGGCACTAATTATCGGAAATCGCTGAAAATCAATAGGCTTTTTCGTCTCATGAAATTAAACACTGTGTATAAATTTAAAGCCAATCGTATATTAACTTTGGCCTCTATAGCGTCCACAAGATTTTTTGAAGTGATCAAGGGCCATAACTCTGGCACTAAATATTGGAAATCGCTGAAAATCAATAGACATCTTCGTCTCATGACCTTAAACACTGTGTATAAATTTAAAGCCAATCGAATATTAACTTTGGCCTCTAGAGCGTCCACAAGATTTTTTGAAGTGATCAAGGGCCATAACTCTGGTAGTTATTATCGGAAATCGCTGAAAAACAATAGGCTTCTTCGTCTCATGACCTTAAACACTGTGTATAAATTTAAAGTCAATCGGATATTAACTTTAGCCTCTAAAGCGTCCACAAGCAATTGTGGACGCCGGACCGACGGACGGACGGACGGACGGACGGACGGGGGCGACGACAATATACAACCACATTTCAAACAGGCACACAAAGAGAAAATGGGAGAGGCCCTGCCACTAGGGGTTGGGCATGCACCAAAAATAATAGGGATTCCCCTTAGTGTATAAGGAATAAGTATGAAAAGTTGCAGCCTGTAAGCGACAAACAGACAGATACAAAATTTTGGCAAGTTTCATTCCCTGAGGGTCAGGCATGCACCCAAAATAATAGTGGTCAAAAGAAAAAATGGGAGTGGCTCTGCCCCTAGGGGTTGGGCATGCACCAAAAATAATAGGGATTCCCCATAGTGTATAAGGAATAAGTATGAAAAGTTTCAAGTACATCTGCCACGAAATGCAGTCTGTAAGCGACAAACAGGGGTTGGGCATGCACCAAAATAGTATATTTATAGACTCATTTTTGTGAAAATCTCAATTTCGATCAAAATCAATATTTCTCTAGTCCAAAATTAGATTTTGCGCATTTCGACTCAAGTTGCCGTGTTTGGTCACATATTATGGAAAATAATGAGTTACAGATTTAGCTCCTTTAAGGGAATATATCGAAATATTACCATCATCATACAATGAATATATATAAACATTACATGTAGGTGTTCCAAAGTATAATCTTAGAAGTTCTTATCCTCAATTTTCCCAGCTATAATAGATATAATTTGAATGACTTACTGGATCCTGGTCCAAGATAGGTATAATCATCTGTGACTTTAACTGTTGAAAATTCTAATCCTTTAGCTTTATGAGCTGTACTAAATACTACATCTGTAAGAGATCATATAATTAGTAGCTATTCACTTTATGAGATATACTACATGTATATACTTTATCAGTAAAAGGACATATCATAATTATAAGCCTTTAGCTCTATGAGCTGTGCTTAAACAATACATAAAAGTGATAGTATATCATCACAGTGCTTCATATAAAAATAACCAGTTTTATTACATTGAACATATCTGGTAAATTGTTTAAGCGACATTTAGTAACTGAATTAGAATAACACATTATCTGTAAAGCATGATAATAACTAAAGAACCTTCATGGAAATGGCACCAGAAATATACTTTTTTTTTTAAAAAGTAACTTGTATTCCATATAATTATGTCATGTGTTATATCAGGTAAAACTCATTAATATAGAAATTACCAGTTTTACTCCATACAATATATTATTATCATTTACCTGCAACAGAAATATCCTTAATAGTTTTACTGAGTATTTTATCTATATGACCAGGTAAATTGTGATTATACGTCTTCACTATCTTAATTTTTCCTAACAGCTCTGGATCCATAGCTTTAGTAGCATATTTCTCCAAATCCCCTATTGTTTTGAAGCGAGCAATAAAACTGTTTCTTATTTCTCGTTTTGCTGAAAGAAAAATAACAAATATTACAATAATTTAAAGGAACAATCTCTAAATTCTAAAAGGGTATACCTTGAAAAAAGTAAGTGTAAGTACAGTAGAATCCGTATGAGCAGCCATTCCTATTCAGCGACATCTCCTTGTAAGCGGTCACAATAAATTCCCCCCGTAAAAATTCTATTGTTTCATCTCTTTATTCAACGGCCACTCCTCTAACGCGGCCAGCGGTCACTATTTTGCTAATAAATTTAACAAAACATCGCCCATTCAACGGCCATTGTTGAATGATACCATCTTGTCGTTCTTCTTAACACCCCCGCTAATCTCATGAGTAGTAATCAATTAACTGGACTCCCACTGATCAGGTAAAAAGAAATGTGAAAATAATAATTAATTATCTGTTAATTAATCTTTTGTTTTATTAAACGACTTACCTGATCATTGTTTTCACACTTAACGGAACATTATTTGATACTGATTGAATAAACTGAAAGTACCGACTAAAAGCCGCTATATTTTTAAATAGATGTTTTTAGCGCAACCTATAATATTACATACAGAGTTACACCCCCAGAGAATTAGTAGCAAAATCAGCGATGTTTTTTGGTTCATGTGCTTATTTTTGATAACATAAAATTAATTCATCAATTTTCTTCACAAAAATGGATAAATATATATCATTCGGTAATCAAATGCCAAAATGTAAAAAGATAGGTTGCCAGGCAACGTAACATACGGCCACAGCAGCTAAATCGTCCGGGCAGTCAACAAGGGTTGTCACATATTTTTACTTTTTTCGGTAATAAAACATTTGTAATACACTAAAAACTGATTAAGAGTAACAACTCATTATGTAATTATCTGAAAATCATTAGAAGTTGTTTACTTTTTATAAAGTTTTACCCCACGCTAACAATTAGTATATATACATGAAACATTTAATATCATGGATTTAGCTGTTCAGTTATCTAAATTCATTGAAAATCAAAATACTTGTTCGTTTCAACAACTTAAACTCTGTGTATCAATCTGAAGTCAATCGGATGATAAATTAGACCTCTATAGCGTCACAAAATTTTTTGAAGTTATCAAGGGAGATAACTTTGGCAGTAATTATTTGAAATCTCTGAAAATCAATAGGCTTCTTTGTCCCATGACCTTAAACACTGTGTGTAAATTTAAAGTCGATCGGATATTAACTTTGGCCTCTAGAGCTTCCACAGAATTTTTTCGAACTGATCAAGGGCCATAACTTTGGCACTAATTATCGTAAATCGCTGAAAATCTATAGGCTTCTTCGTCTCGTGACCTTAAACACTGTGTATAAATCTACAGTCAATCGGATATTAACTTTGGCCTCTAGAGCGCCAACAAGATTATTTGAGGTGATCAAGGGCCATAACTCTGGCACTAATTATCGGAAATCGCTGAAAATCAATAGGCTTCTTCGTCTCATGACCTTAAACACTGTGTATAAATTTAAAGTCAATCGGATATTAACTTTGGCCTCTAGAGCGTCCACAAGATTTTTTGAGGTGATCAAGGGCCATAACTCTGGTAGTTATTATCTGAAATCGCTGAAAAACAATAGGCTTCTTCGTCTCATGACCTTAAACACTGTGTATAAATTTAAAGTCAATCGGATATTAACTTTAGCCAGACGGGGGCGATGACAATATCAACCACATTTCAATGTGGGCATATAAAGATAGGTTGCCAGGCAACGAAAAATACGCCCACAACAGCTAAGTCGTCCGGGCAGTCAACAAGGGTTGTCGCATATTGTTTCTTTTATCAGTAAGGAGAGCATTTACAACACATGATAATCTTATTACGAGTAATAGCCCATTAAATAATTATCAGAAATGATTAGAATAGTTTTGATGGTTTGTCTCAAGGCCTTTGACTTTTGTCCACAAGATATTTCAAAGTGATCAAGTGCCAGATATCACTGAAAATCAAATAGGATTCTTCGTCTCATGACCCTAAACAGTGTGTACAAATTTAAAGTCAATCGGATATTAACTTTAGCCTTTAGAGAGTTCACAAGATTTTTCAAAGTGATCAAGGGTCATAACTCTGGGAGTAATTATCTCATATCCCCGAAAATCAATAGGCTTCTTCGTCTCATGCCCTTAAACACTGTGTATAAATTTAAAGTCAATCGGATAATAACTTTAGCCTCTAAAGCGTTCACAAGATTTTTCAAAGTGATCAAGGGTCATAACTCTGGCAGTAATTATCAGATATCAACGAAAATCAATAGGATTCTTCCTCTCATGACCTTAAACACTGTGTATAAATCTAAAGTCAATCGGATATTAACTATAGCCTCTAGAGCGTTCACAAGATTTTCCAAAGTGATCAAGGGCCATAACTCTGGTAGTAATTATCGGATATCGCTGAAAATCAATAGGCTTCTTCGTCTCACGACCTTAAACACCATGTATAAATTTAAAGTCAATCAGATATTAACTTTAGCCTCTAAAGCGTTCACAAGATTTTTCAAAGTGATCAAGGGTCATAACTCTGGCAGTAATTATCAGACATCACCGAAAATCAATAGGCTTCTTCGTCTCATGACCTTAAACACTGTGTATAAATTTAAAGTCAATCGGATATTAACTATAGCCTCTAGAGCGTTCACAAGATTTTTCAAAGTGATCAAGGGTCATAACTCTGGTAGTAATTATCGGATATCGCTGAAAATCAATAGGCTTCTTCGTCTCACGACCTTAAACACCGTGTATAAATTTCAAGTCAATCGGCTATTAACTTTAGCCTCTAGAGCGTTCACAAGAAATTGTGGACGATGGACGGACGGACGGACGGACGGACGGACGGACCGACGGACGGACGGACGGACCGACAGACGGACGGACGGGGGCGACGGCAATATACGACCACATTTCCATGTGGGCGTATAAAAATTAACCAATACCCTGGTCTGAATGTTTCAAATCGAAATACTGAGCTATCCAGAAATAATCATTAGATTTGCTTTAACAGGGTTACATAGTTTATAAGAAATTACATTGTTCAATTGTATAATCACCATAATCATTTACTGCTATAAATTTTGTTAGTAAAGTGGAAGTGTTTATTTTTTCAAAATGGTATATCTAAGCATGCAGAAGTCGCACAGGACATAAAAATGGTTTCCAATAGTACCAGGGTGACATGGTTCCTGGTGCGAGATTACTGTTAGTCACACCATTATGGACACAGTGTGCGTTGAATCCACAATAAGATTTCCTCTAAGATTTTCTTAGGGTCAAATAGGTTTCTACACCAATATTAAATTTTTCAGTATTACTATATATCAAGAGAGGGTGTCGAGTTTGTTTATTTTGATAAAAAGTAGACCAACAAATCAACTAAGGCGTGGATTCACCAATAAAGTGTGTAGTAGCTATCAATTCACGCTAATGGAAAATCTCCAGTCGCGTGATGTCAGAGCGATATTTCCCCGCGAGCATCTCTCGTATATAAATGGTAAATTTACTTGTAAACATTTCTAATGTTTGCAGATATTAAGATTGATATTAATATATTACAACACAATTGCTAGTAATACATTTTAATAAAATAGTAATTCAGAATCATAGATTGAAGTGGGCTATATTTCAGCCGTTGGCTGTCAGATTTCATGCTATTTAGTCACATGACCTGAAACCCCCATAATGAGTAATAAAAAAAAACAAGCTATATTGTGAAGTTGTAAATTTCAAGCCAATCAACTTAGATCCATTGATTGTGTAACTACTGTTCACTAGAACAACAGCTAATCACGATAACAAGTAGGGCCTATGTTTATTAATGACAAAATTCTAACCAAATACTTTTTCCTGAACTGATCACTGATCAGGAGTCATCTCACAATACAGGAAGTAGACATAGCCCCGTTCGGGCATGTGCAAGTGCCCAGGAGCAAACTCACACCGAGAGTCAATTCAAACTGTCACACCATTACCATAAGTGCACACCAAGTCATAATAATGTAAACCAAACCAAAAGACAAACCTGCAGACAAGACACAACAGTTATCAGCCTGTAATGATAACATTCACCTAGTTTTTCACATTTAGAATTTATGGCTTTCACACTGATTTAATGTCTTTTAACATTTTAAAGAAGACAAGTCTTAAAAGAACAAAACTGGTCTTCGAGTGATAAAATCAATTCTAACCTGAACAAAAATGAATATTACCTGCTATTCTTTCATGGCTTGGCATCATCAATGTATAGATATCTTGTATAATAGGAAAGCCAAACCCATCTGTTCCCTGTATATTATGTATAGAAGAAAATCAAACATAACTTAATTTGTTGTTTTGAAAAAAAAAACAAACCCAAAGGAATATGATTTGTATTAAAATGGTTTTTGTTTTCAGGGTCTTCAACTACATATTTTCCATTAATTGTGGAATAATGAACCTTTAAGTGCATTAGGTCTTTATTTTATTAAGCTTTCATATGTATTACATATGAAAGCTTGTATATTTTTCATTTTTTTTCTTTTCCTGCAAATCTTAGATCTCAGAATCTAACCATAGGATCTTTCTGAAACTTTAACTTACAATGTATAGTCATGGTTTTTTGGCCGATTTTACTAATTATTTTAAAAAGTTGTTTTCACCTGCAATTTCAGATTTTCGAATTTCAAAAATTTGTCACTGTAGGTTCGTTCCGAAAGTTAAGACCAATTTGATAACTTCTTTAAAGGGACAATAACATTTTTGCTGGCTTGGTAGCTCCAGAAAATAAATAATACCCTTATTCTAAGTACTAGATGTTTAAATGTCCTACCTGTTGTGTAAGTTATCCATTACAACCTATTTTATTTGTCCAGAGGGTTCGAAAATATTTTAAAATCCAAGTCACATTTGAAAAGGTTTACGTTAGACTTTTCAAATCAATTGGTTGAATTTTTCCAATTTTTTAAATTAGTTGTGTTAAGATGAAATTTATATCATCATTTAATTGGAATATTCTAAAATAATACGATTTGTTGACCAGAATGAAGATTGGGACATATTTTTCAGTTACAACAAGAGTGTTATTGGGGCTTTAATAGTTGCACGTTTTTCATTAAATTTGGAATGTAAGTAGATCCCTTTGAAGAAATTAAGGATCAAAGTTTTCCGAAATATAGGTCAGATCACCTTGAATTATTTTTTATGTACTAGCTACAACACAACTGATTTTTACACAAAAAATGGAGTTTGTAGCTCGATTCGGAAGTGCCACCATGTTGAAATATGAAGTATCCCTAAGGTGTTTTTGATATTTTAATAACAGATACAGAGTTATATTTTCAGAATCCTTGAAGGAATGCCTTAGAAATTTTCAGAGTAGAATTTTGATTTAGGTCACCATTTTGTATTGAATATGAGAAATAGTGAAAAATCAACATTAACGGGGATGTAAATAAACAGAATAGACCATAGTTTGTTGAATTCGTCTCCTATCTCCTATTTCTGAAATTAATACATTTAGGGATAGCCTGGGTCATGGTCGAATTTTTGGCATTTGAAAATTTGAAAATTTCGAATTACGCCTTTGCCATTTTCCATACCAACAAAGTTGTTTTTGAATGAAAAATTCTGATTAACAGTTTGAAAATAATCCAATAGGCCGCGGTTTCGTGATTTCATCTCATATTTGGAAAATTAATACGTTTCTGGTTAGCCTCATTCCAAAAATGGGCAGTGGCTTTGGAATCAATAGATTTTCAAACATTTTACGAATCCGAAATCACAGAAATTTACTTATGAAAAAATTGACCTACACAGCTGTAACTTTGTGACTTTTTGATCTATTTTACTAATTCTTTTTTTTTTGAGTACCTTAAAACATTTACTTTAAATGTACAATTTCAGATTTTCGAAATTCGAATATTATGTCATTGACATCTCATCCCATAAGGAAAACGAACATGACAAATTCTTGCATATTAGTACAGTTTTCATGAAACTTCAACAGTAATTATCAGAATTCGCTAGCAAAAAATAAGCTTTTTTTTCTTCACATAAATAGGGGGTGATGGCCAAATGGTTAACACGTGCGCGCTGTATCATACGGCCTGCCATTGAGTCAACTGGCGTGGTTTTGAATCTCTGGTTGTACGTGGCAAGGAGTAGGGTTGCTTGTCCAGTCTCGTGGGTTTTCTCCAGGTACTCCGGTTTCCTCCCACTGCTAAGGACCCCTACGCGCAGCGAATTATTGAAATAAAATTAAACCATGTTAGTCTTTCACATGAATATACAAGTTAATTGTGGACAACTGTATCCACAAGTAGGGTGCTTCTGCAGACATATATTAGGTGCATAAATTGTATGATTGACAAGGGAAGAACTTCTGAAATGTTCTACAGACTATTTTTTGAGCATTGAATATATGGTTAAACTGTTCCTGCTGCTCGTTTAAAAATCCATCTGTAATCTGTACCTACCCCAACAAATCCTACTTTTTGATTTTCCATGTTAGAGTAACAACATTTTTTAACAGCCTCAGCAAACAAGGTAAAATTACATCTAGCTATGATAGCCAACTGTCCAATAGTTTCTCCTGTGATTTTGCCTACAGCATTAAATTATAAAAGATTACATAAATAACAAGCCAGCAGTGAGGCTGATGTCCCCTGCTGAAATCCCCAAATAAATAGATAACATATTAATTAATGCACATTTATCTTTTTCAAAAGAATCAGGGAATCAAACTGATTATCTATACTTAAAAATGTTCATTATCAAACTCAATCAAGGTAGTGACATAACCTGGTAGTGAAACTCTCCCTAAGTTAAAATCAAAGTTATCTTGTCCCAAAGCATCAGCCAATAAAATTATTTAGCTCTACTTAGCTAGCAGGAAATGTTAATCATTCAACTCAGTCAAGACTTCACCAAATGAACATCTACATCAAGTTTAAACATTCTACCTCAATTAAAAAGCCGGAGTTGGATGGTCAAAATGATAGTGCTTCCGCATTGTATTGTGTCATAAGGTCTGTCATTGAGTCAACAAGCATTCTTTTCGATTCCCAAATTATACGGGACAAGTACTTTTTAGGCTTTAAATGACCTTGTTAAAACCCAATTTCTGTCTTTCTTTCACTAAAAGCAGAGTTGTTATGTTTCAAACTCTTGACCAATCAAATTATTTATTGCTACTTAGCCTAGGCAGAATATTCTTAGAGTTTCATCCCTCTCCCCCAATTAAAACCAAAGTTGTGTTCCAAATTCTCAACTAATCAAATGGCTTATCTCTGCTTACTCTTAGTGGAAAACGTGCATGATCAAACTCTGACAAGGCATTCACCTAATATCAAGTTTGAAGGAGAGTTATTGTGTTCCAAAGTCACAACCAATTAATTTGAAGGAAAGTTATTGTGTTCTAAAGTCACAACCAATTAGATTGAAGTCTTTACTTTGCCTAAGCAGAAAATTCCCAGCTTTGGACTTTGTAAAGGTATTGACATAATAAAACTATACACAAAGTTTCACAACTATTACTCAATGAGATTGAGAATCAAAGTTGTTGAGTCTCGACCAATCAAATTGCTTATTGCTCGTGTCCCAAAGCATCAACCAATCAAATTGCTCATCTCTGCTAACCCGTGCAGAAAATGTTCATCTTTTAACTCCATCAAGACAACAAGTTTGTACATTCTACCTCATTGACATTACAAGGAGAGTTATTCTGTTCCAAAGTCTTGACCAATCAAATTGCTTATTGCTCTGCTTACCCCGAGCAAAAAATGTTGGTATAATAAAACACCAAGTTTCATAACTCTCACTTAATCAGAACTCAATCAAGGCATTCACCTAATAAACACCGTCACCAATTTTGATTATTCAAGCTCAATTAAGATTCCGAACAGTGCTTTGGCCAGAAAGGCAGACGGATGGACGGAAAGACCCAATTTAATAGTTTCCTGCTTTTTTGAAAGGCAGGGGACAATTAAACAACACCAGCAAATATGTAGTAAAACAATATTTGGGTACAATCAACTGTGTCAAATTCTTATCCTTTAAATAACAAACTGAAAATTTGAATTGAAATATATATGAGAATATAGACACACGCCATTGTGTTTAATAATGCAATTTGGGATATCGTCAGTTGTCAATGTTCCAACAAAAGCATGTTCAAACACGAAAGCTGTATATGGTTTCTGCACTTATGTTCACAAGCGATTTGTCAAAGTTTAGAACTTGGATAAATGTGTTCAAGTTCAGAACTTGGATAAATGAAGCAACCTCATTAAAATTCTGGTTACTATCAGCATGTGGGCATGTGCCTAATAGAATATTACCTGGTTTCCCATGTCCTACTATTGTTTTCTCTGTAACTTTCTTTAATAGTTGTAAACAGCATGCAGCAACATGGGCTATTTCTGGCCCAAATCTGAAAGACTGTTTAAAAACACAACTACATTATCTTACAATAACGATTAAATTGGTGTTCTGGAGTGTATAAGAGAAAAGGTCTATATTAGTACACAAGTTGAATATAATATTTCACTCTTGTGTAAATGTTTTTAGTTTTATTTCACTATGTCGTAAGATGTTTTAGTTATATTCCCCTATAGATGTTTTTAGTTATATTTCACTGTAAATCTATTACAATAGATCTTTTGTTATATTTCACTGTCATTATGTGGTGTAGATGTTTTTAGTTATATTTCACTTTAGATGTTTTTAGTTATATATATGAAGGCATTTAGAGGTAATTGTTCATCCTCAAGAAATTGACCAATATTGTACCTGGCGTATATATCGTAACTTTTAATGTAATTGATCGAAAAACGGTTGCGACCGACATAAACTTTAATGATGAAGCAGCCAGAGAAAATTGTGGATAGAGAAGCAACAAGAGAGGATTATCTGCAATTAGTTGTTAGGGCTATTAAAGTAATAGATATCAAAGTATCTAGAAGGTATAGTTAAAGCATATTAATAGTAATAGTTTGGGGGAACCATGTTATACCATGTTGTTCTGCAATCTAACACTGGACATACACTAAGGTTGTTTTAATTTATTTCCACTGTGTCGGCAAGTGAACATTTTTCTTTAATATTTTTGGGTCAGACTGTTCAACCTTGTTGTTCCTCAATCCAATATGGAGCATACATTACGGTTGAGTGTGTTGAGTATTTCAGATTAAGTAAATATGTTAATAAAGTTCATATTTTTGTTATTGTCTTAGTTTTGATATTTGTAAACTGATTCCAGACAGGAATCACTGTGCCTACAATACTTACATCTATAGGAAGACAGTAATTCAGGGGAAAGTATACTATTTACCACAAAAACAGAGGAAAAAACCATACTGAATATAAAAAAGCAAGCAGAAAATGCGACCTGCCTTGATGACAGTCGTCTGACAAATGACAGGATGTAAAAGGTGGTAGTTTGTCAAATGACGATAACAGTTAAATGCAAGAAAACCCAACAATACAGATAGGTTGCCAGGCAACAAAACATATGCCCACAGCAGCTAAGCCCTCCGAGCAGTCAACAAGTGTTGTTGCATATTTTTTCTTTTATCAGTAGTATGAACATTTACAACACCTGAAGAAATTAACAGAAAACATTAGAATTTGTTTTAATTGTTTGTCTCATGACATTAAACAATTTAGAAGGGACTATCTCATTTTGAACAGAGTCTCAAAAATAAAAGTACCTATGAACATTAAGTGCCAAATTATAGAGTAATATATATTTAGCTTATAAATCTTAAAATTTCAGCTCAAAATATTGATTCATTTGGACGTGAAGGTCAAAACTGCTTATCCGGACACATTACACTTTTAAAATTTCGGGTCAATTATTTCGTTGAGTGACCTGATAATCGATTCTCGTTTCTTCAGAGGTCTATCCATGTGCTGTACTTGGATAACGAAAGGTAAATTTCAAATTATCTTTATATAAAAAGGCCTGGTTTTAACAAGACATCGCACAATACAGCTTGGGACACTGGTCTCCATTTCCAGATGAAGACTGGTAGGTTTAAGTTGTTCGAAAACGTATCACAAATATTGAGTTAGTCGCCTGGCCCTTAGGTAAAGGTTTTTAAGGGATTTTAACACGAAATTGAGCAGTTTTATTCTCCAAAAAATTATCAGGATTAGACAATTAAATTTAGCCTCTAAATGAATGAATGAATGAAACGAATTATTAGGTCTCTAGAAAGTCCCCAAAACTTATCAAAGTATAGGCAGAGCTATGGCTGTCGGTCCCCAAAACTGTAATTTGATTGATTTTGGCGATAATGTTTTGGGTTACTGGTGATTCTATTTGTAAGCTGGCAGAAAAAATCTATGAAGGTGGCGATTAAAATTTGATTTTGGCGATAAAGTTTTACGGTACTGGCGTTTCTTTTTTAGAACTGGCAGGAAAAAAAATCTTAAAAATCGTATTTATCCAGCATTGACCATTATTGAGTGTCAATCACGTGGCTAAACACGATAATAAATTAATCAACTGGCTGATAATCTGGATCGCGTCGACGAGTAATACTAATCAGTTGTCTCGGATTAATGATTAGTTGATTGATAATTGCCAATGATGTATATTAAACCTATCTCAAGTCACTATTTAATCTTAATGATTAAATTAAGCGGTGATTATTTGATGTTTCGTTTCGTCTTAAAACGAAGAATGGTAATACATGTAACCAAAATGGCCGACAGTTCTATCGAAAAGAAGTAAATATTGTGATAGTTGAATTCCGTTTACTGTGGCATCATATACGGCATGTAAAACATACAAGTATGCTTATTGGATATCATTATTTCAAATTATCATATCATCACTGGCCGAAAACTAGGCTACTTGAATATCGGCGATTCTTGAGCGAGAAAGCGGTTCGCCATTTGTATCATACTACGGTCGATAAAAAAAACCTAAGGGTGAACGACGGGTATAATTGTAAGCATTTCTTACAAATATAATTGAATTACATATCATTCTATCAGAGATTCAGATACCGTTACGGTACCTGAAAATAACAATAGGTCTATTATACACGCAATCCTTGGTCGAGATTTGACGTGTAAATACTGAATATATAGCGCAATACGACAATGTTCAAAGAGACTAAAGTTACCAAAAATAAAATCTGATCTTAGTAAACCAAAACTGTACTAAATGTATTATGCAAAGACAGATTTGTTAAAAGTTGTTGTATATTGTATGGGTCCATGTCAAAAACCCCTCTGGTCAAAACCCCCTAGTTCAAAACCCCCTTGGTCAAAACCCCGTAGGTCATAACCCCCTTGGATTTAAATTAAAAAAGGACAAAACCCCCCCTATTTTTATTTATTTTTTTATTAATTTATTTATTATTATTTAAAAACAAATTATTTTAAAAATAAATTATTATTTTAAAAACAAATTATATGACCAACTTAGACCATTGAGCACACAATTAACATAACATCATCTGCTTTTTACTAGGAATAACATAGCCTCAGTTATTGTAATCATTCAAGTGAAATGCGATTATCTGATCAATCAACCACACTTGGTGGTGGGTCTCGCACTAACAATCTCTGCAAGGCTTGGAACAGGGCATTCAGTTCCCTGCCCAGAATATCACACCCCACAATATGGCGGGCTCTTGAACGCCTCCGTCGGGATCACAGCAATGTCAATACTGCATTCCTGCAGTACTCACAGGGACAACCACCAAAGAAGCGAGTTCATAAAACAACAACAAAAGATCTACAAGAAAGACTTTACAACTTATAATGATAAGAACGTATTTCAAACCGTAAAAGGTATTGGACACACCATCTGCTGGAAATAATTTCACCCATATACATGATGTAATTACAAACAAAATATAAAAATAATCGATTTTGTTGTGTACTTCACTTCACAAACCACATAATAAAAAATTGGGTATTTTGACCAGAGTGGGTTTTGACCTAGGGGGGATCTGACCTAGGTCAAAAACCCCTAGGGGGTTCTGACCACAAGGGTTTTTGACCGTATCCCATATTGTATATATCGGTAATTGTTTTATAATAAGCCTGAGACATAAAATTGTTAGATATTGTATAATTTTTTATCACATATTTTTGGCGGATAAAATATTCAAGTTGGCGGAAAAAATATATGAACATTTCTTTACATAAAGATTATCATCCATTTTAGCGGGAAAAAATTGAAAGCCAGTGTGAGCCCTGTTGGTCATTACATTGAGTGTCAATCACAATCACATGGCGGCACACTATAAATTATTTCAGATCGTGTCAATGAGTAATACTAACCAATGTTTCTGATTAATGATTAGTTGATTGATAATTGCCAGTAGAGTCTAAGACCAGTTCTTATTTACTCCTAATAATTAATCCAATCTGTGATTATAATTATAACAAGATCTCTTGAGGAGAACTGAAGGCTTTCAACACACCAAGAGTTCAGCTCAAATAACATTCTTGATGACATTTTGTAATTTGAGGTTAAGTTGAAATTAGAGTTTACACTGAAAATCTTAAGTCATGGTCGACACCCCTGAAAAGAAAGTTGTTGTCATGCCGAAGTCATTTTCAAAACTGGAATCCAAATGGATGTCACTTTTATGTGTAATGAGAGTTTACGTAGAAATCGAAGTAGTAGCTTAAGGCGTAATTAGAGTTGACATTAGGAATCCATGTCGTAATCAAAGAGATACCAAAGCTATAGTCAAAACTGGAATTGGAATAGATATTCGTTTCAAAATCAAAGTCAAAATTGTAGTCGCAATTAGAGTTTAGGTTGAAACTCAAAGTGCAATTAGAAATGAGGAAAAATCCACAACTTCTTACAGTTTTTGAGATCTACGCATAATGGCAAAAGAAAATAAAGAATAGTTTTGCAAAAGGGAAGAAAAACAGTATAAATTTCCCATTGTCTTTAGCACTCAACATTAGCTTTCTTCTCGATGTTGTATTTATAGTGTTTAACGTTCGCTTCCACTGAAGGTGATATCGCAGACAAGTTATCTTATTTGCATTTTAATGATCTTAGCGCACGTGCACGGGACTTTGTTGTGGGTTGAGAAGGCGCCCCAATCTCCAAGCCACATACACTCACAACAGGGATCGAAACCAAAACTGGAAGCCCGAGGTGAATGGCAAGCTAGAAATCGAAGAGTGACACTCTAGCTGCAGAGGAGCACTTTTTATTCATTGGCGTAAAGTGATGGCTTCATGTAGAAAAAAACCTGGGACATTAATTTCCCAATTTGCAAGAGATGAATAGAGAAAAAGCTAAACAAATAGTGATTTTTCGAACAATCAAGCAAGGGCCATAATTCAGGAAGCTATGATCCGATATGTGCGAATATCGACAGGACCAAGATCTTTAGGTTATGAAGATATATTTCAAGTTTCATCAAAATCAGATCAAAATTGTGCCTTCTAAAGGGTACACAAACTTGATATACCAGATGTTTACACCATTTGCGCACGAGGGGCAGCCATTTTGTCCGGCAGATTTAGCCTGATTTTCACGAAATTCAAATTCAACCAACCTTGCATTGTAACGGTGATTAAGGTCAGCTGATGGTCGCCATTTTGAGGTAAATATGAAAGATAGTGAAAAATCGACATTTATGGGCTTGTAAACCAATTCAATTCAATTCTTTATTTCTTTAAGTCTACTGACTCATCAGATAACATATATACACAAACACAATATATACAAGTAAATACAAACATTATAATTACATATGCACAAACACAATATACACATGTCCATTAAATACAAACAGACAATGGGGATGGAGTGTAAATAAGTTGTATTTAATTGCTAGCCTAAATTTAAACATGACTGAAAAATGCAGTAAATATTATAAGCTTCGTAAAATCTTCCGAACTTCTAAAATGACTTTAAAAGGGGGGAAAATAAGCTAGATTATTACCATAAAAAAAATATAAATAGTAAAATCAAAGGGAAGATGGGGAGGGGGGTACATTTTAGTTAGGGCATGTAATGTGGCAGGAAGTCAACAAGGGTTGTCGCATATTTTTACTTTTTTCGGTAATGAGACATTTGTAATACAGTAAAAACTGATTAAGAGTAACAACTCATTATGTAATTATCAAAAAATCATTAGAATTTGATTACTTTTTATAAAGTTTTACCCCACGCTAACAATTAGTATATACATGAAACATTTAATATCATGGATTTAGCTGTTAAGTTATCAAAATTCATTGAAAATCAAAATACTTGTTCGTTTCAACACCTTAAACTCTGTGTATCACTATCAATAAGAAGTCAATCGGATGATAAGTTTGGCCTCTATAGCATCACAAGATATTTTGAAGTTATCAAAGGAGATAACTCTGGCAGCAATTATTTGAAATCCCTGAAAATCAATAGGCTTCTTTGTCTCATGACCTTTAACATTGTGTGTAAATTTAAGGTCAAATCTATAGACGTATTCGTCTCATGATTGTAAACACTATGTATAAATTTGAAGTCAATCGGATATTAACTTTGGCCTCTAGAGCATCCACAAGATTTTTTGAAGTGATCAAGGGCCATAACTCTGGCAGTAATTATCGAAAATTGCTGAAAATCAATAGGCTTCTTCGTCTCATGACCTTAGACACTGTGCATAAATTTAAAGTCAATCGGATATTAACTTTGGCCTCTAGAGCATCCACAAGATTTTTTGAAGTAATTATCGGAAATCGCTGAAAATCAATAGACTTCTTCGTCTCATGACCTTAAACACTGTGTATAAATTCAAAGTCAATCGGATATTAACTTTGGCCTCTATAGAGTATCCACAGGATTTTTATGAAGTGATCAAGGGCCATAACTCTGGCACTAATTATCGGAAATCGCTGAAAATCAATAGGCTTCTTCGTCTCATGACCTTAAACACTGTGTATAAATTTAAAGTCAATCGGATATTAACTTTGGCCTCTAGAGTATCCACAGGATTTTTATGAAGTTATCAAGGGCCATAACTCTGGCACTAATTATCGGAAATCGCTGAAAATCAATAGACTTCTTCGTCTCATGACCTTAAACACTGGGTATAAATTTAAAGTTAATCGGATATTAACTTTAGCTTCTTGAGCGTCCACAAGCAATCGGACCCCGGATGGACGGACTGACGGACGGACAGGTGCGACGACAATATACGACCACATTTCAATGTGGGCGTATAAAAACTAGAGGTTGAATTCATGACTTAATGAGATGATATATTTATTTACCTGTGTGAGATAGAATGTTTTTGTAGATGGTATGTGTTGCATAGCATTAACAGCACCACGGAAAGAATAAATCTGTTGATGAGGATCCCCTACTAATATCTTTGTTTGACGCTGTTGTAACATAATATCAATAACAGCTGTAATTATAATAGATCAATGCCTATAACTGAGATATATATACATATAAATATTATAAAGAGCTTATTTCCGAAATGGGATAAATGTCAGGAAAATATCACTTGATAACAAAATAAATGCCAACAACATAAAAGATTTCTATCATTGTTATTTTCTTGATTCAATCAAAAACACCATAAAAAGGCATATATAATGATCTAAAAATGTGTTTGTCTGATTGAGGTCAAATAATTCATTAAAACTTTGTACCGACAGATGCAACAAAATCATGTCCCTACAAAACAAGAATGTTTTTGTGCAATCCAAAATTGTTAAATCGTTCTCAGCTCTCATTGCTTTACCTTCATACTTGTCAGGCAGATTATACAATATGTATAATACACAAGTATACAATATGTATAATACTCAAATATACAATATGTATAAAATTCAAATATACAAATACAATTCAAATACACAACTCAAATATATAATAATATAAAATAACATACAAGGTGTTAAGTCCTGGGCTTCATCTATCAATATTACATCATAATCAGACAGCTGGGGTTCCTGTAACTGATAAAGTTTAAGATAACCATCGTGTGTCATTCCTATTTTCTTGTCATTATAATCTTTCATTCTTCTCCATAGGTAGGCAGCATCATTTACATAGATCTGAAAATATCAAGTACATATGTAGTGATTACTTAATCAAATGGACAATACCAATATAGGGTCTTATTCAAATGAATCCTATTCCTACCCTCACCTTATGTAAAGATGGGTTGCCAGCAGACATGTCAACGCTTCCACATCACGCAGTAAAGTGCTGCGAAAGGCCTCAAGTACCACTCTACTGCATGGTAATCGATTTCTTTGGATTTCTACCACATTTTCAAACAAAGAGTTTTTCAATTTTCTTGTCAAAACTATGGAACTAAGTTTCAAAAAGATATCTTGAACGGTTTATGAGATATGCTCCGGAAACAAAATTATACACCAAAAGCCAAGTCAAATTTGTTTCCATGGAAACACAAAAAATATAAATCCCAGAAATTCCTTAATGGCAAAAGGCGCAACTACTGTAATAGGTTGATGTGTGTACAAATAGGGGTTTGTGTTATTTAACAATATTCTGGAAGCCAAGCCCTACAGGGTTTAAAATATGTGGAGGAGTATCAAAATCCATAATACAGAAAAAAATTTGACCCCCGACCACCCTGACCCCCATGTACATACCCCCTGAAAATTGGGTACCACAAATAGCCAAAATATCAGTTTTTCTGTCATTTTACTACTAAAAATTTAAAAAGTTTGTTTAGAACGCCTTTCATAGATTCAAATATGGGTATTCGTGGTCTGCGTGTCAGAATATAACATTGAAAATGTTCTGCAACAATCCAATATGGTGGTAATCCAATATGGTGGCCAAAATAGCATGCAAATATGTATTTTGTGCTTTTCGACCAAATATGGTGTTGTAATATGTCGACTTCTATGTTTTCGAGGTCGTAGAATCCGAATTTGTGTTCTGATTTCAAACAAATAAGGAACCATTTACAACATATTTATCATGTGATGAAATATTCATCAATTCCAATACAGTTACATAGTATCATTTTTTTGGCAAAGTGAAGATATCGCGGACTGAATCCAAATCACTCATCATTACATCTGCTTTACAGCTAAGATTGCTTAGGTAAACCTTCAAAATGGCCCCATAAACAGATGCTGGCAATTTTTTGTGGTCCTTTAATAAATAGAAAATGTCACTTTTAGGTACTAACATGATTGTTCTGCATTTTGTCAAGGAATAACATTGCTATTTCCTTGCTACAAAAGCTTCTGTTTCACGTCGAGGGTTTTCATTACAGCAGCAATTTAATACCTAGCGAAAATACTATATCCTCGGAATGCACCAGAAGATTGTGATTCAATCAAGTCCTGTAATTTGGCTTTCACCTGTTGCTGCAAAAGCTATTTTTTCCCTTCCACGTTTTCATTACAGCAGGAATTTCATACGTAGGGATATTCTTATATCCTCCGAAGGTACCAGAAGATTGGGATTCGATCCAAGTCCTGGGAATCGGCTTTCCCTTGTACGGATGATGCTCAGTTCAATTTTTAGCGCCGCTTTACTTGAGCTCATGGTTTATGAAACCCACTGCCTATTCTGAATCTAGATGGTGTATTGGAGCAACTTCTAGGGTTTCTGAATCCATTCCTGACAGAGTAATATCGGATTCAAAGAGCCCACATTTAGCTTTATTTCTCAAGAATAGCAAAAGGCACAACTTTACTGCTGTAATAGGTTGATGTGTGTACAAGAACTATGAGATATGCTCTGGAAACAAATTTATACACCAAAAACTAAGCCAAATTTGTTTCCATGGTGAAACACAAAAAATATAACATGATGTCAGGCCAACAGTTATTTCAAGGCTTGCAATCAAATTGTTTATCGCTCTGCTTACCCTGAGCAGAAAATGCTCATTATTAAACTTAGTCAAGGTATTGATGTAATGAAACTATACACCAAGTTTCATCATACTCCCACTTAATTAGAACTAAAGTTATCGTGTCCCAAAGCATCAACCAATCAAATTGATTATCTCTGCTTACCCTAAGCAAAAAATGCTTATCAAGGCATTGACACAATGAACACTTTTCTTGGAAAGGCAGAGAACAAATAAAGCGGATATAATTATTGTCATGTGTTCCAAATACTCTTTAAATGTGTAGCGATAAACTAAACAAATAGCAGTGCTACTGCCAATGTCAGTACTAGTCATTTTAATTATTTTCGTCCGTCCACAATTTGTTTGTGGATACTCTACAAGGTCACAATTTTTTTCTGATCTCCCTAAGATCTAGGTTCCTTTTGATATTGACATGTATCAGACTGTAATCATGTTTTTTGTTTGTGGACACTCTAGAGGTCACAGTTTTGATCTGATATTGATGAAATTTGAAATGCATGTTTATAACCCAATGATCTTGGTTACTTTCGATATTTGGGCATATCGGATTGTAACTTCCTGAATTATAGCCCCTGATTGTACAAAATATCATGTTTTTGGCTTGTGGTCGGTCCAGTGGTCACAATTTTTATTCGATTTAAAAAATCGTTCTAATATATCACCTTTAATACTGTGTATTGGGTTAAGTCAATTGGGTACTAAATTCAGCCTACCTACGGCATTATACAACCACATTTCAATGTAGGCGTATAAAAACAACAATGTCTTTCCAGACAGAATTCTTTACACCAGTATTTGTTTCTTACCGGTGAAACTAGAAGGGATACATGCCAATATCAAAAGGAACCGAGATCGTATGGAGATAAACCTATATTTCAAGTTTCAACAGATAAAAATTGAGATCACAAATAAATTGCGGTCAGACGGATGGACAAACAGGGGCAACAGCATAATACGGGCGTAGAAAAATTGCTATCAAAGGAAATCTGAATTAGCTAGGAATCAAGATTAGCAATTCCAGTAAGGTACCGTTATATTACCATATATAGTTATAATAACACATTATAAGGAATAGCAGGACCACTCACAAAGTGTTACCCTTTTTAAACAATAATTGCAAAGTCCTCCAGGCAGGTGAAAGGATACTTAAATCAAATATTATATTCAGAGTTACTCTGACATTCCAGAAATCAGAATATATCTTAAAAAGAGTTCTTATCTTGACAAATAAAATCTACCAAATTATTGCCCTCAGGCCAAGTTTCAACAACGTGATCAGATGAGAGGCATGGAAGTAATTACTTCTGTATTTGAGTTAAATACAACGAATCTGGAAGAATTCATGAAATTCATACAATTAATATAATCATATGTTCATGTACAGTATATTTAACAAGCATTCTGAAAGTATTACTACTTTACCCTAAAGGCCCATACAAATTTTGCAATGCATGCTGCTAATGTGAATACATTTTGTGAAAATATTAACCAGATAAGTATAGATGAAATAAATTCTGTAAAAACGAATTTTTCCCTGAATTAGTCTATAACTCATTATAAAAAACAGTGCAATAAATTTCAAATATTTCGGTAACCAACGGTTACCTAGCAAAATACACCCACATTTTGCCAGAAATGGACAGAGAACAATCTAAACAAAAACTTGATTTTTTGTATAATCAGGGGACATGTTACGGTCCGATATGTATGAATATCGATAGGATTAGGAACCAAGATCTCTTGGATATATAAAGTTAATCGGATATTAACTTTAGCTTCTTGAGCGTCCACAAGCAATCGGACCCCGGATGGACGGACTGACGGACGGACAGGTGCGACGACAATATACGACCACATTTCAATGTGGGCGTATAAAAACTAGAGGTTGAATTCATGACTTAATGAGATGATATATTTATTTACCTGTGTGAGATAGAATGTTTTTGTAGATGGTATGTGTTGCATAGCATTAACAGCACCACGGAAAGAATAAATCTGTTGATGAGGATCCCCTACTAATATCTTTGTTTGACGCTGTTGTAACATAATATCAATAACAGCTGTAATTATAATAGATCAATGCCTATAACTGAGATATATATACATATAAATATTATAAAGAGCTTATTTCCGAAATGGGATAAATGTCAGGAAAATATCACTTGATAACAAAATAAATGCCAACAACATAAAAGATTTCTATCATTGTTATTTTCTTGATTCAATCAAAAACACCATAAAAAGGCATATATAATGATCTAAAAATGTGTTTGTCTGATTGAGGTCAAATAATTCATTAAAACTTTGTACCGACAGATGCAACAAAATCATGTCCCTACAAAACAAGAATGTTTTTGTGCAATCCAAAATTGTTAAATCGTTCTCAGCTCTCATTGCTTTACCTTCATACTTGTCAGGCAGATTATACAATATGTATAATACACAAGTATACAATATGTATAATACTCAAATATACAATATGTATAAAATTCAAATATACAAATACAATTCAAATACACAACTCAAATATATAATAATATAAAATAACATACAAGGTGTTAAGTCCTGGGCTTCATCTATCAATATTACATCATAATCAGACAGCTGGGGTTCCTGTAACTGATAAAGTTTAAGATAACCATCGTGTGTCATTCCTATTTTCTTGTCATTATAATCTTTCATTCTTCTCCATAGGTAGGCAGCATCATTTACATAGATCTGAAAATATCAAGTACATATGTAGTGATTACTTAATCAAATGGACAATACCAATATAGGGTCTTATTCAAATGAATCCTATTCCTACCCTCACCTTATGTAAAGATGGGTTGCCAGCAGACATGTCAACGCTTCCACATCACGCAGTAAAGTGCTGCGAAAGGCCTCAAGTACCACTCTACTGCATGGTAATCGATTTCTTTGGATTTCTACCACATTTTCAAACAAAGAGTTTTTCAATTTTCTTGTCAAAACTATGGAACTAAGTTTCAAAAAGATATCTTGAACGGTTTATGAGATATGCTCCGGAAACAAAATTATACACCAAAAGCCAAGTCAAATTTGTTTCCATGGAAACACAAAAAATATAAATCCCAGAAATTCCTTAATGGCAAAAGGCGCAACTACTGTAATAGGTTGATGTGTGTACAAATAGGGGTTTGTGTTATTTAACAATATTCTGGAAGCCAAGCCCTACAGGGTTTAAAATATGTGGAGGAGTATCAAAATCCATAATACAGAAAAAAATTTGACCCCCGACCACCCTGACCCCCATGTACATACCCCCTGAAAATTGGGTACCACAAATAGCCAAAATATCAGTTTTTCTGTCATTTTACTACTAAAAATTTAAAAAGTTTGTTTAGAACGCCTTTCATAGATTCAAATATGGGTATTCGTGGTCTGCGTGTCAGAATATAACATTGAAAATGTTCTGCAACAATCCAATATGGTGGTAATCCAATATGGTGGCCAAAATAGCATGCAAATATGTATTTTGTGCTTTTCGACCAAATATGGTGTTGTAATATGTCGACTTCTATGTTTTCGAGGTCGTAGAATCCGAATTTGTGTTCTGATTTCAAACAAATAAGGAACCATTTACAACATATTTATCATGTGATGAAATATTCATCAATTCCAATACAGTTACATAGTATCATTTTTTTGGCAAAGTGAAGATATCGCGGACTGAATCCAAATCACTCATCATTACATCTGCTTTACAGCTAAGATTGCTTAGGTAAACCTTCAAAATGGCCCCATAAACAGATGCTGGCAATTTTTTGTGGTCCTTTAATAAATAGAAAATGTCACTTTTAGGTACTAACATGATTGTTCTGCATTTTGTCAAGGAATAACATTGCTATTTCCTTGCTACAAAAGCTTCTGTTTCACGTCGAGGGTTTTCATTACAGCAGCAATTTAATACCTAGCGAAAATACTATATCCTCGGAATGCACCAGAAGATTGTGATTCAATCAAGTCCTGTAATTTGGCTTTCACCTGTTGCTGCAAAAGCTATTTTTTCCCTTCCACGTTTTCATTACAGCAGGAATTTCATACGTAGGGATATTCTTATATCCTCCGAAGGTACCAGAAGATTGGGATTCGATCCAAGTCCTGGGAATCGGCTTTCCCTTGTACGGATGATGCTCAGTTCAATTTTTAGCGCCGCTTTACTTGAGCTCATGGTTTATGAAACCCACTGCCTATTCTGAATCTAGATGGTGTATTGGAGCAACTTCTAGGGTTTCTGAATCCATTCCTGACAGAGTAATATCGGATTCAAAGAGCCCACATTTAGCTTTATTTCTCAAGAATAGCAAAAGGCACAACTTTACTGCTGTAATAGGTTGATGTGTGTACAAGAACTATGAGATATGCTCTGGAAACAAATTTATACACCAAAAACTAAGCCAAATTTGTTTCCATGGTGAAACACAAAAAATATAACATGATGTCAGGCCAACAGTTATTTCAAGGCTTGCAATCAAATTGTTTATCGCTCTGCTTACCCTGAGCAGAAAATGCTCATTATTAAACTTAGTCAAGGTATTGATGTAATGAAACTATACACCAAGTTTCATCATACTCCCACTTAATTAGAACTAAAGTTATCGTGTCCCAAAGCATCAACCAATCAAATTGATTATCTCTGCTTACCCTAAGCAAAAAATGCTTATCAAGGCATTGACACAATGAACACTTTTCTTGGAAAGGCAGAGAACAAATAAAGCGGATATAATTATTGTCATGTGTTCCAAATACTCTTTAAATGTGTAGCGATAAACTAAACAAATAGCAGTGCTACTGCCAATGTCAGTACTAGTCATTTTAATTATTTTCGTCCGTCCACAATTTGTTTGTGGATACTCTACAAGGTCACAATTTTTTTCTGATCTCCCTAAGATCTAGGTTCCTTTTGATATTGACATGTATCAGACTGTAATCATGTTTTTTGTTTGTGGACACTCTAGAGGTCACAGTTTTGATCTGATATTGATGAAATTTGAAATGCATGTTTATAACCCAATGATCTTGGTTACTTTCGATATTTGGGCATATCGGATTGTAACTTCCTGAATTATAGCCCCTGATTGTACAAAATATCATGTTTTTGGCTTGTGGTCGGTCCAGTGGTCACAATTTTTATTCGATTTAAAAAATCGTTCTAATATATCACCTTTAATACTGTGTATTGGGTTAAGTCAATTGGGTACTAAATTCAGCCTACCTACGGCATTATACAACCACATTTCAATGTAGGCGTATAAAAACAACAATGTCTTTCCAGACAGAATTCTTTACACCAGTATTTGTTTCTTACCGGTGAAACTAGAAGGGATACATGCCAATATCAAAAGGAACCGAGATCGTATGGAGATAAACCTATATTTCAAGTTTCAACAGATAAAAATTGAGATCACAAATAAATTGCGGTCAGACGGATGGACAAACAGGGGCAACAGCATAATACGGGCGTAGAAAAATTGCTATCAAAGGAAATCTGAATTAGCTAGGAATCAAGATTAGCAATTCCAGTAAGGTACCGTTATATTACCATATATAGTTATAATAACACATTATAAGGAATAGCAGGACCACTCACAAAGTGTTACCCTTTTTAAACAATAATTGCAAAGTCCTCCAGGCAGGTGAAAGGATACTTAAATCAAATATTATATTCAGAGTTACTCTGACATTCCAGAAATCAGAATATATCTTAAAAAGAGTTCTTATCTTGACAAATAAAATCTACCAAATTATTGCCCTCAGGCCAAGTTTCAACAACGTGATCAGATGAGAGGCATGGAAGTAATTACTTCTGTATTTGAGTTAAATACAACGAATCTGGAAGAATTCATGAAATTCATACAATTAATATAATCATATGTTCATGTACAGTATATTTAACAAGCATTCTGAAAGTATTACTACTTTACCCTAAAGGCCCATACAAATTTTGCAATGCATGCTGCTAATGTGAATACATTTTGTGAAAATATTAACCAGATAAGTATAGATGAAATAAATTCTGTAAAAACGAATTTTTCCCTGAATTAGTCTATAACTCATTATAAAAAACAGTGCAATAAATTTCAAATATTTCGGTAACCAACGGTTACCTAGCAAAATACACCCACATTTTGCCAGAAATGGACAGAGAACAATCTAAACAAAAACTTGATTTTTTGTATAATCAGGGGACATGTTACGGTCCGATATGTATGAATATCGATAGGATTAGGAACCAAGATCTCTTGGATATATAAAGATACATTTTAAGTTTCCTGAAGATTGGATAAAAACTGTGACTTCTAGAGGGTTCACAACCTTGGTACTTAGTATTACATAATTTCACACTATTTTCGTACAAGTAGCAGCCATTTTGTCAAGCATTTTCTATGGAAGGCCAAACAACAAATTTCTAAATACAAATCTTGCAAAACATTTCTCCAAAAAACATTTCTCGACATCCATCAAACCGGAATATTATGATGACATCAGTGGAAATCAACCTTGCATACAATTAGTCCCCATACACAATAAAGGAGAATCGAGTAAGCATATATGAAATAAGAAAAATAGCTAGATGACCGTGACTCTCGTGAAACCACAGGTGTAGTAATAGTATGGCTAATCAGGCAGAGCCTTCAAGAAAGAAAATAAATTGTAAGTAGTCTATTTTCAGAAATTAAGAAGCAACACATTTCTTTGCTCAAACAAAAGAGTGTTTTATCTCTTCTAAATCATGTAATCATGAATGTGCCAAGGAATAAGTAATGTATTGAAAGGGGGATAAAGAAATAAATACTTTCCGCTCATGTAAGGCATATTTACATACCTTGAAAAAAAAATATCAAAGTTCCATGGTACTAAACTTTATCAAGTGGGGGAGGGGAGGAATATTTAATGTCACACACCCGATCTTAATAAGAAATTCTAGATATATATGTTCATATATAGCTGAAAAGTATGTTTATTGTTTGCTACAAAATATAAATTATTTTCTTGCACATTTGTACATACTGTGAAAAACAAACAAATTTGAAGTGGCACTAACATCAGGGGGTGGTGTTAAGTATGAACTTTTTCAGGGACCCCTTCCAAAAATTGTAGTGACCCTACCCATATTTTTAAAAAAAAAAATTCTGACCCCCTGTCAGTGGGGGTTAAACTTACACCAAGTTTGAACATTCTAGCTCAGTTAGAAGGAGAGTTATTGTGTTCAAAAGTCTCAGCCAATCAAAGTACTTCTCGATCTGCTTACCATGAGCAGAAAATGTTTATTATTGAACTTAGATAAACACATACACCAAGTTTGAACATTTTAACTCAATTAGATGGAGAGTTATTGTGTTACAAAGTCTCAGCCAATCAAATTGCTTATCACTCTGCTTACCCTGATCAGAAAATGTTCATTATCAAATTTAGTCAAGGTATTGATGTAATAAAAACAGTGGCGGCGCCAGCCGTCGGTGTTTGGAGGGGCAAAGCTGGGGCAAAGTCCAAGGTTAAGGGGGCAAAGGCACAAGTTTCAATTAAGGGGGGGGGGGGGCTCCCCCAGAACAGACTGCCTGGTAGTATTTCAGGCAATGATCGTTGAGGTAAGTATCAACCGAACGGACTTGCGAACCTCGACGAATCCAACTCACGAGCGCCAATGTAGGGTATACTTATGGAGAGTATGGGCCATGAGTTTCAATTAGGGAGGGGGGCTCCCCCAGTAAATTTTGAAAAACAGGCTGCCGGAAATGCAGCCTGACAGTATTTCAGGCTATGATCATTGAGGTAAGTGTCAAACGAACGGACTTGCAAACCTCGACGAATCCAACTCACGAGTGCCAATGTAGGGTGAACTTATGATGGAGGGTATGGGGAGTTTTAATCGAGGAGTAATTGTAGGTCCTATCATATCAGGAGGTCAGTCACAGCAATCCTGTTGATCGTAGAAAAAGTTTAGACGGTTCAAATATTTTCTATGATCAACATGATTCACTGTCAAAAGTGATCATTGCTTCAGATTGTAAAAGAGCGTGACAGGTCGATCTGATCACGCTTCCAAATTGTGGTGATCGAGATCAACACTGGACAAGACAAACACCATGCTCTGCAATGCACTGTGAATGCGACAGAGCCTACAGTTTTTAACAGAATTTTGCAAAACTTGGATTCGATTAGCAACTTTGGTGAAAAACCAATGCTGAGGCAATAATTCTTTTGAGACAAGGATGTTTCCTAATTGTTAAGATCCCAGCAGCGGTTAACTTTGAGGTTTTTGATGGCATAATTCTGTCCTTTTTTCTAATTACCAAGTGAAAAAATTGCCTAAGTCCGAAGTCATTGTGTATCTCGGACGTAAGGCAAAACCTGCCGAAGTCTAACTTTCCCCCTAAAACATAATATTTTACAATTTTTGTGTAAATTCCTTCAAGTAGTCAATGGAGCAGGTGGTCATGCATACACATTTTAAGGCAATAATCTAGATTTTGAAAAAAAGTGACTTTGGTAGTTTTTGCTTTAGCTTGACAATATGTTTGCTTGAGTCTCCTTTGTTGCATCATGGTGTCTTATTGTATGCCAAGTTGACTTTCGCTCATATCGTCATAATGTTTCAGTTCAATGAATTTCGAGAAATGTTTTTGGAGAAATGTTTTTGAAGTTCAGAATTGTTTTTGGAGAAATGTTTTGCAAGATTTGTATTTGGAGATTTGTATTTAGATATTTGTTGTTCGAGATTTGTTTTCGTTGTATGTCTATGATGAAATGTAAATGTAGATTATTTTTTTGATTTACTAAAATAAATTTTATCTTTATATTAAAATAAAATTAAATTTAACAAAAATACATCTTACAAATCTGATATGACAAATGTCTGATATGAGAAACAAATATTGACTTTAAGATACAAATATGGATTTTAAGATACAAATGTTAATTTTAAGATACAAATGTTAATTTTAGTGTACAAATGTCGAAATACGACAACATAAGAAATAAGAATTAAGGACTATGAATTAAGAACTAAGAATTAAGAGTACTGAAAAAAGAGCAGTTTTGTCTTCAATAAATTTTGGTCTGATTTTCACAAGATTTGAACTTGACCATCATTAATGTGTAACAGTCATATATTTAAACAGTTTTTTTTTTTTAAAATCAGATTTAACAATTGTGACATCAAGATGTTCCACAGGCTAAAGGAAGTTAAGGTTCTATTTGTGCAAATATCGAAAGGAACCAAGTTTCATCAAAATCAACCTTGGTATTACACACTTTTAGACTGTTTGCGTTCAAATAGCGTCCATTTTTGGTTTAATTTTTACGGAATTGGAACTCAACCTTCACTGAGGTGTAAAGGTGTGATATATTAAAATTGAACACAAATTGTGACGTCAAAAGGTTCCACAAGCTAGAAGTGGTCCTAGGCAGTTGAGGCCAGGGTCCTGGAAGTTGTACAGCTGAACCCGGTGACCGATTTTTATTTAACAGGGAATAAGTGATAATTCATATTATAACAGTAAATAATTAAAATACTCCATAGGGATTATAATAATATGTATATCACGTAGGTGTGCATGTCTGATACGATGGGTATTAAAGGTTTAAGATATAACTGAGATTTTGTTTTTATCTGGTATTCTGGGTGATAAATCACCTAACTAAAGGCTTTAGTTTGTATATCCTGGGAGCCCTTCATTGCTAGATTTGCTGCAATACTAAATAAATGTATTTTTAAAGACTGGTTTCTATCTCTCTCTGTGGAATATAGACAACTAAATCTAAAATTTTCTAAAAGACTCGAACCCGAAAACTACTGAGAATGGAGGCAGAGCTGGAATCTCAGTAGTGTAAATATTTCTAGTTCTTGTAGTGTACATGAGAGAATAAATCGTGGAGGGTGGCTTGAAGATTTGTGTCTTACATTAGATTTTGTATCATATGCTGCCCCAGGGATTTGAATTGTTTGCCAGGAAATGATGCTGAAAATACCCACAGCGTGCGTTTTAGACTTAGTTTTCAAAAAATTCCGAGAAAGGACCCCCAATCCCCTGAAAATAACCAATAGTGGCCTAGGCATGGACTGTCCCCACCACTATTTTACCAATCTGCTCCCCTGAACCGAGGTCTTGGTGATATAAACATAAATTTAAAGTTTTATCAAAATCAGATCATAATAGTGACCTCTGGAGGGTCCACAACTTTGATATGACTGATGACTTACTTTCATTATGGTGTAACGGTGATATATTTAAACGTTTTTGTAAATCAGATAAAAATTGTGACGTCTACAGGGACCAAAAGACCAAAAGATAAAAACATGATTTTTCGTACAATCAGGGGCCATGATCCAGGAAGTTACAGTCTGATATGCGTGAATATGTTTGGGTTATAGACATACATTTATAGTTTCAATCGAAATGAGATAAAAAAATTGTTACCTCTAGAAGTCCACAAGCTAAAATTGTGATTTTTTGTACAATCAGGGGCCATAATCCATGAAATGATGGTCCGATACATGTCAATTTCGAAAGGAACCAAGATCTTAGGGAGATATACATTATACATGTATTTCAAGTTTCGTTAATATCAGATAAAAATTGTGACCTGTAAAGTGTCCACAAATGAAATGTGAACATACGGACAGACACACAGCCATACAGGGGTGACGACAATAGATATTCAAATAAAATGTATGAGTATAAAAAAAGAATTTTCATTTGAAGTCAAAATATGGCCATAATTAACTAAACATAACGCTAACGCTACAATATACATCCACATTCCTGCTTTGATTGATATGGTACTTTGTCAAGAAGTCTAGGCATTTGGATTGGTTTATTTAGCGTTGAGGGTCATGCCTCAACATCAATAGTTGCCGTCCTTAGAGTATAAGGAATACGTATACCAAGATAATCCATTCAGAATTGTGGCTTTCAGACGCTAAAGGCACAAAGTGGGCGTGGCTCTGCCCCTGAGGTTGAGACATTCACCAAAATCAATAGTGGATGCCCTCCGGCTATAAGGTATACATATACCAAGGACCAAGCTGATCCATTCAGAATTGCGGCCTGTAAACGTCAAACAGAAAAAATTGGGCGTGGCTTGCCTCTGGGAGTGGGGACATGCAGTTGTCATCCTTAGGCTATAAGGAATACATATCCCAAGTTTAAAGACGATCAATTAAGAACCTGGGCCTGTAGGCAACATGCACAGACACAAAGTAAAAATGGGCATGGTTCTGCCCCTGGGGGTTAGGAAATCACCAAAAACAATAGGGGTCATCCTTAGGGTATAAGAAATAGGTTTGCAAAGTTTTAAAAGGATCTGTTAAGAATTGCATCCTGAAGGCGAACACAAGACACAAAAACATTGGGCGTGGCTCTGTCCCGGGGGGGTGCTGGCATGCACCAAAAACAATAATGGTCAGCCTAAGGGTATAAGTATAAGGAATAAGTATAAAAATATTTCAAGATGATCGATTAAGAATTTTGGCCTGTAGGTGACACACAGATACACAAAAAGAAAATGGGCGTGGCACAGTCCCTGGGGGTCGGGCATGCACCAAAAACAATAAGGATCTTCCTTAAGGTACCAAGAATAAATTTGCAAAGTTTCAAGATGATACGTTAAGAAATGCAACCTGTAAACGACAGACAAACAAATACAAAAAATGGGCGTTGCTGTCCCAGGGGGTCGGGCATGCACCCAAACAAAGATAGGTTGCCAGGCAACGAAACATACGCCCACAGCAGCTAAATCGTCCGGGCAGTCAACAAGGGTTGTCGCATATTTTTACTTTTTTTGGGAATGAAACATTTGTAATACACTAAAATCTGATTAAGAGTAACAACTCATTTTGTAATTATCTGAAAATCATTAGAATTTGTTTGCTTTTTATAAAGTTTTGCCCCACGCTAACAATTAGTATAGGAAACATTTAACATCATGGATTTAGCCGTCAGTTATCAAAATTCATTGAAAATCAAAATACTTGTTCGTTTCAACACCTTAAACTCTGTGTATCAATCTGAAGTCAATCGGATGATAAGTTTGGCATCTATAGCGTCACAAGGTTTTTTTGAAGTGATCAAGGGAGATAACTCTGGAAGTAATTATTTGAAATCGCTGAAAATCAGTAGGCTTCTTTGTCTCATGACCTTAAACAGTGTGTGTAAATTTAAAGTCAATCAGATATTAACTTTGGCCTCTAGAGCGTCCACAGGATTTTTTGATGTGATCAAGGGCCATAACTCTGGCAATAATTATCAGAGATCGCTGAAAATCAATAGGCGTCTTCGTCTCATGACCTTAAACACTGTGTTTAAATTTAAAGTCAATCAGATATTAACTTTGGCCTCTAGAGCATCCACCAGAATTTTTGAAGTGATCAAGGGACACAACTCTGGCACTAATTATCAGAAATCGCTGAAAATCAATAGGCTTCTTCGTCTCATGACCTTAAACACTGTGTATAAATTTGATGTCAATCGGACATCATCTTTGTCCTCTAGAGCATCCACAAGATTTTTTGAAGTGATCAAGGGCCATAACTCTGGCATTAATTATCGGAAATCCGTGAAAATCAATAGGCTTCTTCGTCTTATGACCTTAAACACTGTGTATAAATTTAAAGTCAATCGGATATTAACTTTAGCCTCTCGAGCATTCACAAGATTTTTCAAAGTGATCAAGAGTCATAACTCTGGCAGTAATTATCGGATATTGCTGAAAATCAATAGGCTTCTTCGTATTATGACCTTGAACACTGTGTTTAAATTTAAAGTCAATCCAATATTAACTTTAGCCTCTAGAGCGTTCACAAGATTTTTCAAAGTGATCAAGGGTCATAACTCTGGCAGTAATTATCGGATATCGCTGAAAATCAATAGGCTTCTTCGTCTCATGACCTTAAACACTGTGTATAAATTTAAGGTCAATCGGATATTATCTTTAGCCTCTAGAGCGTTCACAAGATTTTTCAAAGTGATCAAGGGTCATAACTCTGGCAGTATTTATCGGATATTGCTGAAAATCAATAGGCTTCTTCGTCTCATGACCTTAAACAATGTGTATAAATTTAAGGTCAATCGGATATTAACTTTAGCCTCTAGAGCGTTCACAAGATTTTTCAAAGTGATCAAGGGTCATAACTCTGGCAGTAATTATCGGATATTGCTGAAAATCAATAGGCTTCTTCGTCTCATGACCTTAAACACTGTGTATAAATTTAAAGTCAATCGGATATTAACCCTGGCCTCTAGTGCGTTCACAAGAAATTGTGGACGACGGACGGACGGACGGACGGACGGACGGACAGGGGCGACGGCAATATACGTCCACATTTCTATGTGGGCGTATAAAAAGGGATAATCCTTAAGGATATAAGGAATATGTATTTAAAGTTTCAAGATGATTAAGAATTGTGGATTGTAGGCGACACACATAATGAAAATGGGCGTGGTTCTGTCCCTGGGGGTTGGGCATGCACCCCAAACGATAGGGATGTTCCTTAGGGTACAAAGAATAAGTATTCAAAGTTTCAAGATAATACGTTAAGAAATGTGGCTTGTAGACGACAAACAAATAAATACAAGGAATGGGCGTGGCTCTACCCCTGGGGGTTGGGCATGCACAAAAAAAAAATACGGATCATCATTAGGGTGTAAAGAGTAAGTATACAAAGTTTTAAGAAAATCCAGTAAGAATTGCGCCCTGTAGGCGACACACAGACACACAAAAAGAAAATGAGCGTGGCTCTGCCCCTGGGGATTGGGCATGCACCCCAAATGATAGGGATCATCCTTAGGGTATAAAGAGTAAGTATACAAAGTTTTAAGAAAATCCAGTAACAATTGCGCCCTGTAGGCAACACAAAGACACACAAAAAGAAAATGAGCATGGCTCTTCCCCTGGATGTTCCTTAGGGTACAAAGAATATGTATGCAAAGTTTCAAGATTATAAGTTAAGAAATGTGGCCTGTAGACGACAAACAAACAAATACTAGAAATGGGTGTGGCTCTGCCCCTGGGGGTCGGGTATGCACCAAAAAAGGGATCTTCCGTAGGGTATAAGGAATAAGTACACAAAGTTTGAAGAAAATCCATGAAGAATTGCACCCTGTATGCGACCCACAGACACACATCAACGGAATCCCATGAAATGCAAACTTGATCAGTGTGTCAAACATGGAGGCTGTCCTACCCGGATTGTCAAGCGTTCGACTCTATGTCCAATCGGACATCACAATATGGTAATTCATATTCAACACAATCATTGACTCTACTGAGGGTACTACAAGTATTATTAATCTTGATTATTGTTGATAAGGGGAGGGATTATTTAAGTGATCAAGCTTTTTGCATGTATGGTGTTGTTGAACACCTACCTTGATTAATTACTTAATCTGCCTTGATTGACTTACTTAATCTACATGATTTTTCTATCTTAACCCGTCTTCATTATCCCAGTCAGAGCATAAAAGTAGGGCATGCCATCTCTATATCTTAATCCTGAAAACATTTCGTCGTTTCTCCTTTGTCAGACATTTTAATCCCCTTGATGTCGGTCATTGAGATGTAAAAATTAGTCAAAGATTATTACTTGTGGATTAGGAAGTCAATCAACATGTCAGCTAATCTTGATTCAAGTCATTTATAGAAACAGTAATTTTGATAATCCCGAAAACATACAAGCTTCATAATTATTCATAGAGTACATCCAGTAAGAAACCTACTAATACCGCAAATTATTTTCTATAATCCGGGATATAAAATGTTGTGATCACACAATGATTTTTATCAGTAACCATTTTCCTTAGCTATTAATAAACAGCAGTTAACTTTTTTTCGATAATAAACAACTTCTGTTTTCACAATCGCACATGGAAATCATCGCTTTGGTTAATTTTGCAATAAAATGTCTCAGTTGAATAACAAACAATAAGACCTGATAATAAAAGGAAGCTGGCCATGCCTTTCGACCAGTGATTACTGCTTTATACAGCATCATACCTCTAACAAATAGTAGGTATGATACCAAATATAGACACAGTTTATCAGAGCATCAATGAAATTTAGATTGCATAGTATCATCTGATAATAGGGGCGGGGGGGGGGTGTTATTTAACAAATTTTCTGGAAACCAAGCCGTATGGCGCTTAAAATATGTGGAGGAGTATTAAAATCCATATTACGGAAAAAAATTTGACCCCCAACCCCCCTGACCCCCATGTACACACCCCCTGAATATGGGATACCTCAAATTAGCCAAAATATCAGTTTATGACATTATTTTTATAAATGATCTGCAACAATCCAATATGGCGGCAATCCAATATGGCAGCCAAAATGGCGCTGCAAATATGTATTTTGTGCTTTTTGATCCAACATAGTGTTGTAATATGTCGACTACTATGTTTGCGAGGTCGTAGAATCCGAATTTGTAGTGATATCAAACAAATAAGGAACCACAGGGTGAAATATTCATCATTTCGAATATGGTTACATATTATCATTATTTTCTAGGACTCATCAGTATATTTGCTTTACAGCTAAGATTGCTTAGGTAAACCTTCAAATTGGCCCCATAAACAGATGCTGGAAACTTTTTATGGTCCTCTAATAAACAGAAAATGTCACTTTGTTTAGGTATTAACAGGGCTGCTCCTCGAACATATCTTACTTCGATATAATCAAATGATTTTTCCTCATTTATCAAGGAATAAGATTGCTATTTCCTTGCTACAAAAGCTTCTGTTTCTCGTCGCAGGCTTTCATTACAGCAGGAATTTCATACTTAGTGATAATACTATATCCTCGGAATGCATCAGAAGATTGTGATTCAATCAAGTGCTTTGAATTGTCTTTCACCTGTTACTGCAAAAACCTTTGTTTCTCTTCCACATTTTCATTACAGCAGGAATTTCATACGTAGCAATATCACTACTTCCTAGCAAGGTACCAGAAGATTGGGATTCGTTCACTTGATTGGGAAATTTGCTTTCACTTGCACAGTGGATGTTCATTTCAAATTTTTAGCGTCTCCCTGTTTGAGCTCATAGTTTATGAAACCCACTGCCTATTCCGAATCTAGATGGTTCTGAATCCATTCCTGACAGAGTAATATCGGATTCAATGAGCCTGCCGTTAGCTTAATTTCTCAAGAACGTCTCGATCAAACAAAGTACAGTCAAGATATATTTGGATTTGGGTCTTGTAGTGGGGAGTCAGATATTGCAACGAGGCGCCAAATATTTGAAATGTGCATCCACTGTGCATGTGAAAGCCAGATCCCAGGACTTGATTGTTTAACAATATTCTGGTACATTCCGAAGATATAGTATTATCGCTAAGTATGAAATTCCTGCTGCAATGAAAGGCTGGGACAAGAAACAGAAGCTTTACAAAATGCTAAATAATCATTGATTATATCGAAGTAAGATATGCTAGGGGAGCAGCCTTATCAGCACCAAACAATGTGACATTTTCTGTTTATTAAAGGACCATAAAAAGTTTCCAGCATCTGTTTATGGGGCCAATTTGAAGGTCTACCTAAGCAATCTTAGCTGTAAAGCAGATGTACTGATGATTTGAATTCAGTCCGAGACAGCTTCACTTTGCCAAAATAATGATACTATGTAACCGTATTCGAATTGATGAATATTTCACCACAAGATAACTATGTTGTAAATGGTTCCTTCGTTGTTTGAAATCACCACAAATTCTGATTCTACGAATTCAGTCCGAGACAGCTTCACTTTGCCAAAATAATGATACTATGTAACCGTATTCGAATTGATGAATATTTCACCACAAGATAACTATGTTGTAAATGGTTCCTTCGTTGTTTGAAATCACCACAAATTCTGATTCTACGACCTCAAAAACATAGTAGTCGACATATTACAACACAATTTTTGGTCGCCATATTGGATTGCTGCCATATTGGATTGCTGCGGGTCATTTTCAATGTCATATTGAGACTCACAGACAACGAAAACCTGCATATGAACCTGTCTAAGGCATTCTAAACAAAGTTGTTAATGGTGAAATGACAGAAAAACTGATACTTTGGCTCATTAAGGGGCACCCATATTCAGGGGGTCTGTACATGGGGGTTAGGGTTGTTGAAGGTTGAAAAAATTTTCATATTATTTATTTTTATACCTCTCCACATGTTTTTAGCACCGTACCAAAGGAATCGACTATTAACACCCCCCCCTACTGATAATAAAAGGATAATAAAGAATATACGAAAAGGGATTTAACATCCTACTTTAAAACAGACATATATCATGCAGTTTTATATGAAGAAAACTTTGCCAACACTACAAATGTTCTTTAACGTGCATGCCAATGTGTACCAGGGACTTCATTTTTTTGTCCCATTTGATTGACCAGACACTTTAGTTGCGAGGCCCTCCATCTGGCACCATGGACAAAGGGAAAACCTGAATATCACGAGGAACTTTCTGTGCCACAACCAGGATGGAATCCAGGACCTCTAGGTTTAAACACCAGAGCCTTACTCACTAGTGACTAAGTCAGTATACATAAGTAGAAACAACAAGTTTACAGTTAATAAACTTTCATTACCGATTTTGAAGAATCTTCTATAACTTTTATGACACCATCGTCATTTCTATGGAAACTAGGAGCATGATCTATGTTAATTGTCTTATCAGATGAAGAAAGAAAGTTGTTGAGAGTTTCTAAGACAAACTTGGCTCTGACATACAAATTTTCTCCTTTAATATTCTGAAGCTCCATGGCGACACTATAGACTTTCAAGCCATATGAATTGAGTTTATTGGCTGCTTTATATCTGTAATTAAAATAAAATTGGTTTCATTCATGTCAAAATAAAGCAATGAAATTAGTTGATTTGAACAGTGTTTACTGATTTTAGTTTATAAACTTTGGCTTACTGTGTCGACAGTGGATACCAAATCAGTTACATCTGAAAACTGGTTGAGATGAAACAAAGAACAAAGATAAGCTGCCTGGCAGCAAAACATACGCCCGTTTTCCTTTTGTAGGTAATGGGGGCATTTACAAGACCATTTAATAAATCGCCCGTTTTCCTTTTGTAGGTAATGGGGGCATTTACAAGACCATTTAATAATTCACAGAAAATTATGAAATTTGACAGGCTTTTTGGTTTCATTAATTTATATAATGCATATAAATAAATTTCATACAGATCGGATGATAACTTTTGTCATTCGAACATTCACAAGGTTCACAAAGTTAGACAAGGGCCATTAACAAGGTTGAACAAAGTTAAACAAGGTCCATAACTATTGTAACTTTTGTCATTTGAACATTCAAAAGATTCACAAAGTAAAACAAAGGCCATAACTCTAGAAATAGTTGTAAAATTGCTGAAATTCAATAGATCTCCATTTCACAAATTAAAATGATGCATATAAATTCCATTCATATCAGATGGTCATCAATCGAGCATTACAAAGTCGAACAAAGGGAAACAAAGGCCATAACTCTATAAGTAACTATTGTAAATTGCTGGAATTCCATAGGCTTCGTGGTTTAACTAATCTAAATGATGCATATAAATTCCATTCATATCAGATGGTAACTTTCACCAATCGAGCATTAACAAAGTCGAACAAAGGGGAAACAAGGGCCATAACTCTATAAGTAACTATTGTAAATTGCTGGAATTTCATAGGCTTCGTGGTTTCACTAATCTAAATGATGCATATAAATCCCATTCATATCAGATGGTAACTTTCATCAATCGAGCATTAACAAAGTCGAACAAAGGGAAACAAGGGCCATAACTCTATAAGTAACTATTGTAAATTGCTGGAATTCCATAGGCTTTGTGGTTTCACTAATCTAAATGATGCATATAAATTTGATACAGATCGGATAATTTTTGGCATTCAACAAGGTGAAACAAAGTGAAACATGGGCTGTAACTCTAGACGTAATAAAGGGAAATTGCTTCACTAATTTAAATAACGCATGTAAGTTCGGACGATAACACTTGCCGTTAACAAAATGAAACAAGAGCCATAAATCTAGACATAATAAACGGACATCATTGAAATTAAATGGACTTCTTCATCTTACAATCGGATGATTAATTTTGCCATTGGACCGTTCATTTAAAAATTGTGGACGACCGACAAACGGGGGTAACAGCAATATACGTCAACATTTCCATGCAATACACACTGATTTAAAATTACTAAACACTTTATCATATAGCATATAGCTCCAATTTGGAAAACATGTCACTTAATCACTGGCACTAGTAATACCAATTAAGATCTTCTATCCCCCAGATGCTTGCACTGTTTCACAGTCAATACAAGCTAGGAAGGTATTTCTTAGCCCATACACAAAGTGGGATCCAGGCTTAAAACCAGCGGTTGCAAGGCAAGATATGCCCACGTGGTAGGGTGACCCACCATAAATGAATATCTCCAAATATCTCGACAATTACACCACAATACTTATATATATGACACAAGCCACGAAAAGGTGTAGAACTTCAGATGAAAAAGCACTTAAATTTAAATAAATTTTTACGAATTCTTTGGGGGTTAAAAACTTGTATTAATAATTCATCTTTCAAATTTTGTAAAGGAAAAGATAACTTGTTGTTCTGTTTTTGTGCAAATACATATTTTGCGGACCATATAAGCTTGTAACAGACGTTACATGTCCAATTAATATTTGCCCCAAATTTGCTAATAACTACCAGCCCAGTTGATTTGAGTGTGATAATATCAAAATCTATATTCTAGAATGTAAAAAAATGTCTTTGTGCGCTGTTTACCCCCAAAAATTGGCAAAGATCTTTCATGGACATCTGGTTTCAAAACAGTGTGAAATGTCTGAACTGATAACTCTTTTACACTCTTTCTTGGGCATGATTTCATTGTCATTCTTAGCCATTATGTTACAATATTTGATCAATTATTATTTTGTTATTAAATTTTACTTCTGTGTGCTGTTTTGTCAATATTGCACAAAATATTTGTAACGGACGTGACTCCCTACTATGTAACGGACGTGACCTTTTGTAACGGACGTCACTATTGACCCAATTAACAGTGCGAGGTGTATCTGAGGTGTTTAACGATCTTTTCCATGCATAGTTTGAGGAAATTTAAAAAAGAAGGCAATCTATGTAATTTCATTAAATTTAATAAAGAGTCGTAATTTTCTTTAGGTCATCTTAGCTCCTTGTGTAACGGTAGTGATGTTTGACATTATCAATTTCGTCCACCATCACGTCCGTTACACGTAAAACCGAAAGTCAAACTGTTATCAATCAAATTTGCATGATTCTTTCATTTTTTTTCGATCACCCGAATGTGTGGAACGGCTCTTGATTTTGAGCGCAAAGCAGGCGGCTTTGACATCTTTAATATCCTCAATTTTTGCCAAATTCTTGTAATAATATAACGGACGTGATTTTGATATAACGGACGTGACGCCAACAAAAGTTTGAGGACGGAATTTCCTTGTTGGGGTCCCGGCGTAGACCATTTTTAATTACCCGCAAAATCGTGAGGTATACGAACTGTGTGTAGAACAAGGGAGCTAATAACCGCGGAAGAGCCATGGATTTGAAACGGGAGGGGAAATATCGATCATCGTAAACGCAAATAACGGACGTGATTCTTTGACGGAATCTCGAGTGGACGATCGAAAATACGAATAGTTTCTTCTCAAACGTCTCTAAATCAACAGAAATACTTACATCATATCACTCAATTATGCCTCTTCATTTGTAACATAAACATACATATAGATGCAGGTGGTGAGCAACTCTTTCAATGCATTAAAAAATCGTTTTTTTTGGACGGAATTTGTCACGTCCGTTACACACTTTTTAAACAATTTTTTTTATTGAAAAATATTAAGATTTTTGGAATTTGACACTTCTGATGGATAGAAACACCCTTTATCTTCAATTTAAGAAACAACTTGTAGATTTCAATCTATGTCTTCAGTATCAAAATACTTACCTTTTTTTAACACCACCAAGAGGGACAAATTTAGACATTAAAAAAGGGGGTATTTTTATTTTTGTTTCGCAATAAATACTTTATTTGTACTATTTTGATCATGAAGTTGTGTTTATTATCTCTTTATTATATTTTGTGTATAACCATACCAAAAATTACATTGGATTTGTCCTAGCTTTGGGAAAAATCAATTTTTGCAAAACCATATGTTAGTTCTACACCTTATCGTGGCCTGTGTCATATACCAAGCCTTAAATCAGTTTCACACATTTATAGTCATTAAAAAACCGGACATGTTGTTCTTAATAAGCTTTGACCATTTAACCATCTATAAATAATAGACTGAAAAATAGGTTGCCAGGCTACGAAACATACGCCCACACAGCAGCCAAATCGTCCGGGCCGTCAACAAGAGTTGTTGCATTTTAAGTAATCATCAGAAAATCATAATTCAAACTCACCCATAACTACGGTGTAACTGTGATATAATCAAACGTTTTTTTAAATCGGATAACAATTTTGACCTCCAGAGGGACCACAAGCTAAAAAGGGCGATTTTTCGGACAATCAGGGCCATAATTCAGGAAGTTACGATCCGATTGGCGCAAATATCGAAAGGAACCAAGTATCTTTAGGTTATAAACAGGCATTTCAAGTTTTATCCAAATCGGTTCAAAATTGTGACCTCTACACTGTTCACAAGCTAAGAGATAGGCTGGCACTGCCAGGCAGGATACGCCCACATTTTTGAGAGATGGATAGAGAACAAGCAATACCGAAAGTGATTTTTCCTACATCATTAGGTCCTGTATTTCATACTGTATTGGGAGCAGCCATTTTGTTGGTCAGTTCCAGTCTGATATTCATGAAATTCGAAGCCGACAATGATTATGGTGTGACGGTACACAACCTAGAAATGTTACTTTTCGTCAAAATCGGATAAGAATTGTGACCTGTAGAGAGTCCACAACCATGATATACCATATTTTTACACTATTCGTGTACAAACGGTGACCATTTCGTCCGGCAATTTTGGTACGATTTTCACGAAATTCGAACTCAACCTTCCTTACGGTGCAACAGTAATATAATCAGAGTTTTTTTTTTTAAATCAGATAATAATTGTTCGAGAGATAGACAGAGAACAAGCAATACCGAAAGTGATTTTTCCTACAATCAAAGACCATAATTCATTAAGTTACAATTTGATATGCGCAAATATAGAAAAGAATAAAGATCTTTAGGTTATAAACAAGCATTTCAGGTTTCATCAAAATCGAATTAAAATTGTGACCTCTACAGGGTCCACAACTTTGATATACCATATTTTTACACTGTCCGCGTACAAACGGCGGCCATTTATTCTGGCAATTATGGTCCGATTTTCTCGAAATTCAAACTCAACCTTCCGTGATAGAGTCAAACGTTTTTTTCAATCGGATAATAATTGTGACCTCCAGAGGGACCATAGGCGATTTTTCGGACAATCAGGGGCCATAATTCAGAAAGTTACGATCCGATATGCGCAAATATCGAAAAGAACCAAGATCTTTGGGTTATAACCATGAATTTCAAGTTTCATCAAAATCAAATTAAAATTGTGACCTTTACAGGGTCCACAACCTTGATATACCATTTTTTAACAGTATTCACGTACAAACGGTGTCCATTTTGTATGGCAATTTTGGTCTGATTTTCCCGAAATTCGAACTCAACCTTCCTTACGGTGTAACGGTAATATAATCAAACGTTTTTTTAAATCGGATAATAATTGTGACCTCCAAGCTAAAAAAAGGCGATTTTGCGTATAATCAGGGGCCATAATTCAGGAAGTTACGATCCGATATGCGCAAATATCGAAAGGAAGCAAGATCTTTGGGTTATAACCATGAATTTCAAGTTTCATCAAAATCGAATAATAATTGTGACCTCCAGAGGGACCACAAGCTAAAAAGGGTGATTTTTCGGACAATCAGGGGCCATAATTCAGGAAATTACATTCCGATAGCAGCAAATATCGAAAGGAACCAAGATCTTTGGGTTACAAACATGCATGTCAAGTTTCATCAAAATCGGTTCAAAATTGTGACCTCTATAGGGTCCACAAGCTAAAAACGTGATTTTTCGTACAATCAGGGGCCATAATCCATGAAGTTTTGATCCGATACATGCCAATATCGAAAGGAACCGAGATCTTTTGGGGATAAACCTATATTTCAAGTTTCGTCAAAATCGGATAAGAATTGTGACCTGTAGAGAGTCCACAAACAAATTGTGGACGGACGGACGTCCGGACGGACAGGGGCGATGACATAATACGTCCACATGAAAATGTGGGCGTATAAAAAGGTGATTTTTCGGACAATCAAGGGCCATAATTCAGGAAATTACGTTCCGATAGGCGCAAATATCGAAAGGAACCAAGATCTTTCGGTTATAAACATGCATGTCAAGTTTCATCAAAATCGGTTCAAAATTGTGACCTCTATAGGGCTCACAAGCTAAAAACGTGATTTTTCATACAATCAGGGGCCATAATCCATGAAGTTTTGATCCGATACATGCCAATATTGAAAGCAGCCGAGATCTTTTGGGGATAAACCTATATTTCAAGTTTCGTCAAAATCAGATAAGAATTGTGACCTGTAGAGAGTCCACAAACAAATTGTGGACGGATGGACGGACGGACAGACGGACAGGGGTGACGACAATATACGTCCACATAAAAATGTGGGCGTATAAAAACATGATTTTTCGTACAATCAGGGGCCATAACCCATGAAGTTACAATCCGATACATGCCAATATCGAAAGGAACCGAGATCTTTGGGTGTTAAACCTATATTTTAAGTTTCATTGAAAAATGTATAAAAATTGTGACCTGTACTGTAGACATTCCAAGATCTATTTGGTTGATATTTTCGTCTAAGTAAACGTTTGGAGAGGACATATTTGGGTCTGAAAAAGGGCACTTTCAGCAGTAAAAGATAGGCTGGCACTGCCAGGCAGGATACGCCCACATTTTCGAGAGATGGATAGAGAACAAGCAATACCGAAAGTGATTTTTCCTACATCATTAAGTTAGAATTTGATATGTGCAAATATCGAAATGAATTAAGATCTTTGGGTTATAAAGGTTCATTTCAGTAGGCTTCAAATTCGACTGGGGATCATGTTGCTAAGTGGGTAAGATGCTGGCGTGGTAGCCTTGAGGTTAGGTGTTTGATCCCTGCATTGGGTGACCAAGTTCATCTAGATTTTCTAGCGTGATTTCCCCTTGTTCGTGATGAAGGATGGATGGCCTGACAAGAACATCAAAATCGGTTCAAAATTGTGACCTCTATAGGGTCCACAACCTTGATATAACATATTTTCACACTATTCGCGTACAAACGGCGGCCATTTTCACGAAATTCAAACTGAGCCTTCATTACCATGTAACCGTGATATAAGCAAACGTTTTTTTAAATTGGATAATAATTTTGACCTCCAGAGGGACCACAAGCTAAAAAGGGCAATTTTTCGGACAATCAGGGGCCATAATTCAGGAAGTTACGATCCGATGGGTGCAAATATCGAAAGGAACCAAGATCTTTGGGTTATAAACATACATGTCAAGTTTCATCAAAATCGGTTCAAAATTCGTGACCTCTATAGGGTCCATAACCTTGATATAACATATTTTCACACTATTTGACCTCCAGAGGGACAACAAGCTAAAAAGGGCGATTTTTCGGACAATCAAGGGGGCCATAAAAATTAGGGGGGGCCCGCGTCCCCCACTGAATCCACCTCTGCTGTTTCTTCTAACAGAAGTGATTCAGAGGTATTATTTGTATTAAACCAAAAGATGCTGCTCCTAACGGTACAGTTAATGATAAAGAAATTTAAAAATCAAAACGAACGTAATTTCTAAAGCTGCTGTAATAATCAAAGATAGGTTGCCAGGAAAATAAACATACGCCCACAGCAGCTAAATTGTTAAGGCAGTCAACAGGAGTTGTCGCATATTCTTATTTTTTTCGGTAATGAAACATATATAAATACTCTGAAATCTGATTGAGATTAACAACTCATAAAGTAATTATCAGAAAATCATTAGAATTTGTTTGGTTTTTATAAAGTTCTGCCCCATTTAATATCATGGATTTAGCTGTACAGTTATCAAAATTCATTGAAAATCAATATACTTGTCCGTCTCTTGTATCAATCTGAAGTCAATTGGATGATAAGTTTGGCCTCCAAAGTGATCAAGGGAGATAACTCTGGCAGTAATTATCGGAATTAGCTGAAAATTGATAGGATTCTTCGTCTCTTGACCTTAAACACTGTGTATAAATCTACGGTCAATTGAATAATAACTTTGGTCTCTAGAGCGTCCACAAAATTTTTTGAAGTGATCAAGGACCTGTACTCTGGCAGTAATTATCGGAAATCGCTGAATATCAATAGAATTAATTGTCTCATGACCTTAAACACTGTGTATAAATTTAAAGTCAATCGGATATTAACTTTGGCCTCTAGAGCATCCACAAGATTTTTTTAAAGTGATAAAGGGCCAGAACTCTGGCAGTAATTATCGGATATCGCTGAAAAACAGTAAGCTTCTTCATCTCATGACTTTAATCACTGTGTGTAAATTTAAAGCCAATCGGATATTAACTTTAGCCTGTAGACGCCGGACCGACAGACGGACGGACGGACGGACGGGGGTGACAACAATATACGACCACATTTCAATGTGGGCATATAAAAAGCTAAATTTCACTGCTATTCAAAATTGTCAACAATAGATTTTTTTACGGTTGTTAAAGTTAATAGATTTTTATAGAATTGCACGTGCGGTGACTATTTATTTTTATAGTCTTATACACTCCACCGCTGATAATTATCATACTGCAGAGTTAGCGTAAAATCAGTTGTGCCAATCACTGTGTCGAGACAAACTTTCTATAGAGATATTTTCAGTGCACAGGTCACGCTACACATGGATAGAGAACAAGCCAAGAAAAAAAAAACCAGGGGCCATAATCCGGGGAATGTGCAAATATCGAACCTTAATATACCATATATTTACACTATTTGCATACAAGGGGGGAGGGGGCATTTTGTTCAGGAGTTTTGGAATTCGAACTCAATCAACATTATAGTGTTACGGTGGTATATTCAAATATTTTTTCAAATCAGATAATAATTGTGACCTCTAGAGTGACCACAAGCTATAAACAATCAGGAGCCAGAATTCAAGAAGTTACGTTCTGGTAAATATCGAAAGGAACCAAGAAATTATGGCTATAAACATGCTATCCAAGTTTCATCAAAATCAGATAAAAATTGTTACCTCTAAAGTGTCCACAAGCTAAAAACATGATTTTTCGAGCAATCAATTTCCATAATCCATGAATTTATTGTTTGATACATGCCAATATACAAAGGAACCAAGTTTTGTCAAAATCCGATGCAAATGTGACCTGTAGGGTGTCCACGAACAAATTGTGTATAGAAGGACAGGAGCGATGATCAAAGATATGTCCACATGAAAATGTGGGTGTAAAAAATCTGTACAAAGCTTTTTCTCAACTACTTCACAATATAAATAATGATTACTGATATCAATTTATTTCTGGAGACATTTCGACAAGGGTTCAAGCAAAGATAAAGACGAGAGAACCTTGGCGAAACTTTGTCAGAAATAAATCTTTCTAGTAACTCATACAATTATGTCATGTGTTATTCTCATCCAGTTACTAAATGCCACTCGAACAATTTGTATTAATAACAATGATGTTAATGGGCAAAGATAACACATTTTTCTAGATTTTAAATATTAAAAGAACACAATATGAAGTCATACTGTCCACATTGAAGCCATACATTTGTTATTGTGAAAAAAGGGATAGTTTTACATATTACTGTATATACGTTTGAAAAGTTTACTAGATGATTTAATATCAGTGAAACATCTTATGAGTCACTGATTCCGATTAATGTCTTGTTGTTTGTTCACCTATTTCTTTTAATATAATATCCATATTCATTCACTTATTTAGGAGAGAGGTCATAATATAAGCCTCAATCCCTGTCAAGTTTTGAATAAAATATTTATCATAAAACAACATAATATTACCTTCTTCCTGTAACTCCAAAAGCCAAGCCATGCCCTGTTTTAATGGTTACATTGGACGGAAATTTAGTCTTTGCGTGTTCACAAACAGATCTGAAAAATGATTTAAAAGTGAACTAAGAAATCTAAAATAGAGTACATGTATGTAAAAAGAGACAAAAAAAAACCTTTTTTAAAAAGCCAATTTCCATCACAGGTTAATTCTATGTGGAAGACTCCCAGAATCCTTTATTTTAGTCTAGTCCTGAAACCCTGAGGTATCTTTCAAAAGAAATACCAACGTTCGGGATAAATAATAGAATTGAATACACATTAGAATTTGATTTGTGTACTTAAACAATCCAGACTTTATTAGGTACAGTGAAATCCTGCTTCACAACCAAATCAGTATACAACCACATATTAAAAGGACCAATTTTTTTCTTCTATATTCCTTATAAATTGTGCACCATAATACAGGCAACTCACTATCTCGGATTTCAACCAATGAAGCCAATCCCAACCAGTCAATTTCATTCTATTTGATAACGACCATTGATTGGGATTTATATACTCTCCCAAAAAAGAAACGCAAAGTTACATTTCGTCGTCAGTATATCCGCGCACTACTATCGCCTTGTTGCAACAAGAACCGCGACACGTCGCTGAACAAAACTGCTCTCCAGTGTTGTTGTGGCCATACCCACAGTGCCTGAACCCATTAAAGTTGGATTTCATGGTGTCGGCGTATTTCAAAGATAGGTTGCCAGGCAACGAAACATACGCCCACAGCAGCTAAATCGTCCGGGCAGTCAACAAGGGTTGTGGCATATTTTTACTTTTTTCAGTAATGAAACATTTGTAATACACTAAAAACTGATTAAGAGTAACAACTCATTATGTAATTATCAAAAGATAGGTTGCCAGGCAACGAAACATACGCCACAGCAGCTAAATCGTCCAGGCAGTCAACAAGGGTTGTCGCATATTTTTACCTTTTTTGGTAATGAAACATTTGTAATACACTAAAATCTGATTAAGAGTAACAACTCATTATGTAATTATCTGAAAATCATTAGAATTTGTTTGCTTTTTATAAAAGTTTTGCCCCACACTAACAATTAGTATAGGAAACATTTAATATCATGGATTTAGCAGTTCAGTTACCAAATTCATTGAAAATCAAAATACTTGTTCGTTTCAACACCTTCTCTGTGTATCAATCTGAAGTCAATCGGATGATAAGTTTGGCCTCTATAGCATCACAAGTATTTTTGAAGTGATCAAGGGAGACAACTCTGGAAGTAATTATTTGAAATCGCTCAAAATCAATAGGCTTCTTCGTCTCATGACCTTAAACAGTGTGTGTGTATTTGAAGTCAATCGGGTATTAACTTTGGCCTCTAGAGCGTCCACAGGATTTTTTGATGTGATCAAGGGCCATACCTCTGGCAGTAATTATCAGAAATCTCTGAAAATCAATAGGCTTTTTCATCTCATGACCTTAAACAATGTGTATAAATTTAAAGTCAATCGGATATCAACTTTGGCCTCTAGAGCATCCACAAGATTTTTTGAAGTAATCAAGGGGTAATAAATTCAAGGTCAATCGGATATTAACTTTGGCCTTTAGAGCGTCCACAAGATCTTTTGAAGTGATCAAGGGCCATAACTCTGGTAGTTATTATCGGAAATCGCTGAAAAACAATAGGCTTCTTTGTCTCATGACCTTAAACACTGTGTATAAATTTAAAGTCAATCGGATATTAACTTTAGCCTCTAGAGCGTCCACAAGATATTTTTGAAGTGATCAATGGCCATAACTCTGGCAATAATTATCGGAAATCGCTGAAAATCAATAGGCTTCTTTGTCTCATTACCTTAAACACTGTTTATAAATTTAAAGTCAATCGGATATTAACTTTGGCCTTTAGAGCGTCCACAAGATTTTTTGAAGTGATCAAGGGCCATAACTCTGGTAGTTATTATCAAAAATCGCTGAAAAACAATAGGCTTCTTTGTCTCATGACCTTAAACACTGTGTATAAATTTAAAGTCAATCGGATATTAACTTTAGCCTCTAGAGCGTCCACAAGCAGTTGTGGACGCCGGACAGACGGGGGCGACGACAATATACGACCACATTTCAATGTGGGCGTATAAAAATCATTAGAATTTGATTTTTTTTATAAATTTTTACCCCACGCTAACAAATAGTATATACATGAAACATTTAATATCATGGATTTAGCTGTTCAGTTATCAAAATTCATTGAGAATCAAAATACTTGTTCGTTTCAACACCTTAAACTCTGTGTATAAATCTGAAGTCAATCAGATGATAAGTTTGGCCTCTATAGCATCACAAGGTTTTTTGAAGTGATCAAGGGCCATAACTCTGGCAGTTATTATCGGAAATCGCTGAAAATCAATAGGATTCTTCGTCTCATGACCTTAAACACTGTGTATAAATTTAAAGCCAATCGGATATTAACTTTGGCCTATAGAGCGTCCACAAGATTTTTTGAAGTGATCAAGGGCCATAACTCTGGTAGTTATTATCGGAAATCGCTGAAAAACAATAGGCTTCTTCGTCTTATGACCTTAAACACTGTGTATAAATTTAAAGTCAATCGGATATTGACTTTAGCCTCTAGAGCGTCCACAAGCAATTGTGGACGCCGGACCGCCGGACAGACGGGGGCGGCGACAATATACGACCACATTTCAATGTGGGCGTATAAAAATCATTAGAATTTGATTGCTTTTTATAAAGTTTTACCCCACGCTAACAATTAGTATATACATGAAACATTTAATATCATGGATTTAACTGTTCAGTAATCAAAATTCATTGAGATTCAAAATACTTGTTCGTTTCAACACCTTAAACTCTGTGTATCAAACTGAAGTCAATCGGATGATAAGTTTGGCCTCTATAGCATCACAAGGTTTTTTGAAGTTATCAAAGGAGATAACTCTGGCAGCAATTATTTGAAATCCCTGAAAATCAATAGGCTTCTTTGTCTCATGACCTTAAACATTGTGTGTAAATTTAAAGTCGATCGGATATTAACTTTGGCCACTAGAGCTTCCACAGGATTTTTAGAAGTGATCAAGGGCCATAACTCTGGCAGTAATTATTGAAAATCACTGAAAATCTATAGACGTATTCGTCTCATGATTATAAACACTATGTATAAATTTAAAGTCAATCGGATATTAACTTTGGCCTCTAGCGCATCCATAAGATTTTTTGAAGTGATCAAGGGTGATAACTCTGGCAGTAATTATTGGAAATCGCTGAATATCAATAGGCTTCTTCGTCTCATGACCTTAAACACTGTGTATAAATTTAAAGTCAATCAGATATTAACTTTAGCCTCTAGCGCGTCCACAAGCAATTGTGGACGCCGGAACGCCGGACTGGGGCGACGACAATATACGACCACATTTCAAAGTGGGCGTATAAAAAGGAACGCCAACTACGTAACCGAAAGTGACGATCCAGGACAGGTGGGGCCAGTCTTGCTTGACCTGAGCTAGGGCGTTCACGAGTTGAACTTCGCTGTCGGTACCTATCCCAAAGGCACGAAATGGAACTATGGGAAACATTCAGCACCCTGGCTACATCTGTCTTGAATTCACCTGCTTGTAATCGACCAATAGCATTGTTGCGTTGGTCTTCGTTCAGATGTGGCATCACTTGGTTCGTTGTGTGTTTACATGTGCAGCTGATTTGGAAATCGAGAACCCCGGGATTTTAAAGCTCGCAAAGTTGTTAAATTCATGTTTCTTGGTGTAATCAAGCGAAAAAAAATTTCGACAAAAAGGATGACCAGTCACATTTAGTGACCCTGACTTTAAAATCAATAATGAATTTCCTTTATCCTTAAATAATGGCATTAAAAACAAGTAAGATTTACCGAAACAAAGACCTTGTTCAAATAAAAAAATGATGAAAAATGAGTTGTGTGTTACTTTTTGTGAAGAGTATATTTGTCAATCAATCTGATTAAAATACAGATCCTATTTCGTTTCGTTTTTATAGTTCAAAATTTCATTTTACTTGTCTTTACTGCATAAGGATCTGAAAGACTTGTTATGTAACTTGTGTTCTGCTTGAAATGAGGGGTCAGCCAATCAAATTATCTGTCGAATCGAGGGTTTGACCTTTTTTGCGCGGAAATGTTGGTAGGCATTATCAACGATAGAAATCAAAACAAAGCAACAACGATTCTGATTGGTTAATCGAATGACTGAGGTTATAGGGTCAAATGTCGCGTGCTTGATATTTGAACTGGCTGAACGTGACCTCCCACTATAACTTGTTAGATCTACATGTAGTGTAGGTCATCGAAATTATAAAAACCGAAACGAAATATAGAGATCTGAATTTCAATTAAATTGATTTGTCAATCTAACAACCGAGATCAAACTACAAAGCAATCAAACAGTCGAGGTTGATTGATTTCCTCGCAGCCATTTCACAAACCGCTAATCTTTTTTTGTTGGTTTCATTTTTTAAACAATGAAATTTCTCATTGTGTATTAATTTAAACAATGAAATTTCTCATTGTGTATTAATTTAAACAAGCCAACAGTGAGGCTGATGTCCCCCGCCGAAATCCCAAAATAAATAGATGACACATATTAATTAATCGCACATTTATTTTTATCAAACGTATCGAGCAATCAAACTGTACACAAAGTGTCATCCAAAAGTGTTTTATAAAGATAAATGCTAAAACCGACGAGAAAAATGAAAATGTACCCTAGAGTTAGGAGGACCCTAAAGGCAGACAAAAGGGCCCCCACGCTTGAAGGGGCCTCGTGTCCGAGTCAATCGTTTCTATACACTGTCGAATCCATTACTGAATGAGAATGCAGTCATTGTATTGGCATAAAAATCATCAATCAAGATGAACAGAAGTTATCTGGTCCCAAAGTATCAACCAATCAAATTGCTTATCTCTGCCTACCCTAAGCAGAAAATGCTCATCTTCGAACTCCATCAAGGCATTGACCTTATAAGCATACACACCAATTTTGAACATTTTAACTCAATTAGAAGGAGAGTTATTGTGTTCCAAAGTCTCGGCAAATCAAATTGCTTATCGCTCTGCTTACCCTGAGCAGAAAATGCTCATTATCAATCTCAGTCAAGGTATTACTGTAATGAAACTATACACCAAGTTTCATCACTCTCACTTAATTAGAACTAAAGTTATCGTGTCCCAAAGCATCAACCAATCAAATTGCTTATCTCTGCTTACCCTAAGCAGAAAATGCTCATCTTCGAACTCCATCAAGGCATTGACCTAATTAGCATATACACCAAGTTTGAACAATCTAGCTCAACTAGGAAGAGAGTTATTGTGTCCCAAAAAGTGTGACGGACAGACGGACAGACAGACAGACGGGACAGACAGACAGACGGACGAACCCATTTTAATAGTCCCCCAACTTTCTTCGAAAGGCGGGGGACAACAAAGAAATAATAATGATTAAGTAGAGTTGGGTGATATTTCAGTTTTTGTTTAATGATGAATAATAATACTGAGTGTTCACTTCACGTCGTCATGTAGCTTATTTACATGTACATCACGTGACTGCTTGCTGAATTTTCCAACTAACCAGTACTGTTAGAATTATCCCCGCTTTTGGTCAATTTCTATTTTGCATGTTCAATAGTATATGCCAAAACTTTGATTTTTCAAAGAAATTGATTTTGTGATTGAAATAAATCTTTACACAGCAGAAATGTAAATAATTCGAACTATATTCAGAGTATCGCCGAGTGATTATCAATGTTTCATGGCGGGCTGTGATCGGAAAAATCACTATTTGACTTTATTAATGGACGCTTTTTGAGACAGCAATGATTTTTTATAATTTAAACAAGTATTCTTGAATTGTAAAATTCTTTTTCAAGAATGCATATGCTTGATTGAAGAAAATGAGATTGCAAAGGTAAATGAATATCCTATTAGACAGGGCCGATAAAATAACACACTTATTTTTATGCTTATGTCTCTCCGTGTAAATAATTTTAACTAATTCGAATATCATAATTAATGTATTAGGAGATCAAATTGTAGTAAACAACATAGTCTTCAAGGCTAAATTGATTTAAATTACTTAGTAAATAAAATACGATAGTGACATGTATATCAATATAGTAGGGCTACCTATACCATACTTAATCTTTTATTAATATTGACAACACAGGGTCAAATGAAATCTCAGGCATCCAACTTTTTATGCATGTTAATTACAGCTAAGGTAATAAACTGAAATTACTTACATTATATGTTTTTACATTACAATTATCTCATCTTAACAGTAATAAATTAGGCCTACATGTCTATATAATTTACATAGCACTGTGTCTGTTTTTCTTTGAAATTGGCTCACGCATGTTTCACTCAGTATTAAGACCAAATCTAGACAGTACCACGGATGGTCTTAGAGTGATTTCACTGTATATGAATTTCCCAAATACGTCTAAAGTGGTGTCAGGATTTAATAAACAGCTAAGCATACCCACTTATTTGCATGACACCTGTCATTACATGTTTAGCTAACTTGAGTTGATACAACTTTTTTTTACTTACTTATTATAGACCACCAATAAAAATCTTAAATTTGGTCGAAGTTGAGTATATCTAACTAATGTTGTGGTTTTACCTGTGCCTGCAAAAAATAGAACAACAATCTTGCAGAAGGGTGTATGCTTTTCTAGACACTGATACTGAAATATACATTTCATTGAGCACAGAATTATTCAACCCCTAAGTCTCAAGCCCAGTTCTTGTCTATTAATGGTACTGATACAAACTCATGCAAAAACAATTCTTTTTAAAGATGTGTAATACACAATTATCAATATGTTTTTTCACCTAGTTTTTGCTTTGAAGAAAATGAACATAGAGCTAAAGGGAGAAAACTCCAAATATATTTGGTTGCCTGAACAGAAATCAAAATGTAGGAACATATGTACCTAGTAAAGAAAATTACCTGCAAATGCAACAATTTTGATGATTTCTTTTTCCACTGGTGTATATTTAACAATTCTTAACTGTTCATGTGTTAGTCTCACACTTGTATCACCAGTTCTATCAAATAAATAAAATATCTATATATAAAAGAGCCCAGTCATTGCAGAAATGTATCTTTTTAAATTTCATTTATTTAACATAGAATCACTAATATAATTGAGTTGTTTATTGTATATGTAATCAGGTCATCATTAATATTTTACAAAATGCTTTGATTTATTGTAATTCTAATTCAACACCCTAGCATATGTAATTTGTAAACAAAGGAAACCTTTCTTTCATTTACATTGTATGTATTCAAGTCAAATTCACTGACTATTGAAAAACACTTGATCTCAGCTGTATGTCCACTAAGACGACATTATCAACATAATCATAACTAGATCTGCTAAGCAGATATTAAAGCTTTCATATTCACAGTCATTCCTGTCACATGTCATAGGTCATATAAATAATCCGAAAAAAAAAATCATTAAAATCAGTCACAATCTAGTGAAGTTAATGTGATTTTTCACTCGTAAACAACTTTGTCGGCACTAAAAACATCAAAGGCAAAATTTGAATTTTTGAAATATTCAAATACCAAAAATTCGACCCGTATCCCGGCTATCCTGAAATGTATTCATTTCAGAAAAAGGAGACACATTGAACATACTATGCCCTATTGTGTTTGTTTACAAGTCCGTAAATGTCGATTTTTCATTATGTTTCATATTCACTTCAAAATAGCGACCATCAGTTGACCTAAATCAAAATTCTGCTCTGAACGTTTTGTTTAGACTTTCCTTCCCATGTCTGTAAGTGCAATATCAAAAAAGTTCTATTGTTTTTTCACGTTTCAAGATGGTGGCACTTCCGGTTCAATCGAAAAACTCCTTATTTTGTGTACGAATCAGTAATTACTTGCCTAGTATCAAAAAAAAAAAATTAGGTTATTCTGACCTATATTTCGACTATTTTTTGGAAAACTTTGATCCTTTATTTCACCAAGGGGAGATAATTTAGAAAATTTCTAATCATATTTTTGAAGTCGCATAGGTAAGATCTACTTACATACAAAATTTCATGAAAATCGTATAACTATTAAAGAAGTTGTCAAATTGTTCATAACTTTCGGTTCGAAATCACAGCGATGAATTTTCAAAATTTGAAAATCTGAAACTGCAGATGAAAATGGTACTCAAAGAAAAAAGAATTAGTAAAATAGGTCAATAAATAACAAAGTTACGACTATGCATTGTCGTTTTTTTCGTTCGTAAAATTCGGTGATTTCGAATGCTTAAAACATTTTGAAAATATATTTAAACAATACTCACCACCCATTTTTGGGGCGGTAGGTCAAAGTTTCAGAAAGATACTATGGTTAGATTCTGAGAAATCCGATTTGCAGGAAACACACAAAAAAAATAATAATAACTAGACCTGCAGACCTGCAGTGCTGAATCGGCTTTAAGGAATCAGACAGGAAGTGCGTCATACAATAGCCGATCCTTCGAGTTACCAAACGATACTGCAGTTGTTATGATTCAGTGACACCCTCTCTCACCGGTCAAAATTTTAAAATCTGGCAAAATTACTTCACTTCCGGTGCCAAAATAAATCATTATCGGTAACAAATAGTTGAGAATTCGCAATTGAGAATTGTTTTATACACACCAGGCAATAAATAATAAACTTGGAACCCATAAACTGAAATTAAAAAGGTAAAAAACTTAAAAGGAAACAAAATATATCTCAAATTAACCGGCACTACCGAGATGAGAGAAATGGTGTTTAACGTCGACTAGACACAAACTATGTCATTTCGGGACTAGCATGGTTTAATTTTATATCAATAATTCCTGTGAAAAATATCATCAAAATATATTCATAAATAAAAAAGGTTTTCGTAAAAGAGTTAATTTTTTTCAAAATATCGGACATTTTTCCGACTACTTCCGGTTTTACATTCGTTGTTGTGATAGCTTTACGAAGTTCTTTGGATACTTAACTTTGCGTACCAGAAGTGTCAGAAACATCCATTGAGTAGTTTGGGAAAAAAAGATAAAATAAAGAGCGTTTCCAAAAAATTAACGATTTTTCAATTTTTTTCAAAGTTTGAGGCCATTTTTGGACCACTTATGTTATTTCAATGCTTTTCATTTTGGATTCACTATATAGACAACCGTTAGGACTTTGGGTAAGTAAAGTTTAAGAAATATCTGTGACGTCGTTTTCAAGAAAAGGGCGTCTCAGAATGTTAAAAAATCGGAAAATACTAGATTTTTGGCATACAATAATTTATTTCCTTACCATCGAAATCGTATTATTTAGATACCATATGATGGTCCATTAATAGGGCTATCCAGCGACACTTTAGTTCTTTTGGTCCGCTATCACCTAAAGGAGAAATTAAGTTTTTCGCAAGTGCGACAATGTTTTTAACCATTTTTTTTCATTTTTTGAATACTTCCAGTATGGTTATTATTGTCGGAATAATTTTAATAGCCGGTTTTGGCACTAAAATAGCCACAGTGCTCTGTAATGATATATTACATTATCTGATCAGATAAAATGCCCCTGAGAAATCCTATGTTCAAAAGTGCCAAAAATGCAAAATTTTTAAAATATCGAAAATTAAATTTCAATAACTACATGCATATTGTATATCGTTAGAATTGTAATTAGGTCAGCTATGTGAATATACAACATTTTTTTGGAAAACTCTTAAAATAAAAAAATATTAGAGCATTTTCCAAAATTTCACGATTTTTCGACTTTTTTTGATTTTGATTTTCAGTCCGTTATTTCACCTATTCCAGATATTTCAAAGTCGTAATGGGATGTTTCGTACACAAGACTACCGCAAGGTCTCTTGATAGAGAAAGTTTCATAAAAAACTGTGGCGCAGTTTTCGAGATACAGGCATCTAAAAACGCTCAAAATCAGAAAATACTTGATTTTCAGCGTGCCACATTTTGCTTCCTGCTCGTCATATCCGTACGAATTGGGCATCATTCAGTGGTCCAATCACCGCCCGACCAAATGATACCTTAATTTTTTTAATCCGTTGATATCGAACGGAGAAATCGAGTTTTTACCTAAAACACCCATTTTTCACGTTTTTTTCAAAATATCGCATATTATTTCGACTACTCCCGGTTTACGGATTGTTGTTGAAATTGCTTTAAACGGTGGTTTGACCATATAGCTTTATGTTCCAGGAATTTCAGAAACGTCGATCCGGCCGTAAAACGAAACTTAAGCTCACAAAATGTGAAGAAAATTCGAAAAAAATCGAAAAATGAAGGGCGATAACTCTGAATGAAACTTATATTACTGGAACCGGATTGCCTTCAGGTATCCAAAAATGTAGGTCAAAATTGAAAATTTTGAAAAATAACAAAAAATGTGTCTTAAACAACATATTTTCATATTTCGAACGCTAGAAGTCAGCGGCGAAGTTTTGAAATTGCAAAATTTTCAACTGCTATCGTCCGAGAAAAGACTCAAGGTTTCCGAAAATGTAATTTGTATGAACATAGGTACAGAATTGACGAATCTACGGCTGTTTTTTAATTTTTTGGCACCGCACGAAATTCGGCCACTTCCGGTCTGCGCAGAAGTTTCAAATACAGTCGATCAGGTGGCCACCATATGGTTTCCTGATAGAAAATTATGTCCCAGATCTGTATCTGTTACAGACACTGAGAAATAGGCTCCCCCGAAAAATAAAATAATAATAACAAGCCAACAGTGAGGCTGATGTCCCCCACCGAAATCCCAAAATAAATAGATGACACATATTAATTAATCGCACATTTATTTTTTTCAAACGCATCAAGCAATCAAACTGTACACGAAGTGTCATCCAAAAGTGTTTTATAAAGAAAAATGCTAAAACCGATGAGAAAAATGAAAATGTACCCTAGTTAGGGGGACCCTAAAGGCAGACAAAAGGGCCCCCACGCTTGACAAAAGGGCCCCTCTGGCCAAGGGAAAGGGTCCTCGTGTCTGCGTCAATCGTTTCTATACACTGTTACTGTCGAATCCATTACTGAATGAAAATGCAGTCATTGTATTGGCATAAAAATCATCAATCAAGATGAACCTAAGTTATCTTGTACAAAAGTATCAACCAATCAAATTGCTTATCTCTGCTTACCCTAAGCGGAAAATGCTCATCTTTGAACTCCATCAAGGCATTGACCTAATAAGCATAAACACCAAGTTTGAACATTTTAACTCAATTAGAAGGAGAGTTATTGTGTTCCAAAGTCTCGACCAATCAAATTTGCCTATCGCTCTGCTTACCCTGAGCAGAAAATGCTCATTATCGAACTTAGTCAAGGTATTACTGTAATGAAACTATATACCAAGTTTCATCACTCTCACTTAATTAGAACTAAAGTTATCGTGTCCTAAAGCATCAACCAATCAAATTGCTTATCTCTGCTTACCCTAAGCGGAAAATGCTCATCTTCGAACTCCATCAAGGCATTGACCTAATAAGCATATACACCAAGTTTGAACATTTTAACTCAATTAGAAGGAGAGTTATTGTGTTCCAAAGTCTCGACCAATCAAATTTGTGTATCGCTCTGCTTACCCTAAGCAGAAAATGCTCATTATCGAACTTAGTCAAGGTATTACTGTAATGAAACTATACACTAAGTTTCATCACTCTCACTTAATTAGAACTGAAGTTATCGTGACCCAAAGCATCAACCAATCAAATTGCTTATCTCTGCTTACCCTAAGCGGAAAATGCTCATCTTCGAACTCCATCAAGGCATTGACCTAATAAACACATACACCAAGTTTGAACATTCTAGCTCAATTAGTAAGAGAGTTATTGTGTCCCAAAAAGTGTGACGGACAGACAGACGGACGGACAGACAGACAGACGGACGAACCCATTTTAATAGTCCCCCAACTTTCTTCGAAAGGCGGGCGGGGGACAATAAATAATAATAATTTTAGTAATCACAATAACAGAAACAATAAATAATATGACAGCGATCTAAATCTGGTGTATTTTATTGTAAATGACTTAAACCTACCCATATTTAATCAATGTTTGTTGACCTGTAGAACCTTTAATAGCATCTTGTAGCATACCATGATCTGATATTGATGTATTTTCAAACAAATATACAGCATAAAACAGACGATAATGCATACTGAAATAAGAATACATAATTAATTGTTGGCTTACTAACCTGTAGGTCCTGTGTTCAATCCCTTTGTTGGCGGAGAAAGCTCATCTGTACTTTCCGGCATGGGTCCCCCATGTCAGAGATGTAGGACGCAGGGCCTGGCAAGGCCATCATATAGTAACTCGGATAGGACAAAAAACCGAGGTGTTTTGGTGTTCACATAAAAGAACCCTGACAGTTGGAATTCAACATCCGTCATGCCATACTGCATGACTTTCACCCGTCTTCAATAGCTCAATAGGCAATCTGATTAAAACATAAATTTTATTTTGTTTTGTTTTTTTTATAGTTCAAATTTTTTTTGCATAACCTGCGTTCTGGTTGAAGGAAGAAATTAGCCAATAAAGAAACCAATAGTAACATCAATGCTGATTGGTTAATCAAATGCCTGACATCCATCGTACAGTTAAAAGTCTCTTGTATGACCCTTAACACGATGGAGAACTTTTACCTATAACGGTAAATCCCTTTGATCTTTGGGGTAAATTCTAAGCTCAGAATAACTTGCGATCTTAAAGTCGGAGGCGGCTTTGAATATATATAGGGGAATTTGGGGTTATTCTTCTGAGGTTTTTCCTTTAACCCGTACCGGGTTATTCTTTCACTGCAGGTTTTTATTTCCCCATAAGAAAACATGGAATAGGGTTTTTCTTGTGGGAATTCTGGGATATACTCATGATCAATATAGCGGGTAAAATTTGAGTTTTTAACAATCTGTTGACGTGCTCGCCAAAATAACACTTCCGTGTATGACATTAAAGGTACCCTACTTTCAATTAGAAATTAAATGGGGGTTTAACTTCTTACTAGCGCTGTTCTGTCCTACAGTGTGGGGGAGATAGGGTTTAACGCCCAATCGACACAAACCAGGTCATTTCAGGACTTACACGTCGTTAAATTTTATTTCAATAATTCCCTTCCGCGTAGGGTCTTAGGACATTGGAGGAATCCGGAGAAAACCCACGAGGTTTGACAGGCGATCCCAAGTCCTGTCACGTACATCTGGGGAATCGAAACAATCCAGTTGCAACAAGGGGAAATAAACAACACAAATTATATGCTTTATTTCATATTCATATTGAAGGTTATAGTATTTCTTGCATTTTTGACTTCCAGGGGTTGGTCAAGTTTCACTTGAAGTCGGTCGTCGAGTGAGGCGTTCTGCGGTGAGTCGTTGAATATGCATCTTTGTGGTTGGTCGTTTATTTAGGCCGACAAGTCAACTATTTTGGCCGATAACGGTTGGTCGGCTAGTTTCTTTACTTCCCCATACAAATAATTAGAAACATTGGATCTGTATATTTGAGGTTCATTTGTAAATACGAATAGCTTCACTTTTATGACCTAAAATGGACATAAAATTTACATGTATATTATACGAGTATTTGAATATTCTATTACATATACTTTCAAAATAAGAATAAAGCTATTAACGGGGGGGGGGGGGGGCTGTGAAGAGTAGGATTTTGATACTACGATCTCCGGAATTTGAGCTTGGGTCCTCCTGCATGATAGGCAACAATCTAACTTATGACTGAAGTCACCACAGCCCCTGTGTAAACCCGACTGGATTATCTTTCATATGATATGATACAGGTTGTGCTCACATAAATTAATGTTTGTATTACTAGTCAATATTTTATATACATGTATATAAATAAATTAAAAATAATTTACCTGTTTGTTCACATATCTGCTGTTTGTCTACTCCTACTTGCCAACTTGGTAAAGTCTCGTGAACAGTGTCCACGCCAGCCAAACTAATGAAAAGGTCGACCGTGATTTGCACGTGCAAATTTGAACCAATCAACAACTTGTTTCTTGATCTATATTCAACATCAGTCACTGCAGACGATATGACACAGGGAATATTCTATTTAGATTTATTATTGGTGTTATTATTGCCCTTCTTCGCTTAACAAAATGTTTATTACATTTCATAAACAAAACAAAAAATATAATTTATACCGCCAACATATTTACACCAATAAAATATTGGTGTTGAAGTATGACCGAACAATATGTATTTTCATTTTCCACATTATACTCGTATTTTACTTATATTTTCATTTTACATGTAAACATAAACGGTTTATAAGCAAGATAAAGTCCTCGACTTCGGTTATGCTATCGGCCTCGGTTTTTCTTTTTCTCTGGTTGTTTTCTTCAGTCTTTCTTTCCCCAGCATAACCTCAGTCTCATGCTTTATCCTACACGTATTTTTTATTTATTTATGTATGTATATATATTACATATATAAAATAGAATAAATAAAAGATTCTACTCTCAGGTAAAAGTATATAGAAAAATGAAGTTTCTAGAAAGAGAAAAACAATTTCATTTTAGCTAGCGCTTTCACCCACTACAGGGATCGTCAGGCTTTTAATGTATATATAGTGACACACACCAACTCTAGATTTTAAGGCCTGTTATCTATGCAAATCATGGGTTAGATCCCATGGTTGTATGTGACAAGATCTAAAGTTGCCTTTTAATCATGTATTTCATTCAGGATACTCCAGTTTGTTTATATGTCTAAAGGTCATACATGTGGTCTAAATCTGACCTAGCTTTAATTGAACATTAAACTAAATTTCTCTCTTTCAAAACAATATAAAAACTCTTGTGTATCTCTTGATGACGACTCTTACTGCAAACAATAACTGATTTTAGAATACTGCATGTATTTAACAGCTTACCCATTCCATACACCAGGTGGTTTTCTTTTCATCATAGCATTCATCAATGTAGCCATACAATAAAAACATTCTAATACATCTATAACTGGACACTGAGATGTTGTTTTTAATAAACAGTGTAATATGTTTTCCACATCTAAAACACTTTCTGATATCACTACTAAACATGCTATTATACTCCATGGATTACACATCTGAAATCATTAAAAGTTTGAAATTACCTACTTAAATACAATATACGAGTCTGGATATACAAATCTAAATAAACTGGTGGGAAACCCCTAAAATAAAGGTGCACTCCAGCCCCCCCCCCCCCACACACACTATACTTAACCATAAAAATTGTAGCTGACCTGCAATTCAATTTAAATTAGTAGAATTCTGAATACTGATAGGGGCCTTCTTAAAATGATACAATGACCAATTCCAGACAATTTTAAATTAATTTGCAAGACATGAATAGTTTCAAAAACGAAATTGTAGCTGGATGCCCGACCAAAGCAACAATATCCACATTAAATGTAGGTGTAAAACAATTACCTCGTCTTTAATACAATCTGTTGCTTTATCTTTAATTAGTTCACAAGCCCAGTTATATTTTGGATGAGTTTTCAAACACTCTGTCATATTACCACCAATGTAAGTTATAGGTTTAAAATCTTTTATGTACCTACAAGTATAAAGCTACATGTAACAGAGAGGGTGATGTTCCCGCTTTAATTAAAACATTACTAGCACATTCATCTTTTTATAAGTAAAGCATTACACAATCAAATTACTAGTTACTCGGCAAAAAATTTCATTATTAAGTCAAGTTAATGATGAAATGAACATTTATAAACAAACATTAAGTTTCATCACTCTCACTTAAAATGAGAGTTATCCTGTTTCAAAGCTTCAAAAAAACATATTTGATAATCTCTGCCTAAGAAAAAGATGCTTATCATCGAAGTCAATCAAGATATTCATCTAACAAACATCTACAGGTGCACCAAGTTGAAAAGGCTGGAGATAACAAAAAATAAAATAAACACTTTTGCAATCCGTCAACTCATTTATTTTGTGCTACAAGGTCACACATCGAATGCACTTCTCACACACCAACAAGCTTTGGTTATACAGTTGTCATGCCCTGGGAAACATTCATTATATGTGACGTCCTCCTTTAACATACTGTACTGATGCATGATTTTACTCACCTGATAAATGAAAGTAAAAATTGACTAGATGTTAACATGTTTCCTGATGTTAATATTTGTTTAATATTAAAACCACCAATTACACCCTTCAACTGTTTAAAATATTGCTTCTTCCATGATAAAAACTGAAGAAGAAAAACATATAACTTTGGAGGTGTTGCAGTTAATAAATGAAATCTAACTAGCCAAGATTTGAATTGAGAGATGTTTTTGTAAAAAAGACATGCTAATGAGCTTAAAGCCCCAATAACACTCTTGTTGTAACTGAATAATATGTCCCAATCTTCATTCTGGTCAACAAATTGTATTATTTTACAATATTCCAATTAATTGATGATATAAATTTCATCTTAACACACCTAATTTAAAAAATTGGAAAATTTCAACTAATTGATTTGAAAAGTCTAACGTAAACCTTTTCAAGTGTGACTTGGATTTTAAAATATTTTCGAACTCTCTGGAGAAGTAAAATAGGTTGTAATGGATAATTTACACAACAGGTAGGACACTTAAACATCTAGTACTTAGAATAAGGCTATTATTTATTTTCTGGAGCTGCCAAGCCAGCAAGAGTGTTATTGTCCCTTTAAGTGGATCAGTCACCAGGTTCTAAATTGAATACCACTATTAGATTTTTAATATTTGATTTAGCTGACTAAGTATTAATTACATATATATATATATTAGAGATAGGAATTGTTTTATATTACCTTTTCATCACTTATAATATCATTCCACTGATTACATACTCTGTTACAATTCAAACACAGATCTAAAATGGGCAACCGGCAGAAAATGTTCATTGTGACTTCTATGGGTAATATTTCAAAATAGTTTTTCTCACGACATGTTCTTTTACTTTCAGGCTCTGACAGGTCCAACATTTCTTTTGATTCTACTAAGCCAAATGCTTTATTAATTACATCTTTTGATTCTACATTTTCAAAGTCATCATCATCAGAATCCATAAAATTTTGTACCGTAGGTGAAAAAACAGCTGCTGATTTTGCCTGCAAGGTACTTATAGGTTTTGGGTTTAGTTTTCTCTTTTTACTATTTGCTTGTTCCTTGGTGTTGGGATACAGTTTTTCCTGGCCATGAAATAGTTTTTTGGCAACATCTGTTTTTTGTTTGACTTCAGTTGCCTTCTTTCCTGGAGGACTTTCAATATAAATTGAGGGTGATATTCGTTTAAGTGGAGAATATAATTTAGAAGGTGTGGTTGGTAATGGAGGGGGTTTATTCATTTCTTTGTATTCTGCCATACTCAATTCATGTAGATCAATTTTGTCAGATTTTGTTTTTACAGTTGTTGAAGTAAAAAAATTTGTAATTGGTTTTTGGTTCTTTCCAATTTTATGCTTTCTGGGCCATTTAATTTTGCTTTGAATTATTGAAGAATTATTCCCTTGCAATTGGTTCACATATGATTGATTGAATTGAGTGTATGTTTCATTGAGTTCCAATCCACTTCCAGTGAAAGAATTATCCTTACAAAGTGAGGCAGCTGTTTTAAACCCTGGTCCTTTTGAAAAACTTGATGTCTTCGCACGGAACTGACTAGCAAAAAATGCATCAGAAGTATTGTGAATCTGTGTTTTAACATCAATCTGTTTCTTTCTCAGCCTTGTCTTTGGATACAACCCCTTGTTTACATCTGTGACTTGGCTCCTTTTATGCAAATTAGTTTTTAATGGATAGGATAAATTTTGGGCACTCAACTCTTTTCTAGCATATTCAAAACATGTAGAGACATCTGCTTTTATTCTTCGTTTCTTCTCACTTGGTTGTCTGTGATCCGACTGTGGGGTAAATGCTGAATTAGATGCAGTATATTGCTCATCTATGTGATGAGACTGGTTTACAATTTCGCCCGAAATTGAAAGTAAAGAACTCGCCGCTCTGAACTTCTGCTGGTCCTGACCCTGTGTTTTTTCTTTCGGCTTCGGTATGGGATTTATTAGGCAGTTGTCTTCGACAGAATAGGGTTTCTTATTAATTGTCCTTTTGTCAAGATTTATGTCGTCGTCATCCTCTCCGGAAAATGAAGAATCTACAGATTTACAAGACTTGCTGGAACACCGCCTTCGTTTTACTTTTCTTCTCATGACATTTCTTCACATGGATAAAGCCTCAGTTTTGTTTACAAACTTTAGAGAAATTCAAATGACAGAATAGTTTGATACGAAACGAATATACTTTGAGGGGAGTACACAATATTTTATTTTACACGAAAAATATAGATTTACTTAATCAAAATATCTAGTTTTATACGATAATTTACAATTTTGAAACTTGACGTATTTAATAACAAAAATACCAAAGTTATATTTCTACGATATTCGTTTTATATGCTAGAATTATTTTTTAAATATTTCACAGAAGGGAAATAACTATATTAGGTTTCATTTGGAATCAGCCCACCAATTCTATGATTCCAAATATACAAGTAAATTAAATTTAAAATAAGGAATTCTTGAGATTGACATGGGCGTTTCACCGGGAGGGCGGACATCTTTTGCCTTCTAGTATAGGCAAAATAATATGCCTGAAATCCCACATCTCTAACTTATATAGCCTTTTGGTATCGAGCCAGTACACTGTTAAAAATATTTTGGTTATTTTACCCTAAACTACGGGCAGCAAAAGTTGCCCCTAAAACATACGTGACATCACATCATTAGTTATTTAACATTTTACTGTAAAAATACATATACTAAAGGAAGAAAACACCGACCACATTATCAAATGGAAAATTTTAAAGCGATCCCTACCATACAACCCCTCGTCCAATAGATGCAACTTATGCCTATGGGAAAAATATTTCATAATTTGTAAACCGGAACTTTCTACCCTTAACAGAAGAAATGAACTTGTAACAACCTGTAGGCATGTTCATAAATATTTTGGTTATTTTACCCTAAAACTACGGGCAGCGAAAGTTGCCCCTAAAACATACGTGAAATCACATCATTAGTTATTTAACATTTTACTGTAAAAATACATATACTAAAGGAAGAAAACACCGACCACATTATCAAATGGAAAATTTTAAAGCGATCCCTACCATACAACCCCTCGTCCAATAGATGCAACTTATGCCTATGGGAAAAATATTTCATAATTTGTAAACCGGAACTTTCTACCCTTAACAGAAGAAATAAACTTGTAACAACCTGTAGGCATGTTCATAAACATTTATTACAAAACTTTAAGTGATAGTTTTTACCACGTGTTTCCTTTCGACATCAGTTAACGGGTTTTGTTGTTTTGTTGTCTTGTTGCCTTGTTGACGTCATTAACGTACCGGTAACTATGTTTTGTATTCAAATTTCATTTTATAATAAAATTGTCTTCTGAAGAGTGTGCATCGCACATGAAACTATTAGTAAAGACTTTTTGATTCTATATCTTTTATTGTATGTGTTAATTTACATTTCTTGTAAAAATACACCACAATGTTAATTTACATTTTTTGTAAAAATACATCGCTATGTTAATTTACATTTTTTGTAAAAATACACCACACTGTTAATTTACACTTTTGTTAAAAATACTAAATAAATGTAGTGGTAATTTCACATGCAGGATACGGACAACTTTTGCTCAGAGTTAGCAACCGGAAGCAAAATATTTATTTATTTATATCAATAATCCTGTTTGGAAGACGAGAGCGTGGTTCCAGGCTTTCAGATGCAAGCTCGTAGTACTATCTATTTGAAGGCATTATAACCCTGTTAAACAGACAGTCCAGTACAACTAACACTGGCCAATCAGTTATATTAACCGTCTTCAAGCGAACTTGAAAAAGAGAAAATACAACCTACGGCAAGAAAGTCAAAACATTTTTTATATACGTTTAAGAAAATACTTACAAACTGATTAACGTACGATAAATATCAATACACTTTATCAATCTTATAAATGATTGAAACTAGATATATATGCCATCCAATATACCCAAATTTACAAAATGTGATTGTCCATATTATGGTTAATAAATTAAAATGAATACTATAAAAGATAATTATTAGGAATGTTTCGTTGCTATGTGGAATACTAAAATAAAATAAGAGATAGTAAATTTACCGATTACGATAAGTAAATTTACAAAATAACGCGAATAAACGTAAATCGGTAAAATTACATATTAACTTTGGCCCCTAGAGCGCCCACACGAATTTTTGAAGTGACCAAGAGTCACAGATTTCTTCGTCTCATGATCAAGCACTTTTTCGTCTCAAGACCTTTAACACTCTGTAAAAAGTCAAAGTCAATCGGATATTAACTTTAGCCTCTATATAGAGCGTCCACAAGCAATTGTGGATGATGGACGGGGGCGACGACGATATACGCAAAGGCGTTTGATAGCTGAGGCGCTGGAGGCGCCAGCCTCCTCTTGAAAATAAAAATCAAAGAAATTGAACAAATAAAACGGGAGAAAAATGCTAAAACCAATGAGAAAAATGAAATGTACCCTAGTTAGGGTGGGCCCTAAAGGCAGACAAAAGGGCCCCTCTGGCCAAGGGAAAGCGCCCCGATTCCGAGTCAACCGTTTTCTTTACACTGTTACTGTTGAATCCACTACTGAATGAGAATGCAGTCATTGTACTGGTATGGAAATCATCAAGACACCCCCTCACACCCGGATCTACGCCAAAGAGGTCCCTCAAAATAATATAGCCTCCGCCGTGAAAAACCTTAAAACGCCCCTGGATATACAACCATATTTCAATGTGGGTGTATAAAAACTGATGGTCGTATATCAAATTCACCATCAGCCCAGATGATACGTCGGTCATGAGGATTATTGAACAGTGACACTTCGAGAAATTCCTATGCAAGGATTGTTTAAATGGCATGTCCATGGGGATACTGTCATTAGTAATAGTACCATGCCCCCATCCCACCTTTATACGTCTGGCCCTAGAAAAAAAACGGGTGGTACTTTTTACCGCCGACCAATACTTTTTACCCATTCTAAAAAAAGTACCTTGAAACCGTGAAAGAAAGAATAACAAAGTTTGTTTATATAACAAAGAGAAAAGGTGACGAAGTAAATTTACAAAATAACGCGAATAAACGTAAATCGGTAAAATTACACACTGGCTATGTTATTTTACGTTCACTATTGAAATATTACATAATAAGCATGTATATTTTTTTTATCGAATTTTGAAGGCGCCTTTTGAATATTGATAAATATTCCTAACATTTTCAGGTAAAAACAAACATTTTAACTGCTGTAATTTTACTTATATTTCTTACTTAAAAGTAAATTACATAATCGTTACTTTGAGTTCAATTTTATTACATTATACGTAAGAATGTATTTTTTTACCGGACTTCGAATATGACTTTTATTTCATCGCCGCTTATTGTCAAAAAGACATGAAACTCGATAAACATACACGAAACTTAGTAACAATACATCATGCTTGGTAAAAGTAGTATATTATGTTGTATAATATACCGACAATTGAGGTACAAAAACCACTTGTACTACTGTTATTTCACATAACATTGAGGTGGAACAGCCTCTTGTACTACTGTAATTTTACATAACTTTCTGGCAGTGTACCTGATGGTTTCGTAACATCATTTGCTATTTGGTTGTGGAATTCAACTATCACTGGGTTTTTTTTTTGAGAAATGTTAACAAAAATATATTTCAATTTTTGATTTCATCACTATTGAATAAAACATTTCCGTGATATCAACTTTTTACGACACCCAATTTGGTCTACGGTACATCTTACAATAGTTGGAATACACTGTATTTTGACGTTACGTTTGTAAAATGAATTATTTCAGGGTAAAATTACCCGTGTTATATGGGTATTTTACGACTATTTGTACTATCACTCCTATTTTAGTGTAATAAAATAGGTTGCCAGGCAACGAAACATACGCCCACCAGCAGCTAAATCGTCTGGGCAGTCAACAAGAGTTGTCGCATATTAAGTAATTATCAAAAATCATTAGAATTTGTTTGGTTTTTTATAAAGTTCTGGCCCATGCTAAAATGTCTAGTATACGAAAAATTTAATATTATGGATTTAGCTGTACAATTATCAAAAAATCATTGAAAATCAATATATTTGTTGGTCTCAAGACCATAAACTCTGTTTCAAGTTTCATCAAAATAAAATTAAAATTGTGACCTCTACAGGTCCACTTGATATACAATATTGTTACACTATTCGCGTACAAGCAGCAGTGTAACAGTGATATAATCAAATGGTTTTTTTTTTAAATTGGATAATAATTGCGACCACCAGGGGGACCACAAGCAATAAAAGGCGATTTTTCGGACAATCAGGGGCCATAATTCAGGAAGTTACAATCCGATATGCGCAAATATGTAACCAAGACCTTTAGGTTATAAACATGTATTTTAAAAAAGCATTATGCAAGAGCAAAATCTGCGTTTTACAAGTCTTTTTTTAAGCCTGAGATGTTATCTAAATAATCAATTAGACATTAATTAACATATCCAGACCATAATAAATTCTTTATGTCAAGGCTAGCCTTCGATGTTGGCAGATTAAGATCGTATATGCCGCTTAATGGCGGTTGATAATTAAATCAATCAAGTGGATAATCGAGACTATGCTGTTTATATTAATGATTTGAGTAATGATGAACGAGACTATGTGAAAATTCTAACGCTTTTATCTCGGCTAATAGTGAATCAATTTGACTGAAATTTTCAGCAAATTATCTTTACACTATCTAGTTTTTAACTATTATAGTGAGAACTGCCATCTCTTTATCTTATCTCCCATAATGTAACTTTAAGTTTTATCAAAATCGAATTAAAATTATGACCTCTATAGGGTCCATAACCTTGATAAACATATCTTTACAAACGACGGCCATTTTGTCTGTCAATTTTAGTCTGATTTTCATGAAATTCGAACCCAACCTTCATTACCAAGCAACGGTGATATCATCAAACGTTTTTTTAAATTGGATAATAATTTTGACCTTCGGAAGGACCACAATCTAAAAAGGGTGATTTTTCGGACAAACAGGGGCCATTCAGGAAGTTAAGATCCGATGGGCGCAAATATCAAAAGAACTAAGATCTTTGGGTTATAAACATACATGTCAAGTTTCATCAAAATCGGTTCAAAGTTGTGACCTCTATAATATCCACAAGCTAAAAGCGTGATTTTTCGTACAATCAGGGGCCATAATTCAGGATGTTACGATCCGATATGCGCAAATATCGACAGGAACCAAGATCTTTGAGTTATAGACATGCATTTCAAGTTTCATCAAATTCGGTTCAAAATTGTGACCCCTACAGTGTTCACACCTTGACATACCATATTTTTACACTTTTCGCGTACAAACGGCGGCCATTTTGTCCGTCAATTTTGGTCCGATTTTCACGAAATTCGAACAAAACCTTCTTTATGGTGTAACGGTGATATACTCAGACGTTTTTTTTCAAATCGGATAATAATTTTGGCTTCAAGAAGTACCACAAGCTAAAAGATAGGCTGGCACTGCCAGGCAGGATACGCCCACATTTTGAGAGATGGATAGAGAACAAGCAATACCGAAAGTGATTTTTCCTACATCATTAAGTCCTGTATTTCATACTGTATTGGGAGCAGCCATTTTGTTGGTCAGTTCCAGTCTGATATTCATGAAATTCGAAGCCGACAATGATTATGGTGTGACGGTACACAACCTAGAAATGTTACTTTTCGTCAAAATCAGATAAGAATTGTGGCCTGTAGAGAGTCCACAACCATGATATACCATATTTTTACACTATTCGCGTACAAACGGTGACCATTTCGTCCGGCAATTTTGGTACGATTTTCACGAAATTCGAACTCAACCTTCCTTACGGTGCAACAGTAATATAATCAGAGTTTTTTTTAAATCAGATAATAATTGTTCGAGAGATAGACAGAGAACAAGCAATACCGAAAGTGATTTTTCCTACAATCAAAGGCCATAATTCATTAAGTTACAATTTGATATGCGCAAATATCGAAAAGAATAAAGATCTTTAGGTTATAAACAAGCATTTCAGGTTTCATCAAAATCGAAAAAATTAAAATTGTCACCTCTACAGGGTCCACAACTTTGACATACCATATTTTTACACTGTTCGCGTACAAACGGCGGCCATTTTTTCTGGCAATTAGAGTCCAATTTTCTCGAAATTCGAACTCAACCTTCCGTAGGGTGTAACGGTGATAGAGTCAAACGTTTTTTCAAATCAGATAATAATTGTGACCTTCAGAGGGACCATAGGCGATTTTTCGGACAATCAGGGGCCATAATTCAGGAAGTTACGATCCGATATACGCAAATAACGAAAGGAACCAAGATCTTTGGGTTATAACCATGCATTTCAAGTTTCATCAAAATCCAATTAAAATTGTGACCTCTACAGGGTCCACAACCATGATATACAATTTTTTAACAGTATTCGCGTACAAACGGAGGCCATTTTTTATGGCAATTTTGGTCCGATTTCCCCGAAATTCGAACTCAACCTTCCTTACGGTGTAACGGTAATATAATCAACCGTTTTAGTAAATCGGATAATAATTGTGAACACCAGAGGGACCACAAGCTAAAATAAGGCGATTTTGCGTATAATCAGGGGCCATAATTCAGGAAGTTACGTTCCGATATGCGCAAATATCGAAAGGAACCAAGATCTTTGGGTTATAACCGTGAATTTCTAGTTTCATAAAATCGAATAAAAAATGTGACTTCTACAGGGTCCACAACCTTGATATACCATCTTTTAACAGTATTCGCGTACAAACGGCGGCCATTTTGTATGGCAATTTTCGTCCGATTTTCCCGAAATTCGAACTCAACATTCCTTAGGGTGTAACGGTGATATAATCAAACGGTTTTTTAAATCGGAAAATAATTGTGACCTCCAGAGGAACCACAAGCTAAAAAGGGTGATTTTTCAGACAATCAGGGGCCATAATTCAGGAAATTACATTCCGATAGGCGCAAATATCGAAAGGCACCAAGATCTTTGGGTTATAAACATGCATGTCAAGTTTCATCAAAATCGGTTCAAAATTGTGACCTCTATAGGGTCCACAAGCTAAAAACGTGATATTTCGTACAATCAGGGGCCATAATCCATGAAGTTTTCATCCGATACATGCCAATATCGAAAGCAGCCGAGATCTTTTGGGGATAAACCTATATTTCAAGTTTCGTCAAAATCGGATAAGAATTGTGACCTGTATAGGGTCCACAAACAAATTGTGGACGGACGGACGGACGGACGGACGTCCGGACGGACAGGGGCGACGACAATATACGTCCACATAAAAATGTGGGCGTATAAAAAGGCGATTTTTCGTACAATCAGGGGCCATAATTCAGGAAGTTATGATCCGATATTAGCAAATATCGAAAGGAACCAAGATCTTTGACTTATAAACATGAATTTCAAGTTTCATCAAAATCGGTTCAATATTGTGACCTCTACAGTGTTCACAACCTTGACATACCATATTTTTACACTTTTCGCGTACAAACGGCGGCCATTTTGTCCGTCAATTTTGGTCCGATTTTCACGAAATTCGAACACGGCGGCCATTTTGTCCGTCAATTTTGGTCCGATTTTCACGAAATTCGAACACAACCTTCTTTACGGTGTAAAGGTGATATAATCAGACGGTTTTTCAAATCGGATAATAATTTTGGCCCCAAGAAGTACCACAAGCTAAAAAGGGCGATTTTTCGTACAATCAGGGGCCATAATTCAGGAAGTTATGATCCGATATGCGCAAATATCATAACGGTACCAAGATCGTTGAGGTATAAACATGCATTTCAAGTTTCATCAAAATCGGTTCAATATTGTGACCTCTACAGTGTTCACAACCTTGACATACCATATTTTTACACTTTTCGCGTACAAACGGCGGCCATTTTGTCTGTCAATTTTGGTCCGATTTTCACGAAATTCGAACACGACCTTCTATACGGTGTAACGGTTATATAATCAGACGGTTTTTTTTTTAAATCGGATAATAATTTGGCCTCAAGAAGGACCACAAGCTAAAAAAGGCGATTTTTCGTACAATCAGGGACCATAATTCAGGAAGTTATGATCCGATATGCGCAAATATCGAAAGGAACCAAGATCTTTGGGTTATAAACATGCATGTCAAGTTTCATCAAAATCGGTTTAATATTGTGACCTCTACAGTGTTCACAAGCTAAAAACGTGATTTTTCGTACAATCAGGGGGCATAATCCATGAAGTTACAGTCTGATGCATGCCAATATCGAAAGGAACCGAGATCTTGGGGTGATAAACCTATATTTCAAGTTTCATTGAAATCGGATAAAAATTGTGACCTGTAGACTGTTCACAAACAATTGTGGACGGACGGACGTCCGGACGGACAGGGGCGACGACAATATACGTCCACATAAAAATGTGGGCGTATAAAAACATACATGTAAAATAACATACAACTACGTAAATATTTTACCACATTTTTATTATGAATTAACATTTATTTCTAACATTCCTGTATTTTGACGTTACGTTTGTAAAATAAATTATTTCAGGGTAAAATTACCTGTGTTATATGTTTTTTTACGACTATTTGTACTATCACTCCTAATTTAGTGTAATAAAACATACATATGTAAAATAACATACAACTACGTAAATATTTTACCAAATTTTTATGGTGAATTAACATTTATTTCTAACAGTGTATGCATTGGGCGAAGAACATTCAATAACTCAATTTACATGTATTTTTGGAGAAAAAAACCCCTCTTGATTCTAGTTAACAAATTACAGTGCCTGAAATCTATTGATCATTTTTGGGCAATGATCATTATTTGTGTCGTAAATATTCCACGAATCAAAATTTCTATAAATTAATAAAGAGGCCTAATGGATAAAAAATAAAATATTTAAAATCAATGTAATAAACACTGTCTAGTGGCACTCATGTGAAATATCCGAATTTGGACTTCGAATAAAATACCAGTCTATCTTTACATTTAGAATATTGAAAAAATTGCTATGTTCAGGTTCGCGCTTTTTTTTTTCTTTTTTTTTTTTAATGGCCATGTTTGGACGAGAGTGCACCCCTTTAATATGATTGTGCCAACTTTTACTAATAAAATTTAGAAAGCTTATTTAATTACCTTTCGGTTATGTTCAGGTTCTCGCTCTTTTTTTTTCAAAACAAAATGGCCATGTTTGGATGAGAGTGTACCGTTTTAATATGATTGTGCCAACTTTTACTGGTAGTAATTTTGAATGCTTATCTAATTATCTTTCGGAATATCTTTAGTTGGATGCCCATAATTTTGTAACATAATATGAAATTACAGCTCATTTCTTATCTAAAAGAATGGATAAAAAAAATAATATATCCTGCTTTCACTTGATACCGAACATGTAACATTGGATTTTATTGGTTGACAAAAATAGATGAGTTTGGGCGATTGTTGTCTTTATTCTGAATAGGTTGACAACGGGCAGGTTGTCAGCTGGGTCGGTCGAATACGTCGTTAGGCGAATAGGTCGCCAGTTCGGTGTTAATTTGTTTCGTCAGCTTTAAGCTTTCCTTATGTTCACTTAATTGTATGCCTTGAGCTCAGATGGCCCTGTGATTACGATTGCAAAATATATACAATGTAACCACTTTCAAGTTGCTGTATTGTCGGACTGAAATAGCGAGAACTATGGCGGTATATTAGTGCCAAAATTCTAACATGCTATCGTATAATTTCTTACTTCTGTTCATGTAATTTCTAACCTCCATTCATGTAACTTCTAACTTACGTATATTAGTGTCAAAATTCTAACATGCTATCGTCTAATTTCTTACTTCTATTCATGTAATTTCTAACCTCCATTCATGTAACTCCTAACTTCCATTCATGTAATTTCTAAATTAAGACAATGTATAATTCAACTTCAGTGTAAATATCGATTCTGTTGCATCTTATTTCTATCATTGAGGCGAAAAATGTTTACTTCATTGTGGTATTACATGTTAAGCATGAACGGCAAACAAATTTAGAATTATGATACTTCTACCTGGCAACCATCATTATGATGTCGTTTCGTGTCGCCACCATGTGCTCAGTTTGGCGATTTAAACGACTCGCTCTTCGTCAGATTGAGTGGCTTGCCTGAGTGTTAAAATTGAAAACAACATCGGGAGAGACAGATGGGGACATAGGGTTTAACATTCACTCGACACCAACCAGGTCATTTCGGTATTAACACCGTTCAATTGTATTTCAATAATTCGCTTGCACGTAGGAGTGTTTAGCAGTGGGGGGGGGGGGGAACCGGAGGACCCGGAGAAAACCCACGAGGTTGGAAAGGCGGTCCTACTCCATGTCACGTAAAAACGGGAAATCGAAACCACGCCAGTTTATTCAATGACAGACCTTATGTTAGAGCGTGCACGTGCTAACCATTTGGCCATCCTACCCTATAAGCAACATTGAACGTGATATAAATGTATGGTTTGCAAATACTATTTCGAATACCGTGGCTAAGTGGGTAAGACGCAGGCTCGCTAGGCTGTGGGTCGTGAGTTCGATCCCTTGCATTGGTCGAAAAAAGGTCATCCACGTTTTTGGCGTGGTTCCCCCCTTATTAGTGTCTTGTCGTTCGGATGGGATGAAAACCCGAGGTTCCATGTACATGTTGGCGTGCACGTAAAAAAACCGTGACCGTTAGACTTCGATATAAGTCCAGGTCGTAGATCCGCTCTCCGGGCAATATTTGCTAGTCTCTTATCATCCAAACAAATATTCTACGAATATTAGTCTGGATGGGTCCTCAAAATTTGACAGAAAGTCGGTCACTGTCTGGATTATCCAGTCTTTTAAGTTACCACGTGCTGAATCTATCAAAACATCTCGCTTGTCAACAATGACATTCTCTAAAATTTTGTTTTAAAGTTTTTAATTGAAATGGTAATTTTCTCTCGTCATGAATCAAACGTATGGCTTCTCACAATCTCCTTAATCACGATTCATGCTGTTGTATCGTCTCTATTTTGTTTCTAATAATAGATGTGCCAAGTGAATTGTGGGATATATTTTATCCTCGCCTTATAGAATCTATCAAAATCGGCCCGGCTTCATAATATCTATCACTTACCGAGACTTTAGCCAAAGGGTTCCATTGCCCATGCGTAACCGGGAGTTTGGTTTTTTATGTGGTAGATTATCCAGTAATTTTCGTCAATAATTGAGAATCGACCCAGACCCTCCGTGCGTTGAAGACTAGGGGGGTCTGGGTGACCGAGACTAAATATTTCCCTAAAGCACACTGTATGGCGTATGTCCGTCTCCATTAGCCCGGTTCGGAGCAGAACAGTAGGGCGTTAAACCCTCTTTCATTTCATTTCATTTTCTATTTCAAATATAAGCTAAACGGGATTTGGAGGATTTTATTTGATTTTTTTTTACGGTTGAGCCAATAATTAATATTTATATGCAGTTGGTCTATATTAACACAGGGTATAAATGTTATGGATAGGCCTACACAGATACTGAGTTTATACTAAGTGACCCCCCTTTCTCTCTCTCTCTCTCTCAGCACGCCTTCCAACCTTCAACCATGCAAACGAAGAATGGGTCGTTTATACCAAATAATGGTCCCGATCAGGTGCCCAATCACCCAATTGAGCATGCAGTGGCGACACCAAACGTCTTCATAATGATGGTTTGTTAGGCAGAAATGTATAAATTCTAAATTCGTTGATGTTGATGCTTAACATGTAAAGCATCTATTAAGAAGACGTTTTTCGTTTAAATAATAGAAACAAGTTGGAACAGAATTGAAATTTACTCTGAACAAATAAAGAAGTTGGGTTATACATTGTCTTAAATTAGAAATTACATGAATGGAAGTTAGAAGTTACATGAATGGAGGTTAGGAATTACATGAATAGAAGTAAGAAATTAGACGATAGCTTGTTAGAATTTTGACACTAATATACCACCATAGGAGAGAACACGCTTCTAATTTTAATAAACCAATTCTCAAAATCTCCAGCGACTTCGGAACTTACGGGTGCCATCGCTGCTTCGAGTAATCTAAAAAAGGATTTTTTTTTTCACCCGTTTCTGCCAAAGTTTTAATTTCGGATAGGATTTCGACGGTTGTACAATCATTTAAAGGGACAATCCCGATAAGAACAGAGTCTCAAAAATTAAAGTCCGAGCATTTATGAAATTTATGGACCAAAATATAGAGGCATGGTGTATTTGCATTGTCTCAAAATTTCAGCTCAAAATATTGATTCGTTTTGACGTTAACGTGGACACTGCTTATCCGGACACGTAACCCTTTTAAGATTTAGGGTCAATTTTTTCATTGGGTGACCTGATAATCTATTCTCGTTTCTTGAGAGGTCTATACAGTGAATGACCCATATACTGCACTTGGTAACAAAAGGTAAATTCCACCTACATATTATTTTCATAGAAAAAAGTCTGGTTTTATCCAGATACTGTATAATACAACGGTCTCCATTTCCAGATGAAGACTGTCATGTTTAAGTTATTTACAAACATATCACAAATATCGGGTTAGTTGGTCGGCCTTAGGTAATGAGTTTTAAGAGATTTTAACACAAAATTAAGCAGTTTTATTCCCCAAAAAGTTATCAGGATTGGCCCTTTAATAACTGGTTTATACACATAACACGATGTTTCGACAAGAGACCTCTCTTATCAATCAAGTACAGGAATAGTTTGACTGTATTTGATTTATGGAAGTAATTTATGCGAGATCTAGAAGTAATTTTTCAGTAATCAGTGAAAATCAGAACTTTGCATAAATTTCAATTCAAATATATTAGAGTGACAACAAGATATTTTGAAGTGATCAAGCGCATTAACTCTGGTAGTAATTATTGGAAATCGCTGAAAATCAACGGGTTTCTTTGTCTCGTGACTGTAAACACTGTGCATAAAATTAACGTGAATCAGATATTAACTTTGGCCCCTAGAGCGCCCACACGAATTTTTGAAGTGACCATGAGTCACAGACTTCTTCGTCTCATGATCAAGCACTTTTTCGTCTCAAGACCTTTAACACTCTGTAAAAAGTTAAAGTCAATCGGATATTAACTTTAGCCTCTATATAGAGCGTCCACAAGCAATTGCGGATGATGGACGGATGGACGGGGGCGACGACGATATACACAAAGGCGTTTTATAGCTGAGGCGCTGGAGGCGCCAGCCTCCTCTTGAAAATAAAAATCAAAGAAATTGAACAAATAAAACGGGAGAAAAATGCTAAAACCAATGAGAAAAATGAAATGTACCCTAGTTAGGGAGGGTCCTAAAGGCAGACAAAAGGGCCCCGTCTGACAAAAGGGACCCTCTGGCAAAGGGAAAGCGCCCCGATTCCGAGTCAGTCGTTTTCTTGACACTGTTACTGTTGAATCCACTACGGAATGAGAATGCAGTCATTGTACTGGTATGGAAATCATCAAGACACCCCCTCACACCCGGATCTCCGCCAAAGAGGTCCCTCAAAATAATATAGCCTCCGCCGTGAAAAACCTTAAAACGCTCCTGGATATACAACCATATTTCAATGTGGGTGTATAAAAACTGATGGTCGTATATCAAATTCACCATCAGCTCAGATGATACGTCGGTCATGAGGATTATTGAACAGTGACACTTCGAGAAATTCCTATGCAAGGATTGTTTAAATGGCATGTCCATGGGGATACTGTCATTAGTAATAGTGCCATGCCCCCATCCCACCTTTATACGCCTCTGGCCCTAGAAAAAAAACGGGTGGTACTTTTTACCGCCGACCAATACTTTTTACCCATCCTAAAAGTACCGTGAAAGATAGAATAACAAAGTTGGTTTATAACAAAGAGAACAGGTGACGAAGTCAAATTATGGACAAATAACAACGCGGAATCCGCAAACCATATTTTTAAATGTGCCATTGACTGGAAACCCAAAAGGCTCCAGAATTAATCAAGAAGCTGTATATGTGTGTGAATTTTCAATTAATTAATATAAGATTTACCCTGTATTTTTCTGGAGATTATGAACTTTGTGTCGCTATAAAGCATATTCTGTTTCTGAACAAAAGTGGCGCTGTTTCAGCGAAGAGCAAAAGGAAAAATGTTTTGCAAATTTTCTTAAAGACTCGAAAAGGAAGCGCGACATAGAGGAAATTATTTGTTCAACAAACAACAAATTTTGTGTAGTAAAATTACCAGCCAAACACACCCATCAGAAGATAGGCCTAACATGTTATTTATTTATATCCAGTAGCTGAAACAATCTTGATATATTTGCGCTCCCCCCTCCCCGTCAGCCCCAGTAACATAGTTGATTTTCATTTTCGTTTGCTTTGTTACTGTATTAGTTCACATATCTTAATAGATGATATAAACATGATTTACACATTGATTGTCTCCGCCCAAACAATCCAAGGTTGCAACATATTACCCTTGCTCCAATGTGTACACCCCCCCCCCCCCCATACCCCCCTACTCAGCTACATAAAAAAAAATAATGCCTTGCATCAATGAAATTACATCACAAAGTGATCCTACATTAGTATAAAAACGATTTCTCTGTTTAAAAAGCTCAATTTGTATGTGTGCCTATGTATTGTAATTTAGAGACGAAACCTGGCAAACCCCCTCCTGCAAAAAATCCTGGATCCGCCCCTGGTTTTATCCTTCCATATTCTTTAAAATATATATGAATGTTTTTCGACAGTTGTACGTGATTACACCTCAAATAAAAAATAACATTCTTGTTGTATTCTTTTTTTTATAAAAAAAAACCCAAAACAAACAACCGTAAAATAGTCGGCGGTAACAAGGAATCGTTAAGCATTGGTCGGCGGTAACAAGTATTTGGTCGGAGGTAATTATATTACGGTCGAAAGTCATTACAATGCGGTCGGCGGTAAAAAGTATTTGGTCGGAGGTAATTACACGACAGTCGGTGGTAAAAAAAAACAACAAAAAAAACCCACGACGGTCGGCGGTAAAAAAAAGTACCACCGGAAAAACACACACACACACACTTGGTAGGCTATAACTTGTAATTTTTAATAATTGAAACATTAAATTTTAATTCAATTATACAGTAAGAAATGTTATTAGAATATAAAAAAAAAAAAATTGGGGGAAAATGTTCTCACATTGTGGTTTCAAGCAAAGTCATTGATTGCGTCATGAGCTATCCAGTTGGCCACAGATCACTAAAGATTTCCCCATTGACTTTAATGTTAATTCTCGTCTCTTAGATCGAATCTAACTTTTTCCTAAATTTTCGTTGGGTAGAACCACAGATGGAGCAACACGTGGCAACATCTTGCCGAAAAGGCGTATGAGGTTCTTCATAAAAAAAACTTGAGATAGTCTACACAAGCTGGAAGTAGTGGAAGTAGAGACAAATAAACATGTTCGGCCCTACATTTCAGGCTAAGCAATCTCTCGACTGTTGTATCCTTCCGCCTCAAAATTATGAATATTCACCAAAACCTGACAGAAAATGCATTTTCAACCGCCTATCTTCGTTTCTACACAAAAAGTTATCAAAAATCGCCTGACAAAAGGAAAAGGGAGAGAAGAAAGACTAAAAATAGCCTGAGTGTACACTCGGCAAATCTCGACAGATTCCGGAACGTTCCGGCACCTACATCTAGTCTCGGCTGTATGTATGACAGTAAGTGATAATTATGTACCTACGCCCATACATTTGCGATATGGCTACCGGTTTACTTTAACGGGAAACATGACGCTATTACAAACAAACAAGACACCATGGGCGCAGCCATGTTTCATCCGGAATCTTTAAAGTAGTTCCAATATGGCGGGATTCGTCATACAGTCGAGTCCACTCGGCAAATCTCGACAGATTTCGGAACTTTACATCTTGCCGAGTCATGTTGGACCGTAATCTGCCGAGGATTGCCGAGTGTACTGTGTTCAGAACTCGGCAGATTCAATCATTGACGGTAATGGCTGGTCAATGGATTCAATAGTCTCGGTCACGTGACAAGCCTAAAAGATTTATAATTTTTGTGGAACGGAATTGACTAAAATAAATCCTCGAATTATCAAGAATGCAACTATTTAACAAAAACATATTATATCTGTTGGATCTAAATAAATACCATTATGCCGATAGAGCTACAAAATCATATATTTCAATATCTAAGCAACAAAATTGGATTTCAACTAATTCAGTAATTGGGGACAATCCTAGTCTTTATAAAATTAAGAGAAATAATATAATCAGTATTTCCGGTTCCGCCTTACTTCGATTTTCGTCATAAAAAAATTATTATATCTACATATTGAAATTATTCTATTACTAATAGTGAGAAATGCGATGAAGTAGTTCTATTCTCTCCGATTTACATCTTTTATATACTAGAATCTATCTAAACATGAAAAGGAAGTCGAATAATTACAGGCCAAATGGGAACTGTTATCAGAATAACAGTCAAACACAGACTGAAGAAACAATTGTGACTCAGCAGACTGAAGATGAAACCGATGATTCTGTTAAGAAAGCAAATCAAAATGACAACAGAAGGGACAATGGTGAAATGAAAAGTAATAACAAAGAATCTCTAAGTCTAAGTCTAAGTCATCGATTAAATTTACAGCTGACAAGATATGTTGTGGCTTTGCGTCCATGGTCATTTACAGCTTCATTTACGCCTGTTGCATTGGGAAGTACTCTTGCTTACAAGACAACAGGAGACTTTCATCCTGCCACATTCATTTACAGTTTAATAACAGCATTGTCGGTTCATGCTGCTGGTAATCTAGTCAACACATATTTTGATTACTTTCATGGCATCGATAGTAAGAAAAGTGATGACAGAACTTTAGTTGATAAAATCCTTTCACCGCAAGATGTGGCTTGGTTGGGTGGTGTTCTGTATGTTATTGGATGCCTAGGGTTCCTGTGCTTAACATTTGTGTCTCCTGCTAAAATGGAACATTTGGCCCTGATTTATTTTGGTGGGTTATCTGGAAGCTTTCTCTACACTGGTGGTCTTGGATTGAAATACATTGCATTGGGTGACCTCTTAATCTTCCTCACTTTCGGACCAGTTACAATCATGTTCTCGTTTTTATGTCAAACCGGACAATTATCGTTGATCTGTATTCTATACGCCATTCCATTAGCGTTAAATACAGAAGCTATTTTACACAGTAACAATACCCGTGATATGGATTGTGACAGTAAAGCTGGTATTGTTACTCTTGCCATTCTCTTAGGACACACAGGATCATATCTCTTATTTACCCTTCTTATATTCACCCCTTACATAATTTTTATTTTAATGGCTTTACATTATACTAAGTGGATGTTTATTCCTGCTAGTTCAATGTTTTTAGCTTTTAGATACGAGAAGGATTTTCGAAGAGGAGATTTAAAAAATCTGCCTCGGGAATTAGCCAAGTTAAATTTATTAATGGGATTACTGTATGTAGTGGCTTGTTTGTGTGCAGACAGTAAAAATCTTCCTAAATTACTGTAAAAAATAAAATAGCTGTATTGTTTTTAAAATTATTTGGGCAGAATTCCGAAGGGATTACTCCAAAAACAAATTGAAAAAAATATAAATGTGTGGATTTTTTCAATCCAGTTGAAAAGATTGAAATAGTTCGTTCTGTGTCAAATGATGTCTCATGCCAAAGAAATAGTTTGTTTGTTGTGTGAAAGGCTATGCTATAGCTTGATGTGATGGTATACAAAACATGCCATAATTTACATGTAGATGTATCTTCAATCGAAATAGTACAATACCTATGAATTAAGTTTGCTATACATGTACCTGTCTAATGTATAATGTATGATCTTAATGTACATGTATATATACAGTGTAATAACTAGATACTACAACAATGTCATCAAACTCATATCTTATAATAATAATAGTATAAATTGCTGTGTGATAATTATATGGTATGTTTCTGAATTCCCTGTTTTTTCATTGTTTATCCATTAAGTTATATTCCTTTAAAACAAAGAGGAGCAGAACCTCTTTGATTTGGGCCAAGATATAAGTTTCATTGAATTTTTCGTGTTGATTGTGATATGAAGATCTGTCTTTGTTAAAATATTACATCCATATACAGATAAAGGAAAATATAATCTATTTTCCGTTCAACATTCAAAAAAAGTCAAAAGAGAAACTAAAATTTGTAAAGAGGCTATTTAAATAGAATTTTATTAACCCAATTCAGCACTTTATTTTGACCTAATTCAAAGAGGTTTCCTTTTAATGAAAACCTTAACCATGATTGAATTTACATCAAATAAAAAGATAATATTGCTATCTACATGTAATTTATTTAATCTTTCCACTTTATGTCCGAGTATGTTTGCTGTTTAATGAGTTTGAAACTATCTTAGTTGAGACACTTCTTTGCATATTGTAAAATGGAAATTATGTGCCTTGACCATTAAAGTTGCGAATGTTCTTTGAAGTTGTTGTATTTTAGCAAATTTATCTTACCTAAACTATTAAAACTCTTTTTGAATAAATCAGTATGAGTACATGAAGCAAGCCTATTAAAGATGCATTATGTAAGGTTTAGATAAAGAACTGACAGTTCTACTGTTACCTGTAACAGTTTTAAAACAAGATAATATTTTGAAATTTCATTTTCAGTCAAATTACTTAATTCTAGTGGCTGTTTTGACAATTAAGTGGAGTCTTGATTGTCATTGCTAATGCTGTTGTTGTTACGATAGTAAACAAAGTCTTGATTATCAAATTTTTAATCAAATTAATAAACGACAATCTTTTTTTAATCCACTGACTGAAAATCACAGGCATCCAGTGTTCTAGAGAGTTGATTATGTTGTGTTAATAAAATGTCTAATAAATAATATGTACAACATTTGATGGCAAATGAAAGACAGATTTAGCTCTTACATTAATGCATCTTTAAAAGCATTGTACTAAAAAACAATAACTTACATGCCAAAATGACTAATTGTATGGGAAAAGTAAATGTACCCTACTTTAATTTACCTTTGTTGTACATTTTGTAAAAGGATAGAAAATGTCAATAAGAATCATTGTTGAATGTTTGAAAATTACGATAGCTTTATGAACACTAAAGTAACCAAAGCAACAATATGTTTTTGTTGTATGTAAACAAATATGATAGTACTATATGTACCAGGAACCAAGCATGATGTCATTGACACCAATTGATGCAAGATATAGTCCAAGGAACAAGCATGATATGTTTCATGTTGATTGTTCCTGAATTGGTGGCTCCTTTTGGCTTTTTTTTTATTTAAGAACTTTGCCCCTAAGTAGAACAGTAAGATGTGTTTTAATGTATGGGGACCTTTAATAGTTAAACAATAGCTAATGAAAACAGAATATGCTTAAAATTTCAGTTTAATTCTTTAAGCGAGATATTAGCGTTTCAATTTTAGGCTAGTTTTATTCATCATTACTACAACTGGTACAATAATAAACAAAGTCTTGATTATCCATTTTGTAACAGGTTAAAAAGTATGAGTAATATGAAGAACTCTGACTGCGCGTTTTTTCTAAAATCGTTTTTATACGCCCAAATTGAAATGTGGTCGTATATTGTCGTCGCCCCCATCGGTCCGTCGTCCACAATTGCTTGTGGACACTCTAGAGGCTAAAGTTAATATCTGATTGACTTTAAATTTATACACAGTGTTTAAGGTCATGAGACGAATAAGCCTATTGTTTTTCTGCGATTTCTGATAATAACTACCAGAGTTATGGCCCTTCATCAATTCAAAAAATATTGTGGACATTCTAGAGGCCAAAGTTAATATCCGATTGACTTGAAATTTATACACAGTGTTCAAGGTCATAAGACAAAGAATCCTATTGATTTTCAGCGAATTTCGGATAATTAGTGCCAGAGTTATGGCCCGTGGTCGTATATTGTCGTCACCCCCATCGGTCCGTCGTCCACAATTGCTTGTGGACACTCTAGAGGCTAAAGATAATATCTGATTAACTTTAAATTTATACACAGTGTTAAAGGTCATGAGAGGAAGAAGCCTTTTGATTTTCAACGATTTCTGATAATTACTGCCAGAGTTATGGCCCTTGATCACTTCAAAAAATCTTGTGGTTGCTCTAGAGGCCAAAGTTAATATCCGATTGACTTTAAATTTATACACAGTGTTTACAGTCATCAGACGAAGACGTCTATTGATTTTCAGCGATTTCCAATATTTTCTGCCAGAGTGATGGCCCCTGATCACTTCAAAAAATCCTGTGGACGCTCTAGAAGCCGAAGTTAAGATCTGATTGATTTTAAATATACACACAGTGTTTAAGGTCATGAGACAAAGAATCCTATTGATTTTCAGCGATTTCAAAGAATTACTGCCAGGGTTATATCCCTTGATCACTTCAAAAAATCTTGTGACGCTATAGAGGCCAAACTTATCATCCGTTTGAATTTCGATAACTGAACAGCTAAATCCATGATATTATATGTTTCGTATACTAATTTTTAGCGTGGGGCAAAACTTTATAAAAAGCTAACAAATTCTAATGATTTTCTGATAATCACATAATGAGTTGTTACTCTTAATCAGAATTAAGTGTATTACAAATGTTTCATTACCGAAAAAAGTAAAAATATGCGACAACCCTTGTTGACTGCCTGGACGATTTAGCTGCTGTGGGCGTATGTTTCATTGCCTGGCAACCTATCTTTATAATTTTTGCCTATTTCATTTCACTGAAACCACATTTATTTCTCACAAGCATAGACAAGGGGTATGAATATAACTATACAACTGAGATTCTTGGTACCTTAATATGATTCTTGTCTTCAAAAAATTATTTAGTGGAATAGATAGAAGTGCAATGATTGCCCCATTTCTGTGAGTTCCTTGTTAGATTTTTTGGTCTCCCACATTTCATGTAGTTTCTTTTGAAAAGGAGCCACAGTGGTTCAGTGGGTAAGGAACTTACTCAATAACAAGGAGGTTTCAGGTTCAATCCCAAATGTTGGCCGCTAATGGAGGGTCTAGCAAGGAGTTACATCTAGTTGTTCGGATTTGATGGTAAGTGGGTCTAATGTATATTCTGGCATGAAAGAACCCTTGACACTTTAAATTGGATAATGCATATTTTCACAATGGTATTTATTATCCATTTTTGTTAGTCAGGTATTTTTATGCTTAAAAAACAAAAGAAGTTTAAATGTAAATGTTAATACCACACCAGGTTCAAGTTAAGGGAGAGAGAGAGAGAAATGGGGTTTAACGTCCACTCAACACAAACTAGGTCATTTCGGGACTAACATATGGTTTAATTTTATTTCAATAATTCGCTTGCGCGTAGGGGTCTTTAGCAGTGGGAGGAAACCGGAGTGCCCGGAGGAAACCCACGAGGTTGAGAAGGCGCCCCTATCTCCATGCCACATACACTCACACCTGGGCTCGAAACCACAGCCGCAAGCCAGAGGTGACCGGCCAGCTAGAGGTCGAAGCGCGGCACTCTAGACCACTAGGCCATCCCAACCCCCCTTTCAAGTTAAGGAGATGTGAAGAAGTTAGTCCATTTAGGCATTAATGTTCTATTCTACACTGGAACGACACCAACTCGAAATCAACTCATTCAAAATTGTTGCTCTAAAATGCAGTACAGTTTAGATGAAATCGAGTCTCTGACATTTCTATATGCTCACCACTAAGCTCCTTCTGGATATAGATTTTGTGTTTATCCCAGATAGCTAAGTATGTTGTTTATTACCACATACAAAAGAAATAATTTATTCACATTTGTTAACTTTATCTTGGGGGTTGGGATGGCCTAGTGGTCTAGAGTGCCGCGATTCGACCTCTAGCTGGCCGGTCACCTCTGGCTTGCGGCTATGGTTTCGATCCCTGGTGTGAGCGTATGTGGCATGGAGATAGGGGCGCCTTCTCAACCTCGTGGGTTTCCTCCGGGCACTCTGGTTTCCTCCCACTGCTAAAGACTCCTACGCGCAAGTGAATTATTGAAATAAAATTAAAATCATGTGTTAGTCCCGAAATGACCTAGTTTGTGTCGAGTGGACGTTAAACCCCATTTCTCTCTCTCTCTTTGACTTTATCTTGATTATAAAATATTTCATGTATAAAGTAAAATATATATTTATTGTCACAGTGTTAAATAAAGTATATGTCTAGATAAATATTGTACTTTGTATTTATTATTGTTAAAGGAGCTAAACCTCTAACTTAATATTTTCCATAAAAATTTGAAATTTAAATTCAATATTTGTCCATTTCAATCAACATTGATCTTGGTATCTTGCCGTGAAAATATGGGTTATATCCAGTTATATCTCAAGCTTAAGACATTGCGTAATATATTGTAAAAACATTTGAGCCTAGGGCCCTCATGTTGTTACAATATATTACTTAATGTCTAGCTCTCCACCATCAAACCACACTTAATAGCCTGCATACCAGTGTATGTGATTCTCCCAAATTGGCAAATGCCAACAAACCCCAAAACGTATAAGCCGCCACTTGTACGCGAAAAGTGTAAAAATATGGTATGTCAAGGTTGTGAACACTGTAGAGGTCACAATTTTGAACCGATTTTGATGAAACATGAAATGCATGTTTATAACTCAAAGATCTTGGTTCCATACCATATTTGCTCATATCGGATTATAGCTTCCTGAATTATGGCCCCTGTTTTAAGAAAAATCACCTTTTTTAGCTTGTGGTTCCTCTGGAGGTCAAAATTATTATCCGATTTAAAAAACCGTCTGATGATATCACCGTTACACGATAAAGAAGGTTGAGTTCGATTTTTGTGAAAATCGGACCAAAATTGACGAACAAAATGTCCGCCGCTTGTATGCGAAAAATAATAAAATATGGTATGTAGTGGACCCTGTAGAGGTCACAATTTTGAACCGATTTTGATGAAACTTGAGATGCATGTTTATATCCCAAAGATCTTTCGATATTTGCGCCCCTCGGATCGTAACTTCCTGAATTATGGCCCTTGATTATCAAAAAAATCACTCTGGATTTAAAAAAATGTTTGATTATATCACTGTTACACCGTAATGATGGTTGAGTTTGAATTACATGAGATGGGACCATAACTGCCAAACAAAATGGCCACCGCTTGTATGCGAATACTTTAAAAATATGGTATATCAATGTTGTGGACTAGGTAGAGACCACAATTTTATTCTGATTTTGATGACACATGAAATGCATTTTTATAACCCAAATATCTTGGTTCCTTTCGATTTTTGTGCATATCGAATGGTAACTTCATGAATTATGGCTCTTGATTGTAGGAAAAATCACTTTCTTTTTAGCTTGTTCTCTATCCATCTCACGAAAAAGTGGGTGTATCCTGCCTGGCAGCCGCTGGTTTATTAGCCCGTTCACTTGATTTTCTCTTGACACTGTAAACTTACCGGCTTAGCCTACGCCATGTAGAAACCGGCTCCCCTAACAAACAAGTCTTGGTTATCCATTTCGACTGTTAATCAAATGATTGATTTCAAATCTGTTTAAAATCGGACCTGATGGCACTGAGGAAGCCTGAACAATGTAACTGAACATCTTAGTGAGAAAATTAGACCTTGCTTACCTGGCTAGAACCAGTATGAGCGACACGCCAGTACCCTGTTAAAAAATATGTACCTGTCTTCTAACTGACTTTTATTGCTTTGCCTATCCCAATTACAATAATTTACAATCAAATTTTTTAAAAAATCCCAATTAACCTACCCCTTAGACTTAACAAAAGATTCTTTTCATCTTATATGGCCAAGTTTGTAAATTCGTGTGTTACTCTTTCAATGAAATCGGTTAACAGCTTGTTGTGTCGCTCTGATGCTCATATTGGTTCTAGCAAGGTAAGTATGCAAGGTCTTATTTTCTCACAGGCATAGTCCTGAGGGACTGTCACACGACCATTTAACAGTAAAAAGTTGTCCAGTAAAATTGACTGGGAAGCGATTTTATTTTGGACAAGGATTCAATAGGACAGTCAGGTGCGGATGCAGAGGGGGGTACCCCCCCTGCTCAGCTACATAAAAAAAATAATGCCTTGCATCAATGAAATTGCATCACAAAGTGATCCTACATCAGTATAAAAATGATTTCTCTGTTTAAAAAGCTCAATTTGTATGTATGCCTATGTAATTTAGAGACGATGATGGCAGATTTCCGTAACAGAAATCTGGCAAACCCCCTCCTGCAAAAATTCCTGGATCCGCCCCTGGACAGTCCCTGAACGTACAGGGCGAGTGTATGGGACCTACGTTCAGAGCTGAACTAGTACAGTCCTTGAACGCCTGAGGGTATATAGGGCGAGTGTACTATAAATGAGACCTACGTATTCAGAGCTGATAACTTGATCGCGAATTATGCACAAAAGTTGATTGTTGTACGCAAAAGTCGAATTAAACTCGAAATTTCGACATTTTCTTTGGCCCCCAAGCTCATGGAACGGGAATCCCGCAATTTAAGAATCAATCTTCAGCCTATCGAGCACCGTTAATGTCAACTCATCTAGCATGGTAGAAATTTTGTACCGGGTATGCTACGCGATTTTCGAAACAACCTGAACCAGAACGTAGCTCACTTTAAATTCTTTGCTTCATCAATGGTTAGTTAAATGTTTTAAATGTAGCCTCAATTTTGTTATTATACAAATTGATAGGATTGAATGAGCTTCAGCCTATAAATAACAACGTTTTTCTTTATTATTATTAATTTATTATTAAAATTAAATGTCCTTATAATATGTCATTTAGTTTATTTTTAGGAATTACATGTAATAATAATAATTAAGACAATGATTAATCTTTCAAAACACATACATTTGATTGACGCATTCAGTGAATCATGATCATTCATATGGACATTTCAGTGATTTCACTTTAAAACCTGGAACTTTCCACTTAAAACCATTTACAAGGAATGTAATAGATATGTTGTAATATCGCTGGTGTTTCCTCATTGTCAACAACGTATTGCACAGGTCACGTGGTCTAGTTTATCCCGCCCCATCCTATTTTGTGGGTCGACAAGCTTGACAGTATATAAAAAAAAACAAGCGTCAAGTAGAGACCCAGGCTTGCCATCACTGAAGGATATAAGTGCTAAATTCAACAAATAAAATAGAGAACTTTCTTCAGGGTAAGTTAGAGATTATTGATACAAACAGACTCAGAATTGGCTCTAAATAGAACTGAAAACAATCCTTTTCCATCCTTATGAAAAGGAAATGTCATAAATAATTATCATGATCAGTTTATTCAGCGTATTCATCAGCTATGATTTTCATTCAAAAAACCCCAATCAATCAAGCTTCCAGTTTGATGCCGTAATTTAGGGGTAGATATCACTGAAATTTATGGAATATGCATTGTATTTGCCTAAATGATATATTTAAATGGTATAATGTCGCAGTCCACCGTGCAGCGTGCGTATTACAAGCCAATGATTTAATGATTGTATGATCACCATAAATCAAGATAGAGGCAGACCAAACTTAGGGCACTTTTAGGATCGATTTGACATGTAGTCACCTACAAGTATGTCGCATAAGTGATTATGATAAAGTCCAGGATATTGTCAGACTGTTGATCACACTATGCTCCTAGTATTAGTATGCAAATAGTCATATTCCTGAAGCAATAGCCCAAGAAATCCCTCTCTGACCATTGCTGGAATAGCGTCTGTTTCTTGAACTTATGCGGGAGTGTGTCTATTCTTTCCGTTCAATGAAAGCTATCACTTAAGTACAGCAACATGACAGTCCTTCGTTTAATCTGGGTCTTCCCTAAAACTTTGGACAGTGATTTAAGGTATTAAAAACGGTGAAAGTATGTTCGTTTCCAAACAGTATTGTTTACATTTAATTCGACTTGATAGCCTTGTTTGTCACGCAATTAGTTTTACTGCAGTATTTTGCTATGCACGGGTTAATTAGGCATAATAAAAGTCATGACGTAACGTTATGTAAACATATTTGGTCCATATTGGCAGCTAGTGATTGGTTGGTAGACGGACTACTGACAAATCAAAATTTAAAACAACAATATCCACTAATAATAGCAGTGTGTAGTTGGATTACCGCTAATCAAACGCAACACTGCGCGGAGTATGGCAAATAGTATAAAAGTATGTAATACCAAGGTTGTGGACCCTCTAGAGATCACAATTTGTATTTTTCAATTTGGTGGTTGCGGCTGTGGTTTCGATCCCTGGTGTGAGCATATGTGGCATGGAGATAGGGGGCCTTCTCAACCTCGTGGGTTTCCTCCGGGCACTCTGGTTTCCTCCCACTGCTAACGACCGCTACGCGCAAGCGAATTATTGAAATAAAATTAACCATATGTTAGTCCCGAAATTACCTAGTTTGTGTCGAGTGAATGTTGAACCACATTTCTCTCACTCAATTTGGCGGAGAACATCAGCCTCACTGATGGCTTGTTTTGACCCTATTATAATTCCAGTAAAATTAATTAAGACACAGTGCAGAAAGTTTGGTTAAAAACATGTAGATTGAAATAGGAATATAAAGACCTGTATGGCTACTGTACATAATTAAATGTACTGTAACTGAAGCTAACAACTACTTAAATATTTAGAAAAACACATTTTCATCGCCCAAGGCTTATTATACAGACTAATAGAATTCGAATCTTTAGGTGTACGTTATTTAAGTAGATGAAGTGGAAAACAGATACATATACTACTCTTGTTTTGGTTATATTTTGTAGTCTAATTGGCTGACTTGCACTGAAGTTATCATATTCTTGGGGAAAGGCAATCTTGTTAATCTGAGATATGACAAAACTTGTACAAAAAAAATAAAGAGAGTACCCTGCTCCACCCGTCTGCAAATCACCTAGTCTAGCAGTAGATTAGATTAAACATTGTTGTTATTTAAAGGCACTTGTATTGTAATGTTAATGTTCACCAGTAGATAGTAACTTATCATTACAGCTACACCTTGTTATATTTCACCAGTAGCTGTGAAGGCATGTATGTTTTGAAGGTCAATTTATTGTCAACACATAATTTCACCCTATTCATACATGATGGCTGGTGTTGGTAATCATTCACAAATTGTTTTGAAAATTAGGAAACGCCCCAAATGAGGGAAAAAGATATCCTTTTGTTGGCTGATGGGTGGAGGAATAGTGCTTTTAACATTTATTAAAAATATACATTTTTTCATGCATAACTTAACATCAATGTCAATCTAATTGAAATATAGATCTATATTTCGTTTCGTTTTTTATACTTTCGATGGCCTACACTCATGTAGATCTAACAAGTTATAGTGGGACTCACGTTCTATGACGTCAGGTATCAAGCACGGGACATTTTGACCCGATAACGTCAGTCATTCGATTAACCAATTAGCGACCGCCATGTTTTTTAAAATCTACTTTTGTTTTGATTTCTATCCGCTGGTAATATCTACCCACAGTTCCACACATGAAAAGGTCAAACGGTCGATTCGACAGACCATTTGATTGGCTGACCCCTCATTTCAGGCAGAACATGTGTTGAATAACAAGTCCTCCAGATCCAAGAATAGTAAAGACAAGTAAAAACGAAATTTTGAACTATAAAAAACGAAACGAAATTGGATCTGTGTTTAATCAGATTGCATGAATGTATGGGTTAATGCCTGCTTAGTGTGATATAGGTATATTACATACAAGTAGAAATGTCTTGATCACTCATTGAATATTACTATTTTGAGTTTAAAATGATCTCAGTATAACTGATAAGACTTTCAAAGAATATACAATTAAATGTAAATGAATATAACAAAAACACATGTAAATTAATATAACAAAACATATGACAAGGAAAATAACACATGTGTTATAGTAATAATAGTAAATACACTAAATTCAGCATTAAAGTTCCAATTTCACTTTTTCTAAGAAAGTCAAAATATAATTATTTCTATGTTTTTTGCTCAAAAGGTTGTCAACTCACTATTATACGATCATGGACAAAATTTTTGGGGGGTTAGAAAGGGTGACACTGGTTGATTGAGGAAATAGTTACTCAATTACCTCCCTTGTTTTCCTATTCTTTTCCATGAACGGCCATCTTCAAACGTTTGAATTTGAAGTTGAAAATGATATTTTTGCCAATTTCTCTACTGGCAATAGTGAATTATAGGATTAATAGGATTATTCTTTAACAAGGTAGGACTGTTTATAGGTTCAATCTATTTTGGGGCTTTATTTTAATAAATTTTAAAAATATAACTTAAAAAAATGCTATTGGAACTTTAAGATAAATGGATGATTGTAAATCTTGTTTGAGAAACAATTTTTAGTGTTGAAATTCTGAATGTATCATGTGAGAATGATGTTTATGATAGAAGACATCATACTAGGAATCCATTATTGATGAATTATTACCAGAATGGGATCAATGTCGATTGTTTGCGTTGTCATGCATGTATAAATAATGCAAAGTAACACTCAGTAAACAAATAATATAAACATATATAAAACTGATGAATAACTAAGGTTTGTCAAGCTGTACTCTATTTTTTCTCTACTGAATTTATCATTGATGTTCGCCTTTTGCACGAAAGGAGATCATTGGTTTGAGACATAATAGACATTTTCAAAAAGAGAGTGATAGAGATATGGGGTTTAACATCCACCCGACACAAACTATGTCATTTCTGGACAAACAAATTTTAAAAATAAAACATTTCTTTATACCTGTATGCAGTGGTGTACTTACAGTATGGCAGGTAATGCATGTGCCCTAGGTGCCAGTGAGAAATACTGGCACTAAGACCATTAAACTTAATATATTGTTTGTATGTACTTGTTATATCAGTATGTTTACAAGAGTGAAGTGTGTATGACCTATATCTGTTTTGAAAAGTTCAAGTTAAATTTCATATATTCAAGATACAAGTGATTTAGCCCATATTCAAACTGGCTCTATCGTTTGGTTGTGAAATCCTTTTCAAACTAGATCTTATCATAATGTATTTACTCACTGAATTTTTATCTTGTAGGATATTATAGTAGGTGTAGTAATTATATGCTAGAATATAATTTTCATCTGATGTTTGCACTACATTGTAATCTAATCACCTGCTTTCTGTGCTCGTCTGCCAGTAACGGTTTCTTGACAGATCAACCATGAATATTATTATTCTAAATCTAAATCCAACAATTCATCACAAATGATAGATTTGATTCAATTAGATTTTTACACTACCAGATGTTGAGATATAATCAAATTTAATTTTTTGATTTATGAGATGTTGAGATATAATCAAATTTGATGTTGAGATTTTGTTAATTTACCAGATGTTAAGATCACTTATGGCAAGGTTTGGGGGATTTGGGATGGGATTTTTCACAAGAGGTCCACAAGATAATGGACATTGAAAAAAATTCTATTTATTCAAAAATTTCTTCTCAGACGCCTTTATCCTACTGTATGGTACCACATTCCACAAGATTTTTGACTTAAAATAATTTTGATAGTGTTTTTTATCACAAAAGTTCTACAAGATGTTGGACATAAAAAAAATTATATTTTTTCAAAAATTTCTCCCCCTTCTGGTCTGTAGTGTATCTGCCCAATATTTTCACATAATATTTGACTTGGAAAAAAAACTTGACCCCCTTATCGCCTTGTGCGGTACCATATTCCGCAAAATATTTGACTTTAAAAAGATTCAATGATTTGCCTTGTACGCTCGTAAAAACAATTCCAATACTCCGCTTCTACTGCACTAGGTTGGTAACGAAAAGTAGGATGTTAAACATGCATTACGCCTGAAATGTTATACGTAAACTATACTATTCAAAAAAAGTAGGGGATATTTGATTTTTAAGTGTTATTAAAGTCACCTAATGAAACTGACGAAGAAACAAATGACAAAATGAAATGAAGTTCACATTCATCGATTTATTCTAAATGATCGTTAGACTAAGTAAGGCACAGACTGACCATTATAAGGGTAAAATGATACCCGGGGTCAAACAGCAAAGTTACCACAGCATCACAACAAAGTCAGTAACGGGTAAATCCTCCTCTGTTTGCCAAACAAGCATTGATCCGACGTGGCATACTCCTAATGAGACGTCTAAGGTCATTTTGGTCCAGATTGTCCCATTCCTGTTGCAACGCAGCAGCAAGTTCTTGGACATTGGCAGGACGTTGTTGACGTTGATGTAACCTCTGTCCAAGCATGTCCCAGACATGCTCGATGGCCAAGGTAATGTGGTGATGTTCTGTTGTTGGAGGTAACCTGTAACGATCCTGGCCCTGTGACATCTTGCGTTGTCATCCTGGAAGATGAAACGGCGGCCATGACGTCGTGCGAACGGCACAACATGGACTGCCAAGATGTTGTCCCGGTAGTACTGGCCTGTAACACGCCCTGCAACAACATGTAAAGCCGTTCTTCCAGCAACAGTGATGCCTCCCCACACCATAACAGAACCACCCCCAAATCGATCATGTCTGATGACGTTAACGTCTTGGAAGCGCTTGTTTCGACGACGCCGCCACACCCTCCTACGTCACACCCTCCTACGTCTGTCCAAAAAATCAACAGTGAACCTTGACTCATCTGAAAACATCACATTGCTCCAGCGTCGATTATCCCAGTGTTGACGATCCCTACACCAAAGACGTCTTGCCTGAATGTGATGATCTCTCAAACAAGGGATCACACGAGGACGTCTGGCGCGAAGGTGACCCCTATGCAATCGATTCCGATTCGTCTGGCCACTCACTCTCACACCAGTGTCTGTTTGAAGACGAGCGCTGATCTGATTTGCTGTGATGACACGATTTCTCAAGGCCAAGGTACGGATAAATCGATCCTGTGCTTGAGTTGTCGCCCTTGGTCGACCTGAGCGTGGTCTGTCCTGTACAGATTGTGTATCACGGTATCTGGACCATAGCCTGCTTATGACAGACTGAGAAACATTCATCGTCTGCGCCACAACCGCCTGTGTTGTGCCGATCTGTAGCATGCCAAGGGCATGTAACCTTTCATTTTGGGTAAGCCAACGCATATCAAAATTTGTTTTCTGGTCACTAAAACAATTAAACTGATGTTTCCACCCTGGAATTCAATGCCACAATGACTGTAACATTCAAAGTCAGAGTCGTGCAAATCTTGGGTTGGACCCCCATGATGATCCCAAGCATCACCTCCATTCCATGCGGTAGCTATTGGTGCGTTTGGGCGTCACATGTAACTGGAAATGTTTCTTCTGTTAGGTTCTATAGTGACTTTTTTCGTAGTCATTTGCATATTTTAGTATTATGCCCCCAAAATCAAATATCCCCTACTTTTTTTGAATAGTATATTAAATAGACATTTATTTGAAACTTCTATTTCTTGAAAATACCAACTTTGACATTTCTTAAAAGCATAATATTGCAATTGGTTAATGATCCAATTTAATATTTATGTTAAATTTTCTGTAATTTTCTAATTCTATCTTTATTATCATCCTTATTTTATGCTGTTATAAATACACTTCCATAGTGCGATTTCTTCAGCATACCTGTTTTGCATTTCTTGTAGACATATTATGTATTATATTTTGTGCAATTACATAGCTTAATAATTCCCACTAGTTCGTAAATCAATAGTTTATTAACCTTTTTGGCCTTACCTTATCTCGATTATCGCCCTTATTATTATGATTTTTGTTACTTTTATTGATATTGGCATGTATCAAAACTTCATGGATTATGGCCCCTGAATGTACGAAATGTTACGTTTTTAGCTTGTCTACACCCTAGAGGTCACAATTTTGATCCTATTTGGATGAAACTGAAATGCATGTTTATAACCCAAAGATATTGCTTCTTTTCGATTTTCGCACATATCTGATCGTAACTTCCTGAATTATGGCCCCTGATTCTGTCCTTCACGTTTAAGGGGAGCTTTTGCTCCTGCTCCTCTCAACGCACATCGGCCTTCTTTCGCAGGAGTATTAAAGACTCCTGCAAATTAGCTAAATCGCTCTCCTAAATATTGAGATTAATAAACTACTTTCAGTTTTTGTTAACTTTTAAACTGCATTCAATCAAGGTACCAGGAGCTTTTAATGGCTCCCGGACAATTTTATAAACGTGAAGGACTGCTGATTGTACGAAAAGTCACATTATTATCTTGTGGTCCCTCTAGAAGTCACAATTATTAGCTGAATTGAATATATCAATGTTACACTATAACGTCAGTTGAGTTCGAATTTGGTGAAATGAATTATAGATCTCTGTATTTTAATGAGAATGTGTGAATATGAATTTAATAGCACATAGATAGCTATTACAAGTTCATATGGAGCAAATATTGTTAATCTTGTTGGGTAATTATTTTTTTATATTTGTAATATTTTCTCTCTTCAGATATTGGATACAGGAAGTCCTAATTTTGTTACGAAGAAATACACACTTATTATTATCAGCATGACAGGTGAGTGTTTTATCTCTACCTACATATACCTTGGCCACCCTAAAACCAAAGACAGTATCAGTTGGTGTTTGGATATATTTAATATCAGTGAAGACTCAAATCAGATTTTCTCGGTACATCATTAGGTCGGTGTGACCTGTAGTTATTGAAATTAATGCAACCCTTCATAATAATATTTGTCTTCAAACTGCCTTGAAAATATCCTGAAGTCTCAACCCTGTCAGCAAATTTATGGTGGGGATTTCGGTTTATTTTTTTTCTTGTGATTAGAATGAAACATACTTTCAGATAAGTTTTGTGTATCAAATACAGGATATACATTGTAGTTATGCTTGATGTGAAATCTTTACATATGTATTAAGTATTTTACTTACAAAAGTCAAGATTGTTCACATATATCTCAAAAGTCAAAGACATGTATTATTTTAATTTTAAGACTGATGTTATTATGTAATATTTGCAAGTCTGAGTATTACAAAAATTCTGTGTATCAAAAGAAATCAATGAACACAAAAATGTACACAAAATGGGTTTGGATGATTTGAATAAAAGTATGTTGAGTCATTAAGATTCTCAAAGATTTGTTTTCTAAATGATAAGCCAATCGTGTGCAATAGATGACTGGGCTCATATAATATTGTCTTATTGTGTGCTTTACAAACCTTGAAATTATCAAAAGATTTGAAATTTGACCCAATGAACAAAAAGTGTACATGAAATAGTTTGAAATTCAATTTAAGGATTAAGAAAAGCAAAAGAGTATGACTGGAAGGATTCTAATTTAGCTCTATTTGGTTCGGATACAGAAAAACAAGTTAAAAGTAAGTAAATTATATCCATAGTATTTGCAATTACTTGATTTGAGGCTACAGTGTACAAGGTACAATTATTCAAATACTAGACAGAAGAAGAAATTACTGTTAACTAAATATTAGTTATTGCTTATTTTGCTCAATTTTCCAGTGATAACGGTATTTATGAATATAAGCTGTATTTAAAATGACAAAATCTGTGAATCATTGCATTTGAGGCATATTTCGAAATGGCCTCCCTATGAAAGTTAATGTAAAGGCAGATTTATTTCTTGCATAATGTATGTTTAATCATTGTTTTAGAGGAATCAGCAGAAACTGAACCAGCGTGGAAGAATGCAGGAAAAAATGTTGGTATTCAAATCTGGAGGATAGTGGTAAGTAAACAGTAATTATTCTTTGTAAATATCAAAAATATCTCTGTTTGCATTACACTTATTTTATAGAAGACTTTTTATTGAACTACCGGACTACCGGTAACTCATGACTGGAAGCAACTGAGCGCAATTATTTTCAAAGAACTTTCAATAATTAAAAACCTGTCCAATTTACTAAATCATTCACTCTTTTTGATTTGTTTTTGTTTGTGGTCTCTTAGTATGATGTCTTATCTGTATATTTGTTTTTGTGTAGAATTGTGTGTGGTGCAGTCCCCCTGCACTTACTATTGAATGTGAGTCCTGCAAAGATTCTATCTCGCTGTATTAAAAGGATCGAAACCAGACATTTGAAATTCCCCCACCCACCCAACTTTGCAATAAAGAAAAATTAAATACAGCCTCTCTACAGTGTTTATAAGGTCTTAAAGCCATGTGATTATATTCTTGTGTGTTAAAAATAGCATGCAACATCCAATAACAAGAACAGATATATGCCTGATTGGCATGATAGGTATATGACTTCCCTGACTGATAATCAGATTTATTTCTGTATTATAGAGTGCCTATTGTTATATGATAAGTATTAATTTTTAATTAAGGAGACTGTAACATGAAACACTATTTGATATGATGGGTATTAAAATTGAAAGGGGAGATTTACCTACAGATAGAAAATGCCATTAGTGAGAGTAAACATTATTGATTTTACTGGGAGGATTTATATTCTTTTGAAAATTCATGAATACATGTCCAATGAAGCTACGAAAATACTTATAGCGAAAAAAGAGGTAAAGGATTTATAAAATCAGGAACATGGTACATTTTAAATGACCTTTCATGCTTTATCACAAGATAATGAACGCAATTTTCTCAATCATTATTGATACATTAAAGCATGTGAAATCAGGCAGGAAGACCACATTACCATATACACAAAGAATAGTCAAACCAGTTAGATGAAACAAAAAGAAACAAGATGTTCCCCTCATTACCATTTGAAATAAGCCAATCAGGAATAAATGCAGTATTTTGCCTAAAATTTTCAGTAAACCTTGTGAAATTGCCCATTTTTAGCTACAGCACACCCCAGTATCATAAGATAATATGAAAGGCTTCCTATATACATAAACTCAATACGACAGGGATCATTTTTAGGCTATAACCTTAATCCTCAGTGCTGTTAAAGAATTTTGTTCAAGGAATTAAATATCTGTATTTGTATGTGGCTTTAGAAATAAGTTGTGTTATGCAAGCAAATATTGTTATCATTATATATTATTACATCACATATATCTATCATTAAAGGTCATCTGTTTGTAATAAAGGTTATCATTGTGAAAGTGTTATAAATAACAAATATTTATCTAGCTGATTATCCAAGCTAATACTGTAATATATTGAAGTTTTTATAAAGCATGTATCTATGAGTTGTTTAAGTGGCATTTAGTAACTGGATGAGGATAACACATGACACATTTATATGGAATACAAGTTACTTAAAGAATTTATTTCAGCGACGTTTCGACGAGGGTTCTCCCGTCTTTATCAAGCTAAGAATGACAATCATAGCACAAATAATGATATATATACAGAATATGAAACAAAGGAAAACATTTATATACAATGAGAGATAATCAGTTGAAACCATCAAAGGGATAGGAAGCCATAAGGGTGGGAATAAGTGGGCTATGACTAAGAAAACATCAAAAAATGAAGACCGCTTGATTGGGGTGACTATGCTAACACTGAAGCCATAATGTGTATAGGGTAGCCCTGTTAATTAGTGAAGCATAATGATTAAATGATATAATAACACAAAGATTAGGAGAGTGAATATATATAAATCTTCTCAAAGACAACTCATGTTTTAAACACATTAAATAATTGTAAACATTTATAGTGTAAAGCATGTAAATAAAAGCCATATGAGAAATATGAATATTTTAGATTAACAACAATATGAGGTACATGTAAAACATTTTTTAAAAAACAATTTGGGGAGTAAAGTAATAATTAAGAATAGAATGAGATAATAAAACTTTATGAAACAAAGTGAATTGTCCGAAATTTATAGAGCATTAGGAAAAATATATACGATCCTAAGTCTTAAAAAAGAATAGTGTTTATTTAATAAGATTATCATATGCTCTGGGAATGAATAGGCCAGGATCACGGTTGAGTTCCGGCTGGTGCCTTTTTATGTTGATGGCTTCTAAGAGTTTCCTTGTCTTTTTGTTGTGTTGATTGGTTGTCAGTGTCTTGATTTCATCCCAATTAATTGAAAGACCTACTGCGAGCCAATGGAAAATTGAACCCAACCAACCCACAACAACCTAAAGGATGTGTCTACAAAGTTTCTTGTACGTGTGGCAGCATTTATATAGGAGAAACGAAACGCCCGTTAAATGCCCGTATTAAAGAACACCAATCCCTAGCAGCCAACAATACTTCTGCAATAGCCCAACATCTCAGCAACAACGGTCGTCACAAATTAATTGGGATGAAATCAAGACACTGACAACCAATCAACACAACAAAAAGACAAGGAAACTCTTAGAAGCCATCAACATAAAAAGGCACCAGCCGGAACTCAACCGTGATCCTGGCCTATTCATTCCCAGAGCATATGATAATCTTATTAAATAAACACTATTCTTTTTTAAGACTTAGGATCGTATATATTTTTCCTAATGCTCTATAAATTTCGGACAATTCACTTTGTTTCATAAAGTTTTATTATCTCATTCTATTCTTAATTATTACTTTACTCCCCAAATTGTTTTTTAAAAAATGTTTTACATGTACCTCATATTGTTGTTAATCTAAAATATTCATATTTCTCATATGGCTTTTATTTACATGCTTTACACTATAAATGTTTACAATTATTTAATGTGTTTAAAACATGAGTTGTCTTTGAGAAGATTTATATATATTCACTCTCCTAATCTTTGTGTTATTATATCATTTAATCATTATGCTTCACTAATTAACAGGGCTACCCTATACACATTATGGCTTCAGTGTTAGCATAGTCACCCCAATCAAGCGGTCTTCATTTTTTGATGTTTTCTTAGTCATAGCCCACTTATTCCCACCCTTATGGCTTCCTATCCCTTTGATGGTTTCAACTGATTATCTCTCATTGTATATAAATGTTTTCCTTTGTTTCATATTCTGTATATATATCATTATTTGTGCTATGATTGTCATTCTTAGCTTGATAAAGACGGGAGAACCCTCGTCGAAACGTCGCTGAAATAAATTCTTTAAGTAACTTGTATTCCATATAAATGTGTCATGTGTTATGTATCTATGAGTCATGCAAGTTTGGACTTCTAAAAGCAAAATCTAAACTATTCATTTATCTATCTTCATGTCAATTTAAATCAACATTGATGCTGTGATCTTACCGGAAAAAGATGTGCTTCTGAAATCCAATATTTAAGACAAAATAAACGTTTAACCATTGGTACTTGAATTGTGTACCATAATGCGTTTTATCCCCAGTTGTAACAAGAACGAAGAACGAAGCTAGACATATTGCACCAAATCAAACGACCTCGCCATTTTGTTTTTATCTGGAGAGCATGCGCAATGAATACTATATAGACTGGAAAAACAACACTCAAGAAATTGGCATTCGATTGAGACTTCTGGCTAATTTCGCCGAACATAACTGATTTGAAATTAGAGAAAAGACAGAAACCATTGAATGTAAATCAGCTTATATACATTCATATTACAGTAATATATCTTGTGACACACTTGTGTCAATTTCTAGGTCCCAAATATTAGCGATTTAGCTCCTTAAAAGTGGTATTGTCATGTGGAGAGATTGAGGTTTAAATACTGATATCACCCACAAAACAGGCTTTATTAAGTAGTAATTATAATGTCTGAAAAGGCAGATTATGCTTTCTTTCTAGATAGCACTTACTATCCACCCTGTCACCATGCTCAATACTATGTTCTAAACACTCAAATTACAGAATAAAAATAAAACATTAGTATAAATGAAAGATAATTTATTGTACAGTATTATCATGGTACACATAAATTATTATGAAAGAACTTGAAGATTATAATCATCTGTAGAAGTCAGTATGAAATATATTCCAATACACCTGCTTGTGCAATATTTCACTGTGATGAGTATAATGCTTAAGGACAAGATGAATTAACCTGGTACATTGTGAAACTTTACACATTGCGCAATGTTTACATTCTTATTAAGCTTTCATATTACATATAGGGTGCGAACGTTGTTTGAATATATTTTCAAAACGTTTTACGAATCTGAAATCACTGAATTTTACAAACGAAACAACTAACAATGCATAGTCGTAACTTTGTTATTTATTGACCTATTTTACTAACATTTTCATCTGCAGTTTCAGATTTTCGAATTTCGAAAATTCGTCGCTGTGATTTTGAACCGTAAGTTTAGACCAACTTGACAACTTCTTTAATAGTTGCGTACTTTTCATATAATTTAGTATGTATGTAGATATTACCGATGCGACTTCAAAAATAGCTTTAGAAATTTTCTAACTTATCTCTCCTTGGAGAAATTAAGGGTCAAAGTTTTAAAAAAAATCGACGAAATATAGGTCAGATCACCAACTGCAAGACTACTGCGTACACACAAAATGGAGTTTGTAGCTCAATCCGGAAGTGCCGCCATCTTGAAATGTGAAAAATCCACAGGGCTTTTTTGATATTTTACTTACAGACAAGGGAGTTATATTTTCTGAATCCTTGAAGGAATCCCTCAAAAACGTTCAGATCAGAATTTTGATTTAGGTCAATTGATGATCGCCATTTTGAAGTGAATATAAAAAATAGTGAAAAATAGACATTTATGGGCTTCTAAAGAAACACAATATAGGACATAGTATGTTCAATGCATCTCCTATTTGTGAAATTAATACAATTCAGGATAGCCGGGATACAGGTCGAATTTTTGATATTTGACTATTTCGAAAATTTGAATTTTGCCTTTGAAGTTTTTCGTGCCGACAAAGTTGTTTACAAGTGAAAAATCACATTTACTTCACTAGATTGTGACTGATTTTAATGATTTTTTTTTTCTTGTTCGGATTATTTATATGACCCATGACATGTGACAGGAAGTGACTGTGATTATGAAAGCTTTAATATCTGCTTAGCAGATCTAGTGTGTATTGTATTTTGAATTTGAATGATGACCTTTTATTCATAAATAAAATATTACAATATTATCTTGGCCTATTTGAATAAATTCTTAGATACATTTTATTGTCTCCCGTCTTTCGAAGAAAGTTGGGGGACTATTAAAATGGGTTCGTCCGTCCGTCCATCTGTCTGTCTGTCTGTCTGTCTGTCCGTCTGTCCGTCACACTTTTTGGGACACAATAACTCTCTTCCTAATTGAGCTAGAATGTTCAAACTTGGTGTATGTGTTTATTAGGTCAATGCCTTGATGGAGTTCAAAGATGAGCATTTTCCGCTTAGGGTAAGCAGAGATAAGCAATTTGATTGGTTGATGCTTTGGGACACGATAACTTTAGTTCTAATTAAGTGAGAGTGATGAAACTTAGTGTATAGTTTCATTACAGTAATACCTTGACTAAGTTCGATAATGAGCATTTTCCGCTCAGGGTAAGCAGAGCAATTTGATTGGTCGAGACTTTGGAACACAATAACTCTCCTTCTAATTGAGTTAAAATGTTTAAACTTGGTGTATATGCTTATTAGGTCAATGCCTTGATGGAGTTCGGAGATGAGCATTTTCCGCTTAGGGTAAGCAGAGCGATACACAATTTGATTGGTCGAGACTTTGGAACACAATAACTCTTCTTCTAATTGAGTAAAAATGTTCAAACTTGGTGTATATGCTTATAAGGTCAATGCCTTGATGGAGTTCGAAGATGAGCATATTCCACTTAGGGTAAGCAGAGATAAGCAATTTGATTGGTTGATGCTTTGGGACACGATAACTTTAGTTCTAATTAAGTGAGAGTGATGAAACTTGGTGTATAGTTTCATTACAGTAATACCTTGACTAAGTTCGATAATGAGCATTTTCTGCTCAAGGTAAGCAGAGCGATACGCAATTTGATTGGTCGAGAGTAGTCGAGACTTTGGAACACAATAACTCTCCTTCTAATTGAGTTAAATTGTTCAAACTTGGTGTATATGCTTATTAGGTCAATGCCTTGATGGAGTTCGAAGATGAGCATTTTCCGCTTAGGGTAAGCAGAGATAAGCAATTTGATTGGTTGATACTTTGGGACAAGATAACTTAGGTTCATCTTGATTGATGATTTTTATGCCAATACAATGACTGCATTCTCATTTAGTAATCGATTCGACAGTAACAGTGTATAGAAACGATTGACTTGGACACAAGGGCCCTTTCCCTTGGCCCCCCTAACTAGGGTACATTTTCATTTTTCTCGTCGGTTTTAGCATTTTTCATTATAAAACACTTGATGCCTTGATGGAGTTCGAAGATGAGCATTTTCTTCTTACGGTAGGCAGAGATAAGCAATTTTTGGATGACACTTCGTGTTCAGTTTGATTGCTCGATACATTGAAAAAAATAAATGTGCGATTAATTAATATGTGTCTTCTACTTATTTTGGGATTTCGGCGGGGGACATCAGCCTCACTGTTGGCTTGTTTGTTTTCTTACAAAACTTCAAGGGAAGATTTTTTAATAATCTACAAATTATGTAGAGATGAGATCATTTTAAAACTAACATACTATGTGGTCACATGTGCAATGCTAGGGAGAGGAATTTTGCCCAGACAATGGCATTTCAAGCTATTCTTCATCAAATTCCAACTGTCAGGTTTCTGTTATGTGTATTCTCCATTGTGCACATGGATGAAGATCATATTAGGAAACACTCTCCTTGTTAGTCAGTGGGAACCAGGCTTGAAAAATCATGTGATTCTTCGCAGTCCTCAGTTACACATTCTACTTGAGAGTCCATTACCCTCACCACTTGATTGTAGCATGTGAGTAACGTCATTGGTGCACCATAATAATTACCGTAACTTGTTTAATTTATTGAGCATTTACTAGGTAATTTGTGTCAATTTGACTTTTCAGGTCATAACATAACTAAACATTTCAAGGAAATATAATTTTAGCTAAGGAAGATCCAGTTTAAACATTATTTCCTGTCAGTTAAACTTTTATTATGTATCAGGGAAGATAACACGGGAATTTTATTTAGATATATTTTCTTAATATTTACTCACCATGACCTAAATTATAGACACAAGTGATCTTGTGAAATCACAATGTATTTATTTGTGCCCACATGATGAATAGATCAATGTATGTACATTATGCATAGTTACTGCCTTATCACAGAGTGGTTTAGAATAACTTTCTTTCCTATTATTCATTCACGGAAAATATTATTGTAATCTATTAGGGGATTCACCTATTTTATTCATATTACCGCCCGGTAATAAAGTAAATGCAGGATGTGTTGAGTTTGAAGGTCAATATACACCCACCTTTAAACAGCCTGTTATTTATAAAATGAAATATATTTTTCAAACCGGACATGATCATAAACTTATAAAATGGGATTTGAAATAAATCATACTTTTGTATTTTCTTTTGTTTTTGACAGAAATTTAAAGTTACTTCCTGGCCACAAGAAGATTATGGTAAATTCTACAATGGTGATTCTTATATTATATTGAATGTAAGTACATGTATTATTTATCAACTAACAAATATTCAGCTTACTGCAAGTTCCTACAACAATGGAGACAGGTACTATCAGCTTATTATACTGTTTGGTGTCATGAATGTAAAGTCAGAAACCAATTTCAGGTGTTGTACAGAGTTAGCTCCCTTATATAACCCACACTCTGGATGATGTGAGGGATGAAATGATTTGTTATGGCGAGTATTTGGCTTGAGGTGCATGGAACTGTAGGTAACCCAGTAGAAGCATCAACATCTACATGTAGTAGAGGCCATCAGCTTGCTCCCTTAACACATTAGAGGAAGGCATGGTTTCATTATCATATAGTGTCATTATAATAATGCTACCTACCATAGCATTACTCTAAATCAAATACAAATAAATTTAAATCTAATTAGGATTTTTCCCCCATACATCTAAAAGTTGAAACTTTTCATTAATGTGTAACAATTTAATTTTTAAGACATACCAAGAGGAAGGTGGAAATGAATTATTATTTGATGTTCATTTTTGGATTGGTAAATACAGTACACAGGTATATATTTATATATAATAATGGATACCAAAAAATATCTTTCAATTCTTGAAATCAGTTTAAAGGACTCTTCTCCCGAAGGCCAAAGATGGAGAAAAGTGGGGCATAACTCCAATTATTTCATTTCCTCATTTTTTATCTCTCAATTTTAGATGAAGTAAATGACCTTTCCCCCTTCAATCTGTTATTACTGGTACACAAACAAAAATCTGGACTTTAAACCCCAAGTGATTTGTTTCCCTTTGGACCTTTTTGACCGTTCTGGTACCAAAGGGAGAAACAGGATTTCACCAGAAATAAAATAAATTATTCTATAACTGCATGCAAATATAAGCAATTGTCATTGAATACAGCCATTGAATAACCTATGGTTGTACATGTATTCAATGGCTTGGTCACATACTACGTTTGTCCAGAATGATGCCACTTTCAGAATTACATCAAACCATAATGACGTTACCACTTTTTGCAACAATTTTTGTAAAAAGGAAAGAAAAAAGGGCAGAACCTATGATGAATTTTAACATTATTGGTGATGATTTATTTGGATAATCTGTAAAGTACATTGTATTTTGCAATTTACGTGTAGTTATAGAATAAAAACAGAACTCATTGAGTTCTATCTATATATATTTGTTATAAATGTGTATATTCTTAGAATGAGTATGGTACAGCTGTATACTATATATATATTTATTTATTAGGATGAATATGGCACAGCTGCATATAAAACAGTAGAATTAGATACACTATTAGATGATGCACCAGTACAACATAGAGAAGTACAAGGGCATGAATCAGAACTCTTTAAATCCTATTTTAAAACTATTACGTAAGTACATGTATAATACAATTTTAGCTCCGAAGTTAACCCCTTGTGGACGGGATTTTCGACGAAATTTCGTAACCCTGGACAGGATTATTTAGGGGAAAAAATCATTTTTTTTAAAATGTGAATTTATCTTCAATCTGCTTGGCTTAAATTCTTAAAAAAGAATTCCTGTTGTAATTTTATGATGTTTTGAGTTCACAAAATGAATTTTCCTTGCCTTATTGTCTATTTTATTTCGTCGAAAGACAGCTGGCGCTTCCTGGCAACCGCTATTGTTTACATGTCGTAACTATGCAGAAAATTGGAAAATTCGAGAAAATTACACGATAAAATACAAGTGATGCCATCTAGAACAACGGGAGATAACTAGTTTATGATCGCAAGGCAAAGGGGGATTCCCCGTGCTAAATTTAGCATATTTAAATGAGGACTGATTCAGGGAGTCATGTGTGACGTGTTAACACGTCAACCGTCTCTGGGCACGGAAAATATTTGCGTGTCAACACGTCATCCGTCCAAAAGGGGTTAAAAGAAACTGTTACAAATTTTTATGATTTTGAATTGAAATAATGTATCATTTTTTTCTGTTTTTAATTACGAAAAATAATAGGCAATGTTTTACATATACAGAATACTGAATGGTGGCGCTGATTCAGGATTTAGAAAAGTTAAACCAGAAGAATACACACCTCGACTTTTTCATTTCCATGGCGATAGAAAAGGTGTCGAAGTCAACGAGGTAAGTTAATTAATGTTTAATTCACATTTAGAAATAAAATTCCTTTGAATAAGACTAAGTAAATTGATAGTCTTTATTTATTTGGTCTTGTTTCCTTTATGAAATGAAATGTGGTTTAACTTCTTACTGTTCTGCTCCTACCAGGCTAATGAAGACAGACATGAGCCATGCAGTGTGCTATGAAGGAAATTTTGTTCGGCCACCGGCACTATGACTTACTCTTATTTTGAATTCTATCTGTCAAGGGCTCTTTTACGTGGATGCCAATGTGTACATTGGATCTCATTTTTTTGTACCATTCAAATGACTATACATTGTCCCTTGCCATGCCCTCCTTGCTACACCACTGACAAGAAGGAATCATGTGAGAAAATCGCGATGAACCTTGGCCAATGCAGGGATAGAACACAGGACTTCCAGGTTAGCGAGCCTACTTCCTACCCACAGAAATACTGTGGCTCCCTTTCCTTTATATACCATGGCATATATATATACCAATATAAATAATATATATATGAATTGATATAAATATCTGTTTAATTTTCTAGATCCCCCGTTCAAGAAGTCGTCTTGATTCTAATGATGTTTATATAATGGATGCTGGTTTAAATATTTATCAGTGGAATGGTAAAGGTAGTAATAAAGATGAAAGATTCAAGGTAATTTATATACATATATGTTAACTACAGACCCGAATAACTTAAGTCCCCATGGGATTTAACCATAAGCCAAATATCTAATAAACTATTATTCGAAATAATCTAGACAACATACAATAAGTGTAAATGCCAAACAAGATGGTACATAATTTTTGTAAAGCAAGAAATTGGCATAATATTTGCCATTAGAAAACTGTGGAACAGGTTGGTCAGTCTTGCCAATGTAATTTATAGCTTCCATCCTCGATGGAAATTTGCCTACCTTTCTTTGTACAATATCCTGGTTTTGTAATGGGAAAAGCTGTTTTTACAGGAGGTACTCTTTTAAAGAAGCTATAACAACAGTAACATCAAGCCAAATATTATCATAAAAGCTGAAATGAAGTATTTGTAAATCTATGGACTGTATTCTTATTTTAAAAGATGTTATTATATTACAGGCCATGCAGTACTGTCGTGATATAGCAGCTGAAAGATCTGGTAAAGCTAAAATAGAGACATTAGATGAAGAGTTTACTGAAGATGATGTAAGTTGATCTAACGATAATCTGTATAATTATTTCAGTCGATAAAGTGCTAGAAATTCACCCAAATCTTTAAATCTAATTTGTGCAAGTATTCTCACAAGAGCTTACGCTGCAAATCTACAACGATTCGCTTAAAATATTTTTAAAAAATAATCTTGGAGTAATGTCAAGTCGGACTATTGAATGTCAGTCAAGTTCAGTGTTGTTAACCGGCTGTATTCCAGGTACCGGTAGATATTAAAATATTAACTGGATCATACATTGATTGATTCACTGACCAATTGTTAGGTAAATTTAAATCTTCATTGCATATAATCCCCTGACAGAATACCGAATACTTGGACGGGGAGAGAAACAGTGGATATTTTCCAGACAGAATCTCCAATTCCGAATTCCATTGACACGTGACTTATCAGTTAGAATTATGTCAATAAACCGTTTTTAAAAATCGTTTACCATTATGATTTTTTAGTTTATACACATGCTGACAACCTCAATTTTAAAAATATTGTCGTTTGTTTGTTGATTAAGAAATGTCTGAGCAAATCTCTTTCTGTTTTTTCAGCATCCTATATTTTCTACATTAACAGAAGGAGATGAAACTGATGGACCATCATATGTTGCAGCTAATCAAACAAAACAACTCTTCAGGTTTGTATTATTGAATCCTTATTAAACAAATTAAAGGTTATATCTTGATCTATTTATTTATCTAAAGAAATCAAAATAGAGCCAATAGAAATTTACAATGTGATTTAAAAGGTCCATTATGTTATGATATTGAGGTGGACTTGAATCTAATGGCAATCACCATACTTTGCTGGTAAAGATTTGTGTTATCCTTATAGTGCAACAACTTCCATTTCTGTGTAAAATATATACCATATTAAATAGATGAATAGAAATGAATGGGGTTTAACATCCTACTATTCTTACTCCATCCAGGCTAATGAAAATGGACATGGTATTTGCAATACCGAGTGCTGTGGGGGACAATTTGCCCTGATGGCAGTACTACAGCCTAATTTTTAAATTCTGAATGTCATGATTTCAGGGTTCTTTACATGGATGTCAATGTGTACACAGGACCTTACTCAATGATGGTTCCCCCTTGTCAGTGATGCAGGATGGAGGGCCTGACAAGGACAGCTTTCACATTGGCGTGCATGATCCCTTGGCAGTTGGAATTTGATATGAGAGTAGACTGTATCGCCGCTGCTCGGGCAAAATTTCCTCATAGGACACTGTATGACGTGTGCCCATCTTCATTAACCCAGGTTAGGAGCTGAAAGTAGGATGTTAAACCCCATTTCATTTCCTTACTCAATGAGCCATAATAAAAAGATATAGTACTTATAGTTATTATCTGGATTTTTTTGTACAGATTATCTGATGCATCTGGTAAGCTGATATTCTCAGAAGAAAAATCAGGAGAAATATCAAAGAAAGATTTTGACAGTAAAGTAAGTATTATTTATACATACATTATTGTAGGAAGTAGAACTTTTAAAATTATATTCAGCTAGACTTTTCGATTGATATAATTTATTTGTAATGAAAACTATACAAGATAACATAAGAAATGAGACTATTCATTTTATTTTTTATTATCAGGACGTATTTATATTGGATACCAAAGAAACAGTTTATGTATGGGTTGGTAAAAAGACATCATCTAACGAGAAGAAAAATGCCATGACTTATGCTCACGTAAGTGTATTTTAACTCATTAATGTGAAAGTGGCAACTGGACTTTAATTACTCTGTCCGCAATCTGTACCGTCGTGGCCCCTCATCACAATAGACCCAGTATACAACTGTCATTAGACAAGCGAGACTAGAAACTGTGTGGCTCATTGTTGCAGTAGTATCTCGATTATCATGTGTGGGATCTATGAAGAAGGTATAGACTCGAACGACAAGAAACGAGCCTGTGGTTGTGGTTATCTTACATCAACATGTGAGTGACGGAACTTTGGCATGTTTATGTTCACCTGACGATGTCCACCAAGGCTATTATGCTCTATTTTATCTTTGAAATTGATATTGTGTGCCATTGCACTTTCGCACCTCTAACGGGTGAGCAGGGATTTCACAAAACTAAAGCTAAAATCACTAAACATTGAAGAAGTGAAATTTTAAATTTTATAAGTTTCACGAAGATCGATTTTAACTAAGATTTAAATTTAATTTTAATCGATAATCTGAACAACAGACCCATCCTTCATGTAGTGCCTTATATATAGTAGACATGAGGGCCATAGGCAAACGAGCCAGGGGGCGAAGGGGGGCAGCTGCCCCGTAACTTTCGGGCAAGCTGACTTTTCGGGCAGACGGGTAAAGTAAAAAAAAATTATTTCATAAACTTGGCAAATTAAAGTGCCCTACATCTAATAAAACACTAATTTTACCGACTGGAAGTGCAGTAAGACGCGTTTGCGGTCGTCAAATATTCCAAATTTTTGTTGGGGTCCATACAAATTCAGCCCTACTTCTTCGCCTCTCGAAGAGAATTGGCGCCGCTGTCTGTAAACCTTAATTTCTTTTCGGGCATTTCTAGTTTTGCTTCCTTAACTGTCACCGAACCCTAATAAAACGCTACTTTTACTTTTCTTTTAATTGAATACCACGAATTTGTACTGAGTTGACTGGATTAAAACATTTTGACTGGATCCACACTACTTTGTGCGACACTTCTTCTGACATCGATTATTATTTGTGAATGCAACTGCAACAGTCTGATTGGATGATTGGAAGTCTATAGTTACCTCGCATCAAGGCACAAGTAATTTTAAATAAAATCTATGAAAACTGAATTTTAAGTTAGAATCGATCTTCATGATCAAAACTTATAAAATTAATAAAATTTCACTTTGTTGTGAGGTAACTATAGACTTGTTCGTTGTCGCTGAGTCTATGTCTATCATAGATCCCACACAAGATAATCGACAATCTGAACGACAGGCCCGCCCAATATACAGAGCCTTATGTATGGTATGTCAAGGTTGTGAACATTGTATGAGTCACAATTTTGAACCGAATTTGATGAAACTTGAAATGCATGTCTATAGGGGTCACAATTTTAATACGTTTTTGATGAAACTTGAAATACATTTTTATAACTCAAAGATCTTGGTTCCTTTCGATATTTGCGCATATCGGATCGTAACATCCTGAATTATGGCCCCTGATTGTACGAAAAATCACACTTTTAGCTTGTGGATATTATAGAGGTCACAACTTTGAACCGATTTTGATGAAACTTGACATGTATGTTTATAACTCAAAGATCTTAGTTCTTTTGATATTTGCGCCCATCAGATCTTAACTTCCTGAATTATGGCCCCTGTTTGTCCGAAAAATCACCCTTTTAAGATTGTGGTCCTTCTGAAGGTCAAAATTATTATCCGATTAAAAAAAACGTTTGATGATATCACCGTTGCTTGGTAATGAAGGTTGAGTTCGAATTTCATGAAAATCAGACTAAAATTGACAGACAAAATGGCCGTCGATTGTAAAGATATGTTATATCAAGGTTGTGGACCCAATAGAGGTCACAATTTTAATTCGATTTTGATAAAACTTAAAATACATGTTTATAACCTAAAGGTCTTGGTTACATATTTGCGCATATCGGATTGTAACTTCCTGAATTATGGCCCCTGATTGTGCGAATAGTGTAACAATATTGTATATCAAGTGGACCTGTAGAGGTCACAATTTTAATTTTATTTTGATGAAACTTGAAACAGAGTTTAAGGTCTTGAGACCAACAAATATATTGATTTTCAATGAATTTTTGATAATTGTACAACTAAATCCATAATATTAAATTTTTCCTATACTAGACATTAGCATGGGCCAGAACTTTATAAAAAACCAAACAAATTCTAATGATTTTTGATAATTACTTAATATGCGACAACTCTTGTTGACTGCCCGGACGATTTAGCTGCTGGTGGGCGTATGTTTCGTTGCCTGGCAACCTATTTTTTGTTCCTTCTATTGCATTTCTGTTCACTTTCTATTTTTAAAACACTAATTTCTATGTTCACAAATTTTATATTTTTTTTATTATATATTTACAGAAATATTTACAAGACAGTGATCATCCTTTACAACCTATCTGTGTTTTGTCAGAGGGCAAACATCACAAACAATTTGAGACAGCCATTGCCGCTTAAAATAATCAATTTTCAATATCCCTTTAAAAATGATTGTGTAAACGTTTTAAGGTGTGCCTATCTTTGTATCCCCGGTACATATTATATTTGTTAATTGATTTAAATTTATCAAGTGAGTGTATATCACATGCATATTTATAAAGTATGAAAAAATATAAATAAAAGTTGTATATCTTTATACCTTCATGAAATCTGCTGTGACTAAAATTGATAATTTTGCTTTTAGTAATATAATACTTTCATGTAAAGGTATATTTATTAACATTTCTGTATTCTAATGTTAATAGTAGTCAGTGTGGCACTTTGAAAACCTATTCATTTTTTTAAGAGCAGATTTATAAAAAGGTCTCCATGTATAAATGAAGCCGATTTCTGATTTAAGATAAAGTATTTGTTATTTGGTATGAAATCATGTATACAGCTTTTTGATGGAGATATGCATTATATTGTATTATTATCTTCAATTTATTTAATATATTTTATACAGTAGTTTGACTTTTATATAATTTTTACCATATACAGGACAATTGTTACAAATGTTAATGACTTCTAGAAATTGAAAAGCTGTTAACCTGCCTATTATTAGATTGATTTTGTTAGAAGAGGAGTGTCAGTTATAACAGTTAATTAAAATTGTGAAATTTAAATAGTTTGAATTAGGTTAATGATGATGCTAATTGAATAAAATGAGTATAGAACTGGTACCAAATATTGTGTACAGAGATCATATTATTATTACATCTACTTATCATTCTGCTTTATTATAAAGTTTATTCTGAAAAGTTGTCTCATTTTTGCATTAAACTGTAATCCAGCATGATATAATTATAACATCAAACATATCAAAATCATTCCATTTACATCAAAAAGTTTTATTATTGTTATTATTAATAGTATTTGTAAAAATAAGTGAATTTATATTTTATTATAATTATTGTAGATGTCTCAGTAACAAGTAGCAATGTCTTCATCGTATAGCTTATAATAAATACAATTCAAAATATACTTTATCATTTTATTTCTACAATTAATCCCCCAAAAGACTGATGCTTGATGTATACATTCGTGTCTTGTCATATTCCTGAAGCAATGGCCTAAGAAATCTGCAGTGGGATTATATCTAATCCAAAAAAACACTGTGAGGCATTAGCCCCAAAGTTTTTCTTTGTATTTACATAATGTACAGTCTGAGGCTATTATCACACTTAAAACATATCACCATTGAGATACAAACGTCACCCTTTGATGTTTTTAACCAGTATATTATTTATACATGTAAAACCTCATTATTTTCAATAAATAATGGACAGTTTTACCAATAATAAACACTTATCTGAAAAATGATTACTCAAAAATCTTGTGGATGCTCTTGAGGCAAAAGTTAATATCTGATTGCCAGAGGTATGGTGATCACTTCAAAAAATCTTGTGGGCGCTCTAGAGGCCACAGTTAATATTCGATTGACTTCAAAATTATACACAGTGTTTTATGTTAGGAGACGAAGTCAATTGATTTCCAGCGATATCGAATAATTTCTGCCAGAGTTATGACCCTTGATCACTTTGAAAAATCTTGTGGATGCTCTAGAGGCTAAAGTTAATATCCAATTGACTTTAAATTTGTACACAGTATTTAAGGTCGTGAGACGAAGAAGCCCAGTGATTGTCAATGATTTCAGATAAGTACTACCAGAGTTATGGGCCTTTATCACTTTGAAAAATCTTGTGGATGCTCCAATGCCATCATTCGATTGACCTTGTCATAAATAAAGTCTTAGGGGGGAACTAAGCCTAAACCAAGATTAATATTTGTTTTCGACTGTGTTATATATAAACATGTCTTCTTCACTTGAAGAAGGGGGTTGGGATGGCCTAGTGGTCTAGAGTGCCGCGCTTCGACCTCTAGCTGGCCGGTCACCTCTGGCTTGCGGCTGTGGTTTCGAGCCCCGGAGTGAGCGTATGTGGCATGGAGATAGGGGCGCTTTGTCAACTTCGTGGGTTTCCTCCGGGCACTCAGGTTTCCTCCCACTGCTAAAGACCCCTATGCGCAAGCGAATTATTGAAATAAAATGAAACCATATGTTAGTCTCAAAATGACCTAGTTTGTGTCGAGTGGACGTTAAACCCCATTTCTCTCTCTCTCTCTTTCACTTGAAGAAATCTTTCTAAATGAATATTTTAGACTGTGTATGCTTGCATTATTTGATGGGAGCGTTTTGTCTTGTCACATGCATTCATTTGCATGTGCATGTTGTTTTAAGAAGGCTACAGATCTTTTAGTAACACTAGATTTGTGGGGAGGGGAAGATGAAGGGACTGGTTGTAAGGGGATTGATGTTGGTTAAGTGTAATATTGTCAAGTTTAAAACATTATTTTTAGATATTACATTTGACTTAGTCTTGAGATGTATGGATTTCATGTCTAAGTTTTTAGGCTTGATTTGCTGTAAAAGCGTTGGGTCACATTTGGAATAAAAGATAATCAAATGTCTACTACAGGTTAAAGCAATAACAAAATCAAATATTTCTCATGAAAATAATTGTATTTTATTTTTTACATGCACCATGTGTTAGTAAAATATAAACAAAATCTACAAAGAAATTAGAGAGAAAAATACAGTGATTCGTCTGCATAAAATAAATGATTTAAGAAAATGAAATTGTGAAAGCAAAAAAAAAACCCCACAAGAAACAAAAACACCATCAATGAAAGACTTATTGTGAAAGTTAACCAGAATGTTTACTTAGAATGAATATTATTGAAAAGCAACATCTCTGAAATTGTTTTGTGATAAATTTAACAACATGATCCAGATTATTTAAATAAACGAATTTGATCATAACAATAGCAGTTCAACACGGGAATAACATACAATTTATCAAAATAAAACATACTAAAATAAAAAAAAACCAGGAATATCTGAATTGACTGAAAGCATTTTATAAACAGTTTAATGAACGATATGTTTTATCAATTACTACCAATTTCAATTTTAATACATAAACTATTGCACTGAAAAGCTTAAAAGACAAAACTATCAAACTATAAACCATACAGTACAAAAAAAATAAAAATACAACATCCATTTTTATTGCATAGGTTGTAGTTTAGAATTATCATATCATTATAAATATATCTAAAGTATATAAATAAGTGTTAGTGTGGCTAATATTAGAAAATAAGCTATTCTATTGTTCATTTCTGGTCGTCTCAACTGAGATTCTTTTTGTTACCATGGCAATATGTAATTATCAACCATGGCAACACTAATATTATGTACATGTACATTTTTGTTTCTATGCGGCTAATGCAGCATCTAATGCAGCACATCGCTGTCCATTTTTAACAACAGTAACTGGACGACCAAATCGCTTTTCATTATGTATGCAGAGATATGTCTAAAAAAAACAAAAGAAGAAATAATTGAAATTAATTATTCATTTATCATTAACAATATTACTTCAGATTTCTTGTCCAGATAAATGATTATTAACAGAGTTCAGCGGAATCAGTTGAATTGTTTGATGCTAGTGTTGATATATGGAATTATTTAAAATCATCTGATCATCTGTCTTAAACTTCTAGTACATTTAAGATAAAGGTAACAAACTTACATGAGCATAAGGTAAACCATTTCTCTTCTCTTCAGTAGATGCGTTTTTACCAATAACAACAAACACTTCTTTACCCGAATCATACACAAATACATCCTAATAAAAGTTAATTAAACAGTTATAATCATTTCATAAGCTATCCAGCTGTAGCACCACACATAACAATAAACAAGAAACCCACAAGACAAACACAGGGCAAGACAAAAACACTGACATTATAAGACATAAGAGAACTATAAAATTATGAGAATAGATTGGGTAGGGACCTTAGGTTTGTAATGAAACAAGTTTCATGTAAGTTATAAGTGCAAAAATTACAAAAGCTTCCATAATTCATGACTAAAAGCAAAACTGCCTATATTGAAGTAAAAGAGATTTCTATCATGTTGTAAACACAACTTACATTATGCACAACTTAGGTTATTGACCAGCCCCATTGACTAGTTTGTTCCTTAAACTTTCAGTGCTTGGTCAACATATTGTAGGATATGTGACAATACTTCAGCAAATCGATGACTAAGGTGTGATTCATTAGATATGGTCGAAGCAGTGGAGTAAAACAGATAAAATACATCAAATACCAATATATAACAAAATAAAGATGTTACTAAATGTATCAAAAATAACATACATCATCAGCGAGATCATCACGTGTAACTGGTTCACCTTCTTTAACTTTATCAAAATTACCACTAGAATATCTAAAATATAATATAGCAATAAATACTAAAATATATACTTTTTAAACATACATTATGCAAGAGCACAAATCTGCCTATTGTAGGTCTTTCTTTACGCCTGAAATTTTATAAAGATAGGTTGCCTGGCAACGAAACATACGCCCACAACAGCTAAATCGTCCGGGCAGTCAACAAGGGTTGTCGCATATTTTTACTTTTTTTGGTAATGAAACATTTGTAATACACTAAAATCTGATTAAGAGTAACAACTCATTATGTAATCATCTGAAAATCATTAGAATTTGTTTGCTTTTTATAAAGTTTTGCCCCACCCTAACAATTAGTATAGGAAAAATTTAACATCATGGATTTAGCTGTTCAGTTATCAAAATTCATTGAAAATCAAAATACTTGTTCGTTTCAACACCTTAAACTCTGGGTATCAATCTGAAGTCAATCGGATGATAAGTTTGGCATCTATAGCTTCACAAGGTTTTTTGAAGTGATCAAGGGAGATAACTCTGGAAGTAATTATTTGAAATCGCTGAAAATCAGTAGGCATCTTCGTCTTATGACCTTAAAACGTTGTGTATAAATCTAAAGTCAATCAGATATTAACTTTGGCCTCTAGAGCAGCCACAAGAATTTTTGAAGTGATCAAGGGCCATAACTCTGGCACTAATTATCGGAAATTGCTGAAAATCAAAAGGCTTCTTCATCTTATGACCTTGAACACTGTGTATAAATTTGAAGTCAATCGGATATCAACTTTGGCCTCTAGAGCACACACAAGATTTTTTGAAGTGATCAAGGGCCATAACTCTGGCACTAATTATCGGAAATTGCTGAAAATCAATAGGTTTCTTCGTCTTATGACCTTAAACACTGTGAATAAATTTAAAATCAATCGGATATTAACTTTGGCTTTTACAGTGTCCACAAGATTTTTTGAAGTGATCAAGGGCCATAACTCTGGCACTAATTATCGGAAATCGCTGACCTTCAACACTGTGTATAAATTTAAAGTCAATCGGATATTAACTTTGGCTTTTAGAGCATCCACAAGATTTTTTGAAGTGATCAAGGGCCATAACTCTGGCACTAATTATCGGAAATTGCTGAAAATCAATAGGCTTCTTCGTCTTATGACCTTACACACTGTGTATAAATCTAAAGCCAATAGGATATTAACTTTGGCCTCTAGAGCGTCCACAAGATTTTTTGAAGTGATCAAGGGCCATAACTCTGGTAGTTATAAGCGGAAATCGCTGAAAAACAATAGGCTTCTTCGTCTCATGACCTTAAACACATTGTATAAATTTAAAGTCAATCGGATATTAACTTTAGCCTCTAGAGCGTCCACATACAATTGTGGACGCCGGACCGACGGACAGACGGGGGCGACGAGAATATACGACCACATTTCAATGTGGGCGTATAAAAACTATTAATTAGACATTAATCAACTTATCCAGACCATTATCAACTCTTGATCAAGGCTAGCCTGCAATATTTGTTGGATTGTAGTTCAATTTGCTGCAAAATTTTCCTTCTTGATTTAACGATTAAATTGATAATCGAGACTACTAGTTTTGTCTTACCGACTTTAGTAATGATGATCGAGGCTAAGCCGAACTTTCATTTGCTTAGTTCTAGCAAATTGCCTTTACATTATGTAGTTCTTAACTATTATAGTGCCAACTCCCATAATGTATCTTTATTCTAATGTAATTAATATGTCATGAAATTAAGGTGACCTGTCTCAATGGTGCATCAAATTGTATTACTCTTCTGCTTAGGGAAGCTACGGTGGCTAAGTGTAAGACGCTGGCTCGCTAGCCTTGAGGTCGCGTGTTCAATCAGTGCACTGGCCAAAACAGTTCATCAGGTTTTTTGCGACATGGTTTCCATTGTCAGTGGTGTAGAACGTCATTTGGATGGGACAAAAAAAATGAGGTCTGGTGTATACATTGGCATGCACATAAAAGATCCCTTGGCAATTCAACTTCGACATAAAAGTAGGCTATAGTGCCGCTGCTCAGGCAATACTTCCCTCATACCACACTGTATGGTGTATGACTGTCTTCATTAGCCCAGGTTAGGAGCAAAACAGTAGGACATTAAACCTCATTTCATTTCATTTCCCTTTTGCTTATCGGAGTGGAGACACTGACGACTTTCACAAACCAGAAAAACATATAAACAACTAAATCAGTTCTTCTACTTGCAGGGCCACACAAAGGCGTTTTATAGCTGAGGTGCTGGAGGCGCCAGCCTCCTCTTGAAAAAAAAATCAAAGAAGTTGAACAAATAAAACGGGAGAAAAATGCTAAAACCGATGAGAAAAATGACATGTACCCTAGTTAGGGAGGGCCCTAAAGGCAGACAAAAGGGCCCCCTTCTGACAAAAGGGCCCCCCTGGCCAAGGGAAAGGGCCCCCGAGTCAATCGTTTTCTTTACACTGTTACTGTTGAATCCACTACTGAATGAGAATGCATTCATTGCACTGGTATGGAAATCATCAAGACACCCTCACACCCGGATCTCCGCCAAAGAGGGCCCTCAAAATAATATAGCCTCCGCCGTGATAAACCTTAAAACGCCCCTGGGGCCACATACACCAAAATGAATAACCATTAATTTAATTATTACCTGTAAAGAACGTTGTCGTCATCATCATCTTCATCATCACTATCATTTTCTTCTGGTACGCTTTCAGTTAAACTGTCAAAGAATTCATGCTGGAAGTAAAAAATGGTATAGATGTTTGAATTGACCTCATTAACTATAGCATGCTACATATCAACCATAAAAGATGCAATGTAGCAAACAACAAATAAATAATTTACTGATTATAGATAATAACGACCCGACATTGAAATTTATGGATAAAACTGAGTAATTACAACAAATTACTGATTGTGGCCACATATTACATTCATTTTGGTAAGATCACTTTTTTATTGTGTGGGTGTATGGAATAAAAGTCTATATTTTCCATTTATTTTAAGGGTTTTAACAGAAATATCTTGCCATCAACTAATATATAAAATTTTCACAAAGTATATAAAGCTTGTACTTACACTACTTGATGTCTCGGCTTCATCTAATGTTTCAGAATCAGCATTACCTCGTTCACCCTTCAATTTAATCAAATACTGCATGGCCTGTAATCAAAATAAAAAGCTGTGTTAAATAATTATTAGTAAACAGACCTACGAACAATCAAATTAATTAAAGATGGATCATTACATCATTCTGGTTTTAATTTGTTGAGTATTTCTTAATTAAATAGACCAGCGATCAGATCAGATCTAAGATGATATTTTACATATTGATTCTTTTATGTAAACACTGACTTAAAAATAAGAAATAATGAGGGATATATTTTTTTATAGCTACCTTGAATTTTTCGTCTTTACTGCAATCAGCACCATTGAATTGGAAGAGTTTGAGACCCTTATCAAGAATATATACATCACTGGATTTAATAAGATCTCTACACAGAGGAATCTAGGCAAAGAAAACAAAAGAAATACATTACAAATTAGGGACGCTCTGAACTGACAGAATTGCAATCAAGTGACACAGAATTCAGCCCTGTCACAGTTCTGCCAATCCCCAGGTTAAGTAATATGTTTAAGTTGTCATGGTTGGTTTAGACATTTTCTTACGCTGTTGGCACATGTGTTGTAGCACAAAATCTCCCTTTGTACTCGATTGACACTATTTTTGGAATTGAGAGAATTCAATTCCAGAATGCTCAATCGAGGAGTGTCCCAATTATATATAGTCTACAAAGTGATGTTAGCCAATTGGACATAAAACTACACCACTGCATGTTTGATCTGTAGTCCGAGAGTGTGGAAGTCTATTGTATCATGTACAGTCCTATATACTGTACATTGTAAAACTAATGTTTCCACGAAGGGGATTATCTTAATTCTGATGTAGCAATAATATCAATGTGGCAAAATGATGTCCTCTTAAGAGAGTTAAGAACATCTCAATATTTTTTGTGTTCAAGGACGAGGACTTTATCACAGCAAACACAAAAATTTAATGACGTTATTGACTTATTATTTAAGGAATTGTTACATTAATTTTTCATGGGCATCAATTTCTTATTTTTACTGTGAAAGAGAATTATTTGGGCTTTTAAATGTATGCACGGTTGTCTAAGATAAAAAATAAAAAATAATATATTGCCTACCTCCCTGATGGTTATGTTACGTTTTTGACCAGAGAAATGTAAAAGACGAGGACGATATTCCTCAGGTTCCACGTGGCGGAAGCCAGTCTTAGCTCCTCCTTCCATGGTGCTACAAAATGAAACAGACAATCAACATTTATAATACCTATAGCTGTAATTAAAGTTGAACACCAAATTAAAGGTGGTGGAGCTATGGTTACCGGTAATACTGAGATAGAGTTTGAGAGAATAATTGGTAGTTACTACCGTAGCAATCACTTAAGGTTACATCTGTTTTCGCCTAAAAGTGGTGTAAGATGGAGGACCAGGCAAGGATCAGTATCTAGTCATTTAAATGGGACAAAAACCTTTCTGTTATACACCGTTGGTTTAAGAACTTGAGTATTTAAAATATTACTCATATATACACCAATTCCACATCTATAACAAATTTACCTTTATAATGTTATAGGTTTGAGCATTTTTTATTTTTTCAAAATTCAGTTCTTTAGTTATTTTTAAAAATGCATTTCAATGAAACTTACGTAATTCCCTCTGGGAAATAAGATTTGAAAAGGTCAGATTCATGACCTTGAACCTCTCGATGTTGGACAGCAGCATCGTCTAAAAATGTATCAAGTTCAACTGTCTTGTATGCTGCAGTTCCATATTCATCCTAAAATTACATGTAAAATTAATAGTTCATTCCAACAGCTTTGGATTAATTTTTACATTTGCTTGAGCCTTTTTAAACAGTTGGTATTGTCTGCATTGTATGAGCTCCACGTCGTTGTATTCCTGTATTATCTGTTAATACACAAATTTGAATTTTGATTAGATTATTAAATTGTTTACCTGTGAGCTATTTTTACCAATCCAGAAATGGACATCATAAAGTAATGCATCAGAATCCCCCTCCTTGTATGTCTGAAAAAGGAAATTTATTTGTATTAATTGGTGTTACACAAACAAAGATAGGTTGCCAGGCAACAAAGCATGTAAATTGTCCGAGCATTCAACAACGGTTGTCACATATTTATTCCTTTGTAGTTTTTGGGAGCTTTAACAAGACATTGATATCAATTTAATACAGATTAGACAATAACTTTTGTTGTAAGAGCATTCACAAGGTTCAACAAAATAAAACAAGGACCATAACAATAGAAGTTTTATATTGTTGAAATTCTAAAGGCTTCTTCATTTAATACAGATGAGATGATGACTTTTTACCGATTCATTTAATGCACATAAATTGCATACAGATTGGATAATAAATGTAGTGTGTAGAGTGCTGACAGACCGATGGACGGAGGCGCATTAAATTTACAACTGCATTTCCATGTGGACATAAAAAAACAGGGACAAAATGCTATATTCATCAATTGTTAACCTGTGTTCAGTCTGAACGGATTAGAATTTGTATTAGCAGATGGAATGGATCCTATCATCCTGTGATGCTGCAAAATGTCACATGATCTTGCACAAAACAAGACGGTGTGGAGATTTTGCTATTGATAAATTGAAGATTGCCTTTTCACTACCCTGCAGAATGCAATGTTTGTAGACAGAAAAAGTTTATCATCTGTTAGTAAACTACTTACATTTAAAACAATATAAGAATCACCATTATAAAATTTACCATATTCAGATTCTTCCCAATCTTTCACTTGAAATTGCTGCAAAATGTAGATATTGCCAAAATAGGTTTCTTTGTTTTACTAATTTTAATGATGCATGTAAATTTAATACAGTTCAATGATAACTTTAGTTGTTATAGCATTCATATACCATACCAAGAAGTAATTAACAGAAATTGTTGAAATTAAATTGCATATATAATTATCAAAATGATCAGATAATCAATGTAGTCCAGGGCTTCCACTTCAAAAATTTCACTACCAGATATTTTTAATAACTCATGAAAACTTTGCAAAGTAAATTCATATTTCATATTTTGCATTCATGGTAGGGTATTGTGAATTCACGTGTCTATACCAATTTGTCAGCACGGGGTACACAAAAAAAATGAAATATTGGATTTAAAAATGAAATATTTACAGTAAGGCTTGTGATATTTATTTATATATTAAATATTCTCTTTCGGCTACTAAAATAATGGAAATAACTGAATTGACTGTAGAAAAACCATTCCAGTGCCTGACACGTAATTACCATGTGCTCTATAGAAAACACATTGACCTGGATAATTAAGAGTTATAATATAATGACTTCGATATGAAGATAAATATATAATTATCCACGGCATATATCTCCCATTTATTGGTTTTTGAACATCTCTCACGGCCTTACGGGCCGCAGAATAGTGAGGTAAATCTTAATAGCGACACTAGCGACCCCTACAATATCGTCATGTTTAAGATTTACAATATATGCACAACAATTTTTGTAACACGTGGAATTATCAATATTGCTACACAATAGCACTGGAATACGTAATGTTCTTAAGTTTTCTGTGAGCAAGTTAATTAATCTCTAGATTTTATTTCTACAATTCCCACAAGGCCATAAATATCACAATAAAAAAATATAATGCAATTTTCTCCAAAACATACGTTGTTGAGGATTTACGTAATTTTTATGCAGTTATACATGTATTCAAAATGACAATTAGTTGGACTTGAAGAGCCGTACTTCATATTAATTGCCCTTTTTTCAAATATCATACCAATTTCTGCCATCCGATTGTCTAGAGAGTTGATTATAGGCTTGTCATCTAAATAATAGTTAATATAAGATTTGAATCTAAAATAAAGACATGCAATCGGTCGATTTAGCTCTTAAATAATGCATCTTTAACTGAAAATAATAATGATATAACTATATGTATTCTCCTACCTCAATTCGCCAGATTTTTTGTCCGACCTCTGTTCCAGCTCCAGCCCAAGCTGGTTCAGATTCAGCTGATTCCTCTTAAATATACAAGTATAAATATGATAAATAGCTGTTTCCTCTAAAGTATAAATATGATAAATAGCTGATTCCTCTACAATATACAAATATAAATATGATAAATATCAAATGTCCAAAGACTGTAAATAGTTTATTGCCAGATATTTCTGCAGTGTTTAGCAATGCAATTTATCACGGAGGTAGAAGATAAGATTTTTTAGCTATAAAGGCCCCAAGTATAACACATTGAAACATGGTATTTGTAGCTTTTCATCGTTATTCACTTCCCAGAAATGATTTGTTAATTGAGGTGACTTGTATAAACCAATGTTTACTTTCAAACATTGGTGGTGTAATTAGTTTTCTAGTTTATACCAACTAAATCATTTTCTAAAAAAGTAACATTTTAAACCAGATTGGAGATAAACATCTGATTATTTTATTTTCATTGTCCTGTATACAGATGCTAAAATTCAGAAGTAGTATATCCATATAAGTATGTTTATTTTTACAACATTTACAGGTATTTTATGGGGATACTTACTTTTTACTTGTTTTTCTGTGTCTGATCCGAATAATGCTAAGTTTGAATCCTTCCAGTCATATTTCTTGGCTTTAACTAAACCTAAAAACACACACAATGATCATGTTTGAAATCAGTTTTCAATTAATTTGAGTAACTATGAATAATTACCATTTTTCCTCTCCAAAATGGTAATTATATTAGATTAGATAATCATGACAGAAACTACCATGTACATCAACACCCAATTACAAAATACTGATCAAATATAAGTCCAGTTTCTGGAGAGGAAGGTGTAGGGGTGGAAGAGGCCTGAAAAAATCATCTTATCTATTTTATCATTTTACGCATATAACTTACAGTAAAAGATTACCCATTTAGGGAGTTACCCTAAAATCTTTTATCTGTGTTTACAATTTACATACTGAACTGACAAGTACTTCCTGAAGTTCCTGTTGTAAAATCAACAGTGTAAATAATAGGATCTGAATGTTTCACATAAAATGTACACAAATTTATTTGAATTATAAAAAATAGGTTGCCAGGCAAAGAAACATACGCCCACACAGCAGCCAAATCGTCCGGGCAGTCAACAAGAATTGTCGCATATTAAGGAATTATCAGAAAATCATTAGAATTTGTTTGGTTTTTATAATCAAACTTTTTTTTTTAAATCATATAATAATTGTGACCTCCAGAGGCACCACAAGCTAAAAAGGGTGATTTTTCGTACAATCAGGGGACATAATTCAGGAAGTAATGACCCGATGGGCGCAAATATTGAAAGGAACCAAGATCTTTGGGTTTAAAACATACCTGTCAAGTTTCATCAAAATCGATTAAAAATTGTGACCTCTATAGGGTCCACAACCTCGATATAACATATTTTCACACTATTCGTGTACAAACGGCGGCCATTTTGACCGTCAATTCTAGTCCGGTTTTCACGTAATTCAAACTCTCTCTTCATTACCATGTAACGGTGATATAGTCAAACGTTTTTTTAAATCGGATAATAAATTTGACCTCCAGAGGGACCAAAAGCGAACAAAAGCGATTTTTCGGACAATCCGGGGACATAATTCAGGAAGTTATGATCCAATGGGCGCAAATATCGAAAGGAACCAAGATCTTTGGGTTATAAACATACATGTCAAGTTTCATCAAAATCGGTTCAAAATTGTGACCTCTATAAGGTCCACAACCTTTATATAACATATTTTCACAATATTCGTGTACAAACGGCGGCCATTTTGTCCGTCAATTTTGGTCCGATTTTCACAAAATTCATACTCAACCTTCATAACCATGGAACGGTGATATAATCAAACATTTTTTTAAATCGGATAACAATTTTGACCTCCAGAGGGACCACAAGCTAAAAAGGGCAATTCTTCGGACAATCAGGGGCCATAATTCAGGAAGTTACGATCCGATTGGCGCAAATATCGAAAGGAATCAAGATCTTTGGGTTATAAACATGCATTTCAAGTTTCATCCAAATCGGTTCAAAATTGTGTCCTCTACACTGTTCACAACCTTGATATAACATATTTTCACACTATTCGCGTACAAATGGCGGCCATTTTGTCCGTCAATTTTGGTCCGATTTTCACGAAATTTGAACTCGACCTTCATAACCATGGAACAATGATATAATCAAACGTTTTTTTAAATCGGATAACAATTTTGACCTCCATAGGGACCACAAGCTAAAAAGGGCAATTTTTCGGACAATCAGGGGCCATAATTCAGGAAGTTACGATCCGATTGGCGCAAATATCGAAAGGAACCAAGATCTTTGGGTTATAAACATGCATTTCAAGTTTCATCCAAATCGGTTCAAAATTGTGTCCTCTACACTGTTCACAACCTTGATTTAACATATTTTCACACTATTCGTGTACAAATGGCGGCCATTTTGTCCGTCAATTTTGGTCCGATTTTCACGAAATTCGAACTCGACCTTCATAACCAAGGAACGGTGATATAATCAAACGGTTTTTTAAATCGGATAACAATTTTGACCTCCAGAGGGACCACAAGCTAAAAAGGGCAATTTTTCGGACAATCAGGGGCCATAATTCAGGAAGTTACGATCCGATTGGCGCAAATATCGAAAGGAACCAAGATCTTTGGGTTATAAACATGCATTTCAAGTTTCATCCAAATCGGTTCAAAATTGTGTCCTCTACACTGTTCACAACCTTGATTTAACATATTTTCACACTATTCGCGTACAAATGGCGGCCATTTTGTCCGTCAATTTTGGTCCGATTTTCACGAAATTCGAACTCGACCTTCATAACCATGAGACGGTGATATAATCAAACGGTTTTTTAAATCGGATAACAATTTTGACCTCCAGAGGGACCACAAGCTAAAAAGGGCGATTTTTCGGACAATCAGGGGCCATAATTCAGGAAGTTACGATCCGATTGGCGCAAATATCGAAAGGAACCAAGATCTTTGGGTTATAAACATACATTTCAAGTTTCATCCAAATCGGTTCAAAATTGTGACCTCTAAACTGTTCACAAGCTAAAAAACGTGATTTTTCGTACAATCAGGGGCCATAACCCATGAAGTTACAGTCCGATACATGCCAATATCGAAAGGAACCGAGATCTTAGGGTGATAAACCTATGTTTTAAGTTTCATTGAAATCGGATAAAAATTGTGACCTGTAGACTGTTCACAAACAATTGTGGACGGACGGACGGACGGACGTCCGGACGGACGGACGGACGGACGGACGGACGAACAGGGGCGATGACAATATACGTCCACATGAAAATGTGGGCGTATAAAAATAATGTAGAGCTCTAAATTTAATATGTTACAAATGTCTGCATATTCTTAACTTGTATCCTAGAGGTAGATCTGCATAAGATTTGCGGAGCATAGAGAGTTGAAATCTTTTGATGTGGTGTTTAAGTTACCGGTTCCCACTGGGCTACCAATATATATAAATGGGGGAGAGGGGTTTGTTCATTTTGCTCCAAAAGTGGTCCATATTGAATTTAGAATGTTGAAAGGTCCTACTTGTCTTAAAATATTCATGGAAGTTCTTAATTTAATGTAAATAGTCTAGTATTATATTAATAAACCCCCTATAAATATCAGAGGAAATTTATGATACCATTTTATTCTCAATCTAAAAGATGTTTTTTTCAATAAAAGTTCAATACCAAGAACTGTAATTAATTAGTCACAAAACATCTGGTCATTTACAAGGGAACACACAGGTAGTATGAAGCGGTCCAAAATACATTATGCAAGAGCTAAATCTGCCTATTACAGGCCTTTCTTTAGGCCTGAAATGTTACCTCAATTATTAATTAGATATTAATTAACGTATCCAGACCATAATAAACTCTTGATGTCATCACTAGCCTGAAATATTTACTTGTTTAGAATCTGATCGGATGCTGAATGGATAATCAAGACTTATGTTTTTTTATCGTATCGACTTTAGTAATGATGACCAAGGCAAGGCCTTAAATTCAATTGCTAAATTCTCGATTCACAGAAATTTTCAAAATTTCCCTTTACATTATCTAGTTTTTAACTACCATAGTGAGACCTGCCAGCTCTATCTTATCTCCCATACATAATGTATCTTTAATCTGTCACTAATTTAATAAGATCACAATGAATGAAAGTGAACTTATATCATGTTTGCAGATGAAACACTGATGAATGTTGACAGTAAATTCCAAGCATATAAAACATTCTAATCCATTGTCTACCATATTGATTAGTGTATTAATTGATAAAAGACACACTTACCAGACATGATAACTGTATGGTAAATTTGGTTTGATAGCAAAAATTAAACTGGACCTCACTCAACCTGAAATGATATATAACTATTGAGAAATATTTCACAGATGAGTGATTCAGTAAACTGTACCACCCCTTCCTACACACTCACTGACTCAACCTTCAACAGTCTTCTACTTTCTACATAATATTTATCACATGTAGATGACTTGAGGTATTTAGTATATAAGTATATACCAGTAACGTCACTGTTTGAAATGAGTGAAATGTAATCCATCATAAGAAGAATTTGAGACCGCCATTTTATCTATTGTGTTAGAATTAGGGTTACAAAATAAATAAGCATGAAAACATATTAAGATACATTCACTGTTTCATATCAATGAAATGAAATGAAATGTGGTTTAATGTCCTACTGTTCTGCTCCGAACTGGGCTAATGAAGATACAGGCCTATGCCATACAGTGTGCTATGAGGGAAATTTTGCCCGGGCTGCATCACTATAGCCTAATCTTATATTGAATTTCAACTGTCCAGGGATCTTTTACGTGCATGCCAATGTGTACCCAGGACCTTGTTTTTTTGTGCCATCCTAACAACTAGACAGGTGTTCTTGTCAGCCCTCCGGTTTCATATCAATGAAGCCTAATAATAAAAATAACAGGTTATGAACTTATATGCCCAATATTTCAGTGTGGGAAAATAGAAATTAACATTCAGAATTTTGATTTTCTAAAGTACAGAAATTTCCAACAAATTGTTTGCCTTTTGGTACACAGGCTTAAGCCAGGATTTTGCTCAGGAGAATGTCTGCTAGTACAATAATTAATAAACCTAGTATTTCAGCATCAAGGTTTCATTTTAATCATCAGTGTAGAATCTAAATAAAGAACATGTTGATTGGCTTTCTGCCAAAGTGTGTGTATTTAATCTCCCTCCGCCCCCCTAATTTCACATTTTAAGTATTCATACCTGCTTGCAGCCTCACACTTTAGCCTAGTTATGTTTCTGTTAAAACAGAAATATATCAAAACTTAATTCAATAATGTGAGTTAAAAGCCAGGAATAGCCCAGGGATACACTGTTCAAACTTTTTTTTGACATAACATGTATATGTCAAAGAATATTTTACTCTATATTCTGTTAATTAGTAAAACATGATAAGAATTCTATTTCCTGTAGATCAGAAACATCTGTCAGACTTCAAGCACAGTAAATAAAATATTAACATTGCATTTCTCAAGTCTGGTATAAATGATAGTTAAAATGATTTGGCTAAGTCAACAGTGAGGCTATAATGTCCCGCATCTTTTAGAAAGCATCTAGTGATCCAATTGTTTATCACTTTGTATTACCAAAGTAAATAATGCTTATTATTAAAATTAGTCAAGGTATCATAGCCTCACTTAATTAGAATCAAAGTTAGCATATTCTATAGTCTCAGTCAATCTCGGTCAAGGCATTCACTAATGATAATATGAACAACAACATCAAGTTATTATTATTTTGAAAGATAATGCATGTCGTTTGATTCTGTGTCGACAGTGGAACACAAAGTAGGTTAGGTTCAGATTAATATCAGTATGAGTTTTTTTCTTGTATATATTATACCATGCTAAAGGCAATTTGCTCATTCATCATAATTAAATCAAGAATTTTATGTCATATCATCTATACAAGAATAGGTTGCCAATATTAAATGCTCAGCTACATGTAAAATGTACAAATTCTGATAGTGATAAAGTCAGATGGCAAGCTACTTGTGGAATATGTCTACCCTCATTCTTCAAGTCCTATTTGTTACACACGTGGAGCTGAAACGCATTATGGTACATGATTCATATACCTGTGGTAAAATCAGACGCCCATTTATTCCTGGTAAGATATTAACATCAATGTTGATTTGAATTGACAAAGAATTGGTGTTTTCAATGACAATGTCAAAGACTTTGGATGATACTGAACTAAAGACTTAGTAATGTTGATTATATTATTCATCCCCAGTAATAAATATTGAATGAACTGACCTTACTACAATATACACACACTGTGGCTTGAATGGATCGTTCTACTATACATGTAATGTAGGTAAAGGGTGTTGTAGTTAGGTATAAAGAAGAATGTCTGACAGATTGTGTGATATCAACAAGGGAGTGGTGTAACCCACACAATGTCTACATAATGTTATCTTATACATACTACTATTTCACTACCTGCTTGGCCTGTTATAAAGCTGGCTATAGTCACCACATGAAGAACAAAAACATGACCCAAACCCTCCCTACAGTCAAAAAAAAAAATTACTATACACTACTGTTAATATGAGATCAAGAATCATGTTGTCCTGCAATGAAATTAATGTTTCACTTTTCTGCTCCATCTGGACTAAGAAAGAAGGGTACATACTATAATGCAGTGTGCTTTGAAAGAAATTTTGTCTAGACTGCAGTGCTACAGTTTTATATGCATGCCAATGTGTACATGGGACCTATCAGCATTTTGAATGACTAGACACTCCACCACAGAACCACCAAATGGGACATGGTTGAGCTTGGCAACTAGGTATGGTTTGATACTACTCTACATTTGTCTTATAAAAATACACCAACAAAGATTATCAAAGACGGCATTCAAGCTTATGTATATACAAAAGGACAAATTGTGGCCCAATGGGCAGAGCAACTGCATTATCCATCAATACTATATGAGCAGGCATATAAAAATACTTTAAAAGAGTTTTGTGTCAAAAAGCTTAAAAATAGTTAAATTTTTACAAATTAATTAGTTAATATTTGCTTGTCTGTGTCAAAATTATCTGTCAGCCATGTTTCTACTGATGCCACAGATGCATTGAGGTGTCTAGTTTATTATTGTTATATATTAGATTATAAAATTAGGTGGACCAACTCCAAAGAAAACATGTTAATTTCTTTTATTATATTTAATATAGTTATAAACCTAACTCCCCTCATTCATCAAATATTTATCAATCAATCAATATGCATGTATTACAACCAGGACAATTCCTCATGGCACCAAATTTCTTAATTTGTACCTGCTGTAATTTGCTGCACTTGAAATTACAACACAGAGCTGGCATCTGTATTCTTTAAAGATTAAATTCTCCTGTTGTTTTAAAGTTTAATCTGATAACCATACATTTGTGGCAACAAATCAAAATGGCAGACATGACAAAAAGAATTTGGCATTTTAAAATCTAATGATAAACAAATATAGCTAACATGTATGCACTTGTATATGTACTTGTGTTCAGCTTCTATTATTTTACTTTCAAGTAAATTCTGGTTGTTTGATTTATACTTTTTAAATTATAGCATATAAAATTAATTATTTGTGCAGTTATATGGATTCACAGTCACTTCAGGCATTTCCCTGGGTCAATTATTAACCTATTTTGTATAAGTTACCACACAGACTGATGCATGATTTTATTTTGAAAGATTATTGGCAAATTTCCCATACAAATATTATAGAAATCAAATCAACACTTGTCTTGAATAGTCAAACAATTGCTTTTGGCCTTGAAATGTGAGCTACACAGATTTTTTTATCCAGACCATTCAAAAATACATTTATGCACTTAATATTTTTCCAGTTTCGCCATGTCTGGTCCCATTTTGTTACAATAAAAATCCAGGCAAGTTTTCACATCTCTGTTTGATTAAACTAAAGACACTATTCTTGTTATTTACATGTACTGTAGAAATTTTAAATGTTTTAAAACTAGTTGTGACATTTGAGTCATTAAGTCAGGTTTTGCTAATTATATTCTTAATAAAACTATGTCAAGGTGCCTGAGAGATTATATAATAAGACAGTACAGTATTTACAGTTACTTACATATCTATTATTATTATTATCATTATTATACAAACAAAAATACATAAGAATACACTGTACTGTGAATATATTCCACTGTAAATACACACGTACATCAACAAGTGCACAGTTTACTATTGTAAACACAATCATTTCTTTACATGAAGCATTTGGCACTTAGATTGCTTAAAGATGTATATATGAAAAGAACCCAATTCACATGAATAGCTGTGATACCCCCAGGAACTAGTATACACAGTTCTACAATACAGTGGGTACGATGCTGGCTTGCTAGCCTGGAGATCGGATGTTCAATCCCTGCATTGTCTGAGAAAGTTCATCCAGACTTTCTGACATAGTTCACCATGTCAGTGATGCAGGATGGAGGGCCTGACAAGGACAGCTGTCTAGTCATTTGGATGGGGCCAAAAACGAAGTCCCATGTACACATTGGTGTGCACGTAAAAGATCCCATGACAGTTGGAATTTGATATAATAGTAGGTCTTTGTGCCACTGTCTGGGCAAAATTTACGCATAGCACACTATGGTTGGGATTTTCTTATTCAATGTACTGCTAAGTGTTTTCTTCTTCATGTCATTTATAATGTACGAACTAATATAGATCTATCACCAGGAACACTTACACAAACATCTGGTAGCATCACAAGAATTGTTTCATAAAGTTTTCATTTTCTAAACTTAAGGTTTTTGCAAGGTGCCACACCTTTTCTTGTAGCTTAAGTCCACTAAATATGTAGGCACACCTGTATGGAAGACCAAATGGGACAATATTCATGATTCTTGTTTCTACATTCAAGTTTGAACATTTTAGACACGAACGCAACATTCTAAACTAATGATTCTTGTTTCTACCTTCTTATATCAACATTTCATGCACAAAATCAACATTTTAAACAAAAAATTGACATTATGTTTCATTTTCGGCGTTTTATCGGTAACTTTTATGTATCATTTAATATCAAAATTAAAAAATAATTTCTTAATTTTACACGACAAAGAAATCAATTCATTGGTTTCTGAAAGTATCTAAAAAAAAATCTGGAATTTGAACTCTTATGAAAATATTTTCTACGTTTCAAAAAGTCTTGAAGTTAAAATCTTGAAATGGAAAATGTCCAGAAAAAAATCTGGAATTTGAACTCTTATGAAAATATTTTCTACGTTTCAAAAAGTCTTGAAGTTAAAAATCTTGAAATGGAAAATGTCCAGAAAAATATCATGAATTATCAACATTATTACACCAGAGGGCGTTAGCGTTTGTGTACAACTTTGATACAGACTATAGATTAGAAAATAACGGTAGACTTTTCTACGAGTGGAAGTGAGCCCCTGTTGTGTTTACACAGTAATTAGTTGCATGAAACAGAAATTAAGCTCGAGATATGATAAATAACTTCTTTAATTTAAACAGCTAGAAAAAATTAGGAAAAAGGCCTTTCTTACATATTCGCTGTTAATAATATTTGTTTACTTTTTCATATGTTTACAAATAATTAGACATACACGTGTTTCGAATATGGCAAAAATGGATGATAATGCTGGGTTTTAATGGAATCTATTCACTGTTATGTTTACTTTTTCATATTAACTATAATTTCTGTTTCATGCAACTAATTACTGTTTAAATACAACAGGGGCCAACTTCCACTCGTGGAAAAGTCTACCTTTATTTTCTAATCTATAGTCTGTATCAAAGTTGTACGCAAACGCTAACGCCCTCTGGTGTAATAATGTTGATAATTCATGATATTTTTCTGGACATTTTCCATTTCAAGATTTATAACTTCAAGACTTTTTGAAACGTAGAAAATATTTTCATAAGAGTTCAAATTCCAGATTTTTTTCTGGACATTTTCCATTTCAAGATTTTAACTTCAAGACTTTTTGAAACGTAGAAAATATTTTCATAAGAGTTCAAATTCCAGATTTTTTTTTTAGATACTTTCAGAAACCAATGAATTGATTTCTTTGTCGTGTAAAATTAAGAAATTATTTTTTAATTTTGATATTAAATGATACATAAAAGTTACCGATAAAACGCCGAAAATGAAACATAATGTCAATTTTTTGTTTAAAATGTTGATTTTGTGCTTGAAATGTTGATATAAGAATGTAGAAACAAGAATCATTAGTTTAGAATGTTGCGTTCGTATCTAAAATGTTCCAACTGAAATGTAGAAACAAGAATCATGAATATTGTCCCATTTGGTCTTCCATACACCTGGCTACATAAAGAGGCTGTAAATATATTTATGACAAATATAGCAGCCATAGTAAGAAATGTAACAAGGTATGCAAATAGAAGATGTAAATGTTCAACATGGATGTAAGATTAAACAATACTTGACCTTTAATCATGTTATAATACCTGATGTCTTACCAATCTTCCTGATGAGTCAAAATGAACATAAAAATCCCCAGATTGATTATATGTACAATGTATATAGAAATAGATCTACCTAAAGATGAAATATGTTTCTATGTTAATATGGTACATCTTCAAACACTGATAAATTCACTCTGAATAAAGTAATTTGAATGAAATTTTCAATATATTCATCTCTCATTATCATGTTTGAACTAATATAGCAAGAATGACCAGTTCTTTATCTAAATCTTACATAATGTATCTTTAACATTTCTGGGGTTTTTTTGAAGGTTTTTTGCACAAACTTTATATTTAATACACATATGTTCAAATGCTCTCATTTTATCCCCAATCGATGTATAGTCCTTGTTGTTCCTGTACCTATCTTTATTGTCAGTCAAACTTGTCAAATTTACTGTTATTAGCTTACTCATCAATTTCAGCCACTGAAATTGTCATAGTTTCAGTTGAAAATAAGTTCTTTGAATGGCATTTAGTAATTGGAACATAATCAAATAACACACTTTTATGGAATAACAATTACTATGGTTTATTTCACTGCGACGTTTCAACAAGATTTCACAAGTCGTTATCAAGCACTATACACAAATACATAAAGAATGAGAAAAATATGAATATATATATACAAACATCAGTGTGGGCCATCCAATTAAATGCAAGGAAAGTGAGCATGAGTAGCTATTACAAGCTACTAATAAAACAAAGGTGCGCCGTTGTATATATTGGGATTATACAATTAAAAGATGAAACAGAGGATTAACAAGATCATCAAAAATTGAAACCATACTCATTATACCATGGTTGAAACAAGTATATACTATGAATAACTAAATAAACATTCATAAAGATCAAACAGAGGGTTATAGAATTATATTAAGGCCATAATCTTTGTATTGGGTGACAACTGTTTAGGAATATAACTTGTGAAATCTTGTTGAAACGTCGCAGTGAAATAAACCATAGTAATTGTTATTCCATAAAAGTGTGTTATTTGATTGAAAATAAGTTGTAAGAAGAAATTGATGACTTAATTAAACTTAGCAGAACCTATCTTAATTTATCTCCAGTATGTAAATATTTTATCAGATTCCACAGATAAATTATGCATTATCAATACACAGATAAATTATGCATAATCAATACATCCTAATCAAATGGTGTACAAGATGGCATCAGGTCAAAGGAAAAATGAAGCAATAGATTTATGATAATAACGGATTCCCCTTGGACTACTTTGTTTTAAAAAATTCCCATCATCAATAATATAATGTACATTTAATATCTTGAAACTTTTGTTTCAAGCAACCTGGTGAGTCTTTGTTGTTTTTGTTTAGATCTTTCTGTTGAAACTTTACTTTAGATCTATCTATTGAGACTTTGGTGTAGATGTTTCTGTTGAGGCTTATGAATAATTTTATCACGGTCCGATATACTATAATAAAGTAAGCTTCTATATATACTGTCATTTCAGTTAGGAAATTTGTTGATGTTGGCAAATATCAACCGAAAACAGAATACTAATAACAGCTGAGATTATAAACAGTCTTGAACAGGTCAGGCTGACACACAGACAATATGATCATTTGGTATGATCATTTGGGCAAGCTATCCTTATGGGATTTAAGGATAAATAGATCGTCTATTCCCATGGCTTGATTAAGCTTGCATGGGGTCCCTGACTCTTCTATAAATGGAACCCTTGCATCAATAGTGAAAAGGTGGCAAATTCAGGTCATTGTCTGTCACACTTACACAAATGCAATATGTATGTCAGTATTGTAGTATTGTAGATAGATAGATTTATTTTGCACAAACATATACAACATAATAGGTCATAAAATCATAAAACATTACATGTATGTAAAAGATAAATTAATATGGTGTCCTCTAGTTGAAGCACCCAGTCAGCCACCACCACCCTTAATCTGTCCCTGTCTATTCCACCTGCTAAACTTTGTTTTATATGAAAATATGGTTCTTGAAATAAATTTTATTAAGGAGTTTATTTAATTCATTATTATTGAACACAATCTATCAAACTCAAGTTTAGAATTTTATACTGTGGGCATGGAATGGAGGCCGTGGTGACGTTGTGAGTAAGAAGCTTACTCGCTACCCAGGAGGTTTCCGGTTTGCTCCCAGTGGTGGTCGAGAAAATTCCTCTTGATTTTCTGGCATGGTTTACCCTTGTCAGGCCTGAGAAGGTCAGCTGTCTGGTCATTCAGATGGGATGAAACACTGAGCTCCTGTGTACCTGACATGGAAGTAAAAGAGCCCTGGAAGGTTAGAATTTAATATATAACAAAAGGCTGTAGCACCTCTGTCTGGGCAAAACATCCATCACAGCAGTGCGCAGCCTATGCTCGTCTTCATCAGCCCAGTTGGTGTAGAAAAGTAGGATGTTAAACCCTATTCCATTTCATTTCTGTAGGTATGATTTTAATCTAAGTGCAAAAAGATTTACAGTAATGTACTTACTGTCTGTCTGTCTGATTGAAGTGATTGATTAGTTAGATGTATCGAGTGCTAGCTAATAAATCCTGTTTTGGGGGTATCTAATAGGGCTGCAACGATACACCAGGCCACGATACGAGGCACATCACGATTCATAGTCTACCATGTGATTAATATCGTGATAGGAAATAAATTTAAAATATAAGCAACTTTTATGATTTACGTTAAATGTGGTGTTTTCTCGGTCAACTAATAAGCCACTTCAAGTGTCGAAAAAACCTTAACACTCACTGAAAGTAGAAAAGTTATTTCGCTCATGGACTTATTTATGGATTTAAAGTAATATTAGTTTATTTTTATGAAATTTTTATTTGGATAACGATTGTATTGTGCATCATGGGTTTTCAAAACATCGCGATTCATCGATTGCAGCCCTAGTATCTAACTTGAAACAAATCTGTTTTCATGGATGCAGTCCGCCATAATCTCCTTTATCTTTTCAAACTTTTTCAAAAATTTTTTATTTTCCTAGCATTAATTTCATGTTAAACAGTAATTATTTTTGTAAGAACACAAATAAAATATTGTATTAAGATCATTGTTAGAAAATATAATTGTAGACGTTTATTGCACAACAGAAATCTATTTGAAATTAGCTGGTGCATAGCCATTTTAAACAACTTTATTACTCAAAGGAAAGGTATGGTGTTCTCGTGTAAAATCAATTCTAACATCTGGTTTGAAAGCAATTTTATTTGGATATTAACAGTTCAGCACAATTAAACTGATATTTCATACTAACTATATATATTTACGCATAACAAAATATCCAAACAGTCTATAGTAGGTAGAGCTCTCAGTAATTGCTGATATACTTAGCTTAATGTGTTGATGTGAAGTAGGTATCTGTCTACATTTAAAATGTTTAGGTTTGCACATTTAGCCAAAGTTGAAATATAAGTGATGGTTCATCACGTGTAAATAATTTGAGTTACAATTAATGTTTTGAAACAAAAATATTTGTATAAATACTGTCCCATCACTAAATGAAATAACACATCACATCAACAACATTCAATTCTACAGGATTTTAACCAAGTGAAACTAACTCATATTTTTAAAAATTAATTTCAAAGCATTACTCTGTTCTATCTGGTATTGTGTGTACAGTCTGGCTTTTTATGCAGTAATCTTCTAATGAACATTGCCTTAAGATGATCACACAAATATGATCAATTTCAAGTTTTTGACAGATATGAGTCATCTGAGGTCAGGATGAACTGACAAACTTTACATTTCACATATTGACTGTCTGTATATAAATTATAAAACATAGCTAATAGGTAAATATTCATTGTATGAAATTATGTCTTTTTAAGTTACATTCCTGGGTACGAACTGGGTCATTTGATGATACATGTATGTTATAACTAAAAACATATTCAAACTAATTAATTTGTCATAATTTTGCTTCAAATCGTTCTCAACAAAACATTGTATTTGACAAGTATACCCTGCTATAAAAATCTATCAAAAGAGGCCCTGTTTGTGTCAGGGGATTACCCCTCTCCGTACCTATAACAACGGCGGTAGGAGACAGGGAAGAATTCATTACGTACACAAGACGATGTAATTGCTGACTATTTACTACAAATACCAAATCCTAATTAAATTTTCGGAGTATCCACTGCCCACATCTTTTTCCATGATTTTTATCCCAGAAAGTGTTGTACGTCTAACTCTTCATAAAGTTTATCAACATGTACACCAAGCGGTCAAGTTCGTGTGCAGCCTTTGGCGGCATACGTACAGGTATTCTTAATCATCGGACTGACTATTAACGGGAATCCTTACATTTTTGTCCTGTATACTTCCATGAGTGTTTTTCAGGGAATCCAGTATTTTTCTAGTAAGATTGGATGTCTCTACTTTCCATATAATATACCAAAATTGTCATACTTTTAAATACTTATCTGGGAACCCAACTTTAAACATAAATATTGTGTATATAGTATATATGTTTGGGGATATAAATAAATTTTGAATGGGCAACAGCACAACCATCAAATTATTTTGATATGAAAGTTCTTTTAATGAGAACAGTTAATTTGTACATACACATGAGGTACATGTAATAAGAACTTATTATATACTATTCAAAAAAAGTAGGGGATGTTTGATTTTGGGGGCATAATATTAAAATATGCAAATGACTACGAAAAAAGTCACTATAGAACCTAACAGAAGAAACATTTCCAGTTACATGTGACGCCCAAACGCACCAATAGCTACCGCATGGAATGCAGGTGATGCTTGGGATCATCATGGGGGTCCAACCCAAGATTTGCACGACTCTGACTTTGAATGTTACAGTCATTGTGGCATTGAATTCCAGGGTGGAAACATCAGTTTAATTGTTTTAGTGACCAGAAAACAAATTTTGATATGCGTTGGCTTACCCAAAATGAAAGGTTACGTGCCCTTGGCATGCTACAGATCGGCACAACACAGGCGGTTGTGGCGCGGACGATGAATGTTTCTCAGTCTGTCATGAGCATTCTATGGTCCAGATACCGTGATACACAATCTGTACAGGACAGTCGACCAAGGGCGACAACTCAAGCACAGGATCGATTTATCCGTACCTTGGCCTTGAGAAATTGTGTCATCACAGCAAATCAGATCAGCGCTCGTCTTCAAACAGACACTGGTGTGAGAGCGAGTGGCCAGACGATTCGGAATTGACTGCATAGGGGTCACCTTCGCGCCCGACGTCCTTGCGTGATCCCTTGTTTGAGAGATCATCACATTCAGGCAAGATGTCGTTTGTGTAGGGATTGTCAACACTGGGATAATGTGATGTTTTCAGCTGAGTCAAGGTTCACTGTTGATTTTTTGGACAGACGTAGGAGGGTGTGGCGTCGTCGAAACGAGCGCTTCCAAGACGTCAACGTCATCAGACATGATCGATTTGGGGGTGGTTCTGTTATGGTGTGGGGAGGCATAACTGTCGCTGGAAGAACGGCTTTACATGTTGTTGCAGGGAGTGTTACAGGCCAGTACTACCGGGACAACATCTTGGCAGTCCATGTTGTGCCATTCGCACGACGTCATGGCCGGCGTTTCATCTTCCAGGATGACAACGCAAGATGTCACAGGGCCAGGATCGTTACATATTACCCCCAACAACAGAACATCACCACATTACCTTGGCCAGCACTGAGTCCCTATGGCGGTATATTAGTGCCAAAATTCTAACATGCTATCGTCTAATTTCTTACTTCTATTCATGTAATTTCTAACCTCCATTCATTTAACTTCTAACCTCCATTCATGTAACTTCTAACTTCCATTCCTGTAATTTCTAATTTAAGACAATGTATAACCCAACTTCTTTATTTGTTCAGTGTAAATTTCAATTCTGTTCCAACTTGTTTCTATTATTTAAACGAAAAATGTCTTCTTAATAGATGCTTTACATGTTTAGCATCAATATCAACGAATTTAGAATTTATACATTTCTGCCAAACAACCATCATTATGAAGACGTTTGGTGTCGCCACTGCGTGCTCAATTGGGTGATTGCGCACCTGATCGGGACTATTATTTGGTATAAACGAACCATTCTTCGTTTGGTTGAAGGTTGGAAGGCGTGCTGAGAGAGAGAGAGAGAGAGAGAGAGAGAGAGAGAGACTTAGTATTAAACTCAGTATCTGTGTAGGCCTATCCATAACATTTATACCCTGTGTTAATATAGACCAACTGCATATAAATATTAATAATTGGCTCAACCGTAAAAAAAATAAAATAAAATTCTCCAAATCCCGTTTAGCTTATATTTGAAATAGACCATGAAATGAAATAGTAAGAGGGTTTAACGCCCTACTGTTCTGTTCCGAACCGGGCTAATGGAGACGGACATACGCCATACAGTGTGCTTTAGGGAAATATTGCCCGGAGAGCGGACTACGACTTGGACTTATATCGAAGTCTAACGGTCACAGGATCTTTTACGTGCACGCCAACATGTACATGGAACCTCGGGTTTTCATCCCATCGGAACGACAAGACACTAATAAGGGGGAACCACGCCAGAAAATCTGGATGAACTTTTTTCGACCCATGCCGGGATCGAACTCCTAGCGAGCCTGCGTCTTACCCACTTAGCCACGGTATTCGAAATAGTATTTGCAAACCATACATTTATATCACGTTCAATGTTGTTTAGAGGGTAGGATGGCCGAATGGTTAGCACGTGCACGCTGTAACATAACCCCATATCCCCTTCTCTCTCTCCCGATGTTGTTTTCAATTCTAACACTCAGGAAAGCCACTCAATCTGACGAAGAGTGAGTCGTTTGTATCAATAGAATGGTCCCGATCAGGTGCTCAATCGCCAAACTGAGCACATGGTGGCGACACCAAACGACATCATAATGATGGTTGCCAGGTAGAAGTATCATAATTCTAAATTTGTTTGCCGTTCATGCTTAACATGTAATACCACAATGAAGTAGACATTTTTCGCCCCAATAATAGAAATAAGATGAAATAGAATTGATATTTACACTGAACAAATAAAGAAGTTGAATTATACATTGTCTTAATTTAGAAATTACATGAATGGAAGTTAGAAGTTACATGAATGGAGGTTAGAAATTACATGAATAGAAGTAAGAAGTTAGACGATAGCATGTTAGAATTTTGGCACTAATATACCGCCATAAGTCCCGACCTCTTCCCCATCGAGCATGTCTGGGACATGCTTGGACAGAGGTTACGTCAACGTCAACAACGTCATGCCAATGTCCAAGAACTTGCTGCTGCGTTGCAACAGGAATGGGACAATCTGGACCAAAATGACCTTAGACGTCTCATTAGGAGTATGCCACGTCGGATCAATGCTTGTTTGGCAAACAGAGGAGGATTTACCCGTTACTGACTTTGTTGTGATGCTGTGGTAACTTTGCTGTTTGACCCCGGGTATCATTTTACCCTTATAATGGTCAGTCTGTGCCTTACTTAGTCTAACGATCATTTGGAATAAATCGATGAATGTGAACTTCATTTCATTTTGTCATTTGTCTCTTCGTCAGTTTCATTAGGTGACTTTAATAACACTTAAAAATCAAATATCCCCTACTTTTTTTGAATAGTATAGTTATTTCAAAAATTCTACTTTTTATGTTAAATATCAATCTCGTTCCCAGAGGCAGCCGCGGAGCCGAAGGCCTCTGGCACATTAGACCGTCCATTTATTCAATTTTTTTTCAAACCTAAGCCCCGCCCATTCTGACCTCTGATTGGTCAATCTTTTTGGGTTGATATCTCGAAAACTAGAGGTCGGATCGTCGTTTCGTTTGTTGTAAAATGATCCTTGAGTCAAAGTTAACTCGCTGACATAAAAAATTGGATCTTAAACGAACAAATTAAAGTTTTTGTAAAGATCTATTTTTCTACGCGTGGGTATATTTTTAAGTGATTCGGTCATCCGGGCACGTAAAATCAGGGGCGTACGACGCAAATAAACGAGAACTTTCGCGCGTAGGAATTACATATCATTTTCCGGGAAAATGGCTACCCCGATTCACCAGAGAAATTTCTTCAAAATTTTTTCTGGTTTTCGAGATTGGTTAAATATGGATCAATTTGAATAATATTTGGACCACATTTGTTTTTAAAATAAAACCATTTTAACTTGTGTGTAGTCCTAATCTCTATGTTTAATCACTATATAATACATACTAAAATCATGATACACAATTTATAATATCAAACAGTTTCTTCAAGATTTGATTAATTTCTATTTAGAAAATTACCATACATGTATTGTACATAAGAAATAATTCCATTATTGATTGAACAATTTAAACTACATAAAGCCATTTCATTACTATATGACTCATTCAGTTATAAATTCTTCAAATTCCCACTGCTCATATATAGTCTTGCTAAAACAATCCACAGTTGTGGTCTACATTTAAACCTGGTCATGATTCCGTAGGCTTGTTACAAATACTGTCAGACTCCCAGTAATACTTTCAAAAGGAAATTATTTCTTTTAATATTTCTACAAGGTCAATAACACTTAAAATTCAAACATTCACATTGAATAATTTCTTGGAAACAAAATTTCTTCAAAACATCAATAAATTGAAAGTATTTATATTTCCAGTCGTATGTTTATATTATTATACAGAATATTAATTGAACAGTTTTTTAATGAGAGAATTTACAGTACTCATACCTTCTTGGATATCTTTCGTTCTTAAAGATTCATTAGTAGGGTAGATACAGGCAACAGAACATACGCCCGCAGCAGTTAATTCATCCGAGAGGTCGACGAGGGTTGTTGCATATTTATTCTTTATTAGTTATGGGGGGCTTTAGAAGACAATTTCACACAGATGGGATTACAATTTCTGTCGTTGAGTCTACCACAAGGTTCTCCAAACTGAAACAAGGGTCTTAATTCTGGAAGTAATTTACAGAAATTGCTGAATTTCGACAGCATTTTTCAATTTACTATTAATACAAATAATGGATATAAATTTCATACAGATCAGATGATGACTTGTCGTTTAAATAGGCTTCTTCATCTCACTGATGTAAACAACATACCAATATATCAATTTCAAAACAAGCAGACATGTAGTCTGTAGAGCATTTTTTTACTCTATGATCTAAGAATACTAAGTTCATGTCATATTGACATTCATTAAATATTAGAACGAAACTAAATATCTTTGGTGGATGAAAAAAAACCAAGTAGACTAGATCATATTACAATATTGTACCTCTGCACTGAATGGTATGGCCAACTAATCTAACATCTGGCTGTATATAATAAACACATCTGGAGTTCATCAGCGAAGAGATATCAATGAACTTGATCAATATAGAAATATAACTTGACAGAAAAGAAAGTTATGGTAGTGAGGGTTGAAACACATCATCAATATACTGGTTATTTATTGCCTTGTGGTGAGTGGGTTTAAAAAGGAATTACTGCAGTCTTCATTGAATCTCTGGGTCACTCTGAGAAAAAATTTGTTTAAGTAGGTGTATTTTAAAAAAAAACCAGAAACGTTAGAAAATAGCGAATTATGCACTTTGTCCGAGTTTGAGTTCAAAATAGTAAGCCATTTATAAGGGCTGTGTGTAACTCTCTAGGTGGAAGGGGTAACTACTGCAATGTACACTGCCAAATGTTCAGTATTCAATGACCTAATGAACATGGCTATTGGATACTTTTTGTAATCTTTGCAAAGAGCTAATTAGTACAACAACAGTATTGCAGGAAGTTGTCAATGGAGACTGGATGTAGGTTTAATAGTTTTTAACCAACAGCAGGACGGAATTATATTTTGATCAACACATTTTTATGTGATAGGACACTGATAAGAGTAGGCCTAAGCATTACTAGAATATTTCCACAGAAAACCCAATTATATTCCTGATTGTCTTCTGAAAATTTAAAATTGGTACTGTACTCTTCTTCTCCCATAAAAATAGCTTTTCAGTCAGTTTTAACATAGATATACATCACTGACCTTTATTGACATAGTGTTACACCTTAATTATATATATCCTCACTTAAAATTCCTTGACCTCCTAGAATTTGATTTCATTTGGTGTTTTGTTTACATACTAAGACCTACAAACAGCAATATGGAAACAACCATTTTATTAGTTACCATATCTCATACCATTTCCCCCCAATTCATTTGAATTTTAACTAAGTGATCTTATAAAGGAAAGCTGTGTTTTAACAATGGTCTATGATCATGTGTTATAGACAATAATAGTTATACAGCACTGACAACCTTGACAGCATTCTGATTACAATGACAGCAATACTAAACATCTTTCTGAAACCCAACTTTAATTCTTACTTGCCAGTTGGACTGTGAATGTTCTGCAGTGGTAGCCTTCATTAAATTGAAGCCAATTTCATTAATATCAGTCTGAATATTCCTTGTCAATAGCCTGGTTTGATAAAAACTGATATATTTTTGTGAATATATGTAACCTGGCATAACTCTTCTATTTCTGTAAAATTGATTCTGATATTGTAATACATGCATATCATAATAAAACTTGTTTTTGCTCAACTTAATTTTACTCAACCCTTATCAATCAGTATTTCATGCTGTCTTTCAAAATAGAATCTACAATTGAAAATAGTATCAATATTTTCCTTTTTATTTCAGAATGATTCAAATAAAGCCTGGTATAGCACTTCCAAAAAAGAAGAATCTAAACTGTAATCTTTAAAAAAACAAAATTCCTAAAAGCAAAATATCAACTTTTTCAATGTACAAGGGTTGATTGCTTTTTTGTGTACATAATAAGTGGTTTTCAAATATTATTATATTATTATTATTACAAACATTTTGTTATAGCCCCTCTTTCACATACACGTGTTTAGAGGTGCTTTACAATGGTACGAATATAAAACGCAAGAATCAATATGAATTGTAAAATATATATACATTTAAAATGCTTGAAGAAATAAATGGGTTTTAAGTTTTTTCTTAAAAGCATTAACATTATTACAGGACCTAATATCATAGGGTAACTTATTCCATAAAACTGGTGCTAGCACACTAAAAGATCTTTGACCAAAAGTCAACAGCTTTGAATATTTGGGCTTTAAAAGAAAATTATCATCTGAAGAGCATAAACATCGCCCTGGTGTATACATATTTAAAAGATCAGATAAATAAACAGGTGCTAATTTGTTCAAACATTTAAAAGTTAACAATAAAATTTTTAAATCAATTCTATCAGAAATAGGTAACCAATGTAAATTTTTTAAAATTGGGGTAATATGATCATATTTTTTAATGCTTGTAATAAGACGTGCAGCTGTATTTTGGACTCGTTGAAGTTTATCTACCTTATAATATGCTGTGTTTAAATAACCATCTAATCTTACATCAAACCGTAATATAAAATATTCATTTACTTATTGAGTAATTCCCTGCCACTGTCTTGAGTATAACGAATACTTGATTACCAAGCCTTTCCTCTCACACTACAATTAATAGACGCTAGTTTTGTTTTCGGATATCCAGACTTTTAAATAGAAGCGAAAAAAAGGTGTGGCCACTGTTGATCAGGTTACTATCACTTTGTACCAAAACACAAATAAGAAGCAGCAATATTAACATTAGTCTTGATTAAAGGCAGATTATGTTAAATATTCAATCATGTTAAGTGCAGTTTCCATCAGTTTTTGCCAGCGGGGATTTAAAAGAAGACAGACTATATAAACAAGTGTAAGTGGAAAGAAACTGTAGACTTACCGTTAGTCAGACGTCTGTGTGAGTGAATGAGAATGTTGTGACCTCATTGGGTCAGACTTAGCTATTTTACTGGCTTGTTGATAGGTTGAAGTTCGTACGGTATTATGTCTACCAATTGCTTTGCTATGTTGATTTAGTTTCCTTTAAAAATGGCGTTATTTTATCAGATACAGGTATAATATGACTAATTTTCTTCTCAAGCAATTTCATCGCACTCACGTGCACGGCGTTATTTTCAAATGACATGTACTTTTTCGCTCTTTAGTAATCGTATACAATAATTTCCTTGTGTAACAACAGGAGAGGAAAACACAAAATCCTGACTGGCTCAGCAAGCTATGGAAAGATCACAATGATCACATAGATTGCAGAAAAAATATGCAATGATTTATTATAACTTTTCAACTTTCAACTTTTTATTTGCATATTACGTCCATTAGGAACAGTATACAAAACATCAACATACATATGCATGCAAAAGATACATTTGTCATGGAATACTATATAAATAATGAAAATATAATGAAATTATAATGGGATATATCTATGTACATGAACTATTGGGATGATACCAATGAAAACAACAATGAAAGTATGACAATGAAATAAAAATACTCATAAAATATGTAGTAAAAGTATATCGGTGTACATAAGAGTATGATGATCAAATGGGGAAAGAGCATTCAGCAGATACTAAGAGACAGGTACACCCCTTTCCCGAAGAGCATGGTATGTGTACATTGCGTGCATAACCTTTGATCAGGTGGAATATTCTTGTATCGGCCTCTCTCTATTTCCAATTTGTGCGAGCTGAGTCGAAGGGATGAAAAGGATGATTTAAAGTTTTTATTTTTAACCTGCAGAAGGTAACGATTAGTTTGTATTTTGAATGCGCACAGCCGATGTATTTTGTAATTGGCTAAACTTATTTGGTCTCTTCCGCTCACCCCAACTCCATTCCCACAACAATTGTGTTGTCCCGCAAAAATAAAAATGCTTTTACGGATCATAAGATCAGAGATAAATTATAGTATACATGTAGCAATACACACTTATGATGATACATCATTGACCTCATAAGGTCAATAGATACATAAATATACACACTTATGATGATACATCATTGACCTCATAAGGTCAATAGATACATAAATATATAACAAAAGTTTGTTAGTTATGTTAATCACCTGGCCTTTTGAATTAACCTTTTTCTCTTTTATTTCTAAATATGTACCAGATCCAAATTATTCTATAAACCATTTTGTTTAGAAAGACGATAAGAATGGCAATGGCTGCGTCGACTGGGAATGGGAATACAGCTTGGATGAGTAAGTTACCAGAACCGATAATCAACTTACCGTTATACTACTTGGCGATTCCAGGTAAATATATAGATGTTTATAACTACATGTAGCCTATTAAGATCGGACTGCCAGGTATTTTGAATGTTTGTATGCAACAGAGGAAAGAAGCTCTTTCCGAATGACATAATTCAGTTAAGAATTTTATTGGAATCATTATTTTTTTTGAAAACAATCAAGAGAATGAAACAGTAATTTGAACTAACAGAGATTTAATTACGAGGACTGGCTGCAAAGGATAGATCAATTGTGAGTGCAATCATTCAATGAATTATAGACATAAGAACTGCAACTGTGGTGTTAATATTGTCTTCGTACCAGACCATCATGGGAACTTACCCATTGAAATCGCCAGGAATGGACAAAACTGGCTATATGGGAGTCAACAAGTACTTGCAACCGAAAGGACTAAACCCAACACAGATACATGGTCTCCACGTTTAGGATGATGCCCATTTCTTTTCCACAGTAAGACGTGGACTGTGGTATTTAATCGTGGCAGAAAGCATTAACGATTACCCGCGTCATGGAAGGCCATCACCAGCAACCATTCAAGAAAACATTAACCGGGTACATGACATGGCGATGGTTGATCGACGACTGACCACTTGAGATATTGCCAGTGGTGTGGGTACCTCTCATGAGAGGGTTGAGCAAGTATTGCTAACGAGTTATGAATGACAAATGGTTCTGCAAGAGGTGTGCCAAAGCTCTTGGCTGGATCAGAAATGTCGGTTCCTTCTGCTGAAAAGGCGATGAGATTCCAAGGTATTCTGATGATTGACTATCTTGAAAAGATATGCTGACTTACCGAGACAGCGGTGTGAAGCTATCAAAGCTAAGCGACGGGAAGTGTTCACTAAAAAAAAGGCGCCCTGGCTGTTCTTGCAAGACATTGCCCCAGTTCATAGATCAGAAGCTGCCATATCAACGATCCATGATTATGGCTTCGAAATTATTGACCATCCACCTTACTCAACGGATTTGGCTCCGGAAGTGGTCGAAGCTTTGAGATCTTATTAATGTAATCATAAGCTGTACGTTTCATTAATATTTGCGATCTGCAATCGTGCCACATGAAATGTGTGGTAACCAGATATTTCGGAATCCGCTGACTTGAAGTGGTCGAAACTTTGGCTACTTTGAGGTAATATTAATCTGATCATAATAGGTAGGTTTAATTAAATTTGGTTGATTATTGCGAACTGTAGCCGCGCCACATAAAATATCCCTATATCTCAGAAAGAGCGAACCGGGAGTGGTCGAAAGTTTGGCTACCTTAAGATATTATCAATGTTATCATAATCTCAAAGTTTCATCGAAATAGGGTGGTAATTGTGGTCTGTGGTCGTAAGGCTAATTTGAAATTCGTGCCACTGCCTCTTTTGAAAACCTGTCTTTAGATTTAAAATAGAGTGACCACCCAATAAGATATTTAACATCTTTTTTTTAAATTTACATTTATAATCTGCCTAATATTCAAGTTATTTCAACTTTATTACAGGTTCCCACAATTCATTTTCGGCGGATTTAGACCGAACACAGGATGTGTCTATAGACGAACCAGGTGCCATCAAGTTTCTAGGCAAAATAGGTGGCAAAGGTATTATATATAACTGGGGCAAATGCCAGACTCTGTCTATTAAAGAACAGCTTGAAGCCGGTATTCGATATCTGGATCTGAGGATTTGCCGCAATCCTAAGTCAAAACAGTTGACTTTTCTTCATGGTTTGTATGGTCGTCCAGTAGAGGAGTTAATAGCAAACGTACAAAGCTTCCTGGAGGTTTTTTCCAAGGAAGTGATTCTTATAGACGTCAACCATTTATACGGTTGTTCGGCTGATGATGTACTTCGTGTGTTTGTTTCTAAGATGGACGAAAAACTCCTGAGCAAAGATCGTTTGGCAGATTCATCTCAACCGCCATCTTTGAGCAACATTTGGAACAGTAAATATGGGACTCCCAGAGTGATATTATTCCTCCACAATCATGCTTGTGGATTCGACAACCTACGAATATACTCGCCATGGCATAACACAGATAAACATGAAACATTGTTCCAAAAGCTCGACACCCAGAAAAATAATAATAATAGTTTCAACGTTTCACAAGGTGTATTAATGCCGCAGACTAAAACCATCTTAACAAACCATTCCCTTAAAACGTTTGTAGACAACACTGGAATAAATTCTCGGTTTACGGAATGGCTAAAGAAAAAGAAGAGCGGTCGTGAGAATGGAATTAACATATGTGTATGTGATTTTATTGAGTGTAATTCTTATATCGATACAGTTATACGAATGAATACCGAATGTTGAATACGAGTTCTTATTTGGTAAAGTAAAACATATCATACAATTTATGGGGGCAGACGTGGTCGGTGGGGGAAATTAGTCTAAAAATGTAGTAATCTCCCTTTTATTAGCGATGCTACATTATAGTGCCACTAAAATTTCGTGCAACTTGACTTACAATATATCCCGAAGCAGTCGTATACGGCTATATGAACATATGGGTGTATCAAAATAAATCTGTTTAAAATTATTTATTTATTTCCCGCAGTTAACTGAAATTGAGACAGATTAATAATTCACCGTAACAATGGCTATGGTATAGGTAAATCAGGTGTGGTTTCGATTCCTCATTTGGCAAGAAGTAGGGTCGCTTGTAACAACCTCATGGGTTTAATGACCTAGTTTGTGTTTAGTGGACGTTAATCCGCATTTGATTTTAAAAATTAACAATATTTTTATTACGAGGAACAGACATAGTCTACATCAACCCCCCCCCCCCCTGTAAGATATTGATACATGTATTTATATTATAGAAATAAATTATTTCAGCGAGTGTGTTATAGTTGGTTTTTGAGCCTTCTGGTGCAGTTGTCCTATAAATGACATCAAAATAATCAAAATGAGAAATGAAAGAAGTATAGATGGTTTATGGCGATTTATGATTTAGTCTGTATTTAAGAAATCTTAAACAATTGACAAGTTTGTTGGTTTTTCCAATAATGTCCTTAATATGATTGATTATTCTATTTGCAGTTTCGTTGAAAAGTTATTTAAGCCTATTTGTCCTTGATAAGAACTAGGACGCGAAACCATATTTCAATTAATTTCCTTGATATGAACACTATGTAGGTTAAGTTAGGCAAAATAGGATTTTGTTCAGTTGTCAGTGCTTGTGAGGGCCGTCGTAACACGTTTCCTTCCCGGCGTTTATGACGATACCGTTTGTACGCCAGACACTGTATATAAGTCAACGGGACACTTCAGGGGTCAAAGGTCAGCATCATTATACTGAATAGCAGCAGGTCACTTGAACAAAACAACAGAGTTCTATGTTACTTAAACGAATAAACGGTTTAATAATAAATCAGAAATGTTGATAATAAGAGTTAAATAGGATAAAAAGATAAAAGTTACATTCACATTTCACATATTCTGTTTTGACAGTTCACGCCATCACTTGAAAGTTAGTCACACAGCAGACTCGGCAATTGAGTCTAATTTCACATAGAGTTCACCATATTAAACAAAGTTCACTATTCACGATACGTAAATAAAGAGTTCACTAACACATTACACTAAATTACATACAGTGTCTCGGTAAAAAACCGATATCACGACCGCCGTTCGAGAAGACGGCTTCACACGTATTCACATTCACGCCATTTTCACGGTGTTTCCAAGCACGCTTTTTCTAGACTATTATAATCGGAAGTAGACACAATCACACCAGTTGCATAAGATTCCTATACAAATAAAAGAAGACTCTTTCATCCAGTAAAAACTATGGTGGACCGTTTTGAACATTACATACCGGCCCCTATCGAAATGTAAATGAGATAATAACACAATATGTTCAAAAACACAAACTAAATATACAATATTCTTAACTTCAGAATTCAAAAGACTGTTATACAAATAATCAGGGTCTTATCATACTATAGCTTATACAATGTACTCTATCATACCCATACAGAATACAAAACATTCACACCATATATTACAATGATGCAATAGAAAAATTAAGATAAATTCACATTTCACAATTGAAACTTATTTCACAAAATTATGTCTAAAGTTCACATTTAAGCATACTTATAGTATTCAACCATTTTAGTTCAACAGTTACACAGTTCACAAAATTTACTTATAGTAACACAAACATTAAATCTAATATCTCAATTCACATAAGCAATGTAAATATGAAAACTTAATAAATTCTGACATATTTAACTGTCACTTTCTAAGATTAAGCATAATTTAGCTATAGGACGAGTTAAAATACTTGTTTTTGTCCTTAATTTTACACTACGTACAAGACCATGCTTGTCTGGGTACACTTCTTCAACGACACCCATGGGCCATGATCCACGGGGCGCACTTGAATCGACTATAAGAGCAATGTCACCAATTTTAATATTTCTAGAAGGATTGAGCCACTTTTCACGACGTTGTAATGAATGCAAATATTCATCAGTCCAACGTTTCCAAAAGAGATCAGTCAAATACTGTATTTGACGCCATCGTCTCTTTGAATATACATCACGTTCATTGAATAATCCAGGAGGAAATAACACATTTTGGTGACACATAAGAAGTGAATTAGGAGTTATTACTTCCAAGTCATTGGAATCATTAGATACACAAGTCAGAGGTCTGCTGTTTATTACAGCCTCTACTTCACAAAAGAAAGTGATTAGTTCTTCATCACTTTGTGCTGTTCGCAAAAATTGTTCACACAGAATCCCATATAGGATTTTTCTTATAGTCCTTATCTGCCTCTCCCATAATCCGCCGAAATGGGATGCTGTAGGGGGGTTGAAATGCCACTTAAATCCACCTTGAGTTGCAAAGTGTTCAATCTGTTTTTGATTCAGATCACATAATGATTGTTTCAGTTCTTTCTGAGTACCAATAAAATTTGTCCCATTGTCTGAATATATATCACTGGGAGTACCTCTACGGGCAATAAAACGTCTTAGGGCATTCACACACGAACTAGTGTCTAAGGAATTAGAAACTTCTATATGCGTGGCACGAGATATCATACATGTAAATACAACACCATATCGCTTACGGATAGAACGTCCTGTTTTGATTTCAAAAGGACCAAAATAATCAATTCCTACTTTACTAAAAGCAGGTAAATCAGGTTTAAGTCGAAAATATGGAATGTCACTCATTTTCTGTTCACTAACTCTAGACTGATATTTTCTACAAATCACACATTTACTTAAAATAGACTTAACTAATACACCACATTTAACTATCCAATAATTTTTCCTAATATTACTAATAGTATGATTTCTACCCATATGGGCTACATTAACATGACAATATTTAGCAATGAGATTTGATACATGACAACCTTTAGGCAGTATAATTTGATGCTTAAAATTAAAAGGTACATTTGCATTGCGCAATCTTCCACCTACACGCAAGATTCCATCTTTAAGAAATGGATCTAAACTTGAGATTTCACTTTTGTTTTTAACATTTTTCACATTATTAGGACATTCACCGTTTTCACTAAGACACTTTATTTCATCAGAATATACTTGATTTTGTACAAACTTAATGATTTCTAATTCAGCATTATTAATTTCCTCAACAGATAATGACTTAGTACATAAACTATCAGGAATTAAATATTTTTGAGCTTTATACCTTAAAATTTGCTTTAATCGTAACCACCATGATATCGCACGCTTTAATCGATACCAATCAGAGTACTTATTTAACAATGTATTTACTGTATTCACAGAATCGTCTGTTTTCACAATATTAGTAGGTACTTGTATATCTTCATTATTCACTGCAGCCATGTTCTCCGGCCAATCCTTAATCGATAATTTCAAAAATTCAGGTCCACATAACCACAATGAGTTATTCGAGATATTCTCCACACTCGATCCACGAGATGCTAGGTCAGCTGGATTTAGCTTTCCAGGCACAAAACGCCACTGATTCACGTTAGAACCGTCATGAATTACCGCAAGTCTGTTAGCGACAAAAACTTGATGACGTGTTTTCACATCATGTATGTACTTTAACACTGTTTGGCTGTCAGACCAAAAATACACTTGATTAATAGGAATCGACAATTCACGTGTTAACATGTTATGAATTCTCACAATCGACGTAGCCCCTGCGAGCTCTAATTTAACTATAGTGTGGGGCTTTATGGGTGCTACACGAGAACGCCCGAGCAAAAATGAAATGTGTATCTCATTTTTATCACTTTGAAATCTTAAATAAGTAACTGAACCATAACCCTCTTGCGATGCATCACTGAAATGATGTATTTGAGTGTTCACAATTGATCCAAAGTTCTGGGGTTTCACACATCTCTGAACCGACAAGTTAGATAAATTTGCAAGATCAGTAAGCCAGTTATTCCATTCTCTTTGTTGGTTGATTGGAATCATTTCATCCCACGATAACTTATCTCGACATAAATTCTGGAGGATTATTTTACATTTTAGCACAAATGGAGATGCCAATCCGAAGGGATCGTAAATTGAACTGATCACGGATAATATATTACGTCGTGTTGCGGTTCTGTTAACTTCACCAACGTTAAACTCAATTAAATCTAATTCAATGTTCCACTGAACACCTAAGGCTCGTTGCACGGGTAAAGAATCTGATGAAATATCAAGATCCATCACTTGTTCAGCTAAATCATTTTCAGGAATAGTAGACAATACATGTCTGCTATTGCTCACCCACTTGGTAAGTCGAAATCCACCTTTGGATAAGAGATCACATATTTCACGAATTAATTTTACACATTCTGTTTCTGTAGTCATAGACTTTAAGAAATCGTCCACGTAAAAATCATAATTTACCGCATTGATTATTTCAGGAGAATAATCTTTCATATTATCCAAAGCTGTTTGCTTCAGAGCAAAGTTAGCACAGCTAGGGGAGCTAACTGCACCAAAAATATGCACTCGCATTCTGTATTCAGTGAGATGTCCATTAATGTCACCGTTGGGCCACCATAAATAGCGGAGCATGTCACAGTCTCTCTTCACAACTCTGACCTGATAGAACATTTGTTCTACATCAGCCATAACTGCGATATAATCTTGTCTCCATCGCAATAATACGCCTAGCAGTAAATTAGTCAAATCTGGCCCTTGTAAAAGTTGCTCATTTAGTGAGGTTTGCTGAAAGATAAGCGGGCAATTAAAAACTACACGCACCTTATCAGGCTTTTTAGGGTGTATCACGTGATGATGCGGTACATACCACACACGGCCATCGCTCCTATCAATTTCACTTGGTGGGACAATTTCAGAGTATTTCTTGGATTCTAAATTGTTCATAAATTTACAATATTGTTCATTCAAAGAATGGTCTTTCACGAGTTTATTTTTAAGTCTGTAGGCAAATGCTTCAGCCTGAAGTTTGTTATTAGGCATAATAACTGATGTGTCACGAAACGGTAATTCGGTCTGATAATGATTGTCTTTTAATTCAATAGAGTTAGTTAAAATGTTCAAAAACTGTTTGTCTTCAATGGATAATGAGTGCTTGTCTTCACAAAGCCTTTCACTAAATTCTAAATTAAAATATTTCTTTACTTGTTGCTCGAGACTATCATCAATCTTGCATAAATTAACACTAATTGAAGCAGAAGAATTTTGTAGTTTCCCTGGTAAACCATACAGCAACCATCCTAATGGTGATTTAATCCCATAAGGCTCACCAATGTTACCGGTGCACACTTCTAATGGTATTGTAGCTGAAGGCATGTTCACACCTATCATTAGACTAACTTTTGGAATAAAATTAGGAAATTCACAAATATTTGATACATTAATGTGTCTTAGATGTTTCCAACCATATAGGTCATCTTTTCTCGGTACATCACACATGTCAACAGGCATATCATTCTTCACATAAGTAGGAGGTAAATCTAAAAACTGATCACCATGGATACTGCTTATTTGTAAATTATCAAGAATTTCAGTTTTAAGAGTTTCTACAGAATTTAATGTTTTGAGAGTAACACATGTGGATCGTCCACTGACTTTTAAACGATGTGCAAGATCAGAATTTATGAAACCAGCAGCTGAGCCATTGTCAACAAATGCATATGTTGCTACACAGTCATCACTGTTTTTATGCTTAATAAGTACAGGCAAAATGGCCATCAAGGGGTTGGTATTGCCCAGTACACAGCCAGAAGATACCTTACTTTCATGTTCTGATTTAGGTACAAATGATTTAGTAGAGCTATAGGATTTTGATTCACTTGATATCATTGGTTTGTCTCGAGAAATGCCATCTCTAGTAGGGTCATGCATTATAGTTGTATGCTTTCTGACACATTTATCACATTTAGCCCACTGGGGATTTGGGCAGTCACTTTTCATATGTTTAGGGTTCAAACATGCAAAACAAAGTCCCCTTTTCTTAACTTCTAATGATTTGTCACTGTTATTCAAATTACTAAATTTACGACATGAGAACAGGGAATGCATACCTGTGCAATATAAACAGGGAGGTTGTGCTGCTAAATTAACTTTGTTGACTTGAGTCGAAAATATTTTACGCGACTGATGCATAGTCTTGTTACTAGTAAGATGTGGGAAAGTTGATGTGGGTGTACGTAACTGATAACCCAAACCGCTCACTCTGGGGTCGTTTTCGTTTCTTGAAATCTTACTGATGAAATTCTCTAAATCTTCCAACACTGGAGCCCTGTTACCATTTTCCCTTAAATCTCCCACACGACCAATCCACTGCTGTTGCAATGAAACTGGCAACTTAGATGCTAAAAGTTTTAAGAATTCACTGCTGTCCATTGATGACATGTCTGAATTGGAATGTTTTATATTACAACAGTTATTTAAGAAGAGGGAATATTTCCGAAGTCCACTTTTGTCACCTATAAGTATTTTCGGCCACGTTTCTGCCTTACTCCGAAAGGCAGCTGCCAAAATAAAAGGGTTTCCATAATCACGGTTCAATAAGTCTTTGGCTTTAATATATGCTGCTGATGCGGGCACTATCATTGGACATTGCTTTATCAATTCGTAGGCATCGCCCTGTGTGTATCTTATTAACAGCTCAAGTCTACGACTTGGGTCTACAGTATTGTTCTCTACCACATATTTGAAGTTTTTCATGAATATTGGAAAGTCCAATATATTTGAACCATTAAATGGTTTCAGTTCTTGGGCTGGTAACGCTTGTTCCCTTTGACTTTCGATTAATTTGGTTAAAATAGTAGATATCTCTGGTTCAGATTTCGTCACAGAATTATTAATAGTCTCTGTATCTCTATTCACATACACATGTTCTTTTTCACTAATGTTTATAGGACTGTTTACACAATTGCTAATGTTCACTATAGGGGGTTGTAAAATCATGTGCTCATGAAAGTTCGCAGAATTGTTACTGTACACAGCAGGTATCACAGGATCAGGCGCGTTTACAGCATTCACAACAGGTGTCACAGGGTCACGCGTGCTTACAGTATTCACAGGGTTAGTGTTACTCAAAGGTTGTGCAGGCCTTTTAAAAGAAACTTCAGAATCTACCTGAATGTACATTCTATTAACTTCTGCGGCACTTGATAATTTAGATCTCAATAACAATTCTTCTTCTTTTCTGTTAATTTCTGTTAACCTTGCCTTTAATTCATGTTCTCTGCGCAATCGTTCTGCCTTTTCAGATGCTAGTCGAATCTCTTCTTCAGCTTTTTCAAATTCTAAGCGACTCTCTAATTCTTTTCTTTCATCTTCAAATTTATTTCTTTCTGTTAAAGTCATCAGTTGATTCTTCAATTCAATTTCTTTTTGAATAGCTTGATATTTCAACTTTGAAAGCGTAGTGGAGGCAGTTTTTCTTGACGGTACGTTAGAGATACTATCTATTGGTCTGATGTCATCATCAGGAAGTACATTCTTAGGATTACATGTATCTACTTGACTAGAAAGTTCACCCGCATTTCTGTCTCCTGCCCCACTATGAACCGCTTTATCACTGGGCTGCACAAAGGCGTCTCCGGCCCCACTTGGGCCTGCCAACTCATTGTCAACACTATTCACACTATTGTCTGCACTTCTGCACATTAAACTTCGTGATGTTCTTCGACTTAATCGATTTCCGAACCTTGGGGGTAAGGATGCCATATCACTAATTGCAAGCAGCAAGCATAAAACTGCACTAAAATTTATCTTCATCACACCATAGACAATGTTTTTACTTTAGTTTAAATTCACATACATGTAATCACCTGGTATTGTCAATGTCCTGACGGTTTTTTACTAACAATGTGAGGGCCGTCGTAACACGTTTCCTTCCCGGCGTTTATGACGATACCGTTTGTACGCCAGACACTGTATATAAGTCAACGGGACACTTCAGGGGTCAAAGGTCAGCATCATTATACTGAATAGCAGCAGGTCACTTGAACAAAACAACAGAGTTCTATGTTACTTAAACGAATAAACGGTTTAATAATAAATCAGAAATGTTGATAATAAGAGTTAAATAGGATAAAAAGATAAAAGTTACATTCACATTTCACATATTCTGTTTTGACAGTTCACGCCATCACTTGAAAGTTAGTCACACAGCAGACTCGGCAATTGAGTCTAATTTCACATAGAGTTCACCATATTAAACAAAGTTCACTATTCACGATACGTAAATAAAGAGTTCACTAACACATTACACTAAATTACATACAGTGTCTCGGTAAAAAACCGATATCACGACCGCCGTTCGAGAAGACGGCTTCACACGTATTCACATTCACGCCATTTTCACGGTGTTTCCAAGCACGCTTTTTCTAGACTATTATAATCGGAAGTAGACACAATCACACCAGTTGCATAAGATTCCTATACAAATAAAAGAAGACTCTTTCATCCAGTAAAAACTATGGTGGACCGTTTTGAACATTACAGTGCTAGTTTTGCTAGTTTTGAAAGAATTGTAATTTCATTTGAAACCCCATCAAGTTTTATATCCCAAGTTTAGGAAGTTGAAAAATTTGAAATTTGATCGTGTTCTTCCTTATTGCGTATTAAATGACCCAAGACAACGGGCAATGTGATATAAACATTATTTTATGTGAATATTTATAATGAAAAAATCATTAAACGTTCTGATGTTTGAATATTTGTCAGAGTTGTCAGGAAAGTCCAGTCTTTAAAGAAATTATTCTAAGGTAATTATTTCAGTAATATCAAAACATATAGAAAAACCAATTTACTGAAAGCTTTTATTCGTCTGACCCCCCCCCCCCCCACACACACACACAAACACAAATATGAAATGTAACGTCCCCTCTCCCCAAAAGACTTTTAATTTGACCTCATTCAGATTCTTTTAAAGTTTTATAACCATAATTTAGAAAATGGGTCGCAACTCATAAAATAATGTAATATGAAGGTAGATAAATTGATTTACATTCAGTCGTTTCTGTTTACTCTAATTTCTATTCAGTTATGTTCTGCGAAATACGCCAGATGTCTCAATCGAATGGCAATCTTTAGCGCCTGGTTATTCCAATCTCCACTGCTAGTCTTTATTGAGCATACCCTTACAAAAAAATACCATGGTTTTAACAGGAAAACCATGGTTTTCAAAACCATCAGATTTTGGGACAAACCATGGTCGTTGGTAACCATGGTTTTTATCGTATTTCACAAACCATGGTTTAAAGTTTAAACCATGGTTACCAACGACCATGGTTTGTCCCAAAATCTGATGGTTTTGAAAACCATGGTTTTCCTGTTAAACTTTAAACCTAGAATACACAATGGTTTTTGTAACCTTGGTTTTTGTGACCATGGTTTTTCAACCCTAGTTCTATCAACCTTGGGTTCCTATTAACCATGGTCTTTTTCACAATATTCTGGTTAAAAACCATGGTATTTGTGCACCAAAACCAGTCTGAGCTACCCTTTACTCTAAATTTCATCCTCGGGACAGCCCTACAGTGTAGCTGCTAGCCCTCAACAGACAAACGACAGTAACAAAAATTAGTATAGATTTTTTTCATTTTTGTCTTAATATACATTCTTTTATGAAGCTTTCAACAACTTCTCTTCCTTTTTTGTTTTTTCAATCAAATTTTAAAACAAAGTTTGAAATAACAAGTTATTTTAGTTCCCTTCTGAAAATATTCTGTTGGATACATTTGAAAATGCCATTCTGCTAACAGAATTTTAAAGGTATTCCAGTAGGAAGTTCTGTAAGTCAAATCGGAAGCTCTAGGAATCTGGTCAATTCCTAATAGATATTTTTATAGGGAACAATAGAATATACATTCACTTGATTTGATATTTTATTTTTTGCAATGTCTTTTCTGTATTGTCTGCAGGTTTTTTCTTGTACATTTTTGTTTTGCATGTAGTGTAGTCTTCTTGCACTTACTATTAAAAGAAGTCCTAATAGGAATTTCAATAGGATCACATAGAATATCTTATGAGCAGTTGTATGGTGATCTGTTAGGAAACCTACTGGAATTCCAATAGTAAATTCTGTACATTGCTATGAGAAATTTGTGATATTTGATGGCATCTGGATGCTGCAAATCACTTCAATTTCAAAAGACAAAACTCGATTAATTTTTTTTTTTTTTTTAACATTTTAATTTCATATTTTTTGGTGATTTTTCAACATCATTCAATTTATTCTTAATATACCCGTGAACTTCCTTTCTTGAACTCAGAACTTCTTATTCAATAATTCTATAATGAAAAAATTAGTCACTTTTTAGCATTTTATCATACAAAACATTTTCAAATAACAAAAACAATACATCATGTATGTTTAGTATTTCTACCGGCAGTAGGCTTACCAGTAAGTCGGTTGTTTATACTCAAGCTTAGCACACGAGTATAAAGAAAGTAGCATTCTTTGGACCTATTCAAAGCTTAGTAACTTTCTCCTTTAAGGCATCGGTCATTCTGATGCTTGCAAATGGTTCGACAAAATTTCCCTTGGCTACTGAATACCGTATCCATGAAGTAACAGCAGTAGCTCTTGGGATTTATAAGAGCCATGTATAACAATACTGTACATGTATTAATAATGATTGAATCATATTTTAAAACTATAAGCTGTACAAACTGCAAAATAATATTAGACATAGCCTGTATCTCAGGATCACAGGGCTGGATTCATTCATATATAATCAAAGAATTTTATTTTCACGAAGCAAATATTAACTTACCACACAAGGAAGTAACCTTTTCAAAATCCAAACAGGGCTTTGGATTTGCAGTTTTACCAGTTAAGGAGTGACTGGATAATATCTCTTTAGTCCATAACATACTCATCAAGTAATCTGTTAGCTCTTTCCATTTAGGTTGAAATCTAATAGCTGCTTTTGGGACTTCTGAATAGATAAATAAATACAGGTTGTTCTTAGTGTAGTACTGGAACATTTATTTGATCATTTAAAAAAAATATTTTGTTTCTGGCGCAATCGGGGGGGGGGGGGGGTTAGAAAAACATGGGGAGAGTGGGAGGGATCATTAATTTTATTATGCAACACTCAAACTATTTGGAACCAAGGTGGACAATTTTTGTTCTCAATTTTGTAGTTGAAATCATACCCTAGAGGCCTTATGATTGATTTATTGCCTTATAGATGAAAATGTATTGTAATTAAAGGGTTTAACAACTAATAGTAAACACAAATTTGTTTTGTGATTATGAGTGGTGGTGAAAATTTTAGGGGGGCTGGGAAGTACCTGAGAAACAAATATTTCACTGCTATTAAAGTTACATTCCCAGGTACAAACTGGGTGATTTGATGATATATTAAAACAAAACATATTCAATCTAATTAATTTATCATAATTTTGCTTCAAATCGTTCTCAAAACATTGTAATTGCCAAGTTACCCTGCTATAAAAATCTATCAAAAGAGGTCATGTTTACTACAAATATCAAATCCTAATTAAATTCTCAGATTATCCACTTTCCTTGATTTTTATCCTAACTCTTCATAAAGTGTATCAACATGTACACAAAGCGCTCAAGTTTGCGTGCAGTCTTGGACGCCACGCCACGCATGCAGGTATTCTTAATCGTCGGACTGACTATTAAGAGAACCCCATACATTTTTTTTTGTCCTGTGTGTACACTCCGTGAGTGTTTTTCAGGGAACCCAGTATTTTTATAGTAAGATTGTCACACTTTAATAGGCAATAACTACCTGATGAATACAGTTCTGGGAACCCATCTTTAAAGTATAACCAATATTAAACTCGCAACCCAGTTTTCATGTTGTTTTCTGAGACTTCATTAACACTAAAAATAAATATATAAAATAACTTTTTAATAAAAATATACCTAAATTGTAGTATTGGCAGGTCAATATTATTATTTAAAAGCCACATAATTTTAAGGTGCTTTTCCATGCAAGATAAAGTTATAAACACATCCATTTTTGGGGCATAAACATCACAGAATAAGATCATTTATCATAGAAATATAAATAGTATTATGACTGATTTTTCTGAAAACATACATTGTTCAAAGCTGCATTAAACTTGCGACCTCTGGCAGGTCCACAATTCATGAAGTTCCAGCCTGCCCCAAAATAAGATAAATTGATTTTGATGAAATAAAAATTTAAATTGGCAAACCTTGCATAGTGGTGATGATTAAAAATTAGGTATTTCAGGCCTTCAAAACTATTAACCATTTTCTCAGGTTATCTTGGCACTGAAATCAACATTTTATAATATATATTTTTACAAAAACAATAATTTACATATTCAATACTAGTATATAGCAGTAGGGATCCACAACCTTGGTATTTACATACATTTACACTTTTTGCGTAAGGGGAGTGGTCATTTTGTCCGACAATTGTGATCTGATTTTCACGAAATTCAAACTCAACAATCATTAAGGTGTAACTGTGTTGTAGTCGAATTTTTTTTTGTTTGCTTTAAATCAAGTAAAATTATGACCTAGAGTTTCCATATGAAAATGTGGATGCATAAAAATGTAGACTAACCATTTCTCTATATTAGCAATAGAAATAGGACAGAAATATTATTGATTTTGAATATCTAGTAATGTTTTCAAACCTACCGGAACATAGTTAATTTTAAAAAAGTAATGGGAAAATCGATAGATCTTATGCCCTCATTTTCAAAATGATGGATAAAAATTGGGAAAATTGATATGGGAGGGCTTGTATTGGTAAGGCCCAAAATCGTATGAATAAATAACTAATATATTTATAACAAAAAAAACCCATGGCATTAGTTTGAGAAATTTTGCTGATCAAATTCAAAACTGAGAACCACATACCTCTTCTGTGTCAGTTGAGCTAACCATATACTCTTCCACATCACTTGAGATTACACCAAATGTGTCCATTTTCAGTTTTTCATATTATTATTTCTCTTGCACAGACTTCAGCAATTGATTATTTGTAGCCCTTTTTTCATTTTTTACTGCCAACCTGCAAAGGAATAAGAAACTGATTATTGTGAAAGAAAAAGTTTTTGTTGTTGACATCATGAACAAATTCTCAGACGCTTATTAAGCGTGCAACATCAAAGAGATTTGATCAATTAGACAATTCTTCGCGGCAAATCTGACTGCATACACTGACCATTCCAGCTGTATGCATGTTGGTGCCGTGAAATGATTTGTGAGTTCTAATTCTGGTTGCGCGCCCATTTTGCAAACAACATAAATATTACATAGCTGTAGATTTTATTAAATTGATGGACTAATGTGGTAAGTTTTACCTTTTTTATATTATGTAAAGCTATGTGCAGTACAGTTTGGGGTTAGTTTAATAGAAAATTAATGGAGTTATAATAAGCCAGTAACTTCCATGAAACAATAGTGGTCTAGACAATAGGCTAATATAAACATAGGCCTGAGCACTCATTTTAAAAAAAGGCCTACTTACTTTCCTTGTCTTCTGAACTATATAAATACTTTTTACCATTCACTGTGGTGAATAGACATTTCTTGTTTTTAAGTATCTTGATAAATAATCTAGAATATTTTTTTGGTCACCTGAAAAACGAAAATAGTAAAATAGAGATAAATGAAATAGCCTCCGACTGAACTGTTCTGATTTGACTGGGCAAATGAAGTCAGTGTGAGTAATGAGGGAACTTCTGCACGGACAGCCACACTAAGTCTTACTCTTCTTAATGAAATTCAAATTGCCAATTTTTTTAATGTGCAAGCTAATGTTTATCAAGGACCTCGGCTGTCCAGCCAATCTAAACAATAAATTATACATTGCCCATGTCAGGCTGTTTGAACCACGCTGGAAATCCTGAATCAGCTGATGAATGATGAACTTTCTCGCCTCGGTGTACTGTGTACGCAGAGATCGAAATGGGAACAGTTCTAGACATACTTTAGTGTTAAAGTCTTCTATAGTATTAAAGTTCCAATTTCACTTTTTCCAAGAAAGTCAAAATATAATTATTTCTATGTTTTTTGCTCAAAAGGTTGTCAACTCACTATTACACGATCATGGACAAAATTTTTTGGGGGTTAGAAAGGGCGACACTGGTTGATTGAGGAAATAGTTACTCAATTACCTCCCTTGTTTTCCCATTCTTCTCCATGGACGCCCATCTTCAAACGTTTGAATTTGAAGTTGAAAATGATATTTTTGCCAATTTCTCAACTGGCAATAGTGAATTATAGGATTAATAGGATTATTCTTTAACAAGGTAGGACTGTTATTTATAGGTTCAATCTATTTTGGGGCTTTATTTTAATAAATTTTAAAAATATAACTTAAAAAAATGCTATTGGAACTTTAAATTATAATATTACTGTCTATTAATACAGGCCTACTGGTATCTACAAAGTATAATGAATTATAAACATAGGCCTAATAATGAAATAAAATGGGGTTTAATGTCCCACTACAGTACTGCTCTGGCTCTGCTCCTAACCTAGGCTGGGCTAATGAAGATATGCCATATTTAGTGTGCTGTGAAGGAAATTTTGTCCGAGCCGCGGCGCTACAGCCTACTCTTCTGTCGAATTCAAACTGCCAAGGGATCATTCATTTACATGCAGTCTTGCACGCCAATGTGTACACGGGACCTCAGTTTTTCGTCATATTCGAACGACTAAACAGCTGTCCTTGGTAGGCCCTCAATCCTGCATCACTGACAAGGGGAAACCATGCCGGAAAATTTGGATGAACTTTCTTAATCTTAACCAACAATGCAGGGATCGAATATTTATAATGAAAAAATCATTAAACGTTCTGATGTTTGAATATTTGTCAGAGTTGTCAGGAAAGTCCAGTCTTTAAAGAAATTATTCTAAGGTAATTATTTCAGTAATATCAAAACATATAGAAAAACCAATTTACTGAAAGCTTTTATTCGTCTGACCCCCCCCCCCCCACACACACACACACAAACACAAATATGAAATGTAACGTCCCCTCTCCCCAAAAGACTTTTAATTTGACCTCATTCAGATTCTTTTAAAGTTTTATAACCATAATTTAGAAAATGGGTCGCAACTCATAAAATAATGTAATATGAAGGTAGATAAATTGATTTACATTCAGTCGTTTCTGTTTACTCTAATTTCTATTCAGTTATGTTCTGCGAAATACGCCAGATGTCTCAATCGAATGGCAATCTTTAGCGCCTGGTTATTCCAATCTCCACTGCTAGTCTTTATTGAGCATACCCTTACAAAAAAATACCATGGTTTTAACAGGAAAACCATGGTTTTCAAAACCATCAGATTTTGGGACAAACCATGGTCGTTGGTAACCATGGTTTTTATCGTATTTCACAAACCATGGTTTAAAGTTTAAACCATGGTTACCAACGACCATGGTTTGTCCCAAAATCTGATGGTTTTGAAAACCATGGTTTTCCTGTTAAACTTTAAACCTAGAATACACAATGGTTTTTGTAACCTTGGTTTTTGTGACCATGGTTTTTCAACCCTAGTTCTATCAACCTTGGGTTCCTATTAACCATGGTCTTTTTCACAATATTCTGGTTAAAAACCATGGTATTTGTGCACCAAAACCAGTCTGAGCTACCCTTTACTCTAAATTTCATCCTCGGGACAGCCCTACAGTGTAGCTGCTAGCCCTCAACAGACAAACGACAGTAACAAAAATTAGTATAGATTTTTTTCATTTTTGTCTTAATATACATTCTTTTATGAAGCTTTCAACAACTTCTCTTCCTTTTTTGTTTTTTCAATCAAATTTTAAAACAAAGTTTGAAATAACAAGTTATTTTAGTTCCCTTCTGAAAATATTCTGTTGGATACATTTGAAAATGCCATTCTGCTAACAGAATTTTAAAGGTATTCCAGTAGGAAGTTCTGTAAGTCAAATCGGAAGCTCTAGGAATCTGGTCAATTCCTAATAGATATTTTTATAGGGAACAATAGAATATACATTCACTTGATTTGATATTTTATTTTTTGCAATGTCTTTTCTGTATTGTCTGCAGGTTTTTTCTTGTACATTTTTGTTTTGCATGTAGTGTAGTCTTCTTGCACTTACTATTAAAAGAAGTCCTAATAGGAATTTCAATAGGATCACATAGAATATCTTATGAGCAGTTGTATGGTGATCTGTTAGGAAACCTACTGGAATTCCAATAGTAAATTCTGTACATTGCTATGAGAAATTTGTGATATTTGATGGCATCTGGATGCTGCAAATCACTTCAATTTCAAAAGACAAAACTCGATTAATTTTTTTTTTTTTTTTAACATTTTAATTTCATATTTTTTGGTGATTTTTCAACATCATTCAATTTATTCTTAATATACCCGTGAACTTCCTTTCTTGAACTCAGAACTTCTTATTCAATAATTCTATAATGAAAAAATTAGTCACTTTTTAGCATTTTATCATACAAAACATTTTCAAATAACAAAAACAATACATCATGTATGTTTAGTATTTCTACCGGCAGTAGGCTTACCAGTAAGTCGGTTGTTTATACTCAAGCTTAGCACACGAGTATAAAGAAAGTAGCATTCTTTGGACCTATTCAAAGCTTAGTAACTTTCTCCTTTAAGGCATCGGTCATTCTGATGCTTGCAAATGGTTCGACAAAATTTCCCTTGGCTACTGAATACCGTATCCATGAAGTAACAGCAGTAGCTCTTGGGATTTATAAGAGCCATGTATAACAATACTGTACATGTATTAATAATGATTGAATCATATTTTAAAACTATAAGCTGTACAAACTGCAAAATAATATTAGACATAGCCTGTATCTCAGGATCACAGGGCTGGATTCATTCATATATAATCAAAGAATTTTATTTTCACGAAGCAAATATTAACTTACCACACAAGGAAGTAACCTTTTCAAAATCCAAACAGGGCTTTGGATTTGCAGTTTTACCAGTTAAGGAGTGACTGGATAATATCTCTTTAGTCCATAACATACTCATCAAGTAATCTGTTAGCTCTTTCCATTTAGGTTGAAATCTAATAGCTGCTTTTGGGACTTCTGAATAGATAAATAAATACAGGTTGTTCTTAGTGTAGTACTGGAACATTTATTTGATCATTTAAAAAAAATATTTTGTTTCTGGCGCAATCGGGGGGGGGGGGGTTAGAAAAACATGGGGAGAGTGGGAGGGATCATTAATTTTATTATGCAACACTCAAACTATTTGGAACCAAGGTGGACAATTTTTGTTCTCAATTTTGTAGTTGAAATCATACCCTAGAGGCCTTATGATTGATTTATTGCCTTATAGATGAAAATGTATTGTAATTAAAGGGTTTAACAACTAATAGTAAACACAAATTTGTTTTGTGATTATGAGTGGTGGTGAAAATTTTAGGGGGGCTGGGAAGTACCTGAGAAACAAATATTTCACTGCTATTAAAGTTACATTCCCAGGTACAAACTGGGTGATTTGATGATATATTAAAACAAAACATATTCAATCTAATTAATTTATCATAATTTTGCTTCAAATCGTTCTCAAAACATTGTAATTGCCAAGTTACCCTGCTATAAAAATCTATCAAAAGAGGTCATGTTTACTACAAATATCAAATCCTAATTAAATTCTCAGATTATCCACTTTCCTTGATTTTTATCCTAACTCTTCATAAAGTGTATCAACATGTACACAAAGCGCTCAAGTTTGCGTGCAGTCTTGGACGCCACGCCACGCATGCAGGTATTCTTAATCGTCGGACTGACTATTAAGAGAACCCCATACATTTTTTTTTGTCCTGTGTGTACACTCCGTGAGTGTTTTTCAGGGAACCCAGTATTTTTATAGTAAGATTGTCACACTTTAATAGGCAATAACTACCTGATGAATACAGTTCTGGGAACCCATCTTTAAAGTATAACCAATATTAAACTCGCAACCCAGTTTTCATGTTGTTTTCTGAGACTTCATTAACACTAAAAATAAATATATAAAATAACTTTTTAATAAAAATATACCTAAATTGTAGTATTGGCAGGTCAATATTATTATTTAAAAGCCACATAATTTTAAGGTGCTTTTCCATGCAAGATAAAGTTATAAACACATCCATTTTTGGGGCATAAACATCACAGAATAAGATCATTTATCATAGAAATATAAATAGTATTATGACTGATTTTTCTGAAAACATACATTGTTCAAAGCTGCATTAAACTTGCGACCTCTGGCAGGTCCACAATTCATGAAGTTCCAGCCTGCCCCAAAATAAGATAAATTGATTTTGATGAAATAAAAATTTAAATTGGCAAACCTTGCATAGTGGTGATGATTAAAAATTAGGTATTTCAGGCCTTCAAAACTATTAACCATTTTCTCAGGTTATCTTGGCACTGAAATCAACATTTTATAATATATATTTTTACAAAAACAATAATTTACATATTCAATACTAGTATATAGCAGTAGGGATCCACAACCTTGGTATTTACATACATTTACACTTTTTGCGTAAGGGGAGTGGTCATTTTGTCCGACAATTGTGATCTGATTTTCACGAAATTCAAACTCAACAATCATTAAGGTGTAACTGTGTTGTAGTCGAATTTTTTTTTGTTTGCTTTAAATCAAGTAAAATTATGACCTAGAGTTTCCATATGAAAATGTGGATGCATAAAAATGTAGACTAACCATTTCTCTATATTAGCAATAGAAATAGGACAGAAATATTATTGATTTTGAATATCTAGTAATGTTTTCAAACCTACCGGAACATAGTTAATTTTAAAAAAGTAATGGGAAAATCGATAGATCTTATGCCCTCATTTTCAAAATGATGGATAAAAATTGGGAAAATTGATATGGGAGGGCTTGTATTGGTAAGGCCCAAAATCGTATGAATAAATAACTAATATATTTATAACAAAAAAAACCCATGGCATTAGTTTGAGAAATTTTGCTGATCAAATTCAAAACTGAGAACCACATACCTCTTCTGTGTCAGTTGAGCTAACCATATACTCTTCCACATCACTTGAGATTACACCAAATGTGTCCATTTTCAGTTTTTCATATTATTATTTCTCTTGCACAGACTTCAGCAATTGATTATTTGTAGCCCTTTTTTCATTTTTTACTGCCAACCTGCAAAGGAATAAGAAACTGATTATTGTGAAAGAAAAAGTTTTTGTTGTTGACATCATGAACAAATTCTCAGACGCTTATTAAGCGTGCAACATCAAAGAGATTTGATCAATTAGACAATTCTTCGCGGCAAATCTGACTGCATACACTGACCATTCCAGCTGTATGCATGTTGGTGCCGTGAAATGATTTGTGAGTTCTAATTCTGGTTGCGCGCCCATTTTGCAAACAACATAAATATTACATAGCTGTAGATTTTATTAAATTGATGGACTAATGTGGTAAGTTTTACCTTTTTTATATTATGTAAAGCTATGTGCAGTACAGTTTGGGGTTAGTTTAATAGAAAATTAATGGAGTTATAATAAGCCAGTAACTTCCATGAAACAATAGTGGTCTAGACAATAGGCTAATATAAACATAGGCCTGAGCACTCATTTTAAAAAAAGGCCTACTTACTTTCCTTGTCTTCTGAACTATATAAATACTTTTTACCATTCACTGTGGTGAATAGACATTTCTTGTTTTTAAGTATCTTGATAAATAATCTAGAATATTTTTTTGGTCACCTGAAAAACGAAAATAGTAAAATAGAGATAAATGAAATAGCCTCCGACTGAACTGTTCTGATTTGACTGGGCAAATGAAGTCAGTGTGAGTAATGAGGGAACTTCTGCACGGACAGCCACACTAAGTCTTACTCTTCTTAATGAAATTCAAATTGCCAATTTTTTTAATGTGCAAGCTAATGTTTATCAAGGACCTCGGCTGTCCAGCCAATCTAAACAATAAATTATACATTGCCCATGTCAGGCTGTTTGAACCACGCTGGAAATCCTGAATCAGCTGATGAATGATGAACTTTCTCGCCTCGGTGTACTGTGTACGCAGAGATCGAAATGGGAACAGTTCTAGACATACTTTAGTGTTAAAGTCTTCTATAGTATTAAAGTTCCAATTTCACTTTTTCCAAGAAAGTCAAAATATAATTATTTCTATGTTTTTTGCTCAAAAGGTTGTCAACTCACTATTACACGATCATGGACAAAATTTTTTGGGGGTTAGAAAGGGCGACACTGGTTGATTGAGGAAATAGTTACTCAATTACCTCCCTTGTTTTCCCATTCTTCTCCATGGACGCCCATCTTCAAACGTTTGAATTTGAAGTTGAAAATGATATTTTTGCCAATTTCTCAACTGGCAATAGTGAATTATAGGATTAATAGGATTATTCTTTAACAAGGTAGGACTGTTATTTATAGGTTCAATCTATTTTGGGGCTTTATTTTAATAAATTTTAAAAATATAACTTAAAAAAATGCTATTGGAACTTTAAATTATAATATTACTGTCTATTAATACAGGCCTACTGGTATCTACAAAGTATAATGAATTATAAACATAGGCCTAATAATGAAATAAAATGGGGTTTAATGTCCCACTACAGTACTGCTCTGGCTCTGCTCCTAACCTAGGCTGGGCTAATGAAGATATGCCATATTTAGTGTGCTGTGAAGGAAATTTTGTCCGAGCCGCGGCGCTACAGCCTACTCTTCTGTCGAATTCAAACTGCCAAGGGATCATTCATTTACATGCAGTCTTGCACGCCAATGTGTACACGGGACCTCAGTTTTTCGTCATATTCGAACGACTAAACAGCTGTCCTTGGTAGGCCCTCAATCCTGCATCACTGACAAGGGGAAACCATGCCGGAAAATTTGGATGAACTTTCTTAATCTTAACCAACAATGCAGGGATCGAACACCCGACCTCCAGGCTAGCGAGCCAGCGTCTTACCCACTTGATCCCCAGCTTAATAAGGACTAGGCCTATTAAAAAAAAAATAACTACTTACCACTAAATTAAAAATTTTAAAATGTTAGCAAGGTAGTCAACAGAACTATGTCTTTTTCAGTAATTGTGTTTGTAGGCTAGATAGTAGTAGTACTAGTAGGTCCCGCCTTTCGTTGTTAACCGCCACCCGCCATTTTTAATTTTAACAAGTTGAAATTTCCCTCGAGAAATATCCCACGTCTCATTATTAAATGTTTCGGCATCATTGATACATTCCAATCAGTTTCTCCGATTTAACACCCTTTTTCTCACTGAGTCTCCGTGAATTGAAAAAGAGCACCCACGTCTGATCTCCACCATAGAACTGTACTAGAATCTATGTCTCCACGTCGCTTGCGATACAAAGACCCGCGCGCTTCAAAAAGGTTCACGTGACCATAGTAATTTCGTATCATTATTCGTAACACTAACGCCATTTCGATACACGCCCATCTCCACAGCGGCATCTAGGTGGCATTCTCTCTTTAATAACTAACTATAGAATAAACACAAATTCTAAATTCGTAGAAAAATAACAACCGAAAGCAGTTTTTAATTTTCGCTTAGTATTATTGCTAAGTAAAATGGACACGGCATAGAAATAAGGCACGATCTTAACGTAATACAGTATGGAGCGAACTAACTCCATGGCACGTGATTTCCAAGATGGCGTCCTCCACAAGCGACACGACGTTCCCGACGTTAGTTCATTTTCGTTTGAATTTCAGGTTAAAATACGATTATCGTGGACATTCCTAATACGAATGCAGGGAATTTGGGAAGAGTCAAATGGTACAACTCTTTGTTTGTTATATTTTTGGGTGGTTCTTCAGAAACTGAATAAAAAAAAATGAATTTTTAATTATTTTTCCTGACACGCTCAATTCTTGCGTGGCCACTCCGAACTCGTTGCATCTACGAGAACCGATTCAACTTACATTTTCAACACCATCCCTTTTCATTATTTAGGTTTTTTTTAACTATTATTTCGATAAATGTCAACCCTTTATCTAAATCTTACGTAAACACTGTCCCTGGGTGATATAGATTTAATAGATCTAATAGTAAGTACCGGTAATACAATTACAAAAAAAGATACCTTTACTAAAAGTACACCCTTTCCAATTATTGTTGCACAGGGAGCAGGATGGAATTTTGAATTCATCATATCTTTGGAGATACTGAATGGAATTGAACATTTTTGGACTGATATTCCTTTTACAGATTCAACTTTCACAATAAAGTAGTTTGCAAGGGATAATATAATGCTAAAATCATCCCCAGAGTCTTAAATTAATAATTTTCTTACTGAGTGTTATTTATTCTCTTGATATTGATTTCAGATCCATTTATACTGCCAGGAATGTTTATTTTATTTGGGAAAGGATAATTCCAGAAGACTGTGTGACAGGCTTTGAAAAATGGAAACTACTGTCTCTGCTTGCCTTTAAAACAGCAATTGGTTGAATTACTCAATGATGCAAGATTACGAATGTTTAACAAGACGTGATGTGCAGTCGTTGTTGCAGATAAATGGTGCAGATGAAATTCGACGCTCAAAACTTGACAAAAATTTGATAAAACAACATAATTTGTGTGGTAATGATATAACAATAACATTCATTATTGCCAGAGTTTCTCTATTTAATTCATCTGGATTTCATATTTGACCAATACAGTGTACTGTTTGAGCTTCCACCCCATTCTTGCATGGCCTGAATAAAATTTAATTGATGTAGTTTGCAGTAATGCATTTGTATCGTCATTGCCTTATTTTGTTACAAATATAGTCTCCCCCTTAAAAACAATACAAGAAATGTTATTATTTACTCCCTATAAATTATGCCTGTTATGACAAATCTTACTTATTACAATAATTATCTTTTGAATTTTTGTCATATACACTGCTTTAAGGCCTTTGACATCATTGATAACACGTTGCCAAGATATGAGCATTTAGAAAAGAACAAATAAAATGAAAACTATTTATAGCATAAATCTGATATCTTTTATGTTAATAAATTAAGTTATACAAAAAATTGATTTAAAAAAAACAACAAAAAACGCCGACTTATGACGTTTTGGAATGTCCCCTCCAAAAACCATTCAAGGCTTTTTCAGATTATTGTCATTTGTGGTCTAAGGGGAGACAACTGAAATTATCTCCCTTGAATTGGTTGTAAATACAGGCATACAATTTCTAATTTTTTAATTGATATTACCTTATGTTACTGAAACTTACACAATTTCTTAAATTAAAATTTCATTTTTCAGGTTTCTGATTATTGTAACAGTTTTAGAATGGAAAAGTAGTTAATTCTGAACTGCTCTTCAAATTAACTTTTAATTTGTTATATTGGATACAGCACATCAAATGTAAATCAGTTTATATATTCATATTGCATTATTATATATGCATTAAGCATTGTGATCCATTTGTGTAGATTTTAGGTCCAAAATGTTAGCGATTTTGCTTCTTTAAGAAATTATGTAAGTTTCAGTAACATAATCTAGTATACATGTAAAAAAAATTTATGCTTGTATTTACAAGCATTTCAAGGGAGATAATTTTCAGTTATCTCCCCTTAGACCACAGATGACATTTAATCTGAAGAAAGCCTTTAATGCTTTTCGGAGGTGACATTCCAAAACTTCGTAAGTTTGTTTAATAGGAAGATGAAAGACAATCCTTTGTGTCCATTATGTAAGATAAGCGATAAAGATAATATTCATTTTTATGTGTATGTATGAAATTAAGTCATGTAAGATGTAAATATATACCAGTAAAATTTGTAAATAATGTGAACAATAATGTTCCATGAGTTATGTACAACTAAAAATAAATCTCTTTTAATTTTCAATTTCATGTCGCTTTTAGTTATAGATCAAACTACATGTAGAATTTTCTTTATGTATTTATATTTATAAATCTACTATTTTCGTATAAATTTGTTAAATCAATGCATAACTATATTGTAACTATGGTTCCTAGACCGACTTACTGGAATAAATTATTTATTTATTTATATTGTGATTTCATGAAATCAAGTAAGAAGCCATAAACGAGTATGCAGTGTAATAGCAAATCTCTGAGAAAAATTATAAAAATTCAGAAGTTATTTTTTTGTGATGGGCTTTTGGGACTAAACAAATTTTTCATGTTTTATGCAAATAATTGTAAATTCAATATAGCTTTGTTATAGTGTTAAAATGCATTATATTAGTATTTTGATTTGATTTTTAAATTTTTAGGGGGGGGGGGGGTATGGTTAATACGTGCACACCGTATCATAAGGTCTGTTATTATTAAGTCAACTGGCATGATTTTGATTCCCTGGTTATATCTGACAAGGAGTAGTGTCGCCCGTCCAACCTCATGGGTGTTCCTCGGGTCCTCCACCACTGCTTAAGACCCTTTGCGCAAATGAATTATTGAAATAAATTTGAACCATGTTAGTCCCAAAATGACCTAGTTTGTGTTGAGTGGATGTTAAACACAATTTTTCTCTATATTTTTACATTTTTCATTAAGTATTTTTCTACAATTATGTTACTCATCAATATATTTGTTGGTAATAAAACTAAATCAGTTGATTTAATTCTTTGATGTGTGATTAATAAGAAAAGTCATCATATCATTCTGCACCATTCTAATTTGAGGTGTAGAGGGTAAGTTTTTGGAAAAAAAACGACACAATATCTGTTTATGATATTAAATCTTATAAACCCTTGACGGTACATTTTATTTCTGGTATATTCTATACTGAAATAACTTTCAATCTGAATATATACTATGGAATTTGGGGTAAGCCTTCTGAAACGGGTTAATCTTCCAGGGTAGGTTTTTGTTTTCCATTAGAAACATGAAATAAGGTTTATCTTACTGGAATTTTGGGATATTCTCATTTTATGTACATAAACATAGACAGTTTATAAGCAATTTAAAGTGCTCGACTACCAGCCTCAGGTTTGTCTTTTTCTCAGGTTTTTTTCCTCAGCATAACCTATGTCGTGCTTTATCCGAGGCATAAAACATGATTTTGAAATAAAAATAAATGTGTAAACCATGTGTGTAATTCATTTTTTTTTTTTTTTTGGTATATAAAGTGTGAGACATGATTTGTATGGAAAACCATGGTGTTCACATTTCAAATTATGGTGACCAAATTTAAAACCATGGTGACCAAATTTTAAACCATGGTGACCAAATTTCAAACCATGGTGTACAAATAGTAAACCATGGTGTACAAATAGTAAACCATGGTGTACAAATAGTAAACCATGGTTTGTAAATGAAAACCTTCATTTTTTTTCAAACCATGGTTTTTACATTCTGAAACATGGTTTATATTTGAAAACCATCATTTCCAGTACCATGGTTACGGATTTTGAAACTGCAACCATGGTTTTTTGGGGAAAACCACCGTTTTTAAATGAATTCCTTGGTTTTGGATTGTCCTACCATTTTCAACCAATGTTTTTCTCCGCTCAAAACCATGGTGTATCTTCTTAACTATGGTTTTTTCAATAAAAACTGTGGTTTTTCTTGAAAAACCATGGTTTTCCTATTTAAACCATGGTATTTTTTTGTAAGGGTACTCTCCAGAAAAGAATATGTCGCCACCGTTTGACATGACTGCCGGAATGAGTGTAGCCTCGTTGTTCAAGTCCCTTGAATGGCACTGAAACGCATTATGGTACGCGATTCATGTACCAATGGTAGAATATTATTCTCGGTAAGATCACAACATCAATGTTGATTTAAATAGACAATTAATTCGTGATTTCAATGTCGAAGGCTTTGGATGATATTGAGTTAGAAACTTAGCTACTTTAATAATCGCCACACATTTACATTTTGTCATCCGATGTTTTGAATACTTCTAGTTAAAATGACGGAGGATACTTGTATATTATAATCACCCCCAAGATGACAGACATAGGTTACACTCATTATCACTATAACAACTAACTTACTTACGGTATCACGTCAAAGTATACTTAGATATAATTGAATTGAGAAATAAGCCATTTAACCTATTTCGTCTATCACTATCGAGGAAATCTTAACAAAATTATTTTCATAAATAAACGCGGAGTCATTTTACCTTAAATTTCTACATATATCCCAATATTTCCATATCGCATTAACGTCATTTTGTCCAGCACCTGCATTTTAATCATTTAACCGCTTTCCATTTTTATGACAGGTGTTCTGTGATATCACAGGAAATGAAAAGAACAAGGTTGATTGGGTTCAATATTCTAAACTTGACGAAAATTTTAATGAGACAGATTTGAATTATTAAAGGAACACATTACTCCCTCTTCGATTTAACTTATTGACATTATACCCTGTACGTGTATATGTAATTATACCGTTTACGTGAAAACAAATTTTCTGGGATTCTATCACTGAAGACGAACCGTAGACCTACTGGAATAGGCTACTGAGTAGCATATGGATTGAACGTGGGGGTTTTTGCCACTGTTATATAAAACCTTGTAAACTCTGTTATGCCAGACGATCATCAATCAGTGTACAGGTCAGTTTTTATAAAAATTGCTAGGATTGAGCGGCTAACTTTCAAGGTTATGGCCCCTGTCTATTTCACAAAATGTGTCATGTACTATACCAGGTTTGCTTGCCCTTTAGAAGTCACAATATGTCTTCGAATAGTCACCGAATTAAAACATCAAAAGACTTTATAGGCCGCATTCTATGGACACAAATTCTCGCTAGAAAAATATTTTCGTTCCTTCAAATTGGGTCTAGGAAAAATTTTATCGGTGAATAGTTAATATAGTAATTAGCGTTTGCTGAAATGTTCCACAAAATATTTAATAGTTTTTCGATGATATTCGTCTTTGAAATCCGGATTATTTATTGATAGTAAATTTCATTGTGCGCTGGGTCACTGGACAAGATTCAAAGTTATTCGCCGCGTCACGTGATCGCTTTTCCCACAATCGACCAATCACGTTATTGCCTACATTCGCGTGTGTTGTTGGTAAACACAAAATAGCGTGTTCAACGAGGAGCACATTCCAGTTGTAGAATCTACACGAAATGGTGACAAAGGCCAAATATACTTTACAAAGACAAAATGGGACAAGTGTCTGGTAGACTGGTTTCAACTGGCTGGAAATGGCCAGTCTATTTGTCGATACAAATGGATTGATAACGAAGGATATTATATTATTTATATTGAAGATAAAGTCGACAGTGGTGTTTGATTTCACATAACGTGTTATAGATGTTTTATGGACAAAATCAGCCACTCAAAATCAGTTAAACGATGCGAGAAAGAAACCCAAACTAGAGAGTGAGAAGGCAACATCTACATCCAGTCCAACTAAATTTTACAATTCAGCAACTGCCACTGCATTGTACTACTGGGATGTAGTCATAATAATGTACCAAACATGATTTACCTTTGATAAAAATAACAACTGACTATTAGTATATTAACCATTAACAACATAAACGATTAAACGCGGTTTCAACTAATCATCCTTAAAAATGCTCTTTGATAATTTCTGTAATCTACAGAGCCCTTTAAGTTCACGATTCCATTCTTATATAATATTTCGTCCACGATTCCACTTTTTATAACGAAATAACTTATTCGTTTAAACGAAATAACTTATTCATTTAAACGAAATATTAATTCGTTATAACGAAATAATTAATTCTAACGAAATATTATTAATTCGTTATAACGAAATATTATTGATTCGTTATAACGAAATATTATTAATTCGTTATAATGAAATATTATTAATTCGTTATAACGAAATATTATTGATCCGTTATAACGAAAAATTATTAATTCGTTATAAGGGAATGTTATTAATTCGTTATAACGAAATATTATTTATTCGTTATAACGAAATATTATAACGAAAAATTATTAATTCGTTATAAGGAAATGTTATTAATTCGTTATAACGAAATATTATTTATTCGTTGAAACGAAATATTATAACGAAAAATTATTAATTCGTTATAAGGAAATGTTATTAATTCGTTATAACGAAATAATATTTATTCGTTATAGCGAAATATTATTAATGCGTTATACGGAAATGTTATTAATTCGTTATAACGAAATATTATAACGATATATTATTAATTCGTTATAACGAAATATTATTAATTCGTTATAATATTTTAATATTTCGTTACAACGAATTAATATTTCGTCTAAACGAATTAATATTTTGTTTAAACGAATCAATTATTTCGTTTAAATGAATTAATTATTTCGTTTAAACGAATTAATCATTTTGTTTAAACGAATTAATTATTCGTTTAAACGAATTAATCATTTTGATGAATCGAATTAATCCATGTTGATTCAAAATATATTTCCATGGCTCTCTTACACCACTTCCCTACACGGATGGGACTTTTATTTGGTTCACTGGATCTCTGTTAGGACCGACCGCGAGCAATTTGCAATGCAAATCGTGCACATGGCTTCTGTTTACAAAAGCTATGACCTGCCACATGACTCCATAACTTTTGACCGCGACCCCTCGAGCGCGACCCGTGATTGGTCAAATTTGAAATACCTGCGCATCATCCAACTCACATATACGCAAATATGGCCCGCCGCACTTTAAAGAAATAGGTCATAGATTTCTGGCCAATTTTGAGCTTAAACTATTAAATTAACAAAATATATTGGAGAACTTTGTTGACATGTTGATTGTACGATTTATTAATAGTCCGATTTCTAGACCCGTTTAACGGGAGCGAAGGTGACAGGTTTGTCGACCCGAGAATGCGGCCTATTAGATATCTCTTGATTTTAGGCAAAATGTGTAATACATCGGTAATGTCTTGTTAGCGTGATGCTTTTCAATGCAGCTAACCATACAAATTTTCGGCCCTCTTTTTCAACGTAACCAACCTCATAACTCTTGTATCCTTCCGCTCCAAAATCATGAATATTCACCAAAACCTGGCAGAAAATGTATTTTCAAACCCTTTTCTTCGATTCTACACCAATATACATTGTACATAAACGGGCTTTTCACTGTTATATCGTATTTAGACTCGAGTTTTGACACTACATACCCCTCTCCGTAATCATGGTAATATAGTTTAGTACCATCCAAAATTAATTGATCCTGTATTTTTTCTCAAGGTAAATAAATTTCTTATAGTGTGCTGAACGCTATCGTGTTCTGGATTACTGTATGCCAGGTTGATCTTGGTCTCGTTCCCGTTTAATAAGTCACGTGATATCTTCATTTGCATAGATGATGCTCTGCGTAAGATGTTATGCAGAAAGCGTAAACGACAAAATGACAGAGCGCAAATGTAAAATGTAATGAGGAAATGTCTAATGTACATGCGTCAAAAACAGCATTTCCCGATAAAGCATTTGCCATTTGACACACTACATTTAACGTTTTACATTTAAAGGACAATATTGGTGCCAGTCATTATCACATATCGTCGCTGTCATTCGAAAACCTCGTAAGTCCGATCAACAAAATTTTACAGGAGGAACAAAAAACTTCATCTTAAAATTTTATTTTTGTACATTTGAAAATAACCCCGATCAGATGTTCTGTCAAATATAAGCTGACGTTTGTTCACTTCTACGATTTCGGAGTTACGAGGTTTTCATCCCCTAATCTGTTTTTTTCTGACGACATACGAGCTTTCTGAACGTTTTTGTATTAGAACTATATGATTTACCAGCTTTTATTTTCTCGTGGTTACAGTATAAATGGGGCATACAAATGTAGGGAAATCATTTCTAGTCGGATGTCGATAGTAGGTAGGTCGGAACGGTAAGTTACGTGCGAATTTCAGCAACAGGTAGGCGTTGAAGTAACGTAGATCTGGGAGCTAAATACCTGGAGGGATATTGAGGCCTGCTAACTAGTAGGCCTAGACGCCTAATGGATTACGCTACTTAAGTGTTATTGCATGCAAGTAGGTCAGACCTTCAGTGGGGTAAATTACCCGCGGGGGTGGGGGTGGGGATATTGTCCACAAGTAGGCCTAAGTCTAGATGTTCAGTGGGATAAGTTACATGAGGAATGTTGTCAACATGTAGGTCTAGATGTTACATACGTTAGGTTATCTCAAAGATAGTATTACCCACGGTAAGTCTAGATGCCCAGAAGGACAGGCTAATTAAAGGTATTGCCGACAGGTAGGTCTAGATGCCCAGTCAGACAGGAATTGTCCACAGGTAGGTTTAGGTGCTTAGTAGGGTAAGTTACTCGATGGGTAATGCCAACATGTAGGCCTAGATGCTCAATGAGGTAATTTACCTGAAGGGTATTTCTTACCGATAGGTCAAAATGTTCCAACTCGCAAAGATATCAACTACAGGTAGGTTTAGATGCCCACAGTTAGGTCAAGATGCCCGGGGTTATTGTCCCACAAGTGGTTCTGCTCAGTCGGGTAGGTTACTTGATGAGTGTTGCCCACAGGTAGGTCTAGATGCCTGGTGGGGTAGGTTATCTGAGGGTTATTGCCCACAGGTAGGTATAGATGTTCAGTTGGGGCAATTACCCGAGGGGCATTGACCGCGGGTAGGTCAAGATAATCAGTACGGTAACCTACGTGAAGGGTATGTCCAAAAGGTAGGTCTAGATGTTCATTAGGATAACTTACTTACGGCTCACAGATACCCCCCCCCCCCCCGCAACTTTCCGGCAAACGAGTAAAGTGGAAATAAAAATTATTATTTCATTTATATATATATAGTTGATATTATTTGGCCGAAATAAAGTGTCCGAAATCTAATTTTACATTTCTTTTAATTGATTACCGCGAATTTGTACTGTATTGACTATGGATTAAAACATATCTCCAGTCGCTCTACTTTGTGCGATATTTTTCGGTAATCGATTATTATTTGTGAATTCAGCTGAAACCATCCGATTGAATGATTGGAATTTAGATCGGCACATAGTGGGATTTCCGTTCCAAAACGATTTGAATGTTAAAAGTTGCTTAAAGATCGGGTTAGAATAGCAGAAAAACGAATTTGCAGCAGTTAAATTTTCTCCCGAGGGCGAGGCCCCATACCCCACAACGATTGATTGGTTGTTTGAGATCCAGGTGAGAAGGTAGGCTATATTGAACTACATTGAAGTTGCTGTAACCACGGGTTGGAAAAGCAAGAAATGCGTTTGCGGCAATTAAATTTTCATAATTTCCTCCAGGCGCAGTCGAATTTCTAAAATTTTCTCCAAACACAGTTTAATTTTCTCTCGACGGCCCCGCCTACGTGGACTTTAAACGATTGTAAAATTTGAGCTAGACATGTATCGTGTGCCGTTATTATTGCAGTGGCTTTAATAATTTCTATATAAATGCCTAGCACTGAGAAACATAGGCACTATATAAGATATATCTGATGGCCGGTAGTAATCGCCATTGCCTTATTTTGTTACTAAAAATAGATAATCCACACCTTAAAAACAATACAAGAAAAGTTATGATTATGCTCCCTATAAATAATATTTACTATGGAACATTTTATAATAATTATCCTGCGAATTTTGTTCATATACACCGCTTAAAGCCATTTGACATCATTATCGATAAGACATTGCCGAGATACGAGCATTTAGAAAAGAACAAAATCGGTCCAATCGTGATACGAGGTTTGGTAAAACGCCAATAAAATGAAAACTATTGATCGCAGAACTCTGATTTTTTTATATATGATGTATTCCATGTTATTAATTTAAATTATTCAAAAAAGTGATTTTCGAAAAAATGCCGTCTTACGAGGTTTTGGAATGACACCGACGATATGTGATAGAACTGATTAAACACTTTCCAAATATAATATTAACACAGAGATCATCGCTACCATAGAGGAGTAATAAAGGGTTCATGAATCGGAAGTGACGAACGCCAAAGGAAAACACGAGTTATCTCTCTATGTGAATGACTGAAGTGACGAGTAATGACAGATAAACGGCCAAAAACACGGGAAAAATAGAAATACTCCGTACAGCCCCTTGTTTTTATTCATGCTATAGGGGAGACCGGGGCACATTGAACCACTTTGTTCACATACATGTTTGTCCTCATTTCATATCAAATGTTTTTATTAGAAGATCTCTTTATTTCATGATCAAAATTTAAAATAAAAAAAATCAATAAGCCCCCTTATATGGATCAAACCCCGGTTTATCTGGATTGTATAGATTAGACATATATGAACTTAAGTACAAGAATTTCCTAAGCTAAGAAGTTAACATGTATGGAAAATTTTTCTCTTTTAAGCGCTTTTTTTGAAAAATTCACTGCCTAAGAAAATAATTGACAGCATGTGGCTTATTGATGGCGAAATGGGTCTAAGAAGTTATCTCACTTCTGTACAGTGTTGGGTTGTATAGTATTATTTATAAAGGATATATCCATGGTGGTTCAATGTGCCCCGGTCTCCCATACCTTATAAAAACATGGTAATGCACGGACTTTTAATCTGTTTTTCTTTCCTGTCCTCTTATCTAGTGGCAATCAATTCTTTTATGAATTGTAAGATATTCTCTCACAGTGTCACACAGCAACTTTAGGTCTTCGAGGGAATTATTAGTGAGCAGATATTCGCCCATGTATCTGTTATCACTAGTCACTTCAGTTAATTATATAGAGAAATAACTCGTGTTTTCCTTTGGCGTACGTCACTTCCGATTCATGAATCCTTTATTACTCCTCTATGGTAGCGATGATCTCTGTGTTAATATTATATTTGGAAAGTGTTTAATCAGTTCTATCACATACGTGATAATGACTGGCACCAATATTGTCCTTTAAAGTAGCTAAATCGCTAACATTTGGATCCTAGAAATTGGCACAAATGGGTCGCAACGGATATAATACTGTAATATGAATGCATATAAACTGATTTGCATTCGATGGTTTCCGTTTTTACACTAATTTCAAATCAGTTATATTCCGCAAAAAAAGCCAGCAGTGTCAATCGAATGCAAATTTCTAGCGTCTGGTTATTCCAGTCGACATACGCCATTTTTTTGGTGCAGTGTGTGTAGCCTCGATCCCCCGAGTCTCTTGCTAGAACTGGGGCTGAAACGCATTATGGTTTTATTTTGTCTAAAATATTGGATATCAGAAGCCCATCGCCTTAGAGATATTTTACGGGTATTAAGACTTTGTACATTGAACTTTTTACACGTTATCGATGGAAAAGACATTTTAGCAGTGCATTTAATATTGACAGCGTTACCCCTCCATACCCATATCCCACGGCTATATTGGACTACCTTGAAGTTGCTGTATTCACGGGCTGGAATTGCTGGAAAAAGTGTTTGCGGCAGTTAAATTTTCAAAACTTTTTCTCAACGCACTTCGTGGACTGTATACGATTGAGTGGTTGATTGGAATTCAAGTCAGCCACCTTAATTAGGCTGTATTAGATCACTTTGAAGTTGTTTTGTTCACGGACTGGAATAGCAGGAAAACGCTAATATGCCAAAATTTTCGGGGGGGGGGGGGAGGGAAATACAATGTAAGCTCCGCTTCTTCGCCTCTTGAAGAAGACCGGCGCCGATAACTGTAAACCCGAAATGCTTTAGGCCATTTCGGCCCAACTCTCGTCGAGCCCGTACGCAAATATAATCAAATGAGCTACTCCACCAACTCTTAATCATCTCCCTCAACAGCCAATATGTAAAGGAAGCCAATTAAAGTATTATACATGTAATGCTACATTCATTTCAACAACAAAACTATTATTAAAATAATAAAAAGCAAAACAAAATAAAAATCTGTCTATTATCCATGGTAGTACTGAGATCGTCTCATTCCCAAAGGTTCGCCGAAAGACTAATTGGCAACGGTTCAAACCATATTAATATAACGATATGAGTTGTGACGGTTTTACTACCGTGTCATTGAACTATTTATGAAAACTGCATGAGAAATAATACAATTTATATTAGCTTTCTGGGTAGCATGTGGTCGAAGTATGGAAGCCTGGAATTCCAAAGTAGAAGTTACAAGTGGTAGTTATAGGCAGCAATACCGAAGAGTATACACGACGCGATTGTAATTATGATATAGAATGTAACACATGAGAAACGCTAATTTAATTTATCAATATTAAAATAAACTAATAAATGTAATTGCTTACTGCGAAATGACTAACCGTATGAAAGAATAGGACTTCCATCGTGTTTTGCGATCCATACGTTTAGCACGAAGCTGGATCATCACGTATGGAGAATAAATTTCTAGGACGTTATTAGTTTTTTTTTATAGCTAATATGTTATTCTTTATATATTATAAGAGTCGCTGTCTACTTTATATTATTATAATTACACATAGATAGTTTCAATTTACATAAAATATTGAATGAGTTGGGCAATAATATCAAATTCACTATAAAATAGAGTTTATCCCAACATCATTAAGCTTTTTGTACGTAACCATAAATTTTTCACCAAAGGGAGTGATTGAAACGGATTACAAACATATGCCCACCAATGTCTAAACTTTCACTCTTGTCATCCTTCTCATACCAAACGGAACATTCCATTTATTTTAGCTAGGAGAGTGTGTACCATTGTTTTCTAACCCGGTTGTCAAAGTTAAGCGACTAGAGGAATTAAAAACATTCATATTGAAACAAGAATATCCACTATGTCACATAGATCAGACAAAATTAAGACTACCAAAAACACACCCAGCATGCGAAAATCTAAATGTTGCTTTAGTCACATTTAACCCGTCACAAGAGGATGGAACGTCATTAGTAAATAACAATTTACATATTCTTAAATAATAGCGAAGTTATGTCGACAATTTTGTCTAAATCTAATATTATTAACATTCTTAAACAGCCACGTAATCTAGCGAAATTATTAATATCTTCTAAATTTGATTGTAGTTCAGATACACCATTGGTAAGTGAATGTTGAGAAATAAATTGTAAAACATGTAAAATAATAATTACGGGCTTCTCAATCCAGATCACCGATTATTACTTTTTCCATATTGAAAAACCTATGAACTGTAAAACCAGTTATGTCATATATGTGATTGTTTGTTCTGGCTGTAATAGACGGTACACTGGGAAAACTATAAGTTTGCTAAAGGCAAGGATGAACCTCCATCGACATCATGTTATACTCAATCCACAATATAGAATGATCCCACTTAGTGAACATAGATGTTTGTGGTGGTTGCAAATTTGGCGTTTTTCTATAGTGGCTGATTGGTATCATGTCGTGATTAGTGCTGGCACGATAAATCGGTGAATCGATGTATCGCGATTCACCGTCTCACGATACCTGTATTGAATCGCGGGATGCCGAATCGATTTTTCACGATTCTTTTTTGCTTTTTATCAACTATATTATGAACTTTAAAAACTTTAAATTATATCCTCAACCCTAAACTTTATTTGAAACAATGACACTTCGCAAACGATGTCCGGTAGTCTTGACATGTGTGTTACTATAAATAGCGCACGACCGTAATTACCGTTAGTTTCGTAGGTTAAGATTAACAACATTTTCGTTTTGTTTCCGAATTTTAAAGTTTGTTATAAAGATTACTTAATAAAACATACATATTTGAATACATAAAACAACATTTTACTCTCGAATTTTATATATTTAGAACGTAAATATAATAGATAGTAGCTCTTGTAAAAATCAAAATGGCGGTGAACACAGTCGCAATAACAAATGGGAACATTTTGAGTTTTTAAAGGGTGACACAACGAAAATTGTTTGTAGAATATGCAAAACTATTCTAAAATATTGTGGTAATACAACCAATCTCATCACTCACTTGACAAGACACCATGGTGTCCATAGTGGCAACTGTCTTCTTGTCTATAAGTTCGTCTGCTAGGATTAGAGTTTACTACTAAATAGTAGGCCTAATCAAGTTTATTTATTTCCTGGTTTTAGTGACTTCATTAAAAACACAATCACATATTTAATTTGTTGTTTTATTGATAAATCTATGACCTAGTTATGAATCGCGATACGCATCGTATCGTGGTACATGAATCGCAATACGTATCGTATCGTGACTGCATTCGCAATACCCAGCACTAGTCGTGATGTCGTGGTGTCGCCCTTCATATTGCGACAACCCGACATCACGAACTTTTAAACCGACGCCACAACAACCCGACACCACGACATCACGACAAAACGAAATTTTTAACCCGACACTACGACATTTTCACCCGACACCACGACATCACGATATAACGACATTTTTTTCCCGACAGTGCTACATTTTTACGTGACATTACGGGGGTTTCGCGATCTACATGTAGGTAGTGCAGGACAAAGCGTCTAGAAAAGAACAGTGTCTGGTTGTACAGATGGAACAAAAACAAGCTCTTGTGTACACATTGGCGTGTACATTAAAGAATCGTTCACAGTTGAAATTCGATAAAGAAATACCATTGAAAATTTCCCTCGTATCACTCTGTATAGCGTATGCATATCTTCAATACTCTGATATAAGAGTAGGCTGTAGCGCTGCTATTTGGACAAAGCTTCCTTCACAGTGCACTGAATAGCGCAATCTGTTTCACAGAGAATTACTTACGAATTAACTCTGTAACAGATGAGTGTCCACAGCACGTGCGTTGACTGCAGACGGCGCCAGTCATTGGCTCAACGGCTCGTGCAATGTTTACTTAACACCTAACTGCTTCGGGCAAAATGATGCATTTTACTCATTTTAATACCCATTTACACTAAATAGGAAATATTTTTAAACTCCAAATACTTCAAACGTCTTTATTTATTTTTCTTTTACCTCAAAAAAATGTTTGAGAATTGAATTTAATTTGTCGGAGTAAAAAAGTTAATATGCCGTACTTATCAGTGATTGTAGCGGTCAAGCGAATATTCACTGCGGGATCAGTTTGTGAATAGCGTATTCAATTTTCCTCCTTTTCTGCATCAATCAGGCTACTTAAGAAAGGCATACGTTATGCAAAGTGCTATGACAGAAATCTCCTACTTCTCCGAATCAATCGGAGTATTGAAGATATGCATACGCTATGCAGAGTGATAAGAGGGAAATTTTCAATGGTATTTCTTCATGGAATTTATTATCATCACGACACCACGACATCACGACATCACCTATGTAATGTCTTGGTGTCGGGTGAAAATGTCGTAATGTCGGGTTACAAATGTCGTGCTGTCGGGTTTGTCGCGGTGTCGGGTTAAAATATCGTGATGTCGTGTTGTCGGGTTGTCGCCTTATGAAGGGCGACACCACGACATCACGACATGATACCAATCAGCCACCATATTTTTCCAATGTACAAGCTAAATAGCAATAATAATGATTTTAAGCCAGAGAGAGAGAGAGCGAGGGAGAGAGAGGGAGAGAGAGAGAAATGGGGTTTAACGTCCACTCAACACAAACTAAGTCATTTCGGGACTAACATATGGTTTAAATTCATTTCAATAAATCGCCTGCGCATGGGGGTCTTTGGCAGTGGGAGGAAATCCGGAGTACCCGGAGAAAACCCACCGGACTTGACAGGCGACCCCAGTCCTTGCCACGTACAACAACCGGGGATTCGAAACCACGCCAAACCAACAATGGCAGACCGTATGATACAGCGCGCGCACGCTAACCATTCTCCCCTCCCCCCAGAAGCCAAAGAGGCATATTATATTGACAAATATCGGTCAGCTTTAAATGCAAATTGTAGTAGTTTCATTGCATATAGGCCTAGTTATTGTTGTCTGATGCTGTTTATGTCTCATTTTTGTCAGGCGCCTGAGCTGCAGAAAATATGCTATGATCTATGCGGTAGCGTGGAATCTTTGTATTTATTGCGTATTTGGTATTTGGTGTATTTCACTATTTAATATATTTATAGTTTACCGCTTTGGATTCCTCATAATCTGTACTCACTGTTAACTCGCCAAACTAGTTTCTGAACCTTACATGGAATCTAAAGAATTTTATATTTTATTTTTCATTTTATTCCAAAAATATATACCTACCTGACTCTGATAGGACATGGCAATTTAAAGTAACCGGAACTTCAAAAGTAAAACATGCGGACGATAACAATCATGGACTCAGTAACATATCAACGTGTTTTCAAACCAGTAGTGAACTATTTGTTAATTTTTAGCCATATTAAGCATAGGTATTGCCGCACAAGGGGGTTGTTGTGCTTACTATACGTTTTCCACCTTTCATTAGAATCACCTCGAGGTGAGAGCCATGAATGACAGATACTTTCTGTACACGGTACAGTCAATCCTTAATGGAAAAATACTTCCTGTTTTGTTGATATTGGAGGCGAGAAAGCAAGCGAAAAGGCATTATCAATTATTTTTTTTAAAAAAAGTACAGGTGGTCGGGAGATGATAAATGGATGCTGAAAAGACAATTATAGCAGAATGTTTATTCGAAAAAATTCTGAATGATCAGACTTCATTATACTCAGTCCATGTGAAATGTTCATGACTCCTCGCATTAAGAAAGTCATATTAAATATGGGTAAATTCCTAAAATCCCATATAAACCATGTCCACACTAAACACTAGATATCATCGAAAAGAGAATTACAAATTAAGGTAATTACAGGGATTGCACAATAGCAAATGAGTAGCAAGTGATCTCACCCGACACGACACACACAACTATTGTGTAAAATATGAATTCGGATTGAGATATGTTACTGATATTTATATATTATACATACAGGAAAATTATTTTTTTTTATCGTAGCCATAAAGTCACTAAGTTTACTAATGTTATGAAATTTAAATGTAACGTGATGGATAGATCGACAAAACAGGGGTAGAGTCTCCGGGGGATTACTGATTGGGTGACAGAATGAGGACAGATTACACCGACATCCTTTTAGTAGTCTTTCATATTACCTAAGCACCCGGTTTTAGACTAAGAAAAGATCGATATGTGTACATGTCAGTGAAATTGACAATGACATCGTAAGCTCTGTATACGCATTGTGGTGTTTGACGTCATTAGGCTTATTAATCAATCGTTATAATTAATTACATCATATTTGACCAATTAGGTAATTGGAATTCCAAAGCTAAAATACTATCATATCTCTGAGCATTTGCCAGACAGCAGCTCGATTCCAGAAGAAGTAGCAATTGCCACCAGCAGACTCTGCGAGTTTGCATTGGAGCGGGTTATAAGGGAGAATGATTTTATTGTAATCTATTCGCATTGTACCATATGTAAGCAGCTTGATATATAAAATGTAAAACCGAAATGTTACATTATAATTCCTGGTAAGACAACCATCTTAACTACTGAGAAGACAAACGTCTTGACTACTTCGATAAGAGGAAGAGTGTATACACAACGTCAAAAGGAAGCTAAGAAGACAATTGAAAATACTGGATGATCATAATTCTATTAAAATATGTAGTAAGAAAAGAATGTATGGACCATACGTAGAATGTGGCGACCGGTTTAAGTACGCCCGCTTTCCGCATCTGACAAAAGACCATTGGCTATTTAGTCAGGTCAAGATATGGAAAATACCCCCTCAACCCCCCCAAAAATTGCAACAAAAGGTTTCTCAACTGATTCTGGCAGGGTTTAGTGTACTTTATAACATACTAAAAGTTTACCAAAGTTAGCCCCCCCCCCCGGAAAAGTGTTTTTTAAGATGGCGTCAACAATGGCCACCGAAACGACTTAAAATGATTATAACTATGTAAGTATCAACTCAAATTTGATGATTTTGGTGTCTTTTTTTAGGTTTTGGGGGGCAAAGAACACATTAACATCATTAAAAATGATGTGGGCATACCATGTCAAAAATGGCCGCCAACTCCTCCAGGTGAACGAAAGTCCATAACTATCGATTCAAATTTGATGATCTTGATGTCTATCCCCAAGTTTGGGGGAACAAGGAACACTTCAAGAGAACTTTGGATATCACTGAGCTGTTTAATCATTATGAAATTAAATTTTTGACCTTCAGCTGTGCACTCTCATAGAATAAGTTTCGGAACGTTCAGTTTTAGTGTCGCCCTCCTCCTCAGTATCGACCTCTTGAGTCTTGTTTGATTTTCTCCTTCATTACTCCCGAACAGACAATGAGATCATCTACTTCTGTTCAAAGAATCAGTCAAAAGAACACAAAGTGTATAGCATAGACCTATCGAAAGAAACTTTGGAGACGATGCGTGCAACGAGTTGCTCTTTGTACATGTTTACCCAGGCTGTGATTCAATTTCAAGGATTGTAGGCATCGGAAAAAAAAGTTCGCCTACCGAAAATTAGGGAAATCCGATCCTGTCATGAAGTCCTGTGCTAGTGCATTCACCCTTCAAAACAGATCTCAAGAGGACACATCAGATCTTGGCAAAGACCTGATGGTTGATCTATTTAATGGCAAAACGAATGATACGCTATCATCACTGTGCCATATCATTTTCACCAAGAAAGTTGCAACTGCTGAAGCATCTGTCATTCCTTAACGGTTTCCCCCAACATCACCTGCAACAAGATTTCATAGCCAAAGTGTGTACTTTCAAATTATGTTATGGACGGGGAGGGCAAATGAAATGGATCTAATTAGGAGTCAGCCGATGGCATTGAGAGTTGATTATGGTCTTGTTATGTTAATGAATGTCTGATAAATAAAATATATAACATTATGACCCCCAAAAATGCTGTGCCTGGCTAACTTTTGAAAATTATCTATTGCAACTTTTCGATAGGATGCAAGTCCTCTCGATGCAGCTGCAGACGCTATGGACTCCCCTACACTGCTGTATGTGACCCTTGTCAAACCGGAAATTCAAACAACACTCAATAATAGGTCGATACTGAGGTGGAGGATGACACTCAAAACTGAGCGCTCTGAAACTTATTCTATGGACAGGAGTGTCTGTGCATTAGGTGATAGCGGACAGCTGAAGGTTATTGACAGCCAACACACAGGGCATATTTGGAAAGGTCAATAGTTATGCCTTTACATATAAGGAGGGCAATGTGGGTGAATAATCCGTATAAAAATTCTAGGAAGATATCAGAACATCGAAGGTTCGAAAAATGGCAAAAAATAAAGTATTATCCTCCCCAAACCACCAGCGGAAAAATAGCAGTATCGTGAGAAAGGCTAATGAACGTGTTGGTTTTTCGATTTGTACCTCACATTATCATTATCCCATACTTATTTCTTAAATTCACATGAATTTGTATTAAAGTTTTTTTCATTCAGACAAAACCTTAAACTACAGTACATCAGTTGGCAGACAATAAAACTGGCGTTGCCATGGATAAATTCAAGTGTTATGTGTGTACAAAAAAAGTTAATTCCAAGGAACTGTCAGGGGCTAACAGACGATGTACTCTTGAAGATGATGGATAATCCAGACTAATCTTCAAGTATGGTCTATTACACACTAAATAAACCATAAACGCGTTATTGGTCGACATAAAACACAGCTTTATCAATATACAAGTAAAAGATACATTCAACGTTATTCACCATGATTGATCGTAGAATTCTTTAAATTTTGGAAGCGTATAGTTTTATTAAAGATGAAAAAAACGTTTTCTCTGTTTGATGGCTGTTAAATTATTCAAGTTGTACAAATGTAAGGGACTTAAAGTCGATCGCCGGAAGGGGGGGGTATAAATTGGAGCAAAGGGTAATACGTTGCAACGTTGGATTGCTTGGGCGGAGGCAATTCGAAAATCATGTTTATATCATCTATTAAAGGGCAGATAATATGTGAACTACAACAGTAACAAAGAAGATAGGCTGGCACTGCCAGGCAGGATACGCCCACATTTTCGAGAGATGGATAGAGAACAAACAATACGGAAAGTGATTTTTCCTACATCATTAAGTCCTGTATTTCATACTGTATTGGGAGCAGCCATTTTGTTGGTCAGTTCCAGTCTGATATTCATGAAATTCGAAGTCGACAATGATTATGGTGTGACGGTACACAACCTTGAAATGTGACTTTTCGTCAAAATCGGATAAGAATTGTGACCTGTACAGAGTCAACAACCATGATATACCATATCTTTACACTATTCGCGTACAAACGGCGACCATTTCGTCCGGCAATTTTGGTACCATTTTCACGAAATTCGAATAATTCAGGAAGTTATGATCCGATATGCGCAAATACCGAAAGGAACCAAGATCTTTGGGTTATAACCATGCATTTCAAGTTTCATCAAAATCGAATTAAAATTGTGACCTTTACAGGGTCCACAACCTTGATATACCATTTTTTAACAGTATTCACGTACAAACGGTGGCCATTTTGTATGGCAATTTTGGTCTGATTTTCCCGAAATTCGAACTCAACCTTCCTTACGGTGTAACGGTAATATAATCAAACGTTTTTTTAAATCGGATAATAATTGTGACCTCCAAGCTAAAAAAAAAGGCGATTTTGCGTATAATCAGGGGCCATAATTCAGGAAGTTACGATCCGATATGCGCAAATATCGAAAAGAAGCAAGATCTTTGGGTTATAACCTTGAATTTCAAGTTTCATCACAATCGAATCAAAATTGTGACCTCCACAGGGTCCACAACCTTGATATACCATTTTTTAACAGTATTCGCGTACAAACGGCGGCCATTTTGTATGGCAATTTTCGTCCGATTTTCTCGAAATTCGAACTCAACCTGCCTTAGGGTGTAACGGTGATATAATCAAACGTTTTTTTAAATCGAATAATAATTGTGACCTCCAAGCTAAAAAAAAGGCGATTTTGCGTATAATCAGGGGCCATAATTCAGGAAGTTACGATCCGATATGCGCAAATATCGAAAGGAAGCGAGATCTTTGGGTTATAACCATGAATTTCAAGTTTCATCAAAATCGAATCAAAATTGTGACCTCCACAGGGTCCACAACCTTGATATACCATTTTTTAACAGTATTCGCGTACTAACGGCGGCCATTTTGTATGGCAATTTTCGTCCGATTTTCCCGAAATTCGAACTCAACCTTCCTTAGGGTGTAACGGTGATATAATCAAACGGTTTTTTAAATCGAATAATAATTGTGACCTCCAGAGGGACCACAAGCTAAAAAGGGTGATTTTTCGGACAATCAGGGGCCATAATTCAGGAAATTACATTCCGATAGCCGCAAATATCGAAAGGAACCAAGATCTTTGAGTTACAAACATGCATGTCAAGTTTCATCAAAATCGGTTCAAAATTGTGACCTCTATAGGGTCCACAAGCTAAAAACGTGATTTTTCGTACAATCAGGGGCCATAATCCATGAAGTTTTGATCCGATACATGCCAATATCGAAAGGAACCGAGATCTTTTGGGGATAAACCTATATTTCAAGTTTCGTCAAAATCGGATAAGAATTGTGACCTGTAGAGAGTCCACAAACAAATTGTGGACGGACGGACGTCCGGACGGACGGACGGACGGACGGACGTCCGGACGGACAGGGGCGACGACATAATACGTCCACATGAAAATGTGGGCGTATAAAAATGAAAATCAACTATGTTACTAGGGCTGAGGGGGGGGGGGGGGGGCAAGCCCCCTGACACCCCCACCCACAACCCCCAACCCCCACCCCTGGATCCCATAGTTATCAATGTAAGTGCAAACGGATTCTACAATATATAAATTTCGGCATTTGGATGTATAAGCTTAAAATTGATATTGGTAAATCTATTGCCTATGACAAAAAACTTTCATAATTCAACGTGGACACATAACATATTTGAATTTATTTATCTAAATTTCTGCAGAGCGAACGAATCAAAATAATTTCCGATACTAGTATATGGTGCACTACGTACCTCAAAAACTGTGTTGAAACACATCTGAAACAGTGTAACAGAGAAAAGACACCGAATAGTTAGCTACAAAACGCGCACTGTATGCATAACACTCACTACAACAAATTCTTCTGTAGATCTTAACAACTATCACGAATCAAACGGTGTGGATTCTCTCCATCGTCAATTTCAATTATTGTACATAGACTTACGTGTCATTTAAAACCAAGCTGATTGCAGGATACCGGAATTAGAAACAAAAAAATTGTCAGTCACTCAATCAATCTGCCTTCCGGCTCTAAATGAATTCGAAACCTAATTGCACTTCAATTTACAAAATGTGGCCACCCAGAAGGTTTTTATCTGGGCTTTCCAAGCCACATGACTCCATGCTCAGACGGCTTATGTTTCCTAAAGAAGATATCATAAAATTTAATCTTGAAAGACGTCGATGACAGAAAGGAACTGCTTTAATCGGGAATGAGTTACACTTAAATATTGTCATTAAAACACAAAAAATGGTATTGTCCAATGTAAAACAGTGACATGTCTTTGCAAAATAAAGTACATTAATATAGGTGTATTACTAAATGCTATGGTGACCCATTTTGTCTCACTAACCTGGCGATCCAAGGTTCACTCCCAGTGCTGGTCGAGGAAGTTAGTCAGAATTTGCCAGATTAGTTTCCCTTTGTCATTGGTGCATGCCAGAATGTCTGGCAAAGAACAGAGTCTAGTCATTCGGATGGTACAGATGACCAAAGTCCAGTATACACATTGGCATGTACGTAAAAGAACACTATTGACAATTAGAGTTCGATAAAGAGTAGGCGGAAACGCCTCTATCCGGACAAAAGTTCATTCATGACGTATGTCTGGCTTCATTAGCTCAGAACGTTGAACGCGAAACCCCATTTCATTTCATTTCGAAATACAAACCAGACAACCAAACAACATCTTATTTACGATTTAAAGACAAGACAGCGGATTCAGGTTTTCGCTTCACCAAAGCTATCTGACTCTCTGGAATCAAAGAAAAGGTATTGAAAAATTTATCGATTACGCGTAGAAAAATTAGTCGTTAGTTATAATTAGAACTTATCATAAATTACAACCTCGGGGGAGCGTTTTGGGGTCCTCTGGGAGGTCGTGATACATTTGTTTCACTCGTTGTATAATCTAACTAATGTCTAAATGGGATGGAGGCAGAAATGATTAGGATGCGGAGCGACGGTCTCCAAAGACCCACCAAGTAATTATTGACACCATCAACTAAATAAGCGGGATGCGTGGCTGTCTTGGTAGTATTGTCATAAAGTAAATCAGCTTTATTCCCACACACTCGCTCTATCTGATTCGCTATATAAATAGAATATTAGGAGTCAACCGGTATTAAGATAGCTGATCAACTCAACAGATACTAGTCACCAAAAGTAAGTCTTTAAAGTTTTCATATTTGTATTCATATCTTGCTTATTTATATATATTCTTTTTCACGTGATTAAAATATTTTGAGAGTAAATTTCTATTTTGTTCGAAGAGGCTTCCTCACTCTGGCTATTGCGTTTATGCAATATCGTATGTAAAAACTCAGAAATACCAAATAAGCGAAAATCCATGTACAGCTATTAAAAATAAAAAGCCTAAAGTTAAGCGATGGTCACACCACGGCAACCATGGTTTTCCAAACAGGAAATACAGTTTTATTTTCTCTTGTTTTGACTGTTATTGATTAAAAATAATCAACTAAACAAATTTAAGATATGCCTTTTACAAAACTGTTTCAGCAATATAAAAATGTAAAAAAAATACATAAAATGTAGAGAGTTTTTAATAACGATTTGGTGTGAGATATAGTCTACTCCAAGTGCTTTAACTGTTTTAAAAATGTTTTCAATTTCAGGAATAATTCTAAGTTGTAACTTTTCAATAAATACAGAGACATTGACATTTGAATGAATAATTTTTTTTCGCTTGCCTAAATTTAATGATGGAAAGGCAAACGAGAAAAACAATAAATGACTTTGCATCGTAACATTGTAGATCTTATTACAATTAAAGCAGAAACATTAGAACTTTCAGTTCTATCCGACCTGTTCTTATACTCACGAGACATAATAACATATTGCTTTCAGATATACCATCATCATTAAAACGGCAATTTCATATTTTTTAGTTATATTTTTAAAATATATTAAAATAAAGCCCTAAAATAGATTGTATCTATAAACAATCCTACCTTGTTAATCCTATTAATCCTACAATTCACTATTGCGAGTTGAGAAATTGGCAAAAATATCATTTTCAACTTCAAATTCAAACGTTTGAAGATCGCCATTGCATGGAGGGGGATGGGAAAACAAGGGTGGTAATTATAGTAATTGTGTTATTATTTTCTGTGTCAAGGATTTTAATCCCCCTGAAATATTGCCCATGATCGTATAATAATGAGTTGACAACCTTTTGAGCAAAAGACATAGAAATATGTTTATGTTTTGACTTTCTTAGAAAATATGAAATTTCCGCTTTAACTACAATTTATATTACTTCTAAAGTAGAAATTAAAGTTATAATATTGTGTGATTGAATTGTTCCGGGTTGCATAATATACGTGTTTCTGGCTTCCCGCTTTATTAACAATTTGATTAAACTGATTTGCTATCTCGGGCATTGATTATAGTGATTTAAAAATTGTCTTGATCATTTAAATCTGTGCCCTATTTGATCGTATGTCTGTTTATTATTCAATTTCATTATTTTGGCATCAGCTGTCGTCATAAAAGAAATCAACATCAAAATTCTTTTTACTCAACTAAACAACGTCTAGTTACTTTTATAGTACAGGGAATTCCCCAACAAGCGCACTGGTGGGTACATTAGAGTTAGAGATCCTTTTGTTTTCGGCGATGTCAGTTCGAAGCAAGCGGGCGTTAAATAAAGCTATTTGACGTAAGAGATCACGATGTGTCCATTTTGTTTAATTTCAGAATATGAAAACTGTAACAAGTTTAGTTTTTTTGTCGTGCCTGTGCATGGTGTATGTTTCCATTTCAGCGTCACCTTTAAAAAGTAAGTGCGTTTTATTTTGTTATGGTTGTGTTATTTTACAGAACCTCAATATTTTGGAAGCTTTTAAAACAACAATAAAATAAAATTATAATCTATTTTGTTTATTCCTCGTGGTTCTTATAATTTTGTTCTGCATATACATGTAAGTTATATCATTTCCCCAAGACTTGAGTCATCTTCTAATACTAATGGGCGGCAATCAGGCAATTCATGTAAGATGGATGCGAATTAATGTGGACACTATGACGTCAAAATGGCGGTGATGACATCGTGTTTAGCTCATACTATGAGTCATAGTCTATAAGGTACTATCGTTCTTGATTTCATCTGAAAAACCCATAACAACAGTTGGAATTCGGTTGTTGTACCGTCACGTCAATGTCCCATATAACAACAGAACGCTTCATCCATCCATGTATCCCCCATATTCAGGAAGAAAAGACTGAAGTCATAGTAAACTTAGAAGAAAATTAATTCAAAGAAATCTCAACCCACCAGCCCGGATGTTTGATATTATGGATAGAATACTGGGAGGGGATGGGGGGGGGCACGTGTTGAGATAATCAGATGCATTTCCCCTCGGGCGATCGCGCCCGAACGCCTGGCGGCCCAATCCGCCCCTGAACAAAAGGTTTCTCAACTGATTCTGGCAGGGTTTAGTGTACTTTATAACATACTAAAAGTTTACCAAAGTAGGACCTCCGGAAAAGTGTTTTTTCAAGATGGTGTCAAAAATGGCCACCGAAACGTCTTAAAATGGTCATAACTATGTAACTATCAACTCAAATTTGATGATCTCAGTGTCTTTTCTTAGGTTTTCGGGGGCTAAGAACACATTAAGATCATTAAAAATGATGTCGGCATATTATGTCCAAAATGGCCGCCAACACCTCCAATAGAATCTTGACCTGACTAAAGGACGTGATTCTTGAATAGAATGTGCCAGAATGCCGGCATGTGTCGATAAGAACATCAAAGAGGCTGTCTTGTCCTTGGGATTTGAAGGAAATATACACGGAATGTAAAGGACGCAATGCAATGAGATATGTCGCGATGCAAGCCTTTCCATCCACCTCAACCACCCAAACGTTTCACGCCTCGTATGTTATGGTGACTGGGTACATTGTTTATAGGTGGTCTCCATAGGCACAGTCATAGCAATCGCTTGATTAATGAATCTACCACCATCTCTAAACCATTCATAGAAACAGTGCAGAATTTGTAAAGTAGAAGTTTTAATAGCCACTATTGTAAAGGGTTTGTATTTTGTCCGATTATGCCAAAAATCGAGATTCCATTTACTCAATAGACCAACTAAGACTATGCTGCCTGGAAAAATTCACAGATGGAATAGGCTTACGATGAAGAGAACCTAACAAAATTTAATGTTTCTGGAAATCGAAAATGAAACAATTATTCTTGCTACTGATTAATGGGTTAATGTGTGCTAACGCGTGTTGTCACGAAACGATAAGGAGTAAAAGGGAAAATATATTATTCGTGCACACGAACTGGGTAATTGAAAAGCTATTGTAATTGGAGGGATGGATAACTAATGGAATGTTACAAATACTGTAAAAAAAAGATCTTTTACTAAAACGACGGGGGCAAAAATGGACTTTAAAACCCTCAAATTGTTCTCTGTTGCCGCGGCATTTGAACACCATTTCATTTCACTAGTTAACATTTCACAATGTTATCTGTTAAAAACTGTTAAAAACAGAAGAAAAGAAAGTGGAAATGAGCTATCTAACCCACACTCCCTCGCGTGGTTCGTGTGTTATTAAATAATACTCACAACCCATCTCATTTCATCGAGACCACGCTATTACATGTACATGTAGATTCGCTTTCCAAGGATTAATTGGATAAATCAATAGGATTCATTTCCTTTTTTTGTCAAAGTTCAATTATTTATTAGCATGGCTTGATACATGAAAAATTACGTTTTAAAACTTCACTAATACGGTAACCGTAACCTGCCAGTACAATTTACAAAGAGGTTTCCATGTCTGTTTCATCTCTTGCGATAATGAATTATCAATAACATTTTTTTTTTGTCTTTTCATGAATCCAAAACCTCCAAAACTGAAGGAAGTTAATCTAGAGTAATCTTTACCATTTAATTTTATTGTGGGGATCCATTTTAGCTGGAATTATGCTTCTAATATCTTTCATTATATCGTGATTTAATCCATATTAATGAATTGATAGTTTATTTTACTATTATATCATAAAGACTTATTTTAACCAAAATTAAGCTCATGCTGAAGCTTATATTATTAGCTCATGCAGTTGATTTGTCACACGAGCATGTATACTTATACAACTATAATGTTAGGTTTACATTATTGAATTCTTATCGGTAAATTGTTATTGTTTTGAAGTTGTCCGTATTGCTTGATACTGTAATTCACAAACGTAACTGGACAAACCGCTAACATAAGCAGTCCATTCCTTTTGCAATCTTTGGATGGAATACGTGCTTGTCTGGGTGGCAGCCCTTATTTTTCTGCAGTGCGTCACACACGCGGGCGTCAGCAAATAGATTTCATATTGCAACCACAGATCAGATTAGTAAATATCTTTAAAACTGAGAGAGACAGTCAGAGAATAGACACTGGCGGTCGTTCTAGCTATATTAAACATCGATGTTAAGTGCACCCGCTAAATCACCGGTTCAATCAAACTGCCGACTAAAATGTAGGTGCTTTGCATGTTTGTCCAATGTTTTCAGGGCACCCATTGTCTGTATAATTCTACACTTGTACTTGGATATTCCATATCTGACTTCATCAAATAATCTACTTATTTTACGTATGCCATGTACATTTTTATACGCCCACATTTTCATGTGGACGTATATTGTCGTCGTCCCTGTTCGTCCGTCCGTCCACAATTGTTTGTGAACAGTCTACAGGTCACAATTTTTATCCGATTTCAATGAAACTTAACATATAGGTTTATCACCCTAAGATCTTGGTTCCTTTCGATATTGGCATGTATCGGACTGTAACTTCATGGATTATGGCCCCTGATTGTACGAAAAATCACGTTTTTTAGCTTGTGAACAGTGTAGAGGTCACAATTTTGAACCGATTTGGATGAAACTTGAAATGCATGTTTATAACCCAAAGATCTTGGTTCCTTTCGATATTTGCGCCAATCGGATCGTAACTTCCTGAATTATGGCCCCTGATTGTCCAAAAAATCGCCCTTTATAGCTTGTGGTCCCTCTGGAGGTCAAAATTGTTATCCGATTTAAAAAACCGTTTGATTATATCACCGTTCCATGGTTATGAAGGTTGAGTTTGAATTTCGTGAAAATCGGACCAAAATTGACGGACAAAATGGCCGCCGTTTGTACACGAATAGTGTGAAAATATGTTATATCAAGGTTATGGACCTTATAGAGGTCACAATTTTGAACCGATTTTAAAGAAACTTGACATGTATGTTTATAACCCAAAGATCTTGGTTCCCTTCGATATTTGCGCCAATCGGATCGTAACTTCCTGAATTATGGCCCCTGATTGTCCGAAAAATCGCTTTTGTTAGCTTTTGGTCCCTCTGGAGGTCAAAATTGTTATCCGATTTAAAAAAACGTTTGAATATATCACCGTTACATGGTAATGAAGAGAGAGGTTGAGCTCGAATTTCGTGAAAATCGGACCAAAATTGACGGACAAAATGGCCGCCGTTTGTACACGAATAGTGTGAAAATATGTTATATCAAGGTTGTGGACCCTATAGAGGTCACAATTTTGAACCAATTTTGATGAAACTGATCTTGGTTCCTTTCAATATTTGCGCCTATCGGATCATAACTACCTGAATTATGTCCCCTGATTGTCCGAAAAATTGCTTTTGTTAGCTTGTGGTCCCTCTGGAGGTCAAAATTATCATCCGATTTAAAAAAAAAACATTTGGTTATATCACGGTTTCATGGTAATGAAGAGAGAATTTGAATTTCTTGAAAATTGAACCAGAGTTGACGGATAAAATGGCCGCCGTTTGTACGTGAATTGTGTGAAAATATGTTATATCAAGGTTGTGGACCCTATAGAGGTCACAATTTTGAACTGATTTTGATGAAACTTGAAATACATGTTTATAACCTAATGATCTTGGTTCCAGTGCATACTTGCCCATATCGGATCGTAACTTCCTGAATTATGGCCCCAGATTGTACGAAAAATCACCCTTTTTAGCTTGTGGTCCCTCTGATTTAAAAAAACGTTTGATTATATCACAGTTACACCGTAGTTATGGGTGAGTTTGAATTATGATTTTCTGATGATTACTTAAAATGCAACAACTCTTGTTGACTTCCCGGACGATTTGGCTGTTGTGTGGCAACCTATTTTATATTGATAAGACGTAAAGGCTGACAACGGAATGGTATATGGTTTTAGAAAGAATCAATACGAGAAAATTAGATTACAAGAATTCTTATGCATTTCACATGTAAAACATAAAAAATATAATCACAATGTCAGTAACATAATATTGTATATTAAAGAAGTCAAGTCACCAACTCAATATCATTGACATGATCCTGTCATGAAGTCCTGTGCTAGTGCATTCATCCGGCAAAACAAATCTCAAGAGGACATATTATCAGATCCTGCTGGCAAAGACCTGACGGTTAATCTCTTTGCTGGCAAGTCGAATGATACGCTTTCATCACTGTGTCATATCATTTTCACCAAGAAAGTGGCAACTGCTGAAGCATCTGTCCTTCCTTAACGGCTTCCCCCAACATCACTTGCAACAAGATTTCATAACCAACGTGTGTCCTTTAAAATTATGGGATGAACGGGGATGGCAAATGCCGAATGAACCCAACTGAATAGGGGTGGAAGCAGGAAAATGATCAATTAATTCCAATTATGACCCAAAACAATACTGCACCTGGCGAACTCTTGAAAATTATCCATTGCAACTGTTCGGTGGGATGCAAATCCTCTCGATGTAACTGCAGACGCTATGGACTCCCCTACACTGCTGAATGTGGCCCTTGTCAAACTGAAAATTGTGACAATGTAAACAACACTCAAGAGGTCGATACTGAGGAGGAGGACGACACTCAAAGCTGAACGCTCTGAAACTTATTATATGGACAGGAGTGTTTGTGTATTATGTGATAGTGGACAGCTGAAGGTCACGAGTTTAATTTCGTAATGATTGAATAGCTCAGTGACACCCAAAGTAGTCTTAATGTGTTCCATTCCCCCAGAAACTTGGGGATAGACAGCAAAATCATCAAATTTGAGTCAATAGTTATGGACTTGCTGTCATTTGGAGGTGCTTGCGGCCATTGTTGACATAATAGGTCAACATCATTTTTAATGATTTGAATGGGTTCTTTGTCCCCCAAAACCTAGGATAAACCTCAAGATAAATAATAATAATATGAACATTAAAATTTATATAGCGTCAATTCCACACTTAAAAGTATGCTCTATGCGCTTTTTACACACCATTCTAAATTAAATATAACGTTGAAACAGGTATGTTTTAAGTCTGGATTTAAAACACTCGATAGAAGGCGAACTTTTGATGAAAACTGGGAGATCGTTCCATTTTGATGGAGCAAGAAAACTAAAAATTCTTGCCCCAAATGTTTTCATTTTCCACCTTGGGGTTACCAACTGTATTTGATCACATGAGCGTAAACTCCGGGAAGGCTTGTAACTTTGAATTAATTCAGTTAAGTAAGATGGTGCTAAGTTATTAACACATAGATAGGTCAGCGATAAAATGTTTAAATCAATCCTTTCCTGTATTCGCAGCCAATGTAAAGAGTTTAATATTGGTGATACATGAGATGTTTGTGGGGCACGATATACTATCCGAGCGGCAGTATTTTGTATCTTTTGCAACCTCTTGATGGACTCTTTTGACACACCACCTAGAAGGCTATTGCAATAGTCTAAATGGGATAAGGAGCGGACACGTGTACTTGTTGCTCTAGGTGTTAGATAATCTCTAATCCGACTGATATTTTTAAGGTGAAAGTAACATTTCCTGGTAAGATCATTGATATGACTGTTCATACTTAAGTTGGAATCTATAAGGACACTTAAATTTCTGACTGACGGGGAGAGAGTATTTCGGATTCTTCGACAACTATATGGTTAAAATTAAGTTTGTTCACTCGAGTCGGTGGACCAATGACTATCGCTTCAGTCTGGTCACCGTTTAGTTTCAGGATGTTTTGTGTCATCCATGCTTTGATGTCTTGGATACAATATTCCATATTAGAAATATCACGCTGCTGAGCTAACAGGTCTAACTTTTCCATCAGTTGTGTGTCATCGGCATAGAGGTGGTGGTTTACATCATAGTGTGTGTTTATAAGACTCCCTAACTCAAACGTGTACAATGTGAAGAGAATTGGACCAAGTACGCTTCCTTCGGGAACATTACATGGTAACAGAACCTCCGTTGAGAAAGAATTGCGAACAGAAATAAACTGTCTGCGACCTGTAAGGTACGAGACGAACCACGATAACACACAACCATCCAATCCAAAAGATGCCTGGAGTCGGTCTAGGAGAATTTGGTGGTCGATAGTGTCAATCGCGGCTGAAAAGTCCAAAAGAACCAACAATCCAAGATTGCCTGCATCCACCATCAGATTTATATCGTTTAAAACTCGATTTAACGTAGTTTCTGTTCCATGTGATTGGCAATAAGCGGATTGGAATTTATCTAGCAGATTGTTTTCAAGCAGATGTTCCAACAGTCTCTTTTTAACTGCTTTTTCAAGTACCTTCGAAAGGAATGGCAAATTTGAAACTGGTCAATAGTTTTTGAAAATGTTTTTATCAAGTGAAGGCTTCTTTATCAAGGGTTTTATGACAGCAACTTTAAAGGGGTCAGGAACAATACCAGATTGAAGGCTAGAATTGATTACTTTAGTTATCACAGGAACAAGGGTATCAGCACATTGCAGTAAAATCTTTGTAGGAAAAGGATCCAGCAAGCACCAGGTTGATTTAGATTCCTTCAACAGAATTAGCATCTCGGCCTCTGAGAAATGATCCAGTTTTCTACCTGAAAAATATTTATCCTGCCCAGTTCCTTTCGAAGTTGTGATGGTACAGATGTCATTTCTAATTTTGAAAATCTTATTTGAAAAGAATTCACTGAATTCATTAGCTAGATCATCAAATTTGAGTTGATAGTTAAATAGTTATGATTTTTAAGACGTTTCGGTGGCCATCTTTGACGCCAGCTTTACACCCCACCCAACCACTTTTCCGGGGTCCTACTTTGGTAAACCTGTAGTATGTTATAAAGTACACTCAACGCTGCCAGAATCAGTTGAGAAACCATTTGTACCAAAATTTTGTGTTTTTTGGGGGGTAACCCGTAATTTGACCTGACTACTAACTTAAAAAATAAATTGGAAGAGCCATGTGACCACGCCAACCTTATTCATATTTTAATTAAAATGCAAGAGGACGGTACTATAAACAAAACAGAAACCTGTGGACAAGACGCAAGATACGCAGACATTGCCAGCAATAAACAGCAAATAAATATCAAATGACGAAAATGAATTCGAGGCCTGGTCGAAGGCGTCCACTATGCTGTATAGTATCGGCTCTGCAATGAAACAGGCTTCACTCAAATAGTAATTTACCACAAAGACGCCATAATAAGACGGGCCGTGAGTGTGGTCATCATCTGAGGGATATCTTCTGAATAACACAAATATCAAGACGGGACACAGCAACAAATAATTCTGTCGTTCTTGTTTTATATAGAACTGTATATTTGAGTTTCATTTACATCCCACTTCTACTCGTTGCCAATGGCAACCTTTGATGAAACTGCCCTGTTCATTTCCAATACACACTTAAAAGTAGCCGTGTATCAGAAATGAACAGTACACTTTCGATTAAGAGTTCATTTCTGATACACGGATACTTTTATACCGTTTAAGAAACTTATCAAGCAAGAATAAGAGGACGTTTAGTCCGACACGGATCGCGATGATAACTAGTTGTTTCATATTGCACTTGGCTAAGGTACATGAGACAACTAATCAAAATCATAGTAACAAAACAAAGCGGTAGGAACTACATGGCAGTGCAAAAATATATACAATGACATTAAATCAACATAACAACATATTACGAAAAACAATTATTACACACATCAGTTGGCATCTATTCCATAATTTGGTTTGATTTATTATGCAAAACATATAAATGAGAATATTGAAGAATAATTATTTTAACTAATTGTGATTCTCTTGCTAGACACTTCACAGGCCTTGAAAATAAGCAGGATATAAAAAAACGCCTAGAAAGTTATACATTTTATTACAATTAAATTTCAACGGACGAACCATGCGCCGATGCATACACCATGCGCCGATGCATATTTTGACCAGGAATGACCCACTTTTCGTTTCGAATTTCCTTTACACTACATTTAATATCATCGCCATATATAGACAAGTTGTTTTTGCGACGTGGTGTAAACAAACACGTGGCTATTTTACGCTCGGGGTGTCACAACAAGACGCACGTGTAAATACTACCATGAAATGTAACGCGGGGCACAGAAAGGGATAAGCTGAAATTATATTTGTCACTTTTCGGTCGAAACGACTCGATAATAAATACTATTTTTCACATTTTGCTTCACAATACTTCACCGATATACTCGGAAAGTGTGCTAATAACTATTACTTACACTCAATTTCTATGATCGGATCACCACTTCATCGTGCGAAATACAGTTTCCTACCTTAACGAAATAAAAAGTTACTTTTAGATCAATGCCGACATAATTGTGCTAAACACACGTTTTATGGCAAACGCCGTTCCCAATAAAGATTTGTCGGACACGTGTCGATAGAACTCCCCATTGAGAACAAGACCTGGATTTCTTAATGTAAATCAGATATTCAAGCTGTTTTAGTTTTATAATTTTATCTTTCCATAATAACATTAGTAGAGTAGACATGTTATTTTGTTTTATGGAAGATTGCCTCAAGGTGTGATGTTATGAACAGCATCTGCTACATGTAAAAGGTTCTTCAATGACTCATTGATTCTTGGCCATATTTCAAACTGACTATAAAACGTCCGTCTAATCAGATTATTGTCTTTTATTTCAGATCAAGATACGGGGTCCAAGTTATTAAGTAGGTAAGAACGTAACAGACTATTAATTTGAAGCGAAAATCCGTGGTTTTAAAAGCGGTGTAATAAAATTCACATATTATAACTGATTGGCTTAAGAAAAAAAACCCGTGTATTTTACTACAACCATGCTTATCTCGAAAAAAAATAAAATATATGATAAAAACCTACTTTTATACGATACGAAAAACCTCGCTTATCTCAAGTATAAATTTAAACAACCGGCACTATTGGTTGGACATTAATGGATACTAAACTGTTTTACAGCTTTCCCATATCCTTCATTTTATATCATATCATAATGAGGGAAAAACTTAAACACTCGCATTTGGATGGCAGGTAAAGTTCCACCTGATTTTGATATGTTTTATTTCAGCTTTACTGGGCGTCTTCACACGAATCCTATCGAAGTTCAGAGTCGCGCAAAGATTTTGCCCCAAATATCGTAATATTAGAATAATATACATCAATTATTGATGTCCAAACTTGCTCAAATTGTTTCTAATTGAATTCTTCGTCATTTAGCAAAGGAGTAATTGCTCTTGCAGTCACTTTACAGATCCGAATTTAGAGATTTTCACACGTTTTTCTTTTTCAAACCAACATCGGTATAAGTCATTGAACCCTGTTAAAATTCTCATGTGTACTAGGAAACGGGCTCATTCGTGGGCGTATATTGTATTGTTCACCATTTGAAAGCAAACTATTTTTGTTGAAGAATTAATTTATAACATCATCATAACCAATGTCAAATACATCCGTTAAAAGTGGTGGGCGCGAAAGCTATATACTTAAAGATAATAATTATTTTAAAAAATAAAAAAACACGCGTCTGTTACCACATTCTGGGAATAATGGTTGCTGAAGCCGTGCCATTTAGTGTTTCCGTGTTCAGTAAGTTGTTCAACAAAATTGACTTTAATTTGATTTTAAACTGATGCGATGTGTTTGTAGGTTAATTCGTTTGTATAAAAATGTCCTTTCTTGTTCATTCTGATTAAAATAGAGATCTGAATTTTCTTAGATACTTTCAATAGCCTAAACTACATGAACATCTGACATGTTGTACTGAGAGGTGGCGTCAGGGGTCATACGAGCAGATTTTGGCCCTATGGCGTCAGTCATTGATTAATCAATTAACGTTGTCGCTTCTAGTGGCTTACTCCCTACACCGTGCACTGGACGTCAAGAACTCGTCGTAACAGACCCTTAGCAAAAACACCGATTACATAACAACGCTTCCAGATCTTAGTGTAATAAAGACAGCTAAAACGAAATTTTGAACTATAAAAAACGAAACGAAATAAATCTGTGTTTTAATCAGATTGTTTCTTGTGGAAATTTACACAATTCTAGAACAGCTAGTCTGTGTTCTAAATAGTAAACGGAAGTTTGTTTTCTAAATTAGATTTTGTTTTAAGGTTAAACTCTTTAAAACTGAACACACAATTGGTTATCTGTATTAACAACCAGATAGAGAATTATATTTTTGAGCCAGATCAAAGATAGAGTGCTGTATGTATATGTATAGCATAACGGCGTGCGATATGAAGGAAGAGTGTTTATTTATAATATTTTCTTCCGTGACATTTAATAACTTTTAACCATTTCTTCCGAAACGCTCGATTATAAAAGCTAAGTGTTTTTTGTTTTATAAAACCATTTTTTTTAGCTCCATGAATACATTCTCGATAACCGAGACGGCGCTAGTCTCTTTAATCAAATCATTCCACATAAAGGGTAGTAATTTAGCCCATGGTGTGTACAGTAATCTAAAAAAATCTTCTTCGAGAAAGCCGTGTTATTTGTGAATCTGCTTCCCACGTATAATTACTATTGATCGGATTATAAACACCCAAAGAAAACTATTTCATCTGAAATTACGTGCTTTAAGGATGAGATTTACTTTAAAAAAAACAAGGGTTAATTATAATTTGTTAAAGATTAAAGTATAATATGTTCAAAAAAAAAAAATTAACGTACGCCTGCGTCATTATTTTATTAGAGTTTTTAAATCCTTGAATAATTAGATAAAATTAGACAAATAGTTAATTTACATACCGAATGTGATTTAAAACTCACGTGTATTATTAAATAACTACACACAGAAAATAATGCGGATTCTCATTTGAATTATGAAAAGTGGGCGAAAGTAGGTGTATCGTCAGGGAAATGAAATGGGGGTTGAAAAAATCAAACCGGGCAGTGGTTCTTTTACTCGGGCCCCGTATTTTAGTTGCAATTGAACGACTGGACGCTTTTCCTGGCGGGGCCTCCGACTCATCGGTGGCCACTGACAACAAACTTTCTCTGTCATCACCGGGATCGAAAACTGGATCTCCTGGTTAGTGCGGCAGCGCCGTATTTAGAGGACCACCGTGGTCCACATGAAAATAACACCTGTTCCAATATCGTTGCCACCCAGAAGGGGGATAATAAAAAAAAAATTTAAAAAAAATAAATCGGCCTATAAAGAAGTAAAAAGCCATTTGCATTTTTCTAACTGTAGAGTTACCTCGAGTGTCCCTAGGCTTAAAGCTTGGGTTTGTGTGGTGGATCTATATTTGCTAGGGTAAGGGTCTTGTAAACTACACTTTAACGAAATCTCCATGTTGAATTTTATGTTCCCATTTTACCGATATATTTCTTTTGAATTATCCCCTTCCAGGCAATAACAATATTCGTTCGGGTATAATGGATGCTTTGGTCGTACATATGTAAACTAAAATGTGAACTATTTCTGTTAATTTTCTTGACAAAATGCGCTGGCTCTTTTGTAGTGACATCGCTTGTCAAAATTCGGGAATCATCCTTGAAACTAGATCAAATTACATACGCTTATCTATAGATACTTCCTGTCAGCTGGGTTTAAACCTTAACGGAATGAATGACACAAGCTTTTTGACATCCGTCAGGAATTAATTCAACTCCAATCATTTTCGTGTAGTTAATGTTATTGATAGCTTTTTACAAGAAGACAAGTGACAATTCACTTCACAATTTAAAAAAAACAACTAGACCACTGTTGCTAGAAAGGAAATAATAGATTTTTGCATTGAAAATTATAGCAAAGCAAGATTATAAATTGTCACACGTTTTCTAATATGAACTGTATATTGATTTTCATCAGCTATGGCTGTTTTTAAAATGTCTTATTACTTTTTCGTGTTTTTCAGAATCCGCCGACAGATATGGGGTGGATCGTATAATATGATCTTTGCACGACAAAAGTGTGATGACAAACCATGCTGGTTGGATGACGAGTGTTGCCGTGGTTATTCATGTTTTAACCCAGAATCATCTGGATTAAGCCTGCTGCGAGAACGAACCCTGGGTGTCTGTTTAGACGATTTCCACATTAAAAGTCTTGAAGCCGAAGTTCTATTATAACTGTACTTTTTTCTGTATGTGCAAAATATGACAATTCTGGAGATTCATTTGGTATCAAGCAAGGTTGGTTATGTGGATTTAATCTAGTCGGGCTTTTCAGTCTGCCTGCTTAGAAATCCAGTCATTTCGAGCTGTGTTCCATTTTACAAAGCATACATAATACTTGCGTACATTAAGGTCGTTCATTTTCTTAGTGTACTACACAACTTTCGTGGACTTATATGTTCGTAAGTTTACGTGTGCTTCGTAAGATTAGTTGATACGATTAAGAAAAGAATAAAGGGTTGATTTTCATTCCGGTTAGTACTGAGATCAGCTTTGTACAATTAAATTTTCATTTCTGTTGGCTGTGGCTTTTCTGTTTACAGATATTGGTTTCGTTTTGAATGCAACCGTCGTTTGTCTTAATGTCGGTCCGTCCAACTTGTAGAAATTGTTTTTTGCATTATGAAAAAAACACTATGTCTTGTACTGACTGCTTTTAATGGCTTTCAGACGGACATTTTGAACGGCAAACTTTCGACCAAGATAAATGTTCTGAAAGTAAACGCACAAACAGATACAGTTCTTACGGGCATATGACTAAATGAGAAACAAAAACGAACCATTTAAATGCGAAAAAGGATTGTAATCAGTCAGAAAAATTCGTCCCCAAATCAAAATGTTTGGATCGTAAGTAAAATTCGAATAGCGGAGTTATCTTCCCGTTCATGTGGTGACTTGTAAAAGGTGCATAGGACCTACAGGATATAATTCTCTATTGAATCTTGTGAAATGTTGTTGGGTTGTTCATACAAGATGTGTAATAGACAATACTATTAAAACATAAAAATCGATGAATTTATGACCTTATACTTATGAAGTCAACAGAGGAATTTGTTGCCGACGGGCGCGTATATGGTGGGGTCATTGTCGACCGGAGAAAACAGGAGAGCCTGTCTCAATATTGGCGTCAATTCTTTTAATAAATCAAGATGTTCATCATATACTAAGATTAATCAAATCGACGTTTTATTTTTGACCGATATCAGATAGGTCACATATAGTACATGCAAAAAACCACTTGGGCCAGTTAATTCAGATTGTACTTCTATTGTTACCTTCTATTTATTGACGAACGTTGATTAAATATATGAAAAGAATAATATACAATGCTCTTGATTGTTATATAAGCTTATAATTTGTCCAACACACAGCGAAGAATACTCCAACCCTACTCGCACCCCACCAAAATAAAAAAAATTCATAATTTATTACTTAAAGGGGCTAAATCGCTAACATTTGGGACCTAGAAATTGACACAAGTGGATCGCAACGCATATAATACTGTAATATGAATGTATATAAACTGATTTACATTCAATGGTTTTCGTTTTTACTTTAATTTCAAATCAGCTATGTTCGGCGAAATAAGTCAGCAGTCTCAATCTAATGAACATTTCTAGCGTCTGGTTATTCTAGTCTACATACGCCATTTGATTTGGTGCAAAGTGTCTAGCCTTGACTCTTGTTACAACTGGAAATGAAACGCATGATGGTACACGATTCGTGTAAAAATGGTAAAATGTTTATTTTGTCTTAAATATTGGATGTCAGAAGCCCATCTTTTTCGGTAAGATCACAGCATCAATGTTGATTTAAATTGACAAATAATTCGTGTTTTCAATGTCGAAGATTTTAAATGATATTGAGTTAGAGACTTAGCTACTTTAATATAATTACCACAATGCAATTTTATAATTATGATCAAACAACATTTATTTCTCATAAATATCTCGGATTGATATTATAGTCACGAATCTGACTGGCGGTGTTAAGCCAGGCTGACACTTGCACGATTCCTTGGCACGCATTGGCACGACTCGAGTCGGCACGAAACCGTCCGATTTTCGCAAATTCGTCGTGCCAATGCGGGAAGTGCGTAAACAATGCGCAAACTATGCGCAAACTATACGTGAACTTGTCGTGCCAGTTCGTGTCAATGTGGACACTGATGGGCACGACAAAATCGTGGCCAAAAGTCGTGCAAGTGTCAGCCTGGCTTTAGACTGGCGGTGTTCTTGATATTGTGAATATTGTTTCGTTATTTTATTTTATTATAAATGTCATATAATATATCAATCAATTTGGTATACGTATACACACATGCGAGCTATAAGTTTATTTAAGATTGTTTTACGTGTTCTTATCTGCTGTTTTTTTATTGTAGTAATGTTGTTTTTTTATTTAATAAATTAAATAAATCAACAGATGTGGCTTCTTTTTGATTCTAAATGTTCGCGCTAATGCTGCTTATGAAAACATGAGTGAAATTGGCTTTAACGTCCTACCTTTTGCACCAACTGGACTAATGAAGACTCGAATATGCCAACGTATACACTAGAACTTGTTTTGTCGTCTCATCCAAACGACTAGACGCTGTTCCTTTGGCATAGCTTGTGTTCTGCACCGTTGGAAAGGGTAAACCACGATGAAATTCCCGTGAACAGTGGACTTCCTGGTTAGTGAGTCAGCGTCTTACTTAGGCATTTAGTGAAAAGTATTTATTACATTGCAAAACACGAACACAGCTTTATGGATAACAACCACTAGCAACTTTAACAGTGCAACGTTTCTCTAAGTATTCTGTTGTCGCTATTAAGCACGATGTAAACGATAACTATGATACAAAAATCCGAGGGTAAGCATTTTTAAGTATAAAAATAGTTGAGAGAATAGTTCGTCTGACGTGGGGTACGGATAGGCGAAGTAGGAAATACATTTGACAGTTCAAGGGGCTCGTCATTTCAATCTAAAATGGATGGGATTGTGCGGATCTGTATAGAAATGAAATAAAATGGGGTTTAACGTCCTACTGTTCGGCTCCGAACTTGGCTAATGAAGACGGACATACACCATACAGTGCTAGTGGAGAAATTTTGCCCGGACAGCGGCACGACCCAGGAACCTTTTGCGTGCACGCCAATGTGTACACGGGACCTCGGTTTTTCGTGCCTTCCGAACGAATAGACAGCTGTCCTTTTCAGGCTCTCAGTCCTGCATCACTGACAAGGGGGAACCGCACCGGAAAATCTGGATGAACTGTCTCGGCCAATACAGGGGTCGAAAACCGGACTTGCAGGCTAGCGAGTTAGCATATTACCCACTTTACCACCCTGACCACCGACCTATAGACGATGATGCTGTATTTATATATCCCAAAATGTGGCGGGGGGTTTAGTGTTGATTAAGGGTGGGCGGGTCATTGGAAGTGGATCATTATAAGAATACACTGTGAACCTATTATGAACGTCAACCTATAACCGATACAGTATCCTGTAGGAATCAAGTAAACAGATATAATCAGACTGCTGCTTTGGATTGGAAATTTTGGCAGATATGGCTGGCCACGGAACACATTCAAACTAACAATGGTTTCCACTGCTCACCTTGAGATGAAATACTGTTTTTATACCAACACCAGAGACAGGCAACAAATTCAAAATAATAACTATAATTACACATTAAGTGCGTGTCTCTTGAGTTTCACACACTCATGATTTAACAAGTGTCAACTTTTAATCATTGAAAGTCTGCGGGTAGTGTTTTATGTACCCATTCACACGAAAAGCGATATATATTTTAATCCAAATTTAATATACTTCGAACTCCTTACTTTATTTCCTTGGTTATTTAAAAACATGCCTTAGAATTTAATTTACAGAAAATTACCCCCTCATTAGCTTGTTCCTGCTTCATCCACTGGGGTTGAGGGGACGAATGGTTTAGATTATATAAGGGTAACCTGCCAAAACTTAGACAGCCATATCTTAGACAGCTTAAAACAATAACATTTACGGTCAAGCGCACAACTAATCATAAGATGTATCATTAAGTCAAGGCGGTTGGTTTCGATTCCATGCTTGTGTATGGCAAAGAATAGTCCCATCTGTCTAACCACCGAAGGTTTTCTCCCAACCCCCACTGCTATAAATCCCTACGCACAGTTGCATAATTGAATTAAAACCCAACCAACACGATAGTCATGAGACGATAAACTACATTTCTCTTTCTCTCGTCTCTCTCAGTGTTTCAATCTCAAGCTTTCCATCTCACCCTGATCGATCACTCTCTGTTATTTTGTCCAGATTATTTTTCGTTGTTGTCGAAAAATATAGAAAATAAATAACTATTAATTAGATTTACAAAAATCACATCGTTATGATCTTTGATGTACTGATGTCTATCAGGGTCGTATCTAGCGGGGGTGCAGGGGGTACATTGTTCAACCAGAAAAATAAGGCGAGCATTCAATCAGGCCGGCAATATGGTTTTACCATTGTCTTAGTTTAAAATCGCTAATGCAGTTAGTGACAATTTGATAATCATTGGGAATCTTTCGCCCACTTTCCATTACACCTAATGAATAGCTTGGTGCTTTGACAAAGACCTTTTTGCTTTTGAACATGGACATTGGGGCACGTGGTGGCATGAACTTAAACGATGAGGAAAACCCGGAAGAAACATTTAGCCACGGGATACCACAATTACTGTTTTTTGACCACATAATAATTCCTTTGGTATTTTATATAAAAGGTTTCTGCTTATCAAATGAACATTGGAACACTCATAAGCATGTAGTAAACAGACAAGTCAACAATTTAGCTAATTCTAAAACTTCTATGAAAATTATAAATACGCTGGCCAATATAGAAGATACAAATTAACGTTGATGCTAAATTTTAAAATGTTATGTAAAATCATGTTTTGCCGGGCGGAGAAATAACATCACACTCACTCCAGTTTACTTAAAGATACATTGGTTAAGAGATTGGTCATTCTTGCTATAATAATTCAAAAATAGATGATAAAAAAATATTGAAAATTTCACTCAAATTACTTTACTCTGAGCGAAATTATCACGGTTAGTAGTTTTGACAAAATTCAGGACCTATTTGTTACTGAGTCAAGGTGGCTCAAGGTAATTGTCTAGGCGGATGTTTATCATAATTACTTAATAGTTAATTTCCAAATACTTCCACAAACATAACCTTGCCAAAAAGATTCATTTGTTAATAGAATTAACTTTGAAATGCCTCATACGCGCTCTAATTTTTTTATGGCTTATGAAATAAAATAATAAATTTTCATCTTGAATAAAAATCAAATTCTGCATAATGGTCGTTAATTCAGAACTGTATTCCATCATTGCTAAAAATAAAATAAAACCAATACTATGATCGTTTAGAATTGCGTGCAGGATACAAACATCAACAAAACAGATTCAAAAACGAATATTGATATCCAGTTCTTAATTAACCAGTAAAATTCACTACCGGTCAGTTTTGGTAAGATTTTGGTAGCATAATTTATCTTTAATGAACCAGAAACATCGAAGACATAGGAAAATAAAATGTGGACCTCTTAAACGTTGACGTCTGTCAAACAAGACGCACTTGTTTTGCTTATCAAATCCTCTGATGTCGTTGTTGATACATTAACTTGTATTTGAAGTGCGTTCGGTTGGGTTGTATCACTTCTAATACTTATTAAATCCTCTGAGGCCATAGTGTTCGATTGGTTTGTATCACTTATAATGCTTATCAAATCCTCCGAAGACACTGTTGATACCGTATCTAGAACTTGAAGTACATTCAATTGGTTTGTATCCACCCCTTTCTTTTTCTTTTTTCTTGGTTGCCATTTGCACACCATACTATCGTTCGCTTCCGCCATGTCTAATCGACCATTCAACCAAAATGTTTCCATAATACCTTTACCCTGAAGAAAATCAAGAGAGGGAAATGGGGTCAACCACTCGACACAAACTAGGTCATTTCGAGACTAGAAGAAAAACAAACATGTATATCTGCAAATTAATTTTTAAACAGTTGGGTCTAGTGTTGTTCCCATTTCATGGACATCCCCACGCACTGAGCTTCTCGTCTAAGTAATGATCGATTACATCCCAGGAAAATTAAGATTTTCAATATTGCATAAAAAAATTTTAGTTGCGAGGTTCGTGTAGGGGTCATTCCATTTTAAGTTGACCGCTGCTTCTAAACTAACCTTCTCAGAATATCATGAAAAAAATATTTGTTATGATACATACAAATATATGTAACCTGCGAAGTTATATGACTCGAGTATTAATATTGACCGAGAAATGGCCTTTTTCAATAGAGATACCCTTTTGCAAGTTTTGAAACTACTGTTCTATGATTCGATTTTGGTGTACTGATTTTATATTTTCTGGTTAAACAAAATTATTGAATTTATAGCCGCTGTTCTACGTTTCGATTTTGCTCAAAGCGAATTTTAAAAGAAACCGACAAAGATGTGGCTTTCAATAATTTTTCTTCAAACAATACCCATTTGATATAGTGTAGTGACATTTCTACACTGTATCGAAATATTGGGGGGGGGGGTGACAAGAATCAATTTTTGTCACTTAAAATTTTATGGTAAATTATTAATTTGGCATTTAAGACACTACATACATAGTTGACGGTACGTGTTCTGTAACATTTGAATGTAAATTCTTAATCTATATAACAATATTATCTTACAAACTCCATAATTTCTGGGACATCAACTGACTAGCAGGAATAAAATCAGAACACCAAAATCGAGTCATAGATTAGTAGTTTCAAAACTTGCAAAAGGTTATCCTGATAGGTCATGTCTCGGTGAAAATTAATGCCAAATTAATAACATATATTTTTCATCATTTTCTGAGGATGTCACTTTACAACTTCCTGAGAATTTGATTCATTTTACATGGAATTATCCGTAGGTGATTGTCTCAACTTGTAAGATCGACAGTCTGAAAGACGGAAGTCGTCCAAGCTTAATATCCATAAGCCTACAGTAAATAAAATAAATTCTAGGGAGTCTTGGGAATATTTGATTTCTTTACTATTATATCATATGTAAATGAAACGCGATGGGTATAACGCCCTACGTTTCTGCGTCAACAGGGCTAATATTGCTTTAAGGAAAATCTTGTACTGACAATATACGTCAAACCGCACTTGTGACTGAGTGCAGAATTGTAGTTCATTAGATATTGTAGCTAATAGTTCATGTTTCCCCGGTTGATTAATGAACGACATTCGATTAGCACAAAGTAACGCTCAACAACAACAGGTTAGACATTAATTAGGAGTTTAAAAGAGAGAACACAAAGAAAGAAATGCATTAATGAATATGACAGGAAATTAAACACACCTTTATATCGAGTTCTCCTCTCGTTGATATAAAATAACGACCCGTTAATACCAGTTTATCTCTGGTAGCTTTACTAATATGGATCTTTAATGCTGAAATATGTGAGAAAAAATGGGATTGGTATCGCCCCAATTATGGTTTAAAACCTTACTGAGTACAATTATTATTATGGGTCATGTTATCGAACTCGGTCTTCATCTTTTCTTTGCACTAAAGACGGTGTTGGTGGGAAAAGTCAAGTTTCATCGTGTCTTGTATCCTGGTTTCTCAAATATCTGATATTAAATTGATTTGTGGGCGTATGTCACGAGGCCGAGTACATAATGATGATGAACCAAATTACTACAATGTAAAATTATGCTTTCCCAAAATTAACGTTCTGTCGTATTATACATAACCAAGTTGAAAATTCTCTTTACTTTTTCGTAAAGTTTAAAATAACTGACAAGATTTTAAAATTCCACTATTAAACATGCATTATGCAAGAGCTAAATCTAACCAGTGCGATGGTTGAAATTATTGCACACGTCTGTCAAACCTTTAAAGGCTGATACCTTCGCTTGCAATAGAGTAATTTGAATGAAAATTTCAAATTATACATTTTACATTATCTACCTTTGAACTATTATAGCAAGAATGGCTAGTTCTTTATCTAAATCTTACATAATGTATCTTTAATATCAAGTTTTATTCGTGGACTTGTGCGGTTGTGTAAAGTAGGACATGGCGACTGATGCGGTCTACCACCAGGACCCATTTTAGGCTACATCAAACCGTTTAATCTAACGTAAATATACTACAAATAGTGACTTTCATTCTCGATCATTATAGTGTTATGTTTCGTGCAGTTGCGTGGGTAGGTCATGGCAAACACCACCACCACCACCTGCTCCCAGTGCCACACACCCTGGGGACAATAATGTTGATCTGCTGCATGTATACGGTTCTGTCCACATGCTAGAAGGCTACAAGAAAATGATCCCATTGACCGTCTCAGATGACTTGAATATGCTTTAAATTGTTTTTGTACTAGAAGCTGGATACCTGCACTTGGTAATATACTTCTTTTAAGAAATTGCCCAAGGGTCGTTCAAATCATGATCGACACAAAACTTGCCATGCTGCCTCCTTGTAAAATAATTACGTATCGATTAGACAACTTCGATTTTCGGTTTGACATCACAATTCAAGGCCCTTTCTGGTTCAATTGGTACTTTCCGAACTTCATTTGCAGTGAATAAATGATTAATATAGGTGTCTCATTAATTCTCAGCTGTATTTCATCCCTCAATGACCTGATTGCACCAAGAAACGCCGCAGGAGAAATATGCATAAGACCATGTTAACCGGGTCAATGGAAACGAAATTATTGTTTAACTGTAAAGTACAACTTTGATATTTTCGAAAGAAAATACTATGTTTTCATGAAAAGCAAATAAATCAATCTCTGAGCTATACACTTCTTGACACGTTGTCTGTTGGACCCCTCTCTCACGCTCATGGTTGATCTCTTCAGTCTCTCGTTACAACATTTCGATCTGTAAAAAGTAAAAGGTGACTCTGTTCTTCAAGGGGTTGCGATCAGATGATGGTTTGTGGAATGAAGTGGCAACCAACAAAAGGTTGGCAGCTGTTAGTATATTATATTTTCCCCACTTTTCGATGCATTGTAGCCGTGCAACTGGCATGCTCACCAATCTAAAACATGTTACGTTTTGGATAGAAGTTGTCTTACCTTGACTTGTAGATTCCATTCTAGAAGCTGTATTTACAGTATCACCAAATAAACAATATCTAGGCATCTTTATTCCTACAACACCAGCCACACATGGTCCTAATAAACGCACAAATATTTACACAATTATTTTTTAAATGGAAAGAACAGTAAATCATTAGGCCCTTTTCGGTATTTCTCCGAGAAATTTTGCTAAGATTTCGAATTCTATCCTGGACTGAAAATCTTGTACACATTACACTTTAGTAAGGGTAGAGCCTCAATTATCTGACTGCTCCAATATTTGACGTTCGACAGAGGCGTCTTCCTATAGGGAGTCGGCCACAGTGGTAAAGATAAGTTATATTCTATCTCAATTATATAACAAGTCCCTTATCTTTAAAGGGGCTAAATCTATTTTATTTCTTTTATTTCAGTCAAATAAAGTATTCGGTTTTACTGTTGGTTCATTGTGCTAATATTAGACTGCCGAGTGTTCAGCACAAACTCAGTCATATCTCAAAATTGGTTTAAGTCGTGATTCTAGATACCAAAATATACAAATTAAATCGATACTTCGTCAGTTTAATGAAGGTAGAGAAAAAGTTGTATTGCTTGAATAAAGATGCTTACCTGTGTGTATACCTATACGCATCTGAAGACAATCGTTTTCTATTGGTATTGGTACATTGACCTGTTTTACAGCTGTTAATAAATCTATTGACATGGTGGCTATTTCTTCAGCATGCTACAAAATATAATATTATTAACATACTGTAATGGTAACTCTTTTCAATGGAAACATCCGCCAAGCAGTAAGATAACCCAGGTTGTATAATATAAATGGAATAAGTAAATTGACTAGAGCAAACTATCTGCGAATATGAAATTTACCTTGTCACCGTTTCTTTCGGGAAGACCACTTGCTACCATGTAAGCATCTCCAATTGTTTCCACTTTATATACATCGTAAGTATCAATTCTAGCATCAAATGTTGAATATAGCGTATTTAACAATTCTACTATTTGCATGGGTGTGCTGGCTGCCGAAATAGTCGTAAATCCTACGATATCTGAAAAATATATAGTCACTTCTTCGAATGTTTCCGCACTAACAGTTTTGTTACCCTTAAGTTGTTCGGCAACTGTTCTGGGGAGCATTTGGTATAAAAGATTATCTGTTAATTTCTTTTCATCATTTAGTTCTGATGTTTTGGTTTCCAAGAATGAAGCATATCGAAATATCCAATCTCCCATTCTCTTTACACGTCGAGAAACCACGACGGCTACCCCACACATAATAAGACACACTACACAATGTACGATAATTCTTCTGGAATAATTCCCAATTTGGTCATTTAATTGAGAAACGACCGTTTCCCCTAAGAGAATTCTGCTTGCTAAAAGATCATCTCTCCATTTAATATGTGCTTTGTAATAATCATTTAGGTCATTTTTTGTCCAATCACCAAAGGAAATATTTATGAACTCATATCTGATACGTTTGGCCCCTAAAACACCAGAGTTAGATAAATTGAAAGAAAAACACAAATACTCTTCTAATAATGTAAACATCAAACGAAGTTCGTAACAAGCTGCAATTCTTTCATGCAGCCATAGAGTAGAACTACTATTGCTTTCGATGTGTTCAATTTCAAAGATTCTACACATTAACAAATTGGACAACTTTTCTTTTATTTTGATAAAGAGATAGAATGTTGCTATCCAAGATGTCTGGTGATTTCGTTCACCATTAGCTGCACATGTTATCATTCTACGTACTATGTTCAAATTTTTTTCTGATATTTTTTCAACATCCGAAAGCGTATACGTAGCATTTTGAAAAATAAGTTCGTAAATTACCAGACAATTTTGGATATTGCTGGTTTCATTGAAGGTAATAGCGCACTGGTTGTTCGAATTCGAAATGGTGGCGTCGGTTCTGGTATCACAGTTTCCGGTATCGTTGATAGAAGCGCACATATTGTAAGTCCTCGCCAATCTGTTGTCTCTGTCCGTGAGCAGCTCATCCAGATAACCCAATCCATACATCATGTTCTTTAAACATTTACAATCACCAGATGTTTTGCTAACAAACATAACATCTGTGGCAATATCCACAATCAAAATAATGATCATGATGGCAGACGACATTATACATATTGTCATAATTTTATGAATACTATATCTATTTGCATGCCAGGATGCCAGTCCGACATTAGAATCTGAGACATCATATAACACTCTACGATTCCTTAAATCAAGAAACGAATTCGTCAAATTTCTCGGCATCTGTTTCGAATCGTGTTTGTCGTATGCCCCCACGATGCCATTTTGATTTAAATTGTCCACTTTATTGTTCCATAATCCAATTCGTCGGCCTAGTCGCCGTATGGACTCCATGGCTAATTGCTTATGAAAAATGAATGTCGGACAACTAATGAAATCCTAAGTTTAATGTAAGAATTTAAATCACTCCAGATTATTATGATATAGCGACTTATTTACATACAAATATCTTTAGTTTTCTTCCGGATGTCGTTGGAATGACGATTTATTTAAACAAACGATTTCAAAATTTAACTCATTGCAGTTCTATTTAAAGACATCAATTCATGTTTAAAGACATCAATTCATAATGTCGCTACATAATAGGATGTTGTCTAGGCAACTTAGAGTGGGGATAACATTAGAAAAGTAAATATCGAAAACATTATAATTATGTTCTAGATGTAATATGCATTTTTGTCTATCCCTGTGCTGTGTTATTTGCCCATATTCAACGTTAGAATTTGGTCATTAACTAATTAATTAGTAAGCACAATTAAAAGTTTCTTATACTTCCTTTTCACCTATTTGATCCACAAAATCACATTTCACTGAAGATAAGTAAGTCATAGTTCTCAATAAGAATTCACCATTAACTCAGCAGGTCATACTAAAGGCGTATGCGTAGCAGCAGAAATGAGAACTGGGGACTGTTGTACTTACTGTTAGGCTGGAGCCAACATCTATTCAGCGCTTAATTTAGAAACCTATAAACCAGGTTTGATGTCTAAGTACTATTTTTGTCTTTACCAAAGTACAGAGTAGTTGGTTATAAGAATTTCACATATCACACAAAATATATGACGCAAGATAAATGGTTATACCCCGTAAACAAAGGTGTTGTAAAATAATAATGTCACATAATTATCTGGAAACTTGAAAGCGTACTGCTTATTCTGACAGCCGAGCAAAATGGAAAACGCACGACAGTTCGAGATAGATGGTGTCTCAGAAGATCTTGTTGGTAATAAAATGCGTCTTTACTTTGACAAGTGTCATAATAATCAATGCAGTACCATTTCAACTTACATAGTAAATACGTTGTTTTTTATGATTGATTATTAGTCGATCTATATATTGACTAAGCTTTTAGCATTATCTTTGCTTTCAGTTTTATTGGAATTTCTGTATTACAGAAATTGGTGAGCATTACATGATCGTTTTGAATATTCGATATCAAGAATGGTTGTGCGAACAATACTGAATGATCTCGCTGTTAATTTTAAAACAATACAATTAAATATACTTTTTGTATTTATCTCAATTCTTTATTACGCCCATTAGTAAGATTAAGGAATCAAAATGGTGTCATCGTCAATTACACTAAAGCCGAACTTCCGGTTAGACAAAAAAAAACCCATCTTACTGTAGTATGAAAAGAGTATTTACAACTTAAAAGTGGAATTGGGTGGGGTGGGGAGATGGTGGTCATCTTGATGTGGCCTCATATATTTGGCTATAACTGGAAAATGTGTACTAAACAATAATAGGTTAAATCTTAATCCAACAGTTAGCTGCCAATAGCGGACGCAGGCTATTTTGTTGGTTTATGGATACCCGAGAGAATTATAAAAATTGGGGCGGTGTCTCAGTGGTGATTAGTGGGGGAGGGGTATCAGTGGTGATTGGTGGCGCACATCTGGACCCTAATTTAACATTCAATTCTACAGTCACACCCTTACTATACTACAACCAACAATAGATTCCAATTTACACGTGTGGTAGGAACACAATTTTACGTACAGTTTTTATGCTGCTAGTTCGGGGATATATACTGCTGTTAGTTGAGAGGTTGGGGTTGGGTGGGGGTCCGTACCAGGATCGGCCTCTATCTGTGATATAATTTATACATGACGTAGACAATGTAATGGACTGTTTTTCTGACCCTGTTTCTTTTCTAAATAACGTTCGTACTGTACTTAATGGACTGGGCTGTTTTTTTTTTCTATATTTACACGTCACTATCTCCGATTTCTATTTGTTTCGTGGTGTCTTGATTAAAGTAACACCGACATTGCCACCTATTATTAAAGATCTTTATTTTAGATTTATCAAATTGTCCACGCATTAAATATTACCTTATAGTTATTGCTGCGTGTAAACATTTTTGTAGGTCCACTTGTACGTGACTAGGAATATTGTCGTCTTTATAACATCGTGGGTTTTCTCTGGTTTCCTCCAACAACTGGAGACCCCTACGCACAAGTGAATTATTTAAATAAAATTGAAGCATGTTCATAGGCGTACCATACTCCGCGCAGTGTTGCGTTTGATTAGAGGTAATCCAACTACACACTGCTATTATGAGTGCAAATTGTTGTTTTAAATTTTGATTTGTCAATAGTCCGTCTACCAACCAATCACTAGCTGCCAATATTGGACCAAATATGTTTACATAACGTTACGTCATGACTCACGATTTTATTATGCCTAATTAACCCGTGCATAGCAGAATACTACAGTAAAACTAATTGCGTGACAAACGAGGCTATCAAGTCGAATGAAATGTAAACAATACTGTTTGGAAACGAACATACTTCACCGTTTTGAATACCTTAAATCACTGTCCAAAGTTTTAGGGAACACCCAGATTAAACGAAGGACTGTCATGTTGCTGTACTTAAGTGATAGTTTTCATTGAACGGAAAGAATAGACACACTCCCGCATAAGTTCAAGAAACAGACGCTATTCCAGCAATGGTCAGGAATATGTAGGCGTACGGACTCGATGACAGTTAGGGATGGGGTGGGGGCAGAACCCGAAATTCCCGAAAAAATTTCGGGTTGACAGAGAGCAGCGCCGGTCTTCCTCGAGAGACGAAGAAGCGGAGCTTACCCTGTATGGACCCCCCACCACACCACACACAAACCTACTCAAAATAAAATTTGGGAATATTTGATGGCTGCAAACACGTTTTCCTGCTATTTCAGCCCGTCAACAAATCAACTTCAAAGTGGTCTGATATAGCATAATCAAGGTGGCTGACTCGAATTCCAATCAATCGTTTACAATCCACGAAGACGGGATCGTTGGGAGAAATTTAACTGCTGCAGTCGCGTTTTCCTGTTATTTCAGTCTGTGAATACAGCAACTTCAATTTGGTTCAAAGCCAAATATAGCCTACCTGACTGACCCGAATTCCAAACAAACAATCAATCGTCGCAAGGCTTGGGGGTCTTACCCTCCCGGAGAAAATTTTGAAAACTTAACCACCCCAAATACGTTTTCTGCTATTCTAGCCCTTTTAAGCAACTCCAAAAGTATCCAATGGTTTTGTAACCGAAATCCCACTCTGAATTCTAACCATCCAATCAGACTGTTGCAGCTGCATTCACAAATAATAATCGATGCCCGCACAAAGTACTGTGACCCCAGACAAAATTCTTTAATCCATAGTCAACTCAGTACAAATTCGTGATATTCAATTAAAAAAAGTCAAATTACTGTTTTATTAGGGCTCGATGACAGTTAGGGAAGCAAAACTAGAAATGTCCGAGAGGCGAAGAAGCGGAACTGACCTTCCTGCTATTTTAGCCCCTAAAATCCATCATTTATTAGAATGCGGGCACTTTAGTTTGCCAAATAGATGGAATAATTTTTTTTTCACTTTAACCGGCTGCCCGAAAGTTGGTCCCGAAATGACTTAGTTAATCTGTTGACCATTTATTATGAAAATAAAACACAGGCTGAGTTAATATATCGGAAAACAAATTTACAGGAAGTTTTTTGAACGTACTGTTTTATAGCTACGGTTAAATCATTTAGCGAACATCCCGGCCCACAGCCATCCTCGGCAGCTAATACTACATGTAGGTTTCCACTATAACGATTTATTCTACGATTGAAATAATGATTTTAATCGTGGCGTAATGGTGGTGATCCTATCAGGGCTTATCATGTGTTGAGGTCAGTCGTAGCTATCGTGTTAAACGTATCGAAACGGACCAGATCGTGGACACAGTAGGGAACCAAGCATTGCAATGGGCTTGCCGTTCTCGAGACAAAAAGAAAATTGGTTTAGTTTGTCAACAATGAACATGAATAATATAATTATGCTCGCCACGAAGTCGGTTTATCCAATCTTTATAACTTCTTGAAATGTTTAGGCATTGAATTCTGCAATCCACAATTCTCTTATTATTTCATTTTGTACATGAAACTGGGTTGAAAGCCGGTGATGAAATAGACAAGGGGGTTACCCTTGCTGAAAAGTGTACTTATTTTCAATGCATCTATATCTGGTTTCATCAGAATGTAAGTCTGCCGGGTATCTGGTGGTGGGTGTGGTATTCCACGCCCAAAATGTCATGTACCCCAACTAGGCTAGATTAACTCAAAAGTGTACCACATGAAAATCATACATTAATGTACGGCACACCTTCAGGTATTACAAAAACATTCTGACATACACAATTACATAGCTCCGTCAGGGGTACCCCACCACTAGAAATGTCTGTCAGAGTGCTTTTATAATACCTGAAAATGTACGGTACACTGATGTGCGAGTTTTATGTGGTACACTATTAAGCTAATCTGCACTAGTTGGGGCGTGGCAAATTGGGCGTGGAATAAATACCACACCCACCATCAGACTTAAATTCTGATGATACCAGATATACATGCATTGATACCGTATAAGAGGATAATTGGTACACTTTTCAGCAAGGTTAACCCATGCTCTAAGAGCATATCTACTGAAAAAACTCATTCCCTGGTGTGTTTGTGAAGCATGGTAACTTCTTTTGACTCAGAAAATGTGATTCAATTCAAGGTAGTCCAGCTGCCTTACACAATTTGTTGTGGTCTAAATGTCTTACACAAAAAAAGCTGAAATAACTGCGTATCTACAATCATTTGCAAAAGTTTACGACCATCAATAATGTCATGGAATACCGCTGTGTCAAAATTATTATTTCACCACAGCTTGAACTGTTCACTTATTGCTCGTCCAGGATAATCTTTCCTTGTGTAACAATTTGGAATATATACTTTTTCCTAAACAGAGTTCAAAAATAATACAAATATATTTTAAAAACTCTCGCCGCTACAGCGTTAATAGGGTTTTTAGGAAAAGAGGGTATACCTCTGGCAGGTAAGGAAGCTAAAGATCGATAGTTTTCATCCTCTTAATGATTCACATAAAACAAATTATACCGTCTATCTCGTTCACTAGGCAATTACTGATGGAGCTGACAGTTACATAATATACCCACATTTAATCTCTGAAATACACCTACCACATCCTAAAATAACAACACATTGTTATATTTTTTTAAAATGTAATCAGAATATGTTCCATTAAAATGCCATTTTAAAACTTAACTGTTACATCATAATTTTCTAATTTTAATACTTTATTAAAATAATTGGATGTTGTTGTGTTTCTTTTAATGTATGGCAATTAGTAGAACCTAAGTATACTGTCATTCTCTTTGAAGTCTCAAAGATGATGTTAAATCTTACTGTAAATATGAAAAAAACAAATGAATCAGATTAGAATCGTAGTTCATCACATCATACATTACATAAATACAAGATCTCTACAAACAGTGAAATTATTGAATTTTGTTAACTTCTCTAGTTTCTGTTATTTCACAACACTTAAAAACAAAAAGAACCGGCAGAAGACAAAATTGGTCATGCAAGATCAATAAATTACATTTTATACAAAAACAACCATCCTTAATAATAACAAGCCAGTTACATCCATTTAATTATATATATGTATAGAGACACTAACTACACTTTAATTCATGGTATACCAATAAATATAGGTATTAACAAATATGTATTACATGTATACAGTAATATATAAAATTAAACAAATTGATGTCCATTAAAACAATTTATACATGGAATGGATATTAAAGAATCCTGTGAAAATATGAGTATTTTTAGCTGGATATTAAGAAATGGTTTTATTTGGTAGAAGCTGCGTTTATCATTACTGGTAGTTTGTTATTTGGCTGCCTCTTCTACTTGTGAACCTGCTACAGCTAAAACTTTATCACCAGAAGCTGAATATAAATACACAAAAAATATTTATTTTAAAAAGAATATTAAATCTGAAAGCCAGATCACATATAAAAATAATACACAAGTAAAAATTTAAAAAGAAAAACACTGACATATTTCCCTTTGAATGAGTTAAACAACTATACACATTTCAGAACACAGGTTGCCAGGTAATAAAGCAACAGAGGTTTTCCCAGAAGTTATGAGCTTAACAATGTATACAAATTTCAGAAAGATCGGATAATAATTGCAACCCCTAAAGTGCTAACAAGATTAAGTAACAACGCAGCATAACTCTGGAAGTTACATGTATTATCAAAAATTGTTGCAAATCAATAGGTTTCTCATTTCAAAATGAGATGGATAACCCATGTCAATTTCAAAGATAGGTTGCCAGGCAACAAAACATATGCCTACAACAGCAAACACAAGAGCATTGCTAACGCTGCAATATACTCCACATTTCTGCTTTGATTGACATGGCACTTTTTAAAATGAAGAGAATGAAATATGAAATGACAAAGAACTAAAGAAGGTTAGGCGTTGGGTTTGTTTTGCCAAATTTACATACAAAATATTAACAAAAAAGTAGGTGTGACACTGCTCCAGGGAGTTGGGGTATGCACCAAAATAAATAGTTGCTGTCCTTAGGATGCTAAAAACAAAAATTGGGCGTGGCATTCAGCAAAATCAATAGTTGACGCTCTTAGGCTATGGAACACATATGACAAGTACAAAGTTGATTCATTCCGAATTGTGGCATATAAACGATAAACACAAAAAACTGGGCGTGACTCTGCCCCTGGAGATCAGGACATGCAGTTGTCGTTCTTAGGCTATAAAGAATACATATCCCAAGTTCAAAGACGACCCATTAAGAATTGTGGATGGTAGGCAATGCACAGAGACACAAAGAAAAAATGGGTTAGGTACTGTCCCTCGGCACAAAGAATAAGTAAGCAAAGTTTCAAAATGATACGTTAAGAAATGTGGTCTGTAGATGACAAACAAACACAGACAAGAAATAGGTGTGGCTCTGCCCCTAGGAGTTGGGCATGCAACAAAAACAACAGGGATCATCCTTTGGTTATAAGGAATAAGTACACAAAGTTAGAATTGCACCCTGTAGGTGACCCTCATACATACCTACATACACACACACAGACAGGGGCGATGGCATAATACATCCACATTATGAATGCAGGCGTATAGAAACAGTCTGAGCAGTAGACATGGGTTGCCATATAATAATTTATAATTTTGTACGTAATGGGAGCATTTACAAGACATTGATATCAACTTCATACAAATCAAATAATGACTTTTGTCGTTAGTGTGTTCCCAAGTTTCAACAGGGTGAAACATTAACTGAAGAAGTTATTAACACAAACTTATCAAATTCAATAGGATTCCTATTACTTATCTAAATAATGCACATAAATCTATTACAAATCGAACAATAACTTTTGTCATTACAGCATTCATAAGGTTCAACAAAATGAAACAAGAGCCAACTCTAGAACTTATCGACAGAAATTGTTGAAATTCAATAGGCTTCATCATTGTAATAATCTAAATAATGCATATACAGACATAATGATAACTTTAGTCAATAGAACATTCTCGGGGTTCAATAAAGTGAAACAAGGGCCATAACTCTAGAACTTATTGACAGAAATTGTTGAAATTCATTAGACTTCTTTGTTTTACCAATGTAAATAATGCATACAAATCTAATACAAATCTGCTGATAACTTTAGTCGTTTTAACAGTGTCCACAAGGTTCTATAAAGTGAAACAAGGACCATAACTCTAGAAGTAATAAACCTCAAAATGATCTGATAATAAATGTAGTGTGTAGTGTGTTCACAAGAAATTATGGACGAGAGACCGATGGATGGACACAGGCGACAGCAATATACAACCACATTGTTAAACATTAAAAGACATTGTGGATTAGAGACCAACGAACGGATTGAGGCGACAGCTATACAACGACATTTCGATGTGGACATATGAAAAGCCAACACTTAGGCTGGTGTCCCATCTTCAATCCCAAAATAGATAGATAACACTCCTTAACTGCTTTGCAGAAATTACTCAACAACACCAATTGAGTTATTGTGTTCTAATAGGTGTGATTGATAGGACAGCTGCTTAGCTTAAGCAGAATATGCTCAGTCAAGACACTCACCTAATAAACATCTATACAAAGTTAAAACATACTTCCTCTTTTAAAAGCAAGCAGAGTTATTATGTGCCAAAGTCTTGGCCAATGAAATTGCTTATCTCAGCTTAGCCAAGGCAGAAAATGCTCATCATGGAACGCAGTTAAGGGTCAAGCATTCCACAAGTTTGAATATTCTACCTAAATAATTATTATGTCCAAAAAAGTATGTGAGATAGATGAACCCATTTTAATATGCCGCTGCTCTCTCCAAAGGGACCAACAATATATGAATTATTACAGACTTTATTGTGCTAACAGGAAATGTGAACAATGTACATGTACCATAATTTGAAAATGGTATTGGTTGATTACGCCATCACAGAAATGTATTTCCATATCACACTGTTCTAATAAGATGGTCTTACTTCATTGAACGTGTGCATATGAGAAAACCTGCTCCATTTTACATTGACTGCTACTTAGTATTTATATATAAATATATATATAACATTACTTACCTAAAGTCGATGATACTTTTTCAAATTGTTTTAAACTAGCCGATGAATTGATCTGTAGGAAGGCTTCTTCTTCAGGTGTTAATGTTTCGCCCAATTTCTTCAAAGCTGTTAAAATTTCTACTGTTTGTTCTGTGGCCGAATCTTTCGACATTTTACCAATCTTGGAATCACGATTTATCTGTAGAATAAAAGCATTACCCTAAGTTTAAATAACATATAGCATGGTTTATAGGTATTGGATCTAACACATAAATTAATCATATTAAAATCAAACTCTATTTGGAGCTGTTGCTGATTTTCCAATGTTATCGAAGGGAGATAAGCGCATTTTGACATAAAAGTAAGCCAGTTACTTTTTTATTTCCAAGATTAAAATAAACTTACATCTGCCAAACGCAGTCTTAACTGTCCTGGTTGTTTTTTGGCAAATAATTTGATGACTTCTGGTGTTTTGAATGCCTGACTTATTGCTGCTTGTATTGCCTAAAATAAACATTTAAGTTTGTATAACATTTAAGTTTATTTTGTCTGGTGTTGTATAGAGTTTAAATATACTTCCTACCACAGAAGAGTTTATACAATAAGAAGATGGTTCAATTAATAATGACCCAGTTGATGCTATAATCTTCTTATACAACAGTATACCATTAATCAAGCTGTATAGTATCAACAAGCATGGGTAAACGTGTCATTAATTATTGATTTAATCTATTCATAGTTTTTAGTCCTAGCTTATTATTCCTAATAGTCCTGTTAAGATTTATTTGGCTATTCAGAGTAGATTTAATGCGTAACTTTATAAGACTTACTAATTGCATCCCATTTAAAGAACTAACTAAACTTAAATTTCCTTCTAGCATTTTATCTAGTGATTCCTTAAATTCTTTCAGTTGTTCAATTGTTTCATTTCTAGTTTCTTCATATTCTTCTTCGTCTAAATCATCTCTAAAAGAAACAAAAATATTCATTTTTACACACCCACAATGGTGGTCAGCCATAACAAAAATCTTAAGCTAGTGTGAGAATACCGATTATAGATACTGACTATAGTCTGTGCTGGGTGACTTACAAGTAGCAGTCTATGCTTACTCCTTCCAGAACACACAATGGCACTTGTCCAGGGCACAGAACGGTTGTGCGCCGCAGTATACTGCGTTCCTCTGTGAGAGAGATGAACATTGTCCTCTTCAAGGTGGACATGTGACAAACAGTTTTGTACTGAACATCCAGAATCGTTTTATTACTTGATGCACATAGGCCTATTATTTTTTTAACGCCAGTCATGTAGCCTACTGTTTATTCTATGTTTATATATTAGTTAGTTAGCTGTATTCTAGTTCTATGGCCCATGACACTACCAGTTACTTCAATTGCTGTATGTATTTCAATGTATCGCCTTATACTTTCTGTTTACGCCTGACTATATCGATTTCTTAGGAGGCTACACGCTACATGAGAATTCATAGAATATTCACTTGTGTGAAATGGTATGGCTACAGACCAAAATGATAAGTGCTAACCAATAAGTTATAACCTATACTAGTTCGCACCAACAATAAACTACAAATGTACCTACTTGCATTCTTCTAAATCGGTTAACTGTTGTACTAATCTGTCCAGTTGTTCTTCTAAATTTTGTTTTAATTTACTGGTTTCTTGTTGTCCACGAGAGGCCATTGCATTACATTACCTGCAAACAAAGAACGGTAAAATTGATAAATTAAAAAATGAATGCTTTTAAAATGAGAGCAGAAACAAAATCAATATCAATGTGATAAATAAATGTGATGGAAAACAGCAGGAACATGAGTAAGAGGAAGTGTCACTGCAGGGAAAACAAAAGAACTCAGTCTTTTTTTCTTATAATTCAATTTTCCAGAATCGTATAAATTATCTACACGTATATCTGTAATATACCGTATATTATCCGGACACAATGACACAGAACTAATATTAAAGTCATTGTCATTACTACAAATCATAAGACTAAAGACAGTAAAGACACCTACGTGTGTGCTATTTCTACTTTCAATTTGTCGTCAATTGTTCCAGAAGTCTAAAAAATATTTATTTACAAACGTCAGTGTAAAGTCGCAAAGTTACAGATGAAATCCCCCACAGTCTGTGCAGATTTATGCTCCTGTATATGCAAAGAATTTACAGATCAAAAACAATGAAATTGTTTTTTACACCTCAAGCTTGGTTTACTGGGCTGTAATGGTTTCTATAAACTGCTTTATTGGACAACCGAGTCTATATCGTTGATAAAAAAAAAAGATAAAAAGGTGAGATGCCGGTTGGGGAAGTTCGGTTGTTTCCTGAGTCCAAAATGACCGCTTTAATAAATAAGATTTCTGGGGAATACTAAACCGAACCTAACCCTAACTCCCTTTTAAAGACTGGATTTGGATCCAATTTGCTATCACCAAAATACTCATAATTTATATAAAGCGGCCATTTCGAAATACCACACTGAACAGCAGTGAAAATTCGCTAGGCCGCTACATTCACTGATAAGGATATGAAATATGACATCGATGCGACTTAATGAGACACAAATAAAAAAATTAGTAGCCTAACTTTTCTCTACTGACAAATGAAATTCTAAAACATTTTTTTATGCATTCGAAAAATAGATAAAGGCGTTTTAATTATTTGTCGGTGAAAAAGGATTTCCTATTTAGTGGAAATGGGTAGGCCTATTGAAACTAGTACAAGGCACCATTCAGGAGAACGCTAGATCCTAGTGCACAGTAAATCAGACTAACACTGCGCTCACCCCAATCCAAAGCAAATGATACATCAAACCCCAGCTTTAACCCTTAATTATCACCTAGTTATAAAAATCCCTGGCCCTAACCCTGGGATAGTGAAAACCCAATCCTTAGTAGGAAACACGTTAATATGACTCTTACCCGAGAGCCTTAAATTTATTCCTTTTTTTCTTCAGAAATCAAAATACCAGAATACCACAGCGACATAGAAGGAATACCATCACCGCCACCAACACCAAAGGCAGCGAAACCAACTGTGTATATTAATTTAATGTATTGCATGTATTTTGAATCAACCTATGAAATATTCCGAACCAATTTTCACCATCCCACGTCAGTGCCCATGTGGAGACTTAAGCCCTCTCCCCCAAATTTTTAAACCTAACCCACAATCTATATTATTTGACGTCATGCGCTAAAATGCGTAGTACCATCTTCGATCTAGCGTTCTCCCCACTGATCTATCAGTGGTTCTCCCACCATTCATCCCGAAATAGTAACGTTTTATGTTAACAATGCACGCGCCATTGAGCCAGTGGGTGACACCTCGTGTTGTTGCGTCACTAGTTAAAGACAGTCATCTTTTACAGCGATGTTAGAACAATTTCGTAATCCTCTGCAGAAACACCCGAACCTCCCCAACCAGCCAAGGGCGGTTATCTTAAATTTCAAGAATACCCCGTACAGCATCAAAACGAAAAACGAAAGTACTAAATCATGAAATTAAATGAAATGGTGTTTAACGACCTATTTTTATACACGAATAATGAAGACGGGCATATATTAGCACAATATGCTCAATCTGTTTCACAGAGAATTACTTACGAATTATCTCTGTAACGGATGCCTGTCCAAAACACGTGCGTTGACTGCACGCCTCGTAGTCATTGGCTCAACGGCTCGTGCAATGTTTACTTAATAACTGCTTCGGGCAAAATTATGCATTTTACTCATTTTAATACCCATTTACACTAAATAGGAAATAATTTTTAACTACAAATACTTCAAACGTCTTTATTTATTTTTCTTTTACCTCAAAAAAATGTTTGAGAATTTAATTTGTCGGTGTAAAAAAGTTAATATGCCGTACTCATTAAGCCTCGTCGATGTCATGCTTATCAGTGATTGTAGCGGCCAAGCGAATATTCACTGCGGGATCAGTTTGCAATATGCTATGAGGGAAATTTTGCCCGGGCTGCGGGCTAGAGCCAATTCTTATTTCGCGTTCCAACAGGCCGGTGCTTCGGTTTTTTTCGTCACACCCAAACGACTAGCCATTTATCGCCCCTTCCTTCCAAGGCCCTCCATTAAACCAATGAAATAAAGAGAGCTAAAATTCTATGATATTATTGACTGACATGCAATAGGGAAACATACATATGGACAAAACACTACAGGGACGGATCCAGGAATTTTTACAGGAGGGGGTTTGGCAGGAAATCTGCCAACATCGTCACTAAATTACATAGGCATACATATACAAATTGAGCTTTACAGAGAAATCATTTTTATAATGATGTAGGATCACTTTGTGATGTAATTTCATTGATGCAAGGCATTATTTTTTTATGTAGCTGAGCAGGGTGGGGTTTGCCCCCCCCCACGCCCCCTGGATCCGCCCCTGCATTGAATCACTAGAAATTCGGTATGCCTACGGAAATGGGCTAGATTAACAAGTCATATATCTTAATGAGAAATGTATCGACAAAACCTAATCAGAAAATAAGAAGTTGTCTAATGTCCAGCGATAAAGCGAGCCAAGGCATAAGCCCATTAACGGTTAAATTTTCAGGCAGTGCAGTTTAAATGTCTTTGTATTGAATATTTCTCGTTGGAGTAAGAAAGCGTGTGACACCCGAACTTTATGTTCAGTTTCTCAGATATCTTGCGAGCAGTTAAACCTTTATTGAAGACAACTGCTAAACCATATGTTAGTCCCGAAATGACCTAGTTTGTGTCGAGTGGACGTTAAACCCCGTTCTCTCTCTCTCTCTCTCTCTCTCTCTCTCTCTCTCTCTCTCTCTCTCTCTCTCTCTCTCCGGTTGTACGTGGAAAGGAGTATGGTAATGGTCGCCTGTCCAACCTCGTGGGTTTTCTCCGTGGCCTCCGGTTTCCTCCCAAGGCTAAAGACCCCTTACGCGCTAGCGAATTATTGAAATAAAATTAAACTATATGTTACTCTCTCTCTCTCTCTCTCTCTCTCTCTCTTTCTCTTGCGTCTGTTGATATTCTATTCTGCACATAATAATGAATTTCTTGTACAATGAAATCTATATCTTGAATGTTCCGAGACATAGTTTCATCCTGAAGAATTGTCGAATTTATCTTTTGTGACACAGGCTGTTAGTTTCTTATTGTGACCTTGATGTTTTCTGTTTGATTTTCCATAAAACAGACAGACTTTCTCGAAAACAAAGGAACTGGGCGCAGAAGTCGATGTTAAACATGATCTCACCAATTTTGGATTGAAATTTGGATTGTCTTTTTCTTGTACTTCTTGCCGCGGATCACCATTCTATTTCTTTTGATTTTTAGATAGCGCCATAAATCCTGTTATGAAATCCTGTTAACTCATCAGTTTGTTGACAGTTTTATAGAGTATCTTTCTTAAAAACAAGAATCCGACCGACATCCTGGCCCGTAGCCAGCACATAAAATTGGGGGGTGGGGGCTACTGAACTTTTTGGAGCGGTTGAAGATATGGTCGGCTAAGAACACTCCTAAGCAATCATTATTGTTGGCGAAATATTTTTTTTTTGAGGGGGGGGGGGGTAATTCACCATAGCCCCCACCATAGCGCCCCCCCCCCATGGAGGGCCCGTCGACATTCGCACAATTGCATGGAGGAAGAGAACACCATTTTCCTACAAAATAGACCCCCTCCCCACGAAAAGATAAATAAAATGTACCTATGTATATTATATAGAAAGAGGGCAGACAACTTTCGTACAATATGATGTATACCGGAATAGAGAAGTAAGAGGGGTGGGTTTATCCAACCCTCCACTTTCTTTACACATCTACTAGCTGGTCCATACTCTCATATCGGAAAAAAACAAAGATAGGAGAATTAATTCCATTAGTCAGTAGGTCATTTATTCTTTCACCGAGGACATGACTAAGCCATCCAGACATGACTAAGTTGAAAATGATATTATTATTTTTGCCAATTTCTCAACAGGCAATAGTGAATTATAGGATTAATAAGAGTATTCTTTAACAAGGTAGGACTGATTAGATACCATCTATTTTAGGGCTTTATTTTAAAAATATAACTTAAAAATATGAAATCGCAACTTTAAGCAAGCTCTTTGCCTCCATGCTCACACATATTAAAGTAGCTGTGTCTCTAACTCAATATCATCCAAACTCTTCACCTTTGAAAACACGAATTATTTGTCAATTTAAATCAACATTAATGCTGTGATCTTACCGGAAAAGATGGTCTTCTGATATCCAATATTTAAGACAAAATAAACATTTTACCACTGGTACACGAATCGTGTACCATAATCCGTCTCAGCTCAGTTCTAGCAAGACACTTGGGGAACGAGGCTAGACACATTGTACCAAATAGAACGGCGTATGTAGACTGGAATAACCAGACGTTAGAAATGTGCATTCGGTTTAGACTACCGGCTTATTTTTTTAACTGATTTGAAATTAGAGTAAAACCATAGGCGTACGAGCCAGGGGGGGGGGGGGGGCAGGGGGGGGGCAGCTGCCCCCCTAACTTTAGGGCAAGCTGACATTGCGGGCAGACGGGTAAAGTGAGAAAAAAAAATATTTCATCTACCTGACAAAATAAAGTGCCCGAAATCTAATAAAACACTAATTTTACGGGCTGAAATAGCAGTAAAACGCGTTTACGACCGTCAAATATTCCAAAATTTTCTTGGGGTGTCTATACAAGGTCAGCTCTGCTTCTTTGCCTCTCGAAGAAAGCCGGCGCCGCTGTCCGTAAACCTGCAGTTTTTCGGGCATTTCTACTGCCATCGAGCCCTAATAAAACACAAATTTTACTTTTCTTTTAATTGAATACCACGAATTTGTACTGAGTTGACAATGGATTAAAACATATTTTTGTCTGGAGCCACTCAACTTGGTGTGACATTTTTCTTCCATCGATTAGTATTTGTGAATGCAGCTGCAACAGTCTGATTGGATGCTTGGAATTCGGAGTGAGATTTCGGTTACAAAACCATAGGATACTTTTGGAGTTGCCGTGGTCAAATTTTCAAAATTTTCTCCGGGAGGGTGAGGCCCCCATACCCCGCCATGATTAATTGGTTGTTTTAAATTCGGGTCAGCAGGTAGGCTGTATTGAAACAAATTGAAGTTGCTGTATTCACAGTCTGGAATAGCGTTTCTGGCAGTTAAATTTTCAAAATTTTCCCGTCTTGGTGGACTGTAAGAGATTGATTGAAATTCGAGTCAGCCACCTTATTAGACCACTTTGTTACGGGCTGAAATTGCAGGAAAACGAGTTTTCAGCCATTAAATATTCCAAAATTTTCTTGGGGGAGGGGGGTGGGGGTGCGCTGTCTGTAAACTCGAAAATTTTCGGGCGATTCGGGTTCTGCCCCCATAACTGTCACCAAGCCCGTACGCCCATGAGTAAAACAGAAACCATTGAATGTAAATCAGTTTATATATATTCATATTACAGTATTATATGTGTTGCGACACTCTTCTGTCAATTTCTAGGTCCCAAAGGTTAGCGATTTACATTAGCTCCTTTCCTTTAACTTTGAAAATCAAGAAAGCGAATTATATTTGTAGTGTCTGGATAAATGCGTCAAAGAATAATCCCAATTTCCATCCAGAGAATAGTGGGTGGGTTTTAAATGATGATGGGATATATAAATTAAAGTGGATTGATGGTAAGCAGGGGCCCCGATGACGAATCAAACAATTCTTGTAGTGATGATGAAAGGGAGACAGATTACCTATTGACATCACCCGGCCACACTTTCTTATTTTATATCATTAAAATGTTAGATGGACAACTATTTCATAATTTTAATAATTCATCATTGACTAACTTTTTAAATTTTTTAAAAAGGTTGTTTTTCATTATCGAAAATCGGCAAAAGAAACTTTTATCGAATTCAAACCAAAGCAACTTATTAATCCAATAAATACTTCCGAAATATTTGTTTGAGTTTTCCACTTTGTTACAAGATATTGAATAACATTCTGAATACTTGTTGAATGGGCTGTTGTGGTGGAATACATAATGTTAACGTCAGTCCTAATAACGATCTATTCATGACATGTCTTAAATTAGGTGTGACATGCTTACTCTCTGCCTACATGACCAATAGCAACATCATGAAAGTATGTGATTTATTTACAAAAAGTTATATACATTACATATTAAACACGTTGTTCATATTGTCTTTATAAGTATAATGAATTACTTGATATTTAGACACTTCCTCATTTAATATTCATGTCTTGTTTATAGTATGGGTTTTATGTGGGGAGACATTAAGTTTTTATTTTTCTTCTTCATGCTGTTGGTATACTAGAATATTTCCACTTTGTTCTTTCGTTATGCTTTAAAAAATGGTTTGATGCAAATTTCATATTCAAAGTCCAATATCATCCAACTCTCGACTCATTTGACAAATAGCACAAGGTTCACAACATAAGGTCGAGAAAAAATCTTTCACTAATGTGCCCTGAAAAATATCAAAAACAAAAATATCATATGTTCCTTGAGTGGCTAAAAATAAAGCACCAAACCCCATTTCAGGTCAAACTCCATTTCAGGTTCATGGTTAATCTTTGCGACGGATTCCAATAAGCTATATTCACTTTTCCGGCTATATAACAGATACAAATATGACCCCAAGCGTTGTTGGTGTGATGAGCGTACAGTCTATATTGATTTATTTTCAGATAACTTTAGAAAGAGGAATTATTTTATAATCAAATTTACACGGTAAGGAAATAAATACCGACATATCTCCAGTTATCCCTTTAAACACATAATAATATGTGCAATCAATTTTACCCACAGATGTACGTTTTTAAAACCGCAAACACAGACATGGACTTATAAGGTGTTGTTTACTAAATAGACCAGGTCCTGCTTGAACTTGATCCGAGCGTGAAGTGTCCAATTGTCTCGTCTCTCTGTGTTCTGCATTTGGTCCTAATTATCAAACCCTGAATAATGATTATAAGCAAAATACCTTTAAACTAAACAAAGATCGAACTTTAACCCGTAAACCAAATGCTGTACATGGTATCATCGCCATAAACGGCGTTTCACCCAATCTGGTTGCTAGAGTATACCGAAGATAAGGCCAACAACAACATTGAAAACAACCTGAAAAAAATTCAAAACAAACATGTATTTAATTAATGCATTATATTCTGGAAACCTACACAGTACACTTTAATTTATTCGTCGGCCTTCTTCTTTCCATTTTACACAGAAGGGAGAATGTCGTTATAGTTTAGGTTGTGGGTTGTTCCATTGCATACTTATAGATCTTCTAGCTTTTGCAACCTGGACAATGCCATTTTAATATTCTCTTCCGGGACACGGTAATTTTATTATTCTCTATCAGGACAATGTTTATTTTAGTATTCTGTGTCTGGAAATGGCTGTTTTGTATATTCGTACAAGTATGCCATTTTAGTATTATTTGTCAGAACAATATTGTTTTAGTGTACTCTATGGGAACATTATATATTAATTGTACTCTACGTCAACAATGTCGTTTAATTGTACTTCAGGGTACTCTACAGAGCAATAGTAATGTCGTTTTATTAGCGTTTCAAGTGGAAAATCAATCCCCATCCAACATGGGCTACACACTTAGTCTTCACACTAGAAGCGAGAGCACAAATTTCAAAATATGTTTGTATATTGTATGTTACCTATCACATTTTTTCTTACTGTCGGAAAAAAATTATGACTTACAACTTCGTCTTTCATCTTTTCGACAATCAAATAAACCAGACGACCATTCTTTTTCACAATGAGCGTCATCAAATGGCATATTGAGCGTAACACGGGTAATTTTCTTTGGTCTACTTGGTTGCGTTAACACAACTGTGCTCTGGTCAGCTGGGGAATTGGTTCCTGTAGATTTTAGATCATGGTCGGCGTCTGGTTTAAGTTTGACCTCTACAAACGAGTCGTCTAGGGGAATATTATTTGGTTTTACTTCTGAAAAACACAAAACATGATCAAAATTAAAAAGAATATTCTTTAGTGAAATGCCTCTTCAATCACTATTTAGAGCTTTTGGAAACTTGATAATATCACTTTGAAGTTTTAACACTTAAATTATGGGATGTACGCGTTAGACACGTGGAGATAAGACATATTAAAGTGGGAATTTCATATTTTCTAAGAAAGTCAGAACATATTTATTTCTATGTCTTTTGCTCAATAGGTTGTCAACTCACTACTATACAATCATAGGCAATAATTTCCACACTTACAAATCTTTCATATCGGAAATAATAACACAATTACCTCCCTTGTTTTTCCATTTCCCCATGCAATAGCTATCTTCAAACGTTTGAATTTGAAGTTGAAAATGATATTTTTGCCAATAATTTCTCAACTGGCAATAGTGAATTATAGGATTATTCTTTAACTATAGGTAGAACTGTTTATAGATACCATCGATTTTAAGACTTTATTTATTATTTTTTAAAAATACAACTTAAAAATATGAAATTGCAGCTTTAAGTTCCTCCTACCACGCCGCACCTTTAACATTTATTTCTGGAGACAATTTGATTTTCATCTACTTTCACCTAGGTTATTCATAATCAGAGATTTTATGATCATGGATCAGTGTGAGTCACATGGAACGACTTCTGAAGAGGAAGGGGTTGCGAAAAAGACTTAATACTTGTGAAATACTCTAGTGGAAAGTGCTTAGGTTACAAAACAATATGGGGGACAAACGGTACTGGACATCTTAAGACTTCTGGATCCAGATGGGATAGCGGAAAGAAAAGCGCACCGTTTAAATTTGCATAATGCAAGAGCAAAATCTGCCTATTACGTGTCTTTCTTTAGGCCCGAAATGTTATCTAAATTATCAATTAGACATTAATTAACTTATCCAGATCATAATAAACTCTCTATGTCAAGGCTAGCCTTCGATGTAAGCCATGGATTAGATTCAAATATGCCGCTGAAAGGCCATTGTAATTAAATCACAACATTGGATGATCGACTCTTTTTATATTAATGATTTTAGTAATTTTAGTTCTCGGCCTATAGTGGATCAATTTGACAAAAAATTTCAGCAAATTACATTTACACTATATAGTTTTTAACTATTATAGTGAGAACTGCCAACTCTTTATCTTATCTCCCGTAATGTATCTTTAATAAGAAGAACATATTCTGCCCCAGTGCCTAACTTTATTTGTCATATCGATGGATATGACAAACTCAAGCCATACGGGGCAATTGGTGGGTTCAGTGGTTAGAGACTGGTAACAAATAATGACCCTAAGCATTATTGCTCTTGAAAACAAAGAACAATACATGTATTTGGATGAGTATTAGCTATAATATAAAATATGTAAATATAAACACACTTATATGGATGTACTACATCTGAAATTTATTAACATGCTAGGTTTCAATACACACACAGGTATCGTTATCAAGCAAATAATGATTAATTAACAAAAATGTCGTGCCATTTAAATACACACTTTGGAAGCCATTTAGCTGGTAAAACAAGTGCAGTGATGGCAAGCAAGGGAACTTTGTGGGGCCACTGCGTTCTCTCAGCAACATGGAACCTAATTCAGCAAAATTCGACCCCTCGCGTAAATAAAAGATTCTTCTGGAGACAAGCGAGGTATTCAAGGAAGAGAGAACGGAACTAGTGGAGATGATGGAGACCAACAACATACCGCTCAGCACTAAGAACCTACTCTTTCCAAGACCCGATCTGAAACTGCAAATCTTCGAACTAATCCACGATTTAATGAGCACCGTTGGATTAAGTAGAATAGTGAAGTAAGAGGGGGCTACGATAAGACGAGCTCGGCATCTAAACACTAAACTACATAGGGGATATACACCAAAGTAGCGGGCTAGTGGAGTAAGGGAGGGTCACGGTAAGACGAGCTCGGCATCTAAACACTAATCCACTAGAAAAACACCAAACCTACAAAGTGGGATAAGTGGAGTAAGGGGAGGCCACGATAAGACGGGCCTGGCACCTAAACACTATACCTCAAAAGATGACTTCTACCAATCCAGAGACGAGACACATATATGTCTGCATAAATGCTGTCCCTACAGATCAACTACCAAACAATATGTGTTTTATTAAATAAAGGGAAGAACTTCTCACTAAACCTATTCCATGGTTCAAGGCCGCAAATGGAAAGATTGCAAAATCATATTCTAAAAACAGGAAGAAGCCTCGGCTCTCCTATGTCTTGTCTGCGATATCACTTCTGTGGAAGCGGACGTTAAAACATCAGGTAGTAGTAGACAAGCGATTGTGCCAGTGCAAATAAACACTGGCATGACCTATTACATTATTTTAGAACACATAGAACGAATCTTGACTATTATGGATGTATATTATATTATTTAACAGAGTATACTAACTTTTATAGCAATGACAGGACACCGTCAACACATTAACACCACATGTCAATAATATATCGGTCATCTTCAACAGTTACAAGTATTGGGATTACAATTTGAATGTGGGATATTGGTAATATCTGATGATGTCACAAACTACATTATAATTTGTCTTATAGATCCTGTATTTAAGCAGTAGTTGTGGTATGTTTTTTGTTTGAAAACAGTATACGAATGGCGTGCAATCTTTAAACCACAAATAACATAAAGGCACATCAAAATATTCCTACAGGTAAAATATGTCAATTTAAATAGCAAGATTTAAAAAAAACAACCCAAAAACGCCAATTTACATAGCAAGATTTTTTTTTTAAAAAAAGCAATAAAAAAACAGTTCCATCCTCGCTAAATGCATATAACATTCTTCACAGTTAATTGGCTACATTAACACGATATCTACGGTAAAGACACCCCATTTCTTTGATATAGATATGTAAACAAGGAAACACCCCACCCACCCCCCAAAAATAGGTTTCAGTGGCTTTTCAGAGCCCGGGGTAAAAGATTATAAAAGTTAAGTTGCCAGGCAACAAAACATACGCCCACAACAGCTAAATCTTCCGGGCAGTCAACAAGAGTTGTCGCATATTTTTACTTTTTTCGGTAATGAAACATCTATAATACACTAAAATCTGATTAAGTAATTATCAGAAAATCATTAGAATTTGTTAGGGGTTTATAAAGTTATTCCTTATGCTAACATTGAGTATACGGAACATTTAGCTGTTCAGTTATCAAAATTCATTGAAAATCAATATATTTATTCGTCTCAATCTAAAGTCAATCGGGTAATAATTTTGGCCGCTAGAGTATCACAAGATTTTTCAAAGTGATCAAAGGAGATAAATTTGGCATTAATCATCAGAACTCGCTGAAAATCAACGGCCTTCTTCGTCTCATGACCTTAAACACGGTGTATCAATTTTAAGTCAATCGGATAAGAACTTTGGCCTCTAGAGCGTCCACAAGATTTTTTGAAGTGATCAAGGATCATAAATCTGGCAGTAATTATCGGAAATCGCCGAAAATCAATAGGCCTTTCCGTTTCGCGACCTTAAACACTGTGATAAATTTAAACTCAATCAAATATTAACTTTGGCCTCTACAGCATCCACACGATTTTTTGAAGTGATCAAGGGCCATAATCCTATCAGTAATTCTCGGAAATCGCTCAAAAATCAATAGGCTTCTTCGTCTCATGACCTTAAAGACTGTGTATAAATTTAAAGTTGATTAGATATTAACTTTGGTCTCTAGCGCGTCCACAAGTTTTTTGAAGTGATCAAGGGCCATAACTCTGGCAGTAATTATCGGAACTCGCTGAAAATCAATAGTCTTCTTGGTCTCACGACCGTAAACACGGTGTATCAATCGGATATTAACTTTGGCCTCTAGGGCGTCCACAAGCGACGACAATATACGACTACATTTCAATGTGGCCGTATGAAAATTGTGGAATATTTCTCAGATTTGCCTTTATTCATTGATATTATGGTATAGTGAGCAGATTTAACACCGTCTCTACAAACATGATGTATATTATATAAACCAGTTTACTAGATTATATATTATTATATATATACTTATCATCGTGTATAAAACTGAAACATACCAGGCATCAACATTAACTTACTTTATTACTTACGTCATATCAAGCCAAGGTGATAAGACCATGTGTATATTGATAAGTATAAAGAGGGGTCTATGAGTAATTTCAGCAAGGCGTATGTATATAGACCTTCATAATGAATTAATAGTAATAAAATGATGTTTAATATAAAAAGAAGTATTACCCATATCTGTCGAGATGAATTTAAAAGTGGTATTTGTTTGAACCCTTAAAAATCAGCAGAATCATTCATTTACATCCTAAATCTGACCGTTCCAGATATCGCAGGTCAGATTTAATTCGTGTAAATGTATTGCCCTGACAATTCGTTGTTCCACTGTGTGCCTTGTATGCTTAAAGATACAATAGTCAGATTTACCTCTTACATAATGCATCTTTAATACAACGAGAAACAGACGCAAAGTTTAAATATCAAAATCACAAATGTCAAACTTGATGATTAATTGAGTGGCAGGTTGCATTTAGGGGCTCCGTAAAATGTTACACCCCCACCCCACGCATGCCAAAACAAACTTGAAGAAGCGACAGAAATGATTTCACAGATCAAAATATCATATTGAATTTTCGTTCAATGGTCTACATTTACATCTACATCACATATACTAGACTATGATCTAATGTTGGTATATGTAAACATGTATACTTGTGGTGGTGCCTCATAGTATTTTCGTTATCTAAAGTATAAACATGCCAGATATTTGAACTATTTGTGTGTTCTTTCTATGTAAATTAATCATCATATTGCGCAATATGATCATTGACATATGACCAGTGTTTGTGGTCGCCGTTTTTGATGATGTAACGGAAATTAGACCAGTTATCATCCGTAAGTCATCAGAACGTAACACTCAAAGTATTAAAGCTATAGACACACGTTTTCTATAATCTGGCATTTGCTCTTGAGAGAAAACTTTAGATCAAAGAGTTGATTACCTGAATGACGGGGCTGGTCAGCTGTGTTTTATATACAAGCTTTTAAAGCCCCAATAACACTCTTGTTGTAACTGAAAAATATGTCCCAATCTTCATTCTGGTCAACAAATCGTATTATTTTAGAATATTCCAATTAAATGATGATATAAATTTCATCTTAACACACCTAATTTAAAAAATTGGAAAAATTCAACCAATTGATTTGAAAAGTCTAACGTAAACCTTTTCAAATGTGACTTGAATTTTAAAATATTTTCGAACCCTCTGGACAAATAAAATAGGTTGTAATGGATAATTTACACAACAGGTAGGACATTTAAACATCTAGTACTTAGAATAAGGGTATTATTTATTTTCTGGAGCTACCAAGCCAGCAAGAATGTTATTGTCTCTTTAAAGGTAATTAGCTTAAATGGAACTGAAAGGTAAGGAAACAAACTGACCGGGGAGATCTGTTTAATCCATATAAGGTTTATGAACTCTAGCACGCCAAATACAAGTTACATAAATAGTTACAAATAAACCTATATAGAAATAACTTCATACAGCTATATTATACGGTATATTATTCTAGTATGCAATTTTCAGAATCGTTTCAAATATGTCATCTTCATATAACACAACGATACTAGGAGAAATATTTTCATTATATTTATTCTGGTGGTCACTGGTAGTGAACCTTGCGGCTTGTCAGTGATGCAAGACGAGGGGTCTGACAAGAAAAACCGAGGTCTCGTGTACACATTGGCGTGCACGTAAAAGATCCATTGGCTGTTGGAATTCGATATAAGAGTAGGCCGTAACGCCGCTTCCTGGGCAAATTCGACCCCCCCCCCATAGCACACTGTATGGCGTATGCCCGTCTTATTTAGGTCAGTTTAGGAGCAAAACAGTAGGACGTTAAACCCCATTTCATTCTCATTTTCATTTATAACGTAGTCATTAAGTTAGCAAATTCTCGAAACAGAAAGGCTTTAGCTACAGGGGGCGAACAAGATAATCTTTACAAAGAATATTTTTTAAAACATAGGAACTGTTCTTTTGATAAAAGATCAACCTGACAATTATCCTGGTTAATAAACCTATTATTCACCACTATAATTATCGTATATATTATACTAAAGGTCATGTCATTTATCCTAGGTGACATTTTACATGCAGCAATTGTCTAATGGCTGCATATCGCCTTCATTACTTTATAAATGCGGTGTGTAATGATGTGAATGGATTTTGATTGCATAGGGATGCAGTTTCTTATCGCGTAAAAATATAGACATTATAGCATAGCGAGATTGACAGACATTTTGAAAGGTTTAATTATAAATACATCGTTAAGTTATATTATGTAAGTTGGATACTACACATGCAATCTTTGGGCACGATCTCAGAGAACGTAACCCACCGATTAGACCCAATTAGACACAACACATATACCACACAAAGTACACACAGATCACGGTAACCAACCAGTCAATCTGACACGAACTGATCTTAGTACCCAACCCATGAATTACCCAGAATATGGATCTCGGAACCTCGAGGGTCAGTTAGACACAAGACGGATCCCAGTACCAAACAATGTTGATCACGGAACCGTAAGAAGCAAGATGATCCCCATACCCAACTTTATTGTTCAATTATCCACATGGAAGATCTCAGGTCTTATAGTAAGATAGATCGCATCACGTTTTGGACGCAAGATAGATCACGATACGTATTCGGCCTATTACCCATCAAGTAGATGGATCACTGTACACATCTGGTCATTTACCGACCAGATAATAATATTAGCATCTGCCTGCTCAATTAGCATACACGAAGGATATCAATATCCCCTACAAGACGTATTTAGATACTATACGGTCAATTAGAGACACAAGATAGATAAGCACACAAGTATCTATCCGGCCCACCACTTACAAGATAAATAATAGTATCAGTACCAGTATTCTAGGAGCATAATTTAGTTTCGGTACTTGATAGTCGTTCATTTAGTATGCGCATCTGTGTGAAATTTAGCCAACATCACAAACAGAAGAACACAAAATCATCAAACAAAATAGATAAATATATTTCTATTTCGTTGGCTATAGTGGAACAATATTTTCTATTCACAGTATCTACTATCTTCTATTCAGAGCATTTACTGCTATCTTCTATTCAAGACATTTACTATTTTCTCCAACAGCCATGATAACATTAACAGCTGATAATACAATACACCTAACATACATTCCTACAATGTATTTTTACAGTTCCACACATAGCTAGTCTAAATATGACTTATTTTTATCAAAAAATAGAGAGAGAATTCCTCACATCTGTCCAACCTATTAAGTTCGCTTTAACGCCTTAAAGTGAAAGGTTAACAAATACTTATTTGGTCCGGTACATTTTAATTGTTTTAAGAAAAGGATTTAACATTATTTTAGCAAGGAAATAAACAAGCAATATAGCCCTGTTTATCTTTTTTTGTTTTTTTTTTCTTTTGTTTTGTTTTTGCGAACTAACTGAATTGCGTTTTATTTTCATTTAAATCCATGTACATCACTTTAAAGAACGTGTCATGTCGACTATGGCACTAGGTCCTTACTTAAACCATACCACATTATATAAATTTTACGTAATTCAATATTCTTTTATCACGTACATTAGTTAATTAAAATAAAAAAAAAAATGCTTCGTACCACCTAGGTCTTTGACCGTTAAAGGTACTTTATGTTAAATCCATTAGTATTTGATAACAAATAATTAAAAATAAATACTGTTTTAACTTACCAGTCATTGTAGAAGATGACAACCCAATCTTACACAAATGACTTTCTTTTTCAGTGGATATGTTTCAACCACGCGGTAATCTATTTCTGATATTAAACGGCATTAATTCCAGTCTATAACCAATGCTCGTAAATATTTTCTTTACTTATATATCACTACACGACCTTATGAGAGCACACTATAGTATGTAAAATGCATTGGAGTATTTATGTACATTCAGTGTAGCATCTCATAATTCTATACACAGCGGTTCACCGAGTTCAAAAATACATGCACCAAATGTTATTCCTGATATAATTCCTAATGAAGAAACTCCACACAGACATCAAGGAATTCTTTAACTTAGTTCATGGCACCGGGATTCTCTTCTGATAAAAACCATGCCTGCTGCTTGCACATATCAACGTCGGCTTTACAAAATCACTCTGCCAGGATTTAGGTTTAAATTTGATACCGGCCTTTCAACAACAGTGGCCCACATTTCTAACTCCTCGCGTTCTTTACCGATTCAGTAGCAACAGAAGCTGTGGGTTTATAAACTGGCGATGGCTGCTGGGTATTAAGTTTACAGATTCCAAGCTTCTGTTTTCTATACAGTGCTTGTATATTTACAGTTGAGTTTAGGCAAATGTCAGATAATTACTTGATAGCATGTAGAGCTCCTATAATTAAAATATCACACCACTTTAGAACCCATGTGTTGTATTAATAGTCTGACGTTGGTGATTAAGTTATAGTCTCATTAAATTGATATTTTGTTGCCGTCCAAACTTGAGAACATAATTTAAACAAGCCAACAGTGAGGCTGATGTTCCCCACCGCACCCCACCCCAAACCCACAAAAAATAGATGACACATACTAATTAATTGCACATTCAATTCATTTTTTTCAAAAGTATCAAACAATCAAACTGATTATCTATACTTAGTCTAAGCTTAAAATCACTAAGTTTAATCACTCTCCATTTGTTAGGATCAAAGTTATCTTGCCCCAAAGCACCGACCATTGAAATTGCTTCGGTCTGCATGCTGCTTAGCTTTAGGGGATAATGTTAATCTTTGAACTCAGTCATACACCAAGTTTAAACATACTACCACCCGAGTTCTACTTAACCTAAGCAGAAAATGTTCTTCGTCGAACTTATTCAAGGTATTGATGTAATGAAACTTTACACGAAGTTTCACCACTATCACTCAATTAGAATCAAAGTTACTGGATTCTGAAGTCTCCACAAATAAAATGCCAATCTATAAGGTCCAATGTCTAGCTTAAACGGAGCGAGACCCTTAATATCCTTTAGAATGATGCATAGACCCTATGTCCCTTTGAATAGCACGCATGCGTAGCATATGGTCTATAATACAAGAAAGGAAATCTATTCAGTTCCGAACTGCATATAGGCACGGTAATGACAATAAATGGCACGGGACCAAAATCGCCCTATTTGCCTCTTGGTCGAGCAATCACCCAGTCTCCGCCCATCGTGCCGTTATACCGATGCGTGAAACATTCATCTCGAATTTAATAGTTTTATTTTCTTTTTGTCATGTCCTGCAGGGCCCCATTCCTAAGTATGGTTGTGATCCCGTGTACGCGTTGGCGTCAGAATTCTATGTAGAATAAAGCACGAGATTGAGGTTGTGTCGGGGAAGTTTTCTTATGGAGAAAAAGCTACCCTGGCGCAATAACACGATACGGGTTTAGAAAACTTCCAGAAGAATAACCCCAAATTCCACTCTATATATTCAGACCGCAAGTTATTCTGGGTGAAGGATCACGGTGGGTAAGACGGTGGGAAATTTTTCCATTTTGTGATAAGAAATTATTAATCGCAAACTATTGACAAAAAATGTAAAACACGTAGATGACTGGTGTTAATATATACTTATACTTTCATCTATGAATAGTTGAACTCATTGCCAGAACTAGATAACTCGCAATCCCAACCTGTGAGATATTTCAAATTTTCAGTCGTCGGAAAGATTTACAATGAAAATTCTCGATATTGAAAAGTAGAAATTACTAATCCCTTAAAATTGTTAGAGGCACAATCATCCAAATCAAAACTTACACATTAAAAGGTGATCTTGTTAAAAAAGCATGATGAAAGAAAAGCCCCATTAAAATCGAATAGTCCTAAAGTAAGTTATTTATGGCTACCTGAAGAACCTATTACTTTCTATAGTGATTACAATAATCTGAAGAATAACTCTTTTATATCCCTGAAAATCAATCGAGAAAAATACGATGATATTTATCTGAGGGTAATTTTATTTGTCCTAGATTGTTGTCTAAAAACACATTTCGGCCCTTATTTTTATAACACGTGGTCAACAGGTCATCGCCCCAACCACCCTAGCTGCATTATTCCTGATCTTGTCCAACGTATCGGCGTGCCCTTGGGGTTGCCTGAATCTACTATGAGGTACAATCGAGAATTAACAATAAGTAAATGATCTGTCTTTACATATTCCAATTTAATTCGTAATAATCAATAACTTCGACATTCTTCTATTTCACCTCCAATTTGTCAAATTTTCAACCATTTGATTCAGCATTCTGCAAAGACTCCTGATATTATACGCTAAGATAAAATAAAAACTACGGACGGTATAGAAACGTTTTATTGAAATCAATGGTTCTTTCTCTCTGGATTAATCATAACTATAATTATTTACATAAAATACAATATTACAAAAAAACCATGATATATATATCATATATATATACATATTATATTTATAAACACCAACAACGTTCCCTTGTATACAGTTAAACAGATAAACATTAAATTATAATTATATTGTTCACTAAAAATCTGTCTTGGTTGAAAAAGAAATATTTTGAGAGCAGTGAAATACTTTGACGTGTCCAAGCGCCTTACTTTGAAAGTGTGCGTTATTCCACATTTTCTTTTAAAAGGCGAGTTTTATATATCCCCATAAATACTATATTATCATGTTACCATTAAATTTGTATATAAATAATTTTATTTTAAAAGAAATCTTGTTGGTGGTATTATTTTATATGTATGAAACTGTTCTAAGTTCAGAACAGTCGGACGTTAAACTCCATTTCGTTCCATTCAATTTATGTTCTAAGTTTATTTGTGACAGCGCAGTATAATTTTTGTTATATGAAAGTCTTAAAATCAAGAGGATAAATTTCAAACTCCGAAATGAAATCAAAGTTAATTAAAAGTTTTAATATCAGTAAATATCTAAAATAATAATTAAGAATTTAACTTTTATACAGCAGTTCATAAATTACCAAACGGAACATTTTTTCTTTGGATTCATTTTTGAATTTGGTTTACATTGAAACACCATTGAAAAATCTTCATTGTTCGATAGAGTTCCGATTATTCTGAAAATATATAAATTTATAAATTTTTACCATACTAAGTATAATGATAAGTTATCTAAATTTCTGAACATTTTTGGTAAAATTAGTCCAGCCATTTACCTCGTCCAGCGATAAAATAATAATCTAGGAGTGGTGAGAAGGCTGTCGGGTGAGGTGTAATTTCAGAGGTGACGAATTAGTCACGTCACGTGTGCTTCTATAAGGGATTCAGTGACCATTTGTGCTGTTCATCTTTGATATATTCCTAGATAATTCTTTAGCCGGGTAACTGTGTAATAATATTATGCAGATGTATGATTCACTAACCAATTTTCAAGAACAGATAAATTACATAAATGGAAAGAGGGCAGATATATCTTTATCCTATACGATATTAAATTATATCATAAAAGAAATACATAGTGTTACCTGTATCTGCCTGGACTATGTGGATCTGTCAATATCTGATTATGTAAAGCTTCTGGGGTTCTCTTACCACACCAACCCTGGACAATATAACCATTTAGTTTAGAAGATTTAAAGGGAAATAACAATTTTATAAACGTAACTGTAATGTCCGGTTAATGACATCATGATAAAGTTACTTTTATCCGATCGTCGTAAACATATCTACCATACCGTAATAATATAAGCTTTACTTTTTCTTTAAAGACACTTATCACCTTAATATAAAGTATATTTTCTCTTTAAAGACATTTATCACGCCAAGGTAGAGTTTATTTTCTCCTTAGTGACATATATCACCTCAAGCTAAAGCTAACTATCCATTTGGTGACATTTATCACAGTGAGATCATAAAATGTTCACTGACAATTATGACAATAAGGTAAAGATTACTTTCTTTTTAGTGACATTTATCACCTTTTCTTTTTAGTGACATTGACATCTATCACCGTAAGGTAAAGTTTACTTTCATTTTAGTGACAATTATCCCCATAAGATAAAGCTTACTTTCTTTATAATGACATCTATCACGATAAGGTAATGTTTGCTTTTTTATTGTGACATCTATCACCGTAAGGTAAGGTTTACTTTCTTTTCTTTTCTGTGGCATTTATCACCGTAAGATAAAGTTTACTTTCTTTATAGTGACATCTATCACCGTAAGGTAAAATTTACCCCTTTTTAGTGACATCTATCTCCATAAGGTAACCTTCCCTTCAATGACAATTGCCACTATTCTACCGGGCCTTTAATGACACTTCTATATGGCTTATCTGTATATTTTTGAATGGTATTTAGTAATCAAATAAAACACTACTTATGGATAACAATTAATTCGGGTTATTAAAATCAGTAAGAGTTTATAAGTCGTCATTAAGTATATCAAGCATATATATTTTGATATACCAGATAACGACATGGGGAATCTGGTAATTTTTATCCATAAATCTTTTTTTATTTTGCGTGTGTGTATAATTCAAAAGGTTACCTGCGCAAAATTGATAAAAAAGAGTTGATTGTGTGTTAAATTTAAACTAGGTAATTTATCATATTCTTCATTATTACTTTTTAACCATGTGTTATAAGCCTGAAATAAATATAAACTATTCATTAAAAAGGGATGCTAATGGTTTGTGGATAAATGTATATTTTAACAAAGTTAATAAGATGGTGTATTTCTTCCAGATACACGAAGAAAGAGTTTACCACAATTTGTAGATAAATGGTGCTATAATCTAGAATTGAATTCTAAAAGCCAGGTCTACACCGAAGAAGGCAAGACCATTGCGGACACAAAGAATAAACGTGACTTATAATAGTTATTTGGAATTGGCTCATGGTTGTTACATTAACAAGTTATTGACATAGCGCTAAACGAAACTACAATCCACTTTCATCAATAAATAACAAGGAAGACGCCATTTCACACAATGTTAAAATCGCACATTCAATGACAAGACTTGATTACTTAGAGTGTTAGATAATGACGTATCAGCACCCAGATATGACTACTATTGCCACTATAAAGTAATCTACAGTATATTTAATACTTACTTTAAATGCTGCCTTTATTCCGCCATTATCAGCAATATTCTCGCCTTGTGTATTTTTACCATTTATCTATAAAATATTTTTTAAAATGTCAGTTGTTATCGTTATTAAGGAGGGGAAAATATTAGACGTTTGTATCCCACTGAAAAGGATAAGTATTGAAATTAGATGAGGATACAAAATATAGCCGACAGGCGGACCAACATACCTTTCCACATAAATGGAACAATATTGACAAGATATCACAAGGCTAGCAAGAGAGATGTTACATTAATGTACTCTATCATAAAGCCAATCTAATTGTAAATATTGCATAACATTTCAATTATTTGAATATCAATGGTAAATTAATGTCGGAATTTCGACAAAATGGACAGATTTTAAAGGGTGCACATCGGTGTGTACTGGTTATAAAATTGTTTCCTGTGTCTTAAATATTAAATATCAGGAGCCCATAATATCACGGTAAGATAACAACATCAATATTGAATGGACCAATAATTCGTGTTTGTAATACTGAGTTAGAGCTTTTCGCCTCTTAAATATACCCATTATAGTTAATTTTTCAAATAACTGATAATACATTATTGTTTGTTGCTTACATTCTCTATGTATTTCATATTATTTCCGTGGGTTTTCTTATGTGTTTCTGTTTGTATGTGTGTGGTGTGTGGTGCGGTTCTCCTGTATTGTAGGCATATTAAAACTTTTGGACTAATAAACCTTACGTGATCGGGGCCAAATTTATAGCTGGAATACTGATTTATTATACACCGTGCCATTTCATCAAATCTACTGGATGATGTATTTGTCCACCATGAATATAAATTTCCATCTTTATCATACTGTCGACCTTCAAAAAATAAAAAAGTTCATTGAGCGATCCATTTGTCAGATGACCCGATAATTTGGACAGCATACAAACGACTGCGAGTTTTACATTGGACGTTGCTAGATTGTTTCACGATTCCCGAACTTGTAGCGTGGACAGTAGCGTCCAGTCAAAGGTTGTGACATCGCAACATCCACGGATAACTTGACATTGAACGAATCTTGAACTTTGCAACTCCATTTTCACAGGTAGACATTTTAATTTGAAAGCACGAAACTTGGTATTCGGGACGACCGGGGAATCTGATAGGCTCACAAGCTGGACTTGTATCCAATCGAAATTAATGACGAAATCATGGTTGTATGTGAAGGCCTTGATAAGATGTACGTAGTTAAAGCGAAATCAAGACTTCTATTGAAGATGACACACGGCGAGCTTTCGTTCCTTTTGACGAGTTGCAGCCAATATTCTGGAGTAAAACATGATTCATCCCTTTAATCCACCGGTTCTCCAACTAAAAGTTTTATTTAAATATGAAAATCAAACGCCAAAGTATTTCCAGGTGAAATTTTCGAACAAGACAAACTGGTTACTTCTTCACATGCGTACCTTGGTCGTCAAAACCATGTGTTATTTCATGACCAATAACCAAACCAATACCGCCATAAATAAGTGATCTGGAAAAAAAATATACGTGCATTAGCTTCCCCATTCAGATATATTTATGCTCTTTGAAAATACAAAAACAAATACATTTTCTTGGCCATAGATTCTTCGTTGAAGACCAGACACAGATGAGGTTTGATTGGGCAGACAACGAAGCTTCGTGGGGCAGATCCAAAGATTCTCACACTGACTTTGATGATAATTCTGGTCTATTTGCCTGGATCCAGCATGTACCCAAATTTCCACTGGGATGGACGTGCTCCAATTGGAAATGTTCTGTTCCAAAGCTTGTATGAGGTTGAAACTTTGAGGTGTACAAACTTGAAGTAACATACTATAAACATGACGTAACTATCCGCCGTAAATATCGCCGTTACCAACCTATTGATTATGAATATTAACTCTTCTTAATCAAATAAAGTCAAGCGAGATATGGGAAGTGATTTGTAGTCTGCATCCTAATAAGAGTTAGAGTTGTCCCCCTTTAAGCGACACAATTCCACAAGGTAACCTTTTTTTTAAATCCAGGCAATTACATTGCCTTAGGATTGGTTGAATTCAATGATATAATTTTGAATGATACGCTTTTATTATGCACCATCTGGAATATTTAATATTTAACGTTTGGATGCACGGGGAACCCCCGCAGTATTATAAAACAATACATAAAATAACTGGTATTCAACTTACTTTGGATAATCTTTATCATAAAATGGTGGCTGGAGAATGCCAGCGGGAAACGCTAAAAGTAATTGAATAAATTTAAAATTAAAACTATAAAAATAAGAGAGTCCTACATACAGAGATTGTGCAAATAGCCTACAAAGGCCTCTAATACATATGTGTTCGTTAGTTTAAACTCCCGGGACCCCAATTTTGCTCGCTACGCTGACAACCCCCAACCCGACGGGTGTGTTATTCTATAAATCAAACATCAATAAGTCGTATTGTAATAACTTACTTATAGAATTTTGTGTTGGGTCGTAGAACGCGTTAACTATGGAAGCTCCTATTGGCCAACTGAAACAAATATTAAACAACCCATGAAATTAAGTTGATACAAAGAGAAGGATCACGTCATTCTTGTTTATTAAATTAAAATTTAAGATTAATGTGAGTCTAGATTAACTTACATTGTTTTGTCTACAGGATCTCTGAGTTTTCCCATTTTCTTATCAACAGAAAACATAGTTATTTCGTCAACGCTGTCGAAATAGTTATCAGACTTGAAGCTAAGCTAACAATATAAATTTTCAAAATCAGGATAGTATTTAACAGAATTAAATTTAAAAGTATTAAATATTTTGTGTAATTCAGTAGTTTTTCTTATGTTCTTGTGTTGCCGGGATTGCTACCACATTTAATTTAGTTTTTCGAGTTGCTATTAGTTGTATCACTATCACAGGGAAGTACATGTAACCTAAACAACCTTTCAAAGGGCATTGGAGGGTTTCTATGGACGATAATTAATCACTTAACAGATTTTATCGCCCTACGCCAATCAATATCTTCTTTTTTTAAGCAGTATTTTTATTCAGATTTGTATCTGAATAGGGATTGGGGAACAGACATAGCCTATGTTAAACCCCTCTCCGATCTCAAACTACTCATCTACATGATCATCTTCACAATCAACTTGGGTTTCTCCAAAATAAAAGCACACCGAATTCCGTTTACTTCAGCTTTCAGAAGAATGTCAGTATGTCCATTCTGGACCCCGTGGAGGTTACCCCCACCACCAAAACCACAGAAAACGCGCCAATTTGGACAAAGTACTTGACTGATCATAGAAAAACATTAAACCGGAGTCCCCGCCTCATCCAAGCCCGTGGTCAAGTATAGCTGATTGTATTGGAAGTTGAATGTTAGTGTTCATATTTTATTGTTTATCCAATATCAGGTGAGTTTTGCTGGTAACAGTGGATAACAGTACAGTCTTCAACAAATCGTATTATTGTTTTATTCACTATTATTATAAACTTTATAACTTACTCCTTGATATTCTTCATTTAGTTTCGTGTCGTTTAATATCCAATCAGGATAGGCTATTTTCTGGATAATAGCTCGTTGCTAAAATTTACAGAATAAAATATTTACGCGATCATACAAACATTTGACTTTAAAAATTAATAAATAGCCAAAGATTCATTATTATGTAGAGGTGAAGCTATCTTGACTTGGACGGCTGAATGGTTAGCATGTTAGCATGTTTGTGCTGTATCATAAAGTCTGTCATTGAGCCAACTGGCGTGGTTTCGAATCCCCAGTATTGTATGTTACAAGAAATAGGGTCGTCTGTTCAACCTCGTAGGTTTTCCTCGGGCTCGGTTTCCTCCCACTGCTAGAAACCCCATGCGCAAACGAATTATTGAAATAAATTAAACCATATATTGGTCCCAAACTGACATAGTTTGTGTCGAGTGGACGTTAAACCCCATTTCTCTCTCTCGTCTTAATCTTTGTCAATTATTTTAATTTAATCTTTATTCCATTGCGGTTTTTAATAGAACCACTTCCTGATAAACTCTAATAGTTTTAACCACTGGGATTGACCGAATCCATTCTCTCCCAAACGGAAGTGTCCGTTCGATGGCTAGATAAAAGTTCCGTGTCAAGTCGTGTTATCACAAACGTATTTAATACTTTAGACCTTATTATAGTATAAATCTACACAACATAAAAATGAAAACCGTTCTATGTGTATTCTGTACCTTACCTTAGCAAGAGCCTTTTCTTTTGTCTTTGTATCCATCCACTGAACATCTTTAATCATCTGGCTAAATTCTTTTCTTAGGGAAGCTATGAGAGCTAAAGCCTAGAAAGAGCGAGTTTGACGATTGACAATTATCCTTTTTTTCAACAGTTGAGTGTTATACACTTTTACATTACTACATGTATGTCATTTCAAGTATTAGTCACAGTTTTATACATCCCAATCATACACTTACTTATACAATATATTCAACATCTAGTAGATTAATGTGTTTTGTTGTCCTGTTTTCCTTTTTAAGGGTTAATTAATATCTGTTAAAATGTCTGTCTCTATGTTATATGGCAAAAACATTTGAGCAAGCAAAATTTCCTGTGTTTTATGACATTTACCTGATTTCAAAGTCATACACAATTTTAAAAAAAAAACTTCACTTTTATGAAGTCACTTAAAAAAATATGTTGACATTTATAAAGTTTTAGTTATTCATTCACGATTCCAACTAAATACCTTTCGGATAGTATATAGTTTAATTCTGCGGGATATGTACTTTTCCCCAGAAAAATAATATAACAATAATCCGAACAAAAACAATAGTTTTTATACTTCGAATAGTAGCATAAATCTAATAACACCCTACTCACCATTTTTAGAAGTTTAGACAGATAGTATGGGAGTTTTTTGCATCAAAATGAGTAGTATGGAGGGCAGACTGGTGCATATTTGGAATTCCAGACATTCCAAAGGTGTGACGTCACACATTCCAAAGGTGTGACGTCAGAGCATTCCACAGGTGTTCTATTTATAGTTTAAATATGGTTATTGTTTACTGAACAATGAGGTTATGAATAATAAAAAAGGTATTGTGTGCAGATGTTTATCGTTTGATCTCGTTTGACTTTTGTAATAATGGGTATGGGGTCCACGAATTGTTTATTGGAGGGTGGTGGGGATATTTCGCTTTATAGGCAGGTATGTAGGGTTCGCGTTGAGTTCACATCACGTGTAGTTATACCCCTGTTAAGGGGGCCAATGACCTCCGCTATAAAGTTTGACATCTACATATGTGTGGGGGTTAGTTAAATTTTGGTTTTAAGTTTCGAAAATCTAGGTATAAAAGTGGGGTGACTACACGTTCAAATGTAGAATTGTTTTATGATGTTGAACAAGAGGTTAACATCATGAGTATCGACTTGTATCGAAAGGATATTTGAAATGATTATTTGGTTGTAAAATGTATTTGGCAAGAAGCTGTGTGTTATCACATCAGACTGTATGGTTACGGTTTTAAGAGTGATAGATATCCAACCCCCAATGGTATCATGTTTTTCGAGCGGCAATGGCAAACATTGATGAACACTGCCTCGGAGATAGATGAGTATTTACAAAAAAACATTGTAAAGAAATCAGTGCCTATTGGTAATGACGTGTACGTAACGATTGACAACAAATACCCTGGAGTCAACATTCGTAAATTTTGGTGGTGTGAAGAGGAACGAATGCCAAAACCTACCCGAAAGGGTGTTCATTTAAACGTGAAACAATGGGGGGCATTGAAAGTTAGCTTCAAAGAGTTGTGTGAAAATAATTTTACGGGGCAGCAACCATCCCAAGGTGTAGTAGGCTTAGCAAAGGCGGAGACTTGTGTATAATTTCTGTCAAATGTTTTTTTTATTGGTCGGCGTTCTGCTGCATATTTGGCATTCCACAGATGTTCTATTTATAACTTGAATATGGTTATTGTTCACTGAACAATGAGGTTATGAATGATAAAAAAGGTATTGTGTGCAGATGTTTATCCTTTGATCTCGTTTGACTTTTGTAATAAGGGTATGGGGTCCACGAATTGTTTATTAGAGGGTGGGATGGGATATTTCCCCTTTATAGTCAGGTATGTAGGGTTCGCGTTCAGGTCGCATGTAGATACACAGTTAAGGGATAATCAACTGCGCTATTAAGGTTGACAGGTACCAGTGTTGCAATTGTTTATCCGTGGTTGTTTATACCCACACCCGAAGCTCCATATCCCTTCCACCCACCCTCACCCCCCCCAACCCCATTTCAACTGTCTACACTCTTCAATTAGTGACGATACTAACTAAGAAACCAACAATAGCCTTTTTTATAATATTTTTATTTATTGGTAAGGTTATATATATATATATAGTTTTATGGCCAATTAATGTGACGGCATATTCCAGTCCGCCAACTCCCTATAAGTGTCGAGAACGGTGATTATTTTTTTTGAACGCATGGTTCGTTTCTTCAACCATTCTCAAGCGTGCCAGGATGTAATCGGTAAAAGCTAATAATCTACAGAAAAAGAACGAATCAGATAGGTATTGGTAAAATAAAACAATATTAATATTAAAAGAATTGCATTGTCTACCTCCGAAACCCACCCCCTCTATATCCCAATCCAAGTACACACAAACATCTACAAATGAGTAGAAATGAAACGGAGTGAAACATTTAACTACCTCAGTGTTGTGGGCTATACCTGAACTAATGAAAATCAGTGCCTATTGAATTGAGACACGGTGCCAGCGTACACATCATTAGTGTAATTATGCTTTGTAAGTATGTGTGAACCTGGACAAGACTGTACCTTAAACGTCAAAAAATATAATATTATAATTTATATTAAGAATATTTTCACAGTAAAATATTAATAGGTTGGTTAATACCAATAGATGTACACATTGCTTTCAACATAAAGTTCACGGTCTCAACGTATATACAAGGTTGGGGAGGGAGGAGGTTGGGGATGGCGGGAGAAATACCTACGAGTTGTAATATTACGAACACCTAGGGTTTGACAGCTGTCTACACCGTAATATAGCATCTTACGCTCCTAACGGTGTTAATATTTGTTCAATATGTTTGCTTAGGCATGAACCGTTTAAAAATAAACAAATCGTTGAAAGTAGTATATTAATCTCAGTTGTTAGGAGAGCGATTTAGCTAATTTGCAGGTGTCTTTAATTACGAACAACGAAGGCCGTCCTACGAGGGTCGAGTGAAAGTAAGCACTTAACATGAAACACTTTTTTTTAAAGTAGGTGATGCAAGGTTCTTAGATACATTGAGTCTGGGTATGTCACGTAACACCCTGTCTTTTAGTATACGCATAACAATTATTGGACAAATTCGGAAAATAAGGTCCGAAATTCCAGGGATATACACTCTTACCAAACATTCAAAGCTGTATAGAAATATTCCTTCAAATACTACATGTATAGTTCCACACAAACACCCCCATGTAGTGTGTGAAAAGAATAGTTTACCCCATCAGATAAAATCGTTGCATACTATTAAAAAAACCTAATTAACTAATGATGATATTTTATTACCCCCAAAATATTTACACCATAAAATATAATCCAGTCTAAACTGCGTTACAATAAAAGTAACATCGCTTACCTAGATATAGATATAGACCGCACGGTACATCATTTGTTAAACTGTTTGTCGATGATAGGTTTCAAACTATAAATAAATGACCGAATAGTTTTCATTTCAAAACTATAACCAATATAAAATATAAAATACTAGTTGCATCAATTACTTTCTCTGTTCACATGTATCTGACCCCGGAAAAAACATCATACGTAGCAAGGTATTGCATTAAAAGCGGCAATAACTATCAAATTTACATACATATACGATTAAAATAATTATAAAAATATCGTACAGCTAATTGAATTATGAAGTGTACATATTATAATTGTATTTTGTAGTATGTTTTTTAACATGGCGGCAAATTAGTACCAGATTTGAACTTGTTTATGAATTTTTACCGCTTTAACAATGCATACATTTTTCATTCACGACTGGAGTGTCCACATTTTTTCCATCTGTAGGAAGATTTGAAATTGAGTGTCTATTTGTAGTAATTTTATACCATTGAGAACTAAGCAATATGAACGTTTGAGTTGTGACGTTTGCAAATAATTAAATGATTTTGATTGTCGAAATCACTTACTTGTTTGGTCATTTATCATTTAAATGAAAGGATTTTTATTTATTTACTATTTTTGGGGATATTTTACACGTCTTGCCAAAGTATATATAGACAAAAGAAATTTTGAAATTGTCGAAAGTTTGAAAACTAGCAGATCTTATTTAAATCTGGCACAAGGGTGATTTGATTAATAACAATAATGGCTTTAAGGTTGGATCGCATGTTTGATGGGGTCTATTCAACTAGGCGAATGGTGAAAAGACACACAACTCGCTATCCTGCACAGTCTCCCAACCCTTCTCTCTGTCTCTCTGTCTGTCTCTCTCACACAAACTCACAACCCCCTTCTCTCTAACACATTAAACTCTCTCTCTCACTCTCTCTCTCTCTCTCTCTCACACACACAAACACACACCCCCCCCCCCTCTCTCTAACTCATTAAACTCTCTCTCACTCTCTCTCACACACACACACACACACACGTACTGTCCCTCTCTCTCTCTCACTCATTAAACCCTCTCTCTATCACTCTCTTCTTACAAATAATATCTTTTCATGCTGTTTATTTAAAAAATGTTTATATATATCCTCAGCCCCTTTTGCTAAATATGTATACCAATCTTACTACCCCCTTTTGTCACTCAAAAATGGTGATTAGCACAGACAACCAACCATCCACACAGCCACTCTCTTCTTACAAATAATATCTTTTCATGCTGTTTATTTAAAAGTGTTATATATTTCCTCAGACCCTTTTGCTAAATATGTATACCAATCTTACTGCCCCCTTTTTTTCACTCAAAAATGGTGATTAGCGCAGACAACCAACCATCCACACAGCCACGTCTCTCGCATGTCCCACACACACACACGATCACACGCCATCACGGGCTATGTTTACCGCCGCGTGATTAATATCTTTGCATGTTGTTTATTACAAAATGCATATATTATTTCCACACTCCCGGTCATTTATTTTAAAAAATATGTATACCAACCCGACTCTTTTTTCCCCTCAAAAATCGGTGATTAGAACGCTCAGTTATTCGTGTCATTGGTTTTTTGTCTTTATGTATTAATATCTATTTGAACTCTCTTTTTTCGGCCAGAAAAACGGAACTTATTTATTATTGAAATACCCCAAGTAAATGATATAGACGTGTGTGAAACTACCGTATCGTTACGTTTCGTGTATAATATTCATTTTGAGCGGTAATATCCCCGTGAATAATATTATATAAAATACTAAATTATTCAATATACCGTATATCCCCCAAACCTTTAAGAAATAATTTCTTAATTGTCATCCGTGTTTATACGTGAAAAGTGTTCATTTTATTTTATGTCATACTTGGTCATTTTTGAGAGTGGGTAGTAGTTTTATCAATAACTTTCTCAAATTACATCAACCGTACACCAAACGTCAAAATATTACAGACCCACACAAAATTGCGAATAGCTTATCAAGCGGGGACATTTGTTGCAATAACAAGTACCTATATTCGCCCATTGATTTACTATAACTTTGATGCGTCGGCAATAACAGAACGTTAACAGTAACTTCTGTAGATATGGAAAAAAAACCCGATATCGATTACATAGAAATACCAAAATTATATTCCAAAAATGGCAGATTAAACATACATTATGCAAGTCAAGGCCAAATCTGCCTATTACAGGATTTTCTTTAGGACTGAAATGTTTTCTAAATTATTAATTAGACATTAATTACTAGTCCAAAGACCATAATCAACTCGCGATTGCATCGGATTTCTCCGATATTGAATAGATTAGAGCGGTTCGACTATATTTTAATTTAATTTAATAAGTGGTGGTTGCAATTATTGCACACGTCTTGTCAGACCACCAAAGGTTGATATCTTTACCCCCCGTAATGCAATAATTGGAATGAAAATTTTAAATTATTCATTTTACATTACTGTTATAGCAAGAATGGCTATCTCTTTATCTAAATGTTACATGGTGTATCTTTAAGTTAAAGGTTCATGCGTGAATTTATAGATAAAAAGTTACATGTTCTTTGTATGAAATTTTACAATTTTATAATAATGTGCCGGAAATATACATAACGGGGATAAATCATAACGTTTCCCCGGTATAATAACCCCGTATCAGAACAAACAACAATTCAAAATGCATATAACGTTCATGAAAACATCTTACCATTCGACATATAGATACGGTGAGGATTTATTAAAAACACATATAATATAACATATGTAACTGGTCAAAAATATTACTATATGATATATATGTCGAGATGCCAAAAGTCTTTTTTTTCAAAATGAAATAATAAAATATTGACGGTGGAACTCTGTAAGAGGCATATAAGTATTATCGCTCTTTTTATTTCGAACAGAATATAAAAACATCTCGTTGGAAAGATTAAACATTAGGGACATAGATATATTTCATCAGTTAATTATACTAAAAATATGTATAATGATTTATGTAGTTATTTTCGAATGATATGTACTCGTGAAGTAAGTTTGGTTAAATAAGCTCTTTCAGTATTTAATCAATTGTAACAATGATTTGTCAAGTCGTTTGCCTTAAACATTGAGTTTTAAATATGTTTCGTACTAGATAGAGTAACGGAATATATATTTATGTACAAACAAAAAAGTTTCTTTGAACTATATTTCGGTAATTGCATTTTTAGTAAAAACCATTCAGAAACCGTTGCTATAAAAACGGAATTCAGCTGTGTTACGTTATGGGGAAAGATTTGTGAATGAATGTGGGTGAAGGGGGAAATTTCCAAGTGATGTTCATATAAGCTGTGAATAAAAGAGATAACTTATCCCCCACGATATAACTCTTATTACTGGGATCATCTCAATGTGAGTAAATAATCGACTAATAATGTGTTAAAGCAAATATAGCCTCATACAACAGAATGACTATATGTCCAGACGGGGAAAATGCCTCTCCAGACTGAAGTAATAGAATATCTGCAGTCATGTAGTCCGGTTAAGCTTATCCCCAAGAAAGTAACTCAATCTCGACAAATAACGACCCCCCCCTCCCCACCAAACACACACCAATTCGAATACTCACAATCTCAAACAAGCCAACAGTTTAAGGTATGTCGAATGTACAAGCGTCTGTTGTCAACAAAATGAAGACAGGGTATCCCCCCCACCCTTATAGTAGTAAACCAAGCATCCATTTCTTTTTTAAAATGCGGTTCTGAACTTAAAAAAGCGAAGAATTAAAAATTAATTTATGAAATTAAAAATTAATTTATGAAATTAAAAATTAATTTATAAAATTAAAAATTAATTTATAAAATTAAAAATTAATTTATAAAATTGAAAAAAAATTTACAAAATTGAAAACAAATTTACGAAAGTAAAAATTATTCTTCAAATTTCTTTTTGTTTTACAAAATTAATTATTCTTCTATATAATTAAAAATTATCGCAAAAATAAAAATTATTTTTCAAAAATAATTTTTTTTTTTTTCAAATTTATTCTGACAACGCCCACAATTATTTCTATATTACACTGGTAATGCAACCTTTTGTTCGTCAAGTGATGACGGCTATGTGATAAACTTTGTCTAGAATATGTTTTTCGGTGTCGGTGCATCTAAAATATGGAATAAACGTCTAGATGCATACTTCGTCTTTGTTGTGTCATTAGTAACAGTAGACAGACTGGGTGGACAAGAAAACAAACACAATATATGCATTCAAACGACGTCTTTATTATACACATTACAGTCTCAGAAATTTAAATCGAAAATCTTATGTCGAATATATAAAAACAATGCAATATGCACACCAGTATGACAAAATGTGTTTTGTTTCGAATTCGTTTTAGGTATGCCACCACAGAATATCGTTGGATTTCGTAATGGGGTTCCATTAGCTTTCAAAGACTTGTTGTCGCAGTATCTCCATTTTAAGCTTATGTTCATCCACAATAGCATTAATCTTAGCATTTAACAATGCCAATTTTTAGTCGATTATTTACTCACATTGAGATGATCCCAGTAATAAGAGTTATATCGTGGGGGATAAGTTATCTTTTTTATTCACAGCTTATATGAACATCACTTGGAAATTTCCCCCTTCACCCACATTCATTCACAAATCTTTCCCAGTCTAATACCTTATACATGTACTTCCATTTCCCCATAACGTAACACAGCTGAATTCCGTTTTTATAGCAACGGTTTCTGAATGGTTTTATATGTGTTTTTAATAAATCCTCACCGTATCTATATGTCGAATGGTAAGATGTTTTCATGAACGTTATATGCATTTTGAATTGTTGTTTGTTCGGTTACGGGGTTATTATACCGGGGAAACGTTATGATTTATCCCCGTTATGTATATTTCCGGCACATTATTATAAAATTGTAAAATTTCATACAAAGAACATGTAACTTTTTATCTATAAATTCACGCATGAACCTTTAACTTAAAGATACACCATGTAACATTTAGATAAAGAGATAGCCATTCTTGCTATAACAGTAATGTAAAATGAATAATTTAAAATTTTCATTCCAATTATTGCATTACGGGGGGTAAAGATATCAACCTTTGGTGGTCTGACAAGACGTGTGCAATAATTGCAACCACCACTTATTAAATTAAATTAAAATATGGTCGAACCGCTCTAATCTATTCAATATCGGAGAAATCCGATGCAATCGCGAGTTGATTATGGTCTTTGGACTAGTAATTAATGTCTAATTAATAATTTAGAAAACATTTCAGTCCTAAAGAAAATCCTGTAATAGGCAGATTTAGCCTTGACTTGCATAATGTATGTTTAATCTGCCATTTTTGGAATATAATTTTGGTATTTCTATGTAATCGATATCGTTTTTTTTTCCATATCTACAGAAGTTACTGTTAACGTTCTGTTATTGCCGACGCATCAATGTTATAGTAAATCAATGGGCGAATATAGGTACTTGTTATTGCAACAAATGTCCCCGCTTGATAAGCTAATCGCAATTTTGTGCGGGTCTGTAATATTTTGACGTTTGGTGTACGGTTGATGTAATTTGAGAAAGTTATTGATAAAACTACTACCCACTCTCAAAAATGACCAAGTATGACATACAATAAAATGAACACTTTTCACGTATAAACACGGATGACAATTAAGAAATTATTTCTTAAAGGTTTGGGGGATATACGGTATTTTGAATAATTTAGTATTTTATATAATATTATTCACGGGGATATTACCGCTCAAAATGAATATTATACACGAAACTTAACGATACGGTAGTTTCACACACGTCTATATCATTTACTTGGGGTATTTCAAGAATAAAACAAGTTCCGTTTTTCTGGCCGAAAAAAGAGAGTTCAAATAGATATTAATACATAAAGACAAAAAACCAATGACACGAATAACTGAGCGTTCTAATCACCGATTTTTGAGGGGAAAAAAGAGTCGGGTTGGTATACATATTTTTTAAAATAAATGACCGGGGGTGTGGAAATAATATATGCATTTTGTAATAAACAACATGCAAAGATATTATTCACGCGGCGGTAAACATAGCCCGTGATGGCGTGTGATCGTGTGTGTGTGTGGGACATGCGAGAGACGTGGCTGTGTGGATGGTTGGTTGTCTGCGCTAATCACCATTTTTGAGTGAAAAAAAGGGGTCAGTAAGATTGGTATACATATTTAGCAAAAGGGTCTGAGGAAATATATATACATTTTTAAATAAACAGCATGAAAAGATATTATTTGTAAGAAGAGAGTGGCTGTGTGGATGGTTGGCTGTCTGTGCTAATCACCATTTTGAGTGAAAAAAGGGGGTAGTAAGATTGGTATACATATTTAGCAAAAGGGGCTGAGGATATATAAACATTTTTTAAATAAACAGCATGAAAAGATATTATTTGTAAGAAGAGAGTGATAGAGAGAGGGTTTAATGAGTGAGAGAGAGAGGGACAGTACGTGTGTGTGTGAGAGAGAGAGAGAGAGAGTGAGAGAGAGTTTAATGAGTTAGAGAGAGGGGGAGTTGTGTGTTTGTGTGTGTGTGATAGAGAAAGAGAGAGAGAGTGAGAGAGAGAGAGTTTAATGAGTTAGAGAGAAGGGGGTTGTGAGTTTGTGTGAGAGAGACAGACAGAGAGACAGAGAGAAGGGTTGGGAGACTGTGCAGGATAGCAAGTTGTGTGTCTTTTCACCATTCGCCTAGTTGAATAGACCCCATCAAACATGCGATCCAACCTTAAAGCCATTATTGTTATTAATCAAATCACCCTTGTGCCAGATTTAAATAAGATCTGCTAGTTTTCAAACTTTCGACAATTTCAAAATTTCTTTTGTCTATATATACTTTGGCAAGACGTGTAAAATATCCCCAAAAATAGTAAATAAATAAAAATCCTTTCATGATAAATGACCAAACAAGTAAGTGATTTCGACAATCAAAATCATTTAATTATTTGCAAACGTCACAACTCAAACGTTCATATTGCTTAGTTCTCAATGGTATAAAATTACTACAAATAGACACTCAATTTCAAATCTTCCTACAGATGGAAGAAATGTGGACACTCCAGTCGTGAATGAAACATGTATGCATTGTTAAAGCGGTAAAAATTCATAAACAAGTTCAAATCTGGTACTAATTTGCCGCCATGTTAAAAAACATACTACAAAATACAATTATAATATGTACACTTCATAATTCAATTAGCTGTACGATATTTTTATAATTATTTTAATCGTATATGTATGTAAAGTTGATAGTTATTGCCGCTTTTAATGCAATACCTTGCTACGTATGATGTTTTTTCCGGGGTCAGATACATGTGAACAGAGAAAGTAATTGATGCAACTAGTATTTTATATTTTATATTGGTTATAGTTTTGAAATGAAAACTATTCGGTCATTTATTTATAGTTTGAAACCTATCATCGACAAAACAGTTTAACAAATGATGTACCGTTCGGTCTATATCTATTGACCGCAGGGAACAGGTAAGCGATGTTACTTTTATTGTAACGCAGTTTAGACTGGATTATATTTTCTGGTGTAAATATTTTGGGGGTAATAAAATATCATCATTAGTTAATTAGGTTTTTTTAATAGTATGCAACGATTTTATCTGATCGGGTAAACTATTCTTTTCACTTATTACACACTACATGGAGGTGTTTGTGTGGAACGATACATGTAGTATTTGAAGGAATATTTCTATACAGCTTTGAATGTTTGGTAAGAGTGTATATCCCTGGAATTTCGGACCTTATTTTCCGAATTTGTCCAATAATTGTTATGCGTATACTAAAAGACAGGGTGTTACGCGACATAACCAGACTCAATGTATCTAAGAACCTTGCATCACCTACTTTAAAAAAAAGTGTTTCATGTTAAGTGCTTACTTTCACTCGACCCTCGTAGGACGGCCTTCGTTGTTCGTAATTAAAGACACCTGCAAATTAGCTAAATCGCTCTCCTAACAACTGAGATTAATATACTACTTTCAACGATTTGTTTATTTTTAAACGGTTCATGCCTAAGCAAACATATTGAACAAATATTAACACCGTTAGGAGCGTAAGATGCTATATTACGGTGTAGACAGCTGTCAAACCCTAGGTGTTCGTAATATTACAACTCGTAGGTATTTCTCCCGCCATCCCCAACCTCCTCCCTCCCCAACCTTGTATATACGTTGAGACCGTGAACTTTATGTTGAAAGCAATGTGTACATCTATTGGTATTAACCAACCTATTAATATTTTACTGTGAAAATATTCTTAATATAAATTATAATATTATATTTTTTGACGTTTAAGGTACAGTCTTGTCCAGGTTCACACATACTTACAAAGCATAATTACACTAATGATGTGTACGCTGGCACCGTGTCTCAATTCAATAGGCACTGATTTTCATTAGTTCAGGTATAGCTCACAACACTGAGGTAGTTAAATGTTTCACTCCGTTTCATTTCTACTCATTTGTAGATGTTTGTGTGTACTTGGATTGGGATATAGAGGGGGTGGGTTTCGGAGGTAGACAATGCAATTCTTTTAATATTAATATTGTTTTATTTTACCAATACCTATCTGATTCGTTCTTTTTCTGTAGATTATTAGCTTTTACCGATTACATCCTGGCACGCTTTAGAATGGTTGAAGAAACGAACCATGCGTTCAAAAAAAATAATCACCGTTCTCGACACTTATAGGGAGTTGGCCATAAAAATATATATATATATATATAACCTTACCAATAAATAAAAATATTATAAAAAAGGCTATTGTTGGTTTCTTAGTTAGTATCGTCACTAATTGAAGAGTGTAGACAGTTGAAATGGGGTTGGGGGGGGTGAGGGTGGGTGGAAGTGATATGGAGCTTGGGGTGTGGGTATAAACAACCACGGATAAACAATTGCAACACTGGTACCTGTCAACCTTAATAGCGCAGTTGATTATCCCTTAACTGTGTATCTACATGCGACCTGAACGCGAACCCTACATACCTGACTATAAAGGGGAAATATCCCATCCCACCCTCTAATAAACAATTCGTGGACCCCATACCCTTATTACAAAAGTCAAACGAGATCAAAGGATAAACATCTGCACACAATACCTTTTTTATTATTCATAACCTCATTGTTCAGTCAACAATAACCATATTCAAGTTATAAATAGAACACCTGTGGTATGCCAAATATGCAGCAGAACGCCGACCAATAAAAAAAAACGTTTGACAGAAATTATACACAAGTCTCCGCCTTTGCTAAGCCTACTACACCTTGGGATGGTTGCTGCCCACAACTCTTTGAAGCTAACTTTCAATGTCTCCCATTGTTTCACGTTTAAATGAACACCCTTTCGGGTAGGTTTTGGCATTCGTTCCTCTTCACACCACCAAAATTTACGAATGTTGACTCCAGGGTATTTGTTGTCAATTGTTACGTACACGTCATTACCAATAGGCACTGATTTCTTTACAATGTTTTTTGTAAATACTCATCTATCTCCGAGGCAGTGTTCATCAATGTTTGCCATTGCCGCTCGAAAAACATGATACCATTGGGGGTTGGATATCTATCACTCTTAAAACCGTAACCATACAGTCTGATGTGATAACACACAGCTTCTTGCCAAATACATTTTACAACTAAATAATCATTTCCAATATCCTTTCGATACAAGTCGATACTCATGATGTTAACCTCTTGTTCAACTTCATAAAACAATTCTACATTTGAACGTGTAGTCACCCCACTTTTATACCTAGATTTTCGAAACTTAAAACCAAAATTTAACTAACCCCCGCACATATGTAGATGTCAAACTTTATGGCAGAGGTCATTGTCCCCCTTAACACGGGTATAACTACACGTGACGTGAACTCAACGCGAACCCTACATACCTGCCTATAAAGCGAAATATCCCCACCACCCTCCAATAAACAATTCGTGGACCCCATACCCATTATTACAAAAGTCAAACGAGATCAAACGATAAACATCTGCACACAATACCTTTTTTATTATTCATAACCTCATTGTTCAGTCAACAATAACCATATTCAAACTATAAATAGAACACCTGTGGAATGCTCTGACGTCACACCTTTGGAATGTGTGACGTCACACCTTTGGAATGTCTGGAATTCCAAATATGCACCAGTCTGCCCTCCATACTACTAAAATGTAAGGAGGGTTGGGTGGCTGAATGGTTAGCACGTGCGTGCTGTATCGTAAAGCCTGTCATTGAGTCAACTGGCGTGGTTTCGAATCCACGGTTGTACGTGACAAGGAGTAGTCTTCTCTGGTTTCCTCCCACTGCTAAAGACCCCTACGTGCAAGCGAATTATTGAAATAAAGTTAAACCACATGTTAGTCCCGAAATGACCTAGTTTTGTCGAGTGGACGTTAAACCCCATTTCTCTCTCTGTTCATGTATTAATACATATAAGACTATTTACCTCTTCTTTAGCCACTTTATCAAAGACTGAATCTACAAATATTCTGCCTACGGGATCAGGTAATTTAACAGCAGTATTATCAACACACGATCTCCATCTTGCTCCAGCATGCTTAACACCAAGCATTACCTGAATGATAAACAATAAATGATGACGCTGCCATTCTACACCCAAGTGAGACGCTGGTTATATATACATGTATATTACATATATTGATTGATAAATATGAAGTATTTTAGACAGTCCCGTACAAATTAGGAAAGGCGGTCACCATAATCACCAATAATCCCACTAAGTTTTACACAATTTCATTAAAACAACTGCCATATATCGTGCTCACAAGCTTTCACAAGTCCAGAATTTGTGATAAAATTTTTTCTTTGATGATCGACTGGACATTGCAAATAATTCGGGAAGATCACAGGCCAGTAGAGTGTAACAAGAAATTGTGGACGGATAAGCGATCCGGTGGATATTGATCAATTGCATACAATTTTAGCACGAATATTTGCACAAAGATTGTACAAGTTATTTTATGTAGAGTCTGGTGGTCATATTAAGGAAATGTATTACCTTGTTGTAATCTGTTCTCAATAGTCTGTACTCTTCAGCCATGTCATGTAATCTTGCCATAATCACTCGCCACAGAAAATAGTTAGCTACGATTCTGATATATAACACAGACAAAATATAGCTCTTCAAAAATCTTAGAACAAATACCTTAATCTAAGTATCTTACATGAGCTAAACCCACATGTTATAAAATCCAATGAAACTGGAAATTTTATTTTAAACCCAAAACAAATTGGTGTTCTAGTCTTTTAAAATTATGTTCATTTATATGGAACCATTCCAATGACAGAGTGGTGTGTATCACCTTAACTTATTGTAAGACCTTGTCGGTTGGGTTTCGGGTGCCAATGTCGTTATACAAAGAGTGCAACATTTGCGACACCCAGTGGATTATGTTTATCATTTAGTTAATGATACGTATTTCAGATTTGAATGTAAGATTTCAGATGAAAATATATGGTTACCTTGGGCTTGTATTCTTAACTAAATCAAGGGCATTTTTGAGATATTTAGGCTCATAAACAATGAGATCTTCATCTGAAGCAATCTTTATATTATTGTACTTCTTATAGACACCATTCAAGTATTGCAGCCAATCGAACTAAATGGTACAAAATTTTAACAAGCATTAATATTATGTTGACATTTACGATATAGGGAAAATCTGCAATGCAGTATATTGTAATAATTGTAAAAGCACGTGACAGAATCACAGACCGTGCTAACCAATATAAAGTTTTATACAGATAATAATACATATCTCCTTACTTGCGGAATTTCATCATGTAAACTAGAAACGTTCATTTTATGATATAGTAAGTTGGAATTGCGTCTCTCAGATTTTGGTGTGGTCAGCTGAAAAACACAAAACTGCATTAAACATGCATTAGGCAAGAGATAAATCTACCTATAGTAGGTCTATCTATAGGCCTGAAATCTTATCTAAATTTAGCCATTAATTAACTTACCCAGACCATAATCAACTCTCAATGTCAACGCTAGTCTTCGATATCGATTGAATTACAATTCTATATGCGTCTTAACGCTCATTCACAAATAAATCAAAAAATGGATACATGAGGCTATGGTTTTGTTTTTGTTTTATCTTACTGACTATAGTAATGATGATCGATGCTAAGCGTAAATTTCCAAAGTCATTATCTCGGTTCATAGTGGATCAATTTGACTGAAATTTTCGGCAAAATACCATTACACTATCTAGTTGTAAACTATTGTAGTGAGAACTGCCAACTCTTTACCTAATCTCCCTTAATGTATCTTTAAATATATATTCCTTGAATTCAGTCCTTACAGATTTTCAAAAAGTTTCTCACAGTAATTATGTAACTAAAATAGCCTCGTGGTTTATTAATAAAATTGAGATACATCCAGGTTTGGTGATGACATCTTACGTAACTGACCAGATTAGTCCAGAAGTTAATGTTACCTCACTTACACGAAGGTAAGACGACATGGCATGCATTATTATGGATAGTTATTGTCAAAGCAATATTATCTATAGATTTTCTATGTAGCACATCCACAATACTTACATTTGCCAATTTGATTTCGAAGTTCACAATCTCTGTTATTTGTTTATCAACATCTGTCCCCGATGCTCCGAACTTCCTTGCAACTGCCTTGACGAATTCCTTGTAGATCACCAAGTGTGTGTCATTTGTGCCCTTTAAGTAATATTCACGAGAAGGCATGCCCAATGTTGCTTGATCTAGCTTCAAATATAAAATAGTCACAAATAAAGAAAGATATGAATATTATCAATTTCTTATTGTGGTGATAACAATGGATGTGTTGAGTGGTTATTTGTCGGGCATAATATCGATTTTACAATCATATTTAAAATACTTTATAAAGGTCAATATAATACGTTGTTCTATTTTATAGATTTTATGTAATAATTACTCATGTTGAATAGAAAACATTTTAGTGACCGTGTACAGCATGGATTTTCGTTTACGGTAAAATGCCATTCCTAAATTTGGAATATTAGGTGAGCGTTAGTTTGAAAATGGTCGCTCAATTCAAATGAAAGTTGTTTATGTTTAGGTATCACACAATTCTTCATGAAAATAGTGTTGATTTTTATACGCCCACATTGAAATGTGGTCGTATATTGTCGTTGCCCCCGTCCGTCCGTCCGTCCGTCCGTCGGTCTGTCGGTCCGTCGGTCCGTCCGTCGGTCCGGCGTCCACAATTGCTTGTGGACGCTCTAGAGGCTAAAGTTAATATCCGATTGACTTTAAATTTATACACAGTGTTTAAGGTCATGAGACGAAGAAGCCTATTGTTTTTCAGCGATTTCCGATAATAACTACCAGAGTTATGGCCCTTGATCACTTCAAAAAATCTTGTGGACGCTCTAGAGGCCAAAGTTAATATCCGATTGGCTTTAAATTTATACACAGTGTTTAAGGTCATGAGACGAAGAAGCCTATTGATTTTCAGCGATTTCCGATAATAACTACCAGAGTTATGGCCCTTGATCACTTCAAAAAATCTTGTGGACGCTCTAGAGGCCAAAGTTAATATCCGATTGGCTTTAAATTTATACACAGTGTTTAATTTCATGAGACGAAGAAGCCTATTGATTTTCAGCGATTTCCGATAATTAGTGCCAGAGTTATGGTCCTTGATCACTTCAAAAAATCTTGTGGACGCTATAGAGGCCAAAGTTAATATCCGATTGGCTTTAAATTTATACACAGTGTTTAAGGTCATGAGACGAAGAAGCCTATTGATTTTCAGCGATTTCCGATAATTAGTGCCAGAGTTATGGCCCTTGATCACTTCAAAAAATCTTGTGGACGCTTTAAAGGCCGAACTTATCATCTGATTGACTTCAGATTGATACACAGAGTTTAAGGTGTTGAAACGAACAAGTATATTGATTTTCAATGAATTTTGATAACTGAACAGCTAAATCCATGATTTTAAATGTTTCATGTATATATACTAATTCAATTGTTAGCGTGGGGTAAAACTTTATAAAAAGCAATCAAATTCTTATGATTTTCTGATAATTACATAATGAGTTGTTACTCTTAATCAGTTTTTAGAGTATTACAAATGTTTCATTACCGAAAAAAGTAAAAATATGCGACAACCCTTGTTGACTGCCCGGACGATTTAGCTGCTGTGGGCGTATGTTTCGTTGCCTGGCAACCTATCTTTATAAATGTGTGTCGGATGTGGCAAGAAATGATTCCTTTTGGCGACCAACGCAGAATCACAGGGGAAAATAAATGGTAAGGATTCCAAAATAGTCATAGTACGGAGATAGGGAAAAGCCTTATTTTCATATTAGTTGTCATTAGCCGATACAGATTTACGTTACTAAAATAACTATACTTTGCAAAGCACTGTGACTGCTGTATTTAAAAAGGCGCATACATTGAAAATGAGACATAATCTATAGTTATATAGCCAACCTATACTGAAATTTATGTTTAACCCATTTTTTATTTCATTTTTTACTACCGCTTCATACGTAGAAAAATTAATTAAATCAACCTGTCCATAATATCATATATAATGTATTTGGCGTTAAATTTGTAATAACTGATTTTTATTCGGACACTTGTAGCCATTCGAACCGTAACCCTGACCTCACTGTTGCTACGAATAATCCCAATTTTTCCCCCCAGGCTTGCCAAAATTTCGTTTCATCTTCTATGGCCGAGTTCGTAAATTTGTGTATTACCCTATCAATGGCATCGACCAAGTCGTCTAGCAGACGGAGACGTATTTTTTAAAAGCGTGTTGTGTCGGTCATACTGGGTCTAGCTAGGTAAGCAAGGCCTTATTTTCTCACTAAGATGTTCATTTACATTGTTCAGGCGACCGTTTAGCCGTGAAAAGTTGCCCAGTAAAATTGACTGGGGACAGATTATAGTTTCGACATTGGTTGAATGGCACGAAATCTGAACGCAGTAATGGTGAGTGTAATGAGACCTACGTTCAGAGCTGAACTGGGGATGAGGGGTGCCCCCCCCCCCCCCCAGGAAAAAAAATAGTCGGTCGCTAAATCAGTGCAGTCGGTCACAAAACAGGAGCAGCCGGTATCAAAGTAAGTGCTCACAGCATACGTCACGCTACACACACAAAACTTTAGTATAAAATAACCTTGTCAACTTATCATGTTTGAAAAGATATTGTGTTTCACTGGGAGAAAAATAGTCGATCAAAATAAGTGCAGTCACTGCAGTCGCTCTCAAAAAGAATGCCAGAATAGATCCCAAATACAATGTGTTTGCTTGCTTGAATCCGGTAGCCTAAATTGCATACGTCACTCTTTTCCTGTTGTGTGTATGTTGGTCTAACAACTAAATTTCACCCAAGGAGAAAAATAGTCTGGCTCAAAATAAGTGCAGTCACTGCAGTCGGTCTAAAAAACATTAGATCCTAAATACTTTGTATTTGCGTGAGCCTAAATTTACGGAAGCGTAATAGGGCCACATATTTTTTTTTTATTCTATTTTCAATTTTTCAAGATAGTAACTTGAATTTTCAAGATAGTAACTTGAATTTTCAAGATAGTAACTTGAATTTTCAAGTTAGTAACTTGAATTTTCAAGTTAGTAACTTGAATTTCCAAGATACTAACTCGAATTTTCAAGTTACTAACTCGAATTTTCAAGTTACTAACTTGACTTTTCAAGTTACTAACTTGAATTTTCAAGATACTAACTTGAATTTTCAAGTTACCAACTTGAATTTTCAAGATACTAACTTGAATTTTCAAGTTACTGTTATATTATAAAATAAGCGTTTTGATCTAATGATATAGTATGTCATGCAATGCTTTAGTCAATGGACGGCACGGTTATAGACCTCAATGCGAGGTGCGGGAGTAACCTATTCGATCACGCAGGTTTCCCCCCTGCAGCGAAATTACTCCCCGCGCATTATGGTGTCGACGTGCCATAAAACACCATTTATTCATTCATCCATTCATTCATTCATTATTTTAACAGTGTTGAGCCCTATAGAAAACGTTTTTGAAGTACAAAAAAAAAATTAAATGACAAATCAAACGTCCCAGTTCCCAGTTCTAAAAATAGTCTACCCCCAAGTTTTACCCCTTCCCCCCGACATTTTTCCTCTGGAACATCTGCGCCCTAGGACATGTCTGCCCCCCCCCCCCCCCGCCAAGCATAGTCGGTCTCAACAAAGTTCTCATCGCTGTCGGTCTCAGACTAAATGGATTAATGAGGTAAACAATCACAAAACAGGCGAAATTGACAGATAAGCCTCAAGATTCTGTACCATTTCTTATCCTCTCGTTAACAATGATTCAAATTTTCATGCCATGTCCCAAAAATATAAAAGGTCTGTTACATATCTGAAATTTTTTCGCGCCTGCGTTGCTCGATTCCATTATAACATCTTTCTTCTACTCGGTTACATATCTGAAATTTGTTCCCGCCTGCGGTGCTCAATTCCATTATAACATCATTCTTCTACTCCTTGTCTTATACTGTTTCAATACTGTCGTATTCAATGACCTCAATGCCGGGATATTGAATCAATTTTTCAAAATTTCCTCAAGTTACTCAGTGTGATAGGCACAATCAGCATATTTGACTTAAACTATACCCCACCCCCATATTCCCTAGAAAATTCCTGATTGCGTCACTCGTACTGAGGAGGGGGGGGGGCATGTGCATCAGTCGGTAGCATTTTGGCTAAACAGCCCCCCCCCCCTAAACAAAATGGTTATGTACGCCCCTGATGCAGTGCCTGTACAAACTGGTTGTACAAGATAGTGGTTGGTCTTGATTATATTCTCATCGATATTTACCAGTATAATATGGTCGGTAACCTTCCGATCATCAGGCGATGTACTAATAGTTATGATTATATCATAGTCTCGATTACGCAAGGCAATCAGTTGCTGTTCAATGTTAAAACCGGTACCATTCCATGTGTTGTTTAATAATGGCCATCCCCCCAAGCTTTCTAATAAGATTTCGGCGTCTCTTTGTCCTCTCTTACGAAGACTATCTGAAATAAATATGGCATATACGTGATAAAGATGTCTTAGCTATATGTTTCTTGAACGATAAACGTAATTGATTTAAATTTGAAACTAACGATAAACGTAATTAATTTAAATCTCAGAAGCAGATACTTGGAGGTAACAAATTTTTGTCGTTTACATATATATAGTTTCTATTACCTTCATCGATGCAAGACCTATAAAAACGTTTGGCCTTTTCTACAGCATTCATGGCATTTGTATCGTTCATCGGCTCCTCCAACAATCCTGAAATATCATGTAATAAGTTAACCCAAAAACTACTACGTCAGATAACTATTATTTCTTGAGTGAATCAGTCAATTGGTATATCTTTGAACTCCTGACACAAGCACAAACCATATTTTTCTGTGCCAGCTCAAGCCTTTGTAAACGCCAATCTGTTTCACAGAGAATTACTTACGAATTATATCTGTTACAGATGACTGTCCACAACACGTGCGTTGACTGCACGCGGCGGTAGTCATTGGCTCAACGGCTCGTGCAATGTTTACTTAACACCTAACTGTTTCGGGCAAAATGATGCATTTTACTCATTTTAATACCCATTTACACTAAATAGAAAATACCTCAAACGTCTTTATTTATTTTTCTTTTGCCTCAAAAAAATGTTTGAGAATTTAAAGTTGGAGTAAAAAAGTTAATATGCCGTACTCATTAAGCCTCGTCGATGTCATGCTTATCAGTGTTGTAGCGGCCAAGCGAATATTCACTGTGGGATCAGTTTGTGTAAACGCCTCAATACGCGCTGTTGGTGAAACAAAAATGACACTGTGGGTGACATGATTTGATCCAACACGCGTATATTGGGTTTGTTCAAATTTGATTGCAAGGAATACACGAGAAGCTATGAGATGCAACTTCCATCTAAATGATTTTTAAGGAGTTAACGAACATACTTTCTTCTAAGTAGAAGCTTAGATTTTCGACAATTGGATGAGCCTACTATTTATTACATATTTCTCTTATTGGGAATGAAAATGCCTCCTTAAAATTGTATTCTAACATCTTCGACTGCAATCTAACTGGGCAATATTATTATAATATCTTGACTATGTTCGAGCTGCAATTCAATAGCTAATTGTAAAATTCCCTGTTTGCCTAATTCATTGAAATTGATAGAATTGTTATCGTATCATACCTTTAAGTTTCATTTTAACGCTGTCTCTTATTTCACCAAATCTATTTACCGATGGTTTGTCGTCTGGTATGATGTGATTTTTGTTCCAATTACCACAGGAATACGTATAAAAGTCTTCACAGGGATCCATCGAAAAGTCCATAGCTTCAAGTAGACCAGCAGCTGTGATATGATTAAAAATAGATTAATATATGACTATTAGACTATGTAGAACTAATTACCGTTCTTGTACCTGGTCGGTCATCGAGATTATCTCCCCTTAACTTGATGCCTACCGGGTCGAATGTCTGACTTAAACAACATTAATTTTTTACCATTTCATTTAATGCTAATTCTCGTCTATGTGACCCACTGTCATTTAAGAGCACCCACCAATGAAGTCTTAAGATATACTAGAAGTTGTATAGTGCATTCACCTTTTCAGTGATGTTGAACGGAGGACCTGACAAGGAGATCTGTCTAGTCGTTCGGATAGGACGAAAAACCGAGGTCCCGTGTACACATTGGCATACACGTAAAAGATCCCTTGGCAGTTGGAATTCGATATAAGAGTAGGTCATAGCACACTGTATGGCGTATGCCCGTCTTCCATTTGCCCAGATTAGGTGTAGAAGAGTAGGACGTTAAACCCCATTTCATTTCATTTCAGTATAGTACACATATAACCACCTGCACACATTTGACCGTAACCACCCTCTTAATTCTGTTTATGGAATATTCATGAAAATGTAAATTCAAACCGTTTTTATTTTTCAATTTTACACCCACAACATAAATTGACACTCTTTACTTTTGTACTTTTGACAGACCTCAAGAGCAAAGTTCCTTATAAATAGAACAAAATGAAATATTAACTCTATAAATACAAAGTGAGCGACAAGAAAAAAGTATATACCTGTTTTGACACATATTGGTTTAGTACAAACTGAAAATTTAAGAGTATGATACCATTATAAACATCCATCTACGCAAAGGTCAAAGGAATCTAGTTGCTGGTATAAAATGATCACAAAATTCGACATAATAGTTTGAAAATATATATTTACAGTAAAGATCTTATACTTTCGTAGTCCATAAAATAATCCCCCACCATGGTCAAACGAACGTTCCCAGTCTGCTCACTAAGACCAACTTTCGAAAACCATGAATATAGTCGGAAAAAACGCGACATCTTACTCATGAAATATAAAACGTTTCAAGGATAATGTTTTTCATTCGCAATGAGTTTTCAATCAATGAAAAGACAATGTATATAGTTCGAGACGCCTGTACACATATCTTAAGAAATAAACACGGGTAATTGTTGTTACCTGTTGGTTCTTTTACTGTAGTTTGGGGAGCTGTTACTGCAGCTTGGGAAACGGATGTGATTCCTGTATTGCCATTACCAGCTATAGCCCCGGCTGTTGCGTGTACCACACCGGGTGTATCTGTTATAAATATGCATCCCAGGTTATTAGTTTATAAAAAAAAGAGAGATATAGCAATTAGTGGGCTTATTTTATAAAAGAAAGATATAGCAATTAGTGGGCTTATTTTATAAAAGAAAGATATTGCAATTCGTGGGCTTTCTAAAAGAAATACCCCCACCGCTTTTTAAAATAGGAAGATGAATATTAAACACCAAGAAGACGATTAATATACCATTGACTAGTGTACTCCAGTCATCACGAGTGGAAAATCAAAAGATGAAGTGGAAAATGTTTGAAATAAAGCAAAAGTTGTTGATAACTGATAATCTATATATCGTGATATAAATATGACCGCAAAATAAAATATAAAGTTTACCTGTAGTTTTATCATCATTAACTTCAAACTTAACAGCTACAACTACAACCAAAGCAGCAGCTAGAATACCAAATACAACAGTCATAAACACTAACACCTTGTCTTTAGCTGTCCATCTCTGCTTTTTTTCATCACTAAAAGAAAATAATGTTTAAAATTTAAAAGGTTTAAAGGTCAATGTTTAAAACCGAATTGAAACCCTCTTTCCCACATGGATTGCAGACTTAATCAATAATTAATAGATTTCCAGTTCCAAAAGAAAGATAATAGAAAATGTAGAAATCCTGCGTTGGATACTTACTTAACCTTATAGACATCCATTTGAAACAATATGCTTCTGAAATCAAAATATACCGTAATCAGTTCTTAATGTTACTAATATTTTCTCTTCGAAACAAATAAATATACTTGACTAAAATGAAAAATAAAACAAAACAAAAGTGCGAAACTGAATGTGGCCATTTTGTTTTTGGTGGGGTTGTCTGGGTACAACTTATATCGTTTGGTATTTTAGCAACGGCCACTTCCTATTATTTTGTTAACTCAACAACAGATGGTTTTAGTCTAAATATTTCAGATATTTTGCTTTCGTACTTGGATGTAAATGTTTGTTTAATATTTCTATTTTATCATTTTACCAAGTTTATAGGGTTTATACATTTTCACTGGGGTTAAAATGTTATGGGTTTATACTGTATATACGTAACGGTGTTTTGCCATCATCTATAGTAATGTATAATACTGCAACAGTAGAATTATGGTTTCTAGTTTTGTAGTAATAATAATAATATAGGAAGTCAAAAAAGGGTGAGTTTTTAATTGCTTCTCAAAAAAGCTAAGTGATTGTGAATTCTTTAAGTCAAAGGAAATGAATTCCATGGGTTTGGTACTGTGTATTAGAAGCATATATGGACAAATGTCTTAATTCTATAGTTGGATACCTCCAAACGCAGTTCATGATGGGACCGAAAATTTCTTTGGGGGACATAATCAATTAGCATTGAGGTCAACTATTACATATGGTGCTTCACCTCGCTGGCATTTGTAGGTTATGCACAGAAGTTTGAAATTAATTCTGCGTTCCACTGGAAGTCAATGTAAATTCTTTCACAGTGGTGCAATATGACAATTTCTACTCGATTAACACACAATTCTAGCCGCAGTATTTTGTACAAGTAATTTGTGTATAAGGCCGTTGTTTATGACAAACAGAAGGTTAGTGTTGTAGTCGATTCTGTATAAAATTAAAGATTCGTCTTGCAAATTTGATTCACTCGTTTCTCCATGCTAAGTTCAGAATCAAGATAAACACCAAGATCTTTCATGTTATCAGCCTGTTGTAAGCTATAACAACTGTTATGGTTACTGCATTTACTTTTGGATTTACTCTTGTAATTTACTCTTATTCAAGTACTTTGTGGCCAAAGCCAATGGTACAAAATATATACAGTATAAAAAGAAAAAAACGCTCATAATTAATCAATATAAATGGATAATACATTGATTAATTATTTCGTTTGGTGATGAGTGGCAATATTTCAGTTCATTCAAGCAGGATTCGGCAGAGAAGAATGAAATGGTAGTCGTTTTTAACACATTTTAATTTCACACTAGACCCCTTGAACAATCAACACATCATCAAAACCATACTTACATAAAACAGACGTGCACCAGTTTTTTCTACCCAATAAGTCCTGTTTGAACAACATTTTATAGCAAAATTTCGGTAATCTATTATCACCTATGAGTTGCAGTTTAAGAAAATATTTGATAGGTTTACATACAAATCATATCTTCTTGACTTTTCTAAGTTTACAGACACATTCCATTTATATGTCTGGTAGGTTGCCAATACTGTAATCAACTAGTGACAAGTCATCAACAAATAATAGTGAAAACATATCTTCAATCGACTGATGTACAAAGATACCATTTCTACATTCTGATTTTAGTTTTAAAGCAAACTCGTTTATGAACAATCCAAAGAAAAAAGAACCCAGGATGCAGCCTTGTTTGACCCCAGATTAACATGAGAATTCTCACATTACATGGTCATTATACCTGACTTTACTCTTGACATTATTGTAAATACTTTGTAACAGTGTAACCATAGGTCCATGCAAATTATGCTCTAACAGTATATACATAGGCGTACGGGCTCGATGAAAATTTAAAAGCCGCAAACGCGCCTCCCTGCTATTTCTGTCCGTGGATAAAGCAGCTTCAATTTGGTTCAATACAGCCTACCTGATGAGCCGAATTCCAAACAACCAATCAATCGTCGCGGGGTATGGGGGCCTCGCCCTCCCGGAGAAAATTTTGAAAATTAAACCACCGCAAATGCGTTTTCTGCTATTCTAGCCGTGTAAGTAACTCCAAAAGTATCCAATGATTTTGTAAGCGAAATCCCACTCCGAATTCCAGCCATCCAATCAGACTGTTGCAGCTGCATTCACAAATACTAATCGATGCGCGAAAAATGTCGCACAAAGTAGAGTGACTCCAGACAAAATGTTTTAATCCGTAGTCAACTCAGTACAAATTCGTGATATTCAATTAAAGAAGAGTAATATTAGTGTTTTATTAGGGAAGTTAGGGAAGCAAAACTAGAAATGCCCGAAAAAATTTCAGGTTTACAGACAGCGGCGCCGGTTTTCTTCCAGGGGCGAAGAAGCGGAGCTGACCTTGTATAGACCCCCCATGAAAATTTTGGAATATTTGACGACCGCAAACGCGTTTTACTGCTATTCCAGCCCGTAAAATTAGTGTTTTATTAGTTTTCGGGCACTTAATTTTGCCAAGTAGATGAAATAATTTTTTTTCTCACTTTACCTGTCTGTCCGAAAAGTCGGCTTGCCCGAAAGATGAGGGGGCAACTGCCCCCCCCCCCCCCTGCACCCCCCTGGCTCGTATGCCTATGAGTATACAAAATAATTTTGTTTGATTGATTCCGTCGAAGGCGCGACTGAAATCGATAAAACCAACGCCAAGTCGACCTCCTTTACAGTTACCCATAAATACAGATACCATAAAACTTAAAGTATTTGGTTTATGTATTTACTAGTAAACTATGAATGTTCTGGTTTCTGTATCTAAATGTTACATTTTCTGTATTTGCATTAATCGTCAAAATGTCTGTAACTGTAAACCAAATTGCGACACTTACATGAACAATATTGATAAAACTGTGAAGATGAATTAGGACACAGTTTAGCGTTAAATATCCTTATGACACAAAGTAGGAGAGACCTTTTCAACTCATAATCTTATCCATGTGTAGTCATTGTTGGCTGTGATATTTATCTTAATAAAAGATTTCTTTATTTGCATAAGAAGTTTTTACTTACATTAAATTTGTCAAAAAGGTAAGATATATCACACTGAACAACTCAAGTAAAAAAAGCGCTGGTCAACCGTAATGTAATAATGGAAAACAAGACAGGATCAAAGTCATAATATGAGAAATACTTACTAAACATTAAACGATTATAGATAATATATTGTGACAAGCTGGAACATAACTCTTAAATATAACGACAGTTTTGAAATATTTTAATGAATAATATGGTGTTTTCCCACCGATTTTGTTCTTTGTTTATTATCACGGCAATGGTGCCGATTTCTTGTCAAAACTTCAAACACTAATAACTTATCTTGGAATAAAGTAATTCGATTGAAATTTTCAAAATATTCATTGTTTAGCATCCATTTATGAATTAGTATAGCAAGAACAACCGGTTTTCACCTAATTCTTACATAATGCGCCTTTTAATGAATTTGATAAAGTACCACATCTATCGAGTTATGTGTTGTAACGGTAAATATATCGACACGTCTATAACTCAACATAATTGAGATTCTGTTTAAATTTCCATGGCTTCTTTCGAATTTAAATGACTGCGCTGTATTCCCGGTTTGTTCAGTTTCCATAATCGTTTATTACATATAATCGTTTATTACATATAATCTTCTTTCTATTACTCAGATTGTACATAGTACAACATAAAAGACATTACTCAAAAATATTAATTTTAACAAAATAAATATATGAATGTATGTTACTTACTTGCTATCAGATTGACTTACTGCTGAAACGTTTGACTTGAAAGCGCCGTTTGGGGAGCGATATCGTGAGATAGGTTCGAAACGTGCTCTTTCTCTCGTGACACTATCAGTGATTAGGTTTGACATTGAGTACGTTGTCATCTACCCATTCCACGGTTACTACTGTCGCAACTGGTTGAAGAGCCGAGAAAAGTTGACACTGTAAACAATGAGAATCTTGTTCTCACGCACTAACTAATAAATGTAGTAACCAAGGACTATAATGCTTTTAATCTAAAGCATATTTACGACACCGTTAAAACAATTCGTTATAATTTATGAATGCCAAATGTTCCAATACTCTTTCTAAATCTAAGTTATGAACTCGTATAACGAGAAGCCACTGTTTGTGTCTTTCTGGCTACGTTTGTCAAGGCCCGGGAAAAAATTATTTGTGACATCGATGACAGTAATTATAACCGACAATTGTCCTGAAGGCTACATTAAGATTTTGATCGGATCCTGCTTCGAATATGGTTCTCGTTGCTTAGTAGATCATAAGTAAATATTATTGGAGTCAAACCAGAAAAAGGTTTGGGAAGAAAACAACTGACTTTTTGACATTTTTCAATCGTAGGAGCACGGCCACTTTTAAATTCCGTTAAATGCTGAGAGGGAATGACTTACAGTTGTCTGTGATACGTATTAGAGTATCGCATAGCTTCCGAGCTCAGTAAAGCACTGGTTCACTAACGTGGAGGTCCCAGATTCGATACAGTTGTTGGCATTTTCAAGCGTGGTTTTTCCTTATCAGTGGTGTATGACGGGGTTCTGGTAAGGCGGCATAGGCGTTCGAATGGTACGTAAAACCGAGTTCCTGTGTGCACGTAGAAAAAACTCTTGACAGTTCGAATTCGACATACCAGTAGGCCTATGCCGCCGTAACGCCACTCTGAGCAAACTTCCCCTCATAGCATACTGCATGACGTATTCCGATTTTCGTTAGCCCGGATAGAGTAGAAAATGCAACGTTAAACCCCATTTCATTTCATTCCGTTTCACAAAGCCTCCTTTAAAATTGACTAGACATCGAAGCATAAATAACCTTCCTTGTCTGTCGTTTTTATCAGTCGTTATGGGAGATTTTGTATAAGGAGTTAGCTATTCTTGCTATAACAGTTCAAAAATAGATGATGAAAGAAGAATATGTTGAAAAAGTGAGTCACATTACTTTATTCTGAACATAGTTATCACCACTGTTATTTTTGACAAGAAATAGTATAACCCCATCTTCACCGACGGCCTATCGTTTGATTGATTCAATTCGTATTACATTTATTTTCTACTACAAATTAGAATTAAGACTTTTTATATATAGGTAAGAAGAGAAAGTCGACAACAGAATTTTAAAGTTTGAAAGGAATGGACCAAATCAATGAGGCAGTATTGTAAATAATTATACTATGTATAGCCGACTTCTTCCGTCGTCTGTGTGCATTCTTGTACTTTAGGTAGGCCTACGTGACTCCCGAAGCAGGCGAATAGATAACAGTGATCCGATGGGGTTGCAATTCAGCTGGGTGATGTTAGCTGCGATGTTTATCAATTTCGAGTGTATATTAGTGAAGACAGCGTGTTGACCTAATTACCTCGCTCAACAGCGGCTTCGCTTCGTACACTCTATCATTTAGCCTCGATCTAGGAGTATGACGTCAACGTAACAGTTAATCTCCACCCACGACGCCATTTATAATTAAATCAGTCAACGAAATCCTGTTTAAATCCAAGCTGAATCCAGGGTCTACAGGGTTGATTTTATGCTTGTTGTTTAAATAAAGATCTAATTTATAATTTCTATGACATCTGAAGCCTAAATAAAGACTTGCAATAACCAGATTTAGCTCTTGCATAATGCATGTTTAACAAAACAAGAAGATAAACACATATAGACTTTTACTTTAAGCTTACTGTCGTTACGATTAATTTAGTGTCTGGTGTAGGCATCGTCATGCCGGAGCAAGAGTCAGACGTTTCAGAATACGTCCATGTGTCTGGTTGATCCCATCATAACCAAAAACCCTCAAAAGAAACCGTGTATTGAAACCATGTTCATGTTAACGGAAGTGACATCGGCCATGATAGCGAAAGGATCTTAACTCATGTTCGAAGGAAACAATATTGGTCAATTTGCGGTTGTCCACGGTGAATTTAAACCATGCAACATCGACATAGGAAATATCTCAAACTTGTCAAACTATTTTAATGAAAGCGTAGTGAAGCCAATTTGTAATCTTGGTTGTCTAAAAAACATAAATTATGATGGGGGTCGGGCGTACCAATGTCCACAACTGCCGCGCAATTGGACGTTCTATATCTCTTTGGATATATGAGAAATATTACTCAATGCATACACAAAAAAACATATATATTAAACATTAGCAGTTTTAGTAAAACACATATTTATTTATAAAATATTCCTATCCACAAAATCTATCAACGGCCTGGGGTGGTGAGGTAGGCTGCAGGTTTTCCAATAGATTTTAACCGGTCTTTCTGGCTATCAAGATTTTATGGTCGGGATATTCAAGCACCATCCGGACCTATAGTTATTGACAAGAATACAGATCACAGTTAAAATAATGTTTTTAATTGTGATTCTAGTCATTTACAAAGTTTGGATAAATTATATTAGATAGACAATAAGTATAGAAGAGGTAAGAATACATTTTCAATATACCATTACAAAAATACAAAACAGCTTTTGTAAAGTTGATATCTTTAGGAGCAGTCAAAATAATTTAAAATTCTGATGAATTTTTTATAGCAATATGTTATTTAGAAACCTTATTTAAACACTACGCTGAATTTACGATACATAATTTATAAAACAATACATAATAGATGATTATACGCGAATGATGCATTTGTCAATATCTGTTGTGTTTTTTTAGATCCCCGATATAAATTGAACTGACGCCATGTCCAAATTTCCCGAAAATATCAGCGCTTTATCCTTCATATCAGCCCTTGAATAATAGTTGATATCTTTTCTTTGAATCATTGAATGTTTCCGCGGGGTTTCACTGATACAGCCTTGTGATCTGGAATTCTACAATTGAGAACAAAAATTGTGAAATTAAAAGATTATCTCCCTTGTATTTGGGCTAAATTGATAATGGAATAAGTCACAGCGGTCAATTGGTTAATCTCACCTTCTTTTAAGAAGAGAGAGAGAGAGAGAGAGAGAGAGAGAAATGGGGTTTAACGTCCACTCAACACAAGCTAGGTCATTTCGGGACTAACATATGGTTTAATTTTATTTCAATAAATCGCTTGCGCGTAGGGGTCTTTAGCAGCGGGAGGAAACCGGAGTGCCCGGAGGAAACCCACGAGGTTGAGAAGGCGCCCCAATCTCTAGGGCTCGAAACCACAGCCGCAAGCCCGAGGTGACCGGCCAGCTAGAGGTCGCAGCGCGGCACTCTAGTCCACTAGGCCATCCCAACCCCCCTCTTTTAAGAAGAATAGAGAATAATAGTCATCGAACAGGGCTAGGGATATATCCGATACTTCAATATATTATATAAACTTTCCAATCTATACAATATATAATCACAGCAACTGTAATATGTAGACAACGCGACAAAACTAATTTGATAACTAATAAATGACTATCATTCACAAACACAAACTGGTTTTCACACACATGTCATCATAATGCGAGTAGAACCAATACCATATTAGTTGTTTGACTAAAGTGGTAATAAAAATTTGACCTTCAATTTCATGAAAAATTAAAATATTAAAAATTTCATTCAAATTACTTCATCAGTGTTTAATCCATTACAGTTTATATAACATTTGGTGTCAAAATATAGACCTGCAAATTGCAGATTTATCTCTTTAAATAAAACTCCATTTTACGGTTATATATTATAATTGAAACAAAATGTATAGTAAAAATCTAACATCAATCTTCCATCTATCAACGTAACATAACAACGTAAGATGTCTGTAAAATGTTAACAGATACGCCAAGAATCAGTACAAGCGATGGTGAAACATATATGTATACTATTTACAGTATACATACCTATGTTCTTTGTTTATTTACATTGTTTCAGACGTTTTCAATTTTATATAAAATTAACATTGACAGATGTCCTGATAATGACTATATTTTCGGATAGATCTAGCATAAATTCAACATCGTAATTTAAAGAGAATTTGAAATTGAAGAATATAATTAAAAGAGTAATGAAATCAGTACTAAGATAGTATACATACACATAATTGTTTCTTAAATAAATGTTATTTAATTTATATATCAATAAATAGTCAGAAACAGTTTCCCCAAGAAGAAGCAAAAAACAAAAGTCACACAATCATGTCTTTTCGATTGGCTATTTATCTGTTAAAATACCACGTTTACGACTACACCACATAGACAACACACACATATTTACAACATAAACTTATTATATACTAATTTTACGTATGTATTATATACTATATTTTATCTATGTCAATAGTTTTATACAAGCACATTATATACGCACAACAAAATAACAAAACACTCATCCATGTTTGTGATATTTTTCTCCCAGATATTACTTAATATGTTGTTCTATGAAAGTTTTCAAGCCATCTCTGTCTATGTCACGTGTGATTAAAAAGGCACATTTTAATTGGTGTATATTTGGAATGTTCGCCTCCATATTGTTTTGATCGATTAATAATCAACCAATCACCACACTTTACATTTTTTCTCCGGATTCATCCTTGACCCTAACGGACATTCAAACACTTTAGAAAAGTCTTCATTATTTGACAAACTGCCAATAACCCTGAAATAATTTTTAAAAACAATAAATCAAGAATTAAAGACCAAATATACATAAAAACCAGTTTGATGCGTTTGATTAAACCCGAAGTTCCCCATATAGCTTGCCCTAGGAGAGGTGTCATTGATTTGTATAAATTACCCAATAATTTTAGATACATGTAAATGTATGAAATCAAAATTTGTTTTGAATCTAAGTACAAAGGACAGTAACACTTGGAAAAACGTATCAGTGATAATAGTTCATACATGTATCCATTTCACAAAATCTCAATTGATCATTGTGAAGACACTATTACTACTGAATCTCCCCCTTTGAATTATAGGTTAATTGGCCGTTAGGTTATAATCAAGTTGCATAAGTGTGATACGCCGCCTGAAAAAAAGAAAATCACACTTCTGGCAATAGAAATTGCCACGAGTTTTATGAATTTGACCCAGTTTATCTTATCTCATTTATAATGCGTACCTATAAGCTCCTGGACTATGACTGTCAGTGAGGAGTTGGTTTCTATCTGCCTCTGGTGACGTAACAGCACACCAAACCTATAAAAATTGAAAACACTATTATGTAGCCAGCAATGGTAAATAATGTTCTAAATGTCAAGGGGCATAGCAATACAATATGAATAACCCAAGTAGCATAAGTTGTATTTTACAATTTCCATCTATTATTACTTATTGTGTGGCGTTTATACGCTTCGGGAGGAAACAGCATGGATGTTGTTTCATCTGTTGATCCAAAAAACAATATAACCACAAAATCCAAACAGGGACGTAGTACCTTGGTGATTCTGCACGAAACCTCTGGGCCAGTGAAAATACCCAACAACTCTACCGTATACCACGTTCCAAAACATTGGAATTTTGGTTGCTTGATCATTTAATGTGTTATAAGATCATTATTATAAAAACTACCGTGTTACTCACCTGAGCAAAATTAACAAAGAAAAGCTGATTGGCTGTTAAATTTAATCCCGGAAGTCGGCCATATTGAAATTCCTCGGCCTCTTTCCATTCGTGATATGCCTAAAATGTGAAAAGGGAAATATTTATATTTGGCATGCCCAGATATTGATAATGAATGCTAATGTATTGAGTTGAGTATTCCCATGCCCATGTTGTTAGCAATTTTGAAAAAAATCGCATCCGCCCAGATATTTTCATTTTTAGATTACATTTATAAGGTTAAAATTCTTTATTTTTATCATATAAAGTGTAAATGTGACAATATGACATATGCACTATGTGAGTTTAGAGAAAGATAACAAAATTAAATCCATTTAGTAAACTTTACGTGATTTTCTTTTTGGTTTATCATTGTTCACAACAGTAATCTTAAATACACTGGGCGCCATAAAAACGCATCACTTAGTTTTTCGTATAACAAAATGATCCTGTGGAGGACATCTGTGTTGTACTTTTGGTTTTGACCCCTCTGACTTTGTACCGTTGATTACAGATTAAACATCCATAAGTGTACAAATGTGTTGTTATTGATGTGTTCCCATTTGAATATTTTTCACAACAAGAAGCAAAATAAATAAGATATGTTTACAGGAACAATTTGTTATACGAAAAACTAAGTGATACGTTTTCTATGGCGCTCAGTATATCTTTGCTCGACATCCTGTAAATACAAATAATTCAAATACGTCTAATAATAGATAAAAATATATTATGTATAATAAATGGTACATTTATTACCCTATATGCTGCCTTCACGCCACCATTATCAGCTATATTTTCACCAACTGTCTGATTACCTCTCACCTAGTACAATACAAACAAAATATAGGTACATATCATTAATAAATCTTTGCTAAATTAGAATGACATACTATAGCACTATTCAATTCAGACTTTGCCTACATTTTACCTCAAAATTGATTTTAAAAAACAATCAGCAGAAAGTATGCCCCACTCCACCCCACACCCCTTACATTGCGCACGTAAACAGACGATTAGGTAAAAATAGCCGCATATTTAAGATATTTAAAGTGAGTCTCTTCAACCCAATTCCAGTTTTTTATTCCCACATCGTGTATACGCCAACATGTTCCAAGCACACAAGGTATAGTTATAATAGGGAATATAATCGCATGTTTTATATATGTTCACTTACATATTCACCGTTAACCGAATAATTAGAATACTGATCAATCATACACTGGGCTAATTCAGTAAACTTTCTTTGTGATTCTCTTGTCCACCATTGTCGTAAGTTACCCTGGTCATCAAATTGTCTTCCTGAAAACAAAATATAAAATCTCAATTTGTATTAAAAGAAATGCATAAAATCTGAAAATTTACAAAATACATAACATAAAATATGAGTTTTGGCCAAAATTTTTTTACGAAATATTATAAGTTCTAACCGAAATCAATGCATAAAATATAACTGAAATTAACGTACCTTCATCGTCAAAACCATGTGTTATTTCATGTCCAATTACCATTCCTATCCCACCAAATACCAGAGACCTGTAATTAACCCAGTATTGTTTCTCTAAATGGGTTTGGCATGGGCTATGTGAAATCCCACTTCGTATTCTTCATTATTACTTCAAATGTAATGTTTCTGGGGTAGTAGATTGTAAATATATGCTGAACGACTAACGTCGGGATTTTAAATGGTACCGTTACTATCATTAATTGGAAATATAACACTTCTGTTTTCCATAACATTCAGTTTAGTAATTAGTTTTACATTTTGAGTCAAAACTAAAATTACGTTATCGTGTTGTTGAAAATATGACCCGTATTGCTATCCATAATAAATACTATATTACTTACATAGGATAGTGTTTACTGTAAAATGGAGGTTGGAGTATACCTGCAGGGAACGCTGAAATAAATGAAATGAAATGAAATCGGGTTTACTGTCCTATTTTATATCGAATTCCAACCGTCAAGGCATCTTGTACGTGCACAACCATGTGTACACGGAATCTCGGGTTTTTTTCATCTCATTTCAACGGCTGTATTGCACCACTGACAAGGGGGAGTACGTCGGAAAATAGGGATCTAACATGGTCCGACCGTGTTTCCCGACCGTGTTCCCCGAACGTTGAAATAACAATGCAAGTTTTAGAATAAAGATCCCAGTCAACACCACCATGCCGCCGTACCCGTCCCAGCGAGATATTAATTATTAATATATTTAATCTTTCGACATACACAGGTCCATGAAATTAGATACAAAACAGATCTCATAATGTTCGACTCCTCAAATAATTTGATCCTTTGATGTTGGCGTACCATTATTTCAAATAATGCTACGGGCAATCAGGGGCGTAAAAGTGGGGGGGGGGTGTGGGGGGGTGGTACACCCCCCCAGCAAAAAAAAATAGTCGGTCGCAAAATCAGTGCAGTCGGTCGCAAAGTAGAGGTAGTCGTTATCAAAATAAGTATACGTCACGCTAAACTTTAGTATAAAAATAGTCGGTCGCAAAATCAGTGCAGTCGGTTGCAAAGTAAAGGTAGTCGGTATCAAAATAAGTACTCACTGTATACGTCACGCTACTCACGCAAAAAAAATAGTCGGTCGCAAAATTAGTGCAGTCGGTCACAAAGTAGAGGTAGTTGGTATCAAAATAAGTACTCACTGTATACGTCACGCTACTCATGCAAAACTTTAGTATAAAAATAGTCGGTTGCAAAATCAGTGCAGTCGGTCGCAAAATAGGAGCAGTCTTAGTATAAAATAACCTTGTCAACTTATCATTTTTGAAAAGATGTTGTGTTTCACTCTCATTCAGTTGTGAGCATAATGTTAGTCTTACAACAAAATGTAACCCAGGGAGAAAAATAGTCGGTCTCAAAATAAGTGCAGTCACTGCAGTCGGTCTCAAACACAATGCCAGAAAAGATCCCAAATACTGTATATTTGCGTGAATCCGTGAGCCTAAATTGCATACGTCATTCTTATTCTGTTGTAAGTATGTTAAATTGGTCTAACAACAAAATTTCACGAAGGGAGAAAAATAGTCGGTCACAAAATAAGTGCAGTCACTGCAGTCGGTCTCAAAAACAATGCCAGAATAGATCCCAAATGCTATGTATTTGCGGGAATACGTGTGCCTAAATTGCATACGTCACTCAAAACTATAGTATAAAATAACCATGTCTGCTTGTCACTCTTATTCTGTTGTGAGTAGTTGTTCTATAAAATGTTTTCTACCACGGCAAAAAATAGTCGGTCTCAAACCAAAAGTACTCACCGCAGTCGGTCTCCGACTAAATGAATTAATGAAATAAACATACAATCATAAAACAAGCGAAATTGACAGATAAGCCTCAAGATTCTGTCCCATTTCTTATCAACCCCAGTCCTAAATATTTAAAAGCCCTGTTACATATCTGAAATTATAACATCATTCTTCTACTCGGTTGCGGCGCTCGATTCCATTTTAAAATCATTATTCTACTCGTCAGTTGTCTTATACTGTCTCAGCACTATCATATTCACGATTATAGTGAACTGTCCAGTTTGTAGTACCACTGGTGTGTGGGGCGGGGGTATGTGCATCAGTCGGTCGCATTTTGGCTAAACACCCCCCCCCCCCCCCAAACGAAATCGATATGTACGCCCCTGCGGGCAATATGCTAACCGTACATTACATGTATTTATACTAGTTGAAATTTTGGCGTATTTCATTACAAATCACGTGCAAATTATTTAATGGCCTCGAGCTTAAGACATTGGGTAATATATTGAAACAACAGTTCGGGACTATGTTCGGGTGTTATATTTACTGACGTTACTAACTAAAGTTTAATGGACTTACTGATAGCGTTTTCTGTTGTTTGATAATAAGCATTTACCACTGCTGGCGTTGTTGTCCATCTTGAATAATAAAAAAACATATGAAAAGGATTGACATAGCATGGAATATAATTGGGTGTAATGTCTCAATACTTCGCTCATTTTAAAACAAAGTCTTGCGCATTGTGATTTAGGAGAAGTTTGCGTTTTCCTAAACTCCTCTGCAATTTCCAATTATGATGGGGCTTGTTTCTGCGTCTTGTACGAACTCGAAATAAAAGTAAATAGTAGGCCCGAGAGCACAACACGTGACGCATTCATGTCCTTATTATCCTGATTGGTGCAGAAAGGTAGGATGTTTAACCTGATTTCATTCTGTTTGACGGATATTATGATATGATAAAATTGTGTTGCTTAGAGCCCTAGATTTACATTTGTACTTGAGTTTAAAATCTGGCCCTCTGTGCGGTATGGAAGCGTATAGGGGTCAATAGCGCGATAGATACCGCAATATTAAGTTGATAATAAGTCAACATATTGTGATTTTTCTGACGATTTTATCTCTGAAAAGGCAATTTTTGCCGAGTTAATTGAATAACTCGCTAATTTGCATGTCGTCATTTTGTTTTAGATGCACACGTCGACATAACGCATGGCAATATTTTGCGAATATGTCGATATATACTACGGCGATATGGAATATGTCGCCAAAGCTTCCGAATAGCAATATCTTACCGCAAACGTGTACATTTAAGACGAAATGGGGACATAAAACATAGCGTGTTGACTCAATTACCTCGGCAAAAATTGACTTTTCAGAGATAAAATCATCAGAATAATCACAATATGTTGACATAATACCAACTTAATATTGCGGTATCTATCGCGCTATTGACCCCTATACGCTTCCATAGTGCGGTATTTTATTTTTTTTGGAATTCGTTTTAAATGAATATATGTCATATTTGAATTTCACAACTTTAAAGGAGCTACACCTCTTTGATTTAGATCTATAAGTATTGAATTGTGTAATACTACAGATAACTATGGTGGGTGATTGGTATCATGTCGTAATGTCGTGATGTCGCATTTCATAACGCGACAACCCGACATCACGACATTTCTACCCGACAACCCGACATCACGACATTTCTACCCGACATCACGACATTTTTACCCGACATTAATGTCGGGTTGTAGGGTGGTCGTGATGTCGGGTTGTCGCGTTATGAAACAAAAAACTGGCAATTAAGAAAATGGTTGATCAAGTGGAAGTAGATTCACACTCACATTGCAGTTTGAGTTGCATTCGTATCTATTTGTATACGTCCACATTCATAATATGAACCGTCTTCATTAGCTCAAGTGGTGTGGTTTCCAGCCCAAGCTTGTACATAACAAAGAGTAGGGTCGTCTGTCTAACCTCGTGGGTTTTCTCCGGGTCCTCTTGGTATAAATTTCAAATCAATCGGATAATAACTTTAGTCACAAGGGGGGGGGGGGGCGCCTGATTTTGAAAATTGATCAAGGGCAATAAGTATGAAAGTAATTATCAGCTTATTTATCTCATGAACAAAACAATGTGTATAAATTCCACGTCAATCGGTTGATAACTTTAGCTTCTAGAGCATCCGCAATATTTTTGTCCCCCGTCTGTCTGTCTGTCTGTCTGTCTGTCTGTCTGTCTGTCTGTCCGTCTGTCCGTCCGTCCGTCCGTCCGTCCGCCCGTCTGTCTGTCTGTCCGTCTGTCTGTCCGTCACACTTTTTTGGGACACAATAACTCTCTTCCTAATTGAGCTAGAATGTTCAAACTTGGTGTATGTGTTTATTAGGCCAATGCCTTGATGGAGTTCGAAGATGAGCATTTTCCGCTTAGGGTAAGCGGAGATAAGCAATTTGATTGGTTGATGCTTTGGGACACGATAACTTTAGTTCTAATTAAGTGAGAGTGATGAAACTTGGTGTATAGTTTCATTACAGTAATACCTTGACCAAGTTCGATAATGGGCATTTTCTGCTCAGGGTAAGCAGAGCGATACGCAATTTGATTGGTCGAGACTTTGGAACACAATAACTCTCCTTCTAACTGAGTTAGCCTGTTCAAACTTGGTGTATATGCTTATTAGGTCAATGCCTTGATGGAGTTCGAAGATGATCATTTTCCGCTTAGGGTAAGCAGAGATAAGCAATTTGATTGGTTGATGCTTTGGGACACGATAACTTTAGTTCTAATTAAGTGAGAGTGATGAAACTTGGTGTATAGTTTCATTACAGTAATACCTTCACTAAGATCGATAATGAACATTTTCTGCTCAGGGTAAGCAGAGCGATACGCAATTTGATTGATCGAGACTTTGGAACACAATGACTCTCCTTCTAACTGAGTTAACATGTTACAGTAATACCTTGACCAAGTTCGATAATGGGCATTTTCTGCTCAGGGTAAGCAGAGCGATAAGCAATTTGATTTGCCGAGACTTTGGAGCACAATAACTCTACTTCGAATGGAGTTAAAATGTTCAAAATTGGTGTGTATGCTTATTAGGCCAATGCCTTGATGGTGTTCGAAGATGAGCATTTTCTTCTTAGAGTAGGCAGAGAAAAGCAATTTGATTGGTTGATACTTTGGGACAAGATAACTTAGATTCATCTTGATTGGTGATTTTTATGCCAATACAATGACTGCATTCTCATTCAGTAATGGATTCGACAGTAACCGTGTATAGAAACTATTGATTCGGACACGAGGGCCCTTTCCCTTGGACAGAGGGGCCCTTTTGTCAACCTTTGGGGCCCTTTTGTCTGCCTTTAGGGTCCCCCTAACTAGGGTACATTTTCATTTTTCTCGTCGGTTTTAGCATTTTTCTTTATAAAACACTTTTGGATGACACTTCGTGTACAGTTTGATTGCTCGATACGTTTGAAAAAAATAAATGTGCGATTAATTAATATGTGTCATCTATTTATCTTGGGATTTCGACGGGGGACATCAGCCTCACTGTTGGCTTGTCAATTTGATCAAGGGCCATAACTCTGGCAGTAATTATTGGACATCGCTAAAAATCATTACGCGTCTTCGTCGCATGAACTTACACACTGTGCATCTTCTTAGAGTAGGCAGAGAAAGGCAATTTGATTGGTTGGTACTTTGGGACAAGATAACTTAGATTCATCTTGATTGATGATTTTTATGCCAATACAATGACTGCATTCTCATTCTGTAATGGATTCGACAGTAACCGTGTATAGAAACTATTGATTCGGACACGAGGGCCCTTTCTCTTGGACAGAGGGGCCCTTTTGTCAAGCGTGGGGGCCCTTTTGTCTGCCTTTAGGGTCCCCCAAACTAGGGTACATTTTCATTTTTCTCGTCGGTTTTAGCATTTTTCTTTATAAAACACTTTTGGATGACACTTCGTGTACAGTTTGATTGCTCGATACGTTTGAAAAAAATAAATGTGCGATTAATTAATATGTGTCATCTATTTATCTTGGGATTTCGACGGGGGACATCAGCCTCACTGTTGGCTTGTCAATTTGATCAAGGGCCATAACTCTGGCAGTAATTATTGGACATCGCTAAAAATCATTACGCGTCTTCGTCGCATGAACTTACACACTGTGCATCAATTTCAAGCGGATCGGATGACAACGTTAGCCTCTAGAGCGTCCACAAGATTTTAAAAAGTGAAACGTGATCATGGGCCATAACTCTGGCAGTAATTATCTGGCAAACTGTAATGTGAGTGTGAATCTACTTCCACTTGATAAACCATTTTCTTAATTGACAGTTTTTTGTTTCATAACGCGACAACCCGATAACCTGACATCACGACAACCCGACAACCCGACATCACGACAACACGACATTTTTACATGATGTCGGGTAGAAATATCGTGATGTCGGGTTGTCGGGTTTTCGTGTTGTCGGGTTTTCGTGTTGTCGGGTAAAAATGTCGTGATGTCGGGTTGTCGCGTTATAAAATGCGACATCACGACATTACGACATGATACCAATCAGCCACCATAGATAACAGAACATCAGTATAATGGTATAGGGGCGAACATGAATAAGACTGACGTTGGGAGGAACTTATATGCCAGTAGACTCATGGTATAGCGTTTAACAATGGGGAAAATTGGATACAAACGGGTTAGGAACTTCTTTTAAGGATTTTTACAACACAAAGTCTTTATTATATGGAGTTGTTTATTACCACATGTCACTGTACGATCAGCTGACGATTTAATTTCTACTAATATCATATATGTCTGTAATACAGTGAATACATTCTTATGGACAGGTTGTAGAGGTGAAATGTCAATACCATATATTATCAAAATCAACTGGGCTCCAATAAGCTCATTTCATTTAATAAAAACGTTTGTATTTTATATGATAAAAAATGTCATTGAGCACTTAGAGCACTTTATCACTATGAGTTGACCTGTTACCTCTATGCAATTAAAGGTGCATTATATCTGATATAGATATGTCATTTGGGAAAAATACCTACCGCGTAGTAGAAAAATCAGTGTCATTTAAGGATTTCATGACAGAACTTTCCCTGACATCTTTTTGTGTGCATGTCAATTCTTTTATATTAAATCTTTTACAAACTTTCTCATAATCGATCAAACATGCCGCCACGTTGTTTGTAAACAATGTAGTTCTATGACGTAAAAATGACGCTAAAGAGTCTATGTAAGACTGGTTTGTAAACTGTTTTTTGATTGGTTCGTACACTCTAACTACATTCAGATAGTTTGAAATCGCGGATACCCTATGGATTAACCCACGGTATAGTGGAGTAGAACGGAATGAGTACACTGGGTAACCGAGGGTGGATATGTGACATATTCTCTCGAACCTCGATTTGAAGATTTGTTTTATAATAATTCGACCCACTGAATCCAATGAGCATGGGTAAAAGTGACGGCTAATTTTGCAGGGGGGGGGGGGGGGCTAAATTCAAAATGGTGGCTTATTTCGGCTTACAAAGTTCCCTAAAACGGTGTGTAATATATTGAAATATAGGTTTTTGGTGTATTATATATCCTTTATATGTGTAGTTTTAGAATCCGGATGATGCCACCCGGAATCTTTGAGGAAATTTAAAAATTCAAAATGGCCGTCTTGCGCCATTTTCTAGTTATTTACTTTCGGTATGAAGATAGTTTCTGTAAGAATTTAATCCTCTGAATCTTCAATATGAATAGAGTCAGAATCCGGATGATGCATCATTGGCACATTTGGCCGTTATGAAGCATTTTCTGATTATTTACCCCTTAATTTAATGGGTACAATTTTGGACCCATTCTCTCGATATGGAGGTGGTTTCTGTAAGAGTTTAGGGTGACATCATCCTGATTCTTAATTAACACATAGGCCTACTGAAGATATATAATCCACCAAAAAACATTAGGTGGGCTAAATTTCCAGGTTTGTCGACCTACTGCCGGACTAATAGATATAGCTCTTATACAATTTATTTTTAAGTGTTTGTTTCTAAAGGTTAGGAGGAAGTCGACTTGTTTGCTATATAACTATATAACTTGGTTCAGTTACATCGTGACTCTGGCTTAATCTATTGACTAAAATAGTAATATATTCATGGACGACGGTCCAAAGAAATCGCTGATAGTATTTTTGAACCAAACCAAAGAGATGCGTATAGCCGCCATTTTCACACTCTTTACCATATCCCTGCTTTATTTAATATTAAATAAGTTATTTGTAGTCTAACTTACTTTGTTTTGTTAACAGATTCGCGTAGCTGTAAGAGATTTTTCTTGGTCAGGAATTTTAAAGATGCCACGACATTCTCAAAATAATAATCTGGATTGTAATTCACCTATAAAACATAAAAAAAAATAAACTCAATAAGTCCAGGTTTCGATAAAATCGTATAAACTACTTGATCAAATGAGGGGGTGCAAACGGCTTTATGCATCATAACACGACGGGTTAACCCATTCATTAGGAGGAGTTATTCCCCATTTATATTTAGGACTGGGTAATCAACCAAGTTCTACCACACTACGAGGGTGGAATATCATTTACTACTTCACAGTTTGCTTGAAATAAGTTAGACATTAACAATGTACATGTAAATAACCAAAAGACGAATGTCATCTGCATTTGCTGCATGCTAATTTTTATTTTCAGGTAGTCATGTCAGATAGAGAGAGATATAAGAGTGGTACCTGATCATGAGGCTATGCACTTTATCCTATACATTTGGTGTGTTCAACTCCGCAAGCCACAACAAGTCAGAACATTCACATATTTCCAAAGTAAAAAATATGTAAAGACAGTTGTTATTATTTTATTAGGCATATCTGAGTATTAAAAGACTTTAATAGGCGTGGATTGTTCCAGACTTTATCTCTCAAACAGAACAGCATCATACAAGATAAGAATATATTAGAGGTTAACATAAGTATATATTATATTCACCTTCTGATATTCCTTGTTTAAGTAATAATTATCCAGTATCCAATCTGGATATGCTATCTTTTTAATAATATTATCAGCCTGGAATTTTAAAATCAAAAGTTATTGAACTAAGTAAGTAAGATCTTCTCAAACATGTCACATTGTATATAATACTGTTATATTTTCTCTGTAAAAACAAACAACAATAAGTTATATGAACGATACAGTAAGATGCATATTCTTACAGAGAAGATAAAACAAAGGGTTGGGAAAACACTACATTAATATATTTAGAGCCAAATCACCACGTTTTTGTCACAAAGGATAGATCACAAAGGATGGATCGCATTAACGTCTTGTAAATTTTAGTACTCTGTTCCATTCACTAAATTTTCATGCCGCAAATAACTTGTACAAAACTCAAAACAAATTTACAGAAACACCATTAAAATTCAGAAATTTATTTCACACACCTTTTTCAGAGCATATTCCTTTGTAGTTTTGTCCATCCATTCGGCTTCCATCAACATTTCATTGAAAGCTTTCTCTACATATTTGATCATAACCTCTGACTGAAATAAAATAAGCAAAAACTATAAATATAACTAGTGATATATAATGTTACTAATAATATGATATAACTAATGATATGATATAAATCATTTAGATTTAATTATTATTTTTTGCCCATACCTTATCCTTAGATGATTCGTCAAAATATCTTTCAACAAACATCCTTCCTACAGCATGACCTAAAGTATTCTTAACATACTCAGCACACATCTTCCATCTCGGTTGTTCCCGCTTAATACCATAAACAACCTACAATCATAATTTCAATTTTAATCAAAGATTACTAGTATCATGTAGATTTGTCAACTACCTTAGTTACCCTCGGTAATAACTTAACTTTAATTGTCCTTTGCAATCATGATCAAACTCGATATTTATTTTACCGACCAGCGAATGTCATCATGGCGCTTAATCAGGGTAACTGATATTATCGGTTCACCGATGGTATACGGTCAAAATATCAAACATGTAAAAAACAAGAACAAGGTCTAAATACATATTTGTTTCCAAAAATTGTCTTAAAATATAAAAATGTTGTAAAACCAGTCATTTGGGGTTTTTCTTTTTATGACACTAAATGACTTTATCTTGTTAACACACAATATGGGATACGTATTGAACATGTCTATACACTAATATAGATGAAGGAAGACAACTGCTACTTACCCTGTTATAATTTCTGGCTACAGCTCGATAACCTTCAGGTAAATCTGATAATCTATCCTTTAATAATCTCCAGATTAAATAATTAGCTACTGTCCTAATTATAGAAACATTTAATACAGTATATGTACACTGAAATGATCTATAACATCATATTTTTTTTTTAAAAATTTCAAACAAAAAATATCTTAAAGTTAGACTAAATAACATGGTGATAATCAACAGCCGTGCTGCTGAGATATGGATGCATAGAAAACACCAATCGTATATAAACAAATACTTAATTAAACACATAAATTAAATAAACTCTACCTTGAAGAAGTATTGCGAACGAGTCGCACCATATTTTTAAGATATTCTGGAGTATAAACTACAATAGGTGTCCAGTCTGGTATAGGTATATCCACATCTCTAAATACGCCATTTAACAATCTATTCCAATCAAACTATAAAAAAGAAAGAACTTTAATTTAATTTATTAATAACTCAATGTTCTTTTGTAAATCTAATGGGATGCAACAGTAGTTTTGAATTACATAATTGTAAAATTTGAATATCTTACAGGAAAATCTGTGTAAAAAATGTTCAATTTTGATAATTACGACAGTATTTACATTTCACATCCTATGCAGATGATCTACACAATCCAGCACCACCAATGAGTGCTGGGTAAAACAAATTTAATCCGACTGAATAAAACCTGGAAGATTATCTACAGTTTCCTTACATCATGAGGATCAAATATATGGCTATTTAGGATGTATTATTATCTTTGATAAAAAGCTTTAAAGTTACATGTTAAGAAGAAATACCCTAGTTCGCACTTGGTTTTATTTTATCTCTAACCTGAAACCCAGTAGCTTTATAGCATATCATGTAGAAATAACCAAATATGGTTTGGATTGTTCGTACTTGGTTTTATTTTATCCCAAGGCATATTTTCTAGACTCACCCAGGGAATATCTCTTCTCAACTGTGCAACAGTCATTTTGTTGTAGAGTTTATTTCGATCCCGTCTACTAGCTATTGCTGAAGTGTACTGAAAATTAATAAATCATAGAATTGGGTATTTAAACATTAAAATATGAAATAGTCAGTTCAGTCAGGAAAGTAACCCCAGCTGCTTTCAGTCTGGAAGTACCCCCCCCCCCCCATGGTCTTAGTGTTAAATCCATACCATTCCTTGGAGTATAACATTTAATCTTTATAACCATAAAGAGCCAAGCATACCATTATCATCTTATACGAAATATTGAAGGAAGTCAACCGTCTCGATTTCATTCTACGACAAAGCAAGTCGTATACAGGGTTTTGTTTTAAAGGAATCTATGACGTCGTTTTAGTGGGTAATTTTACTGATTCCTGTCTTTTAACACGAACATTCGCCCAAAATTGACTGAAAATTCAAACTACACTCTTGGTCCATCACAGCAATCTATAATTATTTCCCCTTTTCACCATATATCGTCGATTAGAGGTGCAAATTTAACAACGGATTATTTTATTTAGCATTTCATTAATAATTTAATTATAATATATATGTACGTACATTGGCTAACTTTATCTCCAAGTCAATCATTTCTCTAGTTTCAGTTGCAGCTAGTCTTGATTCAGCACCAAACATTCTAGCTAAATCTCGCGCCAATTGTTCATATACAGATATATATTTATCATCCCGGTCTTTTAAATAATAATCTTTTGATGGTAATCCTAAACTTCCTTGATCAAGCTATAAAGGAAATGCATAATAGTTACAATGACTGAACATATTCTTGGGAATGTTCGAGATTTCCTTGGACAGCCTTTCTCCAATCTATACCAAGTTACGTGTTATTTGTTGCTCAGTGGGAAAGTAATTGGCTAATAACAATTTGACACACAAATTTCAATTATTAACTTATTTGACAAAAACAAACAGACTTTGCGTTGGTGCGAACTACCCGATTTGGGGTATTATAAGACGCAATCAACAGAAACAATTGCATTATGGTCAGATAAGAGGAAAATTGGCTTATGGGCTTTGGTTATGACTGTCTTCCAATGAAAATGCCAATGTCAAGTCCGGTACCACCTGTACTCTAGTTGCGACATAGTTTGTCATAATTGTCGTGATGTGTAGTACATACCACGATTGTATTCTTTGATGAGTTTCTTTCATCTGGTCGAACTGTGACCTTCAGCAAGTAATCTGTATTGAGTTGGTGAAGTTTTATCAAGAGATTCTCTATGTCAAAGTTTCTACCATCCCATTGTGGTGTTATTATTGGCCAACCTCCCAAATCTTTAAATAGCGGACCCAGAGGATCTAAACCGCGCTGATCAATGACTTCTGCAAAATAAAGAAAATATTTAAAACAATATATCATTGATAAAAAACAAATTTGATAAAATATTTATCTTTCTCGTAGTTGAATGAAATACCACATTATAAAAATGTATATAATTCTATGTATAAAAGAGAAAGTGTGTTTAATCTAGACCGTTGAATTTATACATTTTAAAATGACATCACGAAAACCCATTTTTTTTGCATGTGATGCAATATCTAATGATGGAATATTTTAAAATGAAGTATACAGACCTGTAATGAGAGACTCTAAGGGTTGTGTTATCAAGATATTTATTGAATAGCATTTTAAGTAACTATAGATGTTTTATGTACACCGATAGTAAGGCGGACAGAGTATGGGATATTACACTAGACTCGGACACATGAAGGAAAATAAGGTTGGACATAAATCCAGGATTCAAATTGAAAAATTTTCATTCCAAAGTCCAGCGAATGAAGAAATAATAATTATTTTCAGCTAAACTCCCAACAATACACATACATTATTGATAATGAGGAAAGTATAGCAAGGTCTCTACAGTTATCCTAATTTATAAAATAACTTGCCTTCATTTGAACATGATTTATATAGCCATTTAGCTTTCTTGGTAGCATTACTCTCAGTTTTAGAAATTGGTGTTTCAAGTAATGCTGAAAAAAAACCAAGAATTGAATGTCAGTTTTTATAGGACGGTAATGAAACATTGATATGAAATTAACGAAATTTATGTATACATATGGAATCATTTTGACACTTAGATTATTTACAACGATCTGCTAGCTACTGTCTTATATGGAGATTTTTTTCACTGTCCGTATGTATAAGGCAACATTAGGACTCGTGTTTCAATTTTTCCATTAAATAAGCACACTGTTTTGTCTATTTACAATCTCACCTTTTAACATTAGATCAACTTTATCCCTGGTGTCCTCAAATCTTTTAAACGAAGATTTATCTTCTGGTATTATATGATTTTTGATCCAATTACCACAGGAATATTCATAGAAGTCATCACATGGATTTACAGAAAAATCTATAGAATTCAACAAAGCTGCAGCTGGAAAAGAGATGCCGGAATGTTAAAATATGTGGAGGTAATTACTTTTCAGGTCAACTTGCACAAGTTTGAATTCAAAGATTCTGGTAAATGTATAGAAAAATTGGCACCTTTGCCGAATCCAAATAATATAATCATACCATAACGTATTTTTTATTAGAATAATATTCTGTCTTACTTTACTGTGGTTAATTTCTAGATACAGTATGGCACAATCTTATAAAGAATAAACTATACTGTATGTAGAATAGACCCTACTGTATTTAGTACAGCCCCCATACAGTATTTTAATTAGTACAGCCTAACTGTACTGTATGTTAATTAGTACAGCCCAAATGTACTGTATTTTATGTAGAATAGACCACACTGTATTTAATTAGTACAGTCTCGGTGTACCGTACTTTATATACTTGACCCAATCTAATTAAAATATAGATCTATATTTCGTTTGGTTTTTTTATACTTTCGATGGACTACACTCATGTAGATCTAACAAGTTATAGTGGGAGCTCACGTTCTATGACGTCAGGTATCTAGCACGGGACATTTGACCCGATAACGTCAGTCATTCGATTAACCAATTAGCGACCGCCATGCTTTTTAAAATCTACTTTTGTTTTGTTTAGATTTCTATCCGCAGGTAATATTTACCCACAGTTCCACGCATGAAAAGGTCAAACGGTCGATTCGACAGACCACTTGATTGGCTGACCCCTCACTTCAGGCAGAACACCACTTAAATAACAAGTCTTCCAGATCCAAGAGTAGTAAAGACAAAGTAAAAACGAAATTTTGAACTATAAAAAACGAAACGAAATTGGATCTGTGTTTTAATCAGATTGATACTTGACCATAGTGAATTAAATTAGTACAGTCTAACGGTACTTTGTATTTAATAAGTACGTCCTAACTGCACTGTATTTATCTAGACCACACTGTATTTATTTAGTACAGCCTTCCATTTTATATATTAAACTATAAGGTATTCAATTAGTACAGCCTTGCATCACATTGTATTTAATTAGTACAACCTAATTGTACTGCACTTTATGTAGAATAGACCATACTAACTATACAGCCTAACCGTGTTGTATTTTATATAGATTAAACCGTGTTGTATATCCCAACGGTGCAGCATTTTATTTAGAATAGGCCATAATGTAATTATTTGGTACAGCCTCGATGTGCTCCATTTTATTTTAGAATCTACCATACTGTATTTAATTAGCGCAGCCTTATTGTACTTTATTTCATTTAGAATATATCACACTGTATTGAATCAGCACAGCCTCATTCGCAGTTTGGACCATACTATATTGAATTTTATTTAAAATATACTGTCTTATATTTATTAAAATAGTGTATTTTTGTACTTACAATCCTTCACACATTCAATAGCCATACATGTTCTGCTTTCTGGATCACCTAAAATTAGATAAATAATGTTCTAAATGACATCAGGAGGAAATTACGCACGATTGGTTAAAATATTCTCTTTTATACAATGCATAGCACGTTTGAAGAAAGGACTGGTCAACATTTGGGGATTACCTATCTGTGGGTGTTTTTATTACAAAGACTTTGATCGGAAATACTTTTACAGGTTGTTGAAATGTCTGAATCAGTTAATAGATTTTCGAGTAAATTTGGGTTAGTTGACCTTTAATCGATTGAAACATCAACAGTATATACCGACATTTGCAGTTTTAAATTTAACAGATTTCATGTGAACAAATTTAAACATCCGGAATATGAAGAAAGAACGAAGAAAATTCTTAACCGTGAACGTCTGATTCAATCAAGTGACATTTCTAGCAATTTACTTAAAGGCCATTTAAATTGGTCGTATATAAACGGTTTCAAGCAGGCATACCGTAATATTGTATATGAGGGAAACCCCACAAATGTAAAAGTTTGCACATCTGTGTTCTCAAAATTACTAAGCACTATTGTTCTGGTAAGGAGATGTTGTCAGGCAGAGAAATCTATGGCCACAATGATTGCCGCGTTATGAGTTCTTTGAGGTTAGTGAAAAGCAGAAATCGTATACTGATTCATATCACAGAACCATGGACGAATAAATTGGCCAATTGAAATTTAATTTGTTAGACTTATTAATTAGTTGCCTTAAAAGAAACATAAACTATGTTAGATCGTTTATCTACAATTCAAGCAGAATGAACACCAACTTTTGTCGATTGGGCATTTCCGAAGTGAAAAGGGGAAAATAATTTGGACGTCATTATCATAAATCAGTACAGGCTTTGTTACATGCTATAGTGTAAACGACATAATATACATAATGGAGCCTCGTCGTTGTTCTCAGACGTGGGTCGGGTGAACAGGGGGACAGGGGCGACGGCTGTATTCGACCAATGTACACGTAGGCGTATGGAAAGCTAAAAAATCAATGGTTTGATTTAGAATACAACCGGGGACTGTAGTTATTATTTCAGTGGAACTATGGGGATATTATTATTTCAATGGAACTATGGGGATATAACGTTCCTATAATAAAAGCCGCTTGAACACAAACCGCCTTTCTGCTAATGTCTAGATTCCTGTAACCGAACCACATAGACTAGTAATATGAAGGTACAACAGTTGATGTCAATTTAACGTTTTGTTGATAAAATAAGATATAATACAATGCATGTTGATATGGAAACACAGTTTCTCTTGAACCAGGTGCCCAACAAATGTCGGTGTTTTTATTAGAAACTAGGGCGAACACATGTGACTCGGTGTATTTATAGAAGTGTGGAATCATTCTGAATATAATTTTAATTAATGACTCCCACACAATCTTAGGTGGTATCATAATTACATCTGTAGAAACAATCATTTATATTTATATAGATAAATAACATTTTACAGTTGACTTGGCAGATGTTGGCCTACGAAAACTGTAAATCTAGAATAAATTTCCGTTATTGGCATGCCGTTTTTTATGTCTTATGTTCACAATATATTTCTCAACTTGTTTCAGATAACCAAAGACTTTAAGACCAAATGTAACTATGACCATTTATTTTCAGAATAAGATAACATTGTAGTTATAATCATTAATCCAGGGTGAATTAAACATTCTCTATAACGGTTGAATCCCTGTAAAGTTAGTGCTTGTAATTCCACGCGCAATACACGTATGTAAGACTGATCAAAGTTTATAGATTTTAGTACTATTAAAGAAGATACTCGTCTTTTTATTCTCAAAGGAACTTTGATATTTGAGTGGAATTAATATCGCGACAGCGACGAATATAATATTCACTTTAATCATAATAATACAACGATTTACACAGCGCACTAAACTTCCCCCATGGTGCTGTATGTAATCAACCTGAATACTAAATTCCTTTTTGTATGTAAGTCGGCACTAAATAAACCCAGAATAATGGCATGTTACCCAACCACATGCGACACATTAACTACACGTTAATTCTACGTCATCTTTTAAGATAATATTAGATGTAAGAGGTGATTTACCTAATTGTAATCGACTTACCGCTATAATAATGATCTTCTGTCAGTTCCAATGCCAACACAATGATCAAAGCAATAGATAACAAGGCAAACACAATAGTCAGGAATACAAATATTTTTTCTCTGTCGGTACAACCTTTACCAGAAGCCCTGAAACACCCGAAAATATATTATTCGCACGGTACATTTTGTATTAAAAAAATAGATTTATAGTATATGAGGACAAGTCGACTGATTATTGATAAATTGACAAAACACTATGACGAAACACAATGATGGTATTTTATCAATGATACCGGAAAATCCTTGCATTTTAATTGCGGTTTTAAATTCAAATAATTTGATATTCACAAAGCCCGTCCTTGTTGGTGAAATTACGTATAGAAAAACTCACAGTCAATTTAATGTACAGTAGATATTCACCACTTAACTTGCCTATTCTATACGGGTCCCTTCGTTGTAGACCTAATATTCGTAAGCGGGATTATGAACCCTAAAGCACACGCTTCATTATTTTCATGGTAGTCCCACCCCTGGCTTCCTAACAAAACAATGGCACTTCTCGCCAGTGAAAAACGGCATTATGTCAAGTAAAGTTACTTAACGATTTAAAAATATTAATATTTCCATTCCAAATATTAAAGATAGTTCAATCAACTGTTCTAATGCATAAAAATGAAAAAGAGGTAAACTTACCCCCCACCGGGTTGGACGACATACGTCTCCCTCACCATGTCGACTGTGTGTCTATGTTTCTCTAACACCCTTGATCACCAACTTCTACAAGAAAACACGACCTTTAAGTAATGAGCATCACATGTTACATACACGATGTATATAATACAGTATTTTACTATATAAATAGGTAGAGGTGATATGATATATGGTTAATATAGGTTCAGGCAAGTAAAATAGGTAAACAATATGCCTTATGATGTTTCATATTGAATAAAGCGAAATGAAATGGGGTTTAACGTTCAACTGGGGTACATGTAATACGACACACGGTGTGCTTTGCAAAGACAGCTGTAGCGGCGCTACGGTCAACTCTTATTTCGAATCCGAATGTTGCAAGTTCTTTAACGTGCATCCCAGCGAGGGGGGTTGGGATGGCCTAGTGGTTTAGAGTGCCGTGCTTCGACCTCTAGCTAGCCGGTCACCTCTGGCTTGCGGCTGTGGTTTCGAGCCCTGGTGTGAGCGTATGTGGCATGGAGATAGGGGCGCCTTCTCAACCTCGTGGGTTTCCTCCGGGCACTCCGATTTCCTCCCACTGCTAAAGACCCCTATGTTAGTCCCAAAATGACCTAGTTTGTGTCGACGTTAAACCCCATCTCTCTCTCTCTCGCATTCCAGCGACTAGGCGCTGTTCTTTGCCAGACTCTGCTTTCTGCACCAGTGACAACGGCAAACCAATATGGGAAAACCTGAGGAACATCCCCAGCCAAAATCGGAATCAAACCCGGGACATGTTTACATAAAGCACACGTCATCAGTTAATTTTAACACAAATGTAGTATAGTCTACAATATCTTAATAAGTTCTCAAATATTCCAATAAATATATAATATAATCTCAAATACTCAAAAGAAATGTACCTTGATAATAAACATCCTTGCTGGACTGTGTAATACAAACTTGACATTTTAAAGTTATAGTTTGACTCTTATATCTTGTTTTAAAAAACATCTAATCAAAGTCTGAACTTAGATGGAAGCGGTCATTAACAATAGTGATAATGATCATGATCAACCTATTGGCTTCACAAATAAAGAGTAACATTAATTCATTCTGAAAATGCATTAAGTTATTTTGCCGAAGTTCTTCTCTTCAAGTGTTTTAAAATTAAGTTAACGTTTTATCTAGAATTTTAAGACTCAAAAACATTTCACTAAAAGCCGAACAAGTGAAACTACCAATTAATGAGACGATGAACCAAGTACTGTACTGTCATTGGCATCCAAACCGCATAATGATAGTAAAATGATGATGAACTATAAACCTACTAACCGAACTGTTCTTATATATAAATACTATAAATAATGATGTGTACGGTTGTATTTACCCCGTGTTTATAGGATATAAATATGCCGATTCATTTATAATCAACCTACAACCATCAACATAATAAGCTGATCAGTTGTACTTTGAAGGAGAAGTCCTTATATTTTAGTAAATGAAACTAGTTAATTAAAGGATCCAAGAATCAGTTAAAAGGCCCCTATAACAAACATTTACAATAGTCCTGCCCATCTGATACAACAAATCCCCAAATGCAACAAATATTTGCTGAAGTCATATTAGTACGAAACATCTTAAATTTGTGGCGGTAGGTCCGCAATTAATTTGGAGATTATTTCCGTTTGCCTAAATTTATTTTCTCGGGCATGATGCAAGGACGAACTTCAAATGCTTTAGGGCATCGTAAAATGACAAAATGTAACAGATTATATTAATTAAAATTACTGTAAACAATGATGGTTTACATTGAGCTTTGTAGTTTTGGTTTGAACCTCAAGGCCTCTAAGGGAGTTCAAGGACGTTGGCCTGAAACTATGGCTATATGGATTATTATGTTACATAATGTAGTATAAGCATACACAAAAGAATACAAAACAAGAAGTTTGCTGCTGTTTTGTTATTTTTCATTGTTATTTTATAACACTGTTTATTATCACGTCTGGGTAAAGAAAATAATAAATCTATCTTCGTGTAGTAATATTACATCAAATCATCTATATTAATACTCAGAGAGTGCCAAGCACTAGTATGGCTATAAGTATAGAGTGATGGTCATACGAGAATCAATTGTTTCTATTTATATTATTGGGAAGATTACGGGGATTCATTTTAGATTCCCTTTTAAAATGTTCAATTGGACGACTACTTACAACGGCAATAACTCAATAATAACCATCAGAACATAAATTTACTCCCAGGAGCACCTGTAAGAGAGAGAGAAAGAGAGGGAGGGAGAGAGAGAGAGATGGGGTTTAATGTCCACTCGACACAAACTAGGTCATTTCGGGACTAACGTTTTAATTTTATTTCAATAATTCGCTTGCGCGTAAGGGTCTTTAGCAGTGGCAGGAAACCGGAGAGTCCGGAGGAAACCCACGAGGCTGAGAAGGCGCCCCTATCTCCATGCCACATACGCTCACACCAGGGATCGAAACCACAGCCGCAAGCCAGAGGTGACCGGCCAGCTAGAGGTCGAAGAGCGGCACCCTGAACCACTAGGCCACAACCACCCCCCTCTAAACCTACAAGACTTCTCTTCAAAGTAATCAACGACTACAACTTATTATTGGAAACTGTTCAAAAAGTTTCTTCGCATCATAATACAGTGTATTAATTCCATAATCTGTGAAATTCGATAGGATCTTTTAGTTTTATTAATAGAAATAAATTTTAAAAAGGTTCAATATTAATTTTACAATCCAAGACGACATTATACGACCACATTTAAATCTGGGAGTAAAACTAATGCTCCCATATACGCTCAATATTTAAACAGTTTTACGCTCAATATTTTAACAGTTTTACAAAATATAAGTAAATATACCCCCTAATAATACTAGGGATGCCATTTGACTTCATACATTGCCCGAATCATACTAATTCCTAGAGTAGAGGGAAATATGGCTATGATATTGGAAACGCATTGTGTGCATGAAATGATAGGGTTAAAACCTTTAACTCGTTAGAGGGCATCGACCAATTGTCTGGTAAGAATAAATGTGGTAATCACGTGTTCTAATCGTGATCTATCTATCAACAAATCTGATCTTCATACGTCTTCTGTCTTATTTTATTCCATGTAAACTAAATTCTTTATAAAGATCTTGGTTATATCACCATTTTCACAAAATAAAACACTGTAAAACTAAAAGACGTATTTAGGCTACAATTTCCTGTAAATAATTACATTTAAACAAAGATTCGGTGGCAAGTGGTCTAATGTGGACACTATAGATTGTAAGGCCCCCTTGTCTTTCGACCCTAAGTTTGTAAAAGCAACCAGAGATAGGTATGTTTAGAATAATACCACAGAATATGTAATTATGATACGTTTTACAAGAGAACATGACATAAATTTAACCCACCCTTTGATCGCAATACGATCAATTAGCAATATTATACGTGTTCTTGAGGTATTAGATACTCTCTTGACTTCGAAAAGGTGCATTTGATGCGGACCTGGACTGTACATTTTTAATTTTATCACGAGTAGATAAAAACAATCACTTTAATCGTTTAGGGGCGGTTGAGACCACCCTTTCACAATCCACTCTTGAATGTGCTTTTGGTCTCTAAATACGTATTCAGTTTGGCGTGAACAGTGTACAAAATAGTGGGTTAAACTGTAACTCTAGGAGATATTTCGTACTATTAGAATGTATTCCAGATGGTTACAATATGGCCGTTGAAGTTGGTTTGATATGAAATAACGCCCTAAAGGCGATTTATATATTAATTTATGAGACTGCTTTTTCAGCGAATAGATTGGCTGGACTCGAATTTGAAAAACGATGTCGTATGTCCCAATAAGTATTGTCCAGAAGTCGGGAACTTGATTAAATATCTTAATTTATTAAGTCAAGTGTTTAAGTTTAATTTTTTAATGTTACTTTTATATCTTATCTGCTTTTTATTATCCCGGGGTCGTAAAACTATATAAAAGACAAGTGGTGTAGATTCTGACACAACTTTAAAATCTCCACAACCCTTTATTTCAGAAAACAGAGAACGTAAGACAGTTCTGTGAACTCTGAGAACGGTATCGAGTGAGGCATCCGTTGCCCTGTATATTACACCCACCACTTACAGCCAACTGGAGCTTCAAAGTCTACCGATAATGCAGTATTTAAATTTACTGAGTATGCTTAGGATTATTTCTTCTTACATCAAAATTCGATCGTTGTCCAGTACCATGGACTATAAGGTCCATGCCAGTACTTATACTTCTCTCTCACCAATTGCATACCATGGATATAGGTCACATATATATAAACAATAGGTTATAGAGTATATAGTAAGGTGTGGCATAGTAAAAGGTGTTGAATTGCTACCAAATGCTCGTAGTTTTCTTTTTCTCGGAATTACTAAGTAACAGCAATAACCAACACCAACCAGCAAGCGGGGTGTATTTATGCCCATGATTTATCAAAATTGATAGATTTTGTGGTGACTCTTTTTTCAAATATATCTGTTATAGAGTTTTTTTCGTATTCAGTCTCGCGCATATCGCGTATTAATCTTAATGAAGCGATATACCTTGTCTGATAAGAGTCTCGGTTGATAGCTTTATTGATGGTTTAGGTTGAAAAGTCATGAGGCGGGGGTCTAATATTCAGACAGATAGTTTAGGGTAGGCATGGTGTCATTAGAAGTCATGGAACTAGTCATTCAAAACAGCCACAATCAGGATCACCAATAGAGCATACAAAACATAATTATATCTACATATTCAATTTCAGAAATTTCAGTACTATCAATGGATCGATCAAAGAATGTAATTTCGAGAAACAATCAGGTAGCTGACTAATTACTAATGATCTAATATCAAACCCAAACCTTAAACAGTATCAATAGCCCACCAATTGTCTAAATTCTTTAACATATTGGAGAATTTTTAACACCATCCTGTAGTGAATTTTTTTTTTTTTAACAAATTATATCGTAAAAAGTGTTATGAAGGTTGCCACACTGGATATAGATATTTGTATTAATTTAGTTTAATAAACAGGTAGAACTATGGTGTGGTTTATAGGTCTTTATATACTGGTTGTTGGATAATATATCTGAACTGCTACAAAAAATATTGTTATAAATAGCTGGCGATAGAGTAACAATCTGTTTTAATTTCTATAATTTGCCATTTGAAATTATCGACGTCACAACTTAGATCGTGTTGGTGTTTACTTTCATCCGTCTTATCCATGCGCAGATATCTGATCTGGCCATTGTATTCAATTGGTTGTCAAATCACTGATTGGCAGATATAAATGCTAACGTTAATTAGATTTATAACAGGCTTAATCCAAAATCCTAGCTTTATCACTGTATTAGTTTTCAGTTTCGATTGGGTGATTTCGAGAAGAAATAAACTGGTATTGATAATGTGCATATTAACGAAACGGTGTGCAATCCAGAATGTTATTAAAATATTTTCGCATTGTTGTTGCCGAAAATAGTTTGTTTATAGAGAGTACAAAGAAAAATAAGGAAAAAATTGTACCCTTGTGTTTGCCTTTATATATTGTTTAACCTCTAGAAGACACAGAAGTACGAGACGTCACATTTTTTATCTACCTTAGATCTCGCGCCAAAACGTGATAACTAAAACATTCCCGCCAAACAAAAATAACTCGGGCATTACCGGAAATGAAAACAAAAAAGTTCGCCTCACCCTATCTCAACATAAATGGGAACATATATAAACTTACAGAGACCGGTAGACTTAATGACAAACACATTGAACCAACGCCATTTTATATAGATAACATTTGTTTCATGTACACATACTTAACATTACGTTTGTTTCTATTTTGGCGCGCTCGTCGTCAATTGGATAAAAAAAAATGTGTGCTACAACGTGACATGTCAGATGATGACTCGTTTTCCTGCCGGCAACTTTCCTTACATTTTATTTATCATGAGGCGTGTGATCATGGTGGATGAATCGACGTCAAGTCAATCTGAAATGTCGTAATATCTTTTGCATTTTAAAAAAACCAATAGCATATTAACATTTTTTTAGAGGGAATTTACACAGGGGAGATAAGTTGTTAATGCCAGCTATTAAGGGATGAATTATTAACGTATTTCATTAAAATGTATTGATGTCAACTTGCTGCAATAAACCACAAAAACTGATTATATTGTATTTGGAATTTTAAAGGTTCGATTTAAATAACTTGCTGGAACTATATTCCGTGTTGTTTTCAGAATAACAGCACTTACATTTTGTCACTTGATTCGATTGGCTGACATTTCTAGATCTTATTTCATGCATATAACTTTTCCGCCAGAATTTCGCACTCTGTTTTATATTTCATCCGAATTAATAATTATTATTATTAATTAATTAATTATTATTTCATTTCTACAGATATGCCCCAAACCTTCAAATGTAATTGTACCGGCGGTTTAAACATCCGAACTGAAACCGTTCCTGTAAAAAAAAACTCGATATCCCAGGTGTACGGGAACAATATTGCCTCCTTCGTCCTGGAATCTAAGAAACAAATAAACTTCCAAGTTCATCGTTTTGTCTTCTCGGGACATTCGTTATTTTGGAATCCACATTAGTCATATTTCTAAGTTTGGTTTTAATGTGAACTTTTAAAATCCGCTTTGTTAAATTGTAGTCAAAGAAATGTAAAAATGCCAATTTTGGGTTTAACTTATAACATGTGTCCGTTGGCTGCCGCTACTACATTTTGTTCAAACATTCTTGCTACGAATCCTTTGTTAAATATCAGTACAACTTTAAACGCTCTAATTAAAATTAAACTAATACTACATACAATTTATTTTATAAACAATCCACTGATACAAAAACCCATTCGTACAAGATATCTAGTGGCATAAACAGTCCACTGATACAAACAGTCCAAGCTTACAAACAATCCATTTTACATTACAAACAATCCATTTTACATTACAAACAATCCATTTTATTTTGACATCGCTCCATTTCATCAAGATAAATCTTGTAAGTGTTAGGTTATACTTCAGATTAAATTGAAATATACAGAATTAGATTGGAATACATTACTATATATACATGTTATGGCTTTGATACTCGGACAGGTCAAGTTCGATACTTCATGCGCTTTGTCATCTTAAAAGTCCAGGGTAAAATCAGAATAGTACTTGTAACACTTGACAATTTTGAAGATCTATATTGTAAAGAATGAAAAATCATCAAGTTTATATAAAATACATACATACTCCCGTGTTAAAATAGTGTCGCTTATCTGCAACATGGTAAATCATTGTCGATATTTGTAAATCGGAGAAACAAGAATTATCGTTGTTGGGAAGAATGATTTCACGGTGTGGTGATTATGGTAGTGAGATTCTGACAGCTTAATGAAATGAAAACAATATATTGCAGCATAAAATGGAGTTTACGCATATCAGCACAAATCCTCAATTATATTTTTGAGGATATATACAATTTCGCTGAGAGGAGCACGAATATTTAGGAGAAAGACGTTTTGTTATTAAGTTGGTTTTCGGTATGTTGTACATATCCGTGACACATGGTGTAAACGGAAGGGTGACCATTATATAGCCTTCTGGTCAAGATCCAGTCTTTCACTAGTATAATGACACTTTAAAATAACCACAAACACTGTAGAAATTTTGGTTATAATAAAGTTATTTATTTCAGTCTTGAAGAAAGATATCAAACTAAGGAAGCACAGATACAGGAAGCTGGCATTAAAATATTCAACTTTAATCTTCAAGAAAAAGAGGCTTTGCAGAATTTTTACCATGTGCCAAATACCCAAGAAGCAAGAGGTACATCCGGTATCCCAAAAGAATATTTTAACTAAACTATTTGATCACGTTTTAGCCATATGTTCAGCCCAAATCAAAAACATCATGACAAGGCTGTCTATAACTGGTTTAAATTGAAAAGGTTCCAAACTACAATGGGAAATTGCTAACACTCAATCAGTAGATAGCTTGTGTACATTACTACTATAAATTTTCACCCTTAGCTTTCTATTAACCATTGATGATGTCGACATAAAGACGATGAATAAAATTCCTGTGTTTAGGTAACAAGGACGAGTTGAAAAAAATAAGTTATTCATACTTGTCAATATTCATATCCTTCGGGTTGTTTTTTGCTAAACGAAATAATTAGGAAATGGTAAAAATATTTATGTAGGGTTAGAAATAATTTCCTCTTCCCGCTAGCCCAGAAATGAGAAAAACTGAAATTATATTTGTGCTTGTTAAATGCTTTCAAAGCCGAAATTTATTTCAGGCAGACAGAACTTTGGTGGAACACATATGAATCTGTTTGTTCTGTCTGTAACTGCTGCAGTGAGTGGGTTAAGTGGTCTATTGAATAGGTTATCATCATCTCCCTCGAATAGCGTAATCTAACGGGACAAACGAGTCTGGGCAATTTAATTAAGACAATCTCGACCAAATTTAGAATATTTTTAGTGTTATCTTAATAATTGGGCCTGAAGGAAAGTATTGTACAAAAGGTGATGTAAATATGTTTACTTGCACCACACCCACCATTGCTTATAAAGATTTCACACACCAGATACTACTTTTTATTCCTTTATGCCTTCTAATATTCAAGTCCAAATTATTGTTTGATTTAATTCAATTTTGATGCGATGTTGATAATGACCGTAACGAATACGACAGAATTCGCTAAACATATAAAAAATGGGTTAAATCTGCCTTACATCAATTTGGTTTTGATGACTTCACACGCTTTGTTAACAGATATTGGTGATGTGTGGTCAGAAGCGTCATCTATAGGGCAGATGTAAAGGAAAGGGATGGGGTAACCTAACAAAACATCATGTTCACATGCTATACTACATTGATATTTAAACCTTTGGGGACGTTAACTCGGCATATCCTTTCCTAAAAATCTCTTCTACCTTTGACCTTTGAAGGTCATAATTTGAACCTCAATTTAGCACACCGCTACATTTACATGTATTACACGCATATTACACGTTTATACCATGCCCGATATCTTTTTGTAACAAAATAAAATATTTACATAGATTTAGAATTAATATGTAATTTATGACATAATAGTTTACGACTCGTAAATTTCCCGGTGCTAATAATTGTCAATATTGAAACATTAATAATTATTAAATTCATTTTGAATTTTATTTCATAGTCCCCTTTCTTTAACAAAATAGAATTCTATTAATACTTTTTTATTGAAGAAACTTTAAAAATAATATCGCATAAAAACAAAACCAAAGAAACATTAAGTTATTCTAACTGTTTAGCTCTGAAATGCGTATATTATGAATAATTAGTAACAAGAAAGGTGTTCATCCATCCTACCTTTCACAGACGAGTTCGGGTCACTGCAATGCAATAAACTGCTATTCTCGAGAAACAGATTGCGCGCTCTTTTGTTGGTGGCTTAATCGTGATATGTAGAAAACACTAGTACTAGTTAGAACCGCCGTTCTCACCTCTCTGGTTATTTAAAGAAATCGTGTCGCTTTTTTATAGAGCGGTAGGAGGTGTTAGTCATTCAATCACACGTGAGAATTTCGGCGCGATATATGATAGTCGAATTTGATTTATTTATAACTGTCAGGATACTGGTAGAAATTACATCCCCCAGTTGGCCTACGTACGTACTATGTAGGTGTATCAATTGTTCTGTGGATACAAATTGTTGTCCTACCATTTAAATATAATTCAATCTTAAAAAATAAATTTAAATCTGAGGTTTAATTGTTAAGAATATGGAGTAGGCATTGGGTTATACTTCTGTTCTTTTTATAGATGTATATTACGTATAGATTAAGAGAAGGGGGCGGGCCCCTAGCCAGCTCATAAAATTTGGTGGTGCTACGAAATTTTTTGGAGTGGCTGAGGATGTGGCCGGCTAAGAACACTCCTAAGAAATCATTATTGTTGACGAAATATTAGGGGGTGGGGGGCTACGGGCCCGGGAGGGGGTGAGGTGAGGGGGCCGGGGATTTGAAGTAATGGGATCGTGTATGTTAGAGTCGAATACGGCTACCTTCTTTTTGTACACGTTTTCTTTAAATGATGTATTCAGATATTATTGAGTAATTAAATTGTAAGGGGCATGTTTTGTGGTTAAACATACATTATGCAAGAGCTAAATCTGCCTATTACAGGTATTTCTTTAGGCCTGAAATGTTAAATAAACTATTAATTAGACATTATCCAAACCATAATTAACTCTCGATGTCATCGTATGTGTCGGAGTTTCACTTGATTTGAATCATATCTGCTGCTCAACGCTCATTGATGATTAAATCCAAAATCCAAATTTGGATAATCAGGACTGTGTTTTTATCGTTCCTACTTTAGTAATGATGATCGAGGTTAGGCTTAAAAATCAAAAGCTAGCATCTCGGCTTATTGTGGAACAATTTGACTGAAATTTTCAACTTATTCTATACACGTTATCTACTTTTTTAACTATTGTAGCGATAACTGTCAGCGCTTTATCTAATCTCCCATAATGCCTCTTTAATTGTGGTAAGTGTAAAACTAAAGTGTTATGGGTCACTATCAGGATCACTACCCCAGTAAAAATGTCTTAGAGATGTAAACTCCCCAAATGTGAATTTTCGACATCAAAGGTGAATCAATATTTTCTTTTTAATTCTTAATAACAAATATTACAATGACACAAGAAAGTGCAGAAGATGTCTGTTTCTAGTAACAGTCTATGAAAACGTAAACAAAGCAGAAGTCGGTGATTATACTACGGCATGGTGTAAACGATATTCATGTCTTAGATTCAGTGCCAAATGAAACATAGTTTTTGTCCAATGTATTAACATTATATTTGGATTATCGTGACTACTATGTTATTTACACCCAAATAGATTTATAATGTATGTGTAACATACAGGCTCCATATAAAATACAACAGTGGTACAGACATAATTCATACTCCTTAATTCTTAGTTCTTAATTCATACTCCTTAATTCTAATTTCTTCATTTGTTGTCGTAGTTCGACATTTGTACACTAAAATTAACATTTGTCATATCAGATTTGTAAAATGTATTTTTGATTAATTCAATTAATTGTATTTTAATATAAAGAGAATTTAATTTTAGTAAATCAAAAAATAATCTACATTTACATTTCATCATAGACATACAACGAAAAACAAATCTCGAACAACAAATATCTAAATACAAATCTCTAAATACAAATCTTGCAAAACATTTCTCCAAACACATTTCTTCAAAAACATTTCTCCAAAAATATTTTTCGAAATTCATCCCACCCGAACATTATGACGAGATGAGCATGCTATGTATATATACAAGTCACCATACAATAAAGGAGAATGGAGCAAGCATATATATATACAATTCGGAAAATCTCACCATGACCGTGACTTTGGTGAAATCACGTGCGTGTTATGTTTCTAAATATAAATATATAGGATCTAGCATTAAATAAAATAAATTGAAAGATGTCTATTTTTAGTAATTAGTTTATTTTTTGATAGCGACATTTTTCTTTTCGCCAAACGAAAGAGGGCTTTATCTCTTCTAAATCATGTAATCATGAATATCCCAGTAAAATTCAAAGAGTGATAGACAAATACTCTCCGGTGAAGCATTACACGATAATTGGAATTTGGTATAAAGATGCGTATTCTGACTTTTAAATAGAGTTCGGACGATCCAGATTGTATCTGCTTTAACAAGGTGCATAAATATGAATATGTCAGAAAATATTTTACAATGGTGTACATCCCGATATCTTGTATTTCGTATTAAGCTTCACCGGAATCCTTCTGGAATGTCGTAGTATGGTCCGTATTTTGACATTTAATACCTCCCCCCCTCAATATTTAATACCGGTTATATATAGTGTCGATACGTGACACGGAGTATAGGGTGCCCTGGGCAACCTCGTGGGTTTTCTCCTGGTCCTCCGGTTTCCTCCCTCTGCTAAAGGCCCCTACGCGCAAGAGTATTATTGAAATAAAATTGAATCATGTGTTAGTGTCCACGAAATGGGTTAGTTGTGTCGAGTGGACATTAAACCACATTCCTCTATATATTTGAGCAATGAGATGTGTCGCTATCAGACAAAACCTAATTTCTAAAAATAGACAACTTTAAATACATTTTCTTTATCGAAGGACCGGTCCGATTAGCCATACTACGCGCGTGGTTTCACTAGAGCCGCGGTCATCGAGCGATTTTTCTTATTGTACTTAAACCTGGGTCCGATTCCTACAAAATTCTTAAGCACGTTCTTGTGCTTAGATTTCAAGTAGACTTTGCATTTAAGTAAACTTATCGTATTTTTGTTCCTAGAAAATCCTTAAGAAGTACGTTATTATGTGTTCCTAGAAAAAAAATTAAGCGCAACTTTGTTCTTATCTAAGCACAAGTCTCAAGCAAGGTAAAGGGCTTGCTTACAAACTGTAAGTCTGTTTCTGCTTCAAACAAGATGGCTGACAGTTAGTTATTCCACGGCATTTTCTACATCTTTTGATACGTAGGAGGCAGAGAAAATCCTTTAGAAACATATTCTCGAGAAGTATGCTAAAATTTCGCTTCTGCCCTGAAACCATTTTATTTATTTACCAATTAATAGTAAACAACACAAACACACAGGCTACTTTAAGATCAGGCGCTCCCGTGCTTGCGTTTTGTTTTTTATTTATTTATTTTTTTTTTTAGCTTGTGTCACATTTCATATGTGTATAAGGGACATGTCAAATACATCTAAATCGACCATTTGCCGGGAAGCAGACGACAAATTTATGATGTAATTCGCGTACCAAAACTGTTTTTATGACGTTTGAGAGCACCATAGTCTCATTTTACCAGTCACAATGTGCTTCGACTCATACTTGACTTGAGCTTACGTAAAGAACGGTCTTGAGAATTTTCTAGGGACGGTATTTTATTAAGATTCTTACGTAAGAAAGAGTGAAGCATAACTTTGTACTTACTTTAAGAATTTTCTAGGAACCGGGCCCTGATTCCCCATTATTGTATGGTGACTTATTGTATGCCAAGTTGATTTCCGCACATGTCATAATGTTCCGGTTCGATAAAAGTTTTTGGAGAAATGTATTTGGGGAACTGGGCCCTGTTTCACAAAAACTTAAGTTAAAATCAATAAAATAGATTTTAACTAAAATCAAAATGAATTTTTAAATTTTATGCGTTTCACGAAGATTGATTGTAACTTAAAATGCAATTTTAATAGATTTTAGTTAAAATCACTTGCGCCCGCGCAGTGCACATTTCCGCTGTGGGTACTTACGGTGAAAGCAAATACGCTTCGAGACTGAAAACAGTTGACAGGTTGAATTAACGGTTGCAATATCAATGGGGAGAGTTTCATACGTTGTAGCAATGTTTGCACACGCTCAGACCTTCATAAGCTGCGTTCACACTAAGGGTTTAATCTGAATTGAATTCAGAATAAAGTCTTATTCCGGACTTTGGCGTCACACTCAATTCGATAAAAACCGAACTGAATCTGAATTAGCGAATCCGTATTTTCTTCCGAATTCAAACCGGAACAATTATTCCGAATGGGTTATTCGCAGTCAAGATTTGTGTGTGACGCACTTGATTCGGATCAGACTGTTGACCGTCTAAGTCCAAATTTCTGTCCCAGTGTCTTGTAACTGTTGCCAGTTGCCGAGGTGTTAAGATGAGATTTTAACTTAAAATATTATTTTAGTGTATTTTAACTAAAATGCTTAAAATCGTTTTCGGAAACTCATCTATTTTAAGTTGGGGGGGGGGGGGGGTCACGGTGGCTAAGTGGGTAAGGCTAGCCTGGAGGTCGGGTGTTCGATCCCAGCATTGGCCGAGAAGGTTCATCTCGATTTTCCGGCGTGATTTCCTCTTGTCAGTGATGCAGAAGGAGGGCCAGACAAGGGCAGCTGCCTAGTCGTTTGGATGGGACGAAAAACCGAGATCCCGTGTAGACATTGAAGTGCACGTAAAAGATCCCTTGGCAGTTGGAATTTGATATAAGAGTAGGCCGTAGTTCCGCTGCCCGGGCAAAATTTCCCTCATAGCACACTGTACGGCATATGTCCGTTTTCCATTAGCCCAGGTTAGGTGCAAAAGAGTAGGACGTTAAACCCCATTTCATTTCATTTCATTTCTATTTTAAGGGTGAAATTTTAGTTTAAGAGGATTTTAAGGAGATCAAAGTTTTTGTGAAACAGGGCCCTGGTTTGTATTTGGAGATTTGTATTTGCAAATATGTTGTTAGGGATTTGTTTTTCGTTGTATTTCTCCGTTGAAATGTAAATGTAGGCTAATTTTTTGATTTTCTAAAAAAAGATGTCTTTATATTAAAATACAATGAAGTTAAACAAAAATATATTTAACAAATCTGATATGACAAATGTCTGATTTGAAAAGCAAATTTTGATTTTAAGATAAATGTTAATTTTGGTGTACAAATGTCGAAATACGACAACAAATGAAGAACTAAGGATTTTGAATTAAGGGCTAAGAACAAGGAATAAAGAGTTGTTTAGTCTTACCGTAGATGCCAAAATTTCATATCCTGGCAATATACCTCCTCGTACAATTTTTGATACGTATTTTTTTTTCTTTTTTTTAAAATTCTTTCTTTAAACAACTCCCACGTTTTTGTATCTAGTTGATATTTCACTGACACCTACTAAACCAATCAGGAACGGTTATTACTCTGTGTTCAAGTATACATCTTGGAGTCAGACAAATTCACAATGAAAAAAGAAAAATAACGGAAGTTTGTGATTGATTTTTCTTAGACACGATAAAAGGATAAAAATTTGAACTTAATTAAAACATATGTTTCAGAGGAAACAATGAGGTCCACTGGCACCAAAGCGACGCAAGCTTTTTATTTTTCTGAATAGAATTCAACAATATTTTTCTAAATAGAATTCAACAATTATTTGTTGTCAAACGAGGAACTGACTTTTCATGCAGTAGGTATTCTTAGTACACTATATTGTGTGACAGCAAGAAAACCTCAGAATAGGGGGATGTGTGAAATGGGGTTAAACGGCCTTATTTTCTCATCAACGGATGTACGCCATCATGTGTGTTTTGGGGATATGTTTCCCAGACAGTAGCGTTTCCGCTTACTCTTTGCCAAATTCCGACTACCAACGTGTAAACGAGACACTGTTTTTCGTACCATCTGAACAACTGGGCACCGTTCTTTGCCCTCTGTCCTGACCAAAGGGGGACCCATCTTCAATAGAAGGCTTGATCTCGCCTTAACTACATACATCTTATCAAGCCCTCCACGTAATACCCTGCATATTTCGCCACTAAGTTCGATAGGCACAAGCCCAGCTTGGGAACCTATCAGATTCATCGGTCGTCGTGAATACCAAGTCTCGTGCTTTTAGCTAAAATGCCTACATGTGACAATCGAGTTGCAAAGTTCAAAAATTGATCAATGTCACGTTTGCTGTTTTTCCACGAGTTTCTCAATTTAAAAAAACACTGTTTATTTATAGTGTGTTATGTGCCACGAACACTGATTGGACAATGCTAATTAGTCACTTGTAAAAACAACGAGCGCAAAGTTCGGGAATTGCTGAGTATTAAAGCAACGGTTAGATGTTGTAAAACTCGCGAACGTTGCTTAAGGAACATGGGAGATACCAGGCTAGACGTATCTCGAGGAATGGTCTCGGTCGACACATGGAACGAAACAGGGACATCTTGCTTATTGAGCCAGTGCTCGACTAACTGCGCTTCATGGCTCCATAATATGAGTGTATCAAAATCTTTCACTATAAATTCAAAATAGCCAACGTGATCTATTATCTTTGATATCGATATACACCATATACTTTTGCACTCGAGCCATCTCTGGGGTGGGAGGTGTGGAAGCCTATAACTACCATTCATAATTTCTACTTTTCGCCCCTTCAAAACACGAAAGTCGAAAATAAGAAATTAGGAAAAATGTGAGGCACCAAGACGGTATACAAGCAAAATCAACTCGAAAATAGGAAATTAAGAAAGAACACACAGCGATAATAGCGCCCCTCGTTTTTTCCTAATTTCTTATTTTCGACTTGCATTTTGGCTTGTCGACTTTCGACTTAGTCATATTTTTGTAAACACGAAAGTCGAAAATAGGAAAATAGGAAAAAACGAGTTATTTCTTAATTTCCTATTTTCGACTTTCGACTTTTGTCTCGGAAGTTGAAGTAGTCTCTGCCATCCAGGTCACATTTGAATACGCACAATTCCGGTTACCAACAATTCCCGTTAACAAAAATGTATCTGTTACAGAGTCTACAGTAATGATGGCGATTATTTTATAATTAAAACATATTTTAATGTAAATAAAATAGTTTATGATGCAGGACGAGAAACTTTATCAATAGGCCAGTCTATCTTTAAATAAAGTATATATACTACATTATTGTAACTATACTATTAGCTTAATGGGATACAATGCTTCAACTTGAGAAATACAGCTGGTTTCAGTACACTCAGCAACCGGAATTGTGCGAATTCAAATGTGACCTGGAAGGCAGAGACTACTTCAACTTCCGAGACGAAAGTCGAAAATAGGAAATTAAGAAATAACTCTTTTTTCCTTATTTTCAACTTTCGACTTTACAAAAGTATACAAGACGGTATACAAGCCAAAATGCAAGTCGAAAATAAGAAATTAGGAAAAAACGAGGGCCGCTATTATCGCTGTGTGTTATTTCTTAATTTCCTATTTTCGAGTTGATTTTGGCTTGTATACCGTCTTGGCGCCTCACATTTTTTCCTAATTTCTTATTTTCGACTTTCGTGTTTTGAAGGGGCGAAAAGTAGAAATTATGAATGGTAGTTATAGGCTTCCATAGGAAGGTGTCTAGCTGGATTTAGTTTTTATTCTGTGTGTTCTGGTTATAATTTGTTGTTCAATTTGCCTGCACCGGGTCGTGGCGATAAAATGTGTATCCCTGTATGTTTGCTCTCTAAATATTGTGGTCTGCCTCTGGTTTAGTTTTTCATCTAGCCTGTAGACAAAGGAAGTGACGAATATTAAAATATGCTGTAGTTTCCGCCCTATTTTTAATCAAAATGATACTATTCTTGCTTAAGGCTTGTATACATATTAGTGTTTTCTCTCACTCCGTCTCATCTTAATTTAACTTCCATTGTCGCAGCATTAAAGACGCCTTGCCTCGACATGTGTGTCCTAAATACATAACTATCGATTTTCAAACGTATTTTATGAAAACTGTTATTAAATATACTTCAATATACCCATTTCCCCCTTTAATAAAGCGACATATTATTGTGCCTTGGGAGTTAGGAATATTAAGAATAATATGCAAAGCTATGAAATATAAAGGCAGATAGTTTTTGTATACATTATATATACCTCCTAGACAGGGGGGGGGGGGTAGTCGGTCGCAAAATCAGTGCAGTCGGTCGCAAAATGGGAGCAGTCGGTATCAAAAAAACTTCTCACTGCATAAGTCACGCAACTCACGCAAAACTTTAGTATAAAATAACCTTGTGTTTGAAAAAATGTTGTGTTTCACTCTTATTCTGTTGTGAGTATGCTGGTCAAAGAACAAAATTTCACTCTCGGGGAAAAATAAGTGCAGTCACTGCAGTCGGTCTCAAAATAATGTATCGGCGAGTTAAAAAACAATGACATAGAGTATGTATTTGTGTGTATCCGTGAGCCTAAATTGCATACGACACACAAAACTTTACATGTATAGTATAAAATAACTATGTTTGCTTGTCATGTTTGCAAAAAATGTTTGTCACTCTTATTCTGTACTGAGTACGTTGTTCTATGAAATTTTTTACCCCATGGCAAAAAAATAGTTTCAAAAAAAAAGTATTCACCACAGTCGCCTCAGTCGGTCTCAGACTATTTAAAAATGAATTAAAATAGCATTTTGCAAGAGCAAAATCTGCTTATTACAGGTCTTTCTTTAGGCCTGAGATGTTATCTAAATAATCAATTAGACATTTATTAACATATCCAGATCATAATAAACTCTTGATGGCAAGGCAAGCCTTCGATGTTGGCGGATTAAAATCCTATATGCCGCTTAATGGCCGTTGATAATTAAATCAATCAAGTGGATAATCGGGACTATGCTGTTTATATTAATGATTTGAGTAATGATGTCCGAGGCTATGTGAATATTTCAAACGCTTTTTTCTCGGCTAATAGTGGATCAATTTGACTGAAATTTTCAGCAAATTACCTTTACACTATCTAGTTTTTGACTATTATAGTGAAAACTGCCATCTCTCTTTCTTATCTCCCATAATGTAACTTTAATGGGTAAAAAATAATCACAAAACGAGCGAAATTGACAGTTAAGCCTCAAGATTCTGTCCCATTTCTTAACCTCTCGTTAACGAGAATTTGGTTCAATTTGCCATGACATTGACTAAACTTTTCACGCCCAGTCCCCAAATTATAAAAGCTCTGTTACATATCTGAAATTTTTCGCGATTGCTGCGATCAATTCCATGACGAATTAAAATTATGTAGTCAGTGGCGAAATTAATGATGTAGTCCTACTGTACCCGGGGTCGGATTGGTGGGGGGGCCCCTTTTACTGACCGCGGAGCCCGGACCGGGGGGGGGGGGGTCTGGGGGCTCTCCCCCTGGAAATTTTTGAAAAATGAACCTCTTAACTCTCATAACTGTTCCCCCATAATTCAGCAGGAATATTTGCTAAAAACGCACAGAAAATGTATATCCAAACCCCTTTCTTCGATTGTACACCAAAAAGTTAACAAAGATCGTCATGAAAAGGGGGAAAAGGGAAAGGGGGAGAAAATAAAAATAAAAACGTTGCCCTTTACTTCGTAGGGTGACGGCGTAGGAATAATTGGTGAGCTGCATCGATTTAGTACAAAAAATAAAACATATTAGCTGTTTATAATGAGCAGTTCATTTATTTCAATCGATGACCCAAATTCTCGATATGTATAATTTTTTTAAATGTTGATATACAATCGTGTTATATCTTTCAAAATTTTAGTTTCAATTAAAAAAAACAGTGAAATTTAATGATCTAAAACTTCCCATCTATTTATGGCGAATATAAAATGCAATGGAGCAATATTGGCCTTTAAACAACGCATATTGAACAATATATACAATGCATGAAATATATATATAAATAAATAAACGGATAGAAACATAGATAATAACACAATTCACAATAAAATTATACATAATTATGTAAATAGTAGGTAAGGAAAGTTTCCATTTCAGTTCATTTTAACTCCAGAAATAACAATAATATATTTGAACTATTCGCGAGCAAGTACGTAAAATATCGGTTATTCTATGCTATCTTAACTCTTTGCGAGTGGGTATTTTTATGAGCAATGCATTTTCGAGCACAGATAATTGAGCTTTCCGTGGAGATTAAGTCAATATCGGATATCCAAGTTCTTGTGAACTGACCTCTTTGATTCTGATTAAAAATAAAAGTAAGGATTTTGTATATGATCAAACTCTGTCCGCGATGCCAATTTTACGTCTATAAAAAGCGGAAATCTTTCAAAACAAAAGTTTCAACGTATTAAGTTATGGAAATAACACATCTGGTCAATCAAATTTAATACCTTTATTTACCCAATCAAAGATGTCCGTTTACAGATCATTCACATTTAAAAAGTCAAAAATATGCACTATTTTTGACAGTTGATATTATGTAGGCCTGATTTAAGCGCACCTTATTGTAAAAAGAATTTCATGGAGAATAAGCTGACTTGTAGATAAAAAATAGCTTACAGATCCACAGAACCCAGTGTAAACGTAAGTCTAAACTTTATACGGTCGAAGTTTAATTGACCAATTTGAATAATTTTTGGGCCAAAATGTTCTCTAATGAAAGTACTCATGACCTCTATAATAATTATGTCATCTCTATTTTAGCATGACGAGGCTTTAAGCTGACAATTATTAACAAATAAAGTAATAATGTACAAAAAGGGAATAAAACTCTTTATAGTATATACAGTTGTAACTTCTTCAACAAATACAAATAAAAAAACATCAGCACCTTTGAGGACGAGTTTAATAAATACACTATCAGTTATATATATATACAACTTTTTACATAAAAAAAACAAATATATAAAATTCATTGACCCATTTCAAGCTAGATAGAAATCATTCTAAGGTATAACATATCCAACTTACATGAAGTACATAACCATAAACTTCATAATTATATATGAAAATGATAAGGAAATAGCACAAAGGTTCCGGTTTCATTATTTTGATTCCTTGAAAATACCTTAGCCACGTAATAGCACTGGTAATTTATTGTTGTTACCTAACTCTTAAAATCTGTTTATACTTTTAATGGTTTAACTTTGATTCAAGAAAGTACAGTTTACTGTAATTTTCAGTATTCTGAAATCCATTGATTAAATGTGGCCTGGGTTTTTTGTTGTTTTTTTTTTAGGGGGGGGGGGTCTTTTGGATTTTTTTTTCAAAAAAAAACCCCAACATCTACATAACAAAATTTTAATGAAATTTCTGAGATGTGTTTTACCTTAACTGTCTTGTAAGTGCTTATTAAAAATAGAAATTGATCAGATTCTTGTGAGAAATTATCCCATATTTAAACAATATTTCAACCCTTCACATTGATAAATACATACATAATAAACAATTTCCATTTTATGAAATGTATTATTATTAATGAGGTAATTTTCTGGCAAGCCGTCATGCAAACACTAGTATTTGAAGCAAAATATATTCACAATGCAAAATCAGAAATAATATATTGAGAAATCTTGGGGGGGGGTGTTTCTAGACAGACATATAAATATGATAACCCCTACCTTATTCATTCACCTGGGGGTACAATAACAAGCTATGTGTAGAAATTCAAACATGTAAATTGTGGTGAAAAAAGAATACATTACACAGTGCTTATAACTTATGTCTTGGTTTGTGTTTACCAAACGTTTCCTGTAGAGTTTTCAGCGTGCTTTCCATTTCTTGGCGATTGTAGAGCCTGACAAGGAATGACAAGCCGTGGTTTTGTGTACACGTAAAAGAAGCATTTACAGTTTGAATTGGGTGAAATTAAGCACATGCATGGCATGACGTATGGACATCTTCATTAGTCCAGTTAGTGCAGAAAGGAGGATGTAAAATCCGATTTTATAGAAATTAACCAACGTGTTGTGGAATTCGAACAAATGTTTTCCAGAACAAACTACGCCGCAGCTACATGGCATCCCAATTACGACAAAATGGAACCGAATTGCCATAACTTTAATGTCACGACATATTTCAATAGTGCTTATTTAGAACCAAACATCACTGCTCTTCCAGTTGTAATATTCCTCTTGTAACTGCCATTCTTGTGGATTAACACTAAACTAAACATGTGCGATGTCATTTATTTGATAACTAGAACTATTACTTATTCCTAACTTGCAATAAACCCATAGTGACTATATTTACTATCACCGCTATTCATACATTTAATACTAACACCATTAGTAGGCTCATGCTGCCATTAACACGCAAACCGTCATCGAGGCGTTTCCGAAGTTGAAAAAAACTTCATTAAATTCAATTTCGTCATCACTTCCTCTTATATAATACCCAAGTACCTGGCTAATGTCAGACATATTATCTATAACACAAGATAACACGGCAGTAGTAAACATTCACTAATATTACTGTAATAAAAGAGTCATCAATGCATTATTGGTGACAACATACTAGTAATTCAATCGCTAACATATCTCCGACATTGGTAAACGACACATACAACCGTGTTCTAAATCAATATAAAGCACAAAATACAAAATCCGACTATCGAATTTGGTCATATAGGGTAACGAGAGCAAGAGGTCGAGCCTAATGGTGGAAAATTACACCCGGTGTTTTTGAAAGGTTAAACATCCAAATAAATCACCCAAATTAAAACACCGCATCTATGACGTCATTACTACATCTGATTGGTTATAAGTTTTGATGACGATAGCACTGCGTTACGTGGATCACATCAACACTGTTGTTTTTCTGTATAGATGTTGGTGAGTGAGATAAGACTAAGTTTCCCGATTGTATAGTGTTGATGATTATAAGTAGAGATGTACGGATAGTAATTAAATGAATGAACCATTACTTCACCGATGATATAAGATCACACAGATAATAATAATAAAGTAATATGTATAACACGATTTGAGTATATTACTGCTACTGTGCACAGAAGCTGCTGGAGCTGTAAAAAGAGAAAACATAACAAGTTATCTCCCTTTTAGAGGTGAAATTATATCTTACAGATTAGCTTCATAATTATAAGAAAAAAAGCACAAAATGTATGCGTAGAATTACTTGAATGTGTTTGGAAATTCCAAGCTATGTATTATTTGGATGAATTTAATTTGAAATTCTGATTTTATTTCCTTTAGGGGGATTTAGGAGTTGTGGGTATTCATAAATTTGATTGGTTAATTAAACAGGGACTACTTTTCTTATCCAAAACGGAACTACTTGTTCGATACCGTAATATTGTTGGAGGGAAGTTCTTAATTACTATAAAAGTGTTTGCTTCGTAGTAGTTATTGCCTTTAAAGGAAATACCGGGTCAATAGAAAGGACCATGCAATGGGCGACTTGCTGTCAAAAAATAATGTATCACATTCACTACGTCGTTATGTAATCAGGCTCAGTAAAGTTAAATATATTGTAAAGAATTATTTATATTTATTTGTGAGTGTAAGAAAGAGTTGGGGATAAATAAAATCTCCTACTCGACTTTAATTCTGGGACGTCGAATCGAGTACCCTCTTATTATATGTAGAAGCAGGATACAATTCTATGAAGAAACGAACTTACTAGGCATAGGTTCTTCCCAATATTCAGCTAAGAAACCACCAACATTCCAAAACTTATTGGATCTAAACTGAACCATCATAGGTCCTCGACTACTAATAAACGTTGGCGTTTCACTGTCACAAGCTCTACCAATTAACTCTGTGGTGTCAGAGTTGGTCATTTCTTTATCTAAACAGATATTTACAACTTTTATAAAAGTTAATAAAAATCAAATTACAATTTCGTTTCGTTTATTTCTTCTACATAGTACTACCAGGTTCTTATAGGGACTGCTCTGTCTATCAATCAGTTAGACTTCAACCCAGCACATAAGATCCACTTCGACAAACATGGCTTTTAAAATTTCCACAATTGACTACAGAACAAAGTCCCGTATATCTATAGAGATAATCTGATTGGACAACGTGACTGAACTTTAAAGGACATAGATCAGATGTCAAATTGAGGTATGCTTTTAATCAGATTGAACTTTTATATTTAAAATTGATGCAAAATTTACCTCAAATATTTTGGAAACCTTCTGTTATTTGATCAACAAAACAAAACGTACCGGTAGTATCGTGCCGGAAGTATCGCCCAGACGACTATTAGTAGAATTAATATGAAAGGATTTGTTGGATTCTTATATATATATTTAAAAGAATACTTACATTCATATGTACTAAGCATGGAATTACAATGAGGACCTAATCTAGTATTGATGACTTTTAAAACAATATGATGTTCATTTGATGAGGGTCTTATAGACCAATTACACACTGAATCTCTGTAATAAAAATATAAACAAATTTACCCATTCCTACAGAATAGGCCTAAACTCATTCCCTTTTAAATGTCACGATATTTTGATAAATTAGATAGGTTGGATAAGTAATAATTAGCTACATTATGATTATTTAAACAGATTTGAACTTTAAAGTTATGTTTCCTTCACGTTAATTAGGTCATCTTGAAGAACATGCAAACTAATTTGTATCTAAGTTTGTGGTAGGTCCTATGATCTATAAAATAATATCATAGACTGTAATAAAAACCACAAGAAATAAAATAGACATATATTCATAAATGCAAACCACCAATTTGATAGATGACTGGTGGTCAATGTTGTATATACCTATAGGATATTGACTATCACGCCGGTATTTTTACATTATAAAATTGAATAGAATATGGTAAACGGTTTCCTATTTTAGGGCTTTAACTGCCGTGTAAATAATGAAAATACTTAAGTTATTATACTATACTTACGGTGGGTAATAATCTGGATATCCTGGTGACGTCAAGTTTTGTGGTGATGACGAGGCGTTTAATGGTATATCATACTTGCTGCACATTTCTATAAAGAGTCCGAAAAAACATGGGAAATGGTTAGATGTACATTGACTATAGATGAAAGACAGTGAAACCTGGGGACGGCCTATACACCGAATACTTTCATAATTTATCTAGCCATCAAATTTATCAAATAGTGAATACTCGTATGTAAAACAACGTCATATATATGCAATTCTGAATTCCAATAGTATTATTTCTTATGACTTTTTGATAACTTTAATCCCTGTGATCAACAGAACAATCTACAAACATATAGAGCATTTACAGGAATTCTGAACAGACAGTGGTGATGCGCCCAAATAAAAATGTGAGAGTGAAAATGTTTAGTAAAACGTTTAAAAACGAACCTTTATAGGCTAAATATTCTATATTATATTGATGTTGATGTTGTCGACCATGTTGATTAGATCTAAATATAACTAACATATTTTTACCAGTACTATGAAAACCATCTGGTGCACTACCACCACACCATTTACTTATCATAGGAGCATCTTCATCAGTACCTGAAAATAAAAGATACGGATAAGTAATGATATTCATCCAGTTACCCCTTTTTCTTTATTTCTTTGTGACTTTCTTCATATAACAATCTATTAGAAAGTGGCATGGGTTCCTAGCATGTTCCACACAGTCCAATATTACTCTGTGGCATTATAGGGGGCCATTACCCCTCTAGTACTAATTCTACCTGGTGCTTTAACGACTGCTTTTCCGCATATAAAAATATTGTTTTTCGTTAGCCCGGACGCGATCGTTCCCGGCTTCTACATTCATTGTAATTTGACTGAAGATGTGATATACAAATAGTGCAGTCTTACCGTCATATAAAGCTATAAAATCATTTTCACAATTAACATCACCATGATCCCATTCAAACAGCGAACCTGATACAAATAATTTGATTTTACCATCTTCATCTTCAGCTTTCAGTAGATATTTACAATATCCGTTACTGTAAATGAAAATATATAGACATGGTTGTTACGTGACAAACTTTAGATAATATAGCATCGAGAGGTGGTTGGTAATAGATGTGTTTCTAGTATAATTCAATCTATTTAAAACAGGCAGTATACTTTTACAACCTGAAATAAAATGGTGTTTGATCAAGTGTGATATGAGGCTCCAGTGCAGTTTGTTCAGGCAGTTCTTGTGTATGCGAAATTATCGGTTCGTTTGACGATTCTTGCAATGGGGAGTGGACGGCGGAATGGTTAGCGTCCTCGCTGTACCATACGGCCTGCCATTGGGTCAACTGGCGTGCTTTCAAATACCCGGTTGTACGTGGCAAAGAGTAGGGTTGCCTGTTCAACCTCGTGGGTTTTCCCCGGGTACTCCGATTTCCTCCCACTGCTAAAGACCCCTACGCGCAAGCGAATTGTTGAAATAAAATTAAACCATATGTTAGTCCCGAAATGACCTAGTTTGTGTCAAGTGGACGTTAAACCCCATTTCTCTCTCTCTCTTGGCGATTCTTTATCCGCATAAATGAACACGGCACCAAGGCAAATATCATTACTTATCCCAGAAGATTTAATAAAGCATGGTGTGGCTGAACAAATAGCCCAGAATTGAAAAGGCGTTTATTAAGCTATGATTGGACTAGAATTGTCCACAACGCTCCAACCTAATCAATTAGTGCAGTCATCAACTGGTTGGAGCTTAGTTACTGCCTTTCGCCAGTCATTAAAGCGGCACTTTCCAGAGCCACCGTTATCCCAGGTTCAGATAACCCCATCTCACATACAACCATACTCACTCATTACCGACGTCGCCAAACCATTAAAACAAGCTAAACCCCTAACTCAATATGTTCCATAATATTCGAAATTAAAAACACGAATTAGAATTCTATATTGGTCTATTTCAATCATATTTATGTTTTTATCTTGCCGTGAAACTATATGATCCTAATATCCAATATTTCAGACATAATGAACATTTTATAATCAGTACATGAGTCGTGTACTCTATTTTAGGGAAAAAATGAAAAGAAATGAAATGGGGGTCTAAACTGGTGCTTTACTGATGATAAAGCGGGGATGTGTTTTAGCAACATTTTCTCACTAATAAAATATTATTTTCAAATTAATCAGCCATACTTACTTATCATAAACATCTTTACTGCCGGCTAATTTCAATGTTTTTCTATCATCATTATGAGCCCATTGTTCCAGCACACTACCATCACATGGTGAAGCTAGAAGAAAAAATATGGAAAATGCAGACTCTTGTCCCATTTTAATGATTCTCTGAGATTTTAAAGGAACAGTCCCAGATTCACTAGGTATCCCTTTGTATTATCTAACATCAGATAACCTGAAAATTTCAACACATCGAGCCGTTGGAAATGATCTTCGGACTGTGCCATGTCTTATGACTGGCTCGATAATCGCGATAATGGCTGCGTCAAATACATCATAGGCATGGGAATCCGGACACTTATGCATAGTGTGAAATCTGGGAACATACCACCAATTCCATGTGCTAACTGAAAGTGTGCATTTCTTCGTTGAATTATCACCGAGATTCATATTGTTGGAAAGTTTTATTGGCTAGAATTTGTGATTATCACCGTCTGGTATTTACAGAATAACTGTAAAAACATACCAACTGTGTAAGCTCTCAACACAAGTTTTTCTGTTATATTATCTCTATCATATGGTTTAAGTATTTTAATATGACCAGGATTAAAATACGATGGTTTATCATTAATACATCTGTATGGTATAACATTTTCTGTCTCAGTACCTTCAAAGAAAACAATATTAAGTTTTAATAATACAGGTACAACTAGTTTTAACTCAATTACAACGAGGGTGGTGAAGTTTTTACTTAGGAGGGGCAATACCCGGCACAGCTACCTTAGGTATTTTAGAGTTATGGTGACGGTTGCTCGAAGTTCTGTTGACATTTAAAGATCCATTACGATGGGGGAGGGCAAAAAATGTTCAGGGGCCATTGCTCCCCCCAGCCCCCTTGCCCAGCCCTATGATTTCCATAGTCACTTGATATCTACAGAGATACTTTCAGATTTTTCTGAGCGACAACATCAATAATGAAAATCTGTGATACAATTGAAACTGGTAATGAGATAAACCTGTGTTGTTGTAAGCTGTTGTACTTACTATTATAAACATATAAATAATGTTGACACGTTATATTATCATCTACATTACTAACAACATCAACTCGAACAGTTTCTTCTTTATTATCAGACCATAGCTGTAAAGGACACGGGTCTTCTCTGAAACAGGAAGAAACAAATGCAGATAATTTATGTTGTGGGGGTCGGTGGCCAAATGTTTAATGTTGGGCCATAAGGTATGTCAATGGGCCAAGTGGTCTTGTTTCGATTCTCCGCTTGTACGTGACAAGGGATAGGGTTGGCAACTGACTGTCCAACGTCTTTAATCTAAATAAATTGACCATTATCTCAGCTTCCAAATCTAATTTTAACTAATTAGAATTTATATTAAATTAAGAACTTACTCCGATTGTAATTTTCCAGGAGGGTATACTATTAAAGATGGTGTAGAATCTATTATTAATGTTTGTAAATTGGAATGGCAGTCAATCATTGGATCTGAAATAAAACATGGACAGTAATTATCACTTCTAAAATGGTCTCTCTTTTATTTGCTTCATTATAAAAAACTATGGTTTAAAAATTTGTTATTTAAGATTTTTCAAGAAATATACAGATATATATCTACACTACAGGTTGTTAATATACTTACTATTAATTTTAATAGAATGTAGTTTAAGAGTTATAATAGGTAGTTGGGTTGCTGTATTTTGCCAGTTACCATGTAATCGTACCAGTAAATAACCTGTAGAGGTGGTTAGTGTATGGAATGGGCGATCGGGGTGACAATATTTTAAAATCTCTAAACTACTATTGGAATTATCTCCTGAAAAAAATAGTGCATTATATTTATCCAGTAAATTAATATTCCGATCTCCTATCTTAACTGGAAATGACTGCAAGGGTCTATATTATCCCTTCAATTAGTTTATAATCTTTCTATGTTAATCAACCAACTGAATTGAAAGGAGGTTTAACATTTTATCACTTCTCTTTCAACCTGGTTACAGCATAAACTATGTGCAGTGTTCCACATGTATGACGTAGATCTTTCCACGACAGTGGTGCGACTGTCTACTTTTATTTTGATTTCGAACTGTTAAGGGATATTTAACGTGCTACTAGTAGTGGTATATACGGCACCTAGGTTTTTCGTCCCGCCCGAGCAACTATTTTCGGTGCCGAAAGTTATATGCTGAAATTACGAAGCGACAGATGAACAGTCGAGCAAAAAAAGCATTACCGATAACTTGAATGAAAACAATAAAATATCAAATTACCATCGAAGAATTGTATATAACTATTATTACAGAAATCTGAACTATGGTCTAAGATCCATTCATCTAATTCTACTATAATTTTACTGTCCATTTTATTTGCCGTAAATAACCATTCACAATCTCCATTCCTGAAACATTACACACGTCAAGATATTTAAAAATAGACTTATCTCCCTTTACACAAACTCTTTCCAGCATCCAATATTCTATAGAAAATAATAACCTCGTCCAACCTAAGCAGCGAGTTTGCAATCATTAATATTCTTGAAGAAATGAGTTAATACGAGAATAAAGGCAATAAAGACAATAAAGTGGGGTTACCGGTGTTCTGTTCACGGCGATGCGGGCGGGCATCCTTCCCGACCTAGTCTCACGTGACAAATTCTTCACTTGATTTGTAAAATGTTCGAAAAAGTGTTCAGAAAATATGCATTAAAAAAAGTTATTATGACGTAGACCATACAACAAAAACTATGTAGTACCTATTATTGTCAACTCACCCATTTTTAAAAGCGTCCTCATCCGGGAATGAAATAACCAAAGGTGTTTGGGTTAGGTCAATCTTCTGAACACCTCCCGCTTTACATTTGTGGGAAACTACAAAATATTTAAATTTAATAAGACACTTTAGTTGGGCATGTACTTAGTTTTTAAATATATATCTACTACATCTCGATCATGTCTATATCCACAATAACTGAATGAATGAAATGGGCTTTAATGAAAACCGACATACGTCATACAGTGTGCTATGGGGTAATTGACTACCAACTGTACGCTGTTCCGTCCTCGATCCCTGACATGTATGCCTTGTCGGATTCCATAATCCCTTTGATCTATCATTTACCAGCATTCCCAGACAATAACTAATAACTCTAATAATCTAAAAACAAAAAATATAGGTACTTACAAGTATTGATCTCGTGGAAGGACAGAGCAAAGCCTTTACCAGACAAATGACTGGCATGAAATTCTATAATAACATAAGCTCCTGATGATACTATGGTCGAGTCATCACACCATTGTTTTATCAATGGGGCTGTATTATATTGTCCTGAAACGAAAACAGTCACTCTATTACTATATTTAGACATGTTTAATATAAGGGTTCCCAACACCTATTACATCACAATAAAAACGGGGTGTTGGAGTTCTGTCTTTAAAAAGCTCTGTGTGTATGCATGCCTACATAATTTAGAATTTCCTTAACAGGAGCGTGGCAAACATCGTCCTTCAAAAGTTCCTGGATTCGCCGCTGATCTTATCCAAGCCGATTAAAGGTTTCCGAGAATACCATTTCTGTGGTAAGATTTCTTTTGAAACGATCTGGAGTAGAAAGTACATCCTATCTCTAATATTATAAATACACAGAGGTATAAAAAATATTGTTGTGCCGTTTAATCTTACCATCATAGGCCTTGAGGTAGGTATTAGTACAATTATCGTTGTTGGTAGGGACCTCCATATCCATGGTTCTCACATGTATTATTTTACTCCTTGACTGAGATTCAATTCGGATTCTCCATTTGCACATAGCATGTCTGAAATAAAAGCAAGTAAATATTTAAAGCAAGTAGACTTGGTAGAAAACAAGTAAACTACTTGTAAGAGGTATGTTCGCCATAAATTGATTGTTGAATGTGCATGTATTAATCACAGTTTGGTGTTAAATTCCTACTAAAACCCCTTGGTCTTCACAGGCCCCGTGGTTTGATCCTGAGAGTCCATTTGCCTATTTGAAAGGATGTGAGTCAACATGAGGTGTATGGTACAATATTACTTACTAAAAGGCAAATGTGTTGTATTGAGGAGACCAAATTCCACCCAACACTGTGGAGTATTCACGTTAACAAAGTGCAGGGGTTAGGGAAAGTATTCCAGGATCTGCTAAATAGTGTTCCGAAGGAAATATCGGAAGATGATTTAGTGGGGTTTTATTGCATGAAATCTAAGACACAGTGATTTAAATTTTGGTTACAGTGAGAAGTCATTAATTTTAATTAAATGGTATTCAACTCATTGTTTATATCTATTATCTCAGCTAATATATTATGGAGATTATATGCCTATATTGTGAAACTGTCGATCACTGGGATGATAATGTAATATAATTATACCATGCTACTCTACCCAGGAAATAGACGGGGTTAATTCAGCCCACGATAGATAATAAATTGAAGGGAATTACAATCATGGTATTTTCACTCACGCTGACATTATATTTACCGTGTATACGGCCACACCCAGTATATAGTTGTAATTCTATAATTATTAAAATTATGTAAAATTATCATTTTTAGTTTGACATCGATTTAGATTATCACAATATGTGTTCAATATCATGGCATATTTTTTAACAGTTATTAAAGCTAAATGATATTCTCTTTTATGAATTTTATCATTTCTTGGAATTTAACCTTTAATTAAAAACAAACAATCTCTCTGACATTTTGAGTATCTGTTATTGCGATCGTGATCATATTTTCATTTAAACCGTTTTACCTGTTTTTAACGCGAGGGGGTGAGAAATTGGTCTTAAGATTCACTTGACTTAAACTAGGCCTTCTCCCTTTAATCTATTGGTGATCAGATTGATTTTCCCATTTTCATAAATAATAACTCTAATACAAATCAAAATCCCCAAGAAACTTAACTAAAGAGAATGAGGATGATTTAAAGCGAATACAGATTTTGTGTAAATATTACAACACACGATTGGTTGATATTAATGTGATTTTAATATTTGGAGAGGTTAAAGGAGCAGGCTTTCGCCACCTCTATTAATACAACAATATGTGACTTTTTAATTCCCAGAGAGCTAAAACCAAATACGACGACAGATTGCGACCTGTTGCTGTAAATAATTACAGCCAAAACAAATATTACAGTTAAAAGAATTGGAAAGAAAGAATTTATTAAGATGGTTTGACAGGAAACGAAACATCCACCCACAAGGGGTATATATACCCAATACTGAAAACTTGGCTTGCTGCTTGGGTTTGCTTCTAGAATCAAAGCTTTATGTGAAGCGTTATGACGAGCGTTACTACATTAGTTTGTTGGTGATAGTTTTGTTTTTTCATCACAACTTTATGGGTCCATGTATCTCAGATTAATAATTTGAAGTCAGGGTCCACAATGAGGGAATGTGTGAGTTCATTTCGATTTTTGAAATTCATTTTTCTTTTAGATTTTCCTTAAATATCCGTTACAACATTGTTTGCTTGTTTAACGTCTACTTCCGTAATGCATCATATTGCAGACTACCCATCACTTGTATCACCATAGAAGTTCAACCAGACATAAAAATATTGTTTGCTTGTTCGTGTTTAAAGTCTGCTGCCACAATAGACGATATTGCAGACTACCAGACACAATTAGTTGTACCACAACGTAAAAGATTGCTTTAATTCCAACAATTGTTTAAAAGAATTAGTTTATGAAAATATAAGTAAAATCGGCTCTGTACCAATCACTCCCCTTTATATCATATGTGTGATATTTATTTTCCATTACAAAACCACTTTAGGTAAATTATTCATTTTTTGTTAAAAGAAATATTGGCAATAAAACAGGGGTAATGTTATCATGTATATATAATGTTATTTTCAGACATAACCTACGATTACTATCATCATTACTACTAAACGGCGTCTATCTCGTCTTAATGACGTTTTGTTCGGGTTTTTTTCAAAATATTGTACGTGTGATGACAATTCTGATATAGAAACCTGTTTCTTCAGGGAGTGAGCGACACTTTGTTCATAAAACATTGTTCATAATAAAGACTCTACGAAAAGTCTCTTTGTAGCTGTCTAAAAAGATTCGACCATTAGATCCATTTGATAGTTTTACTTCCCTGCAACCATTTGGTAACTATTAACATATCGGTGGTTTTAATGATGTTTCTAAAAAATTTAAAACTAATATATGACTTATCTTTATTTTGTGCTTAGTAGTCTTTCGCAGTAGGCGTAAACCGGAGAAGATGGGGTTAGTCAGGCGACTGTACCCCTTGTCACTTACAAGCGTGGATAGAAACCTCAACAAGTAAATCGATGAGAGAACTTGTGGTATAAACCGCAGGTGTTAAACCAATCGGCCGCCATACCTAGCCTTTTGGGTCAGTACAAGATGTCGGGACTGCTTATTAGGTGTGAAGAAATATTTATAATGCATATAATAATAGAGCATAGACTATCATAAGAAAAACTAGCGTGGCGATATTAGGAGAAAAGGTTACCTTTCTTAATAAGGTTTACTATTATAATAACTATCAAATTTCTATAATGAGGTCATATTCCGTTTATACAAATATTGAAATCTACTGCACTTTAATTAGAAGGTTGTGCCAGAGATAACTCGGCTATTCTTAGCTTGACCCTTATCTTTAAATAACCAATTACATGTTAAATATTTCAGCTTTAACTTTCTCTTTACATATGTAATTAACATAACTAAGTTCATTGTAAAAGTTTAAATTGTACACAGAAAGATAAGCCATTTCTGTTTACATTGGGATTATTTATATACGTTGTATTAGAAGTTATACATTTCATCTCGTCTGCTGTAATAGTTCGTGGTCTAATTCTAAACTAACTACAAAATCATTTTAGAAACAGTTTATAAAATAGATATTTCGCATTTTGATGTCGCATATTGGGGAGGGTTTCGGCTGAACTTTGTTTTCAAATATCTATCATTTTTATAACCGTTATATATATACATTTAGATAAAACAAAATTTGAGCCCTCAACTGAGAAATGGTATCAGATGTTTGTGTAAGAGTAAGCATATCATGCATCGTGCGGTTAAATATGGATCTCACGACGAAACAAAAGACAGAAAAGGACGTGTTTAACCTTGTATCATGTTGAAACAAAACTATCTCAAGCATTCTCGTTTTCATTATTAATGTGTTGTGTTGTGAATGTTTTTCTTGAATGTCAGTACAAGTATTATTACGTTCTGCTGAAACACAGAAACAAAAGGCAGCCAATAAACTGACACAATGGATCTTAAGTTTAACACCTGTTAGAATATTACAATTACCACAACAACAGCCATTACAAATAAATACTCTCACTAACAGTATATCTTAAACTAGAGTTCTTCATGGACTCTAATAAGGGGTGGTGGGGTTTAACGTCCTCTCATGATCGAAACTATACATCTTTTGAAGTAGATGGAATTTTTCAGATCAGTTGATCATCAAGCCCACTCTGGTTAGAACATTGGTTAATGAAAGTTGCAAATTACCAGTGGGACGTTAAACCCGATTTCGTTTGTAAAATGTTCGAGTCAAACTCTACACAATACTAGTATTTGATACTCGAAAGGTGCAAGCACCAAACTTTTACCGGAATTGCCTTTATGCAGCCGTTCATCTTCATTGTTCTTCTAGGTGTATGTATCATATATTGTCTGGTTATAAGTGATTTTCTAAATATTATTAGTCGAGTTACCTTCGGGCTTGCTAGAATAACTTATATCAAACAGATCAAGTTTTATATTCCAATTTCCGATTCACTCTTGGGAGATTTTCATTTATGTCTGAGATGTGGTGAACTGTTATTTGACCAGACGCGATGTTACAACGTTTTTGTTCAGATTGCTAACCTGCTTTAGTCCTTTAAAGGATTTACAAAATCTGATACTTCCAACAAAAGGGAAATGGATGTAAAAAAGGAAACATGAACCTTTCTTTCGTCGGAATCAATCTAACATAAAAGCTTTTAAAACCTTACAAGATGATGAATGAATGTTTCTAATTAGTAGAACTTTCTAATAAGACAAATCCTCCGAATGCCTCGATCATATTCCTTTCAAACATACATCGAAAATTTGGTGACTGGTATTAGATATCTACATATAATTCAGTTGTTGGTAAAGGTTCGTATTTATTTTGTGATAGTTTGCCATGGATATCGCACGCTCGGTTTATTACATGAGATTCTGGTTATACCAGATAACTTAGTTAATATACTGGTTGACGCCCAGTCTCATAATGTTATATTGATTATGAGCTATCTAACTATTAATACGGTCAATTATTGATTCTGATTCGCATGTGTGGAAGACAGTATATTCTATTTAAAGTACACCATGGGTCATTGCGTTTAGTTATTACGTGTAAATGCAAACTGCATGAGACAGATATACTCACGCAGAGGCGGATCAAGTGGGGGTGCGAGGGGCGCCCCCCCCCCTAATTTTCGACAGTGCCCTTTTTTACTGCTGAAAGTGCCCTTTTTCAGACCCAAATATGTCCTCTTCGAACATTTACTTAGACGAATGCAATGTTTGTCCTAAATGCATTTATATACTTCAATCCTTTTATTGATTTAGTTTTGAACTAGGCCTACTTCTGATACATTTAACTATGTGGTTACTTGTGTAGCGGAATTTATACAACAATATGCTTGCATTCGTAATTCTTGCAACATATAATAGATCATGACTCACGCTGACACTATATAATTATTTCTTTGGGATGCATTCCCAGTTGTTTTCAAATTGAGTGAAGTCTGTGTCACCACAGGCCCGGGACTGTACAGCGCAGTGGACGCTTACGGCTAGCCCCCGGATCCATTCACTCTCTTTGATTTGTTTATGTTTGTGGTCTTTGAGTATGATGTCTTGTCCATATATTTGTTTTTGTGTAGAATTGTGTGTGGTGCAGCCCTCCTGCACTTACTATTAGACGAAAATATCAGCCAAATAGCTCTTGGAATGTCTACAGATGCAAGGAAATGACCTATAATTATCTTGGGGGACCCACCCCCTTAACCCCCTCGCAGCGGCGTGACTCGTCTCGCAGTAAGTGCCCTCATTTTGCGGCGTCCCCCCTTTTCAAAATTCCTAGATCCGCCCCTGTACTCACGCCAATTGAGTAAATTGAGAATATGACTAGAGTTAAATGTGCTTTAAAAGAGAAATTTTTTGCAATAACCTTGATGTCACCTCATCAAGTTATATAAATATATATAACCATGCCAACTTTTACATAATACTAAAAAACGTACTGTAATATATGGTGTGTTAAACGTGGAATTTCACATCAACAGCCACACTTGTCCGCCTCATTACATTCTAATCAACAACTGGTTTTCCTAATCGTCTACCAACAAGTATCAGAACCGAATAGAAGGGAATAAACTCGTCCAGTGGTATATTTCATTTCAATGGAAAGGGACAGGGGTAATTTTATATGATGACAGCAATGGTCGGGAGCTCTTTTACATGCACGCCATTGTGTAGACGGACGAACCTCAATTTGTCGCCTTATTCCAACGACTGGTTACACTTTCCCGGTCAACCCTCGCGGCAGCACCCCTGACAAGTTAAAACCGGGCGTTTCTCGAATCACAGCAAGATTAAAACCCGGGAAATTGTAGTCAATACCCGACTCTCAAGTATCACGAGGGGGAAGCATCATCTGAAGGTTTGATACTACATAAGATTGAATCATTACCAGATGCAATTAAACTGTAAACTAATCGCAGCAACTTCCATTTACTCTTATCTTATCTTACCTAATCTTACCCCAATTAATGTAGTGTTGTATCGTGTTTAACTATAATACTTGAATTACTATAATAAGCAAAACCGTTTTTAATCAGTTCCGATGCTTTAGTTTCACAATTTAAAATCTTCAATGCATATAAATACATATCAAGACAAAAGATCAATTCTACCTATAAACAATTCCTGAAAAATGCTGAATTTTCTAACGGTGGGGTTATTAAGTTTTCTATTTAATTGTAACCCTTGATATTTTCCAATCAGTTCCGATACTTCATTTCACAATTTAAAATCTGTAATGAATATAAGACAAAAGATAATTTCTACTAAAAATTCCTGACGAGTGCTTAATTTTCTAACGGACGCTTATTAAGTTTTTTAGTTCAGTGATCCATATAAATCAGACAAGAACTTCTTTCATCTGTTCATTGTTCTGTTAAAATGTGTTTACTAAATCAATAAAGATTTTGATGATTATTGTACTTTCAACTGTTTTCTATACAACTGTTTACTTAGCTGTTTACCATTATACTAATTTGATTCCTCAACTACAATTACTTATATAGGATTTATCTAGCCACAGATCAATGTTAGGCCCTATACATACTTTCCCGATACTTGACCACGGTGGCGCTACGGTAAGCAATCAGTAGTGTCACCTATTCAAACAGTGGAGTACCGCATTTTCCCGCCAAAATGGACCCGGTTCGCGCGGGTTAAAGAACCGGGGAGACCGGAGAGACCCTGGGTAAACCATGGCCACAACCGGGATAATTTCGAGATAATTTCAATACCGGCTAACTTGATAATTTATTTCACATACTAATTTCACAAAAAGAGTTTGTCCTACAATGTATCATACACCAATTATATGAATCATGATGAGTATTCTGTGTGGGATATATATGATTGTATAGCCAAACAATTCTTACATCAAACGATGTTTGGGAACACTAGCTCATCAATTACACACACCAATATTATATTTATGTCGAAAGTTTCACCCGATAAACATCGCTGAAGCAATTTTGAAAACTGATATCTTCGTTTCACTCTGGTAGACCTTTGAAGCTCTATGTAAAGGAAAAGCAACAAAAGTATATATATGGAAAATGAGGTGATAATACCACGAACAATTTACAAGACCACCTTTGGTTAGAAAATCAATGCAAACCAAAATAGAGGGAAATTACCTATTCATGGTAGAGAAACTAAAAAATAATGGGGTTTATTTTGGACCGGTGTTGTATTGTACTTTACATCATTGACCGATAACTGGCCACTGTTGCTTTGGGTCTTCCAGGTCAGTCACATTGTATGTTACTTTTGGGATCTGGAAATAATTTAGCCATCAATTTAATTGCTCTACACAATGAACTCCTTCCCATTAATTATACTCATTGATTAAACATCTGTGGAGCTCCGGAAAAATCAATTTAATGATTTGGTTTAACTCTAAAGATGGACAAAATAATCAGCCTTAAACGGACGCTAAACCCCATTCGCTCCCATGCATTTTTTGGTATAAAACTGTGCACACAAATTTTAATGTGTGAAGGCAAGGGTGCGACTTTCATTCTTCGGATGGACACAATCTTCAATCTTAAATGCCCTTGATATTTGAAACTCCACAAAGAGTACACCCTAAAACCTATTCATTTCATTAATACAAATATTACATACACCAGACATACTCTATAATTAAATAAGGTATAAAAAAACAACTTTAAATCTAAAAAAGGAGGTTATTACCCATTGAATATCTCGACACTAACATAAAGAGGTTAAGCATAATACTCCATCAGCTGACTGAGTGCAGCTTCTCACTTCAGATGCTATTTCCTGTATCCACTTCCCAAAATATACACGTATGACATTTTGTTCGGAGTTGGATTATTTTAACAGCAGTTAAAAGATATCTAATACGGATATTACAGGGATTCATTCGACGGAATCGGGTGCCTAACATATGAAGCTATTTGTTTTATATCAGTTACTGGCCGTGACCAAGCAGCTGTTTGGAGAGATTGCCAATGCGGATTGATACTCATCGTCAGACAGGTCATCAACATCCCCATCCTTTCACAATCATACGTTTGCACATGTGCTGTGGCATGTAACCGTGCAGTTAGAAATATGAAGTTTTACTTTAGTATCACTTCTCACCAATCAAACAAATAATTAATTTGCCAAGAACACAAATTAATTACATGTCTGAAACCAAAATCATGTTCTATAAGTAATTTGTCTCTAAAGGTGAACGACGAGTTTGAAAACAAGTGAACTCCTATGAGGGTCCTACAATGTATGTCAATGTGGGCAATATTGCTCTTGTAGTTATAAGAATGGTCTTGTAGTGCTACAGTACCAAACCGAGTTTTATTATTTTGTCTGCATTATGATATTTAGATAATATTATGTGTATTTTAGATAAGCTACGAACTATTTAAAGCCCAAACCACCAATGCCTTCTTCACGACATGACTAGTTGACAATAACAATTTTTAGGATATACAAATCGCACAATGTCCATGGTGAGTTTTAGAATTTCGGTAAAATATGCTTCTCCAACAAAGGGCGTCTTCAATCAGGTTTTTTGTTTTCTTGTGATGGCTACTTCAAGTTCCCACTTGTCCGCCATCCCGGAGTATACAGTAGTAGCCGTTCTTTATAAGCGCCTATTGGCTGGGTTTCTCCGGTAACGTCCCTTGAGGGGGTATATATTTTATTGTAACAATCCCAGCGTGGTTTACTAAAATATCATTCTGACTATTTATTAAATTCGGGAAAATACGACCACAATATATCAATTGATTGGTCAATGAACTCGTTTAAATGTGGACGGCGATTCTTTGTTTACATATACGTGAACAATGTGAAAGTATCAATGACATCGCCTTAAGGTAGACGTCATCGACGCGGGCAGGATGAGCACGATAAACTTTTACTCTATAGAACACTGATATCTCTACTAATCATGAACTGATTTGACCTTTATGGCTACACAATAGTTATAGAATCAGACAAATCCTAGACTACACGTGCCACTATCTTATCTTGATTATTGTAAAGAACAACGGTGAATCAGATTATCTGATCTTTCTGTCAAACCCCGTTTTCAGCTTACAGACCGCTTATCACGATACTAATGTTTTACCTGGTGAACTACTATAGCACTGACTCACTAACCAGGACATCCTGAGTTCCACCCGGTGATGTTCGCCTAGATAGTTCATCAGGATTTCTAATACTTACAAAAAGGTGTTCTAGAATTTAATTCGCAGAAGCAACAGTCAATATTGTGAGCTAATTACCCCACACTAATGTCATCCCTGTCAGTGATTGTAGCGGCCTGTTTAGCGAATATTCGCTGCTGATTGGTGTACATGTGGCCAATTAGCTCTTGTCAGTTGGAGTTCGATAAAAAGTAGACGAAAACGACATCGTCCAAACAAAATTACACCTATATCATTATCACACACGTATACCTGTCTTCATTGGCGTGTTCAACACCGATTTCATTTCATTTTCCGCCAACGTCAAGGCTGTGTTTCACGAAGCGTTCGAAAAGTTACGAAAATAAAAGTTTCAAAGAGAAGTGTAGTAAACTGTACATTAGTCTAACGAAACGGAGCTCTTGTCAAAATCGAAACCGTAGTAAAGAATGCCTATAGTTAACCAGGCCATAAAATACCACCGCCATTCTTTATGTTGGAGGATTAATGAACTTAGTATTTTATGTATAACTAGACTGTCGTTAATTTCCAATAAACAGATAGTATGGAACTAGTTTATGGTCTGACAAACACAGCAGCCAAATAATTATAGCGGATTAGTAATTATCTTCAGATACAATAGATCAATGCCAGGAATTAATGTTGACGTTATCTTAGATGAAATTAATTTATGAAAGCTTTGACCATGCACTCATGTGTAGCAGATATCATTCATATACCGTTAGTATGTTATTCTGTTCATATAGAACATGCAACTGGTTGAAAATGTGGTCTTAATTCCAGTTTTATACACTTTCAGTGTGGACTCTGTCCAGACATAATTCTATTTTAAAGACATTCATAGAGATTAAGTACCAGCTTAATTCTAAATTTACATTCACTTTAAGCTTGTTTGTGATTTTGGTCACCTCTGGCTTACGGCTGTGGTTTCTATCCCTGGTGTGAGCGTATGTGACATGGAGATAGGGGCGCCTTCTCAACCTCATGGGTTTCCTCCGGGCTCACCGGTTTCCTCCCACCGCTAAAGACTCCTACGCGCAAGCGAATTATTGAAATAAAATTAAACCATATGTTAGTCCCGAAATGACCTACTTTGTGTCGAATGGACGTTAAACGCCATTTCTCTCTCTCTTGTTTGTGATTGTACAATAATGCAAACTTTTGTGAACATTTCATCTGGGTATAATTCTAATGAATTTCCGTCGCGATAATATTCTAATTTTATAAAAGATGCTCGTCATTAGCTTTTTCATTTCATAGCAACTTATATACGGGGATTTGAAAATGTAACGTCACTCACGGCTGTTTTTGGAACTACTTACAACCAATTACAAACAAATGAAATAACGAGATGGTGACTAAAAGAAGGGACATACAAACTTAGACGTGTCAATCGTGGGTGGTATCAAATACTATAACTGAGTGATTTGTGAAAAGATTGGGTGACGTGGTAAAGTGAGTCATTAAACAACAAAGTTACAACTATAGGATTTTGGTTAAAACACAACATATAAAATCACTCAATCTGAATGTCAAATGTAGAGAAACCGCCTAGGGCTAGTTGAACAGTTTTAGCTGTCTGTAAAGTTCAAAATGGTGAAGAATTGAATCAATATTAAAGAAAGTTGATCTACCCTTTTTAGATCTTGTATCAGCTGCGGGGCGGTAAATATAAAAGAATATTCTACTTGTCAACCAAACTCTTTATAAATACTTTTAATAAACAGGTGAATAGTAAGGAATTACAATTACGGTGCCAATTCACCATCATAAGCAAATGGCAGACTAGGTCAAGCATGATGAGGTCAAACATGATGACGTCTAGAAAATTAGATTTTAATTACAAATGTTTAGTTTAAACAATATTTTATTCAATAAACTGCATTAATTTTCTCAAAACCAAATTTAAATGACTTTCCAGATTTTGAATTTTTACCAAAAAATGTTTTTGTCTTGTCTAGTACACATAGTTCAATGGCGTAGACATGGAGGGGGTGGGGGCGTATCATTTAATACCAGGAGAAATATTGGTGTTTACCATCTGAATCCAGTTTTACTAGGCCTCCTTTTACTGATAACCTTTCAAATTGTGCAGTTGTAATAAAATACGTCTTCATGTGAATCAAATGTCTTGTGTATGTGTAGAAATAAAAAGGTAATGTAAAATATTTTAATTCATGAATTACACATACCGTACATGAGATTTACATATTCCAGGACATCAAGTCAAGAATAGCGGTATTGTCTCAGCCATGATTACAAAAGGTTAGAGAGAGTCAGGTGAAATATTTAATGATAAATTACAAATGTCACCGCATACTACAAGCAACTTGTTGGGTGTCTTAAAGAGGTACATTATACGTTTTAAACTTGCTAATAAGAACATTAGCATAACAGCTAAAGTCGATATAATCACATGTATACTTATATTGTGAATTATTTGAATCGGGGGGTAGAATCAATACTGTTAACGAGCATGCAACCCATAAAATCATATCCTTATCCCCGGTAAATCGATCACATTTACACCACTTCAAGACCAGAGGTAGCGAGACAAGATACGCCCATATTTTGCAAGAGACGGATAGATAACAAGATAAAACAGTCCAGTAGGTTAAGGTTTGAAATGCGCGAATATCGACACAGACTGGGATCTTTGGGATATAAAGATTTATGTTTTATCAAAATCAGACAAAAATTGTGACCTTTAACACAATTTGCGTACAAAGAGCGACCATTTTCTTCGGCAGTTTCGTTTCTATTTTCCCTTTTATGCTGTAACGGTGATGTATTTAAACGGTTTTTGAAATTGGATACAAATTGTGACCTCTCGAAGATTCACCAGCAAGAGGTGGATAGAGAACAAGCTAACAAAAAGCGACATTTCTTACAATCAGAGTCCATAATCCAGAAAGTTATGGCCTGAAAAGAAACGAAATCGATGGGTTATAAACATTTCAAGTTTCAACAAAATCGGATAAAAATGGGACCTCTGGAGTGTTCACAAGCTAAAACGTAATTTCCGTACAATCGGGTGGCCACACACGCCACTGTCGAAAGAAATCGAGATCTTTAGGAGATAAACCTAGTTTCGTCAAAATCGGATACAAATTGTGACATGTAGTGTAGTGTCCACAAACAAATTGTGGACGGACGGACAGGACGGATAAAATGGGCACCATTATAAAATGACATATTTTCAGAAGGACAATAAAATAGTGTGAAATAAATACAAATTGACTCACTCAATTCTTTCAGGTACTAAAATGTTCGAGAATGCTCAGAATGCCAACGAATCTAGAGGATAATGCTTAAAAGAATTTCGGGCGTTGATGCGTCAAATGTGTTAGATAATTTATTATGATGCATCCCATTAATTTCCTCCAAATATGGAAAGATAATGGTCTAATGTTCAATACGTAGACTGTGAAAAGTAATTGTATTGTGTTGATCCTATATAAGGTAGAATGTGAGATTATTCAGGTAGAAATATTTAATACTGTCTGGAATTTAACAATAGAGGCGATTGGTCTATTGTACATTATGACAGTTACAGCATAGTATGAAGAAACAGAACTGGGAAATCGAATGTTATCCCCCAATACAATAGTTAATATATTTGTGAATTTAAATCAACTCTGATATTGTGGTCTTATCGGGAAAAAGATGAGCTTCTGATATCTAATATTTTAAAACAAAAAAAAAAATTTACCATTAGTACACAATCAGCCCCAGTTCTAGCAAGAGACTCGGGGAACGAAACTAGACAAATTCCAGTAGTCATGTAAAACGGTGACCAGATGGTCTTATTTAGAAAGCATGCGAAATAAATACTATCGGTGTAGACCGGAATAACCAGGCGCTAGAGATTGAGACATCTGGGTATTTTGCCGAACTTAACTGATTAGAAATTAGAGTAAACAGAAACGATTGAATGTAAATCAGTTTATCTACCTTCATATTACATTATTATATGCGTTGCAACTCATTTGTGTCCATTTCTAGTTCCCAAATATTAGCAATTTAGCTCCTTTAAGTCTTTTAATTTTAAAACAACGTTCGTATTAGAACAATATGTACCTATGTAGCAATTTATTAATAAATAAAGTGACTATAGTCCTATATAAAATGATTGATTATACAGGTAGTTGTGTATATTGTTATATTTTGCAAGCTTGCATATTTATATTGATTTACAGACATTAAGTGAATATGTTGTTCAATGAATTCAAATTAACAGTTAATGACTTCATACATAGACAGACAGGCGTGGTCGTGACACATAGATTTACACAATTTTAGAATATTATACTTGTATTAGCTACATGTATGTTATCATACAACGCGTACACGTAACCTGCCCCATACACAAGTAGACGACGTGTAATTGATAGGACTGGCGATCTCATACAATGAAATATAGAATGCATACAATACAGTCTCTGTCTTACCAAAACACGTGGCGTATGTATGAAATATTCAAATTTCCGAAATTACATTATTATGATAATGTAGCGTATTCGTTACGTTACACTATTACTCATCAAGGAAATGAGTAATATGGTGCAATTTGTCTGTCTAGTATCCTAGTGTAAAAGCAAATAAAGAAATGATATGACAAATAGACAGATTTTTCTTTCATCTGTTTACAGGTCCGGGAATGACAATGAAATGGGGTTGAACGTCCTACTTTTTGCACCGACTGGGATTATACGTCATGCAGTGTGTTATGTGTTAAATTTTACTCGGAGAACAGCGTTATGGCCTACTCTTATATCGACTTGCTACTGTCAGGGGTTCTTTTAGGTGCACGCCAATGGAAACACGAGTTCTCCGCTTTTCTTCAGACCATACGTCCTGCACGACTGACAAGAGAAAAACAACGCAGGAAAATTTCCGAGCAATTTCTAGGCTTATATAAGGAGCGATCCCAAGACCTTCTGGATAGCGAGCCAGGGCCTTACTCACAGACACACCGCGACTCCTGTATGGTGGTGATTAAATTGAAAAAGTCACACCTATTTACACTATTTGGTCCAGAAACGTTCTCGTTGCCGTTGTGTGTGAAACTCCTCACAAAGTAAGGTCGTGTGGGAAATACGTTCACTACTAAACTAACGCGATGGTCTGGATGGTTAAATATCAGCAACGTCTCCATATTTATTCCTCGCAATAAACGCCTATTAATATCCCATTTATATTTAAATAGTGATTGAACCCCCATTAACTACCCACGCGTAGAACCAAAATAAAAACTTAACGATAACAAAATATAACGCTTGATAAAAAGAATTAAACAAAACAATGCTACACAAAGAAAGACAGTTAAGGTATTAAGGTACAATGTATGCTAAACTGTCTTTTCAGCATATAAACAACAGACCGAGTAAGAGAGACTCTAATTTTGTAAATACCAGTTTCTACAGTCATCACAAAACAAGTAAAACTAAGCTACAGTTCAACACAAAACTTTGCATTTAGAAACCAAGGTTGCAGCTGACACCCCACCTGTCTGTAAAAGAGTAAATACAACATTGACTGCTTAATTTGTACTATTTAAATTGCAAGCAGATTTTTGAAGCTATTTTTTTCTGAGAGACTACAATTCTTATTATTCAAATCATCCCACAAAGGAGTCTAATTATAAACAGATAACAAAGTGCAGTGTGAAAAGAGTTAACGATACTCTATAGAAATGTTAAACCACGCCATCGCATTGTTCAAACTATTGCTACAGCAAATATTCACCTAATCGATATAATCGAAGAACGTTACGACCTTTTACATACAAACACATTCTTTTCAAAGAACGAATTATCGTTCAGCTGTAATGGTTCAGGTTGCTGTTTTTTTTCTCAAAATTTGTTCAAAATGTGTTGTGAAATTTGATCTGTAATATTTGTTTTTATGGCACACTTTAAAGGTGGGATGATTGACTTACTAAGCTGTCTTTGGTTAGAATTAATGCTATATTATTTGTTATGCTGTATGTCTTTAATAACATTTTTATTAGCTGTATCGATCGACTAACGAATTAACGTCGTTTTCCTAAGGTTATCCAATAAAACATTAAAATAACTCTACAGATATTTATAGAACTAATCAAGAAATGACAGCAAAATTAACTAATCACGGTTAAAAAATTAATAAAATAAAACAAACAAACAATCTGACTAAATACGAAAGTATTCAAGTTCAAGAAATTACCTTTTATATAAAAAAAAATATAAAATCTTAGTGAACTAATTCAACTCATGATAATAAGTTGATTAATTTGATAAACAAGACTGTACGAACATAAATTAAAGAGTATATTAGAAGGTTTAAGTGATAAGTTAATATATTAACAAACTGTTTATAAAGGTAGTAAGCGTGTCGGTCGACTGGTAAATCTCGGGTGTACTTTCAGGGTTAAACATTTATTTATAATTAGAGTTGGAAAATCTTCAAACACAGCGTTTAAAATTACGCACGGATTTGATGTTAACGTAGTTATTGCAAATAATTACCATTACTTTATCGAGACGAACATATTTAACTGATTTCTCCAAATAAGCAAAAGATTGGTGGCGATCAAATTAATCTAAAATTAACCAATTCGACATCATTATCGGTTTCAAGTACACCATTACTGTTTCCATACACACACTTGTCGTTTCATCCACATCATTACTGTTTCCATACACACCTTTATCGGTTTCAGCCTCACCATTACTGTTTACATACAAACCATTATTGTTTGCATACACACCATTATTGTTTCCTTACAAAAATCTACCCGTTATATACATGGTCATCCGTTGAAACACATCTTTATTGTTTCCATACACACCATCGTCCGTCCTATACACACTATTGTTAGTTCCATACACACTACTACCCATTCTATACACATCATTGTTGTTTCCATACACATATACACACTATCATACACGATTTTCCATACACATTATTACCCGTTATATACACACCACTGCATTAACACTATTACCTGTGACAGTCACCCCACTTGGTCGGGTGGGATATAGTGCTCGGTTCCATAGACATCATTGTTGATTACATCTATACATAGCACGTGTTTGTTAATCCAATTATCGTGAAATTGAATCCGAGGATTCCTTTTCAACAAAAACTCAATAAAGAATCACTGTTTGGTGTCGGTAACGATTGACCAGTTTGTAATGAAATCGTAAATGGTATTTAATCTTGCCACCAGGACAAGAATCAACTCACTGCCAAGGACCAATTGCAAAAACAATTTGCACTTATATTGGCCACTGCACTCATTTGAAAAATGACAACATAAGTAAAATACATATGTATTGTTCTTTGGCTAATCATATAAAATCATAAATGTAAAATTTGATAGTTTTTTGTTTTATCTTTGAAGCATCATGTCTATATACATATACCAATATAGATACATATATACATCATCTTAACTTATTCTAGAGAGAAGGAAAAAAATAAACACTGAACGCTGAATCTAGTTGGCAAATAGTCAACAGTATGGTTGTTGCAGCATGTATTAAATGTGCTGAGATTGGATTATTTTTTTGTCTATTTTTGCATTCTGTATTCATTTTGAGATATGTGTGTATTAATACTTGGCATGACCCCACTGATTAAAGTAGTACGACCTTTAATTAATGTGAGAATATGTGAGGACAATTCACTTGTAGCGAAATACAATTAAATTTGGGCTGTGCCTTGTGCTTTTACATTAATCACCTTACACTTGAATGTTAAGAGAGGTCGTGAATATTCTATATAATAGAAACTGAAATGATCACAGTAAACTTGGTGATTTATATCCGGAATTTACGTCTAATTGATCAATTATATGTTCATACTAATGCATACCACTTGAAAGTGATTTAGATGTACGGGTGATGTGGGGTGGGATATTTATAGATTAAAATCGTTCTAGTGGCAACATTTAAAATCACCTCAAATTTAAATAAACCCATTAAAAATTTTGGGCGTAGAGAGAGGATGCTAAGTCCAATTTTTACCTCCTCTTACACATATTGAAATAAATTTTAGTGGGTTGCGTATGATAATGATACCACTCATATACAACCCCTGTCTGCCTTATGAGTACCCTGTCTGAAAATAAATTGTACGTAGATTCTATCAGACACGAAGGGGCATTGAACTTTTATGTCCGTGATTTTTTATTTTAATGTTTAACACGTTTGAAATTTGAATTCATAGAAACAAATTACAAAAGGTTTGAATGTCAAAAGTATGTAATCATATCTGGAGACAAAATTAAAACCCAATTTTAGCATGAACCTAGTCGTTTCATTTACACAAGCAAAATGACAATCCCGTTCAGTGTTTGTTTTGGTTTGAACTCGCGACTTGAAAAACTATATTGAGGATATGAACTACATATTCTTCTCATTTTAAAATATTTAAAATCCAAATAACTACATATTTAAATCAACACATCATTATCACCATTATACTGGTTTATAAATGAGCATGCATCGAGAAATGAGCCTCAAATTTTGCATACAATCTAAATATTAGACCACGGTCTAATCATCCCACACTGCAGTGATACTGTTTACAAACCTAGGGCCTTGATTGGATGTGGCCAACAATAGGTATATGTGAATATTACCGTTAAAGATAAAAGCTATATAAATCAGTCAAAGGTGAAACATCGCAGTACTTTTCATCTGATGTTGTAAAGATAGCCGATCGTCGGTGATCACATAAGCTCCGCGATCTCTCTTAACAAATTTATTCAAATAAATGTAAAAAACAAAAAAATAGTACATACGCTGGGTAGGGTTCCGGATAGTTTGGTGAGTATATAAACTTGGATTTCGAGTTGGCTGATAATTCGACATAAGTATCGTGTCGACATTCTGTACCTATACAAAGAGAAAATAAATAGTAAAATATACTATGTGTGGAAGTCGACATAAATAAACAGTCATATAGATATGATAAATATAGTATAGGTTGTTTAAGTAACAATATATTATAAGTTACTGTATGTATGAGTTACTTATATATAACTAAAGCAAAGTACCTATATCAAGAAACACATTTTGCTTATATTCACGTGGCAGTTGCGTTTTGTTTTATATTTTGTTGAGGTATAACATATTGATATGTGAAATAGTTTCTATGCAAACGGGAATCAGATCACCTAAACGTTTGAAAAAGAATAATATGAATTTGAACCCCCATGCGTATAAGATTTGTGAGATAAATGGATGGTGTACATAATAATGTCACTGGTAAAACACACTGGTTATAAAAAGTAGATTACATTCCAATCTGATTAAAACACATATCCTATTTCGTTTCGACTTTTATAGTTCAAAATTTCGTTTTACTTGTCTTTACTACCACTAGAATCTGAAAGAGTTGTTATCTAACACGCGTTCATATTGATATGAGGAATTATCAATTTCTGGGCGTTTTCTGTGCGGAACTGTTGGTAAACCCCTAGAAACATCAACGCTAATTGATTAATCGACGTCTGACGTCACAGGGTCAAAAGTCTATCGTTTAACCCCCACTATTCAGTGTAAGCCGTCGAAAGTATAATAAAACGAAACGAAATATAGATCTGTGTTTTAATCAGATTGATTATTTAATATGTAACGTGAAAATAATTAATTTGATTGTTATTTAGGATGTATATGTGTAACCACTAGACGACAGTAAGAACATCCTGTAACTGCTTCACCAAAAGTAGACTATCAGAACAAGACGACAGTAGGAATATTCCTTAACTACGTCACCAAAAGCATTCTGTGAATATTATTACTGTTTAAATAGCTACAGATACATCATTCTCATAACACATAAATACAATAGACTTAAGTAACCCCCAACCCACCCACCCCATCATAGTCGAAAACATAAATACAGAAGTCTAAATACTTCGGGACCTCTTCCATCCATAGAAGTTACAACAGATGAAATTCCCTTATAAATGAGGTGTCACATCACGTGTTCTAGAAAAAGCAGTTACGATCTATACACCGTGCTATACCAAAGAAGGCAACATTGGGATAATGTCCGCTTTCGGGGTGATCTTACCATATAAATAAAAAGTTGTATCAGCTGTTCTAGAAAGTATAAGCTTCTCCTGTCTCCGGGTTGACTTCCGTCTGGTTAATAGTTTGGACTCAAATATCTGCGTTTAGCGGTGTTACATTTAAATGTTATATACATGTAGACGCGCGCTTGGAGTTAATAGAAATTTGAGCAGCCTTGGCAAGATGTACTGAAATGTGGAAATTTGACGCTGCGTGGGTTAACTGTTGGAATGATAGTCATACGTCATAAACCAAGTTTTCTTTGAAGATGTCACAGTGCCTTATTAATCAAATAATACCGTAGTACAAAATTAGTTGGTATCTTAAAAGTCAGTAAACTCATTATATCTTTACGTTTATACATTCCACCACTGTGCCAATATCATCATACAGTGAGAAAGCAAAACCAAACAAATGTTCTGAAATAGACAAGATGATTGCCACTGTACGCTCTTTCTCGTTAGGTCGTTTAACACGATCAACGTATCAAATGACAATCAAACCTGATCATTGCGGCCAGTACTGTGATTATCTCAACACAGTGTTAACAAATCAATGGCAAGTATCAAATATTTGAAACAGTGTATAACACCCGTCAGTCTACTCGTATTTCCCAGTACTTTATGGCGACATCTGGTGACCCACACCTTGTGTCCTAATGTCACTGACACCCTGTTGACCTATAGATGAGGTCAAATTTTGCAAACCATTCAAACGTTTCCATTGACAATTCAGGTCGTTGTAGTTTTCGTGACAATTTCCCAATTGCTGTTACATTTCCAAATGAAAAGGTGGAGAATTAAAATTCAATCGTGTTGATGACATGTCTGTTTTAAAGGTGTTCAAATATGAGTCAATATGACGTTCATTCATTTTAAAAGAGGCACAAAAGGTGCTATCGTCCTCGATGGAAGTGGACATTAAACCCCACAACATTTTTCTAAAAGATTGTTAAAAACACGCATGTATCTTGGGGGGCCCTATAAAATCGTTAACACGAGATAATCTTAATAAATGTATGATTGAATGCACGATAAGATACATATTCTTGAAGCACAACAGGAAAAACGGCCCGAAAACATGTCTATAAGCGTGGGTCAACCATGACGATACCCGAACATAACCAGTATCTAACCGTAGTAATATGGATAAAATTTCAGTTTGAGATTTTGAATAATGACGGAACGGGAAAAGAACCCGGAAACTTTGGCACCTTACCGGATTGAGGAAATGTAAACCTATTTCGGTTTCAACGTAACGGACCACTGAAGAGAGGGTGGTGAACATTTTAGAAGTGGGAAGAATAATTTTTGTAATTTTAAGATTAATATAATATGAACAATATTTAAATGCAAATCACGGGTGACATAAATATTTTTTATTAAAGAGGCTAATTTATGTTTTTTATGAACGTCATGTAAATAACCAGTTTAACATGTTAACTAGCTTTCAGAACGGGTCTCGGTTCAATAAGTACAACTAAACTAGCATATTATCATACTAAATGACCAGAGAAAGTCTCATAACTAACGATATACGTCTTCATCATCAGTTTTTAAGAAGCATGTGGGTCGTTATAATGTCGGTACATTTCTATATATCTTAGTCATACGGATACACCCTAGCCATACAGGTACGTCTACAGTTTTAGATTGTACAGTCACACAGAAATAGACAACTCCATGTAAATTAAAGATTTTAACAAAAAATCACTTCTTTAACTCCACTCAAAAAGACGAGGCATCGACTCCAACTAGGCAGATTATGTTAAACGTTAAAATGATCATCTACCAATAATAAAAATTGTTACTTATTGTAATAATCCTTCTGAAATTTGGTACTAATAAACAATTTCAGTATTTTCTTGTTTACAGTTACATGTATATACATAACATGTGAAATGATTTAGTTTAACAGGCATATAAAACAATTTGTCGAATTTTTTGTATAATCCATGCCAACAGACGCAATATCACTTCATCAACTAAAGCGAATACAGAGCATTTTTACATCTTCATAGACCCCCAACTAATTCACACACCGATCATTATTTCGTATAGCAGATAAAGAGCGACTCAAAGAAGAAAATAACAGTTATGTTAAATAAATACGATAGAAGGCCTACAAAGACACCGAGCATCAAGTCATCGTCGTAATCTTGAAATTGTGAAACAAATATGAAAATATCCAAGTACATCAATTTCCGTCAATCGATACGCGATTGAACAAGGAACAGGCATACCTAGTGTTGGTCGTATCTCAATAGGCGGAGCTTTGGTCCTTTATCGAAAAGCGCCGCCCACAAGAACAATAAAAACAACAAGAATGAAAAAAATAAGTAGGGAGGAGACAGCGTTCCTGGGATAGGTAAAGTTAAAATAAAATATGGATCAAAAATATCAACACACAGATTCCAGATAATGTACAAAATAAACTTCCGTCCCTAAAATAGGACAAAATCTAATGTTGTTATCCCCTTTGAAACGTCCTTTTCTTGGTGCCAATATTTATCATTAATATGCATGTCTTTGGTCCACACATGGGTTCTTAAGCACAGAATTCATCACCAGGGGGCTAATTCTGACAATAATGACGAAATTCAGAAACGCAGATCAAAGTAGTTATGGTTATTTACACATTGTAACAAACGAACGTACAGTTTCAATTGTCAGCTATGTGAGAAATATAAGGGAAGTGTCACCAGGTGCTATACGTACGAATATGATGGGTGTGATTGTATAAACTTGGATCTCAGATGCAGAAGCTGATTAGTGAAAGGATATCCCGTCAAAATGGCTAACACTAGAATCTGATAACGCAGATTATAATGGACAAAAGCTGAAACGCCCAACAATTTGCAAATTAACTGGGAAAAGGTTACAAATAATATACAAATAACGGGTAACATTTCTGTGGTTTTTTTCGGTTATTTTTAAGATTTTTTATATAGTGGGCTATTTATTATGAAGCCTATCATGGTGATATCAATATAAAATGTCACCAGACACACTGACATCTGTTTGATGATAAACGAGATATTAATACAATTCATAAAGTCAAGTCAATTAAATGGATATATGAGAATGAGGAAGGGATATATGGTTTTCTAAATTAAATAATTTTACAAACGACATCCCGGGTGTGAGCTAATTGTAGCAAACATAATTTCACAAAAAAATAAAACACTCATTCTTTAATAAAGGCCCCGGAATAAAATGGCATGTACTTTAAAGTCTCAACACTAAACTTTGGTCACTTTGAAACTAACACTCGATAACTTTTGTTTCAATTGTTAACTGTACCATAAACGGATCGGGGGTGGGGGCAGTGGTGTTTTCGTCTACCCATTTCTTGAACACCAACTTTTACGTGCATGCAATGTGTTCACACAGGTGAATCTAGGTTTTTAGTTCCGATCGTAACCACTTAATGACACAGTATGCAGGTGCGGATCCAGGAATTTTTGCACGAGGGGGTTTGCCAGCTTTCGGTTAGGGAAATCTGCCATCATCGTCTCTAAATTACATAGGCATACATACAAATTGAGCTTTTTAAACAGAGAAATCGTTTTATACTGATGTAGGATCACTTTTTGATGTAATTTCATTGATGCAAGATATTATTTTTTTTGTATGTAGCTGAGCAGGGTCTTGGGGGGTGGACCCCCCAATCCCCCCTCTGGATCCGCCCCTGAGTATGCTAGAATGCAACTACTGATTTCCAGACAATACATATTGAACAGTATTTATAATAATCATACATAAAGCTTATTATTGATTTCACCATTTCTCTTGTCTTATAATCGTCAGTCAACGTCTGAAGGATAACTCGTTTCTAATATTGAACAGCGTATAGTATCTAACCTAATGTTTATCTCTTTGTTAAATTTAAATAAGGAAAATGAGTATTTGTCTCCTGACTCATTGCGGATTTAACAATGACTATGACTATCAAGAAAGGTTTTATAACAGTCTCCTTTCTCTTGACAACGGGAGAAGAAATGAATATCAGTTTTTGAGTCAATATTGAACCAATCTGAGATGATTCTGGTTTCATCACGTACACGTCAAAATTAGCCAAGAGTAATGAACAGATCTGCACGGACATTGTAAATTGTAGATATAACACATGTATGAAATGTAATAAAATAGATATACCAGTAATTATGATAAAGATAAATCAGGAACTGATTAATATACACCAAATGTCTTCCATTTGCTTTCAGATTTATTAATCATGAAAAAACAAGTATTATTGGAAGTTTCGAGACCATCGCTATGCAAGCAAATCAAGGAAACTGTTGGTCTAGTAAAAAGGTCTTGACATCGGCCTATAAGATGTGATGTCGTCAGATGGTGACCAGTCAGATGCGTATCATGAATCCAAATATCCCTTATTGAACACTTGTTGTACAAAGATCTTCACGCCCGAAATTATTGGCCTCTCTTATTCCCCAATCCAGGCTGTTCGGGCTAGGAATTACATTATCTAGTAAATAAAGGACCCGTGTCGGGAAGACTGTATTTATGGACAGTCCAGAATCACATCATTAATCTGACGATACTAATAATACCCCGCCTCGTATATTGTTTATGACTGACCAAATAATTAAACCATACTTTAATGGCATAAGGTTTTTGAAAGCAATTAAAATATCATTTAGTCAAAGATGGCATTTACGGATGTACCGGCGCAATTTCATTGCGATTATTCCTTAATGTACGAAAATATAAGCTTATTCTTTAGCCCAGAAAACCTATGATCTAATAAATATCATAAAACAAGTAATTATATTTACATGCGTGTCCAATAGTTTTATAATGGGAATAAAGCAAATAACTTTTAATGGTGTATATATGTGTGTTAGGAGATGGTCAACAATAGCGGATGTGATTTCACCCATTGTTATCGGTATATTTTATCTTTTTTTCTTTCCTATTTTACATAATAATCCTTATCTATCAATATACAGGCTACGTATAGAAGTAATCATAGGTAACTAGCGACCTGACCTTATTTTAAAACATATCTGATAAAGGCTGGCTATCCTGCAGTAACAATGGGGATAAAAAGATAAAAAGTTCTCTCGTTTAAAAATAATAACCCAAATGTTTTATTATACCAGAATTTGGTGGTTTATTAGTGCATTGCTACAAAAATAGAATCATTTACTTTATAACCAATTCGTCGAGTATTTTAACGTTAAAAATGTTTTCAAATGGAATTTAATAGACCATATTAAAGGATATCTTGAATGTTACATCTTCCGGAAAATATGATTAAATTTAATTATGAGATCAAAGGGTTACATTTAGTTAAATGAGTATCCATTGACTAAAACGCATAACTTGAGAAACATTCATCTTTGATGTCATATTACCACCCGAACCTTGTGATCAAATTATACTATCCTGTAGATAAATTGCTATAACAAAATATTAAATGGATAAGTCACTTTTCCGAACAAATGTACCCGGATTATTCAAAATTTACGACTGGGCTAATGAAGGCGGGCTAAGCCACACAGTGTGCTATAAGGGTCATTTTGCCCGTTGGTGAAGTTGGTAGTATATTGCAGAAACACTGACAGCATTATCATCATAATCAACGGATTAACTTGTAATATAATCATTAATCATTTGTAACTTTACTCAATTTCATGTAATCCAGTTTAATACGTAATTGTTAGGAAATCGCCCAATATAGATAGAAACCGAGGAACCTAACAGTCACTTGTGAACTATAAGGTCGGTGGTATTCGATCCCTGGGGTACACATGGCAAAGAGTAGAGTCGACTGTCCCCGTCTCGTTTGTTTTGTTCTGGTATATTCCTGTAATGGATCCCGAACCTGCCGCATGTTAGACCCGAAAAGATACAGTTCGTGTCACCGACAGAGTGAGAGATTATGTGGAGGTTTGAACTTGGTAGTCTGAGCTACATAGACGATAACATTGAGGTAATGGCCAACAAACTACATGTAGAACCTTTCAGTAGTATATTCTTTGGGAGCTGGGCCAGTTAACCTAGCACTAATAAATCTCGTAAAATATTAAAAAAGAGGCAAATTTTGTACTCCTAGTCCGAAAGTTTGAAAGATATATTAAACCTCGAATATAGAAAAGTCACCACCAAATTAACTACTACTAACTGCAGGCAGGATAAGAAATTGGCTGAAGTTTACTTAATCCTCGCCAAAGAGGGGATATTGGACGAAAAGGATAAGATTCGATTGTTCATTCCCTTTCTTCTCTACAGAGTTCAAGTTAAAGGCTCACCGATGGTCTATCTATCCCTCCCATTCTGATAATATAAAAGGTATAAATACTACATTCAATAAACTTGTTATTGATGAGGATAAACATCTAACAAACAGAAGAAAATCTTGTAGTAAAATACATTGACACAAAGATTTTGTTTGAAGAAAGATGATCGGGTCAATAGAACTTCTATTGAAACAGTTGTGTGTCTATGTGTGTTATGGGTCTAACAGTTGCAGACCTCGTATGACCTCTTTCCACCATTCATTCATTCATTCATTCTAGACTTAACTTAGCAAACCGAAACTACTCACGCTCTTTCATTAGAGACATCAGGTTTGACAACAAGTTTATATGATACAACACTTGTTTTTTTTATATATTTTATGATAGTAATAGGAAAATCTAAATGTGGAAAGCTATGATGAAGTTTTAACTTGGCAGTTTTTCATTGAGCTGTAAACTTAGTTAATCAATACCACGTTTGTTATTTATTGAAACTGTACCGAAATGACATTTTAACAAAATAAAGATACAACTCTACAGATGGCCGCTGTAACTTGCTATTTGAAACAAATAATAGTGGGGGGAGCCGTGGTTAAGTGGGTAAGGCGCTGGCGTGCACGTAAAAGATCCCCTGGCAGTTGGAATTCGATATCAGAGTAGGTCGTAGCGCCGCTGTGAGAACCTTAAGGCGAGTCTTGTCCTATTCGAAGTTATGGTTTGCTCACTGACAATAATTTAAAAAATGATATCACATTCAATTCATTTACAATTACTTTACAAAATTGGCATCACTTATCTAAGTCATTTAAAGTTTACTTCCCAAATATATATATAAAAATTTTTTTATATTAAAATAGTCACTAAACAGGACATTGAAATCAGGCCAAACATCTGTCACGGACTTTATATACAATATCTATATTTGTCAATTATATGATACACCTAATTATAAATCTATTACTTTTAATTGCATATTCATATTTTAACATATTATGCCCGAGGGAATTGAATGTGAATTTTATCCAGAATTAATATTTAAAATTTAGAGATAAACTAAACTAATCTGTTAACTGTTATTCATATTAATTTATGGAGAAGCCTCTTGGTGAACAACCAATGACAATTCGTGACGTATAGCACTGTTACATTACATTGTAAACCCATACCATTCAATAAAATCTCGATTTAAACAAATAAAATCAACACTGAGGGCATTTAAGCGGGGAATAGTAAGATATAATCAACATCCAACTGATTGCGTACAAGGAACAACAATATGACCGTCTTCTGTACACGACTGGGTAACAACATAATCACCTTGCACTAATAGGCGATAAACGTGAACGCCAATTCTGCACAATATAGACTCATCATTATTGCTAGACAAGTAGACTAAACAACTGCACCAAACCTGAATAAAGTCAGTCATTGCGCAGTGTGTGCAATTAAAGAAAAGTCTTCATTCCTAAACAAACGAAACCCTTTCATGTTATTTCTTCCTACAGAACCAAACGTACCCCCTTAATGTCACCGCTGCTACATATGAATCAAACTAAATATAGTAAGTAAAGTACTTAAGTATTATATATATATATATATATATATATATATATATATATATATATACGTAAAGTTTATAACATTTGATTGATTTTTTTGCCCACTCCTATTTCCTTTTCTGTTAAAATCGATTCTATAATGTAAACGTATGTAATACATTAAATATTAAATATGCCGGCCAGTATACACGTGTTCAAATTGCACCTTTCCTTCGATCAAACCTTTTTTCAGCTTTCTTGAAAAAAGATCATACTTAGTAACCTAAGGAAGTTGTAATATAGCAATTACATTTACTAATTCTAACATAACTCAATGCTACACAGCGTAAACCACTAACAGTGGTAGCTAAATAGCCATGTATAGTAGTAGGCCTTTATACCGGTAGACACACGATTTGCCGGTATCTTTAACGTGCGAATTAAAAACTCTGATAAAATATGTAGTACAAAATTGTTTTTCATGAAATATGAATTAAAAAGACTCAATCTAGAAAACTTACATATTTACGATAAATATTTTTAAAAATTTAAAGCTTACCTTCCGAAACAGCTACTAAGGTAATCAAGAAAATATAGCAGACGACTCGTGTGGCAGCCATGTTGGCAGAAGTCAAGGTCGAAAATAAAACGTACTGAAAAGCGTCGATGGATTTTATTTGATTGTAGTGGGCCGCCTAACAAGGTCGCTGTTTCCGAGTTGAAGGACGTGTTTTTTTACGGTTACTTATTTTTTGTGGGTGGATATGATTTTGATTGTGTTAACTTTGTTAGTCGGCTAATTTCATGGGGTGGATAATCTATTCATATGACTAATACGAAATAGGAAAGAGCGCGTGTAAACCGCAGACTGACTGTGCACAAGCCAATATTTACTTGATGCGTTAGAGAAAGCATTTTACAAACGCTACCTGTCTCGGCAACCAGGTAAACATACTATACAGATCTTGTGTAATTGATAGCATCCAAAAGTTGAAAATATATTGCCCATTATTACAAGTTGCATTCTTTCAATATTACGAACTTTAGGAATCTCTGTGGACTGATAAGGCAATATTGTTATTCCTCGTTGTGCAGACAGAATTTGCTATATGGATGAGGGTTTTCCACTTCTTAAATTTTTTGGTGGTGGCACAAACTTTTTACGGTGAATGTAGGAGGCTGGGGTGGGTGTCAGGGTCTCTTAGCCCCCACGCATCTGGCAATATCACTAAATATTCCCTAAGTAATTACATGTATCGTCAGGATTACGTTTGGTCTTAAAGTTCAGTTGTAACTTTTCGTAATGTACTTTAACTCGTATTATCATGTTACAATCCTTGAGTTTGCAACCAAATCAAAACTCCCAGGAGACCGGCTTTCATTTTTTTTCCAAATTGTTATGTATAATGCCCAATCATCCCTTTCTTTACTAAAGTTTTCTATATATGCATTAACCCCGAGTATATGTAATAGTGAAGAATAAAAACTGGTACAAAGAAAGAAAGATAGAGATAGTAATCATATTGCTACTGGCAAATTACTTATCAAATTCTTAAGTGATGTTGAATTGTTTATAAGACTTTTATTAATCAACGTGATATTTCAAACGCAAATATCTTTATTATTAATGGCAGAGATTGGTCACTTGTAGAGCAGATTGTATCGGATATATTTTTAAACTATTAACTTCATTCAGTCAATTATTGTAAACCATTTAATGGACTACAAATACAATCGGCTGATGTTATAGCTTGATGTCGTTAAAATACCATTTTATTGGTGATCCCGCATCAGTTAAACACACAAACTGTCAAACAGACAATACAAGTCTTTGAAAGTAATCACAATCAACCAGTTTTATAAGGAAATTTAAAGTTATGGCCAGCTAAAGTTCTTTATACCAAACGCCCAATGGATAAATTTGTCTAACCATGAACATAATATTTGTTATCTAAAGAACACTTTTAAGTCAGTATTTTTAATAAATATAAAAAACGAATGTGGTGATAGACTCTCTGGTGTATTGGAGGTTTCTGATATAAGAAACTTTGCTTATTACAAGTCAACCTTTCATGATATATACTAATAAATAGTTTCTTTTTTATTAAAGATATATTATGGGAGATTAGATAAAGAGTTGACACTTCTCGCTAAAACAGTTAAAGACTAGATAATGTAAAGAGAATTTGCTGAAAATTCACATATAGTTATGCCTATCTGTGCTCGACGATGGGGTTTAACTCGAGTCACTAATTATAAATAAGTATAATACATATTTCTCATACAATTCCTTAAATTTCGCGTTTGGAAACGCTCATCGACAAAGTATATACTATTACTATTTTGCAATATAGTACCACTGCATCTTCTTGCTCAGAAACTGGGGCCCAGATTGTAAACAAATTTAATCTCTGCGTTTAGCAATGATAGATCGCCTACAAATTTGAGTCTCAGCGTGCTGCAACTTATAATTCATCACTATTTTAATTTATTCATGTTAAATTAGCCAATGCACCAGTTGACTGACCATGCACAAAGCCGTGGAAGAGACCAACCACCATAGAGAATATTACAAGCCAAACTGCATTATTTGTTTTCGTCTACCCGTTAAAAGAAATATCAATTATAAAGCAATTTTATGTTAACGCATCGATTCGCGGGAGGCTTTTGTTCTTTTTTTTCCTTTTTGAAGAAAGGTTTTTTAAGTACAATGTTTCGTATAATTTGCCCAGCTGCAAGGGGTACATTTCTAGCAACTAAATTAAAGTAATAGTCAAACCAAGTGTTTTTCACAAATGACATTTTAAATTGACAAAATCTGAAAGAGTTTAAATTGACAGAATCTAAAACAGTTTAAACTGACACGACCTGAAACAGTTTAAATTGACATAACTTAAAACAGTTTAAATTGACATAACTTAAAACAGTTTAAATTGACATAACTTAATTTGATAAAACGAAAAACTGTTTAAATTGACAAAACCCCAAATCAGTAAAAACCCTAGTTATTCTAAACCGACCATTTGGATTCCGTAAAATATTCGGTATTGCTTTCGAACGATCAATGTGATTCATTTTAGCGTTAGATAAAGAAATCTATACAGCTAGATTTAACGAATGGCGAACACGAGGCAGGATAGGCTTACTCTTCTTTTCGAGGGGATTATTGATTGCATTATTATTCTTTTTCATGTCAGTGTACATGGACATGCCATTCCCTTCTTCGACTTTTGGAATGTAAACACTGATGGGTCATTATGCCCACTTGCGGTTTCTGGTTATTTTGCTACATACATATTATACAATGAATTGATAAAGGTAATTTGTTTCCTTTTTCACGGGAAATTATTTCCGCGCTACTGCACCTAATAAATGATTTAAGGATGGGACCCTGCATGTACATGTAAAATATTATGTAAAAGTTTGTTTAACATGGATATTTTCAGATAAAAACCACGGAATAGATCATCAACCTATCCCTTTAAATAGCTAGACAGTTGGTGGTCTGCAGCATGATGAATAATTACATATAAATAGTTTATATTTAATCACATTACACATGCATACATATATATATAAATGTAGACATGAGTTAAATGAGTATATCAAATAACATGTATGTCTCTAATACAATTGGTATTTCCTACTCCTTGTAATTTCCTTGTTTGTATTGTTGATTATTACTCTATAGTATACAACAGATTTCCAACAAATACACGCAATTCATATTATTTTGTATATAATTTCGGAGATAAGGTGAGTAATGCACACAATATCACATAACAGGGTTCAATATCAATAGGTCTGGGGTCAACATAAACTCAAGAAACAAAATATTTTTAGTTCTTTATGGGTGGGAGATATCCATGGAATGCCCTGGGCAAGGCACATAGTTCACCACACAGAGGGGGTGGTGGTAGTTGTGCTCTCAGGACAAGGAACTCTCGACTTGAATGTCCCGGATCACTGAGTGGACCAATGAGAAGAATCTTGTAAGACGTTAAGCGTGACTAACAAGGAACTTGTGTGTAGTAGTTCTATGGAAAGTAAAACCGAGGTCCTTCCATGTGCATATTGGCATTCAGTTAAAGTAACTTTTAGCAGTTGGAAATTGAAGAAGAGAAACCAACCAGCATTCTCGTATGATTTAATTTGACATGTAAGTAAATAAATAGAAATATGGGTTTTGTCTAAGACGGTTGGATATAACAAAGGATAATCAGCCTTCACTACACATTCCTAAAATGATGTAATAAAATCAAGGAGACGGTTGCTTAAAATGGGTCTGGATAAAGCACAACGATATTTTCTAATTGAAACATCCATATAATGTCATGAACAGTGATATGCCTCTTTCCCTGTCCACTATAATCAGATATATAACTGTTATATATGTGTACAAGAGAACAATGATGTATATGTTATTACAATGGGTGTATATAGATGGTAGATATAAGTTGTTAGTCATATAGGTATATAGACACTATAGATTATAACTTGATAAACACCCTTACAGCTTCTCTACACCCGCGACTAGAATGAATATACCAAGTATGTTTTCCTCATAAACATTATTTTGGCAATCAGAAATGTTATTTCCCCTAGAGCATGCAGACAGTGGAATTTAAAGACCCGCTGTTATCTTCAATCGAATTCGATGGGGTCCGATTTCTGTGCAAACACAAAATGATGTAACAATTTCGCCACAGGCATATTTCCCAATTCCGAGGCACTCCTAATAGATAAAGACCATCTCGAATTAATCATTCTGTATAAAATAATTCCATGTATATTTCAATGTTGTGTATATTACTTGGTGTCAGTTAAACTTGTTAGGATATGTTGCCATCTAGGAATGACCCTAGAGTATGTTTCTTATCATGTCAAATCATTAGGTAAATCAAGTTTGTTTCAATATACTCGTTAACTTTGTTAAGTATTAAATTCCAGTTTTAACGAAAATAACGCGACCTATCCTACATCTTTCTGGAATTTATATAATGCACAAGTATGCTATGTCGTAACGAATCTAGGCAGAGCAAAAATAGTCAAAATCAAGACTATTTGTCTCTGGTATGGATGGTCTCATGATAAAAAGAATAGATTGGTCATACATTTCAACAATTTGTGTATAGGGGGGGGGGGGGGTATTAGTTGCTGCGTACAAGCCTGGTATCAGGCGGTGGGGGGCGGCTTAAGCAGGGTCATACACCACCACGCAACTCAACATAAATACTGCAGCAAACGAAGAAAAAAAACTAGACGAAAGTGAATAGTGAGATAAAACAGATAAGTATTGTATATAAATTATCATAGCTTATTGGCTATAGAATTTATTTATGGTGCTAATATATCACTGACCAACTGGTGTTAAAACGTCAAGTGGCAGTAATTTATTATCTGCAAGATGGCTTTATAACGAAGCATATTGCCCATGGTCCATGGTCAAATGTTCTGCAGAATTTACTCTTAACCTTATTAAAATTTACACAGACAGGATGTACTCCTGCTGCTTGACTCTCTAAACATACGGTAACCTCAAATTCTTTAACATATCAACCGACTGGATGGATTTACCGTTATTCACCAGATATAATGTTTATCTACCGTTATTCACCGTATATCTATATTAATACAAGTCTAATATTTATTTACCGTTATTCCCCAGATAGCTTAATTAATATATATTTTCTTAAATTCACATGATAGCTCAATTGATAAATATTTTCCTAAGTCCATTTCCTTTTGCCTACCTACTAATCCAAAAACTTAGAACGTCGTTATCTTATACAAGGCATGGTGCGCTTACATGATTTAAGGTTTACTCTGAGACTAATATTCAGTGTTATTTAACTCTATAATTATAATGTATAATGCATTCTGGTTAACGACATTTCGGTCTACTCTTCTTCAAATGCCAACGTCCAGGTGTACTGATCTGTCTATACTCTTTACTGTCGTATTACCTGACAAAGACATCTGTATCGTCGCTCAGGGAGAAGAACACCGACGTGCATGTAAAAGAAGGACGCAGCACACTGCGTGGCATACATGCCCGTCTTTATTAGCCCAGTCGCTGCTGATAAATGGGACGTTAAACCCATTTCATTTCATTTACTGCGTTGCATTTGAGCTATGATGTACTACCTGACGAAGAATGGATGATGCTGTTGTACTAACAAGTTATCCTCGGTGCATATACTACCTGGTGCTTTCATGACAGCTTTCATAATCTCTCTTGATGCAGAAACGTCAGGCCTTATACACATTTCATTTTCATAGTCATAACCATAAGCATACATTTACTTTGGCTGGGCTTCTATTTAAAATTTAAATCCAAAGATATGAGATAAGAAAATTAAGGGTGATATTTAAAGAATTATAACTGATAAATGTAAATGGTTTATTGTCCGTTTAATCTTCAGTGTTTCCTTTGATGTCGCCGATATACTGGTTGGTCGAGATCTTCCTTCTTGACCTTAATGACCTTGGATACTCCACCCTTTGTGAAACATTCTGCACAAATTATTGAAGATGAAAGGAATGAACAATACTGATGCATCATAATATGTCATCGTAATTTGGTTCTGTAAAACATCAAAAAGCAGCTATATATCTTTATCAAATATATAAACCCACATGGTGAAGTGTGAGATTTTCATAACGTGTTTGACTGGTGATAAACCGTTATTATTCTTTATATAAATTTCTCGTAAGGGTAGGATGCAAAGTTACCTTTGTAGATCTTAAAAGACTTCAAATTTCGATTTCATCGTTTCTGCAACTGTGCAACTGGAGTTTGAAGATTTTCTTGGTGGAGACACCCCACCAACCGGTTGTGCGCCCGCCCTGCCTCTTGGCGCTGCTGTTTATATTCTTTCTGGGGTTGACATTGTCTCTTTAAAGGAACATAGACCGAACGGTGGTTAATTTTATAATTTTCTGAATCAAGTATTCTCGACGTTAAATTGTACTTCATCATCCAGTGCTCTCGCCACTGAAATCACAATTTCAATTACGTTGTACTAAAGAATTCACCGTGACATACTTTCTTCACAATTATTTACCACAACAATAGGACAATTACAACTTCATAATTGTAAGCCGATGGAAAAAAAAGTTTTTCCATTGTATATCGCAAGAGATGTTGATGCTGTTTTAGCACGATGACAAATTCGACATTATGATCTTTCAATAGTGAAATATTTCGAAAGTCGTCAAATTCAGTAATGGCCCTTTAAGCTTTCATCACTCAGATGGGCTATCAACTCAATTTTAAACTACCTGTGCATATTAATTACTGCCTAATTTCAAAAATAAAATGCCCTATAGCAACACATTTGACCAGACTGCTGTAGAATAATGAAAGTTTTTTATTCCAGGACGCATTTCGGGCGGCAGCCCATTTTCATTTGTCTTACTTCAGCATTGCGAGATGTATCTATTTGCGCGTCAATTTTTGAGATCATTGAGACAATTTAAGGAGATTATTTTTGGTAGTGATGTCATATATAAGCAAAGTGACTTGCGTGTGGGCAACTGTATTTATTTTCACATCCACGGTGCTATTGGGGTGCTGGGTGGAAGCGTGTCGATTAAATATTCGACATCAGTAGGACGCCGTGAGTTCGATTCCACGTTTGTATGGACTCCTGCATAAAATCGTGAGCTTTGTTCGAACCAAAATTGTATTTCCGATAAAAATAAGTTAAGTCCATGGTATAACATAACGGTCATTTGTTGTTAAAGGTGGTACTATTTCTTTAATTACAAGACAATGAAATGAGAATTATATATCAGTGTCAAGGTTTCTACGGTTTGTCACATGGGAATACGAGATGTTGTTGAGACAAGTAAAGTGATCTGATACAAACCATATATACATGTCCACTAGCTAAATTCTTAATTAAAAAATCAACAACAATAGACATATTTTACATATATACATGTATAGTATCACTATCACGTTACTAGCCATCCCAGGTGTCCAATTAATAGCGAAAGTAGATTGTAGTGCCTGTTTTATTTACCGTTCCGTTACCTTCACACCCCTCTTTACTCTAAATTTAGATTTTTTAATGGCCTGGTTCACCCAATCCAATATTATTACCGCCCTTGTTCCCACTTGTAAAAAATCAAAATTGTACACCAAAATAGCTGTAATACGTAAATGCAATAGTACTTTTTTTATTTATCAAAGACATTCACAGAACACTTAGTAACACGATTTTACTTTATATAGGGATCTATTCGAAAACCCTGATTTTCCCAAATTCCCCGTCAATAAATATACTAAAAATCTTCATTGAGAACGGCAAATGGTAAATTTTGGATGATTTATATTTTTGAGTTGTCCATACAGTCAAAAGAATAAATCATTGGTTTGTCGTAAACGGTGCCATTGTTGGCAAAACACTTCTACTGTGATTCTAGTTATACTTCAACTATAACCAGTTCATGTATATTGAAAATCGGGATTCGATTAGAAATGTTCCTTTCAATATAAAGTTTGAATAAATTCATACAAAATCAAGGTACATTTTTGAAAATCTTATTTTTTTGTCCACCAGGTTTAGCCTATAGTTGAGTTAATAAAGGTCTGTACATTCTTTTAATTTTTTTTTCAGACAGTCTGTGAAATTTGATACTTTGCATGTGGCATGTACTTACTTCTTCCCATACTTCAATACACGAAAACAGTAAACTGAGCTGTTTACATAGAAAGTAGGTCCGCAATATAAACATGTAATTTAATCTGGACATCATTATGCGAATAAAACATCATTTCATCTGTATCTTGAATACTTACCCGGATTAGGAGATTGTCTGCTGGGGGTAGTTGTTGATTTTATAAAAACCAGACGTCCTTGAGAAAACATTACAAGAATTTGCATTAAGATTATTTATTCAAAGTTGAAGTTTACTTTAACTGATAATGACATACATGTAAAAATTGAAATCATTCCAAAACGTGCATGCATTGATAAAAACATCCACATCCAAATTTCTAAACAATGTAGAGATAAAATTAAAACTCGTTGGGTGGCTTCTTAATTTTGCTTGCAAGAACTTGCCAGTTCGAATTTGGGCAATGGCGTTGTCCGTGCAAAATTTCCCTCATCCTTCTTGTGCAGAATTGTAGGAAATTAAACTCTTATTTCATTTCATGGGTTGGAAAAGTTGGTCTGATTATGAACAATAGATAGATTCATATAATGATTATAATCTGAAACAGTTAGCGTTGTCAGAAGAGACGAGTTAATCAGCAAGATTATAAAGCCATCATTGTTTAATATATTGACGGTAGGTCTATGGTATGTCTTAGTTAATTCTTATTCGCAATGAACAAAATCTTGTGTGTGCCGTTATCTCAATTTAAATAAATAAATTGACAATATGTCTCCTAAAAAATGTTATACTTTTGATGATATAATAGAATAAACAGATCAAGATCTGTAAAAAAGGGTTTTCTTCAAACAAAACGGTGAAATAAGAGTTACCAGTAAAATTTACACCCACTTAAGTTATCACTGGAGTAAAGTATTGTATTTTGAGCAAGGAGACGAAATGAAACAGAAGCGTATATGAAGGATAAAAACGTGATGGGTCATAAAAAGATGAAGAACATGATGAAAGTAAGGAATGGTGCCAACAGGTTTACTTGAAAGGTACCGATAGCATCAATTGTTATAACCGTTAATGAAGAAGAAACGACATTAACATGTACACTAACCAAAGACTCGGGGAGATTTATTTATTCTAATATTTAGAGTGAAAAAAGGTGAAGCGAATGCATATTTCATTAGGCGTTGCGCTCCAACGCAGTGGCTTATTTATCACTGTTCAACATCCACTTTTTACATTTTTACGCAGTGGCTTATTTATCACTGTTCAACATCCACTTTTTACATTTTTACGTAAAAATATTGATTTGATTAAGATACACGTAGATTATATTATATCGATAGAAGAACATATTATATCAATATTATAATCTATTACGGATTATAAGTAATCTAAATTATTGGAAACTTCCTGTTATTGCTATCCAATAGTATCCTTATGAATCAAATTAAAGTTTAATTACCTATTTATTCCATAAACCCTATAATGCAATACGTATAGTTAAATAGTTTTTATTCAGACGACAATAGTCTTGCCTCGCAAGAAATACATTGGACAATTCAGATTTGAAGCATGTCGCTATTTAATTTTTATAAGCAAATCAATATACCGTTAAACAAAAAGATTTGAAAAGAAATTATTTATGGTTCGTGAACGTAGTTTAAAGGGAGAATAACGCTTTGGGGATCTGCATTTGTAATCATTCTTGATTTGGCGTGATTCGGCTAAAGGTATATCGCGAATGTTCATATTAAATTTTAATCAAAATTAAAACAAACTTGTATATTCATCGCTGACATACTAACGGTTAAAACTTCGATTTATAAGACGTAAACATTATTTGGCGGGAAACGGGTTAGGAACTTACGAAATCCTTCTCAGTTACACAATGATACCAACCCAACAAAATCATGAGGAGAGTCTAGTGTCCTTAACGCTTGGTTACCACGGTCGCAGGTCACTACAGGTCGTACCATCCCTGCAGAGGCCGAGAACGTTCATCCAGATTTTCCGGCGTGATTTCCCCTTGTCAGTGATGCAAGCCGGGGGACTGACAAGGAAAGCTGCCGCTATAGTCGGTCGGATGGGACGGAAAACCGATGCCCCGTGTACACATTGGCGTGCATGTAAAAGATCCCTTGACAGTTGGAATTCGATATATAAGAGTAGGCCGCAGTGCCGCTGACCGGGCATAATTTCCCTCATAGCACACTTCAAAGCCCAGCTCGGAGCAAAATTTCATTTCGTTTAAATATAAATCACAATTATATTCTTGCAGTGATAATGTCGGGATTAACAACTTCCATTATTTTGTCAATAGTTGGATTGTGTTCATTTATTACCATCAGTTTGAATTGATTTGAATGTGATATCTTTCAGACAAATGTTAAATCCAGCTCAATTCTTTTATCAACAGCAAATCTTTACCTGTAACACTAATCTAATACTGTATAGGTATGTATATATACAGATAAACAAATAAACAAATACCTTCTATAAATATATGCTTATCTCTAATAAATATATACATGCATATCAAATGAAATGAATAAGCTTCTATATCCTATCTATAATGTTATTATTTTATTCATATAATAGTTGTATATTTAGTATATAAGTCTTTATTCTTACCTTTTATATATCGAGCTACGTGTATTCTTTGTTTTCGTACATATTGGGTTCAAACTAAGGGTACAAGTTCCAAAATAATGCAAATAACTAAATCATCCTGAAAAACTAGAAGGTATGTATTGAAAATAAACAACAATATCTTTAGACTTGAGGAATAATGGTTTTATGTTTACAATTGGGACTTAAGACAATATTTGAAAGTATCCAATGTGAAAATAAAACACCTATCGACAAAAACAGTGTTGCAAGGCAACGGATACGTCCACAAGCGCTTTGTGAGCGGAAGCAAGATTGTCAAAGTGTGTTTTGTCAGTCAAAGAAGTAATAAATATATCACAGAAACTGATCTCAATAGTATGCAAGCTGAAATAGTCTCAGATTAAGGTGTCCAGCTCCTCGATATTCCATTGATATCGTTCCGTTCTACTCCACTAATCCATGGGACCATTCACGGAATTTTTACGAATGCAGATTTTCTGCCCCTTGATCTTAGGTTAATTCTATACAACAGTCATAAACAGTGCATATACAAGTCTTAGCGTCATTGTTAAGGCTCTACACAATACAGCAGCTTGTACGCTCGATTGTGAAAAGGTGTGCAAGAAATGTAATCTCAAAGAAGTGACATGCACACAGAACGACGTCCTAATATATTTTAACCATCTGTTTACTATTTCACATGTAAAATTTTCAAATATTGTTGCTTTTTGTACCTAAATAGAAGAAAGGCGCATAAACAATTTGGGTACCGACAACGGCGGCTTCAATCCTTTATCGACAGCTGAACAACAACAGCAAGTTTATAGAAGGAGCAAGCCAATAGACCCACGCCAAAATTCCACAGTAAATAGACATAGATGACACATATTAATTAATTGCACATTTATATTTTCAAAAGTTTCGAGCAATCAACTGATTATCCATACCTAAGGCTAAGGATAAAATTTTCACGATCAAACTCAGTCGAGGCTTAGAAGTATCTGGCAATGAAATTATGCGCTAAGTTACACCACTCTCTATCAGTTGAACTCAAAGTTGCTAAAAGCTCTGCTTAGTTTTACCTGGAAATGTTAATCATTGAACTCAGTAGTCTAAATGAACATCTTCACCAAGTTTAAACATTCTATCTGAATTAAAAGCAGAATTGTTAAGTTCGAAACAATAACTCAGCAGTAAACGACCGTACATGCCAAGTTGTTGGGAGTGCCCTTATGAAAAGTCAATGAAACGATTGTGGTGTTTTGGATTTGTTTTTTTTTTTAAATGTGTTGAACAGCTACATAATTAAAGGGGGAGTAATCCAAAAGTGTATGTCTTTTTAAAAATTAATATTTACTAATTTACTACAGTTACAAACTTATAGTATCCAAAAGCCAGGGAGGGTTCATTGGAAGAATGTGACCTGTTGTTAGGAAAATACATAATTCACACGTTGATTCGACTCCTTTTGATTGATATCGTGAATGGGTGACTTCATAACATAACAGTCACTCTCATTACGTCTCAGATCTTACATAGTACTCTATTTCCAGTCGTATTTCTGTATAAAATATTATTTACGGAACGTGACATTCTAAAATGTAAACTGTGAGCTGAGTTTCCATCTGCTATTGAATATGCCTTTTTCTTGTCAAATCTTCAAACATCAGTATATAGTAATTTGACAAAATTTTTCAATAGATCCATTTTTGAACTATATTGCAAGAATGGACAGCTCTTTCTCTAAATTTCCTATGATACAGTAGAATCCGTATGAGCAGCCACTCCTATTCAGCGACATCTCCTTGTAAGCGGTCACAATAAATTCCCCCCCCCCTAAAAATTCTATTGTTTCATCTCTTTATTCAACGGTCACTCCTCTAACGCGGCCAGCGGTCACTATTTTGCTAATGAATTTAACAAAACATCGCCCATTCAACGGCCATTGTTGAATGATACCATCTTGTCGTTCTTCGTAACACCCCCGCTAATCCCGTGAGTAGTAATCAATTAACTGGACTCCCACTGATCAGGTAAAAAGAAATGTGAAAATAACAATTAACCCGGGATTATCTGTTAATTAATCTATTGTTTTATTAAATGACAAACCTGATCATTGTTTTCACAAGTAACGGAACATTATTTGATACTGATTGAATAAACTGAAAGTACCGACTATAAAGCCGCGATGTTGTTAAATAGACGTTTTTAGCACCACCTGTATTATTACACACAGAGTTACTCCCACCTGTGAATCAGTAGCAAAATCAGCTATGTTTTTGGTTCATGTGCTTATTTGATAAAATAAAATTAATTCATCGATTTTCTTCACAAAAATGGACAAATATTATCGAATACATCACAATGATAGACAGTAGTATTGAAGGTTGGTAAAAAATGACAAGTTTACAGAAGTTATGTCCGAGATTCAGCGACGGCCAAATTTACCGATGCAAGTGAAGTATTGGTGGTTGCTTCCAATGCATTCGAGCGTAATATTAATTGATGTCAGCACAAAAAAAACATGAGATTTTACAAAAATGGATAAATATTATCGAATGCATGACAATGATAGACAGTAGTATTGAAGGTTGGGACAAAATGACAAGTTTACGGAAGTTATGTCCAAGATTTAGCGACGGCCAAATTTACCGATGCAAATGCACCCAAGCGTAATATTCATTGATGTCAGTATAAAAAACACGAGATTTTATTAAGAGGCCACTCCCGTTAAGCGGTCAATCGTAAAAATTCCCATGGGTGGCTGCTTAATGCAGATTCTACTGTATATCTTTAAGAAGAGTACATGGAACTGCCATTTTCTTAAAATTCTGACAAAACAGGAGAAAGGATAAGATGGTTCTGTCAGGTAATAGAGATAAATATATTACAATTAAGTTCTAAGAAAATATATATTTTTAATATCAAGAAATGTATATAACAACAAATTATCTTTGATAACATATTGTGCTAAAGAATATCTATAATATTTTAACAATAATATTTGAATTAGTTACTGTAAGCAGATTCGTTTTCCGTCGGTCTTATAAGAATTACTCAAAACATCAAATACCTGTGGTACTTTAAAAAAAGTGTTCTCTTTAAGTACATTAAAGAATGAACAGTTCTATATTCTACTGATAATGGGTGTTTGGGGACATTGTGGTGCTAATTAAGGAGGATTTTGCCCATTCAGTGTATTATGTTTCTTTCTACTCATCACATAGAAGTAAGGCTTTCAGTACTCAGCACCATCATAAATATACAGACTCTTTGTTTGATTATTACAAGCAATCCACCAAATTCATATTGATTAAACTTTAAGAACAAACTGATATTTAGACTGTCTACTCTTCATCCCCCTTGATTTGTAACCTGCTATCAAAACTGAACTTACATGTATACCATAAATTGGAAGCAATATTTATGTACTCAGCTGTAGTTATACATAATAAATATTTCTGAATTTGATTAATTTATGAAATAAAACCAAACAACACATGATAAAAAAGACAATATAAAATACAAATCATATTGTGAATGTTTAAGATAATTCCTCTGACCACCCTTTAATCATTTAGTGATGTTAACCTTTGGAATGAATGTATATAAAAGTATTAAATCATATCAAACAGAAGCTATTATTTTGGATGTTTGACTGTTAGTATGTAAAAAAATGACAATTGAACACAATTCTGTGAAATAGTACACCATGAACATGTTTCACCTGTGGTGGTTTAGTTGATTCACAATGTTTTGAGATAATTCAATTGTGGTTGTTAAATTCATAGTAGTAAGAGTGATACCAATGTACAATCAACATATAATCACAAACTATGTGATAAATATAAAGATAGGTTGCCAGGCAACGAAACATACGCCCACAACAGCGAAGTCGTCCGGGCAGTCAACAAGGGTTGTCGCATATTGTTTCTTTTATCAGTAAGGAGAACATTTACAACACATGATAATCTTATTACGAGTAATAGCCCATTAAATAATTATCAGAAATGATTAGAATAGTTTTGATGGTTCGTCTCAAGGCCTTTGTCCACAAGATATTTCAAAGTGATCAACTGCCAGAAATTATCAGATATCACTGAAAATCAAATAGGATTCTTCGTATCATGACCCTAAACACTGTGTACAAATTTAAAGTCAATCGGATATTAACTTTAGCCTTTAGAGCATTCACAGGGTTTTTCAAAGTGATCAAGGGTCATAACTCTGGCAGTAATTATCGGATATCGCTGAAAATAAATAGGCTATTTTTGTATCATGACCGTAAATAGTGTGTATAATAGTGTATCAATCGGATATTAACTTTAGATTTTTCAAAGTGATCAAGGGTCATAACTCTGGCAGTAATTATCGGATATTGCTGAAAATCAATAGGATTCTTTGTATCATGACTTTAAACACCGTGTATAAATTTAAATTCAATCGGATATTAACTTTAGCCTCTAGAGCGTTCACAAGATTTTTCAAAGTGATCAAGGGTCATAACTCGGGCAGGAATTATCGGATATTGCTGAAAATCAACAGGATTCTTCTTATCATGACCTTACACACTGTGTATAAATTTAAAGTCAATCGGATATTAACTTTAGCCTCTAGAGCGTTCACAAGATTTTTCAAAGTGATCAAGGGTCATAACTCTGGTATTAATTTCGGATATCACCGAAAATCAATAGGCTTCTTCGTCTCATGACCTTAAACACTGTGTATAAATTTAAAGTCAATCGGATATTAACTTTAGCCTCTAAAGCGTTCACAAGATTTTTCAAAGTGATCAAGGGTCATAACTCTGGCAGTAATTATCAGATATCACCGAAAATCAACAGGCTTCTTCGTCTCATGACCTTAAACACTGTGTATAAATTTAAAGTCAATCGGATATTAACTATAGCCTCTAGAGTGTTCACAAGATTTTTCAAAGTGATCAAGGGTCATAACTCTGGTAGTAATTATCGGATATCACCGAAAATCAATAGGCTTCTTCGTCTCATGACCTTAAACACTGTGTATAAATTTAAAGTCAATCGGATATTAACTTTAGCCTCTAAAGCGTTCACAAGATTTTTCAAAGTGATCAAGGGTCTTAACTCTGGCAGTAATTATCAGAGGTCACCGAAAATCAATAGGATTCTTCGTCTCATGACCTTACACTCTGTGTATAAATTTAAAGTCAATCGGATATTAACTATAGCCTCTAGAGCGTTCACAAGATTTTTCAAAGTGATCAAGGGTCATAACTCTGCTAGTAATTATCGGATATCGCTGAAAATCAATAGGCTTCTTCGTCTCACGACCTTAACCACTGTGTATAAATTTAAAGTCAATCGGATATTAACTTTAGCCTCTAAAGCGTTCACAAGATTTTTCAAAGTGATCAAGGGTCATAACTCTGGCAGTAATTATCAGATATCACCGAAAATCAATAGGCTTCTTCGTCTCCTGACTTTAAACACTGTGTATAAATTTAAAGTCAATCGGATATTAACTATAGCCTCTAGAGTGTTCACAAGATTTTTCAAAGTGATCAAGGGTCATAACTCTGGTAGTAATTATCGGATATCACCGAAAATCAATAGGCTTCTTCGTCTCATGACCTTAAACACTGTGTATAAATTTAAAGTCAATCGGATATTAACTTTAGCCTCTAAAGCGTTCACAAGATTTTTCAAAGTGATTAAGGGTCATAACTCTGGCAGTAATTATCAGAGGTCACCGAAAATCAATAGGATTCTTCGTCTCATGACCTTAAACTCTGTGTATAAATTTAAAGTCAATCGGATATTAACTATAGCCTCTAGAGTGTTCACAAGATTTTTCAAAGTGATCAAGGGTCATAACTCTGCTAGTAATTATCGGATATCGCTGAAAATCAATAGGCTTCTTCGTCTCACGACCTTAACCACTGTGTATAAATTTAAAGTCAATCGGATATTAACTTTAGCCTCTAAAGCGTTTACAAGATTTTTCAAAGTGATCAAGGGTCATAACTCTGGCAGTAATTATCAGATATCACCGAAAATCAATAGGCTTCTTCGTCTCCTGACTTTAAACACTGTGTATAAATTTAAAGTCAATCGGATATTAACTATAGCCTCTAGAGCGTTCACAAGATTTTTCAAAGTGATCAAGGGTCATAACTCTGGTAGTAATTATCGGATATCGCTGAAAATCAATAGGCTTCTTCGTCTCACGACCTTAACCACTGTGTATAAATTTAAAGTCAATCGGATATTAACTTTAGCCTCTAGAGCGTTCACAAGAAATTGTGGACGATGGACGGACGGACGGACCGACAGACGGACGGACGGGGGCGACGGCAATATACAACCACATTTCCATGTGGGCGTATAAAAATGCACATTAATAGAGAACAAATAAATATACAAGACAATTTCTTAATTTATGGTAACTGTCCAGTAAACGTTTACCTGACTACATACAAACTACTATGAATAACACTTAATAAAAGCACCATTATAATTTTGTGACATTAAATGGCAATGTTTTTGATAGATTTTGTTTTGTACATATATAATCCAAATTGGCCATATCACTTTGATAACCGTTACTAAGACCTTCAAATCAGATTGTGTGTAAATTTTGCGACACAATCCACTATCAAAAACTGACTGTTTTGAGTAACGTAATCCATGTTGAATTAAACAAGGCACACTTGTCTTCAAAAGAATAACAATTATGAAGCAAATATTGTAAATTATTAGATATCACATGAATAAGTATATAAATGCATAGTGTGTATACTACAAGTATATTCATGAGACAAAAATAAACATATTTAATATAAGAAAAATATTACATATAAAAAAAACTGATTGCAGTTCATATTATTAGTTTCCTTCTATATGAAAATGGCCATTACATTATTTACATACCATTTGCATCTAAACAGGACAAATTTCATGAGTATACAATAGTACTTTTTATTTACGGTAAATATATATATTTTAATGAGCATTTTAACTAAAAATAAAAATAATAATAAATATTGTAATTTGAATTGATACCTTCACCATTATTTAACTTTAACAATTAAAAAAAAATTAATTGTTTGATGCCTCATGTTCTGAGCATGTGTTAATTATTTGAATTTAAATATGTTGAGATATCATGGATTCTTAAGAAACATACCCAGAATATGAAGCATGAAGAATGTGAGAGCATTATAAATAAAGACTAACTACAGTGGAGTAGATATAATAGAATACATTATTGTGGTTTTAATCACCAGATATATTAATGTTTTGATGTTTTTTATCAATAACTTATGTAGTCTAAATAATAGACTAGAAACATATATATATATATATACATAACAGCAATTCAAATTCAACAAAAACTATAAACATATTAACACCAAATATCATTTTTCATTGTTCACTTTTGTTAATTTTTTCCTTTTTTCATTCCATTATAAAAATGATATGTCTTATTGATATCAAATATAAGGCCACATATTTCAGATATCTAATGTAAATATGATATTTAACTAATTTTGAATTCATTACTTTATTTCTTTTTCCCTAAATTACTATGTAGTAACTTTATTAGAAATTGGTGAAATTTTTGATGGTACGCTGTCATATAAATTTGGTTTGTTTGTGTCAGTTATTTTCAGTTGCAGTCACTTTTTTTCAGGAAATTACTTTGTAGCTTAGAAGTCCATATTAATTTCATCCATTATTTCTTTTAGATAATTATATATCTCTTATATCTATTTAAAGGTTTTTGAATACATAATTTAAACATATACATAGTAGTGATTTAGCCAGAACTGGTTATAAATACATCAATAGTTGACAAAAAAGTGAAATTCGATGTCAGTGAGATAAGTACAAGTCTATATTTACAAAATTTAACTCAATACATTGTTTTTATAACTTGATTCATTATACAAATTTATATACAAATGTAAACTATACAATTATGCTTCATATAAAATTATTTTGTACATGAAAACAACATTTCTAATACGCAGTTTAAAATAACAGAAACATACAGAATTAGATTAATAAATGAATTGTAATTCAATTGCTTGTTTCAACATATCAGATCAGCTTGTAAAATGAGGTAAAAAATGCAACCTTTGTTGGCTTTATTTCTCAATGACATTCCTGCCAGGTAATCGCATTTGTAACAAGCTATTTACAGTGAAATGTGTCATTTTTATGACCAATATGACATTATATATTTTTATTCAAATCTTATTCTTTTTTCTATAATATTCTTGTTTAATTTTGCTGATACCAGATAAAAATTTGACCTTTCTGACATTATAATTACGTATCTACAACGCTATTACAGGTACATAAAAACAATATGACCAATTTGAAATGAGCAAGATTTAGGCATATATGACCTATATATCTAAGGCACAATAATTAAATATTTTAAAGTATTATGCTGCCGAGTCTAGATGATGATTTTTAGTTGTATCTACCAGAGTAAAACCATCACTTGGTGGTCCTTTACTTTCAACTTCAAGTTGTGCTGGATCTATCATATCATCAACATCACTATCTTCTGTAGCATCGGTACCTTGTTTATCTAAATGACCTTGTACTGCAGCTCGTAACTAGAAAAAAACAAAGATAAGTTGAAATGTTTTCATGTGGAGGCAAGAATTGGTACCTGCAGAGTTTTCAAGATAGGTTGCCAGACAACGAAACATACGCCCACAACAGCTAAGTCGTCTGGGCAGTCAACAAGAATTGTTGAATATTGTTTCTTTTGTCAGTAAGGAGAACATTTACAACACATGATAATCTTATTACGAGTAATAGCCCATTAAGTAATTATCAGAAATGATTAGAATTGTTTTATTGTTTGTCTCAAGGCCTTCGTCCACAAGATATTTCAAAGTGATCAAGTGTCATAACTCTTGCAGAAATTATCAGATATCACTGAAAATCTAATAGCATTCTTCGTCTCATGACCCTATACACTGTGTACAAATTTAAAGTCAATCGGACATTAACCTTAGCCTTTAGAGCGTTGACAAGTTTTTTCAAAGTGATCAAGGATCATAACTCTGGCAGTAATTATCGGATATCGCTGTTTTTTTGTATCATGACCGTAAACAGTGTGTATAAATTTAAAGTCAATCGAATATTAACTTTAGCCGCTAGAGCGTTCACAAGATTTTTCAAAGTGATCAAAGGTCATAACTATTGCAGTAATTATCGGATATTGCTGAAAATCAATAGGCTTCTTTGTATCATGACCTTAAACACTGTGTATAAATTTAAAGTCAATCAGATATTAGCTTTAGCCTCTAGAGCATTCACAAGATTTTTCAAGGATCATAACCTTGGTAGTAATTATCAGATATCGCTGAAAATGAATAATCATTTGAAATTGATCTAATGAATAATCCTTTTAAATTGATCTAATGAATAATTATTTGAAATAGATCTTATGAATAATCATTAGAAATGGATCTAATGAATAGACATTAGAAATGGATCTAATGGATACTCATTCGAAATGGATCTAATAAATAATCATTAGAAACGTATCTAATGGATAATCATTTGAATTGGATCTAATGAATAATCATTTGAAATTCATATAATAAATAATCATTTGAAATTGATCTAATCAATAATCATTCAAAATTGATCTAATCAATAATCATTTGATATTGACTTAATAATCAATTCTGGCTTCAGACTTGCATGGATCGCCTATTAGGTAAAGTAAATATATGATACTGACCTCTTTAACCCCAACCACACCTACTAATCTACCAGTATTAGTAACATAAGCATGATTTAATCCAAGTAGTGAAAATAATGAATGAACCTGAAAAAAAACCCACATCAATATTCATGTATTAAAGACAATATAACGATTTATTTAAGGATTGTATTAGTCTTTTGGGACATGACATATTAAATTCAATTTGAAATGCATCAACTTGGTATACATTTGTGTTCAACATACATGTACATTCTATAGGATAATGTAATTGTAATATACCTTATGTAATGATGTTCTCTCTACTAGTTGAAATGGAGCTGGATCTATCTGTACACCTTCCCACTGTATAGGTACCAACAATTGACTGTATTCCCATCTATCTTGCTATAAAATATATCACATAACAATTTAACTACATACATATAAATACACACTACACGTTTATTTTTACACCATCCATGTTCAACAATATTTAAATGGACAACGTAACCTGTATAATGGTGTGTCAACTAACCTGTTTTCTCTGTGAGCCTCATGGATTCACAACCATTCTCCAGATCTCCCGCACGGGAGGAAATTTATCACGGAAAACAGTCATATACCAATGCTAGTTTTATTTTCACAAAGGGAGGTAACTCCTTTATTTCCGTTTCATAAATCGACCTCATGATTGGCTGAATTTGACCGTAAAGTTCTATTTTGGTAATATGCGGTGCAGCCCAACGTGTGTTTATGATCATAATTGTTTGGGAGTAAATAAAGTATATTTGTAATGGTAGCAGAGTACATGAGCGTACCCGATAAAATAGAAACCTGTACAAGGTTCTGTCCATTACTGTAATTGTTCCCCATGGGTACCATTTTATGCATATTTAAACAAGCCAACAGGGAGGCTGATGTCCCCCGCCAAAATGCCAAAATAAATAGATGACACATATTAATTAATCCCACATTTATTTTTTCAAAAGTATCCAGCAATCAAACAATACACTAAGTTTCATCACTCTCTTACAGAAAGAATCAAGATTATCTTGTCCCAAAGCATCGACCAATCAACTGATTAGTCTATGCTTAGATTCAGCTCCAAATGTTACTCAATGAGCCTAATGAACATCAACATCAAGTTTATACATTCTACCTCAAATAAAAGCAGAATTGTTATGTTTCAAAGTCTTGACCAACCAAATTGCTTATTGCTTCTTCGCCTAGGCAGGAAAGTCTCACATATCGAACTTAGTCAAGGTAATGCTATAAAAAATCCACATTCTGAGTTTCATCACTCTCACTTCATTATAAATGAAGTTAACGTGCCCCAAAGCATCAACCTATCAGATTGCTTATCTCTGCTTACTGTAATTACTGTAAACAGAAAATGTTCATCATCGAACTCCATCAAGGTATTGACCTAAGGAAAGCCTACACCAAGTTTGAACATTCTAGTTCATTATCAAACTTAGTCAAGGTAATGATGTAATGAAACTATACGCCAAATTTCATCACTCTCACGTAATTAGAACTAAAGTTATTGTGTTCCAAAGCATCAACAATTCAAATTGCTTATCTCTGCTTACTGTAAACAGAAAATGATCATCTTCGGACTCCATCTAGGCATTGACCTAATAAACACATACACCAAGTTTGAACATTCTACCCCAATTAGAATTATTGTGTCCTAAAAAATGTGACAGACAGACGAAGGGACGAACCCATTTTAATAGTCCCCCAACTTTCTTCGAAAGCAGGGAACAACAAAATATATATATAAAAAATATTTCTGTCATTTAAAATATTCACCCGAAACCCCAAAAGAATATCGATTTGTTGTATGAAGCAAAAATGAGTGCACTTTAAGTATTAATGACCAATAAAAATGAAGATATTTGATGAAAACAAAATCTCCTGGACTCTCCTGTTTTTTCATTGCTGGTCTCCTGTTTTTTCGTACCTTTGGGTTGACACGTCTGGCCCTATGATGATGAGAAAGCTAGTCAAAATTTGTCTGTGAAATGGAATTGTTTATATCAAATTGTAAGCAATTAAAGTTCAATTTACCTCTTCCTTTGTTAAATGTTTAACACGAATAGGTTCTTGTGGCTGAAACAAATATTAAATAGATGTTAACTAAGGAATGGAGTTTAATTTTCCATCTGTACCTTCCTACAATCATTTTCACACTAACATTATGCTTATTTAAGCTACATTTTACAATCTGATTAAAATACAGATCTATATTTCTTTTCAAGTTTTTTAAAATTTTTGATGGCCTACACTACATGAAGATCTAACCAGTTGTAATAGAAGATAACGTCAGGGGTATAGGCTGACCACCTTTGCTTGATATATTGCAGGACATTTCAGAAAAAAATACATGTTGCTCACTCGAAAAAAAGAAGCGGAAACGCTATTCCCAGCAATGTGAGACAAGAAATATAAAACTGAAATACTGTGATTTTGTCGTGATAACTTGTGATTTTCTCCTGAATGCATAACATCTCAAGATAGTTCAATGAGTTTATGAGGGTATTTCTTGTTCACCTTCACAGCTTCTAATAAACTGCAAGAATAGTTTGGTTTCATTGCTAATCCTTAATGCCATCCTAAACAAAGGTAACATAACAACCCTTCCAGATCCTAGTGTGGTACAGACAAATATAAAGATAGGTTGCCAGGCAACGAAACATACGCCCACAGCAGCTAAATCATCCGGGCAGTCAACAAGGGTTGTCGCATATTTTTACTTTTTTCGGTAATGAAACATTTGTTATACATGTACACTAAAAAATGATTAAGAGTAACAACTCATTATGTAATTATCAGAAGATAGGTTGCCAGGCAACGAAACATACGCCCACAGCAGCTAAATCATCCGGGCAGTCAAAAAGGGTTGTCGCATATTTTTACTTTTTTCGGTAATGAAACATTTGTAATACTCTAAAAACTGATTAAGAGTAACAACTCATTATGTAATTATCAGAAAATCATTAGAATTTGATTGCTTTTTATGAAATTTTACCACACGCTAACAATTGAATTAGTATATATACATGAAACATTTAAAATCATGGATTTAGCTGTTCAGTTATCAAAATTCATTGAAAATCAATATACTTGTTCGTTTCAAGTGATCAAGGGCCATAACTCTGGCACTAATTATCGGAAATCGCTGAAAATCAATAGGCTTCTTCGTCTCACGACCTTAAACACTGTGTATAAATTTAAAGCCAATTGGATATTAACTTTGGCCTCTATAGCGTCCACAAGATTTTTTGAAGTGATCAAGGGCCATAACTCTGGCACTAATTATCGGAAATCGCTAAAAACCAATAGGCTTCTTCGTCTCACGACCTTAAACACTGTGTATAAATTTAAAGCCAATCGGATATTAACTTTGGCCTCTATAGCGTCCACAAGATTTTTTGAAGTGATCAAGGGCCATAACTCTGGCACTAATTATCGGAAATCGCTGAAAATCAATAGGCTTCTTCGTCTCATGACCTTAAACACTGTGTATAAATTTAAAACCAATCGGATATTAACTTTGGCCTCTATAGCGTCCACAAGATTTTTTGAAGTGATCAAGGACCATAACTCTGGCACTAATTATCGGAAATCGCTGAAAATCAATAGGCTTCTTCGTCTCATGACCTTAAACACTGTGTATAAATTTAAAGCCAATCGGATATTAACTTTGGCCTCTATAGCGTCCACAAGATTTTTTGAAGTGATCAAGGGCCATAACTCTGGCACTAACTATCGGAAATCGCTGAAAATCAATAAGCTTCTTCGTCTCATGACCTTAAATACTGTGTATAAATTTAAAGCCAATCAGATATTAACTTTGGCCTCTAGAGCGTCCACAAGATTTTTTGAAGTGATCAAGGGCCATAACTCTGGTAGTTATTATCTGAAATCGCTGAAAAACAATAGGCTTCTTCGTCTCATGAGCTTAAACACAGTGTATAAATTTAAAGTCAATCGGATATTAACTTTAGCCTCTAGAGCGTCCACAAGCAATTGTGGACGCCGGACCGACGGACAGACGGACAGACGGACGGACGGACGGACGGACGGATGGACGGACGGGGGCGACGACAATATACGACCACATTTCAATGTGGGCGTATAAAAATCATTAGAATTTGATTGCTTTTTATAAAGTTTTACCCCCACTCTAACAATTAGTATATACATGAAACATTTAATATCATGGATTTAGCTGTTCAGTTATCATTGAAAATCAAAATACTTGTTCGTTTCAACACCTTAAACTCTGTGTATCAATCTAAAGTCAATCGAATGATAAGTTTGGCCTCTATAGTGTCACAAGATTTTTTGAAGTTATCAAGGGAGATAACTCTGGCAGTAATTATTTGAAATCTCTGAAAATGAATAGGCTTCTTCGTATCATGACCTTAAACACTGTGTGTAAATTTAAAGTCGATCGGATATTAACTTTGGCCTCTAGAGCTTCCACAGAATTTTTTCGAAGTGATCAAGGGCTATAACTCTGGCAGTAATTATCGGAAATTGCTGAAAATCAATAGGCTTCTTCGTCTCATGACCTTAAACACTGTGTATAAATTTAACGTCAATCGGATATTTACTTTGGCCTCTAGAGCGTTCACAAGATTTGTTTAAGTGATCAAGGGCCATAACTCTGGCACTAATTATCGGAAATCGATGAAAATCGATAGGCTTCTTCGTCTCATGACCTTAAACACTGTGTATCAATTTAAAGTCAATCAGAAATTAACTTTGGCCTCTAGAGCGTCCACAAGATTTTTTGAAGTGATCAAGGGCCATAACTCTGGTAGTTATTATCGGAAATCGCTGAAAAACAATAGGCTTCTTCGTCTCATGACCTTAAACACTGTGTATAAATTTAAAGTCAATCGGATATTAACTTTAGCCTCTAGAGACGGACGGACGGACGGACGGGGGCGACAACAATATACGACCACATTTCAATGTGGGCGTATAAAAAATGAAACAAAATAGGATCTTTGTTTTAATCAGATTGTATAAGGTAGCAACTAAGATTATAATTTAAAGGAATCATTTCTTGCTGGAATCAATTTTTTGTTTTAAAGGAATAGTATTGATATAACAACAACTCACCAATCTCACTTTCTTACATAAACTTGCCAAACTACCTTTCTGTAGATAATAAGAAAAAAAGAAAACATTTAATCAAAATTTGGGGAGAGAACTGAATTGCAACATGAAGAAAGTGAAAATAATAGATAACAAAATTCTAAAGAAAGTCACAAAATTCCAGTTAGATTGTCCCCAAAAATTAGACAAGCAACATAAATAAGTTCTTTCACATGGGTGATATATACACCTTACCTTAATTATATATGGTCTATCTTCTACTATACTTTCTTTCCTTGTTTTAGATAATTTCTTATAATATTTATCTAAATCCATAGCAGCTGTAATATAAATATAACAGTTTACCATATGTGACCCGGCGCAGCTAAATGAGTCGGAAGTCGCAAAGCTAGATTCCAAGATAGAGTGCAATGACGGTTCAGTAGGTCAAAATTTTCAAAATTGCAATTTTCTCATTAAAAGCCTCAAAGGTACCTCTTTCGTCAATTAAAAGTTTAATTTTCATGAAAAGAACATCTATTAATGTTCAAAAATTGCATTTTGTAAAAGGCAGTCAGCAAAGAAGTCATTAATTATCTTGGAATAAAGCAAAACAATCGTTCATTTACTTGCCGTTTTCATAAAATGTCCAAGCAACCCCGAGAACACCATATTCGGCACTATACAAACCGTATCCTATATGTTTCCCAGAATAATGGAAAATCGTGCCATTATGGATTTCCGCCATCTTGTATTTTTCATATTATATTTTCTGCCCATATTTAAATTTGGCGTCCCAAAAATCTCATGTTACAAAGCATGAAAGCTATGTATACCATGATCCGGACATAATATAGAGAAAGTTTCATATTTTTTCGTCAATTTTGGCTGCCATCTTGAATTTTCGCCATTTTGGATTATTGAAATTGATTTTCAGTCCTATATTTGATTACAGCGACCCCAAGAACCCAATATTTGGCACAACACAAGCCATATCCTATCTCTGCTTCCCAAAATAATAGAAAATCGTGACATTTTGGCCGCCATCTTCCATTTCCACCATTTAGGATTACAACCATCTTGGATTTTTGATATTATATTTTGTGCCCATATTTGAATTCGACATCCCCAAAAATCCCATGTTACATATACCACGAAAGTTATGTAAACCGCGATCCAGACATAATATAGAGGAATTGTCATCTTGGATTTCCGCCATCTTGGAATTAAATTATTTTCTGTGCCCATATTTGATTTCTGTGACTCCAACAATCCATGAAAGCTATGTATACCGCGATCCAGACATAGTACAGAGGAATTTTCATTTTTTTTCATCAATTTTGGTCGCCCTCTTGGATTTCTGCCATCTTGGATTTTTGATATTTTATTTTGTGCCAATATTTGAATTCGGCATCCCCAAAAATCTCATGTTACACACCATGAAAGCTATGTATACCGTGATGCAGACATAATACATGTAAAGAGGAATTTTCATTTTTCTGTCAATTTTTGTCGCCATCTTGGATTTCCGCCATCTTGGAATTTAAAAAAAATTTCATTTTCCATATTTGATTTCTGCGACTCTCAACGTTCCATGTTAGACACCATGAGAGCTATGTATACCGTGATTCGGACATGATATATCGGAATTTTCATTTTTTCTTCATTTTTGGCCGCCATTTTAAAAGATAGGTTTCCAGGCAACGCAACATACGCCCACAGCAGCTAAATCGTTCGGGCAGTCAACAAGGGTTGTCGCATATTTTTACTTTTTTTGCTAATGAAACATTTGTAATACACTAAAAACTGATTAAGAGTAACGGCTCATTATGTAATTATCAGAAAATCATTAGAATTTGATTGCTTTTTATAAAGTGTTACCCCACACTAACAATTAGTATATACATGAAACATTTAAGGGCGTTGAGCAGTCTAAGATTCGCACTAACTTTTCGACGCCAATCTTATTAAGTCTTTGCAAACTTGTTCCACTTATAAAATAACTCAGAAAACTCTCGAAAGTCGCGTCGTTTTATGTGTAACAATGGAGATACGAGGCGGAGGAATAAAACTATTTATAGAAAACGAGACTGATTCCCCGACCTAGATCAGGTGTTGAATAAATTATGACGTCGTGCACGCCAGTCACGTGATCAACACAGACGCGGCTTCAACGGGAGTGGAAGATGTCACGTGACCAGAAGGAATTCTCTGTATGACGCGATTATCCAGGTCTATTTATCTATCACGAAAGGAACATGACGGATTTTTTTTTTTATGGTCAAAGATTACTATTTTTTGAATGCATAACATGATTTAGAGTGCGGTGGAGTAGTGCAGTGAAGTAATTATTTACTTTTACATCCGAATTGTTGTATTTTAATACTTGTTGTCGACGTATTCAAAGAATTAACCCAAAATCGCAAAATCTCGTTTGAAGGTAAATAATGAACAACAATTTTAAAATACTTTGAGTTGGTATTTTTTAACGTTTTTGGTGTTGAAATGTAGCTTATAACCTCCACTTTCGATCTACTGGTGGGATTATCAATAAATCTTTTGAGCTTGTACTAATAGAATTTCCAAGAAAACGCATCATTTTTTTGCGTTTCCATGGATACAAGACAAACCACAACCTATAGCCAAAAATTGACCAGTGTATTTTTGGGACTTGCTATTAGTATTGTTCATGCGAAATTTGATGAAAATATCTGCAGGCATAACTGAGAAAATTCTACTTTTGTTGTCATCAATACCCCTTTTTATCATGCTTTTGGGCCAAGTTTGGAACATAGTTGGTAAATAAAATTGGTATTTATTTGGTGATTAATATGTAGTTTATCACCCCAAATAACAAAAAATGTCATATCTTATCAACAAAAATTACAGTGCTAGCTTTAAAAGTTGCATTTTAGACTACTCAACGCCCTTAATATCATGGATTTAGCTGTTCAGTTATCAAAATTCATTGAAAATCAAAATACTTGTTCGTTTCAACACCTTAAACTCTGTGTATCAATCTAAAGTCAATCGGATGATAAGTTTAGCCTCTATAGCGTAACAAGATTTTTTGAAGTTATCAAGGGAGATAACTCTGGCAATAATTATTTGAAATCTCTGAAAATCAATAGGCTTCTTCGTCTCATGACCCTAAACACTGTGTGTTAATTCAAAGTCGATCGGATATTAACTTTGGCCTCTAGAGCTTCCACAGGATTTTTTCGAAGTGATCAAGGGCCATAACTCTTGCAGCAATTATTGAAAATCACTGAAAATCGATAGACGACTTAGTCTCATGACTGTAAACACTATGTATAAATTTGAAGTCAATCGGATATTAACTTTGACCTCTAGAGCATCCACTGTGTATAAATTTAAAGTCAATCGGATATTAACTTTGGCCTCTAGAGCGTCCGCAGGATTTTTGAAGTGATCAAAGGACATAACTCTGGCACTAATTATCGGAAATCGCTGAAAATCAATAGGATTCTTCGTCTCATGACCTTAAACACTGTGTATAAATTCAAAGTAAATCGGATATTAACTTTGGCCTCTAGAGCGTCCACAAGATTTTTTGAAGTGATCAAGGGCCATAACTCTGGCACTAATTATCGGAAATCGCTGAAAATCAATAGGCTTCTTCGTCTCATGACCTTAAACACTGTGTATCAATTTAAAGTCAATTGGATATTAACTTTGGCCTCTAGAGCGTCCACAAGATATTTTCAAGTGTTCAAGGGCCATAACTCTGGCACTAATTATCGGAAATCGCTGAAAATCAATAGGCTTCTTCGTCTCATGACCTTAAACACTGTGTATAAATTTAAAGTCAATCGGATATTAACTTTGGCCTCTAGAGCGTCCACAAGATATTTTGAAGTGATCAAGGGCCATAACTCTGGTAGTTATTATCGAAAATCGCTGAAAAACAATAGGCTTCTTCGTCTCATGACCTTAAACACTGTGTATAAATTTAAAGTCAATCGGATATTAACTTTGGCCTCTAGAGCGTCCACAATATATTTTGAAGTGATCAAGGGCCATAACTCTGGTAGTTATTATCGGAAATCGCTGAAAAACAATAGGCTTCTTCGTCTCATGACCTTAAACACTGTGTATAAATTTAAAGTCAATCGGATAGAGCGTCTGTAGAGCGTCCACAAGCCAGACCGACGGACGGGGGCGACGACAATATATGACCACATTTCAATGTGGGCGTATAAAAATGGCACTGCACCATCATAAAATCAATTATTTTTTCAAAAATTCTTCTTTATTCGTTTTTTGTAGCCCATTTTGCATTGGGAAAGCATCTGACGTTTTATTGAGTTTCAAAATAAATGTTTATTGTCCCATGAATATTGCAAAAATCTAAGTGTCATTTTCAGAGGCCGTTTTCTCCGAATTTAGGAAACCAGGGATGTCCAGACCACCCAACTTCAAATCGCAATTTCTCAGAGATGAAACGTCGTAAAGCAATGGTTAATATATCATTGAAAAGCTGAGACCAGTCTCTCTTTGGTTATTCCAAAACCTCACTTTTGAACAATTGGTCACTGTGACTCATTTTGCTATGCCGGGTCACATATAACCATATTGTTGTAAATATCACAATAATCATACAGTAACTGCATAATACAAGACAGAGACAAGTATAGTCACATTTAAACTCACTCCGGCACTCTGTGAAATCCGACATGATTTTCATGTCCCTTTTTATTTCCATATTACACTAGTCAAAAAAATCTCTGGTTAATCTAGACTCTGTATCTTCCGGATTATGACATCAATCAACAGTTCCGTCACATTTCCATTGAATCGACACCATATAATCCGGCCATATAATCGATGGGTGTGAAGGAAGCAATTATTACCAATTGGTGAAATTAAAGCTCGACGGGTGTGAATCCACAAAAGATTTACAAGCAAACACCAATCAATTATCGGTGAGATTAAAACTCGCTACCGTAGGTCTTTGTTGATTAATTTGATAATTTTCTAATCTCTTGTAAGAAAGTAATTGTGACAAATACTCAAGCATATGCACTAATTTTCTCACGAATTCACAGTCGTAAAAATATTCCTAGCACCAGTTAAAAATATTCGTTGCGCATGATAATCAACGATTTATACACGACAGACTTGACCTATTCAAAATGCCTCCACATCTTAAATGAAATAAGAATTAATGTAAGAAAATTTTAAATGTACAGAAAAGTTTATCATTTTTAAAGGGAATAACGCTCTGGTGATTCGAAGCTACATTTTCGAAGTTAAAATATTTCCGGTTTGACAAAACTGTGTATTCCGATACTCTGCATGATCCGACATATTGTAACGATCCTGTACGATGTCAGATTTGACAGAGTCCACTGTATGTATAAACTGTTGAACAGTCACCACATATGAAAGATGTTCAGGGTGTCTATCATTAATTACATCACAATTCTACTAACACTCTGGCAAAATATAGCCTTAATGGTGCTGACATGCCATTAAATACATCTTGTTAAGGATACTGACAGAATGTAATAACTCAACTGTAATATTGATAAAATGAAATGGGGCCAATGTCCGACAAACGTGTCTGCAGAAACGGGGCTCATGAAGATGGGCAGCACCTAACTCAATGAGCCACCTGCTCATTCAGAATGTTTGATGCCATCATCAAATGAAATAAGATTTTACCTTTTAAATCTCCAGTACTGGCCCTTCTCTTCATTAAATCGTTGTTAGAATTACTTTTTTTGAGTATAGATCTAACTGGTAGTTGTAGAGTATTATAATTATCAGCTGAACTAACACTACCATCTAGTGAATCATTAGATGGCTACAAATACATTATTATTAGTCAATATATACAAATATTCAGCAAAATTTTCATGTGATTATCTGTAGGATATACCTAGATATAGAATGAAATGGGTTTGTTATCTCATCATAAACAATAGTGTCATTTTAAACCTAATTTTACGTGTGCCCACCCATCTTTCATTTCCAAGTGACTTTTACATCCATTCTCTTCTAGATAAAATGTGTAATCATATAACACCTACCACTTTTAATAAATTCATTTGTATATTATTGTTAGAAGCAACTGGAGATGGTGGAGCTTCTTCATTTTCTTCGTCCACTTTAGTGACCAGAAATCTTGGGCGGACAGTTGATGAGGGGGTCTCGGATTCCTCGGTGATGGGACTTGGGGGATTCCCAAAATCAAATGGAGAGGCCCTACCTGATGGTGGACCATGATCATCATTAGAATCAGATAACATCACTTTTCTGTCATGACTTAAATGAAGCCAGAGAATTCTTTCCAATTCGTATCTTTGTATCGAACCAAGTAATATCATCGAATCTGAAATATACAAGCAAATATCATTATGACATAAATAGTTACCTACTACCTACCTATTCTCTTACAGGTAATTCACATCTGACAACTTCTTCCCTTTTATGCAAATGAGGTTAGATTTAGGTATATTTCTATTTAAACATATTTTAATAAAAACAAGCCAACAGTGAGGCTGATGTCCCCCGCCGAAATCCCAAAATAAATAGATGACACATATTAATTAATCGCACATTTATTTTTTTCAAACGTATCGAGCAATCAAACTGAACACGAAGTGTCATCCAAAAATTGCTTATCTCTGCCTACCGTAAGAAGAAAATGCTCATCTTCGAACTCGATCAAGGCATTGACCTAATAAGCATACACACCAATTTTGAACATTTTAACTCAATTCATAGGAGAGTTATTGTGTTCCAAAGTCTTGGCAAATCAAATTGCTTATCGCTCTGCTTACCCTGAGCATAAAATGCTCATTATCGATCTTAGTCAAGGTATTACTGTAATGAAACTATACACCAAGTTTCATCACTCTCACTTTAATAATTAGAACTAAAGTTATCGTGTCCCAAGCATCAAGCAATCAAATTGCTTATCTCTGCCTACCCTAAGCGGAAAATGCTCATCTTCGAACTCGATCAAGGCATTGACCTAATAAGCATATACACCAAGTTTGAACATTTTAACTCAATTAGAAGGAGAGTTATTGTGTTCCAAAGTCTCGACCAATCAAATTGCGTATAGCTCTGCTTACTCTGAGCAGAAAATGCTCAATATCGAACTTAGTCAAGGTATTACTGTAACGAAACTATACACCAAGTTTCATCACTCTCACTTAATTAGAACTAAAGTTATCGTGTCCCAAAGCATCAACCAATCAAATTGCTTATCTCTACTTACCCTAAGCGGAAAATGCTCATCTTCGAACTCCATCAAGGCATTGACCTAATAAGCATATACACCAAGTTTGAACATTTTAACTCAATTAGAAGGAGAGTTATTGTGTTCCAAAGTCTCGACCAATCAAATTGCGTATCGCTCTGCTTACCCTGAGCAGAAAATGCTCATTATCGAACTTAGTCAAGGTATTACTGTAATGAAACTATACACCAAGTTTCATCACTCTCACTTAATTAGAACTAAAGTTATCGTGTCCCAAAGCTTCAACCAATCAAATTGCTTATCTCTGCTTACCCTAAGCGGAAAATGCTCATCTTCGAACTCCATCAAGGCATTGACCTAATAAGCATATACACCAAGTTTGAACATTTTAACTCAATTAGAAAGAGAGTTATTGTATTCCAAAGTCTCGACCAATCAAATTGTGTATCGCTCTGCTTACCCTGAGCAGAAAATGCCCATTATCGAACTTAGTCAAGGTATTACTATAATGAAACTATGCACCAAGTTTCATCAATCTCACTTAATTAGAACTAAAGTTATCGTGTCCCAAAGCATCAACCAATCAAATTGCTTATCTCTGCTTACCCTAAGCGGAAAATGCTCATCTTCGAACTCGCTCAATTAGGAAGAGAGTTATCGTGTCCCAAAGTATCAACCAATCAAATTGCTTATCTCTGCTTACCCTAAGCGGAAAATGCTCATCTTCGAACTCCATCAAGGCATTGACCTAATAAACACATACACCAAGTTTGAACATTCTAGCTCAATTAAAAGTTATCGTGTCCCAAAGCATCAACCAATCAAATTGCTTATTTCTGCTTACCCTAAGCGGAAAATGCTCATCTTCGAACTCCATCAAGGCATTGACCTAATAAACACATACACCAAGTTTGAACATTCTAGCCCAATTAGGAAGAGAGTTATCGTGTCCCAAAGCATCAACCAATCAAATTGCTTATCTCTGCTTACCCTAAGCGGAAAATGCTCATCTTCGAACTCCATCAAGGCATTGACCTAATAAACACATACACCAAGTTTGAACATTCTAGTTCAATTAGGAAGAGAGTTATTGTGTCCCAAAAAGTGTGACGGACAGACAGACGGACAGACAGACGGACAGACAGACGGACGAACCCATTTTAATAGTCCCCTGCTTTCTTCGAAAGGCAGGGGACAAAAATATATAGTGTCTTCAGCTGCATCAGCAAATTTAAAAATTGAATAAAAAAAATAAAAAATCAACCTTGCAAAGTTCTTTTAGTCCCAATAGAAGTGAACTATATTTTAGCAGGAATTAACACAGTTGTGATTAGTCAGACTGCACTAATGTGTGTAATCTGGGTGACCTATATCACTTTATCTTATAAAGTTTGGGTAGCCAACAAACAATAAGCTAATGGTACTTAATTCTATAATATAGCAAGAGAAGATATTAGACTATTGCAGTGTTAAATACTTGCTTACTCCTTATCACAGGAAAATATCTATTATTTCATATACTCTCTTGAATGAAGATTACTTTTAGTTATTAGTTATGGTTCAGTGTATTGTGTCAGTTTGAGTGTTAGGTAGTTTAACATGCAGTGGCTTAGTTCAAATTTTAACATGCCAACAGTGAGGCTGATGTCCTCTGTCAAACTTCCATAATAAATAGATGACATTTATCTTTTTCAAAAGTATCGAGTAATCAAACTAACAATTATCTATGCTTAGTCTAAACATACAATGTTCATAATCAATCTCAGTCAAGGTATTGAAGTACATGAGAGTGAAACTATACACTAAGTTTCGTCACTCTACATCAGTTAGAATCAAAGTTATCTTGTCCCAAAGCATCGACAAATGAAATTGCTTGGCTCTCCTCAACATCAGCGGGAACTCAGTCAAGACATTCACCAATCTCGTACCCAGAGATAGTTTACCCTTTGTTTATTGCTGGGAAACCTCGTCAGCCATTTTTAATGTCACATGATGCATCCTTCCGCCTGCCACTTCACAAAGATCCAAGATGGCAGTTCAGAAATTTGGTGCATTTACCAAAATCACTCACATTGTTTTGAATGAAAGTAAAGGTGTGGAAAATGTTCCAAGGATCATTAACATGTAACTCATGCAGACAAACCAATGCCTAATTGTCGAGAAATCAGTAGCATTTCATTCAAACAAATCCAGCCAATCAGGAGCCACTGGAACCGATTTAAGACCGATTAGTGGTTGGCGAGTTTTCCCAGATATAAACGAATGGTAAACTTATCTCTGCGATATCACCTCGGTGGAAGCGGACGTAAAATAAAGCTATTTCACACATTATCTCTTGGAGCCGATATTGGACATTCATCTACATCAAGTTTAACCATTCTACCTCAATTAAAGTTGTTTTGATCAAACGTCTTGACCAATCAAATTGCTTATCGCTACCAAGCCTAAGCAGAAAATGTCATAGCTCTCAACCAATTAGAACCAAAGTTCTAATATATCAACCAATCAAATTGCTTATGTCTGCTTAACCTTAGTGGAAAATGTGCATGATCGAACACTGTCAAGTTATTCCACCTAATACACACATACACCAAATCTAAACATTCTTCCTCAATTAGAAGGATAGTTATTTTATTTCCAAAGTCTCGACCAATCGGATTGGATGCTTTACAAATCCTCAGCATTGTTCTTTGTTAAACAAACATTATGCAAGAGCTAATTCAGCCTATTTTAGATTTTTCTTTAGGGCTGAAAAGTTATATAAACTATTAATTAAACATTAATTAACTTATTCAGACCATAATCAACTCTCATGTCAACACTAGCCTGCGATATTTGTTGGATTATGATCTGATTTGCTGCATAACTTTCCTGCACGGTTTAATGATTAAATGGATAATCGAGACAATAATTTTTGAAATATTGCCTATAGTAATGATGGTCAAGGCTAGATGGAACTTTCAATCACTTAATTCTGGGCTCATAGTGGATCAATTTGACTGAAATTTTCAGCAAATCGCCTTTACATTATCTAATTTTTAACTATTATAGTGAGAACTGCCAACTCATTATCTAATCTCCCATAATGTACGTTTAAGGTATTGATGTAATGGAACTATACACAAAGTTCCACAACTACAGAATCAAAGATGTCGAGCTCCAAAATCTTGACCAATCAAATTGCTTATCGCTCGTCTTACCCTGAGAAGAAAATGCTCATTATCGAACTTAGTCCAGGTACTAATATGATGAAACTAAACAAAAGTTTCATCACTCTAACTTAACTAGAACTCAACTTATCATGCCCCAAAGCCTAAGTAGAAAACGCTCATTCTAGCTCAATTAGAAACAGAGTTATTGTTTCCCAAAAAGTGTGACGAAATGACAGAGAGAGACAGTTAGATCCATCTTAATAGCACCCTGCTTTATTCAAAAGGCACAGGACAATAATAAGCCAAAGTTCAGCACTAGGAGGGCCTTGATAATAGTGAGAAGTGCTTACTATTTTTAACTTGCTGGAAGCTATATCGTTGTCCTCATTATACAGTAATGGGTGGTGCTTATCACTGAATTCTAATGTATCAGTTTGGCAGAAATTAAGGGGTTGGAAGAATCATTCACCTGAATGGAAATTTTTAATTTGTGAAGTCAGATAAAGGTCTATCCTCTGCCACATTGGACATCCCAAACCATTTTTAATATCACGAAAACACCTAACTGAATAAGTAACAATATTAAACAATATAAATACCTGAAGAATCAACTAATGGATAAGCTTTAAAATACGTAGACATCAACAGATCATGTAGTTCACCATATGTAAAATCAAAACTAATAAATTTAGCCTCATTGACCATAAAATCTTCAACAAATACTTTCCAGGTACTGAAATATAGCAGATAATAACAATAAATGTGAATGTTGTCCACTACAGATAATCTAGGAATGATATACTGTATTTCAATAAGTCACAAACTGGGTCTTTAGTTATTGGGTTTTTTTTCTTAATGATTATATTTATATGACTTACTTAGCTCCAGTAGAAACAATATCTGGTAAATATGGTAGACGTTTTAACTGTATAATACTATCATAGAATGATGGCTGTAATTTATTAGCTACAGCATTAGCTATTAAAACAGATATCTATAAGGAAACATACAACTATTAACATATATCAAGGGTGTAAAGGAATCATAACATATATCTGATACATGGACTGCAGTAGTCAGTGTTTTTGTATAACAGAAGCTACTTGAATCCAAGTGGATGGCACTATAAACAGTGCCAAATTTTTGCATTTTGACAACTAAGGCTTGTATTATATATATAATAAAAAAAATTCTACTAATTCTGATACATCTAACAATTTGGAAAAATAATGGTGTACTAATGGTATCTGGCACATGTTGCAATATATTGACATCATTAAAGGTGGCCTACCTGATAATGTCATAGATTCATAAAGTGCAGTTCTACTTAACTTATTATATTGCCTTTGTTTGTACTAATTAGCAGTTTTCAAATGTCATATAAATTAATAAAAAACGAAACGAAATAGGATCTGTGTTTTGATCAGATTGATAAAAGTCCACTTTCATAGGTGCATTGCTCAAAGATGTTAAATGTCATGTAAATTGAAGGAAATGAGAATAACTTTTCCTTTTTTTAAAAAAATTTACACCTGTACCTTCCAAAAATAGGTTGCACAGTTTATAGTGTTATTCATTCTGAACTTTGCGATTAATAAAATATCCATTTGGTATTACGTATAAGTTCAAACACACATATATCAATACCAAGATGTTTTAAAGGAAGTGACTTACAACAGCAGGTAAAACATGACTGATCTGTCCTGTTAATTCAAATACAATAACAGATGTTGATATAGTCCGTGTTACACTACCAGACAATGATGCAGCACCTAAAATAACAATATCCATGCCATTTGAATTCTCCCTTAAAATAAAAAAGATATATCAAATACTGTTACTCAGAAACTAGCATCCATTAATATACAATTATTTTGTAATAAATAAACTAACCCACAACTGCGTAACCACCAGGAACAATTTTTCTCACAATATCACCAGATCTTATGCCTGCTGGAAACCATGCTGCCATGCTCTCTCCAACCAAACGACCAAATGCAGCACCTTTATTATTAAAATATCCTAAACTTGTATTCAAGTTAATATGTAGAACATTTTCACAAGTATTTTCAAACCATATAATTCAAACGTGTCTTTCAGCTTTTAATGATAAAGATACAAATGATTAGGCAATCAAAACAAACGAACTGTAATAATTTGTATTAGTTCAGCTTTGTCCTAATGGAGTCCTAATAAAATCCGGTGAAGCAATTATCAGTGTTAATCAATAAATTTCAGGAGTTATCTCCACTTAGACCACAGGTAAACAGCAAGACACCATTAGCTCAATACATAGTTCAGAAATATTTCTAATATATAATCAATACATTTTTCATTTTCTTCCTTTTCATACCAGCAACAGTTTGGGGTAGAGTTATCTCCCCTTAGACCACAAACAGCAAGACCCCTTTACTAACAATGTACATGTACTTACCAACAGTAAAAACGGGTACAAATATACCAGCAGGAATTGGTAATGTATTAGCTAACACACCATTTATAAACTAAAAATAATAAAAAAGACAATTAATTATTGATAAAAGTTTATTTCATGAAAGGTATGATGGTCATTACCAAGCCAGCATAAAACATGGTAATTGAAATAGAAATATCTTAAAGGTATGAAATCTATGCATTTTAATGGTTGCCTAATTCTCATAAATATAAATGTTTTGATTTGCTTTGGTGTAGAAAATACCACTAACTAACCATACTGCTGGGTAAATAAAAAATTAATAATTTGGTGTAAGAAAATAAGAATAAGGTAGATGAACTTACAGTCATGATAATAAAAAATACCAAAGTCACATACATATTAGTGAGTGGATGATGCCAATGACTTAATATAGCTTCATCATCTAAATCATCAGCTTGTCCTGTTGTCCAAGTTATATTACTGAATAATTCATTTACAGCCTGTCGACCAGTTAACTAAAAACAATAATAAAAAAAACCCCAAATAATATGAAAATATTCAAATAATTAAAAGAATATTGAGACAAAAAATAGGTTGATTACAAATTAACTTACAGAAACATTCTATAGATCTCTGTTTTCTTGTAAACATTATTTCAGCTCCTAATTAAACACAAAATACAAACAAGTAGAAATGAATAGAGTTACAATTAGAAATTATGTAGTGTCTCACCTGTCCAGCAAAAAACTGTCCGAAACCAGGAGGGAATGTAAGAGTAGATATTAATAAGGCAATAAAGCCAGGATATATAAAACGACTGAAAAATACAAATCAAATATACACATATCAATCAACTCAACTCCATTTATATAATTAAACCAGTTCAACGAAAAGATTATTAGATAATTAATCATTCATTAAATATGCAATTATGCAAATCAGGGGTATATTTGCATAATCTTAAATCCTCAGATTAAAGCTGAAGAATTCTTCAAATTGCAATATGGCTTGAAAATAAACCTAAAATATTAATGCAATCAAACTGTTACATTGTATATACAATAAAAACACTGGATGATCTTTACTATTCTTGTACTTGACTTACTTTTTCTGTAAAAATGTAGATAACCTTTTTCTTTTACGAGTAAATAAAACAACTTTTCGATGTGTAACAATAAACAAAGCTCCACCAAAACCACAGGCAACACTAAAATTACACAATTATATTTATTACTCTACAGAAGACAACTTGCTAATCCAAGTATATGGGTGGTGGTTTTAGCAAGATATAGAAGAAAAAAATGTTGACAAAATCCAGAAGCTTTCTTGGCTAATAGCGGCATTGAAAACTTGACCCTCTGGTTAACTTGTGTTTGAAATATAAAATATTAAGCGAACACTTGTCTAAACGTGACGTTTACATACAATAAACCATGGAATATATTCTGCATACATTTCTATCATGTTATTTGATGTGCTCGATCACTAAATACCACTTAAGGAATACAATTATTCCAAAAAGAATACCAAAAGTAATGAAATGATTAATTATATGGGTACTCACCCTATGGCAGCAAAAGCTATCAATTCTAAGGGATCAAAAGGGAACTCGGTGCGTAAACTGGTTCTAAACAGTGCAGTGATTGTTTCTGTAATAAAGCAAGCAGTTGCCATGCAAGATACGCCCACATTTTGCAAGTAATGAAGAGAGAACAAGCTCAAAAAAAGAAGCAATTTTTCGTACAATCAAGGGCCATAATTCAAGAAGTTACGATCCGATATGTGTGAGTATTGACAGGAACCAAGATCTTTGGACTATAAACTTGTATTTCAAGTTTCATCAATATCGGATCAAAATTGTGTCCTCTAGAGGGTCCACAACTTTGATATACCATGTATTTACGATATTTGTTTACACGGTGCAGCCATTTTGTCCGGCAGTTTTGGTCCAATTTGTTCGAAATTCGCACTCAACCATCATAAGGCCGCAACAGTGATATGTTCAAATGGGTTTTTTTTAAATCAGATAAAAATTGTGACCTTTAGAGGGATCACAAGCTATAAATTTGACTTTTCATACTATCAAAGGCTATAATTCAGAAAGTTACAATCTGATATGTGCGAACATCGCAAGGAACCAAGATCTTCGCCTTATAAATATGTATTTCAAGTTTCATCAAAATTAGATCAGAATTGTGGCCTCTAGAATAAGTATACCAAGTTCCAAGATAATTCATTCAGAATTGTGTCCCATAGGCTATAAGGAATACATATGCCAAGTACCAAGTTGATCCATTCAAAATTGCGACCTGTCAACAATAAACACAAAAATTGGGCGTGGCTCTGTCCCCAGCAGTCGGGACATGCAGTTGTCAACCTTAGGATGTAAGGAATACACAGCGCTCGAAATTAACCACAGCAAATGGCAAAGCTGTGGTAAAAGACGACGCAACTCCCTTCTGCCACGGCATAATTCATTTTTTTTTGCCATGGTAGATCTTGCGATCCTTAAAATTATAATGACTAAATGTACCAGTTAAAGAATAGTACCAGGAGGATGTCGTCTGACCTTGTAATATCGTCATAATACGAAAGTCTGACAAATATATTGCAATTACCGAATACCGGTACAATTTTAACCCATGTGCTGTAGGCATATCCATGCTTTACCGTTTACATTGGTGTTTTTTTTCAACGATTATAAACTAAAATAGACATAGATGATAGAGTGCACGGACTGCTGCCTAGTTACTCTGGTTAATGCATGAACAATGTTACCGTTCTCGTCATTTGTATTTTTAACTGTATCGTCACATACGATGGACCTGGACCAATTCACACCCTTTGTTTATAATTACTACGCTCTATGTAACGGAGCATAATATGTACTGACTGTAAACAATAAACACATGAACTCTGCCCCTGGGGGTTGGGCATGCACCCCAAACGATAGGGATATTCCTAATTGTGTGTGTGTGGGGGGGGGGGCAATGACAATATATGTCCACATGAAAATGTGGGTGTATAAAAAAAACAATCCTGTCATATACATCTCCATCAAATTCCAAACAAGTTTAATTGCTTTTTGTATATTGATTCTCCTTGCCCTAAAGGGACACAAGAGATATTCAATTTTCGTACTAGTTTACTGAGTTGCCAATATATTTCATAAAGATATAATCTTCAGAAAAACATATTTGTATTTGTCAGGCTTCCAAGAGTTACTATGTATTTTCTAGGCCGTCTTTCTTTTATTACAACTTGTTGAAAACATGTTTATGATAATCTCGATAACATAAGTAAACCTTCTTTACATAAACACCCTTGTATTTATACTATAAAACTTTAGATTTGTTATCTTACCTTCATCTTTAAACCATAGAGCAAGAAGACGAAATACTAATGCTCCACATACAGCTGAGAAAAAACCTCTCCAATAATTACGTACAGCAAAATATGTAGCTGTTACTTCTATACTGAATAATACACCTGAAATATGTATTCAATCAAAAGTGGTTTAATGGTTACCCCACAATGTATAAGCTATTTTCTAAATATGTGCCATGATAAGAATGAAGGAAAAAAGAATTTGCACTATAAATGTATTTTCACCACACAGGACCTCTTTTGATGTTATTTGAATGACTAAGACAACTTCTCATCTGCCCTGAATTGTCTCATGACTCATACTAGTCATACATCACTTTACTACAATGGATAACAAAATAAAGTATTGCAAGTTACATACCACCAATAGGAGCAGCGAATGTTCCAGCCACACCCACAGCACATGCTGCTGCTAACATTTCTGATCTCCGAGATTCATTCTAGAATACAAACAAAAAATATTTGGGTGAAACACTTCTGATTTTAATGCAATTGCTGATTCAAATTGAACCAGTCATGGTTTACAACTGGGAAGTGCTAATTTATCAAAAAAATACAATATAAAGAGCTGGCAGTTCTCACTATAATAGTTAAAGATAGGTTGTCAGGCAACAAAACATTCGCCCACAACAGCTAAGTCGTCCGGGCAGTCAACAAGGGTTGTCGCATATTTTTTCTTTTGTCAGTAAGGAGAACGTTTACAACACATGAAAATCTTGCTACAAGTAATAGCTCATTAAGTAATTATCAGAAATGGTTAGAATTGTTTTGATTGTTTGTCTCATGGCCTTCGTCCACAAGATATTTCAAAGTGATCAAGGGCCATAACCCAGGCAGTAATTATTGGAAATCGTTGAAAATGAGTAGGATCCTTCAGTCAAATTACTTTATTTTCAGCAGAGTTGATGTTGTTTGAAGAACAGTGTAGTTTAATTGTCATTGCTACCTTAGTCTGATTATCAATTTTTAAATTAAATCAATTAGCAATCCTGTTTAAATTCGTTGAAAATTAAAAGCATTCGTTGGACCAAACTGTTCATTATAGGCTTGGCATATGAATAAATGTATTGATGATTGATATAACTTTCAGTCCAAAAGAACACGCTTGAAAATGGTTGGATTTCTTACTTGGTTTGTTAATTCATTTGATCATATATCTACCACCTGAAGGCCGATTTGCACAAATGAGGTATCGATGGATAGGTTATGTGAAGTATGCTCATTACACATGCACATGCATGTTTGAATCATGACGTCATCACAGCTATGACGTCATCAACGACGCCCTAAATCGGAGCGGAAGCAAGCACCTTTTAAAGCCAACGGTGGGGGACACACGAAGTATTGACTACTGATCATCACCGATGTTAGTTTGCATGTTAACTAATCATCTTGAAATGAAATAAATTGTCCTTGATCGAATTTTATCTCAGTTTGGTAATAATTTGTGCCACCATCCCGATATTGCTAGATTCTAAATCTTCAGTACACTGTCGTGACGTCATAGACGTGATGACGTCATTGTTCAAACATGCATGTGCATGTATGATGAACATACTTCACATAACCTATCCATCGATACCTCATTTGTGAAAATCGGCCTTCAGGTGGCAGATATATGATCATATGAATTTAGACGGAAGATATCCAACCATTTTCAAGCGTGGTCCTACTCTTTTGGCCACGACTGTATAACATTTGAAGATTTTGCTCTTAGATAATACATCTGTAATACTTGATGCAATAATAATGTCTTTCTTTTTATCCCATTTGTTAACTCTTTATTTCTAAACATTTCATACTTGTCATGCTTACCTCATATATACCTCTAAATGATGTAAGTAATTTACTAAGTAATGTAGCTACGATACTGGCAATATGTACAAATGGTCCCTGAAATAATAACACATATATATTATTATTGATTTATTTATTTCTTAAAGAATTGGCCTCATCTACCTATAAATATGGTTTGACTTGAAGTTGAAAATATCTCCTTCAAAATTTCAAATGGCAATAAACTTTCACCAAGTACGTCACATTTTGATAAAAAAACACTATATAACATTCAGTTGTATATCAAGTAGGATTGTCAGTCTTGACTAGGAGTGTTCACAAAGCTAACGTTATACATTGAATTATAATTTATTTTCCCAATTATAACAGGTCAAGAGCCTCTCAATAATTCTGACATAAATTGCAAGTAATATGAAACAGAATAATTTTGGTAACAGCACACATTTATACTGTAAAGGATTTAAATGAAGAACATTTTTTAGCTTTAACTCCTAGCCATAAAACCTATTGGAATGCAAATATATACAATCTTTATAATCATATGAGAGGCAACAAGGCGTCATTAAACGTGCACATTTGTCACTTCTGTCAACATGCACATTTCTTACTAGAGTTAAGTTTGAAATTTTCTGGTGGATAACTATTCTCTGAAACATATCCTAAGTAAATAAACTTGCGTTTTGCAAGAGATGGGTAGAGAATAGTTAAAGTTCCACATGTGCCAATATCAAAGGAACCAGGAACTTCGGGTTATAAACATACAGGTAAAAATTGTGAGGTCTACAAGCAAAAAACACATTTTTGCATAAAATCAGGGGCCATAGTCCAAGAATCTACAGCCCTATACATGCCAATATCAAAAGGAACCAAGTTAAATCAAAATTGATTAAAAATGGTCAAGGGGCCATTGAAAATTTTGAAGTGGAAGCCCTGGTCAACAACCTAGAACATGCTTTTACACTATTAGGCCAAACTGGTCCGAAATTCTAACTCAATTGTAATTAGGGTATAACAGCAATATAACTGAAACTTAAAACTCAAATAAAATTGGTGACTTCTAGAGGGTCCATAAGCTAAAACTGTGATTTTTGTTCATCAGTGGACATAATCCAGCAAGTTACTGTCTGATATGCACTAATATTGAAGGAACTGAGATCCGTGGGATATAAATAATTATAGAATTTAAGTTTCATCAAAATCAGATAAAAATTGTGACTCCCGGACGGTCCACACTTCACAACCTTGGCATCAGGCCTGGAAATAACGATTTAAAATGTACCTGACAAAATGTCAGGCACAAATGAAATAGTACCAAACGTTTTCAAATTAGTGCTGGACATGGAAAGAGAAATCAATGCCGGACAAAATGACAGCTACCAGAGGTTTAGTGCCTGACAAAGCCTTAATCTGTGCCAGACATTGTCAGTGACAAGTGCCTTATTTCCAGGCTTGCTTGGTATTACTACTACATACACTATTTATGAACATGGCTGTGTCTATTTTGTCAGACAGTTTCGGTCTGATTTTCGCAAAATTCAAACCCAACCATTATTAAGGTGTAACAGTGATATATGCTAACTGTTTTTAATATGAAATGAAATGAAATGAAATGGGGTTGAATGTCCTACTCTTATGCACCTGACCTGGGCTAATGGAAGACGGTAATATGAAATCAAAATTGCAAGTTAAAAACATGATTTTTCATAGAACCAGGGGTAATAATCCAAGAGGTTAGATTCGATATGTTATAAAAATTTGATAAAAATTGTGACCTCTAGAGAGATATGAAGCTAAAAACAGGATATTTCATACAATCAGTGCCATAATCGATGAAGTTACGGTCGATACATGCTAATATCAAAAGGAACTGAGATCTTTGGGATGTAAACCTATATCAAGTTTCATCAAACTCGATGTCAGAAAAAAAATGTGACCTGCAGATTGTCCAGAAAAAAAAAGGGAACAGAAGGATAGGGAAAAGAGGTGACAATAACATACGTCCACGTGACTATGTGTTACCCCACCAACTAAAAGGTGTAACAGACAGGCAGACTTATTAGATCCTTGATTTCTCAAAAAGATTTGGGAAAATAAAGTATGATTAAAGGGGCAATTCTAAATTTCAAAGTATTATTATAAGTAAGGGAATTCCACGCTTCACAAAGGTTGATTTGCAGGGAATTCTACAATTCACAGAGACAATCTGAAGTTTAGAAATTGGAAGAAAAACTATGGAAATGATAGTGGATTCTAAGGTGTTCATCAGTAAGCAACATGAGAGGAATAAATCTGAGCAGAATTGGGGTTTTAATGTTTTTCACTTTGTCCAAAAGAGTTTCATCTGTCCAGAATAAAGATTTTGATTTGTTGTGTTTCTGAAACAATATATAAACTACATGTAGCGCTCTTTACACTAGATGGAATCAAAATAAAACATTGTTGTAAATCTACCTTAAAATTTGTCATCCAGAACATGAATCATAGTCTATATCACTGGATAAAAAAATCTGACAGCTACCGGCCAGTCACAACATCAATCAATTTGAACAATGGAAAACCTGTCACATATTTATGATGAATGGACTGACAGTTGACAAATACAATATCAGCACCGCTTAAGATGTACAATTTATGTCATTGTCTTATGTATTGATTATTGTTATTATTAACAAGAATTGATTGATTAAGATTCACAGATTTGGAAATGTCAATGATGGAATAAAATGTGTTCAAATATTAATGTCAGTCTACATAAGCACAAAAAATAACTTGCAGCTCTTAGGAACTGTGATTTCAAAATAAATATTCCTAAAAAAAACATGCATACAATTAATGCAGCAACAGACATTGTATATTTTTAATTCAGAAGAATAACACTTTATTGGTCTATTTGTGATTTAAAATACAGTTTCCAAAATACAGACTGTCAGAAAAATCTTTGCCAACAACTATATGATATCAAAGTCCTCAATATTTTATTTTAGCATAAATTTGCATAATACATGTATAATTATACAAAGGTGTCTTTATCTAAAAAGGTTCAAAGAAACAATCAGATCTATATATATACATGACTGTAGGCGGTAACCATGTGTTACAACAGTAGGGCAATGGTAGGTTTAATAGGTTAGGCGTTAATGAAAATAAAATATCAAGATAATAGTTTTTCAAGTATCGCGATATACAATATTATTGTGATAATTTATGTCAATATATGTGTGTCAAATTTTGAATACTTTGTCCAAGAATCGTCGCTAGAGATCACATTTATCGTTGGTGATGGAGGTTTAACTCAACTGGAAAGGTTCTAAAATTTACTTTTTGAAATTTATAAGACGGTGACAGTTGCGACTGAGGTACATACCGTATTTTACGGATCGTTGAGCTAGACAAATGTTTTTCCAATCATTTCTGGTGGTAATCTTTCATCTAGTTACGGTTGTGTTATTTATATCCTAGTCTAATACTGAGCCGATGTATGTAAAAAAAAAAATCAATTAACGTAAAGTAATTTGTTGCTCAATGTAGGAGTGGGACTAACTTATTCTAAGTTTTGTTCTTGATTCAATTTGAACCCTTTTTTTTTTTAATTCCAATATCTCCGATAAATACAAAGACAATATATGGTTTCTCTTCGTACGTGACTGGAAAGCACACAGTGTTACTAATAAAAGAATAAAATAAAATAAAAGCCGTTTATTGATTGGACAATATAAAAAATAATTACGGGCTTTCAAAGTAGAATTTTTATGATTGGTTAATTTAGCTGAAAACCAAAGTAGAATTCTTGCAAGGAAATACAAGAGATATGTTTCTAGTTGGCAGAAAGGTTCCATCTTAATGACATTTGCTAGCCTTGTTGGTTATGTTAAAAAAAAAAAAATTAAACATATTATATATATTTAGAAACTCCAACAAGTATTTGTATTAAATAACACTAGCAAAAGTCGGAACAATGTGTGTTGACTTTGCTGTGAAACTGAAAGTGTTATTTTGATATTTTGCAACGATGTCAGTCAACATTGTACTTCATTACAGAGAAAAAAACATTTTTTATCTCATCCATATACGAGTCAATTTAGACTATAAGACGAAGCCCGAATTCGCAAAAAAAAAGTATAGACTTATACCCCGAGAAATACTACGTTAGTGTCCAACCTTGACCATGCCAAACAACTGTTCCTCGATTACGACTACGACTGTAGCCAACTTTCATCAATCATGACCTCATTGCAATTTCAACCTTATCTGATGTAGCATATTATCATCAATATTGGGACATGATAATTATCATATCGTGATAATTTTGGTTAGACATGATATACCGGTTTTTCGATAATTTTAAACAAGTCTGATATGATAATATCGCCGATGATTTTATCAAGGTATACCGAAAAACCGGTATATCTCCCAACCCTATTTAATTGCAAAAGTGAAAGCAATAGTGGTACCAGGTAGTCAAGTGACTGGGAGCTACAGTATTCAAATATGAATGACCAACCACACAAGAATCTTTTCATTTATAATTATATAAGGCTTGATGGGATCACTCTTGATTAAGTCAAAATGATGTCTGGATATAATAAGTATTTTTATTGTTGAAGTGTTGATAAAAAGATGTTTCTGTTTTTATATCACAATATTAACTATCATGAGGGTAAAGCAATCTTAACGATGTATATCCATCATACATTAACATATACATACATACATGTAATTGGGATGACATATGACCTCCAGTGTCCTTAATGTCACATTGGCATTGAGATTAACAATAAAGTTCAAACTGCCAATAAATAATATTCTTAACATTTAACAATAAATTACATGAACACAGCTATAAGATGTCCTCCTGGCAAACATTGCTCCAATTCAAAATCTACTTTATACTACAGACTTAAGTTCAGAAAGATATATTTTATTCCATCCAAATTCAGATCAATGTCTCATGTTTATTTAAGATGGGAGACAAACATTCAATAACTTGAGTCATGTATTGAACCCTTGATACCCAGTATATGATATTTCTAATGAACAAGAAAAATAAATTGTTGCTGATTATCAATCAAAATTTCTCACCAAATTTGAAATAGATCTGTCAAAAACTTTAGCCTCTATCGTGTTCACAAGCCAATTGTTACGGGATGAACTGTGTGGGCTTAGAAAAATCAACACAAAAAAAAGTGTAGTTTACCTCTTTTCCAAGTGGCAGCGTGCTGCCTAGTGAGGCACACAGGCCAACTACTTTAGCTATGAGAGTGCGGAATGTCAAATACTCCTTTAATATTACTCCACGTAAAATAGTTTTCATTTCAGGGATACCAGATCCTACAAATAAAATAATATTAGTCATTTTGAATGAGCATCTTTTTACATTGTTTGCCATGTCCTCTAAGAAGCAATGCACAAATTAATGCATCAGAAATTTAAATTCTCATGTCTAAATCTCCCATTTTTTTTAGAAAACAACTTGGATTGATATTTCTTTTGTAAACATATATAACTTCTTATGTTCTGAATTAAATCACTTAATAAGAAGAGTATAAGATATATCCAGACAACCACGGCAAGACTGATTGACAAGTAAAAAAACCTAATGCGAATAGTAGCAGCTACATTGTTATAAATCTCTATAATGTAAAATATTTTATTTGACTAGATTCTTTGACTTACTCGAGCACAGCACAATAACTCTAATCATAATTTGTTGTAATCTGATCAACCCACATGTGTGTATTAGTTGCAATAATCAAGAAAAAAAAACAACATGAATTTAATGCGTATTAAATGATGACTTTTGATTTAAAATATAAGACTTTGTTGTTTCACTAATCTGAGTAAAGTAATGCACACAAATTGAGTGTTATCAAAAATAATGTAAATATGGAAATAAATTTTAAAAGATTGTATTTTAAATGCGATTGCAAGAAATTGACAGTTAACACTCTAGGGCGACAACAATATTACTACAGTTCAATGTAGGTGTATAAAAAAGCTTAGATTGTTTCATGAGAAAATAAATGTAGTGGGAGGTTTATTAACAGTTTATTATCAATGTATGCGCATGCATAAAAGACAAGTCTCATTCTCTGATTGAATTAACACATCAGTTCAGTCTTTCCCATTTAAACAATTTTAACACTAGCTACTTCATAATACTTATAATTAATACCATTTTTCTAGAGAATTACATATATGCTGGTATATTTAAAGACTGCTTATTGTATATTCTGTAGGCATGGGTCATCAATATTGATATCTTTTTACCTCTAGTTAACATATGTATTTATGCTATAATTGCTACAGGCTATATATTTATAGTCCTGACAGAATAAATTATGTTAATAGATGTATAAAATAGTTACATCAACTATAAAACATACATGTACTTAATCACGTCACTATCTTCAAAATACCTCATCCATGACATTCTAACCTAATGTAAGAATTAACACCCTTATATTTCAACCATTACTATTTTGGGGATTTTGTTTGTGTAAGGAGGGGGGGAGGGGCCTACTAACCCACATCCAATAATGAGTGAACTTAATTAACCCAAGCTGAATCTTTTTTTTAAATTTTTATTCTTATTTATAACCATCTATTATGTATATTATCATTATTATGTATATTTTGTTGATTCAATTCTGTGGATTGTCAGTGATACAGGGTGGGGTCGGACTGTTGACAAGGACAGTTGCCCAGTTGTTCGGATGGTATGAAAAACCTGAGGTCCTGTGTACATATAGGCGTGCACATAAAAGATCCCTTGACAGTTGGAATTTGATATAAGAGTAGACCATAGTGCCGCTGTCTGGTCAAAATTGCCCTCATAGCACACTGAATGGCATATGCCCATTTTCATTAGCCTAGTTTGGAGCAGAACAGTATGACGTTAAACCCCCATTTCATTTCATTTCGATCCTGTGGAAAACCTAGATGTATTCTGACTAGTTTTAATATATGATCACAGTGTACTCTTGATGACTGAGAAATATGCTTAAAAATAAAGGCAACAAACTCTTTCTGACAGGAAGGAATGAAATGAACATTTCTAAGTCATATAATATTAATAATATAGATTGTTTTGAATATGTAAGTAAACTAGACCAGATCAAAAGGAAATATGACATACATAGCTTTAATCTGTTATTTGTATCAGCTGTTGGTAGAAAAAAACCAAGTTGTTTATTAAGTTTTATTAGTATAATATATACCTACCTATGGCTTGTGGTGAAACAAGGTGTGTAAAACCTGTAGCAAATAATATAAATAACACAGAATATGACATCCATGCAAAGTACTGTAATGTAACAGAAAATGCCAATTCTTGATATAACCAAAATTTAGCTGAAATATAAATATAAAATTATGTTAAAGCATGATTCTTTTATTAAGAAATCAAAAAATATTTTCATTTGAACAATTCCTTTCAAAAAATCTAATCTAGAAAACTATAGTATAGACATACAAATGCGGCATGCCACACAGTTGGTAATTCTTTCCATGTCTTATGGACAACATTACATAACAATGTTGGCATTCCACACTAACCACCAAATTTCAGACAATGGGATGTGTCAAAAGAAAATATCCGTCAAGTATAATTATGTTACAGTAGTGAGAGAGAGAGAAATGAGGTTCAACATCTTTGACACAAGCTGACTGATTAATTTTGATAATGAGCGTCCAATTTACAAGTGTTTAATTTCTTGATCACTTGTAAATTGGCCACTCATTATCAAAAATGAAATAGTGAGCTTTAAAACTGGACACAAGTACAGATTAGAAGGATTTGGGGTGATTTTAAACGATTTTTACAAATGTGAAAGAAATTAGTGCTAAATACACAAGGTTAAAAGTTACCCAGATTACAGTGAATTACACAGGTTTGGTTTCTAGATAAAGTGAAATTTGAATCAAAGTTAACAGAAATTTAGAAATCATTAATGATTACATGTATATATCTAAAATTTTGTGGATTTGTATAATTAAGAGAATCAACAGATTCTGATATTTTATTAAAGGTTGATAAAGTCTCTGCTCTTCATTTGAGTGATTTTGAGTCCCTTGCAAACTACAATATTGTGAAAGTTTAATCTCTAAAAGGAATATCATTCCAAAAATGGTTAATTCCGTTCAGTATTTAAACGTGATGTATTGAAAATATAACAACATTCAGCATTCCACTCAAATTTTTGATTTTGATTATCCTCTTTTTAATTCAACTGAATGCAAACTGGGAGATTATCTTCTGTTGATACTTTGATTTCTTTCTAAATTGAAGGTTAAATGACAAATTTGATGGAAAATTAGATAGCATCTCAGAAATGCAAAAAACTAACAGACTTTAAACAAAAAGAACAAATTTATTATATCAAACATAGTAGGCCTTTAAGATTCATTCTATAACTGAGACAGCAACATGAATAAACAGTTTGACATGAACTTACTGCGCATCACAAGAATAAGGAGTGACACTGAAAGCCATGTTATCTGCTGTTTATCACCGAGTGTGTAATAACATTAAAATTTAGGCCTGATTCACACCAATAGTCAGTGACAATAAGCCATTGATCTCATACCATGTTAGTGTTGGTTGTTAGTAAGGTCAAATCTTTGCAACAGTATATCAATTTATATCATTTATGTCATTACATTAATATCAATTAGGTCATTATGTCAATGGAACTAATTAAATCATGATCTACATATATACAGAATTCACAACATTTTTTACATTACCAATTATTCAGATAACTTTGAGTACATGTGTGTAACCTTTACGAATAGAGACATGGTCAGCTCATAGATATAATTAAAATGTCCAATAACAATTAATTACCATAATCATAAAATATAAAAGAATATCGAAATTACCTTCTTGACACTTTTCTATAATAAAATCCATACTAAAACTAAGTAACGCCATCAATATACCAAGCAGAGCCAGAAATAACCAATCTTCTCCAATCTTGGAAAACACAAAATTCCTTGCTCGTACACATCCCGCTATAACATTTAAATAAAGTATATATGTCACCTATTCAGTTATTTTAGTTGAAGTTACATAAAAGATTCACCCACATGCATAGTTTATCAGTTTAATAACATGTACACAAGAATTATCCAAAAGAATAAAAAAATATATTGTCCACCAGTGAGTTACTGCAATACTATACTGCAATCTGATCCATTTCAAATGACGATCGATTGAAACAATCAGATTTTTCAAAATTCCTGCAAGTGACTTGTTACCAATGACATTTTAATTTATAGTCTTATATGTTAACTGAAGTTAGATCTACCATTGTGGTAAAATATTGAGAAGCTACTCTCAATATGTAAGCCAACTGATGGTGTATAGAGTTGTTTATGGGTTTGTCATTTGAAGAAATGTCTTAAATAATAATTTATATAACATTTGAAGCCAGAAGGCAACATGCTATTGTAATTTCTCCATCAGCAAGCACTAAAAAAACGTACAAATGCCAAAGTACTTTCAAAAAGTCTATCTTTCAAAGAATCCTTCGGAATCAAAAATAGAAGAAAACAAATTCTGGCCGGCGAAGATCGCAATCTTATAAATGAACATTACTGATAGAATACCTATTTCATGTTAAGTGGCTCATTAATTTCTTAAGAAAATGTTAGGGAAATTATATTCTTTTGAATTATTCAAAAATATCAGGACTTGGGCAAAAAATGTACTCTTCTGGTCTAATGGGTCAAAACACCAAGAAACCTTGTAATAACCAACCATAGCATGTACTTATCTAATTAATAATGTCACAAGGTCAAAATACAACCTCTTGCTTTCTAATCTTTAGTTAAGCTTTCATTGTGATGAGGTGTAATTCATTTTGTAGAACATACATGTATCTATAACTATAAAGTCCTGAAGACTCACAACACTCACAGTATAGATAAACAATTACACAAGACAAACATATTATTATTATGGGCAGAATAAAATATACACAGACATTTCATACAATAAACAACAAATACAAGGGAATGAATCTGGGGGCCAGCCATAAGCATACCTAACAGAATGTTATTCAATTCTCCCCTGTAGGATCAAAGATAGGTTGACAGGCAACGAAACATATACTGGATCATGCCCACAGCAGCTAAATCATCCGAGTAGTCAACAAGGGATGTCACACTAACATCTTTAACTTTAGTAGCTAATCGGAGCATTTCAAAGACACATATCAATTCTATACAGATCAGAATGATCACTTATTTCGCACAAGTGTTCACAAACTCAACAAGTGCCAGAATTCTACAAGTTTTATATGGAAACTCAAATAACACACTTTTATGGAATAACAATTACTTTGGTTTATTTCACTGCGTTTCAACAAGATTTCACAAGTCGTTATCAAGCATTATACACAAATTTGATTATGTTCCAATTACTAAATGCCATTCAAAGAATATTATATGGAAACTGCTGAAATTCAACAGGATTCTTTGTTTTACTAATCAATGATGCATAAATTCCATACGGCTCGAATGATAACCATTGTCCTTCTCTTGAGGTTATACAAGGATATTATGAAATTCAACAGGATTCTCTTCTTTATTAATCTAAATAATGTATGAGATAAATAGAGATGGGATGATAACTATTGTCATTCATGTGAAACAGTACCATAACACTAGATGTATACTTTATCTTATTCTAATCTAAGAAAACTTACCTAAGACTTTCCATATTCCAGTGGGTGGTTTATTATCAATCTGTTGTTTGGCCTCTTTTTTTAATCTCTTTGCTTGAAATTTTGCAAATGAACCTAATTCTCTGGAGTACCTACCATACAGCTGAAATACATTAAATTATTAAACATGTTTCAAGCCAAGTTTGAAGGGTAAATTATATGAAAAATTCTAAAGAAACTTTTTTTCCATTTAACATGTAAGATGCCTTCCGGTGGACTAACTAGGTGATTTGATGATATATATTAAGACTAAAACCATCTAATTAATCTATCAAAAATTTGCTTCAAATCCCTCTCAAAACATTGTCTGTTCTAAGTAATAAAACACCGATTGATGGAGAAGCTTTCAGTGGCTTTCGAAGTTTCACTCAGAAAACCAGGAAATACATGTAAGGTTATCTATGCAGTGTGAATAATAATAGCCGAAAAGAAAGATAGAAGAATCGGGATGGACAAAACAAAAGGGGCTTAATAACGAGTTTTAATTTTAGCCTATGGACTTAAATTTAAAATTTATTTTAGAGTGGTCTCACATCGAATTGTTGTACATTATACATGTATTCTTAGTGCCATGCGAGGGTTTCACATCTTTAAAACTCCAATTGCTGGTGACATCTTATCTAAATATGACAAAGAACCCAAATGTTTGTCGTTTTTTCCTCTTTTCAAATTTAAGCCCTGGGCTTAATTTAAGAAGAAATGTTTCATCACTGACATTGGTCAAATTTGAAATTAAGCCCAGGGCTTTAAACGAGAATTCCCAGTAGTATACATGTAGATACGATTAGGGTTACCATACGTCTCGGTTTTGGGGTCTCTTTTGCCGTGCCTAAATGTCCCGATTTTCAAATCAGGTGTTTTTCAATTGAAAATAATAAAACTTAAACTAGTGATTATTAATGTATAAAAACAGTGTTTGCTACAAACACTCTTACTTCATCACGAAGGCACACCACTTCTGATCTAGATATTGTATTTTTTAATAGTGTAACTACCATCACAAAAATGGCTGAAAACGCATCTTCTGGCTTCTAGAAATGAAAAAAATTCTTCGCCCCTAAACCCCCCTAGTTAGTTCGCGTCTCCCGCGCTCAATGTTTTGCGCCCGTTGGGCGCTCATTTTGTCGTAGGGCGCTCCGTGCCAAATTTTGCTTTAGTCTGGTCAGAATAGTAAATGTCCCGGTTTCTTCAATGACTAATCTGTAGGCCTATGTACGATGCATTAACCGACCGATCAGCTATCCAGTATTGTAATTTATTTTAAGGTGTATGACCTATAAAAACATCAAAATTGATTAAATGATCCACATAATTTGCAAAATTAGCTTTATATAATGTAAAATCCCTATAATTAAATAGTAGGTGGTACCAAAAAAGAATACGTTTCATGTGCAGTGCCAGACTGGTGGGCCAAGGGCCCACCTGTCAGGTCATTGACCAAAGCCCACACAAGTATCAAAGACATGTGAGCGTCTGAGGGAGTACAGTGGGGGGAGGGGCACAAGGAAAATTTTGAAAATTGACAACCGCAAACCCATTTTCCAAGCATTTCAGACCAAAGCAGAAGAAGGCAATTTTTTTTTATTTTTTCTTTTAATTTTTTCTTTATAGGCTTAGGCCCACTTTTTGTTAAAGGGATACAGTCCCGATTTGAAGAGAGTCTGGAAATAAAAGTCGGAGTGCATATAAAATTTAAACGCCAAAATATGGAAGAATGGTGTATTGACCTTGTCTCAAAATTTCGGCTCAAAACATTGAGTCGTTTGGACGTGAACTTCAAAAATGCTTATCCGGACACGTAACCCTTTTAAGATTTCAGGTAAATTTTTTCGTTGGTGACCTGATGATTGATTCTCGTTCCTTGAAAGGTCTATATAGTGAATGGCCCATGTATTTGATAGCGAAAGACAAATTTCAACTACACATTATTTTTATTTAAAACTAAGCCTGGTTTCACGTAGACACCACATAATACAGTTTGGGACACTGTTCTCAATTTCCAGAAGACTGACATGTTTAAGTTGTTTGAAAATGTATCACAAATACTAAGTTAGTTGCTCTGCCGTTTGGAAGGGGATTTTAACACAAAATTAAGCAGTTATATTCTTCAAAAAATTATCGGGATTGACCCTTTAATGAGCTTAGGCCCAGTCTGGCACTGTTCGTGTGTATAGAAGCAGTAAGGCAAGTGTGGTATTTAGCTCCTGCCTTAATAAGGCTTATATTATTATAAATTACACACATTCATATTACATTAAACTAAACATAATATTATGTGGCGACCCATTTGTGTCAATTTCTATGTCCCAATTATTAGTGATTTAGCTCCTTTAATAGGGAAGAACAGGAACGATGAGTGGACATCACCCGTTCAGACATCGTTCCTAAAGGGGCTTGGGCATTGTCATTGCCATTGAATTGATCTGCCGATTCTGTGTTTAGTTTAGTTAGATTTCTTAGCATTGCTTGCTGGATGCTGTTGCCACTGTTGTTACTTTCATTCGTGATATTCATTACATGATATGATCATGAGCTATTTAAAAAGTGACATAACAACTGATGTATATGTCTCACTACCCAGCCTATCTGTTGACATATATTTAAAAGATTTTCATTCATGATTTTATAGCTAAATTCACTTACTAAGGTTTGTTCGTAACCAAACTTCTGCTTTTCCGCCATACTTTTCTCGCCGCCTAGCGGCAAATTTCTCTGATTGGTTAGGGGTAATGTCACTTCCTGCAAGTAAACAAAAGGTATAATCGCAACGAATAAAATGGAAATTTGTTATTTCTTGTTCACAATTCTAGAATCACGGAATTTGCATAATCCTACACCAGTAACCTGATTCTAGAGAACTGGAAAATTGGCTACAAAGACCTAATTCGGAGTCCATAATATTATATCCTGCGTAGATCATGCTAAAAATTAAAAAAAAAAGTAGAACTTCAGAAGTGTCGCCAAAGTTTATAAAGTAGCCTAAAGTTAAAAAAAAAAAAAAAAAATAATAATTTTGCATCTTGATTCGGGTCACCGATTGGCGCCTGTCAAAGTACTTATCTTTATATCTTATTTTGTATTTCTTTCAAATGGAGGATTTAGACTACTCTCAAGAAATTATATATCTTGTGATCGAAATTTTAAAATACCGGTAGGGCCTATTTTTAAAAATCTTATCGTGTTTATTTGTTTCCCATACAAGATTAGTCACATGAAAAAACTAATTTATTTTACTTTACAACCTTATTTCCAAATTAAAAACCAAGTCCTAAATTATAATTTCATATACCCTCATTTATACACAATGAATAAATATAAAATGCAACGAAAATAAAGACCAGGACATATTTAACTTACAGACGTCAAGATGAAAAGCGCCTAAATTAATAATAATTAGTAATAGCCTATGTGATAAAAATACAGAAGTCCATTCCACTGGTTTCTCGTTTACCCGGACATGTTGGCTTCTAATCAGCGTATGTAGGCTAAATAATGACTACAACTGAGAGCATGTATTATTAATGATTAACACACGCATAAAACTAGGGTACATAATCACGGACCCTGATCATCGGTAATTTTGTCCGTGCATAGGCCCAAATTGCCACACCCACACACACACCCACACACACCCACACATCGCCCCTCTACCTCCAGAATTTGTAGATACCGTACATACATCTGCGCATGTTATTCACATTGCTCGAAGAAGGTTCAATTCACGCATAGGCCTATTTGTTGGGGTTTTTTTTTCAAACTGGCTTGGAGAACACCATATAAAATGCTCTCCCTTTTCTTTTTCATTTGTTAAAAATGTGACAATTAAATAAAACTCGTTAACGTTAATCACATGCGACATGTTAAGCAATAATCATGTTTATCATTGTTATGATATAATCTAGTGTTATAGATTGCACTTCTATATGTTCTATGATTATACAATGTTTAATATAATGGATGTATCGTAACGCCCGGGGGGAATAATAACGACTACAGACACTGTAAATCTTTTCCGTGAGTTTTGCTGAGGTTTCATACACAAGTCGAAAATAGAAAGACAATGAAACATTCCAAATATCTTTGATTTGAAGTAATTTCCCTAAGACGCGGAATTCGCAAGGATCTGTGTTTTGACCAATACCGTTTGTATAATGACAAAACAAATCTACAAATAGAATGATTTACCGCGTTTTTTTATATTTAGTATAAAAGCAATTAACAAAACGTTTATTTGGTTTATACACACCCCATCCCACCTTCAACTAAACTCGACCGAACAACGGCAAAGGTCATGAACGTATAAAGGTGCATTAAAATAATTCCTACTTTCAGATATAATTAAGTTTCTCTATACTTTATCATTTACTTGAAAAACAAAAAAAAGTGCACATGATGCTTCGTATGAAGTCTCTCCATTGACTGCAATTTACTATTCTTTAAATAAATTAAAAATAAATAAGCTATTGAATCCAGACGAAAAGGATTAACAAAACGTTGCATGTAGTTATAAACTTTATAAAGCGAGCAGCTTGTTATGTGGGTACATAACAAGTTCTAGAATACATAATTATTATCGTTTAAAATCTTTTGTGTAGTGAAACTAGAACATAAAATGTATGCCTACCTTTATGAACTATTAAATTGTTATAGATATCCAACACATAAAATTATTAAGGAGATTAACTTAGTTTGACCACTGAGAGGGTTTTTAAAAAAACTGTTTTGCCGTGCCGGAGGACTCAAAGCCTTACAGTTGATATCTGATGACGAAGTGATGAGAAGTTTATCTATATTTCTTATAGCCTAAACGTTACTTTTAGTCTCGCCTCCGGGCAGACGTATGACGGCTCGGTGACATCTTATTTGAGAATATATATAGCCATGCGTGGAATAATATACATACATATATATATGAAAAGTTGAAGATAACTATATATATATTTATATATTTATTCATATTTACTTATATCATCCTATTTAAAATCATGTATACCATATTGTCCTATATTGAAGATAAATCTTTGTGGAAGGTATAAGGCAAAACACATTTAATGTGTAGTGTGTACTGTTTTGTTGGGTTTTTTTATAGAGGCAGATTATGTGACAGGTATACTTTATCATTTTTTTAGCGGCATGAATCGATATCGGTGTAACAAAATTATTTTGTGCTGTAATGTTTTGTGATGTATTTAATAGGTGGGGTATTTAGTTTATAGTAAAAAAAATGAAGTAGACTACAGAGAAACAGTCTGTAAAAACGAGAAAGAGAGAGAGAAAGATGGGGTTTAACGTCCACTTGCCACAAACTATGTCATTTCGGGACTAACAAATGGTTCAGGAATTTCATTTAATAATTCCCTTGCGCGTAGGAGTCTTTAGCAGTGGGGAGAAACCAGAGGACACGGAGGACCCAAAGAAAACCCACGAGATTGGATAGGCGACCCTTTTCCTTAAAACTGTCACACCGGGGAATCGAAACCACGTCATTTGACTTGATGACAGACATTATGATATCGCGCGCACGTGGTAATCACTTGGCCATGCAATAACCTTTTTGCTAGGTCAGCTATATGAAATGTTAGATTATGTCTTTGTCTTATCATTGCCATAAATGACATCAAATGCTCAATCAATCATAAAACTGTACTCAGCGTGTAGATATCGAGGTCCGAATCAGTAGAGAATATTCATTCTTATATTAGTACACAATACTATTTTGGAAGATTATATTTACACTTCTTTTAGTGTAAACACGCTAAAACGTCGCTATCACACAACACCCTTTAACGGTTAAATCCATTACGGTGTTCGGTGCCATGGCCATGAATATCGGTTACATTTATTGAGTTTAGCTTCTTTATTTGGTTACAGCGGCTACACTTGCACCGTAAGCCTGTCATTTTTAAAAAGCTATATTATAGCCGTGCGGCCCGTGGTGCAAATTTTACACTGCTTACAGTTATAAATAGCAGTCATATTCAATATTAAAACTTCTGGGTGTTTGCTCAATCTGATTAAAACACAGACCCTATTTCGTTTCGTTTTTTATAGTTCAAAATTTCGTTTAACTTGTCTTTATTACACTAGGATCTGGAACAGTTGTTATAGCACCGGCGTTTTGGTTGAAGTTGGGGATTATCCAATGAAACGGTCGGTTACGGTGAGTTCTTGGCGTATCATGCACGGAACTGTGGGTAAACCAATAAAAACGCCAATGCTGATTGTTTAATAATAATGTCTGAGGTCATAGGGTCAAAAACCTCTCGTATGTCCCCTTACACGACCTTCTGCAGTACAACTTGTCAGATCTTCATGTAGTGTAGGCCATCGAAAGTATAAAAAACGAAACGAAAACTGTATTTTGACCAGATTGGTATTTGCTGTGTTTTATACAAGCTAACTCCCTGATTCGTAGGGGCTCACCCGAAGGAGATGTCACAGACAATATAAACTGGAACGTCTGAGACCATATACGGATGCCGAGTAAGATTTGTTGGGCGCTCACGACTTGATCAATGGGGCGCCGAAAACGGCATGATTGGTGGGATGCCTCATCCCGTAGGGCGCCCATAATGCCGAGATTAGTGGGCCGCCGACGACGAGATCATGGGCGCCCATATTTTTATTGGCAGGGCACCCATAATGCCGAGGGAGATTGGTTAGGCCTTCAAAACAGCGTGATAATCTTCAAAATTCGAGTCGCAATCTAACCCGATCCGTACTATACGAGACCAACGACCAACGTCTCCATCTGGGCGCCACATAAAGTCGAGTGACATTGGTTGGGCGCCCATGACGATATTGGCGCCCAACCAATGCCACTTGGCCTCATAATGACCCACACGATTAACACCACAACTGAAGGGGCGCCCAAACGGCGAGATCTGTGGGGTGCCTTAATCCGGAGAGGCGCCCATAATGACATGATTGATGGGACGCCTTATAGTGTTGGGCCGCTCATAGTGCATAATACCGAATCAGATTGGTTGGGCGCCCAAAACGGCATGATTTGTGGGGTGCCTTAGTCAAAAGGGGTGCCCATAATGCCGAGATCATGGGCGCCCATAATGCCAAGATCACGGCCGCCTATAATATAATGCTAGTGAGATTGGTTAGGCGCCCACGAATGAATTGGGCGCCCAAAACGGCGTGATAATTTTCTAAATTCAAACGGCATGTTTTGTGGGGTGCCTCATCCCAGAGGGACGCGCATAATGTCGAGATCATGGGGACCCATAATAATACTTGTGAGATTGGTTAGGCGCTCATGAATGAATTGGGCGCCCAAAACGGCTTGATCTGTCGGGCCCATAATGACATGAATGGTGGGGCGCCTTAAAATTTTGGGCCGCAAATAGTACATAATGCTGAATCAGATTTGTTGGGTGCCCACAACTTGTTCAATGGGGCTTCAAAATCCGCATGATTTGTGGGGTGCCCCATTCCAGGGACTTGGAATATAAACAGGGGCGTAAATGTGGGGATGTGTCGGGCGGTGGTACATAAACCTATTGAAATTCATTCTTGTATCATTAACTTCCTAGGTCATGCTTAAAGTAATTCTTTGCTTATGATCATCGACCATAAGTTTGAAAAGGATTCATTATTTATTGTTGACGTAGTTTGGTTAAAAAAAGTGTAAGCGTGATATCCTGTTACCAGAAGTCAATTCTGAAAATTTTCATGGAAACCGTGCTAATAGACCGGGAGCCCAGAGGGTTGAACCTAGACGAACGAGGTACCAATATCTGACCATATAGCATCTACATACTAACCTGGGATGCACAGAAGTGGGCGTCTGCCGGGGCCCAGTCCATGGGTGTGACCATGGTGACCCCTATAATGACCCCCACAATGGGTTAAACTCATACATTCGAAATACCGGTCAAAACCAATTTTAAATGGAAGGGTACATCTCACTGAGTACAAAAATGCCCATAACAGACGATTTTGGCCCTGGGATGGCCCAAACTGACACCCCAAATATAGATCCCAGAGGGCTTGAAAAAAAAAATATATTCATACATTCGAGGTACCAGTTGAAACCAATTACAAATGAAAGAGTATATCCCACTGAGTACGAAATTACCCATAACAGACGATTAGACCCCTGGGGTGGCCCAGACTGACACCCCAAAGCCGAAGGGGGTGGGGTGGGGCAAAAATAGGGTTTGCTTATACATTCGAGCTACCGGTCAAAACCAATTTAAAATGAAAGAGTACATCTGACTGAGTACACTGAGTCACTGAGTAACAGAAGATTTCGGCCCTGCGACTTCCCAAAGTGGCACCCCACCCCAGGGGCTTAAAAAAGGATCATATTCATACATTTCAAATGGAAGAGTATATCCCACTGAGTATAAAATTACCCATAACAGACGATTGGACCCTTGGGATGGCCCAGACCAACACACCAAAGCCGAAAAGGGGTGGTTGGGGAGGGGGGGGGAAATAGGGTATACTCATAGAATCTGTGGTACCGCTCAAAACCAATTCTCTTGCTCATAACAGAAGATTTCAGTCCTGGGACTGCCCAAACTGACACCCAAAAACATGATCCCCTGAGTTTAAAAAAGGGTTATACTCATACATTCACGGTACCAGTTCAAACTAATTCTAAATGAATGAATATATCCCGCTGAGTACGGAATTGTCCATAACAGAAGATTACATGTGACTGAGTACGGAATTGTCCATAACAGACGCTTGTGACCCTGAAACGACCCAAACTGACGCCATAGTTATGACCCTTGGGGCTTAAAAATGGTTATATTCATACAATCGAGGTACCAGTTGAAACTACTTCTTTAAGTGGCATTTAGTAATTGAACTATTTATGAATTAACAATTACTGGTTTATTAATGCAACGTTTTGACGATGATACTCTCGTTTTTATCAAGCAAGTGATAAAGACTTGCTTGATAAAGACGAGAGTATCATCGTCGAAACGTTGCATGTTAATAAACCAGTAATTGATAATCCATAAATAGTGTTATTGTGCAGTTGAAACTAATTTTAAATGAAAGTACAGACCCCACCGAGTACAAAATGGCTCATAACAGATTTACACCCCACATTGTTTTTATACGCCCACATTTTCATGTGGACGTATTATGTCGTCGCCCCTGTCCGTCCGGACGTCCGTCCGCTCTCCCGTAGGTATACTTACGGGCACTTTACACAGTATATGGGTTACTTGTGGGATTTTTGGTCACTTACGGGGTGCACCACGGAAGTGATGATGCTAAAGTGTGTATAAATGATATTTGTGGGCTGCTGAAAGAATATGGGAAAATCACCCCTCAATTATTACGGACGAAATTTAAATCGGACAAACTGAACGGACGGACGATTTAATACCGTGAATCTCAGCTCAAAATGGGAGTTATCTCTCTTAAACGACTTGTTAAGCAAGACTATTGGATATGCATGCGCAGTAGAACGAAGCGTGAGTACTGCTAGTCTCAATCAGTCAGACAGATAAATTCCGTATGCTGAAGACTATGTAATTCTGGGTGTCCGAGACTAGACTATATGACGTCAATGACAGCAGTACACGGCATACTACTGGGGTTATACTCTGTGGTATATTCTACGCCATTGAGCTGAAGATTAATGGTAGATCAAGCTTTAGTTAAATAAAGAGAGAGGTAATGTATTTTTTAATCCGTGTTCAAGCAGACACGCATTGTTATTAGTTTGCCAAATTCTGTCGAGGCTAATTCAAGTTACAGTAACACTGAGTCCGAGATCCGAATCGCCATTTTGTTTGTTCGACATTCCAAGTGATTAATTTATCACAGAAATATGGTTTATGAATAGACATGTTAGGTTTGTCGATTTAGTTCTTAGTTCTTTATTTAGCAAGGGCTGTTTCTGTAATCGACTTAATGATAATTGAGCTGTTGATTATGCCGTTAAAAATGGGTAGCAGGTCGTTTCACCCCATTACCGTTTCCCCCGGGCTGTTTCATCCCACAATTATACGGGTCTTTTCATCTCACAATTACACGGGTCGTTTCACCCCACTTATATGGGTCTGTTTCACCCCACAAAATAAAAAAAAGTCCAATTATTACGTATTTTGAATATCTTTTTTCGTACATTAACAAAAATAACAATATGATATCAGTGTTTCACGTTTGACGCGAGTGATAGCTCGTGCTTTTTTCAGCTCGCGCTTACGTCAAAATAGAAGATCTATTTATTGCTGTCCTCCGACGATAAAATCGCTCTCATCACATTTTACATATTTGTCAAAAAACGAACCCCCGAACTGCAAATGAAGCTCATGTAAAACAATCTTCGAATAATTGTCCAATGGAAATTTTTGTTTTTTTATCCGAAGAAAAATATCGCTAAATTTGTTTTTTTTTGTCAAAAGTGAAAATATTCCCTTTTTTAATCTATATAGTGACAAGTAAATAGTTTTGTTCATGTGAAAATATTACTTATTGTTATTGTATAATATGGCAAACTAGGTAGCACACTAATAAAAGGTGTACATTTTTATTTTACAGGGTGTAAAGTATGGGCAAAACTACCTGGTGTAAAGACACCTGGTCAGTAATGGTGGTTGAAGTTCATAATGCTGGTAATTTAACAGTATGTGATGTTAACTGTCAATCTGCTGATTCAGAGTAAGTATTTTACATAGTGATCAGTGTGAGCCTCATCCATCTCAATGATGTTTCATATTGAAGTATGGCGATTAAAATTAAAAGAGGAAGGAATTTGATCAGAACACCCTTTATTTGAGATGGATCTATTTCTCTGAAACATAAGCTCTTTGTTCTTTGACTTTAGATTTTGTGTCAGTAGTAAGAGTGTTTTTTCTTTTAAAACATTTGCTTTAAAGAGGCTGGTTTGGATAAAATTTAGTAATTAGTTTCAATTATGTGTTATAATTTTATTTTCGTTGTATGATCTTTTTCAGCAAGCTATAGTATAAGTAACTAAATCTTAAACTCAATATTATCTATAATTTTTGACATTAACAATATGAAATATCATTTAATTGGTTATTTCAATCAATATTGGTGTAAGCATACCGTTGGCGCATATGATATGCTTTCATTTAAATGTACTTTTCGACCAATTGCAGGATACTGATACATTTGAAATGTTCACCAACAAGAAATTGGAGAACATTCAGCTAGATGGTAAGTACTGATTTTCTTGTTGAAGTTGTCTTCATACATAAAGATCTCTGAAAACCAAATCTGCAATAAATGTCATTTTGAACAAATAGATGAACATGCCACATGTGAAGTAGAGCATGCTTGCTCTTTCGCGAACAGCTGGTTCATTTCCACAGGTTTGTGTCACGTACAGGAATGCCATGTTATATAATTTCTCAGTCTTGCGATGTAGGAATATGTTTTTTTTATTTGATTGCCGTTTTCAAATAACCACCTACCTGTAATTTATATCTTCGTGGTAAACCACTGAAAAACATTAGGTGAAGCTATTATGAAGTGGTTGACTTCTAATGTTCAATAATATTTTACTTATAGATACTATCGCAGATGAAAATACTGATGAGAAGAATTTTATAGATAAGATTGAAATGGAGGATTTTATAGATGACCCGATTGAACCAACTGCCAAACGACGCAAACGTAATAATAAGAGAACCAAGTGGACAAAAGAAGGGGAAGAAGAAATAAGAATAACATTTAAACACTATTTTGAAAAAAAATAAGACCGAAACCAGCTGCTTGTTAAAAAGCCATCAAGAAGAGTCGAAAAATGACTTTATTTGTAAGCGCTTGGAAGAAACCTTAAAAAAAACCCCAAATAATCCCGATAATATGAGTGTAACACAAATAGCAGAAATTTCATACATTTTTGCCTGCCGATTCAAAATGTATCCGGGTTTAAAGTTTATAAAAGTAATGTATATATATATAGAAATATCACGTTTCTTCAAAAAATGTTTAAACATGTGGCCATCTGCACTTATAAGGTTTAAATAATGATTGAAAGCATTTTTAGTTTTGTACTCCAAAGATTATCTTGGAAATGAATCACTATTGCTTAAGTTGCATAGGTAGCACAAAATATTGAACAAATAAGTAACTAACCATAAAAAATATTGGCTTTTTTGGTTACAATAGAATTACATTTTCGCTTTTTGATATTTATTGGAACATTCTGTATACAGCACTTTGAACAAATATCTAAAAACTAACTTTTCTGTTTGGGTTAGAAATAGACAATAAAAAATATGCCAGATGACCTTTTGATCTAAATACCAGCAAAATCATGTTAATAAAAATTGAGTTCTATTCAGATATATATGATATTATGTCAGCAAAATCATGTTAATAAAAATGAGTTGTATTCAAATATATGTGATTTTATGTTCATCTTTTAACATGCAGAAGAGAAAACATGTACATGTATCACCACATTGGAAAAATCGTGCTCATTAGTGAGTGTTAGAAGTAGATTAAAATATGATTAAGCAGGATATATTAATGACATCTTGATACCATCATTTTGATATCCATCAGATGGATTATCTGGTCTGTTAGCTGTATTATCATCAAAAGGAGGCTCAGTTCGGCTTATTTCGTGTCGTAGGCTTCATGCAGCATGTCTATGCATATGTATCAGCCCTTATATTTTTGGAAATATTGGAGCTATGAAGCTGAAATCTTCAGAGCATCATCCTACATGCATTCCTGGGTAGCCCGGACAATTTCAGACTGATTGGTGAAAAATTAAGAGATTCCCAGAAAATTCAGTTCCGTGTATTTTGTGCGCGTTATGCCTCTTTATTTCTAAACTATTTGGACTGCTTAACAGCCTTCCCATAGGAATATTGCCTTGAAATTTTTACAGAATTTTCGCACTGAACAGTCATCGTTCCCGTGGTCGGATCGGGTTCAAAAGAGAATGTAGTCTTTCATTCTAGCTATCACATATCCAAAGGTGAAGTGTGTTCGACCCCGGAAACATGGTTAATAAATTCGAATCCCACCCCCAACCATCAAAGATTTTTTTAATAAAAAAAATTGCCGTATTTCATCGAATTTTTATTGTTCTTAATATCGGATATTTTTCTCCTTTTATTATGTGATAGATAGCACCCCTGCGCAACCAACCACTAGAAAGGATGCCTCAGCAGTCAAAATCAGAAAAAATGACCGATTTTGGTTTTTAATCCCGCAAACATGAGTCCCGTGAATTTAAAAATTTTATTTTAAAGGAAAATGTGCACGATACCATAGCCTATCACATACGGAAGAGGCGATAAGATCCCTTTGCATTATCAATTTTACAAAAAATTAAACCCATTAAATTTGTGAAGAAACGTTTTTTTTGCTATTTTTTTTTTCATCGGATCAAAATGGGAGTAAGGTCCAGAGTCCGGAGTGTAAATAGGCATATCGTGTCCAAATTTCAGGCTCCTCGGACAATTTTCAGGCCACATAGGTACCTACGTGAGAAGTTGCTAGCCGGAATTTGGTAGGCATCGTGCCTTTGGTTCCAGCGCTACGCTTGTGCTAAGGTAAAATCCAGCAAAAAAAGTAGTTTATTAAGAAGGATTTTTTTAAAATCGGCTACCCCCATTTTCATCCTCTGGGCATCCAAAAATGGTATCGAAATCCTCTTTTTGATGTTTTACTTTATGTACCCCCGGGAAAATGGCCCCCGCTCGGCCCCCAGGGGTCGGAACCCGAATTTTTTTTTTTTAAAGTGTGACCGGGACCATAGCGAAGGTACCCAGTCAAGTGTGTGTGCATGAAAGTAAGGGTGTGGTACGTATGCGCGCGCGTGTATTTTAATTTTTACCCAATTTTCCTCCGGAAAAGGGCCCGTACTCACGGGTGGACAGGTGTGTTGGGTACCTGCCCATAAAATTTGGTGACGATTGGGCGTCAGGAAGGGTCAAGGCGGGTGTTAGTACAGGGGTGCCCCGTAGCCGAATTCCGACAGTCGCCATTTTCAATTGAATATCCCGAATAATTCTTTTAAAAATGAATGAATCTGTTCGAAATTTCGGCTCCCCCCCCTCCATTTTGAACCCTTGCAAATCAAATCTCTCCAAATTAAAATCAGTGCATCCTACGATTTTTTTTTCATTTTGGTACCCCCGGGAAAATGGCCATCCCTCGACTTCCGGAAGGCGAAACCGGAAGTCCTTGGTATGGACAGATGCCCAATGTCCCAGACTAGGTACCCAGTGAATTTCACGTCGTTACCTACGAAGGTACGGATGTGGTGAGCAACCGCGAACGGGACTTTCGTTTTTTGGCGGCAGGAATTAGGTCGAGTAGGGTTCAGATCCGACACTTGCTTACCTATAATTCGACTTTTACGGGAGAACTTAAATAAAATCGGAACCCCCTGGCCGATCCGGCCCGCTCTCTAAATTTCACGGGCATATTGCCCATAGGGGATGAGTTATGGGCTTTTTCTAGGGGCACCGAAATGCACAATTTTTTTCCGTTTTCGCCGATTTTTCAGTAGGATTTTCGCTACGCCCAACCCTTCCAAAGAACGGATCGACACCAAATTTTCAGTGCAGGTACATCACCACATTGGTCATCTCTGGGGACTGAGTAGGTGCCCCTTTTCCGAGCAAAATTCTATTAATTTGGGCTAAAAATCCGAATACACTTGTCCGCTTGCTCACAACATCCGTACCTTCGGGGGTTTCAACGTGAAATTCACTGGGTACCTACCCTAGGAAATTGCACAGCGTCCCATATCACCTCTCCCGGTTTCGGCATCCGTAAGTCGAGGGGTGGCCATTTTTCCGAGGTTACTTCGATTTTAATTTTGAGACCAGATTCGGATGGCCTAGGAATTAGGCCTAACCCACCTAAACCTGGAAAAAGAAAACATATTTGTGTTAACATCCCTAGAGGGGATTAGGTCGAGCAGGGTTCTGATCCGACACTTGCCTTAACTATAATTCGACTTTTACGGGTGAACTTGAATAAAATCGGAAACCTCTCCAAATTTCAAGGGCATGATCAAATGACTATCATGGACCATTTTGATCCACTTCCACAGAAAATTTGCGAGGGCACAACGTGGCGCGCAAGGTCGATTTAGTGGGGGTAGCCGCGAGGACAAGTTGCGTGGAAGACCTGAAAAAGTTACAACAATAATTAATGAAATGAGACGTTTTGGGGCCCCGGAGCCCCAAGTGACCGCGGTCGGGGCTTTAGAGCAAGGGACCAGGTGCGTGGGACTCTTCGGCGTAACAGTCCGAAAATTCAAACGTCTGGGAATTCCGGTTCGGGAATGGGGCCCAAAAAGCATCTTTTTTTCAATCGTGTCTTTGGCGTCGATATCGCCCACTTCCGGTATCCTCAAGGCCATTTTTATGTGACCGGGGGACTTTTCGGGGTTAATAAACTTACAAATACCCAATCTGGGACCCTGCCCAAGAGCCGTTTGGAATGTGACGTTATACCTAAAATGCCGCCGGGGAGAGGTTCTGCCAACTAAGGTCATGACCCTGACCCGTAAGACAGCCCCGTTACCAGCCTTGTTTGCCATGACCTTGGAATCGACCTCGATACTTATGGCGAAATTCTGGACGGTACATGAAGTTTTTGGACTTTTTTAATCCCAAGGTCAAAGTTCAGGTCAAAGGTCAAGACCAAATTCAAATGGTCAGTGAGGTGTCCATCCAAGGTCATGACCGTTGACTTGCCACGTAGAACTGGGGCCCCGCGAGAGCCAGAAGCAGACACGAGTGGGTAAAAATTATGGTGACCTTGACCCTTTCAGATGACCTTGACCTACTAAGATCACGTGAGCCATGATAAAATGTTGGGAGGTCAAGGTCTCGTGGTCTTGAATTTATTAGTTTTGCCTAGAGTGGGAAAAAACCGATAAACTTCCGGGGCCCCTAGTGGGTCAAGGTCGCGACTTTTTGTGGGCAAAATTTAAAAATGAAGAACAAATATAGGGTCGCTCTATCCGGCTACCAAATCCCGGGCCGATGGGAAGACATTTTTGGGCAAAATTGTCTGAGAAAGTCAAATAGGTTGCTTTTTACTGCTGTGGTCAAAGGGGAGATAACTGGCATCTCCCGAATCGCACCCGACGACCGTGGGGTCGCGGCCTCTTGAACTAAATCAACCCCTAGGGGTCATGTGGTGATCTTGATTTGACCCTTCAAGGTCAAGGTCATGGTCAAATGGCTATCATGGACTATTTTGTCCAACTTCCGGTCGCCGCAGAAAATTTTCGAGGGCACCACGCGACGCACAGGGGTCGATTTAGTAGGGGTAGCCGCTAGGACAAGTTCCGCGGAAGATTTGGAAAAATAAGAAAAAATAATTATGAACTGCAAAATATATTCCCCACAAAAACGGCCAGAATTCCTCATAATTTTGTCACTTTTACCCCTCAATTGCCGTCCGAAGCTTATCGCGCAAGTAGCGTTCGTACCCCCATGAAGCCCGCAAAATATTCCCCACAAAAAACCGCCAGAATTCCCCATAATTTTGTCACTTTTACCCCTCAATTGCCGTCCGAAGCATATCGCGCAAGTAGCTTTCGTACCCTCATGAAGCCCGCAAAATATTCCCCACAAAAAAACCGCCAGAATTCCTCATAACTTTGTCACTTTTACCCCTCAATTGCCGTCCGAAACCGTATCGCGCAAGTAGCGTTCGTACCCCCATGAAGCCCGCAAGTCAGAAATTGCACAACTTTAGCTACGGGAGTACGTCCGTCCGTCCGTCCGTCCGTCCGTCCACAATTTGTTTGTGGACTCTCTACAGGTCACAATTCTTATCCGATTTTGACGAAACTTGAAATATAGGTTTATCCCCGAAAGATCTCGGCTGCTTTCGATATTGGCATGTATCGGATCAAAACTTCATGGATTATGGCCCCTGATTGTACGAAAAATCACGTTTTTAGCTTGTGGACCCTATAGAGGTCACAATTTTGAACCGATTTTGATGAAACTTGACATGCATGTTTGTAACCCAAAGATCTTGGTTCCTTTCGATATTTGCGGCTATCGGAATGTAATTTCCTGAATTATGGCCCCTGATTGTCCGAAAAATCACCCTTTTTAGCTTGTGGTCCCTCTGGAGGTCACAATTATTATTCGATTTAAAAAACCGTTTGATTATATCACCGTTACACCCTAAGGAAGGTTGAGTTCGAATTTCGGGAAAATCGGAGAAAAATTGCCATACAAAATGGCCGCCGTGTGTACGCGAATACTGTTAAAAAATGGTATATCAAGGTTGTGGACCCTGTGGAGGTCACAATTTTGATTCGATTTTGATGAAACTTGAAATTCATGGTTATAACCCAAAGATCTTGCTTCCTTTCGATATTTGCGCATATCGGATCGTAACTTCCTGAATTATGGCCCCTGATTATACGCAAAATCGCCTTTTTTTTAGCTTGGAGGTCACAATTATTATCTGATTTAAAAAAACGTTTGATTATATTACCGTTACACCGTAAGGAAGGGTGAGTTCAAATTTCGGGAAAATCAGACCAAAATTGCCATCCAAAATGGCCGCCGTTTGTACGCGAATACTGTTAAAAAATGGTATCAAGGTTGTGGACCCTGTAAAGGTCACAATTTTAATTCGATTTTGATGAAACTTGAAATTCATGGTTATAACCCAAAGATCTTGGTTCTTTTCGATATTTGCGCATATCGGATCGTAACTTCCTGAATTATGGCCCCTGGTTATACGCAAAATCCCCCTTTCTTTAGCTTGTGGTCCCTCTGGAGGTCACAATTATTATCCAATTTAAAAAGATAGGCTGGCACTGCCAGGCAGGATACGCCCACATTTTCGAGAGATGGACAGAGAACAAGCAATACCAAAAGTGATTTTTCCTACATCTTTAAGTCCTGTATTTCATACTGTATTGGGAGCAGCCATTTAGTTGGTCAGTTCCAGTCTGATATTAATGAAATTCGAAACCGACAATGATTATGGTGTGACGGTACACAACCTAGAAATGTGACTTTTCATCAAAATAGGATAAGAATTGTGACCTGTAGAGAGTCCACAACCATGATATACCATATTTTTACACTATTTGCGTACAAACGGCGACCATTTCGTCGGGCAATTTTGGTACGATTTTCACGAAATTAGAACTCAACCTTCCTCATCAAAATCGAATTAAAATTGTGACCTAACAGGGTCCGCAACCATGATATATCATTTTTTAACAGTATTCGCGTACAAACAGCGGCCATTTTGTCTGTCAATTTTGGTCCGATTTCCCCGAAATTCAAACTCAACCTTCCTTACAGTGTAACGGTGATATAATCAAACGTTTTTTTAAATTGGATAATAATTGTGACCTCCAGAGGGACCACAAGCTAAAGAAAGGGGGATTTTGCGTATAACCAGGGGCCATAATTCAGGAAGTTACGATCCGATATGCGCAAATATCGAAAAGAACCAAGATCTTTGGGTTATAACCATGAATTTCAAGTTTCATCAAAATCGAATTAAAATTGTGACCTTTACAGGGTCCACAACCTTTATATACCATTTTTTAACAGTATTCGCGTACAAACGGTGGCCATTTTGTATGGCAATTTGGTCTGATTTTCCCGAAATTCGAACTCAACCTTCCTTACGGTGTAACGGTAATATAATCAAACGTTTTTTTAAATCGGATAATAATTGTGACCTCCAAGCTAAAAAAAAGGCGATTTTGCGTATAATCAGGGGCCATAATTCAGGAAGTTACGATCCGATATGCGCAAATATCGAAAGGAAGCAAAATCTTTGGGTTATAACCATGAATTTCAAGTTTTATCAAAATCGAATCAAAATTGTGACCTCCACAGGGTCCACAACCATGATATACCATTTTTTAACAGTATTCGCGTACAAACGGCGGCCATTTTGTATGGCAATTTTCGTCCGATTTTCCCGAAATTCGAACTCAGCCTTCCTTAGGGTGTAACGGTGATATAATCAAAAGGTTTTTTAAATCAAATAATAATTGTGACCTCCAGAGGAACCACAAGCTAAAAAGGGTGATTTTTCGGACAATCAGGGGCCATAATTCAGGAAATTACATTCCGATAGCCGCAAATATCGAAAGGAACCAAGATCTTTGGGTTACAAACATGCATGTCAAGTTTCATCAAAATCGGTTCAAAATTGTGACCTCTATAGGGTTCACAAGCTAAAAACGTGATTTTTCGTACAATCAGGGGCCATAATCCATGAAGTTTTGATCCGATACATGCCAATATCGAAAGGAACCGAGATCTTTTGGGGATAAACCTATATTTCAAGTTTCGTCAAAATCGGATAAGAATTGTGACCTGTAGAGAGTCCACAAACAAATTGTGGACGGACGGACGTCCGGACGGACGGACGGACGTCCGGACGGACAGGGGCGACGACATAATACGTCCACATGAAAATGTGGGCGTATAAAAACGTTTGATTATATCACCGTTACACTGTAAGGGAGGTTGAGTGTGTATTTCGGGAAAATCGGACCAAAATTGACAGACAAAATGGCCGCCGTTTGTACGCGAATACTGTTAAAAAGATAGGCTGGCACTGCCAGGCAGGATACGCCCACATTTTCGAAAGATGGACAGAGAACAAGCAATACCGAAAGTGATTTTTCCTACATCTTTAAGTCCTGTATTTCATACTGTATTGGGAGCAGCCATTTAGTTGGTCAGTTCCAGTCTGATATTAATGAAATTCGAAACCGACAATAATTATGGTGTGATGGTACACAACCTAGAAATGTGACTTTTCATCAAAATCGGATAAGAATTGTGACCTGTAGAGAGTCCACAACCATGATATACCATATTTTTACACTATTCGCGTACAAACGGCGACCATTTCGTCCGGCAATTTTGGTACGATTTTCACGAAATTAGAACTCAACCATCCTCATCAAAATCGAATTAAAATTGTGACCTATACAGGCTCCACAATCATGATATATCATTTTTTTAACAGTATTCGCGTACAAATGGCGGCCATTTTGTCTGTCAATTTTGGTCCGATTTTCCTGAAATTCAAACTCACCCTTCCTTACGGTGTAACGGTGATATAATCAAACGTTTTTTTAAATCGGATAATAATTGTGACCTCCAGAGGGACCACAAGCTAAAGAAAGGGGGATTTTGCGTATAACCAGGGGCCATAATTCAGGAAGTTACGATCCGATATGCGCAAATATCGAAATGAACAAAGATCTTTGGGTTATAACCATGAATTTCAAGTTTCATCAAAATCAAATTAAAATTGTGACCTTTACAGGGTCCACAACCTTGATATACCATTTTTTAACAGTATTCGCGTACAAACGGCGGCCATTTTGTCTGTCAATTTTGGTCCGATTTTCCCGAAATTCAAACTCAACCTTCCTTACAGTGCAACAGTGATATAATCAAACGTTTTTTTAAATTGGATAATAATTGTGACCTCCAGAGGGACCACAAGCTAAAGAAAGGGGGATTTTGCGTATAACCAGGGGCCATAATTCAGGAAGTTACGATCCGATATGCGCAAATATCGAAAAGAACCAAGATCTTTGGGTTATAACCATGAATTTCAAGTTTCATCAAAATCAAATTAAAATTGTGACCTTTACAGCGTCCACAACCTTGATATACCATTTTTTAACAGTATTCGCGTACAAACGGCGGCCATTTTGTGTGGCAATTTTGGTCTGATTTTCCCGAAATTCGAACTCAACCTTCCTTACGGTGTAGCAGTAATATAATCAAACGTTTTTTTAAATCGGATAATAATTGTGACCTCCAAGCTAAAAAAAAGGCAATTTTGCGTATAATCAGGGGCCATAATTCAGGAAGTTAGATCCGATATGCGCAAATATCAAAAGGAAGCAAGATCTTTGGGTTATAACCATGAATTTCAAGTTTCATCAAAATCGAATCAAAATTGTGACCTCCACAGGGTCCACAACCTTGATATACCATTTTTTAACAGTATTCGCATACAAACGGCGGCCATTTTGTATGGCAATTTTCGTCCGATTTTCCCGAAATTCGAACTCAACCTTCCTTACGGTGTAACGGTGATATAATCAAACGGTTTTTTAAATCGAATAATAATTGTGACCTCCAAGCTAAAAAAAAGGCGATTTTGCGTATAAGTCAGGGGCCATAATTCAGGAAGTTACGATCCGAAATGCGCAAATATCGAAAGGAAGCAAGATCTTTGGGTTATAACCATGAATTTCAAGTTTCATCAAAATCGAATCAAAATTGTGACCTCCACAGGGTCCACAACCTTGATATACCATTTTTTAACAGTATTCGCGTACAAACGGCGGCCATTTTGTATGGCAATTTTCGTCCGATTTTCCCGAAATTCGAACTCAACCTTCCTTAGGGTGTAACGGTGATATAATCAAACGGTTTTTTAAATCAAATAATAATTGTGACCTCCAGAGGGACCACAAGCTAAAAAGCGTGATTTTTCGGACAATCAGGGGCCATAATTCAGGAAATTACATTCCGATAGCCGCAAATATCGAAAGGAACCAAGATCTTTGGGTTACAAACATGCATGTCAAGTTTCATCAAAATCGGTTCAAAATTGTGACCTCTATAGGGTCCACAAGCTAAAAACGTGATTTTTCGTACAATCAGGGGCCATAATCCATGAAGTTTTGATCCGATACATGCCAATATCGAAAGGAACCGAGATCTTATGGGGATAAACCTATATTTCAAGTTTCGTCAAAATCGGATAACAATTGTGACCTGTAGAGAGTCCACAAACAAATTGTGGACGGACGGACGTCCGGACGGACAGGGGCGACGACATAATACGTCCACATGAAAATGTGGGCGTATAAAAATGATATATCATGGTTGTGGACCCTGTATAGGTCACAATTTTAATTCGATTTTGATGAGGAAGGTTGAGTTCTAATTTCGTGAAAATCGTACCAAAATTGCCGGACGAAATGGTCGCCGTTTGTACGCGAATAGTGTAAAAATATGGTATATCATGGTTGTGGACTCTCTACAGGTCACAATTCTTATCCGATTTTGATGAAAAGTCACATTTCTAGGTTGTGTACCGTCACACGATAATCATTGTCGGTTTCGAATTTCATTAATATCAGACTGGAACTGACCAACTAAATGGCTGCTCCCAATACAGTATGAAATACAGGACTTAAAGATGTAGGAAAAATCACTTTCAGTATTGCTTGTTCTCTGTCCATCTCTCGAAAATGTGGGCGTATCCTGCCTGGCAGTGCCAGCCTATCTTTAAATTATCTGTTATATATGGTCCAGGCTAATTGGTTTCCCTTTAATAGTTTTAAAAACATTGATCTTGAAAAATTAATAGGTTGCCAGTCCACTGCCTTTTAATGCCTGAAAGAGTTTCCGCTGTGATGGTTCAGTTATAAATGTCCCCCTAATCGAAGGTTTTGCGTTTTTATTGTATTTAATTGTTGTGTTTGCGTTGCATGTTCTTTGTATATTTGTGTACTATTTATATATTTGCATTGTCTGTGTTATCACCCTAGGTAGGAGTGGACGTAAAACCCCAGGAACGAGTGAACATATCTGTATCATTTGCTTGATAACGTCGAGAGTATCCTTGTGGAAACATCGTTTAGTACCTTGTACATGTATATAGACGATTTTGGTCTAAACTGACACTCTAAATTTTACACCCCTAGGCTTGAAAAAAGTTATTCTAACAAATCTTGACCCCGCCCGCCCACTTTCTAGATGGAAGTAGATGTAAAACCCAAGGAACGAACGAACATATCTGCATCGTTTGCTTGATAACGACGTGAGTATCCTCGTCGAAACGTCGCTTAGTACCTTGTATGAAGATGATTCTGGCTGTGAGATGGTCCTAACTGACAGCCTAAAAATTTCCCCCTAGGTTTGAAAATAAAAATAGTTTTGCACCCCCCCCCCCTCCACTTTGATTTGCCGGGGACTGCATGAAATATTCTGGTCCATTTTTTGAAAAAATTGTACAAAGCCGATGGTTCCATAAACTTTTCTACACTATTGCCAACGATGCTGCAAGGCTTGGATGCCGGCCAGGAAGAATTTTTTTAATTTTTTACCCCCCCCCCCAAAAAAAAATCACATAATTGAAATGGTTAGTCCTTTCAGGTATTTGATAGCTGCCCTATAGTCAATTTTTCCATTTCTGGTGATTCCTGATGGGTTAATCACAAGATGGTCTGGTATGAAAGCAATATTAACACTACAGGTGTAGTTCCTATGTCCATGATTGTACTTGTTGGTGACAAAAGTCTGTTTCAATCTGGCCTCACAATACCATTTTATGCATTTTGTCAGTTTGAACCATCATCTTTTATGGGTCATTTCGTTATCAGCGAGATGCACACTTTCATTTAAAATTAAATTGAACTGATACCTCGAATGTGTGAATATAAATTTTTCTCGAGGTCGATATTATGGTGTCAGCTTGGCCTGCAGGACCGAAACCAACTGTTATGGACAATTTCGAACTCAGTGAGGTGTACTCTTCCATTTAAAATTGGTTTGACTGGTACTTCGTATATAAGAGTATAACCTATTTTTGACCCTTCGGCTCTGCGGTCCATATTTAGGGTGTCAATTTGGGCCGTCCAAGGGCCACAAGCGTCTGTTATGGGCAACTTCGTACCTAGTGAGATGTACTCTTTGATTTAGAGTTGGTTTTGACCGGTACCGCAAATTTATGGCCCCATCGTCTTTGGGCGTCAATTTGGGCCATTCCATGGGCCCAATCGTCTGTTATGGACAATACCGTAATCAGCGGCATATACTCTTTCATTTAACATTAGTGTCTACTAATAACTCGAATGTATGAATATAACCCTTTTTTTAAGAAGCCCAGGGAGGACGGGGGTTCATATTTGGGGTGTCAGTTTGGGCAGTCCCAGGGCCAGAATCGTCTGTTATGAGCAATTTCGCACTCAGTGAGATGTACCCTTCCATTTAAAATTGGTCTTGACTGGTACCTCGAATGTATGAGCAAACTCTATGTTTGCCCCACCCCACTCCCTTCGGCTTTGTGGTGTCAGTCTGGGCCATCCCAGGGATCTAATCGTCTGTTATGTATGGTGGCCTAGAGTTTGAATAGCATTTTTTTCTAAATATAATTTTTTTTTTTTTTTTTTTTTTTGAAGTCAGAAAAAAAAAAAATTAAACTACATTTGCCTAGCGTCTTAATAGTGTCTTGATTAACCAGACCCTCAGTGTGAGATATCTCCTTTCCGAAAGTAATATTCGTCGTAAAGTGTAAACCACTGATAGATCAGTGGTGTAAACAAGCCTAAATTAGAAAAACTGCGGCGCTATTGCACTTTCACACCTGTACTAGTTCCCGTTGTGGTAAACGCTTGAAGTTTGCAGGGTATGTTCAGGTGGACTAGCGATTACATCACACCAAATTCCAGCCAAAAGCCAAATCGATGTATAACTTTTCATTTTACCGACCTTTAGCTTCTTTAAGGAGATATATTTATCCGTTCGACGCCATTTGCATTTGTTGACTATTTAGACTCGAATAACAAGACACTCAGACGGACTTCGACTCTCCGCGCTACATGTTTAACGCTCTCAGTTCATAATAATAATAATAATTTTCGCATATTTTAATTTTTGCGCTAAGCTACGGAGAAGCCCATGGGTAACAATTTTAAGGTCGCCACACCGATTTCATGCTCCCATAAATACCACTGACTTCATACTTTCACCAACTACATATTTATATCATAATTCATAATCTTAATGCACTCATTGAAGCCACAGAACGCTATTTATATTTTTCGGAAAACTTGTTTAAATTTTGAATTATAGACAGTAAGTAGGGAAAAAGAGATTCTGAAAAATGGACCCTTCCTCAATGAAATGAGCTGACTGACAGAGCGTTTATTTATAGCTTGTGGTATCTCCCGACGAATACAAAGTTTTGAGAGGAATTTGAAGCAAATGTTTGATAGATTAATTAGCTTAAATATAATTATGGCCCAAATAAATCATCAAACCATACCGTTTGTACGAGGGGGGGGGGTATCTTTAAGGAGAAAATGAAATCAATATATCATTAATAAATGATATCAATGGGGAACTTAAGTGAATGAGAGTTTGAACTTAATGGATAGTTTTTAATGAGGGCACGATCATGTAACATACAAAAGTACTTCGTTGACCATGGGGCTTGGATGGCCGATTGGTTAGCACGTGTCATTGAGTCAACTTGCGTGGTTTTCGAATTCTCGTTTGTACGTGACAAAGAGAAGGGTCGCTTGTCCAACCTTGTGGGTTTCCTCCCACTTCTAAAAAGAGAGAGAAATGTGGTTTAACGCCCACTCGAAACAAATTAGGTCATTTCGGAACTAACACATGGGTTGATTTCATTTCAATAATTCGCTTTGACCGATTTCTGAATCACCAGTGTGTGACAATACCAAGGTCAAGGTCGGTGGTCCAATACCATAATGTAGCCTTTAAACTATAGTATGTGGCGAAGGTCGTATCCCATGGTCAAAAGTCCAAAAACTGACTTTGAAAAGTTTGAGTTCAGTTTTTCTGTAACATGACCTTTGACCTACGACTTTGATCCGGTTATCATTTTTGAAGGGCATCGTCTCTGCTTTCACCCCCAACATTGAATTTGATAATACAGCAAGAAATAGGCCGACGGCAAGCGTAAACGCAAAGATCCCGAGATTGGTGGAAAATTTCAAGTCGGGGTCAGCATCGAGTTCACAACGTTATTCCCACGTAAACGCTAATCAAATTGGTCATCACCAAATAGTCGTTTTTACAGAAAATGGTGGCTTAGCGCAAAAATTAAAATATACGAAAATTATTATTATTATTATTATTATGAACTGCGAGCGTTAGGCCTGTAGCGCAGAGTGTCGGAGTCCGTCTGGGTGTCTTGTTATTCGAGTCTAAATAGTCAACAAATGCCAATGGCGTCGAACGGATAAATATATCTCCTTGGAGAAGATAAAGGTCGATAAAATGAAAAGTTATTGATCGATTTGGCTGGAATTTGTTCTGAGATCATCGCTAGCCTACCTGTACAAGCTCTGACAATTCAACCCTCTACGACCACGGGAACTGGTACACTTTACGACGATTATTACTTTCGGAAGAGAGATAACTCACACTGGGCGTCTGGTTAATCAAGACACTATTAAGACGCTAGGCAAATGTAGTTTAATTTTTTTTTTTATTATTTTCTGACAATTTAAAAATTTTTTTTTTTTTTTTTAAGCCTATTTAGAAAAAAATGCTATTCAGACTGTAGGCCACCATAGTTATGGGTAATTTCGTACTCAGTGGGATATACTCTTCCATTTGTAATTGGTTTCAACTGGTACCTCGAATGTATGAATATACTTTTTTTTTCAAGCCCTCTGGGGTTCATATTTGGGGTGTCAGTTTGGGCCATCCCAGGGCTTAAATCGTCTGTTATGGGCAATTTTGTACTCAGTAGAGTGTATTCTTTTATTTAAAATTGGTTTTGACCGGTACCTCGAATGTATGAGTTTAACCCATTTTTGGGGTCATTATAGGGGTCACCAGGGTCACACCCATGGACTGGGCCCCGGCAGACGCCCCCTTCTGTGCATCCCAGGTTAGTATGTAGATGCCTATATGGTCAGATATTGGTACCTCGTTCGTCTAGGTTCAACCCTCTGGGCTCCCGGTCTAACCTAAAAATAAGTGTTGTTTGTATCGTAGGTGGCAGGCATTGTAGAAGGCATTCCAGCAGCAAGTAAATACAACGCATTATATTTTCAGTCATCCATTTTCATAGCACATGGCGCAGACTACTTTATTACCAAGTGTCAAGGTATAGATATGCCAAGCAAATCGACTCTAGCACGTATGGGGCGCCGTTTGTAAAATAATTATTTAATTTTTTTATAGCAAAAAAACATTAGATTTAACTCCGAATATATATATTTAGATAAATATTAGAACAAAAATGGCATATATGTAAATATCAAAAAATATTGTAGCTAAAAGTCGAGTTTTTGGTCTATGAAAAACTTTAAATGTTATATCTTGATTTCACATCGCTTAGTTAAATATATAGCTAAATGTGCTGTTTCTCGTAGGTATAAATGCTAAATACTAAATCACTGAAAAATCTAAAGTTAAATATTTAGCTAAATATATAAACATTTAGCTAAATATATACACATTTAGCTAAATATATACACATTTAGCTAAATATATAAACATTTAGCTAAATATATATATCTAGTTAAATATAAATATATATATATATTTAGTTAAATATATATATATATATTTAGTTAAATATATATATTTAGTTAAATATATAAACATTTAGCTAAATATATAAACAGTTAACTAAATATATAAATATCATGCTAAATATATATATGTTTAGCTAAATGTATAAATATTTAACTAAATATATATTTGTGGTCCAGCCAATATTTCTATTATCGTAAGCGACACAAAAAACTGCGCATAAAATGATGACGTGTACCCGACACGTTAACCCGTAATATGTCGTGAAGTTACCATATTATGAGTGATCGATGTCTAACGTTACATATATGTAGGCATTATTAACGAATTGCGGATGTAAGAACTAAGCTGAGCGTTCAGGTACCAGATAGTATTGTGTCGTGCAGTCAGTGGAAAGTTGTACACTACGTCATCGTTTAGTGTGAAGTCACTTACAACAATAATTATTTTACAAACGGCGTGGTACGGTTGCGCTTTGTAAATTTAACTATATGTTTAGTTAAATATATGATTATTTAGTTAAATATATAAATATTTAGCTAAATATAAATGTTTAACTAAATATTTTAACATTTAACTAAATATTTTAACATTTTAACTAAATATTTTAACATTTAACTAAATATTTTAACATTTAACTAAATATTTTAACATTTAACTAAATATATATATTTAGCTAAATGTTTAAACATTTAACTAAATATTTAGCTAAATATTTATATATCATCAAATCTCTTGTTTTGGTCTTAATATTCAATGCTAAATGTTAAATATGAAAATAGAGACAAATCGAGAAATATTTATATATATTATGTTAAATATTGAGTTTTTGTTGTATTTTTAGTTTAAATATTAAAAGTGAAAAATTTGCACAAAAGTCGAAATTTAACTATATATATAAATTTAAATTAAATCTAGTGTTTTTTGCTATATAAAAAGCTAAATAATTAATTTACAAACGGCGCCCCATAAGCACGTGGTACAGAATAAAATACGCCCACGCTGCCCCTTCCCCCGACCAAATGGACGTGAACGGAGATATTCGACAATGCCGTGTTTTATTATTTCACGACAAGGTAATATATTATATTTTTTCGTCTTTGAAGTGAAACTAATACCGGTTTGACGTTTTAAAATAAATAGGCAAATATTAAAGTACTGTACCTGCATTTTAATTAATGTCACAGTAAAATAACCATCGAAATTTCTCAAATCATCTGTAGTTCAAATTCACGTTATTCATATCGAAACAACAAATATATCCATAATCCATAAATGAAAGTATGCGTGAAAGGAGATCCCTATCAAAATAGTCCTCTCTTTTTGGCTTTATAAACTGTTCTTTGAGGCATCTATAAACATGTTTTACATTAGTCTCCTAGAAGCACTGTTATATCATTGTCTACGGTGTCACCACACCCAAAGAGTTTGGTATTCCGACTATTACATCTCACTATGATTTACATTCATCAATTTGTTGAAATTTAGGTGTAGGTAAATAGCAATGATCTTATAAAGTATTTTGTCTGACCATACACACTAATACTTCAGTCTCAATATAAATAAAAAAAACAGTGGGCAGAAGCCTACTAGGTTTTATTGAGTTAACATGTTTTGTTTGCATTTGCAGTCGTTCAAAATTTCGCTTTTGGTTGCCACCCATATTAGTCAGTTGAAATTTCCTGTTGAATTTATAAAAGTTGGTTTCATTAATTTATTTCAGGTTGCACTTCATAGTCATTTGACGAGCTGAATCATACACTCGGATATTGGTTCTTGATGACAGCCGGTCTTGTTGACTTCACACAGAAAAGAGCACATAAAGTTGCAGTTTTCATTTCCAAAAACAATTTTGACGCCATTTACTGCAATTAGCAGAAACGATCAAAATAATTATGAATCTTCTTTTTTTTTATTACTAAGATACACATTAATCAATCTGTAATGTAAATCTCGAATGTACTGCAACAACGTTACCGGGTCCATCATCATCATATATTACGCCCGCGCTTACCATCATTAACCATGATATAATCACACTGTAAATTTGGAATGCTTAACACCAGATCTATACGAAGCAAAATCAACGCATATCTTCACTTTGTCATAAATAAAAATGTTGATCACTGGAAGATTGGAATCCACCGGAACTTGATCTAAAGCTGTATTGCTGGGAAAACGATACCAAATTGATAACATTACAACCGGCCAATTTGCTCCAGAGTCTGCCATGTGGCTCATCAGATATGGATGCAAGAGTGACAGCTCACGTTGTAAGTGTGCTTGCAGCTGCACAAGGGATGGCTTAGAATGCATTATTTTGCGCTTGTGCTGTCACAGGCTGCAACCAGTGGCGGCGCCAGCCGTCGGTGGTTGGAGGGGCAAAGCTAGGGCAAAGTCCAAGGTTAAGGGGGCAAAGGCACGAGTTTCAACTAGGGGTGGAGGTGGGGGCTCTCCCAGAAAATTTTGAAAAACAGGCTACCGGAAATGCAGCCTGGCAGTATTTCAGGCAATGATCTTTGAACTAAAGTGTCAAACGAACTGACTTGCGAACCTCGATGAATCCAACTCATGAGCGCCAATGTAGGGTGCACTTATGGAGGGTATGGGGGTCATCCCCCAGAAAATTTTGAAAAATAGATTGTCGGAAATGCTGTCTGTCAGTATTCAGTCAGACACCGATCGTGGAGATTAATATATCTGACCACATACCGTCCGTCGCCTGATCACTAGTTTATACGATCAGAGACCAAAATGGCAAACGAACGGACTTGCGAACCTCAACGAAGTAGCGAGTCCTTGGGGGGGGGGGGGGGTAGCGACTCCCCACGAAAATTTTGAAAAATAGACAGTTGGAAAGGCTGCCTGGCAGTATTCAGGCACCGATCGTAGAGATAAATAGATGTCGTCTGTGGCCTGATCACTAGTCTTTCTGACCCCAGAGAGGAAAGTGTCAAATGAAAGTCAACGAAATCCCCAATAATTTGAAAAGTAGACTGGCCGAAATGCAGTCTGGTAGTATTTCAGGCATTGACCGTCGAGATAAATAGAGCTTAACAGATACCGCCTGTCGCCAAATCATTAGTTTATCCGAAAAGAGAAGAAAGTGACAAACGGGCGGAGTGAGTCACTCAAAGTGAAGGAATATTTTCGCCACTATATTTTGTGAAATGAACGGACTTGCGAAACTCAACGAAGTCCCCAATAATTTGAAAGGTAGGCGGACCGAAATGCAGCCTGGCAGTATTTCAGGCATTGATCGTCGAGATAAATAAAGCTTAACATACACTGCCTGTCGCCAAATCACTAGTTTATCTGACCAGAGAAGAAAGTGTCGACCGGGCGAAGTAAGAGTGACTCAAAGTGAATGAATATTTTCGCTACTATATTTTGTAAAATAGACTGTCGGGAATGCAGCCAGATAGCATTTCAGACAACGGTCGTTGAGATAAATAGACCTGGCCAGATCACATTTGTTTTTATTTTCGAAAATTATTAGGGGGGCAAATGCCCCCCCCCCCCCCTTGGCGCCGCCACTGGCTGCAACCAGAAACACGACTTAAGGATTAAACTGGATATTATTAGTTTTGTGGAGGTTATGTTCCTGTTTTGTGGGTAGAATTTTCATCTTCAAATGTTCGACAAACAGCCTTCCCTTTTCAGGATTAATTCATGTGGCCCCCGCTAGCGAATTTTTTTTCCCCAACCAACATAGCCACTGCACTTCTATTCGGCCTCTGATTGGCTGAGAGTGTGACGTCATATTCATATTGACGTCATAAGCTGAGCGACTGACATCCCAGTCAGAGTCAGACACTGCCATTTTCACCACCTCACTTAAATTCCCCCCCTTAAAGGGACAATAACACTCTTAATAATAGCCTTATTCTAAGTACTAGATGTTTAAGTGTCCTACCTGTTGTGTAAATTATCCATTACGACCTATTTTACTTGTCCAGAGGGTTCGAAAATATTTTAAATCAAAGTCACATTTGCAAAAGGTTTACGTTAGACTTTTCAAATCAATTAGTTGAATTTTCAATTTTTTTAGAATAGGTATGTTAAGATGAAATTTATATCATCAATTAATTGGAATATTGTAAAATAATACAATTTGTTGACCAGAATGAAGTTTGGAACATATTATTTAGTTACAACAAGAGTGTTATTGGGGCTTTAACTGATCCTAACAGACTGAAAAATGTTGCAACAGATTGGCGGTAACAGACGCCAGACGCACCTTATAAAAATAAACACTGTCAGTTCGTTCAACGACGACGTTAAGAGACGGTATCTACATGTTATGACGATTCTTTGAAGTAATACAAACACGACAAGGTCAATTTGGCTAATTTTATACTAGTATGAGTTGACAATAAAAGTTCTTACTGAAATTCCATCTTAATATTATAACTTTTCCTAGTTCTTTAAAGGGCCAATCCCGATAATTTTTTGAGGAAAAAAACTGCTTAATTTTGTGTTAAAATCCCTTAAAACCCATTATCTAAGGCCGACCAACTAACATGATATCTGTGATACGCTTGTAAATAACTTAAACCTGACAGTCTTCATCTGGAAATGGAGACCGTTGTATTATACACTATCTGGATAAAACCAGACTTTTTCTCTATAAAAATAATATGTAGGTGGAATTTACCCTCTGTTATCAAGTACAGTACATGGGTCATTCACTGTATAGACCTATCAAGAAACGGGAATCGATTATCAGGTCACCCAATGAAAAAATTGACCCGAAATCTTAAAAGGGTTACGTGCCCGGATAAGCAGTGTCGACGTTCACGTCCAAACGACTCAATATTTTGAGCTGAAATTTTGCGACAAGGTAAATACACCGGGCCTCTATATTTTGGTCCATAAATTTCATAAATACTCGGACTTTAATTTTTGAGACTCTGTTCTTATCGGGAGGGTCCCTTTAAGGTCTGATTTGATTTGGGCCTCAGTTGAAATTTAGCTAACTGAACTTGAATGCGATCTATTGTCACGATAATGTCGTTGTTGTTGCATTTGTTTGTTGGTTCTGTAAAGCACGAGGCAGGGGTTATGGTGGAGAAAGAAAGGTTGAAAAAAAAAATAACCTGAGGAAAAGAAAAAAACGAGGCCGGCATCCCGAGGTTTTTATGTCCAGTTTTTTTCTAAAGTCTTTCTTCCCGAGCATTATTATATAACCAAAGTCGGGGACTTTATCTTGCTTAGGCCTATCTTGTTTACATTTATACGCAAAATGAGAATATCCCTCAAGAAAGACATTATATCACGTTTTCTACTTAAGAATAACCCGTTTCAAAAGAATAACCCCAAATTCGCCTTTATATATCCAAAGCCGTCTCTGACTTCCAGACCGCAAGTTATTCAGGGCACAGACTATACTCCAAAAGATCAAAGAAATTTACCGTTCCTAACATATAGTCATATATATAGGAGATCACCCTGTATTTCTCAAAACTTTTCAAGGGGGTGGGGTGGTGGAGAACCCAGGGCCCCTGACCCCAAAATATATATTGTCTCAGGAACCACCTGCAAACATTTCAGGATCTGCCCTTGCGACAAATGCATAACATATGAGCATGCAAGGCGATTTTTCGTATTTATGGCCTGAAGTGCGCAAATATCGAAAGGGGCTGAGCTCTTTCGGACATAAACATTTATTTTAAGTTTCATCAAAATCAGATAAAAATTGTGACCTTTAGAAGGTCTACAACCTTCGTATTACATACTTTTGCACTATTTATTTTCGATTTTCCTGAAATTTGAATTCAACCTTCATTATGGTGGAATGGTAATATATTTTCTTCTTGAAGTTTTGTCTTTTTATCAAACTGCTTTTCTATATTTAGTCCAATTTCAATTCAATTAATTGATATGTGTCATCTATTAATTTTGGGATATCAACGGGTAACATAACATAAACCTAACTGTTGACTGGTTTCATTTTTGAAAAAGTTTTTTTTTTCTTTTTACATTATCTTTTCAGTGACAATGTCTGATGGCAGCAGGAAAAAATTTACGGGATTATTCAGTCCACGCCAGTGACTTTTTTAAGTTTACGGGATTATTCCATCCCATAAGACATTGCCACTGTAATGATGATATGGAAATAAAACATAAAAACACAGACAACTCTGTGTACAACGTTCTCAAATAGAACAAACTAATAGCGAGGCTTAACGTCCCCCCCCCCCCGCCCCCTGTGAAATCTCCATATTAACATATCACACATAGGCTTAACGTCCTCCCCCCCCCCCGCCCCCTGTGAAATCTCCATATTAACATATCACACATATCAATTAAAATAGCATTATGCAAGAGCAAAATCTGATTTTTACAGGTCTTTCTTTAAGCCTGAGATGTTATCTAAATAATCAATTAGACATTAATTAACATATCCAGACCATAATAAACTCTTTATGTCAAGACTAGCCTTCGATGTTGGCAGATTAAAATCGTATATGCGGCTTAATGGCGGTTGATAATTAAATCAATCAAGTGGATAATCGAGACTATGCTGTTTATATTAATGATTTGAGTAATGATGACCGAGGCTATGAATATTTCAAAAGCTTTTTTCTCGGCTAATAGTGAATCAATTTGACTGAAATTTTCAGCAAATTATCTTTACACCATCTAGTTTTTAACTATTGTAGTGAGAACTGCCATCTCTTTATCTTATCTCCCATAATGTAACTTTAATATTGTTCACAATAAGAAGCAAAATAAATAAGATATATGTTTACAGGATCATTTTGTTATACGAAAAACTTGATCTAAGTTGTAAATATGCTCAGCTTATGACGTCAATATGAATATGACGTCAATCTTTCAGCCAATCAGAGGCCGAATAGAAGTGCAAGGGCTATGTTGGTTGGGAAAAAAAAATTCGCCCCCCCGCTAGGGTTGTGTGTGGTGTTAACCTATAACTCATACTAGACCAGAAGCCCAGTCTAGCTGAAAATTGTACCAATTTTCTTCTACATATTATCGATGCATGTATGTCTGGTATCATCAAAATGTAAGTCTGCCGGGTTTCCGGCGATGGGTGTGGTATTCCACGCCCAAAATGCGATACCCCTCAACTATAGTCTATATTAGCTCAAAAGTGTACTACATGAAATTCGCACAGTGTGCCGTACATCTTCAGGTATCACAAAAACACTCTGACAGACATCTAGTGGTGGGGTACCCCTGAAAGAGCTATGTAATTACCAGACATTTGTAGTATTAGAGTATCGCTGACAAGAGTTATCGAATTTCTAATCAACAGCTAGGCTGTATTAGTTGAAATCTGTATCACCCAAAACAACTTTGGAGTTGTTTATTACCACCACAAGAGTCCTGAATGACCACTGCCAGACAGTTTGTGCGGTGGGTTACCCCTAACAGACAGGGATACTCTAATACTACAAATGTCTGGTAATTACATAGCTCTATCAGGGGTACCCCACCACTAGATGTCTGTCAGAGTGTTTTTGTGATACCTGAAGATGTACGGTACACTGCTGTGTGAATTTCATGTAGTACACTTTTGAGCTAATCTAGACTAGTTGAGAGGTATCGCATTTTGGGCGTGGAATACCACACCCACCACCAGAAACCCGACAGACTTACATTTTTATGATACCAGATATACATGCATCGATACAATAAAGGAAAACATTGGTACAATTTTCAGCTAGGTTAACCCCCTGGGCTCCTGGGGCCTATTTCACGAAATTTTAACTAAGATAAGATCCCAATTTTAGTAATTTGATTGGATAATATTAGATTGATTTTAGTGCTTAAAACTGAAGTACGTACTAAAATTGGATTTTATCTTAAGTTAAAATTTCGTGAAACAGGGCCCTGCTCTATACCCTCATATGTTCAGAAATATATGGTTTGTCTCTAGATATAGTTTGGTTCGATGACATAATCGCCCCCGACCGCCGCTAACGAGTTAAAGGGCCATAATGTGTGATTTCACTATCATTTAAAATCACCCAACAACATAATAAATGATTTCAGTGTATTCCTTGACCCCAGAAACATACGGTAAGACACCAAAATTATCACCCTAGAATAGATACTATGCGAGGTGTAGGGGATTATTTGATGTGGGGGCCGTCTTGGACGCCATCTTGAATTTCTCAAAATGCTCAAGAGTGACGAGTTGGCAGATTCTGCAACAGGACACCTTAGGCTACTAAAATCGATCATAAAAAACTTTGTATACAATTTCCAGATTCAGTCATAGTTCTGCCGGACTAAAACGAGAATCGACCATGATAATAAACGCCTTTCCTGTATTTCCCTACGCGGCCGAATGGAGACTTTTAGAACAGATTTTAAGTGCTGTTATTTTTTTTTTTATTTTCACAACGAAAATTATTTTAAAGTTTAACAGAACCAAGGTTCTGGTGCATGTTAAAATCAGAAAAATAGGAATTGTGTGTGCCAATTTTCTGACACCACAAGTAGATGTCTTCTGCTGCCATTTTAGCACGTAAAAATCTAGAATTTGGACAGGCTTGGGAGTGAATGGGTAGGTTTGTTGCATTTATATTCCCTCACCAAGGAAACAATAATCGACACCTTTTCATTGGTTGCGAGTACAGTGTCAGAACCCCACAACCATCGTAGTGCCCGAATAAAATAAACACGAGACTGAACAAATTGTATTATTTTATTCTAAATTATGTTAATGTTTATGATATAAAGATATATGGATGGCACACGTATTATGAAATGGTATATATATTTTGAACACACATCCCGTAGCCATTTATGACAAGAACATGAATTTATGTATAAGAGGGTGATGTTTCAAATTTTTTAAGTTTGTAACAACTGATCAGTTATCTTGTGATTCAAATTTAACATATTTATAAATAAAAACCTTTATTAAAGAGTACACTTACATTAGTTGTGAAAGTAGCACATAAATGCTTGTAATACATGTCATTGCTCTAAAACAAACAACAATTTTTTTTATTTTTCCCTAGGAAATATTAACCATGCCATTTAAATTAGTTCATGCTCTTTTCCTGCTTGTTTTAAACAAAGATAGATTGCCAGGCAACAAAACATAGCTAACAGCAGCTGTAATATCCAGGCAGTAAGCAAGAGTTGTCACATATTTTAACTTTTGTTGGTAATGATTTAGAGTAGCAACTCATTAAGTAATTATCAGAAAATCATTAGAATTTGTTTGGCTTCTAGTTTTGCCCCATGCAAATGTTTAGTATACAAACCATTTAAGATCATGGGTTAGCTGTTCAAGTTATCAAAGATTATTCAAAATCAATATACTTCTCGTCTCAAGACCTTTAACTCTGTGTATCAATCTCAAGTCAATTGAATGATTACTTTGGCCTGTACAGCATCAGCAAGGTTTTTCGATGTAATCAAGGTCCACAACTCTGGCAGTATTTATTGGAAATCCTCGATAACATTAAGGTGTCATAATTTAAAGCAGTGTATTAATTTAAAATTAATCACAGCATCCACAAGATTTTTCAAAGTGATTAAGGGCTTTGGCAGTAATTATTGGAAATTATGACCTTCTACACCGTGAATAAGTAGAATGTCCCCAAAATATTTCAAAGTGATCAAGGGCCATAACTCTGGCAGTTATCGGAAATCGCAGGTAATCAACATGCTTCTTTTTCTCATGACAGTAAACAGTGTTTAAATTTTAAGTCAATCAGAAATTTACTTTTGCCTCTAGAGTGTCTGCAAGAACTTGTGGACTCCGGACCCACTGACAACAATATACAAGCACATTTCAATGCGGGCATATAAGAAGCATTAAAAAAAAAAAAAAAATCAATATAAGAACAGTTTTAATTTGGTAACACTGAATCATAACATATATATACTTGTAGTTTTAAAAAAATATAAAAGCACATAAGATATTGCAAAACATTTATATAAATTTTAACTTGTACAGCTACACATTTACTGAAAGAAACAAATATTTACAAATCATGGAAAACTTTGAAAATAAATAATTAGCATATATTATGCAATCTTTATAAATTAGAAAAGAAACATTTTATCTATACAAACAATTGTGCTCTAATAAATAATCTGCAAATATAAACTACATTCAGGCTGGTATTTAAAGCGGTCTATAACTAAAATGTCTGATAAAGAACATGACAACCACAAAGATTTTATTAACTCTAACTAAAATCTTCACTCATCCACAGCAACAGAAGCCATTATGATTTTCTTGCATAATACATGCACTTTCTAATTACAATCCAGAAATGTTCCAAAGAAACCCATATTTCAGAAGAGTTTGTATCCATTTTAAATTATTTTTTTTGCTAAAGAAATGATGTAAGTGAAGAAGTGTTATACATGGAAATGATTTGGTGATTTAGATACGTATGTAAACAAAATCAAGCAAATAAATGAATGGTTACTTTGAAAATAATGTAGGTTTTATATACATATACACTTATTAAATAAATACTTGAAAGTTGAAATTTTGGAGCAAAATACTTATATTTATATTTATCGGCAATATGGCAGTGAATCTTAACTGATATTTTCAATAAGTAGTGCTCTCTATTTTTGAAATCACATGTTTGCAGTGACTACATCCAGATGTTCAAACTGAATCAATTATAAAGCGGAAAATCACTTTTTTTAACAGATCTATAGGGAGATGAAAAAGACAAATAATCGACTTGCAAATAACCAAAAATATTCAGTTTCAGGTTTAAAAGAAATGCACCAATTTGAACATAACATTGAAAACAACACGTCCATGGTTGGTAATACAATTGCTACAAACAATCTTCATATAAAATAATGCACACCGTTTTATGAACACATTTAAAAAAAAAAAACACTTAGCAGTGTTAAAATGTTTGGAATGTTAAAAACTATTTAATAATACATTACTCATAGAGTACACAACACACATTTTAACAGGATATACATTATTCTAAGTTTCTGCTTACTATAAAGTAGCATATAGGCAACACAAAAATAAAATAAATTGTTTTTCGGACACCAACTGCACCCAAAAACGGTCGAGCGTGCAGTCTTTTTATTGGTCTTGACAGAAAAAAAAGAACAAGCCAACAGTGAGGCTGATGTCCCCCGCCGAAATCCCAAAATAAATAGAAGACACATATTAATTAATCGCACATTTATTTTTTTCAATGTATCGAGCAATCAAACTGTACACGAAGTGTCATCCAAAAGTGTTTTATAAAGAAAAATGCTAAAACCGACGAGAAAAAAGAAAATGTACCCTAGTTAGGGGGACCCTAAAGGCAGACAAAAGGGCCCCTCTGGCCAAGGGAAAGGGCTCTTGTGTCCAAGTCAATCGTTTCTATACACTTTTACTGTCGAATCGATTACTAAATGAGAATGCAGTCATTGTATTGGCATAAAAATCATCAATCAAGATGAACCTAAGTTATCTTGTCCCAAAGTATCAACCAATCAAATTGCTTATCTCTGCTTACCCTAAGCGGAAAATGCTCATCTTCGAACTCCATCAAGGCATTGACCTAATAAGCATATACACCAAGTTTGAACATTTTAACTCAATTAGGAGAGTTATTGTGTTCCAAAGTCTCGACTACTCTCGACCAATCAAATTGCGTATCGCTCTGCTTACCTTGAGCAGAAAATGCTCATTATCGAACTTAGTCAAGGTATTACTGTAATGAAACTATACACCAAGTTTCATCACTCTCACTTAATTAGAACTAAAGTTATCGTGTCCCAAAGCATCAACCAATCAAATTGCTTATCTCTGCTTACCCTAAGTGGAAAATGCTCATCTTCGAACTCCATCAAGGCATTGACCTTATAAGCATATACACCAAGTTTGAACATTTTTACTCAATTAGAAGAAGAATTATTGTGTTCCAAAGTCTCGACCAATCAAATTGCGTATCGCTCTGCTTACCCTAAGCGGAAAATGCTCATCTCCGATCTCCATCAAGGCACTGACCTAATAAGCATATACACCAAGTTTGAACATTTTAACTCAATTAGAAGGAGAGTTATTGTGTTCCAAAGTCTCGACCAATCAAATTGCTCTGCTTACCCTGAGCGGAAAATGCTCATTATCGAACTTAGTCAAGGTATTACTGTAATGAAACTATACACTAAGTTTCATCACTCTCACTTAATTAGAACTAAAGTTATCGTGTCCCAAAGCATCAACCAATCAAATTGCTTATCTCTGCTTACCCTAAGCGGAAAATGCTCATCTTTGAACTCCATCAAGGCATTGACAAACTGATTAAGAGTAACAACTCATTATGTAATTATCAGAAAATCATTAGAATTTGATTGCTTTTTATAAAGTTTTTCCCCACGCTAACAATTAGTATATACATGAAACATTTAATATCATGGATTTAGCTGTTCAGTTATCTAAATTCATTGAAAATCAAAATACTTGTTCGTTTCAACACCTTAAACTCTATGCATCAATCTGAAGTCAATCGGATGGTAACTTTGGCCTCTATAGCGTCACAAGAATTTTTGAAGTTATCAAGGGAGATAACTCTGGCAGTAATTATTTGAAATCGCTGAAAATCAACAGGCTTCTTCGTCTCATGACCTTAAACACTGTGTATAAATCTAAAGTCAACAAAAATATTAACTTTGACCTCCAGAGCATCCACAAGATTTTTTGAGGTGATCAAGGGCCATAACTCTGGCACTAATTATCGGAAATCGCTGAAAATCAATAGGCGTCTTTGACTTATGACCTTAAACACTGTGTATAAATTTGAAGTCAATCGGATATTAACTTTGGCCTCTAGATTTTTTGAAGTGATCAAGGGCCATAACTCTGGCACTAATTATCAGAAATCGCTGAAAATCAATAGGCTTCTTCGTCTTATGACCTTAAACACTGTGTATAAATTTAAAGTCAATCGGATATTAACTTTGACCTTTAGAGCGTCCACATGATTTTTTTTAAAGAGATCAAGGGCCATAACTCTGGCAGTAATTATCGGAAATCGCCGAAAATCAATAGGCTTCTTCGTCTCATGACCTTAAACAATGTGTATAAATTTAAAGTCAATCGGATATTAACTTTGGCCTCTAGAGCGACCACAAGATTTTTTGAAGTGATCAAGGGCCATAACTCTGGTAGTTATTATCGGAAATCGCTGAAAAACAATAGGCTTCTTCGTCTCATGACCTTAAACACTGTGTATAAATTTAAAGTCAATCGGGCGTATAATGTGGGCGTATAAAAAGCGACTTTTCGAACAATCAGGAGCCATAATTCAGGAAGTTACGATCTGATATGTGCCAATATCAACAGGAACCAAGATCTTTGGGTTATAAACTTACATTTCAAATTTCAACAAAATCAGATAAAAATTGTGACCTCTATGGAGTCCACAAGCTAAAACCGTGATTTTTCTTACAATAAGGGGCTACATGTATATAATCCATGAAGTTACAGTTCGATACATGCCAATATCGCAAGGAACCAAGATTTTCAGGAGATTAACCTATATTTCAAATATTGTGAGCCGTAGTGTCCACAAACAATTGTGGACTGACGGACGGACAGAGGTAATGACAATATGCATCCATATGAAAATGTGGGCGTATAAATATGACACATGCCTACGAGGTGTGTTAAAACTAGTTAATATGAGAGTACTTATTAACAGATCTTTAGTAAAAATATTGAAAGAACCTTCAATTTTGTATCATAAAATATTAATTAACTTCCCTTGATGAAATAGAATTATAGTTGAATGCAAATATCAAGATGTTAATTAGAAAGAAACTTTACTTTGTCATGACCGAAAGCTTACCTTGGCGAAATATGATAAATGTAATTATATGAACAAATCTGTCTTGGAGAAGTTGTCATAATGTGAAAACTCTAAGCAGGAATGAAATTGTTTGTAAAAGGTCCTTGGATGAAAAGGCTCACTCTTATTTGCATGTTGAATGCAAATTGTGGTCTTGCCCAAGATTTATTTAGCTGCAGGGATGACTTTTACAGCATTGACAAATACATGTAGTTACAGCATTGACAAATACATGTAATATGCCTACAATTTACCACATAATATGTACCACTTTTTTCATCTTGATGGCTTTATTGATTTCTGGCCAAATTGAGAAAGGTGGCATATCTGTTTTCCAGTTGGCTATTATTGGAGTTGAAAAGGCGAAGACAGTCATTGAAGTCATTCCTATTTCTTTGCAACAGTGCGATTATGGTGATCTTGAGGCTAGCAAGAACGTAAAAACTTTCGTAAAACAACTGATCACTTTCTTAAAAAAAAAAGACTGCCCTCCCACCCATACATCCATCCTCTAGCCAGAAATGGATTTTAAAAAAAAAAGAAGCTGTCCTTCCCTCCTACAAGTAGCTGTCAGGTGCCCGAAAAAACAAGACATTTATTTTGTGTGGCCTTTAAACTAATAACATAAAATTAATATATTTTCACATCATATGCACAGATGGATTACACCCATATTGTTTCCAGTCTAACACTCACATAAATCAACAACATATATACTCTATAGTTTTAGTATTTATCTTACTTTAACAATATCACTAAATCTAGTAGATTGTATGGACGGATATTGTCTGTAGCTAGCACAATATTATCAGACACTTAACAGACTTATCTCCCTTGTACTTTACTACATTCTTTCTGTACATTGCTCATCTCATCGCATTAGTAGAGCAAAAATTATATTCAGAACTTGACATTAACAGTTTCCCACTAACAGATATATCTGGCTATAAGATTTGGATGTTTACTTTCTCAATTGAGCATGTCCACAATTCATGCTGTGGGTTAAGTTACCATGGGCTAATAAACTTCGCTAGCAGGCAACCAAAATATTAGCAGCACTTGCCTGAATAGCAAGTTCCTCTATAAATTACCGTCAAGAATTGCATACCATAATTTTCTTTAAAAAATACAATTTACGGAAATGCACAAAAAGAATGTAACTGAGCATAATAACATGCTACTATGATTGTAAATAGGAAGTATTGATATTAATAATCAGCAGCTAATTTGATATGATGCTGATTTAAAAAAAAAAAATCATTTCTAAATGATTCATGAAACAAATTTGTTATTAGTTTACATTGATATCAATCTAGTTTCGCTTTCTTACTAGATGTGTTTTCATCATTAACTGATATAGTGTGTTTAAAGGTGTAACGAGTCACCTCGTAGTAACCGGGACAATAGGTACTGTTCTGTGAGATACTGGCTTGAGAACCAAGACTGACTGTTGAAGCATTACTAGCGTCTCTTTGTAAAGATTGAGATGTCCCAGTTAATAAACCCTGTGATTGATGGAATTCAACGAGTGCTTTCCATATTTTGTTTCTGTGGCTTGTACCTATCTTCATATTTTCTAAATCCTGAAATAAAATAAACATACCATGTAAGTATGTTGTATTAGACTATGTCCATCAGACCCGACAATAACTTTAATGTGGTAGAAACAGTGCATGTCTAAATTTCAAATAATTTAGTGTGATACTTTTGAATATTTTTTTTAAAGTAGTGAAACACAAATTCTAAAACAATCTGTAATATTTTGATAAAGTGAAGATTGTGTCATACTTACATCTAAAGTAAACTCATCCAACTGGAACATGTGGTTTAAACCTTTCTGTTGGAAATTATCAATATAGGCTGATAACCCTAACTGTGACAACCATCTACAACAAATATTATTTCATAGTCTATTAACAGCCTTTCATGACATAAACAAAATCTGGTACACACTGTAAAGTAGAGCTGGGCGATATTTCGATATAAAACCGTCACAGAAATAAAAACCGTGAAAAATACCGTCTTCAGAAAAATATTGAAAAACCGAACATACCGCAATATATCACGGTTTTGATTTTTTGGGATGATATTTTACATAAATATTGAACAAAATGTTTTCTTTTTATGTTATTTACGATATTTTATTGCTTAATGATGATTAAATACAGCTATAAACCTCCGCGTATTCATTCCACAAAGTTTGCAAATACCGATGCGGAGCTTTATTTACGTCACATGACTTTTCGCCCACCTTTCCACCGGTTAGATTTATCCCTGTTTCTGATCAATTTCTATACGGTACATCTTGACGAATGGTGAAGACTGATACTTTGATTTTCGAAAGAAATTATTGATTTTAAGATTGAATTAAATTTTAATAAAGCAGACATATAAATAATGCAAATTACATTGGGAGTTCCAGAAGACTGATTATCATACAGCGTCGGACGCGTCATGGCGGTCGTGATCCGGGAAAAAAATATTTGACGAAATCAATGGAGACCGTCTGACATAGTACTTATGTTTTATAGATTAATTTAGTATCCTTGTATTGTATAATGCATTTCCAAGAAGGTATACACTTGAATGGGAAAGAACGCGTTTGCAAGGGTAAACAAAGTCCAATCCTACCCTTAGCTATAAAAATATGCAAGACCGAAAGAACAAACTTTTTTATGTTGTTTAGGCCTCCTTCGTTCGAAATATTTTTAATTTTTAATATTTTGAATATTAAAATTGTAATACAAAACAACTTTAGCAAGTTTTCATGGCTATAAATTTGTGTTTGAACCAGCTTGAATTAATGTTTTGTTAAATTGGTAAGCCTACTGTGTAGGTTAAAAATAATATTGACTAGAAATAATAATATTGAGTGGTTTTTCCAACTTTTTATGCATGTTTATTTACATTTAAAAAGTGATAAACTGAAAGTATTGACTTTTTATAAAATATCGTGATATAGTGATTATATTGCGATATCTTAAAAAAATATCGCGATATCTGTTTCTAGGTATATCGCCCAGCTCTACTGTAAAGTCACCTTAAATCTAAACAAAATCTGGTACACACTGTAAGGTCACCTTAAATGGAATACAGTGAATTCTTAATTGAATGTCTTCTTTTACTGCAATTATAATTTTATCAGTCTAATTCTCTGGTAATATACTCAGCCAAATTAAAAACTCGACAGTGATGAATTTCAACAATTTTTTTTCTTCTGGTAAGTCAAATAAATTTTAAAGTGTTTCTAACGATAGGAAGTAGTAAGAAGACTTTAATTTCATAAAATTGTAAAGTCACGTGGTTCATGTGACTTTTGAGCATATAAAGATGAAAAACCTGAAAAACACGAGCAAACACAAACTTGTGAGGTCAATCGATGCAAGTTTGCTTAAACTGAACATGCACACGTAACATGAACTGGAAAAACAAATTAAAATTGTTATTTTCATCTTTGTTAGAAAATGCCGCGCCGTTCAAAAGTAGAACGTCTACGTGCTATAGGTAGGCTCTATGCTGGTCAGTCTGGTCACTGTTGCAAGAGCCTTTTATTGTTCACGCCAGACAATAATTAATCTTAGAATGAGAGTGCTTCAAACTGGAACTATTGCCGACCGCCCAAGGGCGGGAACGCCACATGTGACATCACTCAAGGAAGATCAAGCAATACGTTTACGTCATCTTAGAAACAGATTTGTAACTGCAACCTCCACAAGTAGAGAGATGTTTGGTGGAAGGGTAACTGCACAAACTGTTCGAAATCGCTTGCAGGCTGCTGGTCTTCAAGTTCGGAGGCCCTATATTGGACCAATATTGACACCTCTTCATCGCCGTAATCGACTTGTGTGGGCCACAAGACACATAAGATTTACTCAAAGACAGTGGAATTCGGTTGTCTTTAGTGACAAATCTCGATTCACTTTGAGATTTACCGATGGCAGGGTGCGAGTATACAACAGACGAGGTGAACGTTACGCTCAAGTATGCATCAGAGATGTTGACCGATTTGGTGGCGGCAGCGTCATGGTTTGGGGTTCTTTTTGTGCACATGGACGTTCTCCTCTTGTTGTTTCCCAAGGGAACTTAAATGCTGTCCAGTACAGGGATCAGATTTTGCAACCTGTTCTTCTTCCGTTTATGCAGAGACATGGGCCCGGACTAACGTTTCAACAAGACAATGCTCGACCCCATACGGCAATTGCTACCCAGAATTTTTTAAGAAATGTCCTGGATTGGCCGTCGCTTAGCCTGGACCTTAATCCTATTGAACACATCTGGGACGAATTGGGTCGACGTGTTTGTCAGCAAGTGAATCCACCACTGATGATGCAGGACCTTCAACATGCTCTTGCTGAGCAGTGGCGACGTCTTCCTCGGGTAGTGTTTACTAATGTTCTGAGATCAATGTCAAGGAATTTCGGCGAGACGTATTCTTGCTTTATGTTGATGTCAAGGTCGTCTGTGCACAACATAACACTAAAATAGTTGCCTTAAACCAAATATTAAAAATGTAGTCCCAAAAACCCTGAGTGTCAAGTTTTTAATTTGGCTGAGAATATATTACTTCAACCCAATGCTACAAGCCATATATATATATATTATATATATATATATAGAGAGAGAGAGAGAGAAAAGTGGAGAATTTTTTTACCTGGACATATTTTTTCTATTCATTTATCTACCATAAACAAAGAAGTACCTGTACTTTTATCTACTTTAATATATACTATTCAAAAAGATAGGCTGGCACTGCCAGGCAGGATACGCCCACATTTTCGAGAGATGGATAGAGAACAAGCAATACCGAAAGTGATTTTTCCAACATCATTAAGTCCTGTATTTCATACTGTATTGGGAGCAGCCATTTTGTTGGTCAGTTCCAGTCTGATATTCATGAAATTCAAAGCCGACAATGATTATGGTGTGACGGTACACAACCTAGAAATGTGACTTTTCGGCAAAATCGGATAAGAATTTTGACCTGTAGAGGGTCCACAACCATGATATATCATATCTTTACACTATTCGCGTACAAACGGCGACCATTTCGTCGGGAAATTTTGGTACGATTTTCACGAAATTCGAATAATTCAGGAAGTTATGATCCGATATGCGCAAATACCGAAAGGAACCAAGATCTTTGGGTTATAACCATGCATTTCAAGTTTCATCAAAATCAAATTAAAATTGTGACCTATACAGGGTCCACAACCATGATATACCATTTTTTTAAACAGTATTCGCGTACAAACGCCGGCCATTTAGTCTGTCAATTTTGGTCCGATTTTCCCGAAATTTGAACTCAAACGGTGATATAATCAAACGTTTTTTTAAATTGGAAAATAATTGTGACTTCCAGAGGGACCACAAGCTAAAAAGGGATATTTTTCGTACAATCAGGGGCCATAATTCAGGAAGTTACGAATCAATGAGCGCAAATATCGAAAGGAACCAAGATCTTCGGGATATAAACATGCATGTCAAGTTTCATCAAAATCGGTTCAAAATTGTGTCCACAACCTTGATATAACATATTTTCACACTATTCGCGTACAAACGGTGGCCATTTTGTCCGTCAATTTCGGTTCGATTTTCACGAAATTCGAAGTCAGCCTTCATTACAGTGTAACGGTGATATAATCAAACAGTTTTTTAAATCGGATAATAATTTTGACCTCCAGGGGGACCACAAAGCTAAAGATAGGCTGGCACTGCCAGGCAGGATACGCCCACATTTTCGAGAGATGGACAGAGAACAAGCAATACCGAAAGTGATTTTTCCTACATCTTTAAGTCCTGTATTTCATACTGTATTGGGAGCAGCCATTTAGTTGGTCAGTTCCAGTCTGATATTAATGAAATTCGAAACCGACAATGATTATTGTGTGACGGTACACAACCTAGAAATGTGACTTTTCATCAAAATCGGATAAGAATTGTGACCTGTAGAGAGTCCACAACCATGATATACCATATTTTTACACTATTCGCGTACAAACGGTGACCATTTCGTCCGGCAATTTTGGTCCGATTTTCCCGAAATTCAAACTCAACCTTCCTTACAGTGTAACAGTGATATAATCAAACGTTTTTTTTTAAATTGGATAATAATTGTGACCTCCAGAGGGACCACAAGCTAAAGAAAGGGGGATTTTGCGTATAACCAGGGGCCATAATTCAGGAAGTTACGGTCCGATATGCGCAAATATCGAAAAGAACCAAGATCTTTGGCTTATAACCATGAATTTCAAGTTTCATCAAAATCGAATTACAATTGTGACCTTTACAGGGTCCACAACCTTGATATACCATTTTTTAACAATATTTGCGTACAAACAGCGACCATTTTGTATGGCAATTTTGGTCTGATTTTCCCGAAATTCGAACTCAACCTTCCTTACGGTGTAACGGTAATATAATCAAACGTTTTTTTTAAATCGGATAATAATTGTGACCTCCAAGCTAAAAAAAAAGGCGATTTTGCGTATAATCAGGGGCCATAATTCAGGAAGTTACGATCCGATATGCGCAAATATCGAAAGGAAGCAAGATCTTTGGGTTATAACCATGAATTTCAAGTTTCATCAAAATCGAAACAAAATTGTGAGCTCCACAGGGTCCACAACCATTTTTTAACAGTATTCGCGTACAAACAGCGGCCATTTTGTATTGCAATTTTCGTCCGATTTTCCCGAAATTTGAACTCAGCCTTGCTTAGGGTGTAACGGTGATATAATCAAACGTTTTTTTAAATCGAATAATAATTGTGACCTCCAAGCTAAAAATAGGTTGCCAGGCAACGAAACATACGCCCACACAGCAGCCAAATCGTCCGGGCAGTCAACAAGAGTTGTCGCATATTAAGGAATTATCAGAAAATCATTAGAATTTGTTTGGTTTTTATAATCAAACGTTTTTTTTTTTTAAAATCAGATAATAATTGTGACCTCCAGAGGCACAACAAGCTAAAAAGGGTGATTTTTCGTACAATCAGGGGACATAAGTAAAAAGGGTGATTTTTCGTACAATCAGGGGACATAATTCAGGAGTAATGACCCAATGGGCGCAAATATCGAAAGGAACCAAGATCTTTGGGTTATATGTCAAGTTTCATCAAAATCGATTCAAAATTGTGACCTCTATAGGGTCCACAACCTTGATATAACATATTTTCACACTATTCGTGTACAAATGGCGGCCATTTTGTACGTCAATTCTAGTCCGATTTTCACGTAATTCAAACTCTCTCTTCATTACCATGTAACGATGATATAGTTAAACGTTTTTTTAAATCGGATAATAATTTTGACCTCCAGAGGGACCAAAAGCGAACAAAAGCTAAAAAGGGCGATTTTTCGGACAATCAGGGGCCATAATTCAGGAAGTTACATTCTGATAGCCGCAAATATCGAAAGGATCCAAGATCTTTGGGTTACAAACATGCATGTCAAGTTTCATCAAAATCGGTTCAAAATTGTGTCCTCTATAGGGTCCACAAGCTAAAAACGTGATTTTTCGTACAATCAGGGGCCATAATCCATGAAGTTTTGATCCGATACATGCCAATATCGAAAGCAGCCGAGATCTTTTGGGGATAAACCTATATTTCAAGTTTCGGCAAAATCGGATAAGAATTGTGACCTGTAGAGAGTCCACAAACAAATTGTGGACGGACGGACGGACAGACAGGGGCGACGACATAATACGTCCACATGAAAATGTGGGAGTATAAAAAGGGCAATTTTTCGGACAATCAGGGGCCATAATTCAGGAAGTTACGATCCGATGGGTGCAAATATCGAAAGGAACCAAGATCTTTGTGTTATAAACATACATGTTAAGTTTCATCAAAATCGGTTCAAAATTGTGACCTCTATAGGGTCCACAACCTTGATATAACATATTTTCACACTATTCGCGTACAAACGGTGGCCATTGTGTTTGTCAATTTTGGTCCGATTTTCACGATATTTGAACTCAACCTTCATTACCATGTAACGGTGATATAATCAAACGGTTTTTTAAATCGGATAATAATTTTGACCTCCAGAGGGACTACAAGCTAAAAAGGGCGATTTTTCGGACAATCAGGGGCCATAATTCAGGAAGTTACGATCCAATGGGCGGAAATATCGAAAGGAACCAAGATTTTGGGGTTATAGACATGCATGTCAAGTTTTGATATGCGTCGGCTTACCGAAAATGAAAGGTTATGTGCCCTTGGCATGCTACAGATCGGCACAACACAGGCGGTTGTGGCGCGGACGATGAATGTTTCTCAGTCTGTCATAAGCAGGCTATGGTCCAGATACCGTGATACACAATCTGTACCGGACAGACCACGCTCAGGTTTACCGAGGGCGACAATTCAAGCCCAGGATCGATTTATCCGTACCTTGGCCTTGAGAAATCGTGTCATCACAGCAAATCAGATCAGCGCTCGTCTTCAAACAGACACTGGTGTGAGAGTGAGTGGCCAGACGATTCGGAATCGACTGCATAGGGGTCACCATCGCGCGCGACGTCCTCGCATGATCCCTTGTTTGAGAGATCATCACATTCAGGCAAGACGTCATTGGTGTAGGAATCGTCAACACTGGGATAATCGACGCTGGAGCAATGTGATGTTTTCAGATGAGTCAAGGTTCACTGTTGATTTTTTGGACAGACGTAGGAGGGTGTGGCGTCATCGAAACGAGCGCTTCCAAGACGTTGAACGTCATCAGACATGATCGATTTGGGGGTGGTTCTGTTATGGTGTGGGGAGGCATCACTGTTGCTGGAAGAATGGCTTTACATGTTGTTCCAGGGCGTGTTACAGGCCAGTACTACCGGGACAACATCTTGGCAGTCCATGTTGTGCCGTTCGCACGACGTCATGGCCGCCGTTTCATCTTCCAGGATGACAATGCAAGATGTCACAGGGCCAGGATCGTTACAGGTTACCTCCAACAACAGAACATCACCACATTACCTTGGCCAGCACTGAGTTCCGACCTCTCCCCCATCAAGCATGTCTGGGACATGCTTGGACAGAGGTTACGTCAACGTCAACAACGTCCTGCCAATGTCCAAGAACTTGCTGCTGCGTTGCAACAGGAATGGGACAATCTGGACCAAAATGACCTTAGACATCTCATTCGAGTATGCCACGTCAGATCAATGCTTGTCTGACAAACAGAGGAGGATTTACCTGTTACTGACTTTGTTGTGATGCTGTGGTAACTTTGCTGTTTGACCCCGGGTATCATTTTACCCTTATAATGGTCAGTCTGTGCCTTACTTAGTCTAACGATCATTTGGAATAAATCGATGAATGTGAACTTTATTTCGTTTTGTCATTTGTTTCTTCGTCAGTTTCATTAGGTGACTTTAATAACACTTAAAAATCAAATATCCCCTACTTTTTTTGAATAGTATATATATATATATATATTACAACATGATAGGATTTACTTCTAAAATCTTATGAGATCTTATTAGAGCACTGAGATAGTAAGAGTAAAATCAGTATCATATGGAGTAACTATTAAAATTTTCTAGAACTTGTACATACCCAGCTACAGAATTATCCGATAATGCCAAAATACCATTTCTACCAGCTGGTTCTTCTTTAACCAAGACATTTTCACCAGATAATACTTGCACTTCTTGATTTAACTGTGAACTAGTAACATGGTTAGCATCTGTATTAAATGGTAAACTACCTTGTCTTGTTTCACCATTCTGAGGTGTAAGAGCACCATCTCGGTTAGGTATAGATACCATTCTTGTTTGGGTTACCCTAAAATAATCATCATATCAAACAATCAGATCATTGTGAGACTGGTTAGTTATTTTTTCTGTGGCAAAATAGAATTTATACCCCAGAACGAAAGTTGTTCATTGAATGTGAATGACTAGGTAATAGTTTACTTGTCTGTCGAAAGTGTACAAATGCAGACTGTGCTTTAAAGAATTCCTGAATAGCTGCAGCCAGAGACAATCAAACTGATCCCCCTTAAAAGTATTTCAAAGTCTTCAACTGTGTGAGTGAACTATGTGGTACGTTACACATGATCATAAAACTATGAATTATGACAACATGCCAACACTGAGGCTGAGGTCCCCCGCCGAAATCCCAAAATTTCACATTTTGCTGTTCAAACATATCAAGCAATCAAACTGATTTATCTATACACATGTACTTAGTCTTGTATACAATGTTCACAATCAAACTCAGTCAAGGTTTTGAAGTACCTGATAGTGGAACTATACACTAAGTTTTATCACTCTCCATCAGTTTGAATCAAACTTACTGTGTCCCAAAGTATCAACCAATGAAATTAAATAGTGCTGCTTAGCTTTAGTGGGGAAATGTTCAAGGCATTCACCTAATGATTATCTACCTCAATTAAAAGCAAATTAATTAGAAGAGTTATTATGTCCCACAAAGTGTGATGGACAGACAGACGGACAGATCTTGAAAGGCGGGGGACAATAACAAAGTTCTTGTTAGGACAGGAACCTATCCTTCATTCAATGTAACTTATATAAATCGTGAATATATATATCCAAGATTATTCACTGACATTGAAGATTTAAATAATGCTAAAATAAATGTCTCAAAATACTTTCATGGTACCTTGATCAATCCATCCTGCTCTATTTGTATGTTGTGTAGTTTTAAGATTTGAATAAAGTACTAGATATGAATGTTATATAAATACTTTATTTTTCTTAGCTTGTGTTACAATTTTTATTTTATGTCTGTATAACTTCATGTTCCTCCATTAAAAATTGGTACTTCATGATTTTATCATACATTGGGCCATATAAAACAAATATTTTGGTTCTCAGATAAAAGGGCTGCATGATCTGCTTTTATTTTAACACACCAAAAATGAGGCTGATGTCTCCTGCCGATATCCCAAAATAAATAGATGACAAATATATTTTTCAATTAATCGCACATTTATTTTTTCAAAAGCATCGAGCAATCAAACTATACACTATGCTTCATCACTCTCTATCAGAATCAAGATTATCTTTCCCAAAGCATCGATGAATGAAATTGCTTTAGCTCGAAATATTAATCATTGAACTCAGTCAAGACATTCACCAAATATATATCTACAAAGCAATTGGGTTGAACAGAAAGCAGAAAATTCTCACCAAACTTAGTCAAGGTAATAATATAATGAATCTCTATGAAGAGTTTCGTCTCTCTCACTTCATCATGCCAATATCAAAAGTAACATATTTGTGTTATAATAGTTGGGCGTGCCTTATAATATGTCCCCTATGGTGGTTTCAGGGTCGCCTGTTTCAATTCCGGCGATATAAATGTGTTTCAAGAATTCAAATTGGCAGAAAAACCTGATTGCATTAATGTATGTACTAATTCATGTATGGATAATAATACACTTTTAATTATTTATATTCGCATTCCCTATCTAGTCCAGTGTTTAAGTTATACAATCGTGGATTGGTCAGTAACATATTATAATATACTTTCAATATATTATATCCTGTAAGATCTTTACTACCATATCTTTTCTGACAGTGCCATTTTTTAAAAGTACATCAGTGTCCGCCGCAACATCAAGGACATATTATAAGGCTAACATCGAACCGCTATGGTAAACATACGGTACTTTTGCAGATTTTAGCCACCATCTTGAATTCATGAAAGAAAGATAGGCTGGCACTGCCAGGCAGGATACGCCCACATTTTCGAGAGATGGATAGAGAACAAACAATACGGAAAGTGATTTTTCCTACATCATTAAGTCCTGTATTTCATACTGTATTGGGAGCAGCCATTTTGTTGGTCAGTTCCAGTCTGATATTCATGAAATTCGAAGTCGACAATGATTATGGTGTGACGGTACACAACCTAGAAATGTGACTTTTCGTCAAAATCGGATAAGAATTGTGACCTGTACAAAGTCAACAACCATGATATACCATATCTTTACACTATTCGCGTACAAACGGCGACCATTTCGTCCGGCAATTTTGGTACCATTTTCACGAAATTCGAATAATTCAGGAAGTTACGATCCGATATGCGCAAATACCGAAAGGAACCAAGATCTTTGGGTTATACTTATAACCATGCATTTCAAGTTTCATCAAAATCGAATTAAAATTGTGACCTTTACAGGGTCCACAACCTTGATATACCATTTTTTAACAGTATTCACGTACAAACGGTGGCCATTTTGTATGGCAATTTTGGTCTGATTTTCCCGAATTTCGAACTCAACCTTCCTTACGGTGTAACGGTAATATAATCAAACGTTTTTTTAAATCGGATAATAATTGTGACCTCCAAGCTAAAAAAAAAGGCGATTTTGCGTATAATCAGGGGCCATAATTCAGGAAGTTACGATCCGATATGCGCAAATATCGAAAAGAAGCAAGATCTTTGGGTTATAACCTTGAATTTCAAGTTTCATCACAATCGAATCAAAATTGTGACCTCCACAGGGTCCACAACCTTGATATACCATTTTTTAACAGTATTCGCGTACAAACGGCGGCCATTTTGTATGGCAATTTTCGTCCGATTTTCCCGAAATTCGAACTCAACCTTCCTTAGGGTGTAACGGTGATATAATCAAACGTTTTTTTAAATCGAATAATAATTGTGAACTCCAAGCTAAAAAAAAGGCGATTTTGCGTATAATCAGGGGCCATAATTCAGGAAGTTACGATCCGATATGCGCAAATATCGAAAGGAAGCGAGATCTTTGGGTTATAACCATGAATTTCAAGTTTCATCAAAATCGAATCAAAATTGTGACCTCCACAGGGTCCACAACCTTGATATACCATTTTTTAACAGTATTCGCGTACTAACGGCGGCCATTTTGTATGGCAATTTTCGTCCGATTTTCCCGAAATTCGAACTCAACCTTCCTTAGGGTGTAACGGTGATATAATCAAACGTTTTTTTAAATCGAATAATAATTGTGACCTCCAGAGGGACCACAAGCTAAAAAGGGTGATTTTTCGGACAATCAGGGGCCATAATTCAGGAAATTACATTCCGATAGCCGCAAATATCGAAAGGAACCAAGATCTTTGAGTTACAAACATGCATGTCAAGTTTCATCAAAATCGGTTCAAAATTGTGACCTCTATAGGGTCCACAAGCTAAAAACGTGATTTTTCGTACAATCAGGGGCCATAATCCATGAAGTTTTGATCCGATACATGCCAATATCGAAAGGAACCGAGATCTTTTGGGGATAAACCTATATTTCAAGTTTCGTCAAAATCGGATAAGAATTGTGACCTGTAGAGAGTCCACAAACAAATTGTGGACGGACGGACGGACGTCCGGACGGACAGGGGCGACGACATAATACGTCCACATGAAAATGTGGGCGTATAAAAACAAGCCAACAGTGAGGCTGATGTCCCCCGCTGAAATCCCAAAATAAATAGAAGACACTTATTAATTAATCCCACATTTTTTTTTTTCAAAAGTATCAAGCAATCAAACTATACACTAAGTTGCATCACTCACTATCAGAAAGAATCAAGATTATCTTGTCCCAACGCATCGACCAATGAAACTGATTAGCTATGCTTAGGCTCAGCTCAAAATGTTAATTGAACTCAGTCAAGAAATTCACCTAATGAACATCTACATCAAGTTTACACATTCTACCTCAAATTAAAGCATAGTTGTTACGTTCCAAAGTCTTGACCAATCAAATAGCTTATCGCTTCTTAGCCTAAGCAGAAAATTCTTCCTATCGAACTTAGTCAAGGTAATGAAATAATGAATCCATGATGAGTTTCATCGCTCTCACTTCATTATAAACAAAGCATCAACCAATCAGATTGCTTATCTCTGCTTACTGTAAGCAGAAAATGTTCATCATCGAACGCCATCAAGGTATTGACCTAAGGAAAGCCTACACCAAGTTTGAACATTCTAGTTCAGTAAGAAGGAGAGTCGTGTTCCAAAGTGTCGGCCAATCAAATTGTTTATCGCTCTGCTTACCCTGATCAGAAAATGTTCATTATCGAACTTAGTCAAGGTATTGATGTAATGAAACTATACACCAAGTTTCATCACCTTCCTATAATTAGAACTAAAGTTATCGTGTCCCAAAGAATCAACTGATCAAATTGCTTATCTATGCTTGTCCTCAGCAGAAAATGCTTATCTTTGAACTCTATCAAGGCATTGACCTAATAAATACATACACCAAGTTTTAAAATAATCCGAAGGAGAGTTACTGTGTTCCAAAGTCTCGACCAATCAAATTGCTTATCGCTCTGCTCACCCTGAGCAGAAAAAGCTCACTATCGAACTTAGTCATGTAAGGAAACTAACACCAAGTTTCATCAATCTCACGTAATTAGAACTAAAATTATCGTGACACAAAGCATCAACCAATCAAATTGTTTATCTCCGCTTACCCTAGACAGAAAATGCTCATCTTCGAACTCCATCAAGGCATTGACCTAATAAACACATACACCAATTTGAACTTTCTAGCTCAATTAGAAAGAGAGTTATTGTGTCCTAAAAAGTGTGACGGACAGACAGACGGACGAAAACGTTTTAATAGTCCCCTAACTTTCTTCGAAAGGTGGGGGCAAGAAAAATATTGCTAGTGTGGCAGAGGCTCATTTATCAAGTACACAACTCTGATAAATGATACTGGATAATCATATATTTCTGTTAGGTAACATGAGATAAATGTAGTGCCTTGAGGCTTGAGTTGATATGCACCGTTAAGAATTGTCCGAGAACCAAAATATTATTTTTGCATGGCCTTATAGACATAATTAATATAGAATATGATAAAAGCACTTCAGATTTTAAAGAATAAATTATGTTCTACATATATACACAAGAAATACAAACAATTATAATATAAATACTAGACCTGCATGCAGGAATGACGGGTTTCACTGGTGCCACGTTACCCTTTAACATGTCACGTCCGGTGCCACGTTACCCTTGAACATATGTCACTTCCGGTACCAATGAAACCATTAAACAGGTTTCCCCATAAGCATTGCACACATCAAATAAATTGGACGCAGAATCAACCAAATCCAGCAAATATCAATTCATTTTATACATTTGTTACTTGTAAGTGATCCTGACAAAATTACATTACTTCCGGTGATAATGAAAATGTTCAATTAGTTTTATGAAATCCGAAATGGCATAGGACATCATATAGTGAATATTTTTTGTAAATAGAATAATAATTGCCACTTTTATAGACCAAATTCCTTGAAAAGTGACTTGTAGACAATCGACTATTTCTCTGCAACCGCACAAGTTAGAAACCATTTTGTGGTGTCTGTATGATCGTATGGGTTCAATCTATTTGTTGAATGGAATCAAATATCATAATTTTGAAAACATTACAAATCAGACTCATTTGAATAAAATATCTGTTTTGCAGGCGAAAAATTCAGTTTTTGACAAAATGATATCACTTCCGGTGATACTAAAACAGTTAAATTAGTTCTATGAAATCGTAAATGGCATAAGACATCATATGGTGAAAATTTTATGAAAATCGAATAATAACTGATTCTTTTAGAGTCAAAATAAAGTAAAGATAGGTTGCCAGGCAACGAAACATACGCCCACAGCAGCTAAATCGTCCGGGCAGTCAACAAGGGTTGTCGCATATTTTTACTTTTTTCGGTAATGAAACATTTGTAATACTCTAAAAACTGATTAAGAGTAACAACTCATTATGTAATAATCAGAAAATCATTAGAATTTGATTGCTTTTTATAAAGTTTTACCCCACGCTAACAATTGAATTAGTATATATACATGAAACATTTAAAATCATGGATTTAGCTGTTCAGTTATAAGTTGTCTGCGATATCACTTATGTGGAAGCAGACGTTAAACACTAAGTAGTAGTAGTAGTAGTGTTCAGCTATCAAAATTCATTGAAAATCGATATACTTGTTCGTTTCAACACCTTAAACTCTGTGTATCAATCTGAAGTCAATCAGATGATAAGTTTGGCCTTTAAAGCGTCCACAAGATTTTTTGAAGTGATCAAGGGCCATAACTCTGGCACTATTTATCGGAAATCGCTGAAAATCAATAGGCTTCTTCGTCTCATGACCTTAAACACTGTGTATAAATTTAAAGCCAATCGGATATTAACTTTGGCCTCTATAGCGTCCACAAGATTTTATGAAGTGATCAAGGGCCATAACTCTGGCACTAATTATCGGACATCGCTGAAAATCAATAGGCTTCTTCGTCTCATGACCTTAAACACTGTGTATAAATTTAAAGCCAATCGGATATTAACTTTGGCCTCTAGAGTGTCCACAAGATTATTTGAAGTGATCAAGGGCCATAACTCTGGTAGTTATTATCGGAAATCGCTGAAAAACAATAGGCTTCTTCGTCTCATGACCTTAAACACTGTGTATAAATTTAATGTCAATCGGATATTAACTTTAGCCTCTAGAGCGTCCACAAGCAATTGTGGACAATGTGGGCGTATAAAAAGTGACTTGTGGAAAATCGTCCATTTCTCTGCAACCGTACAAGTTAGAAACCATTTTGTGGTATCTATATGATCGTATGGGTTCATTCTATTTGTTGATGGGAACCAAATTTCATGATTCTAAAAATATTACAAATAAAACTCATTTGAATAAAAAATATATTTTTAAGGCTAAAAATTCAATTATTGCCTAAATGACGTCACTTCAGGTAACAGTGAAAGGCAACAGACAGTGAAAGAAAATTGAAAATCAAATAATAATTGATTCTTTTACAGCCAAAATAACGTGAAAAGTGACTCACGCAAAATTGCCCATTTCTCGGCAACTGCTTATATTACAAACTAAATTTCACATACATTCTCTTTGTATGGATTATTGCTACAAGTTTATGAAAGTATTGAAGAGATATTTTAATATATGAAGACACTGGATGGGTTGTAAATAGCTTATTTTTACCCCTTTTTTTACCTTTTAACCGAAATGGCCCAAAAACAAAATCGAAATTAAAAAAAACGAGTCCGAGATTTTGTGCACTTTAACAGGGCGCATCTTTTGAGTAAGATCAGATTAGTAGAAAATAGTATTTGCTTTCAAAAAGTGGTACCGAACTGTCAATATTGTAGTTTTTGATGAATTTACGCCACTTCCGGTGCCTACAGGAAACTTTACCGGTAACAAAAAAGATAGGTTGCCAGGCAACGAAACATACGCCCACAACAGCTAAGTCGTCCGGGCAGTCAACAAGGGTTGTCGCATATTGTTTCTTTTGTCAGTAAGGAGAACATTTACAACTAGCGGGGGTTGTTAATCACAATTTTGAGTAAACCCCTGTTCAAAATATGGAGAATGCCATACAAAAAAATAAAAAGATTTAAATTTTGTTCCCCTAGCCAGTTAAACCCCCTGTACATGCCCTCTGAAAATTTACCCCTCTAATTTAACACTATTTGTAGATTTTTTTCAATTTTGAGCTTAAATCACATCAAATAGTAGCACATCATGCAAATTTAAACAGGTTTTTGAAGGTGACGACTCCAAATATGGTCTCAGAAATAATCTCTGAAAATCCAATATGGACGAAATCCAACATGGCGGCTAAAATCGACCATTTTCTGACATAGATAACCAATACAATGCAATATGTTTGTAATAGGTCTTTTTCTGGGTTTTTGAGTGTGCTGATTAAGAATATATGGCCAGAAATAGAACAGGAACATCCAATGTGATGGTAATATCATATGGATCTACAACTGTTACATTTGACCAACGGTAATGCCAGGTGTTATGAAATGTTTTACTTGTGCATTTCCAGACTGCGACTAAATAATGTAGGATGGCTACACGGAAGCCGACGACAACACACTCCGCAGCACAGAAGCAGCTAGGATCTAGGCTGTACATTGAAAAACCCAGTTTTCCGAATGGTGTTCATCCTACAAAAACTGTTATAGTGGAAAATATGATGTATCTGATGCGACCTAATCGTGCTGAGCAAGCGCAAACGTCAGAAGACAATGCTGCATTGATTATAGCAGAACTGCGCAAGGAACACAGGATCTTTTGTAATATATATACCATAAGATTAGAACTTACCACATCAAGAATGAAATAGTAAAACTCTATTCAGAGTTCACAAATTTGATACAAACTAGAAAAGGACGTTGAAACGAGGAAATACAATGAGAGATTTGAAGAATTCAATCAAGTCGCAAACAATATCTTTGATAAAACGGATAGAAAATACTTATCAAGTAAAAATGATGGAAGAGGAATGGTACTTTATGAATGATCAACGAGCTGAACGACTAATATTTTGTGGAGATCTTGTAATTTTGTTGACAGAAGTGTAATAAAACCATGCAGCGGAGAAGAATGAGTTGACAACAAAAGGAAGAATGAGTGTGAAAGCAGAACAAGTTAAAAGGAGATCTGAACAAATAGTTGATTTCGGTGACGTTTCTGGTTATGAGGATCTTTGTAAGATCAACAATCAAATCCACACATGAAATAGCTTAAACGAAGATTCACATTGTTTTCTCGAAGCAGCATTCTCCGAGAAAATATCGAAGATATTGTTAGCTGCTTTGTTGAATTCTTCAACTCCTTCACTGTATATCTGGTTCCGACGTCGTTTTCTAGTTTGTATCAAATTTGTGAACTCTGAATAGAGTTTTAGCATTTTATTCTTGATGTGGTTAGTTCTTATCGTATATATATATACATGACAAAAAAATCCAGTGTTCCTGATGCAGCTCTGCTAGAATTAATGCAGCATTGTCCATTGAGATTAGGTCGGATCAGATACACCATATTTACCACTATAGCAGTTTTTGTACGAAGAACATCATTTGGTAAATCGGGTTTTCCAATGTACAGCCTAGAAGTACAACCTGACTGATTCTGGGATGTGAAGCGTGTTGTGGTCGGCTTCCATCTAGTCATTCTACGTTATTTAGTCGCAGTTTGGAAATACATGAGTAAAACATTTCATTAGACAAGACATTACCTTTGGTCAAATGTATCAGTTGTAGATCCATATGGTATTACCACCATATTGGATCTTCCTGTTCTATTTCTGACCATATATTCGTAATCGGCACCCTCAAAAACCTAGAAAAAGACCTATTACAAACATATTATATTGGTTATATATGTCAGAAAATGGTCGTTTTAGCCGCCATTTTGGATTTCGGCCATATTGGATTTTCAGAGATTATTTCCGAGGCCATATTTGGAGCCGGCACCGTCAAATTCTTGTGAAATGTTGCATGATGTGCCACTATTTGATGTAATTCAAGCTCAAAATTGAAATAAATCTGCAAATAGGGTTAAATTAGGGGGTAAATTTTCAGAGGGCATGTACAGGGGGGTTAATATGGTCGGAAACAACATTTCCTTTTTTATTATTGTTTTTTACTATAATCTCCATATTTTAAGCAGGGGTTTATGTTGAAAAGCGTAATAGCCCATTAAATAATTATCAGAAATGATTAGAATAGTTTTGATGGTTTGTCTCAAGGCCTTTGTCCACAAGATATTTCAAAGTGATCAAGTGCCAGAAATTATCAGATATAACTGAAAATCAAATTGGATTCTTCGTCACATGACCCTAAACACTGTGTACAAATTTAAAGTCAATCGGATATTAACTTTAGCCTCTAAAGCGTTCACAAGATTTTTCAAAGTGATCAAGGGTCATAACTCTGTAAGTAATTATCGGATATCGCTGAAAATCAATAGGCTTCTTTGTATCATGACTTTAAACACCATGTATAAATTTAAATTCAATTGGATATTAACTTTAGCCTCTAGAGCGTTCACAAGATTTTTCAAAGTGATCAAGGGTCATAACTTGAGCAGGAATTATCGGATATTGCTGAAAATCAACAGGCTTCTTCGTATCATGACACTGTGTATAAATTTAAAGTCAATCGGATATTAACTTTAGCCTCTAGAGCGTTCACAAGATCTTTCAAAGTGATCAAGGGTCATAACTCTGGTAGTAATTATCGGATATCACCGAAAATCGATAGGCTTCTTCCTCTCATGCCCTTAAACACTGTGTATAAATTTAAAGTCAATCGGATATTAACTTTAGCCTCTAAAACGTTCACAAGATTTTTCAAAGTGATCAAGGGTCATAACTCTGGCAGTAATTATCAGATATCACCGAAAATCAATAGGCTTCTTCGTCTCACGACCTTAAACACCGTGTATAAATTTCAAGTCTAGAGCGTTCACAAAAAATTGTGGACGATGGACGGACGGACCGACAGACGGACGGACACGACGGCAATATACGACCACATTTCCATGTGGGCGTATAAAAATTGCATTTTGAACCACAGAACATATGAACATGGTTTTATACAAATTGAACAATAAATAATTAATGTAGGACTGAAAAACTGAATTAGCCAATGGCGGCCAAGGAAAATTACGGAAACAAAAAATGTTGACATTTTTGTTCAAATCAGATGACTCTTTAACCTTGGTTAAAATGTCATATAAAAATATTAATAAATAAAAAAGTTTTTTGTAAAAATTTAAATTTTCAAAATTTGGCGCCTAATATCTTCCAAGATTCGTCGAAAATCAAAGATAGGTTGCCAGGCAACGAAACATACGCCCACAGCAGCTAAATCGTCCGGGCAGTCAACAAGAGTTGTCGCATATTTTTACTTTTTTCGGTAATGAAACATTTATTGTAATACTCTAAAAACTGATTAAGAGTAACAACTCATTATGTAATTATCAGAAAATCATTAGAATTTGATTGCTTTTTATAAAGTTTTACCCCACGCTAACAATTGAATTAGTATATATACATGAAACATTCAAAATCACGGATTTAGCTGTTCAGTTATCAAAATTCATTGAAAATCAATATACTTGTTCGTTTTAACACCTTAAACTCTGTGTATCAATCTGAAGTCAATCAGATGATAAGTTTGGCCTTTAAAGCGTCCACAAGATTTTTTGAAGTGATCAAGGGCCATAACTCTGGCACTAATTATCGGAAATTGCTGAAAATCAATAGGCTTCTTCGTCTCATGACCTTAAACACTGTGTATAAATTTAAAGTCAATCGGATATTAACTTTAGCCTCTAGAGCGTCCACAAGCAATTGTGGACGCCGGACCGACGGACAGACGGACGAGGGCGACGACAATATACGACCACATTTCAATGTGGGCGTATAAAAATCAAAAGTAACATAGCTATGTCCACTGTTTCTGGCTATGTCAAAATGCATCATATGCTAAAATCCAATGATTATTGTTAATATTACCGCAATATTTCAAAAGATAGGCTGGCACTGCCAGGCAGGATATGCCCACATTTTCGAGAGATGGACAGAGAACAAGCAATACCGAAAGTGATTTTTCCTACATCTTGAAGTCTTGTATTTCATACTGTATTGGGAGCAGCCATTTAGTTGGTCAGTTCCAGTCTGATATTAATGAAATTCGAAGCCGACAATGATTATGGTGTGACGGTACACAAACTAGAAATGTGACTTTTCATCAAAATCGGATAAGAGTTGTGACCTGTAGAGAGTCCACAACCATGATATACCATATTTTTACACTATTCGCGTACAAAGTTACGATCCGATATGCGCAAATATCGAAAGGAAGCAAGATCTTTGGGTTATAACCATGAATTTCAAGTTTCATCAAAATTGAATAAAAATTGTGACCTCCACAGGGTCCACAACCTTGATATACCATTTTTTAACAGTATTCGCGTACAAACGGCGGCCATTTTGTATGGCAATTTTCGTCCGATTTTCCCGAAATTCGAACTCAACCTTCCTTAGAGTGTAACGGTGATATAATCAAACGGTTTTTGAAATCAGATAATAATTGTGACCTCCAGAGGGACCACAAGCTAAAAAGGGTGATTTTTCGGACAATCAGGGGCCATAATTCAGGAAATTACATTCCGATAGCCGCAAATATCGAAAGGAACCAAGATCTTTGGAATACAAACATGCATGTCAAGTTTCATCAAGATAGGTTGCCAGGCAACGAAACATACGCCCACAGCAGCTAAATCGTCCGGGCAGTCAACAAGGGTTGTCACATATTTTTACTTTTTTTGGTAATGAAACAACTCATTATGTAATTATCTGAAAATCATTAGAATTTGTTTGCTTTTTATAAAGTTTTGCCCCACGCTATCAATTGGTATAGGAAACATTTAACATCATGGACTTAGCTGTTCTGTTATCAAAATTCATTGAAAATCAAAATACTTGTGCTTTTCAACACCTTAAACTCTGTGTATCAATCTGAAGTCAAACGGATGATAAGTTTGGCATCTGTAGCGTCACAAGGTTTTTTGAAGTGATCAAGGGAGATAACTCTGGAAGTAATTATTTGAAATCAATGAAAATCTGTAGGCTTCTTCGTCTCATGACCTTAAACAGTCTGTGTAAATTTAAAGTCAATCAGATATTAACTTTGGCCTCTAGAGCGTCCACAGGATTTTTTGATGTGATCAAGGGCCATAACTCTGGCACTAATTATCGGAAATTGCTGAAAATCAATAGGCTTCTTCGTCTTATGACCTTAAACACTGTGTATAAATTTTAAGTCAATCGGATATTAACTTTGGCCTCTAGATCGTTCACAAGATTTTTTGAAGTGATCAAGGGCCATAACTCTGGCACTGATTATCGGAAATCTAAATTTAAAGTCAATCGGATATTAACTTTGGCTTTTAGAGCGTCCACAAGATTTTTTGAAGTGATCAAGGGCCATAACTCTGGCACTAATTATCGGAAATCGCTGAAAATCAATAGGCTTCTTCGTCTTATGACCTTAAACACTGTGTATAAATTTTAAGTCAATCGGATATTAACTTTGGCCTCTAGATCGTTCACAAGATTTTTTGAAGTGATCAAGGGCCATAACTCTGGCACTGATTATCGGAAATCTAAATTTAAAGTCAATCGGATATTAACTTTGGCTTTTAGAGCGTCCACAAGATTTTTTGAAGTGATCAAGGGCCATAACTCTGGCACTAATTATCGGAAATCGCTGAAAATCAATAGGCTTCTTCGTCTTATGACCTTAAACACTGTGTATAAATTTAAAGTCAATCGGATATTAAGGTAAGACGCGGCACGAAAAAGTCTAAAAATATTCAAAATTCTGAGTTTTGACATTTTATGATTTTCGGCAGGTTCAATATGTTTATTATTATATTACGAAAAAATTAAATTGACAAAATAAAAAAAAATTACCTAATTTCATGTTTTAAAGATAGGTTGCCAGGCAACGAAACATACGCCCACAGCAGCTAAATCATCCGGGCAGTCAACAAGGGTTGTCGCATATTTTTACTTTTTTCGGTAATGAAACATTTGTAATACACTAAAAACTGATTAAGAGTAACAACTCATTATGTAATTATTAGAAAAATCATTAGAATTTGATTGCTTTTTATAAAGTTTTACCCCACGCTAACAATTAGTATATACATGAAACATTTAATATCATGGATTTAGCTGTTCAGTTATCTAAATTCATTGAAAATCAAAATACTTGTTCGTTTCAACACCTTAAACTCTATGTATCAATCTGAAGTCAATCGGATGGTAACTTTGGCCTCTATAGCGTCACAAGAATTTTTGAAGGGAGATAACTCTGGTAGTAATTATTTGAAATCGCAGAAAATCAATAGGATTCTTCGTCTCATGACCTTAAACACTGTGTGTAAATCTAAAGTCAATCGGATATTAACTTTGGCCTCCAGAGCGTCCACAAGATTTTTTGAGGTGATCAAGGGCCATAACTCTGGCACTAATTAACGGAAATTGCTGAAAATCAATAGGCGTCTTTGTTTTATGACCTTAAACACTGTGTATAAATTTGAAGTCAATCGGATATTAACTTTGGCCTCTAGAGCGTCCACAAGATTTTTTGAAGTGATCAAGGGCCATAACTCTGGCACTAATTATCGGAAATCGCTGAAAATTAATAGGCTTCTTCGTCTTATGACCTTAAACACTGTGTATAAATTTAAAGTCAATCGGATATTAACTTTGACCTTTAGAGCGTCCACATGATTTTTTAAAGAGATCAAGGGCAATAACTCTGGCATTAATTATCGGAAATCGCCGAAAATCGATAGGCTTCTTCGTCTCATGACCTTAAACACTGTGTATAAATTTAAAGTCAATCGGATATAAACTTTGACCTTTAGAGCGTCCACAAGATTTTTTAAAGAGATCAAGGGCAATAACTCAGGCATTAATTATCGGAAATCGCCGAAAATCGATAGGCTTCTTCGTCTCATGACCTTAAACACTGTGTATATATCTAAAGTCAATCGGATATTAACTTTGGCCTCTAGAGCGTCCACAAGATTTTTTGAGGTGATCAAGGGCCATAACTCTGGCACTAATTATCGGAAATCGCTGAAAATCAATAGGCGTCTTCGTCTTATGACCTTAAACACTGTGTATAAATTTAAAGTCAATCGGATATTAACTTTGGCCTCTAGAGCATCCACAAGATTTTTTGAAGTGATCAAGGGCCGTAACTCTGGCACTAATTATCGGAAATTGCTGAAAATCAATAGGCTTCTTCGTCTTATGACCTTAAACACTGTGTATAAATTTAAAGTCAATCGGATATTAACTTTGACCTTTAGAGCGTCCACAAGATTTTTTAAAGAGATCAAGGGCCATAACTCTGGCACTAATTATCGGAAATCGCCGAAAATCAATAGGAGTCATTGTCTTATGACCTTAAACGTTGTGTATAAATTTAAAGTCAATCGGATATTAACTTTGGCCTCTAGAGCGTCCACAAGATTTTTTGAAGTGATCAAGGGCCATAACTCTGGTAGTTATTATCGGAAATCGCTGAAAAACAATAGGCTTCTTCGTCTCATGACCTTAAACACTGTGTATAAATTTAAAGTCAATCGAATATTAACTTTAGCCTGTAGAGCGTCCACAAGCAATTGTGGACGCCGGACCGACGGACGGACGGACGGACGGACGGACCGACGGACCGACGGACGGACGGACGGACGGGGGCGACGACAATATACGACCACATTTCAATGTGGGCGTATAAAAATGCCTAGGTCAATTAAAATCAATTTTTTTGTATAGAGAATCGCAAAATATGCCACTGTCTTCGGCTTTCGTGCCGTCGACAGCATTGTTATGGTCGCCATGTTTGATATATCGATGGAAAGAGGAAGTTCCGCTTCGTTTGATAGTCGTAAAATATTCTATTTATAACAGTTACATATTTGGCAATTGCCGGTTCTTTCCGTTAAAAAATATCACGGAAAAGGCCTTTTATGGATTTTTGAATACCGGTAGTAATTCTATTTTGAGTCCTGTGGATCTAACTAAATCACACCATAATAGATGTTCTAGTGTAGCTTGGCTTGGTGTTATAATAACACCAAGTCAAAAAACAAGTTGCCTACTATTTTATTGATTTTAACTTAACAAAAGCAGAAATATATTAAAACTAGACCTGCATGCAGGAATGACGGGTTTCACTGGTGCCACGTCACTTTCGGTGCCACGTTACCCTTAAACATATGTCACTTCCGATACCAATGAAACCATCAAACAGGTTTCCACATAAGCATTGTAAACATCAAATAAAATGGACGAAGAATCAACCAAATCCAGCAATATCAATTCATTTTATATATATGTTACTTGTAAGTGATCCTGGCAAAATTTCATTACTTCCGGTGATAATGAAAATGTTCAATTAGTTTTATGAAATCAGAAATGGCATAAGGCAGCATAATGGCGAAAATTGTATGTAAATCGAATGAGAATTGCCACTTTTATAGACCAAAAACCTTGAAAAGTGACTTGTAGAAAATCGTATATTTCTCGGCGACAGTACACGATAAAAACTATCTTTTGGTATCTATATGATCGTATGGGTTCAATCCATTTGTTGATTGGAATCAAATATCATAATTTGAAATATATTACAAATCAGACTCATTTGAAAAAAATGTCTGTTTTGAAGGCTAAAAATACAGTTTTTGCCAAAATGACATTACTTCCGGTGATACTGAAAATGTTAAATTAGTTCTATGAAATCATAAATGAAACAAGATATCATATGGTGAAAATTTTATGAAAATCGAATAATAACTGACACTTTTATAGACCAAAAACCTTGAAAAGTGACGTAAGGAAAATCGCCCATTTCTCTGCAACCGTACAAGTTAGAAATCATTTTGTGGTATCTGTATGATCGTATGGGTTCAATCTATTTGATCAATAGAATCAAATATCACAATTTGAAAAAAATAACAAATACGACTCATTTGAATAAAATATTGTTTTTTGAAGGCTAAAATTTAAATTTTGAGCAAATGACGTCATTTCCGGTGGCAGCGCAAGGGGTAAAATGGTTTGACATTGTCCACTATGGCATTAGGCATCCAATGGCGAAAGAAAATTGAAAATCGAATAATAATTGATTCTTTTACAGCCAAAATTACGTGAAAAGTGACTCATGCAAAATTGCCTATTTCTCGGCAACTGCTTATATTACAAACTAATTTTCACATACATTCTCTTCGTATGGATTATAGCTACAAGTTTATAAAACTTACGTAAAAATATTTTAAAATCTGAAAAGCCTGAATGAGTTGTAAATAGGTCAATTTTACGCCTTTTTCACCTCTTAATCCAATTTGCTAGAAAATGAAAAAGAAATTAAAAAAACTGCTTCCGACATTTTTTGCGCCTTTAAAGGACACACTCTTTGAGTCATACAATTTTTCAAAAAAATAATATTTGTTTTCAAAAAATGTACCTAACTGTCAAAATTGTAGTTTTTGGTAAAATTATGCCACTTTCGGTGCCGACAGATAACACTTTTGGTAATAAAAAAAATGACAATTGAGACAACGAAGCATATGAAATTTGTTTTATACAAATCGAACAATAAAAAATTAATCTAGGACTGAAAAACTGAATTAGCCAATGGAGGCCAAGGAAAATTACTGAGACAAAATTTTTTAACATTTTTGCGCAAGTCAGATGACTCTTTAATTCTGTGCACAACACGACTAAAAAATATTCATAAATAAAAAAGTTTTTTGTAAAATTTTAAATTTCCGAAATTTGGCGCCTAATATCTTCGAAGATTTGCCGAAAATCAAAAATCGAAAGTAGCGCAGCTATGTGCCCTGTCTCCAGCTATGCCAAAATGTATCGAAAGTTAAAATCCCATGATTATTGTTAAAATTACCGCAATATTTGTAAAAACGATAACTTCGGTGATTTCGGACATTTCGCATTGTCGCAGAACGTTCAAAATAGCTTTATCCTCTAAGTCACACCCACTTTCCCAGTAAAACCGAAGAAATCGTAACGATGCGACACGTAGTTGCTGAGATCTACTCAAAACAAAAGAAGAATAATAATAATAATAATAAGAATAATAATTTTAACAAAAACAATAGTGTTTCACACAAGCTTCGCAGTGTGAAACCCTAACAAGTTTTAAAAGAATTTGACACAAAATGTTTGTTTGAAATATATCAGTAAAGATGTGTTTGTTTCCAAAGACTGGTGTTCTAGTAAGGCCCGTATAAAAATAGAATCCAAGAAGTGTGTGAAATGTTTTTCAAATAATCAATTATATCAAAACTGTAGAAGAATTTCAGACAAATTGGGCTGCAAAAAAACAAAACAAAAAAAATCTAGACACAGCATCAACAATTTTAACTAAAATGGGAGAGAAAGTCGGTCAATTTCCAAGAGTGCCGAATGCGTCGTGGTTGCACGAGCCGGTAGGTGACTATATGATACAGACACAGACCACATCAACCCTATAAAATATCAGAATAAAGCCTACAATTATTACTAATAATCTTATATATGATCCTGTAAGTGTTTAGCACTATCTGGGCTGGTCTCTTACAGATCGCATGTGTTTGTGTTGTTTTTATTTGAAGATCGCGACAAATTTGGCTTTTTCTCAGAACGCATATTTTGCACCTTAGGGAAGCCATAAAATGAAAACTATTATACCTAGAACAATGAAATTTGGCATGTTTTTAGCCCTATACTTACTGTACAAGATTATCTATAAATCATTAATGTATGTGATATTCTTATTTCACAATTGGTCTTTGAAAAATGAGAAAAAGTGAAAATTTTCAAGTGATGAAGTTGACTAACACCCATTTGCTAAAATGAAGGTTGTCATTAACTTTATATAGATAATCCTGTACAACGGTTCTTTTGGGATTCAAAAATAGGTTGTTTTATGATATACATTATATTTCTTGTGAAAACCACTTTCCCTAAAAATTGTATAATTTTTCAGCGTTTGCCTCCAATAAAATGTTCATAACTTAGTACCTAATATACCTAGGCATTTGATTTTTTGCACATAAACTCATAATAACCATATCCAAACACCTGCCAAATTTCAATAAAATCCATACAGTAGTTTAGAAAATAGATTTTTCCTGTCACGTCTTACCTTAACTTTGGCTTTTAGAGCATCCACAAGATTTTTTGAAGTGATCAAGGGCCATAACTCTGGCACTAATTATCGGAAATCGCTGAAAATCAATAGGCTTCTTCTTCTTATGACCTTAAACACTGTGTATAAATTTAAGGTCAATCGGATATTAACTTTGGCTTTTAGAACGTCCACAAGATTTTTTGAAGTGATCAAGGGCCATGACTCTGGCACTAATTATCGGAAATCGCTGAAAATCGATAAGCTTCTTCGTCTTATGACCGTAAACACTGTGTATAAATTTAAAGCCAATCAAATATATTAACTTTGGCCTCTAGAGCGTCCACAAGATTTTTTGAAGTGATCAAGGGCCATAACTCTGGTAGTTATTATCGGAAATCGCTGAAAAACAATAGGCTTCTTCGTCTCATGACCTCAAACACTGTGTATAAATTTAAAGTCAATCGGATATTAACTTTAGCCTCTAGAGCGTCCACAAGCAATTGTGGACGCCGGACTGACGGACGGACGGGGGCGACGACAATATACGACCACATTTCAATGTGGGCGTATAAAAATCGGTTCAATATTGTGACCTCTATAGGGTCCACAAGCTAAAAACGTGATTTTTCGTAAAATCAGGGGCCATAATCCATGAAGTTTTGATCCGATACATGCCAATATCGAAAGCAGCCGAGATCTTTTGGGGATAAACCTATATTTCAAGTTTTGTCAAAATCGGATAAGAATTGTGACCTGTAGAGAGTCCACAAACAAATTGTGGACGGACGGACGGACAGGGGCGACAACATACTACGTCCACATGAAAATGTGGGCGTATAAAAACGACATTTTCGGTGATTTCGGACATTTCGCAATGTCGCAGAATGCCGGGAATAACTTTAATCTCTAAGTCACACCCACTTTCCCAGTAAAACTGAAGACATTGTATCAATCCGACAAGAAGTTGCTGAAATATAAGCAAATTGGGAAAAAAATAATAATAATAATAAGAATAATAATAAGAATAATTTTAACAAAAACAATAGTGTTTCACACAAGCTACGCATTGTGAAACCCTAATAATAAAAATTTGAAAATACTGGCAGTGAAATAATTCACATCATAACTAATTACTATATTATACAGGGTCTGTATTAAGATCTTGGGGTTTGTAAACAAAACAAGATCACAGGGTTTGTAAACAAATTACGACCTCCAATTCAAAGACTTTTCTATGCCAAAATTGATTCATCATGGATCTGTACAACAGGGTATTGTAAAATATTAACAATTAAATTAAGACATTTTGGTGAGTTTTATTGATATCTTTGAAAAAAATAAAGAATTCAAAGTGATTTTGTATAATCAAGGAGTGGTTTTAAGGCAAGACTCAATTCAACAAACCAGTCAGTAGTGTGATCCCTGTATAAAGCAATAAACCCATCTTTTTGTTTACAAGTACATCATTATGTCTCACAACTGTAATCATTAACAGAGAGTAAAGTATACCTTCGATACCAACAAATAATTCTACACACTTAACAATCCACATCCCTTCCTATATAAATGATCAACTCAAATTCATGCAGAACATAATGTACTTCTGTTTAAAATTCTATTCTTATAATTTTACTGAAAATTTATTGCAAGATATTTGATCTATATGTTAGGAGATTTAACAACAACAACAAAAATATTGTCGGGCATGGACGGAAAACTAGCCATGGGTAGACAAAATATCAGCGAGTCTATGGAACAATTTTTTTTTTTTTTATTTATAAAATTTGTGAATAAAGAATGATTTTTTTATCTTTGTATTTACTAACAGACCACGAAATATGTTATTTAAAAATGATATGAAATAAATACTATGAATACGTGAAAACAATGATAAATATATATGATAAATAATAATCCAACAACATGGAGAAGGAAGCCATTAGGATCTGTGAATCTTCGGGTATTTGTTTGGTTTTGGATGTTTTTTGCGTTTAGCCATCAGTTTTGCCTTTGTTTGTTGGTTAGATAACATAGCCAGCCATCTGCAAATAGTCAATTTCCATTTTTTAGTGCTACTAGTTTTTCTTAATACCAATGTGCCTAATGCGATTTGATAGAATTTGCAGGTGGCTGCTAGATTTCTACTCCTTTTCCTTCAATAACATTATTAAACATACCAGGCTTCAAACTCCAATTCTTGATGGAAATAATAATTATCTTAATCACCTGAAATTCATCTTCTTTAATAAACACAATATTAGGCACAATTCCACACATTACAGAAAAGCTAAGGCCAAAGTAATCTCAAAGCAATTTAAAACTGAAAAGCGTATCTTGCAACCACCTACATAAAATCAACAAGACAATGTCTTATAGTTGAATATATAATAATATATACGTACTGTCGTTGAATCTCTACTTGATGTTGTTTGTAGGTTTCTACTTGTGTTGCAGGTACCATGGCAGACAGTTCCAGCGAATCTCTCAATTTACATAGAATTTCATAATTCTCTCTCCCTCTAACCTACAACAGCAACATTTATGGTATACATAGATCAAATTTATCTTATCGTAAATTTCATAGCAATAATTCATATCTACATAAGAGCAGCAAGTAAAAAGAGGAGCACTCAATAAAGTAACACAATTTTGTGTTTTCACATTATCTAGAAACCAGCAGTTGCCATGCAAGATACGCCCACATTTTGCCAGAGAAGGACAGAACTAGGTAAAATCCATAAGATATGGCCTGATATGAGCGAATATTGAAAGGAACCAAGATCTTTGGATTAGGAACTTACATTTCAAGTTTCATCAAAATCTGATCAAGATAGGTTGCCAGGCAACGAAACATACGCCCACAGCAGCTAAATCGTCCAGGCAGTCAACAAGAGTTGTCGCATATTTTTACTTTTTTCGGTAATGAAACATTAATAATACACTAAAATCTGATTAAGAGTAACAACTCATTATGTAATTATCAGAAAACCATTAGAATTTATTTGCTTTTTATAAAGTTTTGCCCCACACAAACAATTAGTATAGGAAACATTTAATATGATGGATTTAGCTGTTCAGTTATCAAAATTCATTGAAAATCAAAATATTTGTTCGTTTCAACACCTTAAACTCTGTGTATCAATCTGAAGTCAATCACATATTAAGTTTGGGCTCTAGAGCATCCACAAGATTTTTTGAAGTGATCAAGGACTACAACTCTGGCACTAATTATCAGAAATCGCTGAAAATCGATATGTTTCTTCGTCTCATGACCTTAAACACTGTGTATAAATTTAAAGTCAATCGGATATTAACTTTGGCCTCTAGAGCGTCCACAGGATTTTATGAAGTGATCAAGGGCCACAACTCTGGAACTAATTATCAGAAATCACTGAAAATCAATAGACTTCTTCGTCTTATGACCTTAAACACTGTGTATAAATTTAAAGTCAATCAGATATTAACTTTGGCCTTCATAGCGTCCACAAGATTTTTTTTTAAGTGATCAAGGGCCATAACTCTGGCACTAATTATCGGAAATCGCTGAAAATCAATAAGATTCTTCGTCTCATAACCTTAAACACTGTGTATAAATTTAAAGACAATCGGATATTAATTTTCGCCTCTAGAGCGTCCACAAGATTTTTTAAAGTGATCAAGGGCCATAACTCTGGTAGTTATTATTGGAAATCGCTGAAAAACAATAGGCTTCTTCATCTCATGACCTTAAACACTGTGTATAAATTTAAAGTCAATCGGATATTAACTTTAGCCTCTAGAGTGTCCACAAGCAATTGTGGACGCCGGCCGGCCGGACAGACAGACGGGGGCAATGGCAATATATGTCCCTATTTCCATGTGGGCGTATAAAACTAGAGAATCCGCAAGCTAAAAATGCGATTTTTCAAACAATCAGGGGCTATAATCCAGAAGTTACATTCCGATATGCACGATTATCAAAAGGAACCAATAAAATTAGTGTGTAACGGTGATGTATTAACAAGTTTTTTTTTTTTTTTATTATATAAACCTGGATAAAAATTGTGACCTCTAAATTTTGTACAATCAAGGGCCATAATTCAGGAATTTACGATCCGATATTCGCAAATATCGACAGGAACCAAGATCTGTGGGTTATGAACATGTTTTTCAAGTTTCATCAAAAATCGGATCAAAATTGTGACCTCCAGATGGTCCACCCAACCTTGATATACCAGATGTTTACACTATTAATAAGTACAGGTGGACTGCACCATACATAATTTACATATATACAAATAGATGGACAAGACATTATACTAAGAAACCACAAATAAACAAACAATTCAAAAAGTGAATGTGCGTATGAGGGGCGGCCATTTTGACAATGTGGGCATATCAAAATTTGATATGAAAAGAATTTGAGGCATTGAGTAAATCCACATGAAAAATATTAAACAAATTCTTTAGGTATAGCATGCAATTCATCTGAACAAATACATCAGCTGCATATTTTCACAGCTAAGTGTTTTGAAGCGATGTGAATTTCATTGTACGCAATAAATAAACATCTTCATATATACATGTATACATCATAATGAATGTCATGTATCCAATATAGTGAAATTTGATTCTAAAAGCCTAAAGATAATTTAATCTAAATACTTACTGTTAAGGTGAATACTTCATCATCACCAATTTTACGTTTTTTACCAGGACCTATACTTGTAATTTCCGTACCAAGTGTCATCTTGTGTGCAGTCACTGTAAAGTGAAAGTAACATTATGAAATGTTATTTTTTTTTTTTAAAAGATAGGTTGCCAGGCAACGAAACATACGCCCACAGCAGCTAAATCGTCCGGGAAGTCAACAAGGGTTGTCGCATATTTTTACTTTTTTTGGTAATGAAACATTTGTAATACACTAAAATCTGATTAAGAGTAACAACTCATTATGTAATTATCAGAAAACCATTAGAATTTATTTGCTTTTTATAAAGTTTTGCCCCACGCTAACAATTAGTATAGGAAACATTTAATATCATGGATTTAGCAGTTCAGTTATCAAAATTCATTGAAAATCAAAATACTTGTTCGTTTCAACACCTTAAACTCTGTGTATCAATCTGAAGTCAATCGGATGATAAGTTTGGCCTCTATAGCATCACAAGGTTTTTTTAAGTGATCAAGGGCCATAACTCTGGTAGTTATTATCGGAAAAACAATAGGCTTCTTCGTCTCATGACCTTAAACAATGTGTACAAATTTAAAGTCAATCGGATATTAACTTTGGCCTCTAGAGCATCCACAAGATTTTTTGAAGTAATCAAGGGCCACAACTCTGGCACTAATTATTAGAAATCTCTGAAAATCAATAGGCTTCTTTGTCTCATGACCTTAAACACTGTGTATAAATTTAAAGTCAATCTGATATTAACTTTGGCATTTAGATTTTTTGAAGTAATCAAGGGCCATAACTCTGGCACTTATTATCGGAAATTGCTGAAAATCAATAAGCTTCTTTGTCTTATAACCTTAAACACTGTGTATGAATTTAAAGCCAATCGGATATTAACTTTGGCCTCTAGAGCATCCACAAGACTTTTTTGAAGTGATCAAGGGCCATAACTCTGGCACTAATTATCGGAAATCGCTGAAAATCAATTGGCTTAACTTCGGCTTCTAGAGCGTCCACAAGATTCTTTGAAGTGATCAAGGGCCATAACTCTGGGAGTTATTATCGGAAATCGCTGAAAAACAATAGGCTTCTTCGTCTCATGACTTTAAACACTGTGTATAAATTTAAAGTCAATCGGATATTAACTTTAGCCTCTAGAGCGTCCACAAGCAATTGTGGACGCCGGACCGACGGATGGACGGACGGGGGCGACGACAATATACGACCACATTTCAATGTGGGCGTATAAAAACTTAAAATCATTTCTATCACATTACATATCATTACTTGCAATCTTCACCATAAATAACTTACTTTTTTTGTTCGTGGGTTTAGGTGGCATGGCAGTTTTTTCATCAGCTTTCCTATCACGACCTGGACAGGCACAAATCCTGACTTCAACAGCTCTCCTCCCTAGCACCGTACTGTCTTTTTCAAGGCTAAACACAATCTGAATGGGGCGTCGATTGGGGCCACCAACACATGACCCTAGGCACATAAATTGAAATAAATTTGTCACCCATTCTGATCCAGCTTGTGGAATCTCGTGTGGAATGATGACGCTTTGTCTACTCGTGTAACTGTCCTCTACATATTTGGCCAACTTATGTTCACAACGAACGAGATGGGTGGGAGCAGGATGATGTTCGTTGTGTTCTTTTGATGTAGCATGATTAGGACAGCGTTTCACTACTTCTTGAACATGTTCTGGTTTCATGAAGATGGGCATGGCTTTGATGACACATCCTTGTGGAGGACTGCGTAATGTTTTAAAACGTACTGGACAAGTTGTTGCCATACGAACATACAATTTCTTTAACAACTCAGAGTACTGAAATAAAACAAAAGATCACCATTTAATCTAATGTTAACAAAACAATGTGACAATGAAATTAAAGGGAAACCAATTAGCCTGGACCATATATAACAGATAATTTAAAGATAGGCTGGCACTGCCAGGCAGGATACGCCCACATTTTCGAGAGATGGACAGAGAACAAGCAATACCGAAAGTGATTTTTCCTACATCTTTAAGTCCTGTATTTCATACTGTATTGGGAGCAGCCATTTAGTTGGTCAGTTCCAGTCTGATATTAATGAAATTCGAAACCGACAATGATTATGGTGTGACGGTACACAACCTAGAAATGTGGCTTTTCATCAAAATCGGATAAGAATTGTGACCTGTAGAGAGTCCACAACCATGATATACCATATTTTTACACTATTCGCGTACAAACGGCGACCATTTCGTCCGGCAAGTTTGGTACGATTTTCACGAAATTAGAACTCAACCTTCCTCATCAAAATCGAATTAAAATTGTGACCTAACAGGGTCCGCAACCATGATATATCATTTTTTAAACAGTATTCGCGTACAAACAGCGGCCATTTTGTCTGTCAATTTCGGTCCGATTTCCCCGAAATTCAAACTCAACCTTCCTTACAGTGTAACGGTGATATAATCAAACGTTCTTTTAAATTGGATAATAATTGTGACCTCCAGAGGGACCACAAGCTAAAGAAAGGGGGATTTTGCGTATAACCAGGGGCCATAATTCAGGAAGTTACGATCCGATATGCGCAAATATAGAAAAGAACCAAGATCTTTGGGTTATAACCATGAATTTCAAGTTTCATCAAAATCGAATTAAAATTGTGACCTTTACAGGGTCCACAACCTTTATATACCATTTTTTAACAGTATTCGCGTACAAACGGTGGCCATTTTGTATGGCAATTTTGGTCTGATTTTCAAGAAATTCGAACTCAACCTTCCTTACGGTGTAACGGTAATATAATCAAACGTTTTTTTAAATCGGATAATAATTGTGACCTCCAAGCTAAAAAAAAAGGCGATTTTGCGTATAATCAGGGGCCATAATTCAGGAAGTTACGATCCGATATGCGCAAATATCGAAAGGAAGCAAGATCTTTGGGTTATAACCATGAATTTCAAGTTTCATCAAAATCAAATCAAAATTGTGACCTCCACAGGGTCCACAACCTTGATATACCATTTTTTAACAGTATTCGCGTACAACAACGGCCATTTTGTATGGCAATTTTCGTCCGATTTTCCCGAAATTCGAACTCAACCTTCCTTAGGGTGTAACGGTAATACAATCAAACGGTTTTTTAAATCGCATAATATTTGTGACCTCCAAGCTAAAAAAAAGGCGATTTTGCGTATAATCAGGGGCCATAATTCAGGAAGTTACGATCCGATATGCGCAAATATCGAAAGGAAGCAAGATCTTTGGGTTATAACCATGAATTTCAAGTTTCATCAAAATCGAATCAAAATTGTGACCTCCACAGGGTCCACAACCATGATATACCATTTTTTAACAGTATTCGCGTACAAACGGCGGCCATTTTGTAAGGTAATTTTCGTCCGATTTTCCCGAAATTCGAACTCAGCCTTCCTTAGGGTGTAACGGTGATATAATCAAACGGTTTTTTAAATCAAATACTAATTGTGACCTCCAGAGGGAGGACCACAAGCTAAAAAGGGTGATTTTTCGGACAATCAGGGGCCATAATTCAGGAAATTACATTCCGATAGCCGCAAATATCGAAAGGAACCAAGATCTTTGGGTTACAAACATGCATGTCAAGTTTCATCAAAATCGGTTCAAAATTGTGACCTCTATAGGGTCCACAAGCTAAAGATAGGCTGGCACTGCCAGGCAGGATACGCCCACATTTTCGAGAGATGGACAGAGAACAAGCAATACCGAAAGTGATTTTTCCTACATCTTTAAGTCCTGTATTTCATACTGTATTGGGAGCAGCCATTTAGTTGGTCAGTTCCAGTCTGATATTAATGAAATTCGAAACCGACAATGATTATGGTGTGACGGTACACAACCTAGAAATGTGACTTTTCATCAAAATCGGATAAGAATTGTGACCTGTAGAGAGTCCACAACCATGATATACCATATTTTTACACTATTCGCGTACAAACGGCGACCATTTCGTTTGGCAATTTTGGTACGATTTTCACGAAAATTAGAACTCAACCTTCCTCATCAAAATCGAATTAAAATTGTGACCTATACAGGGTCCACAACCATGATATTCCATTTTTTTAACAGTATTCGCGTACAAACGGCGGCCATTTTGTCTGTCAATTTTGGTCCGATTTTCCCGAAATTCAAACTCAACCTTCTTTACAGTGTAACGGTGATATAATCAAACGTTTTTTTAAATTGGATAATAATTGTGACCTCCAGAGGGACCACAAGCTAAAGAAAGGGGGATTTTGCGTATAACCAGGGGCCATAATTCAGGAAGTTACGATCCGATATGCGCAAATATCGAAAAGAACCAAGATCTTTGGGTTATAACCATGAATTTCAAGTTTCATCAAAATCAAATTAAAATTGTGACCTTTACAGGATCCACAACCTTGATATACCATTTTTTAACAGTATTCGCGTACAAACGGTGGCCATTTTGTATGGCAATTTTGGTCTGATTTTCCCGAAATTCGAACTCAACCTTCCTTACGGTGTAACGGTAATATAATCAAACGTTTTTTTAAATCGGATAATAATTGTGACCTCCAAGCTAAAAAAAAGGCGATTTTGCGTATAATCAGGGGCCATAATTCAGGAAGTTACGATCCGATATGCGCAAATATCGAAAGGAAGCAAGATCTTTGGGTTATAACCATGAATTTCAAGTTTCATCAAAATCGAATCAAAATTGTGACCTCCACAGGGTCCACAACCTTGATATACCATTTTTTAACAGTATTCGCGTACAAACGGCGGCCATTTTGTATGGCAATTTTCGTCCGATTTTCCCGAAATTCGAACTCAACCTTCCTTAGGGTGTAACGGTGATATAATCAAACGTTTTTTTAAATCCAATAATAATTGTGACCTCCAAGCTAAAAAAAAAGGCGATTTTGCGTATAATCAGGGGCCATAATTCAGGAAGTTACGATCCGATATGCGCAAATATCGAAAGGAAGCAAGATTTTTGGGTTATAACCATGACTTTCAAGTTTCATCAAAATTGAATCAAAATTGTGACCTCCACAGGGTCCACAACCTTGATATACCATTTTTTAACAGTATTCGCGAACAAACGGCGGCCATTTTGTATGGCAATTTTTGTCCGATTTTCCCGAAATTCGAACTCAACCTTCCTTAGGGTGTAACGGTGATATAATCAAACGGTTTTTTAAATCGAATAATAATTGTCACCTCCAGATGGACCACAAGCTAAAAAGGGTGATTTTTCGGACAATCAGGGGCCATAATTCAGGAAATTACATTCCGATAGCCGCAAATATCGAAAGGAACCAAGATCTTTGGGTTAAAAACATGCATGTCAAGTTTCATCAAAATCGGTTCAAAATTGTGACCTCTATAGGGTCCACAAGCTAAAAACGTGATTTTTAGTACAATCAGGGGCCATAATCCATGAAGTTTTGATCCAATACATGCCAATATCGAAATGAACCGAGATTTTTTGGGGATAAACCTATATTTCAAGTTTCGTCAAAATCGGATAAGAATTGTGACCTGTAGAGAGTCCACAAACAAATTGTGGACGGACGGACGTCCGGACGGACAGGGGCGACGACATAATACGTCCACATGAAAATGTGGGCGTATAAAAACGTGATTTTTCGTACAATCAGGGGCCATAATCTATGAAGTTTTGATCCGATACATGCCAATATCGAAAGGAACCGAGATCTTTTGGGGATAAACCTATATTTCAAGTTTCGTCAAAATCGGATAAGAATTGTGACCTGTAGAGAGTCCACAAACAAATTGTGGACGGACGGACGGACGTCCGGACGGACAGGGGCGACGACATAATACGTCCACATGAAAATGTGGGCGTGTAAAAATACCAATGAGAAAAGCTTGCCACAAGTCCAAAATATTTTATCTACTGTGTACAGATATTTATTAACAACAGCAGTTGTGTCATTAGTAAGAAATGAAATGTGGTTGAGCGTCCTATTTGGCAAATGAAGATGGGTATGTTCTATACAGTGTAGCATGGGTTCCACGACGGCTGTAAATGCCGGTCAAGACCTAGGGCTATCGAAATTGACCGTAACTAGATCTGACCCATTGGTCATTTTGCACACCAGAAAAAGAGCCCTTTTCTTTTTCAAAACTCAATTGTCAAACATGGTTACGACCAACCTCCAGTATGTGACTATACAATAATGCACACATATAGTATAGAAGCCACATAAGCTTGTGATTGGCTTTATAGAGTTGTATACATAGTCGTCAACGGATCTTACTGGGTGTTGTGTTGATAATTAATGATGAGTGTCTGGTAGTAGAATAATAAAAGTTAATTGATATGTGGCATGGGAATCTTGAAAATCGCGTGAAGCGGTCCGTTGTTAATCATTCAATATATGGACACTCACATATTGTCCACACGTCATACAAATTTTCTACAATGAAGCTGTTTACCGCTATTATGGTCACTTAAACAAGATTATGATCTTAGTGAAAAGGGCTGTTGATATGAAGTACCGCTCTTCAATCCAACAAACTGTTGTATTAAACAAAAACAGCATAGAAATTACATAAATCTTCAACAACCTAAGTGTTGAGAGAAAAATGCATTATAATTTTTTATAGAGGTATTATGGCCTAGTGGGAATTGTAGAATTAAAAACTAGGGGTTAATTAACTTTACCGAAAAATTAAGAAAATTGCATAATCCAGTGCTATTGTGCAGCAATATTGATAATTTCATGTGTTGCAAAAATGGTCTGTATACATGATTAGTTGTTCATTATTAGGATTTCTGTCACAATATTGTGGTCTGTAATACAGTAAGATATGGTCTAAAACCAAAAGTTATTGTATTACAACTCCTAATTATCCAGGACAGTGTTTTTTTTTCTCTAGAGCATGTGGTAATTAAGTGCGAGCTACTGGAATGTTTTTTCTATGGCCAATTCAGTTATTTCGATTATTTAAGTAGCCAAAAGGGAATGGTTAAATAAATAATTATCATAAGCCTTACTAATGTTTCATTTCTCGAAGTCCAATATATGTAATTATTGATGGATCAGACTGATAAAGTGGTATAGAAATATGAATTCACAATACCCTACCATGAATAAAAAACATGAAATATACATTTACTTAGCAAAGTTCCGTGCATTATCAAAGATAGGTTGCCAGGCAACGAAACATACGCCCACAACATACGTCCGGGCAGTCAACAAGGGTTGTCGCATATTGTTTCTTTTGTCAGTAAGGAGAACATTTACAACACATGATAATCTTATTACGAGTAATAGCCCATTAAATAATTATCAGAAATGATTAGAATAGTTTTGATGGTTTGTCTCAAGGCGTTTGTCCACAAGATATATCAAAGTGATCAAGTGCCAGAAATTATCAGATATCACTGAAAATCAAATAGGATTCTTCGTCTCATGACCCTAAACACTGTGTACAAATTTAAAGTCAATCGGATATTAACTTTAGCCTCTAAAGCGTTCACAAGATTTTTCAAAGTGATCAAGGGTCATAACTCTGGCAGTAATTATCAGATATCACCGAAAATCAATAGGCTTCTTCGTCTCATGACCTTAAACAATGTGTATAAATTTAAAGTCAATCGGATATTAACTATAGCCTATAGAGCATTCACAAGATTTTTCAAAGTGATCAAGGGTCATAACTCTGGTAGTAATTATCGGATATCGCTGAAAATCAATAGGCTTCTTTGTATCATGACTTTAAACACCATGTATAAATTTAAATTCAATCGGATATTAACTTTAGCCTCTAGAGCGTTCACAAGATTTTTCAAAGTGATCAAGGGTCATAACTCTGGCAGTAATTATCAGATATCACCTAAAATCAATAGGCTTTTTTTAGTCTCATGACCTTAAACACTGTGTATAAATTTAAAGTCAATCGGATATTAACTATAGCCTCCAGAGCGTTCACAAGATTTTTCAAAGTGATCAAGGGTCATAACTCTGGTAGTAATTATCGGATAGGCTTCTTCGTCTCACGACCTAAAACACTGTGTATAAATTTCAAGTCAATCGGATATTAACTTTAGCCTCTAGAGCGTTCACAACGACCACATTTCCATGTGGGCGTATAACATGTGGGCGTATAAAAATGAGCGCTAGTGTACTATGATTGAAATTTGCTCTGCATCACCGCCAGAAGATCCATATGAATATCCACATCGGGTAGAATATGGGACCTCTAAGTTAGCAAGCCAATGTCTCACTCACTGAACCACAGTGGCTCAATCATTAGTAAATTGATAACTGATAACTATTAATTATAATCAAATGTTTTCAAATGGCCCTTCTTTCACTTTACTAATTTAGTTATTGTTACAGACATGACAAGATATGGGTACACTGTGTTAGCGCTAGCTTCTAAAATTCATTAGCCACTGTGGCTAATGCATGAAAAAAGTATTAGCCACGTACATTTTTCATTAGCCACTCATGACATCATGAAAAGTTGTTTGTACCATATACTATATAATCTTGGTATGTAGTCTAAAGATGTAACATTTTGAAGCTAGCAGCAAGTGCTAATAATATTCAAAACATCCAGCAGAAATTTGAAGATATTAACTTCCAGTGATTTATTACAAATATCAAGTGCTATATTGAGTTGTTGCCTTGTTTCTCCTGCCACCACTTTGGCCAACGTGCGTAAGCACAACATTTACGCAGAACACAAAGTATGTTTCAAAACACAAAGAGTTCTAGCATGTTATTATATACCATCGTTTACTTATATAATCTTAATAAGTCAAAATAACACTTTACTTTGAATTTAGGCCCCACATGTATAAGACAAAGAAAATATTTATCTTCAATAAATTTTAATAACTAAAATTTGATACAGAGTGGATTCTTGTTTAAGATTTAAAATTATAAAATAACCATACCTTGATGGAGTGAATTCACAGTGAATTTTATAGCAACATATATATAGGCCTACATTTATTTTCAGTTGTTCTATTGTCTACATACATAATTAGACGGCTATCCTGTCACATTAATGTGACCGAATTCTATTGACAGGCAACACCATAAATATTGTACTTGTAGCTCGAATTGAAAGGCGCAAAACTCTTTGTATTTCAACATTTAAAAAAAAAATCCAAAAAATAAAGTTTATTTAGGCCTAGTGGAAAATTTAATAAAATTAAATAAATTGGGCACTAGAGTATTTTTTAAACAGAATGTTTTGCGTTATATAGTCGGAATGTGAGAATGAAATTCCAGGGGGGCGTGACATGTCCTCCACAGTCGTACGTAATACAAACACGTAGATAAAGATAGGCTGGCACTGCCAGGCAGGATACGCCCACATTTTCGAAAGATGGACAGAGAACAAGCAATACCGAAAGTGATTTTTCCTACATCTTTAAGTCCTGTATTTCATACTGTATTGGGAGCAGCCATTTAGTTGGTCAGTTCCAGTCTGATATTAATGAAATTCGAAACCGACAATGATTATGGTGTGACGGTACACAACCTAGAAATGTGACTTTTCATCAAAATCGGATAAGAATTGTGACCTGTAGAGAGTCCACAACCATGATAAAAATCGGATAAAAATTGTGACCTGTAGAGAGTCCACAACCATGATATACCATATTTTTACACTATTCGCGTAAAAACGGCGACCATTTCGTCCGGCAATTTTGGTACGATTTTCACGAAATTAGAACTCAACCATCCTCATCAAAATCAAATTAAAATTGTGACCTATACAGGCTCCACAATCATGATATATCATTTTTTTAACAGTATTCGCGTACAAACGGCGGCCATTTTGTCTCTCAATTTTGGTCCGATTTTCCCGAAATTCAAACTCAACCTTCCTTACAGTGCAACGGTGATATAATCAAACGTTTTTTTAAATTGGATAATAATTGTGACCTCCAGAGGGACCACAAGCTAAAGAAAGGGGGATTTTGCGTATAACCAGGGGCCATAATTCAGGAAGTTACGATCCGATATGCGCAAATATCGAAAAGAACCAAGATCTTTGGGTTATAACCATGAATTTCAAGTTTCATCAAAATCGAATTAAAATTGTGACCTTTACAGCGTCCACAACCTTGATATACCATTTTTTGACAGTATTCGCGTACAAACGGCGGCCATTTTGTGTGGCAATTTTGGTCTGATTTTCCCGAAATTCGAACTCAACCTTCCTTACGGTGTAACAGTAATATAATCAAACGTTTTTTTAAATCGGATAATAATTGTGACCTCCAAGCTAAAAAAAAGGCAATTTTGCGTATAATCAGGGGCCATAATTCAGGAAGTTACGATCCGATATGCGCAAATATCAAAAGGAAGCAAGATCTTTGGGTTATAACCATGAATTTCAAGTTTAATCAAAATCGAATCAAAATTGTGACCTCCACAGGGTCCACAACCTTGATATACCATTTTTTAACAGTATTCGCATACAAACGGCGGCCATTTTGTATGGCAATTTTCGTCCGATTTTCCCAAAATTCGAACTCAACCTTCCTTAGGGTGTAACGGTGATATAATCAAACGGTTTTTTAAATCGAATAATAATTGTGACCTCCAAGCTAAAAAAAAGGCGATTTTGCGTATAATCAGGGGCCATAATTCAGGAAGTTACGATCCGATATGCGCAAATATCGAAAGGAAGCAAGATCTTTGGGTTATAACCATGAATTTGAAGTTTCATCAAAATCGAATCAAAATTGTGACCTCCACAGGGTCCACAATCTTGATATACCATTTTTTAACAGTATTCGCGTACAAACGGCGGCCATTTTGTATGGCAATTTTCGTCCGATTTTCCCGAAATTCGAACTCAACCTTCCTTAGGGTGTAACGGTGATATAATCAAACGGTTTTTTAAATCGAATAATAATTGTGACCTCCAGAGGGACCACAAGCTAAAAAGGGTGATTTTTCGGACAATCAGGGGCCATAATTCAGGAAATTACATTCCGATAGCGGCAAATATCGAAAGGAACCAAGATCTTTGGGTTACAAACATGCATGTCAAGTTTCATCAAAATCGGTTCAAAATTGTGACCTCTATAGGGTCCACAAGCTAAAAACGTGATTTTTCGTACAATCAGGGGCCATAATCCATGAAGTTTTGATCCGATACATGCCAATATCGAAAGGAACCGAGATCTTATGGGGATAAACCTATATTTCAAGTTTCGTCAAAATTGGATAAGAATTGTGACCTGTAGAGAGTCCACAAACAAATTGTGGACGGACGGACGTCCGGACGGACGGACGGACGTCCGGACGGACAGGGGCGACGACATAATACGTCCACATGAAAATGTGGGCGTATAAAAAGGTGCGAATCAAAGTCGTGTTTTGATATTCAATTACGAATATTTTAGAATCTGAAATCAACAAATTTCTCAACGTCTTTAATTTAAATAAGAATTTGATTTGAGTACCTGTTTTACGTGGAGGAATCCACGTGAATTCGAGTCATGAATCTTCTTCGCTGAACTGACACTGACAGCCATTGAAGCAGATTCGGTTCGCTAAACTGACAGCCAAAGCAGATTCGGAATTCGGGAGAATTTCTCGTCATACCGATGTCGAAGAAATAAAACTATTTAATGTCAGGACCAAAAACAATTTAAGAATTGTGTACATATGGATAATGGATTAGTTGCTGAAGCGAAAAGTATCGGAGAATGCGACAGCTATAGCCATTTTGTAAATCGTGCGTAATTCAGTACACGAGATATGATTGGACAATACATGAAAATTTCAGCCAATGAAAAAAATGATTACTAATACTAATGGGCACAGCACGATACCGCCCGTCTAACATTATTTTAGCAAACAGACTTAAGCACGTAGACGGGCGGTATCGTACTGTGCCCATTAGTATTAGTAACCATTTTGTGGTTAAAAGGCAAGCGCACGGTGGGGAAACAAGGCACCAACAGGACCACATGGCCCTTTCGCCAAAGTGGCGACTTTTTATCAATAATTATCGCCGCAGACGCTGAAAAATCGTCATTGGCGAAGTGGCGAGCGGCTAGCGCTCACACTTGTATAATGCTTAACAATGGATTCTTGAGAAAATCAGTGATGTCTGGGATTTGGAATCTTATACATACCGTCCATGTTGTTGATTTTGTTTCCTTTGATGGCTGTGTGAAGCTGATTTCAAAACCATAATCGCCGGCATAATTGGTACTAACAGAAAAAAAAAAGGGTGTAAATTAATTGAACTGGATGAATCATTTAGACTAATACTAATCATATTTACAATTCTATACATTTCAGTAAGTTATTACTGTTTATTTCAATCGAGTTGATACCTGTCTGTATATTGAAGTGGTGACCTTATTGGGGAGCTTGTAAACCGATAACAGTATTTATTCTAGTATTTATGAATTTAATATATTTCTCCTTGATAATAGTCAACTCTGTTTGGCTATTTGCCAACTCTTATCAACTATTTACTATACTTACATAATAATATATGTATGTATGGTAAATAAACTAGTTGACTTTGCTTATTCTACCTATATCAGATAATAATAATAATATATGTACAATACTGTAATACACTGAAAAAGTGCACAGGATGTTTTGTTCCTGTTATACTTTGAATAATTTTGTTATCTATTGATATCTGAAATATCAAATAGAAGCTTCAACATGGCCACATTCTACTGAATATGTTTTTAAATACGATTTAGTAATAAATAATAATGCGTTATATAATATACTTACTTTGATGGGACGGTTGGTACAGGTGATGTAATGTTTCCATGAGGTGAATATGGTTGTGGTGATGTGATTGACTGAAAATAAACATATAAGACAATGGCAATTTAACTATAGTTAAATACAAAGTTTGATTTGCTTGTTGATCTTCTCTAGTCACACCGGTGTCACACATTCCCACTGAGTTGCCTGCAGGGTATAAAAAAAGTACATGTGTATGCAGGGAAAGATCATTTAACATGATTTGCTCTGAACATCTCATAGTCTCCTGAATGCGACAGCGGTTGCTTGCTAGTATGGAGGTCGGGTGTTCGATCCCTGCAGGACCTGACAAAGACAGCTGTCTAGTCGTTCCATGGGACGGAAAAAAACGAGGTCCCGTGTGTACATTGACGTCTACATAAAAGATCAATTGAAATTCGACATAAAGAGTAGGCCATAGTGCCGCTGTCTGGGCAAAATTTTCCTCATAGCACACTGTATATAGCGCATGCCCGTCTTATTTTACCAAGTTGGAGCAGAACAGTTGGACGTTAAACCTCATTTCATTTCATTCATTCCAATTGCAACAAAAATATCGAGAGTGCTTCATGTGATAGCCTTGTAAAAATTAAGAAAATAGTTATTGCCTCATCACGGAAAATGCCCTCAATCAATAGGTGATTTTCATTTTTTGATATTTTTGATGCTTAATGGGTGTACTTCCAATAGATAATGTTCAATACCTGTGTAGTTTTTTTTTTATACCCTGTCGGCAACTTACCGGGAATGTAGTCAGTCACTGTTCAATAAGCTCTTCTGAATTGTATATCATAAAATTAATTGAAACCTCACACATTTAGAACTTTGCATACATTTGCTATTGGCCTAATGAAAAGTTTGACATAATTAATTTAATGTATATATAATTTTACTTAAGTGACTTGGTAACAATTCTGTCAGTTATATCAATGTAAAAGAAATATGTATGACTAATCTAGTCTTCAGTAATTTGATCTATTTTTTTTAGGCTCCAAACAAATTGACATGACATTTCAATCATACATAGAGTTAACAATAGTTACATGTAACATCAATAAGTAATTTCAGTGATTAAACAGACTGTGAGTAATCAAAGCACATAGTGATATCACCGATCCACATGCGATGATACCAATTTAATTAATAGGTGTATCGTTATATTGGTCATAATATTGTTATTCATTTGGATTACGCAAGATTCTTAAGACAAACCCATTTCAATCTGTGTCATCTTTCAGGGAAATTTTCTTATCAAATCGTTGATTATATTATCAATCAAATTATCAATGTTATCAACTAATATATATACACCCTAAACCAAATAAATATATCTTAATATGCTTATATTCTAATTATTTAATTGAATTATTAGTTTAGAAAAATCTTTTCAAGAGAAACTAATGTACCAAGACTACCAAGTGTCCTAAATCTGTTTTGATTAAATTTTCAATGGCAGTAAATCAATTTGTGTCCAATAAATGTATTCAAAATATAAACTAACAGAAAAATTGTGAAGTGAAGCTTTGTTTATTGTTAGGATCAATACTATGAAGTAAAGCCTTGTGGGAGAAGAATGTTTTATTTTGAATGTAATGTAGTTTAGGACTTTATAACACCATACTAATCAATAGATAAACAATAGATATAGCATGATGTCTTATTTTACTCAATGTACAACGTCAATACGCAACCTTTCGTCAATTCTAGCATTCTTTTTCTATAAAAGCCTTCCTGTTTTATTCATTCCTTTTAATTCTACATGCTTACATACCATTTAATACGGCAAAGAAAAGTACATTTTGCATGTGCATGCAGTCAGTCATTGGTACATGTAATGGCCGAAAAGGTTCAACCATGTGCATGATGAGATAAAACCTAGCTAACAATATTTTTTAAACAATATAATTTTTTACTGATAAACCAAATTGTCACCCCCAGCCATACCAATCAATCAAAATTCTCTCAATATTGTTAATATTCATATTTCTATAAAGTAAACCTGTCTGAATGACATTTATCAATCTGTGTAGTTATAACAATTCATTATACCATGGCCCCAGGGCAAGATTAATAAAACATTAACAACAGGATTCCAGATGGATGATCTTCCGTTTCTGAGGATGTTTTAATGGTTTTTAACTTGAAGAGATTAAAAAGTTTAAGATACTTACATCTGTATATGGACTGGAAGCTGTACTACCAATAATATTGGTCTGTGAATCTGGTGACATACCAGCTGTCGTTGTTTGAGCAATCAATGGGTTCAACTGCAAAAGAAAATTAAACATTAGACTAAAATAATTAAATTATACATTACAGCATGTTTTGAATCAACAATGTTTACTAGCTAAATAATAATAATAAAAAAAAATATTACCACTATTTCAACAAAGTGGTCATCAACAAAGGTGAACATCTTGCATCTGTCATGAATGACATACAGCCAAACATTAAACCCAGTCTTATAAAACAACACCAGTTGGTTAAGACGATCAGTTAACAATGTACTGTTATTCTACACCTGTATTATACCCTCAACCCCACCAGGGTTCTTTTTTCTTTTAATAGGCTGAATTGAAGCTTATTATCACAGGTTGTACGGTGTTAATAATTAATGACCAATTGTTAGCACTTGTTATCTCCCGCCACTTAAAACACCTGGATTGGTCAAAATAATCAATATAGATCTCCTCATGACTTTTCATGGATCATATAACAACATTTTTCATTGATCATAAGCAGCTCTGGAAAAACCACAATAACGCCATTAACTGTCTCAGACATTGTGAATCATCTACTGATGAATATATAGGAATATTTTTTCATTAGTAATTTTCATATAAAAGCTTCAACCTTCTTCATCTCGATTAGAAAATACAAAACTGTATTAATCACTGAACTATGTGTACATATACCAAATTCAAAGAAAAGGATACAAGATCTTTTTGAAATAAATGTACATTAAAAAAGCACAAATTTAGTATTTGGTCATTTTCACCATTTATTTCTTCTTGTTAGTGAATTAAAACTTGAATTCAATAAGGGGATTGAACACTGTGTGAGGTCTTATCTCTTTGTCATCTTCTTAATTACAATGAGATAATTCAATCAAGTAATCCTGGCAGTAATTAGATAATTAACTAAATTTAACAAGAGATGAGACAAGATAATACTAATGAAAATAGTCTGACAAGATACCGACATGAGAATTTTTGGCCATGATGTGTACCTTGGTCATCTCTGTAATTATTTACCTTACTCCTTATTTACAAACAGATGTATGCAAGGTTCCAGAAACTTCATTCATTGATATAAATCTATACCAGGGTAATTCTAATGAAGCGAGTTCCCAGGGACTTCATTTAAATGCTTTCTCTAAGATATATTCTGATTGAATGAAAAGTAAATGTTAAATAAACTTTACGATCATACAGAAAAGGGTACATCTAAGGTTCTGGACAGTATACATGCCTATTTGCAGATTAACTGATTTCCACCGATTTCACACCTAGATCTTTAAGCATTGAACACAAATGAATAATGTATATTAATTCTATGCTATTTTTTTTTCTACACAAGCCAGCCCATTCCTAATGAAAGCAATTTTTATGTTCATATAACACTACAGTCTGTGAAATTTTCCTCAAATCAGTACATTTTTGATATCCACCTCTTTATTTATAAATGGGAAACAAGCATATTAAATTTTCATTTCACTACAAGGCAAAAGACCGATACCAGTTACATAATTTATTATTGAACTCTACACACACTTAACCTATAGAACTTATAAGAAAAATAAACATACAGCAGAGGTAAGATATATAAATAGACAAATGGGTATACCTATTGTATTACTTCCTTGTGTCGTACTACAAATATGTCCATATACTTTGTCAGTTGTTCCCATTTTCCACATTTCAGAGACCAATATTCATAAACAATTAATTTGTCTATATATGTTCAAAATGGATTTTTCTTTTATGACAGTAGTGTATATATTATTTTCTGACAACTAAAAGTCAATAACAATCAACACAAATATGACTAATTTATACAATGTATGTTTTTACTCTCTGGTACCAAAAAATATTTCATTAATTGTCTTAAAAATATCCAATTAACTGGAATAACCTGAATTGAATACCAATTTATTCCAAAAAACATTTTTGATAATTGAGTTGATCATGATATTGATGATTTTTCGGATAACAGTCCATATATAAGTTGTCATTATACATAACTAAGGAATTTCAGATTGAGTCATTCTTCAGGAATTTTGTTATCAGTGGATGGAATAAAGAAAATTTACATTCATTATAAATACTGCAGGTACCATTATTGATTAAATGTCGCACTTCAAATAATAATTTACAAATACAATCAGGTCATGTAAAATGACTCCAAACATTGTTTTTATTTTGTGTAGAAAGTACATGTAGGTACTGATTTGTATACCTTGACAACAGAAATTTTTATTTGTCAAAATATACATGCCAACACATGATGAAAAGAACTTACCCGATAGGTTGTAAACCCAGTTCTCTCCACCTTGATCATTCTGGACGGAATTTGATCAATATATCCAAAAATTTAGTAAGAAAAACTTTCCCAAAGCAAATTTTAACTTTTATCTCAAACCATTTTCTATAAATTAATCACAAAGTCAAGATTGAAGGTAAGACTGAATAACAAGCCTAATCATGCCCTGCGCGGTAAACTATTGAAACAAGTACAGGCATGCTGGATTACATTAGTATTGTATTATAATATATGTCATAGGTATAGGGAAATTTATTATGATAATGAACAGTCCCAGCAGAGTGTGTTTAACTTGTATAGAGCTTATGGGACAGGGCTGACTAGTAAACTTGTCAATAGGCCTGACTGTCAATAATCAATTGAGATCTCCATGACTACAAACACACACTGTAAAGGTCTAATTCTATCCTAGGTGACAACTTAAAACAGCGTATAAGAGACCAAAGGCTCAATTACTGTAGATATGTTTGTTATGATTTGAACTTTATGGTACATGTAATATTCTATTATTATAAGTTGATTGACTAAACAGGATGATGAACAAATCTTTTTTCAAACAATACACTCCTTCAATTTGGCCTAATATTTTCACTGTTCTTCAATTAAATACAAGCAACACCTCAAACTTCCAAAGCACATTTCCAGACCTAAACTAATAGTTTTACTTTCTTTGTTTACATCCGCAAGCAACATATATGCACAACGAACACATGTACATTATACATCTAGACAAAAGATAAAATGACATTAATACAAAACAGTACTTAATTAAATATTGATCCTACAAAAATCAAATGAGTTTTTCCTTTGATTGACATGACTGTATGACATTATTTAGAAAAGTTCAAATCTACTAAATAATTCATGTGTAAACTGGTACTAATCCAAACCATTTATATAGCTAACTTGTTTCTTTGAGAAAGACAATGAGTCTCATGATAAGAATTGCTTGGAGTTTTGATTATTTTGATTATCCAATCCCTTACTCAAGCCTGGAGCATAAATGTATTACAAGAAAATAAATGTATTACAATATTAGGAAGGCCTTTTTGCTGTACTTGTACTAATTCAAAGATAGGTTGCCAGGCAACGGAACATAGCCAACAGCAGCTAAATCGTCCGGGCAGTCAACAAGGGTTGTCGCATATTTTTACTTTTTTCAGTAATGAAACATTTGTAATACACAAAAATCTGATAAAGAGTAACAACTCATTATGTAATTATCAGAAAATCATTAGAATTTGTTTGCTTTTTATAAACTTTTGCCCCACGCTAACAATTAGTATACGAAACATTTAATATCACAGATTTAGCTGTTCAGTTATCAAATTCATTGAAAATCAAAATACTTGTCCGTTTCAACACCTTAAAGTCTGTGTATAAATTTTAAGTCAATCGGATGATAAGTTTGGCCTCTATAGCATCACAAGATTTTTTGAAGTTATCAAGGGCCATAACTCTGGCAGTAATTATTTGAATTCGCTGAAAATCAATAGGCTTCTTCGTCTCATAACCTTAAACACTGTGTGTAAATTTAAATTTTGGCCTCTAGAGCGTCCACAGGATTTTTCGAAATGATCAAGGGCCGTAACTCTGGCCAAGTGGTCTAGAGTGCCGCGCTTCGACCTCTAGCTCGACCTCAACCTCAGGGCACTCCGGTTTCCTCCCACTGATAAAGACCTCTACGCGCAAGCGAATAATTCAAATAAAATTAAACCATATGTTAGTCCCGAAATGATCTTGTTTGTGTCGAGTGGACGGAAATCCCATTTCTCTCTCTCTCTCTCATTCGTGATTGTTGATGGTCGTTTTGGGGTTTATATGACCTAAAAACCAAATAAAACAATTTTGACGAGAGCGACTGGTTAATTGTGTCTGTTTGGAAAGGGAGGTCACTCTGCAATAACTTTAAAGATCAAAACAGAAATCGTAAGTTTATCTTATGTACTTTTTAAATGATTTTGAACTCCAGCATTAACTAAGTTCGAAATAATTTGCATATCATGTGTGATACATGTCCATCCACTCGTGTGACCGTGTAGATATACACTGTGTAGCGTTATGCATGCGGTTGCTATGCTTGTTGAATGGTCGAATTTCATTGTTGATGACATACAAAACAATATTCATGAAGATTTCCTAGAATAAAGTTTTGAGGTGTAGAATTTTTGGCCACTGCAAAAGAGTCTAGCACCCATAAAAATATTCATTCGCAGTGAGTCGCACAGGAAATTTAGAGGACTGGTATACTCATTCGACGCCACTTTTCGACCAATCAGAATCCAAGGAATTTCCATTTTGGGTTACAATATTAAATAATATGCACATATTCTGTCATCTTTAAACTTTTCTTATTATTCAAATAGAATACAGCTGCAAGTCTAATTATTAGCAACAAAAAATATTATGTACCCTTATAGAATTTTATAGCTATTAATCACCATTAATTAGCTTATTATATTCAATGACAAATATCAGTAGCTAGACATAAATCCTATTACCCTTCAAATTATATCATATTAATCCTTCTTAATATTCTAATTTATTGATTAAAGATAAAGAACTGTCAAAAATATACAATGCCAACCTTAACAGATGAGACATTTTTATACTATAATAAGCCAAATCAAGGATCCACTGGAAGTCTGACACAGAAAAAATAGTTTAAATTACATGTACATGTAGGCTACTAAAATCCCTAGATTAGACACCTTGAAAAGGAGAGGACTATTAAATAATAGGTAATCAATAAATGTGTTACTGTGCATGTTAAAGATCCCTTACCAGGGATAGGAAGTGGTTCCAAGTTTCAATAAAATCTGACCTAACTTTCAGAGATCTAATTTTGACTAAAATTGTTAACTGTAGAAAAAAATGATATGGGATCTGCAAGGCAGATATGTTCCATTAATTTATTTTACTTTAATAAAATGACTTTTCATATAATATGTATTTCTTATAAATTATACAATATTTCAATATTGGCTTATTTTATTTCTTGTTGTGTGTATATTTACATGTGTAACTTTGATACATATACATACATGTAACTTTGACATACAATGACATAAATGTTATTCAAAACAACAGAACTTAGTAACAGTATTATTATTTTTTTATTGAATTATGGGTGTCTGTCAAACTTATTGAGTGATCTACAAAAAATTTAAAGCCATTTTATTTGAAAGTCTTCAAAAATATCTACAAACAATGACATATTTATCAAGAATATTTGCGATAAACCGACGAGAAGGAATATCTAGGACATCAGCTCAGTGTGCATGCCTAATAACCTGACCTGCTTGTTTCTGATTGGACACTTCAACCAATGACCTTAGCGACCGACCAATCAAACAACTTATTCTTCAAATAACTTCATTATGTATGGAAATACATGGCAGCACTGAGCGAAAGCCGAGAATTTCGCTTGTGGAATACCTGTTTTTAGATTTATATTAAAAGTTTTACTAGTTGAAATACATCTAATAGAGCAAAGTGGCAATGGGTGCATAAAATTTATGTAAATTGCAGCTTAGATAACATACCTTATCTCTCCACCCTCCGTGTTTCGAGATAAGATTTTGGCCCATAGACTCCAACGTAGCACATCCCGTCGTGATTCACTTCCGCTGTGATTAAACAAAATCGACAATATTTTTCATCAAAACAACGATATATTATTGTTATTTATAATATTTCCGCCACACCAAACTACAATTAAGCATTTCATCCTACTTGAAACGGGTACAAATCGTATGTTTAAAATCGAGGCATTAAGCTTCATGTCATCATGAAGGCGGGGCTAAATGTGAGGCTTTTATAACAGCCAGTCAAAAAGGCAATTTTGGACCTGATAATAAATGGTAACATAGATTGTATCCGTCAGGATGTGGTAAACGGGGCGTGTACTAAAGGGACGTGTAGTGTTGGCGCATGTACAAAGTAGTGTAAAACTATGAAAGAGTTTTGATGGCGGTGAATGTCGAACAAAAACAACGCTTCATTACTTTAAACGCGAATATTTAGAGTTAGGCGATAGTTGTGCCACTACATTGGCCTCTGTAAGTTTAATTATTAGTCATAATAGTGTAAACTTATCTTATTTTAAAGATGTTACATGTATTAATAAAAAAATTGAGTTTGCCACGTCAAACTGAAGCTCCCAATCGTAGCTAAAAACAAGCCAACAGTGAGGCTGATGTCCCCCGCCGAAATCCCAAAATAAATAGATGACACATATTAATTAATCGCACATTTATTTTTTTCAAACGTATCGACCAATCAAACTGAACACGAAGTGTCATCCAAAAATTGCTTATCTCTGCCTACTGCAAGAAGAAAATGCTCATCTTCGAACTCCATCAAGGCATTGACCTAATAAGCATACACACCAATTTTGAACATTTTAACTCAATTCGAAGGAGAGTTATTGTGTTCCAAAGTCTCGGCAAATCAAATTGCTTATCGCTCTGCTTACCCTGAGCAGAAAATGCTCATTATCGATCATAGTCAAGGTATTACTGTAATGAAACTATACACCAAGTTTCATCACTCTCACTTAATTAGAACTAAAGTTATCGTGTCTCAAAGCATCAACCAATCAAATTGCTTATCTCTGCCTATCCTAAGCGGAAAATGCTCATCTTCGAACTCCATCAAGGCATTGACCTAATAAGCATATACACCAAGTTTGAACATTGTAACTCAATTAGAAGGAGAGTTATTGTGTTCCAAAGTCTCGACCAATCAAATTGCGTATCGCTCTGCTTACCCTGAGCAGAAAATGCTCATTATCGAACTTAGTCAAGGTATTACTGTAATGAAACTATACACCAAGTTTCATCACTCTCACTTAATTAGAACTAAAGTTATCGTGTCCCAAAGCATCAACCAATCAAATTGCTTATCTCTGCTTACCCTAAGCGGAAAATGCTCATCTTCGAACTCCATCAAGGCATTGACCTAATAAGCATATACACCAAGTTTGAACATTTTAACTCAATTAGGAGAGTTATGTGTTCCAAATTCTCGACCAATCAAATTGCGTATAGCTCTGCTTACCCTGAGCAGAAAATGCTCATTATCGAACTTAGTCAAGGTATTACTATAATGAAACTATACACCAAGTTTCATCAATCTCACTTAATTAGAACTAAAGTTATCGTGTCCCAAAGCATCAACCAATCAAATTGCTTATCTCTGCTTACCCTAAGCGGAAAATGCTCATCTTCGAACTCCATCAAGGCATTGACCTAATAAACACATACACCAAGTTTGAACATTCTAGCTCAATTAGGAAGAGAGTTATTGTGTCCCAAAAAGTGTGACGGACAGACAGACGGACGGACAGACAGACGGACGGACGAACCCATTTTAATAGTCCCCCAACTTTCTTCGAAAGGCGGGGGACAACAAATACATCAGTATTATCTCAACGGTTTTAGCTACGTTCTCATAGCTAATTGCAGCTATCCGCCAACGAAATCGACTGTTATATTGCTCTGTATTAAACACGGCAACAGAGAGAGAGAGAGAGAGAAATGGGGTTTAACGTCCACTCAACACAAACTAGGTCATTTCGGGACCAACACATGGTTCAATTTTATTTCAATAATTCGCTTGCGCGTAGGGGTCTTTAGCACAGTGGGAGGAAACGAGTTTGAGAAGGCGCCCCTATCTCCATGCCACATACGCTCACACCAGGGCTCGAAACCACAGCCGCAAGCCAGAGGTGACCGGCCAGCTAGAGGACGAAGCGCGGCACTCTAGACCACTAGGCCATCCCCCCCCCCAAACACACACGGCAACAGACCGCAAAATAATGTCACTTATTTTTGTTTAGCCGGTAAATATTGATAAACGAGACATTAAATTACGGGGCAACTAGTGCTGATATCAAGTATCGATGCATCGATTCGGCCGACGCCGATGCGATTCTCGGCCTTCTTTCGTAGTATCGATGCATCTGCAAAAATACCAAAAATTACCTTTAAGATTCCACTAGAATAAATAACACATATTTCATAGGGTTTTTTTAAATTGAAAATAAAACAATACACATTCATTGAATCCCGCACTAGCCCAGCTTCACCTGTTTACGTTATGCTTCCGTTATGTTTGTCTCGATTTCCCAGTGACTACTAGAACATTTTAACTCAATTGTGGACACCTGTCTTGCGGGGACGACAACAATATACGACTACATTTCAATGTGGGCATATAAAAATAGGTTGCCAGGCAACGAAACATACGCCCACACAGCAGCCAAATCGGCCGGGCAGTCAACAAGAGTTGTCACATATTAAGGAATTATCAGAAAACCATTAGAATTTGTTTGGTTTTTATAATCAAACGTTTTTTTTTAAATCAGATAATAATTGTGACCTCCAGAGGGACCACAAGCTAAAAAGGGTGATTTTTCGAACAATCAGGGGACATAATTCAGGAAATAATGACCCGATGGGCGCAAATATCGAAAGGAACCAAGATCTTTGGGTTATAAACATACATGTCAAGTTTCATCAAAATCAATTCAAAATTGTGACCTCTATAGGGTCCACAACCTTGATATAACATATTTTCACACTATTTGTGTACAAACGGCGGCCATTTTGTCCGTCAATTCTAGTCCGATTTTCATGTAATTCAAACTCTTTCTTCATTACCATGTAACGGTGTTATAGTCAAATGTTTTTTTAAAATCGGATAATAATTTTGACCTCCAGAGGGACCACAAGCTAAAAAGGGCGATCTTTTGGACAAACAGGGGCCATAATTCAGGAAGTTAAGATCCAATGGGCGCAAATATCGAAAGGAACCAAGATCTTTGGGTTATAAACATACATGTCAAGTTTCATCAAAATTGGTTCAAAATTGTGACCTCTATAAGGTCCACAACCTTTATATAACATATTTTCACACTATTCGCTTACAAACAGCGGCCATTTTGTCTGTCAATTTTGGTCCGATTTTCACGAAATTCGAACTCAACCTTCATAACCATGGAGCGGTGATATAATCAAACGTTTTTTTAAATCCGATAACAATTTTGACCTCCAGAGGGACCACAAGCTAAAAAGGGCAATTTTTCGGACAATCAGGGGCCATAATTCAGGAAGTTACGATCCAATGGGTGCAAATATCGAAAGGAACCAAGATCTTTGGTTCAAAATTGTGACCTCTATAAGGTCCACAACTTTGATATAACATATTTTCACACTATTCGCGTACAAACGGCGGCCATTTTGTCTGTCAATTTTGGTTTGATTTTCACGAAATTCGAACTCAACCTTCATAACCATGGAGCGGTGATATAATCACATTTTTTTAAATCCGATAACAATTTTGACCTCCAGAGGAACCACAAGCTAAAAAGGGTGATTTTTCGGACAATCAGGGGCCATAATTCAGGAATTTACGATCCGATGGGCCCAAATATCGAAAGGAACCAAGATCTTTGGGTTATAAATAGGGGTGACTATTGTTGGTAATTTTCACTATTGCGATAGTATTGCTATTGGGTAAACAGCTATTGCAATACTATTACTATTGGGGATTAAATATTGCGATACTATTGCACTATTGCGATAGTTTGATCTGTTTATTAGTTTAGGTTTAAAACACACTGTCATGTATACATTTATTATAACATTTAATCAAACTAAAAATTTTGAAACACTAGAAAGTTCCAGGTAATGTTAGATAATATAATACAAGTAGACTCCCAATAATATAACGGATGCGCATACAACGGACACTCGCTTATACGGACACAAAAGTTTGGTACCGATTTTTGTAATAAAAATTTCTTGTTTTCAAAGGTGTTTATAACGGACACTTGGTGTAAGAGTCCATTTTTATTACGGACATGTAAGAGTCCATTATTATTTCGGACTCTCGAATAAGCAGAACAAAATAATGATGTTACTGATTATATTAACGGTGACCGGAATACTTTTCCCAGAAAATAACCATACTGATTTTTAGTGTTGTCACAATTACAAAATTCTTGAATCGGGTAATCGCCTCGGCAAAAATCGTATCGGTTGGGCTGTGTAAGACATTCCCGCATTCTGACTTACCCCTACTGCTTTAACTGCTAATTAAAAATCCAGTACTTGCAATAGATTACAATTCACCAGTTGATCAACATCTCCCGCCCGTAAATCAGTACGGATTATTTTAGTCATATCGACAAAAAAAACAAAAACGACAGAATTAAGCGACACAAGACGGTGCAGATAAAAACAACATGTGTCTTCTAAAGGCGCGGCAAAAGGGGAGGGGGCGAATAGAAAGAAGAGCCTCCTAGCTGGTATCTCGGGTACACGGTAACGTCGCATTCTGATTGTGAATTAAATAATAAAGTAAATTGTTTTTTTTTTCTTTATATTATATAGAATTGTATATTATTAATATTACAATGGCAGTTTAGTAACTTGTAAAAAAGGCATAGCCAACCTTCCTGTCATATGCGGCATGCTTTCAGCATGTCTGTTATTGGCGTACGTGACCATTTTCAGCTTTTTCGCGCCAAAATCAACCATTTTACACATTTCTTAGTAAGCCGTGCCTAATATGGTAGACGAAGATTTCCATGTGACATTGAGATCGTGTAACGCTATTTTAGTGATAACGGAGCTTTTTGTTATAAATACAGAGTAATTATTCGACAAATACGAGTGAATTTCAGCCATGTTACTTTCGCTATTACAAACTATCGAAACTATCGATAGTTGGCTTGACTATCGCAATTTTTATCGATAGTTTCTTTTTACTATCGATACATACTATCGACAGTCAAACTATCGCGATGCATCGATTGTTCGATGTATCGTTACACCCCTAGTTATAAACATACATGTCAAGTTTCATCAAAATTGGTTCAAAATTGTGACCTCTATAAGGTCCACAACCTTGATATAACATATTTTCACACTATTCGCTTACAAGCGGCGGCCATTTTGTCCGTCAATTTTGGTCTGATTTTCACGAAATTCGAACTCAACTTTCATAACCATGGAACGGTGATATAATCAAACGTTTTTTTAAATCGGATAACAATTTTGACCTCCAGAGGGACCACAAGCTAAAAAGGGCGATTTTTCGGACAATCAGGGGCCATAATTCAGGAAGTTACGATCCGATTGGCGCAAATATAGAAAGAAACCAAGATCTTTGGGTTATAAACATGCATTTCAAGTTTCATCCAAATCGGTTCAAAATTGTGACCTCTACACTGTTCACAAGCTAAAAAACGTGATTTTTCGTACAATCAGGGGCCATAACCCATGAACTTACAGTCCGATACATGCCAATATCGAAAGGAACTGAGATCTTAGGGTGATAAACCTATATTTCAAGTTTCATCGAAATCAGATAAAAAATGTGACCTGTAGACTGTTCACAAACAATTGTGGACGGACGGACGGACGAACAGGGGCGACGACAATATACGTCCACATGAAAATGTGGGCGTATAAACAAGCAATTTGGCCCATTATTTCTGGACGAAAAGCAATTTGGCCTGTCAAATGGGGTCAATTCGCCTGGACATCCTGTGTCCGGTCGCTTATTTCAGCGCTTGGTCTTAACACAGACAGTAATTATCGGAAATCGCTGAAAATCAATAGAATAATTCCTCTCATGATCTTAAACACTGTGTATAAATTTAAAGTCAATTGGATATTAACTTTAGTCTCCAGAGCGTCCACAAGCAATTGTGGACACCTGACTTGCGGGGGCGACAACAATATATGACCACATTTCAATGTGGGCATATATAAAAAGATAATATTAAATCCAAATTAACATTGCAATGAGAAACAATCAAACAGCATATTTTGCATGTATAATTTATCAATGGGACAAAATAGTGGAGTGTGTTTATTTTGACAGATCTCTGAAAAGTCTTGCATCAACTTCAGGGGTGGGAAAAAATGTATTAAAAAAAAATAAATAATTGTAACAATATAATTACTTTGAAGAGGGGGAAGTCTTAATTTACATCAAAGTTAGGTAATTAAACTTACAATGTCTCCAATGGAAGAATCTGGATTTCTAATTGCATAGCGATCTACTTGGAAAGTAGTTCCTTCTTCTTCTTGTTCACCATAATGATAATCTAGGTCACGAGAACTAATATGGGTAAATTCTCTGCAATGTGATAGAACATAGTAAATTAAAGAATGTTTTTAAATATATGGCTAGAGTTGTTTCCCTTATGTTAGCATTCAATTGCAACATCAAGAATATGGTTATCAGACTATCAGTATGTTTTATCAAAATAAATACAACCCAACTCAATAAGAATCCAGAAACATTAGCAGGTTCTATATAAATACTCTATCATCTCATTTCTCGTTGAAATCGTTCACAAATTTCATACTTTATTTTCAATGATCAGAGAGAGAGAGAGAAATGGGGTTTAACGTCCACTCAACACAAACTAGGTCATTTCGGGACTAACATATGGTTTAATTTTATTTCAATAATTCGCTTGCGCGTAGGGGTCTTTAGCAGTGGGAGGAAACCGGAGTGCCCGGATTTCAATGATCATCTTTAATATATAAAACACATACCCATTTGTTGTAACATCGCCTAAAGTACTCCATAGATAGTCAAATGTGTCCTGTGACATAGGTGGATGAGATGCAGCACTACCCGAGGATAGCTGTGAAGATGACATGGTGCAGGCACGGTTAAGGTATTTACCATACCTGAAAATAAAATAATTTAGATTTGATAAATTAATTTGAATCAGATTATTCTAATCATAAAATCATGTGGTGCAATTTAAAGGCAACTAATTTGAGTAGATCTATACTTAGCCACGAGAACGTAACTACAAACGTTGAATTATACTGATGTGCTTGTATGTAGCTACAGTACGATTTGCTACGATCAATCGTTCTTTAAATGAAAAATATTGTCAATTTTGCTTACTTATACGGGTGTGATTCCTGTTCGGCTTTGCTACGTGGAACTAAATAGGATCATCTCTTATCTCGAAACACAGAAGATAGAGAGATGAGGTTTGTTATCTAGCCTATACTAAGTTTATTAATTTTGGTCTTTATCAGTAAACTATATTTTATTTCAATGAGGTTATACTCAAATACTACATTTGGAGTCAGATAAATGCAACATAAAAGACAAACACAGACAAGAGAAAAAAACAACAACAGGTATTGTAAGTCACAGGAGAAAAATAAATGACGTGAATGATACACTTAAGTGGAAGCTGAAGTTAAAGACCCCCGTCAATCAGATATGTGTGTGGGAACCACTGCCACTAGTGCCAGTTGTAAACGTTTATTGGGTCATATTTGTGTTAACAACAGATTTAACTTTATTAATTCAATCAATACTATACTGATATTAGCAATCTCCAGTATATGATCACTTTTTAAAATATTTATTCAAAGCAGTAGTAGTCACAGATTATGGCATTAATATTAAAAGTGCCTGAAATATATTAGTAATAGTTACATATATATGTATTTGTGCTAGTTAACTCGTCCACAAGACAAACAAAGTCATCCACAGCTATTAATACTTGACTCGTACACGACTAATGGTCAAGTCGTACACAATTTAAATACGGTACATGAAATAAAAAAGTTTTATTCATTGAATTTTGTTGATTACCGGTATTATGACCAAGAAAGGCAAGATTAGTTCACTGCTGTATATTCCTATCCTATTGTTTGTTAATTGGCATTATGAGCAGGAGCCTATTTCACAAAATTTTAACTAAGATAAGATCTGAATTTTAGTTATTTGATTGGACAATATTAGATTGATTTTAGTTCTTAGCCAATCAAAATTGAAGTATCCGCTAAAATTTGGATTTTATCTTTTGTTAAAATTTCGTGAAACAGGGCCCAGGGCTAGAAATTCGTCAATACTGATTTACATTCAATGGTTTCCGTTTTTACTCTAATTTCAAATCAGTTATGTTGGAAATAAGCCAGCAGTCTCAATCAAATGTACTAAATGTAGATTGCTAGCGTCTGATTATTCCATGGTGCAATGTCTAGCCTCGTCCCTTGTTTATAACTGCTACAGAGTAGGCCTACAGGTATTGAGGTAACAGATGCTGAAACGCATTTTGGCATGGTACACAATTTGATTCGTGTACCAAAACCAATGGTAAAATTAAAATGTTTATTTTGCCTTAAATATTGGATAGAAGCCCATCTTTTCCTGGTAAGATCACAGCATCAATTGATAAATGTATTTTCAATGTTGAAGAATTTGGATGATACTGAGTTTCTTTTAAGAATTTTAAGACCCTAGACATGATTTTGACAAAACTTGGCATAAATTTTATTAATCATAATTTATATTTTATTATCATTTTGAAATATATAGGGCCTAAAGGCCATAAGGAAAAATGGGACCAAGCTAAACAAATCAACTGTAAATGGATCCACTTAGGCAAAGTTATTGTGATTGCAAATGCAATACAACGCTTGGCATAGCCCACTTCGGTCTTGTTATAAATTATAACTGTTATTATGACAGTCAGTTCTCACTAAGTAGGTTGGTGTTAGCAAATTTTATTCGCTTGTCCTACTACTTGCTTACATATTTCGCTATGTTCTCGTTTTCTCGAACATGCAATACAGTTGCATAGGGCAGAAAACATAACTCTGATCTGTGGTTATTTCAAATTTTGAGATAAAAAAAATATTTCTTACCCGATTATTTCTGTTTTTCGACACTTGAGCGTGACAACATTAGACCACGTGTTTTGATAATCGGCATGCTATGACTTATGAACAAATTCATACGCCAGCAAAATGAAAACAAAACACTCAACTGTTGATCTAAGTAATCAATATATTATTTACAATATAACACCAAATATATCTAAACAACAGCATCGTCGAACATTTTGTAAATCCTAACAGCAAATAATCTTGTCCAAAACAATTTGGAACTATTTCGCACCGCCGCCAACCTTAGACGCACGTAGCCACGCGCTTGTCATTTTTTGGCGGGAGTTGATGCGCTTGGTCAATTTTCATCCCGATAACCCCCATAAATGAATACAATGAAGAATATGAAAGTTCGTTGACATCAAGAAAAAGCATCAGTATTTTAAGATTATCCTTAAATTAACTGTTTGCATAAATAATTTAAAAAGAACTATAACTCGTATCACGCAGAAAACAACATTGGCGCTGTTTTCAAAATGGTGTCAGTCGCGTGTTCACTCTTGTCAAAAATGTATTCTTGTCTGTATTAGGCCTACTATTAATCCTCTACACTAGATTCTGTAATTTACAGGTGACAGTAAAACACAGACACACGACTATGTTTCTATAAAATATGAATTTCTCTGAACTCTTCCACCAGTCTGGACAGTTATGTCGATTTTCGCCGGATGGAAAATACTTGGTAAGCACCTCACCACTGATTTTTAATTGAATTTGAAGGGTTCGTTTGTTTAAATATTTTTACAAGGCAAAAACAAATATAAATAAATAGGTATAGGCCCCCCTGGACATTTGTTGGGTTTTATTACCTAGATAAGATTTATTTGATAAGGATAGAAGTTCAGTTTCAAATTCTTAAATTTAGTTCAATCTTAAAGTAGCTAGGGCCTAATAATTAAGTCTCTAAAATATCATCTAACAAGTCTTAAACAGGTCAGTTACACGTTGAAAACACGAATTATTTGTCAATTCAAATCAACATTGATGTGGTTATCTTGCCTTGAAAAGTTAGGCTTCAGATATCCAATATTTAAGTTAAAATAATAAATAAACATTTTACCATTGGTAGGGGGGTTCAGCCTTCAGGTCAAAGTCTTAAATGACAGAAATTTTTTTAAAAAAAATATTTTGTGAAAATATACATAAAATAATGCTACCCAAATTTTTTTATTTCATCAAAAAATTCCAATTGGATATAAAGTTATGGAATTATAAAGTCTGAGATCAAAGTCAATATAGTGTAATCAAAATGCTCTATAACCAGTCAATGGGTGACATGGCACCAAAATAAGTGCTTTTCAGTCATATTTGAGTGACATCGTAAATTCGTAATGGGTTTTTTCCCTTCAGAAGCGCTAGTACCAATTTTAAAACTGAAATTCACACGTTATTGACAGCTAAAATTTATTAAAGTCGTAATAATTTGAATGATAATACATCAGATATTTACAATCTGGATGATACCATAAAAAACGAAGGCTATACTTAGTTGAAAATGAGCAAATTTCAGTCATCAAAACAGATAAATCCCGCTTTCTGTATAAATTGTCAGATCTCAAGGTATCACAGACCATAATAATCACAAAAATGTTATCTATCGTTTGATTTTGGGGTTCAGAGTTCAGCATCATTTGTAATAAGTGACCAGACTAGACGTATTCCACATCTCATGGACAAACGGCTCCGCCATAACTTATCTTGAGAGCATGTGCAGTAGACTGGACATCATTGAGTTGGATTTCGAGTCAAAACGGAAACAATTGCATGTAACTCAGTTCATATATCGTATTACATTACTATATGCGTTGCAATCCATTTGGGTCAATTTCTAGGTCCCAAATATAACGATTTAGCTCCTTTAAATACTTTAAAGTAACAAAGTCTGTAACTCATTATCATCCAAAGTCTTACACGTTGAAAACACAAATTATGTTGTTATCTTACCTTGAAAAGGTAGGCTTCTGATATCCAATATTAAAGACAAAATAAACATTTTTACTATTGGTACACGAATTATGTATCATAGTGCGTTTCAGCATCATTTGTAACAAGTGACCAGAAACAACAAGGTTAGACATATTCCACAACTCATGTCAAACGATGAAACCATAACTTATCTGGAGAGCATAACCAGACACTAGAAATTTCTATTCGGTTGAGACTCATGCCGTATTTCTCTGGACATTTAACTGATTTAAAATTGTCAAAATGGAAACAATTGAATGTAAATCATATACAATCAGATGACATTATTATGGGTTGCGACTCATTTGGGTCAATTTCTAGGTCCCAGATATTAGCAATTAAGTCTGCAAAATGTAATGTTGTGTCCGATAGTGTTGCACTAGCATGTCATTTCAGTCAGGACTGCGTCATTTTGAACTAAACACTGGCGACATTTTAGACTCTGTAAAAGTTGAAAGTTTCATGCGAGGCTGAAGACAAATCATTCACAGCAATAAAGAAATTAAAATTTCGAATAATACAACAAATAATCTTACCCATAAGGGTAATAATAATAGTCAAACTAGTAACTCTATATGTTCAAATATAAATTGTGAATTTTGTAGTCTGTCTTTCGGTGCTTGTAACTATAGACAGTGTAAAATATGTACTGATTACAATGAAGCCCACACATTTAGTAGCTCCGTTACTGGTAGATGCTACCACATTTCTACAGATCAGAACCTTAATTGTAATACACAAAATATAGTATATTTATTAACCTGCAATTACTGCAAATTACAATATGTTGGGGAAACAAGTAAATCATGTAAAACTATATTTAATAATCATAGATCTGCAGGAAATTCTGAAAAGACACAGAAATTATTATATCAACATTTTAAACAAAATCCCTGTAAAGAACTTGGATATAGTATACAAATAATTGAAAAACTTCCCGGTTCTGGACACCTCACTAATGGCAAAATTGATCCTGCTGTTAGTAACTGTTACACAAAAAAGAACTCACGCAGAAGAAAATTGGATTATCAAACTACAAACCATTTTCCCTTATGGCCTTAATGATAGATTTAAAAATAACGATTACAACAACCGTAATGAAAACGCTTTAATCACCAGAAATTGTTACAAAAAACTTGACCATAATTTTCAAAATAAAAAACGTTCTATAAAAAAATCGAAATTTCAAAAAGATCCGGAAAGTATTCTGAACGATTTGTATTCTGTATGCCAATGCCATACTCCTGACAAATTGTCTAGAGCATCTTGTGTACTTAATCTTGCCCGACAAATTGTACATACTTTGAAAAAATCAACAGCTAAGAAACTTGGTATCCTCATACAGAATATTATATATTCTAATCAACTTAATGAAAGCTTTCTTCCTCAATATTACGATGTTATTACCGATTTGATAAATAGTAAATTTTCACCTAAACATTCAGCACAACCTTGTAAAGTGCATAAGAAAAAGCCTGAGGTATTATGCAAAATACTTTTTACAGATAAACATATACAAGACATAGGATTGAATAGAATCTTTCGAGATAGATCAGTAAAAAAATCCATACCAGATACTATCCCAAAAATTTCACCTACAGTCATATACAAATTTTTACCTCCTATTCGTAATAAAATTTTTAATTACCAAACCTTAACGTTCAAGAATTTATTGACAGTTACGATAACACCACTTGTCAATGCAATAACTCTCCTTTTAAAGATAAGTTTCATGACCATATATTGACAGGAAACTTCGATATTGTTGAAGACAAAAATCTTAGAAAACTATTTCGCTTTGGGACACAATTTCGAGAACAACCAAGTAAAACTAACTTCAAAAAATTACATAATAATCTAAAATCACAAATCCGGAAATGCATTGTAGCTTGGTCTGATAAATTTCGTGCACCGTTAGAATCTTTTGGAGAATGGAGAAACACTGTTTTTGACCTCTTGTCAAAGAGAATCAAATATATAAAACTTAACCCAGGACACCCACCACCCGAAGTCCTAAAATACGCATCTGCAGCTGAATGTCTTGCTGCTCTTCAAGAGAGATTTGTTCTAACACCTGTTGATAAGGCTAGTAATAACATTGCCTTTATCTGTAAAAAGTACTATATTAAAAATATCCTTACCGAAGTCGGACTTTGGCCTAACACCAATAATGATACTTATAAATGTATTACGGAATTATCTAAAATAGATATTTTGCATAACCAATATTCGTTTAACAGGAGTAATGATATCAGAGACAATGTGAAAATAGATGCACTACCATATATTTATTCTATACCGAAATTTCATAAAAATCCAGTAAAATTCAGATATATAATTTCCTCCAGCATCTGCCAGACAAAACCTCTAGCAGTGACTATAACAAAAGGACTTAAATTATGTCAGGCCCAACATGCCATTTGGTGCAAAACACTTCGAAATTATACTGGAATTAACAGTTTTTTCATAATTGATAAAAATAAACCTATAGTAGACACTTTAGATAAAATTAACAATAAAGGCAATGCTAAATCTATAGAAACTTTCGACTTTTCCACTTTATATACTAATACTATGCTACAACATACAGATCTTAAAAATAATTTGGATTGGTTCGTTGATAAAGCCTTTAATGGAGCTTTCGGAAAGGGCAGAAACTTGATGGCCATCTACTCACAAGATGCAAGATGGATAATAAAACGGTGCAATGCTAATACTGTAGTTTTCGATAAAGAAAAATTTCAAAATATCCTACATTTTCTCATTGACAATGCCATATTTGAGGTTGGGGATCAGATAATACAACAAACTATTGGTTTACTAATGGGAACTGACCCCGCCCCATTTATGGCAAATGCACATTTATACGAATTCGACTTTCAAGACCACAAAAGAAAAAGCGATTACAAGGTAGCTAAAAGTCTAAATTATACCTTCCGTTACATTGATGACATAACACCAATCAATGATAATGGTAATTTCAATAAATATAAAGATGAAATATATCCTCCTGAACTTATATTAAACAAAGAAAATTCGGGCACTATTAATGCATCTGTTCTTGACCTGGACATCAATATAATTTACGATAAATTTAATGTCGGTATATTCGATAAAACGGACAAATTTGTTTTTGAAGTAACAGCTTACAGTAACATCCCAGATACTACACTATATAATGTTTTCTATTCACAGGCATTACGATTTTTAAAAATATGCAACAAGAAGGAACTGTTTCTCTCACGAATAAAAACTCTTAATTTTAAGTGCACGGCCAAAGGTGGATCACAATTACACATTTTTAAAGAAATTTCTAAACTTCCATTTCTTCAACATAATAGATTTGACATTTCTTATAAATATATTACTGACTACATATTGGATAATGATTCAATATAATTTTTTATCTTCTATAAATGTCTAGTCCTGTTTGGATTATCGCCCTTATTATTATGCCTTTGTGAATACACTTATAATCTACGATTTCTTCAGCATTCCTGTTTTGCGTTTCTTACGTGGGTTATTATATGATATTTATGCTATGGTTTGTACAATTACATAGTCTCAAAAACTTATAGTTTTTTAGTTTTTAACGTTATTTCATCTGGATTATCGCCCTTTTTTTATCGGGAAATTGCACCTTCTAAGCGACGACGTCATAACAGCTATAACGACAGATTCATGTCACGCCATTCACTTAGCAGACGACGGTCTCCCTAGACGGTCTTACATTTCTTTGCTTCCATGTATTCAGTTTTGTTTCTGTGACCGTTGTAATGTGTGTCCTAATGCATTCAATATACTTCAATCCTCTTCTTTATTGATTTAATGCATCTAGTTTTTTAGAACTAGGCCTACTTCTTTGATACATTTAACGGTGTGGTTACTTGTATATCGGAACTTATACAACAATATACTTGCATTCGTAATTCTTGCAACATATGACAGATCAGGACTCATGCTGACATTATATAACTGTTTCCTTGGGTTTTACTCCCAACTTGTTTTTCAAATATGAGTGAAGTCTGTGTCACCACAGGCCCGGGACTGTACAGCGCAGTGGACGCTTACGGCTAGCCCCCGGATCCATTCACTCTTTTTGATTTGTTTTTGTTTGTGGTCTCTTAGTGTGATGTCTTATCTGTATATTTGTTTTTGTGTAGAATTGTGTGTGGTGCAGTCCCCCTGCACTTACTAATAGAGGCCCTACGCACTTGAACTTGGAGTAAAACTAATGTTACCGGTACTTGTTATATTTAATTGGTGTTGTTGTTTGTTTGTTGTTTATTAAAAATTTAACGTCCAATACATTTAAGTAAGAAATTATGGACAGGTCGATTTAATGAAACAGAGTGTACGCTCAGACGACACCAGCGAAGCAGGTAACGACATATAGTGGGCCAACTGTTAAAATTTTGGAACGACCATATAGAGCTGGACGATATTAGTAAAATCAAATATCGCGATATTTCCCCCAAAAAGGACGATATATCACTATATCGCGATATTTTAGTTTTATTATATAAAGCTAACGATATATCACGATATATCACAATATCCCGATATTTTAGTTTTATTATCTGATGTATTTTTAAATGAACGTAACAAGTTGCTGGTGTTGCCGCCTATTGTAGCTACACGACGCTTGCAAAATCTACATAAAACTTTCGTTTGCGCTTCGTTGTTCTCATCAAAACCAAAAGCCCTATACGACTCGTGCAATGTTTTTTTAGGTTTTATTATTACTAATGTTCGATTAGCTTGAGCTTCGCAATTTTCCGCCATCTTTCAAAATGTTGAATAACATGTGGGTATGACTATGAGTAGACTCAAAGAACCAGGGCCCTGTTTCACGAAATTTTAACTTAAGATAAAATCCAATTTTAGTTGATACTTCAATTTTGATTGGCTAAGCACTAAAATCAATCTAATATTATCCAATCAAATTACTAAAATTGGGATCTTATCTTAGTTAAAATTTCGTGAAATAGGCCCTTGATGTAATTTCACCTATTCGGTACACTACAACAGCACGTTTGTCTAAATCTCGTATATCAAGACACAATAAGGTTTTATTTACAAATAACATTTTATTTTTATTTAATTCGGCTACAGTTTAAAAATTGGCAAAAAAAAAACCCACCCAAACACACGCACAAAATGATAGTTAACTAAAACGGCATCATACATAAAATGATAATAACTGTTTCCAAACAGTGCCAATGATAAGTCGATCGAAGACGGCAAAGAGAAGATATTACACAATGACTTACCTGGCTGGTTATTCGAGTGTTGCACAGCATTAGCATTGGGTTTGACATTATAATGACAAGTATAATAAGTTTAATAATCGAGAAAACTACTAGACTAGTCATGTATTTAGTAGGCCTTGTCAATGAACGAGTGACAAGTCATCTGAGTCATCGATCGTGAATAATTAGCATTAAACTATTTGAAAACTTGGAATGTGTCTGTTTCTAAATGATGAATTAAATGCATGTTTTATAAAATAAATGTATGTATGTTTTATATAATAAATGTATGTTTTATATAATAAATGTATGTTTTATATAATAAATGTATGTTTTATATAATAAATGTATGTTTTATATAATAAATGTATGTTTTATAAAATAAATGTATTTCTGAGGCTATTAGTATTATTTCATGAAATAAATTTGCTTGTTGTTATAAATCGCTGTCATCGTTTTATGCTATGTTAAAAAATTGGTAAAAACACAAAAATTAAAAAGTCTCTGTAAATCAAAAAGTTACTTTAAATACAATTATAGAATGGCTGCCGTGAGAAGAGAGCGCAGGTCACCTTCTCTCTTTGTAATAATAAAAATAACTGATTGATGTTTGGTGTTATCAGTGCGAACAGAAGAAAAGCCTTGTTTGGAAAAAGAATACGCTATATGTGGAAAAGCAAAGTGCTTGCAGTAAAAACCATGTAGTGAACCCATGGAGCAGGCATGATCAAAGTATATATATTATAGAGGCCTAGAGTGTGGTATCTTCGTTTAATTGGCTAATAAAAAGTAATTAGCATGTAATTTAAAGATTACATTCCAATTAAGCTTATTGATTTGTTTCTTTGCTTAATCAATTACAGTGACGGTATCTATAATTTAAAATGAAGGATCTAGTAAAAAATATGTCAGAATATTTGCAAAATATACGCACACTTATTTAATTCATTATGGGTAGAATAATAGTTTTGGAGTTTTAAAAGTTTACCACAGTTTATTATTTCTTTTCTTTGTGTCCTAACTTTTATTATAAAAATAGAGAGGACTAGTTATTATATTTTTTTTTATAGGCATCAGCGGTTGACTACAGACTAGTCATAAGAAACACTGACACTTTACAGATTGAAAATGTTTTCTCCTGTATTGATTCAATCAATTATATTGAGGTGAATGTCTATTATATTACTGCTAAACAATATTTCCTTTCAATATCAATAACATTCTCCCATAACAGCCCTTTCAAAAATTATTTTAATGATGTTGGGAGAAAAGACATTGTGATGTGATAATGTTTTTGTAATACTTATATTTATATTAATTTTTTCAGTGGTCCAATGATTCTGGTTTTATTCTATGTGCTATGTTTAAAAGATCTGTAGTTCAAGTAAGTTGCCAAACTGGTCTTGTTTTAATTCCGATTGAGAAAACTACAAATTACCATTGAAATTTTATGCATAACTCAACCTACACATTTTCATTTAGGCCGATTTTATTCTCTCAAACACAAAATCAACTTATTTTAAACTGTTTGCAATTTTTTCACCAAGATTCATCGTATTTAATTTTGATAAAAAAAAAAAAGACTGTCTTGGAAAGTTATTTATAATGATTAATGAACCCATGCCCATTTAATTTCTATTTGGAAAAACAAACTGGCACCCCAAGTAAGCCTACAAGTACCAGCAAAAAAAGGATAATAACAAATTTAGTTACAGCATGTGAATCTAATTTTAATTTAGTTTACCAGTTTTTAATAAAGAAGAATTATCATTTTTGATAAGTAACTAAATGTATTGATTAATTTGATCATATTCAAATTAACCCAAAATTAAAGTGCAGTCCCCTTAACAGTTCGAGCAAAGCATTTTGCATGATTATCCACAGACCTCCTAATCAGTCTCACTTAGTCCAATTGAAATTATACCAACATTTTGTTTCATATTACATTTCTTTATAATAAATTGCATTCAATAATGGGAAAGATGTAATATTAGTCAAAGTTCCATGATATTGTTGTCACATGTCCAGGACATACTTTTCTTAAATTAAAACATCTATTGAGTTAGTTTAGTGAAAATCAGAATAAATAGAATTCATTTTATTAAGATTTAATTAATGTTGAAACAGCAGATTTGTCTAATTTGAACACAACTGATGTAACTGCATTGTCAAATCATGCTAAATCAAAAATGTATTACTTGCGTAGGTTTGCAAAGCACTAAACTGACGCTTTAAAAATATTAGATCATCGTTTAGAAAAAGATGCCATGAATTTTTCACATATGCCGTTTTCATAATTTTAGGTGTGGTCAGTAGAGCAACCAGAATGGATATGTAAAATAAATGAAGGACCAGCAGGTTTAAGTAAAGCTATATGGAGTCCTGATGGAAGACATATTCTAACTACAGCAGATTTCAATGTAAGTTAACTCAAATGCCAGTGAAATACCAAGTTTATGTTACATAAAAATATTACCATATTCAATGTTTGTTGAAAATCTACAAGAGTAATAATAAAATATGATTTTTGAAGAATTCACAGCTGCTGATCATCATTTGCATTTTGTGGATAATATGTAATTTAATGCAGCTGATAAATACTTAAGAGCAAAATCTGTCTATTGTAAGTCTTTCTTTAGGCCTGAAATGTTATAAAAACTATTAATTAGACATTTATTAACTTATTCAGACCATAATCAACTCTCGATATAGAGGCTAGCATGAGGTTTTTGTTGGATTGTAGTTCGATTCGCTGAAATATTCTCCTTCATGATTTATCCATAAAATTGGATAACCGAGACTACTGGTTTTGTCTTACTGACTTTAGTAATGATGACCGAGGCTAAGCGGAACATTCATTCGCTTAGTTCTAAGCTAATAATGGGTCAATTTGACTGAAATTTACAGCAAATTGCCTTTACACTATCTAGTTTTTATACGCCCACATTTTCATGTGGACGTATATTGTCGTCGCCCCTGTTCGTCCGTCCGTCCACAATTGTTTGTGAACAGTCTACAGGTCACAATTTTTATCCGATTTCAATGAAACTTAAAACATAGGTTTATCACCCTAAGATCTCGGTTCCTTTCGATATTGGCATGTATCGGACTGTAACTTCATGGGTTATGGCCCCTGATTGTACGAAAAATCACGTTTTTTAGCTTGTGAACAGTTTAGAGGTCACAATTTTGAACCGATTTGGATGAAACTTGAAATGCATGTTTATGACCCAAAGATCTTGGTTCCTTTCGATATTTGCGCCAATCGGATCGTAACTTCCTGATTGTCCGAAAAATCACCCTTTTTAGCTTGTGGTCCCTCTGGAGGTCAAAATTGTTATCCGATTTAAAAAACCGTTTGATTATATCACCGTTCCGTGGTTATGAAGGTTGAGTTTGAATGTCGTGAAAATCGGACCAAAATTGACGGACAAAATGGCCGCCATTTGTACGCGAATAGTGTGAAAATATGTTAAATCAAGGTTGTGAACAGTGTAGAGGACACAATTTTGAACCGATTTGGATGAAACTTGAAAAGCATGTTTATAACCCAAAGATCTTGGTTCTTTTCGATATTTGCGCCAATCGGATCGTAACTTCCTGAATTATGGCCCCTGATTGTCCGAAAAATTGCCCTTTTTAGCTTGTGGTCCCTCTGGAGGTCAAAATTGTTATCCGATTTAAAAAAACGTTTGATTATATCATTGTTCCATGGTTATGAAGGTCGAGTTTGAATTTCGTGAAAATCGGACCAAAATTGACGGACAAAATGGCCACCATTTGTAGGCGAATAGTGTGAAAATATGTTATATCAAGGTTGTGAACAGTGTAGAGGACACAATTTTGAACCGATTTGGATGAAACTTGAAATGCATGTTTATAACCCAAAGATCTTGATTCCTTTCGATATTTGCGCCAATCGGATCGTAACTTCCTGAATTATGGCCCCTGATTGTCCGAAAAATTGCCCTTTTTAGCTTGTGGTCCCTCTGGAGGTCAAAATTGTTATCCGATTTAAAAAAACGTTTGATTATATCACCGTTCCATGGTTATGAAGGATGAGTGTGAAAATCGGACCAAAATTGACGGACAAAATGGCCGCCGTTTTTACGCGAATATTGTGAAAATATGTTATAAAAAGGTTGTGGACCTTATAGAGGTCACAATTTTGAACAGATTTTGATGAAACTTGACATGTATGTTTATAACCCAAAGATCTTGGTTCCTTTCGATATTTGCGCCCATTGGATCATAACTTCCTGAATTATGTCCCAGGGTTGTCCGAAAAATCGCTTTTGTTCGCTTTTGGTCCCTCTGGAGGTCAAAATTATTATCCGATTTAAAAAAACGTTTGACTACATGGTAATGAAGAGAGAGTTTGAATTAACGTGAAAACCGGACTAGAATTGACGGACAAAATAGTGTGAAAATATGTTATATCAAGGTTGTGGACCCTATAGAGGTCACAATTTTGAATCGATTTTGATGAAACTTGACAGGTATGTTTTAAACCCAAAGATCTTGGTTCCTTTCGATATTTGCGCCCATCGGGTCATTACTTCCTGAATTATGTCCCCTGATTGTACGAAAAATCACCCTTTTTAGCTTGTGGTGCCTCTGGAGGTCACAATTATTTTAAAAAAAACGTTTGATTATAAAAACCAAACAAATTCTAATGATTTTCTGATAATTCCTTAATATGCGACAATTCTTGTTGACTGCCCGGACGATTTGGCTGCTGTGTGGGCGTATGTTTCGTTGCCTGGCAACCTATTTTTAACTATTATAGTGAGAACTGCCAACTCATTATCTAATCTCCCATAATGTATCTTTAAATTGGTTATTTAACATTTAATAAAGAAAGTAAATATCCAGATATATTAATGGTAAGAGCTCCCCCCCATCTTGGATTCAACTGGATTAGATAGAGGCTCACCAAAATAATTTAGTCGATGACATGTTTTGACTTCGTCGATATTGTATGCATGGGTAGGGTGCCCCACGTGCCTACTGAAAAGTTGTTCTTGAGACGCTGATTGTGTACGCTTTAGTTGAATCACTAACTACTGATTTCTGACAGTCTTGCACACTTGTTGAGGCTATAACTAGCAATAGCATGCGGAAATGTTCAAAACACTATAAACTACTACAGTCGTAAAAAATCTATTGCTGACGATTCTGAATAGCAATAATATTTAACTTTTTGGTTATTACGGCATCTTTAGAAATTACGCTCGTTTTATTTTTTAAATTGCCTTATAATGAGCTGTACCATTAGAAGCTGCATATTTTGGTTTAGTACAAATAATATCTCTGACTCACTTCCGTAAAGCAAGAATATGATACTACCAGTAGTTTCATTTTACTTTTACAAGGTTCTTAAAAATATTGTTGAGTTGTCTAATGTGTGTATTTTAAATTCAATTTCTTGTTCCATGTTTCGTAAAAAAAGTAGTCTTGTTTATCCCGACCTGTCAATTAGACGTAGAATGATCGGTAGACTGGTTAAGCGAAACTAATTTCAAAACAAGGGCACGTAACCTGGATGTTATGGACGCCACTCCAAACCATTTTTCAGTATTATTTATGTATGGTTAAATGGTCATAGCTTATTAAGTACAACATGGTCGTTTATTTAGTGACTATAAATGTGTGAAACAGATTTAAGGCTTGGTAAATATATTAGTACTGTGGTGTAATTGTCGAGATATATGGAGATATTCATTTGGGGTGGGTCACCCTAGCTAGGGAAATGAAATGAAATGCATTTCATCCTTCTTTTTTTGCACCAACTGGGCTAATGAATATGGGTGTACGACCATGCATGCTCTGAGCAAAATTTTGCCTGGACAGCAGCATTTCCACCAACTCTGTAGAAAATTCCAACTTGAAAGTATTCTTTTACATGCACACCATTAGGTACACTTGTTTTAGTCCCATCTGAATGACTAAACATTGTTCCTTGCCAAGTGCTCCTTCCTACATCACTGAGAAGTGGAAACCACCCTGGAAAATCCTGGGGATTTTTGAGAACCAGCACCAGGATGGAATCGGAAACCTACTGTTTTGCCAGGCATTGCCTTAGTTACTGAGCCACCATTGCTCCCTGTCTGCATAGGATAGCAAGTGTTGACAAATTTTCAATTCATCATATCTTTATGAATACTGAACAGAATTGAACCATTTTTGAAGCGATATTTCTTCTAAGAGACCCATCTTTCACTATGATATAGTTTACAATGGATTGAAAATACTTCAGCTGAAAATTAGAGACTAAGTTATTTGTCTTTATCCATTTTATAAATAATAAAATATGCCAATATTTTGCTCATTTCCCTAAAGGTGTTTATCTCGGCTAATTCTTAACCAGATTTGGGTTGATTCCATAAAGTAGTTAGGTTTTAAAACATTAAATATTGTGTAATTCAACATGGCGCCCGATGGGGTTTAGCAGTATATAGGTACGAATTAAACAGTACCAAAGGGTTTATTTATACGAGAGTCAATGTTTGGACTATGCCTTGGAAATCGAAAGTAGGAGGCGACTAGTGCGTGTCTGTTTTTTGTGGACCAAGGTTTGATTGTCTGTTGTGTTGTAGGCCTGTTCACCTTCGGTTATGTATCAAAGTTAAAAGAACGGCTTCTTATCAACCAGATCAGCTTTGGACCTGTTTGATTCTACGTATCTCTCGTAGCTGAGAGAATAAAGACTTTTTAGCCGAGAGAATATCTTCCGTCAAAGTAGTGATTGATTCCAAGGCAAAATGGGGAATCAACAATATTAGCCATAACGAGATCGTAAGCAGAAAATGCGATAATATAAGAGATAAAAGTGGCTTTGAAGACCTAGTTATCCCGGATGTCAGTGACTAGTTCATTACAATTTAAGGGCAATGAAACTGTACCAAAAGATCCAATGAAAATGCCAGTTTCACAGCCCTTCAATAAGTGAGATAGATTTTGGTTAAGAGGTATAGCTGAACAAAAATCATCCATTCTCTCTGTTGACTGTTACAAGAAATTTGAAGTTGCATGTTCAAGCACATTCTTAACAAGCCTCATATTAGAAACAGTAACAGAAAGCAACTTACCATGTTTAAGACACTGAGTTCGAATGACTTAACATTTTATTTTTCATTGTGTTCAAAAGATTAGTTTCATATTATGTAATGCTCTTTTAAGAAAGTGGAAAATACCTGTATTTAAATTAGACAATGTCATCATGTCTAGAAATAAACTCAGCTTGATGAGTCCACTTAATTATACAAATTTATAGATAATCCTTATACAGCTTCTTTAATCTTATTATGCCCTTGGATTAAAAGCTCCTTAATTACAATATGTTGACTTTAAATAAATCTGCTTTGAATGAGCATAAAGACAATCAAATTATGTGTATTATTATTTGTAGTATAGCACCCATTCAAATCTGATAATTCTGACATAATTCTTCAGATGTGCAGCTATGTAATTGATTCCAGTTATAATTAATATTAATTACTATCTATCATCTTGTTTTATTACTATTTTCAGATAAGGATAACAGTATGGTCATTATTATCTAAATCTGTTTCTTATATTCGATATCCTAAACAGTGTGAAAAAAGTAAGTACAGGCATAAAGCTTGAATTAAATGATTATATCTATGGCATTTGTAGGCTATTTAACACTTTGTTGCGCACGTGGTCTAATGTAAAGGTCTTTGACTTGAATGCATTAAAAGTAGAAGACTAGAGAAAATTTCAGTTTTTCTCTGTGTTTTGGAAGAGGTTTCTGGTACTACTTTTTATTTAGTCTTGTGTACCATGATATGTACTTTGAATACAAGAGCCAAGTGAGTAAGATGCAGGTTTGCTAGCCTGGAGGTTCGCAAGTTGACTCCTGATGTTGGCCGGGAATGTCCCCCCCCCCCCCATGTCAGTAGTGCGGGATGGAGGTCCTGACATGGACAGCTGTTTAGTCTTTCAGAATCAGATGGGATGAAAAACCAAGGTCCTGTGTATACATTAGTGTACATGTAAAAGATCCCCTGGCTATTCTAATTCAAAATATGAAAGTAGGTTGTAGCACGATATATGGCAAAGGCTCATCTCCATTAGCTCAGTCTGAACAGAACAGGGAGGTTGGGATGGCCTAGTGGTCTAGAGTGCCGCGCTTCGACCTCTAGCTGGCCGGTCACCTCTGGCTTGCGGCTGTGGTTTCGATCCCTGGTGTGAGCATATGTGGCATGGAGATAGGAGCGCCTTGTCAACCTCGTGGGTTTCCTCTGGGCACTCCGGTTTCCTCCCACTGCTGAAGACCCCTACGCACAAGCAATTTATTGAAATAAAAATTTAAACCATATGTTAGTCCCAAAAGGACTTAGTAATTAGTTTGTGTCGAGTGGACATTAAACCTCATTTCTCTCTCTCTCTCTCTCTCTCTCTCTCTCTCTCTCTCTGAACAGAACAGTAGGATGTTAAACCCTATTTCATTTTCATTTACCTTGAATACAACGACAAAATGTTGAGTAAAATAAATTGCTTATTTAATCCCAAGTAATGTCAAAACATCCACGGAGGGTGCAAGGTATTGTCTAAGTCATGCCATTTTGAAATAGAAATTTGTGAATGAATCTGGTTATCATATTGATATTCACTAAAAATATAGTTTGCCAAGATCAGAGTCAGATTTCATTTCCCAAATGGAGCATTTTGAGCAATAGTAACACTTTTAGTGCAGTGTAACAGTTACATAACTTAATATATATTAGGAATAAGCAAATTTTTATACGCCCACATTTTCATGTGGACGTATATTGTCGTCGCCCCTGTTCGTCCGTCCGTCCGTCCACAATTGTTTGTGAACAGTCTACAGGTCACAATTTTTATCCGATTTCGATGAAACTTAAAATATAGGTTTATCACCCTAAGATCTCGGTTCCTTTCGATATTGGCATATATCGGACTGTAACTTCATGGGTTATGGCCCCTGATTGTACGAAAAATCACGTTTTTTTAGCTTGTGAACAGTGTAGAGGTCACAATTTTGAACCGAATTGGATGAAACTTGAAATGCATGTTTATAACCCAAAGATCTTGGTTCCTTTCGATATTTGCGCCAATCGGATCGTAACTTCCTGAATTATGGCCCCTGATTGTCCGAAAAATCGCCCTTTTTAGCTTGTGGTCCCTCTGGAGGTCAAAATTGTTATCCGATTTAAAAAACCGTTTGATTATATCACCGTTCCATGGTTATGAAGGCTGAGTTCGAATTTCGTGAAAATCGGACCAAAATTGACGGACAAAATGGCCGCAGTTTGTACGCGAATAGTGTGAAAATATGTTATATCAAGGTTGTGGACCTTATAGAGGTCACAATTTTGAACCAATTTTGATAAAACTTGACATGCATGTTTATAACCCAAAGATCTTGGTTCCTTTCGATATTTGCGACAATCGGATCGTAACTTCCTGAATTATGGCCCCTGATTGTCCAAAAAATTGCCCTTTTTAGCTTGTGGTCCCTCTGGAGGTAAAAAATATTATCCGATTTAAAAAAACGTTTGACTATATCACCGTTACATGGTAATGAAGAGAGAGTTTGAATTACGTGAAAATCGGACTAGAATTGACGGACAAAATGGCTGCCGTTTGTACACGAATAGTGTGAAAATATGTTATATCAAGGTTGTGGACCCTATAGAGGTCACAATTTTGAATCGATTTTGATGAAACTTGACATGTATGTTTATAACCCAAAGATCTTGGTTCCTTTCGATTTTTGCGCCCATCGGGTCATTACTTCCTGAATTATGTCCCCTGATTGTTCGAAAAATCACCCTTTTTAGCTTGTGGTCCCTCTGGAGGTCACAATTATCTGATTTAAAAAAAAAACCGTTTGATTATAAAAACCAAACAAATTCTAATGATTTTCTGATAATTCCTTAATATGCGACAACTCTTGTTGACTGCCCGGATAATTTGGCTGCTGTGTGGGCGTATGTTTCGTTGCCTGGCAACCTATTTTTAATATATTTATATCAATGTATATTTTAGGTGTAGCTTTCAGTAATAATGGTAAATTTATGGCATTAGCAGAGCGGAGAGATTGTAGTGATTTTATTAGTATATTTGCTTGTGATAACTGGACGTTATTAAAGGTACTGTTCAATCATCAATGTACTCATTATTTTAGATATTATTATTAGTTATTATTCTTAGATTATAATACAACTAAGATATAATATAATAAAATGGTATTAGATGGGATCAAAGACAGATATTTTACAATTATACTAATACTATCAGCGTTGATAAATCGTCGCCTGAAAACCATATTGTTCTATCTCCCATTACCTGTAATGTATTGTTTATATACTCTGACATTATAATATAACATTTCAGAATTTTGAATGTGATACAGAAGATTTAGCTGGTGTAAACTGGTCCCCTAATGACTGGGTTTTATGTGTTTGGGAGTCTGAACTAAAGGTAGGTCTCATACCTTCAAGCCAAAATTGGAATGTTTCAAATTAAAGTGTTATGTATGGGGTGGCTTGACGACTGCAACTAAAATTAAGTAATTTGGGTTTGGAGCTCAAAAGCTGATGTGCTGGGGTAGAATCAAAAAGTCATCAACACTCATATATTTGTAAAAATCAACACAGCTAATCATTATCTGCCACGTCTGTTTTTAACATGTTTTGTTATTCTATCCATGTTTGGTTTAAACAATATTTATTTCTATTGTATCATGATTAATTACAATACTGATATTGTGGATCTGAAAACAAGCTATAGCTTATATAAATTCATCTCCACGTAAACTGAAAATTTCAATAACATTGCTAAAATGTACAATTTTCAAAAGTATTATATGTTACATTTTTACAAATATATGAGTAAATAAATAAATAAATAAATAAATCACCTTCATGATCAGCACCATCATCATCATCATCAACGTCATCATCATCATCAATATAAATGAATTGTAAATAATTATCTACATCACATATCACCGTCGCCTGCCAGTTACGTTATCTATTCAAAGCGCTTGGTTAGTTTTAAATACTTGTGAACTTTACTAAAAATCACTTCATTGTACGAGTTACTTTCATTGGGATCGCCATATAGGAACGCTTTTGTATGTTTCGATTTGAATGGGAGGGTATTTGATGTTTAGATACGCTGAGACAAATAATTTGGGCAGTAAAGAAAATAATGGTCATTGTCTTCTTGGGTATGACCACATCTGCATGTCAGATTATTTGAAATATGCATTAAAAATCTATGGAAGTTTAGAGCACTTTTACAATTACGAAGTCTGGAATGTATAATTTGAAATTTACGTTCTCCATAGTAATAATATTTGGGTATTTTATGATCGTTCATGCTTATCTTAATTTTGAATAGTGGGGACGTTTTGCGTATCGTAAGGAAGGTTGTTCCAGAGGTCAACTGTTGAAGGCAAAAATGAGTTTTTGTAGTAATTGGTGTTTGAGGCTATGTTTTTCAATTCATTGTTATTTCTAACAGGGTAAGGATTTACTTCAGAAATTTTAGGTGGTACTAGTAGACTTAAGAAAGAGGGAACCAATTTATTGACCATTTTATACATCAGAAAAAGTTTGTGTCTTATACGTCTTGTTGATAATGGGTTATATCCAGATTCATAGTAATGTATGTTATGGAAAGTGCCTGGAACAAGACCTGTTATCGTTCTCAGGGTGTCAAGATGGAGATTTTCTAATTTTGATGACTCAAATTTGCTACAGTTGTCCCAAACGACGTCAGCGTAGTCAAATAATGGCAATATAAAAGAATTGTAAATAATCTCTAAAGACTTACGAGAAATACAATATTTTAAGCCACGGTAACAGTCGATAGAGCGTTTAACTTTAGATATTACATATTCAATATGGTTATCCCACTGACAATTACTTTGTAAGAAAAGACCAAGGTGTTTATGATATATCGTTTCCTTAATTCTCACATTGTTAAAATTTAATTCAAAAGAGGTTTGGAATTGTTTTCTAGAAAATATCATGGAAACTGTTTTTAGGGGGTTAAATCTTACTTTCCATTTAGTCGGCCAGCTGTTTATCAAATTGAGATCTAAATTCATTACATTTTCACATTCACCTGGATTTTCAATCATTAGATACGATGACGTATCGTCTGCAAATAAACGTATATTAGAATTGATATTTTCAGTAATGTCATTGATATATATAAGGAAAAGAAGTGGTCCCAATACTGATCCTTGGGGAACACCTGCTGTTATATTATTTAGATTAGAGCTTTCACCTTTAATAACTACTGATTGTTTTCTATTAGCCAAATAATCTAAAATAAGCGTTAAAAGTTTACCTCGGATACCGATACAACTCAGTTTGTGAATCAGACCCTTATGCCACACACGGTCGATCGCTTTACTGATATCACAAAATATGGCTTTAACTACTTAACCGTTATCGAGGGCTGACGAAATATAATCATATATATCAATTAATTGATAAATAGTACAGTCATTTATTCTGAATCCCAATTGGAGAGGGCTTAATAAATTATTGGTTAATAGAAAATTGTGTATATCTTTGTAAATTAGTCTTTGAAAGACTTTTCCGAGTAGACTTAATAATGATATAGGTCTATAATTCGCGGGATCATGAGTGTCACCTTGTTTAAAGGGCCAATCCCGATAACTTTTTGGGGAATAAAACTGCTTAATTTTGTGTTAAAATCCCTTAAAACCCATTACCTAAGGCCGACCAACTAACATGATATCTGTGATACGCTTGTAAATAACTTAAACCTGACAGTCTTCATCTGGAAATGGAGACCGTTGTATTATACACTATCTGGATAAAACCAGACTTTTTCTCTATAAAAATAATATGTAGGTGGAATTTACCCTTTGTTATCAAGTACAGTACATGGGTCATTCACTGTATAGACCTATCAAGAAATGGGAATCGATTATCAGGTCACCCAATGAAAAAATTGACCCGAAATCTTAAAAGGGTTACGTGTCCGGATAAGCAGTGTCGACGTTGACGTCCAAACGACTCAATATTTTGAGCTGAAATTTTGCGACAAGGTAAATACACCGGGCCTCTATATTTTGGTCCATAAATTTCATAAATACGCGGACTTTAATTTTTGAGACTCTGTTCTTATCGGGAGGGTCCCTTTAAAGATTGGAACTACGATATCCATGTTTAATATTTGACTAATCACAAGTCAATAACAATGATAGTTGTGATATGATAATCCATCCTATTAATTTGATTTATTGTCATTATTAATGGTCAGGTCACGCAGTTTTGGTAGGTCACCTCTGGCTTGCGGCTGTGGTTTCGATCCCTGGTGTGACTGTATGTGGTATGGAGATAGGGCCACCTTCTCAACCTCGTGGGTTCCCTCAGGGCACTCCGGTTTCCTCCCACTGCTAAACCCCTACGCACAAGCGAATTATTGAAATAAAATTAAACCATATGTTAGTCCCGAAATGACCTAGTTTGTGTTGAGTGGCCATTAAACCCCATTTCTCTCCTTCATTAAAGCAGTATTAATTTAATTTATGTGTTTATTGTAATTGTGAATAATATCAGTAAGACTGAAGTTAGGTGTAATGGGTTTATTTTAAATGTTTACTTGTCTAGAAAAGGGAGGATATTGTTAAGGTAGTGCTGTTACCACTCTCCACCTTCCAAAATCTGAAAACATGAATTGATAAATCTTGACCAATCCACGTGTAATTAATCAGACACATTATATTAACTTTTAAGAGTTAGTGGATACATATGTAATATTACAATGTAACTTCTCGATATACACATAGCCTTACTTTCCGATAATTACTGCCAGAGTTATGGCCCTTGATCACTTCAAAAAATCTTGTGGACGCTCTAGAGGCTAAAGTTGATATCCGATAGACTTTAATTTATTACACAGTGTCTAAGCTCATGAGACGAAGAAGCCTTTTGATTTTCAGTGATTTTCAATAATTACTGCCAGAGTTATGGCCCTTGATCACTTCAAAAAATCCTGTGGAAGCTCTAGAGGCCAAAGTTAATATCCGATCGACTTTAAATTTACACACAATGTTTAAGGTCATGAGACAAAGAAGCCTATTGATTTTCAGGGATTTCAAATAATTACTGCCAGAGTTATCTCCTTTGATAACTTCAAAAAATCTTGTGACGCTATAGAGGCCAAACTTATCATCCGAATGACTTCAGATTGATACACAGAGTTTAAGGTGTTGAAACGAACAAGTATTTTGATTCTCAATGAATTTTGATAACTGAACCGCTAAATCCATGATATTAAATGTTTCATGTAATGAGTTGTTACGCTTAATCAGTTTTTAGTGTATTACAAATGTTTCATTACCGAAAAAAGTAAAAATATGCGACAACCCTTGTTGACTGCCCGGATGATTTAGCTGCTGTCGGCATATGTTTCGTTGCCTGGCAACCTATCTTTCCCTCAGTGGTTGCTATAGATATTCATCCATAGCAACCACTGAGGGAAAATATTTAATATTATATCATTATAATATGTAAATATTGAATAAATATTGTTAAAAAAAAAAAAGATATTCATCCAGATATAAACATCACGTCTTAAGATTATTGTAGTCATCTGATGATAAGATTATGAATTTACTAGACAGTAATCTTTGTTAGATGTTTGACAGAAGATTTTTCATAGCCTGGAGTATTAAAGTCAAATGTGATTAAATGTTAAAAATAACAACAATGTTGTAAGTTAAGATTAAACAGGGAAGGTTAATATTGAAGTGTAAAGGTGAATTGTTGATCTATTGGTCACTTGACTGCACATCATTGATCTGGAGTTTAAGTCTTATTGTTTGCAGGCAAGCTGATCCATTGTGTCAACTATTCACAAAACATGACAGTAGATGGATGAGACAAACTAAATCACACGCTGACCTTGCTTTAATAACCAATATTTATACCATAAATCCAATATTATTATAATGCACTGCTTTATTCATAGAATACTATTGATCAAAGTGATCTACACCAAGACAGGTATAAAGTTCATACAACATCCATGATCTATGGTGCTTTTAGATTTAAGATTACAATTAGGTTTCGTGGGGAAAAATATTTATAGCTAAATGAATGATAGTTTAGTCTGGGATTTACTTCATGTAACCTCTGTGCAGTGAGCACCATGCTTTGTCATTTCACAATACACAAACTTCATTATCTGTTTTATTAATGTCAATTTCAATAGGAAATTGGCAACAAGGATAAGACAATAAGATTAGTAATAAACAGGAATTATTCCATAAAATTGTCTTTGTATCTTGTCTCAGTTAATAGGCTACTAATTAATTGTATCATGATCCAATTCAAAGTTTATAACTATATAAAGTGACTGAATGTTTTATTGACCTCTTAACATAGAGAGGCATCAAAAAGGAAAGTATATGAATATACAATACACATGTAGTATAAGTAAGGTTTGCAAACAAAAAATTCTTCCAGACAATGATCACTTTGTACTAACATAAACATGAACTTTTGCCCTGTTGAAGTTTGATTTATTCATTTGCAACACTGGCTAGTTATATTTGCAGATCAAAACTCCTTAAGAATGTATATTGTATACATACCTACAGCCAGGATTATATGTAAAACTTGATGTATTCATGATTGGCAGTAGAATACCCACGGACCACAATTGATGACAAGCCCTTTAAATATTAAACATCTATCTTCAAATTGCCATGAGCAAATTTTTCTGAAAATATAATAAGGATACTTTGATGGTGAATTCAAATTATTTTACTTTTGGTTCCTTCAATTCTTGTATTCATTTATTCTGAAGTTGTGATATTAGATTTAACATTATTATGATTAGTTGTTGCATTTTATCAATAATATGTCAATATTGAAACTTTTACAAATTACATTGAAATCATCTGGATAAAATATTTATTTGTCAAAGAAATAAATATCAATGGCGAAATGAAATACTATCTGATGAATGATATCTCCTTAAACCCAATTAAACATTGAATAATAATACTGTATCTATTTGATTTATTGTACAAAACCCTTGCTACAGTGTCCTCATTGTCCCAAACAGGGGTGACTGACCATTTCCTTAGAATTTAAATGTGGTAAATTGCTTTTGCTTTGATAGCTCAAATTGACCACATCTATTTAAAACCTATTTACAAGGTGTTAATATGGAGACCCAGTAGACACCCAATGGAGTCGCTCTGACACAAGTCACTATCAACCTGTTTTATTATCATTTACAAATGGTAGGGGTCTTCTCATTTGATTTCCTTCTCTACAGGTTTTTGCAGTCTTTAAGTTTAAGGTGACTTTTTCAGGACTTAATTTAAGAAAACACATTCAATATTCAACTATATGATTTTCTTAATACAACCATTTTCATCACTTCTTCATACTTAAATAGTCAAATCTTTGTATAAAAACATAGAAGCTTGTAGTTTAGACAACTTGTCATTGTTGGTAGATCTTAACATATTTCTCAACTAACACCATAACTATATAAGTTGTGATTACTGGCACGTATAGTGATGAAATTTTATATCCAATGTGAATGAGATTCATATTTCCTCTTAAATTATTTCTATCGAATGAACATCTGTGTAGGTTATTAAACAGGCTTGGAAATAACGGTGTTAGATGTACTTGACAAAATGTCAGGCACTAATGAAATAGTACCTGACATTTTCAACTTAGTGCTGGACCTGTATTAATAATATCAATAAAAAACACAAATCAGTCCCGGATAAAATGACAAGCGCTAGAGAATTTGTGCCTGACAAAGCTTTAATCTGTGCCAAACATTGTCAGTGACAGGTGTCTTATCTCCAGGCTTTTATTAAACATACTAAAAACAGTTGACCATTTCAAATAATAGAATATAATTTAATGTTTAAACAATTTCATAATAAAACAAAACTTTTCTCAAATGAATAGAATATTGAGTACTTATTGTCAGGACTATACTAAACATATACAGTGAAAAGTATCACAATGTTTTCCGTTATGTATTGAAATGAAAAGTATTACAATATTTTCTGTGATTTTGTCAGAAGGAAAAGTATCAATATTTTCTGTGATAGATCGGAATGAAAAGTATCGTTATGTATGCTGTAAAAAAATACGACAAGGTTATCTGTGATGTGGCAAGATGAAAAACAACACGTTTTATCTTTGAATTGACAGTATGAATTAGCACACAATTGTTTTGAATGGAATCACCATGAAAATTTGCACATCTTGTCTGTAATGAGACAGTGGAAAGTATCACATCTTCTCTGTTATGAGATAATGAAAAGTATCACATGTTGTATGTGATTATTGTTGTTGTGTAACAATAAAAAAATACGATAATGTCTCCAGTGCTTTTATGCGATGTTTGTCTCTAGAATGCAGCACGATTTATATGTAACTGTTTTATTTATTGTGACAGTTGTTAATGGATTTGTTTTGTTATCATTTTAAGGTTGATTATGCCAAATTAATAGCATTTTGAATATTATTTCAGTATAAAGTATTGATATACCATCCTGATGGTACATGCCTATCAAAATATTCAGCGTATAATTGGGCATTGGGAATAAAATCTATATGCTGGTCACCTACTTCACAGTTCCTAGTTATTGGTAGTTATGATGAAAAGGTTAGTATCAGTTATTTGCTTCAATTTTATGATTGTTGTCACCCCTGTCCGCCTGGACATCCATCCGTCCACAATTTGTTAGTGGACACTCTACAGGTCACAGTTTTTATCCAATGTTGATTAAATTTGAAATATAGGTCTATCTCCCAAAGATCTGTTTCCAAATTGGTATGTATTGGACCATAACTTCATCGATTATGGCCTCTGATTGTATGAAAAACCCTGTTTTTAGCTTGTGGGCTGTGGACACTCTAAGACATCACAATTTTCATCCAATTTTGATGAAAATTGAAATACATGTTTATAACCAAAAGATATCTGTTCCTTTCGATGTTCACGCATGATACGTCGTAACTTCCTGAATTTATCGCTCTTGTTGTAGGAAAAACTTTTTGTTTTTTTTAGCTGGTGGTCCCTATCTTGAGGTCACAATTTTTATCCGATTTAATAAAAACTTTCAATCACCATTCCACCATAATCTTGTTTGAGTTCAAATTTCAAATGTAATACCAAGGTTGTGGACAATTTTTATCCGTTTTTTTGATGAAACTTGAAAGGTATATTTATTACCCAAACATCTGGTTCCCTTTGAATATTCTGAAATTATAAGACCGTAACTGCCTGGATTATGGCCCCTGATAGTACGAAAAATCACTTCTTGTTTTTAGCTTGTTCTCTACCCATCCCTTGCAAAATGAGGGTGTATCTTGCCTGGCAACCACTGATTTTAAAAAAAGATGGCACGCACAATTTATATAATGCTAAAAGATAATTTATTTTGTGTAGAGTTATTGAATTCTGTATTAATTATGGATATCTATGTGTTCTGGTTAGTTATTCAGTTGGTTGTAAAGTATTTAAGACCACTAGCTATTTGTATAAAACATTAACACCTTTAAATCAACAACAGTTTATTATGCTAAACAGCATAACTGCTATGTTTTCATGCAATTACTGTTCAAGCTAAGGTGTCATAAACTTGTATTGATCTCAGCATGTAGTGCAATTGTTAAGGCGATTTTAAAGCTATTGTTTCTTAATAGAACTAAAGCTTTTCAGTACCACTCACCGGAACTAATGAACTCAGAAAAAGTGACAGGTTCGTTTGAACATTATCTTAGGAAACCATGATACTAAAGTCCTTCATTGGATGAAGATTTATATCTTTCTATTTATGTTGATAGTTGTTATAGTGGTTACCATAGCAATAAAATAAACATTGAGTTCAGAATAAAGTTTATGCAAATTCTTTAACTTAGAATCATAAAAGATAGATATTTATAGAACACATATAGTTGTAAAATAAATTTAAATTTATAATTCTAAATATTTGAGAAAGCAATTTGCATTATGCTATAGTTTTTTGAACAGAATTGTAGCACATATATTTCAAACGAAGACAAACAGTACTATAATTCGATCTAACCCCATTTATATACACCAGATTAGTATTCATATCAGTATCAGGCTTTTTTTTTATAAAACTTGTCAGAGTATTGTGATGCAGATATTATATTTATCAATAGCCTACTATACATGTATGTTGACTAGCTAAGGAGATTTACAACTGCCTGGGTTTGATTTTATTGATGATTTTGAATTGATCAGATCAGTGTAACAGAATTTATTCTTCTACCTTGAATAACAAAGATTACATTAACACAATTATAGTTCTATTTGTTTGGTCTCCGGTTTGTCCGTGCACTACGTTTACAAACACTCTTTTCTCAAGTAACTGAACTCTCCTAAGCAACTTGAGTAGCAGCTCAACTGAAGGTAAAAGTTACGCTGACCAAAACTTTATATCGTCAACCTTAAAGAAGCACAAGGTGGTAAAAGGGGGTTGATTCTGTTTGGCTACAATCTTTTTATTCATCCCAAATTTTCAAATGACAGTCTGCTATTGGCTAACCACAATACATTTCTTTTTTAGGCCTACAAAAAGATATCATTTGAGTCACTTTACTGAAATAAACAAATTGATTCTACAAAATTATTTCCCATGATTATGATCTAAATGAACTGTAATTTCTTCTCATTTTTTTTTAGTTTTAGAACAATAGTACCGTAGTTTAAATTTATTCCTTCAATTTCCATAGGATTACAGTATAGGATGACAATTTGTTAAAATGTGAAATATGTTTTAACTTGAATGGACCTCAGATTGTCTTTATTACTGATTTCAATTTGTTAGAATGAGGTAATTAGTTATCTGGATATGCTAATAAGAGGATATTATTTATAAAAAAAAAAAAAAAAAAAAAAAAAAAATTCTACTTAATACTAAGAGTTCTAACAGTGACCTTATGATTTTACATGCAATATATGATGCACACCGCTTATATGATAGAAGATATTAAATATTTCTTACCTTAGCTTAAAGTCATCATTTTGTTTAGAAAGATGCCTGAATACCAACTAAAAAGGTTTCTGTTAACCAGGATATTATATACTTTCCACACATCAACTGGTAACTTATTGAAGCATACAAAAACAGTAGAATTATACTCCGTTAACTTACAATAGATTTATAATAGGTAACAAATACTGGTACACAGGTGGTTGAATTTCTCACACTCTGAAACACAAGCTGTGTTGATAACAAGGCTATCTCTCTTAAACCAAGATACACTGTCGATCTTAGCCCTAAAATACCCCACTATATACTTCAATAGAATCATTTAACAAAAGTTTACTTCAATACCAGAATTTTAAACAGCCAAAGGCTTGAAAATATCTAAAACAGTCTATGGCTATTTAGTAGTTGAAGACTCTGTAATTTCAGATTTTCATTTTTGTAAAACATCCTCCTTGTCCCATGAAATTTTTACAAAACAATGTTTCCTTCATTAAAAGCAGTGTATTAGAACCAAACTGAAAGACATGTATTTTTAAGAAATCCCATTTGGTTACTTATCAACATATTGATGCAATTAAAGATTTGTTTTGGAGATGTCTGATGTAAATTATTTTGCTCATTAGATCAGACAATTCTGAGACAATCGTACTCACAGACAAACAATTTTCAAATCTATAAGTTAACTTTGATACCAAGGATGAATGGCATAAATTTAAATCATGGATGATTTGAGAAATTTTACACTTGATTGATCTTAAGTCTATAGATTACAATAAAATCTAGAACATTTGGGGGAATCCTGGACTAGGTTGTCTTATGAAAATTAAATCCAGTTAATGACAATAGATGTTAGTTTCTGCATCATTACATTCATTATACTGTCTTTATTTGTTATTTATAGCTGTGGATTTTATGAATTATGAACACATGAATAAATATTTGTTGTTGTTAAGTAAGACTCTAGATTAAATCAATTGATTTTAGTGAATACAATAAATCAATTGATTAGTGTAGTGTTTAACTTATATAATACAAATGTACATGTTCCGTATGTCAGAATGTTGACTCTCCTTGGCTCTTCAAAATCAAATTCGGAATTGCTTTTTAATGAACACCTTACCCTGTCGAATAGCTTCAAGAGTGTTATCTCATTAAAGATCATAGAAAAAAATAAAAGTGTTAATCAATATTTACAAATTGCACATCAAATTAAGAGCATAGAGCAACAAGAAAATTGTTACCTATAAACTGACTGTCATGTAAAAAAACATTGTGCATTGTAATTCCTATTTGATAGATTTCTTTTAGCTTATTACCTTTCCACTTTCCAGTAATAACAATTACAAATAGTTTTTAAACAACAGTTCATAACCTTGAGCTGACAAATAGCATTTAATTAATTCAAAACAAGTATACAGGAAATATTTGTTAGAATAAATTATACACTTGCACTAAGCAATAAATCAAGATTCCCCCATTGCAATTAGTAAATTTGAGAACTCAAATTAGAACATTACAGAATTTAATAAAACCAAGCATTTTGAGTTTTGACTTACGAGAAACATACACATGCCTTTTATATCGACACTATGAATCAGAATCAGAATGAATAATTAACTGGTGCAGTTTCATATTTACCCTGTAATTCACTGATTTTTATTCCCAAGAATTACTCATTGACTTGACTTGTTCCCCCATTTTGTATACCCCAGTTCCGATAAATGATGTGTATATTTTGTGATAAGATATAGGGTGGTTATCTTTTCAGAAGCTAATATGACCAGGCTCAAGAAGGATTTATTATTTACAATAGCAATCCTTAAAATGTATTAGATAACATAATATACTTTGAACTGAGATTGATGTACATATTTTATAGATACTAACTACTAGCACATCCAAAAAGTTAAAAAAGATGAAGCATTCTTTTGAAGACTACTGGTATTCTTATCACAAATATTGAAAAGATCGATATGTATTTCACATGATTGTGAATTTTTTTTTAAACCATTAAGATAAATGATATAAAAGGTTAACGATAATACAATGGTAAATAAAACAATTAAATTTTGAATTTTCTCATTTTTGGCGTAACTGCATGTATGGTTATTTTAGCCAAGGAATTTTGATTTTATTGTTTTAACAATTTTATAAATGGATAATGAATTACTATCGTGGGTTTTCTCTGGTTTTCTCACACTTGTAAAAAAATCTGTACCCATGCAATTTATTAAGATAAATGAAATGCACGAACCAGGCTAACGTAAATGTGTGGAGATAAGGCTACACCATGCAATGTGTTTCGTCAGATTGGGAAAATGTTTGTCCGATAAAGCTAAAATTCAGAATATCAGCTTTTCCAGTCAAAACATAACCTAACATCCAAATTTATGTAGCGCAATAAATAACTGTATTAGGAGTTTCAAATGCACTTGCAAAGTTATACATTTTGGTTCCATTTCATCCATAGTATTGTATAAGCAGGTGAGTTTTCAGTCTTATTTTGAAAATGCAGACAGACTTTCTTTTTATATGAAAGTGTAGTGAATTCAACAAATGAGCTGAAGTTGAAGAGTACTGGAATAAAAGTTTGCTCATTTCTAAGTTCATGGATGGTACAATTAAGAGATGTTTTGAAGAAGATCGGCGACATTTTCCTTAAATATATATGAAAATGAGATTTTTGATGTAGGTTGGAGTAGAGTTTTTAATAGATTTGTAGGTCAACAAGAGTATTTTAATTATTATTCTTTGAAGTACAGGATGCCAGTGAAGGGTATTTTGGTGAAATGGACCATTTTCCAATTTCCAGTAAGTAGACATGCAGCTGAATTCTGAACATGTTGCAGATGTTGAATTTGTGATTTAGTATTTCTTTACAGAAGAATGTTACGATAATCCAATTTAGTGGTTATTAAAGTATGCATCAAGAGTTCAAGTTTTCAGAGCTTAAAATTAAATGAATTTTAATTTTTCTAAAACAAAAATATATATGGTTTTTATACGCCCACATTTTCATGTGGACGTATTATGTCGTCGCCCCTGTCCGTCCGTCCGTCCGGACATCCGTCCGTCCGTCCGTCCACAATTTGTTTGTGGACTCTCTACAGGTCACAATTCTTATCCGATTTTGACGAAACTTGAAATATAGGTTTATCCCCAAAAGATCTCGGCTGCTTTCGATATTGGCATGTATCGGATCAAAACTTCATGGATTATGGCCCCTGATTGTACGAAAAATCACGTTTTTAGCTTGTGGACCCTATAGAGGTCACAATTTTGAACCGATTTTGATGAAACTTGACATGCATGTTTGTAACCCAAAGATCTTGGTTCCTTTCGATATTTGCGCCTATCGGAATGTAATTTCCTGAATTATGGCCCCTGATTGTCCGAAAAATCACCCTTTTTAGCTTGTGGTCCCTCTGGAGGTCACAATTATTATTCAATTTAAAAAACCGTTTGATTATATCACCGTTACACCCTAAGGAAGGTTGAGTTCGAATTTCGGGAAAATCGGACGAAAATTGCCATACAAAATGGCCACCGTTTGTACGCGAATACTGTTAAAAAATGGTATATCAAGGTTGTGGACCCTGTGGAGGTCACAATTTTGATTCGATTTTGATGAAACTTGAAATTCATCGTTATAACCCAAAGATCTTGGTTCTTTTCAATATTTGCGCATATCGGATCGTAACTTCCTGAATTATGGCCCCTGGTTATACGCAAAATCCCCCTTTCTTTAGCTTGTGGTCCCTCTGGAGGTCACAATTATTATCCAATTTAAAAAAACGTTTGATTATATCACCGTTACACTGTAAGGAAGGTTGAGTTTGAATTTCGGGAAAATCGGACCAAAATTGACAGACAAAATGGCCGCCGTTTGTACGCGAATACAGTTAAAAAAATGATATATCATGGTTGTGGATCCTGTATAGGTCACAATTTTAATTCGATTTTGATGAGGAAGGTTGAGTTCTAATTTCGTGAAAATCGTACCAAAATTGCCGGACGAAATGGTCGCCGTTTGTACCGTCACACCATAATCATTGTCGGTTTCTAGTTTCATTAATATCAGACTGGAACTGACCAACTAAATGGCTGCTCCCAATACAGTATGAAATACAGGACTTAAAGATGTAGGAAAAATCACTTTCGGTATTGCTTGTTCTCTGTCCATCTCTCGAAAATGTGGGCGTATCCTGCCTGGCAGTGCCAGCCTATCTTTAAAACATTAAATACTGTGTAATTCAACATGGCGCCTGAGGGGTTTAATCTATGTAAGTACAAAATAGTACCAAATATTTAATACCAAATATTTGATTTTTACGAGAGTCAAGGTTTAGTTAGACTAAGCTTTAGCAGAAGTGGGAGGTGACTAGTATGTATCTCTGTTGTGTGGACTGATGTGAAATTGTCTGTTGTATGAACTAGACGGGTAGGCCTGTCATCCTTCTGTTATGAGTCTTTGATGAAAGAGTGGCTTCTTTTCAACCAGATCGGCTCTGGACCGATTAGATTCTAGGTATCTTGTAGCTGAGAGATCTTCCGTGAAAATTGTGGTTGATTACAAGGCAAGAAAGGGGGTCCACGATGGACCGATTTGATCAGCAAATTTAGCCGTAGCAAGATCTAAAGCGGAGGGTGAGATAATATAAATATAAGAGATTGGAGCGGACAGTTTCACCTCGGTCCACATAACAGAGACACATACTAGTCGCCTCCCACTTCCACTTTCCAAGGCTTAGTCTAAATCCTGAGTCTTGTATAACAGAGACACATGCTAGTCGCCTACCGCTTCCACTTTCCAAGGCTTAGTCTAAACCTTGACTCTCCTATCTTTTAATTTATAAAGTTGATAATATGAAAAACAGACTGCACTTCTATGGTTATCAAAAGAGAGGTAAAAGTCAATAATGGTGCCAATATTCTAAGCTTTGCTGGTGGGATTAATGGTCTCGCCATCCAGTTGAAAGGTGGTTTTTAAACCAAATTTCAGCAAAACCGAAGGAGATATGGGTTACCTTATTGGGTATTTAACACAGATTGCCCTGATATTTTGAGACTAAACACATTTTTATACGCCCACATTTTCATGTGGACGTATATTGTCGTCGCCCCTGTTCGTCCGTCCGTCCACAATTGTTTGTGAACAGTCTACAGGTCACAATTTTTATCTGATTTCAATGAAACTTAAAATATAGGTTTATCACCCTAAGATCTCGGTTCCTTTCGATATTGGCATGTATCGGACTGTAACTTCATGGGTTATGATTGTACGAAAAATCACGCTTTTTAGATTGTGAACAGTGTAGAGGTCACAATTTTGAACCGATTTTGATGAAACTTGAAATGCCTGTTAATAACCCAAAGATCTTGGTTCCTTTCGATATTTGCGCCAATTGGATCTTAACTTCCTGAATTATGGCCCCTGATTGTCCGAAAAATCGCCCTTTTTAGCTTGTGGTCCCTCTGGAGGTCAAAATTGTTATCCGGTTTAAAAAAAAACGGTTGATTATATCACCGTTGCATGGTTAAGAAGGTTGAGTTCGAATATCGTGAAAATCGGACCAAAATTGACGGACAAAATGGCCGCCATTTGTACGCGAATAGTGTGAAAATATGTTATATCAAGGTTGTGAACAGTGTAGAGGTCACAATTTGGAACCGATTTGGATGAAACTTGAAATACATGTTTATAACCCAAAGTTGGTTCCTTTCGATATTTGCGCCAATCAGATCGTAACTTCCTGAATTATGGCCCCTGATTGTCCGAAAAATCGTCCTTTTTAGCTTGTGGTCCCTCTGGAGGTCAAAATTGTTATCCGATTTAAAAAACCATTTGATTATATCACCGATCCATGGTTATGAAGGTTGAGTTCGAATTTCGTGAAAATCGGACCAAAATTGATGTACAAAATGGCCGCCATTTGTACGCGAATAGTGTGAAAATATGTTATATCAAGGTTGTGGACCTTATAGAGGTCACAATTTTGAACCGATTTTGATGAAACTTGACATGTATGTTTATAACCCAAAGATCTTGGTTCCTTTTGATATTTGCGCTCATCGGATCATAACTTCCTGAATTATGTCCCCTGATTGTCCGAAAAATTGCCCTTTTTAGCTTGTGGTCCCTCTGGAGGTCAAAATTGTTATCCGATTTAAAAAAACGTTTGATTATATCACTGTTCCATGGTTATGAAGGTTGAGTTCGAATTTCGTGAAAATCGGATCAAAATTGACAGACAAAATGGCCGCCGTTTGTACGCGAATAGTGTGAAAATATGTTATATAAAGGTTGTGGACCTTATAGAGGTCACAATTTTGAACCAATTTTGATGAAACTTGACATGTATGTTTATAACCCAAAGATCTTGGTTCCTTTCGATATTTGCGCCCATCGGATCATAACTTCCTGAATTATGGCCCCTGATTGTCCAAAAAATCGCTTTTGTCGCTTTTGGTCCCTCTGGAGGTCAAAATTATTATCCGATTTAAAAAAACGTTTTTGACTATATCACCGTTACATGGTAATGAAGAGAGAGTTTGAATTACGTGAAAATCGGACTAGAATTGACGGACAAAATGGCCGCCGTTTGTACATGAATAGTGTGAAAATATGTTATATCAAGGTTGTGGACCCTAAAGAGGTCACAATTTTGAATTGATTTTGATGAAACTTGACATGTATAATTATAACCCAAAGATCTTGGTTCCTTTTGATATTTGCGCCCATCGGGTCATTACTTCCTGAATTATGTCCCCTGATTGTACGAAAAATCACCCTTTTTAGCTTGTGGTGCCTCTGGAGGTCACAATTATTATCTGATTTAAAAAAAAAACGTTTGATTATAAAACCAAACAAATTCTAATGATTTTCTGATAATTCCTTAATATGCGACAACTCTTGTTGACTGCCCGGACGATTTGGCTGCTGTGTGGGCGTATATTTCGTTGCCCGGCAACCTATTTTTTTATTTCAACCAATTATTGGCCAAATCTGATGGGGATATGGTTTTACAAGGAATGATCCATATTTTTATACGCCCACATTTTCATGTGGACGTATTATGTCGTCGCCCCTGTCCGTCCGGACGTCCGGACGTCCGTCCGTCCACAATTTGTTTGTGGACTCTCTACAGGTCACAATTCTTATCCGATTTTGACGAAACTTGAAATATAGGTTTATCCCCAAAAGATCTCGGCTGCTTTCAATATTGGCATGTATCGGATCAAAATGTCATGGATTATGGCCCCTGATTGTACGAAAAATCACGTTTTTAGCTTGTGGACCCTATAGAGGTCACAATTTTGAACCGATTTTGATGAAACTTGACATGCATGTTTGTAACCTAAAGATCTTGGTTCCTTTTGATATTTGCGCTCATCGGATAGTAACTACCTGAATTATGTCCCCTGATTGTCCGAAAAATTGCCCTTTTTAGCTTGTTCCCTCTGGAGGTCAAAATTGTTATCCGATTTAAAAAAACGTTTGATTATATCACTGTTCCATGGACGAAAATTGCCATACAAAATGGCCGCCGTTTGTACGCGAATACTGTTAAAAAATGGTATATCAAGGTTGTGGACCCTGTGGAGGTCACAATTTTGATTCTATTTTGATGAAACTTGAAATTCATGTTTATAACCCAAAGATCTTGCTTCCTTTCGATATTTGCGCATATCGGATCGTAACTTCCTGAATTATGGCCCCTGATTATACGCAAAATCGCCCTTTTTATACGCCCACATTTTTATGTGGACGTATTTTGTCGTCGCCCCTGTCCGTCCGGACGTCCGTCCGTCCACAATTTGTTTGTGGACTCTCTACAGGTCACAATTCTTATCCGATTTTGACGAAACTTGAAATATAGGTTTATCCCCAAAAGATCTCGGTTCCTTTCGATATTGGCATGTATTGGATGAAAACTTCATGGATTATGGCCCCTGATTGTACGAAAAATCACGTTTTTAGCTTGTGGACCCTATAGAGGTCACAATTTTGAACCGATTTTGATGAAACTTGACATGCATGTTTATAACCCAAAGATCTTGGTTCCTTTCGATATTTGCACCTATCGGAATGTAATTTCCTGAATTGTGGCCCCTGATTGTCCGAAAAATCACCCTGTTTAGCTTGTGGTCCCTCTGGAGGTCACAATTATTATCCGATTTAAAAAACCGTTTGATTATATCACCGTTACACCCTAAGGAAGGTTTAGTTCGAATTTCGGGAAAATCGGACGAAAATTGCCATACAAAATGGCCGCCGTTTGTACGCGAATACTGTTAAAAAATTGTATATCATGGTTTGTGGACCTTGTAAAAGTCACATTTTTAAATCGATTTTGATGAAACTTGAAATTCATGGTTATAACCCAAAGATCTTGGTTCCATTCGATATTTGCGCATATCGGGACGTAACTTCCTGAATTATGGCCCCTGATTACACGCAAAATCGCCTTATTTTAGCTTGTGGTCCCTCTGGTGGTCACAATTATTATCCGATTTAATAAAACGGTTGATTATATTACCGTTACACCGTAAGGAAGGTTGAGTTTGAATTTCGGGAAAATCGGACCAAAATTTCATACAAAATGGCCGCCGTTTGTACGCGAATACTGTTAAAAAATTGTATATCATGGTTGTGGACCCTGTAGAGGTCACAATTTTAATTCGATTTTGATGAAACTTGAAATGCATGGTTATAACCCAAAGATCTTGGTTCCTTTCGATATTTGCGCATATCGGATTGTAACTTCCTGAATTATGGCCCCTGGTTATACGCAAAATCCCCCTTTCTTTAGCTTGTGGTCCCTCAGGAGGTCACAATTATTATCCAATTTAAAAAAACGTTTGATTATATCACCGTTACACTGTAAGGAAGGTTGAGTTTGAATTTCGGGAAAATCGGACCAAAATTGACAGACAAAATGGCCGCCGTTTGTACGTGAATACTGTTAAAAAAAATGATATATCATGGTTGTGGACCCTGTATAGGTCACAATTTTAATTCGATTTTGATGAGTAAGGTTGAGTTCTAATTTCGTGAAAATTGTACCAAAATTGCCGGACGAAATGGTCGCCGTTTGTACGCGAATAGTGTAAAAATATGGTATATCATGGTTGTGGACTCTCTACAGGTCACAATTCTTATCCGATTTTGATGAAAAGTCACATTTCTAGGTTGTGTACCGTCACACTATAATCATTGTCGGTTTCGAATTTCATTAAATTTATCAGACTGGAACTGACCAACTAAATGGCTGCTCCCAATACAGTATGAAATACAGGACTTAAAGATGTAGGAAAAATCACTTTCGGTATTGCTTGTTCTCTCTCCATCTCTCGAAAATGAATGCGTATCCTGCCTGGCAGTGCCAGCCTATCTTTAGAGTATTACAAATGTTTCATTACCGAAAAAAGTAAAAATATGCGACAACCCTTGTTGACTGCCCGGACGATTTAGCTGCTGTGGGCGTATGTTTCGTTGCCTGGCAACCTATCTTAACATTAAACATAGGAAGTGAAACTGTTCTTTATCTCAACCAAATATCAACTAAATTCAAAAGGGATATAGTTCAACAAGGAATGACCCTCTATCCGAAGAATTGAGGTGGTGGCTAATAATTTGACCATTGTTTAGATTTTAACTGATATTAAAATGCAACATAATGTCACCTTCACTTTATATAATACTATAAAACAAATAAATTAAAGCGCACCTAAAATAGCCAAACAGAATTTTATGTGATTATACTAATTATAGTCAGTATTTATTACATACACTTTACGGCAGGATCACATCAATCTGATTGAAATTGATTGAGTTGTCTTCTCTCATAGTCACAAGTATAGACCTCCCGTGAAAACGGCATGACAGTTATCCGCTCAAAATGACATTGATATCACAGTGACCAAATGGATAAATGAAATAATAACTGAATTACCATATACACAGCCGGGATATGTGTACTCATTAACTCCTGAATTATTTTTTGTATCCCCTAATAAAATAAAACAATTAACAACGGAATATTTTTTTTTATATATATGAAATGAGCAAGACAAATTGGCATAGTTAAAAAGATGATTTAACTTTAGAATTTGTTGTATAAATGCCATTATCAAAACAGTCGCTGTAGCCATTCTGTATCATCATGTATTTGGGTAATCCTACGGTAATACTTAAAGATAAATTATGGGAGATTAGATAGTTAGACACTAGATAATGTAAAGGGAATTTCAGTCAAATTGATCCACTCTGAACTGAGATTTTAGCGATTGAATTTTCAACCTAGCCTCAATCATCATTACTAAAGTCACTACGATAAAAAACAAAGTCTTGATTATTCATTTCATTATTAAATCATGCATGAAAATTGAGCAGCAAATGGGATTGTAATCCAGTAAATGTCACAGGCTAGTTGACATTGAGAGTTGATTATGGTCTGGATAAGTTAATTAATGTCTGATTAATAATGTAGATAACATTTCAGGCCGAAAGAAAGACCTGCAATAGGCAGATTTAGCTCTTGCATAATGTTTGTTTAACAGGCTTCCAATTAACACAAGATATGTAATTAACGCTGCTAATATATGAAGATCAATGAAAGCGATATAGATAATTAATTATGTCGACTTTTATGGGTTTCAAGTAATTATAATCACATAAATTTAGTTCATCAACATTTGCGTTATTTATGCTATTGCTCATTTAGAAAATGCAGGAAGAATATTTAATATTTAGAGTGATCCTGTAATAGTAGTTTTTATACACCCACATGGAAATGTGGTTGTATATTGTTGTTCGCCCATTTTTCTGTCCATCGTCCACAATTACTGCTAGAGCTATGACCATTGATCACTTGTGAATCTTGTGAACGCTCTAGAGGCTAAATTAATATCCGATTGACTTTAAATTTATACATAGACGAAGAAGTCTATTGATATTCAGCGATATCTGATAATTCGAAATGTATATTAATAACCCACAGATCTCGGTTCCTTTAGACCATAACTTCCTGGGTTATGGCCCCTGATAGTACGAAAAATCACATTTTTTAGCTTGTTGGCCCTATAGAGGTCCCAATTTTTATTTGATGTAAAAAAACATGTGAATATATCACTGTTTTACCGTAATGATGGTTGAGTTTGAAATTCATGAAAATTGAACCAAAATGGCCACCCTTTGTAGGCAAATAGTGTAAATATATGTTATATCAGGTTTTGGGGACTCTATAGAAATTTGAAATGCGGATCTAGGAATTTTGGAAAGGGGCGGTGCCGCAAAATGAGGGCACTGTCCGCTGATTAAGGCTATAATCAAAAAATTCCTGGTGTGGCAAGGAGTAGGGTCGCCTGTCCAACCTTGTGGCTTTTCCCCGGATACTCCGGTTTCCTCCCATTGCTAAAGACCCCTACGCGCAAGCGAATTATTGAAATAGAATTAAACCTTTCTCTTTCTCTCTCAATCTAATCTAAAAATTATGAAGTGTTTTAGTGAGTTTGACACATAAACGGTCATATTTCTAATAATTTTAATCAGAATGGTGTGCACTTGGCTCAATTGATTATACTTAACACTGGCTTCAAGTACATACAACTTTTGTATAGTCAGAAACCCGAAGGTTTTTTATTTACATTCACCGGTTGTTTAGAAAAATGTAAATTTACAAAGTTTTCATGTTGGTAGTCCTTAACCAAAAACAGGTTTTTTTTGTTGTTTTTTTTTTTATTCATTTAATATCTGTAATATAACAGCGAGAACTTACAATGCTCTCCGAGAACCTAGATGAGTAACCAAGCGCAGCTAAATCTTACTGTGAAATACGATACAATATGGTATAAAAATACAATAAAAAAGATTTGAATAGATGTTTTTCTGTGTTTAAGACATGTGGTATGATATAATGGTAATAAAATAATATAACGGTAAATAACAGTAGTTTGCCTCACTGGTAATATGATATCTTTTTTTCACCTATACTTGTTGTTCAGGACATTCTGGGGAGCATGTGCCATTTTGATAATTAATGTCAAGATCATTGTAACATAAATTTTGTAGTTTCATTCTTCATTTACATATTCTGTCATCTGAGATGTTTCTTTTAAAAGGTACAAATAGACAAGAATATTCAAAAATTTGACATATAAAGCTTCATGAATGTTGTTTCTTGTTTATAATCTAAACTTTTTTTAGATCTTGAAAAAAAAAAAAACCCAATACTAAAGCACAAACCAAAAATTGTTAGCTATTGATTATAATGATTATTATTATTACACATTTCTATAGCACACAACTGCCACATAAATGTGCTCATGTGCATTTTACGAAGACATATTATAGATCAGGACAATATTACATTTACATAATAAAAAGAGATAACAAAGAGCATACTTAGAAATTAAAATAACTATGTATACGCTATACTAGAGTTATGAGAAGTTGTAGAACGAGTGCAGGTTATGGCACCCTTTCTCATGTTTCTGATGTTCTGTATATTTTCCCAGTTATGATTCCTGGGTAATTGTAATTTCTGTACAAGAAAAAAGTTGTATTGTGCTGGCAAATGGTAGAAAGTCAAAAGTCATGCAACAGTGGCTCAGTGAGTAGGATGTCGGCATGGTAACCTATTGGTCCCGTGTTTGATTCCTGTGTTTGCCAAGAAAGTTCATCAAGATTTTCTGGCATGGTTCCTCCTTGTTATGGGTGCTTGGCAAGGGACAACGTGTAATAGTTTATTTTGATGGGACCAAAAATTGTAAACATTGGCTTACACCTTACAGATATCATAGCACACTGTATGGAATATGCCCGTCTTCATTAGCCCGGTTCGAGGAAAACATGAGAATTGAGGATTTACATTTTCTTGAATTGTTCTTCCTTGTCAATGACAATATCACTGCTGCAGGAGTGTCCATTCTGAATGGACCCCCCAAAAAAGAGGTCCCGCATACAAATTGGCGTGCATGTAAAAGATCCCTTGGCAGTTAGAATTTGATAGTAGAGTAGACTGTAGTGCGGCTTCCCAGGCAAAATTTCCCTAATAGCACACTATATGTAGCGTATCCTGGCATCATTTCATTTCATAAATAATTTATTTGGGAACTCGTTATTCTAGTACACAAATAATGAGAAGAGGAAAAGGCTTCACTCACCACTATACATGGAATGATTTTATTGTTTGTATTGTGAACAGTTATCTACAGTGTAATGCTAATATATATTGATATTGACAGTTTTATTGTCATTTACATCAGATTCAAAAGTATATGCGAATATATCATAAGTGAATAGTGAAGCCAGAAAACTACTTTCAAAATGTTTTTACATAAAGTTGTACATTTGTATAAAGTAAATAATAATCAACAAGTCGATACAAAAAAGTATGTTCATGTCCACACACGAATAATTGTGCAACTGTAATTTTATTTCTTTAGACACATTATTTGAATTTGTTGAATAATAGAATTGATAAATCATTAATTTTTAAAGAATATATTATTTCTATCAAACATGTCTGAACAGTATTTTAGTAAGGATCATGAAGGGTCTGTGTGTGTCCTTAAGAAAAGAGGTCGATATGATAAGACTTTATGAAGCCATTTTATAACATGATATCTTTTATCATCAACAGGCCGTTATCAAAATTCAGGGACTAAGCTGGTTTAAGTATTGTATTGTGATTAAGTCAAGCATTTCCAATATGTCATACCTTGCATCTCTGTTTTCAATAGGTTCAATTCAATATAACGGTATTTGTGGTTATTATAGCTAAATCACCCATACATTTACCTTCTAATGAATAAAGAAAAACAGGGTTGCAAGTTCAAGGGAGCATTTCAAAATAATTTACAGGTGATATTTTACAGATTTGCTGCAAGATTAACATTCTTTGATTCTAGCAGTTATTGATATCTAGATAAAATATACCAATATTTCTTTCAACTTGGAATTAAAACACTCCTTTGTTTTTCATGATAAATTGAAATGCTTAAAGTGCATTGTGATACCCAGTCATATTTGTAGAGAAACTATTATGCTAATTCCATTGATGGTTAAAGTGGTCATTAATTATAGAGTGAATATTGATAGAGTGATTATTAGTTGAGGTTGAAACGGTGGAATCTATTGATAGCAATGCATGTGTAATGGTTAATTTATCTTAGCCTGGTAATGTTCAGTTCACACAGTGTTACAACACGGAATCATTTATGGTTCAGCTTGATTAATCTCATACTCATATTGTTTATAAATCTTTTCTACTATTTATTGATCACTTGGTCATTTGGGCCCTATTGCACAAAGTGTATAGTTGACTTACACACAGCTGTATTGAATGTTTTAACAATTGCACCAACCCCAGAAAAACCAGACAAGTAGATAGAGGTGTGTTAGGGAATTATGTGACCAAATAGTATAATGCATGAGCATTAGATCATAAGGTCTGTCATTGAGTCAAGCGCAGACATGGAGTAGGTTCTCCGGGAACCCACTTGTAAAGACCACTGTGGCCTATGCACAAGCAAATTATTCAAATATAATTGTACTATTTGATACTATTGATAATATTATCAGTGAATGCTTCTGATTGATTTATTAATAATACAATGAAATAAACTGTATAGAAAACTGAAATGATCATCTTTGACTTCTTTTAATGAATGGTTCTAGCTATGCATTTGACCTCTTTTCATTTATCAATCAATAAATAATATTGGGAAATAAAGTATATTTATGTGTGTAAATGTAGATCTAGTAAACACTGTTTGAACTTTGTCTAATTACTAATACACTTTATTTGTTTTATTGATTATAATATCCATAAAAACACACATAACCCTTGTATTATATATTGTTCTAATTAAGTATTCATTTCTCTATTTAGTGGAGAACTAGTGTGTATGATTATTGATGAGATTGGAATATTTTCTTTGTTACGTGAACCAGAAAGATGTGAATTGATAATCTTTTTAACATGGTTGAGATCAATATATGCTGCTATTTTAGCAATTGTGAAACAGTCCCTCCTGTAATTTTTCAATGAATCACCTGTTAGCGTTACATTCAGTAAGTTACTATGATGAAGGAATTCAACTAGCCATAGTAGCCTCCCCAAAACTCCCCTCATTGTTTGTATTCATGCTGTACAAGGGTCCTTTATTGACTCTTCGCAATCCAAAGTCAAATGTTTGTACATTGGTGTCTACTTGCTTACTTGTAATGACTTAATATTGTATGTAAGGCGTGGGCTTTTTGTTTGATTTTCAAGTAGTTGACAGTCATGCTTATAAATATATGCATAGTACCACAGTTATAAATCATTTGACCTTTTAGTGTAAAAAGTTGAATATATTAAATGATTTGAAAAAATTCACAGGGAAAAGGAAGATATTTATAGATTGACATATATTGATTTGTAGAGAAATTTGACATAGAGACGACTAGGGCTGCAATGACACGCCAGGCCACGATACGATGTATATCACAATTCATAGTCTACGATAGGATTAATATCATGATATAAGGAAATAAATTTAAAACTAGGCCTACTTTTTGCTTTAAATGTGGCGTTTTCTCGGTCAACTAATAAGCCAATTCAAGAGTCGAAAACGCCTTAACACTCACTGAAAGTAGAAAAGTTATTTTGCTCATGGACTTATTTACGCATTTAAAGTCTATTATTGTGAAATTTTTATTTGGATAAGGAATCCCGATACAGACATTGATTGCATCGTTCAGACTACTATAATTGTCAAATCTCCATAAATATATAAAATGGTGATATTTTTTTGGCGACTCATTTCGATTGACTTCAAATTTATACACAGTGTTTAAAGTCATGAGACGAAGAAGCCTATTGATTTTCAGCGATTTCCGATTATTAATGCCAGAGTTATGGCCCTTGATCACTTCAAAAAATCTTTGAGGCCAAAGTTAATATCCGATTGACTTTAGATTTATACACAGTATTTAAGGTCATGAGATGAAGAAGCCTATTGATTTTCAGCAATTTCTGATAATTACTGCCAGAGTTATGGCCCGTGATCACCTCAAAAAACTTATCATCCGATTGACTTCAGATTGATACACATCAGTTTAAGGTGTTGAAACAAACAAGTATTTTGATTTTCAATGAATTTTGATTACTGAACAGCTAACTCCATGATATAAAATGTTTCGTATACTAATTGTTAGCATGGAGCAAAATGTTATAAAAAGCAAACAAATTCTAATGATTTTCTGATAATTACATAATGAGTTGTTACTCATAATCAGATTTTAGTAAATTACAAATGTTTCATTACCGAAAAAAAAGTAAAAATATGCGACAACCCTTGTTGACTGCTCGGACGATTTAGCTGCTGTGGGCGTATGTTTTGTTGCCTGGCAACCTATCTTTAAATTAATTGTATATGTATATATATATACTGAGCGCCATGGAAAACGCATCACTTAGTTTTTCGTATAACAAAATGATCCTGTAAACATATATATATCTTATTTATTTTGCTTCTTATTGTGAACGATATTCAAATGGGAACACATCAATAACAACACATTTGTACACTTATGGATGTTTAATCTGTTATCAAGGGTACAAAGTCAGAGAGGTAAAAACCAAAAGTTTGACACAGATGTCAGTAGCGCGTGTGTCTTCCACAAGCGCTTACACACGCTGTGTAGCGACGTCACATGGAATTAACCAATGTTTGGCAGAAGGCCTAGGGCAAATTGTTCCATTCTTTGATAACCGCAGCTTCTAAAGCAGCAATGGTGTGCATCTGTGGTGTCCAATACAGACGGCATCCAATCTGATCCCAGACATGTTCTATCGATGCCATGTCCGGAGACATGGCTGGCCATGGCTGGCCAGTCCAAGACATTGATGCTGTAAGCAGCCAGGTAGTCCATACTGACATGGGCGGTATGCGGACGTGCATTATCCTGTTGGAAGTGCTGAAGTTGTGGGTGTGCTCGATGATCCCTGAGGATAGCTCCAACATAAGGTTGTCGTGCACGGAGTCCTACTTCTCTTAGACGACGTCTTACGGTGTTGGCACTAACAGGTCCATATCTTCCGACGACTGCTGCACCTTTTTGAGTCGCTGGGCGGAATCTGTCACGCAGATGAGTGACCCGGATGTAGCGGTTGAGCCTGGGTTGTAACACTTTGTGGGCCAGGACGTTCACGGTCGCGTGTTGATCCAGTAACTCGAACACGTTCCACCAACCTTACAATAGTGGACTGATGACAATCGAAGTGTCTGGCAATAGCACATGTAGACATGCCAGTTCTGGACATTCCCATGGCTTCATTCAACAACAAATTACGACAGATTGACGTTTCACAGTTCATGTACTGCACATTAAGTTGAAAACATGCTTTTAAACGGCTCACACACAATGCTGCACGTGAATATTGGGTTTTTCATGTGCATCTCATGCATTTTTTTTGTGCACACGGGCCGATATTTTTTGCGTTTGGGAGCATTGTATGAAACAATAGTTCATAGTATTGTATGATATTATACATACAAAACCACCTAGTATTAAAATATTTGGGGAAAAAAGTGTTGTGTTTTCCATGGCGCTCAGTATAGCTATAACTGTGATCATTTAGATACTACTAAACTGTTATTGTAAAAAATTTTGCTGGGTTCATGTTTAAGATATTTGAACCCACTGCTTATTATAATGTTGAATCAAACAGCACAGCATGTTAGATTACTTTTTATTATTTTGTAAACCTATCCAAATAATTAGATTGGGTAGGTTTGATATTCAGAGTAAGAGGACATGTAAGAGTTATCTCCCATGTAATCAATATTTTATTTTATCATTTCAGGTAAGAATATTAAATAATAGAACATGGCAAAAATTGATTGAGTTTTCGCATCCTGCAACTATTGATGAAGAGAATGTGGTGAGACATTTATTTATTATTTTATTAGATTATCAAGCTAACTGCCAAAAGAGTTTTCATCTTACATGCTGTCCATTGTCGGCCCGCCAGTTAGCTTTTTACATTTTTGACTTCTTTTTAAAAATTTTGGTGTATTCTGATTTTTTTAAACGTAAGTTGATTGGCACCTTTGGCATGTGGCAATGGTACATTAACTGTTAAGTTCAGACTTTTTCACACATTTTGAACATCCTTCTAAACTGCTGGGATAATTTTAAACATACGTGATAAATAATCATGGATGGTACTTCGCAATTAAAAGCACCTGCTCATTCAGATGAGTCCAAAAAATAAATGAGGTTGACCAATGTACTCATTGGCATGCATGTAGAAGAACCCTTGACAGTTGAAATTGAATGAACAGCCGGCAGAAACATTGCTATCAGAGCAAAAATTCTCTCATGTTAGGAAACGAAATGGGGTTAATGTTTTACTGTTCTGCTCTGACTTGGCTAATGCAGACGGGCGTATGCCATACAGCCCTCTCTTATATCAAATTCCTACTGCCAAGGGATCTTTTACGTGCATTCCAATATACACATGAGACCTCAGTTTTCAATACCATCCAAACAACTAGACAGCCGTCCTTATCAGGCCTTTTTTTCTGCACCACTAACAAGGAGAAACCACACCGAAAGATCCTGATGAACATTCTTTGCCAATGCAGGGATCAAATACAAGACCTCCAGGCTAGCGATCCAGTGGCTTACTCACTTACCCACTGCGGCTACCCATTGTAGGACACTAGGTGATGTCTCCAGGTTATTGAAAAAAAGTAGGATATTTAGCCCCATTTCATTTATTTTACCATTTGCCTGTCCAACCTTCTTAGGAGAAATGAATATGATAAGTAATAAAGTTTGAATTCTGTATTTTCTATTTCTAGGCTGTATATAAAGAGATAGAAACAAAAACACCTTCAGCACCTTTAGATCTAGATCCTCCCACAGCATCATTATTTAATGCACAGAGTAGATGTAAGTTTATAATTCATTCAATCAACTACATGTTCTTAAAGACCTTTAATGGTCTCCATAGTTCTATAACTTGAATCGCTTGTAAGACAACACTGGTGTCCACTAATTTTACATATTATTGGACGATTAACCAGGGCTGTGGCCATTACATTACCAATGTAATTAATTACATTACCATTACTTTTTAAATGTAATCATTACAATTACTTTCTCATTTTTAGCAATGTAATTAATTACCATTACCCATTACATTGAAAGTAATTAATTACCATTACCCATTACTTTATGACTTTTCACATAGAAATTAAAAAGACAACTTTGGTTTCTGCCATGAAGAGCCTACAAAACCAAACTTAAAATAATCCTTTTTTCACTTAAATCAATATTTGTGTATGAATTGTCATTTCTATAAATTATAACATCCTGGCAAATATTCAAGTGACGGTTAGTGGTTACAAAAACTGCCGTACTTCGTCAAACATAACTGATTAGAAATTACAGCAAAAACATAAAGGATTGAATTTTGATCAGTTTATATACATTCATATTGCACTATTATATGCATTGCGACCCATTTGTGTCAATTTCTGAGTCAAGAAAATTAGCGATTTAGCTCCTTTAAGTAATTTTATAAGATTTTTAATCAACCCAAAGAGTTTGTCTATAATATATTGTATATATGTATCGGATTAACATATTCAAAATCTAATTTAACATGGAGACTTTCTGGTGAGGATTAATATGTTTAAAAGTTTTCAAGAATCCATACAGATGTATTCAGTTAAATGATAATTCCTGTGAAGGCAGAAAGTTGTTATGTGAGGTTATGGGACGGCAGAAGTTCGAAACCAACTATTCATAAAATAAAGAATTGACTATAGGCCCACATTGAAATGTGGTTGTATATTGTCGTCGCCCCCTTCCGTCTGTCGGCCTGGCATTAACAATTGCTTGTGGACACTCTAGAGGCTTAAGTTAATATCTGATTGAATTTATACACAGTGTTTAAGGTTATGAGGCAAAGAAGCCTATTGATTTTCACTGATTTCTGATAATTACTGCCAGAGTTGTGGCTCTTGATCACCTCCAAAAATCTTGTGGACGTTCTTGAGGCCAAAGTTAATATTCGATTGACTCTAAATTTATACAAAGTGTTTAAGGTTATGAGACGAAGAAGTCTATTGATTTTCAGCGATTTCCAATATTTACTGCCAGAGTTCACAGTGTTTAAGGTCATGCGATGAAGAATCCTATAAATTTAAAGTTTCAGCGATTTCTGATAATTACTGCCAGAGTTATATCCCTTGATAACTGAAAAATCTTGTGGACGCTCTAGAGGCCAAAGTTAATATCCGATTGGCTTAAAATTTATACACAGTGTTTAAAGTCATGAGCCGAAGAAACCTATTGATTTATGGCCCTTGATCACTTTGAAAAATCTTGTGGACAGTCCAGACTCCAGAGGCCAAAGTTAATATCCGAATGACTTGAAAAGATAGACAGAGTTTAAGGTCTTGAGACCAACAAGTATACTGCTTTCAATGAATTTTGATATCTCAACAGCTAAATCCCTGATATTAAATGTTCCATATACTCAATGTTAGCATGGGGCAGAACTTTATAAAAAAAAAAAAACAAATTCTAATGATTTTCTGATAATTACTTAATGAGTTGTTACTCTTAATCAGATTTTAGTGTATTATAAATGTTTCATTACTGAAAAAAGTAAAAATATGGGACAACTGTTGTTGACTGCCTGCAGGGGCGTACATAACGATTTCGTTTGGGGGGGGTGTTTAGCCAAAATGCGACCGACTGATGCGAATGATGCACTCAGGGGCCGAGCACCACATGCAAGTTTTCTAGGGAATATGGGGGTGGGGTAGGGGTGGTTTCAAATCTAGGGTGCCATCCACAATCCCACCCCACAATGAAAGTAAACAAAATACTGGCTATAACCTTAAGCGTCCCGGTAGAACATGGATAGTATTGTAGAATTATATAGTTGTTGGCCGATCGTTGTCTCGTCCGAAAGCAGTTTTATTTTAGTACACATATAGTTATGTCATATCAGTGGTGGTGCCTATAACACTGAGTAATTTGAGAAAATTTTTGAAAAATTGATTCAATATCGGGGCATTTGAGGTCATTGCTGGGAGAAATTCCTGTGGACGAGTGTACCAGAAATGTCAGTCAATGGGACAGAATCTCCAGATGTGTTTTGCAAGAGTTGGCATAACATCTGTGCAATCTGACGCCCACACACCAGTGGAACTACAAATTAGGCAGTTCACTATAATCGTGAATATGATAGTGCTGAGACAGTATATAAGACAACTGAGGAGTAGAAGAATGATTTTAAAATGAAATAAAGCGCCGCAGGTGCGAAAAAATTTCAGAAATGTAACCGAGTAGAAGAATGATGTTATAATGGAAATTTCAGATATGTAACAGAGCTTTTAAATTTTTGGTACTGGGGTTGATAAGAAATGGGACAAAATCTTAAGGCTTATCTGTCAATTTCGCCTGTTTTGTGATTGTATGTTTATCTCATTAATTCATTTAGTCGGAGACCGACTGCGGTGAGTACTTTTTTTTGAGACCAACTATTTTTTGCCATGGTAGAAAACATTTCATAGAACAACATACTCACAACAGAATAAGAGTGACAAGCAGACAGGGTTATTTTACACAATAGTTTTGTGTGACGTATGCAATTTAGGCACACGGATTCACGCAAATACATAGTATTTGGGATCTATTCTGGCATTGTTTTTGAGACCGACTGGAGTTACTGCACTTGTTTTGTGACCGACTATTTTTCTCCCTTGGTGAAATTAGGTTGTTAGACCAACATACTCAGAATAAGAGTGACGTATGCAATTTAGGCTCACGGATTCACACAAATATATAGTATTTGTGGGATCTATTTTAGCATTGTGTTTGAGACCGACTGCAGTGACTGCACTTATTTTGAGACCGACTATTTTTCTCCCTGGGTGAAATTTTGTTGTTAGACCAACTACTCACAACAGAATGAGAGTGAAACACAACATCTTTTCAAACATGATAAGTTAGTAAGCTTATTTTATACTAAAGACTGCTCCTATTTTGCGATCGACTGCACTGATTTTGCGACCGACTATTTTTATTCTAAAGTTTTGCGTGAGTAGCATGACGTATACAGTGAGTACTTATTTTGATACCGACTCCCCCAATTTTGCGACCGACTGCACTATTTTTGCGGCCCCACATTTACGTCCCTGACTGCCTGAACGATTTAACTGCTGTGGGCGTATGTTTCGCTGCCTGGCAACCTATCTTTCTTCTTTTCTGTACTTTTCTGATTCTGTGGCAGTCAATTCTTTTTATGGATGATGATAGTGTTCTTCGAACAGCTATCGTCTCGGTGTCTCCTATTAACAACTCTTCGTTTTAACAGGAATCATCGGTAACTAAAAATAACTGCTTTCCTTCATTTCTTCAAATTTTTGTAAAAATTTTATTTGTAATGTGTTTAACCAAAACTATTATACTTGTAAAATTGGTGGACACCCAAAATTGTCCTTTAATTACTATTAACATAATTGTGATTGTTTTAGACTTGTCTATTCAGTTCATTTGAACATTTTCAAAGTAGATCTAAGATTATGTGCAAAAATTGAGATAAATCTGTGAATCCATTAACAAGATTTACAAGTCATGCAAGTTTTAATATACTCTTCAATAAAAGAAACGCAAAACCCATTTGTCATCAATTTTTTATTTGAACGAGGTTGTTGTTTTGGTAAATCTTACTTGTTTTCTTCAGTGCCATTATGTAAGGATAAAAGAAATTCATTATTGATTTTAAAGGTAGGGTCACTAATTGTGACTGGTCATCCTTTTTGTCGAAATTTGTTATCGCTTGATTGCACCAAGAAACATGAATTTAACAACTTCGCGAGACTTTCACATGGAACCTAGATCTAAGGTCTTTAAAATCCTGGGGTTCTCGGTTTCCAAATCAGTTGCACATGTAAACACTCAACGAACCAAATGATGCCACATTTGAACGAAGACCAACACAACAACGCTATTGGACGATTACAAGCAGGTGAATCCAAGACAGATTTAGCCAGGCTGCTGAATGTTTCTCTTGGTTCCATTTCTCGCCCTTGGACTGGGTACCGACAACAAAGTTCAACACGTTACCGCCATAGCTCAAGCCAAACAAGAGTGACCCCACCTGTCCTGGATCGTCACTTCCGGTTACGTCATTGGCGTAAATGGTTTTCAACAGCGACCTCTACTGCAGCAGCAATTCCCGGACGGCGTAGAATCTCGTACCAGACAGTAGGTAAACGCCTACGTGAAACCGAATAACGAGGCAGACGTCCCCGTTAGAGCTTCTGTTTTGAAATACGCCCACACCTTGAAATCCAACTTTTATGGATCAGGCACTGACGGTATGGATACAACAACACTGGAGAGCAGTTTGGTTCAGCGGCGTGTCACGGTTCTTGTTGCAACAAGGCGATGGTAGAGCGAGGATATACCGACGACGAAATGTAACTTTGTGTTTCTTTTTTGGGAGAGTATATTAGTTTTAAACACTACATGTACATGTATATTGCTCTATGGAGGTCTTTGCACACTGCACAGCCTGATGTTATTAATGTGAAAACTATTTTAGGACTGGTTAAATCTGCATTCCCTTCTGTGCACTGAAAGCTGCATGCTCAAAAACAGAGACTGCCAAACTATTATAAAGCATTTTTCTGCAATAAAATGGAGCAAATTTCCCAGTCCAGTTTAAAAACTACTTAATGTGTTGAAATGTTCTCAACACAGCCCTGGATGTGATAATATAATTTAGATTTATTTATGATTCATATAACTATATTATAGATGAATGTCAAGTGTTACCTGTTGAAGTACCAGTTGTTAAACCTAATGTAAATAAAGCTCATCCAAAGATAGGTGTTAGTACCTGTTCCTTTAGTCCAGATAGTAAATATATGTTCACTAGAAATGGTAACTATTATTTTATATATGGAAATGCAATGAAAACTCATCACTGGTTGAAGGCTGACATTAATTTATTGACTCCGGAAAATCAACAACAACCAATGGATGATGTAACAATTTTTCTTTTCAGTGAATCATTGGTTGATAGGGCAAAAATTAAAATTCAGTAATGCTCCCGAGTCAGAATTGGTACAATGCAAAGTCATCTGGAATGCAGTCGGGTAACGAACAGTATCAGACATGATAAACCCATGTGACCCCTCACATTAGCAGTAGTGGAAGGAATAACCAAGATGTCTATTAAGTGTTATACACTTTAGTTCATAAGATATCTTATATATAAGTCATGGCTTCACTGTCCAACCCCAAGAGTCTGTATAAAACCCTTTTTTTTAAATTTTGAGACCGTCGCCAAAATATAGCAACACATAATGGGTTCCAGTAAAAAGTACTGAAAACCTGATGAAAGCTATCTAACAAAATATCTGTAGCCTATTCATGTAGTATTATGTGTATTTTCAGATAATATGCCTTGTGTTTTATGGATTTGGGAAATCAAAAGATTATCTCTGTGTGCAGCATTAATGCAAGCAGCTCCTATAAAATGTAAGAAATTCAACTTTTTTTTAAACTTTAGTCAGTCTGACTAGTGCTTCTATAAAATGTCCACGCTTGATGTGGAGTTATGTCTTTACCTGTCTGTCCACAGATCAAGATTTATAATATGTATTTTTCCGTTTTACAGGGATTGTTTGTCAATTAAGGGATTCTATATATATGATGCTGCAGGGGGTACAGTTTGTCCGGATTAGTATTTAGTAATGAAGTATAGTATATTTTTCGATTTATTGTCTATGTTTCTATGAAGCTATGTTTGTTATTTGTAGGTGTAAAATGGGATCCTGTGAGGACAAGATTAGCGTTATGTACTGGTAATAATAAATTATACATGTGGTCACCAGAAGGCAGTTTATCTGTTGATGTACCAGCAGGTAGGTTAACAGAATTTATCACACAGAATTGGCATCGTTGTTTTTTGCAGGGTGTTTATTCCATAGAGCTTCCAACATAGGTGACCAGAAGTAGCGATGTAGGGATTGTAAAAATTAAGCTAATATAGCTAGTGAAATAAAAATGCTTATCATTTGGTGTACTGGATATTTGGTGGCAATCTGTTTCACAGAGAATTACTTACGAATTATCTGTCACAGATGACTGTCTTGGACATGTGCAATGACACCACGCAGCTTCAATCATTGGCTCAATGGCTCATGCATTGTTTCCATCAGACGTAATTGCTTCGGGCAAACTGATGCCTTGTACTCAATTTGATACCCATTTACACTAAACAGTAAATACTTTTTATCTACAAAAACTTCAAACATCTTTTCTTATTTTTTAATACATACAAAAAATTTTTTAGAATTTAATTTCTCGAAAGAAAAAAGTTAATATGGAGGGAGAGAGAAATGGGGTTTAACGTCCACTCGACACAAATTAGGTCATTTTGGGACTAACATATGGTTTCATTTTATTTCATTAATTCACTTGCGTGTAGGGGTCTTTAGCAGTGGGAGGAAACCCACGAGGTTGAGAAGGTGCCCCTATCTCCATACCACATACGCTCACACACTAATTAAGTCGCGTAGATGTCATCCTTATCAGTGATTGAAGCGGTCTAGCAAATATTCACTGCTGATCAATGTGATTTGGTGGATCTAACAATTGATAGATGTTTTTTCTTGAATTAAAAAAATTAACAAGAATTTTCAATTTAATACATGTCCATTATGATTACTTTTGTGTATTTTGATTGATAATGAAGAACATTGTTTTGTGTATTACAGGTAGATTTAATGTACAGTCTATAATATGGCATCCAAGTGGGGATTCATTACTTCTGTTAGATAAAGATATGATGTGTGTACTTATTAATGCAGATAACCGAGAGAGAGAATCTTAAAGGGATCATGTTATTTGTTCTAACTGAATCTATTAAAAGTGCTTATGCAATTAATTATAAAATGTATCCATAATATGGAAATTAATAAATTTGTTTTTGATATATCCTTAGGAGTATGTTGTGAAAAGACGAAGCTAATGGCAGACCTTTAATGCAATTAAAAATCAGGGAAGAACTAAGATTAGTAGTCGTGATAGGATTTCATACATATACGAATATTGGTTCTTCTAATCAATGCGAGTTTGGAGTCCTATTGAGTGTGACACATTCCCGTTGTAATTAGATATTATGTAGTCTAATGCTCTATTACAACAGCTGATTCTTTGTCTTTTGAACAAAGTGTATTGGATGGTTAATTTAGCCTTGAGTGCATCCACATGAAATTGTGGACAACAGGTGGAGGTGACATTTCAACATTTTTGTGAAAATTATGCCAGTTTTATGGTATGTAAATTGACTGATCAGGACTAAATATTAGGGGTCTAAATATTTTTGCAAACCATTTTCCTTTACAACTTGTTCGAAAAAATGCAAACTTTCAGTTTCAATGTAGGTTTCAAGCTGTGCAAGTTTCTGGAAAACCAGGTCTATAAATTGCTTAAAGGGGCATTAAGGGTGCGTCTTGCTGTAACAGATAATAGAAACAGAATATGTGGAAAAGTTCAGTCAAATTGCTTCACTCTGAACCGAGATATTAGCATTTCAATTTTAAGCTATCCCTTGAATACCATAACTACCGTTTTTATGATAATTAAACAAAGTCTTGGTTACCCATTTTTATGTTAAATCATCCATCATAAAAGGTATTCAAATGCACTAACAGTTGAATATGATCTTGATAAGCTTATTAATGGTTCATTAATAATTTAGATAAAATTTCCCGCATAGAAAAAGACCTCCATTAGGCAGATTTGCTCTTGCACAGTGATGGTCAAGATTCTATCACTGAACACCGCAAATGAGATATACAAATCTCTCCAACAAATGTGGGCATCAATTTGGACTGACTCAATATTTTAATTTGATATTGTCAATTGAGGGCCAGTATATATGACAAAGTGGAACTTATGGGCATAACCATGGCAGAAGGATAAAATAGCTTGTTGAAAATGTCCTGATACGTGGAAAACTAATACATGTAATTCGAAATCTTGTTTCTGAACACAAAAAAAAAATCAAAGTTATAAGATTTTAATAAATATTGAAAACATGAACCAATCACAGAATTACTGATTATGAAAAAGAATTGATCGTTACAATCTGTATGGATGGATTTTAGAAGTATTATAAACAACACCATAATATATTAATGCAAATACCACTTGTGAAGATATAAATTCATACAACAGCACACAAGTTTATATTATATTCCTTAATAGCAAGGGAAAGGTGCTCAGTTTGATCGTTTTTAAAAGGTGCTTAAATTTTTATTCAAATATTCATGTGCATGTACCGTACTTCAGCTCATAAACACCCCCGATATAAGTATAAAGTTAGTTCATATATGGTACTAAATGTTTCAAAATTTGATTCAAACATTCTTTAAAATGCCCATAATGAAAACCAGCGGCTGCCAGGATACGCCCACATTTTGCAAGAGATGGATAGAGAACAAGCTAAACAAAAAGCGATTTTTCGAACAATCAAGGGCCATAATTCAGAAAGCTACGATCCAATATGCACAAATATCGAAAGCAACCAGGATCTTTGGGTTATAAACATGCATTTCAAGTTTCATTAAAATTGTGACCTCTACAGGGTCCACAACCTTGATATACCATATTTTTACACTATTCGTGTACAAGCGGCTGCCATTTTGTCCAGCAAATTTCGTTCTGATTTTCACGAAATTTGAAATCGACTTTTACGACAGTGTAACAGTGAATTAATTAAGCGTTTTTTTAAATCGGATAATAATTGTGACCTCCAGAGGGACCACAAGCTAAAAAGATAGGCTGGCACTGCCAGGCAGGATACGCCCACATTTTCGAGAGATGGATAGAGAACAAGCAATACCGAAAGTGATTTTTCCTACATCTTTAAGTCCTGTATTTCATATTGTATTGGGAGCAGCCATTTAGTTGGTCAGTTCCAGTCTGATATTCATGAAATTCGAAACCGACAATGATTATGGTGTGACGGTACACAACCTAGAAATGTGACTTTTCATCAAAAGAATTGTGACCTGTAGAGAGTCCACAACCATGATATACCATATTTTTATACTATTCGCGTACAAACAACGACCATTTCGTCCGGCAATTTTTGTATGATTTTCACGAAATTAGAACTCAACCTTCCTAATCAAAATCTAATTAAAATTGTGACCTATACAGGGTCCACAACCATGATATACCATTTTTTTAACAGTATTCGCGTACAAACGGCGGCCATTTTGTCTGTCAATTTTGGTCCGATTTTCCCGAAATTCAAACTCAACCTTCCTTACAGTGTAACGGTGATATAATCTAACGTTTTTTTAAATTGGATAATAATTGTGACCTCCAGAGGGACCACAAGCTAAAGAAAGGGGGATTTTGCGTATAACCAGGGGCCATAATTCAGGAAGTTACGATCCGATATGTGCAAATATCGAAAAGAACCAAGATCTTTGGGTTATAACCATGAATTTCAAGTTTGATCAAAATCGAATTAAAATTGTGACCTTTACAGGCTCCACAACCTTGATATACCATTTTTTAACAGTATTTGAGTACAAACGGTGGCCATTTTGTATGTCAATTTTGGTCTGATTTTCCCGAAATTCGAACTCAACCTTCCTTACGGTGTAACGGTAATATAATCAAACGTTTTTTTAAATCAGATAATAATTGTGACCTCCAAGCTAAAAAAAAGGCGATTTTGCTTATAATCAGGGGCCATAATTCAGGAAGTTACAATCCGATATGCGCAAATATCGAAAGGAAGCAAGATCTTTGGGTTATAACCATGAATTTCAAGTTTCATCAAAATCGAATCAAAATTGTGACCTCCACAGGGTCCACAACCTTGATATACCATTTTTTAACAGTATTCGCGTACAAACGGCGGCCATTTTGTATGGCAATTTTCGTCCGATTTTCCCGAAATTCGAACTCAACCTTCCTTAGGGTGTAACGGTGATATAATCAAACGGTTTTTTAAATCGAATAATAATTGTGACCTCCAAGCTAAAATAAAGGCGATTTTTCGTATAATCAGGGGCCATAATTCAGGAAGTTACGATCCGATATGCGCAAATATCGAAAGGAAGCAAGATCTTTGGGTTATAACCATGAATTTCAAGTTTCATCAAAATCGAATCAAAATTGTGACCTCCACAGGGTCCACAACCTTGATATACCATTTTTTAACTGTCTTCGCGTACAAACGGCGGCCATTTTGTATGGCAATTTTCGTCCGATTTTCCCGAAATTCGAACTCAACCTTCCTTAGGGTGTAACGGTGATATAATCAAACGTTTTTTTAAATCGAATAATAATTGTGACCTCCAGAGGGACCACAAGCTAAAAAGGGTGATTTTTCGGTAAATCAGGGGCCATAATCCAGGAAATTACATTCCGATAGCCGCAAATATCGAAAGGGACCAAGATCTTTGGGTTACAAACATGCATGTCAAGTTTCATCAAAATCAGTTCAAAATTGTGACCTCTATAGGGTCCACAAGCTAAAAACGTGATTTTTCGTACAATCAGGGGCCATAATCCATGAAGTTTTGATCCGATACATGCCAATATCGAAAGCAGCCGAGATCTTTTGGGGATAAACCTATATTTCAAGTTTCGTCAAAATCGGATAAGAATTGTGACCTGTAGAGAGTCCACAAACAAATTGTGGACGGACGGACGTCCGGACGGACAGGGGCGACGACATAATACGTCCACATGAAAATGTGGGCGTATAAAAAGGCAATTTTTTGTACAATCAGGGGCCATAATTCAGGAAGTTACGATCTGATCGGTGCAAATACCAAAAGGAACCAAGATCTTTGGAAATCATATACCTCAGTTATTTATAACCATACATGTCAAGTTTCATCAAAATTGGTTCAAAATTGTGACCTCTATAGGGTCCACAAGCTAAAAACATGATATTTCGTACAATCAGGGGCCATATTCCATGAACTATCGATCCGATACATGCCAATATCGAAAGCAGCTGAGATCTTATGGGGATATACTTATATTTCAAGTTTCGTCAAAATCGGATAAGAATTGTGACCTGTAGTGAGTCCACAAACAATTGTGGACGGACGGACGGACAGGGGAGACGGCATAATATGTCCATATGAAAATGTGGGCATATAAAAATGTGACATAGATCGTTCTTCCCCTGTACTCTTTATTTGGTTCCATATTCCAAAATACTATCAGTTTAATAAGGTAATAAACCTCATACTATCAAATCAATTCAACAAATTTTAATTGCAAAGTTAACTTATGAATATTGTAGTTTATCACCCAATAACACATTTGACAGTAGATATCGCTTGTATGATAAATTACATAATATACTGCGATATCTCCTTAGGAGATATCGCTTTACATGAATTTGATTGGTCAATCAAAAAGGAACTACTTTTTTTTTATTTTAAAGAAACCACTTATTTTAAATAAAAAGTGACTTTTTTTTTGTAAAAAAGAAACTATTTTTATTTAATTGACCTTGAATGAAATACTGGGTCAATATATAGGACTTTGCAATAGCTAAACCGCTGTCAAAAAACTGATGTATCACTACGCTGTAATGTATTTTAGATTCAGTAAAAGTGAAATCTATACCAAAGAATTATTTTTATTTATTTGTGCATGTAAGAAAGGATTGGGTGATAAATAAAATCTCCAACTCGTGTTTTTTGATATCAAAAAACACTCGTAGGAGATTCTCTATATAGCCATCGGGGTGTGACCTTGATGACAGTTGCAAAATAATATTGATTTATATAAAAAAGATAGGCTGTCAGGCAACAAAACATATGCCCACAGGAGCTAGGTTATCCGGGGGGTTAACAACGGTTGTTATATATTTCTTTCTTTTGAAAGTAATGGAAACATTTACAGCACACTAAAATTTGATTACGAGTAACACATTAATTAATTATAAATTTATATTAACTTTATTTAAGATTTCTGAAGTGATCAAGGACCATAACTCTCATAGTAATAATCAGAAATTTTTTAAAAGCAATAGGTCTCCTCGTCTCATGGCTGTAAACACTGTTTATAAATTTAAACGAGAGATAGAGAGAAATGGGGTTTAACATCCATTGAAAACAAACTAGTTTCAATAATTCGCATGCGTGTAGGGGTCTTTAGAAGTGGGAGGAAACCAGAGAAAACCCACAAGGTTCGACAGGCGACCCTACACCTTGGAGGAATCGAAACCCCGCCAGTTGACTCAATGACAGACCATATGATACAGCGCACGCGTGCTAACCATTCGGCCATCCAACCCCCCTTATAAATTTAAAGACGATCAGATATTAACTTTCAGTGTCTGGCTGGAGCATCTGTAAGAGTTTTAAAAGTAATCAAGGGCCATAACTTGGGAAGTCATTGAAAATCAAATGATTTCTCCAACATCACGACCATTAACACTATCTCATGACCATTAACACTATGTATAAATTTAAAGTCAAATGGATATTAGTTTTAGCCTCTAGAGCTTCCATAAGCAGTTGTGGATGCCAGACCTATGGACGGGTGCAGCGACAATATACTGTATATGATCAAAAGTGGGCATATAAAAATCAATATTAAATATATTTAACCTGTAGTAAAATTATATCAAGATAATTTACAACACTAGTGATGCGTGTATGTACTAAAAAAATATTATAATTTTGCTAGAAAAGATATAGGAATGCCATTTCTATCTACAAGTAATATAAATAAATAACACATTACACAAATCATAATGAACTACCTGAAAACGACAAGAATACAAACACACTAATATGCAACATCAAGAAGAAAACAAATATATACTGATTCCCAATGAAAACACACCAATGAAGTGTTGAAATAAAAATGCATGAGATGTGATTTTTGGCATACCGGTTACTGGCACTCACAGTGACCATAACATTAATTACAGTGAAACATAAGCACCAGGGGTAAAGAAAAGTCAGAATTGGTTCAATATAAGGTTGTCAAGCAATCCGTCAAGCAGAGCTTTGTTGGCAATGAACACACCACTATCAGCAGCAATATGTTAATGTGCAATCCAACAGATATTACAGGATAATGTGCTGGTCTTGTACAGGCATTGCCACCCAGGCTATTACCAATCTCTAGTTGACCCTGTCTGCTGGAAATGTTTGGCAAGTTTCAGAATGACAGTATGGTCTGTGGTGGCATCCAAGCATCTGGGTTTATTTTCATTGTGTCTCAGTATACATAGCAAGAAATTTATTATAATAATTAGCAATAAACAATAATTCCTCCATCATTGATAAAGGTCTAAATCTGTAGAAATCTAACCAAATTGCACAATTCAGTTTAGTTAGCGACAAGGATTTAATTGTGTGGGATTCAAATTTGAATTACAATATAGTTCAAGGAATTAGAAAAACAATGATTTAACCCAATTAAATTATAAAAACTAGTTGAATATGGTTGGTTATTGATTTATTAAATATCAATTACAACAGTCAGATTGGTCAAACTTATCGACTATAAAAACACCTTGAGATATTTTCACTCAGACTGACCCAAAGGGTGAAAAATAAACTAATACATTTCCTGGGTCAAATGGGCAACATCATTTTTCAATTTCAATGAAATTTAAATTATTTCCTTCCAATTTTTGTCAAAAACTTCCAAGAAGAATAATAAAATTACAAAAAATTGTATATATATACATATACAATTAATTTAAAGATAGGTTGCCAGGCAACGAAACATACGCCCACAGCAGCTAAATCGTCCGGGCAGTCAACAAGGGTTGTCGCATATTTTTACTTTTTTCGGTAATGAAACATTTGTAATACACTAAAAACTGATTAAGAGTAACAACTCATTATGTAATTATTAGAAAATCATTAGAATTTGATTGCATTTTATAAAGTTTTACCCCACGCTGACAATTAGATACATGAAACATTTAATATCATGGATTTAGCTGTTCAGTTATCTAAATTTATTGAAAATCAAAATACTTGTTCGTTTCAACACCTTAAACTCTATGTATCAATCTGAAGTCAATCGGATGGTAACTTTGGCCTCTATAGCATCACAAGAATTTTTGAAGTTATCAAGTGAGATAACTCTGGCAGTAATTATTTGAAATCGCAGAAAATCAATAGGCTTCTTCGTGTCATGACCTTAAACACTGTGTATAAATCTAAAGTCAATCGGATATTAACTTTGGCCTCCAGAGCGTCCACAAGATTTTTTGAAGTGATCAAGGGCCATAACTCTGGTAGTTATTATCGGAAATCGCTGAAAAACAATAGGCTTCTTCGTCTCATGACCTTAAACACTGTGTATAAATTTAAAGTCAATCGAATATTAACTTTAGCCTGTAGAGCGTCCACAAGCAATTGTGGACGCCGGACCGACGGATGGGGGCGACGACAATATACGACCACATTTCAATGTGGGCGTATAAAAATTATACAAAACAAAATAATTGAATTTAGGGAAACAGCACAGAGCAAGGTTAATAATATTGCTAGGTTTCTCGAACATGAACCAATAAACAGGACTATAAAACAACAACTGAGTAACGTCAGCTCAACATACAAGTGCATTATCAATAACCAACGTGCTAAGGTTTACAGACCGATCCTATACTGTTAGTCGCATGAATTGTGTCCATATACAAAAGCAAAATCATAACAAATATATATATATATTATATATCTATACATTAAACAACAATAACAATTAAATTATTAGTAACAATTAGATTATTGAACTGATCTCACTGACAATCATAAAGTAAACCATAAATAAATAAAATTATTTTCAAAAAAAATGAAAATTACCTCAAGTGCATATATTTAACAAAAAATCCTTTACTCTCAAAATGTTTTTTTTTTAAATGCACAGATAAGGAAAATAAGATTAGTTCTTATTAACTTGTTTTGCAGACATATTGAAATCCCATTAGTTGATTTTCTGGACCTGACTGACATTTTTATATGATACTAACCCCTGAGACAAGACCTTCCCCCCCCCCCCCCGAATAATATTTTAGACATGCCAGATCAAATATAAAATACATATCAAATCAAAAAAATTACACGCTTGAAGAGTTAAACAATTCTTAAAGTAAATTAAAAAAATAATATAATACAAGTGTATTATTCTCATTACCTACACCATGATATATTACGGGCATTTAAACATACATTATGGAAGAGCAAAAACTGACTTTTGTCGGTCTTCCTTTGAGCCTCAGATGTCATAGAAATTATAAATTAGATCTTTATTTAAACAACAAGCCCAAAATGAACTCTGTAGACCCACGGATGGCTTGGATTGGGCTCGGATTAAAACAGGATTTCGTCGACTGATTTAATCACTATGGCGTCGTGGGTGGGGTTTCTCCGTGACGTTGACGTCATCATACTTCTGGAAATTATTCATAAAAGACGGTGATGACCGAGGCTATACACAAGCTTCACTAGACACCGTTTAAACATTACTTGATGATCGAGACTATGTAGGTGGAGTTAACGTGTGTCAATCAACAATCGGCCATAGTGGGAAAAGGGTGTCGATGAATTTAACTACCATTTCTAGTAAAAAATTATAGTGGTAACCGGGCCCGTATCTACAGGGGGGCGCGGGGGGGCCATGCCCCCCCGCATGAATTGCTCGCCCCCCCCGCTCAGAAATTGCTAACAATCATTAAAGTATACACAGTTCCTTATATTAACCTAAAAAAGCTATTTTTTTTTGTTTGAATACTTATTTTTAAATGCTTATTAGACGCCTAGGTAACTACATAGCATGATGATAACAACAGTCTGTTAGAATGACCTTTCCGAAAATTTCCTCAAAATGTTCGCCCCCCTACCGAAAGGTAATGCCCCCCCGCTTAATGGTGTCTGGATACGGGCCTGGTGGTAACAACTTTGTTCAGGATAAAGTTATTTGACTGAAATTTTCAATATATTCTTGTTTCAACATCTATTTTTGAACTTTTATAGCAAGAATGGCTAACTCCTTGTCAAAATCTTCCATAATGTATCTTTAAGCTTTTGTCATATAATATCAAGAATGTATTTGACTTACACATAGGGGTGTCACTTGAAATCTCTTTATGTTGGCCCTGTGTTCGATCTATAATTTAACCAAGGATATCTGAACCTTCGAGTCCATTTGTAATTGATGCAGCTATGATGCTAGGAAGGGTTAAGCTTATGGTTTGAATTGCTCATACTTGTTTATTTTATTATCGTATAATTTGCATACATTTTTGGTTCAATAGTCTGTGTATTTCTCTGATATACACGTAACCAGTATTATATGTGATTTATTTCAAGATATCAATTGTTTGGAATAATGATTATAATAAAAGATTATGCCACTGAAGGATTATTATTCTGATAAAACATGTCATATAATACTAAAGATTTTGATAGCTTTATAACATGCAGAATTGCTCTATTTATTATTAAAGTTCACAAAATGTAATGGATTAGCAACATAAAATATTTAATATTAACAGGTCAATGATTGCATTTTACATTTTAATACACTGCCTAAGGCACCAGAAATCATGGGAATGTATCCCTAGCATAGAGAAAGCTATCATGTCTGAACAGGTGTGGTTGTCGACACACTAAATCACTTTAAACTGGCTTTACCTTTATTGTAAAAGTTGAGAAGATTTACCAAAGTGACTTAGAGAATCCACAATAAATGTTAAATGAAATGAAAAAAGAAATAATTATTCTATTATATTTTACAGTTTCTAAACAAACTACTGAATAGAAACAAGTAGCCTGTTTAAAAATTTCAGCAATTTCTGTACTGGAATAAGTTGAATCAATGTCTAAAGATTCAAAAGCTTATTCCATTTCTATCCCGGAAAAAGCCCATACCACTGTCATTGTGTACAATAGTAGCAATATTGGCATAACTGTTGATAAGTATGGGACCTTCTACGACTGTTATCTTCTCTCCTGGTCGTTTTTCTTCATAAGCTTTACTGATGGCCTGAAGCAAACTTTCATAAAACTCATCAACATTGTAAGTAGTTGTTTCATTTTCTTTAGGATTGTAGAGGACTGGGTGATGGGCAAAAGTCAACCAAGGAATATCTGTACACCATGGATTCCAACGCTGACCAAATGTTGGTTCCGAGCCTTTATTCCATCTAAGCTGTACTCCACCATGTTGTCGGTCACTAACAGATACAAAATGAAAATAAAATAAAATTATATTTTTCAAACTGTATTTACATTTCATCACACTCGTAACATTTACACATCAAGTCTTAAAAAACTAAAGGAATTGCATTGGCTGCCAGTGATATACAGACATGCTGCAACCTCAGGACCTCAAAAGATAAAACATTACTATCTGTACCGAAATATAATAAGCTACATGTACGTGGAAAATATTCTTTCCCTGTTATCAGTGCAATTCTTTAGAACAATCTTCCAAAAATAATGCAGGAGCTACCTTCATTTACAGCAGAATTTAAATCTGTCTTAAAAACTTATTTTTTTTAATAAGGTGTACTCTAGAAATACTGCTAAGGTTCACCATGTCAGGCTGAACTGATTTTCGGCCGGACATTTCAGATTTTCAGCCCGACAAATACCATTATTCTATGCAGTGGAAAATTCCCTCATATATTTGATATGTTTTAGAATACTTTTTACATAGTTCACATTTTAGTGTAGTCACAAAACCATCGTCTTCTTCGTATGTTAACCACACATCAGCATTGGATTTTGCTATGTCATTTTTGATCCACTTTTCTAGTGTCTACGATTCTTATTGTATGTAATTTCCAACTACCGGTAGTGACAGCGACATCCCCGTTTAGAAATGTCATTTTGAGAGACATTAGACACAGTACCTGTCTTAAAATTTTCTGGAACGGTCCCACTAGCTGGGATATCCCGTTCCCGAGGGTTGGGAAAAATATGAAGTTATTTTATTCGACATGTTTTCAAGGCTCTTCTATTTACATTCACATCGGATGTGTCCAATAAAGTGAGATATTTTAATTTTCGTATAAAAAGTCTCTCCCATAGTTTGTCTGCGATATCACTTATGTGGAAGCAGACGTTAAACACCAAGTAGTAGTAGTAGTAGTACACCCATAGTCAACTTGAACATTTTCTTGTAACATTTTTACTTTTATTAGTATTACTAATGATTTGTATAATTACATGTCATGTTAGGTGTGATTTAGAGCTAATCATATACGAAAGTAACGCAAAGCTAGCTGCTACACGTAGGCTCGAATAACCAGCGTAAAAGAGACGATTCTCAATATTATTCATTATTTTAACTTTAATTTTAATGATATTTTTACTATGACTCGGGTCGTTGATATAATCAGCGTAAAAGAGCTGATTCAAAAAAGAAAATAGTAATATTTTTACTGTGACTCGGTTCGTTGATATAACCAGCGTGAGCATAAAAAAGCTGATTCTAAAAATTATTGATTAGTTTATCTGCTAGCGGCCGAGACATAAATAGTAACATTTTCACTATGACTCGGGTCGTTGATATTTTTGAGTCTGGATTTTGAGGCGATTCTAGTAATATTTTTACTAGGACCCGGGTCGTTGATATAACCAGCGTAAAAAAGCAGATTCTAAAAGTTATTGATTGTTTTATCTGCACGCGGCCTAGATATAAATAGTAACATTTTCACTATGACTCGGGTAGTTGATATTTTTGTGCCTGGATTTTCGAGTCTAGTAATAATTAGCGATTGACTCGAGTTCGCGAATGAAATTACTATTTTTGGCTTACTGTTTTACCCAAACTCGGACGGACAATTATGTCCGGACGAAAGGCAATTTGGCCTGTCAAAGGGGGTCAATTCGAACGGACATTTCAGTGTCCGGCCACTTATTTCAGTGCTTGGTGGCTGATCAGCACATAGAAATGACCCTTGGACATAATGCAGCGCTATATAAGACAATTATTATTATATTTGGAAGTTCTACACGTCAAAAGTTCTCAGTTTTAAAGAAATGATTTGCGTTTCCTCCTTTGTAAACTTTAATATTAGCAAAAAAAGATAAGTAATTGTTATCCCATATAGTTATTTTTATTTCATTTAAACTCAAAATTTTCTTCCTTTTCAAAGCTTATGGTTATTTGGTTACCGTACCCATAATGAAGATGCCTATTTACAATTGTGGACCACTTAATTCTAGAATGTTTCAGATTTTTATAAGGCTAATGTCTGTAAAGATGCAGTTTAGTAGGCTGTATGCAAAATACAATAATTTAATACTTACGGCATTATAGAATAGTCAGGGTATTTAAAGTCACCAATAGCTATAGTGTCAATACCATGTAACATTACTCTACGGAATTCATATAAGGTTTGAGTTATAAAGTTATATTTGAATACCAAGACAGAGTTTTCAGTTAACAACACCACTTTTTCTTTTTCCATGTTCCAATGGTCAATTCTACCAATAAAATAAATAAATTATTGGAAGTAAAAGTCTTTAATGAAATATGAAATGAAATGCAGGAGTGTATATACTTTTGTTGTATACATTTGTCATCAACCATTTACCCTATTATTAGTATTAACAATTAAAGCAATCTCCAGGCAAGTAACAGAAGTGCAATATTATTACATGATATTGCCATGGACCTTGTAACTTTAGTTATATTATAATTTATAAGGTCCATGATATTGCTGACACAATAAATAGCCTATTACAGCATTGCCAAGTATTGCCCAACCCTGGAAGTCATACTCTGAGCATGCATGCTTCCATGGGTCAAAGTGTTCTAAGTTACATTCCCAGGTACAAACTGGGTGATTTGATGATATATTATAACTAAAAACATATTCAAACTAATGAATTTATCATAATTTTGCTTCAAAACGTACTCAAAACATTGTAATTGCCAAGTATACCCTGCTATAAAAATCTATCAAAAGATTACCCCACTCCGTACCTATAGCAACGGCAGTAGGAGACCTGGGAGAATTCATTACATGCACAAGACGATGTTGTCTGTAATCGCTGACTATTTATTACAAATATTGAATCCTAATTAAATTCTGGGATTATCCACTACTTGCATCTTTTTCCATGATTTTTATCCCAGAAAGTGTTGTATGTCAAACTCCTCATAAAGTTTATCAACATGTACACAAAGCGCTCAAGTTCATGTGCAGCCTTCAACGCCAGGCGTGCAGGTATTCTTACATTTTTGTCCTGTATACGCTCCATGAGTGTTTTTCAGGAAACCCAGTATTTTTCTAGTAAGATTGGATGTCTCTACTTTCCATAATCAGCAAAATTGTCATACTTTTATAGGCTATAACCACCCAATAAATACTTATCTGGGAACTCAACTTTAAGATCTTCATTTAAAATTGGCATTGTTTGTCTTCTATAAGCTTACTTACACTCAACAGAGCCAGTACATTACTTTTTAAATTCAATACGAATGTTTGGTTAAATATAAAGAATCCTATTGACATGTGGATGGCTTTACAGTTCAAAATGAGTGTTTGGATACTGGGGCAAATTATTTCAAATTATAAATAAATCATAATAAAAACGATCATAATTATTGCTAGTGCAAGTTTTCACCATAATTGATCATTAGGTCTGTCAAATTAGACCTGGTTTAATTTTGATGAAAACGAAAAGAAAATAGTTATTGTAGAGTGCCAGTGGGCATTACAGCTGGCACTCTGTATTCATTCACTTAATTTAATATTTAGTGTTTATTGCTTGTGTGGTTTTGTAGTGTGTGTATTGTCTGCTGGTTGGTCATATGAGCTTAGTTTGTGCTTGGTGTGATCCTCCTGCACTTATCACCAGGAAAGTCAATAATCAGTAATATTTTCAAAATACAATGAGAGATTTTTTTTAACTTACTCTGCCAATAGCCATTCTCCTAGAATTTTTCCATCAAGGTCTGGTTTCACTTGATTTCTACATTCTTGAAGTGCTGTCTCAAAATTCTGTCCCTTGATATAAATTAATACAGTAAAAGGCTGAAAGTCTCTAAGCCAATGAAAATTAATTATTTGATTCTCATCACTGTTTGTGAAATATTTGATGCTTGTGATATTTTATATTTTCTTTCAAATTGTAATATTGTACATGCTAATGCTGTACAGAAAGTTCCTCACTTATGACTGATGCATTTACGTAGGATTCCCCAAACTTTTCAAAGTTTTTTATGTACACGTGGAAATACAAAAAACGTGTTTTTTCGATCAGAAAATACTTCATAATCATATTCATAATTCAGTAGTGTTAAAACGGATGTCAGCTGTTAAAACATTTACCACTATACATGGTGAATAAAATTTATGCTGTTTAATTTATGCACAATTGAATCTTCCCATAAATAAAAATTCCAATCTTAATAATCTTATAAGATAGGCTGGCACTGCCAGGCAGGATACGCCCACATTTTCGAGAGATGGACAGAGAACAAGCAATACCGAAAGTGATTTTTCCTACATCTTTAAGTCCTGTATTTCATACTGTATTCGGAGCAGCCATTTAGTTGGTCAGTTCCAGTCTGATATTAATGAAATTCGAAACCGACAATGATTATGGTGTGACGGTACACAACCTAGAAATGTGACTTTTCATCAAAATCGGATAAGAATTGTGACCTGTAGAGAGTTCACAACCATGATATACCATATTTTTACACTATTCGCGTACAAACGGCGACCATTTCGTCCGGCAATTTTGGTACGATTTTCCTCATCAAAATCGAATTAAAATTGTGACCTATACAGGGTCCACAACCATGATATATCATTTTTTTAACAGTATTCGCGTACAAACGGCGGCCATTTTGTCTGTCAATTTTGGTCCGATTTTCCCGAAATTCAAACTCAACCTTCCTTACAGTGTAACGGTGATATAATCAAACGTTTTCTTAAATTGGATAATAATTGTGACCTCCAGAGGGACCACAAGCTAAAGAAAGGGGGATTTTGCGTATAACCAGGGGCCATAATTCAGGAAGTTACGATCCGATATGCGCAAATATCGAAAAGAACCAAGATCTTTAGGTTATAACCATGAATTTCAAGTTTCATCAAAATCAAATTAAAATTGTGACCTTTACAGGGTCCACAACCTTGATATACCATTTTTGAACAGTATTCGCGTACAAACGGCGGCCATTTTGTATGGCAATTTTGGTCTGATTTTCCCGAAATTCGAACTCAACCTTCCTTACGGTGTAACGGTAATATAATCAAACGTTTTTTTAAATCAGATAATAATTGTGACCTCCAAGCTAAAAAAGAGGCGATTTTGCGTATAATCAGGGGCCATAATTCAGGAAGTTACAATCCGATATGCGCAAATATCGAAAGGAAGCAAGATCTTTGGGTTATAACCATGAATTTAAAGTTTCATCAAAATTGAATCAAAATTGTGACCTCCACAGGGTCCACAACCTTGATATACCATTTTTTAACAGCATTCGCGTACAAACGGCGGCCATTTTGTATGGCAATTTTCGTCCGATTTTCCCGAAATTCGAACTCAACCTTCCTTAGGGTGTAACGGTGATATAATCGAACGGTTTTTTAAATCGAATAATAATTGTGACCTCCAGAGGGACCACAAGCTAAAAAGGGTGATTTTTCGGACAATCAGGGGCCTTAATTCAGGAAATTACATTCCGATAGCCGCAAATATCGAAAGGAACCAAGATCTTTGGGTTACAAACATTCATGTCAAGTTTCATCAAAATCGGTTCAAAATTGTGACCTCTATAGGGTCCACAAGCTAAAAACGTGATTTTTCAGACAATCAGGGGCCATAATCCATGAAGTTTTGATCCGATATATGCCAATATCGAAAGCAGCCGAGATCGTTTGGGGATAAACCTATATTTCAAGTTTCGTTAAAATCGGATAAGAATTGTGACCTGTAGAGAGTCCACAAACAAATTGTGGACGGACGGACGTCCGGACGGACAGGGGCGACGACATAATACGTCCACATGAAAATGTGGGCGTATAAAAATCAATAATAAAAAATAATAGGAAATATGTCAAACAGCTTTATTCTGACTCGTCACTGTCTAATTCTAAGCGACCTTAAAAAAGCTCTGCCTTTGTAACTTAACATTACTTTAGTCTACGGTTGGCTGAGTACACATATCTATTGCACTATTGGGATGTGTTGAAACTGAAAGGATTATTTCGCAATACTGCATAATGATGAGTAAACTTATTATTTTATAAGCTTGCATGACTCGTTTTTGATGTAACTGAAAGATCAGCCGTGATTCATGACTTGACCCAATATATTTGAACATTTATTCTAAATTTGTTCTTATCAAAGCTGTAATATGAAAAATATAAATACAAAATAAAAATTCATCAAATTTACATGTAAGATCGACCTGTACTCTGTACTAATAGTAAGTGCAGGAGGACTGCACTACACGAAAAATAAAAACCTATAAGTATAAGATTAACCTGCGGAAAATATCAAATCCGGGGGGCCAGCAGTAAGCGTCCACTGTTATGTTACAGGCTTCACTAAAAATGATTTGAAAAAAAAAAATGATTTGAAAAAAAAAAGAGGTAACAGATAGCAAACTTGCCTTGTAGCTAAAAAAAGTTTTAGCAACAACATCTGATTTAATAAAGTTTGGTCGCATTGATGTACGACTTGAAGTACTTGACGTACTTCTGCTGCCGATTACGCTACCAGGGCGATTTCGAGAAAGTCCGGGTCCTGCGTCGTCATGTTGTGAATCGTTGGATGTCGTAGTTTGGTCACCCCCAGGTCCAGCAAACGCAACTTTCGGTTGGTCTGCTGCGTTTTTATTGTTGTCATTAAGTTCTAATGTTGCACCAACGAACTGGTCTTCTTGTGCTGTCTTGTCTTCTTCATCTAATGGTATGACTTGTTGTCCACCATCAACTGTAGCCGAGTTAGTTTTCTCAATTTCTTTCCCGTCGGCCATTTTGGAATCCAACTATTGGAGTTATCTTGCCTTGCAAATGACACCAGATCACGTGCGCGAACATAGTCTCGGTCATAGAGCTGTATATACACCTCCATGGTCTCGGTAACCCAGAACCCCCCAGTCAACGCCACGGAGACCGCTAGATCGGAGACGGTCCTACGCAAATTCTGACGTCATATGTGAATTGTGGGTTAGGGTAAGGGTTAGGCTTGATCATGGGTTAGGGTTAGGGCTAGCCCTGTTTACATCTCGGGACTTTGATCAAATCTACAGGTCCTAGCCCTTACCCTAACCATAACCCACAATCTATATATGGCGTCATATGTGCTAAAATGCGTAGGACCGTCTCCGATCTAGCGTTCTCCCAACGGGGCCACTGATCTATAACTGTAAACTGGATCATAGAGCTGTATATATACACCTCCATATGCCTCCATCATAGAACTGTACTAGAACGATCTATGCCTCCATGAACTGGATACATAGAAATCATGACGCAATCAACAAATGACGTTGCTTGAAGCCACCGTCCGGCATCTTGCTCCTCCCAGAAGCACTCGTTGTCCATTGTCTCCACTATAAGTACGCGCTTTGTTTACTAGTAAATTCGACGAAAACATTAACAACAGAACATTATATTATAAGTGCACATTCTCATTATAAAATGTTTTGAAGCGAACCACACATTTGCCGTACCGTTGAATTTATCAATTTCTATACGCCTACACAATTGAAAATAATAAATGATGGCTGGGGCTATTTGCCACATGTGCCATGTGGTAAGACAATTCGGGGGCTATTTGCCACTTGTACGTCTCCGCACAGCAATTATCAACCAATATCCACGAAACTCACAGAATATAATAACATTAATATTATCTCGGAGTAGCCAAAATTTCGATATCAACCGATATCCATGAAACTTACAGGATATAATAACAATGATAATATCTCAGAGTAGCAAAATTTCGGCCACTTCCGGTTAGCGGTTCCCGAGATATCGGGTTACCACACATTTCATGTGGCACGCCTACAGACCACAATTATCAACCGATATCCATGAAACTTACAGGGCATAATACCAATAATAATATCTCGAAGTGGCCAAAATTTCGGCCACTTCCGGTTAGCGGTTTCCGAGATATCGGGTTACCATACATTTCATGTGGCACGCCTACAGACCACAATTATCAACCGATAGCCATGAAACTTACAGGATATAATAAAAATAATAATATCTCGGAGTAGCCAAAATTTCGGCCACTTCTGGTTAGCGGTTTCCGAGATATTGGGTTACCACACATTTCATGTGGCATGCCTACAGGCCACAATTATCAACCGATAGCCATGAAACTTACAGGGCATAATACCAATAATAATATCTCGAAGAAGCCAAAATTTCGGCCACTTCCGGTAAGCGGTTTCCGAGATATCGGATTACCACACATTTCATGTGGCACGCCTACTCCGAGATATTATTATTGTTATTATATCCTGTAAGTTTCGTGGATATCGGTTAATAATTGTGGTCTGTATGCGTGCCACATGAAATGTGTGGTAACCTGATATCTCGGAAACCACTAACCGGAAGTGGCCGAAACTTTGCCTACTCCGAGATATTATTAATGTAATTATATTCTGTAAGTTTCGTAGATATCGGTTGATAATTGTGGTCTGTAGGCGTGCCACATGAAATGTGTGGTAACCTGATATCTCGGAAACCGCTAACCGGAAGTGGTCGAAATTTTGGCTACTCCGAGATATTATTATTGTTATTATATCCTGTAAGTTTCGTGGATATCGGTTAATAATTGTGGTCTGTATGCGTGCCACATGAAATGTGTGGTAACCTGATATCTCGGAAACCGCTGACCGGAAGTGGTCGGCATTTTGGCTACTCCGAGATATTATCTTTGTTATTATATCATGTAAGTTTCATGGATATCGGTTGATAATTGTGGTCTGTAGGCGTGCCACATGAAATGTGTGGTAACCTGATATCTCGGAAACCGCTAACCGGAAGTGGCCGAAACTTTGCCTACTCCGAGATATTATTAATGTAATTATATTCTGTAAGTTTAGTAGATATCGGCTGATAATTGTGGTCTGTAGGCGTGCCACATGAAATGTGTGGTAACCTGATATCTCGGAAACCGCTAACCGGAAGTGGCCGAAACTTTGCCCACTTTGAGATATTATTAATGTAATTATATTCTGTAAGTTTCGTAGATATCGGCTGATAATTGTGGTCTGTAGGCGTGCCACAGGAAATGTGTGGTAACCTGATATCTCGGAAACCGCTAACCGAAAGTGGTCAAAATTTTGGCTACTCCGAGATATTATTTATGTAATTATATTCTGTAAGTTTCGTAGATATCGGTCGATAATTGTGGTCTGTATGCGTGCCACATTAAATGTGTGGTAACCTGATATCTCGGAAACTGCTGACCGGAAGTGGTCGAAATGTTGTCTACTCCGAGATATTATTATTGTTATTATATCCTGTAAGTTTCGTGGATATCGGTTAATAATTGCGGTCTGTATGCGTGCCACATGAAATGTGTGGTAACCTCATATCGAAATTTTGGCTACTCCGAGATATTGTCATTGTTATTATATCCTGTAAGTTTCATGGATATCGGTTGATAATTGTGGTCTGTAGGCGTGCCACATGAAATGTGTGGTAACCTGATATCTCGGAAACCGCTAACCGGAAGTGCTCGAAATTTTGGCTACTCCGAAATATTATATTTATATTTATATTATATTTATATTATATTTATATTATATTTATATTATATTTATATTATATTTATATTATATTTATATTATATTTATATTATATTTATATTATATTTATATTATATTTATATTATATTTATATTATATTTATATTATATTTATATTTTCATCAATATACAGGCCCACATTATATACCATTTTCGTCTTTACTTTTCTGTAATTTCGCAGATAATTTTAGAGGGGGGGAAACTAAGATTTGACGTTAGTTATTTCATTGGCATTTTGGACAGAATAATTTGTAATTTTAAAGTCTTTATTTTAAACATTATAGGCTGTTCACATAATAAAAGAATTATAGGCTCATGTGTTTATGATATGTGTCTATCTTTTTTTATTACTTCTTTTTTTTCGCTGATGTTTAAACAAACAAAAAGGGAAAAAAATAAAAATGAATGAAATATAATCAATATACATACATATAACAAGAAAGAATTTTTTTTTTCTATTTTGTATTCTCTAATATTTTTTAAAAGTTTAAGGATAGCCTACATGAGGTAATTGTATAATAAAAAAATAGGTTGCCAGGCAACGAAACATACGCTCACACAGCAGCAAAATCGTCCGGGCAGTCAACAAGAGTTGTCGCATATTAAGGAATTATCAGAAAATCATTAGAATTTGTTTGGTTTTTATAATCAAACGTTTTTTTTTAAAAATCAGATAATAATTGTGACCTCCAGAGGCACCACAAGCTAAAAAGGGTGATTTTTCGTACAATCAGGGGACATAATTCAGGAAGTAATGACCCGATGGGCGCAAATATCAAAAGGAACCAAGATCTTTGGGTTATAAACATACATGTCAAGTTTCATCAAAATCGATTCAAAATTGTGACCTCTATAGGGTCCACAACCTTGATATAACATATTTTCACACTATTCGTGTACAAACGGCGGCCATTTTGTCCGTCAATTCTAGTCCGATTTTCACGTAATTCAAACTCTCTCTTCATTACCATGTAACGGTGATATAGTCAAAAACGTTTTTTTAAATCGGATAATAATTTTGACCTCCAGAGGGACCAAAAGCGACAAAAGCGATTTTTTGGACACTCCGGGGACATAATTCAGGAAGTTATGATCAAATGGGCGCAAATATCGAAAGGAACCAAGATCTTTGGGTTATAAACATACATGTCAAGTTTCATCAAAATCGGTTCAAAATTGTGACCTCTATAAGGTCCACAACCTTTATATAACATATTTTCACACTATTCGCGTACAAACGGCGGCCATTTTGTCCGTCAATTTTGGTCCGATTTTGACGAAATTCGAATTTAACCTTCATAACCATGTAACAGTGATATAATCAAACGTTTTTTTTAAATCGGATAACAATTTTGACCCCCAGAGGGACCACAAGCTAAAAAGGGCGATTTTTTGGACAATCAGGGGCCATAATTCAGGAAGTTACGATCCGATGGGCGCAAATATCGAAAGGAACCAAGATCTTTGGGTTATAAAATACATGTCACGTTTCATCCAAATCGGTTCAAAATTGTGACCTCTATAAGGTCCACAACCTTGATATAACATATTTTCACACTATTCGCGTACGGACTCAGACTAGTAATTATTTGCCAATTGACTTCAATGTTAAATGCCTGTAACATCACAGGCTGTAGTTTTTTTCTCAACATTCCGTTGCTTCCAATCTTTTTAGGCACAATGGGGACCACATTTGGCAATCTCCTCATCATAAGTTTGTAGGGGGTTGACCGTTTAGATTTTTTGCTACGGGGATTTTAAGTTGATTGGGGTGAAAATCTCACTTCTGACACAATGATTGCTCCGCAGAAAGACATTTTACACCCCCTATCCCTCCGCTGTAATATCCTCAGTATTACCCAAAACTGCGATGAAATTGAAAATTTGATGCCTTTTCTCCAATTCTATACCAAAAAGTCAACCCAAAAATGCAGGAAGAGGCGAGAAAAAAAATAAGGGAAAAATTGTCTATTTATAAATCGCACTACATTCGTCCATTATGAAATGAGGGGAAATAATTACTAGTCTTAGTCCTATATACCTCACATGTTGCTGCTATTTGAACAAATCTTTTGTAACCTAATAAACAAACATATATGCAATTCCCTGGCCAAAGATTATGAAAATCCATGCATTTTCAGATGAGCAGTGCTGCATTCTGCAAACACTATAATACATCAGAAAACTGCGGAATTTCAGAGAGAAATTTCAAAGGACATGAATTTTGAATTCCACACAACATTTTTATTGTTGAACATAAATGCATTCTGTAATAAGATGAGATAAATTCAATGTAAATCAAACATGAAAATACTTTAAAACAGCAATCATGATGCAATATTAGACTTTTTAACACTTTCATCAAAAACCACACAGTTTTTCGCAGTTAACGTAGTTTCAAGTGCCAAATTATGGTTAAATCTAAGATGTTGAAACCTGCAGTGCCTACCAATTTTAAACTGTCTCCTATATAGCTGTATTTCCATAGGATAAGTAAGTTGAAATAATCTGATTGTGTAACACTACAACAGCTTTTTCAACCCCACCCCTAGTATGAAATCGTATAATTTGAAAGCACATGAATTTTGAATTCCAAAGAACATTTTTATTATTGAACATAAATGCATTCTGTAAAAAGATGAGATAAATTCAATATAAATGAAACATGAAAATACTTTAAAACAGTAAACATGATGCAATATTAGACTTTTTGACACTTTCATCAAAAATCACACAGTTTTCTCTGTTAACACAGCTTCAAGTGCCAAATTGTGGCCAAATCTAAGATGTTGAAACATGAAGTGCCTATGAATATCAAAATATCACCTATATAGCTGTATTTCCACAGGATAAGTTAGTGGAAAAAATCTGATTATGTAACACTACAACAGTTTTTTTCATCCCCACAGCCCAGTATTGAATCAGATACACTGCTGACCAATCATAGGTAACCCTGTTCACTCTGGTCTGTCAAATGATTTACAATGGTGATGGTGCCTACAACTTTCCTGGCAAAGAGATATGAACAACCGTCAACACACAGGCCATTTATTGGCATTTATGTTATCTTCCAATATGAGAGGTCATGATAAACACAAGGGTGTCCTGTTCAAGCTCGGAAATGAAATCATCATGAGGGGAAATAATTACTAGTCTTAGTCCGTACAAATGGCGGCCATTTTGTCCGTCAATTTTGGTCCGATTTTCACGAAATTCGAACTCAACCTTCATAACCACGGAACGGTGATATAATCAAGCGTTTTTTTAAATCGGATAACAATTTTGACCTCCAGAGGGACCACAAGTTAAAAAGGGCGATTTTTCGGACAATCAGGAGCCATAATTCAGGAAGTTACGATCCGATTGGCGCAAATATCGAAAGGAACCAATATCTTTGGGTTATAAACATGCATTTCAAGTTTCATCCAAATCGGTTCAAAATTGTGACCTCTACACTGTTCACAAGCTAAAAAACGTGATTTTTCGTACAATCAGGGGCCATAACCCATGAAGTTACGGTACGATACATGCCAGTATCGAAAGGAACCGAGATCTTAGGGTGATAAACCTATATTTTAAGTTTCATTGAAATCGGATAAAAATTGTTACCTGTAGACTGTTCACAAACAATTGTGGACGGACGGACGTCCGGACGTCCGGACGGACGAACAGGGGCGACGACAATATACGTCCACATGAAAATGTGGGCGTATAAAAAACCTTCCATAGCTTTGGCAGGCCTACATCCTATTTTCTTCTTAAAAGAATCTTACTTATTTCATAGTCCTACCTATATCACATTTTCTTTTCTACACTTTACAATTTTGTATTTTCACTGTTTTTTCACTCATCACTGTCCATATTTATTCTTTAAAAATATAAATAGGCCTATATTATTATATATTATTCTGTAATTTCACAGTTAATTCTAGAGGAAAAAATCACAGCCCGGATGTAGTGATTATTATTATTATTTTTTTTTTTTTTTAAAAACGGCTATTCATATGTAGGCCTAAATATGTATCCAATTTCTTTTTTGCTCTCACTCATTAAATCAAAGTTAATAGCAAATGAATAAATATAAAAAGGATAATATATATATAACCAAAAAAAAACAAGGAAAAAAAAGAAAAGAAAACTTGAAGAACTAGACTATATTAAAATACATAAATATGATTATGACTCTTGTATGGCGGGGGAAAGCGGCAAAAACCTAATGCTATGTAGAAATGTCTAATTCAAAACACACATGTAACATAATGCCATACCAAATACCTAAAACGTCTAATGCAAAAAACAAAATACAAGAAACCTCTAATACAAAATACCTCATACGTCTATTGCAAAAGACAAAATACAAGAAACCTCTAATACAAAATACATATAACCTCTTATGCACAATTGATTTTACAATCTGAAACATCTACCATAAGCATTAGATGACATATCTCTCATGCATTACTTACGTTTCTCCACTGAATTATCTTTATTTAGGTCAATGTCAAGGTCACCGAACACAACTTGGCGACCTATTCGGCTAGCGAGCTATTCGACCGATCCAGCTGGCAACCTGTTCGTTGGCAACCTATTCAGAATTAAGACAACAGTCGCCCAAACTCATCTATTTTTAACAACCAATAAAATCCAACGTTACGTCTATCAAATGAAAGTAGAATAACATATTATTTTTATCAATTCCTTTAGCTCAGAATAGAGATGTAATTTCGCATTATCGTACAAAATTCTAGACATCCAACTAAATATATTCCGAAAGGTAATTAAATAGGCTTTCTAAGTATTATCAGTAAAAATTGGCACAATCATATTAAAGGGGTGCACTCTCTTCCTAAACATGACCAATTTTTTAAAAACTGTTAATATCCCGTGTCAAAATTCGGACCATCGTACAAAATTCTGATGATCCAACTAAATATATTCTGAAAGGTAATTGAATAAGCTTTCCAAATATTATTAGTAAAAGTTGGCACAATCATGTTAAAGGGGTGCGCTCTCAACCTGAACATAGCCAATTTTTCAATATTTTAAAGTGAAAGAACGGTAATATTTCGAGTCGAAATTCGGACCATCGTACAAAATTCTTAGCAACCAGCTATATATATTCTGAAAGGTAATTGAAAAAGCTTTCTAAATATTATTAGTAAAAGTTGGCACAGTCATATGAAAGGGGCGCGCTCTCAACCTGAACATAGCCAATTTTTCAATATTTTAAAATGAAAGAACGGCAATATTCCGAGTCAAAATTCGGACCATCGTACAAAATTCTGAGCATCCAGCTATATATTTTCTGAATGGTAATTCAATAAGCTTTCTAAATATTATTAGTAAAAGTAGGCACAATCATATTAAAGGGGCGAGCTCTCAACCTGAACATAGCCAATTTTTCAATATTCTATAAAGATAGACCGGAATTTTTTTCGAAGTCCGAATTTGGACCATCGTACAAAATTCTGACCATCCAGCTACATATATTCTGAAAGGTAATTGGATAAGCCTTCCAAATATTAATAGTAAAAGTTGGCAGAAACATATTAAAGGGGCTTGCTCTCAACCTGAACATGGCCAATTTTTCAATATTTTAAAGTGAAACAACGGTAATATTCCGAGTCGAAATTCGGACCATCGTACAAAATTCTGAACATCCAGCTATATATATTCTGAAAGGTAATTGAATAAGCTTTCTAAATATTATTATTAAAAGTTGGCACAATCATATTAAAGGGGCGCGCTCTCAACCTGAACATCGCCAATTTTTCAATATTTTAAAGTGAAAGAACGGTAATATTCCGTGTCAAAGTTCGGACCATCGTGCCAACTTTTACTAATAATATTTGGAAAGCTTATTCAGATTACCTTTCAGAAAGCTTATTCAGAATTTTTTACGATGGTCCGAATTTTGACACGGGATATTAACAGTTTTTCCCTTTAAAATTTTTTAAAAATTGGTCATGTTTAGGAAGAGAGTGCACCCCTTTAATATGAATGGGCCAATTTTTACTGATAATACTTAGAAAGCCTATTTAATTACCTTTCGGAATATATTTAGTTGGATGTCTAGAATTTTGTACGATAATGCGAAATTACATCTCTATTCTGAGCTAAAGGAATTGATAAAAATAATATATTGTTCTACTTTCATTTGATAGACGTAACGTCGGATTTTATTGGTTGTTAAAAATAGATGAGTTTGGGCGACTGTTGTCTTAATAGGTTGCCAACGAACAGGTTGCCAGCTGGATCGGTCGAATAGCTCGCTAGCCGAATAGGTCGCCAAGTTGTGTTCGGTGACCTTGACATTGACCTAAATAAAGATAATTCAGTGGAGAAACGTAAGTAATGCATGAGAGATATGTCATCTAATGCTTATGGTAGATGTTTCAGATTGTAAAATCAATTGTGCATAAGAGGTTATATGTATTTTGTATTAGAGGTTTCTTGTATTTTGTCTTTTGCAATAGACGTATGAGGTATTTTGTATTAGAGGTTTCTTGTATTTTGTTTTTTGCATTAGGCGTTTTAGGTATTTGGTATGGCATTATGTGTCCATGTGTGTTTTGAATTAGACATTTCTACATAGCATTCATACTCCGCGCAGCGTTTCGTTTGATTACAGGTAATCGAGATTTCTCGGGCCATTGCTTCAGGAATATGCATAGCATTAGGTTTTTGCCGCTTTCCCCCGCCATACTCTTGTAGTTAGCCTTATGATAGGCCTATAAATAGCTGCATGTGTTTGGCCTTTAATGCTTAATCTATAAATCCGATCTGTATTTATTTGCTTTTGTTTTCAACCGTGAATTCACCACATCCCTTCCTTTATAATGTGAAAAGTTTCATTAAAATAATAGGCCTGATTTACGTCTATTTACCATGCAACCATGATATTGATTATGATGAATGTAAAGAAAGACCATGGTATGTCCACGTAAAACAGTAATTTCACGTTATACATTATTTTATTTTCATAAACTGTCGACACATTTCATTCAGGACAACTTGTTTTTAATTTTGAAAAGTTAGGATTATTTTAAAAACTTATAACGGTATTAATATTATCGAAGTTTACTTGAGGTAAATAACATTACGTCAACGGTAGAAACAAATGTTTTGCGAGGTTAAACATGGCGGAATTGGTACTTCCGGTGACTTCACACTTCTCAGCCAATGAGCTATCCAGTTATTATATAGATCAGTGGTCAACGCACGGAGGGTCTGGGTCGGTTCTCAATTACTGGATAATCTACCACATAAAAAAACAAACATTTGGTAACGCATGGGCAATGGAACCTTTTGGCTAAAGTCTAGTCTCTATCATCCATACAAATATTCTACGAATATTAGTCTGGATGGGTCCTCAAAATTTGACGGAAAATAGGTCATTGTCTGGATTATCCAGTCTTTTAAGTTACCACGTACTGAATCTATCAAAACAGCTCGCTTGTCAACGATGACACTCTTTAAAATTTTGTTTGTAAAGGTTTCAATTGCAATGGTTATTTTCTCTCGTCATGAATCAGACGTATGGCTTCTCACAATCTTCTTAATTCTTCATCGCAATTCATGCTTATTCCTCGTCTCTATTTTGTTTCTAATAATAGATGTGCAAAGTGAATTGTGGGATATATTTCAACCACGCTTTATAGAATCTAGCAAAATCGGCCCGGCTTCATAGGATCTAGCACTTACCGATACTTTAGCCAAAAGGTTCCATTGCCCATGCGTAACCAAATATTTGGTTTTTTATGTGGTAGATTATCCAGTAATTTTCGTCAAAAATTGAGAACCGACCCAGACCCTCCGTGCGTTGAAGACTAGGGGGTTCTGGGTGACAGAGACTACCGACAAATTAAATTCTCAAACATTTTTTTGAGTTAAAAGAAAAATAAATAAAGACGTTTGAAGTATTTGTATTTAAAAAATATTTCCTATATGTAAATGGGTATTAAAATGAAAAATGAGTAAAATGCATCATTTTGCCTGAAGCAGTTAGGTGTTAAGTAAACATTGCACGAGCCGTTGAGCCAATGACTAACGCCGTCTGCAATCAACGCACGTGTTGTGGATAGTCATCTGGTAATTCTCTATGAAACAGATTGTGAGCGGAAGTTACGGTTTATGACCTTGACCCTCATCGTCGGAGGCTACGTTTAATCATAAACACAATGTTTAGTAGTGATTGGACGGGACTATTCTTTTGAAGTCCCCTATCCCTGATTTCTGATGAGTCAAATTTGAGAAAAATAATCTGATAAAGAAATCAGTATTCCAAGTCAGGCAAGTGCCAAAACTTCTTAATATCATACAATTGACTCAATTTTTTCATATCCATTCAAACAGAAGGCTAAATTGGTTTTATGTCCACACCCAAATTGCTTATATTGCAGTTTGACTAGAGTAGATCTTATTCTTACTCCATCGTCTGTAAGAAATAAGTATAAAAATAGTTTGACGCAAAACTAAATTTTACGTGCGTAAAAGAAAAATAAATAAATAAATGATGGAAATGAAATGAACAAATTCTAAAACTAAATATTCACTTATGAGACTGAGGCCTATTTGATTTGGTCAATGGATACATAAATGCAACGTATTTCATCATATATGGAGCTTATTTTATAAGTGGCGAGAACTGTTTTTTTTATATATTTTACAAAACCTAAAAGGGCCAGCAAATTTCAAGAAGTCGCTGGACTCTTTAGGGACCTAACTGGTTATCTCAAGGATATTGTGTACCAGAGGGCAGCAATCAAAGCAAAAATAGGGAATTCCCCAAAGAGTAATGTGTTCTAGATATTTGGACAACTTTGCACGACGTATGCACGGAGGCCATTTGGAGTATATTTTTGAAAGAACATGACTTTTATGCAAAGCCACCAAGATAATTGAAACTTTGGGGAATGATCGTTCAGAGTCTGAAGTTTTAAGTGCAGCAAATTTATTGAAATTTGCTGGACCTTTATACATAAAGGATTTAACGAAAAAAAAATATAGGTTTTTGTTTTTTGGGGGTTTTTTTTCGGTGGCGGTTGTGGTCCCGTTGAGCTTCCGGGACCTAGTCGGCCCCTGGACCCTCCTCGTCTTAAATCCTCGCCCCCCCCCCCCCAAAAAAAAATATCAAGAATTGCCTCCGCCGGCTCTGAATAATTTAATGTTCTCTGGTTTAAGCTATACATGGGTTTCGTTTCATGATAGCAAGGCAAGTTTATAAATTAAGTGCATTAGGGTCAATCCATCCTTCTCTCGTATGAACACGGAGTAGTATTTTAATTTGCACAGTTTATAAATATAATCGTGTAGGGTGTCAATATGTTTTGTATTTTTATCACCTTGTCCATTGGGGTTAGTCTATTTATAACAATTTTTTCCCCATCTCTTTTCTCTCCTATTGCATGCCCATTTTTGTTGATTTCTTGGTCTAAAATGGACGAAGAAGGTTTGAATTAACATTTTCTGCCATGTTTTGGTAAATATGATTTTGGGGCGGAAGGATAACAGAGTTATCAGGTTGATTACGGTGATATGTACGTGTGTTAAAGGACAATATTGGTGCCAGTCATTATCACATATGTGATAGAACTGATTAAACACTTTCCAAATATAATATTAACACAGAGATCATCGCTACCATAGAGGAGTAATAAAGGATTCATGAATCGGAAGTGACGAACGCCAAAGGAAAACACGAGTTATACCTCTATATAACTAACTGAAGTGACTAGTGATAACAGATACATGGGCGAATATCTGCTCACTAATAATTCCCTCGAGGACCTAAAGTTGCTGTGTGACACTGTGAGAGAATATCTTACAATTCATAAAAAGAATTGACTGCCACTAGATAAGAGAATAGGAAAGAAAAACAGATTAAAAGTCCGTGCATTACCATGTTTTTATAAGGTAGGGGAGACCGGGGCACATTGAACCACCATGGATATATCCTTTATAAATAATACTATACAACCCAACACTATACAGAAGTGAGATAATTTCTTAGACCCATTTCTCCATCAATAAGCCACATGCTGTCAATTTTTTTCTTAGGCAGTGGATTTTTCAAAAAAGCGCTTAAAAGAGAAAGATTTTCCATACATGTTAACTTCTTAGCCTAGGAAATTCTTGTACTTAAGTTCATATATGTCTAATCTATACAATCCAGATAAACCGGGGTTTGATCCATATAAGAGGGCATATTGATTTTTTTTTAAATTTTGATCATGAAATAAAGAGATCTTCTAATAAAAACATTTGATATGAAATGAGGACAAACATGTATGTGAACAAAGTGGTTCAATGTGCCCCGGTCTCCCCTATAGAATGAATAAAAACAAGGGGCTGTACGGAGTATTTCTATTTTTCCCGTGTTCTCTTATCTTATGACGCTTAATTACTTTATTGTATCGTCAGATAACCTCTTGCGGTCCCATATAACAACTTTTTGTCTTCGAAGGAATTATTAGTGAACAGAAATTCGGCCGTTTATCTGTCATAACTCGTCACGTCAGTCATTCACATAGAGAGATAACTCGTGTTTTCCTTTGGCGTTCGTCACTTCCGATTCACGAATCCTTTATTACTGCTCTATGGTAGCGATGATCTCTGTGTTAATATTATATTTGGAAAGTGTTTAATCAGTTCTATCACATATGCGATAATGACTGGCACCAATATTGTCCTTTAAGTATGCTTCTTCAAGTCGCACCAAAATTTGTATGAGGTTGACCACCAAAATTTTGAGAAGCATACTAAAAATATGTAACTAATTGCTGTACATATCACCGTGGTCAACCCGATAACCCCGAGATCGTGAAATTTAAAGGTGGTCTGCATCCACTTAAATGAATGAAGTTATCTCCCGTCACCTATCATTTGGCCACAGATCACTAATTATTTGCCCATTGACTTTAATGTTAATTCTCGTCTCTTAGACCGGCTGTAACTTTTTCCCAAATATTCGTTGGGTAGAACGCTTTCTGCCACAGATGGAGCAACATGAGGCAACTAAACAAGCAATTTTCGGCCCTCCCTTTCAAGGTAACCAACCTCACAACCCTTGTATCCTTCCGCCTCAAAATCATGAATATTCACCAAAACCTGGCAGAAAATGTATTTTTAAACCCTTTTCTTCAATTCTACACCAGGAAAGGGAGAGAAGGACTAAAAATAACGTTCGCCCTACATTAGGTGACGGCCCATGAATATTTAGTGATCTGTGTCCATTTCTTCGTTGTGTTGAATGCTCTCTATCAGTATCACAGACAGTTCAATATCTGGCAACGTCTTGATGCTTTGCACTTTTTATTTGTTTTGATAATTCTGAGATCTAATAATTTTGTACGATAATGCACTGTCTTTACGTCAAAATAACACAAAACAATTATAATTTTGACGAAGACAATACGTTTGAAATGATGTGAGACTTTTCCACTCGGCAATTCTCGACAGATTTCGGAACCTACATCTAGTCTCGGCTGTATGACAGTAAGTGGTATCTTCCTACGCCGATACATTTGCGATGCGGCTACCGGTTTACTTTAACAGGAAAACTTGACGCTATTACAAACAAACAAGACATCATGGGCGCAGCCATGTAACATCCGGGACCTTTAAAGTAGTTCCAAGACACCATGGGCGAAGCCATAAAGTAGTTCCAATATGGCGGAATTCGTCATACAGCCGAGACTAGATGTAGGTCCCGGAATCTGTCGAGATTTGCCGAGTGGGACTTTTCAAATTCACTTATTTATTACATAGTGTTGCTTTCTTTAAAGGACAATATTGGTGTCAGTCATTATCACATAACATTATGTGATAGGAATGGTTAAACACATTCGAAATATAATTTTAACACAGAGATCATTTCTACGATAGAGAAGTAATAAAATTCGCCCATGTATCTGTTATCACTAGTCACTTCAGTCAGTTATATAGAGGAACAACTCGTGTTTTCCTTTGGCTTTCGTCACTTCCGATTCATAAAACCTTTATAACTCCTCTATCGCAGCAATGATCTCTGTGTTAAAATTATATTTGGAATGTGTTAAATCAGTTCTATCACATATTATATGATAATGACTGACACCAATATTGTTCTTTAATACTTTGTTGGACTAACGACTAATTTTATATATCTGGTCTTTGGGTGGGTCGGATGAGGACTGTTTGAAAAATAAAGATGGTTATTATGTGGTTTCATTGTATATTTTCAGCGGGTGGGTGGAGGGGGTTGTCTTGGCCTATATCTTAGCGATAATTCTGCTCACACCGGTAGTTGTTAGTTATAGTCAGGAAATAGTGTATAATGACTGTAAAAAATACATGACTATTGCACCACCGCGGTCACAAAGTCAAGCAGAGATTATCAAGTAACATACTTATTATCATGGACAAAGTGAATGCATTTGATTGATCACAAAATTGCCCAAAAGAAGTCATTTCAATCGTTGAGATAATGTGTAAGATAAATTCCTTCAAAAGTATTTATTAGGTAGTACTTCCAATAAAAGTATGGCAATTGCCCGATGTCTTGAAAAACACTCATAAAACGCACCCAGTCTGTTGGCTGCTTGTCAGTTGGAGTGACGTAGGGGGTGCTTAATGTGTTGATCGAATGGCTTGCGGCTGTGACACAAAGCAAGATACTTAGATATACATCATTTCTGCGATTAAGCAACAGAACATCAATTTGGTCCAATACAGCCTACCTGCTGACCTGAATTCTTCCTAGAGAAAAATTTTGAAAATTTAACAACCGCAAATGCGTTTTCTGTTATTCTAGCCCGTGTAAGTAACTCCAAAAGTATCCACTGGTTTTGTAACCTAAATCCCACTCCGAATTCCAAGCACCCAATCAGCTGCATTCATAAATACTAATCGATGCCCAAAAAATGTCGCCCAAAGTAGAGTGGTCCCAGACAAAATGTAGATATCCATAGTCAACTCAGTACAAATTCGTGGTATTGAATTAAAAGAAAATTAAAATTAGTGTTTTATTAGGGCTCGATCACAGTTAAGGAAGCAAAACTAGAAATGCCCGAAAAAAAATTCAGGTTTACAGACAGCGGCGCCGGTTTTCTTCAAGAGGCGAAGAAGCGGAGCTGACTTATTTAGAAAATTTTGGAATATTTGACGGCCGCAAACGCGTTTTACTGCTATTTCAGCCTGTATAATTAGTGATTTATCAGATTTCGGGCACTGCTTGTGTATCGCTCTCACTTAATTAGAACTAAAGTTATCGTGTCCCAAAGCATCAACCAATCAAATTGCTTATCTCTGCTTACCCTGCTCATCTTCGAACTCCATCAAGGCATTGACCTAATAAGCATATACACTCAATTAGAAGGAGAGTTATTGTGTTCCAAAGTCTCGACCAATCAAATTGTGTATCGCTCTGCTTACCCTAAGCAGAAAATGCTCATTATCGAGCTTATTCAAGGTATTACTTTAATGAAACTATACACAAAGTTTCACCACTCTCACTTAATTAGAACTAAAGTTATCGTGTCCCAAAGCATCAACCAATCAAATTGCTTATCTCTGCTTACTGTAATGAAACTATACACCAAGTTTCATCACTCTCACTTAATTAAAACTAAAGTTATCGTATCCCAAAGCATCAACCAATCAAATTGCTTATCTCTGTTTACCCTAAGCGGAAAATGCTCATCTTCGAACTCCATCAAGGCATTGACCTAATAAGCACATACACCAAGTTTGAACATTCAAGCTCAATTAGGAAGAGAGTTATTGTGTCCCAAAAAGTGTGACGGACAGACGGACAGACAGACAGACAGACAGACAGACAGACGGACGAACCCATTTTAATAGTCCCCCAATTTCTTCGAAAGGCGGGGGACAAAGAACAAGGCAAATGGGATGAAAATGTAAACGCTCAATCGTGATATTAATAATGTGTGCAGAAATCGTTACCATACTTGACCCTCAAGTATTTAAGAGGTCACAGCGGATTACTAGTTAAAGATAGAACAATGGTCAATCCATATCTGGTGTAAAACCGCACAGGCTTACATCCTTGTATCCAGACGGCCAAAGATTAGCTGGACACAAGAAAATGTTTACCCATCTTGATTGAAAAAGCTGCCGCTATTCGGATAAGATTTGAAGGGCACAAAGATATCTCCATTTTTCATTCCGCTCCTTTTGTGCTGTCAGTTTTCTATGATAGTTGAGTTGAATTGTAAAAGATGGGATATATCCATTTCATTTGGTAGCAGTGTTTACCCACGTGTGTTGATGATTTGATGGTTTAACATTGTTCAATCGTCGACAAGTCTTTGAATAACGCCATGTATTGACAACGACGTCTTTGCTTACAACAGTATTGATGTGATATATGACGGTAAAGCGTGTACGTATCATATTAGGAGATTTAATGACTAGTTCTAAAGAATTGCTTTCTTTTATGCCTCTTTAATTCCCATGTCTTAATATTGTATTCAGCTTGATTGATTTAATTTTATATCCTTATTATGAAGTAAAATCAGAAAACTTGGCAAGAAAAATATTTGTATAGTTTCGAAATACTGAGTAAGAGGAAAGATAAGACGCCCAGTGTGTGTATTTGTTTGAAAATAGTCTGGTTTGTATTTAACTAGACAAACATACCTAGAAATGGCAATAATATCATAATATTGGTGCGAGCTGAAAGATAGACATATTATAAAAACGAAAAGAAACGCCAGCGAGATTGATTAAATAGGCTGATTGAAAGCTGAAAATTTTTGTAAAAGAAAACCACGGTGTTTCAAGTTTGTTTTTGTTTTTGATTTTTTTTTTCTTTTTCCGTTGGTATACAGTATATCGTTTTGTGGGGATTTAAGTTGGTTTTTCTTTTCTTTTGAGGGGAGAGTGTTCCTGATAACATGATAAAATATGCACATGGTTGACATTAAAATAGCCAATAAATAGAAACCTTTTTTTTTATTAGAAAGAGTTATTTCCCTTATATAGCAAATTGGTATGGCGTTGTGGTGTGTATTTTTTAAGTTTCTGTTTGATGCAAGTTTGGGTCTGCATCGTATATGAATTCTCCCAATTCAGTAGACGACTTAAGATAGTATATACTAATTCTCCAGCATTTATCTGTCGTAAAACAACTAAGACAATGTGGCGCTGTAAATCGTTTGATTACTCAAGAATGTTTAAACGATAAATGTCTGATTATGCTGTTTTTATGAGTATTTCACGGTTGTGTTTGGCCAATATATACAAAATATACCTATGTCTTGGACATTTGTTCTTATTAAATATGTCTGTTTAAGATTTATTTTGTGCCGTTTATTATTGCTATTAATATACCATAGACCATGTGCTAGTCCAACATAAACATTTTACATCTTTAGTGATTATACATGTAGCCTATATGGGTTTTGTTCTTCTTTTAAGAGGTGATCTATTATACTAAATGTATGTGTCTGTAAGTTTTATACCAGCCATGACGGCTCTATGGCTGGATAATTATAATACAACCCTATAATATAGTTTTCAGCCCTTTTATCATTTTTCTGAACATACGCCAATATTTCATAGTCACGTCTTAACTTCTCAATTCACAGATGGTCCGCTAGAGTTAAACATGAATTGATATGCAGTCATTATAGTTTCTTTGTGCGAGTTAAAAAGAGGAGTTTGTTTGCCTCTTATCTCCGTTAGAAGTCTTGACAAGAGAGAACATGGGAATTAACTCAGCTGTTTAAAATGGACAGTCAAAAGATTAATACAAAGATTAATCATAACTTAATCAATACAAAGTTTTTAATTAAAATATTCCAGAAAATTGTTTCATGGCCATATTAATATTTTTCTCGACCTTGTTTTGAGGATTACAGATTGATGTTTATTGATGGGTGATTATGATGGATGTGGCTATGATATGGTATTACAGGAACACGTTTATTATTTATAACGGTCACAGTGGGGGGACACCAGATGGTCAGTTTGTCCAGACATTATCAAAAGCAATTAGTTACCTTTTTATCAGGATAGAAGTTTACGTGATGTCTGGATTGTGTTTTGTTGAAAATAATTAAATCTATAAAACTTTTACGAGTTTAAAATTGTTCACAGAAAGATGCCCGACATTTGATCTTCAAGTTAACAAGTTGTTGAAAACGCAAAAATCAGATAAATGAAGATCAAACATATTTCCCCTATTTTACTGAATTAACCCCCCCCCCCTCATACCCTCTATGAAACCAACAACTGTTGCTTCCATTAAACTTACAGTGACTTTCTATTTTGGTTGTACATGTATATCTTCATTTTGGAGTAAATATCTAATAATTTGTGCCCTGTTATTGTAGCAGTTGTTTTTCACTGTGTCTTGTAGTGCAGTTGTCCGCCATTGTTTATTGAAGGGTGAATAAGAGAACGATCACTACTTTTTCAGATATACGTGGTTATACCATATTAAATGTAAGCACCCATGCTTTATAATTAAAACTTCCAAATTTTCTCAAGGATCCCTATCTCAATAAAACTCTCATAAACCTATACGATGTGTTGTACACTACAAGGGTTAAGGTCCTTCAAAGTCCAACAGCCCTCGAGGGTTTTCCTACACGTGTAAGCAACGATCTTAATCATTTTCATTGATAAACCGGAACGACTACGAACTCCCATGGCACAAAATCTTAGAATTTGGTGACCAAGACGTGTTGTTAAGTTTTTTGGTCGTGTGGTATAATGCAAGTAATATGACACATTAATAATTAGGTTTGGAAATGAGCAATCGGGTGATTTATATGACAGTGAAAACATCCCTCTGTCTCCATTGTTCGTCTATAAAAAAGGGATCCCTTAACAACCATTTCTATCTTGTGTTTTTTAAATGCGCAATTATTTCAGAGTAACGCGTAGAAGAAGATCCTTTTCAGGTCACTGTGCATGGTCCCTGATATGATGAAGTGATTGTATTATGCATTTGCACGTATTGCTCAGACCTCTTATCACATTAAATTCTTTAACGTCTGGGTGTCCGTCTTCTGTAAGTGCAGGTGAATACATATCCCAAGTAAAATGATTGCGAGTATGTGCCTGGGAGGGGTATGACAAGCATTTGCATCCTTCTTCGAAAAAGGAGCTCTCGTGACGTGACGAATAGGTGTACGCAAAAAATGGTGACAAGGCTGATGTAAAATATGTTTGTCTTATGAAAATTGTTGTCGAAATCGACATATTGGTACCACATTTTGTTTTCATGTCCATTTTTCGGTGATTTACCCAAAGTATATTTTTGTGGTTACATACTGAATGAGTGCAATACGAAAGCCAGTAGTTAAACGAATATGTTCATTGTCAGACTTCCAAAATCTCCATGATAAACAAGTTCTGAGAATGGTCAATTACGTTATACCATTATCAATTATCAATGTTACATATGACCAGGTGATATTCTCACAGCTTTCAGACAAACAAAAGCCTACAAATGACACTGATATAACATTATATTGACTAACGTTAATAGCCAACCGTTCCTTCACCTGGGGTTTCCTTTCCTCTTTATACTGTGGCCGGTGAATGATTGCAGATTGAGTAAGAGTCGTGACCGCAGAAGTAGTCTGTATTCAAGTCACGGAACACCCCAATGGGAAGATAAGACCAAGTTCATTCAATTTACGTTCTATTTAATTCAATAGATGATGGCTAGTCCTGATAGCTTGTCTATTTCACATTAGTGACCAGTGGTCAATCAATATACGGTTGTATATTATGATGTCTGTACGGACACCGCTGCTTGAGATGTTCATCTTGAATACAGTCTTCACTATCTCATTTGTTCATCTCAAGAAGTACGAATAATGTAACAAACAACATCATTAAAAAACCATTGCTAGCCTATTTAGATAGATTAAAGAATTCTTTTATTTATTCTGTAGAGCGGGGGTGCCGATGGGTTCAACGTTTTACCCTCTCTAAACACAATTATACAATTAATCATCATCAGTATGACTTAGAGTCAAAAAGATTGGCTAATTTTTAAAAGAAAAAGAAATCTAATGGCATTAACCTATAGGCTATTATTTTTTTTCCCAAACTTCTTTAGAATGAAAATCTTAATGAAATGTTGTTGTTTTTTTTCTGTGGACATTCTTTTAGTATTGATTTAATCCAGAACGTAGATTAACATGGCGGGACTCTACGTGTGTCGCCGAAAGGTTAATTTACTTGGTAAGAATACTCTAAGCAATTATAAGAAACTTATTGGGTCTGGGATTTGTTGTGGAAGGTATATATACATATACACATAACGTATGATGTGTAGATACCTCAGTCAAGACAATTAACCCGATAAGAAAATTCGCCTCTTTGATATTAGTCAAAGATGTCTAATCTGCTTAATTTTCTGATAATAAACGCTGACAATCATGGCGGCCAAATTGGACAAAGTCTAATCATAACATGATCCAGTAGAGAGGAGTTAATAATAACCTTAATTAACTACATATCTCAATATAACTGACCCTCAAAAGGCAGATGATCATAATAAATGTTTACATCTGTGATGTTTCCAAAACCAATTTAAATATTCAATATGGCCGCCCATGCGCCATATTTTAAGACGTGTACCTTTACTTTAGTGTTTGTATGTTGGATTTAAGAAAGACGTTTCAGCAGATAAGCTAACAATAACATAACGCATCTGGGGCACGTTCAGAATAAACTTCAAAATTTTTCTAGTTAAAATGACAATGAAGTGAACTTTGACCTCGGCGAAAGTTGGCATTTCAACATGAGTGGAATCTGTGATTATCAAAGTTAAGTGTTTATGGTTCGTCTTTGATGGCTGAAAACTATGGTGTAATAGTTCACACATCTTAAATAGTCTGTACTTCTAAATATTTTTATCGACCAATCTCGAATTACAACAATCGCTTTCTTCGAACCTCTTTCTGGACACCGTCAACTGTAATGAACAATGTTTGTTAAAACCCAAGACAAACTTCCTGGCCAAACATACCTTTCTAATGAGTAGTTTAACATACAAAATGTTGACATGATCTTTGACGACTAGCCGCCATCTTTATTGTTCAGGTGTGTTTGATAAATAATATTGACCATATTTATATTTCCAACACAAATCATGTTTATATTTCCAACACTAATATACTATAACATTGTTAAGTACAATAACTCCCGAGTTTACCAATGGAATGTTGATTTACAATTTTAATCATTAAAACTGTGGAATCGAGGTTATGGACATAGCCGCCATTAAGTTTTTACTCTGTTTGGTTTTTCGTATGTCACGTTTAGTCTATGTGTTCTAAAATGAGGATTACAATAGCTATACTATTGGATAGCTAGTTAAGTAACTGCGAACATGCATGATCTACAATATACTATTTTTCTCGTGTGTTTACTTCTGGTTTGTACGTAACTGAAATTCTGGTCCCAATAAATGATTCTGCGACCATCCATTGCGATCCACATACAGGTTCGAAGAATTACACCAAGCAAGATGGCGGATTAATATTTCCCGCCTTTCTTCAAGCTAATCAAAATGAGCCATGGATCTATTGAATTCTAACAAAAGATGCCATAAGTTTTCCCCACCACAATTATCAATACCGTGTGCAAATGTTAAAAGGGAAGAAGATTAACCAACTTGAAATGATTGTATTAGCAAATACTTCAATAAAAACGTCTGTTTTATAACAGTTTTCTAATTACTCTATATCGGTAAATATTTAAAATGCTGGCGGCTTAAACGAGAATGAAAACAACCCTCCGTCATTAGATGACGGGAAACTGTTGACGATTGTCGTATAAAGAATGGATATAGTCTGTCTGTATGATGACTCAGTAAGCGGTTCGATGGATTTCTTTTTCGGAATTAAAACTAAAACAAACGACCACACTCTCACTGACTGTAGACTTTATCACTTGTAACGAGTTACGTCCCCTGAGACAACATTTTGTATTTTGACGATTGACAGATATGGAGACAAGTGATATTTTATAATTAAACGGAATACTGACTAAACAGAGACGCCCGTTAGATAACCAATAACAAACATGAAATCAATCTGAAGAATTTAATAGCAGAAGTCCAGCTTTAATACGGGGGATTATCTCGGCTTAAGTGATTTGGACTATCCACGTGACCTTTTCCCCAAAACTATTCCACAAGATAATTTGAGTCGGGGTCCCAGCTGGAGTAGCCAACAGCTAATTTCGTAAATACAGACAATGTTTGAGTTTTTCATTTACCAGAGCACGATCGGGCTGAAGGGGATCACACACCCCTTCAGTTGACCCCGAGACTGTCCATGGCATTATTTAATATAATCAGTCTTTACAGACGACAGTCTAAGCCGACTAACAATTTTGTACAGATTCAAAGACTACAAAACTCATGACGTAATGAGTAATGTTGTCTTTCAGCTCCATAATGGGTTGGTGGTAGATTATGCATTAGGCCTACGAATGAGTCAGAAAATCACCACTCTCTACTGCACTTTTTGTCTATTGGCGCAATCGGTTAACTTTGTTTTATGTCCCATCTTAACTATAGATATAATAGACATTTGTAATTGAGTACGGGAGATAACTAAATATCTTCACCCCCATTAATTCCTTAATAAGATGATAACGCATTTATCTTATTTTATTGCCGTAGAAACGACATGCCAATGTGGTAAGCAAATTATTTCACAAAATATCGCAGCTCATGTTGATGTCTTCCGATATTCTAAGCTAACTATATATTTCTACGGTTGAGCTTAGTTCCACACGCCTGCCATTATTCAATGTTGATTATGCTACATCAAACGTTTGAATTGATTTCTTACGGCGGCTTACAGCAAATAATTCAATCCAGATCCATTTTATGGAAATCAATATAGTTAATCAATCACCTTGATGGGAGTACGGCTAATATGATCAGTATTTGCTTTAGGTTAGTCTATGTTTAAGCTCGGTGTATTCACTGTATCAGAAATTGGAATAAGGAATATTGTGTTGGTTTTAACGCCGTAGACAAGACACGGGACATTGAAAGAATGGAGATATTTCCCAGATTATTTAAGCGGAAAAATTCTATTCAGTTAGTAATCGATGGTTATCGAATTTTTTCCTAGTAAAACACAGATCCCCTTAAGCCAAATCGCCATACCTCGGACGAAAATAGCAACCGTGAGTGATTGAAAATATTCTTAACCCCACTTCGCGATAAGATAGATAAAAAAAAATTCTTTGTTCTCCGATAATTTTCGCTGAACACATTGGAAGATATCAAATGACCACTACCGAAGATACCAAGTCGGATTTCTTTTACCCATTATTTCAGTTCTGACAAGAATATAATACAAGTTGATAGCAAAACGGTTTACGTCTACTTGTTCTTCAGGTTCCAAAATACATGTAATGGGAACCAAAATGCGGTGCAAATTCACATGACCCCCAACGCTCTGGCTCATTCCAACCAAAATGCAACCTAAAGTGAAGTAGCCCCTCCACCCCGTTCAAAAAAATATTTGCAATCGGAAAGAAAACACTACAGTTTTAATCAGGTTTCGAATTTTAAATAAATGAAACCAATAGAGATATTCAAATGGACCCCTTGTATTGGTCCTTCATATCTGTTTTAACGCCTGCATCTAAGCGATAAATGTTTTCATGGTCATTTTTTACGGAGATTCTGTAGACGTCATCCATCATGTCTGAAAAGCCAATGAGTAAAACAATTAATGACATAGGCTAATTCTAATGGGTATATTCATCCTCCTGATTTACTCGACTACTTCCGTAAACATCAATTAAAGATCAAAGGCGGATTCAATGGGCGGGGGGCAAGGGGCGCCCCCCCCCCTCTAATTTTTGACACTGCCCGTTTTTACTACTGAAAGTGCCTTTCAACTATCTTTTTTGCTCGATTTTGACGCTCTTTTTCTACGATTTCCGAACGTTTATACGAAAATATCAGCCAAATAGCTCTTGAATTGGCTAGAGATGCAAGGAAATGACGGATAATTTTATTGGGGGACCTACCCCTCTCTCAGCGGCGTGCCCCGTCTCCGCGGTCAGTGCTCTCATTTTGCGGCCCCCCCCCCTTTCTAAATTCCTAGATCCGCCCCTGAAGATGGTGCGTGATAACTGAAAATATAGGTAACACAAGGGTTAACCCAATCATATTGAATTGGCGGTACGGCCACTGTAAAGGTTTAGTTCGAAGTATGAAGAAAAAATGGCTACGAACTTCACAAACTTGTGTTCTAAACACCCCCGTAACTTCTCGTATCTAACCGATGGACTGGTTTGAATTTCGGGTTTATAGATGCTAGATGCTTATGACCCCAGTGTGCCGCCATTCACCAGTTTAGCTTTATACAAGGCTTGGTCGTGTCTAAAGGCGTTAGTCTAGAACATTTTTTTCTGTGGGGACTAAGCATCGTAAACAACAACATTTCTTATATAATGATTCGTCTGTAAAAGTGACAGTCTAATTTATTCTGATTACTTCCTATCAACAGTAAAAAATATATACAATTGTTTCACTTATTATATCAGTAGGCTAGAGTAGTGTCTATTGTAGCAGGATAACAGATCGAACAATGTTTTTGTTGCACCCATCTGGTGAGCTGACGTCATCTGATTAACCGATGCTAAGTCAATTAATAAAGTCTGCATGGTAAGTTAACGAGTAAAGTTTATAAACGTCCCACCAGTAATGTATATCTATATATAATAATACAAAAATGACAAGTTAAAACACCATGATATAAATTAGCAGAAAATACATTAAATGAATAAAAATCAAATAAAAATCTAATTTGAAAGAATTAGGAAGAATATCAAGTATGCTTATCCCCGTTTATACTTTCATAAAGGCCATTTTATCAATATCAGTCAAGTCACACTTTCGATATTTCATACAATCTGTTTATATAAATATTGATATATATTTTGGGGGTTTTAGAAAATCGGGAGCCGCAGTAGCTCAGTGAAAAAGACGTTAGTTCGCTAATCTGGAGGTACAGTTTTCGATCCCTGCGTTGGAAAAGGAAGTTCATCGGGATTTTCCGGCGTGGTTCCCCTTGTTAGTGGTGTAGGACGGTGGGTCTGGCAAGGGACAACGAACAGTTGTTCGAATGGGTCCCGTGTAAATATTGGCGTGCACATAATAAAAACTCGGGAAAATTTCCCTCATAGTACAGTATATGGCGTATATGCCCGTTTTCATCGGTTCAGGAATGCAGGACGTTAATCCCAATTTCAGCTAATTTTAGAAGATCTATAATGACTTAAAGGATTTTTTGAGTCTTGGCTCCATCATTCCTATACTTAATGACTTAATGTTGCCTAGGGTTGTATACCGAGATGGTTTGACACAGGAATTATATCTGTATGGGGAGTAAATTGGCTTTAGAGAATGTGACTTTAGCTCTGGGATATATACGGTACTAAAAGCGAGTCAATAGGGTGGCCATTGTTTCCACATAACTGTTATATTATTGACATATTTCAAGTTAAATATTAGTATGTGGACAAGTACCATTACTCTTATTGACATGGCACTATGCTATTTTTCCAAAGTAATGTGTTAACATTGAAATGTTGGATTTTCGAGAGAGAAAAATGGAATCAATACACTGTGCATTCCACGGTTTACAACATTCTATTTATAAAAAATAAATTCAGATTATTTTCTAGTTTTCTGTTCTATACATTTCAATATTTTACATCCGTCACGGCTTGCGTGTAATATGCGTGTCATTTTTATGTTCTTTACATTTGCTTTTCTGTTTCATAACACATCGATTTTACAGAAAAAGAATGGACAAGATTTATTTCTTTTTTCCCAGTCGTTTTGATCTCCAGTCAGAAGTCAGTGATCAAACATATAGATTTCTGATATTCTATTTTATCGCGTGTCCAGAACCCCCATTTCTTATCACATAATTTCATTGAAATGGAAACGACAAAAACATCCCCTTTCGATCAGATTTCAGACAATAGACATTGTCTACAAGAAACGCATCTCGCGATCTGCATTTAGGATATTAAAAGGGAGAATACAATACTTCCTAGAGAAGATCGGATATGGTCAAATCGTGTTTACTATGAGTAAGAATGGTCACTTGAAGAACTGGACTATAGTCATCGGAAGCAATACCACGGCTAGAAGTTTTAAGCTCCCGGAGTTCGATTTCCAAAGTTCGTGATCGATTCAGCTATGTTATAATTCCTCAGTAAAGCCGTTGCCGTGATGCCACGGGAAGAATTAGCACGCCAAATGCCAATATTGGTGGGTTTAGGATTACGTTAAGTTGGAAACCTCTTTGCTTTTATTACCGTATTACACTGTATCTAAACGTTATGGTACCGACCTACCACTTAAGCTTACAACTTATCGTCATCAATACAGGTGCACTATTTGCCATTACGTAGAACACATAAAATGTAAAAAGCCTTCACCACGGCTCATCGCGTGAGTAAGAAAAGCTATTACGTTTCACTTGCTATCCAATAATCTAGTTGACTAATTTAGACATATTGGTAGAAAAGCTCGACTTCACGCAATCCCTGTATCAACTAATTGTTGCTGTCATTTTAGCAGACGAACCCAGACCCGTATTTGTCTATATCTATTAAAAAATTTACAACAGACAAGAATTTATCTGTTTCTAGTCTAGTTACTTCTCAATTGTTTTCAGATATAGAGTAGGTCGGAATAATAGCATGTCTAACCGCTAGTCCAATTGACAATCGAGGATAAATCTTTTAAAATATATATTTATTCATCAAGGGCCCCAATTTCCAGAATAAACAACGACATAGCTTTCAGAACATACTGAATGAAAGCATAATGGTTCTAAATTTAAGTTGGTCAGTCGTAACGTAAGTTTTGAATCCTGGGTTCAAGCCCACACTTAATGTCCAATTGTTGTAGGGAATAAAAGATGGGGCCACGGTGGCTCAGTTCTTAAGGCATCACCTCAAGCCATGGCCGACAAAGATCCCATAGCACACTACTGCATGGCGCATGTCCCTCTTCATTATCCTGGTTTTCAGAAAATTAGGACGATAAAAACCTTTTCATTTCATTATTCAATTGGGAATGATATATATTAGCGCTATCAATATATCTCAGATATAGTCGTTTGAAAAATGATTCCGTTAGCATTCAAGATGGTGTTTGTTTGTAATAGGTTAAGTTAACCAACTGGATATAAATCGAGAGTGTTGCATGTAACTTAAATTGCTAAATGTTTAACAATTAGTTTCGTGGGGTGACATAGTTACGTTAAGACATAATTACAGTTGTAATGGAAGGAGTTTCCAGTTTGTACACGTTTTTTTTTTTTTTTTTTTTTTTTTTATATATATGGCAATTATGGAATTCATTCTAATGTATATGTTTCAACTATTACAGATAATGTCCAGAATAGATAGTCTAGTCAAGTCACCATTTCTGTTCTGTCTGTTTAATAAGCCCGTTGGTATGATTACTAAAGTGTTTTTTGTATTTAACATGTAAAGGATGGAACTGATTAAGTCTTTAAGATCTGTTGAATAAATCGTTACAGGGCTACGTGATTATTTTTTCAAGATTAATCTCCAGAATTGTTAAAAAAAAGGCTAGTTCTAAATATCCGTTATCTGCAGTAGTCTCCTGGAGATAAGAAAGACTATAGGAACTTCAGCCGAAGTCGTTGAACAAAATTGTTTGCTATGGCACCAAGAAAATCAAAGTGTCTACAAGTTTTGGAAAAATAGATCTTCAAAGACAGCAGGGATATTTGGAAACATTGTTCTGTAGAAGATATAAGGAGGCGTTGACTATCAAGACGGGTCTTTAAAAATATCACCAAGTATTGATGTACTATATGGATTGGATTGAATCTATTGACAATATCTCGAGTAGTTTATTTCGCATTCTACAAGTTCATTTTGTCTCCAACTTGGTACGGGATGAAACATTCCCGCGTCCCATTGTCTTTCTCCCCCTATTCGGACTTCTTGGCGTGTTTGACAAACTTTGATTCAATGTCCGAACTCGACAATATAAATTTCCTGCCATTGGTATTTACAGTTAAGATGTGATTTCAAGCTTCGGAATTTGAAATTGAATTACATGACTGGCTCGAATAGTGTCCACTTCACATTGATTTCCAAACAAGGGCAATCTTATTTCAACAACTTGAATATTGCACGAATGCTGCACGTCGATATTCAATGAAATAGAAGTCTAAAATAAGCAGTGACAGATGTTAAGAATCTTTCAACGATCAAACTCTTCCTTCGTTATCCTCTTCTGTATTCATTCCTTCTATTTGCCTATTCCTTTCTTTATGCCCATCATCGAAATGTTCGAAATTTGATTAGTCTTTGAGATTTTAAATTTCCAATGGACAGTTGATGTTATTAAGCTATTTCTTGGCTTGATATCTTAACTTAACCCCACGAACATTTAATTCCGAAAGTAGTCGCCATTGTTTAGTTCTGCTTGCTCGTTAAGGTCAAAACAACACGGCCATCTTGAATTGAACTATGGAAAATCACATTTTTTATTTTGATATCTGCTCGCCAAAACATTCCGAAGCGACATGACTGGATTCCAATTTCAAATGGCGTTGATTGAACGGCTATTTTAATAACCTTTCGCATTTTTGTTGCGATGAAATATGAAATTTAATAAATGATTTAATGTGAATTTAATGAAAACGATTGTGGTTTGATATTGATAATATTTGTACATGAAGTGGCAGATGAAGTATGACATCTTGATGAGCGATGCATACTACCCTTAAAACAGCGGACATTTCTCTGATTTTTTGCTTGTTTATCTTTTAATCTTTCCTAAAGACAAAACCCTACATCACGTCATCAACTTGGTGGCCATATTGAATCAATAGAAATGACCTTGCACTAACACACCCTTGAGGGACCTGGAATGACATGTTTCGGACAATACTCAGGTTTGTCTTGTTTCACCTTTGGTCTGTGTGCCCGGGTTAAACGTGAACATGTCGGAGAATCGTCACCGAGGCTGTCAAAAAGTTTGACATCTTGTCATATATTTGCACATCCGGTTTGCGCTGTAGTAATATGTGCCTTTATGCCACTGAATTGAGTAGCGTAACGCTTTTAACATGTTACCGATAAAATAGTTAAATTTCAAGCATTGACATGTATACCAATTGGTTTAAGTTATATGTAGAATACTTTCAGGATCGTGATGGAATCATTTTCATATCTCTGAAATTATCTTTTAGATGCTGAAACAGTAGCTCGAAGTAGACCACATACATAATATTTAACCTAGATGTTTATTAAATTATTTTTAATTATAATATAAATAAATTGTGCTTCATGAAATATTTTAAATGGACGGAAACACACCTGTTCTTAAAATCCTCGAACAAAGAATACATTTACTTCCAGAAGACAGGTCTTTACAAACGACCTTGGAGTAGAGAAATTTGTCATTTGTAGAATTTAACGCATTCCATTGACCGCTGTCTGAATCGAGCATAGTGTCATAGCTATTTCTCAGCAACCACTATCTCCATTAAAAGTCGAATACAATATTGAACGCTGACCATCTGACCAATCTTGTGACCACAACATCAATATGTACACGTCATTCAGTCAGTGGACACAAGTGGTGTACACTACCCACAGTGTATTTGTCATTCTTCTTAACCAAATACTGATAGTAACTCTATATTGAAATAAAGACAAAAAACAAAAAAAACCCCAAAATATCGTGTTTTGACAACAGAAAATTGTCGAAGTTACAGTGAAACTTAGTTCCAAACTTTACAGAGTTCTAAAAAGCGATGGCTACTATGCGAGTATTTACTCTACTTCAAAACTTTGTTTTCGCCTCCTATTATAATATTGACTTTCTCTGTACTTTTAGTATTGGCATGTGATCGCACAGAATATAGAATTCAAGCTATTGACATTTATTTCTTTGGGTTTCTAGTTGATATTTCCTCGCAATTTCTTAATAGATTTCTAAAATTAATTTGTGAAAATCTAGAACAACACGCACTGCTTCACCTTACCTTTATGTAAGTTAGCCACGGAGATCGTGGTTACAGATAAACCCAATGATATTAATCCAATTGTTTTATATACAATCTGGAGAAAAGGTTAAAATTGATTAGAACTAAAGAGTCCATGGCCAGCTTGTGGCACATGAAATCGTAATTTTAGGGATAGTCTTTAAATGATAACTGCATAAAAAAAATTTACTCATATAATGCTCAGTATTTTTAAATATTGAGCATTAGGTTAGGTGTATACGAGTTTAAAAACTGAAACATAAACCGACCGTTTTAAGTTGTCCCAAATTGATTCATGGCGATCATTACAGATTTTCTTTATTACTGGATTCTAATCTATATTTTGAAAAAAATTGGGGCAAGTGACATTATATTAAAAACTCTACAACTGCACACGGTTCTTTCTCCATTAAATGAATGAAGAATGCAATAAGGGTTAACTACGGCCAAATAATTTCATATGTGAAATATAAACGGAGGGAATCTCTGATAAATTACTATTGCCAAGAATTGATTTAACAAACACCCACAATGACCATGTTAACACTTGAGACCATTTATTGATGTTCACGTTAAATAAATATAACATATATGTCTAGATTGTCTTTCATTGTCGTCCTTTTACTAGCAAAATATGAATAATGACAGGAAATTCGTCTATTCTTATTGGAACAATTGCTAAACCATTTGACACCAACGTTAACCCCATTCACACAATTATAGGCACAAAAAGACCGAACCTTGGAAACTGTTTCTTTTGTGGTATAATATGCTATTTTTCCAAAGTAATGTGTTAACATTGAAATGTTGGATTTTCGAGAGAGAAAAATGGAATCAATACACTGTGCATTCCACGGTTTACAACATTCTATTTATAAAAAATAAATTCAGATTATTTTCTAGTTTTCTGTTCTATACATTTCAATATTTTACATCCGTCACGGCTTGCGTGTAATATGCGTGTCATTTTTATGTTCTTTACATTTGCTTTTCTGTTTCATAACACATCGATTTTACAGAAAAAGAATGGACAAGATTTATTTCTTTTTTCCCAGTCGTTTTGATCTCCAGTCAGAAGTCAGTGATCAAACATATAGATTTCTGATATTCTATTTTATCGCGTGTCCAGAACCCCCATTTCTTATCACATAATTTCATTGAAATGGAAACGACAAAAACATCCCCTTTCGATCAGATTTCAGACAATAGACATTGTCTACAAGAAACGCATCTCGCGATCTGCATTTAGGATATTAAAAGGGAGAATACAATACTTCCTAGAGAAGATCGGATATGGTCAAATCGTGTTTACTATGAGTAAGAATGGTCACTTGAAGAACTGGACTATAGTCATCGGAAGCAATACCACGGCTAGAAGTTTTAAGCTCCCGGAGTTCGATTTCCAAAGTTCGTGATCGATTCAGCTATGTTATAATTCCTCAGTAAAGCCGTTGCCGTGATGCCACGGGAAGAATTAGCACGCCAAATGCCAATATTGGTGGGTTTAGGATTACGTTAAGTTGGAAACCTCTTTGCTTTTATTACCGTATTACACTGTATCTAAACGTTATGGTACCGACCTACCACTTAAGCTTACAACTTATCGTCATCAATACAGGTGCACTATTTGCCATTACGTAGAACACATAAAATGTAAAAAGCCTTCACCACGGCTCATCGCGTGAGTAAGAAAAGCTATTACGTTTCACTTGCTATCCAATAATCTAGTTGACTAATTTAGACATATTGGTAGAAAAGCTCGACTTCACGCAATCCCTGTATCAACTAATTGTTGCTGTCATTTTAGCAGACGAACCCAGACCCGTATTTGTCTATATCTATTAAAAAATTTACAACAGACAAGAATTTATCTGTTTCTAGTCTAGTTACTTCTCAATTGTTTTCAGATATAGAGTAGGTCGGAATAATAGCATGTCTAACCGCTAGTCCAATTGACAATCGAGGATAAATCTTTTAAAATATATATTTATTCATCAAGGGCCCCAATTTCCAGAATAAACAACGACATAGCTTTCAGAACATACTGAATGAAAGCATAATGGTTCTAAATTTAAGTTGGTCAGTCGTAACGTAAGTTTTGAATCCTGGGTTCAAGCCCACACTTAATGTCCAATTGTTGTAGGGAATAAAAGATGGGGCCACGGTGGCTCAGTTCTTAAGGCATCACCTCAAGCCATGGCCGACAAAGATCCCATAGCACACTACTGCATGGCGCATGTCCCTCTTCATTATCCTGGTTTTCAGAAAATTAGGACGATAAAAACCTTTTCATTTCATTATTCAATTGGGAATGATATATATTAGCGCTATCAATATATCTCAGATATAGTCGTTTGAAAAATGATTCCGTTAGCATTCAAGATGGTGTTTGTTTGTAATAGGTTAAGTTAACCAACTGGATATAAATCGAGAGTGTTGCATGTAACTTAAATTGCTAAATGTTTAACAATTAGTTTCGTGGGGTGACATAGTTACGTTAAGACATAATTACAGTTGTAATGGAAGGAGTTTCCAGTTTGTACACGTTTTTTTTTTTTTTTTTTTTTTTTATATATATGGCAATTATGGAATTCATTCTAATGTATATGTTTCAACTATTACAGATAATGTCCAGAATAGATAGTCTAGTCAAGTCACCATTTCTGTTCTGTCTGTTTAATAAGCCCGTTGGTATGATTACTAAAGTGTTTTTTGTATTTAACATGTAAAGGATGGAACTGATTAAGTCTTTAAGATCTGTTGAATAAATCGTTACAGGGCTACGTGATTATTTTTTCAAGATTAATCTCCAGAATTGTTAAAAAAAAGGCTAGTTCTAAATATCCGTTATCTGCAGTAGTCTCCTGGAGATAAGAAAGACTATAGGAACTTCAGCCGAAGTCGTTGAACAAAATTGTTTGCTATGGCACCAAGAAAATCAAAGTGTCTACAAGTTTTGGAAAAATAGATCTTCAAAGACAGCAGGGATATTTGGAAACATTGTTCTGTAGAAGATATAAGGAGGCGTTGACTATCAAGACGGGTCTTTAAAAATATCACCAAGTATTGATGTACTATATGGATTGGATTGAATCTATTGACAATATCTCGAGTAGTTTATTTCGCATTCTACAAGTTCATTTTGTCTCCAACTTGGTACGGGATGAAACATTCCCGCGTCCCATTGTCTTTCTCCCCCTATTCGGACTTCTTGGCGTGTTTGACAAACTTTGATTCAATGTCCGAACTCGACAATATAAATTTCCTGCCATTGGTATTTACAGTTAAGATGTGATTTCAAGCTTCGGAATTTGAAATTGAATTACATGACTGGCTCGAATAGTGTCCACTTCACATTGATTTCCAAACAAGGGCAATCTTATTTCAACAACTTGAATATTGCACGAATGCTGCACGTCGATATTCAATGAAATAGAAGTCTAAAATAAGCAGTGACAGATGTTAAGAATCTTTCAACGATCAAACTCTTCCTTCGTTATCCTCTTCTGTATTCATTCCTTCTATTTGCCTATTCCTTTCTTTATGCCCATCATCGAAATGTTCGAAATTTGATTAGTCTTTGAGATTTTAAATTTCCAATGGACAGTTGATGTTATTAAGCTATTTCTTGGCTTGATATCTTAACTTAACCCCACGAACATTTAATTCCGAAAGAAGTCGCCATTGTTTAGTTCTGCTTGCTCGTTAAGGTCAAAACAACACGGCCATCTTGAATTGAACTATGGAAAATCACATTTTTTATTTTGATATCTGCTCGCCAAAACATTCCGAAGCGACATGACTGGATTCCAATTTCAAATGGCGTTGATTGAACGGCTATTTTAATAACCTTTCGCATTTTTGTTGCGATGAAATATGAAATTTAATAAATGATTTAATGTGAATTTAATGAAAACGATTGTGGTTTGATATTGATAATATTTGTACATGAAGTGGCAGATGAAGTATGACATCTTGATGAGCGATGCATACTACCCTTAAAACAGCGGACATTTCTCTGATTTTTTGCTTGTTTATCTTTTAATCTTTCCTAAAGACAAAACCCTACATCACGTCATCAACTTGGTGGCCATATTGAATCAATAGAAATGACCTTGCACTAACACACCCTTGAGGGACCTGGAATGACATGTTTCGGACAATACTCAGGTTTGTCTTGTTTCACCTTTGGTCTGTGTGCCCGGGTTAAACGTGAACATGTCGGAGAATCGTCACCGAGGCTGTCAAAAAGTTTGACATCTTGTCATATATTTGCACATCCGGTTTGCGCTGTAGTAATATGTGCCTTTATGCCACTGAATTGAGTAGCGTAACGCTTTTAACATGTTACCGATAAAATAGTTAAATTTCAAGCATTGACATGTATACCAATTGGTTTAAGTTATATGTAGAATACTTTCAGGATCGTGATGGAATCATTTTCATATCTCTGAAATTATCTTTTAGATGCTGAAACAGTAGCTCGAAGGAGACCACATACATAATATTTAACCTAGATGTTTATTAAATTATTTTTAATTATAATATAAATAAATTGTGCTTCATGAAATATTTTAAATGGACGGAAACACACCTGTTCTTAAAATCCTCGAACAAAGAATACATTTACTTCCAGAAGACAGGTCTTTACAAACGACCTTGGAGTAGAGAAATTTGTCATTTGTAGAATTTAACGCATTCCATTGACCGCTGTCTGAATCGAGCATAGTGTCATAGCTATTTCTCAGCAACCACTATCTCCATTAAAAGTCGAATACAATATTGAACGCTGACCATCTGACCAATCTTGTGACCACAACATCAATATGTACACGTCATTCAGTCAGTGGACACAAGTGGTGTACACTACCCACAGTGTATTTGTCATTCTTCTTAACCAAATACTGATAGTAACTCTATATTGAAATAAAGACAAAAAACAAAAAAAACCCCAAAATATCGTGTTTTGACAACAGAAAATTGTCGAAGTTACAGTGAAACTTAGTTCCAAACTTTACAGAGTTCTAAAAAGCGATGGCTACTATGCGAGTATTTACTCTACTTCAAAACTTTGTTTTCGCCTCCTATTATAATATTGACTTTCTCTGTACTTTTAGTATTGGCATGTGATCGCACAGAATATAGAATTCAAGCTATTGACATTTATTTCTTTGGGTTTCTAGTTGATATTTCCTCGCAATTTCTTAATAGATTTCTAAAATTAATTTGTGAAAATCTAGAACAACACGCACTGCTTCACCTTACCTTTATGTAAGTTAGCCACGGAGATCGTGGTTACAGATAAACCCAATGATATTAATCCAATTGTTTTATATACAATCTGGAGAAAAGGTTAAAATTGATTAGAACTAAAGAGTCCATGGCCAGCTTGTGGCACATGAAATCGTAATTTTAGGGATAGTCTTTAAATGATAACTGCATAAAAAAAATTTACTCATATAATGCTCAGTATTTTTAAATATTGAGCATTAGGTTAGGTGTATACGAGTTTAAAAACTGAAACATAAACCGACCGTTTTAAGTTGTCCCAAATTGATTCATGGCGATCATTACAGATTTTCTTTATTACTGGATTCTAATCTATATTTTGAAAAAAATTGGGGCAAGTGACATTATATTAAAAACTCTACAACTGCACACGGTTCTTTCTCCATTAAATGAATGAAGAATGCAATAAGGGTTAACTACGGCCAAATAATTTCATATGTGAAATATAAACGGAGGGAATCTCTGATAAATTACTATTGCCAAGAATTGATTTAACAAACACCCACAATGACCATGTTAACACTTGAGACCATTTATTGATGTTCACGTTAAATAAATATAACATATATGTCTAGATTGTCTTTCATTGTCGTCCTTTTACTAGCAAAATATGAATAATGACAGGAAATTCGTCTATTCTTATTGGAACAATTGCTAAACCATTTGACACCAACGTTAACCCCATTCACACAATTATAGGCACAAAAAGACCGAACCTTGGAAACTGTTTCTTTTGTGGTATAATAGTTCATTTATAATCCAATAAAACAGGGATCGAATGAAAGGCAAATACTTTGAGTTTCATCTGGCGATATGACAATATATCTATATTTATACATATACACTAAATGTAAACATGGTTTATTATTGTAAACTTTTAGAACTCTTTATCATCTGGTCAAACTCATGTGACCATTGTCCGTATTTAATTATTGACCATTGACCGTATTGTCCGGCTGCCCGCACGAGTTCAGGATAAGTTTATTTCTGCTTGTATTATATGGAGATGATTGGGCATGAAATGGGAGTCAATTGTGTGGTGAATTAAGTGTTCAGAAGCGACTTTATGAAGGCATTCTTGTTGTAAACAATACTATATAGTACTATAGCACAATCTCTGACATGTCACTCATAAATCAATACTAATTATGACACAATAAAATTAATACTCTAGCACCTTAAATAGACACAATACACGAATTATGACCATCATCTATCTTTTGTATACAAGAAATGAATCTAGGTTAATGCCTTAATTATTACTGAATATATTATGATTCTTATTATTCACCATCTTTATATCCTGAATTAAAATATGAAATAATATCGACGTACCAGAATGTTATGGCTGATTGGTCCCTTCCCGTATGTATGACGAATAGGTTTATAGCATTCTAATGTTTTTCAAAATTCGACTGGTTCAAGGTAACGCTTTTCAACACCCAACCTTTAATTATTGTACTTTTTATTGATTAACATCAATCTATGTTTCACTTCTTAGCATTAGATCTTCTTGTATACTAAATACTATGTATACTAAAGTCAAAATTGTTATTTTAAAAAAGGGGAGTAATCCATGAATAAAATCAAAACCAAAATTGAAAAGTTAAATAATTTACAAATGCTATATTATTGTCACTATATAGCATTGTGCACAATACATGTCTATTATCAATGATATAGCTGTGAGGAATATCACTCTTGATGTTGTTAAAAATCCGAAAAATTAGTTGGGTTTCATACATACTCCGCGCAGTGTTTCGTTTGATTAGAGGTAATCCCACTACTCACTGCTTTAATGAGCCGATATTGTTGTTTTAAATTTTGATTGGTGAGTAGTCCGACTACCAACCAATGACTAGCTGCTCTATAAAAGCTTTACATTCAAAACATTTACATAACGTTACGTCATGGCTCACGATTTTAGTATGCCCAATTAACCCGTGCATAGTAGAATACTGCAGTAAAACTAAAGGTTTAGGGAAGACCCAGATTGAACGAAGGACTGTTATGTTGCTGTACTTAAGTGATAGCTTTGATTGAACGGGAAGAATAGACATACTCCCGCAATTTCAAGAAGCTAATCCAGCAATGGCCAGAGAGGGATTTCTCGGGCCATTGCTTCAGGAATATGGGTTTCATAAGGACCCCCTACAATTACTAACATCATCAGATTGCTTTCAAAATATTCTTACTACTGTAGACATTCTTATATACACGGTAGTACATTATGAAAATCTAAGGTCAGGAAGTTGAAATTCTTGTCAATAAAATAAGTATAAATAGTAAGTTAAATGGTTGTTTTCAATAATAATTGATGACTGTTAGCAAGAGAAAGCTATATCTAACTGGATTTGGACAAAACATGGACTGTATTCAGTAAGACTGGTTGCTTAATTCTTCACCGTTTGTCATGTGCTAATGTCTTCGAAAAATTAGGCTGATTTAATATTTAAATTGAAGTATTGAATAGCTCTGCACCTGGAACCATTGTTTCCATCGGTTTAGGAACGGTGTGTGGAAACGGAAGTTAAACCTTGATTATCAAGAGGATGCGAGATGAACTAATCATACACCATAAATACGAATGGTATTAGTCCCCAACTGTTGGACAATCATTTCTACACTCACTGAAATAGCCTATGAGAATATGGTGCCATATGATGTCAGTATTATCCGCAATGCTTCAAGTATGTTATTGAAAATAGATTGCAAAAGAGTGTCTGTCACACATAATGTTTGTAGTGGTTTATTTTTGAATTTTATCTATAAGTTTGTTGTTTAGTTTATTGAATAACGCTGGTAGCCTTATATACTAATCGATGACGACGATACTGTCATAATAATTCAAACTTAATGCTATCACGGATCAGCCGAAAACTGCATGGAATTATGTCTTTGATACTGTTCTTTATGCCTGTAGAGATTCGCTTGCTTAAACAAAGCCAGATGTGAGAATTCCGCGACAAGATTTTACGGACAAATATTTGCGGATACTTAAGAACGGATCATTCTATTTTTTGGGTCTGCAAAGCGAGGAAAGGCCCGAGGGTGATGGAAGAAGAACGGTATCCCGCCAGCTGCCGCCGCCATACTTCTGTAATTAGAAAATGATAAATCTAAGATTTCATTAGACATGTCAAATATTTGAAGACACTTGAAATTTAAATAGAAAATTTTCTAGGGGAAACGCTGACTATTTGTCTTGATGGAATTTTATGACAAGAAATTGTCTGCTTTTGGTGCCACAAAATGATCAAACGATCTCCTTATAATGTAGATAATCTAGATTAGGGTATTTAATTAGCATCCCATTTCTCTTTCATCTGTTATTAATTCAGTGTATCAACAGCTCGCTATTCAGGCAAGGAGTGGGTCGAGAGTATGTCTTCTTTTTTAATCAGTGCTGTACAGCCGCCGACGACGAATCTTCTAAGATAGATCTTATTCAGTTTATCAATTTCTTTGAGATAATATTGGCTTAAGATGAAACAAATGAATTGTTAGTATAATTCAAAGATATAATTAACGTACTTCATTATATAATGATGAGTTTGTTTTTGTACTGATATATCATCATCAAACTCTCATTACAATACATCCTATTTTAAAGGACAAAATGAACAAGATTATAAATATAACGAATTTTAAATGAAATGGTGTTAAACGTCCCACTGTTCTGCTCTGGCTGGGCTAATGAAGACGGCTATATGCCATACAGTGTGCGACGAGAGAAATTTTTCCCGGAGAGCGGCGCTGTGGCCTACTCTTATATTGAATTCCAAATACCAAAGGATCTTTTACGTGCACGCCTATGTACACGGGTCCTCGGTTTTTCGTCGCCACGCGAGCGATTAGACAGCTGTCCTTGTCAGTCCCACTACCCTGCACCAATGACAAGGGTGAGTTAAATTTCTTGAAAAACACAAACATTTCACTCTGTTCATTTAAAGCTTAAATGCATCCGTACAATGGTAATGTAAATTTTATACACATTTTGATTTACATGCCGGATATAACTGTATGTAGTGAAATGTATTTCTTTCTACAAATTAATAACTCTTTTATTTATCGTGTTCAAAGTAATAGGATTGTAAAGGTTCTTGATATTTTTGTTTGAAACTAATAGAGAGATTTTAAAAAGGAAGAAAAATCCTGGTAATTTATTGGTGATGCGTTAGATAAATAGGCGCTAAATGATTCATTAGCACCAAATAATAATGACAAATGTAATCCCCCTTCCTTTCTCTATTCTCCCATCTGACAGTTAATGTGGATGTTCTCCCCACTTCTTGTCGTTACCCCATTGTATCATCACGTTATAGACAATGCATTGTTTAGTAAATATTTGAACAAGTTTTAACCTATGTCAAAGTTTTGTCGCAAATTAAAGTCAGAATATTCACCAACTACAATCTCATCTGGAAGACATTAGCAACAATTAGTCTTAATTTTAACACAATAATTTCTATAAAGAATCATTTAGATGATTGATGCCAAATTTTCCAGGCATTTGTGATTTTATTTTTCTTTCTGTTGTGATTTTAGAAAATTGACCTGGCCTAGGGCAGAGGCATTTAGATGTGAAAAGACGCGAGGACATGTCTATTTGTTTTTTCTCAGTCTTTGACTAAAACGCTAGTCGTCTGTGTTTAGATGCCCGCTATGGGGATCACCACGGGTCGAAATGTCATTAAAACTAATGGCATCGTTTCATACAGAAGTGAAATAATTAATGTGCTAACACGTTTTAGTTTTATTATCAATAATCTTTCTAAGTCTCTTTTTGCTGTGCTGGAAGACATGTGCTTTAGTCCATGTCTGACCCGGGAATACCTCTTTGTGGTGGACCGATCTATCCCCCGAGGCAAACGTTTTGGTAATAGTCTTTGACAATTGTGGTCGATTGAGAATTCTAATAAATCATTATCTAAAATAATGAAAATATTGAATTATAAGATTAACGCGTGCTAAAATACTAAGAAACGCTTGAAAATGAAATCAAAATTTTAAAAGATTAGAAATAGATTGGACTTTAAGACGAAGCATAGAGTTTTCTTCGTATCTTATTTGTCCGTGGTTTTCGCAATACTTAATCAATATAGTTAATTATGTGTGGTTCTATTTGTTTAAATGTAGTCAAAAACAGAACCCAGATCTTATATCAGTCCCCTAACGCTAATGTTTAATTTGACCTAGGAGTTATTAATACTCCAAGATTCGATTGATACGTTCGTCACTCTTTAAAGATGTCTCCACAAGGACTATAAATGTTTTTTCTGCGCTCTTTAAGTTAGCATCAAATCTCCATCATACCGTCTTTTTCTTTTATTGGAAAGGATTTTGAAAATGGAATCTTTAACCCCGTCTTGCTAAATTGCCATAAGCCATCCATTACAGAGAATCCCAATCATAAATTCAATAATCTTTGTTGTGGAACTGGCGACAGAGATGTCTAGAGATGATAAACTGGCAAAAAAACCCTAACGAGATAAACACACTTCCGGAAAAACTTCCATAGTTCCGCATTAAAGAACTCCCTACAAAGTAATTGGCCAATATTCCCCATATATATAATTAGGTCTTTACAGCAACGTTTTTAGTTATCTGTTTCTGTGGAGTCCAGGAGCCTAATTATAATCAAAAGCTAATTTCTCACCTCTAGTCATCACAGCAACTATATAGAGTATAAATAAAGCAATCAGGTATCGATTGATCAAATATTGCCACCGTGCATGTCTAATATACAAATATAACATAGAGTGAGAGACGATGATAAATATCATTTCACTCTTTAATATAACTTTATCGTCTCATACATCAGCTGTAATTAATCAAAGTACACTCTCTCCAATCCTGCAAACTCTCTCCTATTACTGAACCTTTAGCATCTCTTCAAAATTATAGCCTCCATTATATCTTATAGATTCAGATCAATTGCATTGCTCGTCGCAAAAGTAACGAGATCGTTTATGGACTTTCAATACTCTCCATGGAACATGAATACAACCCACCCGGGGCCAGCTCTTTTTACGACTTTTTAATTTTCTTTAACCGATTCGGTTGCCCTATTACAAACCCATTCCTTAGATTTTTCTAAAGTTACCACCGTGGTTATGGGGCTATGCATATTATTTCTTATGATACACTTCTGAAACGATTTCTTCACTATCAAGAGCTTTTGTTATAATTCCTACTCTGTAATTTCTGACATCATTGAGAGTTTTGAATGAGCCGTATCATTGGGTGTTTTGAATGAGCCTACCCCTATTCAAATTACAATGGTTTTGAAAAAAAAATAGTATTCGATTTCCCACCGAAATTCTATCTTCAGAGTGGACTTAAGCGATAGTAATCCATATGATAGCTCCTAAATGCTTGGATACCACAACAACTGGCAGTTTCAAGAAAAAATCATTGATAATTCAACTTCATTATAATTCTGTTTTAATTTTCGGACATCGCAAGAATTTAAGATTGCCAAATTGAAATAATGCAATCTGAAATCAATCGAAAAATTCCCAAAATTACCGGGCTGGTCTGTAGCAGATTTAAACACATCTGTGTAACCTATATTCAAGAACTCATGTCAAATTTCATTAACTCCCATTGTTCAAATGATTCTAAAATTATCATGATGAAAAAGAGGGTGTAATTTTGAGTGAACCTTGTTGAAGTTGATGAATGAATAAATCTGGTTTAAAGCCTAGCTGTTGTATCATCAGACATCCTGCCGAGATCCTGCAGCGCCACCCATGGTAACAGGCGTTAGTCGTCTGCTTCGCACATTGTTTGCAGACCGTGGACACGAAAAAGACCAATATTAATGGTCTCTCGTATGATTCATTAATTATATTGATAATTTCTCAGTTAATTTTCTTTACGCAAACTTTCCTCACAGCATTCATTTTCCTCTCCATGTTAATGCGAGGCAATCGCAGTGTAATGAACAATAGAAGAAGAATTACACATGATGAGTTATTATCTCCCTTGTTTACACAGACGATACCAGTCAGGCTTGGCGCGGCACGTTTAACGATTCTCCCGCCTTTTAACTATCTCAATCCACATAATTGCTTGCGCCAGAAAGAGAAACGCAACCTTTAACATAATAGTGAATACCCCATGTGCCAGAGATTAAAATCGAATAAACAATCCCCCCTATTCTGTTTTTACAGACAACCAAATATTATAAGGAGGAGGGATCGCCGCTCTACACACACTGACCCAAGGTTTTCGATTGGAACTCTTTTGTGATTTTTATCTTCACCTTTGTCAATCCCAGTTCAAACAACGAAACGCGGAACTCAAATCAGCTTTAAAGTCTCACGACAACCCGGCTTAATTGAGGAAATATTCCTAAATCTGCAATTTTTATATCTGCTGCGTTTAGCGCCAACAGTAAAAATGGTTTTGGTTTTTAAGCTTGTCGTGTTTGTCTTTCATGAAGCGTTGATATTTGCCATGTGAAGATAGCTTCAATCTGGCAATTAACTCCTAAAAAATTGTACACATTCATAATCTGAAAGTTTCCAAAGTATTGCTCAAATAATTTTAATGGATTTGCATACGTTTATGATTCAGTGAGAGGGAATATTTGATATGGTAAGATGAAAAACGGAGAATTAACACGCGGTCTTTTAATTCTACGAGTGGCTGGTGGAAATGTAATTATATCGTAATACCATTACGCCAATGCAAATGATTCATTTTTAATGAAATATCAGCTACTGGGAGTATTTATTCTGTTCAACACCAAGGACTCTTAATCTTTTGATGAAAAAAAACTGGTTTTACTACTAAAAGTATTACGAAGCAGCAGTTACATAGCCAAGGGGAACTACTCACTTTGAAAAACATAATATAGATTTGTTATACTCATAAAGATATTTGATGGACCCAGATTCCTGGTGTCGTGAACTGGTTATAATACGGGCCTAAAAAAATCAATGACACAGGAAAGGTCCCATTTCAAAAAAATCAAATTATGACCCCCCCCCCCCCCCGCCCCAGATAAGCAAAGAATAACATAAGCCTGAAAATGAATACGAAAACATTAGCTACTAGAATTTATTTGTCCATTTTGCTACTATTTTTCATCTGTTATATGTTGTAAATACCTTTGTCCCCAATGTTAAAATCAGTTACTCTTAAAGCCATCTTCTACATAGTAGTCCATATTTTTACCATGCACTGTCGTTTAATGGTTTATATAATATAGTAAAATCCGTTAATCTCTGACATATGAATCTAATGTAGGGTGTGGATATACAGGAACACATCTACTCACAATAGATCTAATAGTTTTGTTAATTGGTATACTAAGAAAAACCTTTCACCATCGATAAAATATTCCTCTCTAACCGACCTTATGAATTATTTGTTAGCCTTCTGACCAGTTTCAATGTAAAAAGAATGTTGGTCCATACATCAAGCGTGTGTTTGAGATAACTGGCTTATCATGGTTAATAAGTTACTGGCAGGGATAAATTAGTTTTTATATAATTCATATCAAAAGCAATGATACCTTTTATCAACAGACATTAATACCTGTCTAATTCTTGTTTTACCGCTAAATGTGTTTTTTATCCTCGGTATAAGTAATGTAACCTAAACCACTCACATCTCACCACTAGCAATTTGTCACTACTTAGCCACATATTGGGATGTTACAAAAATTACGTGAAAGTTATAGCAATGGCCTTTTGAAGAATGCTGGATTTGGCAGAAGGAAGGCTTATTTCCAGTATGTCGGCGCTATGTCTGAGAATGTTCATTTCCACTGTTAGAATTTGACAATAAGAAGTGTTAAGTGTTGTGTTCGTAATATTACTGTATGTTTCATAGAATTATTTACATACTGCTCTTACAAATTCATGACAAAATGTTCACAGATGTTTACTGAAAATGAAGGTCTGAAGATTTGTAGTTTATTATATAACTCCATAATTTAAACAACAAATTTCCCCAGAAAAAAATTAAATGCGCATGCTGTAAGCTAGCGGGAGCCGGTAATTTGAAGCCCACAAAAATACGCCAAGTTCAAAAGTAGCCTTTTCTGGGGGAGCTAGTATTTTAAACTAGTATTGTTGCGCTACATACATTTAGGTTTGTCGCCTTCGCTATATTCCTAGACCCCTTTCATTGGATTTTATGTTGATATCTTCGTTGAAATTCATATACTATACGTCTACACATCAAACCAGAGCTACGTCCCTCATTCCTCGCCATATAGTGATCTTAGGTCTAAATATAAATGTCTAGAAAAAATGGCAAAACAATTAAGCCGAAATCCATCATATGAACACCTTAGAAGATTATACTTTCCCGAAAAAAAAAGGCTAAGATTAACTATGAAGAAAAAGAAAATAGAATATTACAACAACATTAAAGAACAATTAGAATCTCTCAGCAAAAATAATGAACCTAAGAAATTTTGGAAATTATTAAACTCTCTGCACACAAAAAGAACAATAAACAATGATAATGGTTCCGAAATCGACGCAAATACTTGGGAAGAGCATTATAAGAACCAAGGAGTTAAATCTGAAGAAAACAACAGTAAAACGGAAGAGAAAATCTTTAATGAATTAGATAAATTGAAAGACAATCTTGAAGAATCAGAGATAACAGACAAACCATTTACAATAAGCGAAGTTAAAAAAGAAATAAATAAACTAAAAGGTAATAAAGCAGTAGGGCTAGATCGAATAGATTCGGAAATGTTAAAATGTGGAAAAAATGTTATTACCTCAATTATAACTAAATTATTTAATGAAATACTTTCAACATCAATATATCCTGATTCTTGGAGAAAAACATATATTACCTCACTACATAAAAAAGGTGACAAATCCGATCCCAATAATTATAGAGGTATTGCTATATCTAGTCACCTAAGTAAACTTTTTAACTCTTTGATCAATACTAGATTAAAAACCTTAATAGAAAGTAAACTCTCCAATTTCCAGTTCGGGTTTAGAGAAAACCATCGTACATCAGATAATTTACTTATATTAAAAACACTGGTCTCAAAATACGTAAAAAATAAACAGGATAAAATATATGTAGCATTTGTTGATTTCCGTAAAGCGTTTGATTCTGTATGGAGACAAGCTCTTCTTCTTAAGTTAGCTAAAATAGGTATTGGAAAAAAGTGTTTCGATATAATCCAAGACTTATACAAAAGAACAATATCGACAGTGAAATTAGGAGACCAGTTAAGCAGAGATTTTCAGATAGATATAGGTGTTAGACAGGGAGACTGTTTGAGTCCAACCCTGTTCAACATATTCATTGATGATATAAACGAGGTTTTCAATGAAGAATGTAAACCAGTAGAACTAGATAATGTATCATTCAACAGTATTATGTATTGCTGATGATATCGTTTTGATCTCGAAAACTAAAGATGGTCTGCAAAAATGTCTCGACAACTTAGAAAATTATTCTGATGAGTGGAGACTAACTATTAATACCAATAAAACTAAAACTATGTGCTTAACACACTGCAAATCAACAAATAACTCCCATAATTTTATATATAATGGAAAATATTTAGAAAACGGTCATGAGTTCAATTATCTTGGAACCGTCATTTCAGACACTGGCTCTTGTTTTGCTGCCATGGATAATTTGACACAGAAAGGAAGTAAAGCATTTAATATTATGATTAACAAGTTAACAAAAATAAATACAGATCCATATCTTGTAAAAAAACTTTTTATCTCCCAAATTCGACCGATCATAACATATAATTCGGATATATGGTTTATGGATATGGACGAAAAACAGCAGAAAGCTAAAAATAGATGTACTTTAAAAGACAGATATTTTGATCATCTTTCCTATACAGATTCGACAATAATAGAAAAATTGAACATTAAAATGTGCAAATATGCTTTAGGAACAAGCAGGAAAAGTAGCAACATAGCTGTACGTGCAGAAATGGGATGCACACCAATTGAAAGTTTTATTAGAAGCTTAGCACTAAAAAATTATGAAAGAATTACAAAACTACCTACTTCAAACCTAACAAGACTTGCCTTAAATGAAAATCAAAAGATGCATGCTGACGGAAGATATAGCTGGTTTTCATTTATAAAAAATTGTGAAGCTATAAAATCCAATGTACATGTAGATTTAAAATCATATTATAATAATTTATTGTCCCAAAAAATAAATAATATTAAAGGCCTAGATGGAACTTCCTCAAATAAGTTAAGGACATATGCACTTATAAAACATAACGTAAATTATGAAAATTATTTAGATGTGATAAGAAATCCAAAACACAGAAAAGCACTAACAAATTTAAGAATAAGTGCACATAAGTTGAAAATTGAAACCGGGAGATATCTAAAACTAGACGTAAAAGATCGCTTGTGTTGTATATGCCAGGAGGTAGATGACGAAATTCATTTTCTAACAAATTGCAAACGAAATGACAAAAATAGAACAGAACTGTTCAGGCTAATTTTATTCCAAGAGCCAAATTTTTATAAAATGAATGCTTCACAACAATTTAAAATACTAATGATAAATAAAAAGGTAGAAATTCTGAAATGTTTAGGAGCTTTTATATACAATTCGTTCATGTCTCTGTAAAGTATTTATGTTTATATAATTATGTACATGTATGTATTATGTATCCTTCGTTGTCTCATTTATATTTTATTAATTTCCTCTGTATATGCACATAACCTTGTAAGGTTTTTTATGCAATAAAGTTTCTTCTTCTTATAATATGCCGCTCAGACGCTAAGATAAATTGGTTAAACACAAAACACCGGCGACCATTAAACTAGCTTAACTTTGTCGTATGAAAGTAAAATATTATGTAGGGTGTATTAAAAGTTAGTTAATAATCACTTCGTAATGAATGCAAATATGGCATGTGCCACCACAAAAAGAAGCAAAAAATCTCCTTTGCTGATAGTGATCAAGGGATTCTTTAATTCCAACTGTCAATTAAATACCAACCAATATCTCCAAACAAATGTGATGTCAGAAACAATTACGACACATAACTTGCAGATCAAATATAAGATCATCTAATTGTATGCAAACATCCACTTTCCATTAAGTATCAATCTTAGATATAAATTATCAAAATGTATTTTAGAAGCGTCTGACACTAGAAATAATTGAACTTGTCGAGAAAACGTTAATCCAGGGAGGCAGAATAAACAGAGTCAAAGCTTATTCATAATCTTTTGGATTGAGTTGTAAATAAACACATCTTTGTAAACAGGTGAAATTAAATGCAAGGATAGTATACAACCTCTATTTTGGTGCATTGATATACATGAACAAGCCGGAAAGGGGTTCAAATGTCATTTGGTAATGCATCAGATGGTATCAAGGAAGGCGTGAGGTGGGGAGGGGGTAAATCGTCTATACCCGCTTTCGATGTTTAGGTCAAGGTAACGCAATGTAAATTAGCAACCTCAACTATGTCATGAAGCTGTTTGTGTTTTATTACCTCCGCTCCAAAGTCCTTGCTGTACTTCCAACATTTTGGCGTTCATATCAGTTTTACTATTTGCGACCAAAAAGTGAGTGAAAAAGATTCTAGGAGGAACGAGAATGAGACATTGTATTGGTACCCAGAGCTTCTATTTTTGTTATTATTATAAAATTATGTTCCTTTTCATCTATAGGCTAACCTATCCGTTGAACCGTTGAAATATTATATACGTATTTTCTAAAATAGAATTCCTTGTCCAACATGTGATCCGAGTCAAAAATTCTTCTCCCATCATAGTTATCTTTTTTTTCCTTCATTCATATAAGATATTTTTCGAAATTTTCCCACTGATGCAGACCACGTGTTTACAAGTTGTCATATAATGATTAGATACATACCAACTCTTACATGGTATATAAACATAACATTTTACCAAGGTGACGACCTTCTGGATATAGAGCTTCTCTCTGGGGCTGTCAACCACAAACCTAAAATAACCTACATTTTCCAAGTGGCATACTATCGTTAGTTATTTACTTCAATGTGCATTTCGCTTTCCTAAGTTTTCTTTGGGTTTCATTTTACTGTAGATTTTAATTTGAAAAATGTTGATATTAAGTCTCGTCACCTGTACTGGGGCCATTGGATGGATACCAATAACCCTAACAACAACAGTGAAGTGGCGGTTCCTTGTCTTTAATCTTAAAGGATAATCACTGTGTCCACCAATATAACATAGGTGATGGAACTGGTTGAAATTATATTTGGCATGTGTTTAATCAGTTCTATCACATATGTAATATTAGTGAACACGAACATTGTCCTTTACTGGACCTGGGTTACTGTTGGTATACAAAACAAGTTCAGTTAAATGTCATGGCCGGAGTTTGGGAGTGGAAAGGGATTCAACACCTTCTCAACGCAATACCTCGGTCATTATGGGACTAATATAGTTATTTTTCTACAGTCACATGTGCAAAGCTAGGGCTGCGGATTTTGGCCCGGATAACGACGTTTCCGCATACTCCTTATCAAAAGGTTCTTTACGGAAACTCCGAGGTCCTTCTAACCCAACACATTCTAGGTGTCCATACCACTCAACTACCACGGCCTCTAACAATACCTTGTTGAAGACAGTTTCTAGTTTTCCCACATCGTTATGTAGTTCTGATGAAAAGGTGCACAACGCACACGTTAATATCTTATCAACATACATCTGTCATTAATATGTAAACATAACATATAAAGTTTACGGATAGTCGACCATCTACACATACTCACCTGTCGCGATGAACAAATGTTTATCACATCACAAAATGAAAATGCAGCCATTTTCATGTGATCAATTTCTGGTATACGTATGCAAATAGCACACCCCACCGTCCCTTAAAACAACATGTATTACTAGGTGTAATGTGGGTAATTACTTTAAAACGATTTGAAATGTAAAGTTTGAATACGGTGTTATTTACCTGTCGTTTTAATTTTTATATTTTATGTATTTTGTTTGAAGTTGTCGATTGGATCACATGAACAATCAATTAACAGTTGATATACTGGGCGGTGTATGAGTTATAACATTCGGAATACGACTGTCTATTAAACGATAAGAGGTGGGGTAGATAACATTGTAGTGTAAACAAAATAATACAAAAACAAAAAAAAAATGTAGAAATCAGAAAAGATAAAAGAAAAGAAGTAAAACCCTAATTTAAACAGGAAAGTGGATTATTTGAGCAACGTCAATGTGATAAACAAAATTCTGAAAAGAGTCGGATCCAAAATTTATACAAGATGTTTCGTTGTCATTTAATGCTGAATCGCGACAATTGCAACATACGAATACATTGCGTATCAGATTATGAAATTAACGAGGACTCCCGACTGAATAATACCGTATTGATGTTTTTATCTACAAATTTACCACTCACTAAGCGAAAAGAGGTCCAATTTCTTCACTATTCATGTAAAGCGGCTGACGAAAAAATGTAATCGGCTAATATTTTTGTAGCAATCATTTCAGCCATACTACTAATGAATATTCAATCATTACAGTTCTTTATGTACTGACATCTTGATTTCTCTAATCAATCACTATCAATCATTCTTGTCACATTGCATTCATTTCATATATAAATATAATAAAATAGAAGTAGGTAATGTCAGTCTAGTCTATTTCATGTATAGGTCAAGGTCACACCAGATGTGTCATAGATAACACTTCTGGATCTGAACAAACCAATTTGTCTTGCACAATTAAAAAAGAAAAGACAACTGTTATAATTTGGACACCTCAGTACAATAATTACGGCTATTTTGTCAGGACATTGATATTTATGATTCCCTTTTTATGTTATTTGGACGTATATAATCCGTTCGTTGTTCCTCATTGCTTGGAAAAACTCAACAAGTTCGGGTCTTAAGATCAGTCTTTTACACTGTTTATAAGGAGGGGATTTTTCTTTACTGGCGCAGAAACCTAATGGGTATATATTGCATTTCTTGGTAACTTATGGTTATGGTTCTAAACCATCTATGGCGTTTGTAACAGTCAATCATTAGATCGAGGTAAAATCTCGCATTCCATATCCACCCAGTGCATTTCTACCAGATTTAGTCACGACAATATATACCCATGTAAATCACAATGGAAACGAACTATTATCTTTTTGACAACATTAAAATGTATCAAATTCCAAACGTTATTGATATTACCAGGTAGTGGGTGATAAGTAGGTGTCAGTGATTTAAACACAGTTTCCGATTTTATATTAAATAATATCTCATCACTTTCTCATTGATTTATAGCGTATTTCATATATCATGGAGTGATCAAAATATGTGATCAAACTGACATCATTATACCTCTCAGCATGATGTTATAACAACACAATATGGCGACAATCTGTATCCATGTATACCAACAATTGATGGCTATGCTCAATATAGTATTGTTCAAACTCTGTGATGTGTAATAGACACGGAGACTGTCAATTTTAGAGCTAACAAAGCTGAGTATTTAGTTACTAGATTAGACCTACTATGTTTCTATACTCGGTAAATACGCCATCGGTGATCTATGGCTTGTTTCTATTAAGTACCTGTCTGAGATTGAATTGAAACGTCTCTTAAGTGTTCAATTCACCGTGTTTATGACAAGTCAGATGAAAGGTATGTCAGTAATTTCAATATGTAATCTATGTCAGATACTTACAAGTGTTTCAATTTACCTGTAGGTAAACATCAGAAGTATCTGACATAGACTCTAGTCTATATTTTATTAAACAGAATGTACATACTATATACATACTAAGATACTCGAATCTTCTGTATTTCTTTACATGTTACTGAGACAACATTTATTAAAATTTCATTTTACAGATGTAAATTGGACATTGTTCGTGTGTGGAGTATTTATTCAGTTTAAGGGCACTGAATCCCTTAAATTTAGGTCATAATAAAGTATTGAATTGGGTTAAGGTGTTATTTCGATTATTAATAGGCTAAACTGTTGTATCGAATTGATAGCCCAAAGTAGGTTTGTTGAATTATTTTAGTGTAATTTTTACCTAATATGTCTACTTTTCCAGTTCCAGACACGTTGGACGTACCTTTCCATATAAAGGACACAACTTCACAGATACAAGAGATATACCTTTACAGATACAAATGACTTCCCTTTTGCAGATACAAAGTGCTCACATTTTCCAAATACAAGTATATACCTTTACAGATACAACAGATATGACTTTCCGGATACAATAGATATATCGTTCAAATGTAAACAGTTTATAAATTGTTAAACACGTGAATTTTCGAGATACACAAGACATGCAACAGATGCACACATTGCAATTAAAGACATTGCTTTATAGAGTATATTCAGATTGTGATTGGTCGACCCAGATCATGCTTCCATTCTAACCCCGTGATACTGCAATTTCTGGATTTTGATAAACGATACACTTTTTTTGTTATTTAATAACGGTCAAGGTAATTATTATTATACTGTCTTCAAAATCCGATGCTCGTTTTCTTAAACATGTTAATGGAGTGACCATCCGAATGTACGGAATAATTTTAATTAGATTGGCGCGTCCCAACATGACACACATTACAACCAGAAAAATATAGCGACATTCTGTATATGGACAAGAGAAGCTACTAAGAAGAATGTATCACTTGGGCAATGATTATCAGTATTTGAAATTTTTCACAATTTTAGGAAAGCATGCGATAATGTTACAAAGTAAAGTATGAACAAATGACTCCAGTAGACTAATCTATTGTCTTAATTATCTATTGTTCATAGAACAAACATAAAATTTCTACAGTTTCACCAGTTTGATTTGGGATTATATTATCATGGGAATGTAAATCTATAAGGTTACGACTTGTCTGACACTTATTCCAACATTCTCAACTCCTGATTGCGGAATAGATTATAAAAAACAGCATATAGCATGCTAATTAAATTTAGAACTCTCAAAAGACTTAGTATCATGAACCACTGTTGACAAAACTGTCTCTTTATATTAAAGTTAAATCCCCCAACTTGTCAGGATTAGAGTCAGGTGTGGAGCTCGGATTTATAATCTAGATCGTCTGGCTTACCATTATTTATAGGGGTGGGATGGGGAAACAAACTGCTATCCCAGATCGAATAAAATATTGTGTATCAAAACACACAACCATATCCTCGGTCGAGGCTTGGGTTTGTCGTGTTGCGCTTGGCATTGTAGCGGCTGTTCTGGTTGGGTAAACGGGATAGTGGTAGTCTGTCTAACTTTGTATGTTTTTTCCAGGTAATCTGGCAAGACGGAGTCGTACCAACAGGAGTCGTAATCCACAATTAGCCTTACCAAACTGTGCTGTAACCGATTTAGACATTAAGTGGTACTCACCTTTCAGAAGTCGTCTCATAAACAATAAAATAGAAATCGCCTCGTAATCAATGAGCTCAACCACCCACATAGGCGTATGGGCTCGATGACAGTTACGGGGACAGAACACGAATTTTTAGGGTACAGATGGCGGCGCCAGTCCCCTGCGTAAGCGTAAGTGATGTAACATAGCTTAACGAAGATGGCTGACTCGAATTTCAATCAATCAATCGACAGGACCGTCGGAATAAAATTTTGAACATTTAACTGAGGCAAACGCGTTTTCCTGCTATTCCTGCCAGTAAATACAGCAACTTCAATATGGTCCAATATAGCGTACCTTTGGTAACTAATCTGAATCCCCAACACCCAGTCAATAGTCGCGGGATATGGGGTCCTTGCCCCCCGGGACAAAATTCTAAAAGTTTAAGTACCGCAAATGCGTCTTTCTGCTAATCTAGCTCGTGAATTAAGCAACTCGAAAATTGTACAATAGTTTTGTAACCGTAATTCCACTCTATGCCTACCCGAATTCCAAGCATCCAATCAGACTGTTGCAGATGCATTCACAAATAATAATCGATGCCCGGAAAATGTCACAAAAAGTAGAGTGACTCAAGACAAAATTCGTTAATCTCTACTAAATTCAGTACAAATTCGTGGTATTGGATTAAAATAAAAAGTAAAATTAACATTTTATTAAGTTTCTGGTACTTTCTTTTGCCAACTAGATGATTTTTCTTCACTTTATCCATCTACCCGAAAAACCAATTGCACGAAAGTTAGGGGGCAGCTACCCCCCCCCCCCCCCCTCCGCCCCCTGGCTCGTGCGCCTATGACCAGAAAAATTGATTTAGATAAGGTTATATATCATCAAACTTCAAGTCGACAGTGAAATATACAGAAAAAAAGTAGATATAATTTTTGACTTACATTCAAAACGGCAACGATTTTAAAGTGCATATTGCATTGGTAAGTACTCTTTCTTGGTGGCCACTATTTAGGCCTGTATTTGATTTGACAACTTGAGAGTAACACTGCTTTACAATCTATTCGCATCTAGATTTGTGGATGTCGTTAATCATTACGTTGAAGATATTGGGATTGATAACCGAACCCTGTGGCTTGTCATGCATAAACCAATTGTGGTAATAAAATAATACCATAATATGTTAATCTCAAAATGACAAGCCAATGTCCCCCTAGCTGTCACACTTAATACTGTGGAGTTTATTGTACCAATGCTTACACGATTGGACCCCACTTCTTTGTCTAGTTTAAATAGTAGCTAATTATATCAGATATACGCAATGGACGTGTGTCTTTCTCTTTTATACCTACACTGACAAGATTGATATATAATACGAGAGATCAGATGACGCCACATATCTGAGCAGATGTACCACCCCCTCCCCCCTCTCCATCCAGGTAGATGTAACATCATCTGTTCTTATGTTAAGATATTATTTTCCTATAATTTACTTACGATCTACATATTTTAATAATATCACTCAAGTTACATTGTGTCCCTATTGTGTTGCCGAGACTCGCGACAGTAATAGTGGCAAGAGCCATGTAATTCAATTATGTTCTTTGTAAAGAACCTTGGTCGTTACCTCACCCCAATTTAACATTTTAATGGTGGTGAATGGCGGTTAATTGGTTTTTAAATTCTATTCAAGTAATACAGAACCATTGTTGACGATAGGGTCGCACAGCGGGTATTAACTCTTCTTCATATTTTGCGTGTAGATTTAGTATGGTTGTTTCTTAACATTTTACGGACGATGAAATTTAAACAAAAAAAAACCCTGTCTGTCGCGAAACCGCCGCTCTTCCTGTCAAATTGCACATGAATATAGTATACAAAATTGTCCTTTTTATCTAGAAAGAAAAGATATCGTGTATCAGCATTTGATAATATTATCTCTACTCACGCCATTCCGACATCGTACCTCTATTGAAAATCCACCATATTAAATTAATGTTTTTTATCGAAAGAATTTCCCCTCGTCCCCGACTCCGACAGGTTGTTTCAAGCTTGAGTGACACGAACCACCCCGTTTTTTGTAGCGTCTGTACCAAGCTACAAGATCAAACAATTAAACATAATTAGTTTTTAGTTGCCAGCTAATCGCATAGTCAATTTGATTTATTACGGTAAGGAACTCAACTAATGTAATTTAATATAACAATTAAAATGTAACATTCTTTTTAGGAGGATCCTTTGTACGACTGTCACACGGATACAAAGATTAATGTAACAGTTTCCATTTACAGCATGTATCATTTTGCGAAAGTTAGTTTTAACTAAAAAAAAAAGAAATAGCATTACACTTGAAGGGATATAACATAAACACTTTCATTGGCAAATGCAATACACATTGATTTAAATTCGCAGTGTGTAAGCATGCTATGGAGTGCAAGTGTGGTAAAAAACTGTATACACTTGCCAAGCCAAATTCGGGTGAATGTGTTGGATTTTGTTGTTGTTGTTTGTTTTTGTTTTTTAATCAATTCAAGAACGTTTTCAACCGAAACCAATTTTGACTTATTCTTAATTCATATATTATATCGAAATTTTTGAATCTGTCATGCAGAGGAATTACAGAGGTCTGCCTCCAACTTTATAAATTCTACTCGGGGGCCCCTTTCTTAACGTTCAGGAAACTGCCTGTTAGACTGGTCGTGTACACGTTGACATGCACGTAAAGGAAACATTATAACTCACTGCATGGCGTTTATCCGTCTTCACTAGCCCCGATGGTGCAGAAAAGTAGGACGTTCAACCCCATTTGATTCCATTGCATTGTTCTCCTAATAACTAAAATGTTTTAGTGTTCCTATCAATGGTAAATCAATATGAATATGGAAATAACATTATATAGATATTTAAAATAGTCCAGAATAGTAGCCACGTTTAATGAATATCACGAATAACATGACAGCATCGCACTGTTTGAACCGCGTATTAATACGTTATTAGCTACGTTATCTGTCATCAAACGTATCTAATATCATCAAAATTACAAACATTTTATCATTTTAAAACTGAACTGACATAATATTTGTCTTCTGTGTGCTGTAAACAGTTCGTGTAAATGGTCAATTACATTTATCTATTACATCTTCTGATCGTTATGTTAGTTAACCATTTGACATTTCAGATGCAATATCCGACTGGCATCATGCACAACAAATAGCCTACATCAATTTACGAATTTATTCCATTTATAGACCCCCATATACAGCTTTTCTTTCATGAAAAACTTGAAATTAAGATTATTCTGCCTGAATATAATATACTTATTCGTATTATATGCCTGAATATAATAATTATACTTATTCGTATTAATGTCATATCAGCACCAGTAGAACTTACGGTTACACAGGCAAATGAGGAGTAGGTATGGAAGCGTATAGGGGTCAATAGCGGGATAGATACCGCAATATTAAGTTGTTATTATGTCAACATATTGTGATTATTCTGATGATTTTATCTCTGAAAAGTCAATTTTTGCCAAAGTAATTGAGTCAACACGCTATGTTTAATGTCCCCATTTCGTCTTAAATGTACACGTTTGCGGTAAGATACTGCTATTCGGAAGCTTTGGCGACATATTCCATTTCGCCGTAGTATATGTCGACATATTCGCAAAATATTGCCATGCGCTATGTCGACGTGTCCATCTAAAACAATATGACGACATGCAAATTAGCGAGTTATTCAATTAACTCGGCAAAAATTGCCCTTTTCAGAGATAAAATCGTCAGAAAAATCACAATATGTTGACTTATTATCAACTTAATATTGCGGTATCGCGCTATTGACCCCTATACGCTTCCATAGGTAGGCCTACTTATGTGGTAGATGTATTCTATAATCTATGGTGGCTGATTGGTATCATGTCGTGATGTCGTGGTGTTGCCCTTCATAAGGCGACAACCCGAAAACCACGACATTTTAACCCGACACCACGACAACACGACATCACGACATTTTAAACCCGACAAGTTGACTTGACGCATTAGATTCACCCTATGCCGACATAAACTATGTCGATATGTTTACATCATGTCAATAGTCGATTTGACTCTAAATCGATATGTCATGTTTTATTGCATAATATATACACTTAATAATATGGCCACAGATCACTAATAATTTCCCTATTAACTTTAATGTTGATTCTCGTCTCTTAGACCGGCTCTAACACTTCCACCTAATTTTGGAGAGAACCCTTTATACAGATGAAGCAGCATGTGGCAAACTCTTGTCCAAAAGCTTACATTAGGTTCACCTTGCAAAACTTGAGATACACAAGCTGCCTTTTTGGTGTATAATCAAAGAAAAGGGTTTTAAAATACATTTTCTGCTAGGTTTTAGTAAATATTCAAGATTTTGAGGCGGAAGCATACAAGGGTTGAGAGGTTGGTTACGTTGAAATGTAAGGCCGAAAATTGCATGTTTACTTGTCTCTACTTCCAGCTTGTGTATCTCAAGTTTTTCATGTTGAACCTCATACATGCTTTTGGGTAAGGTTTGCCACATGCTGCTTCATCTGTGGCATGAAAGGTTCTATCCAAAATTTGGGAAAAGGTTAGAGCCGGTCTAAGAAATGAAAATTAACATTAAAGTTAATGGGCTATCATTAGTGATCTGTGGCCATATTCTTAAGTCTATATATTATGCAATAAAACATGACATATCGATTTAGAGTCAAATCGACTATTGACATGATGTAAACATATCGACATAGTTTATGTCGGCGTAGGGTGAATTTAATGCGTCAAATCAACTTTATTAAGTCGATTTCTTGTAATATAACTCATGAAGTTGACATATTTTTAGTCAATATGTTGGGATGTTATTTCAATAAGTAGTGACCCAAATACGCTTCCATAGTCACCACGGCATTATAAATGTCGTAATGCCGCGTAAAATGTTGTATTGTCGGGTTATAATTCGTGATGTCGGGTTGTCGTGGTGTCGTGATTTCGGGTTGTCGTGGTGTCGGGTAATCGGTCATATTCATCTCAATACTATGATTATGTACACTGGCGTGCACGTAAAATACCACTGACAGTTGGAATTCAATATAAGAGAAGGGCGTAGTGCCGCTATCCAGGAAACGTTTCCCTCATAGTACACTGCACAGGGTATTCAGTCGTTAAACCCCTTTTCATTTCATTTCATTTCATTTCCTACTTCTCAGAACCAACCGGACTACGCTATGCACAGTGATATGGCGGATTTTTCAATGGACCGTGGCATATCTTCATCGAATTTCAACTATGAAGGATTCTTTTATGCGCACGCCAATGTGTACAGAGGAGATTTTTTATCCCATCTACAATACTAGACACTGTTCTTTATCAGGCCCTTTGTACTGCACTAGCGACACAGGGAAATAACGTTGCAATATCCAAGGGAACTTTCAGTGTACATAATGATAGTATTGAGAAGAATATGACCGATAACCCAACACCACCATATAATAGTAATCTCTGTATTACGAGATACAAAAAAGGCATTCCCATTTCTTAAAACTATCACACCCAGTAAATATATTACCCACAATGTGTGTATGTTCGTATCATTTATTTACGGTCTCCAGTGTGTCTCAGATGTTTGTGTTATGTAAATCCATAAATTGGTCTCATTTGCGTCCATGTGCTTTTCTCTTCTATTACCGTGTCCGTCACTTTGTCGCGCTGGTCTATGTTAGCTTTTGACTGTGTGGCGCAGTCATCCAGTCTTGATTATTTGAATAAACATTAACATGTGCTTGATTTTCATGAGGTACGAAGTCATGGGTTTTTTTTTTCAATTTTCCATGATTGGCTGACACAAAGTAATACCATAGAAACGTGTACACATATTATTCATATGAAGGTGCACACAAACAACATGATGAATTGTGACGTTAAACTGATATTGTCAGATTTATGACACCTTTCTAATAGATAAATAACACTAAATCATGAATTATTGCTTTAGTAATACGGATATTACTTTCCTTTCATAAATATACCATTTAGACGAACGAGGCTTATTAATCCAATAGACGATCGCATAAGACGTCTGCTAGACGTTGGCCGCCATATTGTGTTTAAGCAATTCAATAATGGCTGACGAAATTATGTGGAATAATTTTCTCGTTTCAGACTGGCGCAGGTGACCAACGGTCAAACATTAACGGCTTATTTATGTAAATAAAACAAATTATGGTCGAAAACACCAGACGGGGGCTTTTGTTACCGTAAGAGACCAATGTTTAATTCTGAGTTACCAACTTGTTGTAGATGGGATATTTGAAATATTAGTCTCGGGCTAAATGAAATATACGATATAGGTTGGAGGTTAACTTATATGGCGTTGTTATTGAATCGAAATAGTCTCGTCAATATCGAATACTTGACAATTACCAAGAGAAATACACCGATACATTCATTCATTCATTCCAGAAATATCGCTCTGGCACATTTTTGAATATTATAAATTGTATGATATTTGATTGTGTCATAAAAGTGTCTGTTCGCTTCTACTTTAATATGCATTAAATCAGTTATCTATTTTACTATCTTAATCCTCGCTTCTGTTGGTGTTTTTCTAAGACTGTTATTACAAAGGTTCTCCGCATTATAAAATATGACAGCTGAAATGAATATCAAGACACGGGTTTCGAACGGCGTCGTAGTTCTTCTTGTGACATTAATGTTAATAAAACGGGCTTTCTGATAATTTTGTGTACAATTTATAATCACACATAAATTTGTGTTATACATTTAGGAAAAGATAATTCCAGGATTCAATATACATTGATGACCAATCAGAATTATACAGACGGGAAAAACGAAGATTCCTGTTGATTTTCAATAATGGCCGACTTCGTCTGCTCAGTAATGTTCATTGATTATAATCTCCTATTTTTCAAATGTTACCTTTACTTTTAAAACAATGGTCTGAATTCTGATGAATATTGTTTTTTTTAAGGTCAACACTCTTTACTCTTTGAATTGAATCTTATTTCATATAGGACCTATAGTCTAGTTAAAATTATACCAACAGATCGTTTCGCACTTTTTTCCGCATTTACCAATCAAACCCCTTGGTACATGATAATTACATGTAGTTATAGAGGCTCAAACGAATACCTATGGGGATGAATTTTTCGTCTTTCCTACCGCACCCGATGGTGGATAGGGCTCGTAAACAGGACTGGCCACCCTGAGATGTTTCCTTGGGTGTATGCGATATCAAAAACGAACGGCACACCAGAACGTATCTACGATATCACCAAAGTGGTAGTAGTCCGAGAACGCGCTTTTTAAAACATCTAGATAAGATGAAGACGGAGTGATTGTCCACCTAAACCGAATGAAACTAACAACTGATTTTATTAATTAGATTTTCGTACCTCGAGAAAAACATTATGGGTGAAATCATTTTAAATTCAGTCACCGTGCATTGCTAAGTCAGCTAGTATTTAAATACGTTTATTTTATTAGTATTTAATCAGCATCTTATAGCACAATTAAACGAAGACTTTAATACATGTACACGTCTGCATGATGGTTCGATTCTTGAACCGCTGCTAGTTAAATTTCAACAACTTTTCCACTCTCTCTCGTGAAGGCTTACTCCACGAGAAAGTTAAATGAGCAATTTTAAATGAGGCGTGAGTCTCTGCCATTCTAGACGATTTATATTTTAACTGATTAATTTTCAAGGTTCATAAGTTCAAAGAGAAAATTGATGATGACTAAAGGATATTCAAGTATATGATTTTTACAGACTGGAGTGGTCCGCGGCAAATGATGTGTAAATATACTTTACATCAGCTGTCCTTCTTCCCAGACAATTGCTAAAGTAAAAAGGGAAGATTTAATAAATTACTTTTCTTCGTCAAATTGTAAGCTGTCTATGGAACCATGGGCACTGCAAGCAAGATGGCTACTCACTTCATCACCAATATCGATAGCAGAATAAAAGATCTAAAAAGAAATTATTTCTTCTAGCAGCTAAGTTTTCGTTCGTTTTTTTTAAAATAAAAAAAAACAAGTAGAAAACAATGTGAAGTCGACATAAAGTCGTAAATGACACATACATACAGTCGTGTCACATTTGTAGAGGTTTGCTTCCAATTTTCTAAAGTGCATTTTGTAACTGTTAAATTCTTTGTTTTCAATTGAGAAAAATAAGTACACAGACTGTTTGACTGGTAGCCCATCTGAAAGAGAGTCGAGGGAATAGACATCTTCCTTAGATCCATTTTGCTTTTCTTTTAACCAATCAGTTAAGTCGAAATGTCTAAATATAAGCCACTTTATTTTCTTGACGGTTGTCGGCAACAAGGGAACATGATGACAGTATTAACTTTATGCAGTCTAACGGGTATTTTTTTTTATTAATTCAAGCGGCATTCAGTGGTCTACCTTATTGTATTAAAATTTTAAACTGTCACCATGAAACGTCCTATATGGAAACATCCCCAAATAATTGAAATCTAAGGCCTTTGGATCAACCCAAAATTCTAACTTTTCGTATACAATTTTAATTAGTCATCGTAAATTTATTTTATTAAAGACTCCATTCACCACAAAATTTAAAATCCGAAAACAAGGATTTAAAAGGCCTCCTTCGGTAGTAATTTAGACACTAATGAAAGAAAATATAGGGCTGACACGTATTCTGTAGTTAATAATTTAGACACAAAACAAGGGTTAAAATTCTGCTTAGATACAAACTTACACAATATAAAAATCAAAGTTGGATACCATCTAGAGCTCGATGTACATTGATATGAATTGACGACGGCGTAAAAATAATGGGATTTACTAATGGCCATAACTTTAGTTACATGTAGGATTGGTCAACTTAAACGATGTTAAGACCAATGTGCTTTTTGGTAAGAATTCGTTGTGTCTGAATTTGCCCTTAAATCTGGATTAATGTGTCGGTTTAACGATCTAAATAATAAAAAAAGTTAAAAGGCCTTGAGTCAAAATACATTTAATTCCATATCCCAGCATTGTACAACAATAAGAATCTCATTTTGAAATATATATATATATATATATATATATATATATATATATATATATATATATATATTTACATATCTTGATAGTATGACGTACATCACTGATAAATGAGTTATCCATTGTTTAGCAGATGTGTTAAGCAAAATGTCCACAAAAATCTGAACGAAAGAAAAGATAACAGTGCCAAAAATAATATACAACATATAAAAATTCCCCCGGAAAAAAATATTTACGAAGTTTTGGTAAAATGACATCTGTGTGAATGTGTTAAGATTAAAAGACGTTTGAGAACAAAAGGGATCTTTTTTTAAACTAATGATAGATATGATCAATTTACATCAACAAAACACGAGGCATAAATCAACAACTAGAATATGTATTGCCTAACTCGGAAACTTTTTATTCAATAGTTATTTCTGTGTATCCGATGATGAATTACCGAACTCTGAAACAATTCTCACTGTATGTATTTTTGGTGTTTTTTTTTCCCTGGAACAATTTGTCGAAAAAGAAGAATATGTATACACAGTGTTGTTGGAAGTGGAGATGTTTTACGTTAAAACCAGGTTGGATGGCCACATTCTAAAATGCCTCAGATATCTAACCACCATACGTTCATTTAACTGAAAACAAACGTAAAGTAGGAACCCTGTGAGAAAAAACAACTCAAAACCATATCTAGGATAATTGTCGAGCGATCTGCTGTTTTTAATAAAAACATGCTCCTTTAAAAGCATCTCCTCATATCAGAAGACACATATAGAAAATACCAACTCTTTGCTGCGAAATCGAAAACATCTCTTTCAAGAAAACCAGCTGCTGTAGGCCTACAAAGAAGATTTTGATCATTAGTTTTTTAGTCCTGAAAAGACCAAAACCCATGTCCTTAGTAGAGACCGTGATAAATGTTTTTCTAATGGTCAAGCACACATTCCCTAGAGCTCATCATGGCCGTTATGGGATATATTCTCAATGGTCATAAAAAGGGGGCTGCCATATTAATATTAAGATGAATGGACTGCGCGTGTGTGTACATCATACACCGTCAACATGTGCTCTATTGAAATTGACCACGATAAAATGTCAATCACCCAGTAAGTGACAACATATGTTTTACATATCAAAGTAAAATCTGGGTTGTCAAACTCTCCATGTTGGCGTTTATCTGACATCTGATAGACACCACTATAGATGAGTAAACAAGTAAATAATATTTAAATATAATTTAAATAATGTACAAACTATAAAATATGTTTATTTATTCATTTGAAAAGAAGTTAATACAAAAAAGCATATTAAGGTTTTAATTTCCCGCATAACTCCCGTGATATACTTCTCAGCTGTAAAAAGAGCATCCTGCCATGGAAAGGTTTTACAAGTATTAGTTTACAGTCGACTACGTTTCGGTCGTTTTCAGTTTTAGGATGTGGAAAATGTTGTTAGAATTTATCTCGAAGCTGTACAAAAATAACAAACACAAATATTTATAAAGTATGAAACATAAATATTCTTTATTACTTCATGTCTAGTTATGTACAAAGGGCGGAGTTTTATTCTAGTCAATCATATTCATAAAACACGCCCACCTTACATCATATCTTTAATATTTCATAGTATATAACCTATGTCTCTAGCTGTCAGAAACAGGAAATTCCACCAATAATATATGGTTTTACAATAGGATTCTATACGTATTAAGGTGTAGATAAGCTGCACACAGGTGTACAGGTTTGGTCCGAGTCATAATTAATGACTATCATTATATAAATTACGTCAATAACACCATTTTCTTTGTTCTAAATGTTCTTTTTCCAGCTAATAGTTATGTTTTGTCTGTGTATAAAACTTTTACGGCAAAATAGGAATTTCAAATCAACAACTAGTAAAATTAGTCAGTATTCTGTGTATTCCACTATTCATGTAAAATTCACCTGTCACTCTGACGTATCTTAAAGATACATTATGTAAGATTTAGATAAAGAACTAGTCATTCTTGCTATAATAGTTCCAAAGTAGATAATGTAAAATGAATTATTTGTGCGAAGCTAAGTATCGCTCCTGGATTTCTAGATTAGGTCAAAATATGGCTGAACCGTATTAAGTAAATAATTCTTTTTTAAAAATCAGCAGACATCGAGGACATCGTTCTTTAAAATAATATCTTTCATTGTATTTTGTCGAGGGGGTGGGGGCTGCTGCCATTTACCTCAAACATTTACTTCTACCAAGTATTCGTGACAGGACGTGTTGTTCACGAAGCAAGAGATAAACATATTTAATGGTGTTGTTAATGGGTTTTGATTGCATTTTAGTTTAGGCGGTGACTTCAGTCCCCATTTAACACCTTAGTTTGAAGAGAAATGATGAAGTCATATTCAAAGAGAAATGTTTGTTGTTATAAGTCTTAATTAATGTTATGTTTTGATTGTTAAATTGTTCTTACTCATGGATGTACTATAAATGTAGAGTTGTTATTCATTATTGATCATTGCTTGATAAAGATACATGTAAGAGTATTGAAACGTTGCATGTAATAAACCAAGAAGTAGTAAATCCATAAAGTTGTGTTATTATGAATATTATACCTCTACTTATAAATGTCATTCAAGGAATTAAAGTTGTCTAACGGAGAAGTGGCCAGAAAATTAACAAGTGGCTTAGTGACCTCTACAGTTACAAATTTACGTATTTTACTTATATTTCTGATAGCGAAATAGCACAATTTACAAATATTATTTACTCTGAGCTCTCATTGCCATAAAACTATCAAAGATTGCGCCAATATTACGAGCAGAATAAGATGAAAATATATCACAAATGCCAATTACAACAGGGGGGGGGGGTTATCATGTGCATGTGCAAATTTACTTAATTGATGCCTCGAGCCTAATAACAAATATTTGGTTTTTATCATCATTCATTTTAAGAAATTTCTTTGACATCCATTTTCTAACTTCACTAATTCAGTTCTCAAGTTGCTATTTTGATAAATTGAAAGAAGATGGACAATTATGTGTAAATGAAATATATAATTGAATAGCATCGGCATACAAATGAAGCTGAAACCATATTTTCTGACAATATCACCTAATGGTGACGTATAAAGGGCAAATAAAATCGGACCAAGAACAGAACCTTGAGTAACCCCAGATGACAAAACAGATTCAGACGACGATTTACAATTCTATCCACGGAATAGCTTTCTAAAAGATTTAATAAGAGGCCATAAATACCGAATTTAAAATGACGTCTACATAAAAGAATAGAAGGATCCACCGTGTCGAAAGCAGCAGATAAATCTCATAAAATGTACATTTGAAACCCAGGTGAAAGTTATTTCGGTACTGTGAAATTATTTATAAGCACTTTGAAATGGTTCATACAAACAGTTATCATCTAGATGGGTCGCATTACATTTCTCCAATATTTTAGAGCCATTAGGATCCAGTGTAGACTTTTTAATTAAATGGGTAGCATTATGCTTGTTGAAAAAGTTGGGAATAGTAGAAGATGATATACAAGAATTAATAATATTGGTAAAAACTGGAATAATTGCGTCTAGACAGTCCTTAAGAACAGGAGTCGGAACATAAGTCGGAACAGGATCTAATGAACAAGATTTAGGAGCAGACGATTTAAGTAACTTTAAAACAAAAGATTCACTAATCAAGTTAAAATTTCCTAAATTAACAGAATTTTTTAACTTATCAAAATCATGAGCGTTAAAGTCAATAGTTTGACTAGATTGCAGTTTACCAAAACAGAAATCAATGGAAAATTCCTAAAAGATTTAATGATTCCAGTGATACCGTCAATATTTTTGTTAACAAAGTGGTAACCATCTTGAAGAAAGATTCTAGTATTGTCGTACCTAATCAACCAGTAAAGATATTAGGCCGACATGAGATATAATAAAAGTGTATTGTTTATCATGAGTTAAGTAGTTATTGATATACACAAATCTACACTAGTTCATGTGTTAATATAGAGGTTAATAAGTACGGTGTAGGTTACTAGAAATACCACCAATCTATGGCATATTGTACAACACAACAATATTTCATATCGCCAAAGGCAGGACAATATTTGTCATATGAAACAATCAATGACGTTCGTGGTAAAATATTTGTCTGCAAGCGGTATTCTTTTCATCTCAAATTCTTCCTTTATCATTATATTATCATTTGATCGAATACTGTGTACCTTTTGTTTCAATTTGTCCTTACTTTTATATCATTTAATATAACTCAACTAAAAGATGATATCTCTTGGCGGGAACGATAACATTATTTTGCCTGGAAATTGTTAAAAAAAAAAAATCAAAAAAAAAACCAAAAAAAATCAAATCAAAATATGAGGTGAAGAGCGATTTTTAAGAGATCTGTTTTGAATGTACTTGACGACTCACGATGACATGTATACAAAAACCTTACATAAATTAAGCTGCATTGTTTTATTAGCAATATGGATACAAATAAATGAGAAATTTTTTTTAAGAACAGGGAGCAATCAAGTGGAATGAAATGAAATGGGATTTTACGTGCACACCAACGTGTATAAAGAACGTCGGTATTTCGTCCCATCCAAATGACCAGAAGTTGTTTCTTGTTATGCCATCCGTTCTGCACTACCAACAAGGCGAATTCACGCTGGAAAATCTCGAGGGTCTTTCTCAGTCATAGCTCTCTTATAACAGAGTATTAAAAGTAGAATACGTGGTAAGGTAAAATCTCTTTACTAAAGAATAATGAAATTATTGGAAATCCATATACAGTATCCATGTTTATTTTATTTTTAACTTTACGTTAGCAGGTTGGTAATATTAGCTTTTTGCTGTTTGATATTGACCTTTGTGTAAATTGATAACAGTGTATCGTTACTTTTCGGAGAACACCCGATGGCATTTATATTTGTGAGGTACGTACATGATCAACAATTTCCGTCTACATTTGTTTTTTTTTAGTTTACTTTATTTCAAATCATTTTAAATAATATTTTACTCTTGAAATATTTAATGAGGATAAATTTTGTAGTCTCCAGATTAGCGCTAACAGTTTTGGCGTTACCCATATAAAACTAAATTATTATATATATTTTCTAACAATAAAATAATTACGAAGTCTGCCAGGTGACACATTTAGTGTCATGTCCTTAATCTGTCAGTTCAACTGTCTTGACAAAACAAAATTTAACCATCTTACACGGTAGTGACAGACTGAAGACGTGACATGATAAATGGCGACATAACATATAGACTAAGGTGTTGGTCACTCGTTAAAATTAGCCACTGGACATCATTTACACGCTAATGGTCATCACGCGTAAACACTTGAAATGCACTTAAAATGACCCATTGTCACCAAAAGTGACCAAGAGTGTCCATAACCTTTAAACTAAGGTAATAAAACCATGTTAATATGAAGGTGGGGTGATTGTGTTAGATGAAATGATAGTAACATCCCCATACTAATTTCACACTATCACAATGCAGTACTATAATAATATAAACCTTTTTATATCTGTATGTTACAACCATTTATTTGTTATAATGATCACCGGGATTATCACCCAATTATACACACATCCTAAATGATAAATATAATTATAGTCTTATAGCATCCCCTATAAAGAGGGATGGGGTGTAATTAATTGTTTCCAGGACACCGATGTTTTATGGAGAAATAGTGTATCTATGTTGATCGTACTTTGATAAGATATTATCTCAAACAATAATAGAAAGTTATGTAAATTTAACATTGCCATAAATTATTGTTAATATTGATCAACTATAATAATTTTGGACCAGTATGCTTTTCTGAAATGGTCCAGAATTCTACATTAACCCTTTAGCCTGAAATAATTCTTTAATCTGACCATACGATAGGATTTTATTCAGTAAAAAAAGTGATTCTTTGATTACAGTATGTTTTCAAATATTATATGTTCATTTGATGGGATTAAGGAACATGCGAACTGTCTCTAATCTCTGCATATTGAAAAAATACATTTACAGGTTTTATACCTATATAATATAAACTAGATATGTATACGACAAAGTTATATATAAACTGACAAACAGTAAAAGACAATCAATTAAACATAAGAAGTGATATCTAGTGGTTAAGTATATCTAGTATATTTTATGTAGATTTTATTATTATCTACCATAATTACATTCGGAAATAACTTTCACACATGAATAATTTATAAATGCCCTGGGCTGTTATACTCCAAAAATGTAACAAGACTTGAAAACTGAATAAATTAAGATATATAGAGTTTTATATACACAGAAAAAAAAAACTATGAATATTCTTAATATATGTTTGAATGCCTATTATTGTTGTTTACCTACAACATACAATACATATACACGTATGTCCATATCAGTGGTCATCGTAGGGTCATGGTCAATACTGACCTACAATAATAACAGGACCTAATAGTAATGTGAGAGTGGACTAGGGGTGGATATACATCAATTGTCCATGTCACAACAGATAAGAAAAAAACATCAAGATATTTACTCGTTTAAGGTTTCAAAGAGGGAGTGTTATGTTTTCAAAGGCCAAAAAACATGTACTTGGCGCCATAGGTAACACCGCAGAAAACAACAGACCAGAAGGGCCTCTTAAATCTAATCTTAAGTTATGTGAAAACTAGGGCTTTATTTGCCTATTTTTATATGTAAAATGATCTGGTATGTGTGTTAACATTCATATATCATACTAAAAACTATACGAAGGGATTCCTTAATATTTGCATACTAAAGTGGGGTGGGGAATCTTTTGATATGTTCATCTAAAATTTTAAAAAATAGAGAAAGTCAGATTGTGTGCCATTTTATAATTGTTTCAGACTTAAATTGTCGAAAGCTTTAAAATGTAACAGATACTCACTTTATAAATTAAATCAACACATTTTATCAAAACAAATTAAAGAGGTCTAATTATTATAAGTATAAAAGTAAACAGTTAATAAACCTAAATATTGAATGATTAGTTCGGGCATTGCTACCTTAACCAAAATTCAATAATACTTCAAATGTCTACAGAACTTCTGTCTGACCAGTTGATTGATTCCGTGAAATTTTAATCTGCTATAACTGTAGGCCTATTTTTTTAAAATAATAATCTGTCAATTTTACTGGTTGAGTTCTCACTGGTACTGAATGAGATTCTGTGTGGCAACGCATACGAAACAGCATTTTACATTTTCTCGCAAGAAAAAAAATCAATTTCATACAAAAGATTACACATAATAAAAAAAAAAATCTAAATTATTCTAAAGAAAAAGTTTGATGGAGATTGTTTTTATATTAAATACAGAAGATCTGAAAGGATGGGATGACGATGTTATTTGAACCAGGACATGGGGTGTAAAAGGCCCGGGGATATTGTTTTATGATGTTATATCTGACTCAGTAGTGAGCAAATTCATCATATAATAGAAATCCTACTATTGCTATAGGATTGTGATATGCTATATTTATCATGTGAAACTAATTGACGTAATAATGTATTTATTCAGACCTAAAATAAAAACATATCTTTATTTTCTCGCAGATTCTCATTGAGTGATATTCGTTAAAAATTATTTGTATATGCTGGAGATTAAAGGCCGGATGTCTTGTAAAAAACTGGTCTTGCTTCGTTGCAACAGTGAAATTCATAATCCATTTGAAAGACATTGATCGGGTGTAGGGGATTTTGGGGGTTTGCAATTCAATATCTTTCTAACATTTGTTATGTAAAAGAAAGTCTTTGGTTTCTTCTGTTGGGGTCAATTACTTTTGCCCCAATTTAGGTTGTGTCAGACAGTTTTAATCCAGTATTGGGCGTTTCAGATCTTCTGGTTCCAATGTGTGCTTTGGATATTATGTTGTGGCTTTTGGTGTCTCAACCATTCCTGTTACAATAACGATTTTTGAAAGTGTTCTAGTCTATGATTTATTTAGATATTTTCTACAGAACAATTCACCGTTCTTTGATAAACTCTTTTCAAATCCGCTTGCTTCGTGATTGTTTCAGATATGTTTGTTACTGGGCGTCTTATACTCTATCTGATTGTTACAGATCATCTTATTCCAGCAGATCCGATTGTTACTGTAACAATTAATACTGTAAAAGTTGATTAATCTTTCTTTAATACGCGTTACTACAGATTATCTTATTACAGTACAAGTTGCTACAGATTATCTTATTATAAGTACAAGTTGCTTCATGCCATCTTTCAAGAATATTAATTGCGTCACATCATCATATTAAAGTATTGACTGCTTTAAATGGTTTCATATTTCAAGTAGAGATTCACCAAGTTGTGGTGGTTATATGTTAAGGGTTATACTGTTGGTTATCTGAGCGTAGGCGTAATACTTGACGCCCCATCGCAACTCCTCAAAGTATGTGCATAATACCAGTATTATTTAATGACATGTTCTAAGATATGTTATTTAGACTGATGTAGAATCGAGAGTGACTTATTTAATATTCAACAAAAGAAGTGTATTTTCAGGTGTACTTACAGGAACTTGCTTCCTATTCTACTTCATTCAATTTCCACATTCTTAAATTCCATATGTCTAAAACTCTGTTTATTTACTCTGCCTTAGTGTATTGGTTGTTGTTTCTCTTTGATCTTGGTACCCATGTGGTGTTTGAACTTATGCAAGACGCATATTCCGTAGGCTACCATACTAATGGAATTTATTTGTGTATTCATAAACATGCAATACGTTTAATGTTTTTGAACATCGATGGCCGCATTCACGTGCGCCAGCAATGTCCACATGCGTATTCATTCATCATTAGGTTGGTTGTATTTTAGGTTTTCCTGCTTGTCGCGATAATGACAACTATATTTAAGTTAATGAGAATTGTCACTTCAAAATCGTGAACAGCCAGTATATATATACATGCAATAAACGTTGAAGATACTGGGAATATATCATTGTTTTCTGTCATCTTAACAGAATAAAATAAACATTATTATATAAAATAAGTCAGAACGAAACAATAAGCTGTGTTTTAACTGGCCTACGTTATTTATCTATAGTCATCTTTTTAACAGAAAACATAAAACAAGCAGAAGATATGTCCATACTTAAGGCTATGTAATAAATATATTTGTCTCCGTTCTTATAGGTCATTAATGTCGGTTTACATTACATTTTAAAACATATAAATAATGTAATTCAGGAAACAGTCCGAGGTATAATACACCAAATTAGACAAACTTTTAAAAATATTATGTTATTTTATTTATTTGTGGATATCGCATATATTTTCTCATTGAAGTTTTATTCTGCTGTCAAAAAACAAAATCAAGTGAAACAGTAACTTACTTACAGGGTAATTAATGCTTAACCATGTCGATTTCGTTAAAGCATTATGAGTATCATGCATGGTTATATTGATGCATGTCTCAGCAGAACTAATCTTCATAATGATTTGCTTTTATTAATATGTTGTCAAATGAATCTTATAACCAGCGGTTGCCAGGCAAGATACGCCCACATTTTGCAGGAGATGGATAGAAATGAAATGAAAGGGGTTCAACGTCCTACTGTTTTGCTCATAAACTGGTCTTATGAAGACGGGCATATGCCATACAGTGTGCCAGAGGGAAATTTTGCCCGGGCAGTGGCGCTACGGTGCCATGATCCGGGAGTTACGGTCTGATATGCGAAAATACCGAGAGGAACCGAGATCTTTGGGGCATTAAAACATATTTTAAGTTTCAGCAAAATCTAATAACAATCGTGATTTCTAAGAGGGTTTACAACCCTGGTATGACATACTTTTACACTATTTGCGTACTAGGAGCAGCCATAATGATCCAATACAGAACATTGTCGTCAGCCATTTAGCTGTAGTCTATCATGTTCTTGTCCTTCTCGGTTGCGGACAGACATTACAAAATCATAATCATCATTTCAATAAACGACAATGTGCACCGGAATTTTTTAGTTATTTATGGACTCGCCACTACATGTAGAATTAGTGATCAAAGTCAATTCTTTTATTTTTATACGCCCACATTTTCATGTGGACGTATATTGTCGTCGCCCCTGTCCGTCCGTCCGTCCGTCCGTCCGTCCACAATTGTTTGTGAACAGTCTACAGGTCACAATTTTTATCCGATTTCAATGAAACTTAAAACATAGGTTTATCACCCTAAGATCTCGGTTCCTTTCGATATTGGCATGTATCGGACTGTAACTTCATGGGTTATGGCCCCTGATTGTACGAAAAATCACGTTTTTTTAGCTTGTGAACAGTTTAGAGGTCACAATTTTGAACCGATTTGGATGAAACTTGAAATGCATGTTTATAACCCAAAGATCTTGGTTCCTTTCGATATTTGCGCCAATCGGATCGTAACTTCCTGAATTATGGCCCCTGATTGTCCGAAAAATCGCCCTTTTTAGCTTGTGGTCCCTCTGGAGGTCAAAATTGTTATCCGATTTAAAAAACCGTTTGATTATATCACCGTTCCATGGTTATGAAGGTCGAGTTCGAATTTCGTGAAAATCGGACCAAAATTGACGGACAAAATGGCCGCCATTTGTACGCGAATAGTGTGAAAATATGTTAAATCAAGGTTGTGAACAGTGTAGAGGACACAATTTTGAACCGATTTGGATGAAACTTGAAATGCATGTTTATAACCCAAAGATCTTGGTTCCTTTCGATATTTGCGCCAATCGGATCGTAACTTCCTGAATTATCGCACATGGTTGTCCGAAAAATTGCCCTTTTTAGCTTGTGGTCCCTCTGGAGGTCAAAATTGTTATCCGATTTAAAAAACCGTTTGATTATATCACCGTTCCATGGTTATGATTTCTGTGAAAATCGGACCAAAATTGACGGACAAAATGGCCGCCGTTTGTACGCGAATATTGTGAAAATATGTTATATAAAGGTTGTGAACAGTGTAGAGGACACAATTTTGAACCGATTTGGATGAAACTTGAAATGCATGTTTATAACCCAAAGATCTTGGTTCCTTTCGATATTTGCGCCCATTGGATCATAACTTCCTGAATTATGTCCCCGGATTGTCCGAAAAATCGCTTTTTTTCGCTTTTGGTTCCTCTAGAGGTCAAAATTATTATCCGATTTAAAAAAACGTTTGACTATATCACCGTTACATGGTAATGAAGAGAGAGTTTGAATTACGTGAAAACCGAACTAGAATTGACGGACAAAATGGCCGCCGTTTGTACACGAATAGTGTGAAAATATGTTATATCAAGGTTGTGGACCCTATAGAGGTCACAATTTTGAATCGATTTTGATGAAACTTGACAGGTATGTTTTAAACCCAAAGATCTTGGTTCCTTTCGATATTTGCGCCCATCGGGTCATTACTTCCTGAATTATGTCCCCTGATTGTACGAAAAATCACCCTTTTTAGCTTGTGGTGCCTCTGGAGGTCACAATTATTATATGATTTAAAAAAAAAACGTTTGATTATAAAAACCAAACAAATTCTAATGATTTTCTGATAATTCCTTAATATGCGACAATTCTTGTTGACTGCCCGGACGATTTGGCTGCTGTGTGGGCGTATGTTTCGTTGCCTGGCAACCTATATTTAACTAAAGATGTTATAACACAGACAATGTTTACAGTGATTGTAAATCAACTGATTTATTGACATGATAACAATTGACCACTATATTGTCGTCTGTGATATATCAACATAAGGTGGCCATCTCTCACCTTAGAGTGTTGATCCAGACTCTAACTCAAATAAGTTAGATTCAGGTCAAGTGTAAATTAGAAAGTGTAATCTGCTCTTTTCACTGTCTATATAACTGTCTATTTATGTCGAGTACACGCGAGTCCCGTCCGTCTTCATCAACCAATTACCGTTTTTAATCTAGCTCCCTATTCTTGTGTACAAAAGCTTAGCTTCTTTAAACCTCATTTAGGCACCGATGTTACAGAAGTCCGAATCATTCCGCACGACGAGTCAAATCAATGAGTTGGGTATGCAAGTCCACGCTTCCTTCTAATTCCACGACGACCATGGCGAATAAGATCGATGTAATTACAGTCTATTGAGACAAGTAAGGTAATTGTTTCTGGTAACGATTTTAACATGTCTTTTTGACTGTGTCTATCCCTGTACTACCTTTTATCGTCACCCAGCCGTTAATCGTTTACAATAGTTCGTACAATTTCAACAAGATTTGCTTCAATGAAGAGATTGTTCTCATAAGACGTGAAGCCCTGCGCTCTTTTATTTTATTGGATTTAGACAGGTCAGACTGACACAGAATTAGTTTAGAATCTTGGGGGGTTTGTAGATTATTCAGATCATTTCATCCGACATCATAAAATAAAACAGTATGGATGATATTAATTAATTTGGTAGACGTGAGAGGACTAGGCGTCTTTTTCTATATTGCAGTATATTCTTGGGTAATTTAATTATAAAATAAATCAATATTTGCGTTGTTTTATTATTCACAGGGATCAACATCGACCTCTAGATTTTCAGAAATCTTTTGTTTACTCTTGGTCTATTCCAATTTCTAATAAACAGACCGTTTTTGTTGCTATCTTAGGGTCTATAGTCAATATGTTATTAACCCAGAGGACAACGAGAAACAGTGACCGTGTATTCCCACTGAAAACATGCAGGGAATAATTTTCTAAATCATGGTACCAAATCCATTTGAGGGACAGTATCCCATGAATAGATTTGAAGAAAGGTTTATTTTTTAACTAAAAATACCAAGAGCATCATTTGGATTGATTAGGCATGCTTTGCTGATTCGGTGATAAGTACCTGGTCTATTCATGTATCTATAAAACTTAAATCTAGGCAATGAGCCTGTCGAAGTTACCTTCCTTTTGTGCCTTTGATCAATGCATCAAAAGCAGCATGTCGCGATGTTCTATTGACCCCAGGACACATTATGACAGAATCATGATTATCCACTTATAGGCAATTATTTCTGTTAATCGAATAAGAACCTCGGTTTGAAATATCGCCCAGCAAACATTAACTAGTCCACTGATAGTTATAATAATCATAATTCTTCAGTTCCGTTTTTAAAATCCAAATCAATTTAAATACGGAAATAATGGCAGGATTTTATTTAATTTGTGTTTTTTTGGTTGCATAATTTCCGTATTGAACACAGCGAAATGGGTGATGACTATCAATTTAGCAGCAATTGACACGCAATGACATATGAGTTTTTTGACATGTCAATTTCTAGCTAATGTGTCTGTCAGTCAATGTTGGTATTCTATTATGGACAATATGACTGAAGTTCCATCTAGTCTTATATTCCAATAAACGATGAAAAATTCCCTTTCTTATTATCGAATGTCTGCGCGTGCTTTCCATGTGATCGAAGCACGCGCCGCAATAATGTGCCCTTGGCGCCATTTACCGTAATTTACCGGGTGTCGGAGAACAATATCATATTGAAATTTATAAAAGACCGGATCTCGTTATTTCGTAGTTTAATCCAGGGCAATAAATCTCGGCGCGTCCAATGACATAATAATAGTATGGCGTCTTTATAAGCGAAGGAGGTAGAACAATGGAGGATAGAGAACTGAACCTGGTATCATAAAGATAAAACTATCGACTTTAGCTTAATACCATTCTACTTCTCGAATAAATCCTCTTGTAGTCACAATTTAACAAGTAGTATTAATTTCTACTTGTATTAACTCTCTCTTAGATACTGAATTACACGATCGCTCATTAAGATCCACAAAGTTTGGAATATTATATTAATTGGGTTGCGGTAGAATTAGCCCCGCCTGTCTATTCTCGTCAATATTATCAGCAATAAAGAAAGATGCCATCGAATTGATTGCAATAGGTTTTAGAATTTTTTTTACGCCAGTTGGCTGTCATATATTTCTAATAAATCTAGCTTAATTATTGTGCCAATGAAGTTAGTTATAATCCAGATTCAAGGATATCAGTTAGCGAGAAAACTCTATTAGAGAAAAGATCCCCACAATCCTTCGATAATTCGATTTCTACTATATTTAGAAAGCACTTCTACCCAAATTAGAATAACTGGGAAAGTTGTGTTTTATGCTAACCAATTACTTCGGTTATAAATAAAATGGATTTACAACTTCCAAGTGAGGATTTACAGTGGATGTGGTCTGGCTCAACAAATTAGCAAGCAAAATCCCAGCTCATTAATTGGACCAGTTAAAATGATTATTCACGGCCACTGATAAGGCATGTTAAAGATATATTATAAATTAACGTCACCAATAGGCCACCGTACATTACAGATATAACTCGTCGACTATGATGCAAGCAACCTTTGATATTATGGCTGTTTTTGTTTTTTATTTGTGATATTATAAATAATTATACGATGTTTTATAAATGTCATAGCTTGCATTATATCGATCTGTATCTGTAATAAGGTTTAGGTATATACATCATGTATATATCGCTGGATTAATTATTTCTGTCGTGTTTAAAGATTGGAGATCGGCTTTTATGCAGGCAGGGTCGCATGTCAATATAAGGCGCTGGAAGTCACGAAACACTGACATAAGTTATGGAAATCGCAGGAGATTAAAATGTCATTACTGGTTCATCAGGGTATTCCCCTAACACCTCGGTGTACATGGAATGACAATAGATGTACACAAGCGAGCGGAATAATCGCGTTTCATTTGTGTTATAAAGCACAAGTGGTTAGATCTAAATAATATACCTTTTATAGTACGTATATAAAATGTCGCTGATAAAATGAAAATTACTGAAGTCAATTAATGATATTACAAGTCAAGTGAAATTAAACATATTAAAGAATAAACTCACTTTCGATAATCGACCGAGTTAAATAAAGTTTAAGCACTATCACTATCAGCTGATAATGTTCTTTAAGATATCATGGATTTAAAACACCTGTTCTGAGAAGATATACATAGTATTTAGAAATGAAATAAAATGGGGTTTAAGATCCTACTTTCTGCACCGACCGGGATATTGAAAGTGGGCATACGCCATATATTGTGCAAAGGCCTACTCTTATTTTGAATTCCAAATGTAAAGCCAACGTATACAATGGACCTCGATATTTGTCCCATTTGTTCATTGACAGGTCCTCCACCCTGCAACACACTGTCCAGGGGAACCACACTAGTAAATCTCGAGGAATAGTTGTTAAGTCTATTCCAATTGAAGTATTTTACGCTAAATAAGGATAGATTAATGATTCGAGGGTATTATCTTGGAGGGAGAGTGGCGTGGAGAGTACAACTAATTTAACTGCCATTGTGCACAAGATGTCGATTATTTTAAATCTAGGCTTCGTTATGATTAAATTACTGGGTGTTTTCTAGATGTTTGTTTTTTTTGTATATTAGATTGAAAACGTGGCTATCCTAATTTGACAGTATCTCTATGGGATTTACTCCACGATTTAAATTGCTTAAAGTTGCACCGGAATTCTTCAACTTCACTGATAATGTGTCGTCTCCAGTTTGGTTTTACGACTGTTGGAGAGATAACATCTTCTGTATATGACATGCTCTGATAATATTTTACTATCTTTAAGCTGTATTCCACAAATAAACTTTTATGGCAAATTCGTTTAATAGTCCGAAATTTGTTGAAATTGAACAAAACTGCTAAATCCCATATCATGTATAACAAAGTATGGCAAGGTAACGGTATAATTATACAGAGATATGAACATAACCACGACGTGAGGTTCTGATGACATATAGCCTGTACTTGTTAATTCTATTACCTATATGTTGAGACAGCTGAAGATGCCAATTGTGTAAGTGAGCAATTAGAGAGTTTTTGTCTGCAAATGTTCTTGCACATGAGAGAATATATCAACCATAGAGTTACCGTATTATGTAATTCTAATAAATAAGCCTTTATTCATACCAAGAGAATTCCTGTAGACAAGATTGATTATAATGGTTTTAAAGGGTGCTATGACTAGACATAAATTGTCAGTTTAGTATGCTTATCACTTGATTCAATTAGAATTAGCTGGTGATTGGTAAATTTATGGAGTCATCAGTTTTATCTGTGAAATTATATCGTATAGCATTTGAAGGACATCTAATGTAATCTCATTTCAACGTCTCTGGACCGACTACTCTATTTCGTTGCATTACGGGGGTTTGGGTGGCCTATGGTTAGCGTGCGCGGGCTGTATCATACGGCCTGCCATTGAGTCAACTGGCGTGGTTTCGAATCCCGGTTGTACGTGGCAAGGAGTAGGGTCGCCTGTCCAACCTCGTGGGTTTCCTCCGGGTACTCCGGTTTCCTCCCACTGCTAAAGACCCCTACGCGCAATTTAATTATTGAAATAAAATTAAACCATATGTTGGTCCCGAAATGACCTAGTTTTTGTGTGTGTGTGTGTGTCTCTCTCCCTCTCTCTCTCTCTCTCGTTGCATTACTTTTATAACACGTAACCTAGAGTGTCGGACAGTCTCGCTGTGAGTCCGTAGCATTGTTTCGACCCCACATAACAAGAAATGGGGCCACATGCTTAACCTCGTGTGACTGTGTCTTCTCTGGGGTCACAGGATTCCTCCCACTACTAGAGACCCCTACGCACAAGAGAATTATTGAAATAAGGTTGTGTTTGATTTTGTCGAGTGAATGTCAAAGTTCTTTCTCTAACCTCTTAGAACTTACACTGATCGCCTTACTTCCCCTTATAATGAATGGTGGGGGGGCAGAACTACAACAAACACTGTTGGCTTTGTGATGTCCTCAATGAGAAGTGATATCAGGCTTTATTGTACCTATGCCAGTCATAGTATTCGTGATACAATAATTTTGCCAAGTCAAAGGGATTAATTAAATGTTTAAAATGGTGTATATAACTATAGTTTCTCATCGATATGTGATACAAGTTATTTATTGTTAGTATACCCTACACAACTAAAAGCATGTCTTCGTCAGAAACAAAAATCTACCCTTTGATGACATTAGCTGATCCCATCTAGTTCTGAAAATCAACTTAGACTCTTATAGGCATCAGTGTCAAGAAATGGGTCTTTCTTAGTTTACTATTAAAACAATCACGATTGTAGATATATTTATAGACAAGGGTCTGGAATTGTTTTATGATTCTTGGTAATGGAACTCTTTTAGTCCCAAATATCGTGTAACAAAACCACATCTGAACTTCGTGTAGGAACACGGGAGACTTTTTTCTGTTTCCATTTCATAACAATCGCATAGAGTTTTATTTTTGTTTGTTTTCGACTCCCGATATACTTATCTCACAAGAGAATAGCTGGCAATATAAACTGTCTTTGATGCCACACTTAGCGTATCTGGCGGATTGGATTACTTGCAATTGATGTGGGAAGGTCTTGTTCAAACAGAAAGTGTGATAGGTATACAGCTGCTAATAGCTTTGACCCGAACATGGTCACAGAGCCAATATCTAGATTAGCTACCAGAAATTAGAGTCATCATGTCAGGCCATGCAATGCACGTGTAGTGATTCTATTAGTTATATTTACTGAAATGTCGGATAGGAGTAGAAAAAACTAAGATTCATCTAACGAAATCAGCGAGAGTTTAAATGAGCTCAGATGAAATAAAAAATGTCCTACGTTTGTTTGAGTGATGAGTAACAGTTGAAATAGCAATGGTATTCTTAATATTGACTCGCGCTATTTGTGTGGTTTGATTAAGAACACGGTTTTTTCTAATGATTTGCTTATAAAACAGTGGAGGACATGCTTTCAACCTATAAATTCTACAAATTACCACCGTTCTGTTGTGGTTGAAATAGGAGTCGAGGTATTAGTTATCAATAATAGGTTAGTCACCTGTTATATGCTGGAATGTCGACAATTTAATGTAACATAAATTACAAACTCTTCAATTAATCTTGAAGTTCTCTAGGTTCATGAATAAATAGAAGGAAAGACCGGCTGTCTCCTGTGACATTTCATTAAAACAAGTAGGACGTTAAACCTCATTTCATTCCAAATTCAGATACCAGGTAGTAGATATCATAAAATAAGCACTGGGTAAAATGTTTATTAAGTTTTGCATATGTATATTTCCCGTATTGCCCAGTCAGATATGGAGAAATGAGTGTATTCCAGCTTGTGTTCATACTTTATATAAATGAATGAAATTGGGTTTAATGTCCTACTTTTCTGGACCAACCGAGCTGATGAAGACGGACGAATGAAATTAGGCTTAACCGGGATAATGAACATACGACAACAATTGAATTCCAACTGTCAAGGGTTCTTTTACACTGGACCTCTGTTTTTCGTGCCATCCGAACGAAGAGGCATTGATATTTCCAAGCGCGCAACCCTGCACCAGTGATCAGGGGAAACCATGGTGAAAATTCCCATGGAACTTTCGAGACCTACACCGGGGTCGAAACCAGGACCTCAAGGTTAACGAACCAGCAATTTACTGTGAAGGAGAAGCCACGGTTTATTTGAAAGTAGCCATGATGCATGCATCTGGTTTGTGGACAAACGTCTACAAATTCACCTTGAAATATGCATGTCTTTCGATCTTTCCACATTAACAAGCATTCAGTTCATCTATTTTCATATTATCCATATTGTGCGTAATTTCGATTTGATTTTCATCAATATGGATATTTGATGAACTGCAGTATTTGTGAATAATGCATATAGCTAAAATATACTACTAGCTTTTCAATATATGAATAAAAATATTTCCTTAGACTACCTATTTGTATGGTAAATAATAATTATTACAGTCAATCACAAGTCAATAAATCGGATTGACGATTAATCCTTACCGACTCTCGGCCGATTTTCCTTTTATTATCTATAATTTTAAGTAAATAATGATTAGAAGACATAATTAAGGACTACGGGAATTCTAAGACAAGCAATGTCGTTAACAAAGATGTTATCATTTTTGGTACTGGAATCCACTCAATTACACAAAGTAATAAAAGGAATATGCCAAGAGGAATGAGGGAGTATTGTGAGCCTTATCTTTCTCCAGCATATGGACAATAAAATGTGATTATTCAGATGTCGTGTAATAAAATAAAAGCCGACTTCCTATTGTCGTGGTGAGATAACACAGAATTACTTGACGTTTTTCGCTTTATCTCCAGTCTCTTCTTAAATGGCAACAGCAACATAAAAGTAGTGATAATTATTTACATATATAAATATACTTGTGTTAGTAGGGAAGATAATAACAACCTGTTAATGGTCAATACAGCAAAACAAATATTATATATGCAATCTCCACTTGACATTATTATGGCATAGTTTATTATATCATCGTATATTCAAGAACTTTTTCCGAATGGTTAGAACGTATAATCGTAAATCTGTCATTGAGTTCACTGGCGTGGCCGCGATTCCCCGATTGTACGTGGCAAGGAGGAGGGTCGCCTGTTCAACCTCGTGGGTTTACTCTTGGTCCTCTGGTTTTCTTCTATTGCTAAAGACCCATGCGCGCAAGCGAATTGTTGAAATAAAATTGCACTATGTGTTAGCCCCGAAATGACCTAGATTGTGTCGAGTGGAAATTAAATTCCATCTCTCTCTCTCTCTTTCTCTCTCTCAAGAAACTTACTACATTTATAACCGAAACAAAAATTATTTAATATTTACTTAGAAATGGCCGGTTGTATACATTAGAGGTGATATCAAGGGTTTATGAAAGAGTATGCATATCTTGCCTCTAACTTTTAAGCTAGTCTAGTAAATAGCTTGGACCTGGAATCTAGCAGCCAAAGCTATTAGGAAGATGGTACCCTCTCGGCAATTAACATTAAGAACGTCACCAGTGCGATTATTTTAGAAAATGTTAGCTGTGTGAACATCTAAATTAGGCTCGATCTGGCATCATATGTTCATGAAATACTAAGCAAGCCCAGCCATCAGTACCTATAGTTTGATTATGGTTTTAAAATACGGGTCAATTTAGTGATGCAATTGGGTTTTTTTTTAATTTTTCCGTGTGTTTTTTTTTTTCTGTAATTCGTGTCTGGCTGCTGTTTTGTCAATGTTTTCTCACGATGGAGGGTAAATTGTCATCTCAAGGTGACAGTGCAGGGAAGATCTGAGAAAGTGAGTGCAGAAAAACAGTAATTATAGATGTGATTGTGGGTTTTCTTTATTTGCCGATTGCTTCATGGCTCGAAATATTTACAACTGCAGGATGCCAAAGATAGAATTACACCTAGTTAACTTGTTGTAAATATGTCGACTCCATTCTCTATATGTTTACTCCAAATTCTAGGTGAAACAGAGCGTATACCATTTGCTTACCCGTCCACTAATCCGCATGCAGGCTGGGTTATAACCACAATGTGTCAAGGCTGGAATTGTTAACAACCGAAAACCCATTTTATACCAAACACTCATAAATGTCACATTCCTACCAACAAAACCAAATCTTACTAATAAACTAGAGTAATAAATATAACGAAAGGCGTGATTGGTTTATTAACAAGAGATACGAGGTAAGCTTTTATAGTATTTTAATCACTCTATTCCTACTGGTCGAACTTCCGGTTAGAAACGGCGAGTTCCGGTCGTGTGTATTTAAAGGATTGTAGCTAATAAAGTAGACATTTATGCTCTCATAAAATAGCCCAAATCTTTCATTTATGTTCAAATTTTGATTTGATTATGACAAGTCAACCCATAGTCTTTTATAGCGTGTGGAATATAAATAAGGAGATTTATAAAACCCGCTCCGTAATGAATTTGAATAATGAGAGAGATTTTCGTGTTCTACAATATGCCTATTGTTCGATTAGGAACTTACTTCTTTGATGCACAAAGCAGGCGTGTGGTAATATTATTTGAATTATCTTTACACGTGAATTTTATCTTTAAAACTGGGTCCGCTTTTCAACTACCTGCAGGCTAATTATGTTTGTGAATGGTGCGTGGAATAACTGGGACGACTCGCAAAATGTTAGCATGCCTTACTAAAGTCAATAAGATTGTTAGATAAATGTGTCCCATCCACGTAACTAACGCCATCAAATTTTTAAAAATGAAATCCTATCTAATTAAGTGTTTTCATGTGTTCGAAAAATAATAAGCGTACCCTGCCCGGTATACTTAAACGGCGCAATGATATAGACTTGGATTTCAGTAGTCGAGGCTACCCAATAAGAATCAAGTTATCTGCCCAGAATACGAAACTACAATTTATAGATTTACGAGTAAACCTCCCGATAATATGAATTGTGCCATTTATATTCCTAAAAAAGTAAGTATAGGCCCCTACTCTACCACGTGTACCGATTACTTTGGAAATATCCTTTCCAAAATATTTGCGGGTAGTTTTCTTTATGAATTCAGTTAATTATATCTGTATAAATGTCTAGATAGATTTGCAGCCATTGGATAGGTTAAATTTTAATTTGATTTAGTTTCTTTTTAAGAAAGAAGAGGGGTTAGAACGATTAACTCCAATCTGTTTGGGTTGGAATGTAAATCTTTAAAAACAGACAATTTCCTTAGTCAACATATTGAGGGTGAGTTGAAAGTAGTGTTAATTTCCTCATATATCTTCTATGTCATTATGCCATCATTACTTATTATTAACTTGTGCTTGAGTTTCTGTGACTCTGTAAAAAGTAACACTAGCGATTGCCATTGATTCCACGACTTGGGACAGAAATCAATGCATATTGATCCAAAAGACAGATTTGAAGCTGGGCTTGAGCCAATATGGAACATGCCTCCACTGTTTATTGAGATTTTACTGGGGTGCATCAAATACTTATCATAGGTATGTTATCTTCCGTCAACTTACAAACAACCGTCCCAATAAAATCGATCAGTCCAACATTTTTATTTTTATTTTTTAGTGCGAAACTTTGCGAGATTCCTCATTGAGGCTTAGGTTGTATTGTTTTTTCTTAAGAAAATCTATAAGTTCCTAGCAACATGCGCATTGTTGGTTGGTGACAATTGATTTCAAGCTATTGTGTCACAAGACGACAAAATACTTGTCATATGTACAGTGATATATGACACTCCTGAGTTATATTTGGTCGTAAATTCTTAAACGACGCCCTACGTGAACATATCAATATTATTAGGTTTCTTCTGATCAAGTTTTTAGTAGATGTCAGCGGCGTATACCCTTTTCCAAACTTGATAACTTTGTTTACGGCTTCAAATTAAATCTATTCTGCCATGCAATTATTAGATTTTAGACAGATGTGATAACAAAAAAAAAAGTAAGACGTTAAACCCCATTTCATTTATTGATTCAGATGTGATAAATTGAGAATAGTTAAAATATTGAACAGATCTGTGGGACAATCGCTAAAATTGAAACCAACCACCCAGACAGCCACCGAATAATTGATAAAAGACATTTGTTAACAATCTGTGGCTGGTAATCTTTATTTTATTAGTAACCAAACAGAATTCTAACTGCAATCAATTAAAGCGAGAAACAAATGCCTTTGGGAGAGAGCCATCCATTTAAATTCTCACTTTGATTTTATTCAAAACATGAACGACGCCTGTTCTGGTCCCTCTTTCCCTTATGGTTTCGTTCAATCTCAGTATTAAAGGATATTAATGACTGCGATAAAAACTGAATCCTACCCGTGGTCAAGAGGTCAGAAAAATAGCCAAACACAACTGCACAGTGAAAATGTCAGAATATTGCTACCGTATGTGTTTGAAATAAATCCTTGGGGACAAAACACGATCCATGCTCGCTGTTCTCATCTTGACATTCTGTAGGTTTTCTGGATTTAAAGGTAGGCATGATACAAGGTGGTGGTGTTTAACCCGCTTCTTTCTGCAGCTGTGACAATAAATAGTTGACTGGTGTGTAGGCTATACTGTTTGTAAGAAAAATAACCGGGATACTCTAGCTTCTAAATTATAGCCTGTAGGGTAAACCAATGTATCAACACTGAGCACTACTATTGGGGTATTGATACATTTTCTGGGGAGATATTCTGTCAACACTCGAGAACGTTGGGGGTTTTGTAGTGACGAGTTTGGTCTCTTGGTTTCACATGTGTTACTTTCTCTACTTATATCATGTTATACTTGGCCACTTATGACGGATATAGACAATAATGTTAATAATAACAAACAGCGGTGAATATTACGTGCTTTTAGAGTGTAGATGTTGGTTTAAGATATATATCCTGGAGTAAAAACAATTTAACGTCGTCTAGTAACAAGATGTAGAAATACCAGTTGACTTATTCTAACATTTGATATTTAAATAGTCACGGATTCCCTCCATTTTTTACAATGTACTTGTCGAAATGTGTAACAGGGAGTTTCGATGGCCTTGACATACTTCCTTGTTACTTTCAGACTAATGGAAATTATAGGGATATGTGTCGTCATGCCCTGCACGGTTTTTTTACAAATATTACACCATTCAAAAGGTAATCGACAAAAGAATTAATTAGTGTAAATTTTATACTAGCCGCGATTGAAAGTGGACATTTCTTCGATACTCATAAAGCCCAACTTTAAACATAAACGCGAAAGACTTGGTAAAGTTACTTTGCGTAAATTTATCAAAAACTGCCATTGCGTATTGTCTAATATTTTTTTTATCAAATACAAAATGAAAAATATCTTAGCGATGTTACTTATTATCTAATCTTTCTTGTAAAATAAATAAAATACCGTTTAAATATTACCGTTTTGATATTACGTATATTGAATAAAAGTGTTACATATTATCGAGTATGAAATATATAGATAGGTGTTCTTTTATCTTGACAAAATTAATAGCATGAGATAAAACGGTGGAAGTGTTGGACAAACAACATTACCAAGAGATTAATGTAATAAACTAACTTTCATTTTGTAAATATTAAACATATTACGTTTCGTAATAATTTGAACACGAACACGAAAGTCAGATTAATATTATTACCAAGTCGCGCCTCACGCCTCTTATAGGAAAGGGGCTACAAGTTTTCTCAATTAAGAAGGTTAGTGTGATCCACCTAATATTTATTGACATTGGAAGTGGATACCTATGTATGACTGAAAGTGTGATATCTACTATACAAGTGGTACAAACGTAGGTAAATAATGAATATATAAGACGTAGCTACTGGTTACCTTGGTATATTGTTTGTACGAAACTATTACTTTTTGTTAAATGTTGGTACGAAACTGTCACTGCTTACTTACTGTAGATTATCGTTTGTGTTTGAGACTGTTACTACGTACGAAAGAAGGGGTTATTCTTTTTCATCCGATTCAAATTCAAACAAAACATTTTCAGTCAATATATTTCTAGGCTAAAGAAACAAATCTGAGTGGTAAAGGTCGTCCTCTGGTATTTCCGCCAGCAAAATATTTCGACCAAATTTTAAAAAGATGTATGAACCTATGCACATTTCAAATAAATTCTTAAAACTTTGACGGCATTGTTTTATGTAAATCATTAAACAAATGTCATGGAAAGGTCAAATATATATGGCATATCATGAATACGGGTTTGGGTAGTTTTCGCGTCAATATTGGTCATAACTAATTGGTCATCATTATTAAAAATGGGGACTTGAATAAAACGGATTACGCGTCCAAATAAAATCAGAATTAAAATCAAAACAGGCATATTTTTTTTGTTTGTCAAAATCAATTTGTGAAGCATTGTTAAAACGATGGTATAATTTCGTTCTTGCATACAGCTCCAATCACTGGGTGGTCGAGACCTAAACACATTTCTAATACATCCAGCATTCACTGTAGACATACTAAAAAGAAGCCAGTTGGTAGTTAATGGATTCCGTAAAAAATGCAGTTTAGTGGATTTGACTATTTACTATATAAGAGTACTATGGTGATTTTGTTAAGTGTGGTGCTAATGAATGTATTTTAGCGGTGTTTATACTTGCTAATATCAATAATTACTCTCAATCTCTATTATCGCTTCAGTTTGTTATACACAGAGTCGTCGCTGTTGGTATAAACTGATATTAATGGAATATAACGGTCGAGTAATTAATCGAATCGTGCGAGTTAATCCTATGTGATTCATTTGTTCTATATGATTACTAAGTAGTTAGGTCGATGATGGCAGCGTATCAAGTCTTTAATCCCATTGATATTCCAATGTCGTCAACCTCTCCTGCTTAATCTGTAATAAATATGTACAACAGTATTGATAATTATACCTTGAGATAGATGGCGCTTACCAAGATATAGATGATGCTTTACTCGGATGCTGCACTTCTCACCAGGGAGATCTTATAGCATTCTTTACACTTTTACCAATAAATAAGCCATGAGCTTATGGTCAACGTTTATCATTTCTGTGTGACACATATTATTGGTCATTACATATTCATCAAAGTTTGTTTTACCATGGAAAGTCACCACATTGTCTAAGATAGTTGTAACATCATTGTTCCAGAAACCAGTTTACCACACGTCCATGTAAATAAATTAAGTACATGCTTTTCTCCAAATTACTACAGTAAGTAAAAGTTTGGAACTTTAAACCCAATATTAGAAAGGATCCCTGAGTCAGATAATTACAACAATCAACAGTTCGATTATCAAGAACTTTATATGGACTAAGGCTAATGATATATACACTTGCATGCGGGACCGTAGCAGCACAGAAAATTTGGGGGTAGGGCATATGGATTTTTTGGAGGGGCTGAGGATGTGGCCGGCTAAGAAATCATTATTGTTGGCAAAATATTTGGGGGTGGCTAATTCGATTTTTTTTGGGGGGGGGGGGGGCTAAGGCCGCTTGCATGACTTGGACAAAACATTCTACAGACCAGAGAAAAAAACATGGATTTAACAATGAACCGAGAATTACTGGTGCGAGACCTTGTTGTTCCTTACAAACCAATTTTACATTACCACCATTGATTTGTTTCTATTAAATAAGTCAGAATGATATCGGTTGTATTGTCCAGTACCCAGACTTAGTTTAAATAGTTCTAAAATACGTTGAGGAACTCGCGCAAGTTTCGTCAGTAGTGACTTTACGGGTTGTATATACAGATGTGATCAGGCGACAAACAGTTGTATTAACCAATGGAAGGACAATTCACGAGACAGGTCATGCGACCCTACTCCTTGTTACGTGCAAGCCAGGAATCGAATTCACAGATCTGATGATTTAAAGCACGCGTGTTATCCAACTCGACTACCTACCCCCTCAATATTTTGAAGCTGATATGCATTGTGGTGACACAGGCCCAATGTGGTTCGTATTGAGTGCCTGTTTGCCATAATCATTTTAAAGGGTTTGTCAGGTGACCAACAAATATTGTTTCAAATGGTCGTGAGGTATATGGGAGAAAGGTGTTATATATATCAAATGGTCGTGAGGTATATGGGAGAAAGGTGGTGGTTATATATATTTTGTACACATAAACAAAATATTGTATCCAATGTTTCTAATCCTATTATTTGAAATATTCGAAATTTTATTAATATATTTTATATGCAAATTGCTAATCATTTCTTACGGATAATTCCTTTAACCAGATTCAATTTTAATGGGATTTTAAAACATCCTGAAATGGATAAACGTAACGAATACTATGTTTATTTACACTACATCTATATTCTACACTTTCTATTAATAGTTGATAATAGTGTGACCTGTTATATCTTGAAATGTTGACCTTCTACTGTTTAGCCTTCTCGAGGATAATTACTACGAGTCAGTATAGCCCCTCGAGTGTGTCTGCTATAGACAATGTGATTTCTGAAAGAAATGGCTCTCTATACTATAGGGGGATAAGTCAATTGAGTAGGAAAGAAACCTTAGCCAGAGCCTTGCATTTACTGGTTATTATTTCCCAGTACACCGTGTGTTTTAATACGGTAATGTAGACTTATGATAGTATTGCATTAATAGAGGAAGTTAACCATTTTAGATGTCTACCGAGGACAATCCGTTTGGGAAAATCTGCACAGTGTTTGCATTTGGAATTTCTATAATTGAAAAGTGACGTTTAAAGCGACGCTCCCTGCACTAAAAACATAATACTATTGGCACTGTATTACCTTTCAACTAAATGGTGTACGTGACAATGAAATATTGACATGCAATGTTTCTGGATAACCGGAAGTAATCAAACTTTTTGGAAAAATTCATACAAATAAGGAGTTGCATTTATGCGCTCTTCGCACTGTGTCGTCCCGTTTAGGACTTGTAATGGTGTAAGAAAAACTTTATTAGCAAACTACTATATTAAGGATGTCCACATCGTCAAGGGGCTACCTTTACCACCCATGATGTTCACATTATTAAATGAATTATTAATAGTGCTTATATCGCCACGAGCGACTCGTTGGTGGGCTAGGGATGGTCCACGTGTTATGTGTACGTCTTGCAATTTATCTTTCTTTTATTCCATTGAGGAAGAGAGTCGCAAAATCGATTTGAAATCGCTTGCGTAAAAACGTTTCTATCTCTTTAACTTGAAACAACAAAATGGCACGATTGCTCATTGATCCAAACCGTTAAATCTACATTTAATGATTCCTGTTTACCGTGAAGAGGCGTTGATTTTAAACACCAGAAGATAACGTGGCTTAAACGTTTCCTAATCTTGTCATCCTAAAAATAAACCAATTTCACTACTCCTTTTCAATCAACATTAATAGCCACCGTTTCGTAAGTTCCTATAAATAGAATCCATAGCAATAAAAGGATTTGAATAGGTAGACGGATTGTAATTAAGGACAACTCGGTTTTCTCGTCGAAACATATTTAAGAGATGAAATGATGTGCACAGCGGATCTAATTACAATGGTTATTTTAGTTAAGTGACATGGGTTATCGGGACTATTGATGCATTCGAAGCTCAATGTCATTCGGCATGTATAGTTAATAATTTACCATATATTTCACCATTAACTGCGAATTACATCTGTGTGCGCATTTAACAAACTTTGCCGTATTGATCGCCACAGTGTAGAAACACGATAATTGTTAACTATTTTATCTTTTCAAACTTTCCGTGTAGTCGCTAACAAGTCGCCATTGATTAAGTCACGTGTTCACGTGATCAGAGCGCCAGATGAAAGAATTGCTCTTCAGTGAGATATCGAATTGTGACTACATGTAGTTAATTGTATTTTCCTCTTTTTGACTGTTTTTCTACCTACAGGGAATGGTTGGCAATTTCTAGCGCTTAAAGTATCAGCCTATAGTTATGCTTCACTTGCTGGCCAAACAAACGGGAATAATCATGTATACATACTGCTAGCGGTTGACATTTTCTCCCAGTCTCCGACCTCCGTGATTGACAATGTTGATTAACCTTTGTGTGTCGTCATTTTCTTTTTACTAATCAATGTTATCGTTGTTGCGTGAGAATCACGAATAAAGATATAAAAAAGAAGTGATGTTTAATCGGTGATATACATGTATACGATAAATAATAGAAGATAATCTAGACGGTGTCATATCAGTAATCACTATATGTCATCTTTCAATAATACACGATATAGCCATAGTAATTCCACTGGGAATAGGGTGGGGGTCTCGATAAAACACTGATAAAACGTGGTGTAATTTTTGATTTCAAGGGTATTAAAGGTCTTCAGCAGAAAGACGTTGACAAACCAAGAATAGTCAATAGTTATGTGGATTAAAATTTCATTAGCATGAAATAAATACAATTACTTCCGTGTACACATTGATGTGCAGGTACTTAAGCTGGTGGTTTAACGTCCGCTTCCACATAAGTGATATCGCAGACTAGTCCACATAGCAAGCTATGCTCCCTCTTTATAGCACACAACCACTTTTCATTTGTTTATTCTTAATCTTTGGCAATTAGCATCTGAATATAGAAAATCTTGATAAATGAAATGAAATGAAATGGGGTTTAACGTCCTACTCCTAACCTGGGCTAATGAAGACTGGCATAAGCCATAAAGTGTGCCTACTCTTATATCGAATTCCAACTGCCAAGGTATCTTTTAAGTAAGTGCTATGTGGACGACAGCGGTTATCACTTCCATGGTAACCCTCACTGTGAATAGAATTTGAAATGGTGTTTTGTTTCAGACAAACATGAAATAGTTTACCCTGTATCCAGCTATCATAACTAACTAATTCCATTATTACATAATATCAAACAAAACCTATTAATCTGAAATTAAGACATGGTGTCAGGAGGACATTTTTCTTTACCTGTGAAAACCAGTGTCACCTATATGTTAGATATAAACTCGTCGTATAAAGGTAGCAGCATTGATCGGAACTCTCATCAGTATAATTATTTCATCATTTTTTATTCATGAGAAAATGAACCCTCTCTTTTATTCGCATTACATCGATTACTCAATATCCAACAAAACACATTACATAGAAATGATAATTAAATTATCCAGGGACCTAGCAAGGAAAACACTTATTTATACATCTGGATAAGCCTGTTTGCCCCATTTAAAGAATAAACAAGCCCAGCTTTAAAAAAGGTGTTTAAATTTTTAATGAAATTATTTAAAATCAAACTTTGAATTTAAATATTCAAACTGTGAGCCGTCGATCTTTTTTAGTAACATAACTAATATGAAACAATAGAGACTTCACGATTATAGATGCCGTAGGGGACATACAAAAGGGGATTTATTTTAATTAGAAAGATAAGTATAGAATGGCTTAACTCTCCTGGGTCCTGGTCAGAGAATCAAGTTGTATTTTCATTATGTAATGTTACGATAAGTCGTGAGATGAATCGACAGTTCTCCTAGATACCTTATCAAATAATTGATAGATGAATTGGGCGGTTTGTTTTATCATTGTCTAACTATTAATCAACTACAAATGTCAGTCATTAATAATGAAACTGTAATAGGCTGCATGTGCTCCATTCATGTCATATGTTTGTTCACTGTGCGTAATTTCCTGCCTGGGGTAAATAATGCCGCTTTCCCGGAAGTGAGGTATCCGCAGTATGGTTCGGAAATTTAAATGAATGAAAACACACTTCTCTTTCGGCCGACCATGGACATGCTGGTTTTAATTAAGAGTTTGTGTAAATTAATTAACAGTCTGTATCATTGAAGACTCCTTTCTCCGACCATTAGGTTTCGTTCTACATTGCAGCCTACGAATTGTTTAAAATCTAAGCTTTAAGTACATACAGTCTGTGGTTTTTGGTTGGTTTCTTTTGAATGGGTGATTATTAAATCTTCATTAAACTCAAAACACCCGGCACTATATACACAGATTACAACATAGCTAAATAAGTGGTCTCGAAAATTTTATTTGAAGTGGTCGAAGATTTAAAGAAGAAACTTACACTCTTAATTAAATTATCCAAATGTGAAAACAAAACTTTTCCAAGAAAATACACCTATATAGTAAATAGAAGTGTCGAGGAGGATGTAGGTAGGTTTAATTTCATTTGCGGCGACTGCAAATGAGACGATATTTATTCAGATATTTGAATAAATTGGAAATCTTCGTTGAATTGCGGGAGATTTCGGGTGAAGTTGGTGACATACAGTGGATTATAAGGTGACCTGTATGTAAGAGACACGGGCACTATGCTAATACCAGACTGTAAACTAGACCTGTATTGGAACATGTAGATAATCTAATGTAAACCACATCTCTTGATCTTATATATTGACATAAACTTGCCAACGTTCACCCGAAAATATGTAGGTTTTATGTGTACAATATGTACATCTATCAGATACAATTATTTCTACCTTCGCCATCTCTACAACTCCACATTGTTTGTTCATACTTTATGACGTAATCTCACTGGTAGATATACGCTAATATACCACATGTCAAAACAATCAAGAGGAAGTGAATGTCATCACACGCCCTCTAGCGACGGATACATTACAAAATGGCTAATGAAAATGGTCGTTAAAATTAGTATTAGACAGCTGAATTGTTAATCTTTTCTTTAATAGTGTCAACGATTAGATAATCTCATAGCTTATAAAACTTTATTGTACCCTTTCTTCTGGCCGGGTGTTTTAAAATGGTGCCAAGTACTAAATTGTACCCCTTGAAACCTAAATTGGCTATTAAACACTTCAAATTGAGATTATGAGTTTAGGCAAGATTTAAAGAGAAACTTATTGAGCAATTGACAATAAAACGAAGTTAGAAAACTTCATATATAGTCATTTATGACTTCCATATTACGAACTTTCTGTATAAATAAAACATTTTACCGATCAACAAAAATCTCTGAATTCAAAAACGAATGATTTATTGTCAGATTTTATGTTTGGAAAAACATTTTATTTTCATTTTCGTTCACAACGAAAAGCAATTATGTTTCCTTTTAAACTATTGGATATATCTACTCATATTACAATTACCTATATCTGTATATATCTTTCTCAAACGTGTGTAGGCCTATATTTATTTAGTATGCTATAAAATAAGTGTCGATGTTTGATATCTTGGGCGTACAAACCATCTTAATAACGTAGATGCAACAATCTTATGTAAATAAGATTTATACCTTCAAAAATGATTGTCTGTCTCCTTTTTCCCCAATGTAGGGCGTCGTTTGTTTATCATTTATTTCTTTGATATGTGATTTTTCATTATCTGATTTCAGAATCTGAGTTGATTACGGCTATTCAATTAATATTAAGCTTTAAAATGACCCATCAAAGTACCAAGTGTTGTATTTTAAACAGAATGACTAGTAGGATATAGAAGAAAGAACGTATGAAAATGTTATTCATATTGAAACGGCTATACTTATCGTTAAGGGATCTCTAGCATACATTGTGACATATGTAAACAGTATAAAGATGAACGTCTTAGGTACAATATCTTAAAGGCACAAGACAGACGTTCACATACCTCCCAAATGTAAAAAAAATATCTGCGATTATAATGTAAACACTGTCGTTATTATGTTATGGGTATTAATGAAATTCCTGTAGAATGGGCTGGTGTGTGAGAGAATGGTAGTACAAGTAATATTGATATATGTGTCTAAGACAAAAAAAGAAGATAGCGGTGTGAAATCAATGGAAAGCAATGTAAACTTTAAATGGCTATACATTAAGTTAGAACTGATCCATTTCAATAATATTTAGGACCAAAATGTTTTTGACCATTCATTCTGGCATGTTTGGTCTGAGTGCAAATATGTGACGTTTGATATGACTATAACTCTATTTTATGTAAATCAATTGTTTTGAAATTATAAATTGCAATGTTAAAACATCTGGCATGGTGCAACTTTAATGTTATCTCAGAAACGAACAATGTGTTTCAGATCAGCTACAAGCAATCGAAGAAACTCTGCAACAACCATTTCCTAGTATTACTACCGCAAACAAAATACAGCTGTAGTGCACGATGGTCAGTTATGACATCATAAACGATGAATTAAGTTTTTATCACAACATTTGCAAACAGGTCAAGTATAAATATTGAGCTATGGTCAGATTAATTACCATTCAAGTTTTATATACGATCCAGTTCACTGATGCTATCATATATATATATATATACATATATATATATATATATATATATATATATATATATATAAGTATCATGTATCGATTATATCGATTAATCTATTTTCTGCTCCAACTCCTCGAGTTCCGGACCACCGACCGATGTATCAGTCAAACCAATCAAGCCACAACTCGATTGCCTATATATGTCTTGAGGCATGACGTTCAGTTTACATTAATAATAAACTATATTGACATATATACCGGCGGCTTCATCAATATTTTAAGGCCCCACTTCACTACTCTTTTTTTCTCGTGATATTGTCACAAGCATTATTCAGAATAGAAAATCGTTTGATAAGCAATTTGCGAAATGTCCAATTTGTTTATATAAAAAAGCTTAGTGTGAGATATAGTAATGGTGGATCTATTATTGGAAAATGTTTAAAATGTTTGACAAGTGTCAGTAATTTATATGATGATGGCATCAGCAGCCATAGACATGATAATGATCAATCTATAAATATATCTAAGTGATAGTGTCACCGCTACAAAGTGGGAGGAATCACGCGTCTAGCAAAATTTCGTGGGTGTGGCAGACGTGTCTTCGAGATTCCGGTTGTGGCTGGGGGGTTTCTGTGATATCTATAATTTCAGATAGATTTGCCTTGACATAAGACGTCTTATCGCTAACTCGTTAAGTCTTTACACAGAATATTGATCAATTCCAAATGACGTAAAATTTAAATGTCGAATTCGTCTCCCCGTTGTGAAAGAAAGGTCACGTCTTCCGCAAAAAACATTCCTTAATCATACTCAGCAGATATGGTTGTGTTCCAGGCAGAGAATGCATATTCTTGCTAGAATTTCGTACGCATCAATTCTTATATGTAACTATTACCTTTGGTAAACGAGTTCCAGAGATTGTTTTAAACAAGCAGTTTTACTATTAATGCTGTCTGTTCTTCCTAAATACAAGAAAGAAACCTGGTTGATCTTTAAGTTAGACCAGTTTCATTAAATGGTCTGCTCTTATTTAAATTTAAACACAAAATGTCGCTTGAAGGTTGTAATACAATACAACCAGTTAAATACTCAAACTTCTTCAGGTTTCACTCTTACAAATCTTAGGATATTCAGGGAGCCATTCGCAAAGGCTGTTTCTTGAAAGAGAAGTAAGCTGCGATGATATGACTATTGCCATGGCACTGGTCTGATTTTTATCTCAGTAAAATTAACATACACAATAAAAATAAAACAAATGGATTATCAAAGAAAACTCAAAGAACATGCAACTCAATATTCAAGTGTTTTATAAGTTCTATTACAAAATATATATTTATCTTTCAATACATAAATACTTTTAACACGACTAAAAATACCTGACGCCATCTTAAACAAGCAGACATCTTATTTTAATACAAATAAAACTAGATATGAAAATAGGCTAGTAGCAAGGTTATCCAGTCATATGATACAGGTTATACAATCAGAAGCCCCTGTATATTGGTCGATTGGGATGTTATGTTTGTCCTTGTGAAGATGAACGCCTATCATAGATAAATAACTGTTATCGTGGGAAACTGACATTATATCATACACTTAGACTCTATCACGTGATTCAATTAGAATTTGATGATGGTGCTTGAGTATTGTGTATTTTGAAACAATTAGAAGCATAAAGAAAACACCTGTGTAGAATTAGTGTTTTGATGTGATGGGACCAATCTGTGGGTACGATACAGAAGTTGGTGTCTCATGAACTTCTTAAACGAAATACTTGAGTTGTTTTGACCAATATGCGGCCATAAAGCATCGAAAAGGTTGAGTCTCATTTCCTGTCTACCTGTTAAAGGACGATATTGGTGTCAGTCATTATCACATGTGTGATAAAACTGGTTAAACACGTTCCAAATATTGCTACGATAGATGCGTTATGAAGCTTTCAAGAAAGGGGAGTGACGAACCAACTGAAATGACTAGTGATAACAGACCAAAATTTATTATACGAGACTGTGTTTAACCAGTTCTATCACATTATGTGATAAGGATTGACACCAATATTGTCCTTTACAGGGGCGTTATAAGGTTTATCATGGCGGAGGCTATACTATTTTGAGAGCCCTCTTTCGCGGGGGTCCGGGAGGTGTCTTGATTGATGATTTTCATACCAGTGCAACTCAATGCATTCTCATTCAGTAGTGGATTCGACAGTAACAGTTAAAGAAAACGATTGACTTGGACTCGGTGGCCCTTTCCCTTGGCCAAAGTGGCCCTTTTGTCAGACGAGGGGCCTATTTGTTTGCCTTTAGGGCCCTCCCTAACTCATCGGTTTCTCATCGGTTTTAGCATTTTTCTCCTTTTTTATTTGTTCAACTTCTTTGATTTTTTTCGCGAGGAGGCTGGCGCCTCCAGTGCCTCAGCTATAAAACGCCTTTGGTCCTTTACACACTAGGCATATAGTGTGGAAAACTCTAATATTGACTTCGGCGTTGTACATTTTAGATCAGAGTTCTTTCTGGAACTGCTATCCCCATTCCACTTTGAAGGGATCCGCGTAGTTAACTATTTTTTGCTGCATATGTACATCAAAAAGCATCAGTTTTTTGCTTCAATATTTCCAGCCCTTCTACGACATTCCACTTTGAAGGGGTCCGCGTAGCTAACTATTTTTGGTTGCACATTTATATCCCAACGCATCATTTTTTCTGTATCACTATTTCCAGCACTTCTACGACATAATGCCTCCTTTGGTATATTTGTTTTCTTATTTTACATTTCTTCAGCAGAGGTTTCGACTTTTTGAATATACTAGTATATTTATTTCTTCTAATCCCTACCCCCTTCTGCAACAACAATAATACGTCTATCTGTGATGGATTGTCGCGCTGTCATTTTGTCTCGACGTTTCATTGTCCACACGTTACTGCATGATTCTATACACTGTGAATCATCATTAATATCTTTACAATCACTTGACCATTGTCCAAACTATGAAAGGTCAATGGCAGTAAAAGAATGACCATTCGATCAAACCAACACATGTATACCTACAGGCCATAATGGTGAGATTGATGGTCGATTGACTGGTTTTATCTGTATTTTGACACTGATCTGATAGCAAATGAGGTTATATAAAGGGTTAAAACAAAGGAAAGTGGTAAAACAGGAACTAACCGTTATGATTAATCACTCCATACTGATTGATTGCGTTAATCTTTGATTAATTCGTGGAAATGTTGGTTTCCTAGGTTTGTCATGTACGTTAGTTTCAGAGAATATGCAGTTGTAAATGTTAAAGGAATGTGTCAAATCCCACGAATCCCAATATAATAATTTTGATGATTAAAATGGCGTCGTGAGTAAAATGGAGGCGTTTAAGTTTAGGGGGTGTCAGAAACTGGCAGATCTATCCCATATCCAACTCACTGGATTCTTTTGGTATTTTAGACAGATAAAGTATTAAACTAACATCGTAGATCAATCAATATGGTCTTTAACCAGGGTAGAATCGGGCTGCGTCTTAAATGATTATTAATGCAGTTACCGGAACTATTTTAGGGACTACGTCTACATGACCCTTTCTCGGACACAACCATCCACATAATTTGCATTGCTAACTAGTTCATCGGTGGTAAGCATTTAACTACAAAATTTATTAAGTGCTGACAGATACGATCACTTTTAAACATTTCAATGTCTACCGTAGTCTCTAACGACCCTTCCTATTCTCTTTCAACCGCTGATTCGTCTATGATATAATCCCCCTTTCTAGAAAAATTTGTTGAATCGTTTACTGTTTTAATGTAGCAATGAAAACTATTATCATATCGTCGAAGAATTAAGACATTTTATGGTGATACAGTAAGCCCATGAGATTTATTGAGCTTGGCCATTAAATACAGCCTGCATCCTCGATTATTTTTTGTAACTGTTCATAAATTGATATTATATATCTTGAAATGCGAGCAAATACTGTCAATAGCATATTGTATTTCATTACACCATAAGTATTTTATACGAAAACAATAGACGTGAATAATTAATACTTTGACACAATACGTGTCAGTTTAGCATTGTCTAAGTATATCGAATTACTAAACACTTTCAATATTCTTACATTATTTTTGTATTGATGTGCGCGGCCTCGCGAGGTGCCTTCCATCGATCAAGATGTAGATTACATAATAATACTATAGATTTTCATCCATATTGCCTGTAAGATCAAAACACTAATACCAATGAAAGAAAACATTATTACTATATTATAAAATATAGTCGGATTTGTGTCACCCCAACCACCCCCCGATACGATTACCACTAGCAGCAAGGTCACTTGTGCTAGCTCAAACAACATACAAAAAATCTCACTGCGCAGTTCGAAAAACAATATGCACCCAGTCCCAGATAAAATATGAACAGAAACGCTTTAGAATTTTTAGATAAGGTTCTTCCTTGAATAATCTTGTTAAGAATTCCAACCGTGTACCACGTTCACAAGATTTCATACATTGGAACATAAACGGTAAATATATCCTCAAACCAGAATTTTGATTTTCGATGGCGTTTCACCATTGCTCCACATGGAAAATCACTATAAATTTTATCGATTCCGAACAAATTATGACTCTGCGCATTAAAGGAGCTATGTGACTCCGACAATTAAAGGAGCTAAATCGCTATACGTCGGCACCTAGAAATGAACACAACTGGGTCAAAACGCATATAATAATTTATTATGAATGTATACAACCTGATTTTCATTCAATCGTTTCTGTATTTACTGTTTTTCCTAATCAGGAATGTTTAGCGAAATATGCGAAGGGTGCAATTGGAATGGTCATTCCAGTCTACACCGAGTGGCTTCATTACAAACTGCGCTCGAAGAATTCGGGCACGCGATTCGTGTGCCGATTTTAAAATGTTTATTTTGTCTTAAATATTTTATATCATATTCAGTCAGTCGTGTTTGCAATGTCGAAGACTGTGCATGATATTGAGTTACCTACTTGCCTCCTTTAAGGGCTAAAACATAGCTTACACCTAACGAACAATCTCCGTTCACGGAGTTCCACGAGTATCAAGCTAGGGGTACGAGGGCTGGCTGAAACGTTCTAAACTTGAAACTTGAAACGGGTAGATCAATTGGGTTGAAATAAAGTCCAATCATTGAATAAATCATACACTCAAGAACTGCAACTGTAGTGTCATTGTTGTCTTTGCACCAGGCCATCTTGTGAACCTAGCGATTGAAATCACCAAAAATGGACAAAACTGTCTATAGGGTAGTGATCAAGTACCTGTAACTGAAACCCCAACACAAATAGATGCCGACATGGTCAAATAGATGCCGACATGGTCTCCACTTTAGGGGATGATGACTCTTCCTTTTCCAAAGTAAAGAAGTGGGCAGCGGAATTAAAGCGTCCTAGAAGGCCAACAACAATTCCAGAAAAGATTACCCGGGTACATGACATGATGATGGCTGATAGACGATTGACCACAAGAGATATTGCCAGGGATGTGGGCATCTCTCAGGAGATGGATTAGCACAATATCGCGAACGAATAATGAAATGACAAAGTTACGGCTGAACGAGTGAGATTCCTGACGTTCCGTGATAATCTGAGTCGTTTAGAAGCGGGTCCTGGTAATTTGTAAAACCATGGATGAGATCTGTTTCCAAAAAGGAACTAGTTTGGTCGTCATTTTCCTAATAATGATGACGTCATGTCAACTGTGAACGACTTTTTATGGTCATTGAAAAAAAAGTTTCGTCCTGGTCGCAATCCAGGTTTTGCAACATCAAGCAAAAGCATGTCCACCTCGAAGGCAGTGTCGGACTGGGCTCAGGCCTAAGCTCATTACAAAAATGGTCCTAAGCCCATAAAGAAAAAAAAAGAAAAAAGGGATAGAAAATAGAAAGAAATAAAATCCTGACTATATTCTGTGATGTGGGTCAACAGAAATGTCAAAAAAGTGTACTGTATATATATTATAATTTGCATTATTTTCAACACGGAGAATAAAAGGTTTTTGTTTTTGAGAGAATTCTAAAATTCATGTAATGATAGTGCTGTTATGTCATTCTAAACAAAAATTTGCCTTCTCCTGCTTTGATTTGAAATGAAATGCTTGGGAAATGAGTTTGCGGTTGTCGGTTTTCAAAATTTTCCTTGGGGAGACCCCCCCCACCTCCCTTCGGCGCGCACTTATGTGGGGCTTGGTCAATGAACTGGCAGGTAGGCTTGAAGGGGTTTTGTACAGGTGTTTCACATATATGCTTATAACTGTTCAGTAAGCACTCGTTTCTTCAAGTCGTACAGACGTACCTACTATCAGAGCGCATCTTCCTTTGCTCTATAGAATTGATCGTCTGGTGGTTGGCATATTCCATTGCAGATACATCCAAGCATGACATCAAACAAGAATTGAATTTTAATGCTTATTCCCGAGGTAAATCAATAAGAAGGCCATGGGTTTTTTTTAAAAAAAGAGGGAATAAAATATAGGAGATTAACTACGTGACGACAGAACTACCCCACCATGCCTGCACAGTTAATAAACACGAGGGTATATATTACTATTATATATGTATTGACAATAATGACATAATCAAGTTTGTATGAAGTGCGTGGAAATCAGGCGATAAATCATAACTTAAATGTTTCTGACTTGACACATTGTCTCGTATGTCTTATTATGATTCTATTAAACCTATAATCTACCACTATTCACGTTTTCTAACCACATAAAAACCTATCAAAGCGCTAGTCGTCTGGAAATTTTCAAACATCAAGTTTCACACAAAACCGATCTAGTATTGATCAATGTCGTGATAATTTGATAAAAAGTACATCCCCTTGACGATAAAATGTGGAAGTTGTTTTACCACGAGAAACCCAATAGGTATGTTGTGGACACAAAACGTGCGCAACACGCGTCTAGTGGACGTCGTCTCTGCTCTCATGAAAGACCAAAATAATCGTCTATGGATGCCCCGCGGCTACAAATTGCTATCAACCAAATTTCAGGCATATATAAGCATGAACACCCTTTCTCTGTTATTAGCATCTTTTTCAACAAAAGCATTTTAACACTTAGAAAAGACCGTTATCGATTTATTTGCAATACGAAGCGGTTGATCAGATACCGTTTTCCGTTTCTTAAACGATTTTCTTCTCGGGGAACAGTTCATATCGTTCTCACAACAGATTCGCTCAATGGGACGCAAACAGCTTCTGAAACTCTTCTATGTACGAAGACAGAAAAGGATGCCCCTCAAAGGAAATAACGGCCGTTTAGAAAGGTCGGGCGCTTTTGGTTATGTTTACAATATCGACCTACAACAGCTTTAGTGTGAACTACTAGTTAGATTTAAACATGGGCAATACGAGAACAAGGGTACGACTTAACAATGAATCAAACCCGTAGGCCGTTCTTGAGTAATTTCAAGAAACTCGCCATTGATATAAGGGCATATTTCCATTGGGTCAGAATAGCCCAAATCGGTGTTAAAGTGAAATGGAGACCAATAAAAACTGTCTGGCTCCATCGATATTGGCGATAAAAAACGATAGCCAATGAGCCTGACCCGCGTGATTCATACTGAGTGCTTCGTTATGATCACTGATAACTGATAACTTGAACTAGTCGCCAAATTTTATGGTGTTCTACTTGGTTTCTTCTGATTTCATACCAGGAGGTTATTGGACACTTGAAACTTTTACAGCATTTACTTATAATTATCAAAAACAATGCTGTCTATTTATAGTATCTAGGAAATTGGCTACAAGTTCCACTTTGCAAATATTTTAAATTGTTTTGTTTGTTTGAATTAACCACACGTTAATAATTAGAAATCATAAAACTAGTTTTAATGGTACGAAACGCGATGTTAAGCTTTGATGTGATTGTTTACCGCAGACAACGTTATGGTTATTTTTCACGCATGCTTAATAAATACCTAATTAATTACCCCATATTTATGGATGCAGGGGGACTTCTTTCATCTTTAATGCACCCCCGTTATGTCATATTGTCGTCTGTATATCAAAGGCAGTGCGCACGCGCCAATGATGATACGTTGTAATTGCAAGACATTTGTGGAAGCAAAGCTCCATAACATATACGTCACGATCAGTCTTGTGATGGATAGTTTTGACGGAGACTACTTGGGTCATAAATTTTGTGCAACTACAAAGGTTTGAGTCGATAATTGAAGGAGTTTGATCTGTAATAGGACGAAATTAAGACGGAATCATTAAAATAAACCACGTGAGACTCATAAAATCACTGATTAACACCATTCGTTCAATTAACGACAAGTTTAGTAAATTACACTTTCGTCGTCTACTCGCATGAGTAACGAGCCATAGTGAAAAGTAAATCGGTTTTAATTGATAATTAGTAAAAGTAAATAAATGGTTTATTTTCAAATGTTTTGAACGAGTGTTATAGATGTGTATTTGATGTCTAATGAACGCGGTAAACTATTCTCGGGGGACCGGAAATTACGATAAAAACATTGTTAAATTACGATGATTTACACATGCGCTAATTTCTTAAATTTCTTCGTTTGAATGTTAAGAGAGACGGGTGATGGGTGAACGATGCTTCTTCGAATAATCGACTTTTGATACACACCATAATTTTTTTTTTACCGCCAATGGAGATATTCTCTCTGAGTTTTAAAGAAATAAATTTAAATTGCTCCCAGTTGCACTATATCTGTGATTGATAGTTATTCTTGTTTTAAGTATAAGAATAATTTTTAATTTTGTGTCCTGCTCAACGGAAGGCACAAATGCTATGTTCCAAGATTGTTTCTAACATGGCATTGTCCCAGATAATTGAATCTGACTGTAGTAGGCGTTAACCCTTTGAGGGGTCATTGCTTTGCTAACTGGTCTTTGTTGGTAAGATTTGGAGCAAGTACGATAGAAATGAAATGAAATGGTGTTTAACGTCCTACTCCTCTGCACCTAACCTGGGCTAATAGAAGACGGGCACGCGCCATACAGTGTGCTATGAGGGAAATTTTGCAAAGGCAGCGGCGCCACGGCCTACTCTTATATCGAATTCCAAATGCCAAGGGATCTTTTACGTGCACGCCAATGTGTACATGGGACCATGTCCATGTCAGACCATCCGTTCTGCATCACTGACAAGAGGAAACCACGTCATAAAATAGATATGAACTTTCTCTGCCAATGCAGGAATCGAACACCGGACCTCCAGACTAGCGAGTCAGCGCTTTACCCACTTAGCCACGTGATCCCCAAGTACGATAGTACTGTATGTATAGGAACTGAACGTGACAGCAGGAACAAGGGGCCTGATGTCATTGCCACCATCTTGGAATTGTGACGCCACATCGACAACCAAAGTCCGCCAATCCATGCACAATTGTTCGTTTCATATCGATTGTATTTGGTTTTGTTGGACCTTAGGGTGTTTTGTATTATTACTAGTTGAATCTGCAAGCGTTTTTATATAAATGATCATTAAGGATATTGGCGGTGTGTGTGATCCTATTTTGTAATGGCCGCTAATTAACTTCCTGTCAATAAACAGAGGAAATCTAAGACGTATATGTAATGCGTCCAATTATTGATATGGGATATAGATATGATAATCATAGGTAGACAATTAGAACCCTGTCATAAAATAACTAATGTATTATCAATAAATCGAAGTACAGTCGTGATTCGTCGAGGATAAAATGGCTTTTGGCGGTGTGAATCGATTTGATACCCAATGCAAAATATCCGAGGGTGTATAAAACATGCTACAAAGGTAGCTACGTCACGTTAATGAAATTGCTGTCATTTGTTAATGTAGATTGATTCAACAAGCTCGATACATTCTTTATATATCTAACTTTAAAAATGCTAAAACCGAATATTACAAATTTTTAACAGACGTTAACAAACATTCTAGACGCACATTTTGATATTTTAGAATGTCGATTTCTGCGGGCACACGTGCAAGTAAATCCATTTGAAAATAGATGAAAAGTTTCCAATTCTCCTTTTTGTTCACCAGAAAATACAAAGCTGCTGCATAAAACGTGAGATTCTTTTTGCGGGCGTATTTGTTCTGGAACGCATACTTTCTGGAGTTAAATGGTACACGTCAATCCAACAACTGAGTGGTCAACATTCAACTTTAACAATAGAATTGTAAGATATGGGCTCAATAATTGACATTAAAATAATAGTAGAACTTTCCTCATAAATTCGTAGTTGTATCGTGTGCTCTAAACGGGTTAGCTGACTTGGATATCAGAAACTGGAGGCGCGGTACTTCTGAAGACCTGAAGACCTATGAGCATTGCCGTTAATTCAATTTAATAAACATAATTCCCGAAAAATGTTCTTAAAATAGTAATTGAGACGATCACAATGCCATCTTTACCTCGATGTTCTGGAATAGATACGAGTTTATCATAAAGTGTAACTGGCAGTAAATAATTCTTTGGAAGGGTATTTTTTGTTGCGTATGCTGTGAAATATTGGGCAGTTTGGGGCAATTGACCACTATCAGTCATCAGCCAAAATGTTTAAATTCAGCGGTAGAACAAAAAGTGTTCATGTTAACTATGTGAAGTGTCCAAAAAATAAAGGTCTTTATTCGTTCCGTATTACAGATGGCTAACAGTGGGGTTATGGTTTGGAGATAATTTCATCTCCATGGCTATGCCATATGAACTAACCATGTCAGATTTAATGCTGTTTCGGCAGTTTTTTGGTGAAGTTGGTACTGACTCAAAATACAAAATTCTTATCTGGAATGATCAATGAATCCATTTTTTTTTATAAATAAAATCAATTAAAAGCAATTATTTTGATGCCAGTTTGTATATGACTCACGGTACCTGTTTTATAAAAGCTTAAAGTTAATAGTGTTCAGTTTTAATTTAACACTTGCCGTACAATTAATCGAATCTCGTTAATAACGTTAGTTGGCGAGACCAACAAGAATATGGTCTCAATCATGTAGTGTAATGTGAATCACTTCGCACATTTGATCATTTTGTGAGATGTTAATGTGACCACCGATAATAATATTTTATTCGTATTGAACAAAGAGGGTGGAGGGTGGGGTCTGAAATTGACAATAATTCCTAATGTAAACACATAGAGAATCACTTTCCTCTTGATTGACAGTTAATGGGCAAATTGAAATGAAGAGGTTTGACGCCATAAAGTCAGTATTTATGATACCCATGCGTTTCAGCTTAATCAAAGATAATGATGGCGGACAGTAGAGAAATCCAAACCTGGTGTGTACCTGCTTCTCATAACGCATCAATCATCGACAAAATAATGAAATCACATTCAATTTCTTTTGACTGACAGTTTAGCATTGTTTTCGGAATTAATTTCAAGCACGTGCGTTGTGGATTAATTAATTCATAACTTGTCGACCTCACTCGTCGAGATATCGCAGCAGGCGAACTGAGTCGCAAAACGTGTAGAAGCTAAAACAGGTGTCGTACAAGTAGATTGCACCCACATGTCCGTGTCTACTTAAAATCAAATTATAAGTGTTGGAGTAATCAGACTCGATCGATATGGTCAGTTCCTTCAGTAAACTATGTGACACGGGGGTCAGGGTGTTGCTAGGTAAAACACAGGAACTGTAGCATATTTTGTTTAAATTATTTCAAGCACCACTCATCATAAAAAGGTCTCTCTGGTAAGGGACGCGTATCTTTGACCCACGATTCTAAAGAGCCAATTACTTTAAATATTTCCATGTGTTAGAAAGAGTAGCCAGTAAGTGTTAGACTGGAATAGTCAAGGGTTTAAAACAATATTTCCAACATTTGAGACTAGCATAATATGGTATTTTTCATTTTAATCTTACTTTTCCGCCTTCTCATCATAGAACCCCGAATGTCTATAAACACACTTTCCTTGTCAGCCCCGCACCGCCGCCACTGCAAATTCCGATTCGGATCTCGAAAACCTCTAATATTTCTCTCGAATCAATCTACATATACTTGTCAATGTAACTATGCATTAGTTTGCACGTGTTTTACCATACAGGCTTTGGCGTTATTAATTTTCATAGTAATAATATATGTGTATGGTAAAACACATTACCGGTACTATAGTTGTATCATAAAATGCCAGACCGACCATTACATATAATTCGGATATATGCAGTGCCGGACTGGGCCCACCTGTCCATCTGTCCCTGACAGGTGGGCGGCTGGTGGGCCTAAGCTAAAAAAAAAAGTGGGCCTAAGCCTATAAAGAATAAAGAAAAAGAGAAAGAAAATAGAAAGACTGCACCTAACTACATTGTTTCCCTACTATTATCAACAATCGTTATAATTCTATTCATCATTTATTCGTTGTTTGTGGTACTATTTGAATTTAAAGTTTCGTCCTATGACTTTTGCCATCAGTCTAAAAGACATGAAGATAACTTTGGAAATCCTTGAAGCTAAAGAAATCATCTAATGATAGTGCTCTTAGGTCATTCCGTTATCTACATGTAATTGTATCAGTAAATCAAAAATTTACTTTCTTCGGCTTTGGTCTGAAATGCTTGGAAAATGGGTTTGCGGTTGCCAATTTTCAAAGTCCCACCCACCCCAGACCGCGCTCGTGGCACGCCTTCGTCGCGTACTTGTGTGGGCCTTGGTCAATTACCTGACAGGTGGGCTTGGAAAATGGGTTTGCGGTTGCCAATTTTCAAAATCCCACCACCACCAGACCGCACTCGTGGCACGCCTTCGTTGCGTACTTGTGTGGGCCCACCAGTCCGGCACTGGATATAATGGTTCATGGATAAAGACAAAAAAAGCTAAAAACAGATGTACTTTAAAAGACAAATATTTTGATCATATTTCTTATATAGTTTCAATAATGATAGAAAAATTGAACATTAAAATGTATAAATATGCCTTAGAAACAACAGAAAGACTAGCAACATTGTACGTGCGGAAATGGGATGCATGAAGACGGAAGATATAGCTGGTTTTCATTTATAAAGAATTGTGCATATATAAAATCAAACATAGATTTGAAATCGTATTATAATAATTTATTGTCTGAAAAAATAAATAATACCAAATGCATTGATGGAACGTCCTGTTAAGGACATCTGCAAACATGAAAAATGATATAAATTATGAAAATTATTAAGATGTGATAAGAAAAGCGCTAACGAATCTAAGAATAAGTGCACATAAATTAAAACGGAGATATTTAAAATTAGATCGTTTTTGTAATATATGTCACTAGGTAGAAGACGAAATTCATTCGATAACAAATTGTAAAAGACATGACGAAAAAAGAAAAGAACTGTTCAGATTAATTTTAGTTGGTGAACCAAATTTTTATAAACTAAATGATTTACAACAATTTAAAATACTGAGGATGAATAAAAATATTGAAATCTTAAACTGTTTAGGAGCTTTTGTATACAATTTTGTATACATGTCTTTGTAAAGTTGTGTATCTTTGTATAATTATGTCCATGTATGTATCCTTTATATTTATATTATTTTTATTTGTATATGCACATAACCTTGTAAGGTTTTTTATGCAATAGTTTCTTATTCTATAAAACGTAATTTGAGATTCGTTACGCATGGTATATTTTGCAATAATACAAATGTGCTTCCTGTTTGTACAGAAAAAATAACCTGGTTAACCTGATCTATGACATTGGGTCTGTAATTATATTAGACAAAAACGAATTAAACGAAACGAGAAAATGTCTTCTGTCACCTTTTGTAACACAATCCCTACATTTCACTCATCAGTTACCAGTTTTAAAATGATTGTATCATGGTGGTTGTTTAGCGTTTGGCCTGCATTTCCAGGCCCGGATCCAGGATTTTGTCGAGTGGGGGGGACACGTTGGAGAAAGGGGTAGTACGAAGACAATGCGAAAATCATGTTTATACCATCTATTAAAGAGCAGATATCAAAGCAAACGAAAATGAAAATAAACTATGTCACTGGGCTGCCCCCCCCCCCCTGGATCTGTGCCTGATTTCTGTATTACAAAACAAATGTCACTCCATCTTTCCGACGAAATGTTTATTTTTGTCACCATAGTCCAATGGTATTTTGGGGGAGATACATGTCGTGATAAAGAGAGTCTTGGTTTGTTATAAAGATCACACTCACCGTTCCATTTTTTTGTAATACACGTTGACATTGAAATACGACGAAATACTATTACTCCCGGATGAAATTATGTGACTCATGATAAGATAACGAAAATTCGTGATCCGGCAACACTTCAGTCATGAATAAGTAGAGGTGGTTACATTTTCCCGACGATTTCCGAAATTTACATCAATTGAACAATGTAAAGTTTTTATACTAATATGATATTTAATAATAATTTACTGTAGCATTTAAATTATCTGCAAAAGTCTTATCTAGGCGCTTTACAAAATATCCATCGTGTCCTAACACAGATATTTGGTGAGATGAAATGGAGTTTAACGCAGGGTGGGATTTGCCAATAGGCATAGTAGGCCATTTTCGATGGCCGTGGGTATCTGGTCCACGGCGGTGGGGGGGGGGGGTTGAAACAAATCTGATAAAAGCACACACACAAACATGCCAACATTTCTATTCATTATGGGAACCACTGATGAGATTGTTCTAGGACCCACAAAAAGGTAAATCCGGCATTATTCTGTTCTAACCGGACTAAAGGAGACGGTATTTGGTAATAATAATATGAAATCAACGAATGTTTGCACCGTGGCATGGACTGATTTGTGTATTAATGGTTACAGAATCCAAAGCTATTCAAAATTTCTTTAAAATTTAATTCATTCTGAAATTTACAACCTAAGGATCTTTTACTGAAACAATTAAAATACAAGAATTTTTGTGAATTTCAGAGACAGCATAGCTGTTGTTGGTTGCCTAGCACTAACTGACTATAGGTTTGGTCCGTACCGGAACTTAAGTATTCCAAATTACACGCTTGATTAGAACTGTGATTATACAGTGGCTGTGTTGATAGAATATTGGACTAAATCTATACTATGGTTGGTGACTAAATAAACAATAAAAGAAATCTATATAAGTTAGTCATGTGTGACTATATAGTGTGTATATGTAGATAGATAAATAATTAGTCTGTTTAAACTGTCACATCTTCTAACTACTAATACATTTTCCTTTAACTAATGGATTAGGTGGTTATAATATAGTTTTAATTGCTATAAGGTCAGACATAAATTTTCTCATTTATTTACTATTATGTACATGTATTATTATTGATAATAATTGCTGCTATAGATAATTTTATTATTATTCCGGTGGCCGAAGGGGGGGGGGGCGCCACTCGAGCTGTGAATTTATGAGACTCAAGTTTTTCTAGACCATTTTTTGCGTAGTTTCCGAATCTGAGTGCTGGGTGGTGATCAAGCGTTTGAGGGGCGTCCAATGTCTACAATGGTAGGGTCATTATGTTGACATAAATGAGGATCATGTTATAGTATATTCATTTAAAAAATAGATTCATAGGTCTGTCCCTCTCTAAAGAAGTGTATATGATGCCCTTGGACAACCGTTGTGATTTGTGGGGAGAGGGAGTGAAGGTAGCAGGTGTGCGTTTATGGAAGGGGTTGGGGAATAAATTTGGCGGGAAATGTCTCCATTGTACTTAGGGGGAGGGGGGGAATGTGATTTCGGGGACCTGAAAAGTGTTTTCTCGTTAGCGTTTTCGTCCAATCTGATTAAAACACAGATGACATTTCGTTTCGTTTTCTTGTTTAGTTTTTCTTGTTTTCACAACTATAGGATCTCGAAGAGTTGTTATGTAATAGTCGGTCTAGTTGATGAAAAGTAATTAGCCAATTACGGCGAGTTCTTGGCGTGCTCTGCACGGAACTGTGGGTAAACCTCTTGAAACGTGAACGCTGATTGATTAAACAATGTCTGACGTCAGGTATTCATGTAGTGTAGGCCACCGAAAGTATATAAAAGCATGAAACGATATATACATGTGTATTTTAATCAGATTTCTTGTTCAGTACCAATTTCGTCTTTCCAAATATTGAATTATAATGTACTTTTCAAGAGATCTGGAAATATACTTAAACAAACCACACAGCAAATCAGATTTAGTATATTGTTTACTGACACAAATATAGGTTAGGTGACATCGCGTGTACATTTCATGCTCATCTAGTTGACATTAAATTACACGCTTTATGTTTTTCAATTAAATCAATTTATATTTTATTTCCGGGCCGTCTCCGATGGCTGTCAACTAAATTAACGAAACCATGAATAGAAATTACAACCCATGGCAGTGTTTAAATGCTGTTCTTTTGTAATTTAGTTACTTGCCGATATTAGAGCGTGCAACTTGCGACGATTCCGACAATTTTAAATGTTGAAGGGACATCATCCATATAACATACCCTGGCTTAACACGTTTGTTTATTTATTTATTCTTATTGATTGTTGAAGACCACACACATATCGAACAACCAAGCTCTTCTCTCGTAACCATTGCCCCAAAATCTTCGCAGATATTCGACATCAATTTTAATCTCACTCTGTCTATATCTGTAGTTTGAAGTACGTATATTTCAACACTCCAAATGTTTGGGCGATGTTTTCCTGGCATCTGTCAAATGAACATTTGAAATTTACAGGAGATAACAAGTTGAAGAAATTAACATATGTTTTGTTCATGGCGTCTGTATCTGTAGATTTGTATATGTTTAATATACATTAAATTACGAAATGACATTGATATATTTTTAGACATTTGGGAAATGTCCGCCACCAGTGAAAGAAACCTCAGAGTGTTAATGTAGTAAGGCCTTCGTTTACGGCTCGGCTTAACGTCCATAATATTAAAATGGCTGGCAGTAAAATTATTAGAATTGGTAAACGTAAGTGATAAGAAGAATTTCCATGTCCACGTTAGATCGGTACCACTAAATGAAAACTTTAACAATGAGAAACTCCAAATTGTACTCAACCTAACATTCAAATATATTAATTGAAATGGAGGTCATACACAAGACACCAAAATTAAGGGTTTTTTTGATTGGGATGTCTATAGAATAATATATGACTTGATGCAAACCGGCGATGTCTATTGAAATCTTGTCTTTATTTCTTAATAAAGTCGTAAACGATATTCCTCAGAAAACCAGCTGTCTCGGTTATCTATACCATGAAAAGAATCAATTTTTACTGATATTTGCATTAGAAGTCCGGCTTCAACAAACTGTTAAATTACCATACAATGACTTCTTTACACTTCACTAATAAACGTTTACAGAAAAACAATCTTTATATTCTTTAATATCAGATTTATCTAGCATATCATTTAACAAGAGTATCGGTCATTTAGCCGCAAGGAAATGCAAATCGGGTGTAATAAATCGGAGAGACAAAGAATCAAGAAAGAAAAACATCCAGCGGCGACAAAAAGTGAATAAAAGACCAGATTGTTATTCCGGGTTCAAACTGCGTGACCTTTCCTTTAACCCCATAGCGGGAGTCTCGCTGTCTCTCGTTTAAGCTTCGTTACCTATCCACGTGACTGTCACGGATAACGTACTTCCTCTTCCGCTTGAACGGTGGTGTAGAAGCAAGGTTGCTAAGTGTCACCGGTTTACTTAATGAAATTACAAGACCTTTCTCTATTTTAACGCATGTCAAAAGGCAGGTTTCCATGCCACAAATTTCTCTAATTTGTTTTTCTTCAGTTCTGTCTTTCACTGACGTTTTTATGGGACAAGAACAAATAAATCTACAAATTTGTCTTGAATGAACCTTAACTGAAAAAAACAAGGAAATGAACATTTTATACCGATCAATTTTTATATCAAAGAGAAAAGGACGAATGATAAGAAGCATAAATTATTAGGCTAATGTGATACGAACCTTTTCACTCCGCAAAGGGCAAATAATTTTAATTTTGACCATATTTAATTGAGTTCGCAGAGAATGAAATAAGGAGAATATAATCAACCATGCGCAATGTGCTTTAAGTTCCGGTCTTTGAATCAAGTTTTAATTCTACTGATTCTTGAAAATGTGTTAGAATGCCACCGAAATGAATAAAATGGGAAGTTAATCTTAATAGGAGTTACAAAAAAAATTATACTGGATAACTTTAGATATTTTATAAAATTTTCATTGAGTAAAAAAAATCCCTTCAATTGTACAGTCTTACTCTCCAAATAAATCAACTTAACGTCTCTTCAATATCGATAAAATTTAGAATTAAAGAAAGTTTGTGAGGGAAGTATCTAGCTAGGAACGTAGCTGACTATATATTAAATTACATTATAGCTGCGGTTTCTTTCCCCATAATCCCATATATACCCTTACTAATCAAATCTCCAATCTTATTCATTGTCTATGTGATATTGCAAGACTTGGAGGTTAAATTATCACCAGGAAACTCTTCTTGATCACATTTCTACCTCTTTATGTAATAATCACGGCTGATCTAATATACAAATTAAATGTCTATATCGAGTTCTTTTCATTTCGTTTCTCTGACAACCGCTAGAAAACACTTTCAAAGTGAAGAACAACTTTTATTGAAACCCGACGCAACTCAATTCCGTAAAATTAAAATACTGTGTTATTTACGCTCGTTGACGTAACCATGACCGTGTTGTGGTACATTCAGCCAAGCATTATAAAAAGATTTTACAGTGGCTACGTTCGTCAGACGACATAATTTCAGCCATTATAGAAAGCCTTGCGCTTTCTAGACATAACAGATGGGAAGAATTTGGTTTTATTTTTCCGTTTGAATGAATCGCAGTGTCTGTCTATTCAGTAGCCATAACCCATCGACACACTTTTTGTGCATTCATTATGATTCGAAAAATATGATTATGACATTTTAAAGTGTGTCGTTTGTGATCTTGACAAGCTTAGGATAATCGGATTATTGAACTGCAACGGAAGTATTCCGGATTATAAAGAGGGTCCTTGATATATCCATAAAGATAATTGAATTAAAACATCAAACTATTTAATCGATTTAAATATGTTTAGCTTAAGAAGGTAACTAGATCCCTAATAATGGATTTCACTGATGTTGATCGTAAATTCAAGTTACTGGCAATGAATATGGTTGTTTTCTGTATTCTTTTATTAAATTTGACCATTTAGACGTCTAGACAACCACCACCACCACCAGTGAACAGTAAAATATTTATTCTGTAATATATTATAAAACCATACATGTACTGAATAATAAAACAACGTCATGGTGAAAATATCATGGCCATTTGTAGTTTACATTGGTTTCTATTGATTTCACCCCGCTTTTTAACATTGTGTTTGATAACGAAAAAGGATGCTTATCGATACGTCGTTATGCTATCCCATACTATTCTGTTATGCTTTCAATTGCTAAATGCCACTGAAGGATTATGAGATAAATATTGCATGCGATTAGTACATATTGTTTGGGGTTTTTGTTGTTTTTTTTTTTTTAAAAAATCAACCAATATGGTTTGTTTTACCTTTACATTAATGTAATCGCTAAATGCCACTAAAGCATTATGAGATAAATGTTGTGTGAGATAAGTACATTATGTGCTGTTTTGTTGGGGGGTTTTTTTGGGGTGGGGGGGGTAAATTCAGTCAATACAATTTGTTTAACCTTAACATTAACGTAATATTATTATCACGGATTAAAGTGCTAATATTTATTCAGTTCTTCATACTTAACACTAAATACTATGAAGATATAAACCTATGAAACCAGTGAAAATATTAATTTAAATTCAATCATTACATATATATCATTTTAAGAAATTCCTATGTTAATCAGAAATCAAAAAGATAATGATGTGTAATTATACTTTCAATATTAACTTATCCCACGTCTATATTTTGTGTATACATGTACATTCGACACATCAAAAACACCGATTCTTTGATGATTTGCGGCAAGTGACGCACGTGAAATTGACTTTTAATAACCCCACATACCGCTATCGAGTCGTATCTATCTTCTGATTAGCTGGGATTATATATTTATACTTGGTAAGTAATTTATACACTTGATTTAAACTGATTTTAAAATAATTTATAGCAATAGTTTATTTGCACCTGATTTAGAAGTGGGGAGAAGATAAGTTAAAAGTCACCAGTCTGGTTTAAATATATAAGTACAACAATCATATGTTAGGTGCGTGAACTCATGGAATTTGAAATGGTATCAGGTTTTCTAGAAAGGGTGAGCATGTCCTTTGTCGTACACGACACTACTTATAACTAAATGGTGTGATGTTTTACACCATTAAATCATCACTACTGATATTAATTTCTGAAAACCAACCATGCCCAATCCTTGCATGGGGTAAACACATAGCCTTATCAACTACAAACTTATATTAAATCTTATAAACCTTCACATTTTTCAAATGAAGAGTAAGCATTGATTATGATTTAGTTCTGTGATTGTAAGCAGTTTAGCTGAAGTTTCTAGTCATTATTATTAACATTAACACAGATTAAAATATTTATATTACTTTTCACTGAATACGAATTGAATATCGTGTCACATTCTTAAATAATGAGTAAAATACATTTTACATATATATAAAATCAAAATTCCGAAGTTTAAATTGGGTAGTCAAATTTTTTTTAAATGACGTCAGCAAAACAAGTATTAAATTGTAATTCACATAATCGAAAGTACTAAAATCGGTAAAATTCACCCTTAAAAACCTTTAGCGACAGCTAATCCTATTTTAATTGTGTGTATACGTATATTGATTTGATTAAACAGTACTTGGTAGACTGCAGGCGTTATAGTCTCCTAGTCATACTTCAATGTGTGAATTCCTCATAACTAAATAGTATTTCCATTAGTCACTATTAACCGTTTAATTTATTTTCTCCGTCTATTCAAAGGCCTCAAGCTATCTGAACTCGGGAAATAAGTATGAAACTGCATTGACGTTCAATCAACCGTGTCACCTAAAGGACACACTGTACAAAGCAATAATATTTAATACCAGACAACGCGAGACTATTCAGCAACTGAATGAACTACACCTTACATTGAAACCGACAAGAAACTGTGCCACTTAGGTCGAAGCAATGATTTCTAGATCTATGAAAGATACATATTATTAATATTGCTACATTTGCCATGGAGGCGATATCTTTATCTTACGCCCATCGGAGACAAAACCTGAAGATATAGTTCACAGTTAAAACCTGTTCAATAATGTAAATAGGCTATAATATAGTTATTACCTACAAATTGGGTGCATATTGAATAATCCGAAAGGGTGGGGGTAATATGTATATTGACATTTTGGAAACCATACTAATAGTTGGTAAAAAAAGGAAAACAGCCCATCAAACATTTACCTGCGTAGTTTAAAGTTTACGCGATTGATAACATTTTCAGCATATGATAGGGGTATGTTTACATTATACCAGTCTGGTCCGTTCTTATCCAGGCCAAATCATGGACGTGTTCTCTCCTAATTTTTCTTGAATTTGATCCCCCTCAAACTGTTCCTCTGATGCGCCACCAACTGACCAACTGATACCCTGGTCATTCATCAACAGTTCTTCTGTAATATCGTCGACTTTTCTGTTTTATTGGCAATTCATCAATTACGCACGTACTATTCTTCTCGGAGTTTATCAACAGTTATTTGGCGCTTAATCTATATACCAAGCTTCGTGGGTTTGTCAACAGTTCTTTGTAGTGCTCTCCAATAAGTCCCCCGACCTTTATCTGTGCTTCACCAAATGTTATATCTCCGCGTTATCAACTGCTCCCCGATGTTTGAACTGAACTTCTGACAAACCTTCGACTGTTCTTCCGATACTTCATCGACTACTGCACAGACTCTTATATAGGCTGATTTCCATAACTAAACTTTTAACTACTGGTAGTTCATCGGCTGCCTTACTAAACACGTGGTCAACTATTCTAAATAGTTCTTCAAATCTAATAGTATTACTATTTTTCGGATTGTTTACGAATTTCTCGTGTTCCCTTTTTTCGTCAATGTGTTCACCCTTTTTGGATTTATACTTCTTCAATTGTGTTTGGATACTCCAATAACTACCTTTTCTGCGATGTTTCAACAGCTGTAGGTCTCTTTATGAAGCATTGTTTCTGATCGATCATCTTTTCCAATCATTATTCATAAACAGATATTTCGACTGTCCATAGTTTATTTTTTGAAAAATTTGTTAAAATATGTAAAACGGTACTCTTTATAATAATTAATTGCAGTCGAAATTCTGTTCTGTTCTTCCATCATTTTAAATAGTGGCTATGATTTATGACTCCTTATCTTACAAATTAGTCTTACAAATTTACTAACTTCTTTTGAATGTTCATCATCTTTTCCCCAATCTATAAATCATCGCCATTAAAGGGACAATCCCGATAAGAACAGAGTCTCAAAAATTAAAGTCCGAGCCTTTATGAAATTTATGGACCAAAATATAGAGGCATGGTGTATTTACCTTGGCTCAAAGTTGCAGCTCAAAATATTGAGTCGTTTTGACGTTAACGTCAACACTGCTTATCCGGACACGTAACCCTTTTAAGATTTTGGGTCAATTTTTCGATTGGGTGACCTAATAATCGATTCCCGTTTCTTGAGAGGTCTATACAGTGAATGACCCATGTACTGTACTTGATAACAAAAGGTAAATTTCACCTACATATCATTTTTATAGAAAAAAGTCTGGTTTTATCCAGATACTGTATAATACAACGGTCTCCATTTCCAGATGAAGACTGTCAGGTTTAAGTTATTTACAAGCATATAACAAATATCGGGTTAGTTGGTCGGCCTTAGGTAATGGTATATAAGGGATTTTAACACAAAATTAAGCAGTTTTATTCCCGAAAAAGTTATCGGGATTGGCCCTTTAACATTTGTCATTCTATATTAAAGCTCTCGCTTCCTTCCTTTTAAACTGTTTTAACGTGTTTTGGAATGTGCTTCCTCCATTGTCGGCATATATTAAAGCAGAAAGAGTGACAAACGATATCTTTATTAAGTTTTTAACAAATAATTTTCCTTTTATGTTCAAGGGTTTTTATCTTGTTTCTGTAATCACCAGTTTATAAGCCGCCGCTGCAGACTGTTCCTCCAATCCATCATCTTTATTTGTACTTTTATCTTCTGTTGTCGTGTGGTCATGTGTTATTGTGTTCCCTCCAATCCTCCAACCATCTCTTGTCTTGTCGTTTTGTGCTGTTGAGCCTTATGTTCCCGAAACGCAATACACGTGACCGCGTAATCCAATTGATGACCTGACTTACAGAAGTGTGGATTATTGCACCCAATTTCTGATGTGTTTATTGGCTCCGCTTGGACGGTAACGTCGGTAGCTTGGCCTTTGAAGTTGGGCTTCAACAGGTGTCCAAATGGTCATCGTGGCTAACTCTGGTTAGTATCTGTTCATTAATCCGTGACCAAAAGACGGCCTTTTACGGTCAAGTGACCATTATTATTGTTAAAGATGGAATTCCTCTCAATTCTTGTGTAACAAAGGCCAAGGGAGGGCACAGTAATTGCTTTCTGTGAAAGGTCTTATTAGAAGTATTATTAACAGATAAATTGAAACTGTATCCATCCGAATGAATGAGACAAATAAAGAAGTCCCCACTTTCTCTAGTTACTAATCCCACTGTTTAGATATTAAGTTTATGAGGATTAGATTTGACCTTTAATTGTTTTATGAATATTGTATTGTGTTGGGGATTGGTTTTAGTCTCCGGTTTATTGTATTGACGCCATACACCGGAATTTAACTTCTATTTCCCTTTTATTGGCCACACTTGATTTAATTGTTTGACGCGCTCCGTTGGTTAACTTGCTTTATCAACATTCTCGTGTACTACTAGCTAGTGATGTTGTCGTATTTTAATATCATAATCCCCCTAACCACAACACATTTAATATACTGATCTAAACTACCCTTGTCATAAATATGTAGACTTATAGCTTTACCGGCAATATACCATTAAAGAAATATATTAAATTTGGTCCGAGGTATCCCTCTGGAATCCGAATGGGGTCAATCCGTTTTTGCTAAATTAACCTTTCTTATCAAGTTCATTTATCTTTAAAGCTTCCCTATTTTAACGCGTGTGGTACTTGCGTTTATTTTCTGTTCCAACATGTGTTTAGGTGTCAAGTAATAAAGTTGAAGAAATAACTACGTTGATTATTCAGTGATATAATCCAAATAAAATTACATGATGACCTGATAATCTACCACATCCGTAGTGTGCATAGATTAACTAATCCCAGTTGTTGTGACTTTCCGCAATACCCGTACAATAATTAGCATAGCGACAGTTAAGTTCATACAATAATTAGCATAGCGACAGTTAAGTTCAAACTTGAAAACGTTTCACAGAGCGACGAATTTGGGTCTAGAACAAAAGGTAAAAAGAGGATTCACCACAAGTCTTCTATATCTGGGATTTCTCCGCCAAAGTTCCGATTATAGAAATATCTTTCTGTCAAAAAAAAAACCATTTTAAAAATTATTTGAGGTTAATGATTATTGGATTAAGGGTGATATACAGAGGGTAACAAAATATAAACAAAATCTGATAAACGGTTCCAGGCCAGTGGCTTAACAACACAATAAAATAAACATTAAAATATATCAAACAAATTCTCATCTTAGGTCTAAGACGCTTATAAAAACAATCTTTGAATGATAATAGCAATGATGTAAGTACATGTACAAAGAGAAATATACACACCATTAAGACGTGCTGCCACTGTGAATTTTATTGGTCTCGTATAGCAGCTTATCGCTTAATCTCAGCTAATCGCCAAGGTAAATAATATTTTGAAACTTTGTAACGGTTAATGTTACTAGATTAAATCACGCAGTTGATAAAGCTGTCGATTTAATTGTTGTTGATACAACAGATGATAGTGTTGCCGATACGAAGAAACAGTTAACAAATTTCAGCGCGATAAGATATTAAGAAAATAAATTGTCCGGAGCCTGTGATGGACGCAGATTCATAAAGTTTAAAATAAAATGAGGATTGATGAGTTGTATTTCACCATTTCTTTCAACCTTTAAAATAAATCTACCAATGTAACAGCCAGGATTAACTGGAATACTTAATTTTATAGAAAACAATAGACACACTATATCTCCATTCGATAACTCTTCACAAGAATTTACAGCTTCGCCCGATGTTCAATTTTCCAACTATGTTAATATGGCTGGGGTTTTTTTAAAAAAAAACTGCACATGATGGTTGTATTATTTTCAAATAAAATAGCCTTGAGCCATCAAATTTTGGATTTGTGGTCTGTATTTAGATTTTCTACTATTCTATTCAAATATCGATTGAGGGACGGTGCTGGATTAGTTTTTCTTACGGGTCAATATTATTTTTAACTACACTGTGATCTCGTTACGTTTCTATCTTATTGTTAGAGGAGAGGCGAGCTCAGTGCAAATTAATTGACGGTTCACACCTTTAAGTTGACGTACCTTTCACTTTATCTCATCTCCATTCTAGAGAACACAACTTAAAACGATTCATTCATGTCTATATATATCTTCACGTTCCTTATGAAAGCTGAAAAGGAGCTTTTCAATACAAATCAGCGAATAATAACTCCCTAGCATTAAAAACTTCAAAAAATCGTACAATTTGAACCCCATTATCCGTCTCCCATAACTGTAACCTTGTTATGTGGCCAACCACCGGAAAATAGGTGCCTAATTGGCCGCATCCCTTTCTTCTCATTTCAATATTGGCAACTGAAACGATCTGGTCGTCAATATAGTAATCAGAGTAAAATTAGCTGAGTGGCTTGTTGAGAAATGTAAAATTAGTTGTCAGTCTAATACTGACACCAAATGAAGAGACATTAAGTAGCTTTGTTTAAGAAACATCGTGTCACATAGAGGAAACCTATTGCTCACATGACATCTGCTTTTTACTCCAATATTTAACATCTTTTCAACCCCGATCCACCTTGACATGACAAGCCTCCTGCTATTCAATCATCCAATCAATGATTTGATTACATGAATTTCTTCAGATTCCGATGACAATTTCTATCAAATATTTTTTTTTTAAATAACCTTGGTTCCTTCCGCTACTGTATAAAAAGCTAAAGAATACAAGTTAAAAACCACTTCCCATGTTCGTAAAACGTGCCTCTATTGTTGTAGGATGATTCCATAACTATTGTGAATTGATTACGTGACCGGGTTTTAATCTGTGAATAATGCTTGGGTCGTGTCATGTCATGGAAACCTTCGCTGATTTTTGATTTGTTTCCTAAACGAATAAAACAACAAATAGACGTTGGTAGAAGACGTTGGGTTTTTTCCCCAGATTTCGATTTCATCACTTGGACGTTCACGTACGATATCCATATTCATTTAATTCCAGAACTGCATAGCCATCAACTTTTACAATAAAAGCCCGTTCAGACACTTAAGTTGAACTGGTTTAAAAATTCCGGAGATTGTTAAAACAGTTTAACTATGTCGTCTGACCAGCTCGCACCCTGTCTTCGAGAATGCTTTTTTTAACTGGTTCATCTTGGCCGTCTGAGCTGGTTGACTTAAAAAAAAAACCCGGGTCCAGCTATAGCTTTCAGCAAGCGCAGCACGCAGTAAGTTACATTCCTGGGAAAATATCAGGGCCAGAACGTTATCGTAAGCGCGCAAAGAGGTCAGAATAGTTAAACTGGCTTGGCTTATATAACGTGTGAACGCAACACGGTGCTGTCATAAAAACGCCGGCAATTTTGAACTTGTTTAAAAATAAGCGTCTGAAGGGTATATTATATGTCTTCTACAATAAAAACATCTAAGTCATATTTCTTGAGTAACTGCTAACATACGCGGGGGGGGGGGGGTTAAATATTCCAAGACATAATATTAATATACAAATAAAAGTAATATTGACATGGATTTTTTTAATAGTAACCACGTGGTTCTGGCGTAAATACAGATCATTTAACACGGTCATTACTTAAAATGCTTAAAACATATGGTTTTAAAACACAGCCCTGAGTGACCAAAGTGATTGACACATATTATTTATTTGTGTATTTACCGATTCCTGAAGGAAACAGAACGGTTGAGTATTTTTCTGTAACGCCAAGTTAATACCATGGTAAATAAAACTGTAAAATATCTAGCCAACAAGTGTTTACCATGTGTTATGGCGAGACATAAATTCCTGCCCGCGAAGTGTACGTTTGATATTAACACCGTCTGAGTAGTGGAGTGAGCGGTGTTTCGGGGACGAACATTTTTGCACAAAAAGCCCTTCTCCAACCACGTAGAACCAACTATCAAATTACTTTTGGCTCACCCTTGCTTATATTATGATACCCTTGTAGCAAATTATCCAATTTATAGGTCAGTGATAGCTGATTTATGAGGTGATAATTAGATATATCTTACTTATATAGCAACTGAAACAATCTGGCAATGATCACGTTTATTTCACTTGATACGGTATTAATACTACGATATTGTCTAGATCAAATAAACATTGTTCGTGGCGAATAGACTTACTGCAGCTTTATGTGTTAACAGTTTACAAACAATGAGTGTTTTTCTGGGATATAGGTTTTAACTCACAGCAATAGTGAATCGCGTTAACACCCCTTAACGTTCAATCTGAATATAAAAGCGAACACAATCCTGATAAATTTCCACAATCAGATAGTCTGAAATTTTATTACTTAGCATTCAATCACATATACGGAAATAATGTAAGAACTAGGTTGAAAAATGGTAATGATACTTTCTGGGAAAGAATTTAATTCCTGTTTTATTGATTTAGATTTATACGGAGTAATCTACTATTACGGTCCGGGTAAAGACTGTCTAAGAACGTAATTTTAATAAATACCATTTTCGAAATTGTCGTCTCATATTCTTTAATCGGGCTACCGTCAGACGTTCACGCTAATCAGCCCATATCCGACGATGAAAAACGCGTTCTCAGATTCCGATGCACAGGCTGGTGTCCCGTTTATATTTCTCTCGATCACCGAAGCGAATTATAACAGTAATTAAACGTCAATTTCTCGAGTTAAACTTAAAGATATTAAAATTGATAGGAGAAGGGGTTGTCACAGTCAAAACAGGACAATGGCGTCAATGACTTCTTTGTTGCAGTGATGGATGAGGTTGTTATCACGTGATCCACCAAGTTATCATGGCGGTGCTGAAAGTTCTAAAACCGATGACGAAATGTTTACTAAACATCTGACAGTGCAGATGGATCCCAGAGCCGTCAAAAATTTCCCAGGCAATACGTGCCAATTAACTGAAGAGTAAGCGAACCGAGTCGTTTAGATTTTGCTTACTGTAAAATTAATTAGACCTAACGGTCAGATAGTTTTAACGCTGACCTATCTCGAGTTACGTAAGTCTTCAAGGTAATCAATCATTTTCTGGACTTGTGTAATTACATTTAACATCTATAAGCTTTACATGTAGACCATTAACACTAACTTTTGTTACTAGATCAACATACTATGTTTTACTTACTGTTCATACTACGAATATCGACATAACTATTGATGATGAAGGTATAAATAATAACATCCCAGCATTTTTATAGTGTATGTATATTGCAGTTTGTCTCACAATAAATACGCTTAATGTGTTCTTGCTTCTAAAACAAACAGTTTTACAATCGTGCTGATGGGCTTCATTGATTTACAAGTCAGATATTCTGAAGGTACAGGTATTCCACTGGCATACCTTGGTCAAACAAGGAAATGTTTTGAGATCCCAATGTCTGGCACCATTTCAAAACTAGAGATCTCTAAAAGAAGATATTTTTGCAAAACATATGGACGAAAACTTCAGTTTTTCAATCACAAAGAGAACACGAATATAACGTATTCATTAATCGAAACACGAAAACGTTCGGGGGTCGCGTATAGTTACTTTCCATTATACACTAAAATCTACAGATCAATCAGTTACTTGAACAGTGAATCTTCTAACAAGAAAGATCCTTTCAACCGATTTACAGATTTATGTAACAGGTATTTGCTTCAATTTGAGCGTTGTAAAAGAAGTCGAGTCAAAGTGCTATACCCGACAATGCAATTTTATCTCTCATATTATTATATCTTATTGAACTTCCCGTTTTTGGTTTAATATTTTGTTTTCTCCTAGATGCTTCCCGTAATTATTGGGCTGTGGGGGTGGGGTGGGGGTCCATAGCAGTGACTGGTTTCATAATTCATAATACACTGAGCAGAAGTTTAATGAAATGAAATGGGTTTAACGTCCTACTCTTTTGCACCTAACCTGGGCTAATGGAAGACGGGCATATATACGCCCTACAGTGTGCTATGAGGAAAATTTTGCCCGGACAGCGGCGCTACGGCATACTCTTATATCAAATTCCAACTGCCAAGGGACCTTTTACGTGCACTCCAATGTGTACACAGGACCTCGGTTTTTCGTCCCATCCGAACGACTAGTTAGCTGTCCTTGTCGGGCCCTCCTTCTGCATCACGCCGGAAAATCGAGATGAACTTTCTCGGCCAATGCAGGGATCGAACACCCGACCTCCAGGCTAGCGAACCAGCGTCTTATCCACTTAGACGCCGTGACCCCCCCACCCCACCCCAAGAAGTTTAATACCCATATCGCAATACCTTCTATTATACAACTTATTAGCGATTATCAACGGCTATATAAGGAACTTATTAGATGAGATTACAAGCTGCTGAGTTTTGAAAGAAATAAAGCAGGACGGAAACGATATAAACACAAATTTGAATCTGAATCCCAAAAGGAAATAGACAGATGCTTGATGAGCAATATAATTTCAATTTGTCATTATTGGAACACTCTAAATTGAAAACTGTTTGATGATCTTTACAAGAGCTGAAACATCAGAGGTTCTGTAACTGTCAACTCATTTAGTTTCTATATCTGAATTAAGATGAAGCCTAATGATAATTACAGTACAGTCGTATTACATATCAAGCTGTTAATTAGTGTAAAGGGTTGCAAGTGCTAATTTCAACGGCAACTCAAACATGGTCGAGATGAAATGTGATCGATTGAACAGAAGGAGGCACGATTGTGAAAATGATGTGCGAAAACCCAACAATATGTACAGTGACATAACAAGAAAAAGTAGCACAGATGTCACAATACACACACTCTCAAAGATTCATTTATACAGAAAACAGTAATTAGTTGAGATCAGTGTAGTATACTTTTAACAGACTCACTTGCGTAATATGTACATGGGGCATATTTTGACAAGAATACACAAGATGTTGTTGTAAGATGTAGATTTAGAAATCTGGTATTATTCATTTAACAATTTGGGTTAATTTTCATTGAAATTAACTAGTTTTAACTATATATGGATAGATATATACACGCACATCACGATGTTTTGCTTTAGCCATTTCAACCAGATAGAACGAGTAGACCAGTTGTTAAATGAATAATCACATTATGGCGTGGGAATGTAAGTTTTGATTTATTTCTGACAATGATCAAAGGAAGCATTTTTATCATTGTCATAGAATTATGCCGACTCTTGTTCTGAATGTATTTTATTGCTTTTATGTAACAATATTATGAAAATGTAGAAGCTTGGTAAATATTTTCCACTTTTCAACAAGAAAATGACAAAAACCAGAAAATTGAACTTCCTTATGACCGTATTTAAAAAATAAAAAACTCGAATCCTTTTGATGGACTACCTTGCTACACGCGACATCGTGAAAAGGACGATTGACCTCTTTGGTTTTTGGTGAACATTTGGCACCAAGGGCATTTGAACCTGTATAACATTTGAAGAACATTGGAAACTCAATGTCATTTGATAAGGACATCTGAATCTGTGTAACATTTTATGAGAATGTGGAACCAAGGCCATTTGAACCTTAATAACATTTGAACCACTACAACATTGGCTTAGAATATGAAACCAAAGACATTTACCCAAGCGCAGGATGCACCCTATTTGAGCAAATGAAACTCTAATGAGTACTGAACCGGTGTGACATTTGGGGACGTTGGAACCTGTACTCTTTGTTGGTCGATAATGGATTAACTCCCTCGTGTGTCGGTTGGTTTTTAAGAATGGGGAATATTCGTATATAAAGCATTCTTCAAAAGTCGACGCTTTCCCTTTATACAACATCTTGATATTTGACATCTGATATTGAACAAGTACATGTACTTTTATAACACTGAAGACAATCGAAAAATGTACATTCATCAATATCGACAACTTTTTACAACAAAAATCCCGACTTTATGCCGAGAACTTTAAAATCTCAAAAAATGATTCCGCATCATTTTCTATCTCCAACAATTTTCTGGTCTAAAGAGAGGATACAAATAAAATAATTTCATTGTCAATGCCTACACTGGATTGCTTATCCGTATAAATATGCAGAATTTGAAACATTCTTATCGCCATCGTCGCAAATTGAAACAGAAAGCATACCTCGTACCCAATTTTCAATCTGATGGTGGACTTTGAAACCGGACATAATTATTTTCTGGCTAGTATCTTCGGCTTGTGAATACAACCTCCCTAGTAGTTACCTCTGTCGTACACAAGACAGGGAATACTTACTTTTTTTGAAAATCTGATACCCATTCTTATTTGAGGAGTTACAGAAGCTGATAATCTTTTGCAGTACTTTTGTCTTCTAAACTTGTAAAGAAATGAATCCGGCGATGCCCGTCTTGAATTATTCATCCCTAGAAAGAGATGACATTCAAAATAAAATTAAAGTGGTCAGGTCTTCCGGTGAAATAAACCGCCTATTTGTTGAATGACACAATTATTCTATATTAAGGGAAAAAAATGTCAAGGATGTAAATTCTATAGTGTTGATAATTTTCTTGAGACCTGTCGGTGAATACCGAAACAGAGCATTTTTTACGCATCATTTTAATGCATTAGTTAAGATCGTGTCGGGAATATAATGAAGACGGAAATGGTGTTTTTTGTTATGAAACGATCCCCTGACTTTGTTTTGTTGGCAAAAGCTGGTGGGAAGACGGCATAATCTCCGCTAACTTGATTAATAAGAAATTGATAGATTTTCCCTCACTCTTTAAAATCATAATTAGGAAAAAATTGTCATCGTCGTTTATTGCGTTTGGAAAATGGGACAAAGAAAATAGAATACGAGTGCATTGATGCTGCAGATAGATTACAACATGGCAGACAACTTTAGCTCTAAATTTGCATTTTAATTAGGCATTGATGTGATTGGGGTATTTTCATTCTGCCAGTTGGTAATTCTGTGACAATAGCATAAGACACGTAACGCTGGCATTTAGATGTCATAAACCGGACACCACTGTCCATCAATTAATCAAATTAAAACAGTTTTCACAACTTAACGAGTTTATAGTATTAAAGTACTTTGTTATTAAATTTGATGGGGAAGACAAACAAGCAGCCGGATCAGTGAAATTAACGCCTCATGAATCGAAGACAAAATACATTATGCAATAGGCAGATGGAGAAGATATTCAGTTGTTGAAGAATGGATGAAGATGCTTTTTCATCAAATCATTGGGTCAGTTATTTTACCAAGCGTTTATCTTTTGTATCATTGTGTTCGCTGATGCATATAACGATGCGCCAAATAGAGCTTTGAGATTTTTCCTCAGTCAACTTCCAAGATAACTAGCTCATTTGTCAATGGTCGTGTGTCCACTGGAACCATGTCGCCATTTTTATTAATTAATTCAATTGAAAATAACATGACCTTTACGAATTGTTGGAAACTGAAAACATCGATTTTAATCCAGTTGATTTGTAAATTCATTTCACGGGTTGGATATAAGTCAATATAAAAAATGTGCTTATTTTTTCTTTATTTAAATTTGATAAATGATAAGTTTTTAGACGATTATAGCAAAAACAAAACCTATCTCTATCTTGAGATTAATGTTGGTCGATAGAAATGAATTATTCTTCAGGTGTTCAATAACATGAAAGTTGGTGGTGTTAAATCAATCTAAATTAAACTATACTAGAAGATAAATTTAGGGACTAATATGACCTTTGTTAAAACATCATTTAAAAATTTGGTATGGTATAAAAGTCTGTATTTGCTGCCATTTAGTTTGGATTATTGATATATAACCCCGTTTTTTGAAAACCTAATTCACGGGCATACAAAATCCCCTTTGTGTGGATTGGCGGTAGAAATATGTATGGCACTGATTAGATATAAAAACAGTTCCATTTAACAATGGTTGCTATTTATTTAATTCCACTGGCACAAAATAAAGAATTCTTCGAACTCCTCAGCCTGTTCAAAATTCTCAATCAAAAGATTTCTCACTCCTCGAGTCATTCCCCCTTCATTGTGTAACAAAACACCTTACAGGCTGGGGAATTTCCAATCAAGGAGGGAAATTCATTAGCCTACTAAACATTATCGCACTGGGGTTGCTGTATTGCGTAAAGGGTGATAATCTTGGCGTGATGAAAAAATAACAGAGGCAAGAACGATGGGCAGAAAATGACCTTGTCGACGTTCGAGGTTTGTGCCAACAAATAAATACTGGTGACCACAATGGTCAACATAGCCTAGATCTGAATAAATAAGGTCGGCTTTGATTTGGCGGTGTGCTACATTTCTCGCTACCAAAATGAACACATGGCCAGTCACGGAAAAATAGCCCAATGGCATACCTGCTAAAGATGTAGTTTTCACAAAGTAATCCATGACAAACAACCTTATTTGGTCTAGAAGACAATGGGTCTTATTGAAAATGTTCAGTCGAGACATTTTTGACTTGGGCGTTCAATTATTCTTTTCTATCTGATATATTAATCTGTTTATGTCGGTCCCACAGAGCAACTCTTTACCCTTCAAAAAATTTATCGTATAACTTCATATGGAAATAATTATACCAATAGATAGATATTTTATCTAATTAATGCCCCGACTTGCCAGAATAAGGGTTTCTTGACAGTTTATGACTATACACATTTTTTTATTTTTACACATTGTGATCCAAATTGTAACTTAGGGTATAGCCGTTTAAAGTTTACATGGGTTTCTGTTGATTTTACACCGTATGCCCTTTATCTTTTGATATTGGGAATAATGCGTTAATTGTAAAAAGTTGCTCCGCCTTCAAATTTGGAATCAAAATCTTTACAGGTGAAAAAGCTCTTTCTAACCCTAGAATTGTAGGCTACAACAAACTGTCGTTTAACTAGTTTTGTCTGTGGGTTTGCACCCGGTCCAGGCCATTGTGTGCTTATGGGGATTAAGACAAGAAGACACAGGGTCGCTTCCTATACATCTCTTCGTCTCAAATCGAAGAAATATTTCTTTAAGACTCTGATAAGACGATCGAAAGAGGTGACGCAACGATTGAACAAACACTGATCTGTGTAAATATAGGAACAGAACATTTCAATATTCTTTTGGCGCATTTTCTTCTGTTCTGTTTCGTCAATTGAAAGCCGATTTGAAATTGTATCAACCATCTCACATGAATAGAGAAAATGATTAAGTCTGGAAAACAATCTAGATCATAAAAACAGTAGTAGCTTTATACATTTGGCAGTGCAAGCTACACTACATAAAAACTATTCAATTTAATTAAATTGTTGGCATCTGTGCTATTTTCTTAGAAAATATAAATTGTATTAATTGTTTTCTTGTCATTTTAGGTTTTGTAGTTATCAATTATTACGCAAATATTTTGAAGCCATATACCATGTCAATGGGCTGTTTCTAGGAAATGTCTACGTAGGTATACAAATTAAGAGCGGTATGATATTTGGGCATGATGATTGCATTATTGACTAAAAGCATTTTTAGCTCATTTTTATGAGTTCGATGGTTGTTGAAAACCAGTCAATTATTTACACAAGCATGATATTAAATATTGGGAAAATGAATATTGCATTTGTAATTTGCCTTATTGTGCAATTTATTGAATTACTCTCCCTATACTTAAATATGCCCTTAGTTCAATTTGAGTTTAATTTTAACATTCCATGGATTTAACTTGATCGTTTAGATGTTTTATAGACAATTGCAGGATGATACGTCGTGCGGTATTAAGATACATAATGGAAGATTAGATAACGAGTTTGCAGTTCTAACTATAAAAGTTAAAAAACTAGATAATGTAAAGCAATTTGCTGAAAATTTCAGTCAAATGGAAAATTGAACCGAGAATTAAGCGAATGAAAGTTCAGCCTAGCCTCGATCATCATTACTAATCATGAACTCGATTATCCATTTAATAATTAAATCGTGACGGAAAGTTATGCAGCAAATCGGATCATATTCCAACAAATATCGTAGGCTATCGTGACATCGAGAGTTGATTATGGTCTGGATAAGTTAATTAATGTCTAATTAGTAGTTTATATAACATTTCATGCCTAAAGAAAGACCTACAACAGACAGATTTAGCTCGTGCATAATGCACGTCAGGTGCGGATCCAGGAATTTTTGCAGGAGGGGGTTTGCCAGGTTTCTGTTACGGAAATCTGCCATCATCGTCTCTAAATTACATAGGCATACATACAAATTGAGCTTTTTAAACAGAGAAATCATTGTTATACTGATGTAGGATCACTTTGTGATGTAATTTCATTGATGCAAGGCATTATTTTTTTTTTATGTAGCTGAGCAGGGGGGGGGGGGGTTGGACCCCCCCCCCTCTGGATCCGCGCCTGCACGTTTAAGGATGTGCATAATCTTAATTGGGATCGTGTCGGGCTTCGCCTCATAAATAGACAATGTTGCTCTGCCTTGATTTTTCTGCAGAGAAGGGGGTGCAAATCCGATTTCAAACTAACTTTCAACATTCAAACATATCTCCAATCCATTGCTGAGATATAGATGTTTTAAGATCAAAACATGTATAGTCTATAGTGGTTTTCAAAGAGTTCAGCAAACGATCTGTTTAGTGTATGGCAATAGAATTATTCAAACGTTCACTTCTACCATGAAGATATTACATGCAAGACTGTCCTACTTCCTCATAACCAGTTGGATATGAGTTCACAAATATCACGGGCTTTATTAAAACCAGGTAGATTTCAGCCAACACACACCTTTCAGTCAAACAAATGTATAACAACAACATCATTATCCAAGCATTAATAAGTACTTGTATCCAAGGTTGTGTTTTTCAGTATAGGGATACAAATCAAGAACAAACGAGTATCATAAAAGGGTGTGTCAGCCAATGAATATAGGCAATAGAAGCGTTTAGTTTGATGTAACTTGTAAGTAACATTATGTGTAGATTATATTTCTGAGTTAAATTCACCATCTCATTGTCTGACAACTTCAAAAATAATACATCAGGTTTTAAATAAACAAGAGCAGAGGCAACATTAGAAAACATCGGAAATAATAATACAGTTTCTATATCAAACTAGAGAAGACCACTGTTTGCTTTTTCAATACTAATAGGGTTATTTTGAAAATATGATATAAAATTAATTACACTTTTATTGTATTCTTGCTGAAAGTGCTAATAATTATCTCTTTTCTTAAATATGCTTTTAATTATAGTCATATAAGTTTGTATGTAATTTATTTCAGATCCTTAAACATTTATTGATGAATGTCAGTGATGAGAAAATTTGTATTTAAACTAAATGATAAACATTGACTATGACTTTGAAATGTATAGTTTTATTCGAAAATAATTTCTCGTCGGCAAGTAAGTAATAATTTGTGTGTAATTATCTATAATTAAGATAGACCAATCAATTTGTGTTTAGGTGGTGCTGAATGAGATCTTATTTCGCGCTTTCTATAACTATGTATACTTCTAGTGTACAGAAATCAAATACAAGGCACACTCCACGCGACTATATACTTATCTCCTACTTATTATAAGTACCTAGGAAATTACAGTTTTACTACTCCACTCTACTAACGCTATTTCTACTTACATGGATCCATCTCTCTCGTTCTTATAATAAAGATATAACTCATTTTTCACGACAAATTGACACATATTCACGTATAAAGTGTATGCTTACATGAATATGTATATTCGTTATGTTCAGTAAATGCTTTCAAATTAATGTGAAAATCTAAGACAAATTTTTCTTGAAAATTGTCGAGAATATCTTCAAATAACTATTTTACATGCAAGTAAATGGCTAATTTTAAAATTCAATATTGTCTATAGTTAAAGGGTTCCTTATTTTAAATTATTATTTTATCAAATATATAAACAGTCTAAAACGGCAACCATCCCATTAAATGAAGTAAAATTATACATATCTTTCCAAATAGTTTTATTAAAATATCTACGACCATTTAAGATGATCTACAAAAATAAAAAATATAATGTACATAACTAATCAATCATGCCTATAAATAAATATACATAATAAATACACATATCAAATATAATTATTTAATACAACTGTACAGATATATACGAAAATAAGATGATGCATAATATTTATAAAAAATCGATCATTATATTCAATAACACAAAATAATATGCATTAAAAATACTTTGGCCATAGTCTTATGTACACCACATATAGAAAACAGTTAATAACTCTGAAATGTATTTCGAATATGATTACACAGTTTACATACTTATGAAATATAAAGATTTAAAAAAAGTACAATAAAAATCAAATGCAACCAGTCTGTGCTCTGTCTTTATTAATACATAATATGCATTTAAAACAGATTTTCATAAATTATGTCATTATGATATCATCATTGTTATTGTGGTAATATTATCATAATATAATATCCTAACCTTTTGACATTTTCGTGATCAGTGTTTTAAAATAATTAATCCTAATCACAAATAATTATTTAAAAAATATTAAAGGGTAAATCAAAAATATATTCGATAATATTGTAACAGTATTTAGACTATAAATTTGATTCATTCTGACATGTTGAATAAAAGACAAGACTGTTATGGACTACAATTACAGAATTTAAAGGGGCTACCCATCCCGATTTGAACAGAGGCCCAAAAATAAGTCTGAGTATGTATGAAAATGTCAAAAGATTAGGATATTATATTATGCTAATATTACCATAACAATGGATATATCGTAATGAAATAATTTATGAAAATCTATATAGAGGAATGGTGTCAAAATTTCAACTCAAAATAGTGAGTCGTTTGGGCGTGAACGTCAACCTTCGTATCCGGAAATGTAACCCCTTTAACAGGTTAATTTCTTCGTTGGGTGACCGGATAATCGATTCCCATTATTAGAGGTATATACAGTGAATGGTCCATGTGTTGTACTTGATAACGAAAGGTAAATTTCACCTTCGCATTATTTTTATATAAAAAATGTTTGTTTTATCCACACACCATAATACAGTTTGAGACACTGGTCTCAAATTCCTGATGAAAACTGACAGGTTTAAGTTGTTTGAAAACGTATCACAACATTGAGTTAGTTGCTCGACCCTTATGTGGGGGATTTTAAGGGATATTAACACAAAATTAAGCAGTTTTATCTCCAAAGAAATTATCGAGATTAGCGCTTTAAACGGGGAAACGTTTCAACAATGAATTTATCAAAGACAATGTAATACAGTAAGGAAGTGGATTTATATGTATACAATCAAAGCACTTTACGACTGACTCGCGTAACGCATGCATAATAGATACTGCAAAAATATATGCATATTGATGAAAATAATATTCAAGATCAAAATTAAAATCAGTATATTTCATTTTGACCTTACAGTACAAATAAACCGTAATATATTTTCTAATATAACTCAAAAAAGAGAAAATAATGGTGTGTAACTTACAGTATTCTTTCAAACTAACAATTTTAACATTAGACATGGTTTTTAATGCTACGGTTAAACCCTGAATAATGTCTAATCTTATAATGGAAAATGATTGCCGTATTTTTATATCGTTTCCTATATTTGAACAACACATTTTAAACGTGCAAATGTCCAAATTTAATTTTTATGTATCTTTTTTTTTAATTTTGGAGTTTTGTGTAGAGCAATTAATGCTGGTTACAATTCAGTGTAAGAAGTATATCATTCGGTTTATATGTGTTTGCTTTTTCAATTACGGCAATTACTTCAGGTACACGTTTAAATGAATAATAACATCAGTAACTAAAATATTCTTTTGTTTTTAATCAATCTTGTAAATGATATCATCACTGTGTGGGTGTGGGGACCTTCCGCTAGAATGACTTGAAATTACCTGGTGGTGCCAATAAAATACAAATGGCCCCACCTCGCCAGGGGGCTTGGTGACAATATTAATTATATTTCAAAGCCTACCTGACAGGCAAATTGGACAGGTAACGTCCTTCTTTTTATCCAGGCGTAAATATCTATATAATCAAAAAAGGTGTAGGTCTGGATAAAGTGGCAACTAACTCTTCTATTAAACGAAGCGTAACTTTGAGTTGGCCTAAGGCAAATATGTCCTCCGTGGTTGTCCAGTGTAGCTAGTTATCAACAAATTGATGGCTGAAAGATCGCGACTATTGTTTGGGGCAACAAATTCATCTCATTGGCGGTGGGAATGAATCGGTTAACTGGGAACAATCACATTATTGGTCTCGGTCCGGGAGAACGGACGTGTGTATATTGAGTGCGAGTTATTAGCCACTGGACCTTTCTTTTAAACTTTGTTACCCGGAATTCTGGATTTTATGTATGATTTTGTGATTTCTTTTTACAAATGGTGTAAGTAGCGGGGCTCCATTAATATCTTTGTTAATATTAGATGCGCCTAGCGATACAATTTTCTTAGTATTAACTTCAAAATACAAGCCTGTTTTTTATGTGTTTTTTTTTAGAAAATCGAGTGTGGTTATTCGGGTGTGATTTCATCGTTCATTATACAGAAACTCGAGAAATTATGAACGCCACTCTTCTAAACGATTTTTTTTTTTGGGGGGGGGGCTTTTTCAAGGCAATAAGCTTTCCGGAAGTTAAAAGAAAAAATGAAATCCAATTACCCCCCCCCCCCCCCAAACCAAACCATGAGAAATTTTAAAAAATAACCAATAAGCGTTTACATTTCTATTGTAATAACAGATAATTTCAAGTTGAACTTATAAAGTTTTTAAATAGTTTTACAAGTTTGGATATTTAACTGTCTAGCCATATCATATATTACACGTGGGTAGAAAGTGGTTTACTATATTTATACATATAATTTATGTATTTAATGATTTTCAGAATTGGATAATGAAAGGACAGTAAAGGGTGTCAGAAGAGAAGGGGTGAAACATATAACTCGTAGTCGTATGGATACAGCTCCATTCAAAACATTTCACCCAGTCCAGTGGCATTTTTCAGTTCCCTTTTCACAGCTGCCACTCCCCGTGAAATATAAGGATATATAAGGAATATAAGTGACGAATATTAGATTGATTCATAAAGTGTGTGTGTGGACATTTCTATAGAGTATCAAGAAAAGAAATCGAACTGAAAGCTGCCTGTCAAGACTTCCTTCATCAATATTCATGAGTTCTTAACTGCGCATGTGCAACGTGTGACTGGTGGTAGAAAGTAAAACATGGCGGCACGGAGTAGCTTCGTGCGGATATGGGCTCCGCTTTTATTTGGATATTTTGTGTTTACGTCGGTTTTAACATACGCTAAAAACGGTAAGTGGCAAGAAATTATTCCTCTAACTATCTATGTAAAAATTATGAAAAATTATTTATTTTTCCCCAAGTTAACAACCCGTTTCAGTGAGGGATATGAAGCCGTGTGTTATCTATGCTATAGTACAGTAATAGCCTGCGTATAGAGGGCTACATAGCTATAGTACATGTGCATTGCTATGACGGTTGGTTAGGCTTGACTTCCATGATATTTTACCGTTAACCGTAAAGTAATAATATAAACATCCCATTTATAATGAAAATTGTGATGTCATTTTTTACAGTGTTAAAAAAATCCCGCGGTCCTGTGGAATTAGAACCTGGTTAAAGTGCAACAATGTATGAATGTATTATGTACAAAAAGCTACTTTTTCCCCCGGTGAATTCAATCCAGTGTTATTACGGCATTGGGACATTTCGCGTTCGGATGATTTTCGCCCAATTCTTTGCTTTTCAACTTAAAACTTTACAAGCAGTCTTAAACTCTCTTGCATGGGACTGATTAGATACGTGACGAATTTCTTCAAACTTTTTATCTACAGTGTTTGCAACAAACTCAATTGATATAGGCCTACGCCACAGCCAAATGTACGAATGAATTCCAAAATATCTATCTTTGGTTACATTTCTTAACAAATAACAATTAAAAATTTAAATGTCTGTTTAGTTATTAAATCAAAGTCAAATCCATCAGGATGAAAATCAAACAATCTTCTTAAGCAATCAGTTAAAATAAGAAGCCAATTAACGACATTTTATTAATGAGTTTATTGTGTGTAAAGAGAAACCTTAGTTTTTATAATGATTATGTGATATGTCAAGATACAAAGCAGTGAAGATTAGTTTTCTAGATTTCAATGAAAAGCTAGACTTGTGTTTGACACCTAACCATTCCATTGAACTAATTAAATATGTGTTAGATAAAATTAAGTTGGGTGATGGAACTTATTAAACCAATTTTGATTTGTTAATTTATGAATTACTTAGCTTCGACATTTTTGATAATTTAAAACAAAACACGTGTGAATGGAATTGACAGTATATGATAATAAGTATTATTAATTGGATGTTATAGGATAGGAAAATATGAATACTGAATACAAATACTGGTACTGATATTTAAGAACTGGTTGCACATGGGTAATACACAATATGTTAATATACACATACATCATACACAAAATGATGGACCTACATGTAGACGTACAAAAGTATATATATTATATGTATTAATTATATTATTCAGCAAAATAGCTAACAAAATATGCATCATCATACATGTAAAATCTCATTTTCAATAATACATCAGATAATTTACCAATGTAAAACTGCAAACTAAGAATATTAAAAGATACAAAATGACATACTGGCTGGCGCCATGATCCATAAGGCTAATGTTTAGATATTTCCTATTTGTTTGTTAAAATATGTACAATATTGTTGTGTTTACACCTGATTATTACATGCGTTACCTAGATTATGTAGAAATGTTATTATAATGATATTTCTCAAGTCAACCATTTTTCAAGTTTTTATCTAAAAACAATAAACTCAAAGAATTGATAAGAGTAAATGTGTACATTCCAAAACTTAATCTCAACTGCATATTTTCTCCCAAAATAAATAGACTCACTTGAACTAAGGAGCACAAGGTATTTCAAGGATTACTTTAATCCTTATGCAATCTTGTCAAAACTGAATCCATGATTTTGGTATTTTTTGGTGGTACATGTATTAACCCAAGTCAGATTGTGTCCCAAATTGTACGGAAATAACCTTTACATTGTTAGGTATAGGTTTAGTACAGAAGAAAAGCCTTTTTTAAGGCATGGTTTATGGATAGTTTGATATTGAAAGTAGGGTAATTATCGACTTCAATACACTATTTGGTACTATGCAATTAAATGTTGAGGTTTACTTTGCAAATGAAATCAAGATAGTCTAATGTTTTTAACTGGATATTTTTGCAAGTAATATATCTTGTAGACTTTTGATTAAGAGATTATGGAAGAAAAAGAATGTATCATGGTCTATCAGATATACTGTCGTGGCTACATTTGATTTAGATGAGAATATATCACCAATGTTATCTAAAAGTCAGTATTTCTTTTTGTGAAAATTGCCGTTTATAATTTGCTTGTTATACAGTATCCTTGATAACACTTGTGATCTTTTTACTTGAAAAAAAAACCTGAACTAAAAACAATCAGATTGCGGCTTTTGACTAGATTAATGTCAGACACATTAACGTAAAAGTTAAGGAGATAGGTAAGCTATTTTAGGATGAAATGATAAGTATCAATTTTCAGTTTTCAACTCATGATGAAAGAATGTTGTTTTTTGTCCTCTTTTCAAAAATTTAAAAGCAATTGCCACCCACACCTTACCCTATAGAAAAGCATTATTAATGAATGGCAACAGGTATTGTATTCAGAGGGTACATGTACATGTAGCAAGGTCAATGGAAATGGTCAGCAAACTTCAAGTTTACCTCTTTCCAAAAAGCTTGGTTTGGTTCATAAATAATTAAATACATGTCACCCAGTTTCTTTTAGGCGGACACCAAGTTATCTGAAAGACCACTTAACATGTAAATGATTTAATAAACTTGTAACCTAAAACAGGATTAATCTGTATAGACAGGTACATGTATCAATGACCTTAATTACTAAATTTGTTCTTGGTGAATTTTATGAAAAACGACATTCATATTGTTGCAAAATTAATAAAAATGATAAGTCAATTAATTCAAGTTTCCATTTTCTCATGAATAATTGTTTTAACTAAGTATTTTTAATTACAATACATGGGTTGACATGCTTGATAATTACATGCATTTCCAATGTGGTGTAACTGTTTACTCGAGAGACTGTCTTTCACTTCCGATTGACACACAATAGTACTTTGATATATTACTGATAATCTTTTCTCCCCCTGTCACTCACTCAACTAATTGTCCATGTTTGCACAGATAAGCATCCCTCTATCATACAATGTAGTTGAATTTGGTAACCAATATTCCCTTTGTGCCTCCTGCCATTAGTGTTGATCTTTAGCTAAAACAAAGGTTGGGCTTTAAGTTACAGCCCACCAACCACTTCTAATCTTGTTGAAATCTCTTATCAAACATGTAAAAATCAAATTTGAAATGATCAATTACAATGTAAGCTTAATAAATAGACTTCATATCTGGACCATTTCTCTTTATTTTGAAGTTTTGGGGTCATTTTTGCAACTTTTCCCAAAAATTAACACCCACTCGTATCAGGCTTAGACAAGGTTGAGATTTAATACTGTGTAATTCAACAGATAAGCCCTAAATCATGCCTGCAAAAAATCTTTCAACTTTATTTGCTCATAATTTGTTCATTCTGTTTAAAATAGGACCCATTTCATACTCGGCAGTTAGCACTTTTTTGGCGTGGAAGATGATAATTCTAAACAAACTTATTTAAATTGAATGCTCACATATATTACATGTACATGTACTTCTTCTATTGGAAGGCCAACATACATGTAGAGTTTGATAGTAGTTATTAAAGCTAGATTGGGGGAACGTGATCCATCTATAGCTTATTTCATATACTGTAGTTTATTTTTACAAGCAATTACATAAATGATTATAGATTACTGAAGGTCTCAACGATTACTGTATTTTTCTGACTTTAATTTCGTGTGTTATAACTGATTCAGACTAGCCTATGATCAAACTCAATCTGTTTTGAGTGCCATATACTCCAAGTAACAGTTTGGACGATTACATGTGATAGGACAGTAAATGAATAGCATCCCAAATGGCCCAAGTATTTCTGCATGATTGAGTTATCTATCAATGAAAAGTAATCATTGATAGGTTTGCAGGGTACACTTATTGATTTTATCCTACAACAATTGCCTGGCTTTTTCAAATTACATTTACCATTTTATCTTTGACACAAAAAGGTTAATTCACTGAACCTCTTTTAGCAATATTAAATGAATTACATGTATGACGAGATACATGTATACGTACATGATGTATTTTAAATAAGCTGTCTAGATATGAAATTATAACAATAATTGTCAACAGGATCTAAATGGCATGCACATGTAGCTTCATAAAAAACTTATATACAGATTTACATGTCCATGATATCACAATTTACATAGAAATTATGATCAAAATTTGAGGTAGCATTCAAACTGATTCAGACACAAAATGATGGCATTGCATGTCAGAAGGCAACTCAGCGTTAAATTAACAACACACTATTCACAGAGTTTTAAAATATACAGTAGTTTTCTATTTACACCGTTAAGCAAGATGGTGTAGATTAGGAATATTGCCTATTATAGGCTCCACCATATACATGTATTATTGTATTGGGTAGCTATCAAACTTTAAAAAAATCATTTGAAAGCCCTTTTGAGTATAACCATTGATTTGTTTTTACCCAACAAGTTTTATTGTTGAAAACCTTTGTCCTAAACACCATCTAAAAATAATAAAACAACAATCTGGTTAAAATAGAAGTTTAATAAAAAAAAAAATTAATCTGATTTACAGTCGGATAGGATATACTATAAATAGTATTGCTCACCTCTTGACAGGACCTTGAAACACATCATTAAGTTCTACCATCTCTCTATCTAGCTGATGATAGATGATGGTCATTTTATGTGTCTGTCCCTATTATTAATGAAAATCAATTAGACATTGCCCATTAATTGCTACCGAAGCAATCTCCACCAAGATTGTGTGGAATATTTTTACTCTAGTAATAGGTGCTCTAATAAAGAGATCCTGGAATAGCCAAATAATATCCTGATTTATGGATTCTGGTCATCTCTTGTGCCCTTTGATGAGCTTATAATTGTAATGGCCACATTGAGATGAAGTTAGTTGTTACTATTTGCACTGTCTTTTTGTGGGGATTTGTTGCTATCAGATATGGCATGTGGGGCAATGTACATGTACATGTAGTCTAGCCTGATTGAGATATTCTGATGATACAATGCACAATGTTTATATAATAGTCAATAAGTACATGTATTGCTGTGATCATCTACATGTACATTATGATATAGGCCGACATGTATATTAGGTGAAATGCCAGTAGACCATACATGTCAGTTATCTGTCAAATCTTGACAATACCTCAATGAAAGTTTTTGGGTTGACTGTGATATGATGGCTAGGGGGACAGGATATTTTTAGTAACTTGATCACTTAATATTTCCTAAATAGTAAAAACAAAACAAAAATGTCATGAAAGAAAAACTAGAACACATTATGAATAATACATAATATGTATAATAGATGTTCTTGACTTACTGCACATTAGATTGTTTTCCATCCCAGTTATACTATCAAGGGTAGATCAGAAGGAAAATGGGAGGCTTATTTGATATATTGTCTAAAAGGTCTGATTTTGACCTCCCTGGAGAAAAAATAAAAGATAAATGGTTTAACTGGAGTAGGGGTCTGTCATCTTGAGCACAAGGTTATCCAATGTATATTCCACCTCCTAATGATTGGTGTGGAAACATAGATAACAACAACTCCCCTATACAGTACAAGAGCACTTCATCTCATCAAGTATTTGTTTATATCAGGGACTATAGTGTGTTTAAGAGAGGGATAGTTGTCAGATCATTTTAAGCTAAAATAGAGTCCACATGTTTTACATTCAGTAATCAAACCTAAAAACAAGTTAAGGAAATTTGTTGGAAGAGACACAAGAGATAGCAATAAGTATCCAAGTCAAATCAGGAAGGAATTCCCAGTGGTTGACCTCATCATTCATCATCAGTGCACATGATGGGATTGTTGTAAAATTATATTTGTGTAATAACTACAGATCAAAGAGAGAAAATCACTGGTGTTTTGATACTAAGATTATTATATGGAGGTGTCATTGTTTCTCTAAACAAGCGCTGCTCTAATATGTTAATGACCCCTAGTATGTTAAATGTTGTGAAACATGAAACCTCTGTTTATAGCTCCTGGCTCCTCCCCTTAACCCTCTTGCCTAATTATCAAATGAATTAATCTTAATTATTTGAGCCGGTGAAGCGGATAAATTAAGGATGAAGAGAGCAGATAGTGGACAATGGAATATGTTAATTTTGGTGTTAGTTGTAATAGACGAAGGTCATCCTCTAGAAGTTGTCAATGTTTGGTCATTGGTTTGTCCACTTCACCATAGCTAATCACAATGATTATTGAGTATTGAGACTGGTCCATTTCCTGCTACAGTTATGCCAGTGATTTCCTCTCTTTGACCTCATGGATATGATAATTATCATGCTGCAATCTCAAAAAGCCCCTTAATTTCCTAAATTGGTGACTATTCACCATTCTTAAGTTTCATCTTCACCATGCATGGATTAATTTGCATGATCAGATTAGGACAATAATTGTATCTATGGACTGTCAATCTACAGTGGATAGGAATGATTAGAATATGCAGGATTGCGAAGATTACATAAAAAATTAATTAATGAACTTATAATTTTATCTTCCCCCAATATTCACACATCTTCTTAACATGAGAATCACTTGACATTGTTTAAAGTAGGGTAGCATGGTCACCTTAACAAAAGTAACAAGATCTTGGAAATGTAATATGACAAGTGAAATTTTCTTTTTAAGTCAGGATGTCTCATTTGATTCCAATTTTATTGAAATACGTAGTTCCCTTTTCTGTGGATTATTGTTTTAATTAAATGGATATGCTAGATCAAACTCAACCTGGGAATAGAATTGTAGACCATCTGGACTGGTCATCTGCTTCCTATGTCCAGCTGAGTTTAACAATTTCACCATCACTTTATAATATTGTTCATGGGTAATAATGGAGTCCTAGTGAGACTACTAATCAGATTTAAATATATATATTTGAGTTGGGGTATTATATCTTTGATTTATTATCATACTTTCAACTGACATTTTAATTAATATGTGTATTCTTATTACCATTACAATTTTATTGGCAGCAGTTTTCTGAAAATGCATTATTGAACATAGTATTAGTCTGTGGGTGTCATGTTCTTCTGCATATTAAATTGAAATCATTGTTGTCTGTTCTACAAATAGTATGTCCTAACTGATTTTATTGCTGTTATATTACTTGTACTATAGGATGATTTATTAAGTTGGGGTTTTCTTCTGGAAAATAACTTTGTTCCTCTGTAACACAACATGTCTGTGTTTTGTTATCATTAAAGAATAACAATAGATGGGGTCTTGTGTTCACCTTTGATGATAACTTTAACACTTAATTCATGAACTATATAGCCATTACATAAGCTCTTCTAATCCTTCCTCAAACATATAGGTTGCAAAACCATCAAGTATACTAACACACCACTTGACTAAACTCCCATAACCCAACTTGTCGGATTACTTCGGTAGTCTAATGAATCTTCTTCTACTGACCCCAATGTGGGTCCATAGAGATAAGCTGCTGTTATATGCCATGCTAACCTCCTGGTCATCCAGTGAATAAGTAAGTTTACCTTCTCTGGTAAGAAAAAGCAGTTACAATCTCCCACCTTTCTCTACCATTAGGATTTACAGGGACAGGAAATATCATAACGGAAACTGTATTAATAGCTCATTTATTACATTGTATACTAAACTGCATTGGGTGAAATCATTTTCATTAAATTTTCATGTGTTATGTGTGAGGTATTATGGAATACCTTAAAGGAAAAAACATACGTGTATATCAAAATTGATTAATTATATATCAGGAAAAGTCTTACTGCTTAAAACAGAAAATATTAAGTTATTACGTAAATGTTTAAAATGCAAAAATATTATTAATAGTTTGTATGAAAAAAGGTTGTATAGGGTCAACAGCATGTAAGCATTATACATGTACATGTATATTGTATTGAACAATACAAACAAAATATTTTGGCAAACCAGTTGTCATGATATGTGTTTAAGTGCAAAATCTTATAGGAAAGCAAACTTGAACCGAAGTTCAGCAGTTCAGCTAGTTCTTTAAACAAACTTCAATTGATTACTCCTTTCAAATTTGGAGAAAAATTTTAAATTCATCTTTTTCTCTTAAAACTGTTGTTTTGTATTGTTAAAGTTTAAGAAATATTGATGCCGGCATCTTACATATACATGTAGATTATACAGTTGAAATTGAATGGGGTTGTAAAATTCTGCAGGAAAAGAATGGAATTAATTTGATTAGGCTCTCTGTTCTATTAGTCCACACCATCTTATACATGTAAATACTGTCATGTTTAGTTCATTTTATAAAAGAAAGTATTTATCTCTAGGGTAAATAGAGATGATTTCACCAGAGATTAAAATCAATCTTTACACAATAAAACTTATCACTGTGGGATACTTCATAGTCATATGTGTTTATGCAGAAATGTACATATGTTGACCAGGCAAGCAGAAGTGAGACATGATGGCCATTCTCATTTAAGATTATAACCATGATAAAAGAAATACATGTATGTCCATTGTGTCTGGATATCTTTAAAAGAAAGGAAAGTCTGGGTGGACTACCATTAGATCTCCTTCACTGAATTTTGATTCTTGACCAGAGAACTGTTGGGGGTAATGTAAAAATAGTTGTCTGTCTTCAGTTATATGTGATCCCACTATTGCCATGAACAGAATACAAATTGGTAGCAACATTAAAGCCCCAATAACACTCTTGTTGTAACTGAATAATATGTCCCAATCTTTATTCTGGTCAACAAATCGTATTATTTTAGAATATTCCAATTAAATGATGATATAAATTTCATCTTAACACACTTATTTTAAAAAATTGGAAAAATTCAACCAATTGATTTGAATAGTCTAACGTAAACCTTTTCAAATGTGACTTGGATTTTAAAATATTTTCGAACCCTCTGGACAAGTAAAATAGGTTGTAATGGATAATTTACACAACAGGTAGGACACTTAAACATCTAGTACTTACAATAAGGGTATTATTTATTTTCTGGAGCTACCAAGCCAGCAAGAATGTTATTGTCCCTTTAAAGATATTGTCCAGTGTAGTTTAAATCTCACTTGTCATCAGTTATAATCCACTAAGGTCAGTGTTGATATCTTTATGATGGAAATCTGTAATAAAGTGCCCATTTCAAAACCCGGGATTTAGTTGATATGAGAATATTTTAGCTGAGCTGTCAGTCGAAGTCAAGACCTGTAAACATCAAAAGAAAAGTGTCTTGAGAGATGATGGTCATAAAACTTAGCCTAAGTATTTTCTGTCAGCTCACCTGAAATTATGAGTTTATTTGTTTATTTAATAAAGTGGTGTGATCTTTTAATAAAAAGTAAACATTCATTCATTTATTCATGGAGCAAATATGTGAGTTATATTAGTGGAACAGTGATGGAAAGGGCAATAAAATTATGTTAGGGTGAAACAAGCATATGTACATGGATGTGTACACATTGTCATAAGGCACACAGTGGAACATAGCATTGAATGTGTCTTTCAATATCAGTATTGATAATATGGTAATATGCTTTTTATGATACAATCAATACACAACATGATAAAAGCTTTTTCCAAGCAAATGCTATCTCATCCGTGGAGAATAGCGCAGAAAGAATTTCAACATAAAGGAAATATAAATCTAAACATAATGTTCTGTTCAGCAATCTGCGCTCCTCTTCTTTGAAAAGTAGTGAATGTTTTTAGCCATTACATCAAATATATTAGATCTGTTTTACCCATTTTTAGTGCCTATGACATTGTTTTAAACAAAATCCCTTTTAGTTTGAGGCCTATAAAAACTGTTTTATAAAACATCTGAGATGCAAGCTATCTTAAACGTATTTGAGCAAGAAGGATGCAAAATTAGCGATATTTTACTCCACAGGACTAAGTGGTTTGAAGATACATCTGACTTTCATCGAACAATTAAATTAGTAGCATCCACCAGAATCTGTTTTCATCATGTTTTCAATATCTTCTTCCCGTGTAGTTCTGAAGTTCTGGAAGTCAATTTAATTAAAAACTCACTGCACACTTTGTTATTTATCATCTTAAAGCTCCATCTTTAATACTACATAACATGTGCGCATTAAGAAAATAACTCTTGTACATTAAACAGTAGCTGGTTAAAAATAAATGACAGACAAGCTTCCAGCAGTTCTGGTTAGAATTATGAGTTATTCTCAGAGTGGAGTATTTATGTGTGTATTTAACTTTTGACCAGGGTTAAAAACTAACATTTCATGATATGTGACTCGATTTACTATTAAATATGCATCCTCTCCTGTGGCTCATTCTGTTGAAATAAATACACCCTGTAGGCCTACATTTTAACTGAATTCACCAGTTTTGGCAAAACGTCTCTACATGTATGTATAAGAACATAAAAAATCAGTAGTTTCATTTCTTAGTTTTTTTTGTTAGGATAATATAAATGTAATTTAGGTCTGACTGAATACTCAATTTCTCAAGACAAATCTCTGAAAGAGGTGATTTAGTTTATAAAGTAGGGTTTGAGAATTGTTGATGTTGAGTAAGGGAAGTCATTTCTCATCAGCCTTGTGTAAACATGACTTGAAGAAACCTGATATTTCAGCTAAATGTTCTCAGCATTTTTTTATTCTTCTGCCTTAAACAGTTGATGAAATGATCTCAACACATTTTAAAAGCATTCCATTTCGAACTGGATGACATTGATGATTACAATTATTGTGTTGCCATTGTTTCAGGTTTTTCTATTTTTTCTTAAAAGCAGAGGTTACATTTGAATCATTTCGAAATTTGTAGGCGCCTACATTCATTATCATGTTCTTATCACATTTATCATGTTATGTGATCCTAAATCAGTTATCTGAATGTGCAAATCATTGGCTACCTAATTCTGGTAAGATCAGACACAGCTTGGCGCCATTTACACAGAAATACTCTTAAATGATTATTGCATGTTGGTAGGGCACTTGAGTTAGACTGTTCAGAGAAATTGAAATGTGACTTGTATTTGATGATGAATTACTGAATTATTTACTACAACTACATAATAAAGAAGTGTGGTATGCTATTTGTGGCATCTATATTTTATTTGCTTTTCAATGATATTGACCAATTTCATTCCCTCTCTGATTGATTGATGATTTATAATTACAGCTTTCATTCCTTCAATACAATTAACATGTACATACATATTGGAAAAAGTGGGTTTTCTCTTCATCACTTTTACTTGGGTTGATGCCAAAGCTAGAAAATTAAACAGAAACCAAGCTTTATTTGTTTTCAAATGCAGCAAGTCTCACGAGGATAATGTCTATATTGTGGATTGCCAATAATAGTTTGATTTGATTCAGCAAGAATATGTTTTTGCCAGGAGTAAATGGGTCATTCGCAACAGAATAAAAGTTATTATTACTATGTATTTTTTTTCCTGAATTGTTGGTGTGGGTTTGTCTTTTTATTTCCATTTAATCCTGAACTAAAAATGGTTTCTATCGATTTTATATGCTAATAAATTGCTAGTGTTCAACAAACTCTTGATAGCATGCCAGTTTTTTGACAGCATTTTTCACAATTGAGATCAGACTAGTCCTAGATGTACATGTGTTATCAGGAGACAATGTATTATTATGTATCTTTGCATACAGGGTTACCATGCAGGTCTTTACAAAGGTTAGGCGATAATTCTATTGATATCAAACTTAATGCTCAATGTGTGTTACAGTTGCTACCCAATTGACATGTTTGCTAGCAATTTGTCATATTATCTTCTTTTCTCAGAGACAATTGCACACTGTGGTTGGCAAGCAATTTGCTGCAAAATTAGTAGATATGAGCTATTAAAACTGGTGGTTTTGTTATTTAGCGAGTTTGGCTGCTTGTTAAAGATGAAATTTATCCTCTATAATAAGTGGGCCTGTCGGGCAGTATTAGTAAAGCCATACACAGAGATTTACATGAAAACTGGATTAATGAAATTCATTAGTCGAGGTATTACATCAGATAAAAAAGGAAAAGGTTATGTAACAATGTCTCTCCTTATCTCACTATAAGAAGATTAACTTTTCCTTAGATCGAAAAGGCAATACATGTATACTTTCTGTCTATATTAAAACACACCTTTTTTATATCCATATAAGTCTTTTATTTATATAGAAATATATATCTTGCATAGAACACCATATTTAATAGTATGCTGGATGTACAGTGCAGCACTGAAAATTACTAATCACATTTATTAAAAAATTTACTAAGTAAATGAAATAATTGAAAAAGCAATAAATATTATCATTCTTATTTCAAACAAATCCATTATACTGTATCTACAAAAGTTCAAAAATGTTATTTCGCACCTTGGATCCCACGTTACAGTTAATATGGACTCACACAGGCAGAAATTGAATTATGATGTTATCAATTTATTGCACACTATTACAAAAAAGTCATGATTTATAGTTGTTTGTACTAGCCTAGTATTGATTGGAGTTGGTGAAACAGAATTCCTATATTTAGTTGTATCTTGAGCCACCATATAGGGACAACAGGTGATGGAAAGTTTATTGTACCAAGTGTTCAATAGATTACTAACTTACCGTACACAAATCAATATATTATTGAACACAATCACAAAAGAATAATTTAATCATTATTTTCTACCTTATAAAGTTGTAGCAATATATAACACTGAGTTCCAACTCGCACTTTATTGAAATATTGCCATAGAGCAGCAAGTAAACATTTTAGTGTTTTCCGAGATTTTATTCGGATTATTGCCCTTATTGTTGAAATTGTTTTATGTCCTAACACCTGACGTCAACTAACAGACTAACCCCCACGAAGAGACGACCACTGTCAAGATTGGTCGCATTATTTCTGTTACATCTTTGTTGTTGTAAATCATTTTCAGTGATGCTTGTACCATTACAGGCCCTGGACTGTACAACGCAGTGGACGTTTACGACTGGCCCCAGGATCTATTCTCTTGTTTTGATATTTGTTTATTTTTTGCAATGTCTATTTTCTCTTTTGTTCGCATGGTTATCTTGTAGATTTTTGTTTCTGTTGTATTAACAGTAATATTTCCTATAGATTAACCTGAATTAACAGATATTTGCTAGACCTTAAAATTATGTTCCAATTTATATCTAATGTTCCATTGCTCTGGAAACTTAGAGCAAAATCTGATGTATTACTACTAAAGTAATAATTTTAAAGCCCCAATAACACTCTTGTTGTAACTGAAAAATATGTCCCAATCTTCATTCTGGTCAACAAATCGTATTATTTTAGAATATTCCAATTAAATGATGATATAAATTTCATCTTAACACACCTAATTTAAAAAATTGGAAATATTCAACCAATTGATTTGAAAAGTCTAACGTAAACCTTTTCAAATGTGACTTGAATTTTAAAATATTTTCGAACCCTCTGGACAAATAAAATAGGTTGTAATGGATAATTTACACAACAGGTAGGACATTTAAACATCTAGTACTTAGAATAAGGGTATTATTTATTTTATGGAGCTACCAAGCCAGCAAGAATGTTATTGTCCCTTTAAACAAGTACATGTACATGTGTACATGTATGAAATTGAAATTATTCATATTAGATAGAATTTTTTTTTATTGTTCGTAAATATATCTAGTTGTTATCATTGCAATTAACATCAGTAGCACACCAATTTGTCCTGTAATGGATACTACTGTCCACCGGCAATTTGCAACAGTAATGAAGAATCATTCAGTTCTCCAGACCCAATAATTAAAAGAAGAAACTGCTTACGTTTGATCATTATTGACATTGGTTGAGAGGAGATTCTTATTACATTGGTGAATTTTCAGAAGAATCTTATTACTGTTCTGGGTAGCGTACCTTTATATCAGTAGTAGGGAATAGTAATAAACCTTTGACCACTTCTCAATGGATTTTTCCTTCTCTTTATTGATCGAGCAGTAGTTTGACAGACCGAAAACTGCCACTGACATGATTGCTTTTGACTTCCAATTTTGTCTGGATTCAGTTCTTGCTTTTCTTGTCTTTACTCTCATCGACAGTTAACATGGGATAATACACCTTCTTATCCGAGACAATTTACGTTAACATCATAAACTTCATGTAGTCTCCCAATAATAACAGTGTAAGATCTCAGAGCTGTGGATGTATTTGATGAATATAGAATATTTTTTTACTCATTCCATTTGAATTAGTGTCATGACCATATTGATTTTTCGATATAACATTTACATGTTGAAGGAAATGATTTCAATTAGATTGATATACACAGTATGTTGCAATTTGGTTCAATTCATTTCAGATTATGATAAAAACTTATTAAGATACTATACGTTTTATGAAGAAACACACAGATGTACATGTAGAATAAAGTTGACACCAAATCATGTTTGTACTCAACTTCTAGTAAAATTCATATTTTTATGATCAAAATGAGCTCTGTAATTGGTGATCATAATCAATCAGATTTTGACACGATATGATACATCAGATTGATCCATCATTACTTTTCATTTGATCATGTTGCTATGCATCGCAACTCTTCCTAGTTACTTAGAAACTGTTATTTGAGGTTGTGACCTTCACTGTGTTATTGTGGCAATTAACATGTACATGTACCTTTTATACTAAACAGAAATAAGAGAGTTGCTCAGATTAAAACCAGACCATTATTCTTGACCTCAACTGTCACATAACTAGATATAAAGGTCTCTTTTGTACTGAAAAAGGTGGTGAAAAATTTCTTGGTCTGTGGAATCAATAAAGTAGTTAGCATCGATCTGCTCCACACAAATTATAGACAAACGGCAAGTGGATAGTATCGGGGACCTGTAGGTAAACACAAGGATAAGGAATCTCTACAGTGGGGAAAATTGCCATAAAGTAGAATTTGTCACTACCAGTGTTTGTCCAGAAATGATGAGGATGCCGCAAATCCAGAAGAGTCTGAATAGGAAAGTTTACAGATATTTGTTGATGGGCTTCTCAGTATTAATTGGGCTGGTTGAGTTCATTGAATAAACTATCTGTTTGGACCATGTCTGGCTTTAGATCTTTAATTCAACAGATATGTTCTTGGGGAAAATATTTCTGAAGAAAATCCTTTTTGAGAAATATTGATAGATTTTAATGATGAACACACAATAAGCTGTAAAATCTGGTGTGCAGTTGAGCCGAGTCTAGGCAGACTGGAGGAATTATTATTACACGATTATTTATATGATATAATATAACCCAATTCTCACTAAAAGATTAGAATAGAAGTTATTAAGCTGTAATGATTGTTAGAAATTGGTTGACATATGAAATATGTCTAGTGAACCTTCATCTTGTCAAAGTGCTAATGATTTATCACCATAATACTATTTTTTTCGTCTTAAACATACAGACACTGTATTGAGTGACATTATGTTATTGCCTTAGGTGTTTCTGCTTTCATGTATTATGGTTGTGTTATCACACATGGCCTTGGGGACACACTTACTTTAATGGTAGTGAGCTTATTCTTGCTTGACCTGAAGAAAACTCGTCTTTTATATGACCAATTACTTTGTAAATGCTGTCTCTATCGGTATATTTTCCTTTCATCAGCAATCTATACAGGTGTCAAGAAACACATTTAGCTCAGGAAATTTGTATGTAATATGTACATGGAATCTTGCACCCCTGGTCAAAAATCAAGTGTTACTCTGTCAGATTAACTTTCTTTGCCCTGACAAACATCATAGTTCATTGAAATTGTATTGCTTATGTATTAAAGGTGAGCATAGGAAATATAAACTGCTGTTTGGATTGATTTTAATTTAATTGCCTTTTGAGAAAATTAGATTTTATTTTGTTCTTTGCAACTTCAGATGTGGTTCATTTTATGGGATTTTAGCACACGAAAAGGTTACATGCCCAATGGAAGAAATAGGTTGAAATTTAGAAACCTGTCCTTCAGTCGATTAAAAAAGTGACAAGCGATAACAATAAAAAAACTGGAACAGTATTTGTAAAGTAATAAGGTCAGCATTCTGCCAGTGATGGTATAATTAATAGGTTAAATTTCTCTGGGGGAGGATTAATTATGGAGGTTGTCTGTAGGTATCTTGTGTTAATTGTTACATGCATTGTTTATTTACAAAACACTGGTTGAGTAAATAGAAATTGACAATCAGTCGTTTTTTGTATGTATTTGATTGAAATGGCAAGTTTTAATGGAGCCCCTAGTTGGTTATCCAGTGTTAAAAGAGGAGGCCATTACACTACAATAGTACCAGGTACCCTCATACTCTCTGTTCTTTCACAATGTTTGCCTAGGAAACAGGATATACTTGGTAAATACTATTGTGCAAACACTGTAAATACAAACAATTAGAAGTATTTTTAACACCACACAATAAGACAATTAACCAAGAGTTACAGTTTTGAAAATGAATAGTTAGTCATTTTACTTTTTGCTTGGGTAGACATGAGGAAAAATATTCTTCTATTGTCTATAATATTAGGGTTTGTCTACAATTTTTGTGCAATAAAAACTCTCATGCCATTTCATTAAAAAATAATAATATAATAGGCGGTCATTTGTATTAAAGACACAATTAATTGTCACAGGAGGGTAATCAATATTTTTTTTTTTGTAAATTTTACAGAAGTAATTTTTAAAAGCATTCTTTACATACATGTAGTAAATTGACGTCAATGGTTGTGAGTAGAAATGATTTAATAAAATGAAAGATGGCTCCATAAAATCAATAGAACACTAGGAGTAGGATTGATGTTACATGTAGATTTTTGGAAAACTGTTTTTTATTGTGTATTGTCTTAGTCTGGAATATTGGGCCAATGATATAAATGTTGGGTGTACCATTTTGAAGGTCAAGAGTGCAGGTAAGCCTGAATGTGTGAATGTTTTTATGCACATGCTTACAAATAAACAAAGGTGATATCTCTGTTTAACATTAATATAGAGCACAGGGAATATCATGCTACTGGCTCCCTACATCTGTAATCTATAACCACAAGAAGAAATGGCCTGAGCAGTACATGAAGTGATGGTCAGTCATACTTAACTTAGGCTGCCTTTCTACGGTTAGCTCCATTTGAAACCAGACACTAAGCTAGTTGACCAACATTGTAAGTCCTAGATCAACGATTTTAGTCAAAAACACAAAGTATACTTCAAGAATTTTGAGAAGTGTTTATTTCGCTTCCGTGTTATGGAATTGAGTACATTAGGTTTATTTAGTCTTTGTGTGTATGTCAGATGTGAAACAGAGTAGAACCAGATTACAAAACAATATACATGTACATGTACGAAGTTTGGATATAGCGGCCATTCAGGACAGATGTATTCTCAAAGTATGAAGTGTGCAGAATGTGTCAAAGTGTGACATTTGGCCTTGTCTGACCTCACTTCTAATAGATTTGCTATTTATTCCTATTATATTCTGTTGAAATAAGGAATCATGTCTGTCTTGCAGAGATCATGAAAATATGACATTATTTCCTTATCTTTGTGTTCCACTTGTTATTGAAATGATCATAAAAAAGCAAATTATGTGGCAATTTATATTTTTACTTGTCAATAATCAAGAAACAATATGTCTTAATAAAAACAGATATGATCAATAAGAAACTACATGTAGTTATGACAGATTCTAAAAAAAGATATAAAAAAAAATATAACATTAAACATTTTTTTGTAAAATATGCAAAGTATGTTTGCATTATATAAGGTTTATAAACAAGTAAGACATTATACATCTGTCTCTTTCAAAATAAAATCAGATAATGCAGAAAGTAAAATTTGAATTCAGATAAAAGATATTCTTTAATAATATTCTCAAAAGCTTTATGTAAAAAAAAAAAATGTTTAACAATGCTCAAGTTGTTGAGCTTTGATCAAGATTGGCCGCATGTAATGAAATTTTAGGAGGATGAACAAACAGGTTTTTATATATTTATGATCTTAAACACAATGCATGACTTAAAATAAATGGAAAATTGTCTCTCAAGAGGTTTTTGACTGTTTTGAAGAGCTAAACATTTTCGTATCGCTGAACACCAGGCAGTGAGTAACTTGATCGTAAAGCTAGATGACTGTGTAATATAGTCAATAGTCCATCTTGTTGACATGCTGTTCACAAGGTTGAATTTATGAAGTTATTAAAAAATGTCTATTATATGATATTCAACTGAAAACTTGAATTAAAAAACCTTGCCTCTTGATTTAAAGTTCCTTACATTTACTTGAATTTAATCAAAAAAAGGACCACTGGGTGTTACTTAGATACATGTAGTATTTTCTAGATGATTAAATTAGATAAGTTATTCTTCAATTGATGACTTATGTTCTAGAAAATGGATGTAAACTTTAGATGGCATTAGGATTGATTGATTTTGATCTCTTTTTTTTATTATTTTACTACATTACTACATTTTACAATGTATAGACTGAATTTCTATATTTACATGTATTTTACAGATGGAAATATGGTCATATATTGCCATTCGTCCTTCATCCCCAATTTCTTGTGAACATTCTACATACTATAATTATTATCTGATACTTTTTATATGCCTACATTGGAAATGTGTTTGTATATTGCCGTCTCTCCCGTTAATATCCGATTGACTGTAGATTGATAAACAGAGACGAACGAGTGTAGTGATATTAAATGTTTCCTAAACATGTATTAAACATTAGCATTGGACATAACTAAAAGCCAAACAAATTCTAATGATTTTCTGATAAGTACTTAATGAGTTGTTACTCTTATTCATCAGATTTTAGTGTATTATAAAGGTTTCATTACCGGCAATAGAAAAAATATGCGACAACTCTTGTTGACTGCTAGGATGAATTAGCTGCTGTGGGTGTATGTTTTGTTGCCTGACAACCTATCTTGAAATTTATGTATGTTGTTTACATTATGGTCCTTGTTTGACTTTGTTGAACCTTGTTAACACTGTATCAACATAAGTTATCATCTGACCTGTATGTACATGTATATGCATTATCTAGATCAGTAAAATGAAGAGGCCTATTAAATTCAAGAATTTACATGTATATGCATTATCTAGATCAGTAAAATGAAGAGGCCTATTAAATTCAAGAATTTCCGTTAATTACCTTTCGAGTAAATTTATATGCATTATTTAGATCATGAAAATGAAGAAGCATCTTCTGTTAATTACTTCTAGAGTTATTGCCCTTGTTTCATTTTGTTGAACCCCTTGTCTGATCTGTAATACATTACATGTACTATGCATTAAGATTAGTAAAAGGAATTTTTGTTTCTAACTTCTAGAGTTGTGGCCCTTGTTACACTTTGTTGAACCCCTTGTGAATGACAAAAGTTATGAATCAATCGGTATGAAATTGATATCAGTGTCTTGTTAGATCTCCCATTACATTGTACAAGTACAATTTTCCTACAAAAGAATAAATATGTGACACCATGTCGACTGCTCAGATGATTTTACTGCTGTGGGCCCATGTTTCGTTGCCTGGCAGCCTATCTTTTACACACATTTTGTAAGTTTGTAACTTCGTATGATTTTACATGCACGAGGCAAAATTTTAATTGAAAGTGCTATTAATTGATATTCCCAAAGCTTTTCATTGGTTAAAATCTTGATTGTAGCTAACATCAAATAAACTTTTCTCCTAACAGCATTAATGTATGGTGTAGAATACATGTATGTCAAATATTTGTTGTTAATTGTACTTAATCTGTGATCACGCATAATGCTATGGTGCCCTTACATGTATTATTGACATTGAACACTCAAAAACACTACATACACAATCAACTTGTTCTTCGCTTCTATACAACAAGTTTTAACATTCAAATCGCAGAAAAAAAAATTGTGAATGGATATCTTCACAAATTGCATAATATAGATAGAGCAAACGATACAAAGAGGTTTAAGTTTAGACCTCACTATCACAATATTTTTCGACAGTTGACTCAATATAAGAGAAAGTTATCAAGGTTAGCCAGTTCACTATTCATTTAAGCATGAATATTTATTTGAAAAGTGAACAAAGAGGTGTTATCTTTACGGTAGATATTTATGAACTTGGCACATTCACTGAAAGAAACGGCAGGGATTTGTCAAGTCCTTATTACATGTATGTCTAACTTTCTTTTTTTAAAACCAATTAAATAAATTCTTTTTTCTTTCATCCCTTTTGTGTGATAGAGTAAATAAGCATAGAATAATGAATGCACAGTTTCTGATACCCTACTGTGAAGTTCACCATTTCTCTTTATGCCTGCTCTCTATAAGTAAGCTTTAATATAATAGAACCATACTCTGAACTGAAGTGACTGAATTGCTACCAAAACTAATCAAATTATTTTCATTATTTATTGAACATTAATCAGAATATGAATTGATAAATAGAATAAAATATGTTTTTCCACTGCTATTCAATGTAGGCTATTGAATAAAGTTACATGAAGATATCGATTACGCGACTGTAGTCTATTCATTATATTAGTCATAGAGTATTTACCATCTGCACTCAAAATCTGATATCTGTAATTCTAATGGAATGTTTTAACCACCCCACCTGCCCTCCCCCCTCCCTCCCCCCAAAAGAATAAAATATAATTAAAAAGAGACTCAACCATCACTATCCTAACCAACCCCCCAAAGAAAAAAAAATAATAAAAAGAAACCCAACCATCATTTGATGGCATTGGTGCTTTCCTAGCAATGTTTTGTCTTAAAATGACCTACATGTAATCAATGTGCTCCAAACCAAGGAACATTGAAATTTGTTTAGTACCAATTTACATAACATGTTTTTTGTCCTTTGTCATATCAAAACATTTTGATAGTTTGTCTTTATGTTTATAGATTATATATTGTACATAAATCAGTACACCCGCTAACATGTTGACAACCCAATATTCTCCCCATAAAATTTTATGTGCCCCCTGTTATGGTTAATTGTCATGGAAGCTGAGAACAAGTGAAAAGGATTGAGGTGTAACCACCATTAAATTCCCCCAATATGGCTACCACCAGATCCATGATGTCTTTATCCCTCTTAATCTCTTAAAAGAAATTAATAACACCCAGAAACATAAAAATTTCTTCAGTTCTTTTAAATAAGATTTACACCAACTGTTTAAATAAAGGTAATATTAGAATACGAATGTCATAAAAAAATTTTGTCTCCGAGAAGCCATTGAATGGTGTAATCAATGAAATAATATGGCTCGTAATTTAAGTCATGTTCTGGTGACAGTAAATAAATTGAATTATTTCTTTGATCAGTCAATGGTGTAAATGTCGTTACATTAAGATATTGTTACAGATAAATATGATAATTCTTATACATGTATGCCCACATTTAATGACTTTGGATAACCTGAACGAACAGCTGAAGCTGCATGTACCTGCATCCTCTAGCAAGAACTAGAAGAACTAGAAACCAATACAAATTTTATTATTTGTGATAATTACTTTATGGGTTGTTACTCTTGTTCAATTTTTACTGTCTTATAAATGATTCCTTCACCCACAAAAGAATAAATATGCAACAACCTTACCCACAAAAAATAAATGTACAACAACCTTAGTGAACTGTTCAGACAACTTAGCTGGTGTGGCTATTATGTTTCAATGTCTGACAACCGGTCTATATGTTTTACATGCACTTATATACATGTACCCTACTTACTACAAACATGATTAATGACATTGGATAATCTATATTCATTGATATTTATAAATATTATGATTACATTGTATTTCATTGTTTTCACTTTTTGTATTGTGTCTAATCAAGATTTTGGAATCTGCCTAGTGGATTCTTTCTGTCCAATTACTGTTCAACTTAATATGCAATCCACACCTGTATTTATAAAAAGTTAATTAGTTATCAAAGATACTCCAGGACAGGTGTGAAAACGGTTGGTGGATAGGTTCTGTTTGATGAGAAAGATTATGCCAGACAATAATTGACCAACCTCCACTCTATAATAATGTTTCATTATAAACTTGTCGACAGGTGGCAAATGGTTGAAGGCCTATTGTTCAATGACTATGGACATCTTTCAGTAATGAACATTTCTTTGCCTTTATTTTTACTGATCATTTAGTTTTAATATGACAGGGTGACAATAATGACAGTAGGAGATCAATTGACCAAAAGGTAAGGTGAGGATTTTCTCACATGGGATAGGCCCAAGTTATTAGAAATATGGGTAAGCAGTTTATGGAGGTCATCTCAAATATTATGTACACTGTAATACTAAAACCACTGTCTAAATCACAACACTGTCAGATTAAAATTCTTTAAATTGAACCAATCATCTTTACCTGTTAGTGGGGGTCATAGGGATAGACCTAGCTAGGGTCAGGTCACCTCTTTAGTAGCTAGTGAACCCAGAGGTCAAGAAATAAAATAAAAATAACAATGATATGTTGTTGTGACTATGGCATGGTATATTGGGTACCATGTGGTATAATGAAGTAGTTCAGGTAGGCTGTGACAGGTGACAATATAGTCATCAGTAGAACAGACAGTTACAGACAATTGATAACAATAGATTAATACCACCTCAAATTGTAGTAGATAATCACAGTATTAATATTTAATAGGATGAGGTTACATTGACCAATGGTCAACTAACTCGTCTATTTATTCTACTGATTAACATTGACATTGATAGGATTGAGGTGACACGAGGTGCACTCATTATCATCAGTATAACACTATAAACTGATTTGAACTGTAATCTGTGATGATCATTATAATTATTGATCAGATGAATTGATTTATCAAATTATAAGAAAAAAATGATGATGCCATTTCCAAACATAATTTGTTTTGAAATGAAATTAGAATAGAAACAGGATGTGTTGTCTTTGACAACATTTCAATTTCAACATAATTTAATCTACATAATTATATGTGAAATGCTTGTGTTTCTGTATTCAGCTTTGATTTGTTTGTCAAAAAATTAATTTGAAAATTAAAACCATGAAATAATAAATATCTTGTTTTTCTTTTACAGTAGTTTTATTGGATTCTGAAAATTTACAGAGATTAAGTTGGACTACTCATATAGTAAAAAAGCCAGACACAACAGATACTTCAGAAAACCCTAATCAAGGGGTAAGATGTTTATTAAATTTCAGTTGAACCAAACATTTACATATTTCTGCATTAATAGCTACATGTACATCATACATTACAAATACTGAATTACTAAAAGGATATGAAACAGAAAAACTCACAACAATTGACATTTTAATTATTTATAATGATGGATGTGGCCTAACTTCTGTAACCAATACGAACAAGAGAAATGAAATGCTTTATATGAATAGTTCAGTTATTTTTTTTTATTATACAAAAGTAACATATTCATTTTAAAACAAAATCCCCCCAAAACCATTGATAAACAGATTACATTGGAAAGTAATATAGATGCATACTTCACTTGGTACACTTTATTGTAATTAACTAAAATAATTGAATTATTATTACCTCAGTTACATGTACCTAATAATACCATGTACAAAAAGGTTACTGTGATAGTGGGTGGGATAATTTTACGTGATAATATCACTAATTTATCCACACAGATGTGCATTTATAAAAAAAATAATTATTATGCATAGATTCAGTAGGATCATAAAAAAGATTAAGTAGAAAGATAGGTTTTGATACTCATTATAGCATCATTTATATCAGCATGCAATTAAAAAATTGAGAAAATAAAATAGATTCTATATTCTATATTATTGATAGATCATATCAATCTTAACAGTATTTAATAAATAGAGACAGTCACATATCCTTACAATGCATTCCCAGGGCCACGTTTATGGTGCTTTCAGACTGGAAAGATGCTCTGTAGAGGCTACCTATGTTAAATGCAAACTATTCAATATTAATATACATGCTGCGAACTGCGGTTCTTCACAGAATGTAATTCCAATCCACTGTACTGTAAATTAGACAAACATTTGGGGTCAGAAAACATAAGATTCTATACATATCGGAAATATATTTTATTTATCTCAGTTTATACAGATGAATGTAAACACCAACCGTGTTAGAATTCACTGTATTTCTGACTGAATTGATCAAATAAACAAACCTTTGACCAATGTGCACTGACATAAGACAACTATTGCTAAATTTTAGGTAAGCTTAGATGTTAGAACTCCACTGTGTTAGTTCTCTGGGAGGGAACTTCTCTTAAAGAATGTTCCAGTTGGTTAAAGAGAAGGAGAGTTGGGCCGCTATTTCTTTGAAGGCTGAAGAAAACAAACATGAAGAGATTGTCCTTCCTGTGGCCCTAGCCACTCGGAGCACAAACATCTCAAACAGTAAATGTACACACACAATAGAAAGTTTTTCTCAAGAAAAATTGATGATTGGTGCGCTCTTCTTCAAATAGGAGGAGGAAATGGTAAAAATACTTGCCATGATACGTTCATGTTTATGTAAGATTCAGCAGAGTACAATCATTTTGTCAGTGCATTCACAAGTGTTTTTATAAAAGATTGAACCACGATGTAGTCACAGTGTCTTAAAATGTTCGGCCATATTGCCTTTTCTTTCATTTTAAGTCTGTGAAAAACTCCAGTTTAATCAAATACAATCATTCCACCTTCTATCAGACTAGGCTCTAATAACGAATGGAAATCTTTCAAACATTTGTTTCATTATCCTTTGTCTGTACTTTAAAGAATGACAAAAATATTTTACTCAAAGGATTGAAACAATAGTTTTTCAGATGAAATTTAAAACAATGATTTCTGTGATGGATAGAAATTAGAAAGCTTATGAATTGTAGATGAATTCAATTTTTATACGGCCACATTGAAATGTTATCGTATATTGTCGTCGCCCCCGTCCGTCCGTCAGTCCGTCGGTCCGGCGTCCACAATTGCTTGTGGACGCTCTAGAGGCTAAAGTTAATATCCGATTGACTTTGAATTTATACACAGTGTTTAAGGTCATGAGACGAAGAAGCCTATTGTTTTTCAGCGATTTCCGATAATAACTACCAGAGTTATGGCCCTTGACGACTTCAAAAAATCTTGTGGACGCTCTAGAGGCCAAAGTTAATATCCGATTGGCTTTAAATTTATACACAGTGTTTAAGGTCATAAGACAAAGAAGCTTATTGATTTTCAGAAATTTCCGATAATTAGTGCCAGAGTTATGGCCCTTGATCACTTCAAAAAATCTTGTGGACGCTCTAAAAGCCAAAGTTAATATCCGATTGACTTTAGATTTATACACAGTGTTTAAGGTCATAAGACGAAGAAGCCTATTGATTTTCAGCAATTTCCGATAATTAGTGCCAGAGTTATGGCCCTTGATCACTTCAAAAAATCTTGTGAACGCCCTAAAAGCCAAAGTTAATATCCGATTGACTTTAAATTTATACACAGTGTTTAAGGTCATAAGACGAAGAAGCTTATTGAATTTCAGCAATTTCCGATAATTAGTGCCAAAGTTATCTCCCTTGATCACTTCAAAAAATCTTGTGGACGCTCTAAAAGCCAAAGTTAATATCCCATTGACTTTAAATTTATACACATTGTTTAAGGTCATAAGACGAAGAAGCCTATTGATTTGCATCAATTTCCGATAATTAGTGCCAGCGTTATGGCCCTTGATCAGATCAAAAAATCCTGTGGATGCTCTAGAGGCCAAAGTTAATATCCGATTGACTTTAAATTTACACACACTGTTTAAGGTCCTGAGACAAAAAAGCCTACTGATTTTCATCAATTTCAAATAATTACTTCCAGAGTTATCTCCCTTGATCACTTCGAAAAACCTTGTGGCGCTGTAGATGCCAAACTTATAAATCATCCGATTGACTTCAGATTGACACACAGAGTTTAAGGTGTTGAAACGAACAAGCATTTTAATTTTCAATGAATTTTGATAACTGAACATCTAAATCCATGATGTTAAATGTTTCCTATACTAATTGTTAGCTTGGGGCAAAACTTTATAAAAAGCAAACAAATTCTAATGATTTTCAGATAATTACATAATGAGTTGTTACTCAGATTTTAGTGTATTACAAATGTTTTATTACCAAAAAAAAGTAAAAATATGCGACAACCCTTGTTGACTGCCCGGACGATTTAGCTGCTGTGGGCGTATGTTTCGTTGCCTGGCAACCTATCTTTTATTTTTTCGGACAATAATTTGTTTTCACAGCTTAATCCACACTAAAATGTAGTAAAATTCCATATTTAATATTTAGTTAATACAACAAAATCCAAATATCAAAGTTAGACAATCTCCCGACTTCCTCAAATGATAATCACAAACTATAGAAGAAGAAACATCATAGCACAAAAAAACATACAAGGTTATGTGCATATAGATGTACAAATAGAAAATATAAATATTCATGAAACAAACAAAGGATACGTATATACATGTATAGACATAATTATACGAAGATACACAACTTTTCAAGGACATGAACAAATTGTATACAAAAGCTCTTTAACATTTTAAAATTTCTAGATTTTTATTCATCATTATTTTAAATTGTTGTAAATATTTATCAAAGTTATGCATTACGAAGTCACAACATTCACATTCCAGTTCATAAAGTATTTTGTCAGTCTGGGGTAAATGGGCTTTTTATTATTGTTTTTAACCCCAATGCAAAAGTTAAGCATTCACTGGATACGTATTGTTATATATTAACTTCTCCATTAAAATATTGTAAAAGGAGTCAGTCACACTTCACAGGGATTAATTTTCAAAAGAAAGCTTAATTGAATTTTTTTCTTCTTTACATAAATATATATAGCTTAGTCTGCTTGAATTTCTGTAATAAAGAAATGAATCTTTAAAATGAAAGATTTAATATTAAATTTATTAGTTTTTAATTTTCATTTTTTGTATTCAAACATCAAAGGACATTTGATTATGCCAGGGATTTAAAAAGTTGGAAAACGTATAATTCATAAAGATATAAAAAGTATTATAGTCACAGTACATACTTGTACATGTAGAATCTAGACAGCAGACCTAATCGTAGGAAGATGGGAAGAGTAGGGTGGTGGGTAGTATTAGATAAATGTCTGATATTGAAGAATACTTCATTTAACCTGGGCACACAAATAGCTCTAATGTGTTGAAGCTTCAAATAATAGACTTAATTTTCGACTGTTGGGCGCTGAATACGGGAGGGCTTCAACATTTCCTTGATCAAGAGTTAATGGTTCTTTGCTGTCTCTGTTGTCCTGCTGAATTAGAGGACTTGAACTGGTCTGTTTGAATACTGTCTTATAAAATAGTGTGTAATTTAATAAGCTGTATAATTTTGTAAAGTATAATACTTATTGTGTGATGAGATACATTCTGTGTCAATTCTCAGCAGGAAGATGAGTTTGCTATCTGTCCTATCTTCCAGCTAGAATAAAAGATAATTCGAAAAATGAGCCAGCTGATAATATTTGAGTATTATAACAGAAATATAACTATAAGGTACATTTTCAATGACAAGACATAGTGTCCATGTACGTTTGAAATTCCTGTGGCTACATGTACCTCCCACCCTTTCCATTGAGACAACTAACAAATTACATGTACTTAAAGCGAGAATTTCATATTTTCTAAGAAAGTAAAAACATAATTATTTCTATGTCTTTTGTTCAAAAGGTTGTCAACTTACTATTATAAGATCATAGGCATTATTTCCCACTCTTGAAAATCATTCACGCCGGAAATGATAACACAATTACCTCCCTTGGTTTTCTATTCTCCCCATGGAAACGTTTGAATTTGAAGTTGAAAATGATATTTTTGCCAATTTCTCAATGGGCAATAGTGAATTATAGGATTAATAAGATTATTCTTTAACTGTTTATAGATACCATCTATTTTAGGGCTTTATTTTAATGCATTTAAAAAATATAACTTAAAAATATGAAATTGTAGCTTTAATTGAGTGTCTGTGATATGACATACATGTATCTATTATTGGGCACAGTTTTAAAGAACGCTAATCAATGTCTGGTCTGAAGTCTTAAGCTTTAAGCAAACTGCATGTATTTCAGCACAATATATAGAATAACTGTAGATGGCCATATCTTTTCAGTAAGCAAATTTCACAAGACAATTGAGAAATCACAAAACCATGGTAATAGCATGTTCAGCTAACAACTTGATCATCAACCAATAAAAACATTGGATCAGAGAGCAGCACGTCTGTGGTGAATACCTCTACTTTGTAGGGATCACAATGAAAAGTTCATGTGCCGTCTGCCCATTTGTATAGTTCTTTACAAGTAATGGTATTGTCCTTAAATGAAATTGCTACACCAAATTTGAATGTTTACAAAGCAAAAGTGATGAATAGAAGAAATTCGATCCCCAGCCTTGCATCAACTTGATATATCTATTGCATACATTAGGTCACTTTGTATTTCTGTCAAAAGAGCTTTGTTAACTAAATGCTGAAGAAATAACAATCCATCCCATCAAAATATCTACACTAAAAATTGTTCAAATCTTGCTACATGTACCTGTGCAAGTAATACCAACCACTGCTAGTAATGTTGAAACTTCGTGATTCAATCAAAGTTATTTGTTAGCGGAGTTGATCTAAAACAAGTTTTAAATGTGCGCTTAATTCACTTGATCAGTGAACCTTGAGATCTATTACAAACACATCGCTTAAAAATCAGATGGAGGTCCAAAATAAATAAACAAAACACATAATGATAACTGTAAACTGAGCATTTGTTTTGTTATTCTTTAACAAAGATTGTGATTGTCAGTCAGAATTTCTAAGCGGTGACATGAATTCATTTTCAGAAGTAAGTGTTGTATATTCATTCGCCCGAAAAATTATTTTAGAAAAATTTCCATAAATAACAATAAACCTGAAACACGATCTTGACTATTTTATCCGTCTGTCTCATCTACCTGTTGTTGTGTTGAATAATTAACCCAAAGAATTGAGAAATTATAAAATTTGTGGTAAGATAATATTATCAATGTTACATACAGCAGGCTGATACATTAATCACACAAAGCATATCATTTTAACTGCATAAAGTTAATAATACTGATTCCCCAGGTCTACTAGTCTGCAATATACAGCAATGTTCATGACACATTGTGGTTGATTGATTGGCCATGTTATTCCCCAGTCACAGTCGACTAACAAGCTTTTGCTTCTTACTGAATATTTGCTGGGCTCTCAGACCACAATTGCTACACATTGGAGAGACAAGAACACAAGGTCAATTAGAAGATTCCTATTCATTTCTAACTTAACACCAACTAATTTGTTTATATCGTGGCACTTTGGTAGAAATATTGTAGAATTTACAGTGGCAAGAATTTCAATTTCTTTTTCCCCAACTCAATGCAGTCAGAGAAAAAGGTATTACCCTTTTTTTATCTTGAAAGCAATTTTAAAAAATGTTATTAAGTGCTGCTAAAGTTACCTCAGATGTATTTATTTTTTTTATCAGTCGAAGAGAGTTAATGTACAACTTAAACTTGAAATAAGACTGTTACTGTACTGTTTGACCAATACCACAACAAGATGGATTAAGAGACTGAAGTAGAAGTGGATACATATTTAAATTTCATAATATACACGGTTTTACTATGTACATGTACCTAAACCATAGACTTTCTACTATTTCACATATACTCTATATTCCTTGTTTTATGATGGTTATTTAGCGTAAAGACAATCAATGAAGAATGGTAGAAGTGATTGACTACTGATAACATATGGTTTACCAAGGCTATCATAATACTGTACGTGAAATGGAGCGACATATTTGATTATGTTTTATTCCATGTATCAGAGTGTGCTATCTTGTTTTTTATTGGAGTTTCCATGATCGGTGGAGCACAACCGTGTAGCATTGATAGAGACAGTGTAGTCTCACACTGATTTATTTGTCAGGATTTTCTCTGGTGGAAAATAAGTACAGGGCAACCATTGGAAAAATTATTGCATGGCAACAAAAGATATGCATTATGAGAAAAGTGATTCAGTTAATTAAACTGAGGAAAATGATCCAATAAATTTGGTTTTGCATATTTGACTCATTTATTTAAAGCTGCTTCATATTGTAATATGAACTAATTCATCAATCACATGCATATCCTCCTTTTCTCACATTTATCGTGACTATTCTTGAATTCTAACTACACTATTATATTTTTTTGAAATGATCAATAAACAATTTAACATTAAGTGAGTTGTGGTGTTGCGTATCAAGGTATTAGTTTATGTTAGTACTATTAATCCCTGTTATGTTTACGCAACTATTACACTAATCAATATAATGAAGAAGTAAGCTGTGACTCTTGGGGATAACTGAAAAAAAAAATCCTGACAGTAGTTAGTCTTTATGATACAACAACTTGATTCAGTGAAATACTGGGACTTAAGTTGAGGATAGTGTGGCATACCATTATACATTGATCCAGACTCAAGAGACCCTCCACGAGATAACTGATCACCAAGTTTTATAGGGAAATATTTTGTGCATGGTCCTCAGGGTGGGATATCTTTTCCTACCCACAGGAATAATTACAAGTAAAGGGCCAGGTCATGAAGGCATGATGGAGCTGATTGACACTATCAGTTTGGAAGGATCAAAAAGCAATTTAGTTGTTGTTTCTTTCTATTTATTTTGACTCACTAACATATTTTGTGATGTGTTTTACAGAGAAATAGATGAACTAAGCTTGTCTGTCCTAAACAGCTTTCATTGGCTAACATTACATGCAGTTTTTAATCAAACTAATGAGATGTCTGTGGTTTTATCTTTTGTTCTGGGATGAAAATGCAACAATATCATATCACCTAGAATATAAACATGCTGATGGATGTTATGATTGAATACTGTTTGTCTGCAACTATGTACTAAAAATAATAAACAGAAGCTCTTAACAGATTTGTCCCATTTTGTTATTTGATTCACTCGAACAGCCAAAATTAATTAATAAACAAAGCTTGTTAATAATTGGATAATTGTTTAACTTTTTACCCGATTCAATGTATTTGGATTCTATTTTTGGAGTGGGTGAAGTTATGGTTCAGCGTTTGTCACAACAAGAACCTTTTAGAAAAATATTCCCGAAAAAAAAATAAAAGTTTGTGATATCTTTGCTATTTACTGAACTACTCTTGTAGAGAAAACGTAGGTTAAGTGGCAGCATATTTCCTCTTGGCTGCAGGCCTTCCTTTCACTGCCATTGCCACTTGATATCATCCTATTCACTGGGTAGCAGATACATTGCCTGATTTTCAATGTTTCTACACTGTCCTATTGATTTACTGTAGGAAAACTGTTAGACCTGTAAAAGGGCTTATGTTCTGATGGAACTCGAGTGCTGAAAAACATGGTACTGGTTTATAGAAGCTTTTTATTAGTCCAGTTAAATGAACTATAATCACAGCTCTTTAACCATCTATCATGGAAATGGAAATGGAGTTTTAAGATTTTCAAGTAGCTAGCATCTAAAGGCGACCATAAGAAGCAGAAAAAAACATCTTTTTTCTATATTCAGACTTCCTTTGTCTTACAAATGCGATAATCTATGTTAGATTTTCCTATTAGGGCATATTATTACATACATTTATTTTTTCTGTCTTGAATCTTTATATTGATTGTTCAACAGAAACTTATAGAAATGGGACAATAATTTGCAGAAATGTGACGTTACCGAAGATTTTACAGACAATTGGGGATTACACATTGTGTGGGTGTGTGTATTTATATATATCTTTAAATCCCTATAGGTTTAATTAGCTTTTGAAATACATGGAATAAACCTTTACATGCCAATGAGATGTCTATGTGCACAAGACAATGCACTGTTTATTCAAGACATGTTATAGGGGGAGTTTTTGTTACCGAATAGTACATGCTTCTGTAAATATGACACAAGTACAAAATATATTTATCTCTAATTGAACACTTGTAATATCAGAGATTCTGCAGTTTCTTCCCAGCTCATAAGCTTTTAAAGAAGTAACAGTAATTGATTAAGGATACCTTCTGTTTCTGAGATTTTTACACATGTTGAAAAGTTTGTTTTGAGAAGAATTTAGTGTTTATGTTGAAGTAGAAAATGCCTGGTGAATGTTAATGCACTGAGTATTTCAACTTTTAGTTGATGAAATTTGATATGATTTAAACTGGTTTAGGAATCTGTCAAAATATATGAAACTGAACCTACATTTCATTTACTTAGAAAAACTCAAAGCTGAAACAGTTAATTTCCAATATTTTATAGCTTAGAGGTCGAGGATTAATTTTCATTATTTAAATTTACATCATTCTGCATTGGAAATGTCATTAAATTAAGAAAAAAAAGGATAGCATTTCAAAAGTATATTGAAATCAAATTGTAGATAATTTGATTTTAACATAGAAAGGTTAACTCATAATGATCATAATATGTTTTTAAAAAAATTAGCTAATAGATTTTTTATACAAAATACAAACACTAGCACAAGTCATGCTCTATATCCTTTTCAAACTAACTCAACTCTCCAATTTCTTTCTTAATGGAGTTTAATCCTCCACTTGTAAAGGCCTTCACAAAGGCTATGGTTTCCGCGATTCACTGGTGTGACACTCGATAAAATATTGGACGGCAAGTAATATTGAATGTCCACCCAAGTCTTGTTTAATTTGAGAAGAATGAGACATGGTTTAATGAATAGACACAGTCAATAGTAGGCCCCATTCTTTAATACCCTCATGGACCTCGTATTTACTTTAGTGTCTTGTGGGGCCCCGAGTACATCATTGTTGAGATAAAGAAATAGGATCTCTTGTGAATATTTCAAGTATTTTGCGCTAGCCCAATATGAAGAACTCTTTAATTTACGAGCATTGTGCAATAAGATTCATTTTATACTTTCCACAGAACAATAAAAAATCTGACCTGTATAAAATAATTCAATAAAATTATGTAAAAATTATTAGTAAAAGGTATTTATATAGATAATTGCAGGGATATACTGAAGTGGATAATTATATGTTGTTAGATTTATTATGTACTCCAAATGTTGAAGATTTATAAATAAGTGTATACTTCTTTGTGATTCATATTTCCCATACAAATAGTGAATCTCAAGTATGTAATACATGGATGACCAATTAACGTTCAAGCAAAGTTTTAATAACAGGAAAATATGGAGATGTTAAAACAGCAGTGTTTGTTAAATCATTTGCCATGTGACAACAAATGTGACTAAAGTTCAATCATTTGCATTTAAAACCATTTGTGCATAGCTGGAGGTACTTCAATTTTATTGTTGGCCTCAAAACAGAAAATTAACTTGGTTCCCTTTTGTGTCACTTTGTTTTTTGTTCCTCTTCTCCACACTTCTTGTTTTCTCGACATTCGATGGTGCCATAAAACATCTTACTCACCTTTTCCGCTTACGCTTTTCTTTCAATGACAAGCACCAATCTCAAGGTAGAATAATTGAATTTCCTTCTATTAGTCATGGTCCAAATTACAATTCTTTTAGCAGCGTTAAAAAACTGATGGATTAACAGATTCCCCAGAGCCAAGCAACAAGCATTTTGACTAACATGTTGAATTAAGAAGTCAATTCTCTATTGAAGAAAAATAGAAATAAAATTGCAGAATCTCCCAGTGGGCATTGACAATCCAGTTGTTTTTAGACACTGGTAGTTATGATTGTTGACTTGATCATTATTCACAGACAAATTGGACAATTTATTATTCACATGTGGAGTTGTAGAATTGCAATTAAATATAATATTGTATATATGGTAACATCTTAATGACAAACCCAATAAAAATTCATAACTCTCTGATGAATTAAACACACTACTTGAACATTTCATTGACATGGCTAAGAGTATAAAAACTTGATTCCATCATTCAGTGGTCATTATGAAATTGCCAGTGTCACTGGTGGCTATGAAATTGATATGTGTTTTTATATTGCCACTGGTCGACAGGTGATTGAAATCAGGAAAAAAACAATCTTTGAGCTGCCATATGGAATCTGGTCTGAATTAATACAGATGGTTTAAAGGCATTGAAGACGTGTATATTGAGAAGTTAAGCATTGATTTACTTTGACTCATCAGTGAATGATCTGAGAAAAGTTGTTATTTTGTTGAGGATGGGGTAGAACAGTTGAACCTTGTTAGCAATAGTCTGCACACAAAATTTATTTGTAAATCAATCTTCTAACATATGGCCAGAGACCAACTGTTGGTTAAGCCGAAGAATTTCAGGAAACTGACAGATTTCAGAAGTATGTTTGTTTGAATGGCTAGGAGAATTTGAAGTATTAACTATCATGGAAAATCTGATGAGGTTTTAGACCACTATTTGAATACTGACCCCGGTCACTCAGCTTACTTTTCACTTGATGAATAATCTGACACTATTTTGTATATAGTTCATTTCTTATCATAATAATATGGTACATGTATGTGACCCTAGTCAAATTGTCCAAACATTTTGAAGATGTCATGTTTTGTAAGAAATATGGTATTTCTAGAATAACAATATTCAATTATATATTTTGGTTGTTCATCATGGACAGTTTGATCAGATTTCCTTGAGAAAAGAATGAAATATGGAAGATTTTAAAGTCTGTAGGTCAGAAAATATTATGGTTGCATTGCATGATAAACTGATTATCCTTGTATCTTTGTTTAATTTTGAAATTTTACATGCTGATTCTTGTATTCACTTGTTACCATCCAATCTGGTAACATCCTCTGAGAAGTGTTGCTATCTCTAGTGTTGTTGAAACATCAAAGAACTGTATGTCTTGTAGAGTCCTGCCTTATCAGGTAAACATACATGTTAGTATTGAAAGATTACTCTAATATATTGACTTATTATTGTTATCATATCTTGTAGTGTAGAGTGCTTATCTGTGTCTTAATCTGGTCATGTATATATTAGCTGTGTCATCACTTCAACAAGCCTTGAAACTGTAGACATACAAACCAATATGATATCTTCAATACCTATATACCACACACAATCAAGCACTGCATCAACTACTACAGTATCTAAAAAATTTCTCCCAACACGAATTTTGCCAAATATACATAATAAATTCTAATTTTTTCCATTGCATATATATATGATCTGATGTGGTTTCCATTTCAATTTGGCAATGAATTATATCAACACTCTTAGAAAAGGTTTTCAGTTATTTTGCCCATTTTTTGTTCTAGAAAGATAATTTATTTTGGTGAGTCATATATTTTACTTTAAGTTGCTGTTAAACATCTGAACTAAATAACATAAAATACATGTACACAGTGCTGATTTTCTCATTAATGGTGCACCAGGAAATTACACATACCATTTACAACATGTTTCTATCAAACAGGGTGATGAAAGATGGCTATTGTTTTATCTATGTCAATCAGTGGTTAGCCATTAATTGCAACTTTTGGGGAATTTGTATTTCTGCTACTGACATTAAGATAAGAATATTGAGTGAAAGATAGGGAGTGTCTGTGATGCTGAAGATACTGCACGTTTCTCTGCCTATTTTTCTATAATTTAAATAGTAACTTGTCAATATAAATTTGATTACAAGTGACCACAAATGATAGGATCATGTTTTACTATCTTAACAACACCTTTTACAGATGCTTTGAACAAAATTTGGATAGATCTAAATTGATAAAGGGAGACAATCAGGATAGATATGAATCAGAAAATTACAGGAACTGTTTCACATTTGTCTGTACAAGAATTGATAGAAATCTGAAATTCACAACAAATTTGGAAAGCAATTAAAGATATGTTTCCAAATAGACTTTACATTTGTACATGTACATAAATCAAGCAGCTGAAATTAGTGTTATGACATATTAGCTTGGCTCTAATCCCAGATATGCCGAGTGAGAATTTGTCGTTTCTTCCTTGAACCTGTGGTTCCATGTAAGTTGTCACATGCTGAAAATACATTAGGTAGATATCTATTTTGGTTGTTGTGGTATGTTGCCTAGTATACTTAGTTCCTCAATCTGGATAAACATGACGTTGTTGTTCTACTATTGTGTAAATGGAACTCATTGTTTGCAGACGAAGTAAAATAATATTTTTTATGGACATTGGTCTCTTTCAAAAGGTGATCATGAACACAAATATTATGTTGTGGCTTTCAGGGATGACTTTTGAAATACTGGACTAACTTTCTGCTGTTGATAGAATTAATTCATATAGAATTTTTTCATCATCAAATTTGTGCAGCATGAAGAAATGTTGAGAGTTAAAGACAATCTTATCCTATTAAACTGATGACGCGCTTTAAGACTGATGTTCAGTTCACTGGATTCCGTTAGATACAAATTTCCCAAATGGAAATAAGATAAATGAATTTTGTTGCAATAAAAGAACCATGTGGATTTCCCTAGAGATGATATGTTGTAATTGTCACTAACCCAGGTGCTTCCTCGTCGCCAGTAATGATCGTGGTCACAAATTCTATTCTGGCACCAACCATTAACATATCAACATACCAAGATCACATCAAACATGTCCCCAGACTTTAGCAATCGGGTAATTGGCTTGGCTGAGTCACCTATAGCTTGTCTCTAGGGAGTCGGCATCCATCTTGTGGTTTAGTGCAGTTTTGATCAGACACCTTAATCCTAGCAATAAAAAACTTAATGTAATCAAATGATTTTATCACATGCTTTTTAAATAACCCCCTGCTAGATTGGTGGCAGAGAAATTTATTTAAAACCAGGACTCCATTTGGATGATATATTTGTCATTGGGTACTCGGTCCTCCCTATAACAGCTGTATTTAAATTTCTCAACTCGGGTGTTTAATTTTCACACTCCACATGAACAAATCAACGATTGATAACACTATTTAGAAAAAATGGTCTCTTGGGTATTCTGAAGTAAATAATGAGAAATGATGTTTTAAAAGCATTGAAGAATTGCTTTAGGTGCTTATGTAAATATTTAAGCTTGTCGTATTAGTTTACACTATGTAGACAATTGATATAAATAGCAAAGATCTGTATATAATTGTTATATCAATGTGCATTAAAAAAAGAAAAATAATAATTTCACTGATACTTAATTATCTTAAAAGTAGGAAGTTAATAGATAGGCATTGAAAGGATTACAGACATACGGTAGTTTTGGGACTTAACTGGTTCGCCTTTAAATCTAGGGGTTAGGAGTCAGATATTTGGATTGAATAATTGTTTAAGATTCTGATTTTTGCCTGTTCTTACTTTGTGTTATAATAATGATTAATATTTTTAAGTATACTATAAGCCATTGTTTGAAAAATATTAATACTTGTAATGAATTAAACAACATGTACATTCTGATCAGAAGTCTAAACTCAACAATTAATCTGCTAAATGGAAATTTTGACCTTTATTTATAAGAGAGATGTCTATATATTACACATGGGTCAAAGTTTCACTTCCATAAGGCTACATTACTGTGTTACAGAATCAAATGTCAAATATAATGTAAACCATTTACTTGTATTTCTATATGAACGCTCATAGCAAAAGCCATTACATTAAGCAAAACAAATCAAGAGTGGAAAGCCAATTATCCTTTCTGTTAATGATTATATAAAGACGAAGCATAAAGGTTAAAAAATACAGAAGATTAAGAGACTCCACAGGATAAATATATGACATGAAATAGTTAGAAAACAATGCTTTCTAAATGGCAGATAAATATTTGGTATTCACTATTTTTAGGCTATATACATGTACATGTATTGTCGTTCAAGTCCCAGATTGAATCTTAAATTCTACTTGGTTCTGGTTGCTACTAACAAGAATATAATGTTGTGATTTATGGTATTTGACAGAAGGTCAGAAAATCAAGCAGTACCACATACTCACATTAACCAATATGTTATCCAACTCAATAATTTCAATTAAGACATAAAATGAAAGTCGAACTGGATCTTCAACCCAAACCACTTATTTCTTAGATTTACTGGTTTCTTTATAGGATCATCAGTCATCATGCATATTTCATATTCTTTTTTCTTCAGTCTGCCAACTCGCCATGTTAATGTAATGAGTTTTTTTTTCAGTGACAAAATACCAAGAATGAATATGAATTACTAATTTCTGGTATACCACGAAACCTTACTGTGATATGGCCTCAAATTGTAAGGTCATAAAAAGATTCATGTTGATCTGTATATGTATTGGCGACATAAATAAAATTTACCAACAATAAACAGTTTCATTGACTGATACTACCCCACAAAAATAATTATGAACCTTAAATTTATTTAAAAGATAGGGTGTAAACTATGAAAAATACTGTTTTCATCCCCAACTATTAAATAAAGCAGTTTCCATTTGTAGTTTATTTTTTTTTCTCTGTATCTTTCATCCGATTAATGAAGATGATTACGCCCCCCTTTCTCATTTTTCTTCCTAATACTTGATTTTTTCGCAAGAATTAATTAATGTCAGTTGAGACCGTTTGATAGGGCTCTGTTTAGATTGAATAACTGTCCTTCATGCATCTTGAATAACATGAAACCTTTAAAATGAAGAAATCGGGTAATGTCTAGACAGCTATCAATCAATGCAACTTGCAGAACAAACAAAGACCTTGCACAAATTTGAAGAACTTTCACTGCTGTGGTCATTTCTCTCTTTGAGAATAATATCCACTTGAAATGTGCTAATCACTCAAACTGGAACGGTTATGAATGATGGTAGCCATACACAGATTAGGACTATTGTTGGAGCTAAAGCTTGTAGAAATCAGAAACCCAGAGGCGAAATAAAGAACAAGGGCCTTCTATTGGAAACTGGTAAAACAACAAAGACTGCAGATGGACAATTTTCTGATATTCTCACATATTGTAGTAAAATATTGTTAATTGGAAAGGTCTAATTTTGAAACCTTTTTAAACTACTTGTCAAAACATCCTGTACATCATGAATTAGTAGGCCAGTCGAAACTAAACTGACTTTCCAAACAAACATATTTTCATTTAAGAGCTTCAATTGAGAATAATTTAAATCTTTCCAGTCGTTAAAAATGGCAGAGACTATTGTTGTTAAATTACCAAGATTTTAGCTTTTGTCTGTACCTGAAAAATGAGATGTCAAAAGCCTGTCTTGATTTGAATGTTGATAATTAATTTTTACTCTTTATTATTAATTTCTTGCAAATAACGGGTCAGTTGTTTAACCCCCTCCAACATGTTGGGTTTATTTAAGATCAAATGGAAAGGTTGATACTGAATAACGTTTCTTGACATTAATTTGCTTCAGGCCCTTTTGCTTCTGTTGCCTTTTTATTAACCAGAAATTTAACAAATGCTTGCATTAACTTCTCTAACTAAGAATAGCTAGCAACATGTAGAATTGTTATAATGGATTTTACAATACATGTTTCTGCTCAGATGATTGCAAAAGTAACGCAAGCAGTGATAGTGTGAAATATCTTCAGATGTATTTTCTATGTTTTTATCAATAGTCTATGAGTGCTAATCGAGTACCATGTGCAGCTAAAAACCACGTCCAATTACGATAGTTATTGGAGAAAATTTTCACTTGTAATCAAATAAGTTGTATCGTAAAAGGGTCGTTCTTCCTATCTGTTTTCTGTATATTGATTTTTGGCATACAACAACTTATCCAACGAGACATTTCCAGAAGACGTACATACTTTTATATTATGCTTGTGAACAATCAATTGTCGTCTGACAGTTATTGCGACTATCGACAAATATGGCTGAGTTTTTCACAGTTTTAAGTGTTCTTTATAGGTCTGAAGTTGGTGGTGAGTTTGTTTTCTGGCGAAATGTCAATAATATTTCCTAATAACCCCACTGTTTTATACAACTATATAGCCACCAATATTTCATGTAATAATTTGCAATCATTAAAATCCTGATAAATTGCCTGTTATAAAGGAGCATGACAATAAAGGCATAACTATGTCTCTCAGCGGTATGGAACTTTTTGCTTCCTTGGAAATATTTATCATTACTGCAGAAATTCTATTCAGACTGCCCATATATAGACAAATTAAAAAAAAACATGATTCATTTTAAGAACTAGAAGGGGGGACAAAGTAAATAAATAGAGAGATCACTCCTATCAGTCATGATTAACTTACGCTTGATTTTATTCACCTTCTCTAAGTACTTTACAGTTTTAAATAACAACGATATTGTTTTGACATCTGGCTTCCTTATTCTTTTGTGGTGATTTTAACTTTTCTCTTAACTGGAGATGTGATCCATAGTAGAAAAACAGCTTCTGATAAAGATTTTTGTTGCCAATATATCATGTTATTGAAACTAAATCCTTGTTTTGTGAACATCAAAACAGATGGAGAATGGCAAAAGAAACTTCGTGAAACTTGCCGCCTTTTGTTAAATGCATATAACAGTTGTAGGACAATTTGGTTATTGCTGTTTGCGATTAGCTTGAACTGATATGGCCCATTGGAGCTAATTTCAATAGCAACCATTAAGCATTTCAATATAATATATCATTGAAGTTATTTGTCTGCAATTTCTAACATGTTTACTGAATATAACTATTGTAGGAATAAAACTTCATGGATTATGGCCCCTAGAGGTCACAATTTTAAACCAATTTTGATGAAACTTGAAATGCCTATTAATAACCCAGAGATCTTGGTTCATTTCGATATTCGCACATATCAGATCTTAACTTCCTGAATTATGGCCCCTGATTGCATGCAAAATCGCAAATAAATATTAATCTGGTATAATTTATATGATGCATGATATGGGAATCATAAGTAAATAGGCAGAAGATAAGATGATTTATGAATGAAATCTGGCATATGTTTACAATAATAATTCTACTAGAACTATTTATTACTACTATAGGATGTATAATTTCTATTATATTATATAGTTACTCAGTGCAATATAGAATACAGACGCAGGTGTTAGTCTGCAGACTGTCAAAACCTGTTTACAGAACATATAGATTTAACACAGCCAATATCTTTTATCTGGTCAACAGATTTTTTGTATCAATTCACATAATACTTATAGATACACCCACATAGAAATGTGGTTGTATATTTCCCTCTGTTGTCTACAATTTTTTTGTGAACACTCTACAGACTACATTTATCATCTGATTGTTTTGAAACAAATATATGTTGATTACATTAGTGAAATGAAGAAGCTTATTTAATTTTGATAATTTCTGTTAATTTCGTCTGGAGTTATGACTCTTGTTTCACTTTATTGGACCATGTGAACGATCTGATAACAAAAATTATGAGCATCCTTTAAATTAGTGAAACAATGAAGACTATTGAATTTCAGCCATTTCTGTTGACTACTTCTAGAGATATGGCCCTTGTTTCATGAAGAAGTCTATTGAATCTCACCAATTTGCGTTCATTACCTCTAGTAGACTTATGAGTATGACCCTTGTTTTACTTTGTTGAACTATGTGATTGCTCTAACTCTGTGATTGCTGTATGAAATTTATATTTAAAGTAGTGAAACGAAAAATTGGATAGGGCAGTAAGCACTTAAAAGAACAAAACTTGTATTAAATGACTTTTTAAATCTGATCCCTATTTAAATGGAGTTTAGATTTGTAAGTTCGAGATCCACGCTATAGAAAAGTAAGTGGAATTGCGATAATAAAATCTGATTGGGGCTAAACGTCTAATTAGACTTATTCAAAAGTTTTTCTATCAATGTTTATAAAACAAATCTTATATGAGCGCTCAGGGAAATCATGTGAACATGAACAAAGCATTTAAGAGTTGGCAGCCTTGATATGATTTATCAGAACCACACACCCCAAGTGAATTTTCACTAATTAAGTTATCTGTCTCCTTTTGTTTGGCAAAGAAACAAAAAAGATGGTCAGTATTTATTTACATGCACAACTAAATCCAGGCACTTATATGTTTATAAGCATAAGGAGAACCATGGTATATGTACATGTATAGTGTTACCAATATTGGAATGTGTGCAAATACTTTTGATGTACATGTATTACATTGTAGATATATACAGTGTAGGAGCATGATTTCCCCATCCTTGGTTCTGTGAATTGGCATCTCAGTACAGACTAGAGTTACATAAACATTTCAACAATATTGTAAAAGATGTTTTAAAAGGTGTAGGTGGTCTTCCTGTAATTTCGAGCATGGACGCTTTGATTCCTGCCGTTACATTGAAGCTAAAATCTCAGAAGCAGGTCTGATTTCCTCTCCCCCTATTACGCAGATGGTCTGCTTTATAATTCTTGGTTTAATAATTACGTCTGACCTTCTTGTACAGATTGTGAAAATATTACCGCTATTACACAAATCTACATAATTTTTTTACATTTTCATTGAAAGTTATAGTCATTTTCTGTCTTTAGTTACACATCATAATTATCAATGTTGTCTTTAATGAGTGAGGTTTGAAATAATTTTCATCTCATTGATAAGGTGACAATGAATGATGTACTTGTAGCACACTATTTAAGGAACACTTCTTTTATCATTCAGTTGTTGATAAAGGCATTTGTGATTAAATCTAAGAAAGAACATTATCCTTTTTATACGCCCACATTGAAATATGGTCGTATATTGTCGTCGCCCCCGTCCGTCCGTCCGTCCGTCGGTCCGTCCGTCCGTCGGTCCGGCGTCCACAATTGCTTGTGGACGCTCTAGAGGCCAAAGTTAATATCCGATTGACTTTAAATTTATACACAGTGTTTAAGGTCATGAGACGAAGACGCCTATTGATTTTCAGCGATTTCCGATAATTAGTGCCAGAGTTATGGCCCTTGAACACTTGAAAATATCTTGTGGACGCACTAGAGGCCAAAGTTAATATCCAATTGACTTTAAATTTATACACAGTGTTTAAGGTCATGAGACGAAGAAGTCTATTGTTTTTCAGCGATTTTCGATAATAACTACCAGAGTTATGGCCCTTGATCACTTCAAAATATCTTGTGGACGCTCTAGAGGCCAAAGTTAATATCCGATTGACTTTAAATTTATACACAGTGTTTAAGGTCATGAGACGAAGAAGCCTATTGATTTTCAGCGATTTCCGATAATTAGTGCCAGAGTTATGTCCCTTGATCACTTCAAAATATCTTGTGGACGCTCTAGAGACCAAAGTTAATATCCGATTGACTTTAAATTTATACACAGTGTTTAAGGTCATGAGACGAAGAAGCCTATTGATTTTCAGCGATTTCCGATAATTAGTGCCAGAGTTATGGCCCTTGAACACTTGAAAATATCTTGTGGACGCTCTAGAGGCCAAAGTTAATATCCAATTGACTTTAAATTTATACAGAGTGTTTAAGGTCATGAGACGAAGAAGTCTATTGATTTTCAGCGATTTCCGATAATTAGTGCCAGAGTTATAGCCCTTGTTTTTCAGCGATTTTCGATAATAACTACCAGAGTTATGGCCCTTGATCACTTCAAAAATCTTGTGGACGCTCTAGAGGCCAAAGTTAATATCCGATTTACTTTAAATTTATACACAGTGTTTAAGGTCATGAGACAAAGAATCCTATTGATTTTCAGCAATTCCCGATAATTAGTGCCAGAGTTATGTCCCTTGATCACTTCAAAAAATCCTGCGGACGCTCTAGAGGCCAAAGTTAATATCCGATTGACTTTAAATTATACACAGTGGATGCTCTAGAGGTCAAAGTTAATATCAGATTGACTTCAAATTTATACATAGTGTTTACAGTCATGAGACTAAGTCGTCTATCGATTTTCAGTGATTTTCAATAATTGCTACAAGAGTTATGGCCCTTGATCACTTCGAAAAAATCCTGTGGAAGCTCTAGAGGCCAAAGTTAATATCCGATCGACTTTAAATTAACACACAGTGTTTAGGGTCATGAGACGAAGAAGCCTATTGATTTTCAGAGATTTAAAATAATTATTGCCACAGTTATCTCCCTTGATAACTTCAAAAAATTTTGTTACGCTATAGAGGCTAAACTTATCATCCGATTGACTTTAGATTGATACACAGAGTTTAAGGTGTTGAAACGAACAAGTATTTTGATTTTCAATGAATTTTAATAACTGAACAGCTAAATCCATGATATTAAATGTTTCATGTATATACTAATTGTTAGTGTGGGGTAACACTTTATAAAAAGCAATCAAATTCTAATGATTTTCTGATAATTACATAATGAGCCCTTACTCTTAATCAGTTTTTAGTGTATTACAAATGTTTCATTAGCAAAAAAAGTAAAAATATGCGACAACCCTTGTTGACTGCCCGAACGATTTAGCTGCTGTGGGCGTATGTTTCGTTGCCTGGCAACCTATCTTTAATAATTTTTAAACTACTTAAAGGGACAATAACACTCGTGCGGGCTTGGCAGCTCTAGAAAATAAATAATAGTCTTATTTTAAGTACTAGATGTTTATGTGTCCTACCTGTTGTGTAAATTATCCATTACATCATATTTTACTTGTCCATTTTAAAATCCAAGTCACATTTGAAAAGGTTTCAAATCATGTAGTTGAATTTTTCCAATTTTTTAAATTAGGTGTGTTAAGATGAAATTTGTATCATCAATTAATTTGAATATTGTAAAATAAAACAATTTGTTGACCAGAATAATGATTGGGACATATTATTCAATTACAATAAGAGTGTTATTGGGGCTTTAAAGGGGCTAAATCGCTAATATTTCGGACCTAGAAATTGACCCAAATGGGTCGCAACGCATATAATAACGTGAACTGATTTCATATGAACTGATTTGCATTCAATTTTTTCCATTTTGACTCTTAATGTCAAATCAGTTATGTCCAGCGAAATACGGCATGAGCCTCTATCCAATAGAAATTTCTAGTGTCTGGTTATTCTAGTCTATTGTGCATGCTCTCTAGATAAGTTATGCTATCGCCATTTGACTGAGTTGTGGAATTTGTTTTGCCTTGTTCATTCTGGTCACTTGGTATACACGATAGTACACGATTTGTGTACCAATGGTAAAATGTTTATTTTATCTTATATATTGCCTACCTTTCCAAGGTAAGATAACGACATCAATGTTGATTTGAATTGACAAATAATTCATGTTTTCAACGTGTAAGACTTTGGATGATATTGAGTTAGAGACTTAGCTACTTTAAAGCAAATATACAATCTTAAGTTTTCTTCTTTCACTTAGCAACCACTAATTAGATAATTGTTTTAATGAGATCTACAAGAGCTCATTTTATGGACAAAAAGCAAAGCCCAAACCAAGAGTTTCAAGGCACATCATTTAGTGAAATTAACTTTTTAGAGTGATATATCAACTCAAATACCTAATGACTTCATATCCATTAAACTGTATAAAGTACCTCATATGGCAATACTGATCGGATGTAATAAGTGCAAGTAGTAAGAGTATGAGTATATATTTACAGTACATGTAACAGTATATGTGAGAAACCTAATCTACACAAATATATCATGAGAAATGGTTTGTGTGAAAAAGCTCACATGAAAGGCGTAATAACTCTCATTTGTGAACCAGTGATAAATGGAGATGTTGACACTGTGGCTATTAATTCTTGCTAAAATCTCATATTCTAGTTTGTTGACCTGATCCTTAACCAGATTTGACCGCTTTACATAATGGTAACAAAGGATAACATGGGGGAAAAAAAGCAGAGAACATATGTTTTGAAAAGTATATATCTTTTGGTTGGAAAACATGGAATTGGGTATAGAATTCTTAGTTCTAAATGGTATATAATTTACTTACTAGGTTTGTTTTATCTGTTGAATGATAACCTTTAATTATCAACATGTCGTTACAGATTTTCTTTTACTAATTAATTGACGGTTCTATATACAATTGACATACACAGATAAGATTCCATAGCTGGATGCAAGCTTTGATATGGTATGTTTGTAAACCATCATATGATGTTGGTTATAATTCCATAAGGTGTAGCTTTAGTTACTGGATGTCTAGATGGGGGGTGTGGGTGTATTTTATTGAAGTATAAACATGAAAAAGGAACTAATCTTCTTTCTTAATAGTGTTTTAATATGGAATTGAATTGCTAGAGGTTCTTGTATTTTTTTACTCCTTTTCTTCACTTAATGTGATTTTGTTTATTGATGTTGTTTCTATTGGCTATCAATCTGTATCAGATTTGATCTGGACTACAACTTGTAGCAGACTTGAAGGCAACACACAGATTTTATTTTGATCCAAATCCATACACTAGGACCTTTTTATGACTGCAATATCTCGTTTGTGGCCCAAATGACCACAATTTGATGCGATCAGAGCAATATTTTCTTGTAGATTCTCTTACCACAGTACTCCACTAGGAATTGCATGACTTCTCCAACAATAATCATAGGGTGGCATTTTTCCTCAGTCAGTCAGATTCATTATAATGGCACTTGTCCAAACCTATTGATAATCGTAATTCACCACAAATCATTTTGAATTACCAGCCTCAGAAAGAAGATGGTAGAAAATTTGTCTCCTTTCAAATCTCTTGAGAAGAACCCAGTAATCTGTGGGAAGACGCAAAAAATTTCTCTAGTTTTCAAAATGATATATGACAGTATTTTGAATAGGGCTTCCTTCAAGTGTCTATGTGTAGTAGCTAATGTAATTTACGGTAAGCTATCCTTCTGCAACTTTGGTATTGAATAATTGCAATTTGAAAAAAAATTTTTTTATGAGATTTGTTATTCCACTTCGTTTCTACTACATACAAGAAGATAATGTAACTTAAGATTACACAATATTTATTTTTGTCAAGATGATTTAATGAAGAGTAGTTTGCTCTGAATGGTAGGCGTACAATTTGAAGTAAAATGCACACCATTAAGATTATTATAGGAAATGTTCATCCCTTGTCGCGGTAAGGTATTATTGAAGAGAAGGATGAGGTTTAGACTGGTTTTGAATTTCAACTCGTCCATTACAATATAGCAATGGAGTGTTTACTATCACATGTTGGCATGAGTCCCAACCATTTGTACACATCATCGTGTATAAGATATTTCGTTCTTCCAAGAACAAATGTAGGAAAAGAAATTGATTTTCTGACTAATCAATACAACACGTAGGAACCAGAAAGTCCACATGGAAGGAGAGAGATGCTCTGGCAAATAATTGTCAATACTTTTGAATTGACAAACCTGACATTGATTTCATCACATTTTGGTAGAAAAATTGAGTTAAATACTTGCCATGTCTCCAGTTGCATCTTAAAGCATTCATTCCTAAGATAGCATTATTAGAGAGAAAAAATAGGTGGCAGATTCGTTCTGCTTTAATCATGGTCAAAATGTTAGGACAGGGAGTCAGGAAACTGATTTAATGATGTTGAGGTCAATGGTTTATTAGTAAGACTGATAGTGCAGATACATGTAGATGTAGATATTGGTTGGCACTATCTGCAATAAATCATTCTTCATAAATAGAAATTCCCACAATGACAGTAAGAAATTAATGCATTACCTTTTAATTCGTTTATTGGGAATTTCTTTAACTTCTATTAATTTGAGATACAGCACAGATTTTTTGTGCAATCTTGTGATTGATTAGTCATTCTAACTGAATTTCCGATAATTCAAATTGTAAGGCCTCAAGTGATAAAAAATTTTATAAAAATATTTTAATGTCATGAGATCAGAGAAGAAATACTGGAACCATTGGTTTCCTGCATGTATTTTAAATATTTAATAATATGCCTGAGGCTAAGTCACAGCCACAATACTATCGAAATGTCTGGCTATAGTTATTGGACATTGTGCCATGTGTTTTGATAATTAACCTTGATGATAATAGAAGTGGTAACTGTCCAATATTATCTAATATATGGGATGAGAAGCGCCATAGAGGATCAGTTTTTGAGATCAGTGATCTGATAAAATGTGACAAGTTATCATTATCAACTAACTAATATAATAGCCATGACTCACGATCATGCTGGTCAACGTTATGAGCTGATTTAAAACAACACTTGCCAATCGGTGTTCAATATGTTTTAATACCATCTCATAATGAAAACCCTTCTCTTTGCCACCATCTGGGAATATCCTGTCCTAACGATTTGTTGACTTGACTCAATCACATAAAATTGCCTTGAATCCAACAGTTGTTCTTTTAATCCTTCATTTGTTTTACTGCAAGACTAACTTGAATCTCATTTGTTCCTTTCATGCATTGACGATTGGCAAAAATTTGGTATCATTTGTTGCTTAAGCCTGCAATAGGAATAGCTGACACTTGAAAGACTGCGGCTTACAGGATATCACTGTAAATCCTGTCAAAGTGCACTTGGTAAATTTGGTTACATGGCCGTGCTTGGTTCAGGTGCAGCAAACATGGCTGATAAATTGAATTACAATACAGCTAAATACCCAGCTACAAGTTTCTATGAATATGGAATGACCAGTATGGATTGGCGGCAATAGAAATAAAATGTTGTTGCCACGACCTAATCCACTGTTAGAAGGAAAGCAACAACAGATAGAGTTGCAATCCCTTAATTCCATTTTTACACGTCTTTCACTCTGATCAACTTCATTTCATGCTGGTGATCACAGCTTTGGAAATGAGGCAAACCTTCCCTGACTTTTCTAATAGAGAGCTCAGTCTAATCGGAAAAATTTAATGATAGCATGATGTTCTGCTAACAATGTTATTGGCTGTACAAGTATTCTTTTAGCCTTGTTAATAATACACACTAGATGTAGAGGTATTGTGTCTGCCCGTCATCACTATTCCACTTTTGGTATCGGGGAGAGGTTGACACCTCTTATTTTCCTCAATTCGAGAATTTCTTGTGGGAAGAATTGACCCCGTCAGCTGTGTACATGTATGTGGTCGATCTTTCAGTGAGTTCATTGTTTTAATTATACAAATCTCTGAACTCAACTGAACCATACTGAAGCATCCTTTAGTTTTGAAGAGTGGTATAACTACTTTAAAGACTTCTTATATCATGTCCTAAAAAATTGTCGTAATATTGATTATATTACTGTATATTTACATACAGATTAATCATTCTGTAGTGACATGCAAGCCTGGAAATTAGGCACCTGTCACAGACAATATCAGACACAGATTCAGCCTTTGTCGGGCACAAAACCTCAGGTGCCTGTCATTTTGTCAGGCACTGATTTGTCTTTTTTATTGGTATTATTAATACATGTCCTGCACGAAGTTCAAAATGTCAGGTACATCTAAAACCGTTATTTCCAGGCCTGGTGACATGTAGATTTCTTAAATTTTGAATAATTTTGTCATCAGAAAGTGAAGAAAACAATGTCAGTTGATCATGAATTTAAGATTAATTAGAGCAAAAGAAGGTTTTTAATATTAAACAATTGAAAACTAATTTATCAAGCTACGGACTACGGTACCGAATATATAATTCAACCCACTCAGTTAGGAGTACATCCTCGGTATCACCAGTGTTCTCATTCCGATCTACATGTACATCACTATATCCTGGGTTAATCCATAGAGTTTCCACAATTTCAGATTTTTTTCCCTGACCATGATTGTAGCTACAGTCTATAAACCAATGGAAAATCTGTTTACAAACCAGTCGTTTCGCCTTCGATTTATAAGGGTAGATAACCATACTCATGTCCATTTACTGAATGATTTACGTAAATAATGTATATATATTTGTCCCCCGCCTTTCGAAGAAAGCAGGGGACTATTAAAATGGGTTCGTCCGTCTGTCTGTCCGTCTGTCTGTCCGTCACACTTTTTGGGACACAATAACTCTCTTCCTAATTGAGCTAGAATGCTCAAACTTGGTGTATGTGTTTATTAGGTCAATGCCTTGATGGAGTTCGAAGATGAACATTTTCCGCTTAGGGTAAGCAGAGATAAGCAATTTGATTGGTTGATGCTTTGGGACACGATAACTCTCTTCCTAATTGGGCTAGAATGTTCAAACTTGGTGTATGTGTTTATTAGGTCAATGCCTTGATGGAGTTCGAAGATGAGCATTTTCCGCTTAGGGTAAGCAGAGATAAGCAATTTGATTGGTTGATGCTTTGGGACACGATAACTTTTAATTGAGCTAGAATGTTCAAACTTGGTGTATGTGTTTATTAGGTCAATGCCTTGATGGAGTTCGAAGGTGAGCATTTTCCGCTTAGGGTAAGCAGAGATAAGCAATTTGATTGGTTGATACTTTGGGACACGATAACTCTCTTCCTAATTGAGCTAGAATGTTCAAACTTGGAGTATGTGTTGATTAGGTCAATGCCTTGATGGAGTTCGAAGATGAGCATTTTCCGCTTAGGGTAAGCAGAGATAAGCAATTTGATTGGTTGATGCTTTGGGACACGATAACTTTAGTTCTAATTAAGTGAGATTGATGAAACTTGGTGTATTGTTTCATTACAGTAATACCTTGACTAAGTTTGATAATGAGCATTTTCTGCTCAGGGTAAGCAGAGCGATACACAATTTGATTGGTCGAGACTTTGGAACACAATAACTCTCCTTCTTATTGAGTTAAAATGTTCAAACTTGGTGTATATGCTTATTAGGTAAATGCCTTGATGGAGTTCGAAGATGAGCATTTTCTGCTTAGGGTAAGCAGAGATAAGCAATTTGATTGGTTAATGCTTTAGGATACGATAACTTTAGTTCTAATTAAGTGAGAGTGATGAAACTTGGTGTATAGTTTCATTACAGTAATACCTTGACTAAGTTCGATAATGAGCATTTTCTGCTCAGGGTAAGCAGAGCGATACGCAATTTGATTGGTCGAGACTTTGGAACACAATAACTCTCCTTCTTATTGAGTTAAAATGTTCAAACTTGGTGTATATGCTTATTAGGTCAATGCCTTGATGTAGTTCGAAGATGAGCATTTTCCGCTTAGGGTAAGCAGATATAAGCAATTTGATTGGTTGATGCTTTCGGACACGATAACTTTAGTTCTAATTAAGTGATAGTGATGAAACTTGGTGTATAGTTTCATTACAGTAATACCTTGACTAAGTTCGATAATGAGCATTTTCTGCTCAGGGTAAGCAGAGTGATACGCAATTTGATTGGTCGAGACCTTGGAACACAATAACTCTCCTTCTAATTGAGTTAAAATGTTCAAACTTGGTGTATATGCTTATTATGTCAATGCCTTGATGGAGTTCGAAGATGAGCATTTTCCGCTTAGGGTAAGCAGAGATAAGCAATTTGATTGGTTGATGCTTTGACACACGATAACTTTAGTTCTAATTAAGTGAGAGTGATGAAACTTGGTGTATAGTTTCATTACAGTAATACCTTGACTAAGATCGATAATGAGCATTTTCTGCTCAGGGTAAGCAGAGCGATAAGCAATTTGATTTGCCGAGACTTTGGAACACAATAACTCTCCTTCGAATTGCATTCAAATGTTCAAAATTGGCGTGTATGCTTATTAGGTCAATGCCTTGATGGAGTTCGAAGATGAGCATTTTCTTCTTAGGGTAGGCAGAGATAAGCAATTTGGGACAAGATAACTTAGGTTCATCTTGATTGATGATTTTTATGCCAATACAATGACTGCATTCTCATTCAGTAATGTATTCGACAGTAACAGTGGAAAGAAACAATTGACTCAGACACGAGGGCCCTTTCCCTTGGCCAGAGGGGCCCTTTTGTCAAGCGTGGGGGCCCTTTTGTCTGCCTTTAGGGTCCCCCTAACTAGGGTACATTTTCATTTTTCTCGTCGGTTTTAGCATTTTTCTTTATAAAACACTTTTGGATGGCACTTCGTGTACAGTTTGATTGCTCGATACTTTTGAAAAAAATAAATGTGCGATTAATTAATATGTGTCATCTATTTATTTTGGGATTTCGGCGGGGGACATCAGCCTCACTGTTGGCTTGTTCTAATTCATTTACATACAATGTACATTAATTGCAATATAAAAATATGTAGTATGTGTCAGTGATTTCAAATATGTATATAATGACATCTATATGTTTGACTTTTTGCAATTTTCAATAATAGCAGTGCAGTGTCTGCACATGGAGTGGACCAGAGGATTGATGAACACCATTGGCACCTGGAACCACACTCTCAGAAAAGCCTGGCACAATCCATCGGCTGTGTTTGGTCTTGGTACAGTGTTATTAAGTCTCATCTGAATATCGTCCCAAAGATGTTCAACCAGGTTTAAGTCTGGACTTTATGTCCCAGGTATGGGGGTGCATTTTATAGGGCTGGTCCCGGTGAACAGCACGTGCAGCTTGAGTTACTTGAAAATCATGGAGAACACATTACCATCTCAGAAGTTGGGTTGTGTTTTTGAGAACATTTTCTGGGTTCAATTCTGTGTTTGGAAAGGAGCCTTATTGATCAGGTAAAGTTGGAGATGTGGTCACAAATATTCAATAAAAACACTTGGCAAGTTTTATGCATTGTGTCTATTCAGAGTAACATACCAACTTGACGTTTCTTTTGCTTCTTAGTATATAAACGTCGGGTCTTCATTAATATAATATTAAATAATTTGTTGTTAATAAATACGGATTTATAATAATTTGGACTTCTGTTATTTAGGCTAACTCAATCCTAACATTGTCCGATAAGAGTTACTTTCTTTGCATTTAATGATTTATGGGATTGGTCAATGAAAATAGCGCAGTCATCGAGGGAAGATAACCTGAAAACGTGTCTCCCCCATAGATTAACCCAAAAAATTATGAATCACTTAAATGCATCAAGCTGAATAAATAATTAGAATATAAAACATTGTTATATTTTTTTATTGAATTTCATGTCAAAACACTGAAATTTGATTGCCTCCATATGCAAATTAAAGTTTGCATGAAAATTCCAATTTTGCAATCCATCCATCAATTGAAGGTTTTAAGCATCCTCAACCATGATAAATGATCTTAAAAAACAAGCTAGAGATGGAAATTAATATGTCTTCTTTAAATACTCATGTATTCAAAATGTTATAGGAATTGAAGTATTGGCCTCGAAATTAATCTAAGACAGCTCTTTAAAAAGATGTATAACTATTGCAGCCAAAATTACAAATTTTTGACATGAGCAGTGTGAGGTGAGGGAATATTGACGTTGATAAATAGAAGGCATGTCATCTTTGATAACAGTAAGGTCTAGTCAATCGCAGTCTTGCATGGAAATGTCATAGCATTTTGACAGGATGACTTTTCCTGGGGATTACCTATTCGTCCTAGTGTTGCTCTTGTCGACTATTTGGCAGTGAGTTGAATGCGCTAATCTGTAGAATTAGATTTGATATGATGATACCATATCACAATGCAGAAATATTTAACATGCTGTGTTCAGTCTTTGATTAAATCATAAGATGCATCTCTTTCATTATGATTGCTTTACATTAGTGCACTACAACACACCTTGACTACATTCATATACACATAATAAATAAACATCCCAATATAACCACATTGATTCTATACACACCAATACAGAAAATATAACCACACAATTGTACCATTGATTCATCACAATACAAGCATATTCTGTGTGTTTTAAAAGGTAGGATTTATACTGCCATGTTTGAAAACAATTACATAATGTAATACACTCTCTGATTCAATCAGATAGCTTGATTATTATCTGATGTTCTTTGTGTGTTTCTATTAAGTAAATTAATAATCAGCAAATATTTTCTATACTAATGCTTTTTGGCATTCTATTTTTCAGTGGCTGGTTGGATCATTCAATCACAATGGTCGAAGCAATAGAGTGTATACCTCGTGTTATGTTAAAAATGCTGATGTTAATAACTGGTTACGAACCCCCTATATAAAACGTGGTGATGCAAACAGTTTACACGTAGAAATTAGATTTACTATGAGAAAATGTTCTCGTATAACAGACCCTTCCAGCTTGCAACAATGTAAAGAAACCTTTAATTTGTATTATTATGAAGCAGGGTCAGACATTGCAAACGAAATGATGCCAACATGGGACGCAACTGCTTACAAGTTAGTGGATAAAGTTGCAGCGGATCATTTATATGAAGCACCCACTGAAATTAAGATCAACACAGAGACGAGAAGGATTGCTTTAAGACCAAATTTACATGGGGTGTATTTTGCATTCCAAGACGAGGGAGCATGTGTGACATTAATCTCAATCAAAGTGTATCATGTTATGTGTCCCAATATTACCATGAATTTCGCAGACTTTCCAGAAACACCAACTGGTGACACTGAATTCTCTCTAGTTGATCGTCAAGGACAATGTGTAGCTAATGCTATAGAGATGGAACCTCCAACAGATCTTTGTAGAAGTGATGGAACATGGTACAAGGATCCTAAAGGCCAATGTTTATGTATGCCAGGTTTTGAAGGTGACAAAGATACAGTAAAATGTACAGGTAGGTGCCGAATTTATGTTTCTTAAAGTGTTCAAATAAAATCCAGTCATTGGTTTTTGAGGTTCGCGAGCGCCTGCCGCGCAACTGAATGTCGGCCGAGGGGAGGTTTTTTATACGCCCACATTTTTATGTGGACGTATATTGTCGTCGCCCCTGTCCGTCCGTCCGTCCGTCCGTCCGTCCGTCCACATTTTTTTGTGAACAGTCTACAGGTCACAATTTTTATCCGATTTCAATTAAACTTAAAATATAGGTTTATCACCATAAGATCTCGGTTCCTTTCGATATTGGCATGTATCGGACTGTAACTTCATGGGTTATGGCCCCTGATTGTACGAAAAATCACCGTTGCATGGTTATGAAGGTCGAGTTCGAATTTCGTGAAAATCAGACCAAAATTGACGGACAAAATGGCCGCCGTTTGTACGCGAATAGTGTGAAAATATGTTATATCAAGGTTGTTGACCTTATAGAGGTCACAATTTTGAACCGATTTTGATGAAACTTGACATGTATGTTTATAACCCAAAGATCTTGGTTCCTTTCGATATTTGCGCCCATCGGATCGTTACTTTTTGAATTATGGCCCCAGATTGTCTGAAAAATTGCCCTTTTTAGCTTGTGGTCCCTCTGGAGTTCAAAATTGTTATCGGATTTAAAAAAACGTTTGATTATATCACCGTTCCATGGTTATGAAGGTTGAGTTCGAATTTCGTGAAAATCGGACCAAAATTGACGGACAAAATGGCCGCCGTTTGTAAGCGAATAGTGTGGAAATATGTTATATCAAGGTTGTGGACCTTATAGAGGTCACAGTTTTGAACCAATTTTGATGAAACTTGATATGTATGTTTATAACCGAAAGATCTTGGTTCCTTTCGATATTTGCGCCCATCGGATCGTAACTTCCTGAATTATGGCCCCTGATTGTCCGAAAAATTGCCCTTTTTAGCTTGTGGTCCCTCTGGAGGTCAAAATTGTTATCGGATTTAAAAAAACGTTTGATTATATCACCGTTCCATGGTTATGAAGGTTGAGTTCGAATTTCATGCAAATCGGGCCAAAATTGACGGACAAAATGGCCGCCATTTGTACCCGAATAGTGTGAAAATATGTTATATCAAGGTTGTGGACCTTATAGAGGTCACAATTTTGAACCAATTTTGATGAAACTTGACATGTATGTTTATAACCCAAAGATCTTGGTTCCTTTCGATATTTGCGCCCATCAGATCGTAACTTCCTCAATTATGGCCCCTGATTGTCCAAAAAATCGCCCTTTTTAGCTTGTGGTCCCTCTGGAGGTCAAAATTGTTATCCGATTTAAAAAAACGTTTGATTATATCACGATTCCATGGTTATGAAGGTTGAGTTTGAATTTGGGAAAATCGGACCAAAATTGACGGACAAAATGGCCGCTGTTTGTATGCGAATAGTGTGAAAATATGTTATATAAAGGTTGTGGACCTTATAGAGGTCAAAATTTTGAACCGATTTTGATGAAACTTGACATGTATGTTTATAACCCAAAGATCTTGGTTCCTTTCGATATTTGCACCCATTGGATCATAACTTCCTGAATTATGTCCCCGGATTGTCCAAAAAGTCGCTTTTGTTAGCTTTTGGTCCCTCTGGAGGTCAAAATTATTATCCGATTTAAAAAAACGTTTGACTATATCACCATTACATGGTAATGAAGAGAGAGTTGGAATTACGTGAAAATTGGACTAGAATTGACGGACAAAATGGCCGTCATTTGTACACGAATAGTGTGAAAACATGTTATATCAAGGTTGTGGACACTATAGAGGTCACAATTTTGAACCGATTTTGATGAAACTTGACATGTATGTTTATAACTCAAAGATCTTGGTTCCTTTCGATATTTGTGCCCATCGGGTCATTACTTCCTGAATTATGTCCCCTGATTGTATGAAAATCACCCTTTTTAGCTTGTGGTCCCTCTGGAGGTCACAATTATTATCTGATTTAAAAAAAACGTTTGATTATAAAAACCAAACAAATTCTAATGATTTTCTGATAATTCCTTAATATGCGACAACTCTTGTTGACTGCCCGGACGATTTGGCTGCTGTGTGGGCGTATGTTTCGTTGCCTGGCAACCTATTTTCTCCCTTGCCTTAAAATTGAAAATCGCTCTCCATATTTGTAAATCATGGACATGTATTCGATCTCTGCCATGCTGTCATTGTGACATTAAATTATTTGGTGTATTTGATTAGTATGTGATCGCACATGGTAATAAAATTGCGATGAATATGTTGCTAAAAATAGATGGCGCCAATGCACCATTGGTTAATTTAACTGAAATGAAAAGTAGAACTCTTGAGACGTGAGAAATTACGAGAGATGGCACGTAAAAAATTTCCAATGCGAATAATTTCGGAAGAATTAGATTATATTTTGATGGATTTTCAAGTGTTTATGATTATATTTTGAATGGGGGTTATGTTTTTTAAAAATAATTATACAAGCTAAATATATTTAGAAATTTCGACAAGTATTTCTATTGGAATACCGTAAGTAGTTATAGACGATAGCAGAAGTTTTACTTGACCGTACGACTACGGACGAATGCCATTATTTAGCAGACCACGTATATTATCAATTATGTAACCAGGAATGACCCCTTTATTGATCTTCAGAACCATTTTCCATATACAGAAAACTAATCTCTCTTCTTAATATCAGATCACTCTCCTTAGCTTCTAAATCACTCTTCTTATCAAAACTGGGAGAGCTTTTTTAGGAGAGCGATTTTTTAAATTTCCTCATTAAGGGGAGCTGAAAATCCCAAAATATAAAGAAATAGCTTATTTACTGTAGCTGTCTGTCTGAAATATTTGGTTCAAATTTTAAGCCTTTTGCAAATGATCATCAAACAGTTTAATGAGGTAAAGTAACTCTTCTACCACAGATGTCCTAACTTTTATACACCCACATTGAAATGTGGTCGTATATTGTCATCGCCCACAAGCGTCCGACCAGCATTCACATCAATTGTGGCCACTCTACAGACTAAAGTTAAAATCCGATTGTCTTTAAATTTATACACAGTGTTTAAGCACGAGACAGAGAAGTCTATTGATTTTCACCGATCTCAAATAATTACTGCCAGAGTTGTAGCCCTTGATTACTTTGTGGACGCTCTAAAGGCTTAAGTTAATATCCGATTGACTTTAGATTTATACACAGTGTTTAAGGTCATGAGACGAATAATCATGACTTTCACCGATTTCTGATTATTGCTGCCAGAGTTATGGCCCTTGATCACTTTGAAAAGTTTTGTGGACGCTCTAGAGGCCTTAGTTATCATCTGATTTTATATTTATACACCAAGTTACACCTATATATAATTGTTTCAATTGACTTTAGGTCTTGAGAAAAACAAGTATATCGATTTTCAATCATTATTGATAACTTGAACAGCTAAATCTATGATATTTGAATGTTTTGTATTCTGCTGAGCGTTAGCATGGACCAAACAGATTCTTATGATTTTCTGATAATTACTTAATATGAGTTGTTACTCTTAATCAGATTTTAGTGTATTATAAATGTTCCATTAATGACAAAATTAAAAACATGCTACTAATCTTGTTGACTGCCCGCATGTTTTAGCTGCTGTACGCGTATGTTTCATTGCCTGTCTTTGTATCAAATAAAAGTCTGGTTTTATTATAATACAGCTTGGGACAATATTGTCCATTTCCAGATGAAGACTGGCATTTTAAATTTTAAGTTATTTGAAAATGTATCTTGTTTATTGAGTTACATGGTAGTCACTCAGTCCTAAGGTAGGGGATTTTAAGGGCTTTTAACACAAAATTAAGCAGTTTTATTAACGAAAATGTAATTGAGATTGGTTCTATAAAGTACATTGTATAAGTGGAAGCTGTCACTGCATAAGTTTCAGAATTATATGATTGCTGGTGAAGAAACTTTCCTGAAAATGTACCAAGTTGGAGGATAATAATGGGTTCTAAGAGCATTTTACACAGGTTCTGAGATGAGAAAGTAGATATCATTGATGAATATTGTTTACAGGGTCTTTTCTCTTTTCCCCATTAGTGAACAAAAATGACCATGAATGGTGGGTTGACCTTTGACTGGTATATAATAGTATGTTTTGTTAGCATTTATAGCCAAGGTAGGACATCCTTTCTGTTTAAGTCAAGTCTTTTGAAGGGCTGGTTAGTAGGGGGTCATCACATAGCTTTCTTTCACACTGCTAAGTCTTGGCAACTTAATTACCATTGGTCGCATCACCTGTATACCCATTCTCTCATCAATGAAAGTATAAAATCCTACTAGATTTACTTATATGAAGCTACGACTAGCAGGGATTTTAACTAACTACATGCACATGTACCTAGTAAAGCGTCACCTGAACAGGTTTCATAACCATAAGTAGAAAATATAGAACTTAATGTTCCATGACTTTGAAGGCATTGTGGGATTTCTTTATTTGTTTTCTTTATGGGACAAGGAGATATTCTTGGTATGTTATCAAAGAAGCAAAAGTACATGTATATACACAAGAAACTAAAACAGGTGTATTATCTACCTTCCTTAATGACACTTCATTTTATTTGAATATAAAAGCAACTCTAAGGATGAAGGATTTCAATCTTTACATACAGTGTAATATTACTTTTACATATTACATTAACATACTCTGTAATTATTGACCAATAAATGGACCACTGTGGTTTTTACCTATTATTATTAATTGCTTCCCTGACCATTTCAAGGTGAAAGCTGTAACTATTAAATTAGATGATCATTGGTTGGTGAAAATAATAATGAAAATAATTATGTTAACTATGGAATATATTATTGTTGAGGGAAGTGATAGTATTTCTGTAAGTTTGTAGAAATATGAATAAGTTAGAGGATGTAAAGAGATTGCTATAACATTAGTTGCATGTTGTGTGGTAATAACAATCATCCCAACAATATGACTAAGTCTCATCAACGTAGAGGTCTGTCTTAAGTTTTATTATACTGATTGTCTTCGCCTCTAAGATTTTGCTGTTTATTGCTCTGTGATGATTTTCTCACATTTCTTAATGCATTAACAAAGTATCATTTAGCTCATATTTTTTTTTACCCAACAATCGTCTATATTTTAATCCATTACTCAATAGCCCCGTTTACATTTGGCCGCGATAAGCGTGCCGTACTAGGTACGGTAACGGGCTGCGATAAATTTCAAGAAATGGACCCGTTTACATTACTCTAAAATAACCGGTCTCAGAACCGTGCCAAGCGTGCCAAATGTGGAACTCTTCACAGTAAAGTTAATTTCAGCCCCTGTACAAATTACCCAGATGAAAACAATTATGATGGCTGATTTAGTTTGAGCAGCCATTTTGACAGAACTGATGACAGAACTGTCAAGGTTTGCAGGGAAAAAAGGTCAAGGTTCATTTGGCGCATGCGCAGTAATCCGTACTCAGATCGTACTCAGATCGGTTAGCGTTTACACTACGAAAATTTAAAGTGAGCCGTTCTTAGTACGGTTCCGAGACCACCTCACTTCAGTGGGCCAGATTGGCACGGTACTCGGTACGGCACAATTGTGTTTTACCCGTTTACACTACAAAAAAATTAACCGTGCTGTTCCAGGAACGGTACCTGGCACGCTTAAAATTTGTAATGTAAACGGGGTTTACGACCTGTTAGCGTCTTAATTGACTTATTCTTATAAATAAGCTTATGCATTTCCACTACCTGCCATCAAATTGAATAAGATTTTAGTGAGAGCTCTTTCTGTCAATTAGTGATATTTCTTCATTTATGTTTAATAGATTTATACATTACATTGAATATGACTGACACATGGCAAAGGCAATTGAATGTAGCAGCCTCTTGATCTATGTAACCCCAGTAAGGCATGGTCTACTTATGGTAAAAGGTGTATTATCAGAGGATCACAGTTTGGTTGAAAAGGTCTCAGTTAACAGAGTAATGTAGTCAACGTTTTAACACATACATGTAGTACTTATACTCCAATTACTTGCAGAATACTATCTTGAAGGGGGTAAATGACCTTTTATAACAGGGGCTACTAGGTTCATAGAAGACTTCAAAATCTTCCCATACAGAACAAGAACTGATTCACACACTAGTGTATATCTTAATTCATGTCATCAGTTTTAAAACACTTTCCTTATTTTCTTAAATTGCAATTAGGAATGATGAATTGTCTTTCAAGACTTTTTTTCTTGATAGAAAGCTTGTGTTGTAAGAGGAACATATAACAAACAAACTGTAGCTTAGCAATGGCCATTGAGAGAAACAATACAAACTCCTGTTCAGACAAAACACTCTCTTGTTTAGCTTTTGTTTTGTTTCCAATATTTCTCCGCCAGTATTCGTGAACATTTTCCACTATTTGATACGGCTCCACATGATCAATGCACAAAAAGCCATTTTTGTTAGATTTAAGATTAGAGAGCTTAGCGGTTTAGTTGATCTTGGGACTTAAAAGTTCTAATGTTTAGTTTAGCTGATCTAAATTTATCAAATGGAGTACCAGTAAATGACATTCAGGACTTCAGGGCTTGCTTGCTCTTTCTTTGCATTGGTACAATGTATGTAAATTCATATTTAGTATATCTGAATGTTCAGAATTTTTCTAACTTGATTCATATTAAAAATATAGTATTCAGTTTTTGAATTTAGACATATTATAATGGGAAGTTGCCTGATAAACTTGATTGTTGGGTACTATTAGTGTCAGACCAGTGTTTAATGTGCTGTTTTCGTGGGTTTAAGGAAAAACGTCTGGGGACATTGTTTGTTTGAGAAAGCAGGACTAGGAACAGATTGTTTGGTCATATAATTCTAGTGTTTATTTTCTTGTCTTAAGACAATAGATGAGAGTGTTAGGTTGCCTTTGTTTTGGCATGGTTGTTTCTCTAATAGTTAAAGACGGGTAAACATGTAAACGTTGCATGACGATCAAGCTCTGCTGCAAGAACCTGCAAATACACTTCTGACAAGGGCTGCAAAAATCAACAAATGACACTGGCTTTTTGTCCAAAGCCATGCTTCTTTTGTTGTCCACACTTGTTTATTCGTTTACTGTTTGAACAGCTTGTTCAGACCCTGTGTATGCTTAGACCGAGTTTAAGAAAATTTTACTCCTGGTCAAACATTTCCTTCAATTCATTGACATAAAAAATAAGATCAGATGTTGTTTTAGAATTTGAAAATGATATAACACAATCGGATCTAGTGATTGAAATGGCCATGGTTATGTTTTATGTTATTCCCTCCTTGTCTATATAAACAAAACTTTACCAATCTTATCTATCTAATACATGTATAAATATAGAAAGTATTTCACTATTGAGCTGCTATTTCGCAATTACAATTTTGCTTGCTGCTTGAACTTTATAGACGTAATATTTGAGCAGCTACATTGTTAAATGTTTCCTTGTCGTGACTGTGCATATTTGAAAATAAAGTGTCAAAATTGTATTTCAGATCAAGTGTAACTATTTTTTTTTTCCAGGTTTTTTGTACTTTTATTTTTTGAGTATTGAATGATTCACATTTTAATTTTTTTTCTACATTTCAGCCTGTGCTGTGGGACATTACAAATGGTCACAAGGAAAAGGTGCCTGTAAACCATGTCCACAACACAGCTATGCGCTGCGAGGGGCAGTAGAATGTACATGTGAACATGGGTATTTCAGAAGTCCTCAAGATGAGAAATCCATGGCTTGCACCCGTAAGTATATTTGACAATTATATACTACATCAAATGAAGCTCTCTAAATATTTATCTCACTTAATGTGATTGCTTTATTATACGATTTCTGCTTTAAAAGTGGGTATCGACCATTAAAGCGAACATTGATGAGGTGGTGAAATTAGAAAAGCAATATTTACATCATCATTGGAAATGGGTCTCGCTTGATGGCTGTAGAGAACTTAACCTTTTGTTTACTACCGATATACTTTTACTGAAAATCATATGGTTACGAGTTGGCAGTCAACATATTCTTGATGGAGTCAAAGATCTGGAATTAAATCTAAGCCAGATTTTCACTGGTAACTGTCAATAGCGGAACACTTCATATAGAATTGATGATGTTTAGTTGCCAATAGATCGCAGGATCTCTTGAGAAACTCATTCAAAATTTCTTATCAGCTTAAAGATGTATAACCATTGCTAATTGGAGTTTGGCGTCAGTAGAAATTGTGGCATAAAATTCCTATAAATCTTGTGTACAAGTAGTCCCTATCGACAGTTTAACTGTCCACGATAAACTCAAGGGAGTCGACTAGCTTCCTATTTCTTCAGTTGAACTTACATAGCAATTATCACCCAAGTTACCTTTTTCGTCTACCTTATTAAGGAAGTTTAGCACCCTAACATATAAGATTAGGCAGAATAAAGTACCTTACAGCCATTAAAAACACAAGAAAATTAATTGAATCATCCTAACACATGCTGGTCTGTCTACCCAGTAATCTCTACATTTTGTGCAAGAGATGTGATAAGAATAAAAAGTGAACATTAAGAAAGATATTATCAGTACATAGATTTTTTATGGTTCTTTTCTATTGGATCAATCTGATTAAAAATACAAATCTATATTTCGTTGTTTTTTTATACTTTTGATGGCCTACACTACATGAAGATCTGACAAGTTATAGTGGGAGTTCACATCAGGGGTCAAGCGAACTGCTTTTGACCCTATGACGTTAGACATTGATTAATCAATCAGCAATGACGTTTCTAGGGGTTTACCCACAGTTCCGCATGGAGAACACCAAAAAGTTGCCGTAACAGACCGTTTCATTAGCTAATTCCTCGCGTCAAAAAGAAAGCTTATTATATAACAATTCTTCCAGATTCTAGTGCAGTAAAGACAAGTAAAATGAAATTTTGAATTATAAAAAACGAAACGAAATAGAATCTGTATTTTAATCAGATTGCTATTGGATTGAACATTATTTCCCAATTTTCACATATCTTTCTTCTTTGCTCATTCTTCTGCCATTTGATTGAAATTAAAATACAAATATGACAGCATTTCAATCAAATGGCAGAGGAATATTTGTCAGACTATTTCATATATTTCAAGATCTCAAGATCTCAACAGATCCAAACCAGATAGTGATGAAAATCAAGAGTGAAAAAATCATCTCTTTCTTTATTTGAATTTTTATTTCCAGAACCACCCACTGCCCCCAGATCTTTGCTTTTAGAGGTCATGACTGCAACGTCTGCAACTCTTTTGTGGCAGCCTCCAGCGAAACTTGGGGGAAGAGAAGATCTCCAATATGAAGTTGTATGTCGCCAATGCAACAGTCAGGTGAAGTTCCATCCAGGATGGCGTGGATTTAATACAACAAGGTATGGTCTTCATTTAATGACCAAGTTGAAATAACTAAACAATAGGAACTACAATATATTCTTACCAGTAATGTAATTGTTTCAATCACTGGTCTTTAACTAACTTGATATGATAACAGAACAGACTCTCTATGTCGTGGAACCTGGCATATATACAAGTTGCCTACCAAACCATGTGGGTTTCAGAAATATGCTATATGTTAGTCCCAAGGTGACAGTCTTAAAATACAAATCTTTACAAGAAAACCTGGCACATAGAATTCTGTCTATGTTTGGTTCGTAATTTAAATTATTTTTATTTCTTTTTCACACAGAGTAACTTTGACTGGTCTGGCGCCACAGAATCAGTATCGAATTGTTATAAATGCTCAGAATGGTGTTAGTGAAATCAGTGGCCATATATCTTCCGCAGACATCACTATAACTACTGATGCTAATGGTAAGTCTACAACTAATGTTCAATAAAACCACCTCATAACACCCTTAATGTACTGTAGACATTTTATCAATAAAAATATGACATAACAATTATAGCAAAGAAAAATGAATCGGGCTGTTTATGACCTAGTTGACAAATACCGTAGATAGAACTGACAATAAGGCACGCGAACCAATGTAAAGAATATTAGTGATAATATTTTTACAAGCATCAAAATGTTCAACTGCTTTAGATATTAAAAATGTATTTCTGAAAAATGCTTATGTTGATCAAAGATAATCAAAAGATGATTTTGTGTAAAGTTTGTTCATAATATAAATATTGATGACATCTAATTTTCTCAGGACAAACTTAAAGACCACATCAAATGGTTCAGAAAATTTTTCCATACGGGTACTCAATGGTTACAAAATACATTTTACGACAAGTTCAAACTAATCTGATGAAAATTAATTCAGATATTTACGTTTTAGTATCCGACTGCCAAAAACGGTTTTCAAATTTTCAATTACAACCTTAATCCGGTTGATTGGTTGGTGACGTCACAGGCACTACACATAGCACATAGTATACACATCATCTATACAATATATCACTGTATATACACACAGCCAGTTGACACGTGTGTATTTGTCGGTTCAATTAACATTTGACTAGTGTAATCATTAACGTGTAATTATTTTCATGTAAGCTACATATCACTATGTAAGTCAACGCATTTTCAAAAGCCGACACTTCTCGTCTTGAGTTGTAATAGATTATATATTTGTGACTAGAATATTACCGAGTGTATTTCAAGATGCCATATTACCGTTATGTTATTGAGAGTTGTGGAAATTCCAGCAAGGGAAAGGGGAATAATGTACCGGTGTTTATAAGACGTATATATCAAGGCAGTTAGACTGGAATCTGGGGTGGTCGGTTATACAATGTATTGGGTACTGCATTTCTTCGAAAGCGGCCATCTTATCTTTTGTACGCTGTATTTCAATGCAGCATACAGACTAGTCTTTTGTGGGCATTAACATACACTTTTCACACTGACACCTGTATCCGAATACAATATATTATTATTATGCAATGGTACAGATCTACAAAAAACTGTTTTTAATAGATATTATAAATTAATAAAATTTGAAGACTGTCATTCAGTCAAAAAATTCGAACACAAAAATAAGTGTATAAAATATTATGCATTCCGGTACGCACCATTCCAGAGAATCGCAACAGACGGGGGTAATTGTCATTGTTAGATCCTGTATTCTCTACATCGACATCCTCCACGGAACTACTGTCATATAAATACGGCTCAAACATATATGGCGCTATATTAATCATTTCTCGTGACGTATCTGTATAAGATACACTGCCCAAGCTAAAAGAACTACTGCTTCAGGATAACTCGAAATATTCTACCTTCATTCTCTCGGTGTATGATAAAATGATCAATAACACAAATGTTGATAATCTAAGTTTATATGATTATTATTTGAAACCATTTCTTTCTTAAAAGCCGACAATTGATTATTTCTATTGGCTTCAAAGATGTCCGTAGCGCCGGCTATGACAATTTTACACCAATCTTGTTTCGATCAGTAGCCAATTACGGTCGGCTTATTCTGATTAAAAAGACTATGGCTACAACAATTGCCGTTATAAAACAAATTCTAAATTACATCACAAATTATTCCGTAGTCAATTGTTTTATTTAATTGGGGGGATTAAGGAATCATTCAGGCGTTAATGAATACACACGCTGAGTGTATATAGGTAATTAAGGAATAAACATTCCGAATATGCATTCGGTCACTGTGACGTCACTGGCGTCTAAGGGGATTAAGAATGTTTTCGATAATTGGCAAAGTCGTTTTTACGGGAAGTCTATTTTTACGACTTTGAGTGAAGATAACTGAATTAATTTTAGTCAAATTGATGTGAATTTGCTGTAAAGTAGATAAAATAACCATGGAGTATACATATAAAAAAATTCACAGGACCATTTTATGTGCTCTTTAATAAAGCTCATTAAGTGGCCGCTGTATTTATTTTCCACTTCAACTGTTCTCTATAAGAAAAGTGTCAGCTCTCTTCTATGGATGATAAATACCAAGATTTCAGGGCAAGGCTAAACTTAAAGAGATGTATACAAGGGGGTTACTTATAAATATTTAGATTACTTTTCTATTAACCATTAAAAACTGGATAAAAATACTTGTACACCAGCCCCCAGACAACAGGTGAATAGCATCAGATATGTTAAGTTTCCAAAGAATACGTCAAAAAGTAATAAAAGTAATTTAGATTCTAAACAGACACCAATGTTTCCAATCTGAACCCAATTACTGAAGTTTATAATTTCAATATAAGAGATTTAATGACATTGAGCTACTTTCAATCATATTTTGATGGCAATGAGTAATAAGTATTGAGTAGTTTTGACAAGATGTATAACTTCATCTTTCCAACCCTTCACCTTCATCCGTCAATCTTGTCTGTCTAGGAGCTGAAGATATAGAACCCATAACTTTGACATATTTCATTTATTACCTTAATTTGAGATATTCTAATTGTTAAAAATCATACTGAAGGAATAGATCAACTGCAAGCATTAAATCTTTTAAAGTAAAAAATCAAGAATTCAATATCCCTATCAGAGCCTTATCCTTTATATTTTAAATCAATTCTTTAAAAATACCAATAATTGTTTACACATACATATGTATAAATTAGAAATTGGTGTTTAAAGGAGATGGTCCACCATTTTGTAACAATGGATACATAATAATCACAGTTATTAAAATTAACTTTGTGAAATTTATATGCATTATTTAAATTGGTGAAACCATGAAGCCTGTTGAATTTCGGCAATTTACAATAAATACTACTAGAGCTATAGCCCTTGTTTCACTTTGTTCAATTGTGGTAATGCTTGATTCATGAAAGATATCCGATATGTATGAAAATTATATGCATCATTTAAATTTATGAAACGGGGCTATTGAATTTCATGAATTTCCATGAACCTTGTGAACATTTGAATGACAAAAGTGATCATTCGATCTGCATGAAATTTATATGCATTATTTTTATACGCCCACATTTTCATGTGGACGTATTATGCCGTCACCCCTGTCCGTCTGGACGTCCGTCCACAATTTGTTTGTGGACTCTCTACAGGTCACAATTCTTGTCCGATTTTGACGAAACTTGAAATATAGGTTTATCGATATTGGCATGTATCGGATCTAAACTTCATGGATTATTATCCCTGATTGTACAAAAAATCATGTTTTTAGGTTGTGGACCATATAGAGGTCACAACTTTGAACCAATTTTGATGAAACTTGACATGTATGTTTATAACCCAAAGATCTTGGATTCTTTCGATATTTGCGCCCATTGGACCGTAACTTCCTGAATTATACCCCAGATTGTCTGAAAAATCACCCTTTTTAGCCTATGGAGGTCAAAATTATTATCCGATTTAAAAAACTGTTTGATTATATCACCGTTACATGGTAATGAAGATCGAGTTCGAATTTCGTGAAAATCGAACCAAAATTGACAGATAAAGTGTCCGCCGTTTGTACGCGAATAGAGTGAAAATGTGTTATATCAAGGTTGTGGACCCTATAGAGGTCACAATTATGATCCGATTTTGATGAAACTTGACATGTATGTTTATAAACCAAAGATCTTGGTTCCTTTCAATATTCAGGCACATCAGATCGTAACTTCCTGTATTATGGCCCTTGATCGTACGAAAAATCGCCTTTATTAGCTTATGGTCCCAATTATTACCTGATTTTAAAAGATTGTTTGATAATATCACCATTACAGTGTAATGAATGTTCAGTTCGAATTTCATAAACATCGGACCAAAATTGCTGAACAAAATTACCGCCACTTTTACGCGAATGGGGTAAAAATAAGGTGTATGAAGGTTGTGGACCCTGTAGAGGTCACAATTTTATTCCGATTTTGATGAAATTTGAAATGTAAGTTTATAACTGAAATAAGTATGCGACAACCCTCGTCAACCACTCGAACGATTTAGCTACGGTGGGCGTATGTTTCGTTGCCTGGCAACCTATCTTTTAATTATATGAAATGCTTATAACTTGTTTAGATACAACATGACCATTTATTTAGAGACTATAAATGTAAGTTGATTAGTTAAGACTTGTTATATACATACTTTATTGTGGTATAATTGTCTAAATATTTGGAGATATTGATTTATGCTGGGTACCCTACCATCATGCCAGTTTGAAGCTTCAGGAGGTCACACAGGGTAGAGTTTGAGTAGGGTCACCTAGAAATTTTCTAAAATTTGATCCCAGTTGTTGTCATCATTATCATTTCCTTTTTAATAAAACATACATGTTTATTTAACATTGAAGGTGGAGGAAATAGTAATCCTGATACACCGTTTTCAAATGGTAAGTTAACTTTTATAACGTACATCTTTTGTTGTCCCCCGCCTTTCGAAGAAAGTTGGGGGACTATTAAAATGGGTTCGTCCGTCTGTCTGTCTGTCTGTCCGTCTGTCCGTCTGTCCGTCACACTTTTTGGGACACAATAACTCTCTTCCTAATTGAGCTAGAATGTTCAAACTTGGTGTATGTGTTTATTAGGTCAATGCCTTGATGGAGTTCAAAGATGAGCATTTTCCGCTTAGGGTAAGCAGAGATAAGCAATTTGATTGGTTGATGCTTTGGGACACGATAACTTTAGTTCTAATTAAGTGAGAGTGATGAAACTTAGTGTATAGTTTCATTACAGTAATACCTTGACTAAGTTCGATAATGAGCATTTTCCGCTCAGGGTAAGCAGAGCAATTTGATTGGTCGAGACTTTGGAACACAATAACTCTCCTTCTAATTGAGTTAAAATGTTCAAACTTGGTGTATATGCTTATTAGGTCAATGCCTTGATAGAGTTCGGAGATGAGCATTTTCCGCTTAGGGTAAGCAGAGCGATACGCAATTTGATTGGTCGAGACTTTGGAACACAATAACTCTCCTTCTAATTGAGTAAAAATGTTCAAACTTGGTGTATATGCTTATTAGGTCAGTGCCTTGATGGAGTTCGAAGATGAGCATTTTCCGCTAAGGGTAAGCAGAGATAAGCAATTTGATTGGTTGATGCTTTGGGACACGATAACTTTAGTTCTAATTAAGTGGGAGTGATGAAACTTGGTGTATAGTTTCATTACAGTAATACCTTGAATAAGTTCGATAATGAGCATTTTCTGCTCAGGGTAAGCAGAGCGATACGCAATTTGATTGGTCGAGACTTTGGAACACAATAACTCTCCTTCTAATTGAGTTAAAATGTTCAAACTTGGTGTATATGCTTATTAGGTCAATGCCTTGATGGAGTTCGAAGATGAGCATTTTCCGCTTAGGGTAAGCAGAGATAAGCAATTTGATTGGTTGATACTTTGGGACAAGATAACTTAGGTTCATCTTGATTGATGATTTTTATGCCAATACAATGACTGCATTCTCATTTAGTAATCGATTCGACAGTAAAAGTGTATAGAAACGATTGACTTGGACACGAGGGCCCTTTCCCTTGGCCAGAGGGGCCCTTTTGTCTGCCTTTAGGGTCCCCCTAACTAGGGTACATTTTTATATGCCCACATGGAAATGTGGTCGTATATTGCCGTCGCCCCCGTCCGTCCGTCTGTCGGTCCGTCCGTCCATCGTCCACAATTTCTTGTGAACGCTCTAGAGGCTAAAGTTAATATCTGATTGACTTGAAATTTATACACGGTGTTTAAGGTCGTGAGACGAAGAAGCCTATTGATTTTCAGCGATATCCGATAATTACTACCAGAGTTATGACCCTTGATCACTTTGAAAAATCTTGTGAATGCTCTAGAGGCTATAGTTAATATCCGATTGACTCTAAATTTATACACAGTGTTTAAGGTCATGAGACGAAGAAGCCTATTGATTTTCGGTGATATCTGATAATTACAGCCAGAGTTATGACCCTTGATCACTTTGAAAACTCTTGTGAACGCTTTAGAGGCTAAAGTTAATATCCGATTGACTTCAAATTTATACACGGTGTTTAAGGTCGTGAGACGAAGAAGCCTATTGATTTTCAGCGATATCCGATAATTACTACTAGAGTTATGACCCTTGATCACTTTGAAAAATCTTGTGAACGCTCTAGAGGCTATAGTTAATATCCGATTGACTCTAAATTTATACACAGTGTTTATGGTCATGAGACGAAGAAGCCTATTGATTTTCAGCAATATCCGATAATTACTGCCAGAGTTATGACCCTTGATCACTTTGAAAAATCTAAAGTTAATATTCGATTGACTTTAAATTTATACACACTATTTACGGTCATGATACAAAATAGCCTATATATTTTCAGCGATATCCGATAATTACTGCCAGAGTTATGACCCTTGATCACTTTGAAAAACCCTGTGAATGCTCTAAAGGCTAAAGTTAATATCCGATTGACTTTAAATTTGTACACAGTGTTTTGGGTCATGAGACGAAGAAGCCTATTTGATTTTCAGTGATATCTGATAATTTCTGGCACTTGATCACTTTGAAATATCTTGGGGACAAAGGCCTTGAGACAAACCATCAAAACTATTCTAATCATTTCTGATAATTATGTAATGGGCTATTACTCGTAATAAGATTATCATGTGTTGTAAATGTTCTCCTTACTGATAAAAGAAACAATATGCGACAACCCTTGTTGACTGCCCGGACGACTTAGCTGTTGTGGGCGTATGTTTCGTTGCCTGGCAACCTATCTTCATTTTTCTCATCGGTTTTAGCATTTTTCTTTTTAAAACACTTTTGAATGACACTTCGTGTACAGTTTGATTGCTCGGTACATTGAAAAAAATAAATGTGCGATTAATTAATATGTGTCTTCTATTTATTTTGGGATTTCGGCGGGGGACATCAGCCTCACTGTTTGCTTGTTTTAAGAGCCTTAAGTAGGTTAAGATACGCACTAACTATTCTACACAAATCTTATTAAGACTTTGCACACTTGTTACATGTGTGAAATAACTCTGAGGACACATAGTTCAGACATTTGTTTTGTGATAATGGAGGTACAAGCGGAAAGAAAAAAAACTATTTATAGCAAACGAGAAGGTTTCCCCGACCGAGATCACTTAGATCACTTCTTGAATGAATTATGACGTTGTATACACCGTTCATGTAAACAATCATGGCCACCTCCAGCAGTAGTTTCACACTGGAGCAGTGCAGTGCAGTGAAGTAGATATTTTCTTTTTACGTCCGAATCTTTGTTTTTTAAAACTTTTTGTGGACGTATTCAAAGAATAAACCCCAAATCACAAAATCCGGTTTGAAGAACGATTTTAGAATTTTCTGAATTGATATTTTCCAACGTTTTTGGTGTCGAAATGAAGCTTATAACCTCTTCTTTCCATCTACTGGTGTAATTATCAATATCTCTTTTTAGCATGTACTGATAGAATTTCCAAGAAAACGTATCGCTTTTGCATTTCCATGGAAACCAGACAAACCACAGCCTATAGTCAAAAATTGACCAGTGGGGTTTTTTTTGGACTTGCTATTAGCATTGTTCATGCCAAATTTAAAGAAAATCCATGCAGACAGAACTTGGAAAATTTGACTTGTATTGTCATCGGCAGCCTTTATTATTATGCTTTTGGGCCTAGTTTTGAACATAGTGGGTAAATAACATTGGTATTCTTTTGGAGATAAATATGTAGTTTACCACTCAAAATAACAACAAATGTCATATCTTAACAAAAATTACAGTGCTAACTTTAAAATGTGCATTCAAGATTGCTCAAAGCCCTTAATTTGTTAACCAGAAATATGTTATGCTAATGATTATCACATATCCCATGTTTAAAATATCAAATCAATAAAACGCACCAATTTCAGGTGAGGATTCGAGTAATCTAAATATGTTTGATAACAGATATAATCCTGGTAAGAACTCGAATGGAAATTTGTAATGTTTAGCATTTGTTATTAAGCAGATATTTTAGTATTGATAGGCTGACACATAAAAGATTTCTGCATGTGATTCATTTTAAAAGGTTAACATGCTGTAGTTTGCAGCAATATGCATGTCAGTGCTGCATGGTTCCATCTGTTATTTTTGATAATTCCCTTTTTATACGCCCACATTTAAATGGGGTCGTATATTGTCATCGCCCCCGTCCGTCCGTCCGTCCGTCGGTCCGGCGTCCACAATTGCTTGTGGACGCTCTAGAGGCTAAAGTTAATATCCGATTGACTTCAAATTTATACACAGTGTTTAAAGTCATGGGACGAAGAAGCCTATTGTTTTTCAGCGATTTCCGATCATAACTACCAGAGTTCTGGCCCTTGATCACTTCAAAAAATCTTGTGGACGCTCTAGAGGCCAAAGTTAATATCCGATTGACTTTAAATTTATACACAGTGTTTAAGGTCATGAGACGAAGAAGCCTATTGATTTTCAGCGATTTCCGATAATTAGTGCCAGAGTTATGGCCCTTGATCACTTCAAAAAATCTTGTGGACGCTCTAAAGGCCAAAGTTAATATCCGATTGACTTTAAATTTATACACAGTGTTTAAGGTCATAAGACAAAGAAGCCAATTGTTTTTCAGCGATTTCCGATAATAACTACCAGAGTTATGGCCCTTGATCACTTCAAAAAATCTTGTGGACGCTCTAGAGGCCAAAGTTAATATCCGATTGACTTTAAATTTATACACAGTGTTTAAGGTCATGAGACGAAGAAGCCAAATAATTTTCAGCGATTTCCGATAATTAGTGCCAGAGTTATGGCCCTTGATCACTTCAAAAAATCTTGTGGACGCTCTAAAGGCCAAAGTTAATATCCGATTGACCTTAAATTTATACACAGTGTTTAAGGTCATAAGACGAAGAAGCCAATTGATTTTCAGAGATTTCTGATAATTAGTGCCAGAGTTATGGCCATTCATCACTTCAAAAAAATCTTGTGGACGCACTAGAGGCCAAAGTTAATATGCGATTGGCTTTAAATTTATATACAGTGTTTAAGGTCATAAGACAAAGAAGCCTATTGATTTTCAGAAATTTCCGATAATTAGTGCCAGAGTTATGGCCCTTGATCACTTCAAAAAATCTTGTGGACGCTCTAAAGGCCAAAGTTAATATCCGATTGACTTTAAATTTATACACAGTGTTTAAGGTCATGAGAAGAATGAGCCTATTGAAGAGGCCTATTGATTTTGAGCGATTTCAAATAATTACTTCCAGAGTTGTCTCCCATGATCACTTCAAAACACCTTGTGATGCTATAGAGGCCAAACTTATCATCCGATTGACTTCAGATTTATACACAGAGTTTAAGGTGTTGAAACGAACAAGTATTTTGATTTTCAATGAATTTTGATAACTGAACTGCTAAATCCATGATATTAAATGTTTCCTATTCTAATTGTTAGCATGGGGCAAAACTTTTATAAAAAGCAAACAAATTCTAATGATTTTCAGATAATTACGTAATGAGTTGTTACTCTTAATCAGATTTTAGTGTATTACAAATGTTTCATTATCAAAAAAAAGTAAAAATATGCAACAACCCTTGTTGACTGCCCGGACGATTTAGCTGCTGTGGGCATATGTTTCGTTGCCTGGCAACCTATCTTTTAATAGATTCCTGATATTATATCGTGAAATTGATAATCTATATTTCAATTTTCTGTCCTTCTTGCATGAAATAGTTTTCTATGTTTTTAAAGCAGTGGATTAATGGTTCTAACTATATTTTCTTGCATAATGAGTATTCTTTGAATCAGTATTGTAGATTATAAAGATTGAAATTTTATTGAAATTACAATTTTGTTTTCTATCCAAAAAGTAGATTGTCTTCCATTTCAATTAAATGACAAATATGGCACTTAAGTAGAAGGAAAGTCTGGCATGTAAAGTGCTTTATGCATTTGAATGTCTTCAGAAAAGTGGTGTTGAGTCTGGCTCATCTATAATTTGTATTTGCATGGCTTGCGGTGTACTGGTTAAATTGCGGCTTTTGTCTGACTTATGTTGAGAGGGTGCATGATCATTTTCATAATATGTGTGTTGTGAGGTATTTCTATGTAGTGTGAAAATATGAACAGATTCAAGTTTTTTTTTTATAACACCAGATGGTGTTTCTCTTTCTACAAGTTAAATTAGCTTTAGCAGAAATAATGAATCAAAGATAAGAAATAACTTACATGTAAAAGAGAAGGAGAGAAATAAATATGCAGCAAATTCTTAAATGTCTTTCTTTTGAAATAAGTGCATTCTGTTACTGATGTAAAACACATTAAAATTCTTTATTTTATAAATATGTAAAACAGGAATTTCTAAATCTTTTGCTAAACATTTTTCTGAGCATTGATAGATTTTTTGTGTACATATTGCAAATAAAGATTAAAATGTTAACATTGTTTTTATAATATAAGAAATATATGAAGGATGAATGTTTTAGTTCTGTTTATACAGGAATGGTTATTTATGTAGATTAGATAAATATCAATAGATAAATTGCCAACAGCAGCTAGCTGTAGTCTTGTACTGGCAACCACATTTGATTTTTTTTTTCATCTAATTTGGATTAAGGGAAGTGGTTGTATTTATCCCTACTGCTGTATTGGTCTTTTATCTTCATTTTACAAACATTGGTGAAATCAATATTAATTGTTGTCATATGAAGGAGGTTAGTGAAAGGATGTAGATTATCTCGCTATAACACAGAACACAGATTAACTTTCTTATGCTGTGAAATCCAATTTTTCGCCAGGCTGCTCTTTGATCAGCAGAAGTGAATGTGGACTGAAACGGTTGAAGGCGATCCCAGGTCATCCAGTCTGTCTTATCTTCCATGCTTTGAAGGACAATCGGGTACTGAGACAACCGATTCTGTTAGTTTTTCTGCTTACGGCCACTAAATTGAATTAACTAAAAACCCCAAATACAATTCACTTTCCGATTGATTAATCAAAACTTCATAGACTTTGGAATTCTTCAAAGGAACTTTTTATGCCATAAAGTTTTACACTTGTGTCAAAATGTCAGGGAAGTTTCCAGTGTTTTATCGTTTGATTGAAACCTGTAGTGACAAAACTGAAATAAAAAGTTGAATAGGTCTTAAACTTGGGTCATTATTTATAGTTGAGGATTTTTATGGACTCCGAAGGCATTTATAATGATAATATTTTCTTTTATTTTCAGCGAAAATGATCAACATTCGAATTATAAATCGTAGTACGAAATACATTACAATAGCATGGGATGCACCAGCTAGTGTTGGCAGTATCAAGTTATTTCAAGTCAAGTATTATCCACGTAATGACGCAAGCAAAACCAAAGTTATACCAACAACATCACCAAATTTTACATTAACTGATTTCTTACTTGATACAGAATACTTATTTCAGGTGAGAAGTTATGTTATTATCCAAAATGAATGTTTACTTTGGTAAGAACAAATAATTTGTTTTATCCAAAATTCAAATAATTGATGTTATGAAGTTATTCATACATAATATTTTCTACATTCGTTTGAAAATTGTTTTTTCTTCATGTGTTGAGCATATTTATTAAATGAAGTTTGTGTTTTCTAGCTTAATGTGTAAAATTATTGACCTTTTGCTGCCAATAGAAAGAAGCGTAACACCTTGCTTATTGAGCACTTATGACATTTATTGAACCTAAACTGTGAAATTGTATTTATGGATCAATGAACATTTCAACAGTTTTTAGGTGTGGATTTGATATAAAAAAAAATCCAGCATAAAGCACAAAAATGTCGATAAAATTAGATGACTACCTTTTTGGTTGACTCATTACTTCACTGATCAAGTGTTTTTACAAAACCTTGTTTAAATTTATGCAAGGCCTTGTCAATAAAAAGGACTTCATGGCAACATTGATCCTTTAGATAGGGTGGTGACGCTCAACATCAATAGAAACTGTAATTTAATGGCCTGCCTGGAAGTGATTGATATACAAACAATCACAATGAGTAAGATTTGAAAACACCTACCATTATTGATTGACACTGACTTTAAGAACAATTATTGGGAAAATATGGTTTCAACTATTTCAGTGACAAAGTAAAGTAAACAGTGTGTTTTATTTATTTGCAAACTATTGAAAGAATTATAATATTTTTACCTTTGAAAGAATTGATAGTGTTCAATTAGTAACATGATCGTTCGTCATACTTTGTCAGGATATACTGTGTTGCTGTTTAATCATATTTTCTTAAAATTGGTGAGGATGGATGATTTGTCATAGAAACAAGTTAATCTTCAAACTAAGATGAATAAGTACAGAAATGGAAAATGATGACAGTGATATATCTGTATCTTACTGCACATTCTTATCCTAGCCTCAAGGAGCCCACATATCCCAAAAACTTCCAGCATTTATGATGGATGAGAGAAACAGTGTGGTCGGTGTCTGTCATTCAAGACATAACTCCAATTTAAACCAAAACTGTTGCTTACCAATTTAAGATTACTAATTGGTTCTGGTATTTCATCAACACCAGCTGTATTCTTTGAATTTTGAAATCTTTCATGGCATGATGCCTATCTGTAGCAGCCTGTTACAGTACTAACTTAGATCCAAATGGCTTCATTATTTAACTTATCTGATGAACTTATTCAGTCCCCAGTCATGAAGAATTCAATTTTCAACACCTAGTGTGTTAAACAGTTGAAAGAAAAAACTTGATTTACTATTTTTATACAAAATTTCTTTCTTTTATGTAAACATTCTCAAATTCTTTCAATACATCTTGTACATTTTCCCATCATAAAAAAGACTCCATGCTAACCAACACTCAACTAACATCTCAAGTGACAGACCGCATCAACACAAGATGATAAGAAATCATTATTTAATTTGAATGAAGGGATTTTTTTGTCAGTGATGACCTTTAAGTGACCAAAGCTTCCTCTGTTGGAAATGTAATTTGTTCTCAGTGGGGTTTTTACCACCTTTCAAGGATTGAGTGAATGGACAGTGGTCAATTGGTCACTATGTATTCTGACAGTGATGAATGAGCTAGGAATGTTTGCAATAAATACTCCTTGAGATCATTATGATTAGGCCTTAGAGTAGATAACTAACCTTTAGGGGATTGGTGAATATTATATAATATTTGGCATATTATGAACATCTTGGAATTTCTTTCCCTTTGGGTAAAACTAATGTTGATGGAGATTACATTGAAGAGAAATTCCACCTATGTTTGACTTTCTATCAATTATTTACCTAAAGGTCATGCACTTTTCACAACTGTAAAGATGATAGTTAGTTTCTTTGTTAAAACTCTTGGAATTTTTTGTAGAAATAAAGACGAACCTAATATTTGCATATATCTTGAATTGGTGAATAAGATAGATATGAGCGATCTACTTTATTGCTGTAAATAATCTCTTCAATCTACTTCATTTGTATCAGAGAATTTAATTCCCTGCTTCTAAAATAATAATAGAGATATATTAAGAGTCTTCACTAAAATCTTGAAATGTTCAAATAAATGTAGGAGAGATGATTAATTTGGTTTATTAGTAATATTTCAAGCTGTCAGATTCGGTGGCACTGTGTTCAATATTTGCCAAAGCTCCAAGCCTTCTTGTGAATTAGTTGGGGTTTGACTGATGAACGGTGATGTCCCTGTTGGCCAACAAATATCTCTAGCTCACAGCTTGTCAGATGATATCTAAAATGACATCTTCTCCTTCCTGGCGTTTACTGTTCTAGTCCTATAGATATCATTATAATAAGATAAACAGTAACTTACTGCCTGAAAGTATATCAACAAAGTATAGTTAATCAAAATTAAAAGAAAAAATTTTGGTTCAGTCAAAATTAAAGGATCCAGAAGCAAGTATAAAGACAGACAAATAGGCATTCAAATGGTGTATGCAGATCTGGAATCAGATGCTACACAAATATTTGATGAATATCTCTTCACTCTTCTTAAATGCAACCACCAAACCATCCTCATCACTCCTTCACCACTCTCAGTCTGGAGGCAAAATTTGTCAGTACTGCTTTTAGGGTTTGTAATATCAGCCTAAAACTAGTCTCCATATCTGAGTTTCAAATAGCAAGAATTTGTATGAGAAATGATGTAAAGATATTGTTATATCTTTTACAATACGCGATGCACTATCTATCATTACAGAAAACTTTACATGTAATACTTTTCATTTAATAATTGAGTTTTATCAAGTCCCTTCCCTGGAGAGATGTAGTCGGCATCTGATTAAAGTGTTGTGATAGGAAGATGGTTTAAGTCGAAGGAGATCAATACTAAATCATATTAATATGATTGATTTGACCATGGATCCTGTTTAGAGAAACAGTTAGCGATGCTTATAGATACACCAGCTTGCTAAGATAAATCTTGATGCAGTAGGCTTATACATTCTGCAGCAAGATCTTTGGCTCTAATATCCAATTTGTTATCAAATTTATATGGGATTACCTTGTATCACACTGTATTATTATTTTGCGGGCTATGATTTGAGTTGATCTTGTGCCATTTAATAAATCTTCTACTGCAACAAGTACTCAATTTTAGTATTTTGGTCACATATGAATACTAGTAAGATAGAATGTTGTCTTTTGATAAAGGATTTGAGATTAGGAAAATCTAAAAAGATAATTAAAAGTCACTTATTATTAAAAATACTAGAAGCTACTGGTAGGGGAATTATTGAAGATTTTCTCCATTGTGGATTATAATTGCTTTTTTGCACTTTGGAATAATCCCAGTAACATTGCGAAACCTACAAAAACTGTCAAGGATTTTAAGTCCTTGCTTTAATTGCCTGCAAATTAATTTTCCTAGTGTGTTGTATTATAGAAAAATTGTACTTTACTTTGCAATAAATATGATTATGGAAATTCATGTCAGGTTTGAAGGAAGGAAAAGAGATAAAAAGAACTATGATGGTGTAAAATAGAGCAGAAATAAAATGTGATTCGATCAGGATAAAAATGAATTTCACTTAACATTGAATAATCAGAATAGTAATTTTATCCAATGTTGACTTTGCATTTTTTTTTCTGCAAGGAGGTACTAGTAATGCAGCAAGACACAATCTAATTAGTTGTATCCTATTAGAGAGAGATTATTGAATTAGGAATATTGGCGTTTCAGATATGACTGTTTGCCTTAAAGGAAGAAGAGATGTATAATTATCAATATGTGAATAGGTGGTGAAAAAAGTCTGCTAATCACCAGCTGTCAATACACTAATATTGCTTTTTTGCCTCCGTCAATTTATTCTTTTCATATCCAATATAAAGATGCATTATAGAGCATGCATGCATTTTACATTTTCCGTGAAAGAGAATTTTAATGTCACAATTGATCGCTGTGCTCTGAGCTAAGTTGTAGATTTATGATGCATGATGAAATCAGATCATAATACAAAGCTCATAACTGCTCGCTTGATGCTAACCAGAGACAGCAATTCTGTTGTGTGCTGTAAATGGGATGACTCAAGATATGGGAGCAAGTTATAAGCCAAAATTTTTGAAGAAATTTCATAGAAATATTTAGAAGATTAGTAATGAATGAACCTATTAAAAAAAGAAAAAAAAAACAAGTTGGTTGCTGCAATTCAACCTTGACCTTAGATCTCTTTGAATTTTGTTCCATTTAGATCAGCTTTGCTTCAGGCACATGTTTCTGCTGATTGAAAATCAAAAAACGTTCAGGCAACCAACTCTGCGATGAAAGTTAATGTTATTTTTTTTCCTGTTTTTGATCATTTATCACAAAGTATTAACAATTTGAAGATGTAGATTGCATATTCTCTGATACTGAGTCGTGCGTGTAGTTGCATGTTTTGTCATGGCAGAAAAAAACCTGGAACAAAGAGAGGAACACATTTCCAGGAATACTGATGGATCTAGTAATTGATCTTGTATAAAGTTGTATGCAATGTCATTCGGTTAAATTGCTTCAGTTCGGGTAATGCTGAATTTATTGAATGTTTGTAGAAACCCAAATCACATATCTACCAATAATTGGAAGTTTTGCACAGAAAATCTTTGACATTTTTCATGTATGCATTTTAAGTTAGTTTGCAAGTTAATGTGATACCTGTTATTCATATAAATATATGTCCTCATGAGAGGCAGACTCTGAACTCATTGAATAGATATTCAAATACATATATAGACGCTAAGAATATTTTACTATAATTCATGGCAGTTAGAACTAGTGCTTGTCATTTCAGTAAAAATTAGTGTCTGCTTTTATACCAATTAAGCAGCAGATGTGAATTTCTTTTAATAAAGTTAGCATATTTCCTGCTATATATTAACCTAAATGGCAGGTTTATTGAAACAAGAAAATGCAGCAAAATTCAAATTCTTGGCCTATGTCAACAGCCGAAGTGGCAGTATAATTTATGTAAACCGCCATTATGTTTATTCCCTACACTTATCAACAGATGTGTTCATATTCTCAAAATAAAACAGAAATAAAAAAAAATCTATTCAGATCTTTTATAGTAAAATAGGATATTGAGAAATGACAATTGTTTATGAGCACAAAGAAAAAGTTGAAAGAGATGTTAGAGAATACAGGTCTAGCCAATAAGGTTTTAAACAGACTGATAGTTTTCTCATTAGCGTAAGGGGAACTGACAATGTAAGCCAACTCAGGCCCCATTGAATGAATCAGCACGCCTGGTTTTTGCTTAATGATGAGTTTTGGATAAAATCTTTTTCTCGTTTAACATGTAGTCAGTATAGAGAGGTAGTCAGAGTAAATAGTGAATAGGTTGACGATTTCTACAGATCTGATCCGCAATGGCTGATCACCAATTAAATCAACACGAACCAATAGTAAATTAGAGTTGTGAATCATTCTCCACCTCATTTATCACTGTGTTACAATACATTCAACCAAATACATTGTTTACGTTAACAATACATACACTTCCCTTATTCATCTTCCAATACCACCCAAAGCATTTACTCGTAATTTGAATTGCAAAATTCGTACATTTAGAAGGAAAGTGGCTGGGCTTACTGAGGTAAGAGAGCTGTATGAATTGTATTTGATTGCGAAAAGTTCCCGTCTGTGGATGATGAATGTTTTCCTTCCGTTACGTCCGGCTAGTCTCACTTTAGGAATTGACCACTGTAAATTTTCTGTTTGACTGCCCTGAAAACATACAGTATTGAAATGGTGTCTGTAAAAGTATCTGAGAGTGTTGTCAGAGATAATATTCACTGTGCTCAATGCAGTATTTAGAAATCAAATCATTCTGGTGAAATTAATATCCCACTCTCAGTTTTTGTATGGACTTCATTTGCCAACTCCATAATATGAGGACGTAATGACAATTTTATGGAGATTAGATTGCGAAAGTAAATAGCAGAGGAATTAGGCTCTAAAGACGTTCTAATCAAAAAGAGAAATTAGCTCAAATAAATGATTGAAAACATGCACCATTTTTTTCCAACTACTGTTATAGAGAAGTGGGCTATAAATGTGCTGCATTATAAAATAATTCCATGCATTATTCATGTTCCCAGTTTTATTCAAACCTTTTTTAAGCTGTCTGCAACATAATTGACCATAATCACATTTTGAACCAAATTGCAACAAGGTAATGTGTCCATTAAATCTATGTTATTAATGAGATAGATATAGCCTTTTGATTCCAGAGTTTTGACCATTTTCCACAAACTATTGAATGCCATCTCCATTATTTAATTTAGACTTTTGCTTGAATTTTCTAGTTTATGTTGTATTCAATTACAGGTACGAGGTCTTACAGACCAAGGATGGGGGATCTATAGTGAGCCATTATCTGTATCAACTGGTAGTGGTGGAGAGTATGGTAAGTGGTTTTTTCTCTCCTTTTAAACACGTAGTACAATAAATAATAACCGGTCTGGATACTTATATCTCTTCATTCGAATTCAATATCTATATCACTTACTGCTTAGAAACGATATCACATGAGGCTGTGACTAATAAGCTCATATTGATTAATCTGCAACTGTGGTTGTAATTTATTATGACATATTCTCGATATATCTTACACAAATGGCAAGCAATAAACAATATATCATTTTATATACATGCTTAAACTCCAATAACCTTTTGTGTTGGATCGAAATTATTAATCTAAATCGATGGCAAATTTAATTAGATTTTTTCTTTTCCTCTGTTTCTCTGTAGTGGACACTGAATTGAAAGATCCACCAATTGGAATCATTGCTGGTTCTATCGTTGCTGTCATTCTTTGTATGGCCATAGCAACCATTATGATTATTATTCTACTGAGAAGGTAAGCAGTGTCATTAGTTTCACGTCTGGGCCAATAGCCCTAGCAGAAATTGATTCTCGATGGTGTCGTGGTTGGGATTTTTATAGCTGTCTTGACACATTCATTAAAACAACTTGTTTATTTGTGTTGTGATGTGAATAATAAGGCGGCTTGTAGACAATAAAGACAAATATTACCACGTTGTTAGTTTCTTCCATTGATTTCTATTCATTAAATTCACATACCATAATATTTTAACTCGAGGCCTACACATACATGTTGGTAGCATTAATGTTCGACCTACAATCAATAGAAGATTGAATAATCAATCTTATGAAATTCAATATGAATATCATAAGCAATAGAAATACATTTCTGGCTAATGTTATATAACCTGAAGAAAATTGCACAAAAAGAAAAACAAGTTGATAAATATAACTATGCTTCAATAAATAAGGTTCTTAGATTATTATGATAAAGAAAGCAAAATACATTGTATTATCTTTTGTTATTTCAATAATTCAAAAATGAGTTTTATATGTTGTTCCAGAAACAGACAAAATGGTAATGAAAAGAAAGAATGTGATACACCTTATGGCCATGGTAAGAATTTTCAGCACTCTATTTTACATCTTTTCTTGGGAATGACTTTTATTTTTTAGTAACAATTTTCAACACTTTAAATATACTTATTTTGTTTAGTGAAATTAGTAGAATTGGTCCTTATAGGAGTAATCTAATGCTTTATTAATTACTTAAAACAAAACATCAGAATCTTTTCCCAATTAACAACATGCACTAATTAATGATTCATTAATTATTTCTTATGACACAAAAGATTGATATTTTGATAAGTAAAAGATATATAAGTAAAATAATATCAATATATAATTTCAATATATTTTGTCAAGATTTACTTTACTTATGTTTTGGTCATTTGTCTGGAGTTTTGTTATTAAGTGGTTATTTTGTGCTTTGAGGAGCCAGATTCAGAGTAGATTGTTGAAAACTTGTTTTTGACATCCATGATTGATGTTTAATCATCATCACATCCATAATATCCGTCATAAACACCCTTTTCTCCAAATTACTATTAAATTAGCTCTGTGTTTTTTTTTATTTGAATGTCACTTTTTCAATAAGTTTTTCTCATTATTCAATTTATTAATGACATTTTTGTTAGTGGGTGATTTGGGCTGTGTTTCTGATTACATTAGGTGAGGGGATGTGTTGTGGTTAAGTTTTTCTACACGTGTTTCCATCATTAATTTTCAACTATAGAGTTATTAAGGCAGTATTGAAGTAGCGGGCGTCAGTTGCTGAGTCACATGGTTGATGATTCTACTGGATGTAAACTAGAATCTGTTATTTTCACATCTGGGTCTGGTGAAAACCTTAATGCAGGACCCTCAATTGAAAATTGCAGACTTGTAAAATTGTTAATCAGAAGTATTGTAAATTCTGACTCATCTAGCATTGTTTTCTGGCAATAATAAGTTGAACTATCTTTCTGTTTCTATTGATGAGGTATTGGCGACTGGTTGCTTGTTAATCTTTATTCAAATAGAAACTGGCTTTTCAAGTCTTGTCGTGGGTAATAAATGTCATCTATTGACACCCGAACAGTAGAGTTATTGTCCAGACTGGAAGCCAAGTGAAACTTTTCGTGTGACAAATTATGAAAGTCACTTATCTGTTGCATCATGAAACAATTGTAATGAAGGTTGTGTCAATTATCGCAAATGGTGTCAGTGATATTGGTGATGAATTTGGCTCCAGGTTGCCACACTTTGTGTGAATTACTCAATATTAACATTCATATTTCTTTTGTTCTTACTTAACTTCATTGCATGTGTAATCCTGCATGAAATTTCTCCACAATATTAATAAGATTTATGTCTTTCTAAAACCCGCTGTCGACCTTCTTTATTTTACCAGCGACGGCCTGCTTCAACTTTTTTCCGCTAACAATTCATTTTCATTGTCTTTTCTGCTAATCTGTCTGTTTTGTCTTCCAAATTGGAACCATTTATCTTAATATTTGACAGAGAAATGTAATTTCCTTTCGGATCAATTAACTTGTCCTCTAATTACTGATTGCACCACCATTTTACAACATAATAAATTCTTTTGCTCCACATTCGAAAAATTTCACATGCAAACATAAAGATGACATAAAAAGACAAAACAATTTTTGTTCAAATTTCATTAATACTTTGATCCCTTAATTCTGATAACGATTGCTGTTGAATTTATGAATAATACATCAATTTATCAATGCCATTTTATCTTCATTTAAATTAGATTAATGGCAATTCTAATCCCTATATCAATATCATACTCTGTCAAGTACTGGTAGATTGCATGCATATGTTGCAAATATTTATTAGTTTTATTTATAATTTATGACTTGTTTTTTCCATTATTATTCTTTAAACATTTATCTGCTATTATGTTAATTCATTATTTATCTTTCATTATATATTCAAATATTAGTGTATACATCCACATTTGAATATCACTTCATATCATGCTCTTTTAGCTCACATGCAAATATTAGCTATATTCTTCATTATCACGTTCACTTAGAAGAATATTAAATACCTTCGGGAGATTACCAGATAGCGCCTGCTTGAAAAACATCACACATTTTCATGTCATTTTGAAGCTGCGGGTTTGGTTATTCGGTACTTATGACACTTCACGTCATCTTTGATTAGTGTAAATAGTGCACATTGATAATCTGAGATTAAATATAATTATGATTTCAATTTGTATTTAAGGAATCATTAATTTGAGTTACAGACAGTGTGTCTGTTCACAACATGATGTTAATAATCGCTAAATTGGCTGAAGAAATTTTATTTGATTTAGTCATACGACAAAGAAAAAATGAAAATAGTTAAATTCATATCTTGCATTGAACTGTTCTTCCGCTTGACTTCAAAAATCACTCGTAGGTGAATTTGATAATTAGGAATATTTGCTTTATGGCTTGCCTTTTTTTTATCATGGCCTTTGTTTTGTTTTTTCTCAGTCCTCCATTATCCCCAGTTGGAGCCACATATCAATGGTGGATGTAAGTAGTTTTATTCTTCACCCTTCATTGTTCTTTATCACGAGATGGTTGAAACTAGAATCATTTTACTCATACACCTACATTTGTTGTAGTGTATTAGCTCATGTTTCATCTAAAACTTGCTGCTTTTTGCTTAATAATACACAATATATTCAATCAGACATGTAATAGGATCTGGCAACTAAAGTGCCAAATGTTTTTTAAGGATGGATTTGGAATTTGAAGGGCTACAATTAGGGTTGCTAAATTCCCATGAATTTTCAAACAGGGTAAATTTCCAGGAATTTTCAGGGAATTTTCAATTTGGTGTCATAAATTGAAACCTGTGTCACTCAAGCCTTGAAATAACTGCTAAGGTTCAGCCCGACATCATGTCAGGCTGAACTGATTTTTGGCCGGACATTTCAGATTTTCAGCCTGACAAATACCATTATTCCATACTATAGAAAATTCCCTCATATTTGATATTTTAAAATACTTTACAGAGTTCACATTTTAGTGTTGTCACAAAACCATCGTCTTCTTCGTATGTTCTACGGTTCTTATTGTATGTAATTTTCGAACTAGTGAAGTGTCATTTTGAGAGACATTAGACACAGTACCAGTCTTAAAATTTTCTGAAACGGTCCTACTAGCCGGCATAATAAGAAGTTATTTTATTTGACATGTTTTCAAGGCTCTTCTATTTACATTCACATCGGAAGTGTCCAATAAAGTGAGATATTTTAATTTTCGTATAAAAAGTCTCTCCCTAATTACATCCATAGTCAACTTGAACATTTTCTTGTAACATTTTCAATATTATTACTAATAATTTGTATAATTACATGCCATGTTCGGTGTGATTTAGAGCTAATCATATACGAAAGTATCGCAAAGCTAGCTACTACACGTAGACTTGAATAACCAGCGTAAAAGAGCCAATTCGCAATATTATTCATTATTTTATCTTCACGCAGCAGAGATACATGTAAATAGTGATATTTTTACTATGACTCGAGTCGTTGATATAACCAGCGTGAAAGAGCCAATTCCAAAGAAAATAGTAATATATTAACTATGTCTCGGTTCGTTCATATAATCAGCATAAAAAAGCCGATTCTAAAAATTATTGATTATTTTATCTGCACGCGGCCGAGATATAAATAGTAACATTTTCACTATGACTCGGGTCGTTGATATTTTTGGGCCTGGATTTTGAGCCGATTCTTTAAAAAATAGTTATATTTTCACTAGGACTCGGGTCGTTGATACAACCAGTGTCAAAAAGCCGATTCTAAAAATTATTGATTTTATTTTATCTGCACGCAGCCTAGATATAAATAGTAACATTTTCACTATGACTCGGGTCGTTGATACTTTTGTGGCTGGATTTTCGAGTCTAGTAATAATTAGCGATCGACTCGAATTTTTGGCTTACTGTTTTACCCAAACTCGTCCGGACGAAAGGCAATTTGGCCTGTCAAAGGGGGTCAATTCGCCCGGACATTGTCCGCGTCCGGCCGCTTATTTCAGTGCTTGGTGTCACTATTAATGAGTTGCAAGTGACAGTAATATTTTAATAACTAAAAGATACAAAACATATTATCTGATATGTCTTATACACTAAAATCTAATAGCTTGTAATGAGATAGTTCTGTTAAATTGTTCATACACAGGTTACACACTTTATAATTAATGCTCAAAGTTAGGTAACTCTGCCATTTCATCATCTTCAAAATCATTATCTACATCATCATCGGTGGATAAAAGGGAGATTTCAGGTTCAAATGAATCCTCATGAATATCTGAAAGGATCGTTGTCAGCTTCGAAGAGTTTCAAATTAAATCTTATATTTTTTGGTATACCTTTGAGAGCAGAATTTACATTTATCTCTTTAGTTTTACCGTTTGGAACACAACTAACATGGTTAAATAAGTTTTAATACTTTATATAGATGAAAGTAAAAGAGAAAAAGAAAATTCCAGTAAATAATTGTAATTTGAGTATTTTTCTGTTCTAAAAATAGATTTGAAAATTGCCGGAAAGTTTTCCACCCTAGCTACAATTTAACGGGAGAATAGATTAATGAACAACTTGGCTACTTGTCAAACATGTGCTATATAAGTTCACAAAATACATGTTGTCATCCTTGATACTGATATCTTTTAGAGGAGACATTGTTGTACTTTGTAGGTAATGTTTCAAATTTAAAGTTGGGGTTGTCTGTAAAATATTTTGTTGTCCAATATTTGATTCTAGTTTTCAACAGATATATAAAGAACTGATCTCTCTTTTTTTTTTTTGGTTCAGATCATTATCTATGTATTTTTGTTAGTCTTTCAACAATGTATCCTAGCTACTCTTGTTGATTCTTCCTCTCAGCTTCAGAGTCCAGGGCTGTTTTGCTTTTGTGCATTTGTACTTTGTTACACATGGTCTTAGACTAGTTTTGATTTGTTGAATTGCAAACTGCAAGGAGGATTAGAATAATCTTAAGATATTCACAGAATTGGCCATGTCTTTAAAGATTAAACTCTTCATAATCAAATACATTAGTTATATATAGATATTAAATATTTTCATTTCAGTAACAATGCCATTGTTCCCATCTCCTGGTTCTATACATAGTTCTGTAAGAACGTATATTGATCCGCACACTTATGAAGACCCTAATCAAGCTGTACGAGAATTTACCAGAGAAATTGATATATCACATATAACTATAGAATCTGTATTGGGTGGTGGTAAGTTTTTGTTTTGGCTTTCTTTCACTATTAATTAAAGTTTTGCTATAATATAAAGTCTTATACCACTAGTTGGACTTGCTAGGTATTCTAAAAATGAATTGATTGTGGCAAATCTGTGGAAGAATGGATAAAGTTCCATTATCCATTACATAATGCATAAAGTTTATGTCCAATGTGGGCCCTGTTATATTTTAATGATATTTTTATTTTATTTTATGGAAATGTAGGTGAATTTGGTGATGTATGTAAAGGTAAATTACGGGTACCAGGTCGACCGGAAATGACTGTAGCTATTAAGACTTTAAAACCAGGAGCAACTGAAAAAAATCGTTTAGATTTCCTCACTGAAGCTAGTATTATGGGCCAGTTTGACGATCCTAATGTTATATTCTTAGAAGGTGTTATTACTAAAAGTAAGTGTACATGTGATATAAGAGAGGTAACTCTTGTTAATATTTTATCACAACTAAATCTGCATTTTGCTTGTCTCTGTTGCTAGCTAGCCATCATAAGCTTTTTGTTTTGATCCTATTTGAATGTATGAAAAATTTGAAATTATTTTCTAATAAAATGACTTTTCTTCTCCCTCCAGACAACCCTATTATGATTGTTACTGAATTTATGGCCAACGGTTCTCTTGATACCTTCCTTAGGGTAAGTTACTGATATATATTTAGTAATTACTTACTAATGTCTTATTTGGATTAAGTTATTAGTACACAATTAATAACTGACATTATAATCTAGGGATTACCATAATTAATCAGATATTGAACTGATAATGTCTTATTTAAGGAATTTTGCTAAGATGTAATAAGTATTTTAATATAAATTACATATAAACCTAGTGATATATTTAGGTTTGAACGTTAAAGTTGCTGATCTATAATTAGTAATAATTGTAATATTGATTATATTATACTAACTTGATAATCCGTTATTTAGGTTCAGTTGCAAAGATATAATTATTAATCATAAATCAACTTTATAATGTATTTTTTTTAAATGAAAATTAACGGAAAGTGTTAAACTTAACAAATCCTATATAAACAACATATTTTGTTCTTGTAGAATAATGATGGGAAATTTACTATTATTCAATTAGTTGGTATGATGCGGGGTATTTCAGCTGGTATGAAATATTTATCAGAAATGGGTTATGTTCACAGAGTAAGTAGCAAATGATTATACCGGATTTTCTTCTGTAAAGATCTTGGCAAGGGGAGGGTGGCCAAATCATCAATGGTCTAAGATATGGCACTGTAGATCATTGTCTTGCCTGTGCTGCAGGACACAGGGCCTGTTAAGGAATTACGATTCCATGTTTGGATGAGATATATATAAAAAAAGAGGTCCCGTAAACCCCACCTGTTGGATTCAATATTCCTGTCTGGGCTACTTCTAATATGCACATCTTCATTAGCCTTTTTATACGCCCACATTGAAATGTGGTCGTATATTGTCGTCGCCCCCGTCCGTCCGTCCGTCGGTCCGTCCGGCGTCCACAATTGCTTGTGGACGCTCTAGAGGCTAAAGTTAATATCCGATTGACTTTAAATTTATACACAGTGTTTAAGGTCATGAGATGAAGAAGCCTATTGTTTTTCAGCGATTTCAGATAATAACTACCAGAGTTATGGCCCTTGATCACTTCAAAAAATCTTGTGGACGCTCTAGAGGCCAAAGTTAATATCCGATTGGCTTTAAATTTATACACAGTGTTTAAGGTCATGAGACGAAGAAGCCTATTGATTTTCATCGATTTCCGATAATAACTACCAGAGTTATGGCCCTTGATCACTTCAAAAAATCTTGTGGACGCTCTAGAGGCCAAAGTTAATATCCGATTGGCTTTAGATTTATACACAGTGTTTAAGGTCATGAGACGAAGAAGCCTATTGATTTTCATCGATTTCCGATAATTAGTGCCAGAGTTATGGCCCTTGATCACTTCAAAAAATCTTGTGGACGCTATAGAGGCCAAAGTTAATATCCGATTGGCTTTCAATTTATACACAGTGTTTAATGTCATGAGACGAAAAAGCCTTATGATTTTCAGCGATTTCCGATAATTAGTGCCAGAGTTATGGTCCTTGATCACTTCAAAAAATCTTGTGGACGCTATAGAGGCTAAAGTTAATATCCGATTGGCTTTAAATTTATACACAGTGTTTAAGGTCATGAGACGAAGAAGCCTATTGATTTTCAGCGATTTCCGATAATTAGTGCCAGAGTTATGGCCCTTGATCACTTCAAAAAATCTTGTGGACGCTATAGAGGCCAAAGTTAATATCCGATTGGCTTTAAATTTATACACAGTGTTTAAGGTCGTGAGACGAAGAAGCCTATTGATTTTCAGCGATTTCCGATAATTAGTGCCAGAGTTATGGCCCTTGATCACTTCAAAAAATCTTGTGGACACTTTAAAGGCCAAACTTATCATCTGATTGACTTCAGATTGATACACAGAGTTTAAGGTGTTGAAACGAACAAGTATATTGATTTTCAATGAATTTTGATAATTGAACAGCTAAATCGATGATTTTAAATGTTTCATGTATATATACTAATTCAATTGTTAGCGTGGGGTAAAACTTTATAAAAAGCAATCAAATTTTCTGATAATTACATAATGAGTTGTTACTCTTAATCAGTTTTTAGAGTATTACAAATGTTTCATTACCGAAAAAAGAAAAAATATGCGACAACCCTTGTTGACTGCCCGGACGATTTAGCTGCTGTGGGCGTATGTTTCGTTGCCTGGCAACCTATCTTTGAAAAAGGAAAGGAGTAGGATGTTAAACCCCATTTTATTCAGTAATTCATAGTCTTGGCATCTGTTAATGGGGAGGGTATGGTCTCATCATTGTACAAAACATGGAGTATGATCCACCTTATCATGATTTATGTTCACTGGATAATAAAATTCATTTCGCTTTCTAGAGAGTAGTAGAATTAGTTATATTGTTCAGAAAATTTCAGAACTAATTTTGAATATTACTTAATGATATGAAAAATTTCTTTTTAGGATTTAGCTGCAAGAAATATTCTAGTTAATGAAAGTCTTGTTTGTAAAGTTGCTGATTTTGGTTTGTCAAGAGAAATAGAATCTGATAATACAGATGGTGCTTACACTACAAAGGTAAATTTTTAATTCAAGCATATTATGTTTCATGTTGTTCTAATTCTCCTATTATTATATTCCTACTAGTAATTAATATAACCTCTTTCAGAAATATTATCTTCGTTTAGATTAGTTTGTGTCTTGATTAAAACTTCTTTTAACATGTTTGTAGTAGCTATTTTATTATTTTCTCCTATGGTTTAGTTCCTCTTTTACTTTCATATTGGCATGGTGAACACTAATTAATTATCTAATAACTAATATTAAACACTATAATAAATCTTTAGTTTTGATTAACAAGGTAAGGTAAGAAAACCAAAGGAATTTTATAAGCCAACTATTTATTATCAACATCATTCCTTGAAATGGAAAATTTTGAATTAACATTTGGAATCTGGAGATTTGGCAAAGGTAAGGTGAAATAAAAGTTTGACCTAAATATGAAACATTCTGGTAATGTTTCACATTGGCCATCTAGAAGATTTTTTTCTGAAGACTTTCAATGTGGCTGGGTAAAGCATGCAACAAAATTAAAATAGTTTACAAGAAGGTGAATCAAATGAACATGGTATAGTATACAAAGACAATATAATTGAAAATATTGAAGGTGTTAATATGATGTTAACTGTCGGTAAGAATTTTGTTATAAACAATTACTTATATTAATCCAATGCATGTATGTATATATAGTTTCTATTAATAGGTGTTTTAGTATTAATAATAAATATTAATATATGTTGTGTGATATAATAACATGCATGATGTAATTATTAATTATACCATTGCATGCTATGTTTATTAATTAACGACTTTACCTGTTATTATTACACCATCCTATTAATTGTCCCCCGCCTTTCGAAGAAAGTTGGGGGACTATTAAAATGGGTTCGTCCGTCTGTCTGTCCGTCACACTTTTTGGGACACAATAACTCTCTTCCTCATTGAGCTAGAATGTTCAAACTTGGTGTATGTGTTTATTAGGTCAATGCCTTGATGGAGTTCGAAGATGAGCATTTTCCGCTTAGGGTAAGCAGAGGTAAGCAATTTGATTGGTTGATGCTTTGGGACACGATAACTTTAGTTCTAATTAAGTGAGAGTGATGAAACTTGGTGTATAGTTTCATTACAATAATACCTCGACTAAGTTCGATAATGAGCATTTTCTGCTCAGGGTAAGCAGAGCGATACGCAATTTGATTGGTCGAGACTTTGGAACACAATAACTCTCCTTCTAATTGAGTTAAAATGTTCAAACTTGGTGTATATGCTTATTAGGTCAATGTCTTGATGGAGTTCGAAGATGAGCATTTTCCGCTTAGGGTAAGCAGAGATAAGCAATTTGATTGGTTGTTGCTTTGGGACACGATAACTTTAGTTCTAATTAAGTGAGAGTGGTGAAACTTTGTGTATAGTTTCATTACAGTAATACCTTGAATAAGTTCGATAATGAGCATTTTCTGCTTAGGGTAAGCAGAGCGATACACAATTTGATTGGTCGAGACTTTGGAACACAATAACTCTCCTTCTAATTGAGTAAAAATGTTCAAACTTGGTGTATATGCTTATTAGGTCAGTGCCTTGATGGAGTTCGAAGATGAGCATTTTCCGCTAAGGGTAAGCAGAGATAAGCAATTTGATTGGTTGATGCTTTGGGACACGATAACTTTAGTTCTAATTAAGTGGGAGTGATGAAACTTGGTGTATAGTTTCATTACAGTAATACCTTGAATAAGTTCGATAATGAGCATTTTCTGCTCAGGGTAAGCAGAGCGATACGCAATTTGATTGGTCGAGACTTTGGAACACAATAACTCTCCTTCTAATTGAGTTAAAATGTTCAAACTTGGTGTATATGCTTATTAGGTCAATGCCTTGATGGAGTTCGAAGATGAGCATTTTCCGCTTAGGGTAAGTAGAGATAAGCAATTTGATTGGTTGATGCTTTGGGACACGATAACTCGATACGTTTGAAAAAAATAAAATGTGCGATTAATTAATATGTGTCGTCTATTTATTTTGGGATTTCAGCGGGGGACATCAACCTCACTGTTGGCTTGTATATGATATTGATAGCATGATATTAATTTATAGTAGCTTTCATAATCTTTCCCTAAATTGCTGTGTTATTAATTGCATGGAGTCTTTTTATATACAGATATTTCTTTACAGCTATTTCTTTCAAAGAGGCATTAACACATTTCAGGTCAGACACAAATTCGGTCAGGCACTATCCCTCCATTGCCTGGAATTTTGGCCTGTACAGATTTGTCTTTTATTTGTCTTTTATCAATGTTTTGATGATATTTATATGTGTGGAAAGTTGAGAATGTCGAGTACTAGTTTATTAATGCCTGGCATTTCCTCAGTTAAAATTAAAATCCGTATTTCCAGGCTTGCATAAATTTAGATAGTGATAATGCCTCTTAAACATAAAGATTTTTTTAAAAAACAATAGTTTTGATTTATTGATGAAATTAGCAAACAAGAGAGAGTGCATAGAAAGATAAAAAAGGTTTTGAATATATTGTGATTGAAATGAGATTATACATTACATTATGATCTAAAGTACATGTAGTTCAAATTATTAATTCAAAGCTTATCTGTTATCTGTAAAATGAAATAAATATTTGAGTTTTTGGTACAAAATATATTGTTTGTTTATAGGGAGGTAAGATACCAGTACGATGGACAGCACCTGAAGCCATTGCTTTTAGAAAGTTTACATCATCTTCTGATGTATGGAGTTATGGTGTTGTCATGTGGGAAATAATGTCCTATGGTGAACGGCCATATTGGAATTGGTCCAATCAAGATGTTATTAAGGCAGTAGAAAAAGGCTATAGACTCCCCCCTCCCATGGTAAGTTGATATATTTTGAAATATGGTTTAAATTTGTCTTTAAATGGAATTTGTTTTTATTACAAACATTTATTGGAATTTATTTTCAATACAGAAGTATATCTAACAACACAAATTTGTTGTTTTAGTATAGAATGCTTCCCAAATTATAATCCTTCATCAATGTGAATGCAAGTTTTGATGAAAACTTATTTGCTTCTGGTAAAATTAAAATTTAATGTATACATGTCAGTCATATATCTAACTTTTATTGTTCAGGATTGTCCAGAAGCAACACACCAATTAATGTTAGATTGCTGGCAGAGAGAAAGATCTCATAGACCAAAGTTTTACCACATTGTCAAAACTCTAGATAAACTTATCAGAGCACCTGAACTGCTGAGAAAAATGGCTAAGCCAAGGTAAGGAAGCAGTTATTATTATAAATGAAAGAATACAAACTTGAATTAGTTTGCTCAGTTTGAGAGATCTTAAATGTCAATGATATTGGATGAGTTTGTCTGTAGAATCTGATCAGTTTGCTTCATATTAAGTCTTCAGATTCACTTCTGTGTTCAAAGAGACTTCCGGTCTGCACGAGTCATCATGTCAAGCAAAGAGCAGACAGACTATGTGTATATTATCTTAAAGGACAATATTGGTGTCAATCATTATCACATATGTGATAGAACTGGTTAAACACATTCCAAATATGATTTTGACACAGAGATGCGTAATAAAGGTTTCATGAATCGGAAGTGGCGAATGCCAAAGGAAAACATATCAGTGACGAGTGATAACAGATACACAGCCGAATTTCTGTTGATTAATAATTCCTTCGAAGACCAAAAGTCGTTATATGGGGGGCTGCAAGAGGATATCTGGCAATTCAATAAAGTAATTGAGTGTTATTAGATAAGAGAATACAAGAAAAATAGAAATGGTCTGTACATTCCCTTGTTTTTATTCCTTCTATACCTTATAAAAACATGGTAATGCACAGTCTTTTTCTGTTTTTCTTTGGTGTTCTCTTATATTGTGGCAGTCAATTCTTTTTATTAATTGTCAGATATCCTCTCACAGTCTCACACAACAACTTTTTGTCTATGAAGGAATTATTAGTGAGTAGAAAATCGTAACTTCAGTCAGTTACATGTGTATATAGAGGGATAACTCGTGCGATTTCCTTTCCTGTTTGTCACTTCCAATTATGGAAACTTTTATTACTCATCTATCGTAGCAATGATCTCTGTGTTAAAATTATAATTGGAAAGTGTTTAACCAGTTCTATCACGTGTTAATGACTGACACCAATATTGTCCTTTAAACAGAGAACTGGCTGGTTAACCTAACTTTTCTCTTCAGATTTCTGTTTCATATGGCTACACAAAGTTAGTGCAATGAATTAAAAATGGAAAAATATTTTTATAATATTACGTTTTTATAAAGTTAGATATTTTTTTTCTTTACAGACCCCACAATTTTATAGATCCCAATGTACCTGATATGACCCAGTTTACAACTGTTGAAGAATGGTTAATCTCTATAAAAATGGAACGATATATTGACAATTTTGTTCACGCAAACTATTTCACGATGGACCAAATATCTCGTGTTACAGTGAAAGATTTAATAAATCTCGGAATATCATTAGTTGGACATCAAAAAAAATTAATGAACAGTATACAAACATTACGTGCCCAAATTGCTGGAGCGCAAATGTCCGAAGGATTTCTTGTATAGTTCATAATCCGTGATTAGTTTTTACAGACATTTTGATTGGCAGAACAGCTGATCAGCTATATATTAGAGACCATGGTTGGATAATCAAGGTCATGTGATACAAAATTCCAAAGTCATATATTAATTATAAAGTAGTGTCCTTAGCTAGGATTTGGATACTGTTGAACTGCTCACTCTAATCTAGGTGTTGTGTTACAAAGAGCTCAGTTTATCATATATTACAAAGTATTTGATTGGACGGTGGTTTGTATGTATTGTGACTTTCTTATCCTACCACCTCACAGACCACCTACCATGAGCATGTCTGTGACCAGATTTTGAAAATACAGAAAGAGAAAAAAAATTGTGAGGCTAAAAGCCTGAAAATATTGTATGGAACTCATAGATGTACATAGGTAGTATTTATTGGGATTTTTTTACCAGTTCAAAACTGTCTGGATCCAGACTTGAAAATTACAAACTGGTTATAAAGGGTCTATAACCACGATAAAAGGTATTCCTGCAGACACAATTTTAGTGCAGAATCTCATATAGTGTTATGGTTAATATGGAAGGTATCCAACCGCAAGAGACGTTACATTATGCAAAGTGGAAGCAGCAATATTGTAGTGTACGCAATATATGCAGTGCTATTGAACAAGAGTTTTTAATGGCACCAGAATGCTATATTATTACTGATATTGTATATTATTATTATTATTATCTTAGTATGTCAGCCAAACAGTGCTATGCCTTGAGCTATGCAAAGACTTGCAGTCATTATTGATAAAAAAACCTCACATAAAAAGCAATGGTTCCACATTGGCCAGTGGTACTACAAACACTATACAAGGGGACATGTTTGGTGATTTGGATAATGCAGTTATATGAAAGAACTCTTGCAGCCAAATATTTTACATGTAAATGTATCTTTTAATTGATCCTTAAATTTATTTGGTATACTCTTTTTTTCATAAAATGAGTTTTTTATTTTAAAAAAATGCATCATTTCGTCTCGATTTGGATAGATTTTATGTGAACTACTACAACATATTTATGTTTAGTAGTCAGCCTTATAAACATTCTTTAACAACTCTTTATGAAATTGTAGTTTTAGTTTAAATATTTCTCAAAATTTCTTAACTTGTGTTTTAAATTGATGCATTATTGACAATTAAGTTAGATTATTTTTTTTCGGCCCATAGATCCGGCTTTTTTAAAATATGTAATTTGTAAATATTGTGTGTCTTATTTTTGTACATATTAAAATAAGTGATATCATATCTTCAACCAAATAAAACATTATCACTCCCAACAAAATACCATTTCTAAAGAATGAACATAGTAATAGTACTTAAAAAAAAATACAATAATTAGGTCTCCATTATTATTGTGTAATGAACTTAATAAAATCTCTCTCGTAAAATTATTTTTTTTTATAAAAATGAAATTATAGAATTAATTCCTATGAGATCTGGATTGGTTCCATAAAATTACTATTTATTCAATATAGTATAATTTGAAAAAGGTAGCACTTTGTTAGTTAATAGCATAATGAACAAGACAATGTTTCTCACATTTATGACAACCAAATAGTATAAGGGGTGATAATAATATATGTAAATATACATGTATGTAAGATGTGAATAGTCTTTATTTAGTGTGAGTGCTGTGTTTGAACGTTGGCAGAATGGATGGAGACATATTATATCTATTGTATTTTAAACAAAGGTTTCTTTGTAACTGTTTTTCTTCACTTTTTTAAATGTCTCATCATGAATGTTCCTTAGGTAATTCAACTAGTGTTCATAGAGACACTATCTTATTGTTATTATAAACTGTTCAAGAAAATGAACATATATATACTTATGTTCTTTCTTGATATTTTGAAGGAATTTACATATCATAAAGTAAATATATTAAATTAGAAAAACATAGAAATTTCTCTCTCGTATGTGTTGCTTATGTATAGAAAGTACTGCTAGATAGGTTTTACATCTAAATTTCAACTCTATTTAGAATTTAATCCACAAAGACATTTTTGTATGTTTTGGCAGATTGATAAATATTTTCAAAAAATCAGAAATTTATTTGAAGAATTTAATTCTACAATTATAAATTTTAACATTGACACGTTAATTGTGAGCACTCTCCTCTCATTAGTTTTTTTTTTTTTCAAGAAAATGTTTATACTATCATTCATCTTCTGAATGTGTTCATAGCTCATCATTTATGTAAAATATATATTATGCTTTATACATATAATTATGTACAGAATTTTGTACTTAATATTTTTTTTTTTTTTGTTAAATTAATCTATAGATATGAAGATTGTATGAAACAAAATGATAAAATAGCATGTTTTTTTTTTTTTAGTCTACTAGTCTGTAGACTTACCATCCAGAACAAACGAGCCACTAAAGTGATAGCAATAAATATGCACGTGGTCGTGTACAATACTTGTTATAACTTGTAATAAAAACAAAATAAAATGTATAAATTCCAAACATAAACTTTCGCTCTTTATTTTCTTAGAATTCCCAGGTTTCAAATTCTCAAAAGGGGATAAAAAAATATATTGAAAACTACTTGTAAACCACATATTCAACTACAGGCCAATATTTTTGGGGGAGGGCTGTATATCACTTTTGCCTGAAAAATGAACGTACCGGTACATAACTTTAGCAGATAGCACCAAATCAAGAATCAGTGAACTAATATAATTACATTGACTGATCTCATGGTGTATTATTCATCATCACAACTAATAAATAATTATCGCACATAAGCAGTTTGAGCTTGAGAACTAGACACCCTGAATCAAAATCAGAATTGTGTGATTTTCTGAAACTCTGAACTCCAGTTTGGAATTGCATCACCCCACCCAATGGTCAGTAAAAGTCCCGGATTTCGGTCACTTCATGTTGTGGCATGGAATGATTTTGTTCTGTTGTAGATGACAAACTATATGAAGAATTGTAGACATATCAATTCTTTTAGGTGAGGCAAAGTGGGACAAATAAGTTGGGGGCTCCATACAAGATCAAAAGTTCCTTTGGATGACCTAATTTAAATTTGAAAATATAAAGATAACCCTGAAATTGCGACAAAAGTTTCTGATACGATTGACTGAGGTTTGGCTAATGGTTTCTCATATATAGACTTTTAACATCGAGACTGTTAGTCTTTAAAGGGGGATTCGTACCTATTGATTGGAGTTTGAATCTAATGTACTAATACACAAAATGCTCAATATTTCTATAGTATTTAACTTGTGCTACTTGTCCAGAATATACCTCAGATTGCACCAAATCAAACCTATTTTTATACCTCCACATTATTATAATATGGACGTATATTGTCGTCACTCCTGTCTGTGTGTGGCCTACATGCCACAATCCTTAAACATACATTATGCAAGAGCTAAATCTGCCTATTGCAGGTCTTTATTTAGGCCTGAAATGTTATCTAAACTATTAATTATACATTAATTAACATATGAAGTCCATAACCAATTCTTGATCGCATCGCTAGCCTGCGTTTTTGGTGGATTGTGATCGGATTTACTGCAAAACTTTTTCCTTCTTGGTATAATTATTAAGTGGATAATCGAGACTATGCTTTTTACCATACTGATTTTAGTTATGATCGAGGCTAGGCGGAAATTTCACTTGCCTAATTGTTGGTTCAGAGTGGATCAATTTGACTGAAATTTTCAGCAAAGTACTATTACATTATTTAGTTTTTATACGCCCACATTGAAATGTGGTCGTATATTGTTGTCGCCCCCGTCCGTCCGTCCGTCCGGCGTCCACAATTGCTTGTGGACGCTCTAGAGGCTAAAGTTAATATCCTATTGTTTTTCAGCGATTTCCGATAATAACTACCAGAGTTATGGCCCTTGATCACTTCAAAAAATCTTGTGGACACTCTAGAGGCCAAAGTTAATATCCGAGCTGCAGCCTTATCAGTACCTGAAGAAGGTGACATTTTCTGTTTATTAAAGGACCATAAAAAGTTGCCAGCATCTGTTTATGGGCCCAATTTGAAGGTCTACCTGTAAAGCAGATGTAATGACGAGTGATTTGAATTCAGTCCGAGAAAGTTTCTCTTTGGCAAAATAATGATAGTAACCGTATTCGAATTGATTAATATTTCACCACATGATAAATATGTTGTGAGTGGTTCCTTATATGTTTGAAATCACTTCAAATTCGGATTCTACAACCTGGAAAACATATTAGTCGACATATTACAACACCATGTTTGGTCGAAAAGCACAAAATACATAATTGTGGTGCCATTTTGGCCGCCATATTGGATTGCCGCCATATTGGATTGTTGTGGATCATTTTTAATGTCATATTCTGACCCGCAGACCACGAAAACCTACTCATGAATCTGTGAAAGGCACTCTAAACAAACTTGTTAGTAGTGAAATAGCCGAAAAACTGATATTTTGGCTAATTTGAGGTACCCCATTTTCAGGAGGTATGTACATGGGGGTCGGGGGGGGGGGGGTCGGGGGTCAATTTATTTTCTATATTATGGATTTTTATACTCCTCCACATATTTTAAGCGCCATACGGCTTGGCTTGCAGAAAATTTGTTAAAGTTCCAATTTCATATTTTCTAAGAAAGTCAAAAAATAATTATTTCTGTTTTTTGCTCAAAAGGTTGTCAACTCACTATTATACGATCATGGGCAAAATTTTTTGAGCAGACACCGATTGATTGAGGAAATAGTTAACCAATTACCTCCCTTGTTTTCCCATTCCTCTCCATGGACGGTCATCTTCAAACGTTTGAATTTGAAGTTGAAAATGATATTTTTGCCAATTTCTCAACAGGCAATAGTGAATTACAGGATTAATAGGATTATTCTTTAACAAGGTAAGACTGTTTATAGGTACAATCTATTTTTGGGCTTTATTTTAATACATTTTAAAAATATAACTTAAAAAAATGCTATTGGAGCTTTAAATAACACACACCCCTAATCCCAGTTTCCCGTGTGAAGGTATAGTCCAGGCAATGTAGCGTAAGTGCAGTGAGTTGCTGCAATAGAAATGTCAACCACAGCTTATGGTCCCAGAGAGAAATCCGTGGTCAAATGGTTCAAATTCGCCAAAATCCAAAATGACCACCATTTTTGGCTAGTAAATTCCAATTCTCACCCAATTATCATAATATGATCGAGTTTTAAAATATATGTTTCCTGGCCCTGGGTAAATCAATCCATTTTCATACACGCCTTTGTGTTAAGTCTTACCGCAGAGTCAATATTGGAGGTTATTAAAGATGGTAGTCAGTTTAGGCGGGAAAATTCGAATTTTACATAAGGATAAAGTTTGGTGTCAAAATAGACGAATTCGGGGTAGCTGAATCCATCATTGTAATTATTTTTTAAGTGATTCCTGTGTTTAACTGATCCATGCATAAGTTCTATGTTTACCCTGTCGTAATTGTTGAATTTTGATTAAATGCCAATTTCTTATATTTAGAGTTAGAAATTTCGTAATATTGTGGCTGTTCAAGAAAGTTAAAGGAAGTTATACTGGATATAGTTTTACAAAGTAATCATAACGAAACTACAAGATTATCATATTTCCCTTTAAAGTTAAGCTGTCTTAAACTTTTAAGTTTTAGTCTTTAAGTGGTATTCAAGGGTCAGTTTAAGTGAGAAACGTCCGCTTAACTTTAAGTAACCTATGGGGGGTGGGGGTACTTTACAGTTACATGTAAGTGAGATTATAATGACATGTTTTAACGCTGTCGTAGCAGTACCGTAATGGCGATTTTAAAAGTTAGGGGATTCAGATTGAAACAAAGACAATGTTATTTTTTCGTCGTCAACTTTGATATTGTAGTGCCATAATAGAGTATATAGAGAATCTCCTACGAGTGTTTTTTGATATCAAAAAATATCAACACTCGTTGATAAAGTGAAAAAAACGAGGCTCTGCCGAGTTTTTTTTACTTTATCAACGAGTGTTGATATTTTTTGATATCAAAAAACACGAGTTGGAGATTTTATTTATCACCCAATCCTTTCTTACATGCACAAATAAATAAAAATAATTCTTTGGTATAGATTTCACTTTTACTGAATCTAAAATACATTACAGCGTAGTGATACATCAGTTTTTTGACAGCGGTTTAGCTATTGCAAAGTCCTATATATTAGGGCTATGAATGCAAAATTCAATTATTAATGGATTTATTTAAAAATAAGTCTATTTAATAAAGCTACATTTAAATAGCATAAAACTGTTTTCAGATTGAAGCTATCTTAATTAGAAGCCAAGATATGAACATTTAAGTTCGGTAAATCGGGGTACTTTTTGTCTAAAATTTTATATAGAGAAAATTAAAATAGACTGAAAGGTCACAGGGGTCAATGGCACAAAATTCAAGAATTAATGATGGATCAGAAGCACATAATAATGCATAATACCTGGACAAAATATCCGATCTTGCTGAAAATTGGCGCAAAGCATGCCCGAAAGACACTCTAAAGTTTGACGAAAAAAGAACATTGGTCGACCACGATGTCGGCCATTTTGAATAAATTAAAGACAAAAAATGCGTAATATTGTTGAAATCGTAACTATTTATATTCAAATTCCAGTTACATTTACAGAATAATAATCAATTTATACAAAATGTAACCAAGTAAGAATCATGGTGATGCAAATATGCAAATTAGATGATGTCAGCCATATTTGAATCCAAGATGGCCACCATCATATAATGTAGTATGGATTTTATTCACGTTTATATGTGTAACAAAAATAAGTGGTTTATTCATTAAAAATTCTTAAATCAAACCTTACTAAAAAAGTATCTGTTCAATATTGGCCATTTTGAAATCCAAGATGGCTGCCACAATTCCCAAGATGGCCGCCACCAGCTACCACAAACTATTTTATCGCAAACAAAAAAACAAAACAAACAGAACAAATGTCATCATCCAACATATCAAACTGAAGCCAATTTGAACAGCAATTCAAAAATAACACTTTTGTACTTCTAAAACCATTACAGTAATAACAGATCAGACAAATATAACTAGAATCAAAAAAAAAAATTCAAAAAGTATCATGTTTAAAAGTATTTTCTGTGAAAGAAAGGTCATGCAATGTTGGATTAACTATTTAGCAAAGGGAGGTAATTGACTAATGGTACAGAGTTCACTCCCCTTAGACCACAAATGTGATTAATTTGAGAAAAAATTTTTTTTAGGTTCTGAATATTTTAAACAAAATTTTTTCTTAGGTTCTGAATATTTTGAACAAAACTGATCAGCTTTGGTTGCTCAGTGAACATACTAAAAAATTTATATCCGTTTTAAATTCCATTTCTGTCTGTCAACTCAAAATATTCATAATAACAGTCATTCTCTTTACTGCATTTTAGTAATGATACTGTAAAATTAAGGATGAAGTTAATATTTAGCCATGATTTTTTCTATACACAAGCAAAAAAATCAACAGGTTTTACAAATCAACTAGCAAACTAATATTACATCTAACTTTAAAGTGCAATATAAATTGTGCTGTATCAACAGTACTCAGAATCAAAGCATCACACAAATGATTATTTTACTTATTTGTTCACTTAAGTATTTAGAAATAATATCCTTTTAGTGTTTTTTTCGGCCACAAAATGTTGTTTTACGTAGTAGGTTTTAGTAGCCCCACTCTCAACCCTCCTCCTTTCACAGCTCTTACTTGACTTGGAACCGGCCTCGGCAGATTTAAACAGGACAACAGTTGCAAAGACAACACACTCAAGAAAGCAATTAAAATAACACACGATATAACATAACAGTTATGGAGATAAACACACACGACGATTGCGACATGGTTGTATTTTTTTCATTCCTTAAAATGGATCTTGTCTGGTAGTATTTTTTCATTCCTTAAAATGGATTTCGTCTGTGAGAAGATCATCAGAAAGCTGAATATTTCTGAAAAAAAACAAAACAAAAAAAGACTTGAAACAATCATACAAAAGACATTTAGTTGCTTTTCTCTGAGATTTAAAAACAAAGGTAAAACCGGGAGGTTTTGAGAACATTTCCCGCTCAATAATACTCCCCACATACTTGTCTGAAGCCAAAATGTCTGCAGATGCATTAAACTAATACTACTATATAAAAGATGCATAACATTATCGGATATAATATTATTGGTCATTTAATTTTTCTTCATAACTTTGGAATACGGTAACTCAAAAAGTCTTTGAAAGTCATAATTAGACTTCAAAATATTATAATTTTCTGTTGAATTTTCTCTGGAGCAAGTGTGATTCCTTTGTTATAATACCTCAGCCGGCTTTAAAATGGGAAATTCAAAGACAAACGAAGTGAAACTCTAAATTTTTATTTGTACATTAATCACTATTATATTATATTGTTGTCAAAATATTGTGAAAGTTCAATACCGTAATAAAGCCAATTTTGGGTTGATTAAAATCAGCAGCTTTAATTATGGGAAATTATCTCAGTTTAGTGTAATGTTCAACTTTCCAGAAAATTTTACATTCCAATGACCAATGAAATGACTGCAATCAAATCAAAATCAGGTGAAGTCATGGGTAAATAAATCTGCCTCACGTCTTTACGTGTAATAATTCTAAATAGGTAATCTACTACGCAGGTAAATGATTTACTCTTCTGTCGTAATGATTTTTTAAAAAATATTTTATTTAAAATTAGATTTTGAACTTGAACAAAACATTGATTAAAAATTTTCACTTGAATTTGAATTGACAATTCAATTTATTAAGTACCAATAATAGGCCTACCTCTGAAAGTAAACTTACCAACATCCACAATTAGCCAACAAAACTGACACTAGTTCAAGATCAAGACTTTTAGCTGAAAGAAAAAAAAAATAAAGGCCTAAATATATATTTTAACGTATTTTAATTGCTTTGAACAAAATCAACTGCGAATGAGGTTATTTAACTGTTGATTGAAGCAGAAGACTGTACCATCCAGACGTTTTTATTTTTGTTTTACAATAAACAGACATACACGTCATAAACTGGATGAATAGGACTACATGACATTTGTAATGTAACGGTTCCGGCATTTCGATTTCGAATGAGACATGCCGGTTTACCGTATTTCACCAACGGCCTTGCTATAACGCAATAGACACCTTTTTATAAAATGGAGAAAATGAATTTCCAACATCGTTTTGCGATTAAGTTAAATTAAGGCGAATTCTTCACTTGAAAACTTACATTAAGTGCCGCAATCTTCTTCTGTGGATACGTCCTTGAAAATCTCGCACGCTTCCGAAACGCGGCCACGCCCCCTGGATTTTGTGACGAGAATCGACGCCGACCCCTCACTCACATATTAACGTCGTAGCTACTTATTTATTATTATTTTAGAATAATTTTTTTTGCAGTTTGTAGATAACATATTCTTCTTTACAAAACCGCGTGCGTCCGTGAAAATTTCATTTTATAAATGGTATTAAAAAGCTAATTATTCCTTCAATTTGGCATATCTCGGCTTCTAATTGAGTTAGAAGCCAGACGCACGCGGATTTACAAAATATGGAATTCCCTCTTTTTGATTGGACAAAAATTCTGGACGTCCCGTGTGTCACCATTAGCTACCGAAGGATTTAAAAAGGCATACAAAACGAGAAAGTTGAAAAAAGTTGTGTGCCATAAAATTTCACGGCGAGAAAATCCCTCGATAAGCCGTATGCGCTGTTCAACTGACAATTTCTCGGCATATAATTAACGTACCGAAATATAAATAACACCACTGAAAGGCCAATACAATGCTGATTTATAACGTATAAATCATTATAATTTTAAGTACAGACATCTGCTTACAAATTAGTGTTTTGTTATGCGTGTCCTGATTTTTGACGCCATCGTTGAAAATTAGCCACGATGACGTCACAGCATTCATAGCCCTATATATATTGACCCAGTATTTCATTCAAGGTCGAGTAAATAAAAATAGTTTCTTTTTTACAAAAAAAAAGTCACTTTTTATTTAAAATAAGTGGTTTCTTTAAAATAAAAGAAAGTAGTTCCTTTTTGATTGACCAATCAAATTCATGTAAAGCGATATCGTAATTTATCAGACAAGCGATATCTACTGTCAAATGTGTTATTGGGTGATAAAATGCTATTACCACCGAGATAGTTAATGATATTTTTTCAGGTCATTTATCATGTTCATATTGCTTAATCATGTTTCCACGACTGTCATATTAAAGTTGAATTCATTTATGATGGCAATGGCTTTATAGATTTCCAAAATTATTTATACTACCGCTAGGAGCAAGATTTGACTTATTTTTTACAACTCAGTCCCTTATATATGTAATGGGTAGTATTTATTTTGGTAAAATATTATGCAACATGTATATTTCGTACACACAATGTACCTTCAATGCATTCTCTTTGAAAATCTAAAATGTGGGTACATAGACAATGTCTTTGAATTTCTAAAATGGTAGATTTATGAAAACAGCCCTTCCGGCAAAGGATGCACACTATTAGAATTTATCCTAAATTATATTCATAGTATTTTCATTTGTTACAAAATGATATTTCGACAAAAATTTTCCTAGTAATGTAAACTAAGAATGTAATACTAATAGAGTATATATAGTGATGTTCCTAAGGGGGCATAAAGAAATTCGTGATTTTTGGCAGTGGAGGGTATTCCATAAATTGAAAATTCATGCTTTTTGGTGAATGTGAGTATTCCCTGATTAAAGTGTGCAGTTAATGATTCACATAGCCAAGTAGATGTAAAATACAACCTTTGAAGTCAGCCCCACCCCACCCAGCCCGAGTGACATAGTTGATTTTCCTTTTGGTTTGCATTGTTACTGTTTCAGTTCACGTGTCTGCTCTTTAATAGATTATATAAACATTTTTTTCGCATTGTCTCCGTCCAAGCAATCCAAGGTTGCAACGTATTACCCTTTGCTCCAATGTATGCCCCCCCACCCCCGGATACGGGCCTGTAGACCTAGTCAGGTCAATATATGGAAAATACCCCCTCAACCCCCAAAAATTGCAACAAGAGGTTTCTCAACTGATTCTAGCAGGGTTTAGTGTACTTTATAACATACTAAAAGTAGGACCCCCGGAAAAGTGTTTTTTCAAGATGGCATCAAAAATGGTCACCGAAACGTGATCATAACTATGTAACTATCAAATCAAATGTTATGATCTTGGTGTCGTTTCCTAGGTTTTGGGGGCAAAGAAGACATTAAGATCATTAAAAAGGATGTTGGCATATTATGTCAAAAATGGCCGCCAAACACCTCAAAATGACCGAAAGTCCATAATTATTGACTCAAATTTGATGGTCTTGATGTCTGTCCCCAGGTTTTGGGGAACAAAGAACACATTAACAGAACTTTGGATACCACTGAGCTGTCGAATCATTGTGAAATTGAATTCATGACCTTCAGCTGTCAACTATCGTAGAATAAGTTTCGGGGCGTTCAGTTTTGAATTATCACAGATTTGCTGATCTTGCTCCTTCATTACTCCAGAACAGACAATGAGATCATCTACTTCCGTTCAAACAAGCTGTCAAAAGAACACAAAGTGTATAACATTAACTTGTTGAAAGGAACTTTGCACGTGTCTACTCAGGCTGTGATTCAATTTCAAGGATTTCAGGCATCGGAAAAAAGTCTGTCTACCGGAAATTATTGAAATTTGCAATGGCAAATCGAATGATACACTATCATCACTGTGCCATATCATTTTCACCAAGAAAGTGGCAAATGCTGAAGCATCTGTCATTCCTTAACGGTTTCCCCCAACCTGCAACAAGATTTCATAGCCAACAGGTGTACTTTCAAATTATGGTATGGACAAGGATGGCAAATGAAATGAATCTAACTGAATGGGGATGGAATCAGGGAAATGGTCAATTATGGCCCAAAACAATGCTGTGTGTGGCGAGCTCTTGAAATAAAATAAAACAAAGTACGAACAATCCAAACCATTAGTCAAAATTCGAAGTCCTACAAAAACGGTCGAGGCAAAATAGTGTACAAAATAGACGACAAACAGGTGTCCGGAAGAGTAAGCTTACCCTGAACACTCTGAAACTTATTCTATGGACAGGAGTGTTTGTGCATTAGGTAACAGTGGAATTCAATTTCGTAATGATTGAACAGCTCAGTGACATTCAAAGTCCTCTTAATGTGTTCCTTGTCCCCCAAAACCTGGGGATAGACATCAAGATCATCAAATTTGAGTGAATAGTTATGGACTTTCGGTCGTTTTGAGGTGTTGGCGGCCATTTTTGACATAATATGCCAACATAATTTTTAATGATCTTAATGTGTTCTTTGCCCCCCAAAACCTAGGAAAAGACAGCGGGATCATCAAATTTGAGTTGATAGTTACATACTAGTAGTTATGATCATTTTAAGACGTTTCGGTGGCCATTTTTGATGCCATCTTGAAAAATAGGTTGCCAGGCAACGAAACATACGCCCACACAGCAGCTAAATCGTCCGGGCAGTCAACAAGAGTTGTCGCATATTAAGTAATTATCAGGAAATCATTAGAATTTGTTTGGTTTTTATAAAATTCTGCCCCATGCTAACGTTTAGTATACGAAACATTTAATATTATTCCTAAAACTGGATAATAATTGAGACCTCTAGAGGGACCACAAGCTAAAAAAGTCAATTTTGCGTACAATCAGGGGATATAATTCAGGAAGTTACAATCTGATATTATCCGTTGAATATCAAAAGGAACCAAGATCTTTGGGTTATAAACATGCATTTCAAGTTTCATCAACATCAGATTAAAATTGTGACCTCTACATGGTCCACAACCTTGCTATAACATATTTTTATAGTATTCGTGTACAAGCGGCGGCCATTTTGTCTGTCAGTTTCACGAAATTCTAACTCAACATTTTACATTGTAACGGTGATATAATCAAACGGTTTTATAAATCGGTTAATAATTTTGACTTTCAGAGGGATCACAATCTAATAAAGGCGATTTTTCGTATACAATCAGGGGCCATAAATCAGGAAGTTATGATTCGATATGCGAAAATATCGAAAGCAACCAAGATCTTTGGGTTATAAACATGCATGTCTCGTTTCATCAAAATCGGTTCAATATTGTGACCTCTATAGGGTCCACAACCTTGATATAACATATTTTCACACTAATCGCGTACAAACGGCGGCCATTTTGTCTGTCAATTTTGGTCCGATTTTCACAAAATTTGAACTCAATCTTCATTACCATGTAACGGTGATATAATCAAACGGTTTTTTAAATCGGATAATAATTTTGACCTCCAGTGGGACCACAAGCTAAAAAGGGTGATTTTTCGTACAATCAGGGGCCATAATTCAGAAAGTTACGAATCAATGGGCGCAAATATCGAAAGGAACCAAATCAAACATGCATGTCAAGTTTCATAAAAACCGGTTCAAAATTGTGACCTTTATAGGGTTCACAAGCTAAAAACATGATTTTTCGTACAATCAGGGGCCATAATCCATGAAGTTTCGATCCGATACATGCCAATATCGAAAGCAGCCGAGATCTTATGGGGATAAACCTATATTTGAAGTTTCGTCAAAATCGGATAAGAATTGTGACCTGTACAGGGGCGGATCCAGGATTTTCCGAAAGAGGGGGCGTGCTGCACCCACTAGGGAGTGCGAAGCCTGGGACCGTGATTTTTGAGTGGAAAAAATGTCAACAAGGACTAATTTCATACTAGTACTGTAAATTACTATTTCCAACCTAAACTATTATTGTTCTACTTTCTCGCGAGAATATATGGAGCTAAAAATTGTTCGACACTTCATAAAAATAGAAGGGGCGTGCGCCGGGTGCGCCCCCCTCTGGATCCGCGCCTGCTGTAGAGGGCCTACAAACAAACTGTGGACGGACGGACGGACGTCCGGACAGGGGCGACGACAATAACATAAAAAACATTTTTCCGGGGTCCTACTGTGGACGGACGGACGGACGTCCGGACAGGGGCGACGACAATAACATAAAAAATATTTTTCCGGGGTCCTACTTTGGTAAACTTTTAGTATGTTATAAAGTACACTAAACCCTGCCAGAATCAGTTGAGAAACCTTTTGTTGCAATTTTTGGGGGGGTTAAACTGTATTTTAACCTGACTAACAATATAAATGTATAATATGGTGATTCTGTCAGTTATTGGCCACATACATAAGTAAAATTCTGTCTTTGAATAGATTGCTAGTCTTAATATTGCAGATACATATGTAGAGATACAATGAAGATGTTTTCTGGTAAGGTAATGAATTCCTTACGTTTTTCAGTTGTTTCTTTGGTGAGCATTCAATCCTAAATATTAAAATATTATCATATTGAGGAAAGATCCCTATTTTTGCAGTGATCAACCATCGACAAATCTAATTCCGGCTATTGTATTTTAGTTTTCGGCCATAACTGCCGATTACTAAATTATATGTTTGCTTGCTCACCACATTTTCATCTGTCTATAAATGAATATTGAAATCACTCACACGCCTCACACAGAACTTGAACATCTGAGTCGTCGTCCTTGGATTTCACTTTTCGGTATTTTCTGTAAATATGATGTCTGCTATATCAATTCTATCAGCTGGTATTTTTATCTCTGGGTGAACCATTATCTTGAGTTACCAAGGTGTTTTCTTCACCAATGTCATAACGGGATGAACTTGTGTTTTCACATTTTTCTTTCTGGTGATAACAACATCACTGTATCGTCATCTATCAAAACTGTTAACACCATCAATGTTACTTTGGTAATTTGAAATGTCCGTTTCGTTTTTAGAATTCTGTGACAGAGATAAACGGTTATCTCTAATACATTTTGAAAAAAAATCAACTGCGTCGGGGTGGAATGGAAATAACCCACAGGCCTTAAACCATTTGATATTGCTTCTCTAAAAACCGATTCTGTGGCAAAGTCTAATATAGAAGCAACTGTTGATTGGGATAGTGATTTTCCTAAGGTTTCTGACTGCATATGCCAAAATAACGAAACATCAACAGGTTAAAAAATGTAGGTGGCATTGGGAAATAATGTAAAATGATTCCATGGGAGTTACAAAAATTCCTAAGATGATAAGGCAAGTGTGTGTTTATGTCCATCAATTACAAGTAACACTGGTTGAAAAACATTCGCCACATACTCATAAAAAGTTTCTGATTTCATCCATCCGGAGCTTTAAAAGTGGTTTATATATATATATTCTGGTAGTGATTTTGTTTTTATCAATTATATTCAAATCAATAACCATAAAACGATATAAACTTTATGGCAACTTGAATTAAACTGCTTTCCGGCGAGATAAAACCGGCGAACAACTATAATATTGGTAATAGGGTTTATGATCTACCGGGACACCCAGTATTAGAGCCAGTGTCTAGTTGACATTCATTGTGGGGTGGTATTATAGATGGCGCTGTACACCCCCCCCCTCCCCCAAACCATTTACAGCATCTTCTTCTGCTACTGACCTTACCTTGATCTTCTATGAAAGTATAACAGTAAACGTGATGCAAACGATAACGTTGTATTATTTTTCGTGTCTTGCTTCACTCATCTCCCAGGACATCTGGACTGTTCATTCAGGGTAGGGACCTCAAAATATGCACATACCAAACATGTCAGTAAGTGATGAAGAAAAGTTGGGTTCGCGTCAACATATTTTGAGGAAAGGGATTCCCCAAAAATGGTATAAGAAAGAATGGCCCCAATTTAAGCATTAATTTAGATACCAAAATTTCTATTTTATGATAAAGATGAAACAGTGCCGAGTTATGACCCTTTGTAAATTTGGAATATATACAGCGTGTTTCTGGAGGTAAAGAAATCCCCGAAAATGGTTCAAGAGAGCACCGGACAAATATTAAAACCAAGCCATATAAAATTTTGACCCTGACAGTTTCGTGTGTTTCCCTTAAAATTGACGACCTTGTGTTTGTCTAAAGTTGTACCTTTTAAAGGAAAATGACTCAAAACCCGAAACTTTACCCTCAAAACTTGGGACTTTCCGGTACTCAAATTTTGGTAAGCTTTTAGGATGTCATTCAGTACACCCACAGCTACCAAAAACCACCAAAAAAATGTTCGTGCAATTATTAATGGTTGTCGTGTATAAACCTATGTTTCAAGTGTGGGTGTATAAAACGAAAACCGCAATATCTTATGCTATCTAACCTTTTGGCGCAATATGGCCCGGTTGGAGCTGACGTGCCATTAAACAACATTTCATTCATTCATTCAAACGTTCACATGATTATTTCTCATATGCAGGGTAACAGAGGCCCTAAACACATAAAAGTTAAAAGATTTTTGTGTCCCCATGTCCTATATGTAATTCACAATATAAATAATGATAAACCACAACCAACCACAAAACACGCGTCTGGGATTTTATTTTAATGCGCGTAGGGGTCTTTAGCAGGGGAGGAAACCGTAGAACCCGGAGAAAACTCACGTGGTTGCTTCAATATTAAGAAACCGTCCCACTGCTAAGCGAGGCCTATTGGGTTCAAAGTATAATGACTGCTAAGCTCGGCCGACTGTACACTGCATGGGGTATAGTGCCATGTCTGTGATATATAAGATACTCCCATTCATTTATATAATACATTCACTCAAATATTATTTTTCGATGTAAATTTATTCATAGAAATACTTTACAATCTTTCAAAATAGAAGAAAAAGTCCCACTGCTAAGCTACGACGGGACTAACATATGGTTTTAATTTTATTTCAATAATTTTCATGCGCGTAGTGGTCTTTAGCAGGGGGGGGGGGGGAGAACCCGAAGAAAACTCACGTGGTTGGTTCAATATTGACAAAACGTCCCACTGCTAAGCGAGACCTATTGGGTTCAAAGTATAATTACTGCTAAGCGAGGCCGATTGTACACTGCATGAGGTATAGTGCCATGTCTGTGGTATATAAGATACCCTCATTCATTTATATAATACATTCACTCAAATATTATTTTGCGATGTAAATTTATTCATAGAAATACTTTACAATCTCTCAAAATAGAAGAAAAAATCCCACTGCTGAGCGACGCCGATCTGCTGATTGAGTTGAAAGTATAATGACTGCTAAGCGAGGCCGACTGTATACTTCATGGGGTATAGTGTGATGTCTGTGATATATAAGATACTATAATTCAATTATATAATAAGTTAACTCAAATATTATTTTGCGATGTAAATTAATTCATAGAAATACTTTAAAATATTTCAAAATAGAATAAAACGTGCCACTGTTAAGCGACGCTGATTGTGTTCAAAGCATATTGACTGCTGAGCGAAGCCGATTGTATACTTCGTGTGGTATGGTGCGATGTGTGTGATATATAAGATGCTATCCTAAATTTCTAAAATGCATTCACTGAAATATTATCTTTTGATATAAGTTAATTCATACAAATACTTTAAAATATTTGAAAATAAAAGGAAAAATCCCACCGATTTGGTTCAAAGTATACTGACTGCTAAGTGAAGCCGGTTGTATACTTCATGTGGTATAGTGCGATATGTGTGATATATAAGATACTATAATTCATTTATATAGTAGATTGACTCTAGTGTGAGATATATAATAAAATTTATATAATAAAATGACCCAAATATTATTTTTCCATGAACAATTATTCAAAGAAATACTTTAACATCCTTCAAATACAAGAAAAAGACATAGCGAAGCCGATTGGGTGCTATATTTCTATGTGACAGAGACACAGAGAGAGAGAGAGAGAGAGAGAGAGAGAGAGAGAGAGAGAGAGAGAGAGGGAGAGGGAGAGAGAGAGAGAGATCCAACATCTCATTTTTGCAACTACTATACTATACATAGAGTCTGATAAGAGTCTGTTCAGATATTTTGTGATTATAGGGCGATGAATTTTCCTACTAGATATAAGATAATATTAATAATTTTTATTTACATTAAAGTATGGAAATTAATTTTGAAAATTTATACAAAATATAAGCACAAGAAACGGCTGCCGGAAGATCCAAACCCTCATTTTAACCTCAACTAAACATCACATCAAGGCCGTTTACCGAACTGTCAATCAAATTGACTGACATGCGGCCTCCCTCAACATCGGTCTTGCTCTTTACAGTTAGTTTATCATTTACCCATGATTTAAGCCCTCCCCTTTTGTTGTTTAGGCCCTTCCCACATTTTTGAAGGTGATGGTTGTATGCTAGTATCACCATGGACCTTATGGTATCACTTACACCGGAATTTGTTTTAAATTTATAGGTTGCTGTCTTATATAAAAATTAAATTAAGAATAATTCCATTAAAATTATGTTTTAGTAGTTTGAAAATCACCCCCCTTCTCCAGAGAGTATTAAATGGTTTGGTAAAATCTATGAAAAAAATGTACAAAGGCTGTTTTTTTTATATTTAATATTCCTTAATGATTGTTTTTAAAATAAAAATGTTATCCGTGGTTCTATGCTTTGATCTATATCCACATCAGGCGCGGATCCAGGATTTTTTGCAGGGGGGGGGGGGGTCTAGGTTTGATAAAAAGCACTGAACCAATTAAGGGGGGGTTGGGGGGCCCTCCCCCATGAAAATTTGATAAATTAGATTCAATTTGGTGCATTCTGACGTATTTCCGAAAGGTAAATTCCAAGATTACAGGTCTAAAAGTCGCCAATGAAATCGCATAAAAAATTTTCAAGTCTGAGCAGGGGGAGGGGGGCCGGACCCCCTGGACCCCCCCCCCCCCCCCCCTCTGGATCCGCGCCTGCACATTAGGCATGATCAATAATGCCACTGACTTCTAAATAAGTTTAACTTCTCTTATTAAGAATGGACAAAAAGCATTAATTTGGACAAACAGTTGGCCAGAACAGTACCCCTGTAGTTATTTGGATCTTGATTTCAGCTTTTATCGTGAATTTCGACAAGGAAAGACTGTGACAAAGACTCTGGAATAAATGCAGATTCGAGAATCAAATTAAAAAGTTTTTTTTAAACTATTGGTCAATCATTTTAGAAAAATTAACACGCCAATGGTTTAACGGAATGTTGTCAGTTACGTTCTTGTCAGTTTCAATTAAAGAATTAACCCCGTTCCGGTACTCACGTAGAATATTTAAATCTAAATTGTCAAGCTTTAGTTATAATGTCACTGTTGGCACTTCTATTTTTGTACTTTGGTACCCTTTTGTACCCCCTCTTTCGTTTAAAACAGATTGACTTTAGAATTTTATTATGAGAATTTTTTTATTAAATTGGAAACGAGCATTTAACCTAATAATGTGGTATAAATGAAATGACGTGGTGTTTAATGGCACGTCAGCACCAACCGGGATATATTGCGCGAAACATATGATGACGTCAACATATGGTGACGGCAAACTTAATATAATCACAATACTACTACTACATTTAACATACATAAATAAAAACAAAAATCACATAAATAACCCCTCTATGTATATAAATAGTTAAAATGAAAAATACAAGTTACATTATATACAATTAAAATTTATAATAAAAATGTGTCTCTTTTAAAAAGACTAGCAACATTCCATACAACCCCGGTTAGATATGTGGTATAGGATGATAATTCCCATATTTCTAGCATAATATTCTTAGTTTATATAATGAAATCATTCAAATATATTTTTTATGGAAATTAGGTCCAAAAAAAAACATAAGAAAAAGACTCACTATAAAGTCAGACCGGTTGGGTTCTAGATGTGGTAAAAGGCAACCCTTTTTTCTCTATATCTAGGATATATAGGATAATATTCTTGATTTATATAATAATATCACCCTAATATCGTTTGTTGTTTTTTTGATGGAAGTTAATTGAAAAAATCTATGCTCCAACATCTTTTAAACATCAGAAAAGGTCTCACTATAAAGCGAGGACGATGGGGTTCTGTATGTGGGAAAAGGCAACCATTTGCTCTATATCGAGGATTTATAGGGTAATATTCCTCATTTATATTATAAATCACCCTAATATCGTTTTTTATGGAAATTAATTGAAAACAAATGCTCCAACATTATTTAAACATCAGAGAAAGACTCACTATAAAGCTAGGACGATTGGGATCAATGAGTGGTATAAGGCAACGATTTTCTCTATATCTAGGATATATATTATGATATGTTATAACATCACCGTAATATCGGTTTTTTTTAATGGAAATTAATTGAAAAAAATACTCCAACATCTTTTGAACATCAGAAAAAGACTCACTATAAAGCGAGGACGATTGGGTTCTATATGCGGTAAAAGACAACCATTTTCTCTATATCTAGGATATAAAGGATAATATTCTTAATTTATATATTCAAATCACCGTAATATCGTTTTTTGAATGGAAATTAATTGAAAAAAAATGCTCCAACATCTTTTAAACATCAAGAAAAGACTCACTATAAAGCGATGACGATTGGGTTCTATATATGGTAAAAGGCAACCATTTTGTCTATATCTAGGATATATAGGATAATATTCTTAATTTATATTATCAAATCACCATAATATCGTTTTTAAATGGAAATTAATTGAAAAAAATGCAAAAAGACTCACAGTAAAGCGAGGACGATTGGGTTCAATGTGTGGTATAAGGCAACGATTTTCTCTATAGAATATATAGGTTGATATTCTTAATTTATGTTATAAAATCAACGTAATATCGCTTTTTTAATGGAAATTAATTGACAAAAATACTGCAACATCTTTTAAACATCAGAAAAAAGACCCACTATAAAGCGAGGACGATTGGGTTCAATGGGTGATATAAGGCAACGATTTTCTCTATATTTAGGATATATAGGATAATATTGTTAATTTATATATTCAAATCACCTTAATATCGTTTTTGTTTTTTGACTGGAAATTAATTGAAAAAAATACTGCAACATCTTTTAAATATAAGAAAAACACTCACTATAAAGCGAGGACGATCGGGTTCAATGTGTGATATAAGGCAAAGACTTTCTCTAGGATGTTTAGGATAATACTTTTAATTCATAAACATCACGGTAATATGTGGTATAAGGCAATCATCTTCTCTATATCTAGGATATATAGGATGATATCCTTAATTCATATAATAAAATCGCCCTAATATCAGGGTTTTTTTTATGAAAATTAATTGAAAAAAAATACTCCACGATCCTTTAAACATAAAAAAACCTCACTATAAGGGCGAGGCCGACTGGGTTCAATGTAAGGTATAAGGCAACAATTTTCTTTATATCTGGGATATATAGGATGATATTCTTAATTTATGTTATAAGACCATCGTAATATCGTTTTTTTTTTTTAAGGAGATTAATTGAAAAACATTAGAAAAAGACTCACTATAAAGCGAGGCCGATTGGGTTCTATATTATGTGGTAAAAGGCAACTATTTTCTCTATATCTAGGATAATATTCTTAATTTATATACTCATATCGCCCTAATATCGGGTTTTTTTATGGAAATTAATTGAAAAAATACTCCACGATCCTTTATACATAAGATAAAAACTCGCTATAAAGCGAGGACGATTGGGTTCAATGTATGGTATAAGGCAACGATTTTCTCTATTTCGAGGATTTATAGGGTAATATTCCTCATTTATATAATAAAATCACCCTACTATCGTTTTTTGAATGGATATTAATTGAAAAAAATACTCCAACATCTGGGATATATAGTATGGTATTCTTAATTTATGTTATAAAACCACCGTAATATCGTTTTTTCTAAGGGAAATTAATTGAAAAACATTAGAAAAAGACTCACTATAAAGCGAGGCCGATTGGGTTCTATATTATGTGGTAAATGGCAACAATTTTCTCTATATCTAGGATACATAGGATAATATTCTTAATTTATATACTCATACCGCCCTAATATCGGGTTTTTTTGTGGGGGAAATTAATTGAAAAAATACTCCACGATCCTTTATACATAAGATAAAATTCGCTATAAAGCGAGGACGATTGGGTTCAATGTATGGTATAAGGCAACGATTTTCTCTATTTCGAGGATTTATAGGGTAATATTCCTCATTTATATAATAAAATCACCCTATTATCGTTTTTTGAGTGGATATTAATTGAAAAAAATACTCCACCTCTTTTAAACATAAGAAAAAGACTCACTATAAAGCGAGGACGATTGGGTTCAATGTGTCATATAAGGCAACGATTTCCTCTTTATCTAGGATATATGGGATAATATTCTTAATTTATATAATAAAATCACCCTAATATCATTTTTATGAAAATTAATCAAAAAAAAAAAATGCTGCAACATCTTTTAAACACCAGAAAAAGACTCACTATAAAGCGAGCACGATTGGGTTCAATGTGTGGTATAAGGCAACGATTTTCCCTATATCTACGATATATAGGATGATATTCTTAATTTATATAAAATCAAATCAGTAACATCGTTTTTTTTATGGAAATTACTCCAAAATCCTTTAAACAGACACACTATACAGCGGGGCCGAAGAAATTTACAGGAAGATGCAATATCTGATTTAGCCTCTAATGAACTGTTAATCAATGATTTTCTCTGTTTCTAAGATATGCAGGATAATATTTTTAATTTATATAATAAAATCACGCTAATGCCATCATTTTATGGAAGTTAATTGAAAAATAAATACCCCCAAATCTTTCAAATATCAGTAAGAATCGAGTTCGATTGGATCCGATGTAATAGTGTGGTGATTTTCTCTATTTCTAAAGGGGGGGGGGTGCCTAGTGGTCTAAAGTGCCGCTCTTCGACCTCTAGCTGGCCGGTTACCTCTGGCTTGCGGCTGTGGTTTCGAGCCCAGGTGTGAGCGTATGTGGCATGGAGATAGGGGCGCCTTCTCAACCTCGTGGGTTTCCTCCGGGCACTACGAGCAAGCGAATTATTGAAATAAAATTGAACCATGTGGTAGTCCCGAAATGACCTAGTTTGTGTTGAGTGGACTTTAAACCCCATCTCTCTCTCTCTCTCTACCTCTATTTCTATGATAATATTATTAATATATGATAAAAAGAATTACTCTAATATAATTATTTTATGGAGATTAATTGAAAGACATATCAAAATCTTTTAAACATAAGGAAAAGCCTCACTATAAAGAGAGGCCGTTTTGGTTGTATTATTATATGGTCATAGGATAGCCTATACAGGATAATATTCTTAATCTATGACTATATAATAAAATCACTCTAATATCTTTATTTTATGGAAATTAATAGAAAGAAATACTCCAAATTTCTTTCAAATATAAGAAAAAGACTCAATATATAAAGCGAAACCGATGGGTTCTAATTATATGTGTCGTATAAATATAATGCGATGATTTTCTCTATTCCTAGGACATATACGATAATATTCTTAATTTTAAAAAAATCACTCAAATTTCGTGATTTTATTTATGGAAATTACTTGAAAAAATATTCCAAAATCTTTTAATCTAAACAGACCCAATTACAGCGAGGCCGAACAAATATTTACAAGACCGTAGATCCAACATCTGATTTTAGCTTCTACTATACATAATGTCAAGGCCGTACATCGAACTGTCAATCAAATTGACTGACATGTTCCCCGCTCTATATCTTACTCGCTTTATAAGATTTAGCATTTTCCGTCCATAACATCCAGACACTTTTGAGTAAAAGATAGGTTACGTGGGATGTGCCCTTGTTTTGAAATTAGTCTCGCTTAACTAGTCTACCGATCATTCTACGTCTAATTGACGGGTCGGGATAATCAAGGCTACTTTTTTTACGAAACATGGAAAAAGAAATTGAATTTAGAAGCACCAACATCAGGCAACTCAACAATATTTTTAAGAACCTTGTAAGAGTAAAATGAAACTACTGCTAGTATCATATTCTTGCTGTATACGGCATTGAGTCAGAGATATTATTTGTACTTAACCAAAATATGCAGCTTCTATCTACTTCTAATGGTACAGCTAATTATAAGGCAATTTAAAAAATAAAACGAGCGTAATTTCTAAAGATGCCGTAATAACCAAAAAGTTAAATATTATTGCTATTCAGAATCGTCAACAATAGATTTTTTACGGCTGTAGTAGTGTTTGGTGTTTTGAACATTTCCGCATGCTGTTGCTATTTATAGCCTCAACGAGTGTGCGAGACTGTTAGAAATCAGTAGTAAGTTATTCAACTAAAACGTGCAGGATCAACGTGTCAAGAACAACTTTTCAGTTGGCACGTGGGGCACCCTAATTTAAAAAGATAAATTTATATAAAATATATCGACTTCTGCGTTGGCCGATAGTAACTATTTGCGTTCTCAGTTTGAAGAGACTTGACAATCATGGCTATTGTTTATCGTCCGTGGACGGTCTTTGTCTCTTCATCTTTTAGAAAACGTTTATTTAGTGATTGTTTAGCCAAAAAGTACTTATTATGTTGCATGGTACGAATGGTGGATATCTGAAAATAGATTAAAATCACGTTATTTCAATCAAACATTTTCAAAAAGCATTAAATTTGACAGTTCCCTGGGTGTCAATATGACAAACCGCGCTTCGTTTGTAAACATTTACTGTAGTCTAACATAAGGATTTCTGTGATTGGTTAACTATCATCGCGACCGACCAACCGCAAACAAGCTTATAAAATTGACGGGAAATTGAGTTGAGTATTATGGACTGTACACTTTTGGTGAAATTTCAGAACTTATCAATGATTGCTGTTTGTGAACTATTTTCATGAATAATAACGGGACTTTTCATCCATGTAGCAGGAATTTTGATGAAGTGATATCTGTATGAAATGATGATGAACGGGGAGATACCAAGTGTACCGATAACTACCCTCGCGGGGGTGGCAAGTTTAACTGATATGTTGCCAGAACTGCCCTTGCCATCACCTTTGCTTCAAAATATGCACAAGAAAAGTTTATTATACAACCCGCTGATTGCCGATGATGCCCAAAATCGTCTTCATTCTAGGGACCCAGCTTTAGCACAACAGTTAGTGACAGCCATCAGGCAGACATCTACAGATCACATAGAATTAAAAGATGGTTTTTCAAACACTTCTATGGGAGATGACATGCCACAATTATTGAAAACAATTTTAACCTGTGACCCACAGGTTTTCAATGGAAATAGACCTGGCTCCTCACAGTATAATTCACGGCATGCAAACTTCACTCCTCAACAACCAAATTACCCGTCGGCCGAGGCCATGGGCTTCAATGGAAACCATCACCAGATGGGTCATCAAGCAAATCAACCGTCCAGTCAACATCAAAATCAAAACAACAGTTCATATCAACCATACAACAGCCCATACCAGTCACAAAGTACTGGTCATCTTCCTCAAGAAATTAACTCACATACTCAAAATCAGATAAATCGGAATACGTCAGTTGTGAATGGCTTCCCAGATGCTGCCCTTATTAACTCTCAACAACAAAATGATAATGCCGAACAACAAAAGGCAGCAGTTGCATCCCCGGCACAAGCAACATCAGCAGAAAGGTTATCAAGCCAACAAAACATTCGACAGCCATCTTCATCAGTGCCATCTAGTTTCTCGGATGATTTAGTGCGTAGTAATAGATCAAGTCGTAGCATTTCACATCAAATTAGAGAAGAGTCTGAGGCCTCATCTTCTAAAAAACAAAAGTCAGAACCAGTTGTAGTGCTACAATTATTAGACCCAAAGACAATACAGCAAATAAAATCTGCAGGGTCAGTTAAAACCGATGCTTCACGTAAAAGAAAACGTGTTACTGAGGGAATACGCTATAATATGAACACTACAAGAAAAAAGTATGCCGAAGATAGTGATAGTGACGAATCTTGGAACGACGATGAAGAAGAGCAACAACAAACATCAAAAAAACGGAAAACAGAAAAGAAACTTAAAAGAACTGTCCAAGCCCATTTATCGCTCGAAGAACTCATGGAAAGTCCAACATTTAAAAAATTTAATAGTTGTGTGGACTATATATTTGATAGTGTTGAAGAAGTAAACTTTACTGCCATTGATCCAAATGATGATCAGGCAGAATGCCCTCCAGAATCATTAATTGCGAAGGGTATATTAACAGACTTATGTGGTGAGGCAGCAAAGTTACGTTCAATGGGTGCAATGAATCAAATGCCTCCAGAAAGACTAGTTAAATTGCTAACAATTCTACAGTGGAATATACGCGACGGTAGCAGTGTCACCCCAAATGTTAGCCAGGATGATGCGGATGAAGACGAACAAAAATTATGGCGTCAGCTTACTATGGAGAGAATAATGCGAAGTATGGATGCCACATTAACTGCCCTGTTTATAATGACTTCTCCTAATATGCCAAAACAAGTGTATCTAGAAGATGTTATTGAACGGATTTTATTTTTCGGTAAATTCCAGTTACATAATACAATTTATCCAGAATTTGATCCAGTATATAAAACGGATACCAATTCTAAAGATGGATATCACGGTAGCATAAAATTGAAAAGAGCGCGGGCAGGATCTGTGAAACATAAATCAACAATTGCGCTTTTCAACAAAATATCAGAAATGGTTGGTTGTCTTGGCGAACTGATAGAAATACAAGAATTGACTGACACTGTGATACTTCAAGCATCGTCGCTTGGTGTTTCTCCTTTTTTTGTAGAAAATGTGAGTGAACTTCAGTTAAATGCTATTAAATTAGTCACAACCATATTTTCTAGATATGATCAACACCGACAACTTATTCTTGAAGATATCTTTGCCAGTTTAGCACGACTTCCTTCCAGTAAGAGAAATATTCGAATTTATCGGTTGAATTCGGAAGAGTCTATTCAAATGGTAACTGCTCTTGCTCTTCAGTTAATACAATGTGTTATAAAACTACCTCAGCTAGAGTCTGATGGTACTCCCAAAGAGCCATCAGAAGAACGGCCAAAAAAGAAAGGCGGAGCACAAACCGACAATGAAGTCCTTGTCATCAGTAGTTATGAAACAGCAATGCGAACAGGCTACAATTTTCTGTCTGTTTTTCTGAAGAAATGTACCACTAAAAATGAAGAAGATTACAGACCATTGTTTGAAAATTTTGTGCAAGATCTTCTATCAACAGTCAACAAACCAGAATGGCCTGCTTCAGAACTACTGCTCAGTTTGTTGGGTGGAATATTAGTTAAACAGTTTAGCAATAAATCAACTGACATGTCTTTACGAGTTGCCTCCCTTGAATACCTTGGTATTGTTGCAGCTCGGCTGAGAAAAGATGCTGTTTCCAGTCGAATGAATCCCGACATCATCCAAGAAATAGTGGAGAAGGTTAATGGTAATGATGATGATGAAGATGACGATAATGACGAAGAGAAGAACAAGACAGGGGATAAAACCTCCGATGTAACACAAAATTTACAAGAGGCCATGTTAACATATTTAGCTTTTAATGGTGAAAAAGAACCGTCTCTTATGTTTGCACGACAGTTTTATATTGCTCAATGGTTTAGAGATACAAACGTTAAAGCTGAGAAAAATATGAAGTCCTCTGCTCAAGACCCAGACAGTGACCAATCTGAAGGAGATAGAGTGACCGAACAAATGCAGGACATTGAGAAACGAAAAGAATTCCTATTCGCACAAGCTGGCATCACAATGGCATCTTCATATAAACCTACACCAAGTAAATTAGATTATGAAAGTGCATGTTTAGTAGCAAGGTATCTGTCTTCTAAACGACCATTTGCACAAAGTTTTGACATTTATTTGACTCAAATATTGAAAGTGTTGTGTGAAACTGCTGTTGCTGTTAGAACAAAGGCAATGAAATGTCTTACAGCTGTTATCGAGGCAGATCCTAGCATATTAGCAAGAGACGATATGCAACGCGGCGTTCATGGTCGATTTTTAGATCAGTCAACATCTGTGCGTGAAGCAGCTGTCGAGTTAGTTGGAAAGTTTATTTTAATACGTCCAGAACTAATTCCACAATATTACGAAATGCTGTCCGAACGCATACTTGATACTGGTATCAGCGTGCGTAAACGCGTAATACGTATATTTAAAGACATTTGCGTAGAAGAATCTGAATTTCCCAAAATTCCCGAAATGTGTGTTAAAATGATTCAGAGAGTTAATGATGAAGAAGGTATCAAAAAACTGATTAATGAAGTGTTTCAGACAATGTGGTTTTCGCCCATAAGTACGCGAGAAAAAGACTCTGGAAAACTATTGTTAAAAGTGGTGAACATTACTGACGTTGTTGCAGCTTCAAAAGAAATTGGTTATGATTTCTTTGAACAAATGTTAGAAAATCTATTGAAAAAAGATGAAGATGGCAACTATAATAAATCTGCTCTGACCGCTTGTCGTCAAATTGTTGATTGTCTTGTTGACAATGTCTTAAAACTAGAAGAAGGAACAGCCGAAACATCTGCTTCTAAAAGTACCAAAACTCGCTTATGTGCCTGTCTCTCTACACTGTTTCTCTTCAGTAAAATCAAACCAGATCTTATGGTAAATCATGCTACAACCCTTCAACCCTATCTGGATATCAAATGTAGCACACAGGAAGACTATTTAGTGCTTCATTATGTAGCACGTATATTAGAACTAGTTGTTCCTCTTATGAACCATCCAAGTGAATCTTTTCTTGCCCAATTAGAAGAGGACATGATGAAACTTGTATTAAAACATGGCATGATGGTTCTACAAAGTTGTGTTAGTTGTTTAGGTGCTGTTGTAAATATGGTTAGCTATAATTTTGCTCTTGTTAAAGACTGTTTTCAGAAATTCTTCAGTGTACTTTCCAAATTAATGACTGATCATCGTGAAGATCCTGATAATCCCACATTGAAAAGTAGACGACCTACTATGTTACGATCGTTATTTACTGTTGGGTTGTTATGCAAACATTTTGACTTTGACGCTAAAGAAATGGGGGAGACAAAAGTGTGTGTGCGAGAAAAAGTTTTTGATGTTCTTACATATTTTATGTGCCATGAAGACGAAGATGTTAGACTTAAGGCTTTAAATGCTCTTGGCTTTTTTCTTATCAGGCATTATGATTACATGTTAGGGCCAACAGTGAAAGACATGTACAATATGTTTTTAACTGATAATAATGCTCCAACTAAATTAAGATGTCAGGTTTTGAGAAATCTACAAAGTTATTTGGTGGAAGAAGAAAACCGTATGTTGCTGGCCGATCAACAATGGAAAAAACAGTCAAAGAATGAAGATCTGAAGGAAATGGGTGATATACAGTCTGGAATGGCAAGCGCTATCATGCAGGTTTATTTAAAACAAGTTTTAGAATCATTCTTTCACGAAAACTCTTCGGTTCGTCTCACTGCACTTGGTGTAATTAAATTGATTTTGAAACAAGGACTTGTTCATCCAGTGCAGTGTGTACCCTATTTAATTTGTATGGGAACTGATACAGAAGCTGCAGTTAGAATAAAAGCGGATCAACAAATGCTGGAAATTGAGAAAAAATACCCAGGATTCACTCATATGAAAGCTCAACAAGGTCTGAAATTTTCCTACAAACTACAGCAAGTCCTGACAAACAACAAGGATGGTCCGATCCGTGGTATGAGGATTGTTAAAGATGATATTCCAACTGGTCTTAACTCGCATGTCTACAAAGTGATCAGAGGCAACAGACAACACCGTAGAGGATTCTTGACAACCATATTAAACCTGTTTGATGATTCAGCTAGAATATCATTAGCAGAACAACTGTATACAGCAGATAATCTAGCTTATTATCCATACCAATTCCAAGATGAACCATTATTTATCATCCATCAAATAGATATTATAGTATCAGTCACTGGTTCCAATCTCCTCCAGTCATTTAAAGAAGCTTTATTACCAAAACCAGGTGCTGAAACTAGGTATGATGATGATGATGACGATCGCGAAGCGCTAATGGCTCGTTTCCCAGAAAACATCCAACCACTTCAAGAAATATTAGAACTCTCAAGAGGTTGTGTGTTATTGCTTGTACTCAAACAACACCTGAAAGATATGTATGGTTTTACAGACAGCAAGATACATCGATACTCACCAAGCGAACAAGCAAAGGTTCATGAAAAGCCACTCTCAAAGAAAAATAACCTGAAGTTTAACCCACATTACACCATTGAATGCTTGACTCAAAAAAAAATGGACTTGGATGCAGAGGAAGCCAAAACAAAACTTGTAGAAGACTACCTCGAGTTTAAAGATTTGATGATGAGTATTGATCCATCAGATGAAGATGACAGTGGTGATGAGGGGTCTGGAAGAGGGACACCACCACACAGTTCAGCCGGTTCAAAACTCCTTGCCACTGACGAAGGTAAAGAAGGAAATGCTGTAGTTGTGGAAGGAGAAGAAACTGGGGCAAGTTCATCCGATCAAATTGTAACAACGACTCCACCGAAAGAGCATCATCCCCCACCAATTACACTGAGTATATCGAAATCGAGAACTCCACACAGTGAGCGCAAGAAGAGCCGCCTTATTACATCAAGCACAAAATCCCACCACCATCGATCAAGTAAAGATTCCATTAGCAAAACTCCAACATCTAAGAAGAAGAAAAAGAAAAGGAAGAAGTATTGTAGTGATGATGAAAGTGATGATGATGATGACCCAGACTTTACAATGTAGATAAAACTATAGACATAACGCAAATCAGGTGTTACAAAAACTGTTATATATATTGTGTTAATAATATTATTACTTTTATTAATGCTGTTAAAATACATATATAATAATCAGTGTGAATATCAACATGACCCTTTTTTTTTCTTGATCAGTTCATATAAAAGTGTATGATATAGTTACATATTTTTTATTTATTGGACAATAGAATATTTTGCTTGATATGCGAACTACTTTTAAACTGTTAATATCTAATAATAATTTTTTTCATTGTTGCATCTACTTCATGTTAAGTTGTACATTATGGTTTCCTCATATTCATTATTTAATATGTTTTAGATTTCTTAGATTTCATTATTTTTATCAGTGTTGTCAGTTCAGTTTTAAATTCATACATCTTATTATTATATCATTGTTCAGTAATGTTCATACTTCAGAATTGAAAAAAAAAAGAAACACTGTTAAGATACACACAATATGAGGCCTTTGTTCAAATTTTTAAAGGAAATCTTAACTATAATATATAATGGATCAGTTATTTTCATTGAAGTCCCTTAGAAAAACTAATGTTTCATTGTGAAATTCTTAGATGTCCTTTTACTGGTAGGTTAAATGAAATTGGTAGATTTGTGTTGGGTCACTGATTGTCAATTATTTTTTATCCCTCTATATCATTGGCTGTAGAGTAAAGATTTCATTATTTTAATCTCACAATTCTGTATGCCCTATAACCAAAGGGAAAAACATTACTTTCCAAGTTGAACTTAAACCTAAAAAGGGAGATATAGATAGATACTGTGACGTTTTAAAATGGCGATTTGTTGGGGATATTATTAGACTAATCAGATAATCGATTCATGAACCTGTTCATTAAGTAGGTGTTGTGACAGCAAAAAGTACATTCATCTAGCTCTGGGTAGGGGTGGGTTGGTTGCCGAATAGTTAGCATGTGTGCATTGTATCATCATAAGGTCTGTCATTGAGTCAACGGGGGTGTACGTGGGGATTCTCTGGTTTCCTCCCACTGCTAAAGACCCCTACGCGCAAACAAATTATTGAAATAAAATTGATCCATACTTCAGTCATGAAATGACATAGTTTGGGTATCGAACAAAGAATTGCATAAATTGGGTACTGGGACAAAAAGAAGGGAAATAACTGTGATGGAACTGTTGCAAATGCGCTTCAAGTCTTGACATCGATTATTTAGCAAGGGGAATTCCCAAGTTGAACATCCATGGAGTTTGGATTATCACATTCGTAAACGCTGATCCAAAAGGTCATTTCCAGTCTTGTTTTTATACGCCCACATGGAAATGTGGTCATATGATATTGTTGATGACCTGTCTGTTGTCCAAAATTTAATGTGAAAGCTCCAAAGGTCAAAATTAATATCCGATTGATTGAAAATTTATACACAGTGTTTGAGGTCATGAGACGAGGAAGCGTATTGATTTTTAGCGATTCCTGATAATTACTGGCAGAGTTATAGCCCTTGATCACTTTGAAAAAATACTGTGAACGTTCTAAAAGCTAAAGTTAATCACAGTGTTTAAGATCATGAGACGAAGAAGACTTTTGATAATTACTGCTAGAGTTATGGCCCTTGATCACTTTGAAAAATGTTGTCGTCTCTCTAGAGGCTAAAGTTAATATCTGATTGATTTTAAGGCCATGATATGAAAAATCCTATTGATTTTCAACAATTTCCGATCAATACTGCCAAAGTTCTGGCCCTTGATCACATTGAAATATATTGTGGACGCTCAAGGGGCTAAAGTTAATATCCGATTACTGCCCAAGTTATGGCCCTTGATCACTTTGAAATATCTTGTGGACGTCCAAGGGGCTAAGGCTAAAGTTAATATCCGATTGACTTTAAATTTATGCACAAGACGAAGGATCCTGCTAGAGTTAATGCCCTTGATCTCTTTGAAATATCTTGTGGACGAAGGCCATGAGACAAACAATCGAAACAATTCTAACCATTTCTGATAATTACTTAATGGGCTATTACTCCTAATAAGATTTCCATGTGTTGTAAACCTCCTCCTTACTGACAAAAGAAAACATATGAGACAACCCATGTTGACTGCACGGACGACTTAGCTGTTGTGGGTGTACGTTTCATTGCTTGGCTACCTATGTTTATAGTACGCCCACATTTTCACATGGATGTATATTGTCGTCGCCCCAGTCCGTCCGTCGGTCTGTCCGTCCACACTTTGTTCGAAGACACCCTACAGATCACAATTTTTATAGGTCCACACTTTTATACGCCCACATGGAAATGTGGTTAAAAACAAAGTCAAAGGTATCACAAAACCATCTTTTCAAGTATCTAACGTTTCGTCAGTAAAAGCCTACTTCTTCAGAGAATAAGCTACAAAAATGATGCAGTTGAAATACAAGGTTAGTCATGGTAACAAGTGATGTCATAATGTAAATATGACATCATAACAATGTGATGTCATTATCATGGAAATGTGGACGTATATTTCTGTCACCCCCGTCCGTCCCTCTGTCGGTCGGTCCAGTGTTAAAGGTCATGAGACGAAGATGTCTATTGATTTTCAGCGATTTACGATAATTACTGCCAGAGTTATGACCCTTGATCACTTTGAAAAATCTTGTGAACGCTGTAAAGGCTAAAGTTAATATCCGATTGATTTTAAATTTATACACAGTGAGACAAAAACGCCTATTGATTTTCAGCAATTTCCGATAATAACTGCCAGAGTTATGGCCCTTGATCACTTCAAAAAATCTTGTGGGCGCTGTAGAGGCCAGAGTTATTATCCGATCGACTTTAAATTCACACACAGTGTTTAAGGTCATGGGACATAGAATCCCATTGATTTTCGGTGATTTGCGATAATTACTGCCAGAGTTATGGCCCTTGATCATTTTGAAAAATCTTGTGGATGGTCCAGAGGCCAAAGTTAATATCCGATTGACTTTATATTTATACACAGTGTTTCGGGTCGTGAGGCGAAAAATAATATTGATTTTCAGAGATTTCCGATAATTATTGCCAGAGTTATGGCCCTTGATCTTTTCAAAAAATCTTGTGGACGCTCTAGAGGCCAAAGTTGATATCCGATTTACTTTAAATTGATACACAGTCTTTAAGGTCATGAGGCAGAAAAGCCTATCGATTTTCAGCGATCTTGTGATGCTTTAGGGGCCAAACTTCAAGTGATACACAGAGTTTAAGGCTTTGAGATGAACAAGTATATTATTTTCAATGAATTTTGATAACTGTACAGCTAAATCCATGATATTAAATGTTTTGTATACCATACTAAATGTTAGCATAGGCCAGAACTTTATAAAAAAAACAAACAAATTCTAATGATTTTCTGATAATTACTTTATGAGTTGTTACTCTTAAAGGGGAAGACCAACGATTTTCAACAAGGTTTCTATAAATCTTAAATATATATTCAGAAATAATCCCCTCTGTAACACAAGTAAAAACGTTTTTGTAAAAGAGAAATTAATTTTTATTAAAACCGGAAGTGACATAATATAAATGTTTCATTATCGAAAAAAGTAAAAATACGCCACAACTCTTGTTGACGTTTTAGCTGCTGTGGGCGTATGTTTCTTTGACTGGCAACCTATCTTCATGTTTGTGGACACTCTACAGGTCACAATTCTTATCTGATTTTGATGAAACATGAAATATAGGTCTATCTCCAAAAGATCTCGGTTGCTTTCGATATTGGTATGCATCGAAGTGAAACTTCGTGGATTATGTCCCCTGATTGTTCTAAAAATCATGTTTTTAGTTTGTGGACCCTCTAGAGGTCACAATTTTGAACAAATTTTGATGAAAGTTGACGTTGACATGTATGTTTATAACTAATAGATCTTGGTTCCCTTTGATATTTGCGCATATCGGATCATAACTTTCTGGATTATTACCCCTGATTGTACGAAATATCACCTTTTTATACATCCACATTGAAATGTGGTCGTATATTGTCGTCGCCCCTGTCCGGCCATCGGTCCGGCCATCGGTCCGGCGTCCACACTTGCTTGTCGTTAATATCCGATTGACTCTAAATTTATACACAGTGTTTAAGGTCATGAGACGAAGAAGCCGTCTGATTTTCAGCGTTTTCTGATAATTACTGCCCTTGATCACGTAAAAAATCTTGTGGATGTCTAGAGGCCAACGTTAATATCCGATTTGTGGATTGACTTTAAATTTATACACAGTGTACAAGGCCATGATTTCCAATAATTACTGCCAGAGTTATGTTTTTTGATCATTTCAAAAAATCTCGTGGATGCTCTAGATTGCAAAGTTAATATCCAACTGACTTTAAATTTATACGCAGTGTTTAAGGTCATGAGACGAAGAATTTAATTTTTTTTTCAGCGATTTCGGATAATTACTGCCAGAGTTATTGCCCTTGATAACTTTAAAAAATCTTGTGGACGCTCTAGAGGCCAAAGTTAATATCAGATTCTGAGTTTCAGCATTTTCCGATAGTTACTGCCAGAGTTATGGCCCTTGATTACTTTATAAAATGTTGTGGACGCTCTAAAGTTAATACCGATTGACTTTAAATTTATACATGATTTCCAATAATTACTGCCAGAGTTATGTCCCTTGTTCATATAAAAAAATCTTGTGGATGCTATAGATTCAAAAGTTAATATCCGCAGTGTTTAAGGTCACGAGAAGAAGAAGTATTTTGATTTTCCATGAATTTTGATAATTGATCGGCTAAATCCACGATATTAAATGTTTTGTATACTAAACGTTAGCATGGGGCAGAACTTTATGAAAACCAAACAAATTCTAATGATTTTCTGATAATTACTTAACGAATTGTTACTCTTAATCAGATGTTAGTGTTTTACCAATGTTTCATTACCGAAAACAGTAAGAATATGCAACAACTCTTGTTGACTGCCTGGATGATTTAGCTGCTGTGGGCGTATTTTTCGTTGCCTGGCAACATATCTTTTAGCCTGTGGTCCCTCTGGAGGTCGCAATTATTATCTGATTTAAAGATTATATCATATTTACATGGTAATGGAGGCTGAGTTCGAATTTCCTGAAAAATCGCACCAAAATTGCCGGACAACATGGCCGCCACTTGTACGTACGTGATATGGTATTTCAAAGTTGTGGACCCTGTAGAGATCACTATTTTAATCCGATTTTGATGAATCTTGAAATACATGTTTATAACCCAAAGATCTTGGATACTATCGATATTCATGCATATCGGATTGTAACTTCCTGAAGTATGGCCCCTGATTGTACGAAAAATCGCCTTTATTAGCTTGTGGTCTCTCTGGAGGTTACAATTATTATCCGATTTAAAAAAAAGATTTGATTAAATCACTGCTACACCGTAATGAAGGTAGAGTTAGAATTTCGTGAAAATCGGACCAAAAAGGTCGGACAAAATGGCCGCCGCTTGTACGCGAATAGTGTAAAAATATGGTATATCAAGGTTGTTGACCCTGTGTTGGTCACTATTTTACTCCGATTTTTATTGTCCCCTTGCAAAATATATTTGGGGGGAGGCTAAGCCCCGCGTTAGCCCCCCTGTGGCTACGGGACCGGGAGACTTTTGAAATGGGTTTGTCCGTGTGTCTGTCTGTCTGTCGGTCACACTGTTGGGGATGCAATAACTTTCTTTCTAATTAAGGTTCAAAATTTATGAGGTGTTTATTAGGCCAATACCTTTATGGAGTTCGAAGATGAGCCTTTTCTGCTTAGGGTAAGCAGAGATAAGCAATTTGATTGGTTGATGCTTTGGCACACGATCACTTTAGTTCTAATTAAGTGAGAGTGGTGAAACTTGATGTATTGTTTCATTACCTCAATACCTTGACTAAGTTCGATAATGAGCATTTTCTGCTCAGGGTAAGCAGGGCGATAAGCAATTTGATTGTCCTAGACTTTGGAACACAATAACTCAGATGAGTATTTTAGGGTAAGTAGAGATAAGCAATTTGAACTAATCAATTTCATTGTTCGATGATTTGGGACAAGATAATCTTGATTCTATCTGATAGAGAGTGATGAAACTAGGTGTATAATTTGATTGCTCGATTCTTTTGAAAAAAAATTTTTTTTATTAATTAATATGTGTCATCTATTTATTTTCGGATTTCGACGGGGGACATCAGCCTCACTGTTGGCTTGTTCAATTTAAAAAAAAAAACCAACAAAAAACGTTTTCGTATATCGCCGTTACACCCTAATGATGATTGAGCTCGAATTTCGTGAAAACTGTCAGACAAAATGGCCGTCCCATATACTAGTCCAGCCATTTTATGGAAATTCGGGTCCCCCCCCCCCAATGCAAGAACGGGGTTTTATTTTTGATGATTTTTGGTAGCATTGGATGTACACCAATCCTCAGCATGTCAGTTCCTTCAGCTTCCAGAAGTATTAGGTATTGGGGAGCAATAATGCGATAAATCTGAAAGCAAGAGGATCAACACAAGTGAAAGACCGTGGGTGGGATTGGGTGGGAAAAATTGATCAAAAAGAGGGACATAGTGTGCATATCTCATGTCCACCAGTACAACTGACTACCGCTCTCGCTGTCTTAATGAAGAATGGGTTGAATACATTATACTACGTCATCATTGGAAATGTCACGCGAGGATCTACACTAATCTTCAGCATGTCAGTTCCTCTAGCTTCCAGAATTATTAAGTATTGGGGAGCAATAATGCGATAAAACATTCTATCTCACGACCCCCTATCGAACACATTAGGCCAGCATATTATCACCCTCTATTCCCAATATTCAAAACAAAAATATCAAAACATCGAAAATGTTCTTTATTCCATCTCAAATAAATCAAGAAAAATCAAATAATTATAAATATAACTGAAGTAAATTTGTTCAGTAAAACTTGTTCAGCTGTCAGGTTAAGTCAGGAGATGAGGGAGTACCGTCCTCGGTGTAATCCACTCTGGCTCAGTTCGGACTGAAATCAAAGTAAGATCGTAAATGTACAGCTCTCCCATTCGGGCGCTGGTGTGAGCGTATGTGGCATGGAGATAGGGGCGCTTTCTCAACCTCGTGGGTTTCCTCCGGGCACCCCGGTTTCCTCCGACTGCTAAAGACCCCTACGCGCAAGCGAAGTATTGAAATAAAATTTTAAAAAAACATATGTTAGTCCCGAAATGACCTAGTTTGTGTTGAGTGGACGTTAAACCCCATTTCTCTCTCTCTCTCCTCTCCCATTCTGGTACAAATGAACACGGATACTGTAAATTCTTTCCCTGAAGTGATAATAAATTTCATTCTATAAAACAAATAAAAATACTAGAACTAAACCAGATGAAATCACACATGGAGACAGAACTCCCTCACCCCTGACCAACATGAATAAGAAATCCACTAAAGGCATCAGTGTCCCACGGGTCACTGGTAAGAAAGATGCCATCTAGAAGCATACAAATTGTTACACCCATCATTTAAACAACAAAACAAATGCGACAGAATCGGAGTAAGTGATCACGGCTCATTATTGTCACAACTCACTTGTTTAAACCCCCGATCATGGCTGGCGAAACTGCAATTCAATACAAACACGTGCGCTGACCTACTTATCCACAATCAAGCATGAAAACAATTTACACACAAATAAGACGCTTAGTAGTCTGTTGTGTATTCAATTTCTCTTAATAAATTTACTAATTTTGCCACAAATAATTTAACGCCACCAAGACTCTCCTAGTGCCATATCAGGTCTTGTAAAAAGTTGCATACCACCAAGGTATTCCATTCCAAGCCACCAAGGCTATTGGCCAGCCAAAAACAATATCGGGGGGGGGGGGGTTGTAATGGCCTAGTGATTTAGAGTGCCGCTTTTCGACCTCTAGCTGGCCGGTCACCTCTGGCTTGCGGCTGTGGTTTCGATCCCTGGTGTGAGCGTATGTGGCATGGAGATAGGGGCGCATGGAGATAGGGGCGCCTTCTCAACCTCGTGGGTTTTCTCCGGTCACTCCGGTTTCCTCCCACTGCTAAAGACCCCTACGCGCAAGCGAATTATTGAAATAAAATGAAACCATATGTTAGTCCTGAAATGACCTAGTTTGTGTCGAGTGGACGTTAAACCCCATTTCTCTCTCTCAAAATCAATATCATATGCCACCAAGGCAATTGGCTAACTAAACCAAAATCAATAAGCCACCTAGGCTATTGGCTACCTAAGCCAAAATCAATATACCACCAACGTATTTTCAAGTAAAATAAAATCCATTACCGTTTTAATGAAACAAGAATACGTAAGTCCACCTCGCTGTCTTAATGAAGAATGGATTGAATACATTATACTACGCCATCATCGGAAATGTCACGTGAGGATCTACTGAGTGACATCCTAAAAGTTTATCAAAACTAGAATACCGGAAAGTCCCAAACTTTGAGGGTAAAGTTCGGGATTTAAGCCATTTTCCTTCAAAAGGTACAACTTCAGACAAACAAAAAGTCGTCAATTTTTAAGAGAAGCACACGAAACTGATGCCATGCATCAGGTTGTCAGGGTCAAACATTAATATGGCATGGTTTTCATAGATGTCCGGGGCTCTCTTGAACCATTTTCGGGGATTTCATCACCTGAGAAACATGCTGCGCAGAATTCAAACTCTGCATTGTTTTATTATAAAATAGCAATTGTAGTCTCAAAATAAATATTTTTGGGGACATTATTTTATTTGAAGATATACCCAGTGGTATGGTTTTTTTACGATTTTAGATAACCCACCACCCCAAAACATGTTGACGCCAACCCAAATTTACGATATTCGAAAGGAACCGAGATCTCCCTGGTATATACAGGGGCGTAGCCGTGAAATATATATTGGGGGGGGGGGGTACCCCCATAAATTTTGTTTAAAGTCTCAGTCTTCTGCGTAAACATTGTTTGGCATATTTTACGGGGTTAAACTAAAACATCACACCAATACAACGTTTATCATGTTTACAGACAGCGACACCGGTCTTCCGCGAGAGGCAAAGAAGCGTGACTTACCCCCACCTAAGAAAATTTTGGAATATTTGACGGCTGCAAACAGTTTTTTCTGCTATTTCAGCCTATGAACAAAGCAATTTCAAAGTGGTCTAATATAGCCTAATTAAGGAGGCTTGCTGACACGAATTCCAATCAATCGTTTACACCCACGAAGACGGGACCTTTGGGAGAAAATTTCGAGAATTTAACTGCCACAAACGCGTGTTCCTGCTATACCAGCCTGTAGCCTGTGAATTCAGCAACTTCGATTTGGTCCAATATAGCCTACCTGGCTGCCCAGAATTCCAAACAACCAATCAATCGTCGTGGGCTATGGGAGCCTCACCCTCCCGGAGAAAAATTTGAAAATTTAACCACCGCAAATGCGTTTTCTGCTATTCTAGCCTGTGTGAGCAACTCCAAAAGTATCCAATGGTTTTGTAACCGATATCCCACTCTGAATTCCAACCATCCAATCACACTGTTGCAGTTGCATTCAGTAATAATCGATGCCCAAAAAATGTCGCACAAAGAGGAGTGTCCCCAGACAAAATGTTTTAATCAATAGTCAACTCAGTACAAATTCGTAGTATTCAATTAAAAGAAAAGTGAAATTAGTGTTTTATTAGGACTCGATGACAGTTAGGGAAGCAAAACTAGAAATGCCCGAAGGAGGTTTACGGCCTACGATCAGTTTTCTTCGCGGGGCGTAGAAACGGAGCTGACCTTGTATGGACCCTCCAAGAAAATTTTGGAATATTTGATGGCCGCAAACGCGTTTTACTGCTATTCCAGTTCTAAAATTAGTGTTTTATTAGATTTCGGGCACTTTATTTTGCCAAATTTTGGGGAGGATCCAAACATATTCAGCCCCCCCCATGTGTGACGCCCATGGGTAAATAAACCTATGTTTCAACGAAAACCGCAATATCTTATGGTATCTGACCTCAAACATTCACATGATTATCTCTCATATGCAGGGTCACAGAGGCCCTTAGCACACATACTCCGCGCAGCGTTTCGTTTGGTTAGAGGTAATCCCACTACACACTGCTATTATGAGTGGATATTGTAGTCCGTCTACCAACCAATCACTAACTGCCCTACAAAAGCTTCACATTTAAAACGAGTGCCAATATTGGACCAAATATGTTGAACGGAAAGAATAGACACACTCCCGCATAAGTTCAAGAAACAGACGCTATTCCAGATGGCCAGAGAGGGATTTCTCGGGCCATTGCTTCAGGAATCAGGGGCGTTTTAAGGTTTATCATGGCGGAGGCTATACTATTTTGAGGGCCCTCTTGTGTGGGGGGGGGATGTTTTGATTGATGATTTTCGTACCAATGCAATGACTACATTCTCATTCAGTAGTGGATTCGACAGTAACAAAGTAAAGAAAACGATTGACTTAAACTCGGGGGCCCTTTCCATTGGCCAGAAGGGCCCTTTTGTCAGACGAGGGGCCCCTTTGTCTGCCTTTAGGGCCCTCCCTAACTAGGGTACATTTCATTTTTCTCATCGGTTTTAATATTTTTCTCCTGTTTTATTTATTCAACTTTTTTGATTTTTTTTTCGCTAGGAGGCTGGCGCCTCCAGCGCCTTAGCTATAACACGTCTTTGTCAGGAATATGTAAGCACATAAAAGTTAAATGATTTTTGTGTCCCCATGTCCTATATGTAATTCAAAATATAAATAACGATAAACCACAAAACACGCGATTAAAGTTTTTCTGGGATTTTATACACGTAATTATTAATTGCGATAAAAGGTAACAGTACGAAAAGACAAAAAAAAGCAACGAAAAACTGATATTTTAAATTTTTGTATCTAACAAAGCAGACATTTTGTGGTGCCCCCATAACCATGATACTCTGGACACATGTTCAAAGATGGGTTCCCAGAAAAGTATTTATCGGGTGGTTATTGTCTATAAAAGTATGACAATTTTGGTATATATGGAAAGTAGAGATATCTAATCTTACTAGAAAAATACTGGATTCCCTGAAAAACACTCACGCTGACTCACGGAGCTTATACCGGACAAAATGTGAGTGTTCCCTTATTAATAGACAGCCCGACGATTAGGACTATCTGCACGCGTGACGTCGAAGGCTGCTCGCGAACTTGAGCGATTTGTGTACATGTTGATATATTTTATGAAAAGTTAGACGTACAACATTTTCTGGGATAAAAATCACGGAAAAAGACACGGGCAGTGGATAATCCGAGAATTTAATTAGGATTCGATATTTGTAATAAATGGTCAGTGATTACAGACAACATTGCCTTGTGTATGCAATGAATTCTCCCCTGTCTCCGCCATCGTTGCCACTCGGCAAACCTCGACAGATTCCGGGACCTACATCTAGTCTCGGCTGTATGACAGTACGTATTCTTTTCTGTCTGATTTGCCCACCCTTGCCCTGCAGATGTATGTATTGGGAGTCATAGTGCGTTCACCATGATAGAGAGCTGCAGGACAAAAAGTGATTCCCCCCCCCCCCCGCAAACTTTTCTCTGGTCAATTTTCCAATCTGTGGTTACATGTATCGTCGCTCATACAATCTCCCTTCTGTAACATTTGCATACTCTGTTACATATTGAAGTCTTCAAGTCAAGTGACAACTGGCAGTCGTCATGTGACATCTGTGCATGTCAAGGGTGGACAACTTGCCGAACAGTTTTCTTTTCTGTCTGATTTGCCCACCCTTGCCCTGCAGATGCATGTATTGGGAGTCATAGTGCGTTCACCTGAACGGGTAATCTACATTACATTAGTAATAAGAAAAAACATTATACAAATAAACTCTTATTCCCCCATTACATACTTAAACCCCCTTACATATTTAAATACAGTAACAAAGGGGAATCGGTATATTATCCATTAACTTGACAGAAGACCCAAATTATCACACAACATTTTTATACCCGCTCTCTCTAAATGCAACCCGTCTCTAAGATGATTTTCCAATATATTGTTATGAACCTCCAATTGTTCTTCCTGCATAAATCACGGTACGCGTCATTTACAAACCCAATACCCATCTTTCTTCCGGTTAATGTTGACATGACAACAGCAGAAATGAAAATGGTTACATTTTCCAATTGTTTTAATATGTGACATAAATGTGCAATACTTTGAACTAACATTTACTTTAAACCCACCATTACATGAGTTATTGATGTCATTTATTCCAACATGAACAAAAAGATATAACGGTTTATATTCAGAACAAATAGCCGAAATACGACTCGCTATTGTTTTAATTGTGGCACCCCCAAAAGCAAAAACACGACATGTGCGTTCTACTTCGTCGACCATCTGCTTAATTATAGAATCTCCAACGACGACCTTTGAAACGCCCGATTCATAAAGATGCCTTGGTAAAAACGTTTTGTGTGTACCGACACAATTTGCATTACAAATATGGTAGCAAAACAAATCCCAAGGAAGGCCCTTTTTATCTCTGAAATATCCCCGCTTTTTAGAGGGATATAAAATTATGTCTTTTTCGGATTTATTTCCAAATAAAAAGGACACAGAACTTTTTATTCTTAATTTGGGCAACCAAATCGATTTAGGCTGAAATTCCGGAACAATTATTGTACAAGAGATATTTTGCTGTTCAATAAACCTTAATACTGAGGCTATTTTACCAAACGGAGGAAATACATAACAAATGTCTAATTCGCGTATATGCTGTGCCAACATATACTATTCAAAAAAAGTAGGGGATATTGATTTTTAAGTGTTATTAAAGTCACCTAATGAAACTGACGAAGAAACAAATGACAAAATGAAATGAAGTTCACATTCATCGATTTATTCCAAATGATCGTTAGACTAAGTAAGGCACAGACTGACCATTATAAGGGTAAAATGATACTCGGGGTCAAACAGCAAAGTTACCACAGCATCACAACAAAGTCAGTAACTGGTAAATCCTCCTCTGTTTGCCAAACAAGCATTGATCCGACGTGGCATACTCCTAATGAGACGTCTAAAGTCATTTTGGTCCAGATTGTCCCATTCCTGTTGCAACGCAGCAGCAAGTTCTTGGACATTGGCAGGACGTTGTTGAAGTTGACGTAACCTCTGTCCAAGCATGTCCCAGACTTGCCCGATGGGGGAGAGGTCGGGACTCAGTGCTGGCCAAGGTAATGTGGTGATGTTCTGTTGTTGGAGGTAACCCGTAACGATCCTGGCCCTGTGACATCTTGCGTTGTCATCCTGGAAGATAAAACGGCGGCCATGACGTCGTGCGAACGGCACAACATGGACTGCCAAGATGTTGTCCCGGTAGTACTGGCCTGTAACACGCCCTGCAACAACATGTAAAGCCGTTCTTCCAGCAACAGTGATGCCTCCCCACACCATAACAGAACCACCCCCAAATCGATCATGTCTGATGACGTTAACGTCTTGGAAGCGCTCGTTTCGACGACGCCACACCCTCCTACGTCTGTCCAAAAAATCAACAGTGAACCATGACTCATCTGAAAACATCACATTGCTCCAGCGTCGATTATCCCAGTGTTGACGATCCCTACACCAACGACGTCTTGCCTGAATGTGATGATCTCTCAAACAAGGGATTACGCGAGGACGTCGGGCGCGAAGGTGACCCCTATGCAGTCGATTCCGAATCGTCTGGCCACTCACTCTCACACCAGTGTCTGTTTGAAGACGAGCGCTGATCTGATTTGCTGTGATGACACAATTTCTCAAGGTCAAGGTACGGATAAATCGATCCTGGGCTTGAGTTGTCGCCCTTGGTCGACCTGAACGTGGTCTGTCCTGTACAGATTGTGTATCACGGTATCTGGACCATAGCCTGCTTATGACAGACTGAGAAACATTCATCGTCCGCGCCACAACCGCCTGTGTTGTGCCGATCTGTAGCATGCCAAGGGCACGTAACCTTTCATTTTGGGTAAGCCGACGCATATCAAAATTTGTTTTCTGGTCACTAAAACAATTAAACTGATGTTTCCACCCTGGAATTCAATGCCACAATGACTGTAACTAGTGTAACATTCAAAGTCAGAGTCGTGCAAATCTTGGGTTGGACCCCTATGATGATCCCAAGCATCACCTGCATTCCATGCGGTAGCTATTGGTGCGTTTGGGCGTCACATGTAACTGGAAATGTTTCTTCTGTTAGGTTCTATAGTGACTTTTTTCGTAGTCATTTGCATATTTTAGTACTATGCCCCCAAAATCAAATATCCCCTACTTTTTTTGAATAGTATATTAACACCCCCAGAACAAGGGGTATTATAGGGTGGGAAGTGTGTTAAATCCTTACCCTCCCGATCACACATGGTATTAGAATCTAAAGCCATTAAATCAAGAGTATGTCCCGATCCCCCGATAGCCTGTTGTATTCTCTCCCACTCGATAGATGACAACATGGCATCTTCTTTTGAAAGTATTCTGGAAAAATCATCAGCCAAATTATCTTTTGATGGAACGTAGCTAAAACGAATAACTACCCTTGGATCTCTTACCATTTCAAAAATATCCTTTAGTATAACATTTAACTCTTTCGAACGAGAACACTGTCCCTCCCATGCTGCAATAAACGATTTACAATCGCAATCGATATCAATACGAGTATCGGTTATGTACTCTTTAATAGCACATATGCAACTGAAAACCGCCTTTGCTTCCTTAACTACTATAGGGCTTGTAATAATACTCCCCGTCCAATAATCACCAAACTTAATATCCCTTTTTTTGCAATTTTAATACTCCCGCCCAACGGTATTCGGATGAATCGGTTGTGAGGTGTACGACTAAATGCTTCTCATCCTTCCAAGGCAAAAACCCATCCCATTTTTCTAGCATTCTCCCAAACTGAATTTCCTCCATAAGATCTCCTTGAACAGGAATGTGTGAAGCTCCAGATTTAGTTAATTGGGATATTGCGATACATACCGCGGATGTATATAATTTTGTTCCCGGTACAACCAAAACAAATTATATGCATTTTCCAAGAAATTTCTGCAGAGATGCCAAAGAAACAACAGATTTAGCCAAAATTGATTCTCTCAAAATAGCAAAAGACTCTTTTTATCAGGCAAGAAAAAGGCCTGCTTCAAAGAATTGATACCCAAACCTAAAAATACCAAGGAATTTGTTGGTTCAAGTACGGATTTTTGTATTCCTACACAGTACCCCAATCGACTTACAATCTGACAAGCTGCATATATCGCTATTCTTGCCCCCAGCTTATGATCTGAACCTAAAATGGAGTACAATTGGCCAATAAGACGATCATCAATATATAGTAAATTTGAAATACCCAAGTCCCGAAGATAAGACGCTATTACTAAATTAAAAGAATGGTAAATATACGCGGAATTTTTCCAACCAAATGGGATAGTATTATCAACATAAAACACCCCTTTCCAACAAAAACCGACCAATAATTTTGATTTTTCATTAATCAAAATATGATCGTAACCTGATTTATCATCCAATTTCGTCATTAAAGTGTTTTTATCAATTATTTTTGGTACGTCCACCAGTGTATCGAGTTTAAACGGGGTATCCCTCATCCAACAATTAAAATATCGTAAATCTAAACAGAGACGCGGTTTTGTGGGCTCAACTGTCAAAGGTGATACAACGTGTGGTCTGTCTAAGTGTTCATTTTGAAAAACCGAAACAGCTCCGGTCTGTAATCGTTTCTTTATCTCAATTGTAATGAAATCATCAAATCGTTCACAAATTTCGGCATTCTTAAAATGCATCGACGGCGGGAAACAACAATCATAAAATTTTCGCTTAAAAAAAACATGGAATGGAACGATGTAATCATATATGTTTACACTATTCTTAACAATATCAAGGATGTCTAACCCGCTTATTTTGTTATTCCCTAATACCGTCTCCCATTCAGACGCATACTTATGAATTTGGCCAGCTTTAAAGCTATTTGGATTTCGAAAAGGTATAAAACACAAATCTGGGGGTTGTTTACTGCTAACTATTTCTTCCGCGGATGGGTGATTAGACCAGACCATTTGTTCGCCCTTGTATGAAATCCATTCTGATAACTGTATCTCTGATTTCAAACTAACAAACTGGGCCTAAAACAGAATTATAACATATAAACACCATCACCTAAATTGGGCTAAAATATACATTCAATGCGATTTACTCGTTAAGCTTAAATTAAACACTATTTTTTGGTACAGTTTCGAGAGATGTGACCATATTCCTGACAATTATAACACCTGATCTTCATGTTTTGTGATAAACGGTTTCGATAATTAAACGGTTTGCTGGTTCCAGGAAACATTGTTCTGTCACCCATCATATTAAAAGGGGAACAGGATTTAATAAAATCTTGCTCCTTTTTCATTAACTTCGCCTCAACTGATTTCGATAACATGCTTACGATCATACTTCCAACATTAGGATGGTACTTATAATAATTAAATCGCTGAATCACAAAAGAATACATTTCCGTGTCTGGGTGGTTAGCTCTCCTTGCACGTTGATCCAAGGTAATTAATTTTTGTAATAGCACGTCTGGGTTGAAATCAACAGTTCTAGAACCATATTCCTTTACCTCTTGTAACGATACATCTACCGATTTGTCCGATGAATTTTTTCTTTGTTCCTCTATTATCTGTCTCAATTCTTTCACTTCTCTAGATAAATCCTACAAACAAAAAACCGCCAATTATTACACAATTTTATCATAACGACGACATCCCAGACCAGTCATTTATATGCGTACAAACATCAACCACCTCGTCTGTATAATCTGTTGGAACCACAGTCTTTGCCATTGCGAGTGCCGAGGATTTGTTCTCAACAAACTTCATCATTTTAGAATATCGATCTAACATTTTATTCGAATTCCAACCGATATGGGAAAGAATTTGACTTTCCGGGAACCCTAGCATCCGCAATGACATCGCACAACCCCCTCTTGCTCCATGCGGTGTCTCGCCCTCCCAAATTCCCCCAGCTTTCAAATGTATCTTAAGCTTTCGATTCATTCCCGATGAACTTACGGGTCTGTTTAATACCAAATCGCATAATGTTCTACATGAACGAAACAGAAATCCATTTCTTATATCAATACCGTCTTCATCACAAAATGTAATGTAATCTAGAATTTCATTTACTGGGCAGACTTCAACTTCATCAGATTTCATTAATACAAATGTTCGAGCTTCCCCCTTTATCGTTTTTCCTTGCGTCATTAGAATAAGTAAACCCTTATCAATTTTCTTCAATTGCCCTAAATCACCAGCTCTATCCCCCGAAAAAGACAGGAACTTGAAAAAAGCCTTATCTCGTCTAAAAAGATATATGTCATGCTTAGACAAATTTTTGTTCGAAAGTTTGTATGCCAAATAACGCGACAAAAGCACAAGCTTTTTCATATGGTTTAGCTTGGCGTGGAATGACCATAGCCCTAGATTGCTCAAGTTTAGTTGCCTCAAGATGGCGCTTAATAACCGCAGACGCCATCGGATTTCCTAAAGCTAGCTTTTCATTCCAATATGATCCCCTGCCCCTGTCTCTGAAAATCGCTCGAATCTGTCCGATTAAACTATCCAGCGAAGACGCAGCCCGTCTAATTGGACATTTACAAGACTGAATACCCTTACATCCTCTGAACTCACAACCCAACACGTGTACTTGAGTTTTTCCGCCGCGGTCCTTTAATACTAAGAATTCCCTAAGGTTATACGGAGATACATTATCCAACGACTTTGCAGGTGTCAAATAACTACAAAATTCCTTTAACTCCCTTTCCAGTATTTCTTTTTGTTTCCTGTATTTCTTGTTTTCAAGCAAACCATCCAAATCATTAATTCTTTCCCTAACGAGATCTTTATCGTACTGAAAATGAAATAGAACCTATTTTATGTTTCGCTTAATATATTACCATCTAAACCGAATAAACCCTAAAACTAACCATATCTCCATATTTTAGATATTTTTATTATCATTATGTTTTAAATTTTGGTTTTTAAATAATACACATCTTGATAAATTCAGTGTAAAATTCCATTTATCGAAAACTTCTTAGGCCCCATGACTAACCCCATATTACTCATGGCTCCGTCAAACTAGCCAATATTTTTTTTTTTTTTTTTTTTTTTTTGAGTATTTTGAGACATTTGTCATTTTTTGACAACATGCCTTAACCAATATAAAATTGAATATTTGAGACATTTGTCATATTGTGTGACAACATGCCTTACTAACAAATTTTAAAATTGTGAATACAAATATTTCCTGTTTTGGTAACCGTGTCATGAGAGACTAATTATTTTTCCATTTTAATTTAATGATTTAGCAGGGTGGGTGGGGTGGAGGACCCGCGAGTAAAACACACGAGGTTGGACAGGCAACGTCATTTCCCTGCCACGCCTAACCATGGAATTGAAACCACGCCAGCCGACTAGATGACACACCCTGCGATGCAACGCGCACGCGCCAACCATTCGGCTATCTAAGCACCCACTATGTTATAACGTAACTTCAATTATCTTATATTAAATTATATTAAATATGGTCTGAATGGTTGAACTAAAACCGTTGACCAAATTATGTGGGTTTTTTTTTTTTTTTTTTTTTTTAACTACATGATCTCCCTCTCGTTCAATAGTTGCTCACAGGCAGCCATTAGCGTTAGAGAACTTTCATGTCCCACATAGGCAACAATAAAACCATAACCCCATTCATATCTCCACACAGGCAGATATAACAAAGAAAAAAAAGGTTAAATTCCACAAAGGCAACAAATTGAAACGAAACAATATCTAAATCTCCATACAGACATCACAAGCAAAAAACCCTAAATTTCCACACAGGCAATTATCAAAAACCAAGCACTGATCTAACTCAGCAGTGGCTACCCTCCCAATTAAAATGCAAGCTATCAAAATTAAATATCAACAAACATAAGGTCCCCATTTCCTCTCCAGTCAATACAAAACAAAACTGAATACACACCAGTTTGTATGGGGCGCCGATTGCGACTTTATTGTCAACTCAAAATATATATGCTAAACTCTATAAATATGACAAACTTCGTTTTATTTCTTTGGTAAACTTTAAATTGATGCTAAACTCCAAATATGACATGTATGCTTAGACTTGATGATAAACTCAAAATATATATGTATGACCAACTCCAAATATATGACGTTCTTCTTTTAAAGATGTCAAACTAAATATATATGCGGAACTTCCTAAATACATGCTAAGTTAGACTCGGATTACCGGTCTTAGAAGTTCACTTTGTCTACGTCTTGTTATTGGAGTCTAGAAGTCGTTTCGCCTCCGCCTCCAAACTTCTAAGGCTCTAACCATAGAACTGTATCTATGGTCTAACGTAGAGATGATAGAGAGAAAAAAGTGGGTCAGTTGACTCATTTGAGTGAGTATCCATAAAACGACTCAGTAACGACTCAGTTTTCGTTGACTACCTTGGGACTAACTTGGAACTTACGTGGGACTCAAATAATGAGTCAAAAGACTCATTTTTGTGACTCACCAAAAAATCCATAAAACGACTCGTTAAGTGAGTCAAGTGACTCGTCAGGTAAAGTGAGTTCTTCGACTACCTTAGTGAGTCTAGTGACTACTTTGGTGAGTCTAGTGACTACTTTAGTGAGTCTAGCGACACAAGAGATGAGTAACACAGTACAGTGAGTCAAGTGACTAGTAAAGTGAATCAATGCAAATATATTTGAGTCACATAATTAGCCTTACGCAACGAGTCAAATGACCCCACACAGGCTGGAATCCTAATAATTAGGATTTAATTCTCCTTTTTTAATAATTCTTTGGTTGGCATTGCACAAAGTTGACGAAAAATATCTGTAAAAACGAATACGAAGATGTTATTTTTTTCAATTAGATTACACGATTCGTGTATGCTTAGTTTTCCAACAACCTTATGCCTGGTGTATTAACCTCCACATTTGCAGTATATGATTCCGCGTTCGTCTTTGAATTGACGATCTTATTTGCCGAATAACATACCGTTTCTCCCGATGTGATCAGCATTATGTCAGGTCAATAAGGAAACAATATTAAAACAAAAACTTAAAAATACATTATGCGAGATTACGAAAAGCTGAGCAAAAAATCGATTCCTAATCCAGTAAATATTACTGGCTAGTGATAAGTTCATTAATTAATTAATGTCCAATTAATAATCTAGATAACATTTCAGGCCTAAAAAAAGGTCTGCAACAGGCAGTTTTAGCTCTTGCATAACGTATGTTTAAATTAAAAATAAAGCACTCCATATAAGTTACACATATTTTATTCTATTGTCTAAAAGTAAAAGTGGTTGTCATGCAATATGCGGGCACAATTGGCAGGTGAAGAACAATGAAAATTAGAAAGCGCTTTCACCCATTTGCCTAATGCTTCTCATGAAATTCACTGTAACATCTGGAGATACTCCAGAACGTAACACTAAATATCGATATGGTTCTTACCTCGTGATCCGAATGCCACTCACCAAATATGAAAGAAATCCGTCAAATGTTGTAGCCTCTATCGCGAACCGTTGTGTCAAACCAATTTTGATAACCATAATATAGATAAAGCAAGGGCCCCTTTCGCGTTCACAAGGTTTTTGGCAAAGAGAGTATAACTCCGTAACTGAAGGTCTGATTCAAACTCATCCCACGATCTTTGGCATATAAAGTATTTTAAGTTACAACAAGAATGATTTTTTGGATAAACGTTCATGTGTTTAAAATCTTTAAACAATATTCGATATTGAATATATAGTACACAGCGAATAACACTTCGACTGCCGTTAGAAATTCTAACGCACGAGCCAGAACGATGTCATCCATTAAAATTTCGTATGTAGTTTCGCCATCCATGATATCCCCTTGGTGTAGAATAGTGGGAGTTGTTATTCTCTCTGGTCTCTGAAATGATACAAAAACAAACATCCAAAACTTAAAAAATATTTAGGGGAACCACGGTAAGACATGGATTCGCTAGGATCGGACAAATACCATATAGGTATCGTGTACACGTATAAAAGAAGACTTGGTATAGTTGGAATCTGAAATAAGTGGATCGCTTTCATCGCATCCCTGCCCCTTAACATTGCGGCTTATGCCCGTCTTCATTATCTTAGTCGGTGCGGAAAGGTAAGGTTTTAAAGGCCTTTTTTTCATTTCATATTTTTTCATTGTTTTAATCGAAGTTTTTAGTTGTAGCAGGTGTTAAAATGACAACCAAATCCCCCCTCTGTAAAACTTAAAATGTTTTTTGCTTACCACATCTGTTGGACACAGCATTTTTTTTTTTTAGGTCCTCTTTAAGCAGAATAGGAAGGGCTGTAATTGAAGAATATCCAGCTCGCCCTGAAAAAAGAATCATATTATAAGAGAATTTCGGAAGGCGATTAAAGTGCGATTTAGTGAACCAAATAGTGCATACATTGTGTTCAGTTAAAATACCTTCAAAAGTTGTAAATTCCTGACAGCCCATAAATGTTACACGTGCGAAAAGCCTACCACACTCAACGAAAAATTTTCAGTATTCGAGGCAGCAACACACAAGGATAATTGTGTTCGTGTGCACTTCATATTTGGATTTTCCACAGTTAGAGGGTCTTTAACATGTGCTCTAAATTGCACACGGAACACTCTTTCCCTGTCAGACACCCTGGCCTGCATCAATGACAATGAAGAAACCGTATTTGGCAAATTCCGAGTATCTTTCTTCGCGTCCCTCACTGATATCAATAAATGCCCTGCCGATTTAGTGGTACAGCGTCATACTTACTGGGTCATTATAATTCAATTTTAAGCAAACCTTCCGCTCCACCAGGACATAACAGAACAGACATAATACATATATAATTTTGGTAACACGTTGGCTCGCTATTCTGGAAGACGGGTGTTCGATCCCTGCATTTGTCGAGAAAGTTCATTTTCGTATGAAAAACCGAGGTACCGTGTACCCAAAGATCCCTTGGCAGTTGGAATTCGATACAAAAGTAGGCCGTAGCGCCACTGTCCGGACAAAATTTCCTTCATACCACACTGTATGGCGTACACCCGTCTCCATTAGCTCAGGTCAGGAGCAAAACTGTAGGACGTTAAATCCCATTTCATTTCATATATAATTTCGCTTTTTACCTCTGCTTTTTCACGTTGCAACCGTACGGCGAAATCTAATTGTTGCGTCTTCACTTTGCCCCTTGCCAAAAGAGAATCCGACCATAATAAATACTTACTGTTGCAATCCTTAGGTACATGTACATCTTCGGTTGGTTTGACTTCACGAACCTTTGCCCCATTTTCTCTTTTTGGTTAAAGGGGGTTGACGGTAGACGATGACATTCGTTTATAATCTGGGGAAAAACACTTTGATCAGTATAAACCTACACACATAGAAGCCATCTATTGGCAAATTCAGTGACCAAGGCCAGAAAGGGTTAAGTCTATTTGAATTAGAATTAATAATAGGATACAATATAGGGAGAACTCGGTATTTGTTGAATTTTGTGTGATTTTAGTATGTCTAACTATAACAAATTTTTAACTAAGTCTCGTGATTTTAAAATCGTGATCTACTATTGACCCAGTCTTGACTCATTTTCATACGCTTTTGTGGAGATATATATGACTTATCTATGAACCAATTGGCGACTCGGTTTTGACTCATGCCTATAATTTTTCGAATAGCCAATGCAATGCGGCAATACTCCACCCAGGCCTATCAATATGGTGAAATTTTCAACTCTATTCATATTATTTTGAATATCAGCTTTAGATTTCAATATAAAGTACTAACTGGATCATGGACCCATCAAGGTCTACACACGTCGATTTCATAAATTTGAATCTGAATTTTTAATCAAAAACAAAATCAGTGGTCTATTTCACATATTCTACCTAATCTCTGTAATATAGTAAACATAATATTGAATAAGGCTGTATCCTTAACAAAAACACCAATAACTTACCTTTTCTGTGACAGATATCGGCAGATGACTTCGATTTTCTTTTAATCAAACAAGCGTCCAAACTTCGTCTAACTGCCGCCATAAAACGTCCACCCACAATTCTTTTCACCGGAAGGACTCACCCATGACTCACCCTTGACTAGGCTGTGACTCACTTACAAAAATTTCATCGCTGATTATTTATTAACTGGGAATTATCCCACATGTTTTGTTACAAAAAATATATATAATTCACCTTTTCCATTGTTGATATTTGCAGATGCTATAGATGTTATTTTTAGTCCAGGCTTCGTCTAACTGCCGTCATAATACGTGTGACCGAAAGGACTCACACGTAACTCACCCTTGACTAGGCTGTGACTCAATAACGTCAAATTCATCACTGAATATTTAATAACTCAGAGGTGACTAGTTAGTGACTCAGACGCTTCGCACAAGTTTCAATAAACTGAGTCTTAGCTGACCTATTTGCCCGCAATTTGAGTCAAAATACTCATCTAGCTGAGTATTTTCTCATAACTCACCTAAATGAGTAAGTTTTACGCGTTTTTGACCCACTTTTTTTTCTGTGTGGGATCGAAATTGCGTCTAACTATTATAATCCTAACCCAAAGTTAAATATGCGTCGGCAATACTGGACTCCGGGGCGCCATATTTCCGAGGCCGAAGATTTTGCCCCCCCCCCCCCTTGGATCACCAGAATGGCGGAAAAAAGTGTTTCCAGCAGCGTTATTTTTCAAATTTTTCTGAGAGCTGTCACCATAATGCCGCCCCCACAGGCGAAGTGCCCCTCCTATCAGCCTTTCTGGGTCCGCGCCTGCGCCATCACATGACATTAGAGGCTTCTTTTAAGATCACCAGAGTGACGGATATACGTGTTTCCAGCAGCGTTATTTTTCAAAATTTTCTGAGGGCGAACCCCAGACATAGGTGCCAAGGCGAAGTGCCCCTTATATCACCCTTTTTTGGTCCGCACCTGCGCCATCACATGGCATTAGAGGGTTCGTTTTGGTTGTCCTATATCCACATTTGATAAGGCCTAATCGGTCTTTGGGAGCGCCGCCATCAAATGAAATTATTCGAGATTCTCGTTATGGTCGCCCAATCCACATGGCCTTATTGGTGTTTCTGACTAGTTCTAGTTTAGAGGACAAAAAGTTTCTCATTCTGGTGAGTTTCACATCAAAATAAGAAATAACGCGGCCGACATTGAAACACGGGATCACTTGCTAGCGACTGTGTTAGACGCAATTTGGATCTAATAACCTCTCAGCGTCATCTCTTTTCGACGTTCGGCGTGGTTTACCCTTGTCAGTAATGCAGGGCGGAGGACCTGACAAGGACAGCTGTCTAGTCGTTCGGGTGGGACGAAAAACCAAGGTCTTGTGTACACACGTAAAAGATCCCTTGGCAGTTGGAATTCGATAGCCCAGGTTAGACAGAACAGTAGGACGTTTAGCCCCATTTCATTTCATTTATATTTGACGTCAAAGACTCAAGGGTTTTTTTTTGGGGGGGGGGGGGCGAAACGACTCAGACTCGAATAACATGACGTAGACGAAGTAAACTTCTAAGACCGGTAATCCGAGTCTAACTTAGCATGTATTTAGATAGTTCCGCATATATATTTAGTTTGTCATCTATAAAAGAAGAACGTCATATATTTGGAGTTGATCATACATATATATTTTGAGTTTAGCAACACGTCTAAGCATACATGTCATATATATTTAGAGTTTAGCATCAATTTAAAGTTTACCAAAGATATAAAACGAAGTTTGTCATATTCATCGAGTTTAGCATATATATTTTGAGTTGACAATAAAGTCGCAATCGGCGCCCCATAAGTTTGTTCTCTAGATGTAAATGCTTATACTACGAATAAAACCACTAGTAGATTATTATCTAATTCTTATTTTTTAACTAGTTGCGGAAACTAAACTGTGCTACCCCATGAACCTTAATATAAGTGCACAAATATTATGCCAAAGGCATTTATTTTTAAGCATTTATGATAGAGCCAAATCAAATTATATCTTTAAAGGGAGACATTTAACACAAACTACAAGGAAACTAATTAAAATTCAATATTTAAAAGACAGATGTGTAGATATAAACTGAAAAAATAGTAAACTAAAACCCAGAAAAATAATAAACCCATATAACACTTGTATTAAAATCGAACATTACATTAATAACCTCTAATTACGGGTGTAAACCTGAACATGGGATCCCTTTACATTATCAAACATCAAAAACAGAAAATAGCTACTGAAACAACTCATCGAAAAACAATTCGATTCTATGCGCCCTTGTCTGAAATATCAACTAGGTGGAAGCGGATGTAAAAATTCAACTTAACTCCCACTCAAAAACCTGCAGTGGGTTACAATTATATTTTTCCAACGCCATTTATCAAACATTTCAAACTTGTTTGTAAAATGTAATCAGTGTTGTTTTAAACAAAACTTGGTACTATTTTTATATTACTACATCTACTTTAAAGCTGAACTCCGGTTACAAAAATACCGAAATAATGTAATAAAAAAAAAGTTAACGCCCGCAAGCCGCCATACTTGTTTCCAACTTGTGAAATAAGTATGGCGGACATGGAGGCTTATGACCTTGAAAGGTTAGCCGATCTCACTTCCAGTTTGTTTCTCGTCAGCTAGCTATACACATCCGGCTTTATTCTCTTCACACGGTTCACTGATTGCTGTATTTTTCCCCAACAGTATACCAAATTATTGAAGATTGAACATGTCTGATCAGGTAAGACTGTAAATAATTATATGAACTGCGTCTACTACAATATCAATTTCTTACACTTTGGTAAAATGGAGAAAAAAAACCATAACATCAATAAATTTAGCACTGTCAAACACTCCCCAATGAGAGCCGTCCCAAACATGTAGTTATGTCCCTTGGTCGTTTTCATGAACACTATTCAACATGAACACACGAAGAAGGCAATACTAATAGTTTGTATAGGTGATTTGTTTTGGTTGAAAAACAGGTTGGGTAAGACATCTGGTTGCATCTTTTGTTTTGGAGTAAAGCTTAGGCTATATTGTAGTAGACGCAGTTCATATAATTATTTACAGGCCTGCCTGATCAGACATTTTGCAATCTTCAATAATTTGGTATACTGTTGGGGGGAAATACAGCAATCAGTGAACCGTGTGAAGAGAATAAAGCCGGATGTGTATAGCTAGCTGACGAGAAACAAACTGGAAGTGAGATCGGCTAACCTTTCCAGGTCATAAGCCTCCATGTCCGCCATACTTATTTCACAAATTGGAAACAAGTATGGCGGCTTGCGGGCGTTAACTTTTTTTTATTACATTGTTTCAGTATTTTTGTAACCGGAGTTCAGCTTTAACCACCCCACTCTATTCACCTCAATTAGCAAAAATGCGCAAACCTTGGGGTTTACTTCTTTAATATCTAAATTCTACGCCACACAGGACATATAAACACAAAATTCACCACACTATCAGTATTAACCCTTATAAAAACACATTTCTACCTTCTCAACTTCATCTGTCCTAGCTTTCTTGGCAGGTGGTTATAGGACTTCTTCATGTGTACCTGTCGGGTCATGCAAATTCTGGGACAACACAGCTGCCACCGCAACTTTTATTAAATTCTTTCTTGATGGGGGGATGCCTAAAATGGTAGTAATATCGGCTTTTTCTAATTTTGCCGTCTTGAAAAATTTATTTAAATCTACCAAAGACGAAATCTCTATCCTTTCCTCTTTTTTTTAAATCTGCCATTCTCTTAGGTGGATTACCATTTTCCCTAAACATTTTTAAAACCTCCATTACGCGAAAAGGTTTTGCAACATCCCAGATTGGTCTTGCGGGCGCGCCCTTCATGATTTGCACGCTGTTGACGGGTTGATGTCTTCAAGTCAAGTGACAACTGGCAGTCGTCATGTGACATCTGTGCATGTCAAGGGTGGACAACTCGTCGAACAGTGATTAGTCTCGGTCACCCAGACCCCCCTAGTCTTCAACGCACGGAGGGTCTGGGTCGGTTCTCAATTATTGACGAAAATTACTGGATAATCTACCACATAAAAAACCAAACTCCCGGTTACGCATGGGCAAAGGAACCCTTTGGCTAAAGTCTCGTTAAGTGATAGATATTATGAAGCCGGGCCGATTTTGATAGATTCTATAAGGCGAGGGTAAAATATATCCCACAATTCACTTGGCACATCTATTATTAGAAACAAAATAGAGACGATACAACAGCATGAATCGTGATTAAGGAGATTGTGAGAAGCCATACGTTTGATTCATGACGAGAGAAAATTACCATTTCAATTAAAAACTTTAGAACAGGAAAACTTGACGCTATTACAAACAAACAAGACACCATAGACGCAGTCATGTTTCATCCGGGATCTTTAAAGTAGTTCCAATATGGCCCAATTCGTCACACAGCTGAGACTGGATATAGGTCCGGAATCAGTCGATGTTTGCCGAATGCCGTCGTTGCTATAGGTACGGAGAGGGGTAATCATGGCCTCTTTTGATCGATTTTTATAGCAGGGTATACTGGGCAATTACAATGTTTTGAGAAGGATTTGAAGTAAAATTATGATAAATTTAATTAGTTTGAATATGTTTTAGTCCTAATATATCATCAAATCAGCAAGTTTGTACCCGGTGACAAAATAATATGGTCATCAGTTACAAAAGGATTGACTCCCAAAATTTTTAGCAGGTGTCCGAACGAGTAAAAATCAATTGATCAGATCGGACACTGCTGGGGCGTATTGCATGTAGCCCCCAGGGGCCTAAAATTAGGTGGCCGAAACTTTCTAGGGACAAGGGTATCCAAAGTCGGAGTAAATATTTCATCTAACCAAAATTTCCGGGGCTTTCTCTATGTTAGATATTTCGTCCAGCGATTTGTAGAACAAGCCGGTTAAATAAAAGACGTGGTAATATATATTGTCTTAAAGCTACAATTTCATATTTTTAAGTTATATTTTTAAAATTTATTAAAATAATGCCTTAAAATAGATGGTATCTATAAACAGTCCTACCTTGTTAAAGAATAGTCCTATCAATCCTGTATTTCACTATTGCCAGTTGAGAAATTGGCAAAAATGTCATTTTCAACTTCAAACGTTTGAAGATAGCTATTTCATGAGGACAATAGACAAACCAGGGAGATAATTGTGCTATCATTTTATGTGTTAATGAGTTATAAGAGTGGGAAATAATGCCTATGTTGATAATGTTGATATTGCTCTTCGCAAGGCATTTGACAACGGTTCAATTTTCGTTTTTCACGTTTTGACATTGGGCGTGGTCAGGTGGGCTTAGGACGATTTGTCCTGAAGAAAGCCCCGACATTTTTGGTTAGATTTTTGAAAACTATGTTTTCCAAGTATGGATCTTTGTTTCTGGTAAGCCTCAGCCATGTAACTGATGACTATGGAAGCCTATTGCGGCCATTTCAGAATCTCGTCCCCTCGCCGCGAGAAGTCGAGGGCGAGAACACGAGAACACGAGAAGTCGAGGGCGAGAACACGAGAAGGCGAGAAGTCGAGGGAGCGAGAAGTCGAGGGCGAGGGAGCGAGAGAGCGAGAACGCGAGGAAACAGGGCGAGAATACGAGGATCTCGCCCCGAGAACACGAGATTACTTTCACCTCGACTTCTCGTCTTCTCGTCCCTCGACTTCTCGCTCCCTCGTGTTCTCGCCTTTGAAAAACCTCGTGTTCTCGCTCCCTCGCCCTCGACTTCTCGCTCCCTCGACTTCTCGCCCTCGACTTCTCGCCCTCGACTTCTCGCTCCCTCGTGTTCTCGCCTTTGAAAAACCTCGACTTCTCGCTCCCTCGCTCCCTCGCCTTTGAGTCAATCTCGTCTTCTCGTGTTCTCGCTCCCTCGCTTCGTCACAATCTCGTCTTCTCGTCTTCTCGCTCCCTCGCCTCGGAAGTGCAGTTATTACGCATGTCCACTGACTACCGTATCGGCATTTTTGTATTTTGACATGGATTATAATAAACGAAAATGGTTGAAGTTCTAGAAAATGTAATAGTCCTAAACAAACTTAATTTCTTCTTGCACAGATAGTATTGTATTCTGTAATTGATTTTAAGTCTTCAGTCAAATCTTTCTTTGCTCTCTAAAAATATTCATCGGGTGTTTTCACTTGATGCGTGGTTTTGTCAGTGCTGCAGGATGGAGAGCCTGACAAGGGACAATGTATAGTTGTTCGAATGGGATTTTAAAAACGATGTCCTGTGTCTGGAATCGCAAGGAAGTTGGTTCTACGGTGGCTCACTGGGTAGGACGTTTGCTCTATAACTTCTTCAAAGTTCCTCGTGATTTTTGGCGATGTTCACTATTGTCAGTGGTGTAGGACGGAGAACTTAGCAAGAGACAAAGTATAATAGTTCGGATGGCATAAAAATAACCGAAGTCCTGTAGAACGGAGAGCTTAGCAAGAGACAAAGTATAATCGTTCGGAATGAATAAAAATAACCGAGGCCTCGTGTCCGGAATCTAATTGAAGTGGGAACTACGGTGGGCCAGTGAGTGGGACGTTTGCTCTCTTACTTCAGTGGTGTAGGAGGAAAGAATTGACAGGGGACCACGTAAAGTCGTCGGGTGGCATAGAAAAACAATGTCCCGTGTTCGGAATCAAAATGAAGTGGGAGTTACGGTGGCTCAGTGAGTAGGACGTTAATGTTTGGAGCCACGGCTGCTAAGTGGGTAAGACGCTGGCTCACTAAACTGAAGGTCACGTGTTCGATCCTTGCATTGGACAAGAAAGTTTATCGGGTTTTCCGACGTGGTTTCCCCATGTCATTGCATTGGTGCAGGACGGAGGGTTTGGCAAGGACAGTTGTCTATTTGTTCGGATGGGATGAAAATCCTAGGCTGTAAATTGACGTACACGTAAAAGATCCCTTGGCAGCCTGGATCCGATATAAGAGGAGACCTAGGTGCCGCTTTCCGAGCACAATTTCCCTTATAGTACAGTCGGAGCAGAACAGTAGGACGTCAAACCATATTTCATTTCATTTCATCAAAGTTCATCGGAAATATTCTAGCGGGGTTTTCCCATATCAGTGGAGAAGGAAGGGTTGGGTTAAATAATCGAGGTCATGTGTCCGGATTCGAAATAAGTTGGAGCTGCGGTGGCTCAATGCGTAGTCTAGCCTTTCTTGCGAGGTACCCTCTTATCAGTGTAGGTCGGAATGCCTGGGGACAGCATGTCGTTCGGATGACATGGAACAGCGAGGTCTCGTATAGGCTAAACATTGGCGTGGGTGTGTGTGTGTGGGGTGGGGGGGGCTCGGTTTCGATACCCGCTTCTTTCTATGATGCTAATATTATCAAATATTATCAAATAAACTACTCGTAGTTTACCCGCCTATACACGGGCCCAAATTCGCCCGGTGTCCAAGTTCGCCCATGGCCCAAATTTGCTAGGGGCCCATATTCGCCCAGTGCTCAAATTCCCACGGGACCTAAATTATCCCGAGGTTTTATTCGTTCGTGGCCCAAATTTGCCTGTAGGACAGATTCGATGGCCTAAAATACATACGTGGTCGTTCTTTTCAATTTGATACGAGATATGTGGGGGTTAATCGCGGCGACGAAGCGTAATTCGCCTTGGGCCCGAATTCACTGACCTAAAACATTCCTGTTGTGATGCTGGTTAATTTAATAACACATAATAATGTGTAGGTGGAGAAAACAAACGTACATAAACACACCCATACACACTTAGATTTTATTTATAATATATATATATTAAAGTAGATAAAGTACAAGTACTTCTTTGTTTACGGTAGACAATGCATAAAAAAATAGAAAAAATACGTCCAGGCAAAAAATTCTCCACTTTAGGCCTACATATATAGCCTATATATATGCCGTGGTGTGAAATTTCTAGCTTGCCTGCTTCTGTTTTCCGTCCTAGCAAGTTTCGGGTAAAAAAAGGTACATCATCTAATTCTTCTAGTATTACTTCATTGTCACGCGACTTTTCTGTTATCCATTCTTTGACGTTTGACAGAAGCCGTAAAATAAATACAGGCTTACTTAATGTGCGATGGTATTTGAATTTCGCGGTGATTTGGTTTTAACAAATCACGTGACATAGCTCGCCAATCAGACACACATAATGGAAGGTCGAGTAGAGTCAAAGATTACCGTTCTGTTTTGATAGTAAATATGGCGGAACATAGCAGGAGGCATTAAACAGCATTTTATTTTTTTGTTCTGTTTCATTTCCGACGTGGTTTCTCCTTGTCAGTGGTGCAAAAGGAGGGTCTAACAAGGTACAAGGACAGCTGTCTAGTTACGTAAAACCGAGGTCCCTTGTATTCATTGGTGTGCATGTAAAAAGGTACGATGACAGCCGTCTAGTTGTTTGGATGTGACGAAAAACCTAGGTCCCTTGTATACATTGGTGTGCACGTAAAAAGACCCCTTGGCAGTTGGAATTCGATAGCACACTGTATAGCATATGCCCATCTTCATTAGCCTAGCTTAGGAACAGAGCAGTAGGACGTTAAACCCCATTTTATTTTCTTATTCTGTTTCATTTCCGACGTGGTTTCTCCTTGTCAGTGGTGCAAAAGGAGGGTCTAACAAGGTACAAGGACAGCTGTCTAGTCGTTTGGATGTGACGAAAAACTGAGGTCTCTTGTATACATTGGTGTGCATGTAAAAAGGTACAATTACAGCTGTCTAGTCGTCCGGATGTGATGAAAAACCGAGGTCCTTTGTTTACATTGGTGTGCACATAAAAAGATCCCTTGGCAGTTGGAATTCGAAAGAAGAGTAGGGAATAGTGCTGTACCCGGCCAAATTTCCCTCATAGCACACCGTATGGTGTATGCCTGTTTTCATTAGCCCAGTGCATGTATAGGAACAAAACAGTAGGACGTTAAACTTCATTTCATTTCTAATTCATTTTACTGGAATCATTAAGATAACTATTTGTTTTTCTTTTATATATATATTTATATACTGGTATATATCTTGTACAGTGTAAATGGGCACAAGACCTGATCTGTGTGTATTCTGTGAATATAACAATCTGAACAGCAGATTAGAAACCGTTCTCCAGAACACTGATATTATTATAATTATTATATACATTTTTCATCAATACTAGTGGTGTGTTAGATCCCTGCATTGGCCAAGAAAGTTCATCTCAATTTACCGGTGTGGTTTCCCCTTGTCAATGATGCAGAATTGAGGGGCCTGACAAGGACAGCTGTCTAGTCGTTAAGATGGTATGGGAAACCGTGGTCCAGTGTACACATTGGCGTGCACGTAAAAGATTCCTTGGCAGTTGGAATTCAATATAAGTGTAGGCTGTAGCGGTGCTGCCCGGGCAAAATTTCCTCATAGCACACTGTATAGCATATGCTTGTCTTCCATTAACCCAGGTTAGGTGCAGAAGAGTAGGACGTTAAAACCCATTTCATTTCATTTACTAGTAGTGGGGGGGTTGGGATGGCCTAGTGGTCTAGAGTGCCACGCTTCAACCTCTAGCTGGCCGGTCACCTCTGGCTTGCGGCTGTGGTTTCGATCCCTGTGTGAACGTATGTGGCATGGAGATGGGTTGCCTTCTCAACCTTGTGGGTTTTAACCTCCGGGCACTCCAGCTTCCTCCCACTGCTAAAGACCCCTACGCGCAAGCGAATTATTGAAATAAAATTAAACCATGTTAGTCCGGAAATGACCAAATTTGTGTCGAGTGGACGTTAAACCTCATTTCTCTTACTAGTAGTATATGGTATTGTTGTGTATGCAGGTGCGGATCCAGGATTTTTTTGCAGGGGGGGGGGTCTAGGTTTGATAACGCCCAGCGCCGAAGGAGCTCAACCAATTAAGGGGGGTTTGGGGTCCCTCCCCTAGAAAAATTTGGTAAATTAGATTCAATTTGGTGCATTCTGACGTATTTCCGGAAGGTAAATACCAAAATTACAGGTCTAAAAATCGCCAATAAAATCGCATAAAATTTTTCAAGTCTGAGCAGGGGGGGGGGGGGCGGACCCCCTGGACCCCCCCTCTGGATCCGCGCCTGGTATGAGGAAATTTATATTATTGCGTTTGTTTATTTTTGCCAAAATCGTTTTCATGTGTATTTAGTATGTATTTCTCTTGGATATTGTTTTACTGAAATAGTTTTTTATAAAAAATACTTGTTTCCTGTAAATAACAGATTCTTTCAATCATTGGTGCTATTTCTCTACTGTTGACCATATTTATTCCACAGACCTGGGATAAGTTGTTTTCATCGTGTCACTGCAACATTTAATATGTGGTATTATACAGTAATCCCGGCATATTTTCCACAGGTACATTGGGACAGGAACGCCCTTATTAGACTATGGCACACCTGATCTATACATCAGAAGGTATTTTTTTTTTAAATATGAATTACATGTTTGATAGTAAATATTATATTATTTAGCATCAAATATGGATAAAATAAGATCAAAAATTTGAAATATGTTCAGAAAAAAACAAAAACTCAAAAACTTTGAAAAATCACATTGACTCTATTAGTATTATTATATTATAGGTCTGGTGTGCCTTAGTCTAATAAGGGCGTTCCTGTCCCCATGTACCTGTGATATTTTCAGAAAGATTCTCTCTAACAAATGGAAACAAACCAACGTGTTCCGTCTCGTAAAAGGTATTCCGTGGTCTAATTATGGCTATTGACCCGTGACCCTATGACGTTGATTTTTGGTTTCTGATATTGTCTTAGAATTTGATTTTTTTCACCCCAGTATGGCTAAACTTGACAAATATAGTCCGAGGCGTAATTCTAGTGCTGACGTATTGTGCAATGCATCGGAAAAGAAATGTATGCGACAGTGGGAGAAACCGGAAAAAACCCCACACGGCGAATCGAAACCGAACGACTACACGTTATCCCTTGCCAGGCCCTCCGTCCTCCATCCTACACAACTGACATGGGAGGACATCTCCAGAAGTTTAGCCCGATGCGCTTCGATGAAGCGAGAGAGCCATTGTAGCCACCACTTCATTACGATTTCGGACAAAGAACCTCGTATTTTATATATATACCGTTCAGGTCTTCAGTCCTATAGGCTACCACTGACAAGCAGGAACCCGACCGAAAAATCCTGAAAAACTTTGATAAAGTAAAAGAGCAAACGTCGATCCTATTCACTGAGCCATCGTAGCTCCATTTGTATTCCGGCCACGGGATCTCGGTTATTTGTATTCCATCCGAACAACTATTCATTGTCCCTTCTCAGGCCCCCCGTCCTACACCACTTACACCACTTGGTATTCGATCCCTGCATTTGAAGTGAAAGTTCATCCAGATTTTATTTCGGGCGTGATTTCTCCTTGTCAGTGATGCAAAACGTAGGGCCTGTCAAGGACACCTATTGTCGTGCACATAAAAGATCACTTGGAAGTTTAAATTCGATGTAAGAGTAGGCCTTAGCGCCACTGCCCGGGCAAAATTTCCTTGATAGCACACTGTATTATTGTATCGTATGCCCGTCTTCATTAGCCCAATTTAGGAACAGAACAGTAGGACGTTAGACCCCATTTTATTTCATTTCATTTCATTTAGATTCCGGACACGTCACCTCGGTTATTTTTATTTCATCCGAACGATTATACGTTGTCTCTTGCTAGGCTCTCTGTTCTACACCACTGACAATAGTGAACATCGCCAAAAATCACGAGGAACTTTGAAGAAGTTACAGAGCAAACGTCCTACCCAGTGAGCCACCGTAGAACCAACTTCCTTGCGATTCCAGACACAGGACATCGTTTTTTAAAATCCCATTCGAACAACTATACATTGTCCCTTGTCAGGCTCTCCATCCTGCAGCACTGACAAAACCACGCATCAAGTGAAAACACCCGATGGATATTTTTAGAGAGCAAAAAATATTTGACTGAAGACTTAAAATCAATTACAGAATACAATACTATCTGTGCAAGAAGAAATTAAGCTTGTTTAGGACTATTACATTTTCTAGAACTTCAACCATTTTCGTTTATTATAATCCATGTCAAAATACAAAAATGCCGATACGGTAGTCAGTGGACATGCGTAATAACTGCACTTCCGAGGCGAGGGAGCGAGAACACGAGAAGACGAGATTGTGACGAAGCGAGGGAGCGAGAACACGAGAAGACGCGATTGACTCAAAGGCGAGGGAGCGAGGGAGCGAGAAGTCGAGGTTTTTCAAAGGCGAGAACACGAGGGAGCGAGAAGTCGAGGGCGAGAAGTCGAGGGAGCGAGAAGTCGAGGGCGAGGGAGCGAGAACACGAGGTTTTTCAAAGGCGAGAACACGAGGGAGCGAGAAGTCGAGGGACGAGAAGACGAGAAGTCGAGGTGAAAGTAATCTCGTGTTCTCGGGGCGAGATCCTCGTATTCTCGCCCTGTTTCCTCGCGTTCTCGCTCCCTCGCCCTCGACTTCTCGCTCCCTCGACTTCTCGTCTTCTCGTGTTCTCGCCCTCGACTTCTTGCTCCCTCGTGTTCTCGCCCTCGACTTCTCGCGGCGAGGGGACGAGATTCTGAAATGGCCGCAATAGGCTTCCATAGATGACCATATAAAAAGTCCCATTTTTAAGGTGTGGTCGGACACACTTTACAGCGATCCGACTTGGGGAAAGCCCCCAAATTTTTAGTTAGATTTTTGAAATTGTATTTACCAAGTGTGGATCTTTGTTTCTAGTCATTTTCAGTAATGTAACTGATGGCCATATAAAAAGTCCCATTGTTAGGGTGTGGTCGGACATACTTTAGAGTGATCTGACCAAGGGAAAGCCCCAAAATGTTTAGTTAGATTTTTGAAAATTGTATTTACCAACTGTGGATCTTTGTTTCTGGTAAGTTTCAGCCATGTAACTGATGACCATATAAAAAGACCCATTTTTAGGGTGTGGTCGGACATACTTTAGAGCTATCTGACTTAGGGAAAGCCCCCAATTTTTGGTTAGATTTTTGAAAATTGTATTTAGTAAGTGTGGGCATCTTTGTTCCTGGTAAGTTTCAGTCATGTAAGTGATGACCGTATTATTAGCCCCGCGAGGCGATATTGGGCGTGATCTGACTTGAGGAAAGCCTCGGAAATTTTGGTTAGATTTGTAAAATGATTACTCCGACTATCGATAACATTGTCGCTAAAAAAGTTTCAGCCATGTAACTTATGACCTAATTTTAGCCCCCCCCCCCCCCTGTGAGCATCTTCAATAGAAGGCTTGATCTCGCCTTAACTACATACATCTTATCAAGCCCTTCACGCAATACCCTGCATATTTCGCCACTAAGTTCGATTGGCACTAGCCCAGCTTGGGAACCTATCAGATTCATCGGTCGTCGTGAATACCAAGTCTCGTGCTTTTAGCTAAAATGCGCACATGTGACAATCGAGTTGCAAAGTTCAAAGACCGATCAATGTCACGGTTGCTGTTTTTCCACGAGTTTCTCAATTTAAAAAAACCCTGTTTGTTTATAGTGTGTTATGTACCACGAACTCTGATTGGGCAATGCTAATTAGTCACTTGTAAAAACAACGAGCGCAAAGTTCGGGAATTACTGAGTATTAAAGCAACGGTTAGATGCCCTGGGAGCTACTTTAAGGTACTGTTGCGGCTATACGCCGAACAGTGCCCGATTTGACCAATTGATTTTTACTCGTACGGACACGAGTACTGCATGTACGTAATTACACGATTATCTCTCATACTGCATGTATTAACACGATTATACTTCAAGTATTTACAACACGACTATCCCTCATAGGCTACTGCAAGTATGTGTAAGTTTTGCAGTAATACCTGATTATATATCAACACGACCACCTGTCGTATTAGCACATTTTAACACAGATACCTCCCGTAGTGCCTTGTATATCATCACGACTACATTCATATCTCCCTCCAGCAAGAACACCATTGCCTTTAATAACCGCGTTTAACAACTTAAAAACTTCATACTAATTGGCAAGTTTAACAATGCTGTTCTACATGTTAGTTGACTCTAGCAGATATTGCGGTTATGACATCACCGACCCTTTACTTCTACTTTCATCGTGTTCTCATTAATACAAGATAACAGAAAAAAGGCAGCATCAAACCCAGTCTCGCCAGTTATCTTAAAACAAAAAAATAAAATATATCCCCCGATAACCCCAGTCAATAGACACCACCGATAATTGTGGAAAATCCGAATTGTTTAGAGTTATATGTGTTTAATGAATTGTGATAAAAATATCATAAACATACAATGTTGAGTTTATAGTTCTGAGGCATTGACCTTCCCAATTTATGTTTAGTTCGAATCAGTGTCATAACTTAATAGTCCGGTAGTTAAAACGGAGGGGGGAGGGAATCGCCACCCGAGCTGTGAATTTATGAGACCAAGTTTTTCTAGACCAGTTTTTTGCGTAGATTCCGAATCTGGGTGGTGATCATGCGTTTCAGGGGGCGTTTTCGGGATATAGGGGGTCCAAATGTCTACAATGGCTGTGTGTGTGGGCGAGTGGGGTGGGGAATGTCATAATGTTGACATAATACATTAATAAAACATAAATTTCTAGGACTGCCCACCTATAAATAAGTGTTTACGATGCCCCTTTACAACTGTTTTGTTTTTTGGGGAAATGGGGTGGGGGTAGCAGGTGTGCGTGTGTGAAGGATCGGGTGGAGTTGGGATAAAATTGGCGGGAAATGAGTTCATGGGATTTAATTGATGCTGTGTGTGTGGGCGAGTGGGGTGGGGAATGTCATAATGTTGACATAATACATTAATAAAACATAAATTTCTAGGACTGCCCACCTATAAATAAGTGTTTACGATGCCCCTTTACAACTGTTTTGATTTTGGGGGAAATGGGGTGGGGGTAGCAGGTGTGCGTGTGTGAAGGATGGGGTGGAGTTGGGATAAAATTGGCGGGAAATGAGTTCATGGGATTTAATTGATGATTGTCTAAGAGCTTGACGAGACATCGCTAAATATGTTTATAAATAAGATTCCCATTGTGTGGGGGTGGACACTCGAGTGGGTGCCTGTGTGTGAGGGGGGGGGGGGGCGACATGCATTTTTGTGGACAGAAATCATTTCGTTCATATCGAGTTAAAAGCGATATCTCATTAGCGTTTTGATTCAAAATAATAAATTATAATGGTGCTTTTCAACAAGAGATCTGGGTTGGGGGTGGGGGATAATTGTGTTTTGGGGGACAGAAACCACTTTGTTTAAAATTGACAGTTGTAGACTTCAGGGCTCACGCTGTCGGTCAAAGCAAAAAAAGAGGGGGGGGTAGAATTCCAGATGAAACTCTCACGGTAATCGGTCTGGCATCGCGAGGCCGGAGACTGAGTTATCCCTCAACCTTCTCTGGGGAGTTTAACTCAGTGATCGGTCTTGATCGATTTCACTTGTTTAAAACAGTTCCCTGTCGTTAACTGTCATTTCCGCGCATTGTAATGTATGCCATTTGGAACTGAATAGATTTCGTATATGACCAGATATTATGTAATTATTCTTGTATTGATTGTTGCCGAGGGTTTTGGATAAGAGTAAGATCTTGGGTTAAGATTGGCGCTGTTTACATCTCGTGACCTTGGCGAAATATGTAGGTGGCCTTGATATTTAGATCTAACCTGAGTATTACATGCGTTTAGAGGGCCAAACATTTTGTCGGGCAGCTCAGTCCGATGTGAAATGAAATTTGAACTCAATCGTAATTAGGGTATAACGGTGATATATCCGAACGCATTTTAAATCGAATAAAAATTGTAACCTGCACAAGCTAAAAACGCGATTTTTCGTACAACTAGGGATTATAATCCAGGAAGTTACAATCCGATATGCGCGAATATGGAAAGGATGAAAATTGTAACCTCTTGGGTGTCCGTAAGCTATATATTCGTAATCCATGAAGTTATGGTCTGATTTATGCCAATATCGAAAGTAACAAAACCGAAATCTTTGGGAGATTTGACCTATATCGGATAAAAATTGTGACCTGATATAGTAGACCGGTTTTTACAATGAAATAAAACTGTTACTTCTACAGGGTTAATAAACTTCAATGTGATTGCTGGTACAAACAGGGGCCATAATCGGTCCACAACCTTGGTATCATTATGCATTGTTTTGTCTAGTTCAACATCACCACGACTGTTTTTATGGTATGGGAAATAACATTTCACTTCATTGCTGAGTAGTTTTATTGGCCAGAAATCGCTCAGAAAGCATATCCGAAGAAATAGACCCCCAAGACCTTCCGGGGCCTAGGCGGGCCCTGGAACCTCGCCTAAGGAGCTGGGATGGTAGCCACCCAATCAAGAATAGCTTCTGCCGGCCCGAATCTTACTTGAAAAGTAAAAATTAACAAAATCAGTCATCGTATATATATGAAGTGTTGTTATAATTATGTCAGGGTAAACATATACATGTATACACTATTCGTATCAATGGGCTAATTTTTAAAGGACCAGTCCCGCTAGTTCGACAATAATTTGTTCAACACAAATGATATCATGATAAACATTGTATTTTGAACATCTTTTAAGTCAAGACTACTGTTGGTTTTTATAATTTTAAATTTCTTTGTACTCAACACTGAAGTTTCACAATCCATTTTGGTTACTTGTTTTGGTTTCAGTATGTCTAATGTAACAGTTCTGGCGGTGTTTTAGTAAATATTGAACTTTGTTAAAATTGTGGACGATCAAGAATATTAGGACTTTAAAATTATAATTTATTGCCATTCTGCCTGACATTTTAAACCCGATGTTAGCCTATGTCAGGATTGTGAACTCCTCAAAATGATAATTGATCTCAGGTGTTCCATATAGTAAGCATACAGTGACACGTGTAGTTAAACGCTAGTTTGGGTATGGTTTTTAGAAGAAGACGGTTCAGGGTCAAAGTTTAAATACAATTGAAAACCTGGAAAGATTGAATAAACGAGAGTGCAATCTGTACAGTTTCAACTTCTAATGTGAAATGAAGTGAGGTCCAGCGTCTTGCTTCCTTCAACATTTTGGCTAATGAAGAAGGGCATACGACATGCACTAAGCTATGATAACATACTTTTATTTCGAATTACAAATGGTAAGGGTGTGGGTGATGGGGGTGTGCACGTCAACGCGAACAACACAGCACCCCGTTTTGCATCACGCCAAAATGTCGCAGTCTCGAACAGCACCGAGAGCGGACCCAACACCTCATGGTAAGTGAGCCAGTGACGTACTCACTGACATCGTCGACGTACTGGGGTTCCAGTAGTGGTGCGAAGCTAAGGAGAAACTGGATCACAATAGAAATGATCATTATTCCTCGATTCCCCGATCTAATCATTGCCTCATTTCCCCCCACTATTTTTTTTATCTGTGTTTAAGGTACAATACGGCATATCAAGGTGTCCAGGTTACCACATTCCATCCATGGTTTAGATAAAGACATCTATGATAACATAAATGCATAAATAACAATTTTATCAACGACGAGAAGACATAGCGCCTATATTATTTACTACATCCATAGTTAAGGCCATGTAAGATACAAAATGCCTACCTATCGTCTGCATTATTTTGACGTACGAGGTCGCGGTGAAATTGTTCGACTTCTCTTCAACGCTTCTGGACAAAAGTTTGAGGATGTTAGATACACTAAGGAAACCTGGCCTTTATTTAAACCATGTAAGTATAAAATCTGATTTGATCTAGAAAATAGACATCACGCAGCGATTTCAGAATTTTTATAATCGTATTAATGGCTTACATGAATTCTAAGCCAATTGAGGATGTCCTTTACTATCTCTCAATTTTGCCTGTTTCGTCTACTTCAACTATTTTTTGGCTATGTATTTTTTCAGTAACGCCTTTAGGCCAGTTACCATGTCTTGAAGTAGACGGTACCCTTTATCCACAGTCTGGCGCAATTTACTCTTATTTAGCAAGAGAATTCGGTGAGTTTGGCTTTTCTGTTTTGCCTACTTGCAGTGTTCCGTTTGATTAGAGCTAATCCCACTACTCACTGCTGCAAAGAGTGGAACTTCTTGTTCTAAATTATGATTGGCCAATAGTCCGATTAACAACCAATCGCTGACTACGTTACTAAAGCATTAGTTTTAAAACAGAGCGCCAAATTGGTCGAAATATGTTTACATAACGTTACGTCATGGCTCACGATTTTAGTATGCCCAATTAACCAGTGAATAGCAGAATGTTGCAGTAAAACTAATTGCGTGACGAACGAGGCTATCAAATCGAATAAAATGTAAACAAAACTGTTTGGAAACGAACATATTTTCACCGTTTTTAAATATTTCAATACCTTAAATCACTGTCCAAAGTTTTGGGGAAGACCCAGATTAAACGTAGGACTGTCATTCTGCTGTACTCAAGTGATAGATTTGATTGAACGGGAAGAATAGACACACACCCTCAAAAGTTCAAGTATCAGAAGCCAATCCAGCAATGGCCAGAGAGGGATTTCTCGGGCTATTGCTTCGGGAATATGAGTTTCCTGTTAAAATAAAGTCTTGTTTACAAACTACAGCTGTACCATACTTAAACTAGAAGCAAATGGGACTCCACAACTGACTGGGTGAACGATATAAAAAAAGGAAAGTAAAGTTTAACCAGAGTAGTCTAGGCCATACAGACAAGTGAAGGCAGGTTAATCGACATAAAGATCCAAACTGGCAGGATGTGTATGTTGATTTGAAATAACATTCTCGTATTAGCATTCAGTATGATTAAATGTACATGTATATCTATAATTCGTTCCGTTTCATACTCCACTTACGAATGAATGTTACCATAAACGGAACGAAAATAACATAGTTCCGTTTAGATATAGGACCTGACTATGTATAAGATTATGTGGCTTCTCGTGATTAGATAGGCAATGTATCCAATAATGATCATGGGTGTTTTGGTCAATTGAAAAATTTATTTTTATTTCAGGGTTATACGGGAAAAATAACATGGAGATTTTTAAAGTTGATATTGTAATGAATATCATAAATGACCTGATGCCATTTATTGTTAGTGTTTTTGTCGAAGAAAAAGACGAAGAAAAAAAGGTAACGTCTATTTCAAATATTCTTAGTTTCACTTATTAAGAATTATAAAATGTCAAAAAATATGTACATGTATGGTATACGACCAATCGAGGTTGGTTTATATATTATGGAATCTCTGTATTTACGATAAAACAAGATGTAGTCTACATTATGGATTGGCCACACAGTATTTCAACAATATATGGTTATGATTTTGGTTTTTATTATCATAGAGACTACCATATATCTAATTATAGTACAATCCAAAGGAGAATAAATCCAACAATTTGTCACCGAAATATATTTTTATGTATTTAATTTTGCTGTTTCAGAAAATCCTCTTGGAAAAATTACTGAACGATGATGCACCAAAATACCTTGCCCAGCTTGAACACGTGGCTTTACAAAATGGTGGTGCTTACTTCGTTGGAAATTCAGTAAGTGTTCAAAACAGATGTGGGTGGTGGTGACCTAAAGGGCATTTTCTGTAATCACAATTTGGTGCCAGAGTATAAATTCGGGACAATTGTTTACGGTTTTCCTGATCATAAAGAGGAAAATTGCATTCTTTTTGAAACGTAGAATGGAAGTAACACAGAACTTATTAAAGATACTTAGTGTAAGAGCTAAAAAATTTAGATATTTATTTACATGACAAGCCTATGATCAATTCTCAAAACCATCGGATGGCCGAGACAGAAATGGATTGAAATCCGATCGCCATTTAATAATTTAATTTAAAAATGGATAATCTAGTCCCCATTGTCATGTACCATGGCAGCGATAATACACAATCCACACCACATCTTCAAACACTGATAACTTCGCTCAGAATAAAGTAATTTGAATGAAATTTTCGATATAATATTTTTCATTGTCTGTTTATGAACTATTATAGCTTGAACAATCAGCTTTTTATCTAAATCTTACACAATGTCGTAAACGAGGTGGCGTGTGTCAAGAGAACATTCGTACCAATGATATTTCCAGGGTTAATACATAAGTTCACATAGGTAACAAGTTGAACATTATGTTAAAGGGGTCTTATCACTTTTTCCAAGAAAATAAATGTAATTAACTTACAAAATTTACTAAAACATTGTACGAAACAGTTTAAATATGAAAGCTATAATGCCACATTAAACTGTTTTTCAGTTAACCCTTGCTGACCTGGCTGTATTTGATTTAACAGATAACTTACTACAGTTTAAACCAGATATTCTCTCAACGTTTCCTCTTATTGTAAACAACCGAAAAGTTGTAGAATCAAGTCCAGCATTAACTAGTTATCTTAAAACAAGAAAATAAAACTGTTAACTTGTATGAATAAAACCTGTCAAAGTTTTCATTTTGTATGGATTATTTGTTTTGGGTCGTACTAATCACCGACAAGAACCGACAAGGGTTTTTTCGGTCAATATCGCCACAAGTATTGCAAAACAAAAAGTGACTGAAAAATTAAATGATTATGGACAAAATTATGGCTAATTTTAGGAAATCATTTAAGTAGAATATACATATCTTTAACATGACTGTTTTTGTCGAACAAATTTTCTCGATAATTTGGGCGCTATAGACAAAACACTCTGGTTGTTATCTTTACGCGCTATTGACAAAATAAATGCTCTTGTCGATTCTTGTCGGTTATTAGTGGGACCGTCCACAAGTGACACATCAAAGTAAATACGCGTGGCCTAATTCGTATCACGATTGGATATACCATTAAATAAGACAAACATGTAACAGTACTTTACTATAGTTACGGTAATCAGTATTATAGCTACACTGATCACAGAACTTCAAAATGTCTGCTGATCGTCTGCACTATTTTGATGTCAGAGGTCTACAATTTGTTTGTGGACACTCTACAGGTCACAATTCTTATCCGATTTTGACGAAACATGAAATATAGATTTATCTCCAAAAGATATCGATATTGGCATGTATCGGGTCGAGACCTCATCGATTATGACCCTTGATTGTACGAAAAATGACGTTTTTAGCTTGTGGTAACAATTTTATCCGAATTGAATATATCACCGTTACAAAGATGGTTAAGTTCGGATTTCGGGAAAATCTGACCAAAACTGCCGGACAAAATAGCCGCTCCTCGTTCGCAAATAGTGTAAATATATGGTACATCAAGGTTGTGGACCCCCAAGAGGCCACCATTTCGATACGATTTTGAAGAAACCCGCAATACGGGTTTATAACCCAAAGATCTTGGTAAATATATGGTACATCAAGGTTGTGGACCCCCAAGAGGCCACCATTTCGATACAATTTTGAAGAAACCCGCAATACGGGTTTACCCAAAGATCTTTCCCCAAAGATCTAAGATACATACATATGTATAGATTTTTCATTTCTGTATGCCCACATTGCAATGTGGTCGCGTATATTGTCGTCGGCCCGTCCGTCCGCCCAGTGTCCCCAATTGCTTGTGGGCGCTCTAGAGGCTATAGTTAATATCCGATTGACTACATTTACACACACTGTTTAAGGTCATGAGACGAAGAATCCTATTGATTTGCAGCGACTTCCTACCAGACTTATGGCCCATAAACACTTTGGAAATTATTGTGGATGCCCTAGAGGCTAAAGTTAATATCTGATTGACTTTAAAAATTTATACACAATGTTTAAGGTCATGAGACAAAAACGCCTATTTCAGCAATTTCTGATAGTTACTGCCAGAGTCACGGCCCTAGATCACTTTAAAATATTTTTTGACACTGTAGAGGCTAAAGTTACAATACACAGTGTTGAGGGTCATTAGACGAAGAAGTCTATTGTTTTTTTTTTAGCAATTTCCGATAGTTATGGCCCTTGATATCTATGAAATATCTTGTTGACTCTCTTGAGTCTAAATTTAATATCCAATTCACTTTAAATTGATATACACATACAGCGCTTTAGGTCATGAGACGCAAAATCCTATTGATTTTCAACGATTTCCATAAATTGCTGCCAGAGTTATGGTCGCTTTGAAATATTTTGTGGACACTGTATAGAGGCTAAGAATAATATACGATGGCTTTAAATTTATACGCACTGTTTAAGGCCATGAGACGAAGAATCCTAATGATTTTCAACTATTTTTGACAATTACTGCTAAAGTTATAGCTTGTAGAAGCTCTTGAGACTAAGGTTAATATATGATTGACTTATACACAGTGTTGAAGGTCACGAGACAAAGAATTCTATTTATTTTCAATGATTTCCAATAATTACTGTCAGAGTTAAAGCCCCCTCACACCTCTGTTGAGGTAGTGGTAGGGTCAAAAAAAAGTTCAGGGAATAACAATTAGTTTTTCTTGAACTACACCGCTAGGCCTATCCTCCGATGAAAAATGAAAATGTTTTACCGAGCCCTTTTCTAGAAATTTATAGTTGAACAAAAAAGTAGGAAATTTGGTCAAGTTCCGCAAAATTATAATTGGCCAACGGTTTTCGAGTGACAAATTTCAACATTCCCGATAGAAACAAAAAGTATTCATTGACGTGGACGTCATCTGATTCCACTGATTCGAGACGACACAGATTTTGGCAAAAGTGTCCCCGCATTTGGAGATCGACCGTCCGGGACAGTTCGCGGCCGATATTTTCCGGGAAAAATATAGTTTGCCTGGAAAATTCTGAAAGCGTGCATTGTCCTGATGTAGCTACCGTCAATTACAACACGCCATTTGCCTCGTCGCCAAAATGCCTCTAGAGAAGTGCAGCCACAAAGAAAACAGACGGAAGGTATGTCTAATTTGCTTCCATAAACGTGCTAGTATGATCGAAATTGCCGACGAAAAACTCTTGTGCTGAGTTAGAAAGTTTTACATCGAAAATTTCGATCCGTCTGATTCCCGTCTTCCATGCGCTATTTGTGGGTTCAAACAACCACCATTTCCCCGAGGTCGACCATCTCAGCCAAGACGAGAAGGTAGTTTGGCATCTCCAAGGGAGAGAGAAATGGGTTTAACGTCCACTCGACACAAACCAGGTCATTTTGGGACTAACATATGGTTTCATTTTATTTCAATAATTCGCTTGCGCGTAGGGGTCTTTAGCAGTGGGAGGAAACCGGAGGAAACCCACGGGGTTGAGAAGGCGCCCCTATCTCCATGCCACATACGCTCACACCATGGCTCGAAACTAAACTGTTTGCAAACGGTGCTTTCAGCCAGTTGGTGAAGGAATTAATCATCCAAAGCCATGCACCGCTAATGATATATGCTCGGGAAAACCTAGCAAATATAAAGGATGTACCCCGGGCCGCGGATCTTGCAGCATCGGAATTGATAAAATAGAGGGCCTCAACCAGCGACAGTTGTATGATCAAAATAGGAACAAGGGGTGCAGATCTTTCAATACAAAACCCTCGAAATAAGCAGCCCAGTCGATGAGATTGGGCGTTTCCACACATCGCTTGGCCTTTCGCTAAATCAAACGGAAAAGGCTCCAACGTTCATTCGTTCATGGAAGGGTCGTGGTTCCGTGAAATCAGGGGCTATTGACACATCGCGTGCGAGAGACAGAGGTCTGGAGTCATTTTTCTCGACTGTAGTGCTCGATCTTGATTCGTCCTTGAAAAATACATCAAAAGTGAAAAGGTCTGTGGTATACTGCCATGTTTTGACCGGATTGATCACGTGATAGATTTTCGGGGTGGGTCTATGGGTGACTACATGATAAAAGTCGGCATAGACGGTGGTGGTTCTTTTCTGAAATTCTGCGTTAACATTATCTGTACACCCGACGCCACCAGGAATGAAAGATCACTATTATACGACTATAAGAATGTCATGCGTATATTATTGCTTACTCATCTTATGTATGCGTATGGTAATCACAGGTGCCCTATCCATTTACCAATGTTACATTTCGATGGATACTATGAATGGATAATTTCTCATCTGACGAAATTCGAGTGATTGGAAGCAGTTTTTACATTGGTAGTCTTTCCGAAATCACAGAATTTTGCAGTTATTTGTTAAATTGTGAATTTCTGGAAAAGGGCTCGGTAGAACATTTTCATTTTGCATCGTAGGATAGGCCTGGACATCTAATTCAAGAAAAACTAATTGTTATTCCCTGAACTTTTTTTTGACCCTACCACTACCTCAACGGAGGTGTGCGCCCTGCTCACTTTGGAAAATCTTGTGGACGCTCATCATTCTTTCTCTCTAGAGGTTAAAGTTAATATAAAATGTTTAAGGCCACATAATCAGATTTTCATGTGATGTAAATGTTCTCATTACTGACGAAAGAAAAAAATATGCGATAACATTTGTTGATTGCTCGGACGACTTAGCTGATTTGGGCGCATGTTTCGTGGTTTGGCAACCTCACTATAATTATACTAATTGTTTTGTTTGTTAAACATCTGCAGACATTCTTCGCTTAACGACATTAAAACAATAATATGGTCCGTGTAAAGAAGAACTGAAACAGTGCCGAATCCAATCGGAAAACCATTGTTGATCTGATTTATATCAGACGCTAGACAATTAATAAAGATGGAAAATAGTATCGGAGACGAGTTGTCCACTTGCCTTACTCCTGTCGAGCCAGGAAACCATTCGCCCTCGCACGGAACTTAGTGCTCTGATACATTTTTTTTTTTTTTTTTTTTTTTGAATCGAGTTGGACATTTTCAAATCAATCTGGAATGAAAAGATGGTATAATGCAATAGATCTGAATAAATGACAGCTTATTAAGCTATGACGTGCTATATAGGACCTGATTACATGTAGTTCCTTTGTTTGTGTAACGCAGGATGTCATATTCCAATACGCCCATCTTCATTATAACGGTTGGCACAGAACAGTAAGACATTAAACTCCATTTGATATATTTTTCTCATCGTTACAATATTGCCACTCCCATTACAGTATTATTTAGTTTTGGCCATATCTATTTTAGCGAGAAAACTAAATATCTGCAGATGTTATGTTTCAGGTTAAATATTTGTTAGAATTTTAGCCTCAAATCCTATTTTAAAATAAAGTTGAACTTATATAGGGCCTTGTCTGTAGTTAAATAATCATTGATATTTTCCATAAAGGGAGTTAACTCCTTTTACCATAAATGTATTTCCGAAATTCTGTATGTCTCCCTGGCCATTATGTTTTCTGCATTTGTCTTTAAATCAAAATTTAACCAAGAGTATATTCTTTGTAAAGGAAGAAGGCATCGGGTGTTTTCGCCAATATTTCATTTTATGTCAATTCACATTAAATATAGCATTTACTTGACAATTATCACAATTTTCATCTGGCCCTAAATCGAGATTGTGTAGGCTTTTTTTGCTTAGAATTCGCTGGATTTGTATTCTTGGGGCCTATTTCACGAAATTTTAACTAAGATAAGATCCCAATTTTAGTAATTTGATTGGATAATATTAGATTGATTTTAGTGCTTAGCCAATCAAAATTGAAGTATCTACTAAAATTGGATTTTATCTTAAGTTAAAATTTCGTGTTACTGGTGTTGTAAGTTTTCCAAAAATGTATACATTGTAGTTTGTTTATTTGAGAGGACCATGTAGTGGAACTTCACGCTAGAGATTTTGGATGCAGGCCTATAGTCTGGTATGTAAAATGAAGGCATCAGAAATGGAAACTTCATCGCGATCCACATGAACAACAAAAGGGGGTTTCTAAATATTTATCTTTGAACCATTTCAAGAAAAAGTTTATCATTATAAAGTGACATTTTTGTTTGAGCAATAATGGAATACAGATCAACAGTATATACATATTAATTGAATTGACTATAAAAAAAATCAAATAAAATTCTCCAAATCCTGCCCTTGTCTTCAAATAAATGAACAAATGATGTATAGCCTATTTGACATAGTATTTGCCAGCTCTATCACGTTCATCAATCCGTCTAACCATTCAACAAGACGAAAGGCGAATCGTTTATCAAGTAATGGTTCTGGCCAGGTGCACAATCACCAAATTGAGCATGCAGCGGCGACACATCATACTGACTGTTGCTAGGTAGAAGTGCAAAAATTCTAAATTGGTTCAGTGTCAACGAAGAAGACATTTTTAGTCTTAATAATAGAAATAAGATGAACAAGAATTAAGATTTACACTGAACAAATAAAGAAATCGGATTATACATTGTCTTAATTTACAAATTACATGAATAGGAATCAGACGATATAGCACGACATTAACAGAATTTTGAATCTAATATAGGATATCCTAGAATGCTGTGCTGTGTGAATTAACATGGAGGTTTCGGGTTCGCTCTCTATGTTGGTCGAGAAAGTTCCTCGAGATTTTCCAGAATGTGTGTTTTCCCTTTGTCAGTAAGACAGAGCGGGGGGGGGGGGGGGGTGTGGAATTGAACAGCGTTTTGTCGTTCGAATGGGACGACAAACCATGTTCCATACGCACCTTTGTTTAATCATCTGTATTCAGCGGCGTTGCAAGGCATCTCCGTACACGGACCCAAAGACACTGTTTGTTCCCCCACACGGCATATTTGACTAGATTTTAGTAAAGTGCCGGCTAAAGGAAGACATTTTTTAAGTATATTTAATGCTTATATTGGTGAAATGTTTGCCACTTATGTTTGAGCAGAAATATAAATTTTAAATACGGTAGTTCGGAGCCCAGAGTTGTATAGAAATGTTATTAGTCATATCACCTGCCTTACTAATCAATATGGTAGCCACCTGTCTTCTGTTAAAACTGTTAAATAAATAAGTTACCAATTCGAATCAAACATTTCAAATACGCCACGGTTAATTAGTAAAGAATAAGTACTGCTAATTAATCACCTCTAATTAAAATGTCCATACCCAGTGTCAATATTGAGACAATATGGTATTATGTAATTCAATCTAACAAAGCGAGGATATATAAAACTCGACTCTTGTTCTAATATGTTGACTTATGTGTGCTCTATCACCCTGTGTGGAAGTGGACTTACAACCCAGAAGACAAATTGACGTTGGCCCACCATATTATCATCCACAAGGTTAGTAAATTATGCTATTCTCATGGACAATGAAAGGCGTTATACTTGAATAAAAATTAAAAGGAACTGTTTTAAATGTGAGTATCATTTGGCGTTACATCCACGGTCTTATAGCAGACCTTTTCGTGGTGTCATAAGAGCCCAAACAGCGAAATACAGTAGCCTACCCTTTAAGTTGTTTATACCCAATCTAGTTCAACAATTGAAATATCTGCACACATCCAGAACCAAACCTGGTAACATTCTTGATTCTCCTGGACGGTGTCTGTCTATTGTGCAGTAAGAGGGGGATTTGTTATGACTAAACGATTCACGTACGTTTATGTCTCCTCAATTGAACAGCTAAATCGTTCAGGCTTTTTGTAGACATGCATGTAGACTAGTATAAGTAGTTCTGAATTACAGCTTCTAGCTCTTCTCAGTGATAGTATTCTTTATTCCGAGCCGAAATGACAGATTCTTTTCCTAGGCTAAATTTCGTTGTTAAAATTGAATCCCTTGTTTTGTCTGTGTTTTCATGTACAGTTCTCCCATATTGTCTTTTAGACGGTTATTGTAATGTTTGACGCCCTGCACAGAGTCAGAACCATTAAAATATTTTGAGCATTTTCACAAAGATTCCATCCAGGAATACTTTACATAATATACTACTAAAATCAAATTTAGATTACAACCCGTTAAATATTTGTTCTGAATTCCACAGCATTGTAATTCCCCCAAATTTCTATAAAAACTGTGTTAATGACAGCTCTCTGTATATCAAGGTTTCGTTGAATAAAGCTATCAAGAAATGTAACCATATATATTTATTGCGTAAATGGCTAGCTAGCTAAACTAGAGTTCCCACGTTCGATATTATAACCGTGTTGATAGAGAAACGGCCTCTGGATTTTCCCGCGTTGTTTTTTCTTGTCAGTGGTGCAGAACCGAGGGTCTGACAAGGAGCGAGGGAACCAAGGTGGAACCTAGGTCCCGTATAAAACTTGTCATGTACGTAAAATAACCCTTGTCACACAGTTGGAATTTAATTCCTCTTGAGGCAGCATTTCTCTCATGACATAAATACCCGTCTTAATTACCTCAGCTTGAGCAGAACAGTAGGACGCTAAACCACATTTCATACGCCATTTATATATTTCTATAAACAATATCGAGAAATTACACGTATACTTTAAGACAAGATCTATGATAGCTGAATTTCCCAAGTAAAGATGTCCACTACTGCAACATTACAATAGATTATTCTTTAATATGTTTTGCTGTATATCTTATATTTTTTTCTAGATGACCATGGGGTGTAATACATTGTATAAAGTTAGTATATTTTTGTTAGTGTGTTCAACTATACACGCTATGGGTCTGAATAAAGTACTTCAGAAATTATTACTGAGAAAACAACAAACTCCCGGTGATCCGTTTAAAATCAATAAAGCATTTATCACTAGTAAGTATTATTTATTTGTTGTTTGTTTTTATATATTGATTTGTTGTCTATCAAACATGCCAATAAAATATATTTCGACTGTGCTGTTAAAAAAAAAACCGAAATAGCGTTTATTTCCATCTATTTCAATTTTTAAACAAATAACATAATCAAAGCAGAATTATATATATGGTCTTTCAGAATTCCCAGCATACACCTACATTGATATGGCCGATCGTGTTTCATAAAACAAAATTAACACCGGCATGATTTATGTTATTGTAAGTTATATTATAAGAAGTATATCTTAACTTTTTCAGGAATATTAGATCATCCTATAAATATGGGCATTGTTTATAGATCTGCTTGTATGAAATTACAAACCAAAGATCAAAACATTGAAACAGATCTACAGGTGATACTTAATAACATTCATACGCCTTACTATACAGGCCCGGCGGAGTAGCCCCCTCCCCTTCCTCATTATTTGTCCGCTCCACAAGTACTCTTTTCTCCAGGTTATTACACGCACGCAACTATTCAATAAAGGCTTGATTTTAACATGGAAGTGATCAGAGACTTCTAGAACGTGAACTTCCAAGAAAAGAAGAAAATCCTGCTGTGCACTATACTGGTCTCTGGGTTATGAGACCTAGTTAACTGAACAGCCGATCTTTATATTTCAAGTCCATCTCACTTCTGTTTTATTCCATGACATATTAGGTAATTAGAAAAACGATGAGATAGAGTTTTATTTACATCCTTTCCTCGTGTCACTTATCCATTAAATAATTCACTGCAATCAGTTATGACCAGTTAAAACAAGCGGTTGTTAGGCAATATATGCCCACAATTTGCAAGAAATGGATGGGGAAGAGGTAAAAATCAATAGGGCTTATCCTCTCATTCAAGATCTTTTGATCAAAACATATTTAAGTTCAACAGAATGGAACAACAATGGTAGTGCCCCTCCCCACTCTGAGGGCCTGTAAAATCCGTACATATTTCAAATTGTGCGCGAAAAGCAGTGGTTTTAGCTCTAGAATGTAAGGTCTGATGCTTCCAAAGTAGAACTCATCCAAGAACTTTTGATCCTTAACACACAGTTTATGTTTCATCGTGAAAGGTCTACAAACTGCATTCATGTATAATGCACACAGGCGTACGAGCCAGGGGGACAAGCTGACTTTTCGGGTAGATGGGTAAAGTGAAAAAAAAAAATATTTTATCTACCTGGAAAAATAAAGTGCCCGAAATCTAATAAAACACTCATTTTACGGGTTGGAATATCGACCCTCAAAGAAAAACGGCGGCGCTGTCTGTAAACCCGAAATTTTTTCGGGCATTTCAGGTTCTGCCCCCCCCCCCCCCCTAACGTCATCGAACCCGTTCGCCTATGATAACACAGGGGAAGATGCGCACAATAATTGAACTCATCCAAGAACTAGTGATACTTGTTTGAAGTTTCATCTAAATCGTGCATATAATTGTGACCTCTAGATGGTCCACAACCTGGGCATTACATGTTTTTATTATACTATTTTCGAAAGGGGATGTGGCTATTTAATATGGACGTGGGTCCGAGTTTGAGGAAATAGTTATGGTGTAACTGTAATGGTGAACATTTTTGAAAATAAGATGCAAATTGTGATAATTCGTACAATCATTGGGGCATAATCTACAATTTGAAATATACATATACACTTTAAGTTTCATCAATATAAACTTAATAAGTCTACACAGTCCCTGTTATGACTGTTATATATACTTTTTTATACGCCCACGTTCACAATATTGTTTGTGGACTCTAGAGGTCACAATCCTTATCCGATTTTGACGAAACTTGAAATATAGGTTTATCCCCATAAGATCTCACCCTGTCTGTCCGTCCGCCCGTCCAAAATTGTTTGTGGACTCTCTACAGGTCACAATTCTTATCCGATTTTGACGAAACTTTAAATATAAGTTTATCCCCATAAGATCTCGTCTGATTGCGATATTGGCATGTATCGGGTTGAAACTTCATGGATTATGACCCTGATTGTACGAAAAATCACGTTTTTAGTTTGTGGACCCTATACAGGTCACAATTTTGAACCGATTTTGATGAAACCTGACATGCATGTTTATAACCCAAAGATCGCGGTTCCTTTCGATATTTGTGAATATCGAATTGTACCTCATCAATTATGGCCCTTGTTCTCTATCCATCTCTCGAAAATCTGGGCGTATCCAGCCTGACAGCCACTGGTTATATCTTGACATTGGGTGGATCGGATTACGTAAATGATTAATTTTATCTTTTTTTGTTCTATATTTCTAGGTACGTGCTTTATTAAATGTTTTCGGAGAAAAAGAAGCAGATACGCCGAAGCGTTCTGTTTTAACTAAATTAAAGAAAATATGTCAAGGTGTAGATACAGACCCACAGACATCCTTACTAAATACAAAGAAATATAAAGGTATGACTGTTGTTTAATGTAACGATAAACTTTACACAAATAAGCGGTTGGAAAAATAATTCATATAGCTCCACAAGAACTAGTGTGTTTAGGGGCTTTGGTTAAAATTAACATAAGTGTTGTTTAGGCGGGGAGTTAAACTTTAAGATTTGCCATCGATAATGAGAGATACTCCCTTAAAAGAAAGCTAATTTCCTATCTGTAGATAGCTTGATAAATCTGACATGTATTTATTTCAGCTGTCGGAAAAGCATTTAAAGTGCCGGTAACTCCAAGTCTGTTGTTGAACTTGGGCTGCCGAGGACTGAACAATGTCATACAGGGGGTTCAATCAACAAATGAGGTGGCTCTAGACAGACAAGTTCGTCTACTCTTGAAATTGACAGATGGTATAGACGAAGATGATGATATTGTTCCCATTGATCATATCGAAACAACAGAAGACGACGATGACAATGTTGAGTTGGGGAGACCGAAACTTGGAGAACGCTTTATCGACTTGTGTGACGCCATCGAAACAAGGGCTGGGGATATATCTTCTAACAATTCATCGCGAACGCCATCAGGTTAGTTATATTGTACACGGTAGTGATTGGTGTTGTGCACAAGGCAATGTGCCTTCACTTTTTATTAAGCTGGATTTAACTTCTTATTCATTTTGAAAGTTGACATTTCGATTCGTTTATGTTTTTGAGACTGAAATGTCACCAATATGGTCGTATCACCAAGGTGTTCTGCTAACAGTATTTCAAATACTTTATAAACCTAAACTACACAGAATCTATCCCATATACGCTTTCCCATTACCCACCACAATCACGTATAATGTCAATTTGATTTGTCAAAAAGTTCACGTGATCCGAGTTCAAACAAAATTTTTCAAATGTTAAAGGGACAATCCCGATAAGAACAGAGTCTCAAAAATTAAAGTCCGAGTATTTATGAAATTTATGGACCAAAATATAGTGGCATGGTGTATTTACCTTGTCTCAAAATTTCAGCTCAAATATTGAGTCGTTTGAGCGTGTACAACAACACTGCTTATCCGGACACGTAACCCTTTTAAGATTTCGGGTCAATTTTTTCATTGGGTGACCTGATAATCGATTAACGTTTCTTGAGAGGTCTATACAGTGAATTACCCATGCACTGTACTTGATAACAAAAGGTACATTTCACCTACATATTATTTTTATAGAAAAAAGTCTGGTTTTATCCAGATACTGTATAATACAACGGTCTCCATTTCCAGATGAAGACTGTCAGGTTTAAGTTATTTACAAGCGTATCACAAATATCGGGTTAGTAGGTGGGCCCTAGGTTATGGATTTTAACACAAAATTAAGCAGTTTTATTCCCCAAAAAGTTATCGGGATTGGTCCTTTAATATAGTACAAAATAAACAAAAACCAAAACGAAACGGAACTAATATGGGATTTTAATCAAATTGCCAGAAAACATAACACTAAATCGAAAACTGATAGATGAGTAAACGTGTCATCTGAAACATTCATCGTGGTAGACACATCATTGTCGGAACTAAATTTAAAACTTTGCCATGTACCCACGTAAGCAGTTTATCAAAAACGGCTGGTAACGAAGTTTTGATTATCAGATATTATGTTTTGTGTACATTGTGTTATTATGGTTATGTTACAGGTCCTTTATTTAAACCCATTACTGGTAAAGATGTATTCCGAGTGGCATGTAGTCGAGCCTTTAAACCAATTGCTACTGTACCAATGACGGAGTCAGACACAATAAAAACCTTGATTAAAAGAATACTGACTGGAGATGAAGACGAAGCGAGTAAAGCTGATCCTATTAACGAAGCACTCAAGGATTTCTGTCGGGCTTTGTTCCGTAGAAAAAAGCAATTAACAAAACCACAAAGAAATAACAATTCTATCCCTCCCACCAAATAATATGTATTAAAATGTCTCTGTTAATTACAGTATAATATGTTGTCCAAATTCTCGAAGCAATGGTAACGATCACAATTTATTGCAATTATTATTTTTGCATTTGTCAACTGAGTCATCTGGCCAACTAATCAAACGGAGAGAGAGAGGAGAAGTGGGGTTTAACGTCCAATCGACACAAACTAGGTCATTTCAGGATTAACACATGTTTTAAATTTATTTAAACAATTCGCTTGTGCGTAGTGGTCCTTCGCTTTGGGAGTAAACCGGAGGAGCTGGAGTAAACTCACGAGGTTGGACAGACGACCCAACTTTGCCACGTACAACCACGGAATCGAAATCAAATCAGTTGACTCAATGGCAGACCTTGTGATGCAGCGGGCACGTGCCCCCCCCCCCCCCACACACACACACACCACAAATCAAATGGATTACAGCAACCTCTAATGGACTAAACATTTTTGTAACCATTGCCTCGGGAATATGATAATTGTTCTTGTTGTCGCAAAACTGTTTTTGATTAATTATTGTAAACAAATAAGAGGGATTCATAATGTATCAGCACATCCTGTGATGAATATAAATATATTTAATTAAATCACCTAGAATAGGCTTATAATGACAGTGTTTTATATTTTCATGATTTTGAATTGCATCTGAATATTATGATATGTTAAACTTCGTGATAAGTGATCCAAAAGTACCAACGTACCCCCATGGCGACTTTAACATATATTAAAATGCGTTTGGCGTCCACAGACCTTTTTTGTTTAAACCCCCCCCCCCCCGAAAAACAATAGAGTGAGTTCAAGAGCATAATATCATTTAATCAACAGTCACAAACCAGGGACAACATCTTTGGCAGAGCTATTTTTAACAGAAAGAGTAACCATAAACGTGGACGACACCCCTAAGCTAAGAAAAGTTACAAAATGCTTTTATCAGCAGTACTGTTAATTGCTCTTTTAATATCTTTAAGGGATTGGAATCCATATTTTTAAGCACGACCATGATATCCTGGTCGCTATGTTAGGAATTTGGATAGTTTTGGTCTTCGCGCAAATCAATTGTGTCGTAGCACTGTATACAGCAAGTAAAAAGGACATGATTTATAGAAATTGGAAGGCCGGGTAACTCTTTGATTTGATCCCGTGACTATACATCGTATAGCAAGCTAGGGGCGCTTGTTTAAACATAAATTAAGCAAGCTAAATCTACCTATTGTAGGCCTGAAATGTTATCTAAATTATTAATTAGACTTAATTAACTTATCCAGACCATAATCGACTGTCGATGTCAACGCTAGCTTGCGATATTTACTGGATTAGGATCCTATTTGCTGCTCAACTTTCATTCAGATTTAATCATGAAATAGATAATAGTGACTATATTTTTATCGTACCGACTTTAGTAGTGATGACCGAGGCTAGGCCCAAAATTCAACCGCTAATCTCGGTTCAGTGTCAATCAATTCGAGTGAAATTTTCATCAAATTTCCTTTATATTATCTAGATTTTAACCATTATAGTGAGACTGTCAGCTCTTCATCTAATCTCCCATAATGTATCTTTAACGTGGTAGTTAACGAAACTTAGATTCCATACTTTTTTGACGACAATTGAACAGTACTATTGGGTATACATTCAACAAAACCACTTATTTATTTTCTCCTGTATTTTTTCAAGAAATGCATTTGATTCTTCCCACATTTAGATAGAGAAATGTTCAATGCCCTGTGCATATTTAATTATCTTTACCCCTCTGGGTTCACACGTAGGGGCTTTAGCAAGGTGTCAGATAAACACGATACATGATAACCATGAACAACTCCAGGCGATTATCAAGGTTATCAACACATATCTTGTTCATACAAAGATTAACACGTATCGCTTCTTTCAAACTATGCAGCTCATAAACTAGAAAGTGAAGAATGCCAATTGATTAGGAATTGAACTTACTATCCATATCGATAAATCTTTTAATGGTATCTTTAAAGAAAAAATAAGAATAAAGATACGTATGTATAACGGGATTCATTCACAGCTTGGAAAACATTTTGATACCCTGGGGGTATGTGAAATTTATCCATTTGACTCTCGGTTTTCAAATAAGCAAAGATGCCACATGTGAATGTAGAACTTTAAATCAGTATCCTTCGGCAAGTGGGAGAAATATAAAGCAGTTGACGATGTAAACTACGACCGGACAAGTCAAAAAGAAACCGTTTAACAATCTGTTGTAGGATATTTTTGGAGGAATCAAGATGTGTAGTTTTATTGCTGTAATGGGATTAGCGTTTCTGCCCTTATGTACCTTAGTTTATGGACATGCTAGATTAAGAATACCACCACAGAGATCAAGTTTATGGAGAGAAGGATTAAGTTCCCTTATTAATAGAGACGACAATGAGCTCAATTGTGGAGGTTTTTCGGTAGGTTAATAAAAATACCTCCCATTTATCATCTATAAACGTGGAATAGAATATAAGGAATGGCCAGCAGATTACTTGCTAGAATCTTATTATTCTCATTGCCAAAGAGAAAATTTGACCTTGCGTAATATAATAGTCACACTACTCCTTGTAGGTCAAAAATCTTTTAGTATTTATTCATTTTGGTAAAATCGTTTGTAAACAAGACCATCCTTTCTTCGCCGAATATTAAAATAATTTAATGTTCTTCAATAGATTCTAAATATAAAAAATATATCGCTATTAAAATCAAAATTATTATTCTCGCTCATATTGTTTTCTATCTGATTTTTAATTTAAAATTCCGAGATAGCCGTATGTGTGGGAAACAACATACATGTACTTCACAACGACCCTTTTCAGAAATAAATAGTGCTCATTATACATGTACGATACGATGCCATTTTTATTTACAGATTCAACACGGACAATATAATGGAAAATGTGGTGTATGTGGTGATAGTTATGGTAGTCCCCAATTTCATCAGCCACCTGGAAAATATGCCCAAGGTATCATCGGGCGCTGCTATAAACCTGGTATTCGGTGGATAGATGTCAAAGTAGAGATAACCGCTAATCACTTAGGTTATTTTCAGTTTAAACTCTGTGCAAATAATAATATTAAACACCCAGTCAGCCAAACTTGTCTAGATTCCAACGTTTTAACAATTAGAGACAAGAGCGGTCGTGTATACGGTGCCAGGTTTCCTGTTAACGCCTTAATGCTCGATGTTAATCTTCAAGTTCAACTACCAGATGATATTAAATGTTCTCAGTGTGTTTTACAGTGGATTTACACAACAGGTAAAATCAAATATCTCAAAAATTATCAAGCCACGCATACCAATCTTAATAAAACTACGTGTTATTTTCATTCAAATCTAACGCCATGCTAAAGAAACACGTGTTCTGGAAATGTGACGATAGCATAATAATTCCATTGAAAATGATTAAATTACCAATCAAATTTTCTGAAAACCCGCCATTGCTGACGTGCGTGCAGAATAGGCGGGGCAATGAATACCGAAAATTTTCCAGAGGACTAAATATCACTAGGTTGGTGCGTCCACTATTAGTTTTTTCTTTGATGTGCATTATAGGTTGATATATTCGGTTCATATCAACCGCTTATGACGTTGATGATCCAAATAATACAAGGAACAAGGAAATAATTTTTTATTCTTTTGACGGTTAAAATTTTTTTATTGGCCGTTTGTAGCATTCAGCACCGAAATAGACGGCGTACTTATTGGCATATTTAGATCGGCTATCCATGTCTAAGATAACTTTCAGAATTTTCTTTTCGTCCACATTTCGATTATTTCTCCACACACTCCAAGACTTGAAAGTATTTATAACCCAAGAGTTCCTTTGTAAATTAGTTTTGGGCACAGTCCAATAACACAGTCGGTCAAATCCTTCTCTGAACATACCGAAAACCTTCACGGTTCGCCATCAGAACCATAAAAAAAGAATTAATGAAACTAGTTTTGCTATAGGAATTAATGAAGCGAATTTTACATCTTGCATTGTAGTTTAATTTAGTAAGTTTTTACCTTTTTTTTCTCAGGAAATAACTGGGGATGCTTCAATGGTAAATGTCGTCTTGGACACGGTTCACAAGAAACGTTCATAAACTGTGCTGATATAGCCATTACAAACAACTGCCCATCTAACCAGATAGTTATGAAGAATGATGTCGTGAAAGCTCCGGCGTCCCATATACCCAAAACGATGAATTGTGTAGCCGTTGGTATCTGGGCTAGAACTAAATACACCTTAATTACAGAATGGTGTCGTATTAATTGTCATGAAGTTTGCCCACCCGATTATTGTAAATGTTATTAATTGTATTATTTATATATGATAGGGATATATATACTTCTATATATTTACAAATTACATTTTATAGTTTTTGTTCGTTGATTATGGTAATGTTTATCATTCCCACAATCCATATATAGCATTCGTTCATTTCATTTTCACATGAAAATATATTATATATACGTCTATATATATTTGCAAATTACATTTTACAGTTTTGGTTTTTCGATTATGGTAATGTTTATTATTCCCATCATTCGTGCATTTCATTTTTACATGAAAATTCAGAGTGTGAAGGAAAAATATGACGTTGAACTTCATTTCAACACATTGTCATTACTTCGCGTATTTTCAGACTTACATACTATTATATTTTCATGGTCACGCGTGCAATACTCGTCAATAATGTTTTGCATGACATTGGTTGATTTGAATTCCAACTGACAAAGGGTTCCTTTACGTGTACCTCTATTTTTTGTTCAAACCATACGACTATTGAACACTATATTGGTCAGCCCACACAGAGCGGAGCTCAGGAACAGGTTTCATGCTTATTAATGACCCAGGGGTTTTACCAGAAGATAAAGTTGTCTCTGGGATCGAGATTGGCTGAACCGTTCGCTACCAGAGCGTTACATTGAAGACAGTGGGAGAAAATGGAGTAACCGTAATCAAAGGCCGTAATTCATGAAGTTACAATTTGATATGCATAAATATCGAAAGGAACCAAGATCTTTGGGTTATAATTTATGGCGGTATATTAGTGCCAAAATTCTAACATGCTTTCGTCTAATTTCTTACTTCTATTCATGTAATTTCTAACCTCCATTCATGTAACTTCTAACTTCTATTCATGTAATTTCTAAATTAAGACAATGTGCATAATTCAACTTCTTTATTTGTTCAGTGTAAATATCAATTCTATTTCATCTTATTTCTAATATTGGGGCGAAAAATGTCTACTTCATTGTGGTGTTACATGTTAAGCATGAACGGCAAACAAATTTAGAATTTTGATACATCTACCTAGCAACCATCATTATGACATCGTTTGGTGTCGCCACCGTGTGCTCAGTTTGGGAATTGAGCACCTGATCGGGACCATTCTATTGATACAAACGACTCCCTCTTCGTCAGATTGACTGGCTTGCCTGAGTGTTAAAATTGAAAACAACATCGGGAGAGAGAGATGGGGACATGGGGTTTAACATCAACTTGACACCAACCAGGTCATTTCGGTATTAACACCGTTCAATTGTATTTCAATAATTCGCTTGCGCGTAGGAGTGTTTAGCAGTGGGAGGAAACCGGAGGACCCGGAGAAAACCCACGAGGTTGGAAAGGCGGCTCTGCTCCATGTCAAGTAAAAACGGGAAATCGAAACCACGCCAGTTTATTCAATGACAGACCTTATGTTACAGCGTGCACGTGCTAACCATTCGGCCATCCTACCCTCTAAACAACATTGAACGTGATATAAATGTATGGTTTGCAAATATTATTTCGAATACCGTGGCTAAGTGGGTAAGACGCAGGCTCGCTAGGCTGTGGGTCGGGAGTTCGATCCCTGCATTGGTCGAAAAAAGTTCATCCAGATTTTCTGGCGTGGTTCCCCCTTATTAGTGTCTTGTCGTTCCGAAGGGATGAAAACCCGAGGTTCCATGTACATGTTGGCGTGCACGTAAAAGATCCCGTGACCGTTATACTTCGATATAAGTCCACGTCGTAGATCCGCTCTCCGGGCAATATTTCCCTAAAGCACACTGTATGGCGTATGTCCGTCTCCATCAGCCCGGTTCGGAACAAAACAGTAGGGCGTTAAACCCTCTTTCATTTCATTTCATTTTCTATTTCAAATATAAGCTAAACGGGATTTGGAGAATTTGATTTTATTTTTTTTTTACGGTTGAGCCAATAATTAATATCTATATGCAGTTGGTCTATATTAACACAGGGTATAAATGTTATGGATAGGCCTACACAGATACTGAGTTTAATACTAAGTGACCTCTCTCTCTCTCTCTCTCTCTCTCTCAGCACTCCTTCCAACCTTCAACCAAACGAAGAATGGGTCGTTTATACCAATTAATTATGGTCCCGATCAGGTGCGCAATCATCCAATTGAGCACACAGTGGCGACACCAAACGATGTCATAATGATGGTTGCTAGGTAGAAGTATCAAAATTCTAAATTTGTTTGCCGTTCATGCTTAACATGTAATACCACAATGAAGTAGACATTTTTCGCCTCAATAATAGAAATAAGATGAAATAGAATTGATATTTACACTGAACAAATAAAGAAGTTGAATTATATACATTGTCTTAAATTAGAAATTACGTGAATGGAAGTTAGTAGTTACATGAATGGAGGTTAGAAGTTACATGAATGGAGGTTAGAAATTAGACGATAGCATGTTAGAATTTTGGCACAAATATACCGCCATAATAATTATGCATTTCAAGTTCCAGCAACCTAGATATATCATATTGCGTACAAGCGGTGTCCATTTTGTCTGGCAATTTTGGCCCGATTTTCACGACATTTGAACTCCACCTTCATTACGGTGTAACGGTGATATAATCAAACGGTTGTTTTTAAATTTGATAATAATTGTGACCCCCCAGAGGGTTCACAAGCTAAAAAAGGCGATTTTTTCGGACAATCTGGGACCATAATTCAGGACGCAAATATCGAAAAGAACCAAGATCTTTGGGTTATAAACATGCATGTTAAGTTTCATCAAAATCCATTCAAAATCGTGACCTCTATAGGGTCCACAAGCTAAAATGTGATTGTTCGTACAATCAGGGGCCATAATCCACGAAGTTTCGATCCGATACATGCCAATATCGAAAACAGCCGAGATCTTTTGGAGATAACCCTATATTTCAAGTTTCGTCAAAATCGGATAAGAATTGTGTCATGTAGAGAGTCCACAAACAATTGTTGACGGACGCCCGGACGGACAGGGTCGACGACAATATACGTCCGCATGAAACCAACTAGATACCTTATAGATAACACAAGCAAGGAGCCGAGTCAAAACCGGGTACCAAGTCACACCGCGACATACATATTATTCGCCTTATTCATACATTAACCCGTATATATATATCTTATTTTCAAGTTGTTTACTCTGTATAGATTTATGACACAAAACTGAGTTCCCAATATAGGTCTATGAATATTTCGAGACTTAACATCATATAATATAGTATATAGCACGGTACAGTACGTGAAAACCCTACCAAGGGATGGTGATATCAGGCATTTAAGAATACCTAAAGAAATTTCGACAATCCCTTTCTTAAAATGGGAGGTCGCAGAAGTGAGTATGTTTTAGAGAATTTACAACGTACGACCTATATCAAAATTTCGTAGAATAATCTTAAAAATCACAAGAACTTTAAACATAGACACAATTTTCAATTATTTGACAGAATGAAACACGACCGTCACAGTATTACAACAACTGAGGTGGAATCGTGACGAAATTGAACGCAAGGAATATGTTTCGGCTGTCATGGCTGGCTCATAGATGGTATATATATGTAAATAGACATATCTTTAAATGTGCACAACACCTACAAGTAAAATTTCAAATTTTCCCTTTTTATAAAATGAAAGTCGATGACACCACGAAAAGGAAATTAATGGAAAACCATTTTATTAAAAAATTCGTTCCTCAACTTAATAGTCAATAAGTAACAATTGACCATTAGCTTCATTAATCTTCTTCAATCTAGGATTATCTTCCACTCATTGTTCCTTAATTGAACCCATATACTACAGATTAACACACGTGTATACATGTTTTCTGCTCGTTACCTATATACTATGTAACCATAGACAATGGTAACTATAGCCAATTAAAACCACAGTGTTACTATGTAAATATAAATATGTATAAATATACTATACTGTCCATCTATTTGTTATGACATTAATTATGAATAGTCCCAAGACGGACGAAAAGTACTTTAAAATGTTAAAATATTATTAAACCAGTGTTGAAATCAGTTTGTGTCGGCATACCTTTTATCTTTTCATCGTTTACCGTGAAACAAAGTAGTGCAGCTTTACGGTTGTGCTGATTTTTCTGGATATATATATATATATATATATATCCGAAATTATTAGGACAACCGCAAAGTTGCACTACTTTGTTTCACGGTAAATGATAAAAAGATAAAAGGTATGCCGACACAAACTGATTTCAACACTGGTTTAATAACATTTTAACATTTTAAAGTACTTTTCGTCCGTCTTGGGACTATTCATAAATAATGTCATTGTATAAAGATGGACATTATAGTATATAAAAACATATTTAAATAGTAACACTGTGGTTTTAATTAGCTATAGTCACCATTGTCCATGGTTACATGTCGTTAACTAATACAAAACATGTACACACGTGTGTTAATCTGTAGTATATGGGTTCAATTCGAGAACAATGAATGGAACATTATCATGAGATAGATTAAAGAAAATTAATAAATAAATGAGGCTAATTGCCAATTGTTACTTATTGACTATTAATTCGAGGAGTGTATTTTTTAATAAAATGATTTTCCATTAATTTCCTTTTCGTGGTGTCATCGACTTTCATTTTATAAAAAGGGAAAATTTGAAATTTTATTTGTAGATGTTGCGCACATTTAAAGATATGTCTATTTACAAATAAGGGCCCATTTTCAATATTGCAATCCCGTCGATGGTTGCGTACTCTATCCCGTAGATGAGTACTTGTCTCACCTATGTAGAAAAAACCACAGCCCAGACACGTCAAGACATATATGAGATTTTTTGTGTCACAATTCATATTGTCGTTGACGCTAAACGTAATGTTACGAAATTTATATTGGTTATTTGGTATTATATGATCACAACATTTGCATCGAAGATCCAGGCATTTAGATACATAAAAACCGGTCCTTGTGATAGATGAATTGAATTTTGCTCTGGTTAGGAGGCGTTTCAGATTAGGTGGCTGTCTTTGTGATTTAATGAATTGAACATTATCAAATTTCGCTTTGAGGTTGTCGTTTGATGCCAAGAGTGACCGGCTCTCGTACATTGTTTTAAAGAAGTTGGGATGTTGGGGGTTATGAGTAGCGACAAAGGTAATGATATTATCCGAATTGTCTTTTGCTTTAGTAGCCCTCAGTGTTTGGATATCAATTGCCAAAGCCTTTTTTATCCCAACTTCTATTACCTCGAGGGGGTAATACTGTTTCAATAAATTTCTTTTTAGCTCACCTAATCTGACAAACCGGAGGTCTTCATCTATCACAATTGTGCATATTTTTCTAGCTAAAGAGAAAGGTATATTATTTTTGGTATGGCGTGGATGACATGATTTATACGAAGGATAATTTTTGGTATCTGTTTCTTTAGAATACATATCCGTTATAAGGAGTTCTCCCCTTCGTTTCACTAGAACGTCCAAGAATGCGATTTGCAGATCGTTTGTTTCAATTGTGAATTTTATATTTAGGTCTAAATCATTCATTATGTGTTGCAAATCTGCAATGTTGCCCAATCGTTCATTCCAAATACAGAATACATCGTCTAGGAATCGTTATATATATATATATATATATATATATATATAAATAACCAACCCCTCAGTATCTGTCATTGGACCATAGATCGTATATGATACAGTTCTATGATTAGACGATGAATTATGTTGTACATCGCATGCGCGAAGTAGATGTACCACAAGTTACTTCCAGTTGAAAGCTTGGCTATTATTTATAAGGCGGAGTCGTATGATCTGATATTTGATGTTATATTATTATTTTGTACTAATTGTAATTGAGATAGCGACTGAAAATTTTGAGACGACTTTCCTATATTTATGTGTTGGATATTAACCTACCCAAGGTTGATATGATAGAGAACATGCGGGCGCAGCCCAAGTGTTCTCTATCATATCAATCCGAGGGAGAGTAGGTTTATATCTGACATATACAACGTTCACCCTTAAATTTAATGGACTCTTCTAAAAAAAGCAACAGTGATTGGATAATTGCTCGACATCACGTGCACGTGTTTGTTTATACGTCGACATTTTGTAGTAATTTAACTGAAGAAAGCTAAATCAAAATGGATAGTAAAACGAAGTCAGACGAATAATCAATCCTTTTTAGTCATCATATTGACGATAGAATAGATGTGAATGCAACTATGATGAGGATCTATACAAAGCCTGAAGAAAATTTAGATCAAAAGGCAATCTTTTCCGATAATTCTGACAATGAACCGTGACTGAAGGTTACTTTTCGGTATGTTCAGAGAAAGATTTGACCGACTGTTTTGAGTGGACTGTAGCCGTAGCCAAAAATACTTTACAAAGGAACTCTTGGGTGATAAATACTTTCAAGTCTTGGAGTGTGTGGAGGAATGATTTGGGCAGAAAGAAAATTCTGAAAGATATCTTAGACATGGACTAGAGTGTGGATAACCGATTTAAATAAGCCGATAAGTACGCCGTCTATTTAGGTCCTGAATGCTACAAACTGTACCAAAACAATTTTTTTTTTATTGTCAAAAGAATAAAATTTTATTTCTGTGTTCTTTGTATTATTTCGATCATCTACGTCAAGAGCGGTTGATATGAGCCGAATATATCGACCTGTAATGACGTCATCAGCGGTTAATATGAAATATCAACCTGTCAGGACGTCATCAGCGGTTGATATGAACCGAATATATCAACCTCTGATGACGTCACGAGAGGTTGTTATAAGATATGGACATCAAAGAAAAAACTACAGCCAGTTGTATATGAAGTTAATAATAACACGAAGACTGTATCTTTAACTTCATTTTATATATTTTTAAAAGTACTTTCTTGAAAAGATAAAACTATTTTACTTTTGGGTCCATTATTATATTTAATGATGTAAACATCATGTGTATTTTTGTAACCAAACTGATTCTTCGAATAAAAAAATAGGACTTTAAACCCCATTTCATTGACTTAATTGGTAGAAAATTTGACATGACAAATAAAAAGATAGGCTGGCACTGCCAGGCAGGATACGCCCACATTTTTGAGAGATGGATAGAGAACAACCAATACCGAAAGAGATTTTTCCTACATCATTAAGTCCTGTATTTCATACTGTATTGGAAGCAGCCATTTTGTTGGTCAGTTCCAGTCTGATATTCATGAGATTCAAAGCCGACAATGATTATGGTGTGACGGTACACAACCTAGAAATGTGACTTTTCGTCAAAGTCGGATAAGAATTGTGACCTGTACAGGGTCCACAACCATGATATACAATTTTTTTAACAGTATTCGCGTACAAACGGCAGCCATTTTGTATGGCAATTTTGGTCCGATGTTCCCGAAATTCGAAATCAACCTCCCTTAGGGTGTAACGGTAATATAATCAAACGTTTTTTTCAATCGGATAATAATTGTGACCTCCAGAGGGACCACAAGCTAAAAAAAAGGCGATTTTGCGTATAATCAGGGGCCATAATTCAGGAAGTCACAATCCGATATGCGCAAATATCGAAAGAAACCAAGATCTTTGAGTTATAACCATGAATTTCAAGTTTCATCAAAATCGAATTAAAATTGTGACCTCTACAGGGTCCACAACCTTGATATACCATTTTTTAACAGTATTTGCGTACAAACGGCGGCCATTTTATATGGCAATTTTGGTCCGATTTTCCCGAAATTCGAACTCAACCTCCCTTAGGGTGTAACGGTGATATAATCAAACGGTTTTTTAAATCGGATAATAATTGTGACCTCCAGAGGGACCACAAGCTAAAAGATAGGCTGGCCCTGCCAGGCAGGATACGCCCACAATTTTGAGAAATGGATAGAGAACAAGCAATACCGAAAGTGATTTTTCCTACATCATTAAGTCCTGTATTTCATACTGTATTGGGAGCAGCCATTTTGTTGGTCAGTTCCAGTCTGATATTCATGAAATTCGAAGCCGACAATGATTATGGTGTGACGGTACACAACCTAGAAATGTTACTTTTCGTCAAAATCGGATAAGAATTGTGACCTGTAGAGAGTCCACAACCATGATATACCATATTTTTACACTATTCGCGTACAAACGGCGACCATTTCGTCCGGCAATTTTGGTACGATTTTCACGAAATTCGAACTCAACCTTCCTTACGGTGCAACAGTAATATAAACAGAGGGGTTTTTTTTAAATCAGATAATAATTATTCGAGAGATAGACAGAGAACAAGCAATACCGAAAGTGATTTTTCCTACAATCAAAGACCATAATTCATTAAATTACAATTTGATATGCGCAAATATCGAAAAGAATAAAGATCTTTAGGTTATAAACAAGCATTTCAGGTTTCATCAAAATCGAATTAAAATTGTGACCTCTACAGGGTCCACAACTTTGATATACCATATTTTTACACTGTTCGCGTACAAACGGCGGCCATTTTTTCTGGCAATTATGGTCCGATTTTCTCGAAATTCGAACTCAACCTTCCGTAGGGTGTAACGGTGATAGAGTCAAACGTTTTTTTTAAATCGGATAATAATTGTGACCTCCAGAGGGACCATTGGCGATTTTTCGGACAATCAGTGGCCATAATTCAGGAAGTTACGTTCCGATATGCGCAATTATCGAAAGGAACCAAGATCTTTGGGTTATAACCATGAATTTCAAGTTTCATCAAAATCGAATTAAAATTGTGACCTCCATAGGGTCCACAACCTTGATATACCTTTTTTTAACAGTATTTGCGTACAACCGGCGGCCATTTTGTATGGCAATTTTGGTCCGATTTTCCCGAATTTCGAACTCAACCTTCCTTAGGGTGTAACGGTGATATAATCAAACGGATAATAATTGTGACCTCCAGAGGGGCCACAAGCTAAAAGATAGGCTGACACTGCCAGGCAGGATACGCCCACATTTTTGAGAGATGGATAGAAAACAAGCAATACCGAAAGTGATTTTTCCTACATCATTAAGTCCTGTATTTCATACTGTATTGGGAGCAGCCATTTTGTTGGTCAGTTCCAGTCTGATATTCATGAAATTCAAAGCCGACAATGATTATGGTTTGACGGTACACAACCTAGAAATGTTACTTTTCGTCAAAATCGGATAAGAATTGTGACCTGTAGAGAGTCCACAACCATGATATACCATATTTTTTACAATATTCGCGTACAAACGGTGACCATTTCGTCCGGCAATTTTGGTACGATTTTCACGAAATTCGAACTCAACCTCCCTTACGGTGCAACAGTAATATAATCAGAGTTTTTTTTTAAATCAGATAATAATTGTTTGAGAGATAGACAGAGAACAAGCAATACCGAAAGTGATTTTTCCTAGAATCAAAGGCCATAATTCATTAAGTTAAAATTTGATATGCGCAAATATCGAAAAGAATAAATATCTTTAGGTTATAAACAAGCATTTCAGGTTTCATCAAAATCGAATTAAAATTGTCACCTCTACAGGGTCCACAACTTTGACATACCATATTTTTACACTGTTCGCGTACAAACGGCGGCCATTTTTTCTGGCAATTATGGTCCAATTTTCTCGAAATTCGAACTCAACCTTTCGTAGGGTGTAACGGTGATAGAGTCAAACGTTTTTTCAAATCGGATAATAATTGTGACCTCCAGAGGGACCATAGGCGATTTTTCGGACAATCAGGGGCCATAATTCAGGAAGTTACGATCCGATATGCGCAAATAACAAAAGGAACCAAGATCTTTAGGTTATAACCATGCATTTCAAGTTTCATCAAAATCGAATTAAAATTGTGACCTCTACAGGGTCACAACCATATTTTTACACTATTCGCGTACAAACGGCGGCCATTTTGTATGGCAATTTTGGTCCGATTTTCCCGAAATTCGAACTCAACCTTCCTTACGGTGTAACGGTAATATAATCAACCGTTTTATTAAATCGGATAATAATTGTGACCACCAGAGGGACCACAAGCTAAAATAAGGCGATTTTGCGTATAATCAGGGGCCATAATTCAGGAAGTTACGTTCCGATATGCGCAAATATCGAAAGGAACCAAGATCTTTGGGTTATAACCATGAATTTCAAGTTTCATCAAAATCAAATTAAAAATGTGACTTCTACAGGGTCCACAACCTTGATATACCATTTTTTAACAGTATTCGCGTACAAACGGCGGCCATTTTGTATGGCAATTTTCGTCCGATTTTCCCGAAATTCGAACTCAACCTTCCTTAGGGTGTAACGGTGATATAATCAAACGTTTTTTAAATCGGATGATAATTGTGACCTCCAGAGGGACCACAAGCTAAAAAGGGTGATTTTTCGGACAATCAGGGGTCATAATTCAGGAAATTACATTCCGATAGGCGCAAATATCGAAAGGAACCAAGATCTTTGGGTTATAAACATGCATGTCAAGTTTCATCAAAATCGGTTCAAAATTGTGACCTCTATAGGGTCCACAAGCTAAAAACGTGATTTTTCGTACAATCAGGGGCCATAATCCATGAAGTTTTCATCCGATACATGCCAATATTGAAAGCAGCCGAGATCTTTTGGGGATAAACCTATATTTCAAGTTTCGTCAAAATCGGATAAGAATTGTGACCTGTAGAGAGTCCACAAACAAATTGTGGATGGACGGACAGACGTCCGGACGGACGTCCGGACGGACAGGGGCGACGATAATATACGTCCACATAAAAATGTGGGCGTATAAAAAGGTGATTTTTCGGACAATCAGGGGCCATAATTCAGGAAATTACGTTCCGATAGGCGCAAATATCGAAAGGAACCAAGATCTTTGGGTTATAAACATGCATGTCAAGTTTCGTCAAAATCGGTTCAAAATTGTGACCTCTATAGGGTCCACAAGCTAAAAACGTGATTTTTCATACAATCAGGGGCCATAATCCATGAAGTTTTGATCCGATACATGCCAATATCGAAAGCAGCCGAGATCTTTTGAGGATAAACCTATATTTCAAGTTTCGTCAAAATCAGATAAGAATTGTGACCTGTAGAGAGTCCACAAACAAATTGTGGACGGACGGACGGACAGGGGCGACGACAATATACGTCCACATAAAAATGTGGGCGTATAAAAAGGTGATTTTTCGGACAGTCAGGGGCCATAATTCAGGCTAATTACGTTTCGATAGGCGCAAATATCGAAAGGCAACAAGATCTTTGGGTTATACACCTGCATGTCAAGTTTCATCAAAATCGGTTGAAAATTGTGACCTCTATAGGGTCCACAAGCAAAAAACGTGATTTTTCGTACAATCAGGGGCCATAATCCATGAAGTTTTGATCCGATACATGCCAATATCGAAAGCAGCCGAGATCTTTTGGGGATAAACCTATATTTCAAGTTTCGTCAAAATCAGAGAAGAATTGTGACCTGTAGAGAGTCCACAAACAAATTGTGGACGGACGGACAGGGGCGACGACAATATACGTCCACATAAAAATGTGGGCGTATAAAAAATAGCGAAAAAGTAATCATGAAATTATGATTTAAAATAAATAATGCTGTTATGGCGCCATTATATGGAATGGGTTTTTTAAAACATTATCTTCTCAACACATGTAATACTTCAGTATTTCGTAAGGATAACATTGGTCATCTTTATTCTATGACTGTAAAATGCAGGGAATGAGAATTTTGAACGGATAACGTCTGTCTGTCCATGCTTCTTCAATTTTGAACTGTTGTTTTTAGTGTTTAACGTCCGCTTCCACCGAAGGTGATATCGCAGACAAGTCTTTTTTTTCATTTTTAACAGCTTAGCACACGCGCCGAGGTCTTTCGTGCAGTGGAAGGAAACCCATGAAGTTGAGAAAGCCCCCTACCAATGATCGAAACCACACCGGCAAGCCAGAGGTGGTCGGCAAACTAGAGGTTGAAACGCGGCGCTCTAGACCACCCCAACACCCTAATCTAATTTTGAATTGACAATGGTTCTTTTACGTACATACGTAATGAGTTCTTGTCTTGTTAGAACAATATTACTAACAAATATTTCGATATACTTGCCCCCCCCCCCCAAAAAAAAAATAATTTAAAATTTGGCAAAATAAAGTGCCCGAAATCTAATAAAATACTAATTTTAGGACTGGAATAGCAGTAAAACGCGTTTGCGACCATCAAATATTCCCAAAATTTTCTTGAGGGGTCCATACAAGGTCAGCTCCGCTTCTTCGCCTCTCGAAGAAAACATTTATGGCAAGGTTTGGGGGCATTTGTGTGGAGCTTTTCACCACAACAATTCCACAAGATATTGGACTTAGAAAAAAAAAAAAAATTTCTCCAAAATTATTTCTCAGACCCTCTATATGCCTGTGTGGTACCACATTCCACAAGATTTTCGACTTAGAAAAAAAAAAAAAATTTTCTCCAAAATTTCTTCTCAGACCTCTATATGCCTGTGTGGTACCACGTTTCACGGGATTTTCGACTTAGAATAATTTTGATAGTGTTATGGGCCTGTTGTGTTTTTTACCACAACAGTTCCACAAGATATTGGACTTAAAAATCTTTTTTTTTTCCAAAATTTCTTCTCAGACCCTCTATATGAATGTGTGGTACCACATTCCACAAGATTTTCGACTTAGAATAATTTTGATGGTGTTATGGGTCTGTGGTGTTTTTTACCACAACAGTGCCACAAGATATTGGACTTAGAAAAAAATCTTTTTTTTTTGTCCCAAACTTTCTTCTCAGACCCTCTATATGCCTGTGTGGTACCACATTCCACAAGATTTTGATAGTGTTATGGGTCTGTGGTGTTTTTTACCACAAGAGTTCCACAAGATATTGGACTTAAAAAAAAAATCATTCCACAAGATTTTCTCCAAAATTTCTTCTCAGATTCTCTATATGCCTGTGTGGTACCACATTCCACAGGATTTTCGACTTAGAATAATTTTAGAGTGTTATGGTTCTGTGGTGTTTTTTACCACAAGAGTTCCACATAATTTTTTTCTCCAAAACTTATGCTACATGATTATATATACCGGTATGCACTTTGTACATATGTATAAATATTGTTACTGTGTAGTTGCTAGTAGATTTGGGTCTGTGGGTTTTTTTTACCACAAGAGTTCCACATATTTCAAAAAAATTTCTCTCAGACCCCCTATATGCCTGTTTTGTACCACAAGATTTTCGATACAGTATTTTGGGACTGTGGTATTTTTCTAGATAAAATCTTTTTTTTTAAATTTCTCCTCAGACCCCCTACATTCATGTATGCCTGTGTGAACCCACAATCCACAACATTTGAGACTTAGAAAAATAAATAATTTTTTGTGGTGCAGTCATATTATTTAATATCAGACATGGTAAATGAAATGAAATGTGGTTTTATGGCACGTCCGCTCCAACCGGGCTATATTGCGCCAGGCATATGGTGAATATTACGAGACAGGCTATATGATATCACAGAAAAACATTATATGCATAAATAAAAACAATATCACAGTTTGTAAAATTAAAAGTAAAATACAACCTTTATGCATATAAGTATTAAATACAAAAAAGAAATGACACACATATATATATATATACATAATTAAAATTTATAATAAAATCCTGTCTCTTTTAAAAAGTCCAACACTTTACCATATAAACCCGGTTGGGCAAACATGTGATGCAATGACTGACAACGGTAAAAATGCGATCTAACATCCTTGAGATGCTTGCACTCAATCAAAATGTGCTTGACTGTCAAGGGAACATGACAGTGTTCACATTCTGGTTGAGGCTCTCGCTTTAAAATGAAAATATGAGTTAAAAAAGTATGACCAATGCGAGTCAGACATGGTATTTTACATATGCAGACAAATGTGGCAAAAATGTACATATTTAATAAGGCTAATCCAGGTTGATGATAATAATAATAATAATAATAACATTAACAATAATAATGAAGCTAAAAATTTGGTTTGGCTGCTCTGAGAGTATTGGTCGAATTTATAATGTTACGTTCTTGTGTCCTTTTATTTCTTTCTGTGTCTTGACCGCAGTCGCATTTTCATGGGTGTAATTTTCTAAAATAAAGATGGTAAGTATATTACACAATAAATAAAATAACACAATCTTTATCATTTGTTATTTTGACAGAAATACTGATAGGCAATCTAGGTCTTTTCAGGACTTCATACTCAAAGCAGTCTCTATATCACGTCTTGATATATAAATGGAAACTATATACATGTACTCTATAAATATTACTGTTACCTTTTTTCTTGCCGCTTCTTTAATTATGTGAACCGTGTCTCGAACACCTAAAACGATTACACCACCATGTTTAATGTAGAAGGTCAGAGAGAAAACAATATTAGTTCTAGGACAAACATACAAATGATACCTATGACACTATTCATATTATATTTATCTTTTCAGCCGTATAATAAGCTTTAAAATGCTATCAAGTTATCGAATCAGGTTACCTTTATTTTCATTCTCGACCGCTCGTACCTGCAATGCTTCCAAAATCTGCCAAAAGAAGTATATTATTATGTCCATATTGAATGCTTGAGAAAGATTTGGAAACATAGAAAATATAGTACACTATTCTTTAACCATGCGTTATGCCAAGAGCTAAATTTGCCTATTTTAAAAGTCTTTCTCTGTTATTTAATTTATTAACTTTACCCGGCTATACTCATCCCCCGGTGTCCCTTTAAGTCTGACATTGACTTGTGTTTGTGTCTGGGTGTCGCCGCATATAGCGGTCAGTAACTCGGACATTATATTAGCCCCCCCCCCTCCATCACTCTACGGCAACCCCAGTTTTAAAATCCTACATACGGCCCTTATATGACTTCTCATTTGTATGGGGGTTCTGTATACAGACATTGATTTTGTTTTGTAATGTTCGGTTAGACATACCATGTCAATAATAATCAATAACATAACTACACTTAAAAAAAGGAAAGGTGTCACTTATACCTGTTCATGTATAATTAATAATAATAATAATAATAATAGTCTATTTATATTGCGCAATATCCATGCATGAGCATGCTCAAAGCGCAGTCCAAAAATGATCACAACTGTCATAAATTGAATGCTTTCTTAAACAAAAAGGTTTTAAGTCTGGATCTAAACACCACAGTATCTGGAGAGTTCTTTATTTCCAGTGGCAGATCATTCCACTCTGTTGGGGCTGAGTAGGAAAAAGTCCTTTGTCCAAAACGGACTGTTTTCGGTTTAGGCACAACAAGGAGTTTCTTATCTACAGATCTTAAGGTTCTTGCAGGAGTATATGATTGTAAGAGATCACTCAGGTATTTTGGGGCTGTGCCATTTAAACATCGAAATGTATAACACAGAATTTTAAATTTGATTCTGTAACTAACAGGAAGAAAATGGAGTTCTTCAAGAATTGGTGTTATATGACTGTAACGAGGAGCCAGAGATATTATTCTAGCTGCCGTGTTCTGTATCTTTTGGAGTCGCGAAATAAGAGAACTAGGAGCACCAGCCAGTAAACTATTGCAGTAATCTATTCTGGAAAGAATCAACGAGGACACTAGTATCTTAGCAGAATCAGCATTCAGATACTTCCTGATGCACCCAATGTTCCGTAGAATGAGATAGCACACTTTAGATATATGGTTGATATGGGTTTCCATATTAAGACTGCTATCAAACATCACTCCAAGATTTCGTATGCTATTTGAAATTGGGATAGAAAGGTTGCCAACATGAACATGGGTTAAACCGCAGAGATCACGTCTAGATTTCGGACCAAGAAGTAAAGCTTCAGTTTTCTCATCATTAAGTTTAAGTTTATTTGCTGTCATCCACAATTTAATTTGGTCATAACATCTTGAAAGTTTGGAATTGGTTATAGCAGCTGACATTGGTGTAGGCTTGAATATAGACATAATTTGAGAGTCGTCAGCGTAAAAATGTTTAAGACGGTCATGGTCACTAATAAGTGAACCCAAGTCTTTAGTGTATAGGGTAAGCAATACTGGCCCCAATACAGATCCTTGGGGAACTCCACAGGTTAGATCAACAGGAGTAGAGACACAATCGTGAACTGTAACACTTTGACTTCTGTCTGTTAAATATGACCCGAACCAATTCAGTGCCTTACCAGCAAGTCCATAGTCATCTTTTAGCCTCGAAAGTAGATTATTGTGGTTGATGGTATCAAATGCTGCACTCAGATCAAGTAGTATCAAGAGAGCAGCATTGCCACTGTCGGTATTTCCTCTACATCTACCCCAATGTCTTCCAGAATATTCCCATCATCTGTTGTAGTGTGTTGATTATCTGGTATACGTTGCTGTAAATATATTACATGTAATTAAACATAAATTACGCCTGAAATGTTATATGAATTATTAATTAGACATTAATTATCCGGACCATAATCAACACTCAATGCTATCGGGAGTTTATAATGATTATCAAAAACTTGATAATACCGCTTTTCAGGTATGATGGTCATCGAGGCTCGCATAAAAATCAAATGTCAATATCTCTGTTCGGAGTGAGTGCAGCAATTTTATTGAATTTTTAGCATATTCTATTTACGTTACCTATTGTTAAACTATTATGGCGAGAGCCGTCAACTATTTACTAATTTCCCCAACATGCCATTTTAACACCTACGTCATGTTTGTTACACATGATGTTTGAGATACATTTACAATCAAACGGTCGGTATGAATTATCATTTACACTCTTGGATCATATACATTATCTGTATAACATAATTAGAATGGGGGTTCATTATTTCATTACAACAATGTTTGACAGTATTTTAAGACAAAGTTCTATCGTGTTTAGAAGCCAATCATTGACGGATTGACATAATACTCTCATACTGAAATTATACAAGTAAGCGTATTTACCTCCGGGTCTGATTCACTGCTACTACTCCTGTCAGTGCGCTCAAAATGTGAAGGTGTTGTCTGTAAAATTATATCAGAAATATACTATTGTTTTACTGTGTTAAATAATTGGCCGATACATTTACAATTAAGAGTCGGTATGTTTAAGAAATTGTAATCATTGACACTGTACGTTAGCATGCGTTAGCACTAATAATCGAATATATTTAGTATAATTTTATGCTTCACGCCAAATTTAAAAAAATGAATCTGTCAAAAACTCTAGCGTCTATCGCAATCCGAAACCAATTGCTGAATATTTACCTCTGTGTCTGAACTTGAACAGTCACTGCTGCTGCTGTCGGCGAAGTATAATGGCGCTACCTGCAGATTTAAGAAGATTGTGTGCGCAATGTCCAAAACTCACCACCTTTTTTACTTACATAGGCTGGTAAAAAGAAGAAATCAATATGTGACACAGTGTTATCGGAAAGGAAGACGTCCCTTATTGCCCAAGAGACGTCGCTGCAAGTCCACCTAGATAGCCATTTTAAATGTAAATAATGTATATATGTTTTGTTTTTTTAAAGTTTAGTTTACTAAAATTAGAGCACGTCATCTTTCGAATTCAACGCCCACATTATAAGCAATATATTCCTTGATAATTGTTTATTCCTTGTAACCAAATGGGAACAATGAATGGAAGATTATCATGAGATAGATTAAAGAACATTAATAAATAAATGAGGCTAATTGCCAATTGTTGCCTATTGACTATTAGGGATGTATTTTTAATAACCCCCTTTCCAATAAATATTAAGAAAAAAAAGACAAGCATCTACCAAAGAACTGCTCTGTCTTACCCACAATATCACAATTTGTTCATTTATTTATTCATTTGATATTTCTCCTTAAAAAAAACTTATGCTATATGATTATATATATGTACTTTGTAAATATGTATAAATATTGTTACTGTGTAGTTGCTAGTTGGGGGACAATAAATATGCTCCGCCAAAAACTAAAGTTTTTATTATTATTGTTAGTATTATAGTATCATTATAAATTATTGTCGACAGTCGAAAAGCCTGTGGGATGTGGTACCACACAGGCATATAGGGCGACAATCTTGTGGAATGTGGTACAACACAGGCATAAAGGGGTTCTAAGGAAAAATGTTGGAAAAAAATATTTTTTTCGGGAAGTCTAATATCTTGTGATAAAAAACACCACTAACCCAAAACATTCTATGAAGTCGAAAATGGAATGTGATACCACACGGGCATATAGGGTGTCGGAGAAGAAATTTTTGAAAAAAAAATTTGATTTTAATCTAGTTCCATATCTCGTGGACACCAGTCCAATAAAAATGATTTTTTTCTAAGTCCAATATCTTGTGGAACGCTTGTGGTAAAAAAACACCACAGACCCATAACACTATCAAAATTATTCTAAGTCGAAAATCTTGTGGAATGTGGTACCACACAGGAATATAGAAGGTCTGAGAAAAAGTTTGGGACTCTAAGTCCAATATCTTGTGGAACTGTTGTGGTAAAAAAACACCACAGACCCATAACACCGTCAAAATTATTCTAAGTCGAAAATCTTGTGGAATGTGGTACCACACATTCATATAGAGGGTCTGAGAAGAAATTTTGGGAAAAAAAAAAAGATTTTTTTCTAAGTCCAATATCTTGTGGAACTGTTGTGGTAAAAAACACCACAGACCCATAACACTATCAAAATTATTCTAAGTCGAAAATCTTGTGGAATGTGGTACCACACAGGCATATAGAGGGTCTGAGAAGAAATTTTGGACAAAAAAAAAAGATTTTTTTCTAAGTCTAATATCTTGTGGAACTCTTGTGGTAAAAAACACCACAGACCCATAACACTATCAAAACTATTCTAAGTCGAAAATCTTGTGGAATGTGGTACCACACAGGCATATAGAGGGTCTGAGAAGAAATTTTGGAGAAAATTTTATTTTTTTTTCTAAGTCGAAAATCTTGTGGAATGTGGTACCACACAGGCATATAGAGGGTCTGAGAAGAAATTTTGGAGAAATTTTTTTTTTTTTTTAAGTCCAATATCTTGTGGAACTCTTGTGGTAAAAAACACCACAGACCCATAACACTTTTTTTTTCTGAGTCGAAAATCTTGTGGAATGTGGTACCACACAGGCATATAGAGGGTCTGAGAAGAAATTTTTGAAAAAAAAAATGATTTTTTTATTAGTCCAATATCTTGTGTAACTCTTGTGGTAAAAAACATCACAGACAAATAACACTATCAAAATTATTCTAAGTCGAAAATCTTGTGGAATGTGGTACCACACAGGTATATAAGGGGTCTGAGAAGAAATTAATGATTTTTTTTTTGATTTTTTACTAAGTCTAATACCTTTGGATCTCAGGGGGTCTGAGATGAAATGTTTGAGAGCACACAACAGAATAAAATTTTGTAGAATATATTTTCCCCACATTTTACATTATTATTGTTCAAGCAAATTTTTCATGGTCCACTTTTCAAAACGCCCCCAAACCTTGCCATGTCCGGCAGCCGTCAAATATTCCAAAATTTTCTTAGGTGGGAGTGGGGATGGGGATCCATACAAGGGTGCCGCTCCGGTTGGAGTTTGCCCCCCCCCCCCTATTACGCTACTTCGGCTGCTGCGCAGTCTCATGCCTCCGGACTAACAGATTGTCAACATCTTATATATACTATTCAAAAAAAGTAGTGGATATTTGATTTTGGGGGCATAATACTAAAATATGCAAATGACTACGAAAAAAGTCACTATAGAACCTAACAGAAGAAACATTTCCAGTTACATGTGACGCCCAAACGCACCAATAGCTACCGCATGGAATGCAGGTGATGCTTGGGATCATCATGGGGGTCCAACCCAAGATTTGCACGACTCTGACTTTGAATGTTACAGTCATTGTGGCATTGAATTCCAGGGTGGAAACATCAGTTTAATTGTTTTAGTGACCAGAAAACAAATTTTGATATGCGTCGGCTTACCCAAAATGAAAGGTTACGTGCCCTTGGCATGCTACAGATCGGCACAACACAGGCGGTTGTGGCGCGGACGATGAATGTTTCTCAGTCTGTCATAAGCAGGCTATGGTCCAGATACCGTGATACACAATCTGTACAGGACAGACCACGCTCAGGTCGACCAAGGGCGACAACTCAAGCCCAGGATCGATTTATCCGTACCTTGGCCTTGATAAATCGTGTCATCACAGCAAATCAGATCAGCGCTCGTCTTCAAACAGACACTGGTGTGAGAGTGAGTGGCCAGACGATTCGGAATCGACTGCATAGGGGTCACCTTCGCGCCCGACGTCCTCGCGTAATCCCTTGTTTGAGAGATCATCACATTCAGGCAAGACGTCGTTGGTGTAGGGATCGTCAACACTGGGATAATCGACGCTGGAGCAATGTGATGTTTTCAGATGAGTCAAGGTTCACTGTTGATTCTTTGGACAGACGTAGGAGGGTGTGGCGTCGTCGAAACGAGCGCTTCCAAGACGTTAACGTCATCAGACATGGTCGATTTGGGGGTGGTTCTGTTATGGTGTGGGGAGGCATCACTGTTGCTGGAAGAACGGCTTTACATGTTGTTGCAGGGCGTGTTACAGGCCAGTACTACCGGGACAACATCTTGGCAGTCCATGTTGTGCCGTTCGCACGACGCCATGGCCGCCGTTTCATCTTCCAGAATGACAACGCAAGATGTCACAGGGCCAGGATCGTTACAGGTTACCTCCAACAACAGAACATCACCACATTACCTTGGCCAGCACTGAGTCCCGACCTCTCCCCCATCGAGCATGTCTGGGACATGCTTGGACAGAGGTTACGTCAACGTCAACAACGTCCTGCCAATGTCCAAGATTTTGCTGCTGCGTTGCAACAGGAATGGGACAATCTGGACCAAAATGACCTTAGACGTCTCATTAGGAGTATGCCACGTCGGATCAATGCTTGTTTGGCAAACAGAGGAGGATTTACCCGTTACTGACTTTGTTGTGATGCTGTGGTAACTTTGCTGTTTGACCCCGGGTATCATTTTACCCTTATAATGGTCAGTCTGTGCCTTACTAATAGTCTAACGATCATTTGGAATAAATCGATGAATGTGAACTTCATTTCATTTTGTCATTTGTTTCTTCGTCAGTTTCATTAGGTGACTTTAATAACACTTAAAAATCAAATATTCCCTACTTTTTTTGAATAGTATATAATTTCATTTTCGGACCCCCAATATATATTTCACGGCTACGCCCCTGGTTGAGCCTTAAATTCTTTGATTATTACCCCTTGATTGATTGTTCACAAACTCCATTGATAATCAGTGCTCCACAAAAATCCGTTCAGGAGTTATCCCCTGAAAACCTCCGAAAAGTAATAGGGGATATAGTTTTTAACAGATTCATATCAGGTGTGGTGTTCCAGACCCCCCCCCTTCTCCGAACATGATGGAGGCTAGATCTTTTAACAGATGGGGTTTATCTCCTATATTTCTGCACAGGCCCGAAGCTAGCCCAAAATTGTTAGGGGGGCAAAGGCTTCTGGGGGCGCCGATGGTGCTTCTGTGGGCGCCGATGCACCTACATTCGATGGTCGACGGCGAACAGTATCGCGCAATGGAAGTGTCTATATGGTGCCCTCCATACACGTACGGCTTCGATAAATGTTGGGGGGGGGGCGGTGTGCAGAACTTGAAATTTCGTGGGACGCCCAACTCCGAGAAAATTTGACGACTTCAAGCGCGTTTTCTTGCTATTCCAGCCCCTGAATACAGCAAGTTAAATGCATCCAATATGGTTTACCTTAGATGGCGTACCATACTCCTCGCAGTGTTTCGTTTGTTTAGAGCCATAATTGCACGTAACACTGCTGTATTTGAAGCAAATTTATATTCCAAATTATTACTGGTCAATAATCCGATTAACAAACAATAGCTAACTGCGTAACAATATTATTACGCTTTAAACAGAGCTCTAAATTGGTCCAAATGTCCATATAATATTACGTCGTGGCTCACGGCTTTATTCTACCCAATTAACCAGATCATAACAGAATGTTGCAGAAAAAGTAATTGCGTGACAAACGGATACAATACCTTAAATCACTGTTCAAAGTTTTAAGGAAGACCCCAGATTAAACGAAGGGCTGTCATGTTGATGGCCAGCAATGACCATAGAGGGATTTCTTAGGCCATTGCTTCAGGAATATGGTGGCTTACCTGAATCCCAAGCAACCGCCGCATATGGGTTTTTATTTATTTATTTTTGTTTATTTTGCTGTTCTATCCCAAGAGTAAAACAACTTCCATTTTCCAATCGTTTTGCGACCGAAATCCCACTCTATGCCGACCTGAATTCCAACCACCCGATCGGACTGTTGCAGGTGCATTCACAAATAATAACTGATGCCCGTCTTCCCGAAAATTCAGATTGCCTATTAATTGGGAAAATAGGGTATGCATCTGAAAATGATGGAAAATTTCAATTCTGATGCTGATTTTGCGATATTGTCGTATTATGATATTTTGATATGAAAATTATAAACATTTGAAGGAAGGAAAATGACTTTAACATACCTCTAATAATTTATAAGTTCGGAATCGGGTTAGGATGCGACTTGTTTGAATTTTGAAGATTATCACGCAGTTTTGGGCGCCTAAACAATCTCACTAGCGTTATATTATGGGAGCCCATGAATCCGGCATTCAGGGCGCCCCTCCGGGATGAGTAACCCCACAAAACATGCCGTTTGAGTTTTTAAGATTATCACGCCGTTTTAGGCGCCCGGTTCATTCGTAGGCGACTAACCAATCTCACTAGCATTATATTATAGGCACCCTTCCGGGATGAGGGCGCCTAACCAATCTAACTAGCATTATATTATGAGCGCCCATGATCTCTGCAGTATGGGCGCTCCCCTGGGATGAGGCACCCACATGCCGTTTTGGGCGCCCCATTGATCAAGTCGTGGGCGCCCAACCAATCTGATTCGGCATTATGCACTAGCCGTGGGCGCCCCACCAATCATGTGCGCCTCTCCGGGATAAGGCACTCCACAGATCAAACCGTTTTGCTCGCCCCATCATTTGTTAATTGACATTGGTTGTGCGCCAATCTTGTCGTGGCCGCAGAACCATTGTCACTCGGCTTTATGTGGCGCCCATACTAATATCGAGACGTTGGTCGTTGGCCTCGTATTGCGTCCTTTGGCGTCCATTGAGGGAGCCGATTTTTCCCTAACAGGCAAAGGGCGCCTGTAACAGTATTTTAGTTATTACAGAGTCAGCTTTCGTAAATATATGGTTTATTTACATCGGGAACAGAATTTAAAACAGATACAAAGATAGGCCTACATCTACACTACAGGAACTAATCTATATATACTGGAACAATTACTACGACAGGAACACATCTAACTATATTGTATTTACCATTCTACGCCAATGCAGCGGCTGGACTCCGGCGAGTCCATACGCCGGTCTCTGCCGTCTGCTCTCTCTCTCTGGTTGTCTGTCTTCACTCGTCTTGTCTTGACTGCCAACTGTGAGTATACTACTGTATATAAAGCCTCCAACACTTAGGGAAGATGGACAGGAGGGATCATCAAATAAGGAAGTTCTATAGCGTTTTTACATATCGTATGTAACTTGTAAATAACATCTGGAATAAATTATATAGTTAATAAGATCGTGCCTTAAATAAGTTTAGAGAGTAAAAGAAACGTCCACTATAATAAATATCAAAACTAACAGAGGTCATACAATTCTTTGCACCTAAATGAATGTTCAGACAACTTTGTTACACGCCTTCTGCACCGAATTTTTCTAGGGGAAGGCTGCCCCCCCCCCCTGCAGCTAGCTACAGGCCTGCTTGGCAAATGATGACGGGTTTTTGTCATACAGTGTGCTATGAAGTAAATTTTGCCCAGATAGCAGTGTAATTATTTCTCACACATAAAAATCTTTCAAACCGGATATAATAACACAATTACCTCCCTTGTTTTTCTATTCCACCCATACAATAGCTATCTTCGAACGTTTGAATTTGAAGTTGAAATTTATATTTTTGCCAATTCCTTAACTGGCAATAATGAGTTATATGATTAATAGGATTATTCTTTAACTAGGTAGGGCTTTTTATAAATACCATCTATGTTAAGGCTTTATTTTAATATATTATTTTAAAAATATAACTTAAAAATATGAAATTGTAGCTTTAAAGGGGTATTAATATATTCAACATAATAATAACAGACAGTTTTCAGATCCAGTAATTGTATATCTTTAGATTATGTAATACTGATTAAATAAATATTGTAAGAAGGTAAAAAAAACAAACAGTGTAACTATCTGATATTCACACTTACATTCATGATAATATTATAATGTCAATACGACCAATATTTAACTTGGCGTCCCCTTGGAAAATATCAGCGCCCTTTGTCCATTGGGGAAAAATCAGCTCCCCCGATGGGCGTTAAAGGTGCCCTTCCCATTGTTCCAATATCAGTATGGGCGCCACTTGAAGCAGAGTGACATTCGTTGAGCGCCCACGACGAGATTTGCGGGGCGCCCATCTAACGTCACTTAGTTTTATGCGAGGCATCCACTCCCTCCACCCCTAATGCTAAGGCACCTCATAATGATTAACACCACAGCTGATGGGACACCCAAAACGGCTTGATCTTCGGGGTGCATTATCCCGGAGAAGAGCCCATAATGACATGATTGGTGGGGCGTCTTATAATGACAATATGATTCTCTGGCCGCACATAATGCCTAGTAAGATAGTTGGGCGCCCACGATGGGGTTTAACGTCCACTCGACACAAATTAGGTCATTTTGGGACTAACATATGGTTTCATTTTATTTCAATAATTTGCTTGCGCGTAGGGGTCTTTAGCAGTGGGAGGAAACCGGGGTGCCCGGAGGAAACCCACGAGGTTGAGAAGGCGCCCCTATCTCCATGCCACATACGCTCACATCTGGGCTCGAAACCACAGCCGCAAGGGTGGCCTAGTGGTCTAGAGTGCCGCGTTTCGACCTCTAATTGGCCGGTCACCTCTGGCTTATGGCTGTGGTTTCGATCCCTGGTGTGAGCGTATGTGGCATGGAGATAGGGGCGCTTTCTCAACCTCGTGGGTTTCCTCCGGGTACTCAGGTTTCCTCCCACCGCTAAATTGAAATAAGATTAAACCATATGTTAGTTCCGAAATGATCTAGTTTGTGTCGAGTGGACGTTAACCCCCTTTTTCTTCTCTCTCAGCATTCCGCAGATTTCAAATCTCAGAAAACGTGTGCAGTGAGTTTCAGTATTTGGGGTCATCTTTCAGATAGGTTTTAAGAGCGCGTCAATTATTCAATTGTCAATTATTCTTAATGCGGATGGTAAGCTGTTCCATATTTTTTGTGCAAATATGCTGAAAGATCGATCCCCATAAGCTCGTGACGGTTGAGGGCGGACTGTTTGGTAAGTAAGTTTTGTGCCATCACCACTTCGAAGTCTCCGTACGGGTTGATCAATGTTGACAAGTTCTGTAAGATAGACTGGAGTGGTAATTAGCTTAAAGATAGGCTGGCACTGCCAGACAGGATACGCCCACATTTTGGAGAGATGGATAGAGAACAAGCAATACCGGAAGTAATTTTTCCCACATCATTAAGTCCTGTATTTCTTACTGTATTGGGAGCAGCCATTTTGTTGGTCAGTTCCAGTCTGATATTCATGAAATTCGAAGCCGACAATGATTATGGTGTGACGGTACACAACCTAGAAATGTGACTTTTCGTCAAAATCGGATAAGAATTGTGATATACCATATTTTTACACTATTCGCGTACAAACGGCGACCATTTCGTCCGGCAATTTCGGTACGATTTTCACGAAATTCGAACTCAACCTTCCTTACGGTGCAACAGTAATATAATCAGAGTTTTTTTTTTTAAATCGGATAATAATTGTTCGAGAGATAAATAGAGAACAAGCAATACCGAAAGTGATTTTTCCTACAACCAAAGGCCATAATTCATTAAGTTACAATTTGATATGCGCAAATATCGAAAATAATCAAGATCTTTAGGTTATAAACATTCATTTCAGGTTTCATCAAAATTGAATTAAAATTGTGACCTCTACAGGGTCCACAACTTTGATATACCATATTTTTACACTATTCGCGTACAAACGGCGACCATTTTGTCTGGCAATTATGGTCCGATTTTCTTGAAATTTGAACTCAACCTTCCGTGGGGTGTAACGGTGATAGAGTCAAATTGTGACCTCCAGAGGGACCACAGGCAGTTTTTCGGACAATCAGGGGCCATAATTCAGGAAGCTACGATCCGATATGCGCAAATACCGAAAGGAACCAAGATCTTTGGGTTATAACCATGCATTTCAAGTTTCATCAAAATCGAATTAAAATTGTCACCTATAGAGGATCCACAACCATGATATACCATTTTTTAACAGTATTCGCGTACAAACGGCGGCCATTTTGTCTGTGAATTTTGGTCCGATTTTCCCGAAATTCGAACTCAAACCTTCCTTAAAGTGTAACGGTGATATAATCAAACGTTTTTTTAAATCAAAAAATAATTGTGACTTCCAGAGGGACCACAAGCTAAAAAAAAGGCAATTTTGCGTACAATCAGGGGCCATAACTCAGGAAGTTACGATCCGATATGCGCAAATATCGAAAGGAACCAAGACCTTTGGGTTATAACCATGCATTTCAAGTTTCATCAAAATCGAATTAAAATTGTGACCTCTACAGGGTCCACAATCATGATATACCATTTTTTAACAGTATTCGCGTGCAAACGGCAGCCATTTTGTATGGCAATTTTGGTCCGATTTTGCCGAAATTCGAACTCAACCTCCCTTACGGTGTAATGATAATATAATCAAACGTTTTTTTTTTAAATCGGATAATAATTGTGACCCCCAGAGGGACCACCAGCTAAAAAAAATAGGTTGCCAGGCAACGAAACATACGCCCACACAGCAGCCAAATCGTCCGGCAGTCAACAAGAGTTGTCGCATATTAAGGAATTATCAGAAAATCATTAGAATTTGTTTGGTTTTTATAATCAAACGTTTTTTTTTAAATCAGGTAATAATTGTGACCTCCAGAGGGACCACAAGCTAAAAAGGGCGATTTTTCGTACAATCAGGGGACATAATTCAGGAAGTAATGACCCGATGGGCACAAATATCGAAAGGAACCAAGATCTTTGGGTTATAAACATACATGTCAAGTTTCATCAAAATCGGTTCAAAATTGTGACCTCTATAGGGTCCACAACCTTGATATAACATGTTTTCACACTATTCGTGTACAAACGACGGCCATTTTGTCCGTCAATTCTAGTCCGATTTTCACGTAATTCACACTCTCTCTTCATTACCATGTAACGGTGATATAGTCAAACGTTTTTTTAAATCGGATAATAATTTTGACCTCCAGAGGGACCAAAAGCTAACAAAAGCGATTTTTTGGACAATCCGGGGACATAATTCAGGACGTTATGATCCAATGGGTGCAAATATCGAAAGGAACCAAGATCTTTGGGTTATAAACATACATGTCAAGTTTCGTCAAAATCGGTTCAAAATTGTGACCTCTATAAGGTCCACAACCTTAATATAACATATTTTCACACTATTCGCATACAAACGGCGGCCATTTTGTCCGTCAATTTTGGTCCGATTTTCCCAAATTCAAACTCAACCTTCATAACCATGGAATCGTGATATAATCAAACGGTTTTTTAAATCGGATAACAATTTTGACCTCCAGAGGGACCACAAGCTAAAAGGGGCAATTTTTTGGACAATCAGGGGCCATAATTGAGGAAGTTACGATCCGATGGGCGCAAATATCGAAAGGAACCAAGATCTTTGGGTTATAAACATACATGTCAAGTTTCATCAAAATTGGTTCAAAATTGTGACCTCTATAAGGTCCACAACCTTGATATAACATATTTTCAAACTATTCGCGTACAAACGGCGGCCATTTTGTCCGTCAATTTTGGTCCGATTTTCATGAAATTCGAACTCAACCTTCATAACCATGGAACGGTGATATAATCAAACGTTTTTTTAAATCCGATAACAATTTTGACCTCCAGAGGGACCACAAGCTAAAAAGAGCAATTTTTCGGACAATCAGGGGCCATAATTCAGGAAGTTACGATCCGATGGGCGCAAATATCGAAAGGAACCAAGATCTTTGGGTTATAAACATACATGTCAAGTTTCATCAAAATTGGTTCAAAACTGTGACCTCTATAAGGTCCACAACCTTGATATAACATATTTTCACACTATTCGCTTACAAACGGCGGCCATTTTGTCCGTCAATTTTGGTCCGATTTTCACGAAATTCGAAATCAACATTCATAACCATGGAACGGTGATATAATCAAACGGTTTTTTAAATCCGATAACAATTTTGAACTCCAGAGGGACCACAAGCTAAAAAGGGCAATTTTTCAGACAATCAGGGGCCATAATTCAGGAAGTTACGATCTGATGGGCGCAAATATCTAAAGGAACCAAGATCTTTGGGTTATAAACATACATGTCAAGTTTCATCAAAATCGGTTCAAAATTGTGACCTCTATAAGGTCCACAACCTTGATATAACATATTTTCACACTATTCGCGTACAAACGGCGGCCATTTTGTCCGTCAATTTTGGTCCGATTTTCACGAAATTCGAACTCAACCTTCATAACCATGCAACGGTGATATAATCAAACGATTTTTTTAAATCGGATAACAATTGTGACCTCCAGAGGGACCACAAGTTAAAAAGGGCGATTTTTCGGACAATCAGGGGCCATAATTCAGGAAGTTACGATCCGATGGGCGCAAATATCGAAAGGAACCAAGATCTTTGGGTTATAAACATACATGGCAAGTTTCATCCAAATCGGTTCAAAATTGTGACCTCTACGCTGTTCACAAGCTAAAAAACGTGATTTTTCGTACAATCAGGGGCCATAACCCATGAAGTTACAGTCCGATACATGCCAATATCGAAAGGAACCGAGATCTTATGGTGATAAACCTATATTTTAAGTTTAATTGAAATCGGATAAAAATTGTGACCTGTAGACTGTTCACAAAAAAATGTGGACGGACGGACGTACGGACGGACGGACAGGGGCGACGACAATATACGTCCACATAAAAATGTGGGCGTATAAAAAAGGCGATTTTGCGTATAATCAGGGGCCATAATTCAGGAAGTTACAATCCGATATGCGCAAATATCGAAAGGAACCAAGATCTTTGGGTTATAACCATGAATTTCAAGTTTCATCAAAATCGAATCAAAATTGTGACCTCTACAGGGTTCACAACCTTGATATACCACTTTTAACAGTATTCGCATACAAATGGCGGCCATTTTGTATGGCAACATTCCTGAGGGTGTAACGGTGATATAATCAAACTTTTTTTATATCGGATAATAATTGTGATCTCCAGAGGGACCACAAGCTAAAAAAGGTGATTTTTTGGACAATCAGGGGCCATAATTCAGGAAATTATCAGGAAATTACGTTCCGATGGGCGCAAATATCGAAAGGAACCAAGATCTTTGGGTTATAAACATGCATGTCAAGTTTCATCGAAATCGGTTCAAAAGCTAGGGTCCACAAGCTAAAAACGTGATTTTTCGTACAATCAGGGGCCATAATCCATGAAGTTTCGATCCGATACATGCCAATATCGAAAGCAGCCGAGATCTTTTGGGGATAAACCTCTATTTCAAGTTTCGTCAAAATCGGGTAAGAATTGTGACCTTTAGAGTCTAAGAGAGACCACAAACAATTGTGGACGGACGGACGGACAGGGGCGACAACATAATACGTCCACATGAAAATGTGGGCTTATAAAAATTATTCACAAAACTTTAAATTCAACACGGGCCTCAACTGGTAACTATTAAAGTTCCTGTGGGATTTTCGTCATGTTAGTGTTACGTGGAAGTGGCCTTTTTATTACTAAACGTGCTGCTGAATTCTGAATGTGTTAAGCTTTTTAAATTGGTAACCATAAATGGCGTAGGACAGACTATTGAAGTACGTGTAATTAATGTAGATGATACAAATGCATGAATGAGTTTCTCAATATTGACTTGATCCAAAAACTTCCTGATTCTACCAATTCTCCACAGAGAATGAGACGCTGCCTTACATAAACTGGTGATATGGTGTCTATTGTTTCAGTCGAGTCCATTATCACACCCAGATTCCTGACAGAGTTAGCTGCAGTAACAAGTACATCACCAATCCGCACAACACAATTAGATGGAGGAATGCTGACATCCTTAAACCTTGATGAGAAACATACTATTTCGGTCTTGTTATCATTGTGTGACAGCATATTTGAACCCATCCAACTGCGTATCTCATACAGTTTAGCACAGAATAGTCTTTTTGAGAGTCACAGGCAATGTATAGCTCATGCTCCTCGCAGTGTTATGTTTGATTAGAGCTAATCCCACTATTCACTGCTGGAAAGAGGGACAATTCTTGTTCTGAATTATGATTGGTCAATAGTCCGATTAGCTACCAATTGCTTACTGCGTTACAAAGGCTCTACCCTTTACACAAAGCGTCAAATTGGACCAAGTGACAAGTGCATAGCAGAATATTGCAGAAAAACTAATTGCGAGACAAACGATGCTATCAACATTGACATAATGTTAACAATACTGTATGGAGACTAACAGACTTTCGCCGTTTTTAAAACCTTAAATCACAGTCCAAAGTTTCAGGAAATACGCTAGTTTGGAAAGATGTGTTAACAATGCATAACAATGTAGGTGCTAGAATATCAATGCATTCTTTTACTAAATTTGTTGGCACAGGGTCTATTGATCACGTTTGGATGATATTTTACTAACAAGAGCAACAACATCGCCTACACACAATGGCGGAAAAGAATGAAAATTTGATTACAATGACAATGAGAATTCATGACCAGATTTGATATCTTCGTTACATGGGGTGTCCTGTATTATGATTTCTTTTCTCTTCATTACAATTGTCACTCCCATTACAATAGTATTTAGTTTTTGACATAAATCTATTTTAGTGAGGAAACTAAATAGATTCTTTGTTTCAGTTTGAATATTTGTTAGAATTTTCGCCTCAAATCTTGCCCGAAATAAAAGTTTATGGCTATTATGATAGAAATAATTTTTGGGGAGAACTTAAACTATTACCAATAATTATTGATATTTGTCGTAAAGGGAGATAACTCATTAATGGATTTCTATTGTCCTTTATGTTTTTGGGTATTCTTGTTTAAATTAAAATTTAACCAATACACTATTCTTGGCCAAGGACGAACACAACTACACTACAGAATTGTTAGAATAACTATTTACTTGACAATTACCACATTTTCACCGGGCCCTGGATCGTGTTTGTACAAACAGTTTGGATGGAACTAGCAGGAAAACGCTTTAGCTACAGTCAAATTTTAAAAAAATTTCCCCAAAGGACTGTAAACGATTGGAATTGAGACGCAGCCACCTTAATTAGGTTATTTTAGACCACTTTGCAATTGCTTTGTTCACGGGCTGGAATAGCAGGAAGATGCGTTTGCAGCCGTCAATTATTCCAAAATTTTCTTGCGGGGCCATACAAGGTAAGCTTCGGAGAGGCGGGGGGGGAGCATTTCGGGTTCTGCCCCCCACCAACTGTCATCGACCCCGTACGCCTATGTACTTAATACCTGATCAAATAGGAAATCTATTCAGTTCCGAATGGCAAAAAGGCGCGGCAATGGCATATTTTGGCGCGGAACGGTTGTAAGAAGTGAAATCACCAGATTGTTCAGGACCGGCAGAAGCAATCCTTGATGGGGGTGGTGGCCGCCTTGGCACCGGATCGGGGGGTGGAGAGGGTCTAGATCGTCGGAGATGCTTTCTGAGCGATGTCTAGCTAATAAAACTACTCAGCAATGAAGTGAAATTTTATTTCTTTTTTAACTCCCTTGCTATAAAAACACAGTCGACGGTGGTTTAATCCTGTGATGCTTAACTTGACAAAAACAAGATGCATAATAATACCAAGGTTGTGGACACTCTAGATGTCACAAGTTTTATCGGATTTTTATGAAACTTACAAGGTTTATTAGATCTCGGTTCCTTTCGATATTGGCGCATATAGGACCATCACTTCCTGGATTATGACCCCTGTTTGTGTTTGTGGACCCTGTGTAGAAGTAACAGTTTTTATTTGATTGTAAAAACCGTTTAAAGTTCCAATATCATATTTTTAAGTTATATTTTTAAAATGTATTAAAATAAAGCCCTAAAATAGATTGTACCTATAAACAGCCCTACCTTGTTAAAGAGTAATCCTATTAATCCTATAATTCACTATTGCCAGTTGAGAAATTGGCAAAAATATCATTTTCAACTTCCAATTCAAACGTTTGAAGATGGCCGTCCATGGAGAGGAATGGGAAAACAAGGGAGGTAATTGAGTTACTATTTCCTCAATCAGCCTGTGTCAGCCATTTTAACGCCTGTGAAATTTTGCCCAGGATCGTATAATAGTGAGTTAACAACCTTTTGAGCAAAAGACATAGAAATAATTATGTTTTGACTTTCTTAGAAAATATGAAATTGGAACTTTAACTATATTGGGTCACAATTTTATCCGATATTGTAGCCCAAAATGGAAATTTCTTGGATTCTGATTGGTCGAAAAGTGGCGTCGAATGAGTATAACAGTCCTCTAAATTTCCTAGGCGACTCACTGCGAATGAATATTTTGTGAGTGCTAGACTCTTGTTTGCAGTGGCCAAAACTTCTACACCTCAAAACTTTATTCCAGGAAATCTTCATGATTTTTTTTTGTATTTCATCAACAATGAAATTCAACCATTGGCTTATTGAAACACACACCTGAAACACACACAAAAAAAATAGGTTGCCAGGCAACGAAACATACGCCCACACAGCAGCTAAATCGTCCGGGCAGTCAACAAGAGTTGTCGCATATTAAGTAATTATCAGAAAATCATTAGAATTTGTTTGGTTTTTATAAAGTTCTGCTCCATGCTAATGTAAAGTATACGAATCATTTAATATTATGGAATAAGCTGTCACCTCCACTGGATACGAAACATTTAATATTATGGCGACTTTTCGTACAATCAGGGGCCATAATTCAGGAAGTTACGATCAGATATGTCCAAATATCGACAGGAACCAAGATCTTTCAGTTTGACCAAAATCGAATTAAAATTGTGACCTCTACAGGGTACACAACCTTGATATACCATATTTTTACACTATTCGTGTAAAAATGGCGGCCATTTTGTTCATCAATTTTGGTCCGATGTTCAGAAAATTCAAACTGAAAATTCATTACAGTGTAACGGTGATATAATCAAATGGTTTTAAACTCCAGACCGATCACAATATAATAAAGGCAATTTGCCGTATAATCAGAGGCCACAATTCAGGAAATTACAATCTGATATGCGCAAATATCGCAAGGAACCAAGATCTTTAGGTTATAAAAATGTATTTCAAGTTTCATCAAAAACGAATTAAAATTGTGACCCCTATAGGGTTCACAACCTTGATATACCATATTTTTACACCATTCACATACAAACGGCGGTCATTTTGTTTGTCAATTTTGGACCGATTTTCATGAAATTCAAACTCAACCTAGATTTCCCTGTAACGGTGATATAATCAAACGTTTTTTTAAATCAGGTAATAATTGTTACCTCCAGAGGGACCACAAGATGATAAAGGCGATTTTTAGTACAATCAGGGGCCATAATTCAGGAAATTACGATCCAATATGTGCAAATATCGAAAGGAACCACAATCTTTATGTTATAAAAATGTATTTCAAGTTTCATCAAAATCAGTTCAAAATTGTGACCTCCAGACCGATCACAATATAATAAAGGCAATTTGCCGTATAATCAGAGGCCACAATTCAGGAAATTACAATCTGATATGCGCAAGTATCGCAAGGAACCAAGATCTTTAGGTTATAAAAATGTATTTCAAGTTTCATCAAAAACGAATTAAAATTGTGACCCCTATAGGGTTCATAACCTTGATATACCATATTTTTACACCATTCACATACAAACGGCGGTCATTTTGTTTGTCAATTTTGGACCGATTTTCATGAAATTCAAACTCAACCTAGATTTCCCTGTAACGGTGATATAATCAAACGTTTTTTTTAAATCAGGTAATAATTGTTACCTCCAGAGGGACCACAAGATGATAAAGGCGATTTTTAGTACAATCAGGGGCCATAATTCAGGAAGTTACGATCCAATATGTGCAAATATCAAAAGGAACCACAATCTTTCTGTTATAAACATGTATTTCAACTTTCATCAAAATCAGTTCAAAATTGTGACCTCTATAGGGTCCACAACCTTGATATAACATATTTTCACACTATTCGCGTACAAACAGCGGCCATTTTGTCCGTCAATTTTGGTCCAATTTTCATGAAATTCAATATCATCTTTTATAACAATGTAACAGTGATATAATCAAACATTTTTTAAATCGGATCATAATTTTGACATACAGAGGGGCCACAAGCTAAAAAAAGGCAATTTTTCGGTCAATCACGGCCCATAATTCAGGAAGTTACTATCAGATTAGCGCAAAAATAGAAAGGACCCATGATCTTTGGGTTATAAACATACATGTCAAGTTTTATCAAAATCGGTTAAAAATTGTGACCTCTATAGCTTGATATAACATTTTTTCACACTATTCACGAAAAAACGGCGGCCATTTTGTCTGACAATTTTTGTCTGATTTTCGCGAAATTGGAACTCAACCTCCATTACCATGTAACGGCGGTATAATCAAACGTTTTTTTAAATCGGATAACAATTTTGACCTCCAGAGAGACCACAAGCTAAAAAGGGTGATTTTTTGGACAATCAGGGGCCATAATTCAGGAAGTTACGATCCGATGGGCGCAAATATTGAAAGGAACCAAGACCTTTGGGTTATAAACATCCATGTCAAGTTTCATGAAAATCGGTTCAAAATTGTGACCTCTATAGGGTCCACAACCTTGATATAACATATTTTCACACTATTCGCGTACAAACAGTGGCCATTTTGTCTGTCAATTTTGGTCCGATTTTCACGAAATTCGAACTCAACCCCCATAACTATGTAACAGTGATATAATCAAACGTTTTTTTGAATCGGATAACAATTTTGACCTCCACAGGAAACACAAGCTAAAAAGGGTGATTTTTCGGAGAATCAGGGGCCATAATTCAGGAAGTTACGATCCGATATGCGCAAATATCGAAAGGAACCAAGATCTTTCGGTTATAAACATGCATTTCAAGTTTCATGAAAATCGGTTCAAAATTGTGACCTCTATAGGGTACACAACCTTGATATAACATATTTTCACACTATTCGCGTACAAACGGCGGCCATTTTGTCTGTCAATTTTGGTCCGATTTTCACGAAATTCGAACTCAACCCCCATAACTATGTAACGGTGATTTAATCAAACGGTTTTTTGAATCGGATAACAATTTTGACCTCCAGAGGGAACACAAGCTAAAAAGGGTGATTTTTCGGACAATCAGGGGCCATAATTCAGGAAGTTACGATCCGATATGCGCAAATATCGAAAGGAACCAAGATCTTTTGGTTATAAACATGCATTTCAAGTTTCATCAAAATCGGATCAAAATTGTGACCTGTACACTGTTCACAAGCTAAAAACGTGATTTTTCGTACAATCAGGGGCCATAACCCATGAAGTTACAGTCCGATACATGCCAATATCGAAAGGAATCGAGATCTTAGGGTGATAAACCTATATTTTAAGTTTCATTGAAATCGGATAAAAATTGTGACCCGTAGACTGTTCACAAACAATTGTGGACGGACGGACGGACGGACAGGGGCGACGACAATATACGTCCACATAAAAATGTGGGCGTATAAAAAGTTAGTGAGTGTATCAGAAAGATAATAGGAAAATTTCATTTCAAGGCTGGTCTGACTATAATGGTTGCTATGGTCCTTCTGTCATAATCAGACTGGTCAAAATCGAAAAGTGAATAAAAATACTACTTTTTACTGAACTCCGTTGGGACCCTAAATAACTGATGGTGATAATATAGTTTAAAAGTCGGGCTGATTGATACTGATATGAATAGGACCCCAAGCTATAACTGGCAGCTGGCAGCCAGCAGCCACTGGCTGTTAGAAGTAAATTATAGCTGGCAGCCAGGAATAAATATCGTTCAAAATATTCACCTCTTTGCATAATGGATTGATCTGCTTTAATCACGTGATCTATTCTGTCCACTGGTCGCCGTCGATACTGTTTTATAGTAGGTAACACGGAATATAACAAAAAGAAACGAAACGAAATACAATATTAATAGTAGTTTGAACCTTACAATTCACCCTGAATTTAGTAGTGTACCAGGATAATGTTTATATTTTATGAAATATAATAAATTGTTCTTTCAAATGGTATATGATAATATACTTGGAATTTGATTTTTCATATTGCATTCCACTGCGACAAGACAGCATCCTGTATAAATACCGTCTCCGGGTCTGTTTTCCCACCCCTCTGATACCGCATAATTCACCCTGCAGATATTATTGTGCCAGGAAAATGTTTATATTTTCTGAACGATAATCAATTTTTCTTTTAAATGGTGTATGATATTATACTTGGAATTTCATTTTTCATATAACATTTCGTTGCCGCAAATGACAACATCCTGTATAAATACCGTCTCCGGGTCTGTTATCCCACCCCTCTGATACCGCATAATTCACCCTGCAGATATTATTGTGCCAGGAAAATGTTTATATTTTATGAAAGATAATAAATTTTTCTTTTAAATGGTATATTAAATTATACTTGGAATTTGATTTTTCATATAGCATTTCGTTGCCGCAAATGACAACATCCCGTATAAATACCGTCTCCTGGTCTGCTACCCCCTCCCCCTTATACTGCATAATTCACCCTGTAGATATTAATGTGCCAGAAAAATGACCATATTTTATGAACGATAATACATTTCTCTTTTAAATGGTATATGATATTATACTTTGAATTTGATTTTTCATATAGCTTTTCGCTGTCGCAAATGACAGCATCCTGTATAAATACTGTCTCCGGGTCTGTTACCCCACCCCTCTTATACCTTACAATTCACCCTTTAGATATTAATGTGCCAGAAAAATGACCATATTTTCTGAAAGATAATACATTCCTCTATTAAATGATATGTGACAATATTTGATTTTTCGTACAGAATTTCGCTGATGCAAATGACAGCATCCTATATTAATATAGCCTCAATGTCGGCTACCCCCACCCCTCTTATACCTTACGATTTGGAAAGAAGATATAAATGTGCCAGGAACATGTTTATATTTTTTGAAAGATGATAAAGTATTCTTTTAAATGGTAAGTGATAATATACTTGGAATTTGATTTTTCATACAGAATTTCGCTGATGCAAATGACAGCAGCCTATATTAATATAGCCTTAATGTCGGCTACCCCCACCCCTCTTATACCTTACGATTTGGAAAGAAGATATCAGTGTGCCAGAAAAATGTTTATTTTTTATGAACGATAATAAATTTCTCTCTTAAATGGTATATGGCATTATATTTGGAATTTGATTTTTCATATAGAATTTCGCTGTTGCAAATGACAGCATCCTGTATAAATACTGTCTCCGGGTCTGTTACCCCACCCCTCTTATACCTTACAATTCACCCTGTAGATATTAATGTGCCAGAAAAATGACTATATTTTCTGAAAGATAATGCATTCCTCTATTAAATGGTATGTGACAATATACTTGGAATTTGATTTTTGGTACAGAATTTCGCTGAAGCAAATGACAGCATCCTATATTAATATAGCCTCAATGTCAGCTACCCTCGCCCCTCTTATACCTTAGGATTTAGAAAGAAGATATCAATGTGTCAGAAAAATGTTTATTTTTTATAAACGATAATAAATTTCTCTCTTAAATGATATATGATATTATACTTGGAATTTGATTTTTCGTATAGCATCTCGCTGTTGCAAATGACAGCATCCTGTATAAATACCGTCTCCGGGTCTGTTACCCCACCCCTCTGATACCGCATAATTCACCCTGTAGATATTATTGTGCCAGGAAAATGTTTATATTTTGTGAAAGATAACAAGCCAACAGTTAGGCTGATGTCCCCCGCCGAAATCCCAAAATAAATAGATGACACATTTTATTTTTTTCAAGTATCGAGCAATCAAACTGTACACGAAGTGTCATCCAAAAGTGTTTTATAAAGAAAAATGCTAAAACCGACGAGAAAAATGAAAATGTACCCTAGTTAGGGAGACCCTAAAGGCAGACCAAAGGGCCCCCACACTTGACAAAAGGGCTCAATCAAGATGAACCTAAGATGAAATTGCTTATCTCTGCCTACCCTAAGAAGAAAATGCTCATCTTCGAACTCCAGCAAGGCATTGACCTAATAAGCATGCACATCAATTTTGAACATTTTAACTCAATTCGAAGGAGAGTTATTGTGTTCCAAAGTCTCGGCAAATCAAATTGCTTATCGCTCTGCTTACCCTGAGCAGAAAATGCTTATTATCGATCTTAGTCAAGGTATTACTGTAATGAATCTATACACCAAGTTTCATCACTCTCACTAAATTAGAACTAAAGTTATCGTGTCCCAAAGCATCAACCAATCAAATTGCTTATCCCTGCTTACCCTAAGCGGAAAATGCTCATCTTCGAACTCCATCAAGGCATTGACCTAATAAACATATACACCAAGTTTGAACATTTTAACTCAATTAGAAGGAGAGTTATTGTGTTCCAAACATGGGTTCCATGTCGGCCGTATATGCCGGTCGGGACCTAGGGCTATGGAAAATGACCGTAACTAGATGTTACCCAACGGTCATTTTGCACGCCGGAAAAATAACCTTTTTTACAAAAACTCAATTTTCAAACATGGCTACCATCGACATCCACTATGTAACTATAACACTGTACGGCCAGTTCAGAATATTGTGTATGTAAAGATAGAAGAAGCCACATTATCTCGTGATTGGTGTTATAGAGTTGTATACATAGTCGTCAGTAGATTATACTGGGCATTATGTTGATAATTGATGATGATTGTCGTGTAGTAGAACAATAAAAGTTAACTGATATTTGGGAATCTTATCAAAGGTGTGAAACAGTCCATTCTTAGTCAATCACGTATTGTCCACCATATTCCTGAAGCAATGGCGCGAGAAATCCCTCTCTTACCATTGCTGGATAGAAGTCATATTCTTGAAATTGGGCGGGGCGTGTCTCTTTTTAAAGTCCAATCAAATCCCTCCTCTCTTCTCGCATTCGGCATAATTTTCAAAATGGCCCACGAAGAAAACATGTTGGCACTGGATAATCGAGCATAATAAATTTCGCGGGTTATGACGTAAACAAGTCGCGATTGTCACTAGATACATTGCGGTAACATATTTTGAGGTCTGGTTAACCCCGTTATTTTTTGTTACAATGTAGGTCATTGGTTGGTAATGGCACTACTGACCAATAATAATTTAGCACAACAATGTTCACTCAAGATAGCAGTGTGAAGTGGATTAGTTCTAATCAAACGAAACACTGCGCAGGAGTATGATTGTCCACGTGTCATAAGAACTTTCTAGAACAAAGCCGTTTACCGCTATTACAGTCACGCACTATGTAAACGAGATTGTTACGATATGAAGTACTGCTCTTCGAATCCAACCAACTGCCATATTAAATATAACAGCATAGAAATTACGTAAATCCTTAACAACGTACATGTTGGGAGAAAATTGAATTATAATTTTTTATAGTGATATTACGGCCTTGTGGGAATTGTAGAAATAATATCTAGAGATTAGTTAACTTGCTTACCGACAAATAAAGAATATTACGTATTCCAGTGCTATTGTGTAGCAATATTGATAATTCCACGTGTTAGAAAAATTGTCGTGCATAAATATATTGTAAATCTTATACACGACGATATTCTAGACGGCGCTAGTGTCGCTTGAAGTTAGCAAACATGAATGCCAAGTTAGCTACCCGACAGTTATTCATTACTAAGATTTTCGTCAATATTCTGCGGCCCGTAACGCCGTAAGAGATGTTCTAAAACCAATGTGAAATATATGCCGTGGATAATTATATATGTCGCTGGCACATTGATATCTTCTTTCCAAATCGTAAGGTATAAGAGGGGTGGGGGTAGCCGACATTGAGGCTATATTAATATAGGCTGCTGTCATTTGCATCAGCGAAATTCTGTATGAAAAATCAAATTCCAAGTATATTATCACTTACCATTTAAAAGAATACTTTATCATCTTTCAAAAAATATAAACATTTTCCTGGCACATTTATATCTTCTTTCCAAATCGTAAGGTATAAGAGGGGTGGGGGTAGCCGACATTGAGGCTATATCAATATAGGATGCTGTCATTTGCATCAGCGAAATTCTGTACGAAAAATCAAATTCCAAGTATATTGTCACATACCATTTAATAGAGGAATGCATTATCTTTCAGAAAATATAGTCATTTTTCTGGCACATTAATATCTACAGGGTGAATTGTAAGGTATAAGAGAGTGTGTGTGTGTGTGTGTGTGTGCGTTTGTATATGGTGTATATCGAGGACACACATCTGAATACACACCTTCTAATCGCGGACCTCTGTCAACCGAGGACGTCCTCGGTTCAATCGAGGACTTTTTGAACTGAAACCAGGACTGCCACGATGTTCAGAAGCCTTGATTTAATACCCCATTTGATTTTAAGGTCGATCTGAGGTGTTCCGCATTAGGCGGTATTCTGCAGTTAGGGTGTATCTGTCGTGTGTGTGATCTCAAAAGGCAAAAGTATGATTGTGTGTATCAAGTCCGCAGTTAGTGTTTATTGTACAGCGAGTGTATCAAGTCCTCGGTTAACCGATTTCAGCCATACACATCATATATAGTCACGTGGGAGAAATTCGTTTTCTGCTATATCTAAAATTTATAACCATTTTCAAACCGTGCGATATTTAAAAAAATCTAGCCATCTAGTCATTACATTTTTTCTGTCTGAAATTTCGAATTTTTTTATCTGGGTAAACATACAATAAGATTATTGCCGAAATAATAAGCGTAAATTTTAAAAAAAAACTTACAGCAATTGAAATATTAGTGAGTAGTGACACCTGTTAGGACGTATTAAGACAGTCACAATTGTTATATAATGTGTAGATAAAACTGGACAATTTTTGCCTTGCGGATGTACTACAGAAAAAAAATGATTAACCTCGGGAGGCGTCGGGAACAGGTTTACCGCTTACTCAACGGGAGACCACAGGAGAATTGCCAGAAAAACAGGTCGGGAAGGCATCACCGGAGCTTTCCAGATCCACAAGGAAACTCCGGGGATGATTGCCTTGTTTCGGGAACAGGGTTATAGCGTCGGTAACAGGTTTGCGGGTGTCCCAGGGGAGCTTCCGGGGCATAGCTAGCCTTGTGGAGAACTACGAAAAGTTTCAATGCTTGCATTGTCAGACCAGGGGACATTTCCGGATCTTTCCAGACTCACAAGGAAACTCCAGGGCATCAGCGAAGCATGTGAGATGTCTTGCCCAAGTGTTAGGTGACTTTTGAGGATATTTAAATCGGGGAAGTATCGGCCAAATTTTCAATACAAACTTTGAAATTTTTCGCAGTAATCCAGATGATTCCATATGGCTTGCGACGGCCCCAATCTCCCCCTAGGCATTACCGAAGCATCGGCGATGTCATGATGACTTATCAGGGGCCCTTTGAGGATATTTCATTCAGGGATGCTTCGGATAAAAGAAATACTGCGCCGAAGTTTCACGACGACGACTCGTGTCAAAAAAAGTTCCATCCTAGTGTGACAAAAAAGAGAAGATCACCGGCGGTTCTGGTGCTGACGACCGAAACTCTTTGAACGTGCCCGCTCGTTCGCTCACTCTCTGTGTGTCTCTCTCTCTCCTCCGAACCACACAGGAGAGGAGGGAAAGAGAGGAGCGGAGAGGGAGGGTCGGGAAACACGTACCGACAAGAGAGAAGCCACAACCGAAGCCATGCATCTTCCCATCCGCCCAGGACAAGCCTCCTGGCGTCTGAAGTAGAAGAAGAGCGACCTGGTAAAACGGTGGTAAAGTTTCGATGGTGAGGGTTCCGTCATCTCTCGCACAGGGAAGAAAGAGACCGAAGATACGGTAATGATGCTTCAGCAGGTTCACATCCGGAAACCTTGTAACGACTTTTACTTCATCTAAATGATTAAGCTCGAACGCCTTTCCGAGCCCGTCCGAAGACAGGCCCAGTCTTAGCCATTCTATCGGAGGTAGCGACCGGCGGTGTGTACAAAAGGCAGGAACTCAATCGGCGCCAGCTGATGACGGGCGCCTACTTGGAATTCTTCGTTCACGGAGTTAAAGACCATTGGCACGGTTAACCCGTTGCAGGCGAGACTGCCCCCGAAGGAACAATCCCAACCTCCCCTCTCGGGGCGGGTTCCTCGTCTGACCAAACCAAGACCATAGGCGCTTTCCTCTTCTCCCCGCCTGGTACGCTCGCCCCCTACATTCCTCTCGAACCCTAGCTCTCCGGCGAAATCGAAAGCAAAAGCGACGTCAGAAAGTCGACAGGACCACCCCACTTATTCCAACGACGAAATATTTAGGCTAGGGGTATTAGCCTGCCTTTAGCACTCTTAATGTTTTCAAGGTAGACAGAAAATGCGGCGGGTTCTCTCCAATAGCTCCTCGCACACTCTTTTAAATTGCGCTTATTCCTCCTGCGCCGACGACGAAATGGCCGCACCACGTTATTTTTCGTATGTTGCGCGTCTGCTGCCCTCCTTGGAGGTGGTAGCTGTTTGCAGGCTCCCTCTCCAGATTCCAACCCTGATTCCGCGTTACCCGTCAACACCGTGGTAGGCAGGTAGCCGTACATCGCCAATTGATGGGACAGACACTTCATGGCAAAAACTTTGGGAGGCCGGAAAGACCCCGCGATTGGCAAAGTTATTCGGATTTCAACACTTGTCGCTTCGCCCCGTCGCTACTTTTGACGGTAGCTTCGCAGGCTAGGGCGATCTGGTATAGAAAATAAATGCCGTTCCCATCGTCGGGAAACGAAAATGAGCCGTGTGCAGTTTCGGCTCGCTTCCCGAAAGGAACAAACTTGAACGAAGACTTCCATAGCTTAAGCTTATAGACAAGCATATGACCACTGGCAGGATCAACCATATAGACCCCAGTCGCATTCACCCGTCTCCCTTTGCCCTACTCCCCTGAAGGGAAGGTGAGCAACCGAAGAGCGAGGGCGAGATGGGGGAGGCGAAAGAGCGGGAGGACAGTAGCCAGGACTGAACATCGCCGGCCTCGTTCGCTGCGTAACATCAGGCGAAGAGGGAGACCACAAGACCACAAAGTCGTCCGGCGATTCGCTCGATCGAGCTAGGTTGAGACGAGACGTGCTACCGGATGGGCAAGAGACCATCTCGAGCACGCTGTGGGCTGATAATCGGGGTAGTAGGTGAGACCCGCTGTTTTGACAATCGAACGAGCCAGCCTGTGCCGCTGTGTAAGCGTACACCTGAACGTTTCGGGTCTGTCGGGGGGACTGGAGAAATCGATCTCCGCTGGCTGGGTGGTCGACCTCGCCCCCTGTCTCCTTACAACTTTGAATCGTACGAAGACGGGACGAGAGATCGGGCTAAACGATCCCCGCCTTCCGACCTTGTCGCTGCCTGCGAGAGAGAATCGAGTATATTTCAATATACAAGCTTGACATTTCAAGATGTCAACTTGACATTTCAAATGTCAACTTGACTTTTCAATTGTCAACATGACTTTTCAAATGTCAACTTGACTTTTCAATAAAAATTAGTTTTATCTAACTTTTTACCCTCTATCGAAGGGCGATCGTCAGACGTAAAGTGTTTCTTACAAATCAAGTTAGTGTCTTTGAAATGCATGGTCATATCTTGAAGATTCACATTTAAAATGTCTTTAAAAGTAATTATGTACAGCTTGTTGATAATTAAATGAGGATTAGAGAGTTTGTAAACACCGCATTGGTATACACTTCTAAAGTCCTCGGATGTGAGTGTGTGTGTACTCGGTTGTTAGTTTTCACCATACACAAAGTTCCCATTTGTCGGTATTAAAACATAATGTGCGTCCTCGGTTGGTCACATTAATAAATAACTGTTATATCGCGGTATTATGCACCGAACATCAATTATAAAAGGTTAATTTGTGTTTTTATCCCATGTGTGGTCAAAGGGGGGACAAAAATTTAGTTATTTAAAGGTTTAAGACCACAGTGAGTTTCAAGTCCAGAGGTCCTCGATTGGTTACATACACTTTGTAAGACCTCAGTCAGAAAATTAAAAGTTTTAATTGGCTGAATCAATAAAAAATGTTTTTTCAATGGGCTGCGCCTGTGGTCAAAGGGGGCCTGTTCTCGGATATAGAGTGTTGAACCAACTGAATTTATATTATTGGCATACACCTGTAACGTCCTCGGATGTGAGTGTGTATGTACTCGGTTGCTGGTGTTCACCATACACGAAGTCCCCATTTGACGGTATTAAAACATAATGTGCGTCCTCGGTTGATCACATTGATAAATACATGACTGTTCTACCGCGATATTGTGCCATACTTCGATTTTAAACAGTTATATTGAAATTTTCACATGTGTGGTCAAAGGGGAGACAAAAATGTAGTTATTTACAGGTTAAAGACCACAATAAATGTCAAGTCCACAATATGGTAGTATAGAGCAAAATGACCTCGTTTGGCGGCGTTCCCAACACACACCATGTGTGTCCTCGATTAGGTGTATCTAGCATAGGGACTCGTTCGGCCGTATTTCCCCAAATAATCGCAAACACCCGTGTGTCCGCATTTCTTCCGTAAAAAGTCAAATGCATAAAATATATGAATTCGGGTATAATTTATACCTTTTCATAATCCTTTGATGTAATAGAGTTCAGAAATAATGATGTTTTTCACCTACATGCAGTATTTATCAAGACCTCGATTGCGAGGATTCAGTCAAAGTCCTCGATTTACACCATATACATGTATGTGTGTGTGTGTGGGGGGGGGTAATAGACCCGTAGACAGTATTAATACAGGATGCTGTCATTTGCAACAGCGAGATGCTATATGAAAAATCAAATTCCAAGTATAATATCATATATCATTTAAGAGAGAAATTTATTATCGTTTATAAAAAATAAACATTTTTCTGGCACATTGATATCTTCTTTCTAAATCGTAAGGTATAAGAGGGGTGGGGGTAGCTGACATTGAGGCTATATTATTAATATAGGATGCTGTCATTTGCTTCAGCGAAATTCTGTACCAAAAATCAAATTCCAAGTATATTGTCACATACCATTTAATAGAGGAATGCATTATCTTTCAGAAAATATAGTCATTTTTCTGGCACATTAATATCTAAAGGGTGAATTGTAAGGTATAAGAGGGGTGGGGTAACAGACCCGGAGACAGTATTTATACAGGATGCTGTCATTTGCGACAGCGAAAAGCTATATGAAAAATCAAATTCAAAGTATAATATCATATACCATTTAAAAGAGAAATGTATTATCGTTCATAAAATATAGTCATTTTTCTGGCACTTTAATATCTACAGGGTGAATTATGTGGTATAAGGGGGGGGGGAGCAGACCAGGAGACGGTATTTATCAATCTGTTTCACAGAGAATTACTTAGGAATTAACTCTGTAACAGATGAGTGTCCATAGCACGTGCGTTGACTGCAGTCATTGGCTCAACGGCTCGTGCAATGTTTACTTAACACCTAACTGCTTCGGGCAAAATGACGCATTTTACTCATTTTAATACCCATTTACACTTAATAGGAAATATTTTTTAACTTCAATTACTTCAAACGTCTTTATTTATTTTTCTGTTACCTCAAAAAAATGTTTGAGAATTTAATTTGTCGGAGTAAAAAAGTTAATATACCGTACTAATTAAGCCTCGCCGATGTCATGCTTATCAGTGATTGTAGCGGCCAAGCGAATATTCACTGCGGGATCAGTTTGGGTATTTATACGGGATGTTGTAATTTGCGGCAACGAAATGCTATATGAAAAATCAAATTCCAAGTATAATTTCATATACCATTTAAAAGAAAAATTTATTATCTTTCATAAAATATAAACATTTTCCTGGCACAATAATATCTGCAGGGTGAATTATGCGGTATCAGAGGGGTGGGATAACAGACCCGGAGACGGTATTTATACAGGATGTTGTCATTTGCGGCAACGAAATGTTATATGGAAAATGAAATTCCAAGTATAATATCATATACCATTTAAAGGAAAAATTGATTATCGATCAGAAAATATAAACATTTTCCTGGCACAATAATATCTGCAGGGTGAATTATGCGGTATCAGAGGGGTGGGATAACAGACCCGGAGACGGTATTTACACAGGATGCTGTCTTGTCGCAGTGGAATACAATATGAAAAATCAAATTCCAAGTATATTATCATATACCATTTGAAAGAACAATTTATTATCTTTCATAAAATATAAACATTATTCTGGTACACTACTAAATTCAGGGTGAATTGTAAGGTTCAAACTACTATTAATATTGTATTTCGTTTCGTTTCTTTTTGTTATATTCCGTGTTTCCTGGAGAACGCTAGATCGGAGACGGTCCTATGCATTTTAGCACATATGACGTCATATATAGATTATGGGTTAGGGTTAGGGTAAGGGCTAGGACCTGTCCTGTAGATTTGGTCAAAATCCCGAGATGTAAACAGGGCTAGCCCTAACCCTAACCCATGATCAAGACTAACCCTTACCCTAACCCACAATTCACATATGACGTCACAATTTGCGTAGGACCGTCTCCGATCTAGCGTTCTCCGTGTTTCCTACGATAAAACAGTATCGACGGCGACCAGTGGACAGAATAGATCACGTGATTAAAGCAGACCAGTCCATTATGCAGAGGTGAATATTTTGAACGATATTTATTCCTGGCTGCCAGCTATAATTTACTTCTAACAGCCAGTAGACGAATTTCCATACAGGGTTTTGTAGCGAAGAAAAGCATCACACCGTCGAAATGACAACGTGGTACAGTTTTCAAACAAGCATAGCAACCGCATATGATTATGAACGCTACACAGCATGTTTCTACACGGTCGCCGGAGTGTATGGACATTTATCAGACGTGATAATATGCAATTTACTTCGAACCTAGTGACCGCTGAAGTTCAAAATCATTTAAAAAGTACATAATTTGGCCACAGATTGACTTCAATGTTAATTCTCGTCTCTTAGATCGGCTGTAACTTTTTCCCAAATATTCGTTGGGTAGAACGCTTTCTGCCACAGATGCAATCTGTTTCACAGAGAATTACTTACGAAATATCTCTGTAACAGACGACAGTTCACAACAGGTGCGTTGACTGCACGCGCCGTTAGTCATTGGCTCAACGGCTCGTGCAATGTTTACTTCACACCTAACTGCTTCGGGCAAAATGATGCATTGTATTCGTTTTAATACCCATTTACACTAAATAGGAAATATTTTTTAACTCCAAATACTTCAAACGTCTTTATTTATTTTTCTTTTACCTCGAAAAAATGTTTGAGAATTTAATTTGTCGGAGTTAAAAAGTTAATATGCCGTACTCATTAACAATCTGTTTCACAGAGAATTACTTAGGAATTAACTCTGTAACAGATGAGTGTCCATAGCACGTGCGTTGACTGCAGTCATTGGCTCAACGGCTCGTGCAATGACAATGTTTACTTAACACCTAACTGCTTCGGGCAAAATGACGCATTATACTCATTTTAATACCCATTTACACTTAATAGGAAATATTTTTTAACTTCAATTACTTCAAACGTCTTTATTTATTTTTCTGTTACCTCAAAAAAATGTTTGAGAATTTAATTTGTCGGAGTAAAAAAGTTAATATACCGTACTAATTAAGCCTCGCCGATGTCATGCTTATCAGTGATTGTAGCGGCCAAGCGAATATTCACTGCGGGATCAGTTTGACTCATTAAGCCTCGTCGATGTCATGCTTATCAGTGATTGTAGCGGCCAAGCGAATATTCACTGCGGGATCAGTTTGCCACAGATGGAGGGAAAATGCTAAATCTTATAAAGCGAATAAGATATAGAGCGAGGAACATGTCAGTCAATTTGATTGACAGTTCGATGTACGGCCTTGACATTATGTATAGTAGAAGCTAAAATCAGATGTTGGATCTACGGTCTGTTTAAATTAAAAGATTTTGGAATATTTTTTCAAGTAATTTCCATAAATAAAATCACGAAATTTGAGTGATTTTTTTAAATTAAGAATATTATCGTATATGTACTAGAAATAGAGAAAATCATCGCATTATACAACACATAGAATTAGAACCCATCGGTTTCGCTTTATATATTGAGTCTTTTTATACGCCCACATTTTCATGTGGACGTATTATGTCGTCGCCCCTGTCCGTCCGGACGTCCGTCCACAATTTGTTTGTGGACTCTCTACAGGTCACAATTCTTATCCGATTTTGACGAAACTTGAAATATAGGTTTATCCCCAAAAGATCTCGGCTGCTTTCGATATTGGCATGTATCGGATCAAAACTTCATGGATTATGGCCCCTGATTGTACGAAAAATCACGTTTTTAGCTTGTGGACCCTATAGAGGTCACAATTTTGAACCGATTTTGATGAAACTTGACATGCATGTTTGTAACCCAAAGATCTTGGTTCCTTTCGATATTTGCGGCTATCGGAATGTAATTTCCTGAATTATGGCCCCTGATTGTCCGAAAAATCACCCTTTTTAGCTTGTGGTCCCTCTGGAGGTCACAATTATTATTCGATTTAAAAAACCGTTAGATTATATCACCGTTACACCCTAAGGAAGGTTGAGTTCGAATTTCGGGAAAATCAGACCAAAATTGCCATACAAAATGGCCGCCGTTTGTACGCGAATACTGTTAAAAAATGGTATATCAAGGTTGTGGACCCTGTAAAGGTCACAATTTTAATTCGATTTTGATGAAACTTGAAATTCATGGTTATAACCCAAAGATCTTGGTTCTTTTCGATATTTGCGCATATCGGATTGTAACGTCCTGAATTATGGCCCCTGGTTATACGCAAAATCCCCCTTTCTTTAGCTTGTGGTCCCTCTGGAGGTCACAATTATTATCCCATTTAAAAAAACGTTTGATTATATCACCGTTACACTGTAAGGAAGGTTGAGTTGGAATTTCGGGAAAATCGGACCAAAATTGACAGACAAAATGGCCGCCGTTTGTACGCGAATACTGTTAAAAAATGATATATCATGGTTGTGGACCCTGTATAGGTCACAATTTTAATTCGATTTTGATGAGGAAGGTTGAGTTCTAATTTCGTGAAAATCGTACCAAAATTGACGGACGAAATGGTCGCCGTTTGTACGCGAATAGTGTAAAAATATGGTATATCATGGTTGTGGACTCTCTACAGGTCACAATTCTTATCCGATTTTGACGAAAAGTCACATTTCTAGGTTGTGTACCGTCACACCATAATCATTGTCGGTTTCGAATTTCATTAATATCAGACTGGAACTGACCAACTAAATGGCTGCTCCCAATACAGTATGAAATACAGGACTTAAAGATATAGGAAAAATCACTTTCGGTATCGCTTGTTCTCTGTCCATCTCTCGAAAATGTGGGCGTATCCTGCCTGGCAGTGCCAGCCTATCTTTCTTATATTTGAAAGAAATTTCTTTCTATTAAATTCCATAAAATAAAGGGGTGCCAGTCAAATCGTCCACAAGCAAAGTCGTCCACAGTGAAGTCGTAGAAATAGAGAGAGGGAGAGAGAGAGAAATGGGGTTTAACGTTCACTCAACACAAACTAGGTCATTTCGGGACCACCATATGGTTCAATTTTATTTCAATAATTCGCTTGCTCGTAGTGCCCGAAGGAAACCCACGAGGTTGAGAAGGCGCCCCTATCTCCATGCCACATACGCTCACACCTGGGCTCGAAACCACAGCTGCAAGCCAGAGGTGACCGGCCAGCTAGAGGTCGAAGCGCGGCACTTTAGACCACTAGGCACCCCCCCCTTTAGAAATAGAGAAAATCACCACACTATTACATCGGATCCAATCGAACTCGATTCTTACTGATATTTGAAAGATTGGGGGGTATTTTTTTTCAATTAACTTCCATAAAATAATGGCATTAGCGTGATTTTATTATATAACTTAAGAATATTATCCTGCATATCTTAGAAACAGAGAAAATCATTGATTAACAGTTCATTAGAGGCTAAATCAGATATTGCATCTTCCTGTAAATTTCTTCGGCCCCGCTGTATAATGTGTCTGTTTAAAGGATTTTGGAGTAATTTCCATAAAAAAAACGATGTTACTCTGATTTGATTTTATAAATTAAGAATATCATCCTATATATCGTAGATATAGGGAAAATCGTTGCCGTATACCACACATTGATCACAATCGTGCTCGCTTTATAGTGAGTCTTTTTCTGGTGTTTAAAAGATGTTGCAGCATTTTTTTTTCGATTAATTTCCATAAAAAACGATATTAGGGTGATTTCATTATATAAATTAAGAATATTATCCTATATATACTAGATAAAGAGGAAATCGTTGCCTTATATGACACATTGAACCCAATCGTCCTCGCTTTATAGTGAGTCTTTTTCCTATGTTTAAAAGATGTTGGAGTATTTTATTTTTCAATTAATATCCATTCAAAAAACGATATTAGGGTGATTTTATTGTATAAATGAGGAATATTACCCTATCCTCGAAATAGAGAAAATCGTTGCCATATACCATACATTGAATTGAACCCAATGGTCCTCGCTTTATTTCAATTAATTTCCCCCGCAAAAAAACCCCGATATTAGGGCGATATGAGTATATAAATTAAGAATATTATCCTATGTATCCTAGATATAGAGAAAATGGTTGCCATTTACCACATAATATAGAACCCAATCGGCCTCGCTTTATAGTGAGTCTTTTTCTAATGTTTTTCAATTAATTTCCTTTAGAAAAAATGATATTACGGTGGTTTTATAACATAAATTAATACTTGTGTTGCGATCCAACACAAGTTTTTTTTCCAGTTAGTCCCGAAATGATCTAGTTTGTGTTGAGTGGACGTTAAACCCCATTTTTCTCTCTCTCTTTAAATATTCTACGTGAGTACCGGAACGGGGTTGATTCTTTAATTGAAACTGACAAGAACGTAACTGACAACATTCCGTTAAACCATTGGCGTGTTCATTTTTCTAAAATGATTGACCAATAGTTTAAAAAAACCTTTTTAATTTGATTCTCGAATCTGCATTTATTCCAGAGTCTTTGTCACAGTCTTTCCTTGTCGAAATTCACGATAAAAGCTGAAATCAAGATCCAAATAACTACAGTGGTACTGTTCTGGCCAACTGTTTGTCCAAATTAATGCTTTTTGTCCATTCTTAATAAGAGAAGTTAAACTTATTTAGAAGTCAATGGCATTATTGATCATGCCTAATGTGGATATAGATCAAAGCATAGAACCACGGATAACATTTTTATTTTAAAAACAATCATTAATGAATATTAAATATAAAAAAAAAACAGCCTTTGTACATTTTTTTCATAGATTTTACCAAACCATTTGATACTCTCTGGAGAAGGGGGTTGATTTCCAAACTACTAAAACATAATTTTAATGGAATTATTCTTAATTTAATTTTTATATAAGACAGCAACCTATAAATTTAAAACAAATTCCGGTGTAAGTGATACCATAAGGTCCATGGTGATACTAGCATACAACCATAACCTTTAAAAATGTGGGAAGGGCCTAAACAACAAAAGGGCAGGGCTTAAATTATACTCGCTTTATAGAATTTAGCAAAATCGTCCCGGCTTCATACTATTTAGCAGTGCTAAATAGTATGAAGCCGGGCCGATTTTGCTAAATTAGCACTTACCCAGATGGAGCAACATGTGGCAAACTCTGGCCCAAAAGCATGTATGAGGTTCACCATGAAAAACTTGAGATACACAAGCTGGAAGTAGAGACAGCTAACCAGGCAATTTTCGGCCCCCCCTTTCAACGTAAGCAACCTCACAACTCTTGTATCCTTCCGCCTCAAAATCATGAATATTCACCAAAACCTGGCAGAAAATGTATTTTCAAACCCTTTTCTTTGATTCTACACCAAAAAGTAAACAAAAATCACCATGCAAAAGGGGGAAAAAAGGGAAAGGGAGAGAAAGACTAAAAATAACTTGGCCCTACAATTTGTGGGTACCGGCGTAGAAATATTTAGTGATCTGTGTCCTATATAGGGGTGAAACTCCAGGTATCACCAAAATGCCCTTTTTATATGCTTCCCATATGTTCTGGCAACGCACCGGTGAAAGAAAATCAAAATCAAAGAATAACTGCAAAAATGATGGCCCTTTAAGTATACAAGCTGCTTTATGTACAGCAGTGCATCTCAGGTCCCTGGGCCTTTTGTGCTAAAATTTAAAAATCTTTCTTATTAAAGGCAGTATTTGAGTTTTGTGAAAAAATACGACAAGTTACAAACAAATTACACAGGAAACACTCATAATCTGGAAATTTTTTCAAAAATATATTTTTTTACTGTCATGTCATGAAAAATGTACAGAATTTACATGTAGCATCTTTCAAAAAACCAATAATTATCCACTTTTTTAGATACTCAGACTTTTAGATACTCAGACTGGCAAGTAATATATTTTTGGAAACCCTGGACAATATTCAAACAGAAAAATCACAAAACTGTTGCATTGATTGAAATTATAAAGGTCTGTACTGAAACATGTAACCCCACCCCCTAAAAATGTCTGACTTAATCAATCTTATCTTTGGTTGCAAAGCTAACATCACCAAAAGAATCTGTCTAACAGATATGATTTACCATCCCTGGCTAATATATGAACATAAAAACTAAAATAGGTGCAATAAATGTGAATTATGTTTAAAATAGGCCTTGCTGAAAGAAAAAAAATGCCATAATTGGCCTATGTCCACCCCTCCCTAACAAAAGGGTCACAGAATACACAATTTTTACAAATTTGGAAATAGTTCAATGTTATCAATATATCAAAGCTCAGAGGCACCATACAGATCTTTATTGCAATTCTGGTGCTGAATCAAGATGTCCGGACCTTTACATCAATTGCCTGAAAAAATGAAGTCAAAATGGTAGTTATAACAGAGTTGACATCACAAAAGAGGCCTGAAAAGGATCAGAATTAACATTTTACTGTTCTATAAGTAACATAAACGCAACAAACACCACAAATCCTAGATTTCGATAAGAAAATATTGACCATTAAGCTGACATTTACACATCTACACCAGTTTTGTATCAGGGTATGGTCTTATTGGCCTGACATGTCTCAGGGTTCTAAGTTTGCCTTTAAACAAAAAAGATTAGAAATCCTTGAAATGTACAAAATAACCATTTATTGGTGTAAAATAACATTCCTAACTGTAATTCAACAACAAATTCCAATTATTATCATTTAATTGTCAACACAGGTGCAATTAAAACTCTCAAAACACATTAATAAAAAGGGTGGGGTGGGGCGTTTATAGCCTCTGTAAACAGAATGGTGGGGTGAAAAATGTCTATAAAGACTGGGATATTGCTTCCTCCACGAAGGAAATGCAAGAATTTAATGTTTCAAAGAAGAAAAAAATGCTTTTTTTGGCTAAATTGGTGGCCAAATTGAGCCAACCCCTGTTTTGAACATTTTTTATAAACCCATCTGCTGTATATTATTAACTCAGTGTTGCCAATTTTCAATTTTCTGTTGGAAAACTGCAGCTATTTCTAAACCTGACAAACTTATAGATCCCATCTAACTTACAATAGCAATGAAAATAAGGGGCATTTTTAGAAATTTTGACTAATTTGAGTAGGCATGAATGCATTAATTTCTACATCGAAATGGGTGAATTTACAGATTTTTTGTGAATATTCCTGATTTTTAGACAAAATTAGGTGAAATTACAATGTTGTTCACTTTATCTATGCTTTCTGAGGCTGAATACACCAAAATTGGACACATAAATATTTTTCTTACTGTTAGAAATTAAATAAAAACTGAAAATTGAGAAATTTGCAGTGAAATCACAATTTTTCTCCAAACTTAGATTTTTTTTTTTTAAATTTAACCTTTTTTTAGTTTTTCTGTAGTCTAAATACTTTATACATATTTTCAGACAATTTAGTCATCATATTTTCAAAACTAAGGCCTATCAGTCACAGCCTTGTCATACACAGACAGGCCACAGATCACTAATTATTTCCCCATTGACTTCAATGTTAAGTCTACGTCCAAAAAGTATAAAAGGGGGACCTGTACCTCGAATTGACTCTTGTTTGTCACGATGGCTCGTACGAAGAATACGCAGAGGAAACACCCACCTCCCACCCTTCCCAGGGCGACGTTCCCGACGTTGGCACCGGACCTTCGTGATCCCACGTTACGAAGTCAGACTCGCCCGAGAATGAGGGCCCCCAGAACACAGTGGTCACCACCGTCGTTGACACCACCCACGAGTCCCATGTCTCCTTTACCGGCCACACCTCCACGTCCCTCGTCACCACCTTCCCCTGCTCGGTCTCTCTCCCCGATCTTTCGCAGACCACGAAGAGAAAAGAAGAGTTCTATGAAAGGATTCAAGTCCTTCATTCGCAAGTTACAACATCTGACTCCCGATATGGCTTATGGGCAGTTGGTCAAGAATACGGGCCGGGCACGTATTGGATTGTTGCAGTGGTTCAAGTTGGCGGCCAACCATTTGCTGAAGGGTAACATTCAGCCACTGCACGCTCAGCACAAGAAATGGGTGGAACGAAATCGACAAGTGTTGACCCAACTGACGAAGAGAAACATGCCGACGACCGAAAAACTCTCCCTGATCATGAAACCTGGGGGACGTGGATTTTTTGGGGGTGTGTTGATTCGTATCTTGCTGCGATGGAAGGAAAGACTGCAAGAGGAAAGAAACAAGAAACGAAATCAATTCGTTCGACGGACCGCACAGCGCGTGAGGGGGCTGAGTACCGAAGAATTGAACAAACATCGAGCGTTGCTTCGCAAACCGAGTAATGTTCCACCCGACGTCAAACGGCGACTTGTCGATCAACAGGGCGGTGCCATCGGTGCATTGCTGGCCATGGCTCTCCCAGCTTTGGCCCCCTTCGTTTCTAAGCTATTGGGAGGACAACAGGGTGTTAAACATCCCTTCCTTAGACGGCACGATAAAGCGAACGCTATGGCTGCCGAGCTAACTAAACTATTTTGTGGATAACCCAGGGAACAGAAAGGTATAAAAAGGGGACCGGAGAACGACCCCGAGCTCAGTCATGGATACACTGCGGTATCTATTGAACACTGTACCGAAAGACCGTCCCCTTTTACTCGAGACCCAACCCATCGTCGACGGTGTGTGTGAGTGTATTGGAAACCGGATTCGCGGCAACGTTCCTGTGACCGACAAAGAAGTCAAGCGCTTGAAAAAGGACGCCCCCTTGTTACGACGTTTGGGCACGTCTAAAACACCTTGGAAGACCCGTCGGCGACTTTTGAAGCAACAGAAAGGGGGTTTCTTCACCCGATTGTTTCGGTCCTTTCCCAAAGATGAAATTCGCCAAGAAAATGAAACTGGTACCCTTCGACGGACTCCCCGACGTCAAACCCGTCGAAGTCAGGCCAGTCGAACCCGTGTAAGATCGAGATCCACTGCAGCAAACCGTCGAGAATGTCCACCAAGACATGCAACACGTGCTAAACGATCCCACCCTAACCGACGAAAATAAAATGCAACGGTACGGACAGTTGTTACATCGTTATCAAACGATGCAAAGGAAAAGAAAACAGGTTGTTCCCTTGTTGGACGACAACATACCCGAGCCAAAAGAAGAAAATTCGGAGGCACCCATCCTGGAGTCGGTCCCTCGACCTTATCAACATCGAGCTCGCCTTTTGTTGAAACACATGAAAGAAAAGACACCTTGGTCGTGGAACGAGAACTTGGAATTGGTTCGGAATGGGGTAATCGTACCCAACACCAATGCCATTGACATCGTGAACGATTTGGTTCGTCGGCGAAAGAATACCCAGGCTCCCGTGGGATGGTTTGGCGTGATGCAAAGTTTGAAGGCCACGAACGTACCGCGCAAAGCCATCGGGAATCAAGAACGATGGAACGTATTGTCCACGCCACCGACACGGACTCCGCCGCGACGCCCGAGAAAGAAGAAAATCTCCAGTACGGATACCCCTAGTATACCTACCAGAAGATGGCTCTCCTTGCAAAAACTATAAATAGCCTGTTCATAGGGACACCTGCTGAAACATGGAACGAAAGCTGAAGAAAGTGTATTACGACCCGAACCACCCGGCCGCTTTCGGTGGCGCTCTGGGTCTTCACAAAGCTACCGGTGTGTCCTTGGACAAAGTCAAGGCATGGTTGAAACAACAAAGGGCGTACATCTTGCACAAACCATTGAAAAAGAAATTCTCGCGGTCTCCCACGGTGGTGGCCGGCATAGATCATCAGTGGCAAGCCGACTTGAGCGATATGTCGGCCTTGGCCAAACAGAATGAGGGATACAGGTATTTGCTGTGCGTCATCGACGTGTTTTCCAAGTTGCCCCTCAAAAACAAGACGGGGGACAGTTTGGTGGATGCCTTTTGTCAAATCTTTCAAAGTCGACAACCCCTGCGACTTCAAACGGACAAAGGTATCGAATTCCTCAATCGAAAAATGCAGGCGTACCTGAAGAAGAGAAAGATTCATTTTTTCGTGACACACAACGTCGAAACCAAAGCCAGTGTGGTCGAACGATTTCAACGGACACTGAAAGAACGTATGTGGCGATACTTTACTCATCGACAAACACAACGGTACATCGACGTGCTAGACGACCTGGTTCGGGCTTACAAGGCTAGACGACATCGGACCATCGGAATGGCGCCCAAAGACGTTCGCCCCGAACACGAGTGAATGTTGACAACGCCTCCTCCACGTCCCCCGAAAAAGAAAAAATCAATGGACATTGGTACGACCGTACGTTTGGCTTTGCCGAAACATGGTGCCTTCGACAAAGGTTACTGGCCCAACTGGACTCGTTCAACGTCGTTCAACGTTCAACGTCGCACCCAACGTCGGTCCCGGTTACAAACTGTTGGACGAAAGAGGCGAACCCATACAGGGCACCTTCTATCCCGAAGAATTGCAAGCGGGTCCAAGTCAACGACGATGAGATCTTTCCCATCGAAAGAGTACTCGAAAGAAAAAAAGGCAAAATATTGGTGAAATGGTTGGGCTATCCGGCGAGTTTTAATTCGTGGATCGACAAGACCAGTCTCCAAAACGTATAAATAGGAGCGAGAGACGCCGACATCAGTCAACATGCAAGACGAAACCACGTCTACGACCGTGAGTGCCCACAATTGGTCGCTCTTGGGAAAACGTGTGCCACAAGCGGAAATCGTCTTTTTCTGTCAAGTGATTTTAGTGTACGTCGTGGCAGGTGTTTCTTTGTCCCAACTGGCTTTCAAACCCGACGGATCGCAGACCACGTTGTGGACGGCCTTGCTCTCCAGTACCTTGGGTTACCTGTTACCCTCTCCAACCTTGAAAACCAAACATAATGAACAACGACCGGCCCTTTTACCTCACGCTCCCTAGTGACAGTTCCATGTCGTGGTATCCCGACAACAAAGTCTCCACGTATCATACACATCTGGACCCGCCACTTCTCGTCGATCATCGGTAATGGGAAGTGGGTCTGTCCATGATCACGTTACCTGACCAATGGCAAAACATCGATCAACGAGACAACACAATCGGCTTACGCATTCATCCATGGTCTCCCCCGAGCGACGAACCCGAAGTAAAGATATGCCGGGACCGCCACAGAATCGACCCGTCGAATTGTTTCAAAGGTGTAAAGGCTGGTGAGATCAAGGGATCCATCGAAATGGAAACGCACATCAAGAGTGACGACTACGACTCGCTGAGGCATATCCTGACTGTCCTGAACACCAGACTGAATGATTTGTGGAACCTGCCTCCCATCTACAATCATTTGGCCTATAAACCCGTTCGTTTGGATCCCAATAACAAGGAAATGACCGACCACGAGAAGCAAGAGCAGACCGAGTACGAAACTCGAGAGGTGATGCGCCAAGGGGCCGTATCAAGAGGTCCCTTCGTGTCTTTCATGAGAGACAACACCAACGACAAAGTGTATCTGAAGATCAATCACGTGCAGTCGCTTTTCTGGTATGACGTGTTGCCGAAAATCGAACTTCGTCTGTGTGGACCCATCGTGTCCATGTTGGGATGGCCTGGGAACGAACTGTTGGTTGCCCTGCAGTCAATCGATATGACCGGTGCCGATGGCCAAAGTCTACGGTATTTCTACGCCCACCACACCCCAAATCTTCAAATCCAGTACGATCTGTTTTACATCTACACGGACATTATCGAACCCCAGACCGTGGGCGACGTGAAGGCTACCTTGTTGGACGTGATTCCCAGTCGACGATTGTATCACCGCCCCGCCAGGATTCACTACTTACCTCTGAAGTACAGTCGACTAAGCTCCATTGGTCTCTATATAAGGAACGGAATGGGGAAAGCCGTGCCATTTCTCGACGGTAAGGTGGTGACCCAACTTCATTTTCGCCGCCGATGATGATTCGAGTGTACAAAGGTGGAGTGCTCAGACAGCGAGGGGCTGGCAATGGTCTGGTGGTGTACAGGGGAGGAATTCTGAGACAACAGGGTGCCGGTCGATGGTCGGGGTTATAGAATGCCATCAAATCGGTCGGGAAGACCTTGTGGTCGGCCGGTAAAGCTGCCGTGAAAAAGAATGTGGCCCAAGTGTTACCCAAAGTGGGGCAAAGCGTGCTCGACGCCGTCAGTGGTCGTGAAAAATGGAACTGGAAGAAAGTCGCACTGGACACGCTTCGCCCCGCGGTGTCAAACACGATGTCCGACACACTCAAGAACGTGGTCGCCCACCTGGAACCTATAAAAGACCCCTCACGAACCCCGTCCACTTCACATCGTCCGAAGAGGAAGAAGAAGACACAGGTCACCTCTCACAAGCGACGTAAACTAGATATCATCGACCATGGCTACGCAGGTAATGCGCAATGATTCCTGTCCCTGCGCGCGAGACGAATTGCAGGATTTGTTCAGTGTACCCGACACGCAGACGGCCATAAACAAGGTGACGAAAATCAGAAAGTATCCACTGACGCCCGACTTGAACCACGACGGACCCATCGAATTTTATATTTCCAGTGCCACCACCGATTTCATCGATCTGGCCAACATGACACTGCACGTGGCCAGATTGGCGGTAACAGACGCCAGACGCACTTTATAAAAATAAACACTGTCAGTTCGTTCAACGACGTTAAGAGACGGTATCTACATGTTAGGCCCTATGACGATTCTTTGAAGTAATACAAACACGACAAGGTCAATTTGGCTAATTTTATACTAGTATGAGTTGACAATAAAAGTTCTTACTGAAATTCCATCTTAATATTATAACTTTTCCTAGCTGAAATTTAGCTAACCGAGTAGCCTACTTGAATGCGATCTATTGTCACGATAATGTCGTTGTTGTTGCATTTTGTTGGTTCTGTAAAGCACGAGACAGGGGTTATGGTGGAGAAAGAAAGGTTGAAAAAAAAATAATAATAACCTGAGAAAATGAGAAAAACGAGGCCGGCATCCCGAGGTTTTTATGTCCAGTTTTTTTCTAAAGTCTTTCTTCCCGAGCATATATTACATAACCAAAGTGAGAATATCCCTCAAGAAAGACATTATATCACGTTTTCTACTTAAGAAACAATCCTGCCCTGGAAGAATAACCCGTTTCAGAAGAATAACCCCAAATTCGCCTTTATATATCCAAAGCCGTCTCTGACTTCCAGACCGCAAGTTATTCAGGGCACAGACTATACTCCAAAAGATCAAAGAAATTTACCGTTCCTAACATATAGTCGTATAGGACATCACCCTGTATTTCTCAAAACTTTTCAAGGGAGTGGGGTGGGGGGTGGAGAACCCAGGGCCCCTGGCCCCAAAATATATATTGTCTCAGGAACCACCTGGCAAACCACCTGCAAACATTCCAGGATCTGCCCTTGCGACAAATGCATAACATATGAGCATGCAAGGCGATTTTTCGTACAATCCAGAAATTTATGGCCTGAAGTGCGCAAAATATTGAAAGGGGCTGAGCTCTTTCGGACATAAACATTTATTTTAAGTTTCATCAAAATCAGATAAAAATGTGACCTTTAGAAGGTCTACAACCTTCGTATTACATACTTTTGCACCATTTATTTTCGATTTTCCCGAAATTTGAATTCAACCTTCATTATGGTGGAATGGTAATATATTTTCTGCTTGGACTAAATATAGAAAAGCAGTTTGATAAAAAGACAAAACTTCAACTCAATTAATTGATATGTGTCATCTATTAATTTTGGGATATCAACGGGTAACATAACATAAACCTAACTGTTGACTTGTTTCATTTTTGAAAAAGTTTTTTTTTTTCTTATTACATTATCTTTTCAGTGACAATGTCTGATGGCAGCAGGAAAAAATTTACGGGATTATTCAGTCCACGCCAGTGACTTTTTTAAGTTTACGGGCTTATTCCATCCCATAAGACATTGCCTCTGTAATGATGATATGAAAATAAAACATAAAAACACAGACAACTCTGTGTACAACGTTCTCAAATAGAACAAACTAATAGCGAGGCTTAACGTCCCCCCCCCCCGCCCCCTGTGAAGTCTCCATATTAACATATGACACATATCAATTAATATTGTTCACAATAAGAAGCAAAATAAATAAGATATGTTTACAGGATCATTTTGTTATACGAAAAACTAAGTGATGCGTTTTCCATGGCGCTCAGTATATTTCTTGATTTTTTAAGTTGTACTCAGCTTATGACGTCAATATGAATATGACGTCAATCTTTCAGCCAATCAGAGGCCGAATAGAAGTGCAATGGCTATGTTGGTTGGGAAAAAAAAATTCGCTGGCCGGTCACCTCTGGCTTGCGGCTGTGGTTTCGAGCCCTGGAGTGAGCGTATGTGGCATGGAGATAGGGGCGCCTTCTCAACCTCGTGGGTTTGCTCCGGGCACTCCGGTTTCCTCCCACTGCTAAAGACCCCTACGCGAAATGACCTAGTTTGTGTTGAGTGGACGTTAAACCCCATCTCTCTCTCTCTCTCTCTCTCTTTGTCCATGCATCATTTTGCCCGAAGCAGTTAGGTGTTAAGTAAACATTGCACGAGCCGTTGAGCCAATGACTAACGCCGCGCTGCAGGTAACGCACGTGTTGTGGACAGTCATCTGTTGCAGAGATAATTCGTAAGTAATTCTCTGTGAAACAGATTGGTTTTGATAATAAAGTCAGTCATTAGTCACGTGTGCCGTTACTATAAATAACTTCTCTATACCATAAGAACAAGCATGGCGGATTATATTAGCTGACATAGATTACTGAGAGAGGAAAGATGCATTCCTTGGATGACCCCGACGAGATGGGTAGGTATAAGTGGCGTGTCATACTCTGTTGGGTTTATTGTGTTATTTGGTTCACACTTTCTTTATAACAATGAATAAACGGGATGAAACTAGAACCATTTGACCATACCATGGCTGGATGAACATACATGTATGTATGTATGTAGGCCCTATTTCAATTTGTTCATCTGTGGATTCATTCATCGCAATAATAATAGTACCGTGTCCGTAGACCCAGAGACTGAGAGCCATCTACTTTTTGAATGGGGGATTTCAATTTACTCCAAGAGCTCAAAAATAACTAATTCTTGCGTCTTATCTTGGTGTTATCTCAGGTTGATTAAATAAAATCTATTAGTATTAAGGGTATAGAATATTTTCATAAGATAAATAAATACAGGACTACACACGCCTATTCTCAATAAAGTTTTTATTAGCCACTAATTATACATTCATATCATAGTTCAATGTGTCCAGCTTGTCCGACAAAAAGTGTTTCAAGTTAACTTTTAAGATAATTTTTTCACTTCGGTTTCCGTTGGGCCAGTATTTCATCTCTTTGTACTACAGAAATGTACGTTACAATACCAATACCATTCTTATAATTTATATTGGACAAAAGTGTTGACATTATTCAGTCATGAGAGCTGTTTTTATACGCCCACATTTTCATGTGGACGTATTATGTCGTCGCCCCTGTCCGTCCGGACGTCCGTCCGTCCGTCCGTCCGGACGTCCGTCCGTCCGTCCGTCCACAATTTGTTTGTGGACTCTCTACAGGTCACAATTCTTATCCGATTTTGACGAAACTTGAAATATAGGTTTATTCCCAAAAGATCTCGGCTGCTTTCGATATTGGCATGTATCGGATCAAAACTTCATTGATTATGGCCCCTGATTGTACGAAAAATCACGTTTTTAGCTTGTGGACCCTATAGAGGTCACAATTTTGAATCGATTTTGATGAAACTTGACATGCATGTTTGTAACCCAAAGATCTTGGTTCCTTTCGATATTTGCGGCTATCGGAATGTAATTTCCTGAATTATGGCCCCTGATTGTCCGAAAAATCACCCTTTTTAGCTTGTGGTCCCTCTGGAGGTCACAATTATTATTCGGTTTAAAAAACCGTTTGACTATATCACCGTTACACCCTAAGGAAGGTTGAGTTCGAATTTCGGGAAAATCGGACGAAAATTGCCATACAAAATGGCCGCCGTTTGTACGCGAATACTGTTAAAAAATGGTATATCAAGGTTGTTGACCCTGTGGAGGTCACAATTTTGATTCGATTTTGATGAAACTTGAAATTCATGGTTATAACCCAAAGATCTTGCTTCCTTTCGATATTTGCGCATATCGGATCGTAACTTCCTGAATTATGGCCCCTGATTATACGCAAAATCGCCTTTTTATACGTCCACATTCATAATGTGAACGTATTATGCCGTCGCCCCTGTCTCTGTGTGTGTGTGTGTGTGTGTGTGTGTGTGTATGCGTATGTAAATGGTGGAAAACGAGGACACACACGTGGATACACACCTTCTTATTGAGGACTTGGGTCGAATCGAGGACGTCCTCGGTCTACCGAGGACGTCCTCGGTTAGAACTGACTTGCTGAAGATGTTTAGGAGAGCCTAAATATAGAGATATATCTGAAATTCTTGTAATTCTATTTTTTTCCTCGGTTGACGGTACCGTACATGTAGGGTGTGTTGTGTGATAGCCTAAAAATTTATGGTGTGTATTCTCTTGAAAATCTACGTCCTCGTTCATTTGAATATGTACATGTTTGGAGCATTGTCCTCGATAGAGCTGTTTTGAACGTGTACACACAATCACGTGATCATTACGTTACGTCGTTATAAAATGGCGGATTGTTTTTTGATTGAAAGTTTATTTCTCTTAAGTTAACTCCTCTACGTGACAATTGTCGACCTGGTCTTGATATTGTTACACGGACGCCGATTACATACCAATCCAACCGTTTTTATATACTGTCCTCGATTGACTGGACCGATGTTTAATATAAATGTGTTTAATAACATCTGACATCGGCCCCACCTACCGAGGACAGATAGCGTCCCTAGTTGTTCATAAAAGAACCAAAGTGTCCTCTATCTGTAGTAATTGGACACACACACGCGCGTGTGACTAAAGTCTTTAATATATTTTGAAACTGTCTGGTTAAGTAAGATTTAGGCTATACTGATAAAATTTCGAACTTTTCATTGGCATAAATAAGCCTGGTAACAGACCAATCAGCTATTTATTAAATAATGTCATTGGTTAGGGGAACAATTATAGTGCCAGTGTGTTCAGTGGTATCGGACATTGGCCCCACCTTTAATAATGATAGGTAATTTTGTAACTTATAATATTGACCAGTCATCAGAGAACAAAATTAAATCGAATGTGGTCAAATGGGAGAAACATGAGGCTTTTTCAGGAAGACAGATCACGCCTACGATCGGTAATACATGAATCGATATATCCTCGATTTATTTTAATCCTGCACACACGTTTGTCCTCAATTTCTATGATTCGAACAGTTGTATGTCCACACTTTACAATGACAATGTCAAATGCATCAATATGTCCTCGATTTATAGTAATCCTTCACACACACGCACACACGTGAGTTTCCCCAGAATTAAATTTTTAACCCCGGTACTTGAGGTATTTAATTGAGACATTTATTCTTTAATTTGACACTGTTTTTTTTTCTTTCAAATACATTATTGCCAGTCTAGTCTTGATATTGTTACACAGAAACGGATAACACAAATCCAACGGTTTGTTAAATACTGTCCTCGATAAGCTGGACCGATGTTTAATGCATATGTGTTTAATAACGTCTGACATCGGCCCTACCAACCGAGGACAGATAACGTCCACGGTTGTTAATAAAAGAATCAAAATGTCCTCTATCTGTATTAATCGTACTCACAAGCGCGTGATGGCGTACCATACTCCTCACAGTGTTTCGTTTGGTTAGAGCGATAAACCCACTTAACACTGCTGTATTTGAAGCAAATTTATATTGCAAATTATTACTGGTAAAAAAATCCGATTAACAACTACATAACAATATCATTACGCTTTAAACAGAGCTCCAAATTGGACAAAATAAATTATGTCTATATAACGTTACGTCGTGGTTCGCGGTTTTATTATACCCAATTAACCAATGCATAACAGAGTGTTGCAAAAAAGTAATTGCGTGACATAAAAGGGTTCAATACCATAAATCACTGTTCAAAGTTTCAGGGAAGACCCGAGATTAAACGAACGGCTGCTATGTTGTTGGTCAACAATGACCAGAGACGGAGTTCTTAGACCATTGCTTCAGGAAGAATAATGCGGTGGCTTACCTGAATCCCAAACAACCGCCGCATATGGATTTTTAAACATCTGTTTCTGTTTTAAGCCAAGAGTAAATCAACTTTCATTTTCCAATCGTTTTCTAACCGAAATCTCACTCTATGCAGACCTGAATTCCAACCATCCGATCGGACTGTTGCAGCTGCATTCACAAATAATAATTGATGCCCGAAAAAAGTGGCACAAAGTAGAGTGGCTCCAGACAGAATGTTTTAATCCATAGTCAATTTAGTACTAATTCGCTGTACTCAATTAAAATATAAGAAAATTACGTATTTTATCAGATTTCGAGCACTCTATTTTGCCAACCAGATAATATTATTTTTTTTCACTTTACCCGTCTGCCCAAACGGCCAGATTGCCTATGGAGCTCTCCCCCACCCCCTCGAAAATAGTGTTTCCACCTGAAAATGACGGAAATTTTTAATTTTGATGCCGATTTCGCATTACTCGCGTATTATGATATTTTGATATGACAATTATAACATTTGAAGGAAATAACCGACTTTAACATACCTATAATAATTTATAAGAAAAATGAAAAGTTCGGAATCGGGTTAGGATGCGAGACTTTTGAAGATTATCACGCAGATTTGGGTGCCCAATACATTAGTGGGCGCCTAACCAATATTATGGCAGCCCAAGAACACGCAATTAAGGGTGCCCCTCCGGGACGAGGCACCCCACGAAACATGCCGTTTGTATTTTGAAGATTATCATGCCGTTTTGGGCCCCAATTCATTCATGGGCGCCTAACCAATCTCATTAGCATTATATTAATGGCGCCCGTGATCTCGGCATTATGGGCGCTCCCCTGATCAATAAGGCATCCCACATGATCAAGTCATGGGCGCCCAACCAATCTGATTCGCCATTATGCACTAGTTGTGTACGCCCCACCAATCATGTACGCCTCTCTGGGATAAGGTGCACCACAGATCAAAGCCTTTTGCGCGCCCCATCAACTGTTAATTGACATTGGTTGTGCGCCAATCTTGTCGTGGGCGCCCTACCAAAGTCACTCGGCTATACGTGGCGCCATACCAATATGGGGACGTTGGTCGTTGGCCTCGTATTGCGTCCTTTGGCGCCCATTGAGGGAGCCGATATTTCCCTACCAGGCACACGTTTGTCCGCATTTTCTATCATTCGAATAGTTGTGTGTCCACATTTCTCAATGATAATGTCAAATAGAGTGTATCCCGTATTATAATCATGTTTTAGTATATATTTTTGTAATTTGTAATAGTGTCCAGTCCTCAGAGAATGAAAATTTGTTCGACATGTGGTCAAAGGGGAGACAACACGTACGTCCACGATTGTTAATACATGAATCAATATGTCCTCGATTTATAGTAATCCCCCCCACACATACACACACGTGTGTTTGCTCAGAATTATAGTTTTCAACCCCGGTACTTGATGTATTTGACACTGTCTTTTTTTAAAATTTCAAATACATTATTGCCAGTCTGATCTTGATATTATTACAAAGAATAACAGATCATTCCAACCATTTTTATATACTACTCTCGATTAGCTGGACCGATGTTTAATGTAAATGTGTTTAATAGCATCTGACATCGGTCCCACCTACCGAGGACAGATAACGTCCGCAGTTGTTCATAAAAGAACCAAAATGTCCTCTATCTGTAGTAATTGGACACACACGCGTGTATGACTAAACTCTTTAATATATTTTGGGAAGTGTCTGGTCAAGTAAGATTTTGGCTTTATTGATGAATTTCAGAACTTGTTGTTGGAATAAATAGACCTGTAACAGACCAATCAGCGTTTTATCAAATAATGTCCTCGGTGATGGGGACCGATGTTTAGTGCCAGTGTGTTCAGTGGTATCAGACAATGGCCCCACTTTTAGTTATGATATTTAATTTTGTAATTTATAATATTGACCAGTCATCAGAGAACGTAATTGATTATGTAGTCAAATGGTGGACAAAATGTGGCTTTTCAGGTAGGCAGATCACGCTTACGATTGGTAATACATGAATCGATATGTCCTCGATTTATTTTAATCCTACACACACACACCCATTTGTCCTCATTTGCTATCATGCGAACAGTTATGTGTCCACACTTTACCATGGCAGTGTCAAAGGGGATGTATCCGGTACTATAATCATAATTTGATAAATATTTTTGTAATTTATAATATTTGCCTGTCTTCATGGAACGAGATTTGTTCGACATGTGGTCAAAGGGGAGACAACACGTACGTCCACGATTGGTAATACATAAATCAGTATGTCCTCGGTTTATAGTAATCCAACTCACACACTTGTGTTTCTTTTGAATTATAATTCTTAACCCCAATACTTTAGATATTTGACTCTGTTTTCTTTTTAAATTAAACTACATTATTGGCAGTGTAGACTTGATATTGATACACTGAAAGCCGAGAACAGACCAGTCCAACCATTTGAAAAATAATGTCCTCGATTAGCGGGACCGCTGTTTAATGCACATGTGTTTAATTACATTTGACATTGGCCCCAACTACTGAGGACAGATAACATAAAAGAGCCAAAATGTCCTCTATCTGTAGTAATTGGACACACACGCGGGTGTAACCAAAGTCTTTAATACATTTTGGAACTGTCTGGTTAAGTAAGATTTCGGCTATACTGATGAAATTCCGTACTTGTTGTTGCAATAAATAAACCTGGTAACAGATCAATCAGCGTTTTATCAAATATTGTCCACGGTGGGGGTCCGATGTTTAGTTCCAGTGTGTTAAGTGGTATCAGACAATGACCCCATTTTATTAATTTTTGTAATTTACAATACTGACCAGTCATCAGAGAACGTAATTGATTCAAATGTAGTCAAATGGGGAAAAAATATTGCTTTTAAGGTAGGCAGATCACGCTTCCGATTGGTAATACATGAATCGATATGTCCTCGATTTATTTTAATCCTACACACACACCCGTTTGTCCTCATTTGCTATCATTCGAGCAGTTGTGTGTCCACACTTTACCATGGCAATGTCAAGGGGAATGTATCCGGAATTATAATCACAATTTAATAAATATTTTTGTAATTTTTAATATTGGCCTGTCTTCGGAGAATGACATTTGTTCGACATGTGGTCAAAGGGGAGACAACACGTACGTCCACGATTGGTCATACATAAATCAATATGTCCTCGATTTATAGTAATCCAAATCACACACGTGTGTTTCTTTAGAATTATAATTGTTAACCCCAGTACTTTAGGTATTTGACACTGTTTTTTTTTTTAAAAAATTCAACTACATTATTGGCAGTATAGATTTGATATTGTTACACAAAAGGCCGAGAACAGACCAGTCCAACCATTTGATAAATAATGTCCTCGATTAGCGGGACCGCTGTTTAATGTACATGTGTTTAATGACATCTGACATCGGTCCCACCTAGCGGGGACAGATAACGTCCACAGTTGTTAATAAAAATGTCATATATCTGCAGTAATCCGACACCCACTGTACTAATGAACTTCCATCCAATTATCTTTTAATTACAGCCTTCGATTGTTTCTCGTTGGGGGTGGGGATGGAGGGGAATGCCAGTGTTGTCGTGGCGAATTGTTCTGACGTCCCCAATTTACATTATTCTAGTAGTTGTGTGTTAGCCATTTATTGTGAAAAACTAAATGACACGGATATTGTATGTTACACCTTTTTTCATATAGTCTCGTGTGGTCAACAGAGAGTTAATTCGAGGTTATTTTCACGTAAATCTGTGATGTCCGCGATTGTTAACTCCAGAACTAATGACCTCGTTTTGTAGCATTCCTGTGCACACAAATGGTGTGACCTCGATTATAAGCCTTGTCTCCGTGTCCTCGATATATTCCATGTGTGCACACACACGCGTGTCATTGTTGTAACGTGTGTGTCCTACATTATTCTATAAAAATTCAAATACCTAAAATAAACCGATACAGAACTTTAATTTGCAATTTCATGATCAGGTGAAACGGGGTTACTCCAACATGACTCTAATTCTGCTCTCAGAGCATTATTTAACCAGCCCTCGGTATGCAGGGTTGATGCAGCTGTCCTCGTTTTCCACCTTTTACATGTAATGGTGTATGTGTGGGTGTGTGTGTGTGTGTGTGTCTGTGGTTCGCCTACAGGGCGCAATTCTTCATGGATTTTCTTCAAACTTGGTATACTTATTCCTTATACCCCAAGGAAGATCCCTATTGTTTTGGGGGCATGCCCGACCCCCAGGGGCCAAGCCACGCCCATTTCTAGTATTTGTTTGTTTGTCGTCTACAGGCCACATTTCTTAACTTATAATCTTGAAACTTTGCATACATATTCTTTGTACCCTAAGGAACATACCTATCGTTTGGGGTGTATGCCCCACCCCCAGGGGCAGAGCCACGCCCATTTTCTTTTCGTGTGTCTTTGTGTCGCCTACAGGGCGCAATTCTTACTGGATTTTCTTCAAACTTGGTATACGTATTCCTTATACCCTAAGGAAGATCTCTATTGTTTTTGGTGCATGCCCGACCCCCAGGGACAGAGCCACGCCCATTTCTAGTATGTATTTGTTTGTCGTCTACATGCCACATTTCTTAACTTATAATTTTGAAACTTAGCATACACATTCTTTGTACCCTAAGGAACATCCCTATCATTTGGGGTGCATGCCCAACCCCCTGGGGCAGAGCCACACCCATTTTCTTATTGTGTGTCTTTGTGTCGCCTACAGGCCGCAATTCTTATTGGATTTTCTTAAAAACTTTGTATACTTACTCTTTATACTCTAAGGATGATCCCTATCGTTTGGGGTGCATACCCAACCCCCAGGGGCAGAGCCACGCCCATTTTCTTTTTGTGTGTCTCTGTGTCGCCTAGAAGCCGCAATTCTAACTGGATTTTCTTAAAACTTTGTATACTTACCCTAAGGATGATCCGTATTGTTTTTTGGTGCATGCCCGACCCCCAATGGCAGAGCCACGCCCATTCCTTGTATTTATTTGTTTGTCGTCTACAAGCCACATTTCTGAACGTATCATCTTGAAACTTTAAATGATTATTCTTTGTACCCTAAGGAACATTTCTATCATTTGGGGTGCATGCCCAACCCCCAGGGGCATAGTCATGCCCATTTTCTTTTTGTGTGTCGCCTACAGGCCACAATTCTTAATCGGTCATCTTGAAACTTAAAATACTTATTCCTTATACCCTAAGGATGACCCCTTTTGTTTCGGGTGCATGCCCGACCCCCGTGGGACAGCAACACCCATTTCTTGTATTTGTTTGTCTGTCGTCTACAGGCTGCATTTCTTAATGTATCATCTTGAAACTTGAATAATTATTCTTGGTACCTTAAGGAAGATCCCTATTGTTTTTGGTGCATGCCCAACCCCAAGGGACAGTGCCAAGCCCATTTTTTTTTTGTCTGTCTGTGTGTCACCTACAGCCCACAATTCTTAATCGATCGTCTTGAAAACTTTTTTTATACTTATTCCTTATACCCTAAGGCTGAACACTATTATTTTTGGTGCATGACGGACCCCCTGGGACAGAGCCACGCCCAATGCTTTTGTGTCTTGTGTTCGCCTACAGGATGCAATTCTTAACAGATCCTTTTAAAACTTTACAAACCTATTCCTTATACCCTAAAGATGACCCCTATTTTTTGGGGGTGATTTCCTAACCCCCAGGGGCAGAGCCATGCCCATTTTTACTTCGTGTCTATGTGTGTTGTCTAAAGGCCACGATTCTTAATGGATCGTCTTTAAACTTGGGATATGTATTCCATATAGCCTAAGGACGTCAACTGCATGTCCTGACTCACACAGGCAAGACACGACCAATTTTTATACGCCCACATGGAAATGTGGTCGTATATTGCCGTCGCCCCCGTCCGTCCGTCTGTCGGTCCGTCCGTCCGTCTGTCGGTCCGTCCGTCCGTCCGTCCGTCCGTCGGTCCGTCCGTCCGTCCGTCCGTCCGTCCGTCCGTCCATCGTCCACAATTTCTTGTGAACGCTCTAGAGGCTAAAGTTAATCTCCGATTGACTTGAAATTTATACACGGTGTTAAAGGTCGTGAGACGAAGAAGCCTATTGATTTTCAGCGATATCCGATAATTACTACCAGAGTTATGACCCTTGATCACTTTGAAAAATCTTGTGAACGCTCTAGAGGCTATAGTTAATATCCGATTGACTTTAAATTTATACACAGTGTTTAAGGTCATGAGACGAAGAAGCCTATTGATTTTCGGTGATATCCGATAATTACTACCAGAGTTATGACCCTTTATCACTTTGAAAAATCTTGTAAACGCTCTAGAGGCTAAAGTTAATATCCGATTGACTTTAAATTTGTACACGGTGTTTAGGGTCATGAGACGAAGAAGCCTATTGATTTTCAGCGATATCCGATAATTACTACCAGAGTTATGACCCTTGATCACTTTGAAAAATCTTGTGAACGCTCTAGAGGCTATAGTTAATATCCGATTGACTTTAAATTTATACACAGTGTTTAAGGTCATGAGACGAAGAAGCCTATTGATTTTCGGTGATATCCGATAATTACTACCAGAGTTATGACCCTTTATCACTTTGAAAAATCTTGTAAACGCTCTAGAGGCTAAAGTTAATATCCGATTGACTTTAAATTTGTACACAGTGTTTAGGGTCATGAGACGAAGAATCCTATTTGATTTTCAGTGATATCTGATAATTTCTGGCACTTGATCACTTTGAAATATCTTGTGGACAAAGGCCTTGAGACAAACCATCAAAACTATTCTAATCATTTCTGATAATTATTTAATGGGCTATTACTCGTAATAAGATTATCATGTGTTGTAAATAGTAAATGTTCTCCTGACTGATAAAAGAAACAATATGCGACAACCCTTGTTGACTGCCCGGACGACTTAGCTGTTGTGGGCGTATGTTTCGTTGCCTGGCAACCTATCTTTGTGTTTGTCGTTTACAGGCCGCAATTCTGAATGAATCAGCTTGGTACTTGGTTTATGTATTCCTTATAGCCTGAGGGCGTCCACTATTGATTTTGATGAATGTCCCGACCCCAGGGGCAGAGCCACGCCCACTTTTTGCCTTTAGTGTTAGGAAGGCACAATTCTGAATGGATTATCTTGGTATAGTTATTCCTTATACTCTAAGGACGGCAACTATTAATGTTGGTGCACGACCCTCAACGCTAAACAAACCAAACGCCTAGCCTTCTTGACAAAGTACCATATCAATCAAAGCAGGAATGTGGACGTATATTGTAGCGTTAGCGTTATGTTTTTTAGCTTAGAGGTCACAATTATTATTCGATTTAAAAAACCGTTTGATTATATCACCGTTACACCATAAGAAAGGTGGAGTTCGAATTTCGGGAAAATCGGACGAAAATTGCCATACAAAATGGCCGCCGTTTGTACGCGAATACTGTTAAAAAATGGTATATCAAGGTTGTGGACCCTGTGGAGGTCACAATTTTGATTCGATTTTGATGAAACTTGAAATTCATGGTTATAACCCAAAGATCTTGCTTCCTTTCGATATTTGCGCATATCGGATCGTAACTTCCTGAATTATGGCCCCTGATTATATGCAAAATCGCCTTTTTTTTAGCTTGGAGGTCACAATTATTATCCGATTTAAAAAAACGTTTGATTATATTACCGTTACACCGTAAGGAAGGTTGAGTTCGAATTTCGGGAAAATCAGACCAAAATTGCCATACAAAATGGCCGCCGTTTGTACGCGAATACTGTTAAAAAATGGTATATCAAGGTTGTGGACCCTGTAAAGGTCACAATTTTAATTCGATTTTGATGAAACTTGAAATTCATGGTTATAACCCAAAGATCTTGGTTCTTTTCGATATTTGCGCATATCGGATCGTAACTTCCTGAATTATGGCCCCTGGTTATACACAAAATCCCCCTTTCTTTAGCTTGTGGTCCCTCTGGAGGTCACAATTATTATCCAATTTAAAAAAACGTTTGATTATATCACCGTTACACTGTAAGGAAGGTTGAGTTTGAATTTCGGGAAAATCGGACCAAAATTGACAGACAAAATGGCCGCCGTTTGTACGCGAATACTGTTAAAAAAATGATATATCATGGTTGTGGACCCTGTATAGGTCACAATTTTAATTCGATTTTGATGAGGAAGGTTGAGTTATAATTTCGTGAAAATCGTACCAAAATTGCCGGACGAAATGGTCGCCGTTTGTACGCGAATAGTGTAAAAATATGGTATATCATGGTTGTGGACAGGTCACAATTCTTATCCGATTTTGATGAAAAGTCACATTTCTAGGTTGTGTACCGTCACACAATAATCATTGTCGGTTTCGAATTTTATTAATATCAGACTGGAACTGACCAACTAAATGGCTGCTCCCAATACAGTATGAAATACAGGACTTAAAAGATGTAGGAAAAATCACTTTCGGTATTGCTTGTTCTCTGTCCATCTCTCGAAAATGTGGGCGTATCCTGCCTGGCAGTGCCAGCCCATCTTTTTGGAAAGGTAGAATATCTGCTTAATAAAGTCTGGTCACTGCACAATACCGTATTACTATTAAGGCTCATTTTTTTGCAGTGAATACATTTTATATCTTTCAAAATACAAATAGAAAAAAATCTATTTCCATACTTATTTCAAATACAGTGTGGACTTCTATTATTTAAAGGACAATATTGGTGCCAGTCATTATCACATATGTGATAGAACTGATTAAACACTTTCCAAATATAATATTAACACAGAGATCATCGCTACCATAGAGGAGTAATAAAGGATTCGTGAATCGGAAGTGACGAACGCCAAAGGAAAACACAAGTTATCTCTCTATGTGAATGACTGAAGTGACGAGTGACGACAGATAAACGGCCGAATTTCTGCTCACTAATAATTACTTCGAAGACAAAAAGTTGTTATATGGGACCGCAAGAGGTTATCTGACGATACAATAAAGTAATTAAGCGTCATAAGATAAGAGAACACAGGAAAAATAGAAATACTCCGTACAGCCCCTTGTTTTTATTCATTCTATAGGGGTGACCGGGGCACATTGAACCACTTTGTTCACATACATGTTTGTCCTCATTTCATATCAAATGTTTTCATACGCCCACATTTTCATGTGGACGTATTATGTCGTCACCCCTGTCCGTCCGAACGTCCGTCCACAATTTGTTTGTGGACTCTCTACAGGTCACAATTCTTATCCGATTTTGACGAAACTTGAAATATAGGTTTATCCCCAAAAGATCTCGGCTGCTTTCGATATTGGCATGTATCGGATCAAAACTTCATGGATTATGGCCCCTGATTGTACGAAAAATCACGTTTTTAGCTTGTGGACCCTATAGAGGTCACAATTTTGAACCAATTTTGATGAAACTTGACACGCATGTTTGTAACCCGAAGATCTTGGTTCCTATCGATATTTGCGGCTATCGGAATGTAATTTCCTGAATTATGGCCCCTGATTGTCCGAAAAATCACCCTTTTTAGCTTGTGGTCCCTCTGGAGGTCACAATTATTATCCGATTTAAAAAAACGTTTGATTATATCACCGTTACACCCTAAGGAAGGTTGAGTCAGAATTTCGGGAAAATCGGACCAAAATTGACATACAAAATGGCCGCCGTTTGTACGCGAATACTGTTAAAAAATGGTATATCAAGGTTGTGGACCCTGTGGAGGTCACAATTTTAATTTGATTTTGATGAAACTTGAAATGCATGGTTCTAACCCAAAGATCTTGGTTCCTGTCATTATTTGCGCATATCGGATCGTAACTTCCTGAATTATGGCCCCTGATTGTCCGAAAAATCGCCTATGGTCCCTCTGGAGGTCACAATTATTATCCGATTTGAAGAAACGTTTGACTCTATCACCGTGACACCCTACGGAAGGTTGAGTTCGAATTTCGAGAAAATTGGACCATAATTGCCAGAAAAAATGGCCGCCGTTTGTACGCGAACAGTGTAAAAATATGGTATGTCAAAGTTGTGGACCATGTAGAGGTGACAATTTTAATTTGATTTTCATGAAACCTGAAATGCTTGTTTATAACCTAAAGATCTTTATTCTTTTCGGTATTTGCGCATATCAAATTGTAACTTAATGAATTATGGCCTTTGATTGTAGGAAAAATCACTTTCTGTATTGCTTGTTCTCTGTCTATCTCTCGAACAATTATTATCTGATTTAAAAAAAAAACTCTGATTATATTACTGTTGCACCGTAAGGAAGGTTGAGTTCGAATTTCGTGAAAATCGTACCAAAATTGCTGGACGAAATGGTCACCGTTTGTACGCGAATAGTGTAAAAATATGGTATATCATGGTTGTGGACTCTCTACAGGTCACAATTCTTATCCGATTTTGACGAAAAGTAACATTTCTAGGTTGTGTACCGTCACACCATAATCATTGTTGGCTTCGAATTTCATGAATATCAGACTGGAACTGACCAACAAAATGGCTGCTCCCAATACAGTATGAAATACAGGACTTAATGATGTAGGAAAAATCACTTTCGGTATTGCTTGTTCTCTATCCATCTCTCAAAAATGTGGGCGTATCCTGCGTGGCAGTGCCAGCCTATCTTTTTGTCCCCCGCCTTTCGAAGAAAGTTGGGGGACTATTAAAATGGGTTCGTCCGTCTGTCTGTCTGTCTGTCCGTCTGTCGGTCACACTTTTTGGGACACAATAACTCTCTTCCTTATTGAGCTAGAATGTTCAAACTTGGTGTATGTGTTTATTAGGTCAATGCCTTGATGGAGTTCGAAGATGAGCATTTTCCGCTTAGGGTAAGCAGAGATAAGCAATTTGATTGGTTGATGCTTTGGGACACGAAAACTTTAGTTCTAATTAAGTGAGAGTGATGAAACTTGGTGTATAGTTTTATTACAGTAATACCTTGACTAATTTCGATAATGAGCATTTTCTGCTCAGGGTAAGCAGAGCGATACGCAATTTGATTGGTCGAGACTTTGGAACACAATAACTCTTCTTCTAATTGAGTTAAAATGTTCAAACTTGGTGTATATGCTTATTAGGTCAATGCCTTGATGGAGTTCGAAGATGAGGGTTTTCCGCTTAGGGTAAGCAGAGATAAGCAATTTGATTGGTTGATGCTTTGGGACACGATAACTTTAGTTCTAATTAAGTGAGAGTGATGAAACTTGGTCTATAGTTTCATTATAGAAATACCTTGACTAAGTTCGATAATGAGCATTTTCTGCTCAGGGTAAGCAGAGCAATACGCAATTTGATTGGTCGAGACTTTGGAACACAATAACTCTTCTTCTAATTGAGTTAAAATGTTCAAACTTGGTGTATATGCTTATTAGGTCAATGCCTTGATGGAGTTCGAAGATGAGCATTTTCCGCTTAGGGTAAGCAGAGATAAGCAATTTGATTGGTTGATGCTTTGGGATATGATAACTTTAGTTCTAATTAAGCGAGAGCGATGAAACTTGGTGTATAGTTTCATTACAGTAATACCTTGACTAAGTTCGATAATGAGCATTTTCTGCTCAAGGTTAGCGAGAGAGAGAGAGAGAAATGGGGTTTAACGTCCACTCAACACAAACTAGGTCATTTCGGGACTAACATATGGTTTCAATTTTATTTCAATAATTCGCTTGCGCGTAGGGGTCTTTAGCAGTGGGAGGAAACCGGAGTGCCCGGAGGAAACCCACGAGGTTGAGAAGGCGCCCCTATCTCCATGCCACATACGCTCACACCAGGGCTCGAAACCACAGCCGCAAGCCAGAGGTGACCGGCCAGCTAGAGGTCGAAGCGCGGCACTCTAAACCACTAGGCCATCCCAACCCCCCCTCAAGGTTAGCAGAGCGATACGCAGTTTGATTGGTCGAGAATAGTCAAGACTTTGGAACACAATATAACTCTCCTTCTAATTGAGTTAAAATGTTCAAACTTGGTGTATGTGCTTATAAGGTCAATGCCTTGATGGAGTTCGAAGATGAGCATTTTTCGCTTAGGGTAAGCAGAGATAAGCAATTTGATTGGTTGATACTTTGGAACAAATAACTTAGGTTCATCTTGATTGATGATTTTTATGCCAATACAATGACTGCATTCTCATTTAGTAATGGATTCGACAGTAACAGTGTATAGAAACGATTGACTTGGACACAAGGGCCCTTTCCCTTGGCCAGAGGGGCCCTTTTGTCTGCCTTTAGGGTCCCCCTAACTAGGGTACATTTTCATTTTTCTCGTCGGTTTTAGCATTTTTCTTTATAAAACACTTTTGGATGACACTTCGTGTACAGTTTGATTGCTCGATACGTTTGAAAAAAATAAATGTGCGATTAATTAATATGTGTCTTCTATATATAGTAAGTGCAGGAGGACCGCACTATTTATTTGGGGATTTCGGCGGGGGACATTAGCCTCACTGTTGGCTTGTTTAGCTTGTGATCCCTCTGGAGGTCACAATTATTCTCCGTTTTAAAAAAACGTTTGATTATATTACCGTTACACCGTAAGCAAGGTTGAGTTCGAATTTCGTGAAAATCGGACCAAAATTGCCATACAAAATGGCCGCCGTTTGTACGCGAATACTGTTAAAAAATGGTATATCAAGGTTGTGGACCCTGTAAAGGTCACAATTTAAATTTGATTTTGATGAAACTTGAAATTCATGGTTATAACCCAAAGATCTTGGTTCTTTTCGATATTTGCGCATATCGGATCATAACTTCCTGAATTATGGCCCCTGGTTATACGCAAAATCCCCCTTTCTTTAGCTTGTGGTCCCTCTGGAGGTCACAATTATTATCCGATTTAAAAAAAACGTTTGATTATATCACCGTTACACCGTAAGGAAGGTTGAGTTTGAATTTCGGGAAAATCGGACCAAAATTGACAGACAAAATGGCTGCCGTTTGTACGCGAATACTGTTAAAAAAATGGTATATCATGGTTGTGGACCCTGTATAGGTCACAATTTTAATTCGATTTTGATGAGGAAGATTGAGTTCTAATTTTCGTGAAAATCGTACCAAAATTGCCGAACGAAATGGTCGCTGTTTGTACGCGAATAGTGTAAAAATATGGTATATCGTGGTTGTGGACTCTCTACAGGTCACAATTCTTATCCGATTTTGATGAAAAGTCACATTTCTAGGTTGTGTACCGTCACACCATAATCATTGTCGGCTTCGAATTTCATGAATATCAGACTGGAACTGACCAACTAAATGGCTGCTCCCAATACAGTATGAAATACAGGACTTAATGATGTAGGAAAAATCACTTTCGGTATTGCTTGTTCTCTACCCATCTCTCAAAAATGTGGGCGTATCCTGCCTGGCAGTGCCAGCCTATCTTTATTAGAAGATCTCTTTATTTCATGATCAAAATTTAAAAAAAAAATCAATATGCCCTCTTATATGGATCAAATCCCGGTTTATCTGGATTGTATAGATTAGACATATATGAACTTAAGTACCTGAATTTCCTAGGCTAAGAAGTTAACATGTATGGAAAATTTTTCTCTTTCAAGTGCTTTTTGAAAAATCCACCGCCTAAGAAAAAAATTGACAGCATGTGGCAGGCGCGGATCCAGAGGGGGGGGGGGGGGTCCAGGGGGTCCGGACACCCCCCTTCCCCCTGCTCAGACTTGAAATTTTTTATTTTTATTGGAGATTTTTAGGCCCCCAAACCCCCCGTTAATTGGTTGAGTGCCTTTGGTTAAGCAATTATCAAACCAAGCCCCCCCCCCCCCTGCAAAAAATCCTGGATCCGCGCCTGTGTGGCTTATTGATGGAGAAATGGGTCTAAGAAATTATCTCACTTTTGTATAGTGTTGGGTTGTATAGTATTATTTATAAAAGGATATATCCATGGTGGTTCAATGTGCCCCGGTCTCCCCTACCTTATAAAAACATGGTAATGCATGGACTTTTTATCTGTTTTTATACGCCCACATTTTCATGTGGACGTATATTGTCGTCGCCCCTGTTCGTCCGTCCGTCCGGACGTCCGTCCGGACGTCCGTCCGTCCGTCCGTCCGTTCACAATTGTTTGTGAACAGTCTACAGGTCACAATTTTTATCCGATTTCAATGAAACTTAAAACATAGGTTTATCACCCTAAGATCTCGGTTCCTTTCGATATTGGCATGTATCGGACTGTAACTTCATGGGTTATGGCCCCTGATTGTACGAAAAATCACGTTTTTTAGCTTGTGAACAGTTTAGAGGTCACAATTTTGAACCGATTTGGACGAAACTTGAAATGCATGTTTATAACCCAAAGACCTTGGTTCCTTTCGATATTTGCGCCAATCGGATCGTAACTTCCTGAATTATGGCCCCTGATTGTCCGAAAAATCGCCCTTTTTAGCTTGTGGTCCCTCTGGAGGTCAAAATTGTTATCCGATTTAAAAAACCGTTTGATTATATCACCGTTCCATGGTTATGAAGGTTGAGTTCGAATTTCGTGAAAATCGGACCAAAATTGACGGACAAAATGGCCGCCATTTGTACGCGAATAGTGTGAAAATATGTTAAATCAAGGTTGTGAACAGTGTAGAGGACACAATTTTGAACCGATTTGGATGAAACTTGAAATGCATGTTTATAACCCAAAGATCTTGGTTCCTTTCGATATTTGCGCCAATTGGATCGTAACTTCCTGAATTATGGCCCCTGATTGTCCGAAAAATTGCCCTTTTTAGCTTGTGGTCCCTCTGGAGGTCAAAATTGTTATCCGATTTAAAAAACCGTTTGATTATATCATTGTTCCATGGTTATGAAGGTCGAGTTCGAATTTCGTGAAAATCGGACCAAAATTGACGGACAAAATGGCCGCCATTTGTACGCGAATATTGTGAAAATATGTTATATAAAGGTTGTGGACCTCTAGAGGTCACAATTTTGAACCGATTTGGATGAATCTTGAAATGCATGTTTATAACCCAAAGATCTTGATTCCTTTCGATATTTGCGCCAATTGGATCGTAACTTCCTGAATTATGGCCCCTGATTGTCCGAAAAAATGCCCTTTTTAGCTTGTGGTCCCTCTGGAGGTCAAAATTGTTATCCGATTTAAAAAAACGTTTGATTATATCACCGTTCCATGGTTATGAAGGTTGAGTATGAATTGTGTGAAAATCGGACCAAAATTGACGGACAAAATGGCCGCCGTTTGTACGCGAATATTGTGAAAATATGTTATATAAAGGTTGTGGACCTTATAGAGGTCACAATTTTGAACCGATTTTGATGAAACTTGACATGTATGTTTATAACCCAAAGATCGTGGTTCCTTTAGATATTTGCGCCCATTGGATCATAACTTCCTGAATTATGTCCCCGGATTGTCAGAAAAATCGCTTTTGTTCGCTTTTGGTCCCTCTGGAGGTCAAAATTATTATCCGATTTAAAAAAACGTTTGACTATATCACCGTTACATGGTAATGAAGAGAGAGTTTGAATTACGTGAAAACGGGACTAGAATTGACGGACAAAATGGCCGCCGTTTGTACACGAATAGTGTGAAAATATGTTTTATCAAGGTTGTGGACCCTATAGAGGTCACAATTTTGAATTGATTTTGATGAAACTTGACAGGTATGTTTTAAACCCAAAGATCTTGGTTCCTTTCGATATTTGCGCCCATCGGGTCATTACTTCCTGAATTATGTCCCCTGATTGTACGAAAAATCACCCTTTTTAGCTTGTGGTGCCTCTGGAGGTCACAATTATTATATGATTTAAAAAAAAACGTTTGATTATAAAAACCAAAAAAATTCTAATGATTTTCTGATAATTCCTTAATATGCGACAATTCTTGTTGACTGCCCGGACGATTTGGCTGCTGTGTGGGCGTATGTTTCGTTGCCTGGCAACCTATTTTTCTTTCCTGTTCTCTTATCTAGTGGCAGTCAATTCTTTTTATGAATTGTAAGATATTCTCTCACAGTGTCACACAGCAACTTTAGGTCTTCGAGGGAATTATTAGTGAGCAGATATTCGCCCATGTATCTGTTATCACTAGTCACTTCAGTTAGTTATATAGAGGCATAACCTGGTTTTCCTTTGGTGTTCGTCACTTCCGATTCATGAATCCTTTATTACTCCTCTATGGTAGCGATGATCTCTGTGTTAATATTATATTTGGAAAGTGTTTTAATCATTTCTATCACATATTTGATAATTACTGGCACCAATATTGTCCTTTAAGTCAAATTACTTTATTCTGGGTGCAGTTACGCATATAATGAGCATTTGACAAGATTTAGCTCTAACATAATGCATCTTTAATCTGAAGGATATTTGAACTAATTTTTTTTTTAGAAGATCATCCATTACTTTAGTAAATGGAGGAATCGCTATTTCACACCACACTCAAATTGTCAACTACAATTTAACTTTATTAATCAAAGTGTGTTTTTTTTTTAATTAATGCTAAGTTTAAAGCATGAAACTTTCTGACTGAATTTAAATCATTCATAATTGAATTTTGGTTTGAATTTTTTAATTACTGCAGTATCAGTCAGTCGGTTACTATTATGAATAAACTTCAAGCTTGACAGACAAAAACCAAGAAAAGCACAAATAATAGTCAAACTAGTTATAAGTTTATTTGTTCCAGTTTTATTCAGATATGACACTTTGTGATGAATAAATAACATGTACCCAAAACCATTGGAAAAAGTACCTTTAAATATGCTAAACAAAGATTGTGACGGACGTATATTAGCTATTTTTGTACGTCTGTCACATAGATTTGCTTGAAATAGGCAGGTTGGTCCATGGAATAACAGTGGTTCTAGAATGCAAATTTGAACCTTATTTATGATATGAAGTTATATTATTATATATGGTAAACCTTTTTGTGAAGACTGAAAAATGTGTATATTTTGTGACGGACGTACACAGATGATGGGGTACAAAAAAGGTACCAACTTTCATCAGACGGAAATTAACATATATATATATAAAACTGTTTCATTGTAAGAAAAATATGCCAGTTGTTCCAAAATAACAGTAAAATTCTTTCAGTTGCCCAAAGACACGCTTGATCGCAGAACTAAGATGTTTATTAAATATTTTTCTTTCTTGATAATGGGTCAGTTTCCCCAAACCAATGTATGGAGTCATAATTCCATGGCTAAAGAGAGCAGACTGGGTCCCCAAGTAGGAATTCTTCCTACTGAATTTGGCAACTGATTTGAGGAAAGTCTTCAAAACCCTAGCGTCATGTGTACCAGACCAGCCGATGATCACATAGCCTACAGCCCGGAGTACGACCGAGTGACCTTTTTGCGGTTTATGTGTGATATTCAATTGTCCTTCATCTTGGGTGCCATAATTCGAATATGACAGCCATCCATACCTCCGATTATTCCAGGAAATTTACAATATTTAGCAAAACCGTAATAAATTTCTTCACGTTTGTGGAGTAATGGGCAATTGTAACACGGACAGAAGATCTTCTTTTGTTCTTTTCGTTCAATAAGCATTTGTTGAATTCTATATTCCAAATCTGTCAGATAGTGAACAAAATAAATCTATATAGTGTGCGATCATAACCTTGCCATTCTAACTACAATTCTTGTAAGTCATGGAGCTCGTTAACAAAGTTTAAAAACAAACGTTACATTGGTTGAACGAAAATGTGATTTAAAGTATGTTCTGCGTAATATGGGCTTTATTTCGCTTCTCTGGATTTAATAGTTCCAATGAGGTACCAATAAAAAAGTCTAAAGTTTGTTGATGGATTATTGTCTGCAATGTACACATTGACTGGTTATTTCAGGCATTGTACACATTGCCTGATTATAGACATTGACTGTAACATATATACGAGTAATCGGTAAGTAAAATTTAGTAGACTGACAATAAAATGGTTCGAAATTAATGTCATTGTCTCCAGTTGCTATTTTTTGCCCAAACTCAAACGATCGAAAAGGCCGTGTGCTGTTTTGATTACAACACACGTGGTTGTCACAAATTACCCCCTTCAACATAATTACGATGGTTTAGCCCATAACGTCACGTGCATAATGTTGTGATGGACACAGACGAAAATACAAGACAAGCAAAAACCTTTGACTTTCCAAGTGAGAACCCCCTTTTTCTGTTGGGATGTTTAATTGTGCAATTAATTTTATTTAACTGGAGGTGATTTTAAACACATAGGTAAGTTTATAATAACTTAAGTAGAGTAGTTTGTTCATAATCGTAGAAATCCGTATATTATTTACCATGGGACACACAATAAGTAGCTTTTATGGATATCCTGTTGTTGTAAAACACTTTCATGGTTGGGTATCGATTTTGGTCCATATTTCAAAAAACACCTAGGATATTTTCAAATGTTAAATAGTTCCAGAAAGCATAAACATTGAGTAATAATTTAAGGCCATAGCTATCAATTTTACATTAAATTTGAAATTTGACCTTATGGTTTACCTTTGCATGGAATTGCCCTATTATGGAATATTGAAATATGTATGGATACTGTCAATACAAAATGAAGATCAAAGAGATAATTGCTTCATGGGTTGTTTACTAGGAAAAAAAACAACGTTCAGTCTTCACCCCATTGAGACTTTAATAAGTTTGTTTAATAAAGGGGAACTTGGGGTGGGTCACGAGGCATGTCTTTTTTCCAAACGGTTATGTAAGAACTACTGCCCTTATCATACTGCACAATTTTGTTAAGTCTCGTCTGGATGATTCAATCCTTAGCACATTGCGTTGGTGACATGCTGGTCTGGGGCCGGTTGCTCAAAACTAAGTTATTTTAACGATCCGTTAAACCAACGGATTGTTATCTTTCTTGCGTCCTTTGTTAACGGTCCGTTAAATTTCTGTTGCTGGAAAGTCAATTTCATTATCCGTTAAAGTTAACGGGGCTTCCAGCAACAACTTTTCTCTCCGTTAAAGTTAACGCTCCGTTTACTCCATGTTAACGGATCGTTAAAAGTTAACAGAGCTTTGAGCAACCGGCCCCTGGTCTTTACTTACATAACCAGTATTTTATGTTGTAGAGTGGATATGTTGTTAATCTTATACCAATGGCTAAACTATATTATCTGTTGATGAAATGTGCTACACACTCAACTTAAAAATTACAATTTTATTTTTCCATGATCATTAGAAACCTCATACAATATTTCCAAACAAATATAATTTTTAAGGGTCTAATTAAAGGGTACCGGTATGTAGGTCTATTCTTTGGAATCTTGAAATAGAAGAAAATGGGTCTAAAAGCTTTGCGGTAGGGGGGCGAACATTTTGAGGAAATTTTCAGGAAAGGTCATTCTAACAGACTGCTGTAATCATCATGCTATGTAGTTACCTAGGTGTATAATAAGCAATTTTATACGCCCACATGGAAATGTGGTCGTATATTGCCGTCCCGTCCGTCTGTCTGTCCGTCCATCGTCCACAAGGGTCTAATTAAAGGGTACCGGTATGTAGGTCTATTCTTTGGAATCTTGAAATAGAAGAAAATGGGTCTAAAAGCTTTGCGGTAGGGGGGGCGAACATTTTGAGGAAATTTTCAGGAAAGGTCATTCTAACAGACTGCTGTAATCATCATGCTATGTAGTTACCTAGGTGTATAATAAGCAATTTTATACGCCCACATGGAAATGTGGTCGTATATTGCCGTCCCGTCCGTCTGTCTGTCCGTCCATCGTCCACAATTTCTTGTGAACGCTCTAGAGGCTAAAGTTAATATCTGATTGACTTTATACACGGTGTTTAAGGTCGTGAGATGAAGAAGCCTATTGATTTTCAGCGATATCCGATAATTACTACCAGAGTTATGACCCTTGATCACTTTGAAAAATCTTGTGAACGCTCTAGAGGCTATAGTCAATATCCAATTGACTTTAAATTTATACACAGTGTTTAAGGTCATGAGACGAAGAAGCCTATTGATTTTCAGTGATATCCGATAATTACTGCCAGAGTTATGACCCTTGATCACTTTGAAAAACCCTGTGAATGCTCTAAAGGCTAAAGTTAATATACGATTGACTTTAAATTTGTACACAGTGTTTAGGGTCATGAGACTAAGAATCCTATTTGATTTTCAGTGATATCTGATAATTTCTGCCAGAGTTATGGCACTTGATCACTTTGAAATATCTTGTGGACGAAGGCCTTGAGACAAACCATCAAAACTATTCTAATCATTTCTGATAATTACTTAAAGGGCTATTACTTGTAATAAGATTATCATGTGTTGTAAATGTTCTCCTTACTGACAAAAGAAACAATCCTTGTTGACTGCCCGGATGACTTAACTTTTGTGGGCGTATGTTTCGTTGCCTGGCAACCTATTTTAAAATAAGTGTTCAAACAGAAAAAAATAGTATTTTTAGGTTAATATAAGGAACTATGTATACTTTAATGATTGTTAGATATTTCTGAGTTGGGGGGGGGGAGCATTTCACGCGTGGGTGTCATGCCCCCCTGTAGATACGGGCCCGCGTGAGTCGTGGTATACTGCTGACGTTTAACCAGGTTTGGGGGTACAACACATGCAGCATGAGTTAAATGAAAATCGTGGAGAACACATTACCATCTCAGAAGTCAGGTTGCGTTTTGGAGAACATTTCCTGAGTTCAGTTCTGTATTTGGGAAGGAGCCTTATTGCTCAGGCAAAGTTCGAGATGTGGTCACAAATATACATGTACAATAAAATTATTTGGCAAGTTTTATGCAATGCATCTATTCAGAGTAACATATTAACCTGATGTTTCTTTTGCTGCTTAGTCATGCAGTGTGCTATGATGGATATTTTGCCTGGACTGTCATACTACATGTCCTTGAACCAGTCCATTAAACAACTGCAAGCCTGAGTGAATGTGTACTGTATGATTGACACCTTCAGTGTAGTTGTGTACAGGTAGAGCAGTACATAAAATTGATATAAAAGGTGTTGATGAACGAAAAGGAAAATAATAGACACGGAGTAAGAAATCATTCAAGTTGTGCTAGATGTTTTTGATATCTAATTTACATAATCTTTTGTTTTACACGTTTGACATATTGTTATTACCAGAATCATATCGAAGTATATAATTGTAATGGGTTGTAAAACAAGTAAATTAAAACGTGCAGGTAAGATTGACAAATAAACAATAATATAATCTGTCTTGTCAATAGGTGCAGGATTGGTTTTTATACACCCACATGGAAATGTGGACGTATATTGCCGTCGCCCTCGTCCGTCCATCGTCCACTATTTTTTGTGAACGCAGTAGAGGCTAAAGTTGATATCCGATTGACTTTAAATTTATACACATTGTTTAAGTCGTGAGATGAAAAAGCCTCTTGATTTTCAGCGATTTCCGATAATTACTGCCAGAGTTATGACCCTTGATCACTTTGAAAAATCTTGTGGACGCTCTAGAGGCTAAAGTTAATATGCGATTGACTTTAAATTTATACACAGTGTTTAAGGGCATGAGACGAAGAAGCCCAATGATTTTCGGTGATTTCCTATAATTACTGCCAGAGGCTAAAGTTGATATCCGATTGACTTTAAATTTATACACATTGTTTAAGTCGTGAGATGAAAAAGCCTCTTGATTTTCAGCGATTTCCGATAATTACTGCCAGAGTTATGACCCTTGATCACTTTGAAAAATCTTGTGGACGCTCTAGAGGCTAAAGTTAATATGCGATTGACTTTAAATTTATACACAGTGTTTAAGGGCATGAGACGAAGAAGCCCAATGATTTTCGGTGATTTCCTATGATTACTGCCAGAGTTATGGCCCTTGATCACTTTGAAAAACCTTGTGGGTGGTCTAGAGGCCAAAGTTAATAACCGATTGACTTTAAATTTATACACAGTGTTTAAGGTCATGAGACGTAGAATCCTATTGATTTTCAGAGATTTCTGCTAATTACTGCCAGAGTTATGGCCCTTGATCACTTCAAAAAATCTTGTGGACGCTCTAGAGGCCAAAGTTGATATCCAATTGACTTAAAATTGATACACAGTGTTAAAGGTCATGAGGCAGAGAAGCCTATTGATTTTCAACGATTTCCCATAATTACTTCCAAAGTTATCTCCCTTGATCACTTTGAAAAATCTTGTGATGCTTTAGGGGCCAAACTTATTATTCGATTGACTTCAAAGTGATACACAGTGTTTAAGGCCTTGAGGAGAACAAGTATATTAATTTTCAATGAATTTTGATAACTGAACAGCTAAATACATGATATTAAATGTTTTGTATACCATACTATATGTTAGCATGGGCCAGAACTTTATAAAAACCAAACAAATTCTAATGATTTTCTGAGTTGTTACTCTTAATCAGATTAAGTGTAATATAAATGTTTCATTATCGAAATAAGTAAAAATATGCGACAACTCTTGTTGACTCCCCGGACTATTTAGCTGCTGTGGGCGTATGTTTCGATGCCTGGCAACCTATCTTTTGACATGTATTTAAATTTTAATGTTTTTTTTTTCAAACACAATTGATGCTTGTACAGGAAAGGGTTTTATTTATTTGTTTGTGTGTAAATAACTAGTTTCATTTGAATGTCAGTATGAATGATTTGTGAAAATGAGTTGATCCGCCCTAGGTCATCAACACTGAATAGTTATGAAAGCAGAGCTGGAAATGTGAGAGTATTTTTTGATTAATAATTTTTTTCTTGTGGGACATGTTCTTTTAATTGTTGATTTGGTTTAGTGGATCTATTGATTTAATATATTTTTTAGTGGGAGTAATTGTTATTCAGGATTAAAATTTATCTAGAAAATATTTGTTTAATAATTGTTTGCTTGTGGGTTGTGGGCTTTTAATTGTTAAATTGGTTTATGGGATCTATTAATTTAACATATTTTTAATCTTTACAGATGCGGAGTTCAAAATAGGGACTTCGGGTCCCCCTCCCATTGATCCAGATAAATATTATGTGAATGCTGGAGAAGAGGACCAAATGGTAAGTACCCACATGTTGGCCTATAGTATTTTATCCTACACCTTATCGTCAATAAAATCAGGATGGATCTCATCACTATTGTTCATTGGATGATACTTCACCAGCAAGTGTTTCATGCATGATTTTATGTGCAAGCTTTCTTCACCAAAAGAATGATATTTAGGACTAATAATGCTCATTATGAGATAAGAAATTATATTTAACATATTATATTTTATGTGTGTGGTTCATGATGGAGACTGATATTGATAAGATAACAGCTTATAACTGCAAATCAAGCAGTAGGTCAAGCGAGACCTTGACCCTTCATTATCATTGTATTTTGATAAGAGATTTAACCAGGTGGCTATATTTTGTTTAAATTTTCCCATGGTAAAATGTTACACCAAAACATAATAACAATGTTTGTATTTTGTAGTAATTGATGTTTAATACATATTGTATGCTGCGTAGGGTTGTGTATTGTGGCCAAAGTATTGCAATTTATTATAATACATATTTTATTTTGAATAGTTTTATTGTCCATGTAAATATATGATAAAAAATAATGGCGTTTACGACTTTAATAGTTGTTTTTATACGCCCACATTTTCATGTGGACGTATTATGCCGTCGCCCCTGTCCGTCCGGACGTCAGTCCGTCCGTCCGTCCACAATTTGTTTGTGGACTCTCTACAGGTCACAATTCTTATCCCCATAAGATCTCGGCTGCTTTCGATATTGGCATGTATCAGATTGAAACTTCATGGATTATGGCCCCTATTGTACGAAATATCATGTTTTTAGCTTGTGGACCCTATAGAGGTCACAATTCCGAACCGATTTTGATGAAACTTGACATGCATGTTTATAACCCCAAAATCTTGGTTCCTTTCGATATTTGCGCCCATCGGATCGTAACTTCTTGAATTATGGCCCATGATTGTCCGAAATATCGCCCTTTTTAGCTTGTGGACCCTCTAGAGGTCAAAATTATTATCCGATTTAAAAAAAACGTTTGATTATATCACCGTTACATGGTAAAGAAGGTTGAGTTTGAATTTCATGAAAATCGGACCAAAATTGACAAACAAAATGGCCGCCGTTTGTACGCGGATAGTGCGAAAATATGTTATATCAAGGTTGTGGACCCTATAGAGGTCACAATTTTGAACTAATTGTGATGAAACTTGACATGTATGTTTATAACCCAAAGATCTTGGTTCCTTTAAATATTTGCACCCATCGGATCGTAACTTCCTGAATTATGGCCCCTGATTGTCCGAAAAATTGCCCTTTTTATACGCCCACATTTTTATGTGGACGTATATTGTCGTCACCCCTGTCCGTCCGTCCGTCAGTCCGTCCGTCCGTCCACAATTTGTTTGTGGACTCTCTACAGGTCACAATTCTTATCCCCATAAGATCTCGGCTGCTTTCGATATTGGCATGTATCAGATCGAAACTTCATGGATTATGGCCCCTATTGTACGAAATATCATGTTTTTAGCTTGTGGACCCTATAGAGGTCACAATTCCGAACCGATTTTGATGAAACTTGACATGCATGTTTATAACCCCAAAATCTTGGTTCCTTTCGATATTTGCGCCCATCGGATCGTAACTTCTTGAATTATGGCCCATGATTGTCCGAAATATCGCCCTTTTTAGCTTGTGGACCCTCTAGAGGTCAAAATTATTATCCGATTTAAAAAAACATTTGATTATATCACCGTTGCATGGTAAAGAAGGTTGAGTTTGAATTTCATGAAAATCAGACCAAAATTGACGGACAAAATGTCCACCGTTTGTACGTGATTAGTGTGAAAATATGTTATATCTAGGTTGTGGACCCTATAGAGGTCACAATTTTGAACCGATTTTGATGAAACTTGACATGCATGTTTATAACCCAAAGATCTTGGTCCCTTTCGATATTTGCGCCCATTGATTCCTAACTTTCTGAATTATGGCCCCTGATTGTACGAAAATTCACCCTTTTTATACGCCCACATTGAAATGTGGTTGTATATTGTCGTCGCCCCCGTCCGTCGGTCCGGCGTCCACAATTGCTTGTGGACGCTCTAGAGGCTAAAGTTAATATCCGATTGACTTTAAATTTATACACAGTGTTTAAGGTCATGAGACGAAAAAGCCTATTGTTTTTCAGCAATTTCCGATAATAACTACCAGAGTTATGGCCCTTGATCACTTCAAAAAATCTTGTGGACGCTCTAGAGGCCAAAGTTAATATCCGATTGACTTCAAATTTATACACAGTATTTAAGGTCATGAGACGAAGAAGCCTATTGATTTTCAGCAATTTCTGATAATTAGTGCCAGAGTTGTGGCCTTTGATCTCTTCTAAAAATCTTGTGGATGCTCTAGAGGCTAAAGTTAATATCCAATTGACTTTAAATTTATACACAGTGTTTAAGGTCATGAGACGAAGAAGCCTATTGTTTTTCAGCGATTTCCTTGATCACTTCAAAAAAAATATTGTGAACCCTCTAGAGGCCAAAGTTAATATCCGATTGACTTCATATTTATACACAGTGTTTAAGGTCATGAGACGAAGAAGCCTATTGATTTTCAGCGATTTCTGATAATAAGTGCCAGAGTTGTGGCCTTTGATCTCTTCTAAAAATCTTGTGGATGCTCTAGAGGCCAAAGTTGATGTCCGATTGACTTGAAATTTACATACACTGTTTAAAGTCATGAGACGAAAAAGCCTACTGATTTTCAGCAATTTCAAATAATTACTTCCAGAGTTATCTCCCTTGATCACTTCAAAAAACCTTGTGACGCTATAGATGCCAAACTTATCATCCGATTGACTTCAGATTGATACACAGAGTTTAAGGTGTTGAAACGAACAAGTAGTTTGATTTTCAATGAATTTTGATAACTGAACAGCTGAATCCATGATGTTAAATGTTTCCTATACTAATTGTTAGCATGGGGCAAAACTTTATAAAAAGCAAACAAATTCTAATGATTTTCAGATGTTTCATTACCAACAAAAGTAAAAATATGCGACAACCCTTGTTGACTGCCCGGACGATTAAGCTGCTGTGGGCGTATGTTCGTTGCCTGGCAACCTATCTTTATGATTTTTTGTCTCTTCAGTAGGTAACCTGTCACTGTTGATTTGTTACACTATAGACGCTATATACTGTAGGGGTTACCTTAGTTTGTAAAATATCTTCTGGTTTATGTATTGAAATTGTTAATGACAACAAGAACTAGGCTAATAAGAATATGCCTGGAAGTTTAAAGTGGGGCATTGTAAGTCTGATAATCCAAAAAAGGTAATCCCACGAGTTAAGAACGTGGTTAGTCGAACTCCTAGGTGCCCATATAAGTACACTGTCTTGAAATGCAGGGTAGCATCTGTGTAGTTGACCAATCCGATAAAGGAAGCACCTGGTCAATTTCCCAGGGTTCAATTCTGACTCATGCACGTAACCTCTTTATAAGAACGTTCAAAGTTTAAGTTTCTTTAGATATCATTCGAGAGATTCAAGGGGACGTTCATACTGAGAACTTGCCCTTATTCTGTCTTGGGGGATGTGACGCAACCCTTGGGTTATTTGTCACTAGTTCTCACAATGTTACCTAATAATAAGAACAGATTGTTAACACATAATGTCTTTAATTTCTCAAGAGATAATAATGATCATAATACAAAATATACTAATATGAAATTATGAAAATGTGTAATTATGAAATATGCAATTATGAAAATATGCAATTATGAAAATAAAAGTATTTGTATTATAATTGAATTACACAATATATATAAATATGACATCATGTTTCAGTATTAATTAATTATGAAAATAATAATTTCTAGAACGCTGATGCGTGATAATTAAAAAGTTTGAGATGCTTTCTCATTAATAAAGATGGTTATGGCGTAACCATATTACTAGAGATCTGAACGTGAACTCGTAAGTCATTTGTTCCTCACATTCGATATGAACTCGAAAGGTTATTTTATCGAATGTGAACGATCATTAATACTTCGTACCACGGTATATTTATTGATGATAGTTAGCATACGGCTATTGTATCAATTATACCTAATACGAGTATCTAGTTAATACATTACTATTAAAACAAAAAATATTTGAAATTATATCTAAACATTAAATTAGCCTAATATTTAGTTAGACATAAACTAACAATATAAACTTACACGGAAGGTATATCAGCGTACTATAGAGCTGACGAATATAATGAAAATGAAATATATTGAACATAGAATGACTTACCTAATAATAAGAACAGATTGTTAACACATAATGTCTTTAATTTCTCAAGAGATAATAATGATTATGCTTCTTGACTTTCTGGGTTTATATCCTAATTTTGGTTACCATAGATTTGGTAAGCGTGCATTCTAAAGTATTTAATCCGTTTCTAATGGAGAGGATTATAACCCAGACTAAGACATGTTAACAACCAAAGTTTAAGTGGACAAGAGTGATTATCAATTTAAAAGAGAGCTAATGGCTTAAGCTTTAATTTAATTAATTAATTGTTAGTGTACAACTATTATATGTTTGTTGCACACTATGACAATACCGTGAGCAGCCCTGGCTCACAGGCCGGATTCAGATATCATGATGAGGTGGTAGAAAATAGATACCATTGGGAGGTTGGGAGAACACCACAGCCTGAGAGGCGAGGAAATGCCACCTCAGAACACAAGCCAAGGATATTGAACTTATATTCAATAATTTTGTAGTTTCCTGTACCTGTAACCACTTATCTATAAGTATAAAAATAGTAACAAGATAAACGGTGTGTTAGACTTAATTGATCATCGGATACAATTTTTTAACAACGTGAAGTCCGAAGAAAACCCTAGAAGAAAATCCTAGACGATCATAGTGTCACAGCCTGCGTTTTAGTACCGTGATACAGGATAGTGTCACAGATTATCCATGTCGCACATTATCCACGAAGACTCTAAAATTGTTTGGTTTTTTTTTGATCCACATCAATATGTTGTTGTTATAAAACTGTTATTTTTTCGACATAGGAATAAAAATATCAATTATTTATTTATCCTGTTGTTTTCTTGGTAAATATTGACCTGGTTATGATAATATTAATCGTGATATGAATCATATCGTAGCACATGTAACCAGGGTTCTTAATCCATTTTGAAATGAACCGGCCACGGGCACCCCGAACGGATAGTCGTCTTTTGAACAACAGACATGTTGGTTTATGCATACTTTATTCAAGTCAGTAATTGCATAACGTTACGGTATTCCGTGTAATATTATAATAATAACTTCTAATAAACAAAGCCTGTGTTATTATTCCATACTAGTATTCATATATCCATACATTATCGAAATTTATAGTCAAATTTTGGCAACTTGCATAATGCATAATCTACTTTTGCTTTCATCCAAACAAACGGAAGTTAGAATTATTTAGTAAAAAGAAAAACTACAAGCAAATACAAATACGTTCGTTTTTTAATTATTTTATACGTAAACACTTGTCAATATATAAAAGTATATTTGTAATAATAAAACAATGTAGCACAAATTATTTTCCGTGAATAGTCGGGGCTCGGAAATATGCCGTACGGGCGAAAGGTCACGTGGCCAATTGTGATTCAGAATAGTTTATTTTTAGTGTTACCGGTTCTCGCAAAAAGTAGATTTTAATAACCTATATGAGACAAAACATTTTCTGTGAATTTTTATCAAACGAAAGACGTTTGAAAGGAGCTAACTATTCGGATCTAAAATATCTTCTAGTCTTCAACTTTGGGTGACCTATATTGAAGTGGGAGGATCTCAATCTTTTGGAACTTCCAAATACAATGCCTCCGTGCATGCTTGAAGTTCAAGGTCAACGCCGCCATTATTTTCGGCTATTCTTTTACCGTACTTGGCATGAATTAACTCAACGAAGTTGTTTATTTACGAAATGAGTCGAGAAGGATTGACAGTAGTGGTACCGCTTGTCTGGCAATTTGCACTTGATGACCCCTGCACTGAGTGACCCCTTGTCCTAGTTCGCGGTGACCTAGTTCGGTGTGACCTAATACATCGTGACCTGGTCGAGTGACCTAGTTTGCCGTGACCTAGTTCGCCGTGACCTTGTACGACCTAGTTCATTTTGACCTGACAGGTGTGGTTATTCAGGTGCGTGACCGACAAAGAGGGGCGCGCGCGCGGAGAGAGAGAGAGAGAGAGAGAGAGAGAGAGAAAAAGAAGAAGAAGAAGAAGAAGAAAAAGAAGAAGGGGGGAAGAGAGGGCGGGGGAAAAACTCTTTTATACATTTAAATTTGGGGCCCTGAAAAGGGCCGTTGTCCTCACTCGAATAAAAGCACTAGAATGTTAGGGTACGACGCACTTTATGTCGGTTGCGTCTAATGGCCTCCACTAATTCGGGAGGAGGTCTTTTCCTGTGAGGTGTTTTTAATACCTCGTCAGGTAAGACAAAGATCTCGTCAGGGGTAATCACGGCAAGCGTGTGACCCCTGAGATACATGAGAGTATCCGCATTGCGGTTGTATTCGATGCGTACGACCGGAGCATCCATTCTGACAATGAGAGACGAAATGTGTGCCGCTTTATAACCATAAGGACGAATTCATTTGAGAATGGGGGAATCATGTGACGTCACATACAAGTATTGCGCAACATGTGAGAAGTGTTATGCAATCATAGCTCCGTGCTTAAAGATGTGGATTCAAGTATTGCACAACACTATGTAACATTTTATGCTGACGCTAAGTATTGTACAGTGGTAATGGCATAGATATGACGTCATCGCGTAGTGTAATAAAAAGGACGGGGCGCGATAGGTTTGCACAGACCATCAGCGCAAAGCAAGATGAGTTTTACATTACGACCCGTGGATAGACGATACAGCCGATTGTTTAGGACCGAATCACTGTGTGTGGAAATAGATTTTCTTGAAGATTGGTCCCACGTTCCAGCCATAGATGTGCCACAACGACTACACAACACCTTTGGAGCCATCATTGAGGAAATTCGTCAAACCTTGGACGCCAGAGAAAGTGACTACGTTAGAATTGCCATCAGTCACCCAGGCCTCAAATCACCAATCTGGTTACCCTTTCGTGAGTATCGTTTGTTAAAAGCCGAAGACGTGTTACAGAAAGTGGCAGCCGTGTTACAGAGTAACGAAGAATTTAGATTAGATCAACGCATGTCCATGAGTATATGTCACGTGTCCCCTCCCGATGGCCGAGGTAGCGGTGGAACAAACATGAAAAAGAGACACTGCGCTAATTTTGACGAATATTTAAAGAAAAAGCAATGTTTGGTCACCATTAAGAATGCCGACGACTTATGTTTTCAGCGAGCTATTGTCGTCGCCCGTCATTATGCCAACAAGCAAGACACCCCTGAATGGGTAAGAGAGAAGAAGAGATTAACCAACAACACAGGACCCCGAACATGGCAGACCAGAAAAACGGAAGCACTTATCGATGCCGTCGGTGGAGCCAGGCAAGCCTGTACGGGGATGGAAACCTGGGAATTGTACGCCAAGTATTTGGGAGAGCAAGGTTATCAGCTCAACGTTTTCTCTCGGGCCATCTTTGGGAAAGCGATCTATCGGGGAACAAAACACGTCACAGGTACACCAAAACATCTGAACCTGTATTTACACGACAGACATTACGACGTCGTTACTTCCATGCCCGCTTTTGTGGAAAGGTCGTATTTTTGCGAGACCTGCCAAGTGGGATACGATCATGCCGAAGAACATTCATGTCACGTCATGTGTCAAGGATGTAAGACAATGGGTCCACCATGTCCACCCGATCCCAACACAAAGACGTGTTATCGTTGTCATCGTGTGTTTATGAGCCGCCAGTGTTTCGACAACCATCTCGCCACCCGTTCCAGAGCCAAGTGCAGTATATGTCATCGATGGAAGAAATGCAAAAAGTGTCAAAAAGAGTGGGACGTCATCAAGGCCAAGCGTAATTTGGAAGAACACCGATGCGGAGAATACGAATGTTCCATCTGCCGAGAGTGGCACACGGCCGAAAAGCAGTTTTGTTACATCCAACCACTGAAATCACCCATCGACATGAATAAAGACAGGAAGACCCAAATCGACAAACTACAGAAATCAACGCTGACCCGTTTCGTCTTCTTTGACTTTGAATGCCAGCAAGATACCGGTGAACACATTCCCAACCTATGTGTCCTGCAAACCTGTTGTCACTTTTGTATCGACAATCAAGATCCCTGCGAGCACTGTGACATGTACTGGAATCACCAAAGAGAAATTGTGTTTAAAGGCCAAGACACGCTGGACGATGTGGGAAAATGGTTTTTACAACTCGCTGCTCACGGTACGGTGGTAGATGGTCGGAAACATGACAGTCACGAATCGAGTCCCGTGATTGCCGTGGCTCACAACTTTAAAGGTTACGACGGACTGCTGATTTTACAGACGCTGCACAAACATTCCGTGGCGCAACCCGAAGTGATTATGAATGGTGGTAAAGCGATGACGATCACTGTCGGTACGGTAAAATTCATCGATTCCCTCAACTTTCTACCGATGGCTTTACGGGACATGCCCAAGACCTTTGGCCTGCAAGAACTCAAGAAAGGTTACTTCCCTCACCACTTTAACAAACCGGAGAACGAAGAATACGTGGGCGCCTATCCTCCCGACACCGATTACGATCCGGATGGCATGAGTGTATCGGAACGAGAAAAGTTTCACGAGTGGTACCAACAACACAGTCACGATGTCTTTGATTTTCGTCAGGAAATTCTCGCCTACTGTAAAAGTGACGTCGATGTCCTCCGCCGATGCTGTGGTGTGTTTCGCGAGATATTTCTCATGGACACGGGAATCGATCCCTTCGAAAAAAGCTTGACCCTGGCCTCTGCCTGCAGTCGCGTGTTACGCACGCACTACCTCAAAAAAGACACCCTCGTCGTCATTCCTCGAGTCCTGATGCAAGAGCCGAAACCTGGTAAGGACTGGCACCGCTTCCAGCCTCGACAACAGTCCAACAAAGCCCTTCGATGGTTGGAATGGGAACAACATCAACAGACCATGGCAGCTTTCCGAAACCAGACGCCACTACCCAACATTCGACACGCCCGCAACGGTAGTGAATGCCGAGTTGGCCCTTATAGTTTAGATGGTATGGACACGACCACAGGTACGGTGTACGAGTTTCACGGGTGTGCCTTTCACGGTTGTCCCAAATGTTATCCGGGTCCCGTCCAAGACCTTCAGCATAAACATCCCTACGATCCATCTCGCAGTATGAGGGACTTGTACCAGAAGACCCAAGAGCGTCACCGTCGACTCCAGGAACAGTACGGTATGCAGACCATCCGCGTCATGTGGGAGTGTGAGATGGAGGAAGAACGACGCCACGATCCCGAGAAGAACGAATTTTTACAAGGCTTGGAAGATCAGCAATGGCCCGCTCCCGAACCTCTGATGCCCCGCAACGCTTTCTTCGGCGGGAGAACCAATGCCATCCAACTGTTGGTGAACGAGTCGGTGGAAGACATGCGCTACATTGACGTGGTGTCCCTGTACCCTTACATCTGCAAGTACGGTACCTTTCCCATCAAGGAACCCACGATCGTCACACAACCCGATCAAGACCAGTGGCAGCAGTACGAAGGATTGATCCAGTGTTCCGTCTTGCCGCCCCGTGGCCTGTACCACCCAGTGCTCCCGTTTCGGCGCAAACAGAAATTGGTGTTTGCCCTGTGTCGAAGCTGTGTCGACGAACACATGCAACAAGGGGAGATTGCCGAATACCAACATTGTGAGCACACCGACGATCAGCGAGCCTGGGTGGGCACCTTTGTCACCCTGGAACTGAAGAAAGCGGTGACCCTAGGATACCGAGTACTAAAAGTCTACGAAGTCTGGCACTGGAAAGAATTCAGCACCTACGATCCCGAGGCCAAAACGGGAGGTCTATTTACGGGGTACATTAACCACTACCTCAAGAAGAAAATGGAAAGTAGCGGTTATCCCGACACCTGCCACACCGAAGAAGACAAGACCCGCTTCGTCAACGACGTGTACGACACCGAAGGTATTCGTCTGGATCCCGCGTCGATAAAACCCAACAAGGGGATGCGGGCGTTTAGCAAGTTACAATTGAACACAGCATGGGGTAAATTCGGACAGAGAGACAACTTTCCCAAAACAGAGTACGTCACGGAGCCCAGCGTCTATTTTGAAAAAATGTTGGACGTGACCCAGACCGTGCGAGATGTGCAGTTAGTCAACGATAACATGGTATTAATGGAAACGCTGAAGAAAGAAGAACACGTCGCACCCTGTCCCATCACCAACGTGGTTATCGCCGCTATTGTCACTGCCCAGGCCCGTTTGAAACTCTATTCCGTCTTGGAAAAGTTGGGAGAAAGGGTATGTTATTTTGACACCGATAGCGTCATCTACCAATACCACGCCACGTCATGGAATCCCCCGGAAGGTTCGAGTTTGGGTCAGTGGAAGAACGAGTTGCCCGAAGATGTCACCATTCGAGAATTTGTTAGCGGAGGGCCAAAGAATTACGCGTACCGCCAGAGCGATGGTAAAACTGTGTGTAAAGTCAGGGGATTCACACTGAATTATCGTGCCTCCCAGCAGCTGAATTACGCCATCATGAAGGAGAACGTACGGCCCGTCAATCAAAACGAACCTCTGGTCATAGCCAATCCGTTCAAGATATTCAGATCACGTGACCGCCGTCTATGGACACGCCCCGAGAATAAGAAATATAAAATCGTGTATGACAAACGTTTCGTTCAATTCAATGACGATGGCCAGCCAAACAATACTTACCCCTACGGATACTGACTTTCGGGTCTCGGGAACATGGCGAACGAACGGAGAAGAGGACGAACCAATACCAAAGTATGTAGATTTTGTCGAAAAGCTAAGACTACGATGGCTAAACTTTCGTGTCGACCAATGCTACCTACCCATCATAGAAAAAAGTCAGCACGAGGAGTGTATCGGTTGCGAGTACAACCATCCCAGTCAGAGATACCACTCGTGTTTGGGACTTGGCGTCTCTTCCATAACGGGTCAAGCCTCACATCCAGTGGACGATTACAGTCACTACCTCTGGGCGGACGAGCCGAAATCAAAAGACATTGGTAGTCTGTTAGGCAGCATGGTGGATGATCCACAGGGTCAAGTTAAGAAGTGGGAAACCGAACAACGATGGCAGGAAGACGTCATACAAACCTTGAGAAAGTACTGGGAGATCGTTCCTGGCTTTAAGACACCTATGATCAAACGCAAAGATGGAGTGGATCCCATACGACTATGGATGGACGACTTGCCGAAAAAAAAGAAACGATGGTCTCTGGATCAAATGGATATCAATGTCATGTCCGGTAAACTAGGAGAAGGTTGGGAATCTATTGCCAGACATCTGGGAATCACTGAAGCGCGGATCGGTCAAGTCAGGATGAATTACCCTAACGATACACAGAATCAAATCTTTAACATGCTCAACCACTGGCGACAAAAATACGGTAATCGAGCCGACCTGATGACGTTTTTGGAAGCCTGTCACGTGAGTGAAGCCTTGGTCGATTGGGACGAATTGCAAACATATGTTGACAGCCTGGAAATCATAGACTAAACAACGAACCAACCAAAACGAGAGTCATTGCGCAATACCGATTGCACTACCAGAAGAAATAGAAAGAACGAATCAAAAGAGAGTGTGACGTCACGACCAAATGAGTATAAGACGTGAAGTGGCCGATTGAATTTTCATTCTTTCTCGATGGCGAGTCAAGCTTGTTACTTCTGCAACGATGTCGGCCACTGGTATAGAGACTGTCCAGCACGTTTCCAACAACAGCAAACAAGACAAGACAGAACATCTTATGATTCTTACGGAACCCAACAAAGAACACCACAGCCAAGACAAGACAGACCAGCTTATGGGTCCTACGGAAATTGTTTCCTCTGTGGAGAAACAGGCCACTGGGCACCTCAGTGTGGCAAACGAACCGAAGTCCAAAAGGCGAAGAACGACGAAGAAAGACAAACCACCACCAAAAGAAAGTGTTACGGAGTCAAGAGACCTACCGACGATAACCACAAGTGCCTCAACTGTGGACAGCTCGGTCACGGTCTCTTCGAATGCCAAGAAGAAATCAAAACCGAAGACAAGTTTGAAGCCGTTACCAATCGCATGTTCGACAACAACATTTATACACCAAGAGAAAACGCCCGTAGTCAACGATACTGGTACTGGTGTGGAGAATCGTTCGAACTCTTCAGGCGATACCAGGAAAAAACGAAAGCGACCGACGAAGATGTCGATTCCACCCGCTAGTCTTCCGGTTACCAGTGAAGTCCCGAACAGCGAAGCCGTAAAGCCGATTGCCCAATGTCTCTGGCTGGCGGAGAAGGACGTGGAGAGTTTGACCCGCGCACTCATCCAATGTGCAGGTCCGAGAGATATGAGTGAAGTTTTGTCGTACCCTCCCTCCAGGGGCGTAAAAATATTTTTTAATCCACTAGCCCCGGGCTAGTAGTCTACTGTCGGACACTAGCCCGGCATCCAGTTCCACTAGTCCGTAGTTGGACAAGGTACAAACTTTAATTGTCAATAATGACAATAATGTATACTGCAGATTGTCACCCATTTGACCACATTAAATGTATTCTTTCTAACTGAACTGTATTCCATATTATACAGAGTATATAAATCGATGTGGAGTATACAATTTTTCCGGGCCTCAATCCATATGACGACTGTTTTTCAACTCCACCGCATATCAAGTTACCGCATGGGACACTGTTCCCGATCTGACACTGTTCCCGATCTAATACTGTGCCGACGTACGCCAACAGAAAGTGGCCTCAGGATATAAATGAAGGACTAATTTGATTAATATTCCAAGTTTTCTTCTTGGTTATTTGAACTAGTTTTCATTACAATATATCCGATAAATAGCGGACAACGCAGATCCTTATGTATTTCTACGATATAACTAAAAACTAAAGTAGACATCTCCCATGATGCATTGTAGTCTAGATTATCACATGACTTTAAATTGTAAGAGGTGGGAAGTGCTTCTTACATCCCCCATCATGCATTGTATTCTAGATTATCACATGACTATAGATTGTATTGACTGAGATCTATATTTAGCCCCACTATAAATAGAAGAGGTACAACCTTCCCGTGTTCACTACAGAAAAACTATTATTATATAGTTTCCTTTGGTTTGGCGAAATAAAAGTGCAGTATTTCACATCTCATTTATCTAGTTTAAATCACAGAAAAAATGAACAATGAAAGGGCACTAGCCCAGGACTAGTACGGCTAAATAGGTCACTAGCCCGTGGGTTATTTTTGGTAGTCCCGGGCGTCGGGCTAGTGGATTTTTACGCCCCTGCCTCCCTCTTGTGATATGAGCGAATGGGTACCCGTCGTCGTCACGCTTGCCGAGGTGGAAGACTGGCACCCACATGATATGATGCAGAAGCTTATGGGACAAGTCTATTGGATTCCTCGCGTCCTGAGAAACGCAACGTGGATGACAGAACAGATCCTGAAGAGAAACAGTCCAAACTAACGTTCTTTTTTTCTATTTCTTTTGTATTGTATGCCATGCTTTTTGTATTGTATGTTTTTATTGTCACATAAACATTGTTCTTATTTCACTCCATGTCTGTTGTTCTGTGGCGAGAAGGTATAAAAGGCAGGGGAAAAGGGAATGGGGGTAAACAGTGCAAGATGGATGTGACGTTCAAACATCCCTTTACCATGTTGGTCAGTGGTCCAACGGGTGTTGGAAAGACGGTCTTTGTACAGAAATTCCTTCAAGCGTCCCTGTTCGACGTCCCTCCCCAACGCGTCGTGTGGGCCTACGGGGAATGGCAAGAGAGTTACAGTCGGTTTCCTTACACCTACGTTAAAGGCTTGACAGATATTGACGATGTAATGGATCAAGTCAAAGGTCCACAAGTCTTAGTCGTGGATGATTTGATGGGAGAAGACACAGAGATATTGCAAAAGTGGTTCACGAAAAAGAGTCATCACCACGACACGAGTGTCATTTACATCGTGCAAAACTTGTTTGACAAGCAACAGCGTACCATCAGCCTGAATGCCCATTACTTGGTTTTGTTCAAAAATCCCAGAGACAAATCGCAAATTGGTGTGTTGGCCCGTCAGATGTACCCCTCCCGCTCCAAGTATATGCAAGAAGCTTATGAAGATGCGACGAGTACCCCTCGCAGTTACTTACTCATTGATTTGAAGCCCAACACACTCGAGACTCTGCGATTGAGATCCAACATTTTACCCGAAGAGCAACCTTCTATCGTCTACGTCCAAAAAGTATAAAAGGGGGACCTGTACCTCGAATTGACTCTTGTTTGTCACGATGGCTCGCACGAAGAATACACAGAGGAAACATCCACCCCCAGGTCTTCCCAGAGCAATGTTCCCGACGTTGGCACCGGATCTTCGCGATCCCACGGTGCGAAGGCCGACTCGCCCGAAAATGAGGGCACCTAGAACACAATTGTTGCCCTCGTTAACGCCACCCGCGAGTCCCTTGTCTCCCTTTCCGGTCACACCACCACGCCTCACGTCACCACCTTCCCCACCTCGACCCGTCTCTCCGATCAATCGAAGACCGAGGAGAGAAAAGAAGAATTCTATGAAAGGACTGAAGGCCTTCATTCGCAAGTTACAACATCTGACTCCCGATATGGCTTATGGACAGTTGGCCAAGAATACGGGCAGGGCACGTGTTGGTTTGCTGCAATGGTTCAAACTGGCGGCCAATCATTTGCTGAATGGTAACATCCAACCACTGTATGCCCAGCACAAGAAATGGGTGGAACGAAATCGACAGGTGTTGACCCAACTGACGGAGAAAAACATGCCAACGACCGAAAAACTATCCCTGATCATGAAACCCGGAGGACGTGGATTTTTCGGGGGTGTGTTGATTCGAATCTTGGTGCGATGGAAGGAAAGACTGCAAGAGGAAAGAAACAAGCAACGAAATAAATTCGTTCGACGGACCGCTCAGCGTGGAAAGGGATTGATCACCGAGCAGACGGACCAACATCGAGCATTGCTTCGTAAAATGAGTAATCCACGAACATCACCCGACGTCAAAAGGCGACTTCTCAACCAACAGGGTGGTGCGTTTGGAGCATTGCTCGCTATGGCTCTCCCGGCTTTGGCTCCCTTGGTATCTAAACTATTGGGAGGACAACAGGGTGGTAAACATCCCTTCCTTAGATGTCAGGATAAAGCGAACGCTATGGCTGCCAAGTTATCTAAACTATTTGGGGGATAACCGATTGGACAGAAAGGTATAAAAAGGGAACCGGAGAACGGCCTCGAGCTCAGTCATGGAGACACTGCGGTATCTATTGAACACTGTACCCAAAGACCGCCCTCTTTTGCTCGAGACCCAACCCATCGTCGACGGTGTGTGCGAGTGTATTGGAAACCTGATTCGCGGTAACGTTCCTGTGACGGAGAAAGAAATCAAACGCTTGAAAAAAGACGCCCTCTTGTTACGGTGTTTGGGCACATCCAAAACACCTTGGAAGACACGTCGACGACTTCTGAAACAACAAAAAGGGGGATTCTTCACCCGGTTGTTCCGGTCATTCCCGAAAGATGAAATTCGCCAAGAAAATGAAACTGGTAACCTTCGACGGACCCACCGACGTCAAACCCATCGAAGTCAGACAGGTCGAACCCGCGTACGATCGAGATCCACTGCAGCAAGCCGTCGAGAATGTTCACCAAGACATCCAACACGTGCTAAACGATCCAACTCTTACCGACGAAAATAAAATGCAACGGTACGGACAGTTGTTACACCGTTATCAAACGATGCAAAAGAAAAGAAAACAGACCATTCCCTTGTCGGAGGAGAACATACCCGAGCAAAAAGATGAAACTTCGGAGGCACCCATCCTGGAGTCGGTCCCCCGTGTCTATCAACCTCGGGCTCGCCTTTTGTTGAAACACATGAAAGAAAAGACACCTTGGTCGTGGAACGAGGACTTGGAATTGCTTCGGAATGGAGTGCGCGTACCCAACACCAATGCCATTGACATCGTGAACGACTTGGTTCGTCGGCGAAAGAATACCCAGGCTCCCTTGGGATGGTTTGGGGTGATGCAAAGTTTGAAAGCCACGAACGTACCGCGCGAAGCCATCGGGAATCAAGAAAGGTGGAACGTGTTGTCCACGCCACCGACACGGACTCCGCCGCGACCCCCGCGAAAGAAGAAAATCTCCAGTACGGATACCCCTAGTACGCCTACTGGACAAGTCAGATCTGCGAGTACACCTACCAGGAGAGCCAGATGGATCCCTCTGCAAAAACTATAAATAGCCTGTTCCCATGACAATCTGCTGAAACATGGAACGAAAGCTGAAGAAAGTCTATTACGATCCGAAACACCCGGCCGCTTTCGGTGGAGCCCTGGGTCTCCACAAAGCTACCGGCGTGTCCTTAGACAAAGTCAAGACATGGTTGAAACAACAAAGGGCGAAAGGGCGTACACCTTGCACAAACCACTGAAAAAGAAATTTTCTCGGACGCCCACAGTGGTGGCCGGCATAGATCATCAGTGGCAAGCCGACTTGAGTGATATGTCCGCCTTGGCCAAACAGAATGGGGGATACAGATATTTGCTGTGTGTCATCGACATGTTTTCAAAGTACGCTTGGGTGTTGCCCCTCAAAAACTAGACGGGAAACAGTTTGGTGGACGCCTTTCGTCGAATCTTTCAAAGTCGACAACCCTTACGACTTCAAACGGACAAACTTACCGAATTCCTCAATCGAAAAATGCAGGCGTACCTGAAGAAGAAAAAAATTCATTTTTTCGTGACACACAACGTCGAAACCAAGGCCAGTGTGGTGGAACGATTTCAACGGACACTGAAAGAGCGCATGTGGCGATACTTTACTCATCGACAAACACAACGGTACATCGACGTGCTAGACGAACTGGTTCGGGCTTACAATGCTAGACGACATCGGACCAACGGTATGGCACCTAAAGACGTTCGCCCCGAACACGAATGGATGTTGACAACACCACCACCACGTCCCCCGAAAAAGAAAAAAACAATGGATCTCGGTACGACCGTACGTTTGGCTTTACCGAAACATGGTGCCTTCGACAAAGGTTACTGGCCGAACTGGACTCTAGAAACGTTCAACGTGACACCCAACGTTGGTCCTGGTTACAAACTTTTGGACGAAAGAGGTGAACCAATACAAGGCACCTTCTATCCCGAAGAATTGCAAGCGGTCCAAGTCAACGATGATGAGATCTTTCCCATCGAAAGAGTCCTCGAAAGAAAAAAAGACAAAGTATTGGTGAAATGGTTGGGCTATCCGGCGAGTTTTAATTCGTGGATCGATAGGACCAGTCTCCAAAACGTATAAATAGGAGCAGTACACAAAACGTATAAATAGGAGCGAGAAACGCCGGTGTCAGTCAACATGCAAGACGAAACCACGTCCACCACATCGCAGACGACATCCCACCATTGGTCGCTGTTGGGAAAACGCGTACCACAAGCGGAAATCGTCTTTTTCTGTCAAGTGATATTAGTGTACGTCGTGGCTGGAGTTTCTTTGTCCCAATTGGCCTTGAAACCCGACGGCTCACAGACTACATTGTGGACAGCCTTACTCTCCAGTACCTTGGGTTACCTGTTACCTTCTCCGACCTTGAAAACCAAACACAATGAACAACGAACTACCCTTTTACGTCACGCTTCCTAGTGACAGTTCCAGTAAGTGGTATCCCGACAACACTTTGTCCACGTATCGAACGCACTTGGACCCCCCACTCCGTCTCGATCATCGGGAATGGGAAGTGGGTCTGGCCGTGGCCAGCTTACCCAAAAAATGGAACAATGTCGATTACCTATACAACACGATTGGCCTACGCCTTCATCCCTGGGAAAATTCGATTGAAGAACCCGAACAAAAGATATGCCTGGATCGCCTAGACGTGGATCCCTCGTACTGTTTCAAGGGTGTAAAGGACGAAGAGATCAAGGGATCGGTCGAAATGGAAACGCACATCAAGAGCGACGACTACGAGACGGTTGAGCACATCATGGATGTCCTGAACACTCAACTAGACGGTTTGTGGAAACTGTTTCCCATTCGCAAGCACCTCGGCAATCAACCCGTCCGCTTAGATCCCAACAACAAGGAAATGACCAACCACGAAAAGCAACAGCAAAGAAATTACGATACTCGAGAGATGATGCGGCAAGGGGCCGAGCAAACAGGCCCCTTCGTTTCTTTCAAGAAAGACCACACCAGAGACAGAGTGTACCTGCAGATCAACCACGTGGAAGCGCTTTACTACTTTGACGTGTTGCCGAAAATCGAACTCTGCCTGCATGGCCCCGTCGTGTCCATGTTGGGGTGGCCTGGAAGCGATTTGTTGATTTCCCTGCAGTCAATAGCTTTGACCGGTATGGATGGCCAAAGTCTACGACATTTCTACGCCGACTACCCCCCACACTTACAAGTAAAGTACGATCTGTTTTACCTGTACACGGACATTATCGAAAACCAGATTGTGGGTGACATGACGGCACCATTGATAGATGTGATTCCCTTTGATCAACTGTATCATCGTCCTTCCAGTATTCATTACTATCCCCTGCAGTACAATCTACTAAACTCCATTGGGGTCTATATAAGGAATGGAATGGGCGAAGCCGTGCCATTTATCGATGGTAAGGTGGTACTCCAACTTCCTTTTCGCCGTCGACGATGATTCGAGTGTACAAAAGCGGTACGCTCAGGCAGCGAGGGTTCGGTGGTAGTCCATTGGTGTACAAGGGAGGAATTCTGCGACAACGGGGTGCCGGGCGATGGTCTGGATTGTTGAATGCCGTTAAATCGGTCGGAAAGACACTGTGGTCGGCCGGCAAAGCGGCCGTGAAAAAAAATGCAGCCCAAGTGCTACCCAAAGTGGGACAGAGCGTGCTCGACGCCATCAGTGGTCGGGAAAAATGGAACTGGAAGAAAGTCGCTCAGGACACACTTCGCCCCGCGTTGTCAAACACAATGTCCGACACACTGAAGAACGTGGTCGCACACCTGGAACCTATAAAAGAACCCCCGCGATACCCGTCCACTTCACATCGCCCGAAGAGGAAGAAGAAGACACAGGTCACCTCTCACAAACGACGCAAACCAGATATCTTCGACCATGGCTACGCAGGTAATGCGCAATGATTCCTGTCCCTGTGCGCGGGACGAATTGCAGAATTTGTTCAGCGTACCCGACACGCAGACGGCCATACACAAGGTGACCCAAATCAGAAAGTATCCTATGACGCCCGATCTGAACCACGACGGACCCATCGAATTTTATATTTCCAATGCCACCACCGATTTCATCGATCTGGCCAACATGACACTGCACGTGGACCTGAAGGTGACCAAGAATGATGGGAGTGACTTGGATGCGGATAGTCAAGTGGCACCAGTCAACAATCTGTTTCATTCATTGTTCAAAGACGTCAAATTACGCTTGGGAAAAGATGCCGAAACCTTGGTCACCGCATCTCTGCCCAACTATCCCTATCGGGCTTACTTGGAGAATTTGCTGAGTTTTGGTAAGGGAGCCAAGAACGATCACCTGTCAAAACAAGTCCTGTGGGAAAAAGATACCGCCGGGCAGTTCAATTCCACGAGGATTGGAACAACGCCAGAAAACCATCGCTGCCAGTCGCACCTTTGAATTGCAGTCGCGTCTACACTTGGACATGTGCTTACAGGATCGGTACCTCCTGGACGGTGTGGACCTGCGATTGAAATTGGAAAAGCAATCCCCGAAATTTTTTCTGATGTACGGTGAAGGCAACGATGCAGAAGACTACAAAGTCGAGTTCACCAAAGCCTACCTGGATATCCCATTCGTCACCCTGGCTCCCAGCACCTACACACGCGTGGCCGAGCAACTTCAATCCTCTAACGCCAAATATCCTCTGAAGCGTGTGGTTGTCCCGAGACATGGTGATTCCCGACAATCGCACTAGCCACGTCCTAGACAATCTGTTTGTCAACGAAAGCCTGCCTAAGAGATTAATCGTGGGTATGGTACGTAACACGGCCTACGACGGAAGAAAAAACAGAAATCCCTTCCAATTCGAACACAATCAATTGGAAAACATCAAACTGACCAAGAACGGGGAAATTGTGGACGAATACGACGTCAACTTTCCCCAGCGACAAGCCATCGCACCATATCTGGATTTGATGAAAAGAGTGGCCGTCTTAAACACCCGAGAAGACCTGGACCTTCCTTTCAACGACTATATCAATGGGTACACTTTGTATTGTTTCAATTTGACCAACGACCACGGTGCCGACGGTAACTACTTTCATCCGAAAGCGGCGGGTAACCTGTCTTTGGAACTCAAGTTCGGTGCGGCCCCGACCAATCACCTCAGTCTTGTTCTGTTTGCCGAATACGACAATGTCTTGGAAATCGACGCTAACCGACAAGTCATCACCGATTGGTGAAGCTCTCTCCAATGAACAATTGACACGGGCATTAGAAAAACACCTCCCCTCTAACGTATTCGGGGGCGTGTGGGCTCGTAATCACCTGGATACACTGCGACCAACGTCGTATCCCAAAGCCTACGTCATCAACACGGACGACGAAGACCAACCTGGTAAACACTGGACCGTGTTTGTGTGCGAAAAACCAGAACACGTTACCTTCTTTGATTCCTACGGCAATTCTCCTGATGTCTACGGAGAAGCCTTTCGACGTTTCGTCCAAGATCTACAACTCCACTACCAACCCCAATGGATTCAAGGACTCGACAGTGTCGTCTGCGGACATTATTGCTTGTATTATTTGTGTCATCGATCTCACGTACCTTCCCCTCGTGCCCTTTCTGTTTTCGGTCATGTGTATCGTGTGAACGATATACTCGTCGAACAATGGACTAGGGATCATGTTCCCGATTTACAACCGGAACAGAAGAAAGGACAAAGATGCCGATGTTTTTTTGCTTTGTAAATTTGCTTATTTTAATGCATGCTTTTTATTTCCTACAATTTTAAGATTTCTTTTGTAGTTTTATGGTAACCATTTCATATAATCCAATTATGTGTAACTTTAGTTCAATAAAATGCTTTGTCAGCAACATATCACGTGTCTGTTGTTTTTTTCACTCACGTCTCGCCCTCTGATTGGTGTAAAAATGGTATCGTCCCAGCACATTAGACTCGTCCCGAGGCATAAATTGCAGCAACGAAGCCAAAAGAAGTCACAGTCGAAATGGATCGAAAAGATTACAGATTTTGTCAGACTTGTGGGGGTTACTACAATGTGTTTAGGGGTAATCGATCGGATGCTGATTACCTGATATGCTTTTGGTGTGGGATAGAAATTGGAAATACCTGTCATAGACGACACAAACATCTTGTCAAATGCCCAAAGAGACCCATACCACTGTGGTCAGATCATCCAAGATGTTCCTGTTAGTGTAACATGAAGACCAACGGCCCTTTTCAGGGCCCCAAATTTAAATGTATAAAAGAGTTTTTCCCCCGCCCTCTCTTCCCCCCTTCTTCTTTTTCTTCTTCTTCTTCTTCTCTCTCTCTCTCTCTTCTCTCTCTCTCTCTCTCTCTCTCTCTCTCTCCGCGCGCGCGCCCCTCTTTGTCGGTCACGCACCTGAATAACCACACCTGTCAGGTCAAAACGAACTAGGTCGTACAAGGTCACGGCGAACTAGGTCACGGCGAACTAGGTCACTCGACCAGGTCACGATGTATTAGGTCACACCGAATTAGGTCACCGCGAACGAGGACAAGGGGTCACTCAGTGCAGGGGTCATCAAGTGCAAATTGCCAGACAAGCGGTACCACTACTTTGACACTGAAGGTATTCATTGCATTGATTGACTCTTAAGATGGGTTAATTAATCCACGAGTAATAATTACCTCTTTGTAATCGGCCGAAAATAGATTGATATATGACACCATAGGCGTAGTGGCTTGTTGTTCATTGTTTTATCAATCAGCATGATAATTAACTCTTTGTAAATCGGCCGAAAGTTGATTGATATATGATACCATAGTGGCCGATTCATTGTTTTACGATTCGGCTAGATTAAAGATCAATCGGCTAAAGCCGACAAAAAACAGCCGATTAAGATCCCTGCATGTAACACAATACATATCGTGTCATGACTGCAGTGGCAATACCCAGCACTATTCAAAATACATATACACACGAAAGGAGGAATTCCAGATATACATGTATATTTGTATGAATGAAGTGGTTGATATTAATTTTGTCCTATGTACAACAGAATTCCTCTTAATGGGGGGCTTATGACCTTATGTCGACTTTTCAACTAAAAACAAATAGTCCCAATCAGTTGCAAGTGTGTTTATGTCAATCATATCAGCAACTGAGAGCAACTGAATTTGGAGCGCTCATGTCGACCCGGAACTGATAGCGATTACAGTTAACATGTGACTACTGACTGACTATTAATTATTAATGATCAACAAAATGGCGAATACCTTAGAATAAGCATCCCAAAGGCATGGTCAGTGTTGTCACAATTCTATTAATACATTATTGTCGATATCATACACATTTGAAAACATGTGATCTTATTTCCATGGAAACAAGACACCAGTTAAAAGAGCGCTCATGTCAACGGCAACTAGTTGAAGCGAGTTGCAGAAAGTTAAACGTTAGTAACTGGCTTCAAGTGACTGTAACTACAGTAGTTGCTCTGAGTTGTAAGAGGCGCTCAGGTCGACATTTTTCATTTTATTGTTTTGTTGCTACTTCTTTTACATATCCATATTAAATTCTTGTATTTAGAAGAGAGGTCATATAGGCTATGCCTGTTCCTCAATCCCTTTCAATTTCTGAATAAAATATTGTTTTAAAGAAACCCAAACATTTTTCAGTTGAAGCCAGTTGCTCAATGTTGCCAAAACTCCAGTTGCTCTCAGTTGTAAGGTTGACATAAGCCACCCTTTACAACCCTTAATTCTATTCCCAACCAACTACCTGAACCTTTATGATACACTTCCAAAGAAATATGAACATCCAGTTGTCTCATGGGGTTTTATGCAGAAGGAGGGCCTGACAAGGACAGCTGTCTAGTCGTTCGGATGTCCAAGGTCCCGTGTACACATTGGCATGCACGTAAAAGATCCCATGGCATTTGGAATTTGTAGTGGCGCTACGCGGGCAAAATTTCCCTCATAGCACACTGTATGGTGTATGCCCGTCTTCCATTAGCCCAGGTCAGGTGCAGAAGAGTAGGACGTTAAACCCCATTGCATTCATTTCTCATGGGGTTTCAAACTAGTATCTTGCACTGGGTAGTGTATCCAGCAACATAATATGGCCGGACAGTCAAAATTTTGATTATCTGTTTTCATTCGTGATAGGTTGTTTAATCTGTCCGGATAACCATTTTAAGTCATAAATTAAATTTGATGATAAATATAAGAGATCAGAAGAATCCAAATTTTCTTGTCTGAAACCAATAAATAACATATTTATTATTTATTTAAGCATTCCAAAAGATAAAGAATACTTTCAACAGCAAATTTAGACCCTGTATCCTAAAAGGATATACCAAGTAATATAATTTAATTTCCATTTGAAAGTATAAATCAAATTAAAGATGCCTTCCATGTTCCCACATACAAACTAGGTGATTTGATTATATAATTGGACTAAGAACATTTCAAACTAATTAATCGATGAGAATTTTGCTTCAAATCCCTCTAAAAACATTGCATTTGCGAGGAATTACCCGAAGACATAAAAAATCTATTTTTAGAAGCCATGTTTGATTTGATTGTATAATTGGACTAAGAACATTTCAAACTAATTAATGGATGAGAATTTTGCTTCAAATCCCACTGAAAACATTGCATTTGCGAGGAAATACCCGAAGATATAAAAAATCCATTTTTAGAAGCCATGTTTGTCATTTTCAGAATGTTTGACGTTACTTACTGGCCATTTGCCATACATATTGAAGCCTAAGTAAATCTTGGATCATCTTCGGACATCTTCTTCTGCCGTTTCGTTGCAGAGTCTTTTGAAACGTTTACACCATTCAATTTTCCCCAAACCGCCTAACCATTCGGTCAAGAAATAACAACCACTCCCTGGCAGACAAAATACCATCGGGTTACAAGTTGGTGGTACCTTGACATTATTTTTCTCATAAGATTGGGCGTCTCTACCTTCCATTTTAACATTTATACCAAATGTCCCATACTTTTATTGGAAATAACTACCATATAAATACTTGAGAATGTATCTTTAATTGATAAAGAAAAACTATTAGTCAGTTGAACTTATTATGTTTTATTTAAAATACATGTGTAAAGCACTTTGAATGCAAAGAATTTTTAGAAAGTGATATTGTAGAAGCTTAGAAAGTCATGGGCTGTTGAAGGTGGTTACATGTTCATAATGTGTGAATTTAAAGAGATATTAACTCTAGACTTATTGTGGGTTGGTAAAAACAAAGAAAATTCATTGCATTTATTTTCTTGGTTTGAAGGATTTATAGGTGCAACATCAATTCTCCCTTCAATTACAAATATTATTGAATTGTTATCAGGCTAATGCCTAAAAAAATTCCAGAGACCCCAAAAAATGTTTAAGTGAACATAATGCTATGTTAAATCAGTCGTTTTTATACGCCCACATTTTTATGTGGACGTATATTGTCGTCGCCCCTGTCCGTCCATCCGTCCGTAATTGTTTGTGAACAGTCTACAGGTCACAATTTTTATCCGATTTCAATGAAACTTAACATATAAGTTTATCACCCTAAGATCTCGGTTCCTTTCGATATTGGCATGTATCGGACTGTAACTTGATTGTACGAAAAATCACGTTTTTAGCTTGTGAACAGTGTAGAGGTCACAATTTTGATCCGATTTCGATGAAACTTGAAATGCATGTTTATAACCGAAAGATCTTGGTTCCTTTCGATATTTGCGCATATCGGATCGTAACTTCCTGAATTATGGCCCCTGATTGTCCGAAAAATCACACTTTTTAGCTTGTGTTCCCTGTGGAAGTCAAAATTGTTATCCGATTCAAAAAACCGTTTGATTATATCACCGTTACATAGTTATGGGGGTTGAGTTCGAATAGTGTGAAAATGTGTTATATCAAGGTTGTGGACCCTATAGAGGTCACAATTTTGAACCGATTTTCATGAAATTTGACATGTATGTTTATAACCCAAAGGTCTTGGTTCCTTTCAATATTTGCGCCCATCGGATCGTAACTTCCTGAATTATGGCCCCTGACTGTCCAAAAAATCACCCTTTTTAGCTTGTGGTCCCTCTGGAGGTCAAAATTGTTATCCGATTTAAAAAAAACGTTTGATTATACCACCGTTACATGGTAATGGAGGTTGAGTTTGAATTTCGTGAAAATCGGATGAAAATTGACAGACAAAATGGCCGCCGTTTGTACGCGAATAGTGTGAAAAAATGTTATATCAAGCTACAGAGGTCACAATTTTGAACCGATTTTGATGAAACTTGACATGTATGTTTATAACCCAAAGATCTTGGGTCCTTTCTATATTTGCGCCCATCATCTGATCGTAACTTCCTGAATTATGTACCGTGATTAACCGAAAAATTGCCTTTTTATACGCCCACATTTTCATGTGGACGTATTATGTCGTCGCCCCCGTCCGTCCGGACGTCCGTCCGGAATTTGTTTGTGGACTCTCTACAGGTCACAATTCTTATCCGATTTTGACGAAACTTGAAATATAGGTTTATCCCCAAAAGATCTCAGCTGCTTTCGATATTGGCATGTATCGGATCAAAACTTCATGGATTATGGCCCCTGGTTGTACGAAAAATCACGTTTTTAGCTTGTGGTCCCTCTGGAGGTCACAATTATTATCCGATTTAAAAAAACGTTTGATTATATCACCGTTACACCCTAAGGAAGGTTGAGTTCGAATTTCGGGAAAATCGGACCAAAATTGCCATACAAAATTGCCGCCGTTTGTACACGAATACTGTTAAAAAATGGTATATCAGCAAGGTTGTGGACCCTGTGGAGGTCACAATTTTAATTCGATTTGGATGAAACTTGAAATTCATGGTTATAACCCAAAGATCTTAGTTCCTTTCGATATTTGCGCATATCAGATCGTAACTTCCTGAATTATGGCCCCTGATTATACGCAAAATCGCCTTTTTTTTAGCTTGTGGTCCCTCTGGAGGTCACAATTATTATCCGATTTAAAAAAACGTTTGATTATATTACCGTTACACCGTTAGAAAGGTTGAGTTCGAAATTCGGGAAAATCAGACCAAAATTGCCATACAAAATGGCCGCCGTTTGTACGCGAATACTGTTAAAAAATGGTATATCAAGGTTGTGGACCCTGTAATGGTCACAATTTTAATTCGATTTTGATGAAACTTGAAATTCATGGTTATAACCCAAAGATCTTGGTCCTTTTCGATATTTGCACATATCGGATCGTAACTTCCTGAATTATGGCCCCTGGTTATACGCAAAATCCCCCTTTCTTTAGCTTGTGGTCCCTCTGGAGGTCACAATTATTATCCGATTTAAAAAAACGTTTGATTATATCACCGTTACACCGTAAGGAAGGTTGGGTTTGAATTTTGGGAAAATCGGACCAAAATTGATAGACAAAATGGCCGCCGTTTGTACGCTAATACTGTTAAAAAAAATGGTATATCATGGTTGTGGACCCTGTATAGGTCACAATTTTAATTCGATTTTGATGAAGAAGGTTGAGTTCTAATTTCGTGAAAATCGTACCAAAATTGCCGGACGAAATGGTCGCCGTTTGTACGTGAATAGTGTAAAAATATGGTATATCATGGTTGTGGACTCTCTACAGGTCACAATTCTTATCCGATTGTGACGAAAAGTCACATTTCTAGGTTGTGTACCGTCACACCATAATCATTGTTGGCTTCGAATTTCATGAATATCAGACTGGAACTGACCAACTAAATGGCTGCTCCCAATACAGTATGAAATACAGGATTTAATGATGTAGGAAAAATCACTTTCGGTATTGCTTGTTCTCTATCCATCTCTCGAAAATGTGGGCGTATCCTGCGTGGCAGTGCCAGCCTATCTTTTAGCTTGTGGCCCTTCTGTAGGTCAAAATTATTATCCGATTTAAAAAAACGTTTGATTAAATCACTGTTACATTGTTATGAAAGATGATGTTGAATTTCGTGAAAATTGGACCAAAATTGACGGACAAAATGGCCGCTGTTTGTACGCGAATAGTTTGAAAATATGTTATATCAAGGTTGTGGACCCTATAGAGGTCACAATTTTGAACCGATTTTGATGAAACTTGAAATACATATTTATAACATAAAGATCTTGGTTCCTTTCGATATTTGCGCATATTGGATAGTAACTTCCTGAATTATGGCCCCTAAAAATTGCCTTTATCACCTTGTGGTCCCTTTGGAGGTAACAATTATTACCTGATTTATAAAAACGTTTGATTATATCACCGTTACAGGGGAATCTAGGTTGAGTTTGAATTTCATGAAAATCGGACCAAAATTGACAATCAAAATGACCGCCGTGTGTACGCGAAAGGTGTAAAAATATGGTATATCAAGGTTGTGAACCCTATAGGGGTCACAATTTTAATTCGTTTTTGATGAAACTTGAAATACATTTTTATAACCTTGGTTCCTTGCGATATTTGCGCATATCGGATTGTAATTTCCTGAATTATGGCCTCTGATTATACGGAAAATTGCCTTTATTATCTTGTGATCGGTCTGGAGTTCAAAAACATTTGATTATATCACCGTTACACTGTAATGAATTTTCAGTTTGAGTTTTGTGAACATCGGACCAAAATTGATGAACAAAATGGCCGCCATTTTTACATGAATATGGTAAAAATATGGTATATCAAGGTTGTGTACCCTGTAGAGGTCACAATTTTAATTCGATTTTGGTCTAACTGAAAGATCTTGGTTCCTGTCGATATTTGGACATATCTGATCGTAACTTCCTGAATTATGGCCCCTGATTGTATAAAAAGTCGCCATAATATTAAATGTTTCATATCCACTGGAGGTGACAGCTTCTTCCATAATATTAAATGATTCGTATACTTTACATTCGCATAGAGCAGAACTTTATAAAAACCAAACAAATTCAAATGATTTTCTGATAATTACTTAATATGCGACAACTCTTGTTGACTGCCCGGACGATTTAGCTGCTGTGTGGGCGTATATTTCGTTGCCTGGCAACCTATTTTTTGTATTTCAGTGGAGAGCCAAAAAAAGCTCCCCTCAATCAACAAATTGAAAAAAAAAAGGTTCTCCCAGTTTCGACAAGAGGAATGCTTTAGAAATAAGGAGAGTGATTTAGAAATTAAGGAGATTGATCTGATATTAAGGAGAGTGATTGGTAGATAAATGTTAATAAACCCCCAATGACTTTGTAAGGGAGAGTGATTTTCAATTTTAAGGGGAGGGAAAAAAAACTCCCCTCGGTCGACATTCAAGTGAGCTGTAAGTGCTCGAGAGCGATCACTCGCCTTAAAAAACAATGACTGGTTAAATATAGGTAATCTAATGTACAATACACAATGTTAAATATAGATATCTAATGTGCAAACTTCAATACAAAAAGGAAATGAAATGGGGTTTATCGTCCTACTGTTTTTCTCGACTGGGCTGATGAGGACGGACAGTGCTCACTCTGGGTTCCATTTTTTTTCCGCCAATTTTTCATTTTAATTTATCAGCCAGATATTTTTTTCCGCCAAAATAAAATAACTATTAAAATTTTTTTTTCAGGAATTTTATTGACATAAATACATACAGTATATATCTTAAAATTTACAAAATTCTTCTCTGCTTTGCAGACTCCCATTTTTTGAAGACTGATTCACATGTTGAATAAAACATTGTTTTGTTAGCTGCATCATACCTTAACCAAGAATTTGAAAATTTCCATTCATCCCCGAAAGATCTACCTTTTCCAAATGCACTTATTATTTTACGTTTTTCGAAATTTTTCTCTGCGGTGGTCTTTTGGGGTATCAGTTCAATATCTAGGGCTGTAATATCATCATGTCAGTATCATCTGTATTCTTCAGGCATTTTGGTGGTGGAATATTAAAAAAAAATCTGACATTCTTCTGTCAGACGTTGAAGAAGACTGTTCAATTTTTCGCTTACGACCCATGGCATATGATTTGATAATACATGGCTTTCGACAGTCCCAAGTTTATATACGCATTTATAAACTGTAACAACATACCTGTCTTCATTTATTAACGATATCGTCAATTTCGGTATGAAATAGATCAAACAGCAGTCATAATCCAATAATCCCGAACAAATCGAGTGAGTATTGTTTACAGTGTCCGCCATTTTGAATATATCGAGACCATCAACAAAGCAACCGATTCGTATTTGAAAACACACAATTAAATCTTTTGTCTCTTAATTAGTTTATTACTACTCTGACTGTAAATACTTATCAACACTAATCCCAGCTGAGATTGATCAAGAGAAAAAGATAGGGCTATTATTGATACCTAATTGATTGTTGATTGACTCAACGAAGCGCGATCGACAGTACACTGTTTAGTATGTATGCGCGGAAATCAAAGCTTTGTGCCGATAATTTTTTTATTTCCAGGTAAAAAAAGAATCGCCATACAGGAAAAAAATATCGCCAAAAATTTCGCCAAATTGAATATCCTATCGCCAAAATTATATTTTAATTGCAATTGGCGAATTTGGCGATCGACAGCGTGAGCGCCGAGGTCGGACATACGCCATACAGTGTGCTATGAGGGAAATTTTGCCCAGACAACACTGCTACACAGACTACTCTTATATCGCATTCCAACTGCCAAGGGATCTTTTATGTGCACGCCAATGTATACACAGGACCTCAGTTTTTTGTCCCATCCAAATGACTAGACCGATGTCCTTGTCGGGCCCTCTGTCCTGCACCACTGACAAGGTGAAAGCACACCAAAAAACCTGATGAACACATGATACTATGTTAAATATAGGTCTTAATCTAATGTATAATATTAAATTTCAGTTGCTTTAATTAAGGTCCATGCAATACATTTTCATTCAGAAGAATGAAATTAATGTTATCATCTTAGTTTTATCTGTATGTTGACAACACACTAGGCTGGCTTCTTTTGTTGTGAGGTGTTTATATTTAGTGGAATAAGCGTGGGGGATTATCTTATTTTCACATGGTGGATTTCCCCCTGTTTCTGGTGATGTTGACTACTAATAGAATTAGGATTCCTAGACTTTATTCTTAACTAACTATGGCTGCACTAAAGTCAGGAATATGCTGTGCATTAACTTGAACTCTTGCCATTTTGTATTTACATGTAATAAAACATGCAAGATTATATAAATTATGTAATAGCAATTATTCAGTTTTATAATCAGGAATAACAAATAAATAAATGTGTTTTCAAGTTTAAAGAGTAAACACTGTTAATTTAAGGATATGCACTTTAGTATCCTGTCTTCCAAACTGTGAAAACGTAATCCCTTGTAGTTGTAAACACTAAGTCCCATTTTGATGGGCGGGAACAGCTAAGCCTGTAAGATATGTTTACATTGTTAGTATCTTGGTATAGTTTCTTAAAATTAAACATACACTAATACACTATCTATTATGATTTTGAATTCTCTTTTATTATTAATATTCTAAAAATAATTGACACACAGTATTTGACAAGGTCGATAAGATTTGGTCATACAATTATTTATTCAGTATAATTGATATTATTCAAACATTAGGGGTCACATTACAAATTTTTCAGAGGCTAGGTGAAAATAATGTTAATACGTAGATCCTATTTTGAATATTCATATACTCATGAGGACCGTCTTAACTAGCCTGTTTGTACAGAAAAGTAGGACTTTAAACCCCATTTCATTTCATGTACTGTCTGAGTAGTCTTAATTTAATGGAGCCATGATGGCTCAGTGAGTGAGACACCAGTTCACTAACCAGGAGATCCAGGGTTCAGCAAATGCTCATATTGTGAGAAGTGTCAATAACACAATTTACTGCTGATACATATGCTGTGACCGATGATCGGATCATAATATGTTCCTTTGGATTTTCCATCGTGGTTTTCCCTTGTCGCTCATTGTCCGGATGAAGGGTCTTACTAATTTAGAGTCTTAGTTGCTCAGATAGTGCAAAAAAAAAACAAGGTCCCATGGTACACATTGGAATGCATATGTGCAATTGGAACTCAAAATAAGAGTAGGGCATAGTATCACTGTCCGCCAGAGTTGGGATTTTGCACGTATATTCCGGACTTGTCCGAATTTTTTCCCCAAACGCACAATATTGTCTGACCAGGAATATGCCCAATCGGACATCAAGACATAGTGAATAATATTCAAAATTCCAAAATTAATGTACTGAGAGTATAACTACCACTCAACCCGATTATCGTTTACAATAGGCAGGATTGATTAGGTAATTAAGTAATCAAAGTATTTATCGTGTTATACCGTCAATAAACCTACCTTGATTAACTACTTAATCTGCCTTGATTGATTGACTTAATCCTTTGTCGGACAATTCATCAATCTAATCTTAAACAAAAGTCATTTTTGAAGAAATTTCTCTGGTTAATCGGGGTAGCCATTTTCCCGGAAGGTGACATGTAATTCCTACGCGCGAAATTTCTCGTTTATTTGCATCATAACGCCCCTGATTTTACTTGCCTGGATGACCGAATCACTTAAAAATATACCCACGCGTAGAAAAATAGATCTTTACAAAAACTTGAATGTGTTCGTTTAGGATCCAATTTTTTATGTCAGCGAGTTGACTTTGACTCAAGGATCATTTTACAACAAACGAAACGACGATCCGACCTCTAGTTTTCGAGAAATCGACCCAAAAAGATTGACCAATCAGAGGTCAGAATGGGCTGGGCTTAGATTTGGAAAAAATGGACGGTCTAATGCGCCAGAGGCCTTCGGCTCCGCGGCTGCCTCAGGGAAGAGATTGGTACGCCATAGCGGCAATACGCTGAAGTCAGCTATGCCTTTTATCATCACCACAAGTAATTTCGAACGCTTTTCTTTCATTTGCTGCCGTGTTCTTTTTATACGCCCACATTTTCATGTGGACGTATATTGTCGTCGCCCCTGTTCGTCCGTCCGTCCGGACGTCCGTCCGGACGTCCGTCCGTTCACAATTGTTTGTGAACAGTCTACAGGTCACAATTTTTATCCGATTTCAATGAAACTTAAAACATAGGTTTATCACCCTAAGATCTCGGTTCCTTTCGATATTGTCATGTATCGGACTGTAACTTCATGGGTTATGGCCCCTGATTGTACGAAAAATCACGTTTTTTAGCTTGTGAACAGTTTAGAGGTCACAATTTTGAACCGATTTGGACGAAACTTGAAATGCATGTTTATAACCCAAAGACCTTGGTTCCTTTCGATATTTGCGCCAATCGGATCGTAACTTCCTGAATTATGGCCCCTGATTGTCCGAAAAATCGCCCTTTTTAGCTTGTGGTCCCTCTGGAGGTCAAAATTGTTATCCGATTTAAAAAACCGTTTGATTATATCACCGTTCCATGGTTATGAAGGTTGAGTTCGAATTTCGTGAAAATCGGACCAAAATTGACGGACAAAATGGCCGCCATTTGTACGCGAATAGTGTGAAAATATGTTAAATCAAAGTTGTGAACAGTGTAGAGGACACAATTTTGAACCGATTTGGATGAAACTTGAAATGCATGTTTATAACCCAAAGATCTTGGTTCCTTTCGATATTTGCGCCAATCGGATCGTAACTTCCTGAATTATGGCCCCTGATTGTCCGAAAAATTGCCCTTTTTAGCTTGTGGTCCCTCTGGAGGTCAAAATTGTCATCCGATTTAAAAAAACGTTTGATTATATCATTGTTCCATGGTTATGAAGGTCGAGTTCGAATTTCGTGAAAATCGAACCAAAATTGACGGACAAAATGGCCGCCATTTGTACGCGAATAGTGTGCAAATATGTTATATCAAGGTTGTGAACAGTGTAGAGGACACAATTTTGAACCGATTTGGATGAAACTTGAAATGCATGTTTATAACCCAAAGATCTTGATTCCTTTCGATATTTGCGCCAATTGGATCGTAACTTCCTGAATTATATCCCCAGATTGTCCGAAAAAATGCCCTTTTTAGCTTGTGGTCCCTCTGGAGGTCAAAATTGTTATCCGATTTAAAAAAACGTTTGATTATATCACCGTTCCATGGTTATGAAGGTTGAGTATGAATTGTGTGAAAATCGGACCAAAATTGACGGACAAAATGGCCGCCGTTTGTACGCGAATATTGTGAAAATATGTTATATAAAGGTTGTGGACCTTATAGAGGTCACAATTTTGAACCAATTTTGATGAAACTTGACATGTATGTTTATAACCCAAAGATCGTGGTTCCTTTAGATATTTGCGCCCATTGGATCATAACTTCCTGAATTATGTCCCCGGATTGTCAGAAAAATCGCTTTTGTTCGCTTTTGGTCCCTCTGGAGGTCAAAATTATTATCCGATTTAAAAAAACGTTTGACTATATCACCGTTACATGGTAATGAAGAGAGAGTTTGAATTACGTGAAAACCGGACTAGAATTGACGGACAAAATTGCCGCCGTTTGTACACGAATAGTGTGAAAATATGTTATATCAAGGTTGTGGACCCTATAGAGGTCACAATTTTGAATCGATTTTGATGAAACTTGACAAAGATCTTGGTTCCTTTCGATATTTGCGCCCATCGGGTCATTACTTCCTGAATTATGTCCCCTGATTGTACGAAAAATCACCCTTTTTAGCTTGTGGTGCCTCTGGAGGTCACAATTATTATATGATTTAAAAAAAAACGTTTGATTATAAAAACCAAACAAATTCTAATGATTTTCTGATAATTCCTTAATATGCGACAATTCTTGTTGACTGCCCGGACGATTTGGCTGCTGTGTGGGCGTATGTTTCGTTGCCTGGCAACCTATTTTTTCTATTACGCACGGATTTGAATATTTTGTTGACATTTTATAAAAAAAAAACGATGTTCTGACATCACAAACTATTCTTATTATGGAAGTTCGGCATTCATTTGCTGCCACGTAAATTTTAAGGAATATTACGGTTGTGAATTTTATGCCGAAGCAGGATCGGCAAGCTTTCATTCAATGTATTACGAAAATGCTTAATTTTGTACGACATTTACTGACATAAATTTGAATGCTGTACGGGAATTGAGTGTGTGAAAAATAGCGAGGTTCACCAATTTTTATTACGTACGGGATTTGAATATTTTGTTGACATGTGATTTTTAATTGTGGTATGAATTGAATACCGTACGGGAATTAAATATGAAAAATAGCGAGGTTCACCTAATTTTGTTATGTACGTGATTTGAATATTTTGACGACATGTGACTTTTAATTGTGATATGAATTCGTCTGCTTAAATAACGATAAGAGTTATACTCCTTTATTTTCGGTAAAATGTCTGACACAAAAAATTTTGAAATCCCAACAGAGTCCGCACAAAATTTTCCTCATATAGCACACTGCAATATGGTCTTCATTGGCGCAAATGGCTTAAACGGTGCATAAAAGTAGGAGGGTAAGTAAACCCTTAGTTTTGTACGACATTTACTGACATAAATTTGAATGCCGTACAGGAATTGAGTGTGAAAAATAGCGAGGTTCACCAATTTTTATTACGTACGGGATTTGAATATTTTGTTGACATGTGATTTTTAATTGTGGTATGAATTGAATACCGTACGGGAATTAAATATGAAAAATAGCGAGGTTCACCTAATTTTGTTATGTACATGATTTGAATATTTTGACGACATGTGACTTTTAATTGTGGTATGAATTTGTCTGCTTAAATAATGATAAGAGTTATACTCCTTTATTTTCGGTAAAATGTCTGACACAAAAAATTTCCCAACAGTGAATATAAGGAACATTGCAGAAGGTAATGGTCAGGATCTTCAAATATATGACCGCAGAGGCAAGGGGACTGTCAGTTACATGTCTTAGGAATTTGTGGCCCTGCAGGTCAGAGCATCGTAGTCGTAATTTAAAATGAATAATTTGAGGTTTCTGGTGACCGTTATAGGGTCATTCCATGTCAAGTGGGTCAGGGGTGGGAAATCGACCCCCTTGAAAAAATCTGGAAAAAATATATGATATTGTACATGTAAAAACTAGAAACTGTGCGAAATTTGTAGCTTAAAAATTGAGTGAGATACAGGCATTTGAGTTTCATGAGTTACCAAGCAGTTTTTGAAACAAAATATGTATCAATAATTTACTAGATTTTCAGATATCTTGATTTAACCTTTCTACTGAAGATATACAGCTCAAATTTGTTACTCTTGAAGAACTTTCAGTGTAGATTATGAATCAGCAATCAGATTACAGATGAGTGGTAGGGTTCGCATGCTACTTGGCCATGAAAACTGACAAACATTTGGTGTAATTGTATTTTGTTTGGATTTTGTAGTGATCCAGGAACTACAAAGTAATAGATATAAACCCAAATATTGGTCTACCCAGAGACTGCCAGTAGTACTAAATAAGAAACATATGAAAATGCATCAGTCTTTAATAGATTCCCAGAAAATTGGCCCGATGTGAATATGGTTTCAGACACAAATATTCGAAAATTGCCTCGAATTTTCGAGTCAATATTACCCGGTAGATGAGCACCTAAAAATCGGAAACTTGGTGTAATTTTTGTTTGTACTAGTGTCTTAAAATCTGTTTGACATATCTATAAACTTGTGGACCTGATTAAAAGTATTAGTGTTAACATCAACGAAAATAAGGGACATGTTGTCAATTCAGTTTGGGCATACAAAAGTTGTTTTCTAGGATTTTGATAAAATAAACAAAAAACAACACAATTTGTTTCGATAACAGCAAGCATTTAGTGCTGACGTATTCTAATTTTTGAATACATAAATTGGTATTTACAATAATTGTAAAATATAGTTTGCGGAATCGAAGTCACTAGTTCAATTAAGATTAATCTACACTAAAGTCAATTGCTGGTGAATTGGAGCAGCTTAGTCCTTTGCATTCCTTACACGATATGGAACATTCAAGTCCGTGTTTTCGACAAGAACACCGCTTACTATCACAGTTCACTTTGCACTTACATCTTATTATAGAAAGAATGGCTGACGGAGCAGGATCAATGTCGATTTGGGTGGGTAGATATAAACCGTTTTCAACTTTCCATCCCCATAATGTTGCATCCATGACCGAGTCGCTTGTCTAATCTTTTATTTGAAGAAAAGCTCGCATACAGTGAAACTTCGCAGCAGACGAGGTTGGTGGCAGGGTATGGATTTCAACTGTTGAAGTATTACATATTGACTTTTCCTTGAATAAACGATATCTTAGCTGATTGAGATTTTCGTCTTTTGATCCATTATATAGTTTTACAATAATATTTTCACCGATTCTCGCCACATCATCAGAACTGAGACACTTTTGGAATTTGTCGAATTCACCTTGGTGACAAACACTTGTTCGGACTTTCTTAAATACGTTGGCCTTTCCAACACCAAAGATTCTTGACGTGGTATCACATCCTGTGAGCGCATGAACTGCAGGAAGAATTGAACAAATCTGCCGCCCAACAACATCTATTGTCTTTTTCATGCTCCAAACTTTAGCTTTATGAATTAAACCTGTACTTTTACCCGAACGGAACTGGAGTTTGTGACTATTTGGTATTGTATAATAGCACAACAAGATTAACAAGTCTGTGTCTTCACCAATTAATGTAGTGGGGAAATTTACGGTAGATTCCACAGCAGTTTTAACCATCAAAACATCTGCATCGGATTTTGCCTGGATAATTCTGCAGCCTATACTTCCAAGAGTTAAAGATAACATATCGATGAAGGATTGCTTGTTTTGGGAATTAGCTAGAAAGTGGTCCTTTTTCGAACGGAAGGGCATATCACCAGTAAATAATACAGTTGTGCTCATTATGCCTTTAGATCGTCGTTGGTGCGTTACATCCTTCGTTGAAGGGCCTGTCATATATCCGTCAAATACAATAGTTGGAGATCCATATTTCGTATTAACATAGTTTGCATACAGTTGACAAATTTCAGAGAATGTCAATCCCCTAGACCAAGGAAGTTGATGTAAAAGTGAACCACCATCTACAACATACTTCATATCAGCGTCTGTTCTCTCATCCGCTGAACAATTGCCCAAAGACCAGATAGCATCCGCTAATGTAGACTTATGGGCTTCCCTCCTACACCCACTGTTATCAAACAAAGCAGAAGGTACAGAACTGAGTTCATATGAAAATACTTGGTGCATATCTTCAGTAACGCCTGCAGCAGCAACCAACAAGCGTTGAAAAAGAAGTTGTGTGCTAACTCGCACCGTTTCATTTTCTATTTTGAGAAGAGAATGTTGATCCATGGTAATAACTTGCTTTTTCTTCCGAAAAGATAAATCCATTACAGACTGGTCCTTAATATTCTCTATAATGTCTTCTCCGACGGTTTTAGCCAAGTGAACATTTACATTATCTTTAGCAGTTACTCAGGTCTCGATGTTACGCAACATATCAATTTTTTCAAATGGATTTCTCGCTTTCAAAAAGTTGAAAACTGTAATTAAATCTTCTCTGTCTCTTTTTTGCCTTGAACTAAACATTTCCTTGTGTTGTTCACTGGACGAAAATGAAATCTCTGTGAGGGTTTGCATACTCGAATTAACTGCAGCACACATGGGCATAGCAAGCAACCATTGAACGCGTTGAGTCTCTGTCATTCCTTTGCCCCTCGTCATTCCACCTGTGGACTTTAAGCTTCGCATTAAAGTCTGCTCAATAGTAAGGTCTGTAGACAAACCTGCCCAGAACCGGTCACTTCTTCGCACTACATGATGTCCATCCATGAACTCTGTATATACTTTCGGGTGGTTACTAGGAAGTTCATACATTTGTTGTAGATATAGATAGGCTGACTTTACGTATAAATTGTGACCTGTAGCTGCTAGGTAAGGAAGCATATCGGCAACAGTTTTGAGGTGTAACTCCCAATCACCTGTTCTTTCTGCTTTAATAAACCTTCGTAATATGTCAACGGTTTCCATGTATTGGATCCACATACCTGCAGTAGGATATTGCAGAAGTTCTTGTTTGTGTCTTTCAAGCTTCGATCTTACGTTGTCAAAGACAGGGTGATTGCTTATGTCCTCCACACCAATGGCCTTACTCAACAGTTGATCGTACAAAGAAGCAATAACATCAACGTCTTTATCTACGTGGTCTTGTATAACGGATAAACCATATACATCTGAAACAATCAGCATATTTAGTGCTGAATCAACCAGAAGATGCCCCGTACAGCTGGAGAGATTGCCTTGCCACCAGTCATTGTTTTTTGAGGCGCGCGATCGCTCGCGAGCGCCTGCCGCGCACCTGAATGTCGGCCGAGGGGCGGTTTTTCTCCCTCGCCTTAAAATTGAAAATCGCTCTCCATATTTGTAAATCATGGACATGTATTCGATCTCCGCCATCCTGTCATTGTGAAATTAAATTATTTGGTGTATTCGATTAGTATGTGATCGCACATGGTAATAAAATTCCGATGAATATGTTACTAAAAATAGATGGCGCCAATGCGCCATTGGTTAATTTAACTGAAATGAAAAGTAGAACTCTCGCGAGACGTGAGAAATTACGAGAGATGGCACGTAAAAATTTCTAATGCCAATAATTTCGGAAGAAATAGATTATATTTTGATGGAATTTTGATGGAATTTTCAAGCGTTTATGATTATATTTTGAATGGGGGTTATGTTTACTAAAAATAATTATACAAGCTAAATATATTTAGAAATTTCGACAAGTATTTCTATTGGAATACCGTAAGTAGCTATAAACGATAGCAGAAGTTTTACTTGACCGTACGACTACGAACGAATGATATTATTTAGCAGACGATGTATATTATCAATTATGTAAACAGGAATGACCCCTTGCACCAAGTTATTGATCTTAAGAACCATTTTCCATATACAGAAAACTAATCACTCTTCTTAATATCAGATCACTCTCCTTAACTTCTAAATCACTCTTCTTATCGAAACTGGGAGAGCTTTTTTAGGAGAGCGATTTTTTCAATTTCTTCATTTAAGGGGAGCTTTTTTCGACTCTCCTCTAAAATACAAAAAACAACGACTGTTGCCACTAAACATGTGCTGTACAGCATTTGTAGCATAAACTGTTTCCATTGCATCTTGCAAGCCGGAAGACTGCATTAGATGCCCAACACTGCCAAGAAAACTCATCTGTAAATGAAATCCACCGAGTCGTAATACAGTGTTCTTTAACGGACTGTCTTCCTTCTCTCTTTCAATAATAATGGAAGCTTTCCAGTAAAGGGGCTGATCGAATGTCACAATTGGAGTTATTTGGTGTCTTTCAGCCTACTCACAAACATAATGCAAAGTTGAATAGATACATGATAAATCACCGGGATTCAAGTCAATCATTGGTAAGAAATTTATTGACGATTGTCCGGGAAAGGAACCAGATTGAACAGTTTGCATAAAACCGGACCAAACGGGACATGTAGACTTGATAGGTCGAATTACTTTTAACATGAGTTCTAAGTTATCCGTTTTGTCAACCACTGGCTTGTGAATTAAACACTTGAACTTTAACGATGGTTGTTCTTTTGATGATTTGTAGAATTTTATGTTAATTCTACCCGAAGCTAATAGAAGGTCTGGAGAAACTGTTAGGCGTTCCAGTTTAGATTCTTCTGACAAACCAGGTGTTACTGTTGCGATAATCCCCATTCCGTGGAATGTGTTGTGACCATCTAATGTTCTGATATTATGATCCACATTGTCGGCGACGAATTGTACAGATTGGGTTTCATTCAACTTTGAAATGTGAACACTGTTTCCAACAGCTGCACTACATTCAAACCGCATTACTTCTTTGTAATTAGAGCAAAATCCAAACTTATTAAGTGTATCGATGAGGAATCGTGACGAAAATTGGTTATGTAGTTGAACTGCAAGACCTAATAGGATGGGGGATAAAGATACTTTGGGTCTTACAGCTTGCATAATTGACTGTCCTAAAGAGGCAATTTTGACAGAATTTGTCTTTGGTGGACACATTAAGGAAAGAAAAGTCTTGAGTGACTGGGGTAGGTAATCTAGCTGACCTTGCACAGACGACAAATCGTGTGGAGACGGATATTTGTCTTTACAGACTGGAAGATCTTTGATGTCACTTTGAATAAGTTTAGCCGCGGCTTTAATTATATACATTTTTGTCTCGTTTTCATCTTGATTTTTAGGATGATTGTAAAATTCATTCAGTATGGTGGAAGCAGTTGCTTTGAAGGTTACCACATTGGGGATGCCATTTAATTCAGTAACGATTATTTGATCTTTAAAATACTCCAATAGTTTTTTCTTCATATATGTAGAACTGTAAGCATCACCAGGACACAAATCATCCATCTGTTTTACCAGATCGCCGATAGTTATTTGTTCATCGTCATTCTCTTGTAGAAACTTGGCTACTTTAAGAAAAGCTGTTAATTGAGTCTGATTTTCTGGCCTCCCTCTAGAGAACTTAGATGAAGGTGACTCGTCTTTCTGCTTGGAAACAGGTATATACTTCCCAGTTCTAAAATTTACATTACAAGTCTGATGGTATATAGCATCAGCTGCGGGCAAATCCAAAGCATATTCTAGTCGAGCGAGAACTTGATTCCCCCATGCATCATTTCGTTATAAACAAATTTCTTTTACAGTATTTTGAAAATCAAACGTTCGAACAGGAAAGACTTCAAAACCTCTTTTATTCCCGCTAAGTTTGGCATTCTGTTGAAGAAAGAGACAATGTTTTTCAAAATCGAACCCGTCTTCTTCTGACGGAAGCCTTCTATACTCTTCAGATAAATTGCCAATATGCTGGGAACGTCGGAACTCCTTTTGTCTACAGAAGTTACGCCTACAGTCTCTATGTACAGCTTGTTGAGGGGTTACGTTAGTAGAGAGATTCAGCTTTTCACTAATCGAGTTTATAGTTTCACAACCCTTCTGCCCAAGAATTACTACTGGTTGGTCGTTGTCTAAACGATTTTCACAAAAGATACAGCTCACTATAAAAAAAAATAGAAAGAAAAAAGTCTTTAACCCTTGTGGGTGCACGTGGTGAGAATCACATAGCAGGTAACAAGGGGTCCGTATGGACCCCAGTTGTAATTCAAAGTTTTTACGTACAGATGTATTTGAATTTAAAAGCAGTGGTTAAGTTTTTATTTGCATTTATATTTGACAACTGAAAAACAACTAAATTATTATACAAAAACATTTTTTTGACATTTTGAACAGATTTAATAATACTCACAAAATTGCTACTTTGTGTACTATGTTATAACGAGGTTAAATGGCGATTCACGCTTGATACAAAAACCATAGAATTTTTGGAATTCATCATTTAATTTTTGGTATTTGTAACATGCAGATGTTTAAAGAGAGAATAGTCTGGCATACGCAATATGATATCGGGAAGCAAACACATTAGCAAAATTCCTACTGCGAGTTGTAAGTTTGGGGTCCGATTGGACCCCTTGTACCCTTCAAGCGTTGGGCCTGTTTGGCATGTAACATAACTCTTCATGTCGGAAGCAGATGAATACCGATCTATTCGCCATGTTTAAAAATATATTGGAGACAAAGTCACTAAATTTCAGAAAGCAGTGCCCAGTAATTATTACAAAACACCATAAAACAAGTGCATGGGGTCCACAGAGACCCCACGTGCACCGACAAGGGTTAAGTGGAGAATTCGCTTGATAAATAAACGAGTATTTATGCCGTCACTGGGCTTCCATAGATTTTTTTCACGGCAAGGCCTCATCAAGCCATTGAAAAGACTGTTTACTAGTGTTTACCTTAATCTGCTGATGAAATTTGTCATAAATTTAACGCATATCTATTGAATATAAATTATTTTAAATTTAGGATGCTAAGTTTGAAAGGAGTCTCATTAATTGATATGCCTGCATCAAATTTAGCGAAACGTTGCCAAGGCCTAATTTAAGTACATTGCTTAATCGTGTAACGTCTCGTTACTTTCAGTCTGAATTGAAATAATTACCGAAATTAGATATATTTACGAATTTTAAAACTTACTTTTTGCACTAAATAAGTATTATTTCATCTATTATGATATTATTGGAAGTAATTAGGTCGATTTCTGCTCTGCCTAAGACGTTTTGTTGATGTTAGCTAGTGTCGTCTGCTACTTCCGGCGACGAATTAATCAACTACGGAAGCCCGTCGATGCCTTAGTTTAACGTTACTATCAGTGCTCACACTGGCTTTCAATTTTTTTCCGCCAAGATGGATGATATTTTTTATGTAAAGAAATGTTCATATATTTTTTCCTCCAACTTGAATATTTTATCCGCCAAAAATATGTGATAAAAAAATTATACAATATCTAACAATTTTATGTCTCAGTAGTCTTATTATAAAACAATTACCGATATATACAATATACAACAACTTTTAACAAATCTGTCTTTGCATAATACATTTAGCACAGTTTTGGTTTACTAAGATCAGATTTTATTTTTGGTAACTTTAGTCTCTTTGAACATCGTCGTATTGCGCTATATATTCAGTATTTACACGTCAAATCTCGTCCAAAGATTGCGTGTACAATAGACCTATTGCTATTTTCAGGTACCGTAACGGTATCTGAATCTCTGATAGAATGATATGTAATTCAATTATATTTGTAAGAAATGCTTACAATTATACCCGTCGTTCACCTTTAGACCATTTTAGCGACGGTAATATGATACAAATGGCGAACCGCTCAAGAATCGCCAATATTCAAGTAGCCTAGTTCATACGTTTTCGACCAGTGATGATACGATAATTTGAAATAATGATATGTTCTACATGCCGTATATGATGCCACAGTAAACGGAATTGAACTATCACAATATTTACTTCTTTTCGATAGAACTGTCGGACATTTTGGTTACATGTTTTACCATTCTTCGTTTTAAGACGAAACGAAACATCAAATAATCACCGCTTAATTTAATCATTACGATTAAATAGTGACTTGAGATAGGTTTAATATACATCATTGGCAATTATCAATCAACTAATCATTAATCCGAGACAATTGATTAGTATTACTCGTCGACGCAATCCGGATTATCAGCCAGTTGATTAATTTATTATTGTGTTTAGCCACGTGATTGACACTCAATAATGGTTAATACAGGATAAATACGATTAGGATTTTAAATTTTTTTTTCCCGCCAGTTCTCAAAAAGAATCGCCAGTACCGTAAAACTTTATCGCAAAAATTATCGCAAAAATCAAATTTTAATCGCCACTTTCATATTTTTATCGCAAATTGCGACTTTGGCGACCGACAGTGTGAGCCCTGGTTACTATAGTGACATATTTGTTTTACCTGTATATCAAAAACGCCTGGTTCTAGCAACGGCGATTTTTTACACATTTTAGATACATCCGTACAGAGTTGAACAGAGCAAAATTTATTTCTTTTGCAATTTGTTTTGGGCTATTACTGATATCTCCTGGACTAATAATGTTAAGCAGAAAAAGGTTTTTTAGAAGAATTGCACAAAATTATTTTTTCATTTTTTGTCCGATCGCCCAATGGCCCAATCCGCCCCTGTAAGGTCAGTGACTTACAATATAGTCTAGATAAAGAAATACTTGTTCATACAATTATAGATATTATTTCATGTCAACGAATATAATCTTACTATTCTATCAAGCAAGCCTACCATTTTGGTTTTGGTGTTGGTTCAGATAGTACCTCTTGATGATTTTAGCATGGTTTCTCCTTATCAGTACTGCAGTACAAAGGACCTGGCAAAAAAACTACATCTAGTCATTTGAATGGAACTCCTTTCGAAAGTCTGTTTGTCTGTCTGTCTGTCTGTCCGTCACACTTTTTGGGACACAATAACTCTCTTCCTAATTGAGCTAGAATGTTCAAACTTGGTGTATGTGTTTATTAGGTCAATGCCTTGATGAAGTTCAAAGATGAGCATTTTCCGCTTAGGGTAAGCAGAGATAAGCAATTTGATTGGTTGAGGCTTTGGGACACGATAACTTTAGTTCTAATTAAGTGAGAGTGATGAAACTTGGTGTATAGTTTCATTACAATAATACCTCGACTAAGTTCGATAATGAGCATTTTCTGCTCAGGGTAAGCAGAGCAATTTGATTGGTCGAGACTTTGGAACACAATAACTCTCCTTCTAATTGAGTTAAAATGTTAAAACTTGGTGTATATGCTTATTAGGTCAATGCCTTGATGGAGTTCGAAGATGAGCATTTTCCGCTTAGGGTAAGCAGAGATAAGCAATTTGATTGATCGATGCTTTGGGACAAGATAACTTTAGTTCTAATTAAGTGAGAGTGATGAAACTTGGTGTATGGTTTCATTACAGTAATACCTTGACTAAGTTCGATAATGAGCATTTTCTGCTCAGGGTAAGCAGATCGATACGCAATTTGATTGGTCGAGACTTTGGAACACAATAACTCTCCTTCTAATTAGATAAAATGTTCAAACTTGGTGTATATGCTTATTAGGTCAATGCCTTGATGGAGTTCGAAGATGAGCATTTTCTGCTTAGGGTAAGCAGAGATAAGCAATTTGATTGGTTGATGCTTTGGGACACGATAACTTTAGTTCTAATTAAGTGAGAGTGATGAAACTTGGTGTATAGTTTCATTACAGTAATACCTTGACTAAGTTCGATAATGAGCATTTTCTGCTCAGGGTAAGCAGATTGATACGCAATTTGATTGGTCGAGATTTTGGAACACAATAACTCTCCTTCTAATTGAGTTAAAATGTTCAAACTTGGTGTATATGCTTATTAGGTCAATGCCTTGATGGAGTTCGAAGATGAGCATTTTCCGCTTAGGGTAAGCAGAGATAAGCAATTTGATTGGTTGATACTTTGGGACAAGATAACTTAGGTTCATCTTTATTGATGATTTTTATGCCAATACAATGACTGCATTCTCATTTAGTAATGGATTCGACTGTAAAAATGTATAGAAACGATTGACTTGGACACGAGGGCCCTTTCCCTTGGCCAGAGGGGCCCTTTTGTCTGTCTTTAGGGTCCCCCTAACTAGGGTACATTTTCATTTTTCTCGTCGGTTTTAGCAATTTTCTTTATAAAACACTTTAGTATGACACTTCGTGTACAGTTTGATTGCTCGATACATTGAAAAAAATAAATGTGCGATTAATTAATATGTGTCTTCTATTTATTTTGGGATTTCGGCGGGGGACATCAGCCTCACTGTTGGCTTGTTTTACCAAGTGGAAGTTGATGTGGTTCTTTATTAGAAACAAAATCTTTAATTTGCACTTGTCTAGTGTTTTTATACGCCCACATTTTCATGTGGACGTATTATGTCGTCGCCCCTGTCAGTCCACAATTTGTTTGTGGACTCTCTACAGGTCACAATTCTTATCTGATTTTGACGAAACTTGAAATAAAGGTTTATCCCCAAAAGATCTCGGCTGCTTGCGATATTGGCATGTATCTGATCAAAACTTCCTGAATTATGGCCCCTGATTGTCCGAAAAATCACCCTTTTTAGCTTGGGGTCCCTCTGGAGGTCACAATTATTATTCGATTGAAAAAAACGTTTGATTATATCACCGTTACACCCTAAGGAAGGTTGAATTCGAATTTCGGGAAAATCGGACCAAAATTGCCATACAAAATGGCCGCCATTTGTACGCGAATACTGTTAAAAAATGGTATATCAAGGTTGTGGACCCTGTAGAGGTCACAATTTTAATTCGATTTTAATGAAACTTGAAATTCATGGTTATAACCCAAAGATCTTGGTTCCTTTTGATATTTGCGCATATCAGATCGTAACTTCCTGAATTATAGCCCCTGATTATAATCAAAATCACCTTTTTTTTTAGTTTGTGGTGCCTCTGGGGGTCACAATTATTATCTGATTTAAAAAAACGTTTGATTATATTACCGTTACACCGTAAGGAAGGCCGAGTTCAAATTTCGGGAAAATCGGACTAAAATTGCCATACAAAATGGCTGCCGTTTGTACGCGAATACTGTTAAAAAATGGTATATCAAGGTTGTGGACCCTGTAGAGGTCACAATTTTAATTTGATTTTGATGAAACTTGAAATTCATGGTTATAACCCAAAGATCTTGGTTCCTTTCAATATTTGCGCATATCGGATCGTAACTTCCTGAATTATGGCCCCTGATTATATGCAAAATCGCCTTTATTTTAGCTTGTGGTGTCTCTGGGGGTCACAATTATTATCCGATTTAAAAAAAACGTTTGATTATATTACCGTTACACCGTAAGGAAGGTTGAGTTCAAATTTCGGGAAAATCGGACTAAAATTGCCATACAAAATGGCCGCCGTTTGTACGCGAATACTGTTAAAAAATGGTATGTCAAGGTTGTAGACCCTGTAGAGGTCACAATTTTAATTCGATTTTGATGAGGAAGGTTGAGTTCACAATTTTAATTCGATTTTGATGAGGAAGGTTGAGTTCGAATTTCGTGAAAATCGTACCAAAATTGCCGGACGAAATGATCGCCGTTTGTACGCGAATAGTGTAAAAATATGGTATATCATGGTTGTGGACTCTCTACAGGTCACAATTCTTATCCGATTGTGACGAAAAGTCACATTTCTAGGTTGTGTACCGCCACACCATAATCATTGTTGGCTTCGAATTTCATGAATATCAGACTGGAACTGACCAACAAAATGGCTGCTCCCAATACCATATGAAATACAGGACTTAATGATTTAGGAAAAATCACTTTCGGTATTGCTTGTTCTCTATCCATCTCTCGAAAATGTGGGCGTATCCTGCCTGGCAGTGCCAGCCTATCTTTTTTTTTTTAAATTGTCTCTTGATTTTTCACTTAGATTATTTATATATTTTTACAGGAAATAACTGGTTACAAATTAAATAGACTAAAACAAATCATTACATGGTTATTCATCATCCTGACATTAGGTCTGCTGAGATTATTCTTCTACTGGTTACCTCACATCTTTTTACAATGTACACATGATAAATGTTCTTTATCTGAAGCTCAAGCAGTACTATTAACAGTAAGTCTTTATTGTTCCCCGCCTTTCGAAGAAAGTTGGGGGACTATTAAAATGGGTTCGTCCGTCTGTCTGTCTGTCTGTTCGTCCGTCTGTCTGTCTGTCTGTCCGTCACACTTTTTGAGACACAATAACTCTCTTCCTAATTGAGCTAGAATGTTCAAACTTGGTGTATGTGTTTATTAGGTCAATGCCTTGATGGAGTTCGAAGATGAGCATTTTCCGCTTCGGGTAAGCAGAGATAAGCAATTTGATTAGTTGATGTTTTGGGACACGATAACTTTAGTTCTAATTAAGTGAGATTGATGAAACTTGGTGTATAGTTTCATTATAGTAATACCTTGACTAAGTTCGATAATGAGCATTTTCTGCTAAGGGTAAGCAGAGCTATACGCAATTTGATTGGTCGAGAATTTGGAACACAATAACTCTCCTTCTAATTGAGTTAAAATGTTCAAACTTGGTGTATATGCTTATTAGGTCAATGCCTTGATGGAGTTCGAAGATGAGCATTTTCCGCTTAGGGTAAGCAGAGATAAGCAATTTGATTTGTTGATGCTTTGGGACACGATAACTTTAGTTCTAATTAAGTGAGAGTGATGAAACTTGGTGTATAGTTTCATTATAGTAATACCTTGACTAAATTCGATAATGAGCATTTTCTGCTCAGGGTAAGCAGAGCGATAAGCAATTTGATTTGCCGAGACTTTGGAACACAATAACTCTCCTTCGAATTGAGTTAAAATGTTCAAAATTGGTGTGTATGCTTATTAGGTCAATGCCTTGATGGAGTTCGAAGATGAGCATTTTCTTCTTACGGTAGGCAGAGATAAGCAATTTGATTGGTTGATGCTTTGAGACACGATAACTTTAGTTCTAATTAAGTGAGAATGATGAAACTTGGTGTATAGTTTCATTACAGTAATACCTTGACTATGATCGATACCGGGCACTCCGGTTTCCTCCCACTGCTAAAGACCCCTACGCGCAAGCGAATTATTGAAATAAAATTAAAACCATATGTTAGTCCCGAAATGACCTAGTTTGTGTTGAGTGGACGTTAAACCCCATTTCTCTCTCTCTCTATGATCGATAATGAGCATTTTCTGCTCAGGGTAAGCAGAGCGATAAGCAATTTGATTTGCCGAGACTTTGGAACACAATAACTCTCCTTCGAATTGAGTTAAAATGTTCAAAATTGGTGTGTATGCTTATTAGGTCAATGCCTTGATGGAGTTCGAAGATGAGCATTTTCTTCTTACGGTAGGCAGAGATAAGCAATTTTTGGATGACACTCCGGGTTCAGTTTGATTGGTCGATACGTTTGAAAAAAATAAATGTGCGATTAATTAATATGTGTCATCTATTTATTTTGGGATTTCGGTGGGGGACATCAGCCTCACTGTTGGCTTGTTTTATTATAGATAAATTCTTTTGTAATTAGGTATAATTAATAAAGTAAATTATTTTGTAATTAGCTGAAGTAAATACAGGTCCGGTGGAAGCAATTTGTGATTGGATGGCGGGGCTACCATTCTAAGGTTGGGGACACTCTAGAGTTCACAATTTTTATACGCCCATATTTTCATGTGAAACTTCCAATCAATAGAAACAGGACTGACGAAACGTTGGATAAAGCGATGGTTTTTTGATATTGTATTCTACTAAACATATTTTCATGTGGACTTATTATGCCCCTGTCCATCCGTACAGACATCCCGTCGGTCCACAATTGTTTGTGGACTATACAGGTCACAATTCTTATCCAATTCTGACGAAATTTGAAATATAGGTTTATCCCTATAAGATCTTGGCTGCTTTCGATATTAGCATGTATCAGAGCGAAACTTCATGAATTATGGCCCTTGATTGTCTGAAAAATCAGATTTTTAGATTGTGGACCCTACAGAGGTCAGAATTTTGACCCGATTTTGATGAAACTTGACATGCATGTTTATAATCCAAAGATCTTGGTTCCTTTCGATATTTGCGCCCATCGGATCGTAACTTCCTGAATTATGGCCCCTGATTGTTGAAAAAATCGCCTTTTTTTTAGCTTGGATACCTCTGGATGTCAATTATCTTATTTAAAAAAAATGTTTGATTATATCACCATTGCACCGAAATGAAGGTTGAGTTCAAATTTCGTGAAAATCGGACCAAAATTGTCCCCTTTGTTTTTAATGGAATAGAATCGTTACTTGCATGCAGTAACCTAGAGAAATGTTTGCTTGCGGCAAAATATTGGAGGGACTAAAGTCCCATCCCCCCCTACTCCGCCGGGCCTGTAATTATTGTCTGTCTGTCCGTCATACTTTTTGGGACACAATAACTCTCTTCCTAATTGAGCTAGTAGAATGTTCAAACTTGTTGTATGTGTTTATTAGGTCAATGCCTTGATGGAATTCGAAGATGAGCATTTTCCGCTTAGGGAAGCAGAGATAAGCAGTTTGATTGGTTGATGCTTTGGGACACGATAACTTTAGTTCTAATTAAGTGAGAGAGATGAAACTTGGTGTATAGTTTCGTTACATCAATACCTCAACTAAGTTTGATAATGAACATTGTCTGCCCAGGGTAAGCAGATCGATAAGCAATTTGATTGGTAGAGACTTTGGAACACAATGACTCTCCGTCTTACAGAGCTAGAATGTTGAAACTTTATTAGGTGAATGCCTTGATGGAGTTCGATGATGAGCATTTTCTGCTTACAGTGAGCAGAGATAAGGAATCTGATTGGTTGATGCTTTGGGGCACAATAACTTTGGTTATAATGAAGTGAGAGCGATGAAACTCAGAATATGGGTTCATTATATCATTACCTTAACTAAGTTTGATAGTAAGAATTTTCTGCTTAGGCTAAGAATTGATAAGCAATTTGATTGGTCAAGACACAACAACTCTGCTTCTATTTGAGGTAGAATGTTTAAACTTGATGTAGATGTTCATTAGGTGAATGTAATGACTGAGTTCAATGATTAACATTTCGAGCTGAAGCTAAGCAGGGCTAATCACTTCCATTGGTCGATGCTTTGGGACAAGATAATCTTCATTCTATCTGATAGTGAGTGATGACACTTCGTGTACAGTTTGATTGCTCGATACTTTTGAATAAAATAAATGTGCGATTAATAATTAATGTGTCATCTATTTATTTGGGGATTTCGACGGGGGACATCAGTCTCACTGTTGGCTTGTTTGATAATTGATAAAGGAATTATGCTAAAAGAAGTGGTTTCTAATCTTTTAATTCTGAACCAGTCAAGTCATGTAAATCTTCATTCACGTTTACAGTACCACAATAATAACTTGAAGGCAATAAGCTAATTTGCTGTCATTAATAACTTTAATTCAATTCAAGTAGGTACATGTAGGTGGTAACACTGATGTCTGGGCAATATTTCCCTCATAGCACAATTCTTGGCATAAGCTCATCTTCATTAGCCTCTAGCCTGATTGGTACAAAAATGTAGGACTAGATATTTTAAAAAAATTGGACAAAGATTGTAATTTTTTTTATCAAAAATAAACAAATATGCAGATGTCCCTTGAGTTGACACACATGCTTTAAAAATCTGTTTCTTGTAGTTTCCACCAATAAAGTACATTGTACATTGTTTGATTAACAATTACTCAACACAGATCATAGGTCAGTTTTCAAACATGAGGAGGCTAAGCAGACAATTTTATCATTGGATTGAAATCAGATGAGGCAGCCACCCAGGACTTACTGAAATATTTTAATCAGAGATACCAATACATGTAAAAAATAAATGTCGAAATATATAACATTGTACTGTTAAGGATCAATTATTTTTTATTCAGTAAATGTAATCCCAAATATCTCTTATCAAATTTAGCACATTGTCTGATATTGATCATGATTAAACTTCATGTTAGCTAAAAATAAAATGTGCAACTTGTAAATTAGGTTGATTTCATGTAAATTTAGAAACATTCACTTTGCTCTTAAGATAAAGGAAAGCAAGAGATTTTGCTTTATCATTCAAGCACTGTTCATATTTGTATAAAGTGGAGGTGCGAGGTGTTGGGGACACATCTGAATTTGTTTGGACACCAAATCATCATAAACTCACCTATATAATGAAAGAGCTATTGATAATTTTCTTGTTTAGATACCAGGTTTGTTGGTATTATGAGTGTTGCTAAAATGCAGAATGGGTAACTGAATGCTATCGGAAAACACCATGTAATAGACGGCCATGTTTGTTGTGGGCGGGACTTGAATGTCAATTTCAATACCGTACGAGTAAGAAAAGTACCGCTAAAAGTTATGAAATAATCAATTGTATGTTATAATTAATAGAAACAAATGTAACAAAAGCAATTTATTTCATAAAGAAATATATATAACTTGATACGGCTAAATATTGGTTATTATTATAACTGTAAACAATAGAGTTTGGCCCAGTTACTGGAGATCGCAGGTGGATTTGAGTCACGTATAGTATGTCATGCGCCTAAACCACGCATATTTTTTTTCCTGAAACACCTCTGCCAAAGTCGCCCTGCACCTTATCTACGCATGCACCTTATACACCGAAAAATACAGTACCAGAAAACACCCTGTCGCATACATATATCGTTTTTATATTGTCGTCGTCCCTCTCCGTCCGTCCATCCATAATTGTTTGTGAACACTCTACTGGTCACAATTTTTATCCGATTTCGATGTAACTTGAAATATAGGTTTATCACCTTAAGATCTAGGTTCCTCTCGATATTGGCATGTATCGAATCGTAATAATGGATTATAGCCTCCTATTGTACGAAAATTCACATTTTTAGCTTGTGAACACTGTAGAGGTCACAATTTTGACCTGATTTTGATGAAACTTGAAAGACATGTTTATAACCCAAAGATCCTGGTTCCTTTCGATATTTGTGCATATCGAATATGTTAAAACTGTGTGGAACTGAGAACAACTCATAAGTACAGTGGACTCTGTCACATCCGAACTCTGATCACTCCGGCACTCTGTGAAATCCGACATGATTTTCATGTCCTGATTTATTTCCATATTACTTCAGCCAAAAAATCTCTGGTTAATCTGGACTCTCTATGTTCCGACATCAATCAGCCGTCCCGTAACATGATAGCAAGCAATTACCACTCAATTATCGGTGAGATTAAAACTCGATGGGTGTGAAACCAATCTTTGTTGATTACTTTGATAATTTTCTAATCTCTTGTAAGACAGTAATTGTGACAAATACTCAAGAATATCCACGAATTCACAGTAGTAAAAATATTCCTAGCACCTGTTAACGTAACCCTAATAACGTAAGTTTGCACTCGGCAAACCTCGGCAGATTCCTGTACAATCTAAGTTTGTTCACCCTACAGATCTCTCAGAACCGTGTGATGACGACCTGGACATAGAACACCATCTTCCATTGGCCCAGGTTAGGCGCAGAAGAGTATGACGTTAAACCCCATTTCATTTCGTTTCATGACATAGAACGACAGATAATCAATGAACATGTGATAGCAAACACATAGTGCGATCAACTGAAGACGATGAAGAAGATAGATTAACGACAAATTTTCAATGTACAGAAAAGTTTATCATTTTTATATGCCCACATTGAAATGTGGTCGTATATTGTCGTCACCCCCGTCCATCCACAATTGTTTGTGAACAGTCTACAGGTCACAATTTTTATCTGATTTCAATGAAACTTAAAATATAGGTTTATCACCTAAGATCTCGGTTCCTTTCGATATTGGGATGTATCGAACTGTAACTTCAAGGATTATGGTCCCTGATTGTACGAAAAATCACGTTTTTAGCTTGTGAACACTATAGAAATCACAATTTTGAACCGATTTTGATGAAACTTGAAATGCATGTTTATAACCCAAAGATCTTGGTTCCTTTTGATATTTGCCAATATCGGATCTTAACGTCCTGAATTATGGCCCCTGCTAGAGTATGACAGACACAGTGTGGGGTTGTTTGTCCATAACCTTGTGGGGTACCTCAATATGGTACACTACAGTATGACAGACACACAGTGTGGGGCAGAGTGGGGATTTTGCCCGTATATTCCGGACTTGTCTGAATTTTTTTTCTAAACGCACAATATTGTCCGACCGGGAATATGCCAAATCAGTCATCAAGACATAGTGAATAATATTCAAAATTCCAAAATTAATATAGTGTACTGAGAGTATAACTACCACTCAACCCGATTATGGTTGGCAATAGGCAGGATTGATTAGGTAATTAAGTGATCAACGTATTTATCGTGTTATACCGTCAATAAACCTACCTTGATTAACTACTTAATCTGCCTTGATTGATTGACTTAATCCTTTGTCGGACAATTCATCAATCTAATCTTAAACAAAAGTTATTGCTTTCCCTTTGTCAGACTATTCATCAATCCAATAAGAGTGAATTTAATTTTAATCCACCTGTTTACCTCGTGGCCTTCAATTGTCTGGCATCTTAATCGCATTGATGTGAGCCGACAGCACCTATAAACTAATCATAGATGTCACATATCGTAAGAGTATATTATTTTATAACACCCTAATTCATTTTGTCTACGATATCCTTTATGTCTTTTAAGAATCCATATATAAATTCTCATCCACAGTGGAACTTTCCCGTGATCTCGAGAGCCGCACGAATATTGCTTAACATGTTAGGCAGTGCTTACTATGAAGCTGTGTGCTGTGAGTCACATACGCCATAGCGGCAATACGCTGAAGTCAGCTATGCCTTTTGCTGCCATGTTCTTATTTCTATTACGCACGGATTTGAATATTTTGTTGACATTTTATAAAGAAAAAACGATGTTCTGACATCACAAACTATTCTTATTTCGGAAGTTCGGCATTCATTTGCTGCCACATAAATCTAAAGGAATATTACGGTTGTGAATTTTATGCTGAAGCAGGATCGGCAAGCTTTCATTCAATGTATTACGAAAATGCTTAATTTTGTACGACATTTACTGACATAAATTTGAATGCCGTACGGGAATTAGGTGTGAAAAATAGCGAGGTTCGCCAATTTTTATTACGTACAGGATTTGAATATTTTGTTGACATGTGATTTTTAATTGTGGTATGAATTGAATACCATACGGGAATTAAATATGAAAAAAAGCGAGGTTCACCTAATTTTGTTATGTACGTGATTTGAATATTTTGACGACATGTGAATTTTAATTGTGGTATGAATTCGTCTGCTCAAATAACGATAAGAGTTTTGCCCCTTTATTTTCGGTAAAATGTCCGACATGAAAAATTTTGAAATCCCAACACTAGTGTGGGGTTGTTTGTCCATAACCTTGTGGGGTAATTCTGTATGATACGCTAGAATATGACAGACACACTGTGGGGTTGTCTGTCCATAACCTTGTGGGGTACTTACAAAGTACAAAGTATATGTCTTTTAATGACTTTAAGGAAATAATTTTTTTTATTTGATTCACATTTAATATTAAAGATCATAATCTATTATAATTGATTAAACCCCACAATGCTAATTCTGGAGCAGCCACTCATGCCCGTCTCGTTTGAATTTTGACTGTCATCCCCACATGGAACATTTGTACAAAATTGAGCAACCCCACAATAAAGTTGAACAAAAAAACTGCACATGGTACCTCTCAACTGTAACAAATTTACTATGACAAATTTTATTAACAAAATTTTTCCATTCCGTGTTTTAGTAACACCTGTTTTATTATGCCATAAGCACAAACAAATGTATTTGTCGAAGAATTGTTTCATTGTCTTTGTTCACATTACAAATATAATGTATGTTAAATTATATTCAATTTTTGTTTTTTCATTTTAGAATTATTATGATCAGTATTTTGTGTCAACTGTTGAAACGGCTACCAGAGATGGAACAAGGTAAAATAAATACGTATCTCTTTCAAGATAAAATTTTGCACTATATATTGTACGATGATTTTGTTTGCAGACATTCTTGCAAGATTTGATAATTTTAGGAAAAGTCATGTAACAGTAATATGAAAGCGAGTAAAGGAGTGTAGGAAATGCAACATTTTAGATGGTAATTTACACAAACACATGTGTTCAACAGTTCAACAATACAAGGATATAATTTAGAATCAGACTGATTTACTTATTCCATCAAAAAGCACACTCTTATGGAATAACAATTACTATAGTTCATTTCACTGCGACGTTTTGAAACCCAATTTCACAAGTCATTATCAAGCATTATACATAGAAGCACAAACCTGCAGATTGTTCAGACATATGGTTTTTGGGACTGTCAAGCATTGTGTCTCATTTTGGACAATTGAGAAGCAGAACAGTAGGATGCCCCATGTTAGGGTGCTATATTTATATATACAACTGACTGTAGTTTTTTCTTTGATGTCCAACCGCTGATGACGTCATTACAGGTCGATATATTCGGCTCATATCAACCGCTCTTGACGTAGATGATCGAAATAATACAAAGAACACAGAAATAAAATTTTATTCTTTTGACAATAAAAAAGAAATTGTTTTGGTACAGTTTGTAGCATTCAGGACCTAAATAGACGGCGTACTTATCGGCTTATTTAAATCGGTTATCCACACTCTAGTCCATGTCTAAGATATCTTTCTGAATTTTCTTTCAGCCCAAATCATTTCTCCACACACTCCAAGACCTGAAAGTATTTATCACCCAAGAGTTCCTTTGTAAAGTATTTTTGGCTACGGCTACAGTCCACTCAAAACAGTCGGTCAAATCTTTCTCTGAACATCCCGAAAAGTAACCTTCAGTCACGGTTCATTGTCAGAATTATCGGAAAAGATTGCCTTTTGATCCAAATTTTCTTCAGGCTTTGTATAGATCCTCATCATAGTTGCATTCACATCTATTCTATCGTCAATATGATGACTAAAAAGGATTGATTATTCGTCTGACTTCGTTTTACTATCCATTTTGTTTTAGCTTTCTTCAGTTCAATTACTACAAAATGGCGACATATAAACAAACACGTGCACGTGATGTCAAGCAATTATCCAATCACTGTTGCCTTTTTTAGAAGAGTCCATTAAATTTAAGGGTGAACGTTGTATATGTCAGATATAAACCTACTCTCCCTTGGATTGATATGATAGAGAACACTTGGGTAGGTTAATATCCTATACATATAATACTACAACCCTATACTACCTCAATCCCTATCAATAATCATCAAAAAAATGTCCCTGTATTTACAGTGAAATCCCGCTTAACGACCAACTCAGAATTACGGGCAACTCACGTATACGACCACATATTAAAAGAACCAATTTTTTTCTTCTATATTCCTTATAAATTGAACTCAGTATTACGGGCAACTCACTATTACGGATTACGACCACCAAAGCCACTCCCAATCAGTCAATTTCATTGTTTTTGTGACTCGCGATAATGACCACTGATTGGGATTAATCAGCTCCCGACCGAGATCAAAACGATAACGACCACTGACAGGGATTAGTCAATCTAACGACTAAGATCAAACAGTCGTGGTTGACTGATTTATCGCAACAATTTAACGAGCCGCTAATCTTTCTTTGTTGATTTCATTTTTTTAAACAATGGAATTTCTCATTGTTTGTTTGATTTAAACACAGTAATTAATAATGATTAAGTGATTTAAACTCTAACTATTTATACGAGTAAATTTTGTCAAGATTATAATTTCTTATTCGGCCATCGTCTGTTTGTACGATTAAATTTTGTCAAAAGGGTATCATTTCTTATTCGACCTTCACCTGTGTAATGGAAAAAACCTGTAGTAATAAGCGTACTCGTGTAGAATTAAGCCTGAAAGCAAAAGTAGAACCCCAAAAACAGTGAGGGTAGAAGCCAAAAGCAATTTGAAATTGGTAAGACCCAATTACAGACGATTTTGAAAAGAAAGGCGGAAATTATTGATGGATACGAAGAAAATAGAGACAGCGACAGGAAACGTCCCTGTGTTCGCTCGCCGATGGAAGAATGTGGGCGTGGTTTCAGCGTGTGCGTGACAATGATCTGTCGATCTCCGGTCCTACGCTTCGTGAATAAGCAGATTTAGAGAAAGACAACATTTCATTTTTCAAGATGTACGTTGAAAGTGGTAGCGTAAATGACGTCGTTGTGAAAGAATGGACTGATAGTGTACCTGACATTGTCATTGGTTACGAAGCTCGGGATATCTACACCATAGAAGAGAGAGGAGTGAATTATCATGGCCTTCCAGATAAAACGTTCTCTATTCGTGGCTAAACTTGTTCTGGTGTCAAAATAGCAACATGTTTACAAATGTGAAAAATTCTCGTTTGCCGGTTACGTGGATATCCAATAATAAAAAAGCTTGGATGGCAGGATTATTATTTGAACATTTTACGTCTGCCGGTTTCGTGGAGATCCAATAATAAAAAACACATGGATGACATAATTTTTGTTTAAAGGGTGGTTGCGGGATTTTAATCGAAAAATGAAGATAAATAAAGGAAGCATTATGAATTAAAAATTATAACGTGACCAAAGACTTTATAATATGCATAATTATTATTATGTTTTCATGATGTGTTTTAACATTACATCTGTTATTAGTAATAAAGTATGTCTTTAATGTATATAATTTACCTAACACTGTTTTTTATTTGAATTTGTCTAAAGCATGCTCACTCAGTAATGAGACCAACTCACTATTAAGACCACATCTAGACAGTCCCACATGTGGTCTTAATAGAGGGATTTTACTGTAATAGATATATCCATTTGAATATGTTAAAATAGACTGTTTCGTGAATGGCATGGTTTTCAGGTCTTTTCAATGCCATTGGAATATTGTGCTCTTGTGGAAATTAGTTGAGCTAAATCTGACTGTTATCTGGCTGATTGACAGACCTGGATAATAAAGACTATATTGATACAAAACATTATGTACAGCGATATAGTAATCTAATTCAGAAGATCACGAGTTAGGCAAGTCAACAAATGTTTTAAAAACCTTGTAAAAGCTAAAGGAAAATACAACACTAGTATTCTGATCTTGCCTACTGCACAATCTTTTTGTCCCCCGCCTTTCGAAGAAAGTTGGGGGACTATTAAAATGGGTTCGTCCGTCTTGTCTGTCTGTCTGTCTGCCCGTCTGTCCGTCACACTTTTGGGGACACAATAACTCTCTTCCTAATTGAGCTAGAATGTTCAAACTTGGTGTATGTGTTTATTAGGTCAATGCCTTGATGGAGTTCGAAGATGAGCATTTTCCGCTTAGGGTAAGCAGAGATAAGCGATTTGATTGGTTGATGCTTTGGGACACGATAACTTTAGTTCTAATTAAGTGAGAGTGATGAAACTTGGTGTATAGTTTCATTACAGTAATACCTTGACTAAGATCGATAATGAGCATTTTCTGCTCAGGGTAAGCAGAGCGATAAGCAATTTGATTTGCCGAGACTTTGGAACACAATAACTCTCCTTCGAATTTAGTTAAAATGTTCAAAATTGGTGTGTATGCTTATTAGGTCAATGCCTTGATGGAGTTCGAAGATGAGCATTTTCTTCTTAGGGTAGGCAGAGATAAGCAATTTGATTGGTTGATGCTTTGGGACACGATAACTTTAGTTCTAATTAAGTGAGAGTGATGAAACTTGGTGTATAGTTTCATTACAGTAATACCTTGACTAAGATCGATAATGAGCATTTTCTGCTCAGGGTAAGCAGAGCGATAAGCAATTTGATTTGCCGAGACTTTGGAACACAATAACTCTCCTTCGAATTGAGTTAAAATGTTCAAAATTGGTGTGTATGCTTATTAGGTCAATGCCTTGATGGAGTTCGAAGATGAGCATTTTCTTCTTAGGGTAGGCAGAGATAAGCAATTTCATCTTAGGTTCATCTTGATTGATGATTTTTATGCCAATACAATGACTGCATTCTCATTCAGTAATGGATTCAACAGTAACAGTGTATCGAAACGGTTGACTCGAGGGCCCTTTCCCTTGGCCAGAGGAGCCCTTTTGTCAAGTGTGGGGGCCCTTTGGTCTGCCTTTAGGGCCCCCCTAACTAGGGTACATTTTCATTTTTCTCGTCGGTTTTAGCATTTTTCTTTATAAAACACTTTTGGATGACACTTCGTGTACAGTTTGATTGCTCGATACTTGAAAAAAATAAATGTGCGATTAATTAATATGTGTCATCTATTTATTTTGGGATTTCCGCGGGGGACATCAGCCTCACTGTTGGCTTGTTTAGATATATAAATTCTGCAAAACCAAAATATCCCACTGCTAAGGGTACAGTTAATAAATTAGCAAATTACAAAATAAAACATACCATCTAAATTTCTAAATATTATTAACAACCTAAATATTTTTTATTACTGTAACATTAGATTTTGACAAAATAACATGCTTCAATAGGCCAGTTACAAAATCACATTTAGACATTTTCAAGGTAGTGTCAACTTTTAGAGGTTAAACTTGGCTGTGTCACTTAAAAAATTGCTGTAACCCTTTGGTGATTGTTAAATTGCAAGCAGTTATTTTCATAAAACTTGTTAAATAGGTTAAAAATATGGAAATATTTCTGACTCGCTTTGTAATATTTAAAATTGATCTGATGTGTATTGGATTCATGGTTATCCAATTGTGTTGAGTGTATTATTGTTGTAATGTACATGTAGAATTGAATTGAATATGGTTTCAGGGTTCGTCTACTACCAACCAAAACTAAATATTTATATAAGAAAGGTCAATCGCAGCCTGTTATTACTTACCAAGAATCATTGGTATGTATACATATATATATAGCTATCCCTTCCCTAACTGTAGATGTGTATGTATAATGCACAGATTATAGATAACATATTTCCGTAAGAACAGTAAGATAACATGAATGCGACTGTAATGGAAGTTGATTGATGACCTCACACACTGAAAGGAAATAATTTTTGTCCCCTGCCTTTCAAAGAGTCACCTCTCCAACCTCGTGGTTTTTCTCCGGTTTCTTCCCATTGCTAAAAACCCCTACGCGCAAGCGAATTATTGAAATAAAATTAAACCATATGTTAGTCCCGAAATGACCTAGTTTGTGTGGAGTGGAGGTCAAATCCTCTCTCTTGAAGATAAGTATTTTCTGCTTAGGGTAAGCAGGGATAAGCAATTTGATTGGTTGATGCGTTGGGACACAATAACCTTAGTTCTAATTTTAAAGTGAGAGTGAGGACACTTGGTGTATAGCTTCATTACATCAGTACTTTGACTAAGTTTGATTATGAACTTTTTCTGCTGAGATTAAGCAGAGCGATAAGCAATATAATTGGTTAAGATTTTGGAACACAATAACTCTCCTTCTAATTGAAGTAGAATGTTCAAACTAGGTTTAGGCATTCATTTGGTGAATGCCTTGATGGAGTTTGATGATGAACATTGTCTGTTTACTTAAGCAGTGATAAGCAATCTGATTGGATGATGGTTCGGGGCAGGATAACTTTGGTTACTAAGTGAGAGCGATGAAAGCAAATTTTCTGCTAAGGCTGGGGAGCAATAAGCAATTTGATTGCTCAAGACTTTGGAACATACATGTAACAACTCTGCTTTTAATTGAGGTAGAATGTTTAAACTTGATGTATAATGTACATGTAGATGTTCATTATCATTAGGCGATTGTCTTGATTGACTAACATTTCGAGCTAAAGATAAGCAGAGCTAATCATTTTCATTAGTCGATGCTTTGGGACAAGATAATCTTGATTCTATCTGATCTGATAGAGTGATGAAACTTAAGGTAGTGTACAGATTGATTGCTCAATACTTTTGAAAAAAAATAAATGTGCGATTAAATAATATGTATCATCTATTTATTTTGGGATTTCAATGGGAGATGTCAACCTCACTGTTGGCTTGTAGAATATTTTTAAAGGTTTATTGTAATCAAGTTTTTTATCCGTTATATTCTACTTGTACTATAAATCTAAAATACCAAATACCATGCTTTTGACACCTTATTCCACATTAAAATGTACTTATTTTTTAATAAGGAAATTAAAATATAAACAGTAGATTATCCCCAGGTAAAGATTCGATCACATCAAAAGGAGGCCCATCAAATGATGTCAGCAAGAATTACATCAGTGATGTTAGATTGTTTTAACAGTATCCTATATGTGAGCTACTTCCACAAAACCAGGCTCTTGGTCATTTTTATAAAAATAGAGCTGCCAGCATATTTGAATAGTCCACAGCCTAAGCTTTCCAAAATTGCAATTCTTTGTAAATTTGTCCTTTCATCTGGAGTTGATTTCGGCTCATTCACAGCAACAAGAAGGCATACAGTTTATGCTTTTGCGCCCGTAGTACAAAATGAAGTTATGCGACAAGCGCTGGTTTCATGGGAGCAGGTCACATATCGTCTTCTGCAGATGTCGAAGGGTGACAAAAATTTCAATTCGTCGTATCTTTGTAAATATTGAACCCGAATTGAACCATTTTTTGGCTGATATTCATTTCTTTCCCATTATTGTAGTTTGCAGATCAGTCAATTTGATATAATTAATTTTGATTGTTTTTTCAGAAAGATGAAAACCTTATGCATTACTTTATAAGTATGAAAGTTAAGTACATCTGGGATGGAGAAAGAAATGAATTTATTAAATTACGGTAAATTTATGCTGTTATTGAATACTCTTATACACTGGATTGCAATTAAAGCCATTGATTAAGGTTGCAGCAATATCCCAGGGATGGCGATATATGGCGATAATTAGGTCAGACGATAAAATTATCGTCTGAAATCTCAAATATTGCGATATTTAAATTTTAGTTCATAATTCGCGTAAAATCTGTTCAAAATACTTGAAAAATGGTGTGCTGATAAATACGAACGAGATTTTTTCCATTGTGCAGATGTCAAGTAGGCTATATTTCACTGAATAATAGTTTAGTATTAATCGTAATTATACACATGTAGGCTATAGCTTGATATGGGATACCCCCAAAAAAGAAAACATCAACAATATTTATAATTATGACAGACCTTATGACTGTAAGGATTCCCGACTCAGAATGGTTTATCATGCATTACCCAGTCCATTGAAAATTACATTGATCGAAAATGGCAATGTTCCCGGTGATAGTTCGACACTGCAGCTGCTGACAACAAAAAATGCCCAACCAATACCACTGACGATGGTATGGACGATATTTGATTTTATCAAGTTGAATTTTTAACATGTATACATTAGATAATATACACGTATTAACAGTACTGCCTTGGATTCAATCGGATTAAAAAGAAACCAATCAGAAGATTCTGTCCAACCATTGAGGGAGCTGGTTTCTTTATATCATCTTCAGAGAATGACGAACTATTTGTAAATACCTAATGAAATCTAACCATTTTTAGACTGATATTCCTTTTAAGGTTCTACTTTTACAATGTTGTAGTTTGAAAAGAGATTCAAAATCCATCAAATGACAATGACGATGAATGGCTTTATTAAAATCTGGAACTATTAATTGATTACCGTATTTTTCGGTGTATAAGGCGCACTTTTTTTTACCAGATATTTTTTTTTACAGAAGGGGTGCGCCTTATACATAGTAATAAGCAAATCTTGGCTTTTCCCTGTCAACATTGGCGTCTGAAGTTGATGATGTCGGCCTTTCCCACGCAATAAAGATGGCGGCCATTTTACAGACGGCAATTCAGTATACCGTTAGTCATAAACGACAGTGCTAACAATATGGGCCGATAGCTGTTTAGTTTAAATTATCGTAAATATTTCTGCTTTTTCCACCTATTTCATGACGTATATTTCAACTATTCCGAAATTCAGATGTTGACATTTGTCGTGTGATGACGGCCATTTCAAACACCGCTATTCCGTATACCGTTACTCATAAACGACAGTGCTAAAAATATCTGCAAATCGTTAATATTACTATTATTCTACGTATTTGGTGACATATATATATTTCTACAAATTGTTAATATTACTATCATTTCTACGTATTTGGTGACATATATATTTCGGCTAATCCTTCACTCTTAGCCATTACCGGCAATCCAAACGTCTCGTCAATGGCGGTGTTGTCAGTCAGTTGACAAAAAGGCGGGGCTTACGACAGACAAGACATTTCATTGGCTTTTAGAAAGATAACATCCATTGAGCACACGCTCAGTATACCGGTACCATAGGTGAGCAATACTGTCTTACAATTTAAACATATAACCGTTTTAAGTTACCGACAGTTTTCATTCAACATGGATTCAGTGATTGACCCATTGTTATAAATTACCGGTATAGTTAATTATCAACCAGTGAGTTGTTACCGTTTTCTTTATGAAGTTGTTTGTAGTTAACGAAATCATTGTTTCCTTGATTGGTATTAAAATGCTATTGTATTATTTTACTGATAGATCTAAATGGCTACAATCTAGGTATTGTCATGACGCGTGTAGTGGGCGGGGCAACGGACGCTATCGATTGTTTGTCAGTTGTTTGCATGACTTAGAGTAAACCTGGAATTGTTGTTTCTCTTTTACCGGTAGTCAAAATTTAAGTCGTGAGTAGCTGATCATGAGAAATTATTTCTACAGTTAATATTTAATTTGTTTATCATCAAAACATTTATCACAGCCAATTACTCCCGAATTTAACACGATGTAATAGACGGCCACGTTTGTTGTGAGCGGGACTTGAATGTCAATTTCACTACCGTACGAGTAACAAAAGTACCGCTAAAATAATCAATTGTATGTTATAATTAATAGAAACAAATGTAACAAAAGCAATTTATTTCATAAAGAAATATATATATACCTAGATATACGGCTAAATATCGGTAATTATTATAACTGTAAACAATAGAATTTGATTAAATTACTGGAGATCGCAGGTGGATTTGAGTCACGTATTTGATTAAATTACTGGAGATCGCAGGTGGATTTGAGTCACGTATAGTATGGCATAAGTTTCACGAGGCATTGAGAAAGGGGTGTGCCTAAACCACGCATATTTTTTTTCCCTGAAACACCTCTGCCAAAGTCGCCCTGCGCCTTATCTACGCATGCGCCTTATCTTATACACCGAAAAATACGGTATTTTGATAACTGAATAGGTTATGTAAAATTGATAAACTTAAGACCAAGACTACTTCATATTACTAATAAATGTCCTCATGCTCCCCTTCGTGTATCTATAATTGCCTTATAATATTATCTTCTGTAGGGGACTTGAAAGTGGATGTACATGTGCATATCTACATCGATGTAATGGTCTCTCTCTTAATGATCAAATGAAAAGGTAAAATTAATTTCAACTATTAATAAACAGTTGTTGTATTAGTAGGGTGCTGCAGTGTTAGTGTGGTAATGGAACAGGACTCCCAACAAAAATGTTTTGTGATTTTTATGCCCTGTACCTACTTATGAGAGGTAGTGCCAACAAGTAGTCAGTCATATTTGTTCAGATGATATGAGAAACTGATTTCCTACCTACAGATTGCACTAGGGACCGGGTATTATCCAGATTTTAGGAAAAAAGGAAAGAAATATGCTTATCGTCTAGAATCTAATGCACGTATCCAGTCAATAGATTTCCGTCTAGAATGTGTTAAATGCCGTCAAGATTCATCAAAAACTGCCAAGTTTGTCCTACCGTGTAGATTTAGACTTGCATACTATGTATTATTACAATTCTATGCTACGGTAATCGTAGTTTCTTTCCTTTTTTCGTAAAATCTGAACGATACCCGGTCCCTAGTGTTGGTGGCAATAAACTCCTTCTATTCCTTGTATAACAATAGAAATAGAAATGACCATACTAGTCTCAAAATGGCCAATGTATTAGAATATCATTTGATTACATGGTTGCTGTCTTTTCCTGTTAACAAAATCTGAGGTCTCTGTAGATATATATTATTAGTTTTATAAAGCAAGGCCTGCATAGACATGTATGTTTTCCTCTTTTTCGAAAGAGCCCTGCAAGTAAATTAATGAGATAAGCATATACTACCTTATACATTTGAAGAGTCCAGTGGAAGAATGATCTAAGTCACATTTTTTGTCATTTTGCATCAAAGGCAAACAGACCTTTGGACAAGAAGCCTTGATGCAAACAGAACAACAAGTGGGTTTAATTACAACTTCAAAATGATGTTTAATATGAATCATAATACCACATTTCACTTAAAAAAAAGGTCAAATAAAGGGTACGATGGACGTATTTGTTTTGGAGGTCATTTCAGAAGGGCCTTGGTTTGGTGTGACTCCGATCGTTTTTACCTGAAATTGATTGTTCTGCAGAGAGCTTCTGCAATTTGCTACCAGATGGCGCCATTAACTGGGGTTCATTGAAAAAGTGACTTGGGTCGTTCTTCCCCTGGACTCATTTGTTTCTAAATTTTATATTTTGTGCACAATATAAGGCCCTTTCATATTATCAGGACATATTTGCATTAAAGATACATTATGGGAGATAAGATAAAGAGATGACAGTTCTCATTATAATAATTAAAAAAACTAGATAGTTTAAAAGTAATTTGTTGAAAATTTTAGTCAAATTGATCCATGATGAGCCGAGAATGAAGCAGATGAAATTTTCGCATAACCTCGGTCATCATTACTAAAATCATTAATATAAACAGCATAGTCTCGATTATCCACTTTTTAAATTTTATTATCAGTGGCATTAAGCGGTATGTAGGAATCGTCTGGATAAGTTAATTAATGTCTAATTGATAATTTAGATAACATTTCAGGCCTAAAGAAAGACTTGTAATAAGCAGATTTGCTCTTGCATAATGCATGTTTAATTTTCAGGCGTGTATTATATGGACTGAACTCGATAGCTGTTCATGTGACACCAATCTGTGTCCTATTATTTAAACAAGTAAGACATTACATATTTTATAATGATTATATATTAGTTCATCATTATTGATCATGTGGAAAGACATAAATATTTCTGTTGTGTTTGGTAGATAAAACTTCTTAGGATTAAACTTGACAACCAGATGAAACAATTCTTAGGATTAAACTTGACAACTAGATGAAACAATGTTTGTGTTTAAATGTCACCCACGAGTACATGTCTTAAGTCTTGTTCCTCAAGACTTTTATAATGTCACATATTTCAAGGTACATTGTTTTTTTTGATAAATTCTTTGTTTATATTTTCTAAATACTTTTTTTTACCTTTTTATCTTTAGTGATTTATAAATGATTAAGTTGGGGTAGTTTTTGCTTAGTTGTAACATACATTAATATACGCCTTTGTGAATAAATCTTGGATTGTAAAAGGAAGTTTTCTCATTTACAGTTATTGTTTGTTTTTTAGTATTTACAGTGTAACAATACCATCATACAAATATGGGGATTTCAGAATTAGACAATAAAAAAACTTTACTCTGCTTCCTAATTTTTAAAAGATTTTTTAATGCAAATGTATAAAGTTGTGATAAATATACTGTGACACAATGAAAATGCAGGGGATTTGCTATAAACAATAATTTATTATTCTATATGTTTAGTATAATAATAATATAGATACAGGCAATATTTCGATAGTGCTGTTTTAAATTGTTATGATTATGAAAAATATACTTTTGATCAGCAATTCCAAAAACTAGAAAGCAAATTTATTGTTCCCCGCCTTTCGAAGAAAGCAGGGGACTATTAAAATGGGTCCGTCCGTCTGTCCCGTCCCGTCACACATTTTGGGACACAATAACTCTCTTTCTTTCTAATAGAGCTAGAATGTTCAAACTTGGTATAGGCGTCTATTATGCAAGTGCCTTGATGGAGTTCGAAGATGAGCAATTTCCACTCAGGGTAAGCAGAGATAAGCAATTTGATTGGTTGATGCTTTGGGAGACGATAACTTTAGTTCTAATTAAGCGAGAGTGATGAAACTTGGTGTATAGTTTCATTACATCACTACTTTGACTAAGTTCAATAATGAACATTTTCTGCTCAGTGTAAGCAGAGCAAAAAAGTAATTGGAAATGTGGCGTATATTGTCGTTGCCCTTTCCGTCTGCCTGTCCGTCCGTCAGTCCGTCCGTCCACATTTTCTTGTGAATGCTGTAGAGGCTATAGTTGATATCCGATTGCCATTAAATTTATACACAGTGTTGAAGATCATGAGATAAAGAAGTCGTTTGATTTTCAGCGATATCCGATAATTACTGCCAGAGTTATGGCCCCTTGATCACTTTGAAAAGTCAAAATCTTGTGACCGTTCTAGAGGATAAAGTTAATATCCGATTGACTTTAAATTTATATACAGTGTTTAAGGTCATGAGACTAAGAAGCCTGTTGATTTTCAGCAATATCTGTTGATTACTGCCAGAGTTATGACCCTTGATCACTTTGAAAAATCTTGCAGACGCTCTAGAGGCCAAAGTTAATATTCGATTGACTTTAAATTTATACACAGTGTCTAAGGTCATGAAGAGAAGAAGCCTAATGATTTTCAGAGATATCTGTTAATTACTGTCAGAGTTATTACCCTTGATCACTTTGAAATTTTTTTAGAAGCTCTAGAGGCCAGTTAATATCGGATTGACTTTGAATTTATACACAGTGTTTACGGTCATGAGACGAAGAAGCCTATTGATTTTCAGCGATATCTGTTAATTACTGCCAGAGTTATGGCCCATGATGACTTTGAAATAATTACTTTATGGGCAATTACTCGTAATAAGATATTCATGTGTTGTAACAAAATATGTGACAACCCTTGTTGACCTGGATGACTTAGCTGTTGTGGGTGTATGTTTCGTTGCCTGGCAACCTATCTTTATTGTTATGTAGACCAAACACCATCATAGCTGTAACAAAATTATCTCTCTGATTAGGATATACCGTATTTTTCGGTGTATTAGGCACACTTTTTTTTACCAAATATTTTATTTTCTAGAAGGGTGCGCCTAATACACAACGTTAAGCAAATCGGGAGTTCAAGAAATAACTGCCCCACAATCAACAAATGTCTACTCTGTGACGCTACCTCAAAAGTTATGATATATCATCACTCAAATTAAACACAAAACTGTTCCCTTTCATGTCCATTTGTATTTGTCATAAATGTTTTAGATATCTTAAAATGCATCCATGTCAACATAATCCTTTTAGATGCGGTTAAAATATTCAATAATTATCGCCGGTATTTCTGTTACGTGCATAGAAAAATATGTCGACATTTTCTGTTATTCCGTGTACGGTATAGTGTTAGTCATAAGAGGCAATGCAAAAACCATCGGTCGATAGCCAGTATATGTTAACGTTGTTTTAAAAAATAGCATACGTATCGTTAATATTTCTTGCTATTTCCACATCATATATTTCTGCTATTCCGTATAGATTGGCCATTACCGGCAGTCCGCACACGTCCCCGTTCAAGGTCGATAGTGTTATCAGTCAAGTTGACGAATAAGGCGGGGTACGCATTCATACAAGCCTTTTCATTGACTCAGTATAAGTCATCGGTAGTAAGGGTGTGATTACAGTTAAACTGACATGTCATGTGTTGAAGTTGTTCAGTCTAACCTGTCGTCGAAATGGCAAATCTGCTCGACGTATATCATTGACATTGTCGACCTATTCTTTCTCTATTTGTGAATAAAGTGCCATGCTCCATCTATATGCTTCCTTATTTGGTTTTTAAGTTCCAAACTCATACATTTGACTCGCCAAAATTAAATTCACAACTCGCGACACTGTTACTGTATTCTTTACCGGTTCATCTCATAGCCATTCTGGTTATTAAGTTCCAAACTCATACGTTCTACTCTCCAAAATTAAATTCACAACCCGCGACACTGTTACCGTATTCTTTACCAGTTCGTCTCGTAGCCATTCTGAATAAATAATTTTTATACGCCCACATAGATATGTGGACGTATATTGCCGTCGCCCCCGTCCGTCCGTCCGTCTGTCGGTCCGGACGTCCGTCCGTCCGTCCATCGTCCACAATTTCTTGTGAAAGCACTAGAGGCTAAAGTTAATATCCGATTAACTTTAAATTTATACACATTGTTTAAGGTCATGAGACGAAGAAGCCTATTGATTTTTAGCAATATCTGATAATTATTGCCAGAGTTATGACCCTTGATCACATTGAAAAATCTTGTGAACGCTCTAGAGGCTAAAGTTAATATCTGATTGACTTCATATTTATACACAGTGTTTAAAGTCATGAGACGAAGAGGCCTATTCATTTTCAGCGATTCCCCATTATTACTGCCAGAGTTATGACCCTTGATCACTTTGAAAAATCTTCTGAACGCTGTAGAGGCTAAAGTTAATATCCGATTGACTTTAAACTTATACACAGTATTTAAAGTCATGAGACAAAGAAGCCTATTGATTTTCAGCGATTTGCGATAATTACTGCCAGAGTTATGGCCCTTGATCACTTTGAAAAATCTTGTGGATGTTCTAGAGATCAAAGTTGATATCCGATTGACTTTAAATTTATACACAGTGTTTAAGGTCATGAGACGTAGAATCCAATTGATTTTCAGAGATTTCCGATAATTACTCCAAGAGTTATGGCCCTTGATCACTTTGAAAAATCTTGTGGATGCTCAAGAGGCCAGAGTTAATATCCGATTGACTTTAAATTTATACACCGCGTTTAAGGTCATGAAGAGAAGAATCGTATTGATTTTCAGAGATTTCTTATGATTACTGCTGGAGTTATGGCCCTTGATCACTTCAAAAAATCTTGTGGATGCGCTAGAGGTCAAAGTTAATATCCGATTGACTTTAAATTGATACACAGTATTTAAGGTCATAAGACGAAGAAGCCTAATTGATTTTCAGTGATTCCCCATAATAACTGCCAAAGTTATCTCCCTTGATCACTTTGAAAAATCTGATTAATTTTCATTGAATTTTGATAACTGAACAGCTAAATCCATGATATTAGACGTTTTGTATACTGTACTGAATGTTAGCATGGGCCAGAACTTTATAAAAACCAAACAAATTCTAATGATTTTCTGATAATTACTTTATGAGTTGTTACTCTTAATCAGATTTTAGTGTAATATAAATATTTCATTATCGAAAAAAAGTAAAAATATGCAACAACTCTTGTTGACTGCCCGGACGATTTAGCTGCTGTGGGCGTATATTTCGTTGCCTGGCAACCTATCTTTATAAATTTTATGGAATGTTTGTTGGTATTTTCTATATATTGCTGTAAATTTTACATCAAGCCGTTTCAAGTTACCGTATGCTTTATGAAGTTGTTTGTAGTTCACAAAATCATTGTTTCTTTGATTGGTATTAAAATGATATTGTATTATGTTACTTATAGATCTAAATGGCTACAATTTAGGTATTGACATGCCACGTGTAGTGGGCAGGGCAATGGACACCGTTGTTTGATTGTCAGTTGTTTTGATGGTTCAAATAAATCATAAGTATTGTTTCTCTTTTACCGGTAGTCAGGATTTAAGTTGGGAGTAGCTGCTCATAATAAATTATTTCTACAGTAATTATTTAATTTGTTTATCATCACTACCTACTCATTTATCAAAGTCAATTGCTCGTGAATAATTTAACAGAAAGTAATAGAAGGCCATGTTTGTTGGGGTTGAGACTTTAACGACAATTTGACTACCATGCGAATGCCAGAATTACCATTTAATGTACGAAACAATTTGATAGAAAGTTATAATTAATATAAAATCTTATGCAATGCAAAAACTATGAATATTGTTTCTTAGTTCGTAAAGAAATATATATATAAAGCCTGATACGGCTAAATATCGGTAATTGTCCCCCGCCTTTCGAAGAAAGTTGGGGGACTATTAAAATGGGTTCGTCTGTCTGTCTGTCTGTCAGTCCGTCTGTCCGTCACACTTTTTGGGACACAATAACTCTCTTCCTAATTGAGCTAGAATGTTCAAACTTGGTGTATGTATTTATTAGGTCAATGCCTTGATGGAGTTCGAAGATGAGCATTTTCCGCTTAGAGTAAGCAGAGATTGATGAAACTTGGTGTATAGTTTCATTACAGTAATACCTTGACTAAGTTCGATAATGAGCATTTTCTGCTCAAGGTAAGCAGATCAATACGCAATTTGATTGGTCGAGACTTTGGAACACAATAACTCTCCTTCTTATTGAGTTAAAATGTTCAAACTGGGTGTATATGCTTATTAGGTCAATGCCTTGATGGCGTTCGAAGATGAGCATTTTCCACTCAGGGTAAGCAGAGATAAGCAATTTGATTGGTTGATGCTTTGGGACACGATAACTTTAGTTCTAATTAAGTGAGAGTGATGAAACTTGGTGTATAGTTTCATTACAGTAATACCTTGACCAAGTCAGTTAATGAGCATTTTCTGCTCAGGGTAAGCAGAGCAATACGCAATTTGATTGATCGAGACTTTGGAACACAATAACTCTCCTTCTAATTGAGTTAAAATGTTCAAACTTAGTGTATATGCTTATTAGGTCAATGCCTTGATGGAGTTCGAAGATGAGCATTTTGCGCTTAGGGTAAGCAGAGATAAGCAATTTGATTGGTTGATGCTTTGGGACACGATAACCTTAGTTCTAACGAAGTGAGAGTGATGAAACTTGGTGTATACTTTCATTACAGTAATACCTTGACTAAGTTCGATAATGAGCATTTTCTGCTCAGGGTAAGCAGAGCGATACGCAATTTGATTGATCGAGACTTTGAAACACAATAACTCTCCTTCTAATTGAGTTAAAATGTTCAAACTTAGTGTATATGCTTATTAGGTCAATGCCTTGATGCAGTTCGAAGATGAGCATTTTCCGCTTAGGGTAAGCAGAGATAAGGAATTTGATTGGTTGATACTTTGGGACAAGATAGCTTAGGTTCATCTTGATTGATGATTTTTATGCCAATACAATGACTGCATTCTCATTCAGTAATGGATTCGACAGTAACAGTGTATAGAAACGATTGACTTGGACACGAGGGCCCTTTCCCTTGGCCAGAGGGGCCCTTTTGTCAAGCGTGGAGGCCCTTTTGTCTGTCTTTTGGGTCCCCCTAGCTAGCGTACATTTTCATTTTTCTCCTCGGTTTTAGCATTTTTCTTTATAAAACACTTTTGGATGACACTTCGTGTACAGTTTGATTGCTCGATACCTTTGAAAAAAATAAATGTGCGATTAATTAATATGTGTCATCTATTTATTTTGGGTATGTTGGCGGGGGACATCAGCCTCACTGTTGGCTTGTTATTATATGTATAACTGTAAACATTAAGTTTGGCCCAGTTACTGGAGATCGCAAGTGTATTTGAATCACGTATGATATTGCACGTGTTTCACAAGACGCCGGAGAAGGTTGCGCCTAAAAGCATTCACTTTTATTTTTTCCTGAAACACCTGCCAAACTCACCCTGCGCCTTATCTACGCATGCGCCTTATGCACCGAAAAATACGGTAGATAATATTGTCATGTTGATTAACTTTGATGCTTTGATTGCAATGCGAAGTGAGTATTTGTTTACAATCACATATTAAATGCATATTCAATAATCGATTGTACAAGTCAAAAATGGAGTGGCGTTGAGCTTGTCTCATATTTTGGAAGTCAAGTAACCCCCACCCCACAAAAACAAAACCACATTATTTTGGGTAATTAATCTAATTATTGAGCTTGTCTGGCATTTTTTTTACTTATTTGATGACCTTAAATATGCCACTGTTTCTCATCTCTTCTGCAATAACATGGATCAAGCCCTCAAGAGTGTTGGAAATCAGAAAGTTCACGTCTGTAGTATGATATTACTATGTTTATTTTTCAGGTATTGTCTCCGTTTTATATCTTTCAAGCATTTAGTATGTGTGTATGGTATGCTGATGAGTATTATATTTATGCCACTTGTATCATAGTTATATCAGTCTTCTCAATCGTTGTCACCATTTACCAAATTAGAAAAGTTAGTATTACATTTATATTGTTCTCATATATTATTCCCAAAATGACATCATGCTGTTATAAACTTTATATACAGTACGCCACCTTCATTCACATGTTTATATATTCAAATAACCTATAATTGTCAGCGCACATCTTGAAACAAGCATTTTTATAGTGTAAATAACAAATGAAATCTGATGGAATGAGCAAAATAAAGAAATCTGATCAAATTTGACCAAATGTGAATAACACCCTCACAAAAAAAATAAATAAAATTAATTTCATATAATATCATTTCCATAATAACCTAAGACTTGTCACAAAAACTCGAGCACTAAACATTATTTAGAATAAGGCAGTTTTAACAAGTTTTCGTTCAGCATCTTGAAAACCATTGAATTATTTGTACTACCAGTTATAAATAGAAACTTAAAACATCTTCGCCTGAACCATGGCTGCTCAGATTTGTCTCATAATTTTCATACAATTAAATTTAAACATCTGCAATGTGACTGTATAGTCGAATCACCACAAATTGCATCAAAGCGAAAATAATGTATTGCCAAGCTGTGAAGCACTAATGTTCTTTAAACTGCTACATACAAAATTGTAGATTAGGTATGTATGTTTTTTTTAAATGGTCAAAGTTCAATCAAAGTCATTTTAATTTCAATATTTATTTCTTCTAGATGCAAAGGGCCCTAAGAAACACAATATCATCTTCAACTATTGTAACAGTATGTAGAGGAAATGATGGTATGTATAACTAATACATTCAACTAGATGTGCTGCTTAAAAGGGAAAGTCCCAGATTTAACAGGGTATCCATTAATAAACGTGGTTTTAAATCTGCAAATTACTTTCATCTCAAGATATTGAACCATTCAGTGATGAACACAACATTTGTTTGCTAGGTAATGAACACCAACATTTGTTTGCTAGGTTACATAAATGAGATAAAGAGAAACCTGATAGATGATACCTTATAGCAAGCTGGTAGACATCATTATCCAGATACTGCAGCTGCCAGTTTGGAAACCTTTAGTCAGGTCAATATATGAAAAATACCCCCTCAACCCTGCAAAAAGTTTTAGCTTGTGAACACTGTAGAGGTCAAAATATTTTTATCTGATTTGGTTTAAATTTGAAAGTATGCTTATAATCCACAGATCTCAGTTCCTTTCCATATTCGCGCATATCGAACCATAACTTCCTGAATTATGGCCCCAGATTGTATGAAAAATCGCGTTTTTAAATTCTGGACCATATAAAGGTCACAATTTTTATCTGATTTCAAAAACCATTTGATTATGTCACTGTTGCACCCTAAGGATGGTTGTGTTCGAATTTCGTAAAAATCGGGCCGAAACTGACGGATGGAATGGCTGCCCCTCGTTCATAAATAGTGTCAAAATATTATGTAACAGGGTTATGAACCTTCTGGAGGTCACAATTTTCTGTCTCTTTGTCCATGTTAGAACACAATAACTCTCTTTCTAATAGAGCTAGAATGTTCCAACTTGGTGCAGATGTTTATTAGGTTGATGCCTTGACAGAGTTCGGATTTGAGCATTTTCTGCTTGGGGTAAGCTGAGATAAGCAATTTTATTGGTTGAGACTTTGGGGTACGATAACTTTAGTTCTAAGTAAGTGAGAGTGATGAAACTTATGGAAGGGTTTTTTGGGTCTAAATAAGATGATCGGCTAATTTGTGTAATCCATTGTTGAAATGTTTAAAATGTCAAAAATACTTATTATGATACCGTCAACTTGGTCATATTGCTTAAGTAAATTGTAATAAAACAAATGTTTTTTGTCATTTCCTCACTCCAACTCATCAAACTACACTTTTAATATCATTTTGGTATTATCATTTTAAACATATCATTTTCTACATATCATTTTCAACATTTCTCTAAGCGCAATATGCAAATGAGGTCAAAAAGCGTGGCTTTCAGAAAAATGTTTTCACACACACTAATACCTCCCAAGGAAAGATAACTAGGCTAAACAGACTCATACCACTGGAGGCAGACCACCATTAATTTCCCCATTGACTTTAATGTTAATTCTGGACTCTTTGCCCACCTCCAATTCACTAATTTTGAAGAGCAAATAAACACTGAGAATCACAAAATTTGGACTAAAATCAAAAATTCCCCTCACAAATTTGTCAAATATTTTTGAAATTTTACCGTACCTATTTTTTTATTATCAAAATGTCATATGTAACATTTTCTGACAATTTGGAGATCATAGCATCAAATTTAGGCCTATCATCCACTGTCAGTTTGTTTACATACAGGAGGCAGACCACCATTAATTTCCCCATTGACTTCAATGTTAATTCTGGACTCTTTGCCCACCTCCAACTTTTCCCCAAATTTTCTTTGGGCGAAATGCTTTTCACTACAGACAGAGGAACACATGGCCATGTCTTTGCACTAAAATTTTTATGAGGTTGACCACAAAAATTTTGAGATACACGAACTTGAAGAAGCATACTCAAAACATGTATCTAGTTGCCGTACATATCACCGTAGCCAACCTCATAACGCCGTTATCCTTCCGCTTCAAAATCATTAATATTTACCAAAACCTGGCAGAAAATATTAATTCAAATCCTCTTAGGCCATTCTAGGCCAAAAAATCAACAAAAATGGGCATGCAAAAGGGGAGAAAAGAGACAGAGAGAGAACTGCTATAAATAGACGAACCGTGATGGTGAAATTTAATGGTGGTCTGCCTCCATCAATAAACGCACGGTTATTCAGAGTTATCTTTCCTTGGGAGGTATTAGTGTGTGTGAAAACATTTTTCTGGAAGCCACACCTTTTGACCTCATTTGCATATTGCTAAGAGAAATGTTTAAAATGATATGTAGAAAATGATATGTTTAAAATGATAATACCAAAATGATATGTAAAAGTGTGATTTGAAGAGTTGGAGTGAGGAAATGACAAAAAAAACATTTGTTTTATCACAATTTACTTAAGCAATATGACCAAGTTGACGGTATCATAATAAGTATTAGACAATTCAGCAGATCATCTTATTTAGACCCAAAAACCCTTCCATAGAAACTTGGTGTATAGTTTCATGATATCAATACCTTGACTAAGTTCGATAATAAGCATTTACTGCTTAGGGTAAGCAGAGTGATAAGCAATTTCATTGGCAAAGACTGTTGATGTAGATGTTTATTAGGTCAATGCCTTGATGGAGTTCGAAGATGAGCAGAGATAAGCAATTTGATTGGTTGATGTTTTGGGACACGATAACTTTAGTTCTAATTAAGTGTCTGTGGTGAAACTTGGTGTATACTTTCATTACATCAATACCTTGACTAATTTTGAAATGAGCATTTTCTGCTCAGGGAAAGCAGAGCGAAAAACTATTTGATTGGTCAAGACTTTGGAACACAATAACTCTCCTAATTGAGGTAGAATGTTCAAACTTGTTGTAGATGTTCATTAGGTGAATGCCTTGATGGAGTTTGATGATGAACATTGTCTGTTTACGGTAAGCAGTGATAAGCAATCTGATTGGATGATTCTTTGGGGCATGATAACTTTGGTTATAATGAAGTGAGGATGATGAAACTCTTGATGTAGATTCGTTATATCATTACTTTGACTAAGTATGACAGTGAAATTTTTCTGCTTAGGCTAAGGAGCGACAAGCAATTTGATTAGTCAGCACTTTGGCACATAGGCCTCCTTGATGTAGATGTTCATTAGGTGAATGTCTTGACTGAATGATTAATGTTTTGAGCTAAAGCTTAGCAGAGCTAAGCCATTTCATTGGTCGATGCTTTGAGACAAGATAACCTTGATTCTATCTGATAGTGAGTCATGAAACTTATAATTTGATTGCTCGATACTTGATTAATGTGTCATCTGTTTATTTTGAGATTTTGGCGGGGAACATCAGCCTCACTGTTGGCTTGTTATCCGATTTAACAAATATATCACCGTTACACCCTAAGGATGGTTGTATTCAAATTTCGTAAAAATCAGAATGAAAGTGGAACTGAAGGACAAAATTGCTGCCCCTCATTCACAAATAGTGCAAAATATTGTGTATAAGGGTTGCGGACCCTCTGGTGGTCACAATCTTTATCAGATTTTAACTAAACTTGAAATGTCTGTTTATAACACAAATATCTTTGTTCCTGTCAATTTTCGTACCTATCAAATTGTAACTTCCTGAATTGTGGCCCGTTTTGATTATTGCGGAGACCTGAATTTTAACTTCCTGGATTATGGCACCTGATTGTTTGAAAAATCGCATTTTTAGCTTGGGGGTTCTCTAGAGGTTGTAATTTTTTTCCAATTTTAAAAACCGTTTAACTAATCACCATTCCACCATAATGAAGGTTGAAATCGAATTTCAGGAAAATCGAAATGAAACTGCATGACAAATTGGCCCTTCTTTGTAGAAGTGTGTAATTTGAAGGTTGTGGATCCTCTAGAGGTCACAATTTTTATCAGATTTTGATGAAACTTAAAACATATCTTTTTATCCCAAAGATCTCAATCCCTTTTGATATTTGCACATTTCAGGCTATAAATTTTTGGATTATTGCTCCTGATTATACAAAAAAATCGCGTTTGTTTTTAGCTTGTTCTCTATCAATCTTGCAAAATGTGGGCGAATCCTGCCTGGCAGCGGCTGGTTTCAAGATGGCATCAGAAATGACCACTGAAACGTCTTAAAATGATCAAAACTATGTTAACTATATGTAACTATCAACCCAAATTTGATGATCTTGGTGTCTTTCCCTAGGTTTGTGGGGGCAAAAAACACAATAAAGGGACAATAACACTCTTGCTGGCTTGGCAGCTCCAGAAAATAAATAATAGCCTTATTCTAAGTACTAGATGTTTAAGTGTCCTAACTGTTGTGTAAATTATCCATCACATACTATTTAACTTGTCCAGATGGTTCGAAAATATTTTAAAATCCAAGTCACATTTGAAAAGGTTTACATTAGGCTTTTCAAATCATTTAGTTGAATTTTTCCAATTTTTTAAATTAGGTGTGTTAAGAAGAAATTTGTATTATCAATTAATTAGAATATTGTAAAATAATACAATTTGTTGATTAGAATAAAGATTGGGACATATTAAGTTACAACAAGAGTGGTATTGAGCCTTTAAGATAGGAAGAGTTTTTCCAATGGACTTGCAATCACTTGGAGGTGTTGGCGGCCATTTTTGACATAATAGACACCAAGATCATCAAATTTGAGTTGATAGTTACATAATTATGATCATTAAGAGTCTTCATGATCATAATTATGTAACTATCAACTCAAATTTGATGATAAAGATTATCTTGTCCCAAAGCATCGACTATTGAAATTGATTAGCTCTGCTTAGCTTTAGCTCGAAATGTTAATCATTGAAGTCGATCAAGACATTCGCCTAATGATAATGAACATCTACATGTACAGTATACATCAAGTTTAAACATTCTACCTCAATTAAAAGCAGAGTTGTTACATGTATGTTCCAAAGTCTTGAGCAATCAAATTGCTTATTGCTCCTCAGCCTTAGCAGAAAATTTGCTTTCATCGCTCTCACTTTGTAACCAAAGTTATCCTGCCCTGAAGCAACATCCAATCAGATTGCTTATCACTGCTTACATAAACAGACAATGTTCATCATCAAACTCCATCGTGGCATTCACCAAATGAATGCCTAAACCTAGTTTGAACATTCTACTTCAATTAGAAGGAGAGTTATTGTGTTCCAAAATCTCAACCAATTATATTGCTTATCGCTCTGCTTAATCTCAGCAGAAAAAGTTCATTATCAAACTTAGTCAAAGTACTGATGTAATGAAGCTATACACCAAGTGTCATCACTCTCACTTAATTAGAACTAAGGTTATTGAGTCCCAAAGCATCAACCAATCAAATTGCTTATCTCTGCTTACCCTAAGCAGAAAATACTTATCTTCAAACTCCATCGAGAGAGAGAGGATTTGACCTCCACTTCACACAAACTAGGTAATTTCGGGACTAACATATGGTTTAATTTTATTTCAATAATTCACTTGCGCATAGGGGTTTTTAGCTATGGGAAGAAACCGGAGAAAACCCACGAGGTTGGAGAGGTGACTCTACTCCTTGTCACGTACAGTCGGGGATTCGAAACTACGCCAGTTAACTCAATGACAAGCTTTATGATACAGTGTGCACATGCTAACCATTCAGCCATCCACCCCTCTCACTTAATTAGAACAGCATCAACCAATCAAATTGCTTATCTCTGCGTCTCTGCTTAACCTTAAGCAGAAAATGCTCATCTTCGAACACCATTAAGGTATTGACCTAATAATCACCTACACCAAGTTTGAACAATCTAGCTCAATTAGAAAGAGAGTTCTTGTGACGGACAGACAGACGAATCCATTTTAATAGTCAAAAATTATTTCCTTTCAGTGTGTGAGGTCATCAATCAACTTCCATTACAGTCGGATTCATGTTATCTTACTGTTCTTACGGAAATGTAATATCTATAATCTGTGCATTATACATACACATCTACAGTTAGGGAAGGGATAGCTATATTCAAAATTTTTCGTGTCGGACATTTTACCGAAAATAAAGGGGCATAACTCTTATCGTTATTTGAGCAGACGAATTCATACCACAATTAAAAGTCACATATCGTCAAAATATTCAAATCACGTACATAACAAAATTAGGTGAACCTCGCTATTTTTCATATTTAATTTCCGTACGGTATTCAATTCATACCACAATTAAAAATCACATGTCAACAAAATATTCAAGTCCCGTACGTAATAAAAATTGGTGGACCTCGCTATTTTTTACACCTAATTCCCATACGGCATTCAAATTTATGTCAGTAAATGTCGTACAAAATTAAGCATTTTCGTAATACATTGAATGAAAGATTGCCGATCCTGCTTCGGCATAAAATTCACAACCGTAATATTCCTTTAGATTTACGATGCAGCAAATGAATGCCGAACTTCCGAAATAAGAATAGTTTGTGATGTCAGAACATCGTTTTTTATACGCCCACATGGAAATGTGGTCGTATATTGCCGTCGCCCCCGTCCGTCCGTCTGTCCGTCCGTCCGTCCGTCCGTCCGTCCATCGTCCACAATTTCTTGTGAACGCTCTAGAGGCTAAAGTTAATATCCGATTGACTTGAAATATATACTCGGTGTTTAAGGTCGTGAGACGACGAAGCCTATTGATTTTCAGCGATATCCGATAATTACTACCAGAGTTATGACCCTTGATCACTTTGAAAAATCTTGTGAACGCTCTAGAGGCTATAGTTAATATCCGATTGACTTTAAATTTATACACAGTGTTTAAGGTCAGGAGACGAAGAAGCCTATTGATTTTGGTGATATCTGATAATTACTGCCAGAGTTATGACCCTTGATCACTTTGAAAAATCTTGTGAACGCTTTAGAGGCTAAAGTTAATATCCAATTGACTTTAAATTTATACACAGTGGTTAAGGTCGTGAGACGAAGAAGCCTATTGATTTTCAGCGATATCCGATAATTACTACCAGAGTTATGACCCTTGATCACTTTGAAAAATCTTGTGAACGCTCTAGAGGCTAAAGTTAATATCCGATTGACTTTAAATTTATACACAGTGGTTAAGGTCGTGAGACGATGAAGCCTATTGATTTTCAGCGATATCCGATAATTACTACCAGAGTTATGACCCTTGATCACTTTGAAAAATCTTGTGAACGCTCTAGAGGCTAATGTTAATATCCGATTGACTTTAAATTTATACACAGTGTGTAAGGTCATGATAAGAAGAAGCCTGTTGATTTTCAGCAATATCCGATAATTCCTGCCCGAGTTATGACCCTTGATCACTTTGAAAAATCTTGTGAACGCTCTAGAGGCTAAAGTTAATATCCGATTGACTTTAAATTTATACACAGTGTTTAGGGTCATGATACGAAGAATCCTATTTGATTTTCAGTGATATCTGATAATTTCTGGCAGTTGATCACTTTGAAATATCTTGTGGACAAAGGCCTTGAGACAAACCATCAAAACTATTCTAATCATTTCTGATAATTATTTAATGGGCTATTACTCGTAATAAGATTATCATGTGTTGTAAATGTTCTCCTTACTGATAAAAGAAACAATATGCGACAACTCTTGTTGACTGCCCGGACAACTTAGCTGTTGTGGGCGTATGTTTCGTTGCCTGGCAACCTATCTTTCTTTATAAAATGTCAACAAAATATCCAAATCCGTGCGTAATAGAAATAAGAACACGGCAGCAAATGAAAGAAAAGCGTTCGAAATTACTTGTGGTGATGACAAAAGGCATAGCCGACTTCAGCTGTATTGCTGCTATGGCGTACGTGACTCACAGCACACAGCTTCATAGTAAGCACTGCCTAACATGTTAAGCAATATTCGTGCAGCGTTCACGGGAAAGTGCCACTGTGGATGAAAATTTATATATGGATTCTTAAAAGACATAAAGGATATCGTAGTCAAAATGAATTAGGGTGTTATAGAATAATATACTCTTACGATATGTGACATCTATGATTAGTTTATAGATGCTGTCGGCTCACATCAATGCGATTAAAATGCCCGCCAATTGAAGACCACGAGGTAAACAGGTGGATTAAAATTATAATCACTCATATTGGATTGATGAATAGTCCGACAAAGGGAAAGGAATGACTTTTGTTTAAGATTAGATTGATGAATTGTCCGACAAAGGATTAAGTCAATCAAGGTAGGTTTATTGACGGTATAACACGATAAATATGTTGATCACTTAATTACCTAATCAATCCTGCCTATTGTCAACGATAATCGGGTTGATTGGTAGTTATACTCTCAGTACACTATATTAATTTTGGAATTTTGAATATTATTCACTATGTCTTGATGTCCGATTTGGCATATTCCCGGTCGGACAATATTGTGCATTTGGAAAAAAAATTCTGACAAGTCCCGAATATACGGGCAAAATCCCAACTCTGATTAAGACATTTTGGTGGCCATCTTTGACACCACCTTGAAAAAAAGCACTTTTCCAGTGATCCTTCTTTGATAAACTTTTAGTATGTTAAGAAGTACACTAAACCCTGCCAGAATCAGTTGAGAAACTTTTTGTAGCAATTGGTGAGGGGGGGTAAACTTCTTAGGGTGACCCAACATAAATAAATACAGTGGACTCTGTCATATCCGATCTCTGACAAATCCGGATCTCTATGACATCTGACATGATTTTAATGTCCCGATTTATTTCCTTATTACTTCTGCCCAAAAATCTCTTCAATCAGCCGTCCCGTCACATAATTTCCATTGAATCGTCACCGTATAATCCGGCTTAAACCGGTAAGTGTCTAGCAATTGCCAATCAATTGTCCGTTAGTTAGATTAAAACTTGATGGGTGTGAAGCCACAAAAGATTAACAAGTAATCACCAATCAATTATCGGTAAGATTAAAACTCGCTATCGTGTAGGTCTCTTGTAAGACAGTAATTGTGACAAATACTCAAGGATATCTACGAATTTTTCCCACAAATTCGGTCGCACAAATATTCCTAGCACCTGCTAGAAACATTCGTTGCGCATGCCGATTGAACCCGAATAACGTTAGTTTGTCCACGTTGAGCTGAATGCTTTTCGCCCATGAGTATCAAGGTCATAAAACGGCCGCTGAAAACGTAACGTCCGCTCACTGCAGCGCATTGTTTGTTCACCCTACGACGGATCTCACCGAACTGTATGACGACGACCTTGACATAGAACGGAATATTATTAATGAACACGTGATAGCAAACACAAGCGTGCGCCCAACGACGAGGAAGAAAATTAACGCCAGACTCGACCTATTCAAAATGCCTACGCATGCAGGGGTCAAAATTCATGATATTGGAACTGAGGCAATTTTTTCAAAAAATGCCACAGTAATCCCTTCTTCACTACGGCAGTTTTTGTGTACACTACGGCAAACTTTCATTTGACTTTCATCACTACGGCATTTTTTTAAACTGATAAATTTGATTAATAAAGATTATAAATAATAAATAAACTATAAGTATATATGTTTTCATTTGTAATGTGTGTTTAGTATATTATTATAACAGTATGTCACCACAAACACACTAAAAATGTTTAGGACTTTACATCAACCGCAGTCCATATAAATATCGTAATAAATCGGAATTATTTCTCCGAAATTAGGAGGTATAAAATTATTGCAAGCCCGCGAATCTGCTTTGGCTCAGCGACACGAAGATTCGTGCAATTCTATATAATCCGTATCTACGTGAATTTCACCAAATATAAGTAAAGGATCATGGCACGTAACTTGCGTTTTAAATGAATACTTCGCCGTTGAGGTGTGGAATTCCGATTATAAAATATCTGTATCGTAGTACCATAATTTGATTACCGAAAGACAACTTCACACCCGTGCATGACATCATTACACGAACATCATGCTGTGGACATGTAACGCCCCCTGGAATGCCTTTCTTACATTCCGTCTATATTTACGGCTTTACGCTAAAAATTATATTTGATTTCGTCATATTTTTCCTGTAAATTCTTCATAGCCTTTATTTCTGTAAATTGATTTGTACTTGTTAAATGATTAAATACGCCAGACAACGAGCCGTGTCCATTTCCATTCCAGTAGAAGTAGGTCAGATGGCTGGGGGGGGGGGGGGGTAAGTGTTTTATTTATTTTGATATAAATACATGTACTTCATAATGCTATAAACTAGTGGCAAACAGACGAAAATATGCGTAGATCGTGTACCGTATAGGAGAAGCGTTTCATGGGCATCTGAATGAACGACTTGTATTATCGGTATCTGCGTACGTGCGCCCGCTAATGTGACGTCAGGTAAATAGCCAATTCCACACCGTTCGATCTATTTTTAGTAGCTATGACAGCTGTGTGGTTTGAGATCTAATTCGATAGGAAAAACCCAGGAAAGAAACAAAACAATAAATTATTATTTTCTGTTATGCAGTGGATTACGCATTTGTACAACGGCAATTTCAGTGACGACTACGGCAAATTGCCGTCGTCATAATAGTCATATTCTTAAATAAAATACCACGGCAAACGATGCCGTAGTTATTATTCATTTTCTACGGCAATTTCGCTAAATACCACGGCAATTGCCGTGGGTGCCGTCGTGAATTTTGACCCCTGCGCATGTTGAATGAAATAAATATTAATGTTAGAAAATTTTGAATGTACAGAATAGTTTTGAATGAAATAAATATTAATGTTAGAAAATTTTGAATGTACAGAATAGTTTATCATTTTTAAGTGGAATAACGTTCTGGTGATTCGAAGCAAAATTATAATAATACTTCCGGTTTTCGAAGTTACAATATTTCCAGTTTTGACAAAACTGGGTATTCCGGATCTCTGTGACATCCGACATATTGTAACGATCCCGTACGATGTCGGATTTGATAGAGTCCACTGTATCTTCAAATATCTTGACAATTAGCCACAATATTTGTATATATATATACCAAGCTTAAATCAGTTTCGCACATTTAGTCACTAAATAAACTATGACCATTTAACCATCAATAAATAATACACTGAAAACTGGTTTCGAATATCATCCATAACATCCAAACACTTTTGAGTAAAAGATAAAGTGCCCTTGGTTTGAAATTAGCCTTGCTTAACCAGTCTACCGACTGACACGTCAGGATAATCAAAACTACTTTTTTACTAAACATAACAGAAAGCTGGAACAAGAAATTAAATTTAGAAATACACACATTAGGCAACTCAACAATTGTTTTAAGAACCTTGTCAAAGTAAAATAAAACTACTGCTAGTATATATCATCTTCTGGCTAACGAATGTTTTTCAGAGACATTATTTGTACTAAACCAAAAGATTCTGTTCCTAACGATACAGTTTATGAGAAAGCAAGTTAAAAAATAAAACAAACGTAATTTCTAAAGCTGCTGTAATAACGAAGAGAAAGAGAGAGAGAGAAATGGGGTTTAACGTCCACTCGACACAAACTAGGTCATTTTGAGACTAACATATGGTTTCATTTTATTTCAATAATTCACCTGCGCGTAGGGGTCTTTAGCAGTGGGAGGAAACCAGAGAGCCCGGAGGAAACCCACGAGGTGGAGAAAGCGCCCCTATCTCCATGCCACATACGCTCACACCAGGGCTCGAAACCACAGCCCCAAGCCAGAGGTGACGGGCCAGCTAAAGGTCAAAGCGCGGCACTCTAGACCACTAGGCCATCCCAACCCCCTTAATAACGAAGAAGCTATATTTTACTACTTTTCAAATTCGTCAACAATAGATTGGTTACGGCTGTAATAGTTGATATTTATTTTAGAGAATTGCACGTGCCATGGCTATTTATAGTCTCATAGACTCCACCGCTTGCTATTCATGATCTTGAGACTCCACCGCTTGCTATTCATGATCTCGAGACCTAGCCACTGAAGTGTGCACATAAGCCATGTCGAGTCCAACTTTTTGTAGAGTGCACGGGTCACCCTACCTTACTACTAATCATAATCAAACTAACTGTTTTCTCCATCTTCCCACCTTAAAAATGATGTGGAAGATCTAGTTATATTATTCTGATTTTTTTTCAAACTTGTTAATTGTTATAATTATTAATTAAATGTTTTTACCACCGATAGATCTTATTATATGATATGTTGTTATTACAGTGTATGTTGATGTACCATCAGAAGATCTTGTACCAGGTGATATAATAGAAATACCAAGACATGGATGTATGATGCAGTGCGATACAGTTTTACTGAGCGGAAATTGTATAGTAAATGAGAGCATGTTAACAGGTATATATTGTTAAAGTTTGGTGTTTTCCCTTGATAATGTTAAGTTTATAATGCTTTTGTAGCAATTTAAAACATGTGAGAAAGAATGGAAACTAATATTTTAAATCAAATATGCATCTGATTTATATATTTTTCACTCAATAACTGACATTTTGATATCACTTCTGAATTACATAGCTAGCAATATCTGTTGTATTTCAATGTTGTTTCTTTACAATTCTTTATTATTCTTGGTGAAAGTGTATATTATTTGTAACTGTTTATTATTCTAGGTGAAAGTGTGGTTTATTTATAACTGTTTATTATTTCCCGTCTTCGTTATCCCAGTCGGAGCAGAACAGTAGGATGTTAAACCCCATTTCATTTCATTTCTGTTTATTGTTCTAGGTGAAAGTGTACCAGTAACTAAAACACCACTTCCTAATCCACTTCAGTTACCTGGTCAACCAGAACTTCTGTTTGATATGAAAACCCACTCACGTCATGTTTTATTCTGTGGTACACAAGTCATACAAACTCGTTACTATGGTTGCAAGAAAGTACGAGCTATTGTTCTAAGAACTGGTAAGCTATTATTAGTCAAGGGATTAATATGTCATTTTGAGGCAAAAATATGCCATTTTAAGACAACAGTAAGGGGTTTTTTTTTGAAAAAAAAAGCCCTTGTATTTTGGCAAAATCGGTTAAGAGTAAAAGTGACCTTCCCTGTGTATTTGAAATAAACAGAATTCATTGGTAACTTTATTCACAGATAGTCGTATAGTCATTTACCACACACAATATGGGAGTGACTAGTAATGTCAGTAAGTTAAAATCATGCACATTGATTTAGTTTTTGATGAGCTATGGAATGTTTTTATGGTTGTTATTACAGGTTTTATTACATCAAAAGGAGAGTTGGTGCGTGCTATTCTATATCCTAAACCTGTTGACTTCAAGTTTAATCGTGATACCTACAAATTTATCGGAATTCTAGCTTTTATTGCGCTCATGGGATTTGTCTACACACTTACACTAATGGTAAGTTTATGTACATTGGTATATTGTACATCATTCAGTGTTTGTAGACAAAGGGGAGTTTGTCTCCCTTTATAGGTGTCCTTGATTAAAGATACATCATGGGAGATTAGATGAAGAGTTGGCAGTTCTCACTATAATAGTTAAAAACTAGATAATGTAAAGGTAATTTGACGAAAACTTCAGTTAAATTAATCCACTATGAACCGAGATATTGGCTTTGCAAATTTTCGCCTAACCTCGATCATCATTTAATGACAGTACAATAATAAGCATAGTCTTGATTATCCATTTTTATATGCCCACATTTTCATGTGGACGTATTATGCCCTCGTCCCTGTCCGTCCGTCCACAATTTGTTTGTGGACTCTCTACAGGTCACAATTCTTATCCGATTTTGACGAAACTTGAAATATAGGTTTATCCCCATAAGATCTCGGTTCCTTTCGATATTGACATGTATCGGATCGGAACTTCATGGATTATGTATGGCCCCTGATTGTACGAAATATCATGTTTTTAGCTTGTGGACCCTATAGAGGTCACAATTTTGAACCAATTGTGATGAAACTTGACATGCATGTTTATAACCCTAAAATCTTGGTTGCTTTCGATATTTGCGCCCATCGGATCTTAACTTCCTGAATTATGGCCCCTGATTGTCCGAAAAATCGCACTTTTTAGCTCGTGGTCCCTCTGGAGGTCAACATTATTGTCCGATTTAAAAAAAAGTTTGATTATATCAATGTACATGGTAATGAATGCTGAGTTCAAATTTCGTGAAAATCGGATCAAAATTGACAAACAAAATGGCCGCCATTTGTACGCGAATAGTGTAAATATGTTATATCAAGGTTGTGGACCCTATCAAGGTCACAATTTTGAACCGATTTTGATGAAACTTGACATGTATGTTTATAACCCAAAGATCTTGGTTCCTTTCGATATTTGCACCCATCGGATCGTAACTTCCTGAATTATGGCCCCTGATTGTCCAAAAAATTGCCCTTTTTAGCTTGTGGTCCCTCTGGAGGTCAAAATTGTTATCCGATTTAAAAAAAACGTTTGATTATATCACCGTTACATGGTAATGAAGGCCGAGTTCGAATTTCGTGAAAATCTAACCAAAATTGACGTACAAAATGGCCACCGTTTGTACGCGATTAGTGTGAAAATATGTCATATCAAGGTTGTGGACCCTACAGAGGTCACAATTTTGAACCGATTTTGATGAAACTTGACATGCATGTTAATAACCCAATGATCTTGGTTCTTTTTGATATTTGCGCCCATTGGATCGTAACTTCCTGAATTATGGCCCCTGATTGTCCGAAAAATGACCTTTTGTAGCTTGTGGTCCCTCTGGTGGTCAGAATTATTATCCCATTTAAAAAACCGTTTGATTATATCACCGTTACATCGTAATGAAGGTCGAGGTCGAATTTCGTGAAAATCCGACCAAAATTGACAGCTGTTCTTGTCAGGCCATCTATCCTTAATCACGAACAAGGGGAAACCACGCTAGAAAATCTAGATGAACTTTGTCACCTAATGCAGGGATCAAACACCCGACCTCAAGGCTACCGAGCCAGCATCTTACCCACTTAGCAACATGATCCCCAGTCGAATTTGAAGCCTACTGAAATGAACCTTTATAACCCAAAGATCTTAATTCATTTCGATATTTGCACATATCAAATTCTAACTTAATGATGTAGGAAAAATCACTTTCGGTATTGCTTGTTCTCTATCCATCTCTCGAAAATGTGGGCGTATCATGCCTGGCAGTGACAGCCTATCTTTTGATTTGATTATCGATGAGCGTATTAAAACATTAATAGAAACAACTGGGGGGTAATTAGCATGTGATAGATCATAAATACACATTCAACCCATCAGACATCTCTTCATGTTGATAACGGTAATTTAGCAGGGTAGTTTAAGGGGAAACAATCTTGGTAAATGGAAGAGTTATATTCCTTTATTAAACAGGGGGGTTGGGATGGCCTAGTGTACTAGAGTGCCGCGCTTCGACCTCTAGCTGGCCGGTCACCTCTGGCTTGCGGCTGTGGTTTCGAGCCCTGGTGTGAGCGTATGTGGCATGGAGATAGGGGCGCCTTCTCAACCTCGTGGGTTTCCTCCGGGCACTCCGGTTTCCTCCCACTGCTAAAGACCCCTATGCGCAAGCGAATTATTGAAATAAAATTAAACCATATGTTAGTCCCGAAATGACCTAGTTTGTGTTGAGTGGACGTTAAACCCCATTTCTCTCTCTCTCCCTTTATTAAACAACCTAATACTTTAGGTCAGTTTTTATACGCCCACATTTTCATGTGGACGTATTATGCCGTGCCCCTGTCTATCCGTCCGTCCATCCACAATCCACAATTTGTTTGTGGACAGTCTACCACTATAAACCCCAGAATGCCTCGTTCGGCATTCCTGTCCAAAGGAGGTAAAAAAATGCCTCGTTTGTCTGGAGTTCCATAACGAGGTTTTTTAAATTGCCCTGTTTTTGGAACAAGGTATTTTGGTAAAATGCCTCGTTTACTAAACATGTTTTTTTCAGGATAGTTATTAGCAGTATTTGCTATCAGCGAATTTGTAAAAATTTAAATTTATGTTATTTAATACGAAAATAAAAGCAGTCCAAACTATGACATTATAATCGGAGAAATTGACAAGACAAGAATACACGCCATACCATCAATTATTTTCGCATTATTAATCAATATGTCTTCATAATTAAACGTTTTAATTAGATTTTAATGTATGAGCCGTGCTTTATTTCCCATTTAATTGACAATTGGTATAAGACGACAAATGTATCGCTCTGCATTTATACACTTTGCTTGAATAATATTTTGTGCAATGTTAAGAGGTTTCAACAGAAACTGTCAATGCTATAGTTTTTACAATAAATAAACTGGCATATTCAAAATACGAGATGAAATTGTCGTCACCCCCATCCGTCCGATTGACTTTAAATTTATACACAGTGTTTAAGGTCATGAGATGAAGAATCCTATTGTTTTTCAGCGATTTCCGATAATAACTATCAGAGTTATGGCCCTTGATCACTTCAAAAAATGTTGTGGACACTCTAGAGGTCAAAGTTAATATCCGATTGACTTTAAATTTATACACAGTGTTTACCGTCATGAGACGAAGACGTCTATTGATTTTCAGTGATTTCCAATATTTACTGCCAGAGTTATGGCCCCTGATCATCTCAACAAATCCTGTGGACGCTCTAGAGGCCAAAGTTAAGATCCGATTGACTTTAAATTTACACACGGTGTTTAAGGTCATGAGACGAAGAAGTCTATTGTTCTTCAGCGATTTCAAATAATTACTGCTAGAATTATCTCCCTTGATCTCTTCAAAAAAATCTTGTGACGCTATAGCGGCCAAACTTATCATCTGATTGACTTCAGATTGATACACAGAGTTTAAGGTGTTGAACGGAACAAATATTTTGATTTTCAATGAATTTTGAACAGCTAAATCCATGATATTATATGTTTCGTATACTAATTTTTAGCGTGGGGCAAAACTTTATAAAAAGCAAACAAATTCTAATGATTTTCCGATAATCACATAATGAGTTGTTACTCTTAATCAGAATTAAGTGTATTACAAATGTTTCATTACCGAAAAAAGTAAAAATATGCGACAACCCTTGTTGACTGCCCAGACGATTTAGCTTCTGTGGGTGTATGTTTCGTTCGTTGCCTGGCAGCCTATCTTTTGATCAATAAGAATGGATTATTTGTTGTATTTATATCAAACAAACACTAATTTGTTGTCTGCGATATCAGGTCACAATTTTTATTCGATATTGATGAAACTTAAAATATATCTTTATACCCAAAAGATCTCAGTCTCTTTCGATATTTGCGCATTTCAGACCATAAATTTCTTAATTTTGTCCCTGATTGTACGAAAAATTGCTTTTGTTTTTAGCTTGATCTCTATCCATCATTTGCAAAATATGGGCATATCTTGTCTGGCAACGGCTGGTTTTCCTTGCAATATTAAATAATTAAGAGATATGGTAGATTAACAAGCTACAGGGGCAAGAAATGGTGTCTAGACATTTGTATGGACAAAAACCCGAGGTCATGTGGTATTCATGATAAGAGCAGGCTGTCCGCCTCTGTCTGAGCAGTATTTCCCTCATAGAATTGAGAATGCTTGTTTTTACTTGTTTGGTTGATGTAGAACAGCAGGATGTTAAACCTCCTTTCATTTCTTTTTAAGCGACAGTGGCATCTGAGAACTAGAATGTTAATGTTATTTTTCAAATGGCCTTATAAATATTTTACATTTTGTTTAGATTATTGATGGAGATGACGCTGGGGAAATCATTTTAAGATGTCTAGATTTAGTAACAATCACAGTACCTCCTGCTTTACCAGCTGCACTTGCTGTGGGAGTGGTCTTTGCTCAGATGCGTCTTAAAAAGTCTTCCATTTTCTGTATTAGTCCTAATTGTATTAATATCAGTGGTGCTGTAAATGCTGTCTGCTTTGACAAGGTTAGTTACATAAGATATTTGTACATATTTATTGAACTTATGTTGTGGTTAAAAAATTTGGATCTATCATTCAGACAAATATTCTATGAATATTAGTCTGGATGGGTGTCAACATTTGAAATTAACTATGTCATTGGCTAGATTATCCAGTCTTTTACATTATCGTGAACAAAATCTAAGGGAGGTAACTAGCCCTAAAAAATGATATCAATGCCAATGAAATTAATTTAAGAAAATCCATTTGCATTGCCAGTTCAGTATCCAAGAAAGTTGGGGGACTATTAAAATGGGTTCGTCCGTCTGTCTGTCTGTCCGTCTGTCTGTCCGTCACACTTTTTGGGGCACAATAACTCTCTTCCTAATTGAGCTAGAATGTTCAAACTTGGTGTATGTGTTTATTAGGTCAATGCCTTGATGGAGTTCGAAGATGAGCATTTTCCGCTTAGGGTAAGCAGAGATAAGCAATTTGATTGGTTGATGCTTTGGGACACGATAACTTTAGTTCTAATTAAGTGAGATTGATGAAACTTGGTGTATAGTTTCATTATAGTAATACCTTGACTAAGTTCGATAATGAGCATTTTCTGCTCAGGGTAAGCAGAGCTATACGCAATTTGATTGGTCGAGAATTTGGAACACAATAACTCTCCTTCTAATTGAGTTATTATGTTCAAACTTGGTGTATATGCTTATTAGGTCAATGCCTTGATGAAGTTCGAAGATGAGCATTTTCCGCTTAGGGTAAGCAGAGATAAGCAATTTGATTGGTTGATGCTTTGGGACACGATAAAACTTTAGTTCTGATTAAGTGAGAGTGATGAAACTTGGTGTATAGTTTCATTATAGTAATACCTTGACTAAGTTCGATAATGAGCATTTTCTGCTCAGGGTAAGCAGAGCTATACGCAATTTGATTGGTCGAGAATTTGGAACACAATAACTCTCCTTCTAATTGAGTTAATATGTTCAAACTTGGTGTATATGCTTATTAGGTCAATGCCTTGATGGAGTTCAAAGATGAGCATTTTCCGCTTAGGGTAAGCAGAGATAAGCAATTTGATTGGTTGATGCTTTGGGACACGATAACTTAAGTTCTAATTAAGTGAGAGTGATGAAACTTGGTGTATAGTTTCAATATAGTAATACCTTGACTAAGTTCGATAATGAGCATTTTCTGCTCAGGGTAAGCAGAGCGATACGCAATTTGATTGGTCGAGACTTTGTAACACAATAACTCTCCTTCTAATTGAGTTAAAATGTTCAAACTTGGTGTATATGCTTATAAGGTCAATGCCTTGATGGAGTTCGAAGATGAGCATTTTCCGCTTAGGGTAAGCAGAGATAAGCAATTTGATTGGTTGATGCTTTGGGACACAATAACTTTAGTTCTAATTAAGTGAGAGTGATGAAACTTGGTGTATAGTTTCATTATAGTAATACCTTGACTAAGTTCGATAATGAGCATTTTCTGCTCAGGGTAAGCAGAGCGATACGCAATTTGATTGGCTGAGACTTTGGAACACAATAACTCTCCTTCTAATTGAGTTAAAATGTTCAAACTTGGTGTATATGCTTATTAGGTCAATGCCTTGATGGAGTTCGAAGATGAGCATTTTCCGCTTAGGGTAAGCAGAGATAAGCAATTTGATTGGTTGATGCTTTGGCACACGATAACTTTAGTTCTAATTAAGTGAGAGTGATGAAACTTGGTGTATAGTTTCATTACAGTAATACCTTGACTAAGTTCGATAATGAGCATTTTCTGCTCAGGGTAAGCAGAGAGATACGCAATTTGATTGGTCGAGACTTTGGAACACAATAACTCTCCTTCTGATTGAGTTAAAATGTTCAAACTTGGTGTATATGCTTATTAGGTCAATGCCTTGATGGAGTTCGAAGATGAGCATTTTCCGCTTAGGGTAGGCAGAGATAAGCAATTTGATTGGTTGATGCTTTGAGACACAATAACTTTAGCTCTAATTAAGTGAGAGTGATGAAACTTGGTGTATAGTTTCATCACAGTAATACCTTGACTAAGATCGATAATTATCATTTTCTGCTCAGGGTAAACAGAGCGATAAGCAATTTGATTTGCTGATACTTTGGAACACAATAACTCTCCTTCGAATTGAGTTAAAATGTTCAAAATTGGTGTGTATGCTTATTAGGTCAATGCCTTGATGGAGTTCGAAGATGAGCATTTTCTTCTTACGGTAGGCAGAGATAAGCAATTTTTGGATGACACTTCGTGTTCAGTTTGATTGGTCGATACGTTTGAAAAAAATAAATGTGCGATTAATTAATATGTGTCATCTATTTATTTTGGGATTTCGGCGGGGGACATCAGCCTCACTGTTGGCTTGTTTAATGTAAAATTTCTCTCTTCATGGACCATATCTATGTTATCTTCATTTGGACGTATATTGTCGTCACCCCTGTCCGTCCACAATTTGTTTGTTGACACTCTACAAGTCACAATTCTTATCAGATTTTAAGGAAACTTGAAACATAAGTTTATCTCCAGAAGATCTTAGTTCCTATAAAATAAAGGCTTGTATTGGATTGTAACTTCATGGATTATGTCCACTGATTGTACCAAAAACCACCTTTTTAGCTTGTGGACACGCTGAAGGTGACAATTTTCATCTGATTACGATAAAACCTGAAATGCATGTTGATAACCCAAAGATCTTGGTTCCTTTCAATATTTGTGCATATCGGATCATAACTTCCTGATTTATAGTCCCTGTTTGTACGAAAAATCGCGTTTTTAGTTTATGGTCCCTCTTGAGCTCACAATTATTATCCGATTTAAAAAAAAGTTTGAATATATCACCGTTAAACTGTAATGATGGCTGAGTTTGAATTTCGTGAAAATCGGTCTAAAACTGCCTTACAAAATGGCCGCCATTCGTATGCAAATAGTGTAAATATAATGGTATATCAAGGTTGTGGACCCTCTACAGACCACAATTTTGATCCAATTTTGATGAACCTTGAAATACATGGGTTTTTTTGCGTGTTCTCTGTCCATCTTTTGCAAAATTTTAGTGTATCCTGCCTGGCAGCCGCTGGTTTTTATTAATCCTAATTCGTCGTCACAATTCATGCTTGTTTGTAATTATTCTTAAATTTTGGGATTTATTTCGGGAAGGGCGCAACTAGGCGAAATTTGCTGGATAATCAACCACATAGAAAACCAAACTCCTAGTTATGCATAGGCAATGGAACTTTTAAGCTAATGTTAACAACTGACCCAGACCATCCGTACATTGAAGACTAGGAGGTTCTGGGTGACTAAGACTTTCAAATGTCTGGCTAGTTTTCCCTTTAAAATTTAATGGATACAGTTTCTTAAATATGTATGTGACTGGAACTGTTTATAAAAGTATGGGAATATAATAATTCAAGTCAATCATCGTTATTAAAAAAATAAACATGAAGTTTATTTCCAGACAGGAACCTTAACTGAAGATGGTTTAGAAATGCGAGGAGTAATACCTGTTCGAAAACAAAGGTCAGTTAACGATTGCATGAATTTAAATTATAATTCCCAAATACTTACATAAAGATAAGTGTATTTGATATAGAGAGCTTTTATGTGTGACGCAAGATGATTTTTTTAGGGTACTTTGAACTATTGGCATGTGTGACGATTTGAATATATATTGTAAAACTAAAAGCTTTGATGTGAACGACTACCATAAACACCCACGTATAACACTCTGCCATATATAACATGCACATCCCCACTCTGATCCCAGGAATTCAGGAAATATTGGTATGCCCTATATAACACACATGGATTATGCACTGTAAAGACCTGTATGGAGTGTGTTATAACCTACGAATATCGATCGTTTACAGAATCCAATCCATCCAATACCTCGATCAAACAAATCTGGCCAAAAACCTATTTGATAACATACAAATGATAAAATGAAATTGGGACAAATGAGTATAAGTACGAGTATAACAGCATTGATCAGAATCAATGTACAGAATTACTCAGTAATCAGTTCAATTTTACCATTATTCGGTTGAAGTCTTCTTTGCTCTCGGTTCTTCTACTGCCTTGAAGTAGTAGTTTGTAGTCTTTTACTGTCTTACCGGCATTAATGATCCAACACTGACAGGATGAATCATTTTTATACGCCCACATTTTCAATGTGGACGTATTATGTCGTCGCCCCTGTCCGTCCGGACGTCCACAATTTGTTTGTAGACTCTCTACAGGTCACAATTCTTATCCGATTTTGACGAAACTTGAAATATAGGTTTGTCCCCATAAGATCTCGGCTGCTTTCGATATTGGCATGTATCGGATGAAAACTTCATGGATTATGGCCCCTGATTGTACGAAAAATCACGTTTTTAGCTTGTGGACCCTATAGAGGTCACAATTTTGAACCGATTTTGATGAAACTTGAGATGCATGTTTATAACCCAAATATCTTGGTTCCTTTCGATATTTGCGCCTATCGGAATGTAATTTCCTGAATTATGGCCCCTGATTGTCCGAAAAATCACCCTTTTTAGCTTGTGGTCCCTCTGGAGGTCACAATTATTATCCGATTTAAAAAAACGTTTGATTATATTACCATTACACTGTAAGGAAGGTTGAGTTCGAATTTCGGGAAAATCAGACCAAAATTGCCATACAAAATGGCCGCGTTTGTACGCGAATACTGTTAAAAAATGGTATATCAAGGTTGTGGACCCTGTAAATGGCACAATTTTAATTTGATTTTGATGAAACTTGAAATTCATGGTTATTACCCAAAGATCTTGGTTCTTTTCGATATTTGCACATATCGGATCGTAACTTCCTGAATTATGGCCCCTGGTTATACGCAAAATCCCCCTTTCTTTAGCTTGTGGTCCCTCTGAAGGTCACAATTATTATCCGATTTAAAAAAAAGTTTGATTATATCACCGTTACACCGTAAGGAAGATTGAGTTTGAATTTCGGGAAAATCGGACCAAAATTGACAGACAAAATGGCCGCCGTTTGTACGCGAATACTGTTAAAAAAAATGGTATATCATGGTTGTGGACCCTGTATAGGTCACAATTTTAATTCGATTTTGATGAGGAAGGTTGAGTTCTAATTTCGTGAAAATCGTACCAAAATTGCCAGACGAAATGGTCGCCGTAGTGTAAAAATATGGTATATCATGGTTGTGGACTCTATACAGGTCACAATTCTTATCCGATTTTGATGAAAAGTCACATTTCTAAGTTGTGTACCGTCACACCATAATCATTGTCGGCTTCGAATTTCATGAATATCAGACTGGAACTGACCAACTAAATGGCTGCTCCCAATACAGTATGAAATACAGGACTTAATGATGTAGGAAAAATCACTTTCGGTATTGCTTGTTCTCTATCCATCTCTCAAATGTGGGCGTATCCTGCCTCGCAGTGCCAGCCTATCTTTTTTAATAGTAAATATTTATTTAATTGAATCTTATACACGGTAGCAACTATAATGTGTCTTCAAACAATACAATAACGTAAAGAGATTTTCTAATAAAAACACGGTTCAGTGTGCCTCGGTCTCCCCTATAGAAGGATTACAAACAAGGGAATGTACGGATTATTTCTATTTTTCTCTTTTTTTCTTATCTAATGACACTCAATTACTTTATTGAATTGTCAGATATCCTCTTGCAGTCCCATATAACAACTTATGGTCTTCGAAGGAATTATTAGTGTGCAGAAATTCGCCCATGTATCTGTTATCACTCGTCACTTCAGTTAGTTACATAGAAGGATTACTTGTGTTTTCCTTTGGCGTTCGTCACTTCCTATTCACGAAACCTTTATTACTCATCTATTACTCGTCTATCGTAGTAATTATATTTGGAATGTGTTTAACCAGTTCTATCACATGTGTGATAATGATACTGACATCAATATTGTCCTTTAAGCTGAATCATCAAAAACCAGTGACTAATTGAAAGACCTAGTGGAATATTATTACAATCTTTAACATATTTTACACTTCAAGATACATTATGTAAGATTTAGATACAGAGCTGGCCATTCTTGCTAGATAATAAAAAATGAATATATTGACATTTTCAGCCATATTACTTTATTCTGAACGAAGTTATGAGTGTTGAAAATTTTAACAATTTGGTTTTATTGTGAAGTACCAATGCTATGACAATAAACTAAGTCTTGATTATCAATTTTTATGTTGAATTATTAAATGGCGATTGTGTTTTAATCCATTCAAAATCACAGCCATCACAGCAGGGGTGGCCAAATTTCATATTCCATGCGTGTCAATTTGTTCACACACGAATCCAGATGCGCCTTGCCCCCTTCCCTCCCATCTACTTCTTTTAAGTAGTTAACAGCTACGGGATGATTACAGAACGATAATCACAGGGATGCATTGCTCCACTTCTAATCATCCAATGTGCCATGTTTTGTGATCGCAGGTCTAGATAGTTGATAATGGGCTTGTCATGTGAATAACTGTCTAAAAAGAATTTATATAACATTTAAAGCTAGAAAAAAAAAACATGCAATAGGCAGATTGATTGCTTACATAATGCATCTTTAATGTATTAGTGGAGATGACCATATTTCAGACAGAAGGTATTTTCATTCTAAAATTCTTCAAAATGATGGGGATATTTTAAAAATTACTGATGACATTTTTCCAGGTTTGAACCGGAAATACAAAATATGAAAGAATTAGAAAGAGGAGGCTTATTAAATGCCATGGCAACCTGTCATTCTCTGACTATTATAGATGGAACCATTATGGGTGATCCACTTGATTTAATCATGTTTCATTCCATCGACTGGGTGAGTTTTTCTGGCCATTGATGTTTTGAAATTTGATTAGTGAAAGTAATTAATTGAGGTGAATGTAAATATTGTTAAATATCAACGTGTATTATTTCTTTTTTCTTAGTATTTACATTTAATTGTTTACTGTGTCTAAAACACAGTTAAATCAAACAGTTAAGACTGAGGAAAAATTATCACTCCATGCCAGGATGGATTGATTATACTCTCATGAAAAAATTGCCATGTTAGTCCCAAAATAAATTCATTCATTTCATTGTTATTGTTTATTGTCCCCCGCCTTTCAAAGAAAGTTGGGGGACTATTAGAATGGGTTTGTCCATCTGTCTGTCTGTCTGTCCGTCTGTCCGTTACACTTTTTGGGACACAATAACTCTCTTCCTAATTGAGCTAGAATGTTCAAACTTGGTGTATGTGTTTATTAGGTCAATGCCTTGATGGAGTTCAAAGATGAGCATTTTCCGCTTAGGGTAAGCAGAGATAAGCAATTTGATTGGTTGATACTTTGAACCAGATAACTTTAGTTCTAATTAAGTGAGAGTGATGAAACTTGGTGTATAGTTTCATTACAGTAATACCTTGACTAAGATTTATAATGAGCATTTTCTGCGCAGGGTAAGCAGAGCAATAAGCAATTTGATTTGCCGAGACTTTGGAACACAATAACTCTCCTTCGAATTGAGTTAAAATGTTCAAAGTTGGTGTGTATGCTTATTAGGTCAATGCCTTGATGGAGTTCGAAAATGAGCATTTTCTTCTTAAGGTAGGCAGAGATAAGCAATTTGATTGGTTGATACTTTGGGACAAGATAACTTAGGCGCCCCCATGGTGGTTGCACATGGAAATGAGCTCTGTGATACTTTGTGAAATTTCTAATGTCAGGAAAGTATTTCAATTATGGATTTTATGTATTATTTAGTTAACATTGTACAGAATTGAATGGACCATAAGATCAGGTTTTAAAAATACAGGAAGAGTCTTTATTTTTGAAGTGAAAATTTTCATTAGGGAGTTATATAGTAATTTAAATGGTGGACATTTTGTGTTTATTGTGAGCAGTTTTTACTGAACAGTGTTTTCACAAACCTTGATCTGTAGTAGCCAGCAAGTGAACAATGATTGGACATCTATTTTTCAATGTGTAATGATCACTTATTCATCTGATAAATTACTTAGGTTGAGAAACAACTCAAGACATTATCCTCTCTCTGAACAACAGTTTACAATTTTAAAGGGACTAGAAATCTTAAAACGTTTTCGAGGGAAACGAGGTGGTAGAAAGCGGAAAATAAAACAAGCAAAATTGCTAGTCTGTCTACTTAATGCACAATCCTGTAGAAATAAGACTTTGGAAATTCTTGATTTGATAGTTGAAGAGAAAATAGATGTTTTATTCCTGACCGAAACTTGGTTCAAGCCCAGTGGTGATGAATCATTTATAGCAGAAATAGTTCCAAGGGGCTACTCCATCCTTCACGCTCCAAGGTCAAAGGGTACAGGTGGGGGTGTAGCTGTGATATTTAAATCTTCTTTAAAGCTTGAGCTGCAAGAAAATTACATCTTTAAAAGTATTGAGACTATCAATTTGAAATTACAGTCGTTCTGTAATACAACAGTTCATGTTGTCTGCATATACCGACCCCCGGTCTCACACAAAAACAATCTTACTTTTGCAGAATTTGAAAATGAGCTTTCCTTGATGCTATCGTATTCACCGGCGAGGAATTATGTTATTCTTGGTGATTTCAATGTTCATTTTGATACACAAACCAACCAACATACAAAAAGAGTCACAAGACTACTGAAATCAAGAGGTTATAAACAGCTTGTTACAGAAACCACCCATAAATCGGGCCATATACTTGACGGTATCATAACACCTGACGACTGTACACTCATTGATAATATCTCTATATCAGACAACCAAAACGTTTCAATAAACCATGGTTTAACGACGATTGCAAATCCGCTCTGAAAGAGCGTGATCGTATCTTGAGACGATTAAAGAACCGTCCTTCCATGGAGAATATTGCGGCATACCAAATGGCCCGGGCGAAGGCCCGTAGAGCCATACGCCAAGCAAAGAAATCTTCATGGCAAGGTTATGTCTCCAGGATCAATTCCCGTACCACATCTAAGTCGGTATGGGATAGGATTCGTAGGATTAAAGGTAAAAGTAGTGCATTATCAGTTAACCATCTAAATGTTGATAATACCACCTTAACAACATTTCCTGATATTGCTAATTCTCTGGCCAGTACATTTTCATATAATTCATCATCCAGTTTCTCCTCTGATGCCTTCCGGGGCATTAGACAACAGCAGGAGAAAAGGCGACTTAATTTCAAGTCCCGTAATGATGAATGCTATAATGATCGTTTTTCCATTGCAGAGCTCCGTGATTCGTTAAAGCGAGCTCGGGACACTGCAACTGGTCCAGATGAAATACACTACCAAATCTTAAAACATTTACCTTTTCCCACACTCTTAATCTTACTGGATCTTTTTAACCGGATTTGGGTTGATGGGAATTTCCCTCCTTCGTGGCATGAAGCCACAATAATTCCCATCCCTAAACCGGGTAAAGATCATACGAATCCTACCAACTATCGTCCGATCGCTTTAACTAGCTGTATTTGCAAAACCATGGAGAGATTGATCAATCGAAGGCTTGTTTGGTACCTTGAGTCCAACAACCTCATTACAGACCTCCAATGTGGATTTCGGTCCCAAAGGAGCACTCTTGATCATCTCGTTCGATTTGAAACGTTCGTCAGGGACGCTTTCATCCAGAAGCAACATTTAGTTGCAATATTTTTTGATCTGGAGAAAGCATATGATACCACGTGGAAACATGGTATCATGCGCGACCTCCATAACCTCGGCCTACGAGGTCGCTTACCTATCTTCATTAAAAATTTCCTGGAAGATAGGTCATTTAAGGTACGACTGGGATCAATATTCTCTGAACCATTTCATCAGGAAATGGGAGTTCCCCAAGGAAGCATATTATCTCCTACACTTTTTGCGATAAAAATTAATTCAATCCCAGCGTGCCTTAAACCAGGTACAAATGGCGCTCTTTATGTTGATGACTTTCAGATGTGCTATGGTTCTACAGACATGCGGATAATCGAACGTAAGTTGCAGCTTTGTTTGAATTCACTTCAACAATGGGCAACCGAAAATGGATTTCGTTTTTCGAAATCCAAGACTGTCTGCATGCATTTCTGTCAGAAACGAGGTTTACATCCAGATCCGGAACTCTACTTGGATGGCAATCGCCTACCAGTTGTGGATGAAACCAAATTTCTGGGGCTGATATTTGATAAGAAATTATCATTTATCCCCCACATTAAAAACCTTAAAAAGAAATGTCTGAAAGCCCTCAACATATTGAGAGTCTTATCAAATACTGACTGGGGAGCAGACCGTAAGGTCTTGCTCAGATTATATCGAGCTTTAATAAGATCAAAACTCGATTATGGGTGTATTGTGTATGGGTCTGCCCGCGAGTCTTATCTCAAAGAGCTAGACACCATACACAACCAAGGACTTAGAATCAGTTTAGGAGCATTCCGAACATCACCAGTGCAGAGTTTATACGTCGAGGCGCACGAGCCCTCATTGCACGACAGACGTGATAAACTTGCACTGCAGTATGCCACAAAAATTGCATCTCTGCCACATCACATTTCATTTAACACCATATTTAGACCTCTTTATGAGCATTTATATCTGGTGAAGACTAAAGTCATTCCACCATTCGGTATTCGCATACAACCCCTATTGTCTGAGGCTGGTATCAGTCACGACAGTATTGCGAATACCCCTTTCTTTGAAACACCACCATGGGTTATATCTCCTCCCAAGATCAATTTAGATCTTACACAACACAAAAAGAGAGAGACTAGTTCCACGGTATTCCAATCTCGGTTTCAAGAGTTAAGGTCTAAATATGGTGATTATGCTCCAATTTATACAGATGGTTCCAAAGATGGTGATCGGGTAGCTTCGGCTACTGTCACGCCATCTGGGACCATTTCTGTTCGTCTTCCTCCTGCTGCTTCCATATTTACTGCTGAACTCCAGGCCATCATTCAGGCTTTGGAATTCATTAAACCCTCTTCATCTATAAAACACATTATATTTACTGATTCTCTGTCCTCTTTGCAAGCCATAGGCAATAAACATCTTGTACACCCATTAGTAGCAGATATTTATAATCTGCTACTATCACACGAGTTTATCGGCAAGGACATAGTCCTTTGTTGGCTCCCCAGTCATGTTGATATTAAAGGGAACGATCAAGCAGACTTAGCTGCCAAGTCTGCTTTAGATCTTCCCATATCACCATTTCTTTTACCTTACACCGATTTTAAGTCGTCTATTAACTTTTATATATATGACCGCTGGCAACGGTCTTGGGATCTTGCAGACACAAACAAACTTCATCACATCAAGCCTCTCTTAGGAGACTGGCCAAGCTCCTATCGTACGAGCAGGAGAGATGAAGTTGTCTTGTGTCGCTCTCGCATAGGTCATACTTTTTTATACGCCCACATAGAAATGTGGACGTATATTGCCGTCGCCCCCGTCCGTCCGTCTGTCCGTCGGTCCGTCCGTCCGTCCGTCCGTCCGTCCATCGTCCACAATTTCTTGTGAACGCACTAGAGGCCAGGGTTAATATCCGATTGACTTTAAATTTATACACAGTGTTTAAGGTCATGAGACGAAGAAGCCTATTGATTTTCAGCAATATCCGATAATTACTGCCAGAGTTATGACCCTTGATCACTTTGAAAAATCTTGTGAACGCTCTAGAGGCTAAAGTTAATATCCGATTGACCTTAAATTTATACACAGTGTTTAAGGTCATGAGACGAAGAAGCCTATTGATTTTCAGCAATATCCGATAATTACTGCCAGAGTTATGACCCTTGATCACTTTGAAATATCTTGTGAACGCTCTAGAGGCTAAAGATAATATCCGATCGACCTTAAATTTATACACAGTGTTTAAGGTCATGAGACGAAGAAGCCTATTGATTTTCAGCGATATCCGATAATTACTGTCAGAGTTATGACCCTTGATCACTTTGAAAAATCTTGTGAACGCTCTAGAGGCTAAAGTTAATATTGGATTGACTTTAAATTTAAACACAGTGTTCAAGGTCATAATACGAAGAAGCCTATTGATTTTCAGCAATATCCGATAATTACTGCCAGAGTTATGACCCTTGATCACTTTGAAATATCTTGTGAACGCTCTAGAGGCTAAAGATAATATCCGATCGACCTTAAATTTATACACAGTGTTTAAGGTCATGAGACGAAGAAGCCTATTGATTTTCAGCGATATCCGATAATTACTGCCAGAGTTATGACCCTTGATCACTTTGAAAAATCTTGTGAACGCTCTAGAGGCTAAAGTTAATATTGGATTGACTTTAAATTTAAACACAGTGTTCAAGGTCATAATACGAAGAAGCCTATTGATTTTCAGCAATATCCGATAATTACTGCCAGAGTTATGACTCTTGATCACTTTGAAAAATCTTGTGAATGCTCGAGAGGCTAAAGTTAATATCCGATTGACTTTAAATTTATACACAGTGTTTAAGGTCATAAGACGAAGAAGCCTATTGATTTTCACGGATTTCCGATAATTAATGCCAGAGTTATGGCCCTTGATCACTTCAAAAAATCTTGTGGATGCTCTAGAGGACAAAGATGATGTCCGATTGACATCAAATTTATACACAGTGTTTAAGGTCATGAGACGAAGAAGCCTATTGATTTTCAGCGATTTCTGATAATTAGTGCCAGAGTTGTGTCCCTTGATCACTTCAAAAATTCTTGTGGATGCTCTAGAGGCCAAAGTTAATATCTGATTGACTTTAAATTTACACACACTGTTTAAGGTCATGAGACAAAGAACCCTACTGATTTTCAGCGATTTCAAATAATTACTTCCAGAGTTATCTCCCTTGATCACTTCAAAAAACCTTGTGACGCTACAGATGCCAAACTTATCATCCGATTGACTTCAGATTGATACACAGAGTTTAAGGTGTTGCAACGAATAAGTATTTTGATTTTCAATGAATTTTGATAACTGAACAGCTAAATCCATGATGTTAAATGTTTCCTATACTAATTGTTAGCGTGGGGCAAAACTTTATAAAAAGCAAACAAATTCTAATGATTTTCAGATAATTACAAAATGAGTTGTTACTCTTAATCAGATTTTAGTGGATAACAAATGTTTCATTCCCAAAAAAACTAAAAATATGCGACAACCCTTGTTGACTGCCCGGACGATTTAGCTGCTGTGGGCGTATGTTTCGTTGCCTGGCAACCTATCTTTAACTCATATTTTCATTTTGAAGCGAGAGCCTCAACCAGAATGTGTTCACTGTCATGTTCCTTTGACAGTAAAACACATCCTGATTGAGTGCAATCATCTCAAGAATATTAGATCTAAATATTACCGTTGCCAGTCAGCACGTCAGCTATTTGCTCAACCGGAGCTTTATACTAAATTGTTAGCTTTTTTAAAAGAGACAAACTTTTATTTTAAATTTTAATTGTATATATTTATCATATATTGCGTTTTAAATATTTATATATGTAAAGGAATTGATATTTATTTTTAATTATATTTTCTGTGATATTTGTTTTTATTTACATATATGAATACACCCATGTGATATTGTTTTAATTTGTCTCGTTAATTTCATAATGCTTGGCGCAATATGGCCCGGTTGGAGCTGACGTGCCATTAAACAACATTTCATTCATTCATTCTATATCAGACATTCAACTCTCAGACCACCATCTAATATCTTCAACATGGAGTCTTGAAAAACCAAAATTTTCATTTGAAAGTAAAACTTTTCGGAAGCTCAAAACATTTGATGCTGAATCTTTCAAACATGACTTGCTAACGTCCGATCTATTGCAAACCACATCGGATAATCTTGATGAACTCTGTACTCAGTACAACACAACTCTACGAACTCTTCTTGACAAGTATGTACCAGTTGTAACCCGTAATGTAAGGATTACTCATGGTATAGAGTGGTATAATGAGAACGTAGCTGAGGCAAAAAGACAATGTAGACGGGCCGAAAGAAAATACCGTCAAACATGCCTGGAAGTACACAGACAGATTTACGTAGATGCACTGCACAATTTTGCATCCATTGTGAAATCGGCCAAATCTGCATTCTGTTTGAAGACCCTCAACGACAACCCCAATCACTCTCATACTTTTGTGAAGTCTCTGCTAGGCAAGACCAAAGACGTCATACTTCCACATTCAGATGACCCAACACAACTTGCAAACTCATTTTCAGAGTATTTCATGTCAAAAATTGAGAAGATTCGTGATGAATTTGTCAAGGTACCTGACAGTGAAACGACCTCACCACATCATACGGTAGTAAATGGGCTATCATCTTTTACACCATTTGAAACCGAGGAGGTGTGCAAAATAGTCAAGTCTGCGAAGAAGACTTCGTGTCTATCTGATCCAATACCATCAAACCTTCTGCCTTTGTTCCTTGATCAACTTTTGCCAGTCATTACTAAGATTGTTAATATCAGTCTTCAATCTGGTTGTTTTCCATCCATCTTCAAAGAAGCCATTGTCAACCCCTTAATTAAAAAGGACACCCTAGATCGGAATATCCTAAAGAATTACCGCCCTGTATCCAACTTATCCTTCATCTCTAAGATAATTGAGAGAGCAGCTAACATTAGACTGAAATCATTCTTGTCTGACAACAAACTCTACGACAAATACCAATCCGCGCACAGAGAGTTTCACAGTACCGAAACCAAAATTGTCCGAGTAATGAATGATCTCCTGTCTTCTGTTGATGATGGCAAATTATCGACTTTATGCCTACTAGACCTCTCTGCAGCTTTCGATACGGTTGACCATCAGCTACTCATCAGCAGACTGCAAACACAGTTTAACATCTCAGACACAGTGTTATCATGGATTATATCATATCTATCTGACAGAAGTCAGAAAGTAGTAATCAATAACACAGAGTCAAGCAAGATAACTTTAAACTGTGGTGTTCCCCAGGGTAGTGTACTTGGGCCTGTGCTATTTGTACTCTACACTACTAGTCTCGGCAGTATCATTAATGAGCATAGTGTTAAGCACTATTCATACGCTGATGACACACAGTTGCTTGATTCTTTCGCTTCGTCTGAAATCCTGAAGTCCTTAAAGAACACTGCGACATGTGCCACTGCCATTAAATGCTGGATGAACGCAAACAAGCTGAAACTTAATGATGACAAGACCGAGGCACTACTTGTGGGATCTGTACAGAGGCTTAGATCTATAACAGAGTCTAGTATCTTAATTGGAGACACCATCATTACTTTTTCGCAGTCTGTACGTGATCTAGGAGTGATAATTGATTCATCATTAACACTTGAGAACCATGTAGATAACTTGTGTCGAGTCTGCTATTTTCACCTGAGGAGTATAGCCAATATCCGCCATCTTTTGACAACAGAAGTTTGTAAACAATTAATGCAACACATGGTGCTCTCTCGACTGGACTATTGTAACTCTGTCCTTTATGGCCTACCTAGGTACCAGATTAACAGACTTCAGAAAATACAAAACACCGCTGCCCGGATAATTACAAGAACTCCAAAGTCTGCTCACATCCAACCTGTTCTAAAATCACTACACTGGCTCCCGATTGAATTCCGCATAAACTTCAAAATTCTTTGCATGGTCTATAAATGCATGAATAATGTTGCCCCAGACTACCTCACTGATCTCTTAAAACAGCAAGATTCTGAACGCCGTACACGATCATCAAGCAAAGATCTCCTAAAATTGCCAACATCAAAATTAGTTACCTATGGTGATCGAATGTTTTGCATTGCTGCTCCAACTTTGTGGAATGACAAACACTTGAACACTTCCATCAAAAGTGCCAAAACATTACTTGACTTTAGAAAAAAGTTAAAAACCCACCTTTTTCGACAAGCGTATCCAGAGTTACATTAGAAGCGCTTAGAGCACGCCTCGGCATGGAATAGGCGCTATATAAATGACTTTATTATTATTATTATCTTGATTGATGATTTTTATGCCAATACAATGACTGCATTCTCATTCAGTAATGGGTTTGACAGTAACAGTGTTTAGAAACGATTTCCCTTGGCCAGAGGGGCCCTTTTGTCAAGCGTGGGGGCCCTTTTATCTGCCTTTAGGATCTCCCTAACTAGGGTACATTTTCATTTTTCTCGTCGGTTTTATCATTTTTATACGCCCACATTTTCATGTGGATGTATTATGTCGTCGCCCCTGTTCGTCCGGACATCCGTCCGTCCACAATTTGTTTGTGGACTCTCTACAGGTCACAATTCTTATCCGATTTTGACAAAACTTGAAATATAGGTTTATCCCCATAAGATCTCGGTTCCTTTCGATATTGGCATGTATCGTATCGGAACTTCATGGATTATGGCCCCTGATTGTACGAAATATCATGTTTATACGCCCACATTTTCATGTGGACGTATTATGTCGTCGCCCCTGTCCGTCCGGACGTCCGTCCGTCCGTCCGTCCGTCCGTACGTCCGTCCGTCCACAATTTGTTTGTGGACTCTCTACAGGTCACAATTCTTATCCGATTTTGACGAAACTTGAAATATAGGTTTATCCCCAAAAGATCTCGGTTCCTTTCGATATTGGCATGTATCGGATCAAAACTTCATGGATTATGACCCCTGATTGTACGAAAAATCACGTTTTTAGCTTGTGGACCCTATAGAGGTCACAATTTTGAACCGATTTTGATGAAACTTGACATGCATGTTTGTAACCCAAAGATCTTGGTTCCTTTCGATATTTGCGGCTATCGGAATGTAATTTCCTGAATTATGGCCCCTGATTGTCCGAAAAATCACCCTTTTTAGCTTGTGGTCCCTCTGGAGGTCACAATTATTATTCGATTTAAAAAACCGTTTGATTATATCACCGTTACACCCTAAGGAACGTTGTGTTCGAATTTCGGGAAAATCGGACGAAAATTGACATACAAAATGGCCGCCGTTTGTAAGCGAATACTGTTAAAAAATGGTATATAAAGGTTGTGGACCCTGTGGAGGTCACAATTTTGATTTGATTTTGATGAAACTTAAAATTCATGGTTATAACCTAAAGATCTTGCTTCCTTTCGATATTTGCGCAGATCGGATCGTAACTTTTTGAATTATGGCCCCTGATTATACGCAAAATCGCCTTTTTTTTAGCTTGGAGGTCACAATTATTATTCGATTTAAAAAAACGTTTGATTATATCACCGTGACACCCTAAGGAAGGTTGAGTTCGAATTTCGGGAAAATCGGACGAAAATTGCCATACAAAATGGCCGCCGTTTGTACGCGAATACTGTTAAAAAATGGTATATCAAGGTTGTGGACCCTGTGGAGGTCACAATTTTGATTCGATTTTGATGAAACTTAAAATTCATGGTTATAACCCAAAGATCTTGCTTCCTTTCGATATTTGCGCATATCGGATCGTAACTTCCTGAATTATGGCCCCTGATTATACGCAAAATCGCCTTTTTTTTAGCTTGGAGGTCACAATTATTATCCGATTTAAAAAAATGTTTGAATATATTACCGTTACACCGTAAGGAAGGTTGAGTTCGATTTTCGGGAAAATCAGACCAAAATTGCCATACAAAATGGCCACCGTTTGTACGCGAATACTGTTAAAAAATGGTATATCAAGGTTGTGGACCCTGTAAAGGTCACAATTTTAATTCGATTTTGATGAAACTTGAAATTCATGGTTATAACCCAAAGATCTTGGTTCTTTTCGATATTTGCGCATATCGGATCGTAACTTCCTGAATTATGGCCCCTGGTTATACGCAAAATCCCCCTTTCTTTAGCTTGTGGTCCCTCTGGAGGTCACAATTATTATCCAATTTAAAAAAACATTTGATTATATCACCGTTACACTGTAAGGAAGGTTGAGTTTGAATTTCGGGAAAATCGGACCAAAATTGACAGACAAAATGGACGCCGTTTGTACACGAATACTGTTAAAAAAATGATATATCATGGTTGTGGACCCTGTATAGGTCACAATTTTAATTCGATTTTGATGAGGAAGGTTGAGTTCTAATTTCGTGAAAATCGTACCAAAATTGCTGGACGAAATGGTCTCCGTTTGTACACGAATAGTGTAAAAATATGGTATATCATGGTTGTGGACTCTCTACAGGTCACAATTCTTATCCGATTTTGATGAAAAGTCACATTTCTAGGTTGTGTACCGTCACACCATAATCATTGTCGGTTTCGAATTTCAATTATATCAGACTGGAACTGACCAACTAAATGGCTGCTCCCAATACAGTATGAAATACAGGACTTAATTAAAGATGTAGGAAAAATCACTTTCGGTATTGCTTGTTCTCTGTCCATCTCTCGAAAATGTGGGCGTATCCTGCCTGGCAGTGCCAGCCTATCTTTTTAGCTTGTGGACACTATAGAGGTCACAATTTTGAACCGATTGTGATGAAACTTGACATGCATGTCTATAACCCCAAAATCTTGGTTCTTTCCGCCCATCGAATCGTAACTTCCTGAATTATGGCCCCTGATTGTCCGAAAAATCGCCCTTTTTAGCTTGTGGTCCCTCTGGAGGTCAAAATTATAATCCGATTTAAAAAAACGTTTGATTATATCACCGTTACATGGTAATGAACGTTGAGTTCAAATTTCTTGAAAATCGGACCAAAATTGACAAACAAAATGGCCGCCGTTTGTACGCGAATAGTGTGAACATATGTTATATCAAGGTTGTGGACCCTATATATATAAGTCACAATTTTGAACCGATTTTGATGAAACTTGACATGCATGTTTATAACCCGAAGATCTTGGTTCCTTTCGATATTTGCGCTCATTGATTCATAACTTCCTGAATTATGGCCCCTGATTGTACGAAAAATCACCCTTTTTAGCTTGTGGTCCCTCTGGAAGTCACAATTATTTTCCGATTTAAAAAAACGTTTGATTATATCACCGTTTCACCTTAAGGAAGGTATGAGTTCAAATTTCGGGAAAATCGGACCAAAATTGACAGACAAAATGGCCGCCGTTTGTACGCGAATACTGTTAGAAAATGGTATATCATGGTTGTGGACCCTGTATAGGTCACAATTTTAATTTGATTTTGATGAAACTTGAAATGCATGGTTATAACCCAAAGATCTTGGTTCCTTTCGGTATTTGCGCATATCGGATCATAACTTCCTGAATTATTCCAGTTCGTGAAAATCGTACCAAAATTGCCGGACGCGTACAAAATTGCCGTTTGTACGCGAATAGTGTAAAGATATGATATATCATGGTTGTGGACCCTCTACAGGTCAAAATTCTTATCCGATTTTGCCGAAAAGTCACATTTCTAGGTTGTCTACCGTCACACCATAATCATTGTCGGCTTCGAATTTCATGAATATCAGACTGGAACTGACCAACAAAATGGCTGCTCCCAATACAGTATGAAATACAGGACTTAATGGTGTAGTAAAAATCACTTTCGGTATTGCTTGTTCTCTATCCATCTCTCGAAAATGTGGGCGTATCCTGCCTGGCAGTGCCAGCCTATCTTTCTTTATGAAACACTTTTGGATGAAACTTCGTGTACAGTTTGATTGCTCAATACGTTTGAAAAAAATAAATGTGCGATTAATTAATATGTGTCATCTATTTATTTTGGGATCTCGGCGGGGGACATCAGTCTCACTGTTGGCTTGTAATCGCAATTATTGTTGTTTCTTGGTTAGAATTTGGAAGAACCGGGTCAAGAAGAATCAAGATTTGACATGATGGTACCAACAATTGTTAAACCTCGAACATCTCCAGTTCATGTTGGTTCAACAGACCAGGTAAAATAACAGCCATAAAAATAATTTGGAATGGGAAATGGTTTTGAATGACTTTTCACTTAAAGCTATCATACAAACAAAAATTAAACAAAATGTATTTTCGATTCTGGGAGGTTGGTCTTTGAGACCTGTAAATAGAGTGGTTCAGAGACACAGTATTTGTCCTTAAAAAAACTGACCCGCTTATCTGTGTGATTGCTCCGTCGAGAAATCTTCTGAAGTGAGCAGAAGTTAGCGCGCACGTGGTTTAGGAAGTCGCAGCAAATATACGTCACGTGAGGTATTTTTACAAACCTGTATTGGTATATAACGCGGAGTAAAAAATACACTCATTACGGGCTTCGACTTACGTGTTTATTTAATAGCGAACGTGAGCAAAAATTTCGATTTCACTCCTTGATTTGATTTTTGATTTTGGCGATTTTGGTGATTTAAATACAGAGCTAGCTATAATAGCTTTGTTTCATTTCTAACTTTCAAGTAGGTGAAAGTGCCCAGATAAATTCACTACAACCTTTCGAGATTTACTTTTATTAAGTGGCTACATTCTTGGTTTACGCTGGCGACTATTGTGGTTAGGAAATAAATATTTGTTAGCTCTAAATACGCAGAACTATTTGAGACCGGAAAATAACCGAAACAAACTTTTTATTTGTAGTCTTTATTTTCCAGACCCTTTTCGGTAACATGGTGTAAATTATTTTTATAATCATAGTATATTATCTAACCATCCTGTAGCCATAGACTTTGATCGACGGACTTATTTTTTTCTAGATTTGAGACTGAGCCCTGCAAGATATCGTCCACGGATGATTTGCTATCCAGCATTGGATTGGACAAGTACCCCTATGATTTGGGAACTGTAACAAACTACCTATGACAAAAATCACAAATAGGCTTTATGCTAGACAAATGTTAATAAATTCCCGACAACTTCGGAGCATCGGTCTATCATGACGGCTTTACATGACGACTGTGTGACTTTTGGTGACAAATACATTCAAAATAGACTGGTCAGACTGACGACAAAGACTAGGAAGGTGAGTAAAAGTAAGGTTAAGTCCACTAAAAGGTATGAAATCATACGATGATTTTCTTGACACCCCATTTTTTCCGTGATAGTTTACGTTACTCCATCGGCAGACACAAGTGAAATTAATTTAATAAACAGAGAGACTCGGACATCTGCCGATGCGACCTTAACTGATTTAGATAGAAAGAAAAGTATTTGCGGCGATTGTCATAAAAGCACAATCACCAAGTTTTAAAAAAAAATCAACTTCCGAAGACTAAAAAAGAAATGATTCACATGAAGGCTAATAATGAAAATAAAAAACAATTGGCAGGTAAAAAGAATGGTTGCAAGTCCAAACCTTTTTAGATGAACGAAGGAATTTAGTATGATGTCAAAAATCAAAGATACACAGCAGAATGCCATAATTTGGTCATGAAACTTAAAAATCTAAACGTTTCCAATGGTAACGTAGCAGTGGTTATAACCGCATGTTTGGCTCTCGCGGAAAAAAAAATTATATAATTACACTCCATCAAAATCTACAGTTCAAAGAATATCATGTGAGCGCGTCGGTGTCCACATGTTTAGGAAACCTTGAAGTCGGCGAAAAATACCACCCTTTATAGGCCTACAGACGAAACTACAAAATTTGGCTCTAAATTCGGTACATACGCAATAATCGCTGGCTCGGCGCATACGCCACTTACCAAGCAATGTGTTTTTATACGCCCACATTTTCATGTGGACGTATTATGTCGTCGCCCCTGTCCTTCCGGACGTCCGTCCGTCCACAATTTGTTTGTTGACTCTCTACAGGTCACAATTCTTATCCGATTTTGACGAAACTTGAAATATATGTTTATCCCGAAAAGATCTTGGTTCCTTTCGATATTGGCATGTATCGGATCAAAACTTCATGGATTATGGCCCCTGATTGTACGAAAAATCACGTTTTTAGCTTGTGGACCCTATAGAGGTCACAATTTTGAACCGATTTTGATGAAACTTGACATGCATGTTTGTAACCCAAAGATCTTGGTTCCTTTCGATATTTGCGGCTATCGGAATTTAATTTCCTGAATTATGGCCCCTGATTGTCCGAAAAATCACCCTTTTTAGCTTGTGGTCCATCTGGAGGTCACAATTATTATTCGATTTAAAAAACCATTTGATTATATCACCGTTACAACCTAAGGAAGGTTGAGTTCGAATTTCGGGAAAATCGGACCAAAATTGCCATACAAAATGGCCGCCGTTTGTACGCGAATACTGTTAAAAAATGGTATATCAAGGTTGTGGACCCTGTGGAGGTCACAATTTTGATTCAATTTTGATGAAACTTGAAATTCATGGTTATAACCCAAAGATCTTGCTTCCTTTTAATATTTGCACATATCGGATCTTAACTTCCTGAATTATGGCCCCTGATTATACGCAAAATCGCCTTTTTTTTTAGCTTGGAGGTCACAATTATTATTCGATTTAAAAAAAACGTTTGATTATATCACCGTTACACCCTAAGGCAGGTTGAGTTCGAATTTCGGGAAAATTGGACGAAAATTGCCATACAAAATGGCCGCCATTTGTACGCGAATACTGTTAAAAAATGGTATATCAAGGTTGTGGACCCTGTGGAGGTCACAATTTTGATTCGATTTTGATGAAACTTGAAATTCATGGTTATAACCCAAAGATCTTGGTTCCTTTCGATATTTGCGCATATCGGATCGTAACTTCCTGAATTATGGCCCCTGATTATATGCAAAATCGCCTTTTTTTTAGCTTGGAGGTCACAATTATTATCCGATTTAAAAAAACGTTTGATTATATTACCGTTACACCGTAAGGAAGGTTGAGTTTGAATTTCGGGAAAATCAGACCAAAATTGCCATACAAAATGGCCACCGTTTGTACGCGAATACTGTTAAAAAATGGTATATCAAGGTTGTGGACCCTGTAAAGGTCACAATTTTAATTCGATTTTGATGAAACTTGAAATTCATGGTTATAACCCAAAGATCTTGGTTCTTTTCGATATTTGCGCATATCGGATCGTAACTTCCTGAATTATGGCCCCTGGTTATACGCAAAATCCCCCTTTCTTTAGCTTGTGGTCCCTCTGGAGGTCACAATTATTATCCAATTTAAAAAAACGTTTGATTATATCACCGTTACACTGTAAGGAAGGTTGAGTTTGAATTTTGGGAAAATCGGACTAAAATTGACAGACAAAATGGCCGCCGTTTGTACGCGAATACTGTTAAAAAATGATATATCATGGTTGTGGACCCTGTATAGGTCACAATTTTAATTCGATTTTGATGAGGAAGGTTGAGTTCTAATTTCGTGAAAATCGTACCAAAATTGCCGGACGAAATGGTCGCAGTTTGTACGCGAATAGTGTAAAAATATGGTATATCATGGTTGTGGACTCTCTACAGGTCACAATTCTTATCCGATTTTGATGAAAAGTCACATTTCTAGGTTGTGTACCGTCACACCATAATCATTGTCGGTTTTGAATTTCATTAATATCAGACTGGAACTGACCAACTAAATGGCTGCTCCCAATACAGTATGAAATACAGGACTTAAAGATGTAGGAAAAATCACTTTCGGTATTGCTTGTTCTCTGTCCATCTCTCGAAAATGTGGGCGTATCCTGCCTGGCAGTGCCAGCCTATCTTTTTTCATAACAAACATCATGCAGTACAAAATATTTATTTATCTGAGGGACAAAAAATAAAGTCTTAATTAATAGTTTATCCCTCTCTCTCACTCCCCGTATTACATGTCATTATATTTTCCTCGTACTTTACCTGGCAATTTATTTTTCATAACAAACATCGTACTGCACAATATAATATTTAGTTATCTTTGAGATAAACATTAAAATGTTACAGTATTAGATTTATAGACCCCTCTCTCTCCCTCGCTCCCTCTGTATAACATGCCGTTATAAATAGGCCAGTGTCTGGGTATAAATAAGTAAACACACTGTTCATTTTAATATATGTATGAGGCTAATCTTGAAATAATTCATGTCAAATGCCGATCTTTTCATCTCCAGCTTAACATGTATTTTAATTTCTACTGTAGCATTATAAACACGGTTAATATAAAGACATTTGAAGGCGCGGGTTTACTGTTAAAACAACGAAGCGTTCGCGCATGCGTACATATGTCAAATCCAATCGTCTCATAGAATGTATTCGGTTACTTTGCAGTATGGAAATAAACGATATTTTCCGACTGCGATCAAGTTATTTCGTTTCCGTGACGTGCGTAGCTTGGAGCATATTTTATTTAGTACAACCAAGGGACATAGCTCTTATTCTCACTAAGAGATAACTCCTTTGATTATGGAAGCCGGGAAGATTTTGAGCCATTTATAATATATGTCCAAATGATTATATATCCTCAAAATTCAGAAGTGGCCAGACTTCCATTGTTGATCAATGAAGTTTTTATAGTAAGTCTTATCATATAATGTCTTTACTGTCCCGAAATAGTGTCTGTTTGTTATAAAACATTTTTAGCCTGAACCACTCTACTGTAAAATAAGATGTTTGAGATGTTTTGCAAATTATGACCAAGAAAGCATGCTTTTTTCTCTGCATTGCCTATATATTTATCATACCTGTGTAAAATGGTAAATTGTTTGTAGCTTCAGGGAGAAGATATTGGAGTTGTCAGACAGTTTCCATTTTCATCTAGTTTACAGAGAATGTCGGTTATTGTGAGAAGTTTAAGTGGTAGTAATTTTGAGTTGTATGCCAAAGGTTCTCCTGAGATGATTGCTAGTTTATCTTTACCAGAAACAGGTCAGTTCAAGGTTGAGTATTCATTATGAACAACATTACAAGCTGAATAAAGATATTGGAATAACACTTCATTGATACCTGAGCAATTGTTTCGGAATGGAATCCAAAGGAGTAAGAAAATATGTCAACCAACCAGATCAGCTGAAACATTTCCGTTGTGCTTAAGTACATCACAATACTATACCTTAGTTATTGAGTCACTCAATTCTGTCAATTTGAGAAGTTCCAGACTAACAATCATTCATTTTCCTCATATTTCTAATTATTCAAAAATATTTCTTTTTGTCATTGTCTGTTATTTTAGTAGTAGTTCCTCAACATCTTGTCAGTGTTGTTTTTAACAGATCTCAGATAGTGAAATTAATATGTAAACTTACAACTTAAATTGTATTATTCACAGTGAAAGAAAATTAAATATTTGACTGTCAAAGATTTGTATTTTTAACTCTTAACCGGTCAGGGTCGCATATTTGCACCACAACGTTTTATCCAAAAGTGGTCACGGTCATGCGACCATGGCTAGAACCTTTTCTGTAAGCCGCATTGGAGTATTTAGTTTCGTATTTAATTGATATCGCCACGCATGCGTCTCAGACAGGAACTTGACTTGTCAATAACATTGAGAAAAACATGTCTTCGTTCAACATTTTTTGACAAAAAACGTAATTTAAACGATGTCGGGAATGTTAAAGACCCACAAAGTCATTGAAATGCCTATATGATTCTGACTCGGATTATATCGATTACGCCGATTCTGAAGAAGACGATATTTCTGATGAAAATTATTTAAAATGATATGCAAATTATAGATCAACTTATCCTCTTCAACTTTTTTATACGCCCACATTGAAATGTGGTCGTATATTGTCGTCGCCCCCGTCCGCCCGTCCGTCCGTCCGGCGGTCCGGCATCCACAATTGCTTGTGGGCGCTCTACAGGCTAAAGTTAATATCTGATTGACTTTAAATTTATACACAGTGTTTAAGGTCATGAGACGAAGAAGCCTATTGTTTTTCAGCGATTTCCGATAATAACTACCAGAGTTATGGCCCTTGATCACTTCAAAAAATCTTGTGGACGCTCTAGAGGCCAAAGTTAATATCCGATTGACTTTAGATTTATACACAGTGTTTAAGGTCATGAGACAAAGAAGCCTAGTGATTTTCGGCGATTTCTGATAATTAGTGCCAGAGTCATGACCCTTGATCTCTTTAAAAAATCTTGTGGACGCTCTAAAGGTCAAAGTTAATATCCGATTGACTTTAAATTTATACACAGTGTTTAAGGTCATAAGATGAAGAAGCCTATTGATTTTCAGCGATTTCCCATAATTAGTGCCAGAGTTATGGCCCTTGATCACTTCAAAAAATCTTGTGGACGCTATAGAGGCCAAAGTTAATATCTGATTGACTTTAAATTTATACACAGTGTTTAAGGTCATAAGACGAAGACGCCTATTGATTTTCAGCGATTTCCGATAATCAGTGCCAGAGTTATGGCCCTTGATCACCTCAAAAAATCTTGTGGACGCTCTAGAGGCCAAATTTATACACAGTGTTTAAGGTCATAAGACAAAGACGCCTATTGATTTTCAGCGATTTCCGATAATAAGTGCCAGAGTTATGGCCCTTGATCACCTCAAAAAATCTTGTGGACGCTCTGGAGGCCAAAGTTAATATCCGATTGACTTTAGATTTATACACAGTGTTTAAGGTCATGAGACGAAGAAGCCTATTGATTTTCAGCGATTTCAAATAATTACTGCCAGAGTTATCTCCCTTGATAACTTCAAAAATTCTTGTGACGCTATAGAGGCCAAAGTTAACATCCGATTGACTTCAGATTGATACATAGAGTTTAAGGTGTTGAAACGAACAATTATTTTGATTTTCAATGAATTTAGATAACTGAACAGCTAAATCCATGATATTAAATGTTTCATGTATATACTAATTGTTAGCGTGGGGTAAAACTTTATAAAAAGCAATCAAATTCTAATGATTTTCTGATAATTACATAATGAGTTGTTACTCTTAATCAGTTTTTAGTGTATTACAAATGTTTCATTACCGAAAAAAGTAAAAATATGCGACAACCCTTGTTGACTGCCCGGACGATTTAGCTGCTGTGGGCGTATGTTTCGTTGCCTGGCAACCTATCTTTATTGGTGTCAAGAGTCTATCACTTATAATTATTCGACAGTATTCCATTGTAATAGACATACAAAATATTTCACGTTAGTTATTTGTTAGCCCTACCACTTGACGTCATAACGTCAAAATGAAGTTGACCGGTTAAGGGTTAGATATGATATACATGACATGTTTATTTTGTATCATGTGCTATATCAAGTTATACTTTGTCTTGTCTCTTTTTATCAGTACCAACAAATTTCCATGAGATTTTGACAGAATATACACAACATGGTTATAGAGTAATAGCTGTAGCATCTAAACAACTACCTTCTAAATTAAACTATGTTAAAGTACAGAGAATAGGCAGGTTTGTCATTATTTATATCTAGGATATTTCATTAATTACCAGTATCTCTGATACTCTGTTTATTACACTCTATTAATATCTATGATTATTTTATGTATTACATTCAATATTAATATCTATGATCTTCCCTTTGTTACATTCAGGGGGGTTGGGATGGCCTAGTGGTCTAGAGTGCCGCGCTTCGACCTCAAGCTGGCCGGTCACCTCTGGCTTGCGGCTGTGGTTTCAAGCCCTGGTGTGAGCATATGTGGCATGGAGATAGGGGCGCCTTCTCAACCTCGTGGGTTTCCTCCGGGCACTCCGGTTTCCTCCCACTGCTAAAGATCCCTACGCGCAAGCGAATTATTGAAATAAAATTAAACCATATGTTAGTCCCGAAATGACCTAGTTTGTGTTGAGTGGATGTTAAACCCCATTTCTCTCTCTCTCTTGTGTTACATTTATTATTAATACCTATGATATTCCCTTAATTTCATTAAACTACTTGTCTGTTTTGATGCAATCATCAGTTATGTTAAGATATGAGATTCTATATTTGTGTTGTTTACTTACAGAGATTTAGTAGAAACAGAGTTAACTTTCCTTGGTCTGCTGATAATGGAGAATAAGATCAAACCAGAGACAGCACCTGTTATAGCTAATTTAAGAAATGCCCTGATTAGGACCATCATGGTTACAGGTTAATACTTTTATTTTTATGTCGTCGCTCCTGTCCGTCCGGACGTCCGTCCACAATTTGTTTGTGGACTCTCTACAGGTCACAATTCTTATCCAATTTTGACGAAACTTGAAATATAGGTTTATCCCCATAAGATCTCGGTTCCTTTCGATATTGGCATGTATCGGATCGGAACTTCATGGATTATGGCCCCTGATTGTACGAAATATCATGTTTTTAGCTTGTGGACCCTATAGAGGTCACAATTTTGAACCGATTGTGATGAAACTTGACATGCATATTTATAACCCCAAAATCTTGGTTCCTTTCGGTATTTGCGTCCATTGGATCGTAACTTCCTGAATTATGGCCCCTGATTGTCCGAAAAATCGCACTTTTTAGTAGGGTTGTGACGATAACCGGTATGTAGATATACCGCGATATAAAAATTTGACGGTATTTGTATCGTCAAAATATTGAAATATCGGTATACCGTGATACAACAAATGATGATCAAAAAACACAACGATATCGGCGGCAAAGAAATAATAATTAAATCGCATGTAGTAATAAATTTACCAATGTCAGTATGGTCAATTATACCTGAGTAATCAAAAAATAAATATCAGCTGAGTGATGATGTCAGCCACGCGGTCTAGATAATTTAGCAAGTCGTAAATTGAACACCACAGTCTAACAACATTACGGACTGGACATTCTTGTACAATTTAAGTCGTAAAACAAAGTAGTGCACGGTCCGTGCTTTAAACCTCATTAATTATAAGCGAGTTCAATTATAGTAATAGTTTAATGTTAATCTCAATATCTGCAAAGATTCGGACTCAAAAATTATCGAAATGTAAGCGAAATTAACGTTTGTTTACATGAGACGCCCGCAGGAAAATACCGCTCTGACGTCACGCGACTGGGAATTTTTTATTGCTACGACTCACTTCGTTGGATTTCCGTACCGTAGTTTCCGGTGGATAGATAGATAACATTTTTATACGCCCACATTTTCATGTGGACGTATATTGTCGTCGCCCCCGTCCGTCCGTCCGTCCGTCCGTCCACAATTGTTTGTGAACAGTCTACAGGTCACAATTTTTATCCGATTTCAATGAAACTTAAAACATAGGTTTATCACCCTAAGATCTCGGTTCCTTTCGATATTGGCATGTATCGGACTGTAACTTCATGGGTTATGGCCCCTGATTGTACGAAAAATCACGTTTTTTAGCTTGTGAACAGTTTAGAGGTCACAATTTTGAACCGATTTGGATGAAACTTGAAATGCATGTTTATAACCCAAAGATCTTGGTTCCTTTCGCTATTTGCGCCAATCGGATCGTAACTTCCTGAATTATGGCCCCTGATTGTCCGAAAAATTGCCCTTTTTAGCTTGTGGTCCCTCTGGAGGTCAAAATTGTTATCCGATTTAAAAAACCGTTTGATTATATCATTGTTCCATGGTTATGAAGGTCGAGTTCGAATTTCGTGAAAATCGGACCAAAATTGACGGACAAAATGGCCGCCATTTGTACGCAAATAGTGTGAAAATATGTTATATCAAGGTTGTGAACAGTGTAGAGGACACAATTTTGAACCGATTTGGATGAAACTTGAAATGCATGTTTATAACCCAAAGATCTTGATTCCTTTCGATATTTGCGCCAATCGGATCGTAACTTCCTGAATTATGGCCCCTGATTGTCCGAAAAATTGCCCTTTTTAGCTTGTGGTCCCTCTGGAGGTCAAAATTGTTATCCGATTTAAAAAACCGTTTGATTATATAACCGTTCCATGGTTATGAAGGTCTAGTATGAATTCTGTGAAAATCGGACCAAAATTGACGGACAAAATGGCCGCCGTTTGTACTCGAATATTGTGAAAATATGTTATATAAAGGTTGTGAACAGTGTAGAGGACACAATTTTGAACCGATTTGGATGAAACTTGAAATGCATTTTTATAACCTAAAGATCTTGGTTCCTTTCGATATTTGCGCCAATCGGATCGTAACTTCCTGAATTATGGCCCCTGATTGTCCGAAAAATTGCCCTTTTTAGCTTGTGGTCCCTCTGGAGGTCAAAATTGTTATCCGATTTAAAAAACCGTTTGATTATATCATTGTTCCATGGTTATGAAGGTCGAGTTGGAATTTCGTGAAAATCGGACCAAAATTGACGGACAAAATGGCCGCCATTTGTACGCGAATAGTGTGAAAATATGTTATATCAAGGTTGTGAACAGTGTAGAGGACACAATTTTGAACCGATTTGGATGAAACTTGAAATGCATGTTTATAACCCAAAGATCTTGGTTCCTTTCGATATTTGCGCCAATCGGATCGTAACTTCCTGAATTATGGCCCCTGATTTTCCGAAAAATTGCTCTTTTTAGCTTGTGGTCCCTCTGGAGGTCAAAATTGTTATCCGATTTAAAAAAACGTTTGATTATATCACCGTTCCATGGTTATGAAGGTCGAGTATGAATTCTGTGAAAATCGGACCAAAATTGACGGACAAAATGGCCGCCGTTTGTACGCGAATATTGTGAAAATATGTTATATAAAGGTTGTGAACAGTGTAGAGGACACAATTTTGAACCGATTTGGATGAAACTTGAAATGCATGTTTATAACCCAAAGATCTTGGTTCCTTTCGATATTTGCGCCAATCGGATCGTAACTTCCTGAATTATGGCCCCTGATTGTCCGAAAAATTGCCCTTTTTAGCTTGTGGTCCCTCTGGAGGTCAAAATTGTTATCCGATTTAAAAAACCGTTTGATTATATCATTGTTCCATGGTTATGAAGGTCGAGTTGGAATTTCGTGAAAATCGGACCAAAATTGACGGACAAAATGGCCGCCATTTGTACGCGAATAGTGTGAAAATATGTTATATCAAGGTTGTGAACAGTGTAGAGGACACAATTTTGAACCGATTTGGATGAAACTTGAAATGCATGTTTATAACCCAAAGATCTTGATTCCTTTCGATATTTGCGCCAATCGGATCGTAACTTCCTGAATTATGGACCCTGATTGTCCGAAAAATTGCCCTTTTTAGCTTGTGGTCCCTCTGGAGGTCAAAATTGTTATCCGATTTAAAAAACCGTTTGATTATATCACCGTTCCATGGTTATGAAGGTCGAGTATGAATTCTGTGAAAATCGGACCAAAATTGACGGACAAAATGGCCGCCGTTTGTACGCGAATATTGTGAAAATATGTTATATAAAGGTTGTGGACCTTATAGAGGTCACAATTTTGAACCGATTTTGATGAAACTTGACATGTATGTTTATAACCCAAAGATCGTGGTTCCTTTCGATATTTGCGCCCATTGGATCATAACTTCCTGAATTATGTCCCCGGATTGTCCGAAAAATCGCTTTTTTTTCGCTTTTGGTCCCTCTAGAGGTCAAAATTATTATCCGATTTAAAAAAACGTTTGACTATATCACTGTTACATGGTAATGAAGAGAGAGTTTGAATTATGTGAAAACCGGACTAGAATTGACGGACAAAATGGCCGCCGTTTGTACACGAATAGTGTGAAAATATGTTATATCAAGGTTGTGGACCCTATAGAGGTCACAATTTTGAATCGATTTTGATGAAACTTGACAGGTATGTTTTAAACCCAAAGATCTTGGTTCCTTTCGATATTTGCGCCCTGAATTATGTCCCCTGATTGTAAGAAAATCACCCTTTTTAGCTTGTGGTGCCTCTGGAGGTCACAATTATTATATGATTTAAAAAAAAACGTTTGATTATAAAAACCAAACAAATTCTAATGATTTTCTGATAATTCCTTAATATGCGTCAATTCTTGTTGACTGCCCGGACGATTTGGCTGCTGTGTGGGCGTATGTTTTGTTGCCTGGCAACCTATTTTTGGGATTATTATGGTTCGCGATACCACGAGATCTGACAATTACAGCCGAAGAAAGTGAGATTTATCTGTTTTGATGACTGAAATTTACTAAATTTCAACTAAATATAGCCTACGTTTTTATACGCCCACATTTTTATGTGGACGTATATTGTCGTCGCCCCTGTCCGTCCGGACGTCCGTCCGTCCGTCCGTCCGTCCGTCCACAATTTGTTTGTGGACCCTCTACAGGTCACAATTCTTATCCGATTTTGACGAAACTTGAAATATAGGTTTATCCCCAAAAGATCTCGGCTGCTTTCGATATTGGCATGTATCGGATGAAAACTTCATGGATTATGGCCCCTGATTGTACGAAAAATCACGTTTTTAGCTTGTGGACCCTATAGAGGTCACAATTTTGAACCGATTTTGATGAAACTTGACATGCGTGTTTATAACCCAAAGATCTTGGTTCCTTTCGATATTTGCACCTATCGGAATGTAATTTCCTGAATTATGGCCCCTGATTGTCCGAAAAATCACCCTTTTCAGCTTGTGGTTCCTCTGGAGGTCACAATTATTAACCGATTTAAAAAACCGTTTGATTATATCACCGTTACACCCTAAGGAAGGTTGAGTTCGAATTTCGGGAAAATCGGACGAAAATTGCCATACAAAATGGCCGCCGTTTGTACACGAATACTGTTAAAAAATGGTATATCAAGGTTGTGGACCCTGTAGAAGTCACATTTTTTATTCGATTTTGATGAAACCAGAAATTCACGGTTATAACCCAAAGATCTTGGTTCCTTTCGATATTTGCGCATATCGGAACATAACTTCCTGAATTATGGCCCCTGATTATACGCAAAATCGCCTTATTTTAGCTTGTGGTCCCACTGGTGGTCACAATTATTATCCGATTTACTAAAACGGTTGATTATATTACCGTTACACCGTAAGGAAGGTTGAGTTCGAATTTTGGGGAAATCGGACCAAAATTGCCATACAAAATGGCCGCCGTTTGTACGCGAATACTGTTAAAAAATTGTATATCATGGTTGTGGACCCTGTAGAGGTCACAATTTTAATTGGATTTTGATGAAACTTGAAATGCATGGTTATAACCCAAAGATCTTGGTTCCTTTCGTTATTTGCGCATATCGGATCGTAACTTCCTGAATTATGGCCCCTGATTGTCCGAAAAATCGCCTATGGTCCCTCTGAAGGTCACAATTATTATCTGACTCTATCACTGTTACACCCTACGGAAGGTTGAGTTCGAATTTGAGAAAATTGGACTGTAATTGCCAGAAAAAATGGCCGCCGTTTGTACGTGAACAGTGTAAAAATATGGTATGTCAAAGTTGTGGACCCTGTAGAGGTGACAATTTTAATTTTTTCGATTTTGATGAAACCTGAAATGCTCGTTTATAACCTAAAGATCTTTATTCTTTTCGATATTTGCGCATATCAAATTGTAACTTAATGAATTATGGCCTTTGATTGTAGGAAAAATCACTTTTGGTATTGCTTGTTCTCTGTCTATCTCTCGAACAATTATTATCTGATTTAAAAAAAAAACTCTGATTATATTACTGTTGCACCGTAAGGAAGGTTGAGTTCGAATTTCGTGAAAATCGTACCAAAATTGCCGGACGAAATGGTCACCGTTTGTACGCGAATAGTGTAAAAATATGGTATATCATGGTTGTGGACTCTCTACAGGTCACAATTTTTATCTGATTTTGACGAAAAGTAACATTTCTAGGTTGTGTACCGTCACACCATAATCATTGTCGGCTTCGAATTTCATGAATATCAGACTGGAACTGACCAACAAAATGGCTGCTCCCAATACAGTATGAAATACAGGACTTAATGATGTAGGAAAAATCACTTTCGGTATTGCTTGTCCATCTCTCAAAAATGTGGGCGTATCCTGCCTGGCAGTGCCAGCCTATCTTTTGTGGTATCATCAAGATCATAAATATTTGACATATTATCATTCAAATTATTACGATTTTAATAACTCTAAGCTGACAATAAGGTGCGGCTTTTAGTTTTAAAATTGGTACTAGCGATTCTGAAGGGAAAATACCCATTATGACGTCACTCATCTGTTAAAATCATTCTGTTATTAGATTTATAATATTAATAATGTTATCTTAAATTAAAAGGTTGAAAACTATTACTTAATGGGGGTTTTTTTATTTCTTAATTTGGTAAAGATATTGTATCGCGATACAAACTTGTATCGCGATATTTTCCCTTCTGTATCGCGATATTTTCCCTTCTGTATCGTGATACAAACCAACTCTGTATCGTCACAACCCTACTTTTTAGCTTGTGGTCCCTCTGGAGGTCAAAATTATTATCCGATTTAAAAAAACGTTTGATTATATCACCATTATATGGTAATGAAGGTTGAGTTCGAATTTCGTGAAAATCGAATCAAAATTGACGGACAAAATGGCCGCCGTTTGTACGCGAATAGTGTGAAAATATGTTATATCAAGGTTGTGGACCCTATAGAGGTCACAATTTTGAACCGATTTTGATGAAACTTGACATGCATGTTTATAACCCGAAGATCTTGGTTCCTTTCGATATTTGCGCTCATTGATTCCTAACTTCCTGAATAATGGCCCCTGATTGTACGAAAAATCACCCTTTTTAGCTTGTGTTCCCACTGGAGGTCAAAATTCTTATCCGACTTAAAAAAACGTTTGATTATATCACCGTTACATGGTAATGAAGAGTGAGGTAAAATTTCGTGAAAATCGGACGAAAATTGACCGACAAAATGGCCGCTGTTTGTACGTGATTAGTGTGAAAATAGGTTATATCAAGGTTGTGGACCCTATAGAGGTCACAATTTTGAACCGATTTTGATGAAACTTGACATGCATGTTTATAACCCAAAGATCTTGGTTCTTTTTGATATTTGCGCCCATTGGATCGTAACTTCCTGAATGATGGCCCCTGATTGTCCGAAAAATGACCTTTTTATACGCCCACATTTTTATGTGGACGTATATTGTCGTCGCCCCTGTCCGTCCGTCCACAATTTGTTTGTGGAATCTCTACAGGTCACAATTCTTATCCGATTTTGACGAAACTTGAAATATAGGTTTATCCCCAAAAGATCTTGGCTGCTTTCGATATTGGCATGTATCGGATGAAAACTTCATGGATTATGGCCCCTGATTGTACGAAAAATCACGTTTTTAGCTTGTGGACCCTATAGAGGTTACAATTTTGAACCAATTTTGATGAAACTTGACATGCATGTTTATAACCCAAAGATCTTGGTTCCTTTCGATATTTGCGCCTATCGGAATGTAATTTCCTGAATTATGGCCCCTGATTGTCCGAAAAATCACCCTTTTTAGCTTGTGGTCCCTCTGGAGGTCACAATTATTATCCGATTTAAAAAACCGTTTGATTAGATCACCGTTACACCCTAAAAAAGGTTGAGTTCGAATTTCGGGAAAATCGGACGAAAATTGCCATACAAAATGCCCGCCGTTTGTACGCGAATACTGTTAGAAAATGGTATATCAAGGTTATGGACCCTGTAGAGGTCACATTTTTAATTCGATTTTGATGAAACTTGAAATTCATGGTAATAACCCAAAGATCTTAGTTCCTTTCGATATTTGCTCATATCGGAACGTAATTACCTGAATTATGTCCCCTGATTATACGCAAAATCGCCATATTTTAGCTTGTGGTCCCTCTGGTGGTCACAGTTATTATCCGATTTAATAAAACGGTTGATAGTATTACCGTTACACCGTAAGGATGGTTGAGTTCTAATTTCGGGAAAATCGGACCCAAATTGACAGACAAAGACGCCTATTGATTTTCAGCGATTTCCGATAATTAGTGCCAGAGTTATGGCCCTTGATCACCTCAAAAAATCTTGTGGACGCTCTGGAGGCCAAAGTTAATATCCGATTGACTTTAGATTTATACACAGTGTTTATGGTCATGAGACGAAGAAGCCTATTGATTTTCAGCGATTTCAAATAATTACTGCCAGAGTTATCTCCCTTGATAACTTCAAAAATTCTTGTGACGCTATAGAGGCCAAAGTTAACATCCGATTGACTTCAGATTGATACATAGAGTTTAAGGTGTTGAAACGAACAATTATTTTGATTTTCAATGAATTTAGATAACTGAACAGCTAAATCCATGATATTAAATGTTTCATGTATATACTAATTGTTAGCGTGGGGTAAAACTTTATAAAAAGCAATCGAATTCTAATGATTTTCTGATAATTACATAATGAGTTGTTACTCTTAATCAGTTTTTAGTGTATTACAAATGTTTCATTACCGAAAAAAGTAAAAATATGCGACAACCCTTGTTGACTGCCCGGACGATTTAGCTGCTGTGGGCGTATGTTTCGTTGCCTGGCAACCTATCTTTATTGGTGTCAAGAGTCTATCACTTATAATTATTCGACAGTAGTCGATTGTAATAGACATACAAAATATTTCACGTTAGTTATTTGTTAGCCCTACCACTTGACGTCATAGCGTCAAAATGAAGTTGACGGGTTAAGGGTTAGATATGATATACATGACATGTTTATTTTGTATCATGTGCTATATCAAGTTATACTTTGTCTTGTCTCTTTTTATCAGTACCAACAAATTTCCATGAGATTTTGACAGAATATACACAACATGGTTATAGAGTAATAGCTGTAGCATCTAAACAACTACCTTCTAAATTAAACTATATTTTAGCTTGTGGTCCCTCTGGTGGTCACAGTTATTATCCGATTTAATAAAACGGTTGATAGTATTACCGTTACACCGTAAGGATGGTTGAGTTCTAATTTCGGGAAAATCGGACCCAAATTGACAGACAAAATGGCCGCTGTTTGTACGCAAATACTGTTAAAAAATTGTATATCATGGTTGTGGACCCTGTAGAGGTTACAATTTTAATTCGATTTTGATGAAACTTGAAATGCATGGTTATAACCCAAAGATCTTGGTTCCTTTTGTTATTTGCACATATCCGATCGTAACTTCCTGAATTATGGCCTCTGATTGTCCGAAAAATCGCCTATGGTCCCTCTGGAGGTCACAATTATTATCCAATTTAAAAAAACGTTTGACTCTATCACCGTTACACCCTACGGAAGGTTGAGTTAGAATTTCGAGAAAACCGCACCATAATTGCCAGAAAAAAATGGCCGCCGTTTGTACGCGAACAGTGTAAAAGTATGGTATATCAAAGTTGTGGACCATGTAGAGGTCACAATTTTAATTCGATTTTGATGAAACCTGAAATGCTTGTTTATAACCTAAAGATCTTTATTCTTTTCGATATTTGCGCATATCAAATTGTAAATTAATGAATTATGGCCTTCGGTATTGCTTGATCTCTGTCTATCTCTCGAACAATTATTATCTGATTTAAAAAAAAAACTCTGATTATATTACTGTTGCACCATAAGGAAGGTTGAGTTCGAATTTTGTGAAAATCGTACCAAAATTGGACGAAATGGTCACCGTTTGTACGCGAATAGTGTAAAAATATGGTATATCATGGTTGTGGACTCTCTACAGGTCACAATTCTTATCCGATTTTGACGAAAAGTAACATTTCTAGGTTGTGTACCGTCACACCATAATCATTAATCATTGTCGGCTTCGAATTTCATTAATATCAGACTGGAACTGACCAACAAAACGGCTGCTCCCAATACAGTATGAAATACAGGACTTAATGAGGAAAAATCACTTTCGGTATTGCTTGTTCTCTATCCATCTCTCAAAAATGTGGGCGTATCCTGCCTGGCAGTGCCAGCCTATCTTTTAGCTTGTGGTCCCTCTGGAAGTCAGAATTATTATCCCATTTAAAAAAACGTTTCATTATATCACCGTAACATCGTAATGAAGGTTGAGGTCGAATTTCGTGAAAATCGGACCAAAATTGACTGAAAAATGACTGCCGCTTGTACGTGAAGAGTGTAAAAATATGGTATATCAAGGTTGTGAACCCTGTAGAGGTCACAATCTTCATTCAATTTTGATGAAACTTGAAACACATGTTTACAACTTAACAATCTTAGTTCCTTTCGATATTTGTGCATATCGGATTGTAACTTCCTGAATTATGGCCCCTGATTGTACGAAAAATGACCTTTTTTTAGCTTGTGGTCCCTCTGGGGTCAGAATTATTATCCCATTTAAAAAAATGTTTGATTATATCACTGTTACATCGTAATGAAGGTTGAGGTCGAATTTCGTGAAAATCCGACCAAAATTGACAGCTGTTCTTCATCATGAACAAGGGGAAACCACGCTAGAAAATCTAGATGAACTTTGTCACCCAATGCAGGAATCAAACACCCAACCTCAAGGCTACCGAGCCAGCATCTTACCCACTTAGCAACATGATCCCCAGTCGAATTTGAAGCCTACTGAAATGAACCTTTATAACCCAAAGATCTTAATTCATTTCGATATTTGCACATATCAAATTCTAACTTAATGATGTAGGAAAAATCACTTTCGGTATTGCTTGTTCTCTATCCATCTCTCGAAAACGTGGGCGTATCCTGCCTGGCAGTGCCAGCCTATCTTTAAAAAATCCCGGAAATAGTTTATATCAGTTTGATCAAATGGTTAAACATTGCCTTTAATCAAACAGTTTTGGATGTCTTTCTTCTTCCCGACATTGCCTAAGTTTCATTTAAACCACTGGACTGGTGATCATATGACTCAGTATTCTTCAGATTCTGAAATCCAGATACAAATCATAGCTCGAGGTGTCATGTGTAGGGCAAGATATGCTTATAGAACACCTGATACCACTTCTCACCTGAAAAGATAACAAAGCCAACACATGTTTTTTGTATTTTTGAATTTGTAGCAGACTGGCTTACACTTAAAGAACACATCAAATGGTTCAGAAAATTTTTCCATACGGGTACTCAATGGTTACAAAATCTATTTTACGGCAAGTTCAAACTAATCTGATTAAAATTAATTCAGATATTTACGTTTTAGTATCCGACTGCCAAAAACGGTTTTCAAATTTTCAATTACAACCTTAATCCGGTTGATTGGTTGGTGACGTCACAGGCACTACACATAGTATACACATCATCTATACAATGTATCACTGCCCGTGCAATAATATATCACTGTATATACACACAGCCAGTTGACACGTGTGTATTGGTCGGTCCAATTAACATTTGACCGGCGTAATCATTAACGTGTAATTATTTTCATGTAAGCTACATATCACTATGTAAGTCAAAGCATTTTCAAAAGCCGACATTTCTCGTTTCGAGTTGTAATAGATTATATATTTGTGACTAGAACATTACCGAGTGTATTTCAAGATGCCATATTACCGTTATGTTATTGAGAGCTGTGGAAATTCCAGCAAGGGAAAGGGGAATAATGTACCGGCGTTTCTAAGACGTATATATCAAGGCAGTTAGACTGGAATCTGGGGTGGTCGGTTATACAATGTATTGGGTACTGCATTTCTTCGAAAGCGGCCATCTTATCTTTTTACGCTAGTACGCTGTATTTCAATGCAGCATACAGACTCGTCTTCTGTGGGCATTAACGTACACTTTTCACACTGACACCTGTATCCGAATACAATATATTATTATTATGCAATGGTACAGATCTACAAAAAACTGTTTTCAATAGATATTATAAATCAATAAAATTTGAAGACTGTCATTCAGTCAAAAAATTCGATCACAAAAATAAGTGTATAAAATATTATGTCAGATAAATACGGCTCAAACATATATGGCGCTATATTACATGTAATCATTTCTCACGATGTATCTGTGTACGATACACTGCCCGAGCTAAAAGAACTACTGCTACAGGATAACTCGAAATATTCTGCCTCCATTCTCTCGGTGTATGATAAAATGATCAATAACACAAATATTGATGATCTAAGTTTATATGGTTATTATTTGAAACCATTTTTATATGCCCACATTTTCATGTGGACGTATATTGTCGTCGCCCCTGTCCGTCCGTCCACAATTTGTTTGTGGACTCTCTACAGGTCACAATTCTTATCCGATTTTGACGAAACTTGAAATATAGGTTTATGGCGCTGCTTTCGATATTGGCATGTATCGGATCGAAACTTCATGGATTATGGCCCCTGATTGTACGAAAAATCACGTTTTCAGCTTGTAGACCCTATAGAGGTCACAATTTTGAACCGATGAAACTGGACATGTATGTTAATAACCCAAAGATCTTGGTTCCTTTCGATATTTGCGCTCATGGGATTGTAACTTCCTGAATTATGGCCCTTGATTGTCCGAAAAATCGCCCTTTTTAGCTTGTGGTCCCTCTAGAGGTCAAAATTATTATCGGATTCAAAAAAAACGTTTGATTATATCACCGTTACATGGTAATGAAGGAAGAGTTTGAATTTTGTGAAAATCGGACCAAAATTGACTGAAAAATGACTGCCGCTTGTACGTGAAGAGTGTAAAAATATGGTATATCATTATCAAGGTTGTGAACCCTGTAGAGGTCACAATCTTCATTCAATTTTGATGAAACTTGAAACACATGTTTACAACTTAACAATCTTAGTTCCTTTCGATATTTGTGCATATCGGATTGTAACTTCCTGAATTGACGGACAAAATGGCCGCCATTTGTACGCGAATAGTGTGAAAATATGTTATATCAAGGTTGTGGACTCTCTACAGGTCACAATTCTTATCCGATTTTGACAAAACTTGAAATATAGGTTTATCCCCATAAGATCTAGGCTGCTTTCGATATTGGAATGTATCGGATCGAAACTTCATGGATTATGGCCCCTGAGGTCACAATTTTGAACCGATTTTGATGAAACTTGACATGTATGTTAATAACCCAAAGATCTTGGTTCCTTTCCATATTTTTACCCGCCGGATCGTAACTTCCTGAATTATGGCCCCTGATTGTCCGAAAAATCGCCCTTTTTAGCTCGTGGTCCCTCTGGAGGTCAAAATTATTATCCGATTCAAAAAAACGTTTGATTATATCACCTTTACATGGTAATGAAGGTTGAGTTCGAATTTCATGAAAATCGGCCGAAAATTGACCGACAAAATGGTCGCTGTTTGTATGCGAATAGTGTGAAAATATATTATATCAAGGTTGTGGACTCTCTACAGGTCACAATTCTTATCCGATTTTGAAAATCACCCCCCTTCTCCAGAGAGTATCAAATGGTTTGGTAAAATCTATGAAAAAAATGTACAAAAGCTGGGGGGTTTTTTTATATTTTTTATATTTTCTGATAATAACTTAATATGCGACAACTCTTGTTGACTGCCCGGACGATTTATCTGCTGTGTGGGCGTATGTTTCGTTGCCTGGCAACCTATTTTGTTTCTTAAAAGCCGACAATTAATTATTTCTATTGGCTTCAAAGATGTCCATACTGCCGGCTATGACAATTTTACACCAATCTTGTTTCAATCAGCGGCCAATTATTGTTGGCTTACGGTCGGCTTATTCTGATTAAAAAGACTATGGCTACAACAATTGCCGTTATAAAACAAATTCTAAATTACATCACAAATTATTCCGTAGTCAATTGTTTTATTTAATTGGGGGGATTAAGGAATCAGTCAGGCGTTAATGAATACACACGCCGAGTGTATATAGGTAATTAAGGAATAAACATTCCGAATATGCATTCAGTCACTGTGACGTCACTGGCGTCTAAGATGATTAAGAGTGTTTTCGATAATTGGCAAAGTCGTTTTTACGGGAAGTCTATTTTTACAACTTTGAGTGAAGATAACTGAATTAATTTTAGTCGGATTGATGTGAATTTGCCGTAAAGTAGATAAAATAACCATGGAGTATACATATAAAAAAAATTCCTAGGACCATTTTATGTGCACTTTAAGTATAAAGCAAGTTTCAGAGAGTGAGAGTCCATTCTCCATTCAAAACTCAAACCAGATGATTTTGGCCTAACATATGTTTCAATAATTCGCTTGCGGGTTAGTAATGTTTTTGTGGCCCTTCGATGGAAACTACTCACATTTATTTCTTGTTTACATAATATAAATAGTATTTATTGATAATAAGACAATCATTTATATTATAGGAGACAATATGTTAACAGCTCTCAGTGTAGCACAAGAATGTGGTATGGTTGATCAAGGTGATCGTATTATACTGGTTCAAGCATATCCTCCAGTAGATCTTAAAGCACCAGAAATAGACTTTGTTTATGCTGGGGACAGTACTAAGAAAGTGGTAGAGGTCAAATCCCAAGTAAATATAGACATTTATATCAATATAATTATGTGACCCGTGCTGGCAACTGTGTCGCAATGCAGAAATTTGATGTATGGTTCATTTAAATTGACTGAGTTGTGTCTGTTTGAAGCTGTCCAATCTAGGAGATTAAGTTTTGAGAACCGTGCAGTTTATTTGCTATTTTGTTGTTTAATATATTTTTTTTTAGGATTTCAGGGGTGCTGAAGACGAAAGTCGTAGTCAAAATTTGACCCGACATTTGTTTTATATGAAAAAATGTTTATATCTTTTTTCTCACCAACATGAATATTTATCTCACTCAATGAACTCTTTTCGTAACAAAATATCCACAACATGCATATTCACATTTCCTATGATAGTGTTACAATTTAGAACAAATGAGAAAATTCCATACATTAGTAATCTCTGTTTTGTATATTATAACTTTGGTGAGAATAAATTCAGTAAATCTCATCAATTAAATTAGCACTAATATGAATCCCTCATAGATTGATATAAATCTCAGTTTCATTTGTAAGAAATGCTCACATAACTTGTGCATTTTGAAAGAAGTGTAATGACACAAATAAATGCGAATTCGAGAATAGTCGCTTTGCGACTCGTTGGTTGTTCTTATTTTTCTGACCCATGGTGATAATATAATTTGAAACAATCATATCCAATTATGCATGCTTATATACTTTGCATGCCACATGAAGCCACAGTAAGTGGGATTTGGCTATCAGAAAAAATCTCTTCGAAAAGAAAATTATTGGCCATTTTCATTTATTTCCATTGAGGCCTATAATTATTTTTTAAAGACAAAACAAGATATAACATCACCGCATGGATTAATTATTCGGAATAATGATTTCTCGATGGCCTTATCATTGGTAATTATTAATCTGTGACAATTGATTGGTATTACTCATTGTACGATCCGCTTGTTGATTGAATTACAGTAGGTGGTTTTGGTTAACACTTAACGTTAATCAATAAACGATCAGAAGTTTAATTTTTTTTTCTTAGACTTCTCAGAGAGAGTCGCATGTACCCCAGAAAATGATCACCAAAATCAAATTTATATCGTCAGCTTAAGCCTCGAGACAGCCATGATGCTACAATGTCTGGGCCAATCAGCAAACGAGTGGACTGCATAGCAACAAGTGGGGTTTGTTTATGTTTTGTAGGGTTTTAAAGCTTGTTTGTATTTGTTCAAATGAATTCATCAGCAATACTTTGGCATATTTATAAACTAGAGATTCGCCGCTTTACAATGATCCCTAGTATTATGTAAGAGGATTGACTGGTCATCCAGCGTACCTAATTTCGCTGAGAATTTTAACATAAAAGACAGATTTATGAATTCGGTACGCTTACAAACTGTCCAAATAAAGGTTTTTTATACGCCCACATTTTCATGTGGACGTTTATTGTCGTCGCCCCTGTTCGTCCGTCCATCCACAATTGTTTGTGAACAGTCTACAGCAGGGTTCTTAATCCATTTTGAAATGAACCGGCCACGGGCACCCCCAACGGATAGTCGTCTTTTGAACAACAGACATGTTGGTTTATGCATACTTTATTCACGTCAATAATTGCATAACGTTACGGTATTCCGTGTAATATTATAATAATAACTTCTAATAAACAAAGCCTGTGTTATTATTCCAAACTAGTATTCATATATCCATACATTATCGAAATTTATAGTCAAATTTTGGCAACTTGCATAATGCATAATCTACTTTTGCTTTCATCCAAACAAACGGAAGTTAGAATTATTTAGTAATAAGAAAAACTACAAGCAAATACGAATACGTTCGTTTTTTAATTATTTTATACGTAAACACTTGTCAATAAATAAAAGTATATTTGTAATAATAAAACAATGTAGCACAAATTATTTTCCGTGAATAGTCGGGGCTCGGAAATATGCCGTACGGGCGAAAGGTCACGTGGCCAATTGTGATTCAGAATAGTTTATTTTTAGTGTTACCGGTTCTCGCAAAAAGTAGATTTTAATAACCAATCTGTTTCACAGAGAATTACTTACGAATTAACTCTGTAACAGATAAGTGTCCACAGCACGTGCATTGACTGCTAATCGCGCCAGTCATTGGCTCAACTGCTCGTGCAATGTTTACTTAACACCTAACTGCTTCGAGCAAAATGATGCATTTTACTCATTTTAATACCCATTTACACTAAATAGGAAATATTTTTTAACTTCAAATATTTTATTTATTTTTCTTTTACCTCAAAAATTTTTTTGAGAATTTAATTTGTCAGAGTAAAAAAGTTGATATGCCGTACTTATTAGGTAAGTGCTAAATAGTATGAAGCCGGGCCGATTTTGCTAAATTCTATAGAGCGAGTATGATTTAAGCCCCGCCCTTTTGTTGTTTAGGCCCTTCCCACATTTTTGAAGGTTATGGTTGTATGCTAGTATCACCATGGACCTTGTGGTATCACTTACACCGGAATTTGTTTTAAATTTATAGGTTGCTGTCTTATATAAAAATTAAATTAAGAATAACTCCATTAAAATTATGTTTTAGTAGTTTGAAAATCACCCCCCTTCTCCAGAGAGTATCAAATGGTTTGGTAAAATCTATGAAAAAAATGTACAAAAGCTGTTTTTTTTTTTTATATTTAATATTCCTTAATGATTGTTTTTAAAATAAAAATGTTATCCGTGGTTCTATGCTTTGATCTATATCCACATCAGGCGCGGATCCAGGATTTTTTGCAGGGAGGGGGGGTCTAGGTTTGATAAAAGGCACTGAACCAATTAAGGGGGGGGGGGAAATTTGATAAATTAGATTCAATTTGGTGCATTCTGACGTATTTCCGAAAGGTAAATTCCAAAATTACAGGTCTAAAAGTCGCCAATAAAATCGAATAAAAAATTTTCAAGTCTGAGCAGGGGGGGGGGGGGTCGGACCCCCTGGACCCCCCCTCTGGATCCGCGCCTGCACATTAGGCTTGATCAATAAATAAGTTTAACTTGTCTTTTAAGAATGGACAAAAAGCATTAATTTGGACAAACAGTTGGCCAGAACAGTACCCCTGTAGTTAATGTGGATCTTGATTTCAGCTTTTATCGTGAATTTCGACAAGGAAAGACTGTGACAAGGACTCTGGAATAAATGCAGATTCGAGAATCAAATTAAAAAGTTTTTTTTAAACTATTGGTCAATCATTTTAGAAAAATGAACACGCCAATGGTTTAACGGAATGTTGTCAGTTACGTTCTTGTCAGTTTCAATTAAAGAATCAACCCCGTTCCGGTTCTCACGGAGAATATTTAAATCTAAATTGTCAAGCTTTAGTTAAAATTTCACTTTTGGCACTTCTATTTTTGTACTTTGGTACCCTTTTGTACCCCCTCTTTCGTTTAAAACAGATTGACTTAAGAATTTTATTATGAGAATTTTTATACGCCCACATTTTCATGTGGACGTATTATGTCGTCGCCCCTGTCCGTCCGTCTGGACGTCCGTCCGTCCACAATTTGTTTGTGGACTCTCTACAGGTCACAATTCTTATCCGATTTTGACGAAACTTGAAATATAGGTTTATCCCCATAAGATCTTGTTTGTGGACTCTCTACAGGTCACAATTCTTATCCGATTTTGACGAAACTTGAAATATAGGTTTATCCCCATAAGATCTCGGTTCCTTTCGATATTGGCATGTATCGGATCAAAACTTCATGGATTATGGCCCCTGATTGTACCAAAAATCACGTTTTTAGCTTGTGGACCCTATAGAGGTCACAATTTTGAACCGATTTTGATGAAACTTGACATGCATGTTTGTAACCCAAAGATCTTGGTTCCTTTCGATATTTGCGGCTATCGGAATGTAATTTCCTGAATTATGGCCCCTGATTGTCCGAAAAATCACCCTTTTTAGCTTGTGGTCCCTCTGGAGGTCACAATTATTATTCGATTTAAAAAAACGATTGATTATATCACCGTTACACCCTAAGGAAGGTTGAGTTCGAATTTCGGGAAAATCGGACGAAAATTGCCATACAAAATGGACGCCGTTTGTACGCGAATACTGTTAAAAAATGGTATATCAAGGTTGTGGACGTTGTAAAGGTCACAATTTTAATTCGATTTTGATGAAACTTGAAATTCATGGTTATAACCCAAAGATCTTGGTTCTTTTCAATATTTGCACATCGGATCATAACTTCCTGAATAATGGCCCCTGGTTATACGCAAAATCCCCCTTTCGGACGAAAATTGCCATACAAAATGTCCGCCGTTTGTACGCGAATACTGTTAAAAAATGGTATATCAAGGTTGTGGACCCTGTGGAGGTCACAATTTTGATTCGATTTTGATGAAACTTGAAATTCATGGTTATAACCCAAAGATCTTGCTTCCTTTCGATATTTGCGCATATCGGATCGTAACTTCCTGAATTATGGCCCCTGATTATACGCAAAATTGCCTTTTTTTTAGCTTGGAGGTCACAATTATTATTCGATTTAAAAAAACGTTTGATTATATCACCGGTACACCATAAGGAAGGTTGAGTTCGAATTTCGGGAAAATCGGACGAAAATTGCCATACAAAATGTCCGCCGTTTGTACGCGAATACTGTTAAAAAATGGTATATCAAGGTTGTGGACCCTGTGGAGGTCACAATTTTGATTCGATTTTGATGAAACTTGAAATTCATGGTTATAACCCAAAGATCTTGCTTCCTTTCGATATTTGCGCATATCGGATCGTAACTTCCTGAATTATGGCCCCTGATTATACGCAAAATTGCCTTTTTTTTAGCTTGGAGGTCACAATTATTATTCGATTTAAAAAAACGTTTGATTATACTACCGTTACACCGTAAGGAAGGTTGAGTTCGAATTTCGGGAAAATCAGACCAAAATTGCCACACAAAATGGCCGCCGTTTGTACGCGAATACTGTTAAAAAATGGTATATCAAGGTTGTGGACGTTGTAAAGGTCACAATTTTAATTCGATTTTGATGAAACTTGAAATTCATGGTTATAACCCAAAGATCTTGGTTCTTTTCAATATTTGCACATCGGATCGTAACTTCCTGAATAATGGCCCCTGGTTATACGCAAAATCCCCCTTTCTTTAGCTTGTGGTCCCTCTGGAGGTCACAATTATTATCCAATTTAAAAAAAACATTTGATTATATCACCGTTACACTGTAAGGAAGGTTGAGTTTGAATTTCGGGAAAATCGGACCAAAATTGACAGACAAAATGGTCGCCGTTTGTACGCGAATACTGTTAAAAAAATGATATATCATGATTGTGGATCCTGTATAGGTCACAATTTTAATTCGATTTTGATGAGGATGGTTGAGTTCTAATTTCGTGAAAATCGTACCAAAATTGCCGGACGAAATGGTCGCCGTTTGTACGCGAATAGTGTAAAAATATGGTATATCATGGTTGTGGACTCTCTACAGGTCACAATTCTTATCCGATTTTGATGAAAAGTCACATTTCTAGGTTGTGTACCGTCACACCATAATCATTGTCGGTTTCGAATTTCATTAATATCAGACTGGAACTGACCAACTAAATGGCTGCTCCCAATACAGTATGAAATACAGGACTTAAAGATGTAGGAAAAATCACTTTCGGTATTGCTTGTTCTCTGTCCATCTCTCGAAAATGTGGGCGTATCCTGCCTGGCAGTGCCAGCCTATCTTTTTATTAAATTGGAAACGAGCATTTAACCTAATAATGTGGTATAAATGAAATGACGTGGTGTTTAATGGCACGTCAGCACCAACCGGGATATATTGCGCGAAACATATGATGACGTCAACATATGGTGACGGCAAACTTAATATAATCACAATAGGCCTACTACTACTACATTTAACATACATAAATAACCCCTCTATGTATATAAATAGTTAAAATGAAAAATACAAGTTACATTATATTTATATACAATTAAAATTTATAATAAAAATGTGTCTCTTTTAAAAAGACTAGCAACATTCCATACAACCCCGGTTAGATATGTGGTATAGGATGATAATTCCCATATTTCTAGCATAATATTCTTAGTTTATATAATGAAATCATTCAAATGTATTTTTTATACGCCCACATGGAAATGTGGTCGTATATTGCCGTCGCCCCCGTCCGTCCGTCTGTCGGTCCGTCGGTCCGTCCGTCCGTCCATCGTCCACAATTTCTTGTGAACGCTCTAGAGGCTAAAGTTAATATCCGATTGACTTGAAATTTATACACGGTGTTTAAGGCCGTGAGACAAAGAAGCCTATTGATTTTCAGCGATATCCGATAATTACTACCAGAGTTATGACCCTTGATCACTTTGAAAAATCTTGTGAACGCTCTAGAGGCTATAGTTAATATCCGATTGACTTTAAATTTATACACAGTGTTTAAGGTCATGAGACGAAGAATCCTATTGATTTTCGGTGATATCTGATAATTACTGCCAGAGTTATGACCCTTGATCACTTTGAAAAATCTTGTGAACGCTTTAGAGGCTAAAGTTAATATCCGATTGACTTTAAATTTATGCACGATGTTTAAGGTCGTGAGACGAAGAAGCCTATTGATTTTCAGCAATATCCGATAATTACTACCAGAGTTATGACCCTTGATCACTTTGAAAAATCTTGTGAACGCTCTAGAGGCTATAGTTAATATCCGATTGACTTTAAATTTATACACAGTGTTTAAGGTCATGAGACGAAGAAGCCTATTGATTTTCGGTGATATCTGATAATTACTGCCAGAGTTATGACCCTTGATCACTTTGAAAAATCTTGTGAACGCTTTAGAGGCTAAAGTTAATATCCGATTGACTTTAAATTTATGCACGATGTTTAAGGTCGTGAGACGAAGAAGCCTATTGATTTTCAGCGATATCCGATAATTACTACCAGAGTTATGACCCTTGATCACTTTGAAAAATCTTGTGAACGCTCTAGAGGCTATAGTTAATATCCGATTGACTTTAAATTTATACACAGTGTTTAAGGTCATGAGACGAAGAAGCCTATTGTTTTTCGGTGATATCTGATAATTACTGCCAGAGTTATGACCCTTGATCACTTTGAAAAATCTTGTGATCGCTCTAGAGGCTAAAGTTAATATCCATTTGAATTTAAATTTATAAACGGTGTTTAAAGTCATGATGCAAAGAAGCCTCAGCTCAGAACAGACGTGTAATTTCGTCATTATCTTACAGCTGGATTGGTCGAATAGGTCGCTAGCCAAATAGGTTGCCAACTTGTGTTTGGAATGGGCGCAGCCATGTTTCATCCGGGACCTTTAAAGTAGTTCCAATATGGCGGAATTCATCATACAGCCGAGTTTAGATTCCCGAAATCTTACGAGGTTTGCCGAGTGGAGACAAAGAAGCCTATTGATTTCCGGTGATATCTGATAATTACTGCCAGAGTTACGACCCTTGATCACTTTGAAAAATCTTGTGAACGCTTTAGAGGCTAAAGTTAATATCCGATTGACTTTAAATTTATACACAGTGTTAAAGGGCATGGGACGAAGAATCCTATTGATTTTCGGTGATATCCGATAATTACTACCAGAGTTATGACCCTTGATCACTTTGAAAAATCTTGTGATCGCTCTATAGAGGCTAAAGTCAATATCCAATTGACTTTAAATTTATACACAGTGTTTAAGGTCATGATACGAAGAAGCCTTTTGATTTTCAGCAATATCCGATAATTACTGCCAGAGTTATGACCCTTGATCACTTTGAAAAATCTAAAGTTAATATCCGATTGACTTTAAATTTATACACACTATTTACGGTCATGATACAAAATAGCCTATTTATTTTCAGCGATATCCGATAATTACTGCCAGAGTTATGACCCTCGATCACTTTGAAAAACCCTGTGAATGCTCTAAAGGCTAAAGTTAATATCCGATTGACTTTAAATTTGTACACAGTGGTTAGGGTCATGAGACGAAGAATCCTGTTTGATTTTCAGTGATATCTGATAATTTCTGGCACTTGATCACTTTGAAATATCTTGTGGACAAAGGCCTTGAGACAAACCATCAAAACTATTCTAATCAATTCTGATAATTATTTAATGGGCTATTACTCGTAATAAGATTATCATGTGTGTTAAATGTTCTCCTTACTGATAAAAGAAACAATATGCGACAACCCTTGTTGACTGCCCGGACGACTTAGCTGTTGTGGGCGTATGTTTCGTTGCCTGGCAACCTATCTTTATGGAAATTAGGTCCAAAAAAAAAATAAGAAAAAGACTCACTATAAAGTCAGACCGGTTGGGTTCTATGTGGTAAAAGGCAACCCTTTTTATACGCCCACATTTTCATGTGGACGTATATTGTCGTCGCCCCTGTCCGTCCGTCCGTCCACAATTGTTTGTGAACAGTCTACAGGTCACAATTTTTATCCGATTTCAATGAAACTTAAAACATAGGTTTATCACCCTAAGATCTCGGTTCCTTTCGATATTGGCATGTATCGGACTGTAACTTCATGGGTTATGGCCCCTGATTGTACGAAAAATCACGTTTTTTAGCTTGTGAACAGTTTAGAGGTCACAATTTTGAACCGATTTGGATGAAACTTGAAATGCATGTTTATAACCCAAAGATCTTGGTTCCTTTCGATATTTGCGCCAATCGGATCTTAACTTCCTGAATTATGGCCCCTGATTGTCCGAAAAATCGCCCTTTTTAGCTTGTGGTCCCTCTGGAGGTCAAAATTGTTATCCGATTTAAAAAACCGTTTGATTATATCACCGTTCCATGGTTATGAAGGTAGAGTTCGAATTTCATGAAAATCGGACCAAAATTGACGGACAAAATGGCCGCCATTTGTACGCGAATAGTTTGAAAATATGTTAAATCAAGGTTGTGAACAGTGTAGAGGACACAATTTTGAACCGATTTGGATGAAACTTGAAATGCATGTTTATAACCCAAAGATCTTGGTTCCTTTCGATAATTGCGCCAATCGGATCGTAACTTCCTGAATTATGGCCCCTGATTGTCCGAAAAATTGCCCTTTTTAGCTTGTGGTCCCTCTGGAGGTCAAAATTGTTATCCGATTTAAAAAACCGTTTGATTATATCATTGTTCCATGGTTATGAAGGTTGAGTTCGAATTTCGTGAAAATCGGACCAAAATTGACGGACAAAATGGCCGCCATTTGTACGCGAATATTGTGAAAATATGTTATATCAAGGTTGTGAACAGTGTAGAGGACACAATTTTGAACCGATTTGGATGAAACTTGAAATGCATGTTTATAACCCAAAGATCTTGGTGCCTTTCGATATTTGCGCCAATCGAATCGTAACTTCCTGAATTATGGCCCCTGATTGTCCGAAAAATTGCCCTTTTTAGCTTGTGGTCCCTCTGGAGGTCAAAATTGTTATCCGATTTAAAAAAACGTTTGATTATATCATTGTTCCATGGTTATGAAGGTCGAGTTCGAATTTCGTGAAAATCGGACCAAAATTGACGGACAAAATGGCCGCCATTTGTACGCGAATAGTGTGAAAATATGTTATATCAAGGTTGTGAACAGTGTAGAGGACACAATTTTGAACCGATTTGGATGAAACTTGAAATGCATGTTTATAACCCAAAGATCTTGATTCCTTTCGATATTTGCGCCAATCGGATCCTAACTTCCTGAGTTATGGCCCCTGATTGTCCGAAAAATTGCCCTTTTTAGCTTGTGGTCCCTCTGGAGGTCAAAATTGTTATCCGATTTAAAAAACCGTTTGATTATATCACCGTTCCATGGTTATGAAGGTCGAGTATGAATTCTGTGAAAATCGGACCAAAATTGACGGACGAAATGGCCGCCGTTTGTACGCGAATATTGTGAAAATATGTTATTATAGAGGTCACAATTTTGAACCGATTTTGATGAAACTTGACATGTATGTTTATAACCCAAAGATCGTGGTTCCTTTCGATATTTGCGCCCATTGGATCATAACTTCCTGAATTATGTCCCCGGATTGTCCGAAAAATCGCTTTTTTTCGCTTTTGGTGCCTCTGGAGGTCAAAATTATTATCCGATTTAAAAAAACGTTTGACTATATCACCGTTACATGGTAATGAAGAGAGAGTTTGAATTACGTGAAAACCGGACTAGAATTGATGGACAAAATGGCCGCCGTTTGTACACGAATAGTGTGAAAATATGTTATATCAAGGTTGTGGACCCTATAGAGGTCACAATTTTGAATCGATTTTGATGAAACTTGACAGATATGTTTTAAACCCAAAGATCTTGGTTCCTTTCAATATTTGCGCCCATCGGGTCATTACTTCCTGAATTATGTCTCCTGATTGTACGAAAAATCACCCTTTTTAGCTTGTGGTGCCTCTGGAGGTCACAATTATTATATGATTTAAAAAAAAACGTTTGATTATAAAAACCAAACAAATTCTAATGATTTTCTGATAATTCCTTAATATGCGACAATTCTTGTTGACTGCCCGGACGATTTGGCTGATGTGTGGGCGTATGTTTTGTTGCCTGGCAACCTATTTTTTCTCTATATCTAGGATATATAGGATAATATTCTTGATTTATATAATAATATCACCCTAATATCGTTTGTTTTTATACGCCCACATGGAAATGTGGTCGTATATTGCCGTCGCCCCCGTCCGTCCGTCGGTCCGTCCGTCCGTCCGTCCGTCCGTCCATCGTCCACAATTTCTTGTGAACGCTCTAGAGGCTAAAGTTAATATCCGATTGACTTGAAATTTATACACAGTGTTTAAGGTCATGAGACAAAGAAGCCTATTGATTTTCAGCGATATCCGATAATTACTACCAGAGTTATGACCCTTGATCACTTTGAAAAATCTTGTGAAAGATCTAGAGGCTAAAGTTAATATCCGATTGACTTTAAATTTATACACAGTATTTAAGGTCATGAGACGAAGAAGCCTATTGATTTTCAGCGATATCCGATAATTACTACCAGAGTTATGACCCTTCATCACTTTGAAAAATCTTGTGAACGCTCTAGCGGCTAAAGTTAATATCCGATTGACTTTAAATTTACACACAGTGTTTAAGGGCATGAGACGAAGAAGCCTATCGATTTTCGGTAATATCCGATAATTACTACCAGAGTTATGACCCTTGATCACTTTGAAAAATCTTGTGAACGCTCTAGAGGCTAAAGTTAATATCCGATTGACTTTAGATTTATACACAGTATTTAAGGTCATGAGACGAAGAAGCCTATTGATTTTCAGCGATATCCGATAATTACTACCAGAGTTATGACCCTTGATCACTTTGAAAAATCTTGTGAACGCTCTAGAGGCTAAAGTTAATATCCGATTGACTTTAAATTTATACACAGTGTTTAAGGGCATGAGACGAAGAAGCCTATCGATTTTCGGTGATATCCAATAATTACTACCAGAGTTATGGCCCTTGATCACTTTGAAAAATCTTGTTAACGCTCTAGAGGCTAAAGTTAATATCCGATTGACTTTAGATTTATACACAGTGTTTAAGGTCATGATACGAAGAAGCCTGTTGATTTTCAGCAATATCCGATAATTCCTGCCCGAGTTATATATGACCCTTGATCACTTTGAAAAATCTTGTGAACGCTCTAAAGGCTAAAGTTAATATCCCATTGAATTTAAATTTATACACGGTGTTTAAAGTCATGATACAAAGAAGCCTATTGATTTTCAGCAATATCCGATAATTACTGTCAGAGTTATGACCCTTGATCACTTTGAAAAATCTAAAGTTAATATTCGATTGACTTTAAATTTATACACACTATTTACGGTCATGATACAAAATAGCCTCTTTATTTTCAGCGATGTCCGATAATGACTGCCAGAGTTATGACCAGAGTTGGGATTTCAAAATTTTACGTGTCGGACATTTTACCGAAAATAAAGGGGCATAACTCTTATCGTTATTTAAGCAGACAAATTCATACCACAATTAAAAGTCACATGTCAAAATATTCAAATCACGTACATAACAAAAATAGGTGAACCTCGCTATTTTTCATATTTAATTCCCGTACGGTATTCAATTCATACCACATACCACAATTAAAAATCACATGTCAACAAAATATTCAAATCCCGTACGTAATAAAAATTGGTGAACCTCGCTATTTTTCACACCTAATTCCCGTACGGCATTCAAATTCATGTCAGTAAATGTCGTACAAAATTAAGCATTTTCGTAATACATTGAATGAAAGCTTGCCGATCCTGCTTCGGCATAAAATTCACAACGGTAATATTCCTTTAGATTTACGTGGCAGCAAATGAATGCCGAACTTCCGAAATAAGAATAGTTTGTGATGTCAGAAAATCGTTTTTTCTTCATAAAATGTCAACAAAATATTCAAATCCGTGCGTAATAGAAATAAGAACACGACAGCAAATGAAAGAAAAGCGTTCGAAATAATACTTGCGGTGATGACAAAAGGCATAGCTGACTTCAGCGTATTGCCGCTATGGCGTACGTGACCCACAGCTTCATACATTACTTGTGGTGATGAGAAAAGGCATAGCTGACCTCAGCGTATTGCCGCTATGGCGTACGTGACTTGCAGCACACAGCTTCATAGTAAGCACTGCCTAACATTTTAAGCAATATTCGTGCGGCGCTCGAGATCACGGGGAAAGTGCCACTGTGGATGAGAATTTATATATGGATTCTTAAAAGATATCGTAGACAAAATGAATTAGGGTGTTATAAAACAATATACTCTTACGATATGTGACATCTATGATTAGTTGATAGATGCTGTCGGCTCACATCAATGCGATTAAAATGCCCGACAATTGAAGACCACGAGGTAAACAGGTGAATTAAAATTATAATCACTCTTATTGGATTGATGAATAGTCCGACAAAGGGAAAGCAATGACTTCTGTTTAAGATTAGATTGATGAATTGTCCTACAAAGGATTAAGTCAATCAATCAAGACAGATTAAGTAGTTAATCAAGGTAGGTTTATTGACGGTATAACACGATAAATACGTTGATCACTTAATTACCTAATCAATCCTGCCTATTGTCAACGATAATCGGGTTGAGTGGTAGTTATACTCTCAGTACACTATATTAATTTTGGAATTTTGAATATTATTCACTATGTCTTGATGTCCGATTGGGCATATTCCCGGTCGGACAACATTGTGCGTTTGGAAAAAAAATTCGGACAAGTCCGGAATATACGGGCGAAATCCCAACTCTGGTTATGACCCTTGATCACTTTGAAAAACCCTGTGAATGCTCCAAAGGCTAAAGTTAATATCCGATTGACTTTAAATTTGTACACAGTGTTTAGGGTCATGAGACGAAGAAGCCTATTTGATTTTCAGTGATATCTGATAATTTCTGGCACTTGATCACTTTGAAATATCTTGGGGACAAAGGCCTTGAGACAAACCATCAAAACTATTCTAATCATTTCTGATAATTATTTAATGGGCTATTACTCGTAATAAGATTATCATGTGTTGTAAATGTTCTCCTTACTGATAAAAGAAACAATATGCGACAATCCTTGTTGACTGCCCGGACGACTTAGCTGTTGTGGGCGTATGTTTCGTTGCCTGGCAACCTATCTTTTTTTGATGGAAGTTAATTGAAAAAATCTATGCTCCAACATCTTTTAAACATCAGAAAAGGTCTCACTATAAAGCGAGGACGATTGGGTTCTGTATGTGGTAAAAGGCAACCATTTGCTCTATATCGAGGATTTATAGGGTAATATTCCTCATTTATATTATAAAATCACCCTCATATCGTTTTTTATGGAAATTAATTGAAAACAAATGCTCCAACATTATTTAAACATCAGAGAAAGACTCACTATAAAGCTAGGACGATTGGGATCAATGAGTGGTATAAGGCAACGATTTTCTCTATATCTAGGATATATATTATGATATTCTTAGTATATGTTATAACATCACCGTAATATCGTTTTTTTATACGCCCACATTGAAATGTGGTCGTATATTGTCGTCGCCCCCGTCCGTCCGTCCGTCCGTCGGTCCGGCGTCCACAATTGCTTGTGGACGCTCTAGAGGCTAAAGTTAATATCCGATTGACTTTAAATTTATACACAGTGTTTAAGGTCATGAGACGAAGAAGCCTATTGTTTTTCAGCGATTTCCGATAATAACTACCAGAGTTATGGCCCTTGACGACTTCAAAAAATCTTGTGGACGCTCTAGAGGCCAAAGTTAATATCCGATTGGCTTTAAATTTATACACAGTGTTTAAGGTCATAAGACGAAGAAGCCTATTGATTTTCAGCAATTTCCAATAATTAGTGCCAGAGTTATGGCCCTTGATCACTTCAAAAAATCTTGTGGACGCTCTAAAAGCCAAAGTTAATATCTGATTGACTTTAGATTTATACACAGTGTTTACGGTCATAAGACGAAGAAGCCTATTGATTTTCAGCAATTTCCGATAATTAGTGCCAGAGTTATGGCCCTTGATCACTTCAAAAAATCTTGTGAACGCCCTAAAAGCCAAAGTTAATAATATTCGATTGACTTTAAATTTATACACAGTGTTTAAGGTCATGAGACGAAGAAGCCTATTGATTTTCAGCGATTTCCGATAATTAGTGCCAAAGTTATCTCCCTTGATCACTTCAAAAAATCTTGTGGACGCTCTAAAAGCCAAAGTTAATATCCGATTGACTTTAAATTTATACACATTGTTTAAGGTCATAAGACGAAGAAGCCTATTGATTTGCATCAATTTCCGATAATTAGTGCCAGAGTTATGGCCCTTGATCACATCAAAAAATCCTGTGGATGCTCTAGAGGCCAAAGTTAATATCCGATTGACTTTAAATTTACACACACTGTTTAAGGTCCTGAGACGAAGAAGCATACTGATTTTCATTGATTTTAAATAATTACTTCCAGAGTTATCTCCCTTGATCACTTCGAAAAACCTTGTGGCGCTGTAGATGCCAAACTTATAAATCATCCGATTGACTTCAGATTGATACACAGAGTTTAAGGTGTTGAAACGAACAAGTATTTTGATTTTCAATGAATTTGGATAACTGAACAGCTAAATACATGATGTTAAATGTTTCCTATACTAATTTTTAGCTTGGGGCAAAACTTTATTAAAAGCAAACAAATTCTAATGATTTTCAGATAATTACATAATGAGTTGTTACTCAGATTTTAGTGTATTACAAATGTTTTATTACCAAAAAAAAAGTAAAAATATGCGACAACCCTTGTTGACTGCCCGAACGATTTAGCTGCTGTGGGCGTATGTTTCGTTGCCTGGCAACCTATCTTTTTAATGGAAATTAATTGAAAAAAATACTCCAACATCTTTTGAACATCAGAAAAAGACTCACTATAAAGCGAGGACGATTGGGTTCTATATGCGGTAAAAGACAACCATTTTCTCTATATCTAGGATATAAAGGATAATATTCTTAATTTATATATTCAAATCACCGTAATATCGTTTTTTGAATGGAAATTAATTGAAAAAAAATGCTCCAACATCTTTTAAACATCAAGAAAAGACTCAGTATAAAGCGAGGAAGATTGGGTTCTATGTAAAAGGCAACCATTTTGTCTATATCTACGATATATAGGATAATATTCTTAATTTATATAATCAAATCACCATAATATCGTTTTTAAATGGAAATTAATTGAAAAAAATGCAAAAAGACTCACAGTAAAGCGAGGACGATTGGGTTCAATGTGTGGTATAAGGCAACGATTTTCTCTATATCTAGAATATATAGGTTGATATTCTTAATTTATGTTATAAAATCATCGTAATATCGCTTTTTTAATGGAAATTAATTGACAAAAATACTGCAACATCTTTTAAACATAAGAAAAAAGACCCACTATAAAGCGAGGACGATTGGGTTCAATGGGTGATATAAGGCAACGATTTTCTCTATATTTAGGATATATATAGGATAATATTGTTAATTTATATATTCAAATCACCTTAATATCGTTTTTGTTTTTTGACTGGAAATTAATTGAAAAAAATACTGCAACATCTTTTAAATATAAGAAAAACACTCACTATAAAGCGAGGACGATCGGGTTCAATGTGTGATATAAGGCAACGACTTTCTCTAGGATGTATAGGATAATACTCTTAATTCATAAACATCACCATGTGGTATAAGGCAATCATCTTCTCTATATCTAGGATATATAGGATGATATCCTTAATTCATATAATAAAATCGCCCTAATATCAGGGTTTTTTTTATGAAAATTAATTGAAAAAAAATACTCCACGATCCTTTAAACATTAAAAAAAACCTCACTATAAGGGCGAGGCAGGCGACTGGGTTCAATGTAAGGTATAAGGCAACAATTTTCTTTATATCTTGGATATATAGGATGATATTCTTAATTTATGTTATAAGACCATCGTAATATCGGTTTTTATACGCCCACATTTTTATGTGGACGTATATTGTCGTCGCCCCTGTCCGTCCGGACGTCCGTCCGTCCGTCCACAATTTGTTTGTGGACTCTCTACAGGTCACAATTCTTATCCGATTTTGACGAAACTTGAAATATAGGTTTATCCCCCAAAAATCTCGGCTGCTTTCGATATTGGCATGTATCGGATGAAAACTTCATGGATTATGGCCCCTGATTGTACGAAAAATCACGTTTTTAGCTTGTGGACCCTATAGAGTTCACAATTTTGAACCGATTTTGATGAAACTTGACATGCATGTTTATAACCCAAAGATCTTGGTTCCTTTCGATATTTGCGCCTATCGGAATGTAATTTCCTGAATTATGGCCCCTGATTGTCCGAAAAATCACCCTTTTTAGCTTGTGGTCCCTCTGGAGGTCACAATTATTATCCGATTTAAAAAACCGTTTGATTATATCACCGTTACACCCTAAGGAAGGTTGAGTTCGAATTTCGGGAAAATCGGACGAAAAGTGCCATACAAAATGGCCACCTTTGTACGCGAATACTGTTAAAAAATGGTATATCAAGGTTGTGGACCCTGTAGAAGTCACATTTTTTATTATACGCCCACATTTTCATGTGGACGTATTATGTCGTCGCCCCTGTCCGTCCGGACGTCCATCCGTCCGTCCGTCCACAATTTGTTTGTGGACTCTCTACAGGTCACAATTCTTATCCGATTTTGACGAAACTTGAAATATAGGTTTATCCCCAAAAGATCTCGGCTGCTTTCGATATTGGCATGTATCGGATCAAAACTTCATGGATTATGGCCCCTGATTGTACGAAAAATCACGTTTTTAGCTTGTGGTCCCTATAGAGGTCACAATTTTGAACCGATTTTGATGAAACTTGACATGCATGTTTGTAACCCAAAGATCTTGGTTCCTTTCGATATTTGCGGCTATCGGAATGTAATTTCCTGAATTATGGCCCCTGATTGTCCGAAAAATCACCCTTTTTAGCTTGTGGTCCCTCTGGAGGTCACAATTATTATTCGATTTAAAAAGCCGTTTGATTATATCACCGTTATACCCTAAGGAAGGTTCAATTCAAATTTCGGGAAAATCGGACGAAAATTGCCATACAAAATGGCCGCCGTTTGTTAAAAAATGGTATATCAAGGTTGTGGACCCTGTGGAGGTCACAATTTTGATTCGATTTTGATGAAACTTGAAATTCATGGTTATAACCCAAAGATCTTGCTTCCTTTCGATATTTGCGCATATCAGATCGTAACTTCCTGAATTATGGCCCCTGATTATACGCAAAATCGCCTTTTTTTTAGCTTGGAGGTCACAATTATTATTCGATTTAAAAAAACGTTTGATTATATCACCGTTACACCCTAAGGAAGGTTGAGTTCGAATTTCGGGAAAATCAGACGAAAATTGCCATACAAAATGGCCGCCGATTGTACTCGAATACTGTTAAAAAATGGTATATCAAGGTTGTGGACCCTGTGGAGGTCACAATTTTGATTCGATATTGATGAAACTTGAAATTCATGCTTATAACCCAAAGATCTTGAATCCTTTCGATATTTGCGCATATCGGATTGTAACTTCCTGAATTATGGCCCCTGATTATACGCAAAATCGCCTTTTTTTTAGCTTGGAGGTCACAATTATTATTCGATTTAAAAAACCGTTTGATTATATCACCGTTACACCCTAAGGAAGGTTGAGTTCGAATTTCGGGAAAATCGGATGAAAATTGCCATACAAAATGGCCGCCGTTTGTACGCGAATACTGTTAAAAAATGGTATATCAAGGTTGTGGACCCTGTGGAGGTCACAATTTTGATTCGATTTATATGAAACTTGAAATTCATGGTTATAACCCAAAGATCTTGCTTCCTTTCGATATTTGCGCATATCGGATCGTAACTTCCTGAATTATGGCCCCTGATTATACGCAATATCGCCTTTTTTTATACGCCCACATTTTTATGTGGACGTATATTGTCGTCGTCGCCCCTGTCCGTCCACAATTTGTTTGTGGACTCTCTACAGGTCACAATTCTTATCCGATTTTGACGAAACTTGAAATATAGGTTTATCCCCAAAAGATCTCGGTTCCTTTCGATATTGGCATGTATCGGATGAAAATTTCATGGATTATGGCCCCTGATTGTACGAAAAATCACGTTTTTAGCTTGTGGACCCTATAGAGGTCACAATTTTGAACCGATTTTGATGAAACTTGACATGCATGTTTATAACCCAAAGATCTTGGTTCCTTTCGATATTTGCACCTATCGGAATGTAATTTCCTGAATTATGGCCCCTGATTGTCCGAAAAATCACCCTGTTTAGCTTGTGGTCCCTCTGGAGGTCACAATTATTATCCGATTTAAAAAACCGTTTGATTATATCACCGTTACACCGTAAGGAAGGTTGAGTTCGAATTTCGGGAAAATTGGACGAAAATTGCCATACAAAATGGCCGCCGTTTGTACGCGAATACTGTTAAAAAATTGTATATCATGGTTTGTGGACCTTGTAAAAGTCACATTTTTAAATCGATTTTGATGAAACTTGAAATTCATGGTTATAACCCAAAGATCTTGGTTCCATTCGATATTTGCGCATATTGGAACGTAACTTCCTGAATTATGGCCCCTGATTATACGCAAAATCGCCTTATTTTAGCTTGTGGTCCCTCTGGTGGTCACAATTATTATCCGATTTAATAAAACGGTTGATTATATTACCGTTACACCGTAAGGAAGGTTGAGTTCGAATTTCGGGAAAATCGGATCAAAATTGTCATACAAAATGGCCGCCGTTTGTACGCGAATACTGTTAAAAAATTGTATATCATGGTTGTGGACCCTGTAGAGGTCACAATTTTAATTCGATTTTGATAAAACTTGAAATGCATGGTTATAACCCAAAGATCTTGGTTCCTTTCGATATTTGCGCATATCGGATCGTAACTTCCTGAATTATGGCCCCTGATTGTCCGAAAAATCACCTATGGTCCCTCTGGAGGTCACAATTATTATCCGATTTGAAAAAACGTTTGACTCTATCACCGTTACACCCTACGGAAGGTTGAGTTCGAATTTCGAGAAAATTGGACCATAATTGCCAGAAAAAATGGCCGCCGTTTGTACGCGAACAGTGTAAAAATATGGTATGTCAAAGTTGTGGACCCTGTAGAGGTGACAATTTTAATTCGATTTTGATGAAACCTTAAATGCTTGTTTATAACCTAAAGATCTTTATTCTTTCCGATATTTGCGCATATCAAATTGTAACTTAATGAATTATGGCCTTTGATTGTAGGAAAAATCACTTTCGGTATTGCTTGTTCTCTGTCTATCTCTCGAACAATTATTATCTGATTTAAAAAAAAACCTCTGATTATATTACTGTTGCACCGTAAGGAGGGGTTGAGTTCGATTTTTCGTGAAAATCGTACCAAAATTGCCGGACGAAATGGTCGTCGTTTGTACGCGAATAGTGTAAAAATATTATGGTATATCATGGTTGTGGACTCTCTACTGGTCACAATTCTTATCCGATTTTGACGAAAAGTAACATTTCTAGGTTGTGTACCGTCCCACCATAATCATTGTCGGCTTCGAATTTCATTAATATCAGACTGGAACTGACCAACAAAATGGCTGCTCCCAATACAGTATGAAATACAGGACTTAATGAGGAAAAATCACTTTCGGTATTGCTTGTTCTCTATCCATCTCTCAAAAATGTGGGCGTATCCTGCCTGGCAGTGCCAGCCTATCTTTTGATTTTGATGAAACTTGAAATTCATGGTTATAACCCAAAGATCTTGGTTCCTTTCGATATTTGCGCATATCGGAACGTAACTTCCTGAATTATGGCCCCTGATTATACGCAAAATCGCCTTATTTTAGCTTGTGGTCCCTCTGGTGGTCACAATTATTATCCGATTTAATAAAACGGTTGATTATATTACCGTTGCACCGTAAGGAAGGTTGAGTTCGAATTTCGGGAAAATCGGACCAAAATTGCCATACAAAATGGCCGCCGTTTGTACGCGAATACTGTTAAAAAATTGTATATCATGGTTGTGGACCCTGTAGAGGTCACAATTTTAATTCGATTTTGATGAAACTTGAAATGCATGGTTATAACCTAAAGATCTTGGTTCCTTTCGTTATTTGCGCATATCGGATCGTAACTTCCTGAATTATGGCCCCTGATTGCCCGAAAAATCGCCTATGGTCCCTCTGGAGGTCACAATTATTATCCGATTTGAAAAAAGTTTGACTCTATCACCGTTACACCCTACGAAAGGTTGAGTTCGAATTTCGAGAAAATTGGACCATAATTGCCAGAAAAAATGGCCGCCGTTTGTACGCGAACAGTGTAAAAATATGGTATGTCAAAGTTGTGGACCCTGTAGAGGTGACAATTTTAAATCGATTTTGATGAAACCTGAAATGCTTGTTTATAACCTAAAGATCTTCATTCTTTTCGATATTTGCGCATATCAAATTGTAACTTAACCCTTGTGGGTGCACGTGGTGAGAATCACATATCAGGTAACAAGGGGTCCGTATGGACCCCAGTTGTATTTCAAAGTTTTTACGTACAGATGTATTTGAATTTAAAAGCAGTGGTTAAGTTTTTATTATACGCCCACATTTTTATGTGGACGTATATTGTCGTCGCCCCTGTCCGTCCGTCCGTCCGTCCACATTTTTTTTGTGAACAGTCTACAGGTCACAATTTTTATCCGATTTCAATTAAACTTAAAATATAGGTTTATCACCATAAGATCTCGGTTCCTTTCGATATTGGCATGTATCGGACTGTAACTTCATGGGTTATGGCCCCTGAATGTATGAAAAATCACCTTTTTTTAACTTGTGAACAGCGTAGAGGTCACAATTTTGAACCGATTTGGATGAAACTTGACATGTATGTTTATAACCCAAAGATCTTGGTTCCTTTCGATATTTGCGCCCATCGGATCGTAACTTCCTGAATTATGGCCCCTGATTGTTCGAAAAATCGCCCTTTTTAACTTGTGGTCCCTCTGGAGGTCACAATTGTTATCCGATTTAAAAAACCGTTTGATTATATCACCGTTGCATGGTTATGAAGGTTGAGTTTGAATTTCGTGAAAATCGGACCAAAATTGACGGACAAAATGGCCGCCGTTTGAACGCGAATAGTGTGAAAATATGTTATATCAAGGTTGTGGACCTTATAGAGGTCACAATTTTGAACCGATTTTGATGAAACTTGACATGTATGTTTATAACCCAAAGATCTTGGTTCCTTTCGATATTTGCGCCCATCGAATCGTAACTTCCTGAATTATGGCCCCTGATTGTCTGAAAAATTGCCCTTTTTAGCTTGTGGTCCCTCTGGAGTTCAAAATTGTTATCGGATTTAAAAAAACGTTTGATTATATCACCGTTCCATGGTTATGAAGGTTGCTTTCGAATTTCATGAAAATCGGACCAAAATTGACGGACAAAATGGCCGCCGTTTGTAAGCGAATAGTGTGAAAATATGTTATATCAAGGTTGTGGACCTTATAGAGGTCACAGTTTTGAACCAATTTTGATGAAACTTGACATGTATGTTTATAACCCAAAGATCTTGGTTCCTTTCGATATTTGCGCCCATCGGATCGTAACTTCCTGAATTATGGCCCCTGATTGTCCGAAAAATTGCCCTTTTTAGCTTGTGGTCCCTCTGGAGGTCAAAATTCTTATCGGATTTAAAAAAACGTTTGATTATATCACCGTTCTATGGTTATGAAGGTTGAGTTCGAATTTCATGAAAATCGGACCAAAATTGACGGACAAAATGGCCGTCGTTTGTACGCGAATAGTGTGAAAATATGTTATATCAAGGTTGTGGACCTTATAGAGGTCACAATTTTGAACCAATTTTGATGAAACTTGACATGTATGTTTATAACCCAAAGATCTTGGTTCCTTTCGATATTTGAGCCCATCGGATCGTAACTTCCTGAATTATGGTCCCTGATTGTCCGAAAAATCGCCCTTTTTAGCTTGTGGTCCCTCTGGAGGTCAAAATTGTTATCTGATTTAAAAAAACGTTCGATTATATCACCGTTACATGGTAATGAAGGCTGAGTTTGAATTTGGGAAAATCAGACCAAAATTGACGGACAAAATGGCCGCCGTTTGTATGCGAATAGTGTGAAAATATGTTATATAAAGGTTGTGGAGTTCACAATTATTATCTGATTTTAAAAAAAATGTTTGATTATAAAAACCAAACAAATTCTAATGATTTTCTGATAATTCCTTAATATGCGACAACTCTTGTTGACTGCCCGGACGATTTGGCTGCTGTGTGGGCGTATGTTTCGTTGCCTGGCAACCTATTTTTTGCATTTATATTTGACAACTGAAAAACAACTAAATTATTATAAAAAAAACATTTAAGTGACATTTTGAACAGATTTAATAATACTCACAAAATTGCTACTTTGTGTACTATGTTATAACGAGGTTAAATGGCGATTCACGTTTGATACAAAAACCATTGAATATTTGTAATCCATCATTTAGTTTTTGGTATTTGTAACATGCAGATGTTTAAAGAGAGAATAGTCTGGCATACGCAATATGGTATCAGGCAGAAAACACATTAGCAAAATTCCTACCGCGAGTTGTAAGTTTGGGGTCCGATTGGACCCCTTGTGCCCTTCAAGCGTTGGGCCTGTTTGGCATGTAACATAACTCTTCATGTGGGAAGCAGATGAATACCGATCTATTCGCTATGTTTAAAAATATATTGGAGACAAAGTCACTAAATTTCAGAAAACCGTGCCCAGTAGTTATTACAAAACACTATAAAACAAGTGCATGGGGTCCACGGAGACCCCACGTGCACCGACAAGGGTTAATGAATTATGGCCTTTGATTCTAGGAAAAATCACTTTCGGTATTGCTTGATCTCTGTCTATCTCTCGAACAATTGTTATCTGATTTAAAAAAAACCTCTGATTATATTACTGTTGCACCGTAAGGAAGGTTGAGTTCGAATTTCGTGAAAATCGTACCAAAATTGCCGGACGAAATGGTCACTGTTTGTAAGCGAATATTGTAAAAATATGGTATATCATGGTTGTGGACTCTCTACAGGTCACAATTCTTATCCGATTTTGACGAAAAGTAACATTTCTAGGTTGTGTACCATCACACCATAATCATTGTCGGCTTCGAATTTCATGAATATCAGACTGGAACTGACCAACAAAATGGCTGCTCCCAATACAGTATGAAATACAGGACTTAATGATGTAGGAAAAATCACTTTCGGTATTGCTTGTTCTCTATCCATCTCTCAAAAATGTGGGCGTATCCTGCCTGGCAGTGCCAGCCTATCTTTTTTAATGGAAATTAATTGAAAAACATTAGAAAAAGACTCACTATAAAGCGAGGACGATTGGGTTCTATATTATGTGGTAAAAGGCAACCATTTTCTCTATATCTAGGATACATAGGATAATATTCTTAATTTATATACTCATATCGCCCTTATATCGGGTTTTTTTTTATGGAAATTAATTGAAAAAATACTCCACGATCCTTTATACATAAGATAAAATTCGCTATAAAGCGAGGACGATTTGGTTCAATGTATGGTATAAGGCAACGATTTTCTCTATTTCGAGGATTTATAGGGTAATATTCCTCATTTATATAATAAAATCACCCTAATATCGTTTTTATACGCCCACATTTTCATGTGGACGTATATTGTCGTCACCCCTGTTCGTCCGTCCGTCCGTCCGTCCACAATTGTTTGTGAACAGTCTACAGGTCACAATTTTTATCCGATTTCAATGAAACTTAAAATATAGGTTTATCACCCTAAGATCTCGGTTCCTTTCGATATTGGCATGTATCGGACTGTAACTTCATGGGTTATGGCCCCTGATTGTACGAAAAATAACGTTTTTTAGCTTGTGAACAGTGTAGAGGTCACAATTTTGAACAGATTTGGATGAAACTTGAAATGCATGTTTATAACCCAAAGATCTTGGTTTCTTGCGCCAATCGGATTGTAGCTTCCTGAATTATGGCCCCTGATTGTCCGAAAAATCGCCCTTTTTAGCTTGTGGTCCCTCTGGAGGTCAAAATTGTTATCCGATTAAAAAAAAACGTTTGATTATATCACCGTTACATGGTTATGAAGGTTGAGTTGGAATTTCGTGAAAATCGAACCAAAATTGACAGACAAAATGGCCGCCATTTGTACGCGAATAGTGTGAAAATATGTTATATCAAGGTTGTGAACAGTGTAGAGGTCACAATTTTGAACCGGTTTGGATGAAACTTGAAATGCATGTTTATAACCCAAAGATCTTGGTTCCTTTCAATATTTGCGCCAATTGGATCGTAACTTCCTGAATTATGGCCCCTGATTGTCCGAAAAATTGCCCTTTTTAGCTTGTGGTCCCTCTGGAGGTCAAAATTGTTATCCGATTTAAAAAACCGTTTGATTATATCACCATTCCATGGTTATGAAGGTTGAGTTTGAATTTCGTGAAAATCGGACCAAAATTGACAAACAAAATGGCCGTCGTTTGTACGTGAATAGTGTGAAAATATGTTATATCAATGTTGTGGACCTTATAGAGGTCACAATTTTGAACCAATTTTGATGAAACTTGACATGTATGTTTATAACCCAAAAATCTTGGTTCCTTTCGATATTTGCGACCATCGGATCGTAACTTCCTAAATGATGGCCCCTGATTGTCCAAAAAATCGCCCTTTTTAGCTTGTTGTCCCTCTGGAGGTCAAAATTGTTATCCGATTTAAAAAAACGTTTGATTATATCACCATTCCATGGTTATGAAGGATGAGTATGAATTTTGTGAAAATCGGACCAAAATTGACGGACAAAATGGCCGCCGTTTGTACGCGAATATTGTGAAAATATGTTATATAAAGGTTGTGGACCTTATAGAGGTCACTATTTTGAACCGATTTTGATGAAACTTGACATGTATGTTTATAACCCAAAGATCTTGGTTCTTTTCGATATTTGCGCCCATTGGATCATAACTTCTTGAATTATGTCCCCGGATTGTCCGAAAAATCGCTTTTGTTCGCTTTTGGTCCCTCTGGAAGTCAAAATTATTATCCGATTTAAAAAAATGTTTGACTATATCACCGTTACATGGTAATGAAGAGAGAGTTTGAATTTCGTGAAAATCGGATTAGAATTGACGGACAAAATGGCCGCCGTTTGTACACGAATAGTGTGAAAATATGTTTTATCAAGGTTGTGGACCCTATAGAGGTCACAATTTTGAATCGATTTTGATGAAACTTGACAGGTATGTTTATAACCCAAAGATCTTGGTTCCTTTCGATATTTGCGCCCATCGGGTCATTACTTCCTGAATTATGTCCCCTGATTGTACAAAAAATCACCCTTTTTAGCTTGTGGTGCCTCTGGAGGTCACAATTATTATCTGATTTAAAAAAAAACGTTTGATTATAAAAACCAAACAAATTCTAATGATTTTCTGATAATTCCTTAATATGCGACAACTCTTGTTGACTGCTCGGACGATTTGGCTGCTGTGTGGGCGTATGTTTCGTTGCCTGGCAACCTATTTTTTGAGTGGATATTAATTGAAAAAATACTCCAACATCTTTTAAACATTAGAAAAAGACTCACTATAAAGCGAGGACGATTGGGTTCAATGTGTCATATAAGGCAACGATTTCCTCTTTATCTAGGATATATGGGATAATATTCTTAATTTATATAATAAAATCACCCTAATATCATTTTTATGGAAATTAATCGAAAAAAAAAAAAATGCTGCAACATCTTTTAAACACCCCAAAAAGACTCACTATAAAGCGAGCACGATTGGCTTCAATGTGTGGTATAAGGCAACGATTTTCCCTATATCTACGATATATAGGATGATATTCTTAATTTATATAAAATCAAATCAGAGTAACATCGTTTTTTTATGGAAATTGCTCCAAAATCCTTTAAACAGACACACTATACAGCGGGGCCGAAGAAATTTACAGGAAGATGCAATATCTGATTTAGCCTCTAATGAACTGTTAATCAATGATTTTCTCTGTTTCTAAGATATGCAGGATAATATTCTTAATTTATATAATAAAATCACGCTAATGCCATTATTTTATGGAAGTTAATTGAAAAATAAATACCCCCAAATCTTTCAAATATCAGTAAGAATCGAGTTCGATTGGATCCGATGTAATAGTGTGGTGATTTTCTCTATTTCTAAAGGGGGGGGGGTGCCTAGTGGTCTAAAGTGCCGCGCTTCGACCTCTAGCTGGCCGGTTACCTCTGGCTTGCGGCTGTGGTTTCGAGCCCAGGTGTGAGCGTATGTGGCATGGAGATAGGGGCGCGTTCTCAACCTCGTGGGTTTCCTCCGGGCACTACGAGCAAGCGAATTATTGAAATAAAATTGAACCATGTGGTAGTCCCGAAATGACCTAGTTTGTGTTGAGTGGACGTTAAACCCCATTTCTCTCTCTCTCTCTCTCCCCCTCTCTCTCTCTCCCTCTATTTCTAGGATAATATTATTAATTTATAATAAAACGAATTACTCTAATATAATTATTTTATGGAGATTAATTGAAAGACATATCAAAATCTTTTAAACATAAGAAAAAGCCTCACTATAAAGAGAGACTGTTTTGGTTGTATTATTATATGGTCATAGGATAGCCTATACAGGATAATATTCTTAATCTATGACTATATAATAAAATCACTCTAATATCTTTATTTTATGGAAATTAATAGAAAGAAATACTCCAAATTTCTTTCAAATATAAGAAAAAGACTCAATATATAAAGCGAAACCGATGGGTTCTAATTATATGTGTCGTATAAATATAATGCAATGATTTTCTCTATTTCTAGGACATATACGATAATATTCTTAATTTAAAAAAAATCACTCAAATTTCGTGATTTTATTTATGGAAATTACTTGAAAAAATATTCCAAAATCTTTTAATCTAAACAGACGCAATTACAGCGAGGCCGAACAAATATTTACAAGACCGTAGATCCAACATCTGATTTTAGCTTCTACTATACATAATGTCAAGGCCGTACATCGAACTGTCAATCAAATTGACTGACATGTTCCTCGCTCTATATCTTACTTGCTTTATAAGATTTAGCATTTTCCTACTTATTAAGCCTCGTCGCTGTCATGCTTATCAGTGATTCCGAGGCAAAAGGGGAATCACGACCGACCGTTTTGGTCAACAGAATTAGCCATAACAAGATCGTAAGCAGAAAGTGAGATAATATAAGAGATAAAAGTGGCATTGACTAAAGATATTCATCCGGCTAAAAAGTTTTTATTCTCTCAGCTACGAGAGATAGGTAGAATCAAAAAAGGTCCAAAGCCGATCTGGTTGATAAGAAGCCGTTCTTTCAACTTTGATACATAACCGAAGATGAACAGGCCTACCCGTCCAGTTAAACACAACGGACATTCTCACCTCGGTCCACAGTAAAGAGACACGTACTAGTCGCCTCCTACTTCCGTTTTCCAAGGCACAGTCAAAACACTCATACAAATAAACTATTAAAATGGGTTCGTCTGTCTGTCTGTCCGTCTGTCTGTCCGTCTGTCCGTCACACTTTTTGGGACACAATAACTCTCTTCCTAATTGAGCTAGAATGTTCAAACTTGGTGTATGTGTTTATTAGGTCAATGCCTTGATGGAGTTCGAAGATGAGCATTTTCCGCTTAGGGTAAGCAGAGATAAGCGATTTGATTGGTTGATGCTTTGGGACACGATAACTTTAGTTCTGATTAAGTGAGATTGATGAAACTTGGTGTATAGTTTCATTACAGTAATACCTTGACTAAGTTCGATAATGAGCATTTTCTGCTCAGGGTAAGCAGAGCGATACACAATTTGATTGGTCGAGACTTTGGAACACAATAACTCCCCTTCTAATTGAGTTAAATTGTTCAAACTTGGTGTATATTCTTATTAGTTCAATGCCTTGATGGAGTTCGAAGATGAGCATTTTCCGCTTAGGGTAAGCAGAGATAAGCAATTTGATTTGTTGATGCTTTGGGACACGATAGCTTTAGTTCTAATTAAGTGAGAGTGATGAAACTTGGTGTATAGTTTCATTACAGTAATACCTTGACTAAGATCGATAATGAGCATTTTCTGCTCAGAGTAAGCAGAGCGATAAGCAATTTGATTTGTCGAGACTTTGGAACACAATAACTCTCCTTCGAATTGAGTTAATATGCTCAAAATTGGTGTGTATGCTTATTAGGTCAATGCCTTGATGGAGTTCGAAGATGAGCATTTTCTTCTTAGGGTAGGCAGAGATAAGCAATTTCATCTTAGGTTCATCTTGATTGATGATTTTTATGCCAATACAATGACTGCATTCTCATTCAGTAATGGATTCGACAGTAACAGTGTATCGAAACGATTGACTCGGACACGAGGGCCCTTTCCCTTGGCCAGAGGAGCCCTTTTGTCAAGCGTGGGCGCCCTTTGGTCTGCCTTTAGGGTCCCCCTAACTAGGGTACATTTTCATTTTTCTCATCGGTTTTAGCATTTTTATACGCCCACATTTTCATGTGGACGTAGTATGTCGTCGCCCCTGTCCGTCCGGACGTCCGTCCGTCCGGACGTCCGTCCGTCCGTCCGTCCACAATTTGTTTGTGGACTCTCTACAGGTCACAATTCTTATCCGATTTTGACGAAACTTGAAATATAGGTTTATCCCCAAAAGATCTCGGTTCCTTTCGATATTGGCATGTATCGGATCAAAACTTCATGGATTATGGCCCCTGATTGTACGAAAAATCACGTTTTTAGCTTGTGGACCCTATAGAGGTCACATTTTTGAACCGATTTTGATGAAACTTGACATGCATGTTTGTAACCCAAAGATCTTGGTTCCTTTCGATATTTGCGGCTATCGGAATGTAATTTCCTGAATTATGGCTCCTGATTGTCCGAAAAATCACCCTTTTTAGCTTGTGGTCCCTCTGGAGGTCACAATTATTATTCGATTTAAAAAACCGTTTGATTATATCACCGTTACTCCCTAAGGAAGGTTGCGTTCGAATTTCGGGAAAATCGGACGAAAATTGCCATACAAAATGGCCGTCGTTTGTACGCGAATACTGTTAAAAAATGGTATATCAAGGTTGTGGACCCTGTGGAGGTCACAATTTTGATTCAATTTTGATGATACTTGAAATTCATGGTTATAACCCAAAGATCTTGCTTCCTTTCGATATTTGCGCATATCGGATTGTAACTTCCTGAATTATGGCCCCTGATTATACGCAAAATCGCCTTTTTTTTTAGCTTGGAGGTCACAATTATTATTCGATTTAAAAAACCGTTTGAATATATCACCGTTACACCCTAAGGAAGGTTGAATTTGAATTTTGGGAAAATCGGACGAAAATTGCCATACAAAATGGCCGCCGTTTGTACGCGAATACTGTTAAAAAATGGTATATCAAGGTTGTGGACCCTGTGGAGGTCACAATTTTGATTCGATTTTGGAGGTCACAATTATTATTCGATTTAAAAAACCGTTTGAATATATCACCGTTACACCCTAAGGAAGGTTGAATTTGAATTTTGGGAAAATCGGACGAAAATTGCCATACAAAATGGCCGCCGTTTGTACGCGAATACTGTTAAAAAATGGTATATCAAGGTTGTGGACCCTGTGGAGGTCACAATTTTGATTCGATTTTGATGAAACTTGAAATTCATGGTTATAACCCAAAGATCTTGCTTCCTTTCGATATTTGCGCATATCAGATCGTAACTTCCTGAATTATGGCCCCTGATTATACGCAAAATCGCCTTTTTTTTAGCTTGGAGGTCACAATTATTATCCGATTTAAAAAAACGTTTGATTATATTACCGTTACACCGTAAGGAAGGTTGAGTTCGAATTTCGGGAAAATCAGACCAAAATTGCCATACAAAATGGCCACCGTTTGTACGCGAATACTGTTAAAAAATGGTATATCAAGGTTGTGGACCCTGTAAAGGTCACAATTTTAATTCGATTTTGATGAAACTTGAAATTCATGGTTATAACCCAAAGATCTTGGTTCTTTTCGATATTTGCGCACATCGGATCGTAAATTCCTGAATTATGGCCCCTGGTTATACGCAAAATCCCCCTTTCTTTAGCTTGTGGTCCCTCTGGAGGTCACAATTATTATCCAATTTAAAAAAACGTTTGATTATATCACCGTTACACTGTAAGGAAGGTTGAATTTGAATTTCAGGAAAATCGGACCAAAATTGACAGACAAAATGGCCGCCGTTTGTACGCGAATACTGTTAACAAAATGATATATCATGGTTGTGGACCCTGTATAGGTCACAATTTTAATTCGATTTTGATGAGGAAGGTTGAGTTCTAATTTCGTGAAAATCGTAACAAAATTGCCGGACGAAATGGTCGCCGTTTGTACGCGAATAGTGTAAAAATATGGTATATCATGGTTGTGGACTCTCTACAGGTCACAATTCTTATCCGATTTTGATGAAAAGTCACATTTCTAGGTTGTGTACCGTCACACCATAATCATTGTCGGTTTCAAATTTCATTAATATCAGACTGGAACTGACCAACTAAATGGCTGCTCCCAATACAGTATGAAATACAGGACTTAAAGATGTAGGAAAAATCGCTTTCGGTATTGTTTGTTCTCTGTCCATCTCTCGAAAATGTGGGCGTATCCTGCCTGGCAGTGCCAGCCTATCTTTCTTTATAAAACACTTTTGGATGACACTTCGTGTACAGTTTGATTGCTCGATACTTGAAAAAAATAAATGTGCGATTAATTAATATGTGTCATCTATTTATTTTGGGATTTCGGCGGGGGACATCAGCCTCACTGTTGGCTTGTATTTAGTCTTATAACCCTCTCACAGGTGTTGCCTCAACACCCTTTTCTATATACTATCCCTTTATTGTTATGACGAGTAACAATGTTACAAAATTGGGCAAATCTCTGCAAACCCCGCAAAGAGGTCAACCTTGGTAACCCCGCCAAGTAAGCGAGTTGCCGAAAGCGAGTTGATACCGACCCCGGTAACAATTCGCAAACCCTGCCATGGGGCCAACCCCAGTAACCTCGCCTATTAGTAACCATGGAAACCCTACTGGGGTTTCGGAATAGTATAAATATAAACGCCCACCACGTGAGTCCAATCAGTCTGAAGAGTTCTACACGAACGAAACTAGTCACTGACACATGGGATAACTAGGTCTTCAAAGCCACACATTAATGATGATTGAGTTTGAATTTCTTGAAAATCGATTATTGAACAGCTAAATCCATGATATTAAATGTTTTGTATACTAAACGATAACATGGGCCAGAAATTGATAAAAACCAAACAAATTCTAATAATTTTCTGATAATGACTTAATATGCGACAACTCTTGTTGACTGTCCAGGTGATTTAATAATAATAATAATAATAATGAATTTATATAGCGCCTCTCATCTAGAACTGTTCTACTCGATGGCGCTGAGCCGCTCTGTCACGTTTGGTATTCACAGTTAAATAGGTGAGTCTTAAGGGATGTTTTAAAGGACTCTACTGTTTTGGCTTCCTTTAATGTTGCTGGGAGTTTATTCCATTGGGTGGGTGCTGCCACTGAAAAAGCCCTATCACCACACGACACTTTAAAAGTTTTCGGAACAACTAGGTCGTGTTTTGATGTTGATCGTGTTGATCTATCTCCACTTTTGATTTTTATAAGATGACTCAGGTAATTGGGAGCTGAACCATGGATACACTTGTAAGTTAGAAGGATTATCTTGTACTGAATACGTCTGTTAACTGGGAGCCAGTGGAGGGATTTGAGCACAGGTGTAATGTGGTCACGTAATCTTGTTCTGGTGATCAGACGTGCGGCAGTGTTTTGTATTTTTTGAAGGGAGCGAAGAGAAGAAGCTGGAAGACCATAAAGTAACGAATTACAATAGTCCAGTCTAGATGCGATTAATGAGTTCACTAACAGTTTAATTGAATCTGTGTTTAAGTATTTTCGTACGCGACCAATGTTGTACAGTTGGAAGTTACATGCCTTTGATACTGCGGCAATTTGTTTAGACATATCCATAGTAGAGTTAAACATAACACCCAAATTTCGAGCAGATTGAACAGGGCTGATGTGATCAATTCCAACTTGAATGGGGTGACTATCTAATGATGAAACATATGATTTTGAGCCAATGGTCATGTATTCTGTTTTGTCAGTGTTCAGTTTAAGGAAGTTTGCAGTCATCCATACTCTGATGCTCTCAATGCAGCGTTCCAATTGTTGTTGTTTGTCTGGAATATCACATGGTGGTCCTATTAGATAGAGTTGAGTGTCATCTGCAAAAAGATGGTAGTCTACACAGTGTTTGCGGATGATTTCGCCAAGGGGAGAGGTATAGATGGTAAATAGAATTGGTCCCAGGACAGATCCTTGGGGAACACCGAATTTTACTTGGGCTGGATTTGATTTAGCATTGTCTATGCATACAATCTGGGCGTATGTTTTGTTGCCTGGCAACCTATTTTTAAAATCTTTTATTGATATTTTGGGTTGATGGATTGTATATTTACAGACTCATTTTGTGAAAATCTCAATTTCGATCAAAATCAATTACATAAATAAAATAAAACAATTACAAGAAACATACATTCATCGCAAGTACACTATTTTCTGAATTTATTTACATCATCACCCGTATATACTCGTTGGAACTGGTGTGGATATCATACCCGAACCACATGAATGTTTGTTAGTTGAGATTTTATGTCAGAATTTGTTTTCGAAGGGGAAGTGTCTTCCTTGTGGGCTGATGTTGAAGAGGGGAGGTTGGATTCATTGACGATAATATCATCTCGCCCTCTTTGTTATTCTGAGAGGTTTGGAAATTCAACATTTTGAAATGATGTAAAGAATGCTGACTTATATATATATATAACTGTAGTTATCAAGTAAAGTCATCAAAGTAAAGTTTTTAATTTGTTTCATGTTGATACTGTAAATATGCTTGCACGAGTAACAACAACTTGGTTTTAAGAATGATTACAAACAAAACAGCAATATAAACAAGGACAATTAATATACCTGACAGTTTATATCATCACAGTTTCCTTGTATCTGGTTATTTTGTGATTTAGTACAGAATATGCTATTTTTACAGGGTGCAAAATGATCCAGTTTTGGTCATTTTCCAAAGCCTTAGCCCCCTGTCCCGATCAGCATATACAGCTAACATGGAACCCATGGTTACTAGCTATTGAGTAGTTTCTCAAACCAGCCCATTTCAGAAAACATGTCTGTACAGCTATATCCAGATGTGACATTCAATCTTCATCAACATTTAACATTTGATTCTTTATCCTCGGTACAACCAGTACATAAAAACATATCATGTGTTTCCTTAAAGGGAGTGTGGTCAGATTGTAACCGTTGCAACAACTTTTAAACCTTTTTATACGCCCACATGGAAATGTGGTCGTATATTGCCGTCGCCCCCGTCCGTCCGTCTGTCCGTCCGTCCGTCCGTCGGTCCGTCCGTCCGTCCGTCCGTCCGTCCGTCCGTCCGTCCGTCCGTCCGTCCGTCGGTCCGTCCGTCCGTCCGTCCGTCCATCGTCCACAATTTCTTGTGAACGCTCTAGAGGCTAAAGTTAATCTCCGATTGACTTGAAATTTATACACGGTGTTAAAGGTCGTGAGATGAAGAAGCCTATTGATTTTTGGTGATATCTGATAATTACTGCCAGAGTTATGACCCTTGATCACTTTGAAAAATCTTGTGAACGCTTTAGAAGCTAAAGTTAATATCCGATTGACTTTAAATTTATACACGGTGTTTAAGGTCGTGAGACGAAGAAGCCTATTGAATTTCAGCGATATCTGATAATTACTGCCAGAGTTATGACCCTTGATCACTTTGAAAAATCTTGTGAACGCTTTAGAGGCTATAGTTAATATCCGATTGACTTTAAATTTATACACAGTGTTTATACACAGTGTGTAAGGTCATGATAGGAAGAAGCCTGTTGATTTTCAGCAATATCCGATAATTCCTGCCCGAGTTATGACCCTTGATCACTTTGAAAAATCTTGTGAACGCTCCAGAGGCTAAAGTTAATATCCGATTGAATTTAAATTTATACACGGTGTTTAAAGTCATGATACAAAGAAGCCTATTGATTTTCGGCGATATCCGATAATTACTACCAGAGTTATGACCCTTGATCACTTTGAAAAATCTTGTGAACGCTCTAGAGGCTATAGTTAATATCCGATTGACTTTAAATTTATACACAGTGTTTAAGGTCATGAGACGAAGAAGCCTATTGATTTTCGGTGATATCCGATAATTACTACCAGAGTTATGACCCTTGATCACTTTGAAAAATCTTGTAAACGCTCTAGAGGCTAAAGTTAATATCCGATTGACTTTAAATTTGTACACAGTGTTTAGGGTCATGAGACGAAGAATCCTATTTGATTTTCAGTGATATCTGATAATTTCTGGCACTTGATCACTTTGAAATATCTTGTGGACAAAGGCCTTGAGACAAACCATCAAAACTATTCTAATCATTTCTGATAATTATTTAATGGGCTATTACTCGTAATAAGATTATCATGTGTTGTAAATAGTAAATGTTCTCCTTACTGATAAAAGAAACAATATGCGACAACCCTTGTTGACTGCCCGGACGACTTAGCTGTTGTGGGCGTATGTTTCGTTGCCTGGCAACCTATCTTTGTTATTGTAGAAAGGAACAATGATCGAGATTGATGAAGAAAACCAGCGCTTCCATTTTGCATTGACTGGTAAATCATGGTCAGCTTTGAGACAATATTTTCCAGATATTATTCAAAAGGTAGATATAAGGCTTATATTTGATTGTAACACAAAACAAGGAACTAGTAGAATTCCCCTGAAAAGAGAAATAGGGGAAAGTCCCGGTAGTTGTAGGGTTAGTAAACTATTCCCACAACCAGAAAGTACATGGTTTGAATCCCTAGATGTGTATAAACAGGTAGTACATGTAACATATTTATTTATTTATTTTTTATACGCCCACATTTTCATGTGGACGTATATTGTTGTCGCCCCTGTTCGTCCGTCCGTCCGTCCGTCCACAATTGTTTGTGAACAGTCTACAGGTCACAATTTTTATCCGATTTCAATGAAACTTAAAACATAGGTTTATCACCCTAAGATCTCGGATCCTTTCGATATTGGCATGTATCGGACTGTAACTTCATGGGTTATGGCCCCTGATTGTACGAAAAATCACGTTTTTTAGCTTGTGAACAGTGTAGAGGTCACAATTTTGAACCGATTTGGATGAAACTTAAAATGCATGTTTATAACCCAAAGATCTTGGTTCCTTTCGATATTTGCGCCAATCGGATCATAACTTCCTGAATTATGGCCCCTGATTGTCCGAAAAATCGGCCTTTTTAGCTTGTGGTCCCTCTGGAGGTCAAAATTGTTATCCGATTTAAAAAAACGTTTGATTATATCACCGTTGCATGGTTTTGAAGGTTGAGTTCGAATTTCGTGAAAATCGGACCAAAATTGACGGACAAAATGGCCGCCATTTGTACGCGAATTATGTTATATCAAGGTTGTGAACAGTGTAGAGGACACAATTTTGAACCGATTTGGATGAAACTTGAAATGCATGTTTATAATCCAAAGACCTTGGTTCCTTTCGATATTTGCACCAATCGGATCGTAACTTCCTGAATTATGGCCCCTGATTTCAGAAAAATCGCCCTTATTAGCTTGTGGTCCCTCTGGAGGTCAAAATTGTTATCCGATTTAAAAAAAACGTTTGATTATATCACCGTTACATGGATATGAAGGTTGAGTTCTAATTTCGTGAAAATCGGACCAAAATTGACGGACAAAATGGCCGCCATTTGTACGCGAATAGTGTGAAAATATGTTATATCAAGGTTGTGAACAGTGTAGAGGACACAATTTTGAACCGATTTGGATGAAACTTGAAATGCATGTTTATAACCCAAAGATCTTGGTTCCTTTCGATATTTGCGCCCATTGGATCATAACTTCCTGAATTATGTCCCCGGATTGTCCGAAAAATAGCTTTTGGTTCCTCTGGAGGTCAAAATTATTATCCGATTTAAAAAAACGTTTGACTATATCACCGTTACATGGTAATAAAGAGAGAGTTTGAATTTCGTGAAAATCGGACTAGAATTGACGGACAAAATGGCCGCCGTTTGTACACGAATAGTGTGAAAATATGTTATATCAAGGTTGTGGACCCTATAGAGGTTACAATTTTGAATCGATTTTGATGAAACTTGACAGGTATGTTTATAACCCAAAGATCTAGGTTCCTTTCGATATTTGCGCCCATCGGGTCATTACTTCCTGAATTATGTCCCCTGATTGTACAAAAAATCACCCTTTTTAGCTTGTGGTGCCTCTGGAGGTCACAATTATTATCTGATTTAAAAAAAAACGTGTGATTATAAAAACCAAACAAATTCTAATGATTTTCTGATAATTCCTTAATATGCAACAACTCTTGTTGACTGCCTGGACGATTTGGCTGCTGTGTGGGCGTATGTTTCGTTGCCTGGCAACCTATTTTTTATTATACGCCCACATTTTTAAGTGGACGTATATTGTCGTCGCCCCCGTCCGTCCGTCCGTCCGTCCGTCCGTCCACAATTGTTTGTGAACAGTCTACAGGTCACAATTTTTATCCGATTTCAATGAAACTTGAAATATAGGTTTATCACCCCAAGATCTCGGTTCCTTTCGATATTGGCATGTATCGGACTGTAACTTCATGGATTATGCCCCCTGATTGTACGAAAAATCACGTTTTTAGCTTGTGAACACTGTAGAGGTCACAATATTGAACCAATTTTGATGAAACTTGACATGCATGTTTATAACCCAAAGATCTTGGTTCCTTTCGATATTTGCGCATATCGGATCATAACTTCCTTAATTATGGCCCCTGATTGTACGAAAAATTGTCTTTTTATACGCCCACATTTTTATGTGGACGTATATTGTCGTCGCCCCTGTCCGTCCGGACGTCCGTCCGTCCATCCACAATTTGTTTGTGGACTCTCTACAGGTCACAATTCTTATCCGATTTTGACGAAACTTGAAATATAGGTTTATCCCCAAAAGATCTCGGCTGCTTTCGATATTGGCATGTATTGGATGAAAACTTCATGGATTATGGCCCCTGATTGTACGAAAAATCACGTTTTTAGCTTGTGGTTCCTATAGAGGTCACAATTTTGAACCGATTTTGATGAAACTTGACATGCATGTTTATAACCCAAAGAACTTGGTTCCTTACGATATTTGCGCCTATCGGAATGTAATTTCCTGAATTATGGCCCCTGGTTGGTTTATAGGCAGTGGCAACTTGGATAAATAGTCGATGAAGTTATCCAGTGTCACATCCTTACCCCGTCTGGGGTTAAAGTGACTTTTGTTCCTCACGAAATCCTATATATATGTATATGAAATAAAAACTGTGTGCTGCACGATATGATTGGGAAGGTGACAATAAATATAGAGCTGGGCGATATACCTTGAAACAGATATCACAATATTTTCAAAAAATATCGCGATATAATCACCATATTGCGATATTTTATAAAAGGTTAATATTTTCACTTTTCAAATGTATATAAACATGCATAAAAAGTTGGAAATACCCCTCAATATTATATTTTATAAAACGCCAATACTTTCAGTTTATCACTTTTTAAATGTAAATAAACATGCATAAAAAGATGGAAATACCCCTCAATATTATTGTTTCTAATCAATATTATTTTTATTAGCCTATACAGTACCAATTTCAAATTAACAAAACATTAATTCAAGCTGGTTCAAACACATTCTATAGCCATGAAAACTTGCTAAAGTTGTTGTTTATTACAATTTTAATATTCAAAATATTAATTATATTTTATTAAAATTAAAAATATTTCGAATGAAGGAGGTCCAAACAACATAAAACCCAAGTATGTGTTCTTAAGGCCATGCATATTTTTATAGTTGTTACGGGTATGATTGGACTTTGTTTACCATTACAAACTCTTTCTTTCCCATTCAAGACTATACCTTCTTGAAAATGCATAATTACATATATACAATACAAGGATACAAAATTAAACTATAAAACATAAGCACTATGCCAAAAAGTGTCCTTTGATTTCGTCAATTTTTTTCCTGGATTACGACCTCCATTGGCATGACACGTCCGACGCTGAATGATTATCAGTCTACTGGAAATCTCAATGTAATTGGCATTATTTATATTTCTGTTTTATTAAAATTTAATTCAATCTTAAAATCAAAGTATCGGTCTACACAATTCGTCAAGATGTATAGAAATTGATCAGAAACAGGGATAATTCTACTATTAGTATTAGTAGTAGTACTAACGGGTGGAAAGGTGAGTGAGAAGTCACTTGACGTAAACAAGCTCCGGCATTTGCAAACTTTGTTGAATGAATACCCGGGAGTTTATAGCAGTATTTGTTCATGATTAAGCAATAAAATATAGTAAACTAGACCTGCATGCAGGAATGACGGGTTTCACTGGTGCCATGTTACCTTTGAACTTGAACTTGTGTCAATTTCGGTGCCACGTTACTCTTGAACATATGTCACTTCCGGTACCAATGAAACCAATATACAGGTTTCCACATAAGAATTGCACACATCAAATAAAATGGAAACAGAATCAAACAAATCCAGCAATATCATTTCATTTTATACATTTGTTACATGTAATTGATCCTGACAAAATTAAAGTACTTCCGGTGATAATGTAAATGTTCCATTAGTTTTATGAAATCAGAAATGGCATAAGGCATCACATGGTGAAAATTTTATGTAAATCGAATCATAATTGCCACTTTTATAGACCAAAAACCTTGAAAAGTGACGTGTAGAAAATCGTCTATTTCTCGGCAACCGTACAAGTTAGAAACCATTTTTTGGTATTTATATGACCGTATGGGTTTAATCTATTTGTTGATTGGAATCAAATATCATAATTGTATAAACATTACAAATCAGACTCATTTGAATAAAATATCGGCTTTGAAGGCTTAAAATACAGTTTTTGCCAAAATGACGTTACTTCCGGTGATAATGAAAACTTTAAATTAGTTTTGAACATCGTCTATGACATTAGGCTTCAAAGGGTGAAAATTTTATGAAAATCGAATAATAATTGACACTTTTATGGACCAAAAACCTTCAAAAGTGACTTTTAGAAAATCGCCTATATCTCGGCAACCGAACAAGTTAGAAACAATTTTATGATATCTTTTTGACCGTATGAGCTTTGTTAATATGTGAATTTAAACCAAAAATTAATTTTATTATTATATGTGACATAATTCTTGGTTGAAAAAAATATCGATTTCAAAAGTTAAAAATTGAGTTTTTGACTAAATGACGTCACTTCCGGTGTCAATTTTAAATAGTAATCAACATGATATGACGCAGACTTGCTTTTTGAATCAAATGATGTCACTTTTGCGAATATCCATTAATAATTGACTATTTTACAGGCAAAATTACGAAAACAGTGACTTACGCAAAACTGCCCATTTCTCGGCAACTGCTTATTTTAGAAACTAATTTTAACATACTAACATACATTCTCTTCGTATGGATTATAGTTACAGGTTTATAAAAGTTAAGTAAAAATATTTTAAAATCTGAAAAGCCTGAATGGGTTGTAAATAGGTCAATTTTACGCCTTTTTTCACCTCTTAATCCAATTTGCTAGAAAATGAAATATAAATTAAAAAAACTGCTTCCGCCATTTTTTGCGCCTTGAAAGGACACACTCTTTGAGTCATATAATTTTTCCAAAAAATAATATTTGTTTAAGAAGAAGAAAACTAACCGTCAAAATTGTAGTTTTTGGTAAAATTATGCCACTTCCGGTGCCGACAGATAACACTTTTGGTAATAAAAAAAATGACAATTGAGACAACGAAGCATATGAACTTTGTTTTATACAAATCGAACAATAAAAATTTAATCTAGGACTGAAAAAGTGAATTAGCCAATGGCGGCCAAGGAAAATTACTGCAACAAATATTTTTAACATTTTTGCGCTAGTCAGACGACTCTTTAATTCTGTGCACAACACTACTAAAAAATATTTATAAATAAAAAAGTTTTTTGTAAAATTTTAAATTTTCGAAATTTGGCGCCTAATATCTTCGAAGATTTGCCGAAAATCAAAAATCGAAAGTAGCGTAGCTATGTGCCATGTCTCCGGCTATGCCAAAATGTATCGAAAGTTAAAATCCAATGATTATTGTTAAAATTACTGCAATATTTTCAAAAACGATAACTTCGGTGATTTCGGACATTTCGCATTGTCGCAGAACGTTCAAAATAGCTTTATCCTCTAAGTCACACCCACTTTCCCAGTAAAACAGAAGAAATCGTAACGATGCGACACGTAGTTGCTGAGATCTATTCAAATTGGAATCTGAATAATAATAATAATAATAACTAGACCTGCAAGCAGCACTGAACCGGCTTTCAGGAATCATACAGGAAGTTTATTATACCATAACCGATCCAGTGACCTACCAAACTATACTTTAGTTGTTTTGCTTCAGTGACACCCTCTATCATATGTAAAAGTAATATTTGCTGGCGAAAGGACCGATCAAAATGGTAAATTATGGCAAAATTACGTCACTTCCGGTGCCGAAAGAAATTTTTATAGGTGAAAAATAAGTCGAAAATTCGCAACATACAAAATACAAACTTTGTTTTATACATATCGGGCAATAAATAATTAATGTATAACCCATAAACTGAAATTAAGAAGGTAAAAAACTTAAAAGTGACACTGGGAAAATTGGCTATTATTCGACAAGGGAACATGCTAGAAGCCTTTTCTTGATATCAATATGATGGTATTGATTCAATCTTACTGCCCATTAGAGTCGGACGTTATAAAGTTAAACGAATGATAAAAATAAATCCCTTCAAAAAAATGTTTATTTTGAAGGCTAAAAATACGTTTTTTGCAAAAATTACATTACTTCCGGTGATATTGAAAATGTTAACTTAGTTCATAGAAGTCATAAATGGCATAAGGCATCAAATGGTAAAAAACCCCATAAAAATCGAATAATAATTGACACTTTTATAGACCAAAAACCTTGAAAAGTGACTTATAGAAGATCGCCTATTTCTCTGTAACCGTACAAGTTAGAAACCATTTTGTGGTATCTGTATGGTCGTATGGCTTCATTCTATTCGTTGATGGGAATCAAATATCATAATTTTAAAAATATTATAAGGCAGACTCATTTGAATAAAATATTTGTTTTTTAGGTTAAAAATACAGTTTTTGCCTAAATGACGTCATTTCCGGTCACAGTGAAAATGTAAAATTGGCTTGACCTAGTCCAAATTGGCATTAGGCATCAAATGGAAAGAAAATATTGCAAATCGAATAATAATTCACTCTTTTATAGGCAAAAAAAGGTGAAAAGTGATGCATGCAAAATTGCATATTTCTCGGCAACTGCTCATATTACAAACTAATTTTCGCATACATTCTCTTCGTCTGGATTATTGCTACGAGTTTATGAAAATTACAAATAAATATTTCAAAATATGAAGACGCTGTATGAATTGTAAATAACTGAATTTTACACTTTATTTTACATTTTATTCGAAATTGCCCGAAAATGAAATTGAAATTAAAAAATATGAGCTAAGGATTTTGTGCACCTTTGCAGGGTGCATCCTTTTAGTTATATCAGTTTTGAAAAAAAATAATATTTGCTTTCAAAAAGTGGTATCGAACTGTCAAAATTGTAGTTTTTGTTAATATTACGTCACTTCCGTTGCCGACAGAAAAATTTCACCGTAACTAAAAAAATTACAATTGGGACCACGGAGCATATGAACTTTGTTTTATACAAATCGAACAATAAATAATTTTTCAGGGTACGAAAAACTAAATTAGCCGATGGCGGCTAACGCAAATTACCGAGACAATTTTTGTTCTCATTTCTGCCTAAGTACGATGATATTTTATCCCTGTGTAAAATATCATCAAAAAATAGTCATAAATAAAAAAGCTTTTCGTAAAAAAAATTTTTTTTTTCAAAATATCGGGCATTTTTTCGACTACTTCCGGTTTTACGATCATTGTCGTGATAACTTTACGAAGTTCTTTGGATACTTAACTTTCTGTACCAGAAGTGTCAGAAACATCCATTGAGTAGTTTTGGAAAAAAAGATAAATTAAAGAGCATTTACAAAAATTTAACGATTTTTCAATTTTTTTCAAAGTTTGAGGCCATTTTTGGACCACCTATATTATTTCAATGCTTTTCATTTTGGATTCACTATATAGACAACCGATAGGACTTTGAGTAAGAAAAGTTTAAGAAAATTCTGCGGTGTCGTTTTCGACAAAAGGGCGTCTCAGAATGTTAAAAAATCGGAAAATACTAGATTTTTGGCATACAATAATTTATTTCCTTACCATCGAAATCGTATCATTTAGATACCATATGATGGTCCATTAATAGGGCTATCCAACGACACTTTAGTTCTTTTGGTCCGCTATTACCTAAGGGAGAAATCAAGTTTTTCGCAAGTGCGACAATGTTTTTAACCTTTTTTTTCATTTTTTGAATACTTCCGATATGGTTATTATTGTCGGAATAGTTTTAATGGCCGCTTTGGGCACTAAAATAGCTACAGGGCTCTGTAATGATATATTACATTATCTGATCAGATAAAATGCCCCTGAGATTTCCTATGTTCAAAAGTGCCAAAAATGCAAAAAATTTAAAATATCGAAAATTAAACTTCAATAACTACATACATATTATACATCGTTAGAATCATAATTAGGTCAGCTATTTGAATATACAATCTTTTTTTGAAAATCTCTTAAAATAAAAAAATAGCAGAGCATTTTCCAAAATTTCACGAATTTTCGACTTTTTTCGATTTTCAGTCCGTTATTTTACCTATTCCAGATATTTCAAAGTCTTATTGGACGGGTTCATGCAAAATACCTCCGAAAGGACTCTCGATAGAAAATTTTTTAAAAAAAGTTGCGGTTAAGTTTCCGAGATACAGGCGTCCAAAAATGCTAAAAATCAGAAAATACTTGATTTTCAGCGTGCCATATTTTGCTGCCTGATCATAGTATCCGTATGAATTGGGTATCATACGATAGCACAATACTAGTGCAGTCCAATGGTACCCTAATTTGTTTAATCCATTGATATCGGACGGAGAAATCGCGTTTTTCCCCAAAATACCCATTTTTTGCATTTTTTTCAAAATGTCGGACAATATTTCGACCACTTCCGGTGTACAGATTATTGTTGAAATTGCTTTATTCCTTGCAATGGCCATTTGGCTTCATGCCTCAGAAGTTTCAGAAACGTCAATTCTGCCATAAAACGAAACCCGAGCTCACAAAATGGGTAGAAAATTCGAAAAAAATCGAAAAATAAAGGGCGATAACTCTGAACGAATCTTATATTACTGGAATCGGGTGGACTTCAGGTATCCAAAAATGTAGGTCAAATTTCAAAATTTTGAAAAATAACAAAAATTGTCTCTCAAACAACATTTTTCATTTTTCGATCGCAAGAAGTCAGCGATGAAGTTTCGAAATATCCAAATTTTCAACTGCTATCGTTCGAGAAAAGACTCAGGGTTTCCGAAAATGTCATTTGTATGAAAATAGGTACAGAATTGACGAATCTACGGCCGTTTTTTAATTTTTTGACACCGCACGAAATTCGACCACTTCCGGTCTGCGCAGAAGTTTCAAAAATAGTTTATCAAGTAGCCAACACATGGTTTCCCGATAGAGAATTAGGTCCCAGATCGGTATCTGTTACAGGCACTGAGAAATAGGCTCCGGCGAAAAAAAAAATAATAATAATAAATAATAATTTTAGTAATCACAATAGGCTTTCAGACGAAAGTCTGAAAGCCTAACTAGACCTGCATGCAGGAATGACGAGTTTCACTGGTACCACGTTACCCTTGAACATGTCACTTCCGGTGCCAAGTTACCCTTGAACATATGTCACTTCCGGTACCAACGAAACCACTAAACAGGTTTCCAAATACTTTGCTCACATCAAATAAAATGGACGCAGAATCAACCAAATCCAGCAATATCAATTCATTTTATACATTTTTTACTTGTAAATGATCTTGACAAAATTACATTACTTCCGGTGTTAATGAAAATGTTCAATTAGTTTTATGAAATCAGAAATGGCATAGATATCATATAGTGAACATTTTTTTGTAAATTGAATAATAATTGCCACTTTTAAAGACCAAAAAACTTGAAAGTGACTTGTAGAAAATCGGCTATTTCTCTGCAACCGTACAAGTTAGGAACCATTTTGTGGTATCTGTATGATCGTATGGGTTCATTCCAGAGTTGGGATTTCAAAATTTTTCGTGTCGGACATTTTACCGAAAATAAAGGGGCATAACTCTTATCGTTATTTAAGCAGACGAATTCATACCACAATTAAAAGTCACATGTCAAAATATTCAAATCACGTACATAACAAAATTAGGTGAACCTTGCTATTTTTCATATTTAATTCCCGTACGGTATTCAATTCATACCACAATTAAAAATCACATGTCAACAAAATATTCAAATCCCGTACGTAATAAAAATTGGTGAACCTCGCTATTTTTCACACCTAATTCCCGTACGGCATTCAAATTCATGTCAGTAAATGTCGTACAAAATTAAGCATTTCCGTAATACATTGGATGAAAGCTTGCCGATCCTGCTTCGGCATAAAATTCACAACGGTAATATTCCTTTAGATTTACGTGGCAGCAAATGAATGCCGAACTTCCGAAATAAGAATAGTTTGTGATGTCAGAACATCGTTTTTTCTTTATAAAATGTCAACAAAATATTCAAATCCGTGCGTAATAGAAATAAGAACACGGCAGCAAATGAAAGAAAAGCGTTCGAAATAATACTTGCGGTGATGACAAAAGGCATAGCTGACTTCAGCGTCTTGCCGCTATGGCGTACGTGACCCACAGCTTCATACATTACTTGTGGTGATGAGAAAAGGCATAGCTGACTTCAGCGTATTGCCGCTATGGCGTACGTGACTTACAGCACACAGCGTCATAGTAAGCACTGCCTAACATGTTAAGCAATATTCGTGCGGCGCTCGAGATCACCTGAAAGTGCTAGAAACAATTTTATGATATCTATATGACCATATGAGTTGTGTTTATATGTGAATTTAAACCAAAAGTTAAAATTATTAATACATATTAAGTAATTTTTGGTTGAATAAAACTTTGATTTAAAAAGTTTAAAATGCAGTTTTTGACAAAATGACGTCACTTCCGGTGTCAATTTTAAATAGTAATCAACTTGATATGACGCTACATGCTTTTTGAATCAAATGATGTCACTTTTATAAAAATCCAATAATAATTGACTATATTACAGGCAAAATAACGAAAACAGTGACTTATGCAGAACTGCCCATTTCTTGGCAACTGCTTATATTACAAACTAATTTTAACATACATTTTCTTCGTATGGATTATAGCTACAAGTTTATAAAAGTTATGTAAAAATATTTTAAAATCTGAAAAGCCTGAATGGGTTGTAAATAGGTCAATTTTACGCCTTTTTTCACCTCTTAATCCAATTTGCAAGAAAATGAAATAGAAATTAAAAAAACTGCTTCCGCCATTTTTTGCGCCTTGAAAGGACACACTCTTTGAGTCATATAATTTTTCAAAAAAATAATATTTGTTTTTGAAGATCGTAAATAACTATCAAAATTGTAGTTTTTGGTAAAATTATGCCACTTCCGGTGCCGACAGATAACACTATCGGTAACAAAAAAAATGACAATTGAGACAACGAAGCATATGAACTTTGTTTTATACAAATCGAACAATAACAAAATAATCTAGGACTGAAAAACTGAATTAGCCAATGGCGGCCAAGGAAAATTACTGAGACAAAAAATTTTAACATTTTTGCGCTAATCAGATGACTCTTTAATTCTGTGCACAACACGACTAAGAAATATTCATAAATAAAAAAGTTTTTTGTAAAATTTTAAATTTTCGAAATTTGGCGCCTAATATCTTCGAAGATTTGCCGAAAATCAAAAATTGAAAGTAACGTAGCTATGTGCCCTGTCTCCGGCTATGCCAAAATCTATCGAAAATTAAAATCCAATGATTATTGTTAAAATTACTGCAATATTTTCAAAAATGATAACTTCGGTGATTTCGGACATTTCGGATTGTCGCAGAACGTTCAAAATAGCTTTATCCTCTAAGTCACACCCACTTTCCCAGTAAAACCGAAGAAATCGTAACGATGCGACAAGCAGTTGCTGAGATCTACTCAAAACAAAAGAAGAATAATAATAATAATAAGAATAATAATTTTAACAAAAACAATAGTGTTTCACACAAGCTTCGCAGTGTGAAACCCTAATAATAAGGAGAACTAGACCTGCATGCAGGAATGACGGGTTTCACTGTTGCCAAGTTACTCTTAAGCATGTCACTTCCGGTGCCAAGTTACCCTTGAACATATGTCACTTCCGGTACCAGCGAAACCACTAAACAGGTTTCCAAATTAACATTGCACACAAATAAAATGGACGCAGAATCAACAAAATCCAGCAATATCAATTCATTTTATACATTTGTTACTTGTAAATGATCTTGACAAAATTAAATTACTCCCGGTGTTAATGCAAATGTTCAATTAGTTTTATGAAATCAGAAATGGCATACGATATCATGTAGTGAAAATTTTATGTAAATCGAATAATAATTGCCACTTTTAAAGACCAAAAAACTTGAAAAGTGACTTGTAGAAAATCGGCTATTTCTCGGCAACCGTACAAGTTAGAAACGATTTTGTGGTATCTGTATGATCGTATGGGTTCATTCTATTTGTTGATTGGCATCAAATACCATAATTTGAAAAAGATTTCAAAACAGGCTCATTTGAATAAAATATCTGTTTTGGAGGCTAAAAATACAGTTTTTGCCAAAATGACGTTACTTCCGGTGATAATGAAAATCTTAAATTACTTGTATGAAATCCCAAATGGCATTAGGTATAACATGGTGTGACGTTTATGAAAATCGAATAATAATTGACACTTTTATGGCCCCGAAACCTTCAAAAGTGACCTGTAGAAAACCGTCTATTTCTCGGCAACCGAACAAGTTAGAAACCATTTTAAGATATCTATATGACCATATGAGTTTTGTTTATATGTGAATTTAAACCAAAAGTTAAAATTATAAATACATATTAAGTTATTCTTGGTTGAATAAAACATTGATTTAAAAAAGTTTAAAATGCATTTTTTGACCAAATGATGTCACTTCCGGTGTCAATTTTAAATTGTAATCAACTTGATATGACGCTACGTGCTTTTTGAATCAAATGATGTCACTTTTATAAAAATCCAATCATAATTGACTATTTTACAGGCAAAATAACGAAAACAGTGACTTGTACAGAACTGCCCATTTCTTGGTAACTGCTTATATTACAAACGAATTTTAACATACATTTTCTTCGTATGGATTATAGCTACAAGTTTATAAAAGTTACGAAGAAATATTTTAAAATCTGAAAAGCCTGAATAGGTTGTAAATAGGCCAATTTTACACCATTTTTAGCCTCTTAATCGAATTTGCTCGAAAATGAAATCGAAATTAAAAAAACTGCTTCCTACATTTTTTGCGCCTTGAAAGGGCACACTCTTTGAGTCAAATAATTTTTCCAAAAAATAATATTTGTTTTCGAAGAAGGAAAATAACTGTCAAAATTGTAGTTTTTGGTAAAATTATGCCACTTCCTGTGCCGACAGATAACACTTTCGGTAATAAAAAAAATGACAATTGATACAACGAAGCATATGAACTTTGTTTTATACAAATCGAACAATAAAAAATTAATCTAGGACTGAAAAACTGAATTAGCCAATGGCGGCCAAGGTAAATTACTGCAATATTTTCAAAAACGATAACTTCGGTGATTTCGGACTTTTCGCATTGTCGCAGAACGTTCAAAATAGCTTTATCCTCTAAGTCACACCCACTTTCCCAGTAAAACCGAAGAAATCGTAACGATGCGACACGTAGTTGCTGAGATCTATTCAAATTGGAATCTGAATAATAATAATAATAATAACTAGACCTGCATGCAGGAATGACGGGTTTCACTGGTGCCACATTACCCTTTAACATGTCACGTCCGGTGCCACGTTACCCTTAAACATATGTCACTTCCGGTACCAGTGAAACCATTAAACAGGTTTCCCCATAAGCAATGCACACATCAAATAAATTGGACACAGAATCAACCAAATCCAGTAACTATCAATTTATTTTATACATTTGTTACTTGTAAGTGATCCTGGCAAACTTACATTACTTCCGGTGATAATGAAAATGTTCAATTAGTTTTATGAAATCCGAAATGACATATGACATCATATAGTGAAAATTTTTTATGTAAATAGAATAATAATTTCCACTTTTATAGACCAAAAACCTTGAAAAGTGACTTGTAGACAATCAACTATTTCTCTGCAACCGCACAAGTTAGAAACCATTTTGTGGTGTCTGTATGATCGTATGGATTCAATCTATTTGTTGAATGGAATCAAATATCATAATTTTGAAAACATTACAATTCAGACTCATTTGAATAAAATATCTGTTTTTCAGGCTAAAAATTCAGTTTTTGACAAAATGACATCACTTCCGGTGATACTAAAACAGCTAAATTAGTTCTATAAAATCGTAAATCGCATAAGACATCATATGGTGAAAATTTTATGAAAATCGAATAATAACTGATTCTTTTAGAGCCAAAATAAAGTAAAAAGTGACTTGTGGAAAATCGTCCATTTCTCTGCAACCGTACAAGTTAGAAACCATTTTGTGGTATCTATATGATCGCATGGGTTCATTCTATTTGTTGATGGGAACCAAATTTCATAAATAATTCTAAAAATAATACAAAAAATACTCATTTGAATAAAAAGTGTATTTTTAAAGGCTAAAAATTCAGTTATTGCCTAAATGACGTCACTTCCGGTAACAGTAAAAGTGTTAAAATGGTTTGGAATAGTCGACTGTGGAAATAGGCAACGGAGAGTGAAAGAAAATTGAAAATCAAATAATAATTGATTCTTTTACAGCCAAAATAACGTGAAAAGTGACTCATGCAAAATTGCCCATTTCTCGGCAACTGCTTATATTACAAACTAAATTTCACATACATTCTCTTTGTATGGATTATTGCTACAAGTTTATGAAAGTATCGAAGACATATTTTAATATATGAAGACACTGAAATAATAATCACATGGTGAAAATTTTATGTAAATCGAATAAGAATTGACACTTTTATAGACCCCAAACCTTGAAAAGTGACTTGTAAGAAATCGTCTATTTCTCTGCAAACATACAAGTGAGAAACCATTTTGTGGTATCTGAATGATCGCATGGGTTCATTTTATTACTTGATGCGAACTAAATATCATAATTTTAAATATATTACAAATCAGACTCATTTGAAAAAAATATCTGTTTTGAAGGCTAAAAATACAGTTTTTGCCAAAATATAATTACTTCCGGTGATACTGAAAATGTTAAATTAGTTCTATGAAATTATAAATGACGTAAGATATCATATGGTGAAAATTTTATGAAAATCGAATAACAACTGACACTTTTATAAACCAAAATCCTCGAAAAGTGACTTGTGGAAAATCGCCCATTTCTCTGCAACCGTACAAGTTAGAAACCGTTTTGTGATATCTGTATGATCGCATGGGTTTATTCTATTTGATGAATAGAATCAAATATCATAATTTGAAAACAATAACAGGTACGACCCATTTGAATAAAATATTGTTTTTTAATGCTAAAAATTAAGTTTTTAGCAAATGACGTCATTTCCGGTGGCAGCGTATGAGGTAGAATGGTTTGACCTTGTCCACTATGGCATTAGGCATCCAATGGTGAAAGAAAATTGAAAATCACATAATAATTGATTCTTATACAGCCAAAATAACGTGAAAAGTGACTCATGCAAAATTGACTTTTTCTCGGCAACTGCGCATATTACAAATTAATTTTCACATACATTCTCTTAGTATGGTTTATTGCTACGAGATTATGAATGCTACGGAGATATATTTTTTAATATGAAGACGCTGGATGGGTTGTAAATAGCTTATTTTGACACCTTTTTTCACCCTTTAATCCAATTTGCCCGAAAACGAAATCGAAATTAAAAAAACTGAGCGCGATGTTTTGTGCGCCTTTATATGGCACATCTTTTCGGTCATATTAGATTTGAAAAAAATAATTTTTGCTTTCAAAAAGTGGTACCGAACTGTTAACATTGTAGTTTTTGCTAAATTTACGTCACTTACGGTGCCGACAGGAAACTTTGCCGGTAACAAAAAAAATGACATTTTGGACCATGGAGCATATAAACTTTGTTTTATACAAATCGGACAATAAATAATTTATATAGAACCGATAAACTGAATTAGCCAATAGCGACCAAGGAAAATTATCCAGAAAAAAAATGTTCACATTTTTGCCCAAATCAGACGACCCTTTAACCCTTGGTAAAAGGTCATTAAAAAATATTCATTAATAAAAAGATTTTTTGTCAAAATTTAAATTTTCAAAATTTGGCGCCTTATTTTTCCGAAGATTCGGCGAAATTTAAAAGTCTAAAGACCCGTAGCTATGTGCCATGTCTCTGGCTATGTCAAAAACTATCAAACGATAAAATCCAACAATTGTTGTTAATATTAGGGCAATATTTCAAAAAACGACAACTTCGGTGATTTCGGACATTTCGCATTGTCGCAGAATGCCGGAAATAGCTTTAATCTCTAAGTCACACCCACTTTCGCAGTAAAACTCAAGACATTGCATCGATCCGACAAGTAGTTCCTGAGATATAAGCAAATTGGAAAAAAAAAAATAATAATAATAAGAATAATAATGAGAAGAATTTTAACAAAAACAATAGTGTTTCACACAAGCTACGCAGTGTGAAACCCTAATAATAACTAGACCTGCAAGCAGCACTGAACCGGCTTTCAGGAATCATACAGGAAGTTTATTATACCATAGCCGATCCATTGAGCTACCAAACTATACTTTAGTTGTTTTGCTTCAGCGACACCCTCTATCATATGTAAAAGTAATATTTGCTGGCGAAAAGACCGGTCAAAATAGTAAATTAAGGCAAAATTACGTCACTTCCGGTACCGAAAGAAATTTTTATAGGTGAAAAATAAGTCGAAAATTCGCAACATACAAAATACAAACTTTGTTTTATACATATCGGGCAATAAATAATTAACCTATAACCCATAAACTGAAATTAAGAAGGTAAAAAAATTAAAAGTGACCCTGGTAAAATTGGTTATTATTCGACAAGGGAACATGCTAGAAGCCTTTTCTTGATATCACTATGATGGTATTGATTCAATCTTACTGCCCATTAGAGTCAGACGTTATAAAGTTAAACGAATAATGAATATAAATCACTTCAAAAAAATGTTTGTTTTGAAGGCTAAAAATACGTTTTTTGCAAAAATTACATTACTTCCGGTGATATTGAAAATGTTAACTTGGTTCATAGAAGTCATAAATGGCATAAGGCATCAAATGGTAAAAAGATTATAAAAATCGAATAATAATTGACACTTTTATAGACCAAAAACCTTGAAAAGTGACTTATAGAAGATCGCCTATTTCTCTGAAACCGTACAAGTTAGAAACCATTTTGTGGTATCTGTATGATCGTATGGCTTCATTCTATTCGTTGATGGGAATCAAATATCATAATTTTAAAAATATTATAAGGCAGACTCATTTGAATACAATTTTAGTTTTTTAGGTTAAAAATACAGTTTTTGCCCAAATGACGTCATTTCCGGTCACAGTGAAAATGTAAAATTGGCTTGACCTAGTCCAAATTGGCATTAGGCATCAAATGGAAAAAAAATATTGCAAATCGAATAATAATTCACTTTTGTATAGGCAAAATAACGTGAAAAGTGATGCATGCAAAATTGCATATTTCTCGGCAACTGCTCATATAATAAACTAATTTTCGCATACATTCTCTTCGTCTGGATTATTGCTACGAGTTTATGAAAATTACAAATAAATATTTCAAAATATGAAGACGCTGAATGAATTGTAAATAACTGAATTTTACACTTTATTTTACATTTTATTCGAAATTGCCCGAAAATGAAATTGAAATTTAAAAATATGAGCTAAGGATTTTGTGCACCTTTGCAGGGTGCATCCTTTTAGTTATATCAGTTTTGGAAAAAAATAATATTTGCTTTCAAAAAGTGGTACCGAACTGTCAAAATTGTAGTTTTTGTTATACGCCCACATGGAAATGTGGTCGTATATTGCCGTCGCCCCCGTCCGTCCGTCCGTCCGTCCGTCCGTCCGTCGGTCCGTCCGTCCGTCCATCGTCCACAATTTCTTGTGAACGCTCTAGAGGCTAAAGTTAATATCCGATTGACTTGAAATTAATACACGGTGTTTAAGGCCGTGAGACGAAGAAGCCTATTGATTTTCAGCGATATCCGATAATTACTACCAGAGTTATGACCCTTGATCACTTTGAAAAATCTTGTGAACGCTCTAGAGGCTATAGTTAATATCCGATTGACTTTAAATTTATACACAGTGTTTAAGGTCATGAGACGAAGAAGCCTATTGATTTTCGGTGATATCTGATATTTACTGCCAGAGTTATGACCCTTGATCACTGAAAAATCTTGTGAACGCTTTAGAGGCTAAAGTTAATATCCGATTGACTTTAAATTTATGCACGATGTTTAAGGTCGTGAGACAAAGAAGCCTATTGATTTTCGGTGATATCCGATAATTACTACCAGAGTTATGACCCTTGATCACTTTGAAAAATCTTGTGATCGCTCTATAGAGGCTAAAGTTAATATCCAATTGACTTTAAATTTATACACGGTGTTTAAGGTCATGATACGAAGAAGCCTTTTGATTTTCAGCAATATCCGATAATTACTGCCAGAGTTATGACCCTTGATCACTTTGAAAAATCTAAAGTTAATATCCGATTGACTTTAAATTTATACACACTATTTACGGTCATGATACAAAATAGCCTATTTATTTTCAGCGATATCCGATAATTACTGCCAGAGTTATGACCCTTGATCACTTTGAAAAACCCTGTGAATGCTCTAAAGGCTAAAGTTAATATCTGATTGACTTTAAATTTTTACACAGTGGTTAGGGTCATGAGACGAAGAATCCTGTTTGATTTTCAGTGATATCTGATAATTTCTGGCACTTCATCACTTTGAAATATCTTGTGGACAAAGGCCTTGAGACAAACCATCAAAACTATTCTAATCAATTCTGATAATTATTTAATGGGCTATTACTCGTAATAAGATTGTCATGTGTTGTAAATGTTCTCCTTACTGATAAAAGAAACAATATGCGACAACCCTTGTTGACTGCCCGGACGACTTAGCTGTTGTGGGCGTATGTTTCGTTGCCTGGCAACCTATCTTTAATATTACGTCACTTCCGTTGCCGACAGAAAAATTTCACCGTAACAAAAAAAATTACAATTGGGACCATGGAGCATATGAACTTTGTTTTATACAAATCGAACAATAAATAATTTTTCTGGGTACGAAAAGCTAAATTAGCCGATGGCGGCTAACGCAAATTACCGAGACAATTTTTTTTCCCATTTCTGCTCAAGTAGGATGATATTTTAACCCTGTGTAAAATACCATCAAAAAATATTCATAAATAAAAAAGGTTTTCGTAAAAAAAATATTTTTTTTCAAAATATTTTTTCGACTACTTCCGGTTTTACGATCGTTGTTGTGATAGCTTTACGAAGTTCTTTGGATACTTAACTTTCTGTACCAGAAGTGTCAGAAACATCCATTGAGTAGTTTTGGAAAAAAAGATAAATTAAAGAGCATTTACAAAAATTTAACGATTTTTCAATTTTTTTCAAAGTTTGATGTCATTTTTGGACCACCTATATTATTTCAATGCTTTTCATTTTGGATTCACTATATAGACAACCGATAGGACTATGAGTAAGAAAAGTTTCAGAAAAATCGTAGGCGTCGTTTTCGAGAAAAGGGCGTCTCAGAATGTTAAAAAATCGGAAAATACTAGAATTTTGGCATACAATAATTTATTTTCTTACCATCGAAATCGTATTATTTAGATACCATATGATGGTCCATTAATAGGGCTATCTAACGACACTTTAGTTCTTTTGGTCCGCTATTACCTAAGTGAGCAATCAAGTTTTTCGCAAGTGCGACAATATTTTTAAACTTTTTTTTTCATTTTTTGAATACTTCCGGTATGGTTATTATTGTCGGAATAGTTTTAATAGCCGGTTTGGGCGCTAAAATAGCCACAGGGCTCTGTAATGACATATTACATTATCTGATCAGATAAAATGCCCCTGAGAAATCCTATGTTCAAAAGTGCCAAAAATGCAAAAAATTTAAAATATCGAAAATTAAATTTCAATAATTACATACATATTATACATCGTTAGAATCGTAATTAGGTCAGCTATCTGAATATACAACCTTTTTTTAAAAATCTCTTTAAATAAAAAAATAGTAGAGCATTTTCCAAAATTTCACAATTTTTCGATTTTTTTCGATTTTCAGTCCCTTTTTTATTGTATTCCAGACATTTCAAAGTCTTATTGGTTGGCTTCATGCAAAGTACCTCCAAAAGGACTCTCGATAGAAAAAATTAAAAAAAAATTGTAGTTTAAGTTTTCGAGATACAGTCGTCCAAAAATGCTAAAAATCAGAAAATTCTTGATTTTCAGCGTGCCATATTTTGCTTCCTGATCATAGTATCCGTATGAATTGGGTATCATACGATAGTACAATCCTAGTGCAGTCCAATGGTACCATAATTTCTTTAATCCATTGATATCGGGCGGAGAAATCGCATTTTTCCCCAAAATATCCGTTTTTTGCATTTTTTTCAAAATATTGCACATTATTTCGACCACTTCCGGTTGAAGGATTCTTGTCGAAATTGCTTTATAAGTTGGTATTGGACTATAACTTCATGTTCCAGAAGTTTCAGAAACGTCAATTCTGCCATAAAACGAAACCCGAGCTCACAAAATGGGAAGAAAATTCGAAAAAAATCGAAAAATAAAGGGCGATAACTCTGAATGAAACTTATATTACTGGAACCGGATGGACTTCAGGTATCCAAAAATGTAGGTCAAATTGAAAATTTGGAAAATAACAAAAATTGTCTCGTAAACAACATGTTTTCAATTTTCGAACGATAAAAGTAATGGACGAATGTTCAAAATTGAAAAATGTGAGATAGCCATTGTCTCAGAAAAGATTCAGGGATTCCGAAAATGTAATTTGTTTGAAAATGGATAAAGAATTGACGAAACTATGGCCGATTTTCAATTTTCAAACAACGTACAAAGTTCGGTCACTTCCGGTATGCGCAGAAACTTCAAAAATATTTTATCAAGTAGCCACCACATGGTTTCCCGATAGAAAATCTAATTCCAGATCGATATCTTTTTCCATCATGGAGATCTAGGCTCCCGCGGTAAATAATAATAATAATAATAATTTTAGTAATCTCAATAGGCTTTCAGACGAAAGTCTGAAAGCCTAACTAGACCTGCAAGCAGCACTGAACCGGCTTTCAGGAATCATACAGGAAGTTTATTATACCATAGCCAACCCATTGAGCTACCGAACTAAACTTTAGTTGTTTTGCTTCAGTGACACCCTCTACCATATGTAAAAGTAATATTTGCTGGCGAAAAGAGCGGTCAAAATTGTAAATTATGGCAAAATTACGTCACTTCCAGTGCCGAAAGAAATTTTTATAGGTGAAAAATAAGTCGAAAATTTGCAACATACAAAATTTGTTTAATACATATCGGGCAATGGAAAATTAACCTATAACCCATAAACTGAAATTAAGAAGGTAAAATAATTAAAAGTGACCCTTTTAGAAGCCTGATATCAATATGATGGTATTGATTCAATCTTACTGCCCATTAGAGTCAGACGTTATAAAGTTAAACAAATAATAAATATAAATCCCTTCAAAAAAATGTTTGTTTTGAAGGCTAAAAATACGTTTTTTGCAAAAATTACATTACTTCCGATGATATTGAAAATGTTAACTTAGTTGATAGGCATCAAATGGTAAAAAAATGATAAAAATCGAATGATAATATTGACACTTTTATAGAGAGAGAGAGAGAGAGAGAGAGAAATGGGGTTTAACGTCCACTCGACACAAACTAGGTCATTTTGGGACTAACATATGGTTTCAGTTTTATTTCAATAATTCGCTTGCGCGTAGGGGTCTTTAGCAGTGGGAGGAAACCGGAGTGCACGGAGGAAACCCACGAGGTTGAGAAGGCGCCGCCATCTCCATGCCACATACGCTCGCACCAGGGCTCGAAACCACAGCCGCAAGCCAGAGGTGACCGGCCAGCTAGAGGGCGAAGCGCGGCACTCTAGACCACTAGGCCATCCCAACCCCCCGACACTTTTATAGACCAAAAACCTTGAAATGTGACTTATAGAAGATCGCCTATTTCTCTGTAACCGTACAAGTTAGAAACCATTTTGTGGTGGTCGTATGGTTTCATTCTATTCGTTGATGGTAATCAAATATCATAATTTTAAAAATATTATAAGGCAGACTCATTTGAATAAAATATTTGTTTTTTAGGTTAAAAATACAGTTTTTGCAGAAATGACGTCATTTCCGGTCACAGTGAAAATGTAAAATTGGCTTGAACTAGTCCACATTGACATTAGGCATCAAATGGAAAAAAAATATTGCAAATCGAATAATAATTCACTCTTTTATAGGCAAAATAACGTGAATAGTGATGCATGCAAAATTGCATATTTCTCGGCAACTGCTCATATTTCAAACTAATTTTCGCATACATTCTCTTCGTCTAGATTATTGCTACGAGTTTATGAAAATCACAAATAAATATTTCAAAATATGAAGACGCTGAATGAATTGTAAATAATTGAATTTTACACTTTATTTTACATTTTATTCGAAATTGCCCGAAAATGAAATTGAAATTTAAAAAATCTGAGCTAAAAATTTTATACACCTTTGCAGGGTGTATCCTTTTAGTTATATCAGTTTTAAAAAAAAAAATATTTGCTTTCAAAAAGTGGTACCGAACTGTCAAAATTGTAGTTTTTGTTAATATTACGTCACTTCCGTTGCCGACAGAAAAATTTCACCGTAACAAAAAAAATTGCAATTCGGACCACGGAGCATATGAACTTTGTTTTATACAAATCGAACAATAAATAGTTTTTCTGGTTACGAAAAACTAAATGTGCCGATGGCGGCTAACGCAAATTACCGAGACATTTTTTTTTATCATTTCTGCTCAAGTAGGATGATATTTTAACCCTGTGTAAAATACCATCAAAAAATATTCATAAATAAAAAAGGTTTTCGCAAAAAAAATAAAACAATTTTCAAAATATCGGACATTTTTTCGACTACTTCCGGTTTTACGATCATTGTCGTGACAGCTTTACGAAGTTCTTTGGATACTTAACTTTCTGTACCAGAAGTGTCAGAAACATCCATTGAGTAGTTTTGGAAAAAAAGATAAATTAAAGAGCGTTTCCAAAAATTTAACGATTTTTCAATTTTTTTCAAAGTTTGAGGCCATTTTTGGACCTCTTATATTATTTCAATGCTTTTCATTTTGGATTCTCTATATAGACAACTGATAGGACTTTGAGTAAGAAAAGTTTAAGAAAAATCTGCGGCGTTATTTTCGAGAAAAGGGCGTCTCAGAATGTTAAAAAATTGGAAAATACTAGATTTTTGGCATACAATAATTTATTTACTAATCATCGAAATCGTATTATTTAGACACCATATGATGGTCCATTAATAGGGCTATCCAGCGACACTTTAGTTCTTTTGGTCCGCTATTACCTAAGGGAGAAATCAAGTTTTTCGCAAGTGCGACAATGTTTTTAACATTATTTTTTCATTTTTTGAATACTTCCGGTATGGCTATTATTGTCGGAATAGTTTTAATAGGCGGTTTGGGCACTAAAATAGCCACAGGGCTCTGTAATGACATATTACATTATCTGATCAGATAAAATGCCCCTGAGAAATCCTATGTTCAAAAGTGCCAAAAATGCAAAAAAATTAAAATATCGAAAATTAAATTTCAAAAACTACATACATATTATACATCGTTAGAATCGTAATTAGGTCAGCTATCTGAATATACAATCTTTTTTTGAAAATCTCTTAAAATAAAAAAAAAGTAGAGCATTTTCCAAAATTTCACGATTTTTCGACTTTTTTCGATTTTCAGTCCGTTATTTCACCTATTCCAGATATTTCAAAGTCTTATTGGATGGCTTCATGCAAAAAACCTCCGAAAGGACTCTCGATAGAAAAAATTAAAAAAAAAGTTGCGGTTAAGTTTTCGAGATACAGGCGTCCAAAAATGCTAAAAATCAGAAAATACTTGATTTTCAGCGTGCCATATTTTGCTTCCTGCTAATCGTATCCTTACGAATTGGGTATCATTCAGTGGTCCAACCAGCGCCCAACCAAATGATACCTTAATTCGTTTAATCCGTTGATATCGGACGGAGAAATCGTGTTTTTACCCAAAACACCCATTTTTCACTTTTTTTTCAAAATATCGCATATTATTTCGACTACTTCCGGTTTACGGATTGTTGTTGAAATTGCTTTAAACGGTGGTTTGACCATATTACTTCATGTTCCAGGAATTTCAGAAGCGTCGATCTGGCCGTAAAACGAAACTTAAGCTCACAAAATGTGAAGAAAATTCGAAAAAAATCGAAAAATAAAGGGCGATAACTCTAAATGAAACTTATATTACTGGAACCGGATTGCCTTCAGGTATCCAAAAATGTAGGTCAAATTTTAAAATTTTGAAAAATAACAAAAAATGTGTCTTAAACAACATATTTTCATTTTTCGAACGCTAGAAGTCAGCGGCGAAGTTTCGAAATTGCAAAATTTTCAACTGCTATCGTCCGAGAAAAGACTCAGGGTTTCCAAAAATGTAATTTGTATGAAAATAGATACAGAATTGACGAATCTACGGCCGTTTTTTAAATATTTGGCACCGCACGAAATTCGGCCACTTCCGGTCTGCGCAGAAGTTTCAAATACAGTGGAAGGGATAGCCACCATATGGTTTCCTGATAGAAAATTATGTCCCAGATCTGTATCTGTTACAGACACTGAGAAATAGGCTCCCCCGAAAAATAAAATAATAATAATAAAAAATAATTTTAGTAATCACAATAGGCTTTCAGACGAAATAATAATAATAAGAATAATAATTTTAACAAAAACAATAGTGTTTCACACAAGCTACGCAGTGTGAAACCCTAATAACATAAAAAAGAAAACATTTTGTTCAGTATTTATGTTAAATATCTTCCAGGAAAAATCAAAACTGCGATATATCGCGGTATGTTCGTTTTTTCGATATTTTCCTGAAGACGGTATTTTTCACGGTTTTTATTTCTCTGACGGTTTTATATCGAAATACCGAAATATCACCCAGCTCTAAATAAATATAGATATGTATATGAAACTAGACCTGCATGCAGGAATGACGTGTTTCACTGGTGCCACGTTACCCTTAAACATGTCACTTCCGGTGCCAAGTTACCCTTGAACATATGTCACTTCCGGTACCAACGAAACCACTAAACAGGTTTCCAAATTAACATTGCACACAAATAAAATGGACGCAAAATCAACCAAATCCAGCAATATCAATTCATTTTATACATTTGTTACTTGTAAATGATCTTGACAAAATTAAATTACTTCCGGTGTTAATGAAAATGTTCAATTAGTCTTATGAAATCAGAAATGGCATACGATATCATTTAGTGAAAATTTTATGTAAATCGAATAATAATTGCCACTTTTAAAGACCAAAAAACTTGAAAAGTGACTTGTAGAAAATCGACTATTTCTCTGCAACCGTACAAGTTAGAAACAATTTTGTGGTATCTGTATGATCGTATGGGTTCATTCTATTTGTTGATTGGCATCAAATACCATAATTTGAAAAAGATTTCAAAACAGACTCATTTGAATAAAATATATGTTTTGAAGGCTAAAAATACAGTTTTTGCCAAAATGACGTTACTTCCGGTGATTTTAATATTTTCACTTTTTATACGCCCACATTGAAATGTGGTCGTATATTGTCGTCGCCCCCGTCCGTCCGTCCGTCGGTCCGGCGTCCACAATTGCTTGTGGACGCTCTACAGGCTAGAGTTAATATCCGATTGACTTTAAATTTATACACAGTGTTTAAGGTCATGAGACGAAGAAGCCTATTGTTTTTCAGCGTTTTCCGATAATAACTACCAGAGTTATGGCCCTTGATCACTTCAAAATATCTTGTGGACGCTCTAGAGGCCAAAGTTAATATCCCATTGACTTCAAATTTATACACAGTATTTAAGGTCATGAGACGAAGAAGCCTATTGTTTTTCAGCGATTTCCGATAATTAGTGCCAGAGTTATGGCCCTTGAACACTTGAAAATATCTTGTGGACGCTCTAGAGGCCAAAGTTAATATCCGATTGACTTTAAATTTATACACAGTGTTTAAGGTCATGAGACGAAGAAGCCTATTGATTTTCAGCGATTTCCAATAATTAGTGCAAGAGTTATGGCCCTTGATCACTTCAAAAAATCTTGTGGACGCTCTAAAAGCCAAAGTTAATATCGGATTGACTTTAGATTTATACACAGTGTTTAAGGTCATAAGACGAAGAAGCCTATTGATTTTCAGCAATTTCCGATAATTAGTGCCAGAGTTATGGCCCTTGATCACTTCAAAAAATCTTGTGAACGCCCTAAAAGCCAAAGTTAATATCCGATTGACTTTAAATTTATACACAGTGTTTAAGGTCATGAGACGAAGAAGCCTATTGATTTTCAGCGATTTCCGATAATTAGTGCCAGAGTTATGGCCCTTGATCACTTCAAAAAATCTTGTGGACGCTCTAGAGGCCAAAGTTAATATCCAATTTACTTTAAATTTATACACAGTGTTTAAGGTCATGAGACGAAGAATCCTATTGATTTTCAGCGATTTCCGATAATTAGTGCCAAAGTTATCTCCTTTGATCACTTCAAAAAATCTTGTGGACGCTCTAAAAGCCAAAGTTAATATCCGATTGACTTTAAATTTATACACATTGTTTAAGGTCATAAGACGAAGAAGTCTATTGATTTGCATCAATTTCCGATAATTATTGCCAGAGTTATGGCCCTTGATCACATCAAAAAATCCTGAGGATGCTCTAGAGGCCAAAGTTAATATCCGATTGACTTTAAATTTACACACACTGTTTAAGGTCCTGAGACGAAGAAGCCTACTGATTTTCATTGATTTAAAATAATTACTTCCAGAGTTATCTCCCTTGATCACTTCGAAAAACCTTGTGGCGCTGTAGATGCCAAACTTATAAATCATCCGATTGACTTCAGATTGATACACAGAGTTTAAGGTGTTGAAACGAACAAGTATTTTGATTTTCAATGAATTTGGATAACTGAACAGCTAAATCCATGATGTTAAATGTTTCCTATACTAATTGTTAGCTTGGGGCAAAACTTTATAAAAAGCAAACAAATTCTAATGATTTTCAGATAATTACATAATGAGTTGTTACTCAGATTTTGGTTTATTACAAATGTTTTATTACCAAAAAAAAGTAAGAATATGCGACAACCCTTGTTGACTGCCCGGACGATTTAGCTGCTGTGGGCGTATGTTTCGTTGCCTGGCAACATATCTTTAGTGTATTACAAATGTTGTATTAGTAAAAATATGCGACAACCCTTGTTGACTGCCCGGACGATTTAGCTGCTGTGGGCGTATGTTTCGTTGCCTGGCAACCTATCTTTAAATGTATATAAACATGCATAAAAATTTGGAAATACCCCTCAATATTATATTTTATTAAACGCCAATACTTTCAGTTTATCACTTTTTAAATGTAAATAAACATGCATAAAAAGTTGGAAATACCCCTCAATATTATTGTTTCTTATCAATATTATTTTTATTAGCCTATACAGTACCAATATCAATTAGTGAAAATTTTATGTAAATTGAATAATAATTGCCACTTTTAAAGATCAAAAAACTTGAAAAGTGACTTGTAGAAAAACGACTATTTCTCTGCAACCGTACAAGTTAGAAACAATTTTGTGGTATCTGTATGATCGTATGGGTTCATTCTATTTGTTGATTGGCATCAAATACCATAATTTGAAAAAGATTTCAAAACAGACTCATTTGAATAAAATATCTGTTTTGAAGGCTAAAAATACAGTTTTTGCCAAAATGACGTTACTTCCAGTGATAAGGAAAATCTTAAATTACTTATATGAAATCCAAGCGCTGAAATAAGGGGCCGGACACGGACAATGTCCGGGCGAATTGACCCCCTTTGACAGGCCGAATTGCCTTTCGTCCGGACATAAATGTCTGACCGATTTTGAGTAAAACAGTAAGCCAAAAATAGTAATTTTATTCGCGAATTCGAGTCGATCGCTACTTATAACTAGACTCGAAAATCCAGACACAAAAAATAGTCATAGCGAAAATGTTACTATTTATATCTCGGCAGTGTGCAGATAAAATAATCAATAATTTTTAGAATCGGCTATTTTACGCTGGTTATATCAACGACCCGAGTCCTAGTAAAAATATTACTATTTTTTTTATAGAATCGGCTCAAAATCCAGGCCCAAAAATATCAACGACCCGAGTCATAGTGAAAATGTTACTATTTATATCTCGGCCGCGTGCGGATAAAATAATTAAATAATCAATAATTATTAGGATCGGCTTTTTTACGCTTGTTAAACCGAGTCATAGTAAAAATATTATTATTTTTTAGAATAGGCTCTTTTTCGCTGGTTATATCAACGACCCGAGTCATAGTAAAATTATCACTATTTACATACATGTATCTTGGCCGCGTGAAGATAAAATAATGAATAATATTGAGAATCGGCTCTTTTACGCTAGTTATTCGAGCCTACGTGTAGTAGCTAGCTTTGCGTTACTTTCGTATATGATTAGCTCTAAATCAAACCTAACATGACATGTAATTATACAAATTATTAGTAATAAAAGTAATAATATTCAAAATGTTACAAGAAAATGTTCAAGTTGACTATGGATGTAATTAGGGAGAGACTTTTTATACGAAAATTAAAATATCTCACTTGGACACTTCCGATGATCGATGTGAATGTAAATAGACGAGCTTTGAAAACATGTCGAATAAAATAACTTATTTTCCCCAACCCGCGGACACAGGATATCCCGGCTAGTGGGACCGTTCTAGAATATTTTAAAACTGGTACTGTGTCTAATGTCCCTCAAAATGACACTTCTAATCGGGGGCCATCGCCGTCACTAGTTCGAAAATTACATACAATAAGAACCGTAGAAAAGTGGATCAAACCTGATGTAGCAAAATGCAATGCTGACGTGTGGTTAACATACGAAGAAGACGATGGTTTTGTGACTACATTAAATTGTGAACTCTATATAAAGTATTTTAAAAATATGAATTATATGATGGAATTTTCCACTGCATGGAATAATGGTATTTGTCAGGCTGAAAATCTGAAATGTCCGGCCGAAAATCAGTTCAGCCTGACATGATGTCAGGCTGAACCTTAGCAGTTATTTCAAGGCTTGATGAAATCCCAAATGGCATTAGGTATAACATGGTGTAACGTTTATGAAAATCGAATAATAATTGACACTTTTATGGCCCCAAAACCTTCAAAAGTGACCTGTAGAAAACCGTCTATTTCTCGGCAACCGAACAAGTTAGAAACAATTTTATGATATCTATATGACCATATGAGTTGTGTTTATATGTGAATTTAAACCAAAAGTTAAAATTATTAATACATATTAAGTAATTCTTGGTTGAATAAAACATTGATTTAAAAAGTTTAAAATGCAGTTTTTGACAAAATGACGTCACTTCCGGTGTCAATTTTAAATTGTAATCAACTTGATATTACGCTACATGCTTTTTGAATCAAATGATGTCACTTTTATAAAAATCCAATAATAATTGACTATTTTACACGCAAAATAACGAAAAGAGTAACTTATGCAGAACTGCCCATTTCTTGGCAACTGCTTATATTACAAACTAATTTTAACATACATTTTCTTCGCATGGATTATAGCTACAAGTTTATAAAAGTTATGTAAAACTATTTTAAAATCTGAAAAGCCTGAATGGGTTGTAAATAGGTCAATTTTACGCCTTTTTTCACCTCTTAATCCAATTTGCTAGAAAATGAAATAGAAATTAAAAAAACTACTTCCGACATTTTTTGCGCCTTGAAAGGACACACTTTTTGAGTCATATAATTTTTCAAAAAAATAATATTTGTTTTCGAAAAATGGTACCTCACTGTCAAAATTGTAGTTTTTGGTAAAATTATGCCACTTCCGGTGCCGACAGATAACACTATCGGTAACAAAAAAAATGACAATTGAGACAACGAAGCATATGAACTTTGTTTTATGCAAATCGAACAATAACAAAATAATCTAAGACTGAAAAACTGAATTAGCCAATGGCGGCCAAGGAAAATTACTGAGACCAAATTTTTTAACATTTTTGCGCAAGTCAGATGACTCTTTAATTCTGTGTAAAACACGACTAAAAAATGTTCATAAATAAAAAAGTTTTTTGTAAAATTTTAAATTTTCAAAATTTGGCGCCTAATATCTTCGAAGATTTGCCGAAAATCGAAAGTAGCGTAGCTATGTGCCCTGTCTCCGGCTATGCCAAAATGTATCGAAAGTTAAAATCCCATGATTATTGTTAAAATTACTGCAATATTTTTAAAAACGATAACTTTGGTGATTTCGGACATTTCGCATTGTCACAGAACGTTCAAAATAGCTTTATCCTCTAAGTCACACCCACTTTCCCAGTAAAACCAAGGAAAATCGTAACGATGCGACAAGCAGTTGCTGAGATCTACTCAAAACAAAAGAAGAATAGTAATAAGAAGAAGAAGAAGAAGAATTTTAACATAAACAATAGTGTTTCGCACAAGCTTCGCAGTGTGAAACCCCTAATAAGCACTATGTGCTGCATTGTAAGATTGGGATGTGAAATGAGACAAGAAAAGAGAGGTGTGATAGATATGGTGTCATGAGGAGACCTCTACTTAGGATAGCCTATAAAGCCAGATGTATGTAACATCCGTTGCTTTATTCCAATTGGGTCCAAAGCTGTCACGGTTGCATCAGGTCATCATTAGGAGACAAAACTTAATAAATATGCCAATCTCTGCAATAAACCACAAATCATTAAATATTTATGTCTACATTTTATACATCAACCATTTGTATTAATAGCATGTGAACAGACATGGCACAGGTTGATATTGTGTTGATAATAAATACTTCTTGGCTGTATAATGAATCTATAGACTTAATATCATTTGGTAAATCTTTCTATAATAAAATGATGCGAACTGATCTCTACCTGTGCATTTTGGAACAGAAAAATTGAATAAACTAGATCTTGTGACATATTGATGAGTATCTCTTAACACATTTGAATTTTGATTTAAGGTATGATGGACAATTATTATGAAAAATCTTATGTACATGGTTTAGTTTTAACTGTTTAACTCGGTTTTCGACATTTAGTATTTTGAAATCTGAATATGAAACATGATCTTTACATCCAAGTCCATGTATAAATCTAAGAACCTTATTTTGAACAAGTTTATTTTTAAGTGATTGATTCTCACCAGAATACCAAGCTGAGCAGGCATAATCAAAGTGGCACTGGATAAGTGCAGACCAGAAAAAATTTTTGAGTTTTACTGTTCAGGCATTTATTATAGCAAAACAAATTTTAATCTTGAGTTTGCTTTTTATACATTGTTTAAGGTTATGAGACGAAGAAGCCTACTGATTTTCAGTAATTTCAAATAATTACTGCCAGAGTTATCTCCCTTGATAACTTCAAAAAATCTTGTGACTCTATGGAGGCCAACCAAACTTATCATCCGATTGAATTCAGATTGATACACAGAGTTTAAGGTGTTGAAATGAACAAGTAGTTTCATTTTCAATGAATTTTGATAACTGAACAGCTAGATCCATGATATTAAATGTTTCGTATACTAATTGTTAGCGTGGGGCAAAACTTTATAAAAAGCAAACCAATTCTTATGACTTTCTGATAATTACATGAGTTGTTACTCTTAATCAGATTTTAGTGTAGGCCTATTACAAATGTTTCATTACCAAAAAAAGTAAAAATATGGGACAACCCTTGTTGACTGCCCGGACGATTTAGCTGCTGTGGTCGTATGTTTCGTTGCCTTGCAACCTATCTTTTAATAATATTGTTAACAATTTCCTCACTAGACAATAAGGGTGTGACGATTAGTCGGTTTAGTCATAGTCGGTTCGGTTTTACCTACAAACCGGTTCAAGTTTTGGGAAATCGACAGTCGTCTAAAAAAATACAGCATGATATAAACCACTCGCCCGAATATTATAGCATTTTTTTTAAAAAAAAAGATACATGTATTAACGATCGACAATTATGGTGGCGAATAAGCAATAAGCTACATCATTGATAAATGTTCGACAATAATAATAATGAGACAGTATATTCTGTAATCGGTCGTAGATATTCACGCGATAACAAGCGAATATCTTTTTGCATACCTAATGAAGTTATTTTAAGAATATGTTATTTGATTGGTCGGTCACTAAGGTCAATAGTTGATGTGCCCAATCAGAAACAACCAATCCTCCAGGTTAGGTCAATAGGCATGCGCACTCAGCTGATGCCCAGGATACGCTTTCTCGTCGGTTTATCACTAATATTATTGATCAATACGTCATTGTTTGTCAATTTTTTGAAATCTATTTTTATGTTGTATTTATTACTTTTATTAAAAAGGTTAAACATGCGATTTGAACAAACTACATAGTACAAACAAAACCAAATTTTTAATGTCGCCATTACAGTTTTAAAATACGTATATAAAGGCCAGTATATTCGCGTGTATTGTAGACCATGGAAGACTAATATTTTTCAGTTAGTTTCACATTACCAACTAAACCGAATCGGTTCGGTTTTTTAGCCGCCGACTAACCGGTTCAAGTTTTGCTTAGTCGTCACACCCTTACTAGACAAGTATTTGTCAAAATATAGCTCCAAATATTTTAGGCTATCCTTTGCTTTTACGGTATGGTTATTGCAGTTTATAGTGAACGTTTAGGCCCGAAAAGAATACATTCGGTTTTGGTCTTTCACATGGTCTGAAAGGTGAATCAGACACGAGTCTGTAGAGTATCTTCCACGAAAACATATCCTCTTGGCAGGTGATATTCAAAGAAGGGTAGGTGGAATTGTGTACATCAGATTAGGAACTGCATTATATCATGTATTTCAGATACTAGTGAGGGGAGCAGTATTTGCTAGAATGGCACCAGAACAAAAAGCTCAACTAGTTGAAGGTCTCCAGGGTTTAGGGTAAGTTTAATTTTTATACTTCCAAATCTCATGTGGGAAAATATTGTTGTCACCCTTGTTTGGTTTTTAATGTGGTTGATTATCCAGTATCTTCTGGCCAAGTCAAGTAAGAGTTCCACACCTTCCCACAATAAATCCCATTATTCTTGCATTAATATAAACAAACATGAATCGGGACGATGAATTAGTATTAAATCAAAAAAAAAAGAAAAAAAAGATGAGACCCATGAAGAGAGAAATTTTACAATAAAAAAGAATAAAGAGTGTTGGATATTGAACTGGCATGAAAATCAAATGGATCATTTGAAATGGCATTTTTATACGCCCACATTTTCATGTGGACGTATATTGTCGTCGCCCCTGTTCGTCCGTCCGTCCGTCCGTCCATCCATCCGGACGTCCGTCCGTCCACAATTGTTTGTGAACAGTCTACAGGTCACAATTTTTATCCGATTTCAATGAAACTTAAAATATAGGTTTATCACCCTAAGATCTCGGATCCTTTCGATATTGGCATGTATCGGACCGTAACTTCATGGGTTATGGCCCCTGATTGTACGAAAAATCACGTTTTTTAGCTTGTGAACAGTGTAGAGGTCACAATTTTGAACCGATTTGGATGAAACTAACTTGAAATGCATGTTTATAAACCAAAGATCTTGGTTCCTTTCGATATTTGCGCCAATTGGATCGTAACTTCCTGAATTATGGCCCCTGATTGTCCAAAAAATTGCCCTTTTTAGCTGGAGATCAAAATTGTTATCCGATTTAAAAAAAACGTTTGATTATAACACCGTTACATGGTTATGGAGGTTGAGTTCAAATTTCGTTTTGATGAAATTTGAAATGTAAGTTTATAACCCAAAGATCGCGGTGTTCCTTTCGATATTCGGGCACATTGGACCATAACTTCCTGAATTGTGGCCCCTGATTGTACGAAAAATCATGTTTTTTACCTCATGTACCCTATGGAGGTCACAATTTTATTCCGAATTGAAAAAAACTGACTATATCCCCATTACACATTAATGATGGTTGAGTGTGAATTTCTTGAAAATCGATAATTGAACAGCTAAATCCATAATATCAAATGTTTCGTATACTTAACGTTAGCATGGGGCAGAAGTTTATAAAAACCAAACTAATTCTAATGATTTTCTGATAATTACTTAATATTAATATGCGACAACTCTTGTTGACTGCCCGGACGATTTAGCTGCTGTATGGGCGTATGTTTTGTTGCCTGGCAACCTATTTTTCTGGATGATAGAGACTAGATAATTGATAATGATATTATGATAATAATATGTCCACATATTACTGTAGCGCCAAATCCTTAAACCATGTTCTATTTATTACCAGGTGTTATGTAGTTGTATGTGGTAATAATTCTACATTACCAGGTTTTATGTAGCTATGCTTGGTAATAATATTATATTACCAGGAATTATATAGCTATGCTGTTACACATTATATCATTTATATTACCAGGTATTATGTACCTGTGTGTAATGATGATTAGAGCTGCAACAATTCAGTTCGGTGCACCGATAACCGACACTAGCCATCTCGGTTCGATCCACGATCTACAACGTTCAAATTTTGATTCGGTTCAATTGCAAATTAAATTTCAAATAAAAACAATGTACACCTTACCATATGAACAAAAATGAAAGACCTGAAGCAATTAAGTCCACTTAAAATTTAAAAAAAACTTTGTTTTTACGTAACTTTTAATTCACGTTATTTAACAAAACACGAATGTCACTCGAAAACATAACTAAAACAGAGTGACCTCCCTTTAAAACAATTTCCGTATGCTGACGAAAGTTAATTTATTTAAAATTGGTGACGTACCGAATGTTCATTGGTTGTTAATTTAGGTCAATAGCTTCGGTAATCGTTAAATAAATTCTAAACGATCTCATTAGCTGATAATTCCGGTCATTATCTTCGGATATTTTCGTGTTTAGCGATTATTACCCGTAGTCAAGCAAACACTGGAAGGTAAAATTATGGCAGACGACATACTTTCTCGACCACCTGGTCATTTGTTAACTTAACATACTATGTAGTATTAAATAAAAGTGTTCAAGAGAATTTTAGTCTTGTGTTTTTATTGTTTTTAGTGAATTATATACAGGAAAAATTACTGGTTATTGTAGCTAATAATCGAATCGAAAATAATCGAATCGAATGGTTAGAATCGATAATCGAACCGAATCGAGGTAGTTGTGAATCGTTGCAGCCCTAATGATGATATTATATATTGTATTATCAGGTATTATGTAGCTATGTGTGGCGATGGTGCTAATGATTGTGGTGCGTTAAAGACAGCTCATACAGGTATATCTTTATCAGAGGCAGAGGCTTCTGTTGCTTCCCCTTTTACATCGAAAAAACCAACAATAGAATGTGTACCTAAAGTTATCAGGTAAGATTTCAAGTTGAGAGATATTTTGTCTTTTGAACACACAAACTACTTCGTACTACATGTGAAGTTCAATGTAAAGGAAATTTGTTTATCTCCATTTAGCTCTTGATGTGATCACATTTACTGAATGAAGAGATAAATCTCAGTGGATCGAGCCAAATTAGCAGGATTCTTTTCACCCATATTCTAATTCTCAACTACCGTATCCCCCCCTGTTGATGGTCGATTTATTATCCTCCCATCTTTGGCTAATATTAATATATGGCTGGTGATTAGTGGAACAGAATGTAGACTTTATTCGTTGTCTGGTAATGCTTTGTTCTAAAGTTTGATTACTATTGGTTTATATTTCAGTGAAGGTAGATGTGCTTTGGTAACATCATTTGGAATATTTAAATATATGGCACTATACAGTTTAACCCAGTTTGTATCAGTATTAATATTATATTGGAATGGTGCTAACCTCACTGATGCAGAGTTTTTATATGTTGACCTCTTCTTAATCACAACCTTATCTGTTACCTGTAAGTTTTTTGTGTACTTAAGTGGCAATAATTGTTAACTACACATTTGGGAAGAATCATCATGGGGGATTAGCTATATAAGCTAATTGTGTCCAGATGACAGAGCATGTAGAAATTGGTTATACTGTATTATCTGTTGAAGGCACAAATAAACAAGTAAAACTGTGATGACCTTATTCATAAGCTAATTTTACAGAGCACTCCTTTCGGTATGACATGGTTTATTATGTATTTATAATTCATAGAGTATTTTGTTAAATTTCAGTTGGTTATACTGGACCGTATGGACAACTAGTTAAAGATTTACCACCTTCTAGTTTAATAAGTCCGGGACCAATATTATCATTGATATCACAAGCAGCTATTCAGATAATCTTCCAATTGTTTGGTTATTTGTATGTAGCAACACAACCCTGGTGAGTTATTTATATAGTTTTACATGGTAAGATATATATGGGAACCTTTTTATAGACATACCATATAATTTGTCGACCTTTGTTGAAATGTTGTATATTGTCGCCGCCCCCGTCCAGCGTCCACAATTGCTTGTGGTCGCTCCAGATGCTAAAGTTAATATCCTATTGACATTAAATTTATACACAATGTTTAAGGTCATGAGACAAAAGAAGTCTACTGATTTTCAAGGATATCCGAAAAATTGTGGACGTTCTAAAGGCTAAAGTTAATATCCGATGCACAGTGTTTAAGGTCATGAAATGAAGAATCCTATTGATATTGAACAATTTCCGATAATTACTGCTTGAGTTGTAGCCCTTGATCAATTTGAAAAATCTTGTGGATGCTCTAGAGACTAATATTAATATCCAATTGGCTTTAAATTTGTGTTTATGGTTGTGAGACGAAGAATCCCGAATGATTTTCAATGATTTCTGATAATTACTACCAGAGTTTTGGCCCTTGATCTCTTTGAAAAATCTTGTGGATGCTCAAGAGACCAGGAGGGTTGGATGGCCGAATGGTTAGCAATTGCATGCTGTATCATAAAGCCTGTCATTGAGTTAACTGGCGCGGTTTCGAATCCCCGGGTGTACCTGTTTTCTCTGGGTCCTCGGGTTTCCTCTCACTGTTAATACCCCTATGTGCAAGCGGATTATTGAAATAAATTTAAACCATATGTTAGTCCTGAAATGACCTAGTTTGTGTAGAGTGGATGTTAAACCCCATCATTTCTCTCTCTCTGTCTCTCTCTCTCTGTGTAGAGACCAAAGTTATCATGCAATTGACTTTAGATAATCAGAGCTTTTAAGTCTTGAGTCAAATTTTGATGAGTTGAAATGCTAAATCCATGATATTTACAAATGGTCCGTATACGAAATGTTAGCATGGGGCAGAACTATACCTTACTAAAAGCCAAACAAATTCTAATGATTTTCTGATAATTACTTAATGAGTTGTTACTCTTAATCAGATTTTAGTGCATTATAAATGTTTCATTACCTACAATAGAAAAAATATGCCACAACTCTTGTTGACTGCAAGGACGACTTGGGAGTGTATGTTTCACATATTCCTGAAGCAATGGCCCGAGAAACCCCTGTTTCTTGAACTTATGCGGGAGTGCGTCTATTCTTTCCGTTCAATGAAAGCTATCACTTAAGTACAGCAACATGACAGTCCTTCGTTTAATCTGGGTCTTCCCTAAAACTTTGGACAGTGACTTAAGGTATTAAAAACGGTGAAAGTATGTTCGTTTCCAAACAGTATTGTTTACATTTCATTCGACTTGATAGCCTCGTTTGTCACGCAATTAGTTTTACTGCAGTATTCTGCTATGCACGGGTTAATTAGGCATAATAAAATCGTGAGCCATGACATAACGTTATGTAAACATATTTGGTCCAATATTGGCACCCGTTTTAAATGTAAAGCTTTTGTAAGGCAGCTAGTGATTGGTTGGTAGACGGACTACTGACCAATCAAAATTTAAAACAACAATAGGGTGCCTCGAGCTCTCTAAGAAAGTTTGTCTTACCTCAAGAGGTGTTTACTCTGCCAAGACGAATTTCTCAATTATGACGAAACAGGTTCGTGAAATCGTCGTTGTACTGGCCTAGATGTGTTATACCAAATTAGGAAATATAACAATTGTTTCGTATTTTTAAATTTGCTACCGGGAATTTATCGAAGCGAAATGTAGTCTCGATTGACCAGATTTCTGTTCGAGACTACTTGCTTTTAGGGTTAAGGGGAAATAAATCTTTTTATTTTGTTAAGGAATTGACCGACTGTCTTTTTAAAATTGTTGTCAATCGATTCAATTAGCAGGCATGACATCCAACGATGAATTACTATCCAGCAGTGGTTCGGGCGATAACTATGATCTCGGCACAATAATAAAATTTGCCTTTGCAAGAACTACAGGCTAGTACTAGGTACCATTAATAAATTTCCGACCGATACAGAGCGCCAGTCTTTAATTACTGCTTTACATGACGTCAGTGTGACGTTTGAAGACAACGGTATTCGAAAGAGACTGATCAGACTGAAGACAAAGGCTAGAAAGCTGGGTAAACATATACAAACTTCTAATAAATCTTTAAAATTATATAACGATTATCTCGACAGCCCCCTTTTCCCCGGGGTAGTGGACAATACACCATCGAAAGATACCAGCAAGACACATTTAATTAATAGAGAGACATAGACATCTGTCGATTCGACTTTGGCCAAATTAAATAGGAAAAATAGGTATTTAGTAAGTAGGATCAATAGGTATAAAAAAAAACAATATTCAGTTTAACAAATCGACTAAGGAAGACCTCAGACGAATTGATTCACACGAAGGCTAATAATAATAAAGTTTTGACAAATAAAAAAAACTGGTTGTACGTCCCAACCTCGTGTGGAAGAAGTAATTTTTGTATGATGTCGAAAATCAAAGATACGCTTCAGAATACCATAATTTTGCTATGCAACTAAAAATCCTCAACGTTCCCGATGGGAACATCGACGCGGTTATAACCGCATTTTTTGCCTTCGCGGAACTCAAATCCCATTACACTCCCAATACTAAAAGCTCTGACGACATTCTACACACTATGCACCTTGCAGTGATAGAGATATTATTGTTTAGGTTTAAAGAGTTTGAAGAGAATGATGATTATGATTTTGCAAGTCATGAGAATACAGCCGTATTTCTTGTATCAACTTATCAATATGTAGCTTTAGCTGTAGCTTTCGCTAAAGGAGCACCATTCAGAAAAACTATCTTCTCAAATTGTAAGTGTATCATTTAAATAACATTAATATTTAATACTAATACCTGTCTTTTAAAGTGACATTTCTAATGGTCATGGGGGTGGATGGCCAAATGTATCATACGGTCTGTCATTGAGTCAACTGGCGTGGTTTAGATTCCTTGGTTGTATATGATAATGAGTAGCGTCTCTTGTCCTACCTCTTGGGTTTTCTCCAGGTCCTTTGGTTTCCTTCCACTGCTAAAGACCCCTACGCCCAACGAATTATTGAAATAAAATTAAATCATATGTTAGTCCCAAAATGACCTAGTTTTTGTCTAGTGGTCATTTCTTTCTCTAATAATCAGGAAAAATTAAATTATAGACTCCCAAATTGCCTTCTTATCTGGAAATAAATGTATGCAATGTGTGTACATGAGCTAGATCATTGACACAGGGACTTGAAGGGATTAAAATAAAACTTCTTACTACTGCTTGACTATAACTACATGTAGCCTATATGATCAAGGGATGGCAGACACCATCTTTGTTCTGACTTTTTTATGATATATTGTCTGGTGTCATCTCACAATACTCACTAGTTCTGACACTTCATGTCATTTTTATTGCCAACGAGACTTTTTTTGATCATTATTCACCTTCCGATGTAATTAGATTTGTCCTTTTACAGCGTTATTAATAACAAATCAAACTTAAAAAGCTATCATTTACCGATATTCAACTTGCCGAGCCCGGAAGAAACCCGAAATAAGGTCAAAAGAAGTCTGTGTCACTCAGTCCCTTTATAAACCTATCATTACTCGATATGTGCATAGGAACTGGGTGATCAAGTCTCAATCAACAGCGGCCTGGCTTCGTAAGTTCTATAACGTGATAAAGCCTACGAAGCGAGGCCGCTGTTAGGCGAAACTCGATCACCCAGTTCCTATGCACATATAGAGTAATGATAGGTTTATAAAGGAACTGGGTGACACAGACTTCTTTTGACCTATTTTCGGATTACTTCCGGTCTCGGCAAGTTGATTGTGGATAAATGATAGCGGTTCAAGTTTGATTTGTTATCAATAACAGTGTTAAATGACCAATTTAATTACATCGGAAGGTGAATAATAATCAAATAAAATCTCGTTAGCAATAAAAATGACATGAAGTGTTAGAACTAGTGAGTATTGTGAGATGAATTCAGACGATTCATGGTATCTCAGTCAAAACAAAGATGGCGTAGTGACTTACCTTCTTGTATTTATTAAGCAGTGGTAAGAAGTTTTATTTTAATTTATTTTAATCCCTTCAAGTGCCTGTGATCATTGACTTGTTATCTAACAATTATACCAAACTTTGGCTAATAAGTTGTACTGTATTTTTTTTAATCAGATCTTTTTTTGATCAATTTGTTGATTTGTATTGCTGTATCGCTTTGGCTTACTATTTATCCTACAGACTACTTTGCTGGAGTAATGGAGGTAGGCTTAATTTGTGCCATTTTCAAAATATTTTCTAATGAATTATTGAGAATCCAAGTTGATAATTTATAATGAAAATTAATGAAATCATGTTGAATTGATGCATATTAATTTACTGAGACATCATAATATTTTTATAATGAATGATTGTATATTTCGTTCAGACGATACACTTCAATTTTGCTGTTAATCGGAATAATCTATTTGTTATTTGTTGTGTTTCTATTTGTTTTTATAGTTAAGTCCATTTCCAGAAATAACATTTCGTCTAATATTTGTGGGAATAGGTGTTGCTAATTTTGTTGTTTCATTATTATTAGAGGTATGTATATAGCTGGATGTCAAATGTCCAAATTTTCCCATTCCTATTTTTTTTTACAAATGGCCTTTTTCCTAGAAAGTTTGTTTGTGCGGTCCACCCGAGCGTTCTCTTTTTGTCTCATTGCACATTGGGGGTGTGATGGCCTAGTGGTCTAGAGTGCCGCGCTTCGAGCTCTAGCTGACCGGTCAACTCTGGCTTACGGCTGTGGTTTCGATCCCTTGTGTGAGTGTATTTGGCAAGGAGATAGGGGCGCCTTCTCAACCTCGTGGTTTTCCTTCTGGCACTCCGGTTTCCTCCCACTGCTAAAGACCCCTACGTGCAAGCGAAATTTTGAAATAAAATTGAAACCATATGTTAGTCCCAAAATGACCTAGTTTGTGTCGAGTGGACGTTAAACCCCATTTCTCTCTCTCATTACACAGCAGCATTTTTCTGTCAACTGAGTGATAGTACTGTCATCATAGCTTTAACATGAGCTCTATACATATACATAGGTACACTAAGTGCATATGAGTGAATAATCCACTATTTTATCCTTATCCTATCATCTGAAAAAGATACTTTTGCTATGTTTCACGGAAAATCACCCCCCTTTTTTATTTTTCCTGCTTTTATAGTTTTAGGCCACTTGACACTTTGATATAGGGTTTACTTATTTCATCTTCGAAAGGTGGGGGACTATTAAAATGAGTTCGTCCGTCTGTCTGTCCGTCTTGTCTGTCCTTCACACTTTTTGGGACACAATATAACTCTCTTCCTAATTGTGCTAGAATGTTCAAACTTGGTGTATGTGTTTATTAGGTCAATGCCTTGATGGAGTTCAAAGATGAGCATTTTCCGCTTAGGGTAAGCAGAGATAAGCAATTTGATCGGTTGATGCTTTGGGACACGATAACTTTAGTTCTAATTAAGTGAGAGTGATGAAACTTGGTGTATAGTTTCATTACAGTAAAGCCTTGACTAAGTTCGATAATGAGCATTTTCTGCTCAGGGTAAGCAGAGCGATAAGCAATTTGATTTGCCGAGACTTTGGAACACAATAACTCTCCTAATAATTGAGTTAAAATGTTCAAAATTGGTGTGTATGCTTATTAGGTCAATGCCTTGATGGAGTTAGAAGATGTGCATTTTCTGCTTAGGGTAGGCAAAGATAAGCAATTTGATTAATTGTTGATACTTTGGGACAAGATAACTTAGGTTCATCTTGATTGATGATTTTTATGCCAATACAATGACTGCATTCTCATTCAGTAATGGATTTGACAGTAACAGTGTATAGAAACGATTGACTCGGACACAAGGGCCCTTTCCCTTGGCCAGAGGGGCCCTTTTGTCAAGCGTGGGGGCCCTTTTGTCTGCCTTTAGGGTCCCCCTAAATAGGGTACATTTTTGTCCCCCGCCTTTCGAAGAAAGTTGGGGTACTATTAAAATGGGTTTGTCTCTGTCTGTCTGTCTGTCTGTCTGTCTGTCCGTCCGTCACACTTTTTGGGACACAATAACTCTCTTCCTAATTGAGCTAGAATGTTCAAACTTGGTGTATGTGTTTATTAGGTCAATGCCTTGATGGAGTTCGAAGATGAGCATTTTCCGCTTAGTGTAAGCAGAGATAAGCAATTTGATTGGTTGATGCTTTGGGACACGATAACTTTAGTTCTAATTAAGTGAGATTGATGAAACTTGGTGTATAGTTTCATTATAGTAATACCTTGACTAAGTTCGATAATGAGCATTTTCTGCTCAGGGTAAGCAGAGCTATACGCAGTTTGATTGGTCGAGAATTTGGAACACAATAACTCTCCTTCTAATTGAGTTAAAATGTTCAAACTTGGTGTATATGCTTATTAGGTCAATGCCTTGATGGAGTTCGAAGATGAGCATTTTCCGCTTAGGGTAAGCAGAGATAAGCAATTTGATTGGTTGATGCTTTGGGACACGATAACTTTAGTTCTAATTAAGTGAGAGTGATGAAACTTGGTGTATAGTTTCATTATAGTAATACCTTGACTAAGTTCGATAAAGAGCATTTTCTGCTCAGGGTAAGCAGAGCGATACGCAATTTGATTGGTCGAGACTTTGGAACACAATAACTCTCCTTCTAATTTAGTTAAAATGTTCAAACTTGGTGTATATGCTTATTAGGTCAATGCCTTGATGGAGTTCGAAGATGAGCATTTCCGCTTAGGGTAAGCAGAGATAAGCAATTTGATTGGTTGATGCTTTGGGACACGATAACTTTAGTTCTAATTAAGTGAGAGTGATGAAACTTGGTGTACAGTAATACCTTGACTAAGTTCGATAATTAGCATTTTCTGCTCAGGGTAAGCAGAGCAATACGCAATTTGATTGGTCGAGACTTTGGAACACAATAACTCTCCTTCTAATTGAGTTAAAATGTTCAAACTTAGTGTATATACTTATTAGGTCAATGCCTTGATGGAGTTTGAAGATGAGCATTTTCCGCTTAGGGTAGGCAGAGATAAGCAATTTGATTGGTTGATGCTTTGAGACACGATAACTTTAGTTCTAATTAAGTGAGAGTGATGAAACTTGGTGTATAGTTTCATTACAGTAATACCTTGACTATGATCAATAATGAGCATTTTCTGCTCAGGGTAAGCAGAGCGATAAGCAATTTGATTTGCCGAGACTTTGGAACACAATAACTCTCCTTCGAATTGAGTTAAAATGTTCAAAATTGGTGTGTATGCTTATTAGGTCAATGCCTTGATGGAGTTCGAAGATGAGCATTTTCTTCTTACGGTAGGCAGAGATAAGCAATTTTTGGATGACACTTCGTGTTCAGTTTGATTGGTCGATACGTTTGAAAAAAATAAATGTGCGATTAATTAATATGTGTCATCTATTTATTTTGGGATTTCGGCGGGGGACATCAGCCTCACTGTTGGCTTGTCATTTTTCTCGTCGGTTTTAGCATTTTTCTTTATAAAAAACTTTTGGATGATACTTCATGTACAGTTTGATTGCTCGATATGTTTGAAAAAAATAAATGTGCAATTAATTAATATGTGTCATCTATTTATTTTGGGATTTCGGCGGGGGACATCAGCCTCACTGTTGGCTTGTTTTTATTGTCATCATATTTAAGTACATAGATTATATTTGATATTTTGTTCTGGATGCCCGATGGTCAGTGTATTTCCATGGAATGATTGCTCAAGTCTTTCTTGCTATCTAAATTAATGTTCTAAATTACATTCTTCTCTTTGTAATCATGATTTGTTTTATTTTGTCAGATGTTCCTTATTGATAATGTAATAATTGTGAGAAAGTGTAAAGGAAGCTGTGCTTGTTGTAAAGCATCAGATTATGACTATACCGTTATTGAGAAAAAAATGGAGGAGGATCCAACATGGCCACCTCTAGATGCATCCGGACAGGGATTGGCACAGTATTTACAGAGATTAGAAAGCATGAACCAGGTAATTGGAATTTGTTGTACAGTAGAATTTGCATTAAGCAGCCACCCATGGGAATTTTTACGATTGGCCGCTTAACGGGAATGGCCTCTTAATAAAATCTTGTGTTTTTTTGTGGTGACATCAATTAGTATTACCCTTGAGTGCACTTGCATCGGTAAATTTGGCCGTCGCTGAATCTCCGACACAACTTCCGTAAACTTGTCATTTTGTCCCAACCTTCAATACTACTGTCTATCATTGTGATGCATTCGATAATATTTATCCATATTTGTGAAGAAAATCAATGAATTAATTTCATTTTATCAAATATGCTCATAAACCAAAAAACATCGCTGATTTTGCTACAGATTCACAGGGGGTGTAACTCTGTATGTAATATTATAGGTGGTGTTAACAACATAGCGGCTTTTAGTCGGTACTTTCAGTTTATTCAGTCAGTATCAAATAATGTACTGTTACGTGTGAAAACAATGATCAGGTTAGTCGTTTAATAAAACAAAAGAGTAATTGACAGTTATTTTCACATTTCTTTTTACCTGATCAGTTAATTGATTATTACTCACAGGATTAGCGGGGGTGTTGCAAAATTTATTATGCTCAATTATCCTGCTCATTGCAGAATATTGTGGGAAAATTAATTGTGTGACAGACGAGGCCATCCAAAATTAGGTAATCGCTACAGGTGAAGAGTCTTTTTGCTTCATTTGTTGAACCCTGCAGCAGACAAACAATAATTTCACCATCTTTTAATACATTTAATTAACTGTCCAAAGTTTTAGGGAAGACTCCAGTTATGTATTGTGTCTCAACAAACTTGATAGAACTATAATTTCCAACGATTGTACGATAAATATAGACACACTCTGGCAAAAACTAAATTTTTTGCTCTCAGCACAGCAATTGCTAGAGAGTGATTTGTTGGGCCTCAGGAATATATACTGTAGTACAGATGCATATTGTATTGGGGAGACACTCTGGCTTAAGTGCGTAATCCTGCTCACAAACCGTGACCCCATTCCTAGAAAATTCTAAAGAACGTTCTTGTGCTTAGATTTTTTATTAGACTTTGCAATTAAGTAAAATTGTCTTATTTTGTGTTCCCAGAAAAATCTTAAGAACATTCTTGTGCTTAGTTTTTAAGTAGACTTAAGTGTAAGCACACGCATGTTATTATGTGTTCCAAAAAAAAACTTCAGCCCAACTTCGTTCTTAAAATTGTCAATCTAAGCACACGTCCCAAGCAAGGTATAGGGCTTGCTTACCAGCCTTAAGTAAGGCTTAAGCCTATTTTTGCTTCAAACAAGATGGCTGACCGTAGATTTATTCGACGGCATTTGCTATATCGTTTGATACCTAAGCCTAAAGAGACAATTAAAAATTTTTTAGAAACATATATTCTCAAGAAGAATGCTATAGAAAATTTTGTTTCTACCCTAAAACCATTTTATTATCCCACACCAAACGACGTTAGGGAGGGATATGGAAACAAATTTGACTGTTTCAAGCCTTTGATAAGATTCATGAATATCAATTAACTTTTATTGTTCTACTACAAGACAATCATCATTACCGGTAATTATCAACATAATGCCCACTATAATCTAGTGACGACTATGTATACAAATCTATAACACAAATCATGAGATTCTGTGGCTTCTTTTATCTTTACATATGCATTATTCTGCACTGGCCGTACAATATTATAGTTACATAGTGGATGTCGATCGTAGCCATGTTTGAAAATTGGGGTTTGAAATAAAAGACTATTTTTCTGGTGTGAAAAATGGCCGCTTGGTCACATCTAGTTACTGTCATTATCCATAGCCCTCGGTCCCAACCGGCATATACAGCCAACGTGAAACCCATGTTCCGGAGCATATCTCATAAACTGTTCAAGATATCTTTTTGAAACTTTGTACACTCATCAAGTTATTATAGTAGTTGTGCCTTTTGCCATTAAAGAATTTATGGGATTTATATTTTTTGTGTTTCCATGGAAACAAATTTGACTTTATATATGATGCCTGTTCTAGGTTATTTGGGTATTTTCAATTGCACTATTCTTTCATTGATTGGTTCATAACTTTGTAACAATACAAACAGCTATAGATTACATAAAAGTCATATATATACATGTATATAACAGTTTTTTTTTTAATTGAGCTACAGTCCTCTCCACTTCCAAAATATCTCTATTAGCTATGTAGTCATGTCTAATTTTTAAAACCAGAGGGGGGGGGGGGGGTGGCCTAGTGGTCTAGAGTGCCGCGCTTCGAACTCTAGCGGGCCGGTCACCTCTGGCTTGCGGCTGTGGTTTTGAGCCCTGGTGTGAGCGTGGTTTCCTCCCACTGCTAAAGACCCCTACGCGCAAGCGAATTATTGAAATAAAATTAAACCATATGTTAGTCCCGAAATGACTTAGTTTGTGTTGAGTGGACGTTAAACCCCATTTCTCTCTCTCTCTCTCTCTCTAAAACCAGAGCTTAATCATAAATTATCTCAAATCTTCTAGTAAATGGCAATCAGTCATTATTTTTCAGAAATAGCGAGCAATATCTACTAAACAGGGCCACAATATTAGGCCCAATGACACTGTTTGCGAAATATGAAACATTTTTATATTGATTATCAATATTATAAAGAAGTTATTTTTTCTTATTTCTTTGAAACAAGTGCAAGGGCGCAGGATGTTAGATGACTAGTCATCTTGTTTATTGGTAAACAACACAAACACAGGCTACTTTAAGATCAGGCACTCTCACAATTTTTAAGTCTGTTTGCATGTGCTTGCATTTTTTAGGGTTTTTTTTTTAGCTTGTGGCACATTTTGCATGTGAAGGCTTATGGGAGACATGTCAAATGCATCTAAATCGACTATTTGGCGGGAAATTAATGTCATTGATCTATTTAGCTCTACCAAAATTGTTTTTATGACGTTAGAGAGCATCATAGTTTCAATTTACCAGTCACAATGTGCTTAGACTCATACTTGACTTGAAAATTTCTAGAGACGGTATTTTATAAAGTTTCTTACATAAGCAAAAGTCAAGCATGACTTTGTGCTTACTTTTAAGAATTTCTTAGGAAGTTGTAGGCTGATTCCTCTTATCAGTGGTCCCATATGACAGACTTGACATGGAAACGGTCTAGTCATTCGATGGCATTAAAACCAAGGTTTTTTGTAGCACATTGACAGCACATTTAAGTTCTCTTGGTATTTAGAAATCAAATGTATCATATAGCTCACTTGTGTGTCTCATGGTGTGTGTCTGTCTACAGTTGGTGCTGACAAATAAGATGTTAAACCCTATCTCATTCAGTGTGGTTTGCAACACTTGTTAATGTTAAATAATATATTATGATTTTTCTGCACTATAATTAAAATCGGTAAGGAAAGCATCTGAAGAGGCAGTGAAGATGCATTATACATAAATCTATTTAATATTTAGATAAAATGTTTTTATTCTTTAGATGCCACCAAAAGATGGGAACGGCAAGCCATCATCGGCTACACTAGAAGAATTATTAGAATCAACTGATGATGATGGTAGGACTATGACTGATGGAACAAATCAAATAAACCAAAATGTACAAAACAAAGAAGACTCTATCGTGGCAGTAGGAAGCAATGATAATTTCATCACCTCTTTATAAAAATAACATCACACTTCTTGAGGACTGCATCATCATTTTACGAAAATTACATCACACTTAATGAGCTTTACATCATTGTTGTATAAACACTGAAAAAGTATAATGAGTTTACAGTTTATAGCCAGGGGCCTATTTCACGAAATTTTAACTAAGATAAGATCCCAATTTTAGTAATTTGATTGGTTAATATTAGATTGATTTTAGTGCTTAGCCAATCAAAATTGAAGTATCTACTAAAATTGGATTTTATCTTAATTTAAAATTTCGTGAAACAGGGCCCTGGATATCTACCTGAAGGTTTATACAATATGAACAATAAACCAAATTATGTACTTCTAGTAGATCTGACCCCCTGTCTTATGGCGGGGGAAAGCGGCAAAAACCTAATGCTATGTAGAAATGTCTAATTCAAAACACACATGTAACATAATGCCATACCAAATACCTAAAACGTCTAATGCAAAAAACAAAATACAAGAAACCCCTAATACAAAATACCTCATACGTCTATTGCAAAAGACAAAATACAAGAAACCTCTAATACAAAATACATATAACCTCTTATGCACAATTGATTTTACAATCTGAAACATCTACCATAAGCATTAGATGACATATCTCGTTGTCATAACTTACATTTCTCCACTGAATTATCTTTATTTAGGTCAATGTCAAGGTCACCGAACACAACTTGGCGACCTATTCGGCTAGCGAGCTATTCGACCGGTCCAGCTGGCAACCTGTTCGTTAAATATATTCCGAAAGGTAATTAAATAGGCTTTCTAAGTATTATCAGTAAAAATTGGCACATTCATATTAAAGGGGTGCACTCTCTTCCTAGACATGACCAATTTTTTAAAAATTTTAAAGGGAAAAACTGTTAATATCCCGTGTCAAAATTCGGACCATCGTACAAAATTCTGATGATCCAACTAAATGTATTCTAAAAGGTAATAGAATAAGCTTTCCAAATATTATTAGTAAAAGTTGGCACAATCATATTAAAGGGGTGCGCTCTCAACCTGAACATAGCCAATTTTTCAATATTCTATATGTAAAGATAGACCGGTATTTTTTTCGAAGTCCGAATTCGGACCATCGTACAAAATTTGGGGCATCCAGCTATATATGTTCTGAAAGGTAATTGGGTAAGCTTTCCAAATATTATTAGTAAAAAGTGGCACAATCATATTAAAGGGGCGCACCCTCAACCTGAACATATCCAATTTTTCAATATTTTATATGTGAAGATAGACCGGTATTTTTTTTGAAGTCCAATTTCGAACCATCATACAAAATTCTGAGCATCCAGCTATATAAATTCGGAAAGGTATCTGAATAAGCTTTCCAAATATTATTAGTAAAAGTTGGCACGATCATATTAAAGGTGCGCGCTCTCAACCTGAACATAGCCAATTTTTCACCATTTTAAAGTGAAAGCACGGTAATAATCCGAGTCGAAATTAGGACCATCGTACAAAATTCTGAACATCCAGCTATATATATTCTTAAAGGTAATTGGATAAGCTTTCCAAATATCATTAGTAAAAGTTGGACTTCGAAAAAAATACCGGTCTATCTTTACATATAGAATATTGAAAAATTGGCTATGTTCAGGTTGAGAGCGCGCCCCTTTAATATGATTGTGCCTACTTTTACTAATAATATTTAGAAAGCTTATTGAATTACCATTCAGAAAATATATAGCTGGATGCTCAGAATTTTGTACGATGGTCCGAATTTCGACTCGGAATATTACCGTTCTTTCATTTTAAAATATTGAAAAATTGGCTATGTTCAGGTTGAGAGCGTGCCCCTTTAATATGACTGTGCCAACTTTTACTAATAATATTTAGAAAGCTTATTCAATTACCTTTCAGAAGCTGGTTGCTAAGAATTTTGTATGATGGTCCGAATTTCGACTCGAAATATTACCGTTCTTTCACTTTAAAATATTGAAAAATTGGCTATGTTCAGGTTGAGAGCGCACCCCTTTAATATGATTGTGCCAACTTTTACTAATAATATTTGGAAAGCTTATTCAATTACCTTTTAGAATATATTTAGTTGGATCATCAGAATTCTGTACGATGGTCCGAATTTTGACACGGGATATTAACAGTTTTTCCCTTTAAATTTTTTTAAAAATTGGTCATGTTTAGGAAGAGAGTGCACCCCTTTAATATGAATGTGCCAATTTTTACTGATAATACTTAGAAAGCCTATTTAATTACCTTTCGGAATATATTTAGTTGGATGTCTAGAATTTTGTACCATAATGCGAAATTACATCTCTATTCTGAGCTAAAGGAATTGATAAAAATAATATATTATTCTACTTTCATTTGATAGACGTAACGTTGGATTTTTATACGCCCACATTGAAATGTGGTCGTATATTGTCGTCGCCCCCGTCCGTCCGTCCGTCCGTGGACGCTCTACAGGCTAAAGTTAATATCCGATTGACTTTAAATTTATACACAGTGTTTAAGGTCATGAGACGAAGAAGCCTATTGATTTTCAGCGATTTCCGATAATTAGTGCCAGAGTTATGGCCCTTGATCACTTCAAAAAATCTTGTGGACGCTCTAGAGGCCAAAGTTAATATCCGATTGACTTTAAATTTATACACAGTGTTTAAGGTCATGAGACGAAGAAGCCTATTGATTTTCAGCGATTTCCGATAATAACTACCAGAGTTATGGCCCTTGATCACTTCAAAATATCTTGTGGACGCTCTAGAAGCCAAAGTTAATATCCGATTGACTTTAAATTTATACACAGTGTTTAAGGTCATGAGACGAAGAAGCCTATTGTTTTTCAGCGATTTTCAATAATAACTACCAGAGTTATGGCCCTTGATCACTTCAAAATATCTTGTGGACGCTGTAGAGGCCAAAGTTAATATCCGATTGACTTTAAATTTATACACAGTGTTTAAGGTCATGAGACGAAGAAGCCTATTGATTTTCAGCGATTTCCGATAATTAGTGCCAGAGTTATGGCCCTTGAACACTTGAAAATATCTTGTGGACGCTCTAGAGGCCAAAGTTAATATCCAATTGACTTTAAATTTATACACAGTGTTTAAGGTCATGAGACGAAGAAGTCTATTGATTTTCAGCGATTTCCGATAATTAGTGCCAGAGTTATAGCCCTTGATCACTTCAAAAAATCTTGTGGACGCTCTAGAGGCCAAAGTTAATATCCGATTTACTTTAAATTTATACACAGTGTTTAAGGTCATGAGACAAAGAATCCTATTGATTTTCAGCGATTCCCGATAATTAGTGCCAGAGTTATGTCCCTTGATCACTTCAAAAAATCCTGCGGACGCTCTAGAGGCCAAAGTTAATATCCGATTTACTTTAAATTTATACACAGTGTTTAAGGTCATGAGACAAAGAATCCTATTGATTTTCAGCGATTCCCGATAATTAGTGCCAGAGTTATGTCCCTTGATCACTTCAAAAAATCCTGTGGACGCTCTAGAGGCCAAAGTTAATATCCGATTGACTTTAAATTTATACACAGTGGATGCTCTAGAGGTCAAAGTTAATATCCGATTGACTTCAAATTTATACAGTGTTAACAGTCATGAGACTAAGTCGTCTATCGATTTTCAGTGATTTTCAATAATTGTTGCAAGAGTTATGGCCCTTGATCACTTCGAAAAAATCCTGTGGAAGCTCTAGAGGCCAAAGTTAATATCCGATCGACTTTAAATTAACACACAGTGTTTAGGGTAATGAGACGAAGAAGCCTATTGATTTTCAGAGATTTAAAATAATTATTGCCAGAGTTATCTCCCTTGATAACTTCAAAAAATCTTGTTACGCTATAGAGGCTAAACTTATCATCCGATTGACTTTAGATTGATACACAGAGTTTAAGGTGTTGAAACGAACAAGTATTTTGATTTTCAATGAATTTTAATAACTGAACAGCTAAATCCATGATATTAAATGTTTCATGTATATACTAATTGTTAGTGTGGGGTAACACTTTATAAAAAGCAATCAAATTCTAATGATTTTCTGATAATTACATAATGAGCCGTTACTCTTAATCAGTTTTTAGTGTATTACAAATGTTTCATTAGCAAAAAAAGTGAAAATATGCGACAACCCTTGTTGACTGCCCGGACGATTTAGCTGCTGTGGGCGTATGTTTCGTTGCCTGGCAACCTATCTTATTGGTTGTTAAAAATAGATGAGTTTGGGCGACTGTTGTCTTAATTCTGAATAGGTTGCCAACGAACAGGTTGCCAGCTGGATCGGTCGAATAGCTCGCTAGCCGAATAGGTCGCCAAGTTGTGTTCGGTGACCTTGACATTGACCTAAATAAAGATAATTCAGTGGAGAAATGTAAGTAATGACAACGAGATATGTCATCTAATGCTTATGGTAGATGTTTCAGATTGTAAAATCAATTGTGCATAAGAGGTTATATGTATTTTGTATTAGAGGTTTCTTGTATTTTGTCTTTTGCAATAGACGTATGAGGTATTTTGTATTAGAGGTTTCTTGTATTTTGTTTTTTGCATTAGACGTTTTAGGTATTTGGTATGGCATTATGTTACATGTGTGTTTTGAATCAGACATTTCTACATATCATTAGGTTTTTGCCGCTTTCCCCCGCCATACTGTCTAATGTTTGTGAATCATGATTTAGTTCTATTGTCATCAAATATATCATATCCATACTGACTTTCTTGCTTTCATACATCACACTACTATGTGATTCTCAGTATATCTCTTGTCTGATTTTATTGTCCCCCGCCTTTCGAAGAATGTTGGGGGACTATTAAAATGGGTCTGTCTGTCTGTCTGTCTGTCCGTCTGTCCGTCACACTTTTTGGGACACAATAACTCTCTTCCTAATTGAGCTAGAATGTTCAAACTTGGTGTATGTGTTTATTAGGTCAATGCCTTGATGGAGTTCAAAGATGAGCATTTTCCGCTTAGGGTAAGCAGAGATAAGCAATTTGATTGGTTGATGCTTTGGGACACGATAACTTTAGTTCTAATTAAGTGAGAGTGATGAAACTTAGTGTATAGTTTCATTACAGTAATACCTTGACTAAGTTTGATAATGAGCATTTTCCGCTCAGGGTAAGCAGAGCAATTTGATTGGTCGAGATTTGGGAACACAATAACTCTCCTTCTAATTGAGTTAAAATGTTCAAACTTGGTGTATATGCTTATTAGGTCAATGCCTTGATGGAGTTCGGAGATGAGCAATTTCTGCTTAGGGTAAGCAGAGCGATACGCAATTTGATTGGTCGAGACTTTGGAACGCAATAACTCTTCCTAATTGAGCTAGAATGTTCAAACTTGGTGTATGTGTTTATTAGGTCAATGCCTTGATGGAGTTCAAAGATGAGCATTTTCAGCTTAGGGTAAGCAGAGATAAGCAATTTGATTGGTTGATGCTTTGGGACACGATAACTTTAGTTCTAATTAAGTGAGAGTGATGAAACTTAGTGTATAGTTTCATTACAGTAATACCTTGACTAAGTTCGATAATGAGCATTTTCCGCTCAGGGTAAGCAGAGCAATTTGATTGGTCGAGACTTTGTAACACAATAACTCTCCTTCTAATTGAGTTAAAATGTTCAATCTTGGTGTATATGCTTATTAGGTCAATGCCTTGATGGAGTTCGGAGATGAGCATTTTCCGCTTAGGGTAAGCAGAGCGATATGCAATTTGATTGGTCGAGACTTTGGAACACAATAACTCTTCTTCTAATTGAGTAAAAATGTTCAAACTTGGTGTATATGCTTATAAGGTCAATGCCTTGATGGAGTTCAAAGATGAGCATTTTCCACTTAGGGTAAGCAGAGATAAGCAATTTGATTGTTTGATGCTTTGGGACACGATAACTTTAGTTCTAATTAAATGAGTGTGATGAAACTTGGTGTATAGTTTCATTACAGTAATACCTTGATTAAGTTCGATAATGAGCATTTTCTGCTTAAGGTAAGCAGAGCGATACGCAATTTGATTGGTCGAGAGTAGTCGAGACTTTGGAACGCAATAACTCTCCTTCTAATTGAGTTAAAATGTTCAAACTTGGTGTATATGCTTATTAGGTCAATGCCTTGATGGAGTTCGAAGATGAGCATTTTCCGCTTAGGGTAAGCAGAGATAAGCAATTTGATTGGTTGATACTTTGGGACAAGATAACTTAGGTTCATCTTGATTGATGATTTTTATGCCAATACAATGACTGCATTCTCATTTAGTAATCGATTCGACAGTAACAGTGTATAGAAACGATTGACTTGGACACGAGGGCCCTTTCCCTTGGCCAGAGGGGCCCTTTTGTCTGCCTTTAGGGTCCCCCTAACTAGGGTACATTTTCATTTTTCTCGTCGGTTTTAGCATTTTTCTTTATAAAACACTTTTGGATGACACTTCGTGTACAGTTTGATTGCTCGATACATTGAAAAAAATAAATGTGCGATTAATTAATATGTGTCTTCTATTTATTTGGGGATTTCGGCGGGGGACATCAGCCTCACTGTTGGCTTGTTGGAGTAGATTTCAAAGCAAAATACTGAACTACCTAACACTCAATGGACTTGTTATATTAAATATATTTAAATAAAGTTTGATAAGGAAATCCTATGCTGTCAACCACTCGATTTGCATGTAACAAGATGCTATTGTGTTATAACAGTATGTCAAGTGTCAATTCACCCATTCAAATATAAATGAAGTGTTAGCCATAATGGTTGTACTTTAGATTAGCAAGATGGGACATCCCTACAAAATACCTGTGGAGTTTATTGTTTTAAGTAGTGGATATATTTTTCCAGGTAATTTGGTTATAATCTCTAATCAATGGTTATATAGTTAGAATTCCAAATCTTTAAGGAACATCTTTAAGTTTGGAATTATATTCAACTAATCAAGTAATCAAAGATATTGTAATCAAATCTTTAATATTTAAGAAATTGAAAACTATTGACCAAGATGTTTGACAAAGTAAGTGTTAAGCATGTGAACCATAGTTAATTTTAATAAAAGAGATTAATATATGATGTTATTATTAATATTTTATTGATCTCATTGCAAGAAGGCAAATAGAATGACACATAATTGTTTCTGATGGAAACCAATGCATAAATCATAGAGCCATGTAGATATGTATATTATGTTTTATGGTGTTGAGTAACTCATTTTTTTTTATAGATTTAATGTTCTGTTTATATGTGGAAGTATAATAATATTATTACTAAATATGTATACTTTACAATACAATATTTTTATTATATTATATTACACTTGATTTTATGTGATTTCATAAATAAGGCCTCTATTTTGTAGTAAAGTCTGTTTATATTACTATTACTGTGAAAAGTCCTTGTGTATTACATAACTCCTCATAGTGAAAAGTTCTTGTGATTGTTACATGAATGGTTTGTGTGTACTGAATTCAATACAACTCTTTTCTCACTTTTGATGTTCATTCATGTTAATAAATAAGCCACATCCCTGTACAGTGTTTCCATAGCAGCTATCAATTGTAAAGATGCTTACATATTTACATCCAGTAAATCCACCAAGTATACAGTATACATAATGTTATTATTACATATGTAACGATCTGCAATTTATGTACAGACTTGTTAAAATTCATATGTATTATACATGCATAACCAAATGTATATTTTATTGAGTATATGCATATAAGGATATAAACATTCTGTATATTTTATGGATTTCATACATAAGAATATAAACATTATAGTCCGGGAGCCCAGTGAGGTTTAATCAAAATATTGAGTCCAAAAGGTTTGAGGTTTGCAACACATATTTTACCCCTAGATCATTATGGAAAGGCAAGTCTTAAATTGTGTAATAACCTGTGCATATACCTGGGAGCACTCCCCCTAACCCCCTTAAATTTAATGGGAGTTAAAATTCAATGTCCATCCACAATTTTCTTACAAGGATTTCATATTTAAAACTTTGAAACAGAATGCATGACTTAAGATCATAAAATGTTGTGCTAATGCTACTTAAGAGCTTAAAGATACATTATGGAAGATTTTGACAAGGAGTTAGCCATTCTTGCTATAAAAGTTCAAAAATAGATGTTGAAACAAAAATATATTGAAAATTTCAGTCAAATAACTTTATCCTGAACAAAGTTGTTACCACTATAATTTTTTACTAGAAATGGTAGTTAAATTCATCGACACCCTTTTCCCACTATGGCCGATTGTTGATTGACAGGTGTTAACTCCACCTACATAGTCTCGATCATCAAGTAATGTTTAAACGGTATCTAGTGAAGCTTGTGTATAGCCTCGGTCATCACTGTCTTTTATGAATAATTTCCAGAAGTATGATGACGTCAACGTCACGGAGAAACCCCACCCACGACGCCATAGTGATTAAATCAGTCGACGAAATCCTGTTTTAATCCGAGCCCAATCCAAGCCATCCGTGGGTCTACAGAGTTCATTTTGGGCTTGTTGTTTAAATAAAGATCTATTTTATAATTTCTATGACATCTGAGGCTCAAAGTAAGACCAACAAAAGTCAGTTTTTGCTCTTCCATAATGTATGTTTAATTAATTAGCATTAATTAATGGCCGTAATTAAAATTTAGAGTCCATGACTGAAACAAAGCCTAAAGGCTAGTTAACCAAGTCATGAAACCAAAAATATCACTTAAGAGCAACAAAAGTTGAACAAACCTTGCTTAAGACTGGTTCAAAGGTGACAAAGGTCAAAGGTCACTAATTAGTGACTGTAATCAAAATTTAGAGTCCATAACTGAAACAAAGCCTAAAAACTAGCTTAGCAAGCCAGGAAACCAAAAATATAACTTAAGAGTGACAAAAGTTGAACAAACCTTGTCTCATAATAGGGTTTGAGTGGATTTGATTAAATTGTCTTGTCCAAGATTATTTTTGTTTGGAAAACATTTCTATGAGTTTCACTGCACAAAATTCATGACGTAAGAGCATAAAATAAATGTTGTACTAATGTTACTTAAGAGCTAATTAATTAGCACTAATTTGTGACTGTAATTAGAATTTAGAGTCTATAGCTGAAACAAATCCTAAAAACTAGCTTACCTTGTCAAGAAACCAAAGATATAACTTAAGAGCGACAAAGGTTGAAAAAAACCTTGCTTAAGACTTGCTTCAAAAGTGACAAAAGTCAATTTTTTATACACCCACATTTCCATGTGGACGTATTATGTCGTCGCACCTGTCCGTCCGTCCACAATTTGTTTGTGGACTCTCTACAGGTCACAATTCTTATCAGATTTTGACGAAACTTGAAATATAGGTTTCTCCTTAAAAGATCTTGACTGCTTTCGATATTGGCTAACCAGGCCAGAAAGCCACAAATATCACTTAAAAGTGCCAAAAAAGTGTAGCACCATGGGCCTTTTTGTCTGACGTGGAGAACGGGTGGTAACCGGTCCGGTCGCCACATCCTACGTATGACCCATGCGTCTTGTTCTTTGTTACATATTACCGTTAGCCTTGTGATCGTCTAGGATTTATCTCTGATCATCTTTTCTTCTCCTTCACGTTGTGTGTTCCTTCTTACTGGTTTCTTAAGACGTTTGTCTTCTTCAGTTATAACAATGCAATAGTTCGTTTTTATACGCCCACATTTTTATGTGGACGTATATTGTCGTCGCCCCTGTTCGTCCGTCCGTCCACAATTGTCTGTGAACAGTCTACGGGTCACAATTTTTATCCAATTTCAATGAAACTTAAAACATAGGTTTATCACCCTAAGATCTCGGTTCCTTTCGATATTGGCATGTATCGGACTGTAACTTCATGGGTTATGGCCCCTGATTGTACGAAAAATCACGTTTTTTAGCTTGTGAACAGTGTAGAGGTCACAATTTTGAACCGATTTGGATGAAACTAGAAATGCACGTTTATAACCCAAAGATCTTGGTTCCTTTCGATATTTGCGCCAATCGGATCGTAACTTCCTGAATTATGGCCCCTGATTGTCCAAAAAATCTCCCTTTTTAGCTTGTGGTCCCTCTGGAGGACAAAATTGTTATCCGATTTAAAAAACCGTTTGATTATATCACCGTTCGATGGTTATGAAGGTTGAGTTCGAATTTCGTGAAAATCGGACCAAAATTGACGGACAAAATGGCCGCCATTTGTACGCGAATAGTGTGAAAATATGTTATATCAAGGTTGTGAACAGTGTAGAGGACACAATTTTGAACCGATTTGAATGAAACTTTAAAATGCATGTTTATAACCCAAAGATCTTGGTTCCTTTCGATATTTGCGCCAATCGGATCGTAACTTCCTGAATTATGACCCCTGATTGTCCGAAAAATCGCCCTTTTTAGCTTGTGGTCCCTCTGGAGGACAAAATTGTTATCCAATTTAAAAAACCGTTTGATTATATCACCGTTCGATGGTTATGAAGGTTGAGTTCGAATTTCGTGAAAATCGGACCAAAATTGACGGACAAAATGGCCGCCATTTGTTTGCGAATAGTGTGAAAATATGTTATATCAAGGTTGTGAATAGTGTAGAGGACACAATTTTGAACCGATTTGGATGAAACTTGAAATGCATGTTTATAACCCAAAGATCTTGGTTCCTTTCGATATTTGCGCCAATCGGATCGTAACTTCCTGAATTATGGCCCCTGATTGTCTAAAAAATTGCCCTTTTTAGCTTGTGGTTCCTCTGGAGGTCAAAATTGTTATCCGATTTAAAAGACCGTTTGATTATATCACCGTTCCATGGTTATGAAGGTTGAGGACCAAAATTGACGGACAAAATGGCCGTCTATGTACGCAATTAGCGTGAAAATATGTTATATCAAGGTTGTGGACCTTATAGAGGTCACAATTTTGAACCAATTTTGATGAAACTTGACATGTATGTTTATAACCCAAAGATCTTGGTTCCTTTCGATATTTGCGACCATCGGATTGTAACTTCCTGAATGATGTCCCCTGATTGTCCAAAAAATCGCCCTTTTTAGCTTGTGGTCCCTCTGGAGGTCAAAATTGTTATCCGATTTAAAAAAACGTTTGATTATATCACCATTCCATGGTTATGAAGGTTGAGTATGAATTTTGTGAAAATTGACATACAAAGTGTCTGCCGTTTGTACGCGAATACTGTTAAAAAATGGTATATCAAGGTTGTGGACCTTATAGAGGTCACAGTTTTGAACCAATTTTGATGAAACTTGACACGTATGTTTATAACCCAAAGATCTTGGTTACTTTCGATAGTTGCGCCCATTGGATCATAACTTCCTGAATTATGTCCCCGGATTGTCTGAAAAATCGCTTTTGTTCGCTTTTGGTCCCTCTGGAGGTCAAAATTGTTATCCGATTTAAAAAAACCTTTGACTATATCACCGTTACATGGTAATGAAGAGAGAGTTTGAATTTCGTGAAAATCGGACTAGAACTGACGGACAAAATGGCCGCCGTTTGTACACGAATAGTGTGAAAATATGTTATATCAAGGTTGTGGACCCTATAGAGGTCACAATTTTGAATCGATTTTGATGAAACTTGACAGGTATGTTTATAACCCAAAGATCTTTGTTCCTTTTGATATTTGCGCCCATCGGGTCATTACTTCCTGAATTATGTCCCCTGATTGTACGAAAAATCACCCTTTTTAGCTTGTGGTGCCTCTGGAGGTCACAATTATTGTCTGATTTAAAAAAAAATGTTTGATTATAAAAACCAAACAAATTCTAATGATTTTCTGATAATTCCTTAATATGCGACAACTCTTGTTGACTGCCCGGACGATTTGGCTGCTGTGTGGGCGTATGTTTCGTTGCCTGGCAACCTATTTTTACCTTTTAAGTATACATACAAGCATATTACAATTACCTAAACTCTTCTCAACCTAGACACCTCGCGGTGTCTAGGACTCTTAGATGGTAACCCTCTGGAATCTAATCGAAGTCTGATTTAAAGACATACTATAACTTCCTTTATAGCCGCAATGGTATCACGCAGACCCATGCGTGTTCATGACCATGAACCTGTGCAATCGACGTAATGATTGGTTAAATTAAGCCAAATGATGCAATAGGAATATTTCGACTCACATGTATTTTGTTGAAAGATATAACCAGTATGTTTGGTTCTATACCCTTTTTTATCTAACAATATGTCAATCAAATATTAGTTGATATCAGTACACACCTGCATATATGTGAATATGTTAGAAACATAAAACTATATCTTATCTCCTCATTCCTTGTCTATAATCTTTAAAAACAATGCCACCACGACTCTATTGCTACAAAAGAAACAAACTTGCTATGAATCATTCCTTATAGGAAATGAAAAGAAAAAACTGTGAAATTTTTCCAATTATTCTAAATATTGAAAATGGAAGTATAAAACTGGATGACTCTCTGGTTTTAAAAAACGCAGACAATTAGATAATAAATTAGTCCACATGAAGATATAATAATATATGATTCAAAACATTAATGTGTTCTCCTTAACATTGATATTTACGGGAATGTCTTCAAAAATCGGTCGAGAATTAAGACTAATGCGACCTTGGTGAAAAAAGGGGTTGAAATGCGAAAGTTATTTGCAGTATAATGCTATCAAGACTTATACGGTTTACTTACAAGATATTGTGCTAGATAAGATGTTAATTGCATCAAAACATTCATTTGGGACACCATGAATACATACATATTTAGACATAGTTGTATACAACAAATAATACATGCAGTAACATATAGAAAACATATATATACACACAAGGGGATACATTCATGCAGATATACGATACTTTTGTTAGCTGTTAGTCTTATTTTATCAATTTTCATTCTACTACATGGTTTATTGTTCCTAAATATTTCCAATTGTAAATTAGATTTACTGTGGAATAAGGCACGGATTTCGGAATGTAATGCTGTTTTGCGGCCGACCCAGAACAATTTAAAATTATCAAAAGTACTTCAGAGCTATCTATGTGATTAATTGCAAAAGTCAATATGTGTATTCCACCAATGCTACATCAATTTATTTATGCAAAGTGGATATTTTTGAAACGATGGGTTTTTTGGATAAACCAAGTGATTGTTTCCCATATGAAAAAACTGTGTTATGTACATGTGTTTTCCGATTGTTAATACCTCTTAAAGATCATGTACCAATGTCCTGTTGTCTTATTGAATCCTTCGACAATGCTGTGCCGGATTAATCATGTGGGGGCCCGGGACAAACCAACTGTACAGGGCCCCATTGTTGTTTGTTCAAATTGTTCGTACTGACCGCGGATCATACTAGTATGTACTCCGCCCTCTGGGGTGTTTCTGCCAGTCCCAGGGCCCCTAATATCCCTTACTGTCAAGGGCCCCAATTCTCGCCCCTTTAGCCCAGAAACTGGTTGGCTCAGTCTGGGATAAAATATTAGTATGTATGACATAGAATTGTGGGGGCCCCTAAATGTGGGCGGCCCGGGAAATTTGTCCCACTTTGCATTGAAAAGGAATTGTTGAGGCTGTTAAAAACGTATAATGTATCATATAATTCTATTACATAGAAAAACTGAGAGTCAGATGAAACATCTACCTCCATGTTATTAATTTTTTAGTTTATATATATATATACGTAAAACTGATGTAAATTTGGAATATAATGTATATGACGGGGGATTTGACTCTAAAGTCAATGCTATGTTGTTAGTGCTATTACATGTCCCATGTTGCAAATGTTTTATGTTAGGTGTAAAATGAACAAAGTCACGAGTAAAACATCCTGTAATACTGACAAATACATCGTGTAAATTGACATCTACTTTTTATCATTAAACATTTCACACTAGACATATCACAACAAGCCTAACTCCATCTACCCAGAACTTTAAACTTCCAACTCTTACATCTTCTCATATGACACGCGCACTATGTATTGTAACCATCAACATTTCACTTTTACATCCCAACACAGAACAAGTAATGAAATCGGCCAATATGCAAATTAGTTCATCACGTGATATGTTAATTTTCAAGCAGGGAATTCCCCAACATGAGACCTTCAACCAGATGCTGATTTTAGGATTTGTTTTTAGCATAAAGTGAAAGTAAAAAAGGAAAGTAAAATGTCTCGGCTTCCACATATAACCCAAGATATTTTTCGTAGAATTCACAGAATTTCTTACAAAGAATTTAGTTGCGTTGAGTGGACGTTAAACCCCATCTCTCTCTCTCTCTCTCTCTCTCCCTCTCACTCTCTCCTATTTTAAATCAACTTCCTACACAGTCCAAATCGGCCATACCGAAAACCCGGAAAGGATTTTACGAGTTTTGACAGTTCTGAGTTCTAGATTTCGACTCGACATTTTACCTAAATCTTGGAAAAAAAGTTTTCGGCACAGGAAAACTCTGGTTTTCGTTTTTTGCATAGAGTAAAAATGAAAACTCGGATTTATTTTTATCTGTTAATATTTTTTGGAGGTTGGGTTGTCGAGTGGTCTAACGTGTGTACTTTAGATCATAAGGTTTGTCATTGGGTCCAGTGACAAGGAGTGGGGTTGCCAGCTTAACGTCGTGGTTCTTCTCCGTGTCCTCTGGTTTCGTCCCATTTCTAAAGAATCCTACGGACAAGCCAATTATTGAAATTAAATTGTACCATATGTTTGTCCCAAAATGACCTAGTGTCGAATGGACGTAAACCACATTTCTCTCTATCTCTCTTGACGAAAATTGGGGGCTTTTGATGGAAGATTAATAAATTAAATCACATTTTTATAGTATATCGCATAGGTCTCGCCTACTCTTCTTCAAACTGTATTTGATAGACTCGGGACTTGGCTGTCGGCAGTTTGATTTTTTCGACTCATTTGGAGACTTAAATATAATCATTACGGTATTTAATTTTGTTTTCATTGCATCACTTTAACAGTTCCGAGTTGTACGTTTGGACAAGGTGTTTTACCGAAAAGTAGAAGAAAAAAACGACTTTCCCGTATTAATCAGTTTTTGATATATAGCTCTGTATCAGCATTTATTCAATTCCGTTCTTTGCCGTATTTATAAGCATTTTTCAAAATAGAATTTCATTAATGGTACATGAATGAATGTCTTGGAAGATTCAGTCTAAGAAATTAAAATTACTGAATTCAGTTAATTAACAATGTTTTCTTTTAACTAATTTCTATTTGATTATTAGAGTATGAGGGTCACAGTGGATTTATCTAATCAGACAAATATTCTGTATATGGCTGTTTTCAGAGACATGGAACGGACAGAGCCTACTGTTTATTATATAAACATCATGTATACAATACAATGTATAAGCGTACATAATATATAGTCTTGATGACCTATATTACAGACTAGTAGGAACGATAAGACACTGTATAAGCCATTGGGGTAAGGTGCGGGTTATCAGCAGTATTACTATTTAAACATCAGTGCATACGTCATTGGTTCCATGCGAGATCTCACGTGATTAAAATTTGGTGCCGTGTGAACTAATTTGCATATCTGATTCCATTACTTGTTCTGTGTTGCGATGCAAAAGACATATGTTGAAGATTACAATACATAGCGCGAGTGTCAAATGAGAAGATGTCAGAGTTCTGGGTAGATGGACTTAGGTTTGTTGTGAAATGTCTAATGTGAAATGTTAAATGACAAAAATTAGATGTCAAGTTACACGATGTAAGATTTTTTTACATTTGACTTTGTCTAATTTACACCCAACATTAAACATTTGCAACACTAGACATGTAATAGAACTAACAACATAGCACTGACTTTTGAGTCAAATCCCCCCTCATAAATGTATACATATAATGGATGTTCTGGTGCAATGAACATCTTATCTAGCAGTAACATCTTGTAAGTAAACAGTAGGCTATAAGCCACTCTTGATAGCATTATACTGAAAATAACTTTCGGATATCAACCCTTTTTTGTCCCCCGCCTTTCGAAGAAAGTTGGGGGACTATTAAAATGGGTTCGTTCGTCCGTCCGTCTGTCTGTCTGTCTGTCTGTCCGTCTGTCCGTCACACTCTTTGGGACACAATAACTCTCTTCCTAATTGAGCTAGAATGTTCAAACTTGGTGTATGTGTTTATTAGGTCAATGCCTTGATGGAGTTCAAAGATGAGCATTTTCCGCTTAGGGTAAGCAGAGATAAGCAATTTGATTGGTTGATGCTTTGGGACACGATAACTTTAGTTCTAATTAAGTGAGAGTGATGAGCTAGAATGTTCAAACTTGGTGTATGTGTTTATTAGGTCAATGCCTTGATGGAGTTCAACGATGAGCATTTTCTGCTTAGGGTAAGCAGAGATAAGCAATTTGATTGGTTGATGTTTTGGGACACGATAACTTTAGTTCTAATTAAGTGAGAGTGATGAAACTTAGTGTATAGTTTCATTACAGTAATACCTTGACTAAGTTCGATAATGAGCATTTTCCGCTCAGGGTAAGCAGAGCAATTTGATTGGTCGAGACTTTGGAACACAATAACTCTCCTTCTAATTGAGTTAAAATGTTCAAACTTGGTGTATATGCTTATTAGGTCAATGCCTTGATGGAGTTCGGAGATGAGCATTTTCCGCTTAGGGTAAGCAGAGCGATACGCAATTTGATTGGTCGAGACTTTGGAACACAATAACTCTTCTTCTAATTGAGTAAAAATGTTCAAACTTGGTGTATATGCTTATTAGGTCAATGCCTTGATGGAGTTCGGAGATGAGCATTTTCCGCTTAGGGTAAGCAGAGCGATACGCAATTTGATTGGTTGATGCTTTGGGACACGATAACTTTAGTTCTAATTAAGTGAGAGTGATGAAACTTGGTGTATAGTTTCATTACAGTAATGCCTTGACTAAGTTCGATAATGAGCATTTTCTGCTCAAGGTAAGCAGAGCGATACGCAATTTGATTAGTCGAGAGTAGTCGAGACTTTGGAACACAATAACTCTCCTTCTAATTGAGTTAAAATGTTCAAACTTGGTGTATATGCTTATTAGGTCAATGCCTTGATGGAGTTAGAAGATGAGCATTTTACACTTAGGGTAAGCAGAGATAAGCAATTTGATTGGTTGATGCTTTAGGACACGATAACTTTAGTTCTAATTAAGTGAGAGTGATGAAACTTGGTATATAGTTTCATTACAGTAATACCTTGACTAAGTTCGATAATGAGCATTTTCTGCTCAAGGTAAGCAGAGCTATACGCAATTTGATTGGTCGAGAGTAGTCGAGACTTTGGAATACAATAACTCTCCTTCTAATTGAGTTAAAATGTTCAAACTTGGTGTATATGCTTATTAGGTCAATGCCTTGATGGAGTTCGAAGATGAGCATTTTCCGCTTAGGGTAAGCAGAGATAAGCAATTTGATTGGTTGATACTTTGGGACAAGATAACTTAGGTTCATCTTGATTGATGATTTTTATGCCAATACAATGACTGCATTCTCATTTAGTAATCGATTCGACAGTAACAGTGTATAGAAACGATTGACTTGGACATGAGGGCCCTTTCCCTTGGCCAGAGGGGCCCTTTTGTCTGCCTTTAGGGTCCCCCTAACTAGGGTACATTTTCATTTTTCTCGTCGGTTTTAGCATTTTTCTTTATAAAACACTTTTGGATGACACTTCGTGTACAGTTTGATTGCTCGATACATTGAAAAAAATAAATGTGCGATTAATTAATATGTGTCTTCTATTTATTTTGGGATTTCGGTGGGGGACATCAGCCTCACTGTTGGCTTGTTCACCAAGGTAAATATCGATGTTAAGGAGAACACATATTATAAATGTTTTGAATCATATAAATATATATCTTTATTATCGAATTGTCTGCCTTTTTCAAACCCAGATAGTTATCCAGTTCAATAATTCCATTCATTTCCTATAAGGAATGATTCGTCGCATAGTTTTTCGTTGTCTCTTTAGGCAAGTAGAGATAAGCAAGCAATTTGAATGGTTGATTAGTCATAATGTGGCCCAAAATATGACCTTTGTCACCTTTGAACAAGGGTGGATCCAGGAATTTTTGCAGGAGGGGGTTTGATGGGTTCAGTCATCGTCTCTAAATTACATAGGCATACATACAAATTTAGCTTTTTAAGGAGAGAAATCATTTTTGTAATGATGTAGGATCTTACTGTGATTTAATTTCATTGATGCAAGGCATTCATTTTGTTTTATGTAGCTGAGCAGGGTGGGGTTTGGATCCCCCACCTGGATTCGCCCCCGTTAAAGCAGTCTTAAGCAAGGTTTGTTCAACTTTTGTTGCTCTTAAGTGATATTTTTGGCTTCCTGACTTGGTTAGCTAGCTTTTAGGCTTTGTTTCAGTTATGGACTCTAAATCTTAATTACAGTCACTAATTAGTGCTAATTAATTAGCTCTTAAGTAACATTAGTACAACATTTTATGCTCTTAAGTAATGAATTTTGTGCAATGAAACTCATAGAAATGTTTTCCAAACAAAAATAATCTTGGACAAGACAATTTAATCAAATCCACTCAAACCCTATTACGAGACCCAAAAATTTACCTTTGACCTTTGTCACCTTTGAATCGGTCTTAAGCAAGGTTTGTTCAACTTTTGTCGCTCTTAAGTTATAATTTTGGTTTCCTGGCTTGGTAAGCCAGATTTTAGGCTTTGTCTCAGTTATGGACTCCAAATTTTAATTACAGTTACTAATTAGTGACCTTTGACCTCTGTCACCTTTGAACCAGTCTTAAGCAAGGTTTGTTCAACATTTGTCGATCTTAAGTGATATTTTTGGTTTCATAACTTGGTTAGCTAGCTTTTAGGCTTTGTTTCAGTCATGGACTCTAAATTTTAATTACGGCCACTAATTAATGCTAATTAATTAAGCTCTTAAATAGCATTAGCACAACATTTTATGATCTTAAGTCATGCGCATTCTGTTTCAAAGTGCTAAGTATGGAATTCTTGCAAGAAAATTGTGGATGGACATTGAATTTTAACTCCCATTAAATTTGAGAGGGTTAGGGGGAGCGCTCCCAGGTAAACGCACAGGTTACAAAACTTAAGACTCGCCTTTCCATAATGATCTAGGGGTAAAATATGTGTTGCAAACCTCAAACCGTTTGGACTCAATATTTTGATTAAATCTCACTGGGCTCCCGGGTTATTATATATATAATATGGAATACATACATTAGAATATAACATCATATATAGTTTATGGAATACATACATAAGAATATAAACATGTATAGATGTATTTTATGGAGTACATACATAAGAATATAAACATCATATTAGTTCATATATAGTTTTATATGTACATGTACATACATAAGATTATATACATCATGTATATTTTATGGAGTAAATTAACAAATAAACATTAGGTATATTTTTCGGAGTACATACATTAGAGATAAACAGTACATATATTTTACAGAGTGCAAAATAACAAAATAAAGATTAAATTTGATCGTTCACCAAAATAAATTTCTGACAATGATTGGCATGGAATATTCCTGAATTCCATAGTTTGAAATGTTTTTAAATAAATATTGAGTGCCTTTTCTGTATATAGTCAAAATCTTACATCAAAAGTTGTGTTGCTATGATAATAATTGATGTTGATTTATATGTGTAATCTTTTCACTCAGTTGTGTAATTTGAAAATGCCACAGTTTTGAAGCTTCATCTTTTAAAGAGATTATATATATACATGTATATAATAGCTATCCATTTTATTGAACCCTTTAACCCCGTTTACATTACAAATTTTAAGCGTGCCAGGTACCGTTCCTGGTACGGCACGGTTAATTTTTTTGTAGTGTAAACGGGTAAAACACAAGCGTGCCGTACCGAGTACCGTGCCAATCTGGCCCACTGAAGTGAGGTGGTCTCGGAACCGTACTAAGTACGGCTCACTTCAAGTTTTCGTAGTGTAAACGCTAACCGGTCTGAGTACGGATTACTGCGCATGCGCCAAATGAGCCTTGACCTTTTTTCCCTGCAAACCTTGACAGTTCTGTCATCAGTTCTGTCAAAATGGCTGCTCAAACTAAATCAGTCATCATAATTGTTTTCATCTGGGTAATTTGTACAGGGGCTGAAATTAACTTTACTGTGAAAAGTTCCACATTTGGCACGCTTGGCACGGTTCTGAGACCGGTTATTTTAGAGTAATGTAAACAGGTCCATTTCTCAAAATTTATCGCGGCCTGGTACCGTACCTAGTACGGCACACTTATCGCGGCCAAATGTAGACGGGGCTTTAGATGCTGATTGTCTTCCATAAATCCTGTTGATAAAAGCAATTCTTATTGGGCAGCTATGTTTGGAGTAAATTATTATGTTGAAACAAAAGTTGTCAAATCACAATTGTGCATAAATAATTATGAAGATTATTTCGTATATGATGTTTATTGGACAAAGAGTTGATTGAATTATCAGAATTGAGATATTTTTGAGGACATTGTACATCGTTCATAACTAACATTTACTCTGAAGAACATTTTACATATGGGTTATCTCTGGGTCCTCTGGCTTCTTCCCACACTTAAAGACATGTAGCACCTTTTTGATCATTTCAAAGAGGGGTTGGGTGGCCAAATTTGCTAGCAAATTATTGTAATAACATTTAACCATTTGTTAGTCTAGAAATTATTTGAAAAGTTCACATATCTAATACACATTTTGTTGTATATTATCTTTTATATATATAAATACCATTATTTGCGAACTGGTTTATTACAGTTAGTAAAAATCTAACTTATTACATTGTATCTTTATGGGGTCAATCCTATTTTTTTCAATTAATTTAAAAATAAATATCGATAAAATTGTATTTGATTCAAAACATCAGTTTACAATTAACATATCTCCTATCATTGAAATTTAATGCTATTGGTGTCAAAAAGTGTTGAATACTTTTATTGTGAATTAAAAAATAATTTGAAAGTAAATTACTTTTATGTAGAGGATTCTTCTGGAACTCAGATCCAAAATATGTTGAGCCATCTTATTATACACCAAACAAAAATTAAGGCTCTTTCTTAAAATATATTTAAAAAAAAAATTACCAAAGACCATGCATAATTATTTTAAAATTGCAGTGGCACAGATTTGACATAGGTATTTAGGATGCATGTGTGATGTTCAGAGATTTTGTAAAACTATGTAATGTAAATATAATGAACAGGTTAGTTTATTATTTAATGGATAATATTTATGATAATTTTTAATTAAATGCTATAATTTCTGTGTTGTTTTTTTTTTAATTTTGTTAATAAATTTTAGAATTAAATGCATTATGTGATTTTTATTTTGCCTTCAGTGTTATGCAGTGCTGTTTTTTGTGATGTAATAGAAAAAGTTGAATTGATGATTTTAAATTAATATGGTTTTATATTTAGAAACCTACAAGCTAACAATTTACCCAGGGATATCACTATAAGGCTTTATGTACAGTGGACATCAAAAAACAAGCCTTATAGAATGTGAACCCCTAAATCACGCTCCAGTGAATATTCACTTATCCTTCAACTAACTGATTTATTTTTTTTAATTGTTAATATTTAGAATTTTTATACGCCCACATTGAAATGTGGTCGTATATTGTTGTCGCCCCCGTCCGTCCGGCCGGCCGGCGTCCACAAGCAACTAGAGGCTAAAGTTAATGTCCGATTGACTTTAAATTTATACACAGTGTCTAAGGTCATGAGATGAAGAAGCCTTTTGATTTTCAGCGATTTCCGATAATTACTGCCAGAGTTATGGCCCTTGATCACTTCAAAAAATCTTGTGGACGCTCTAGAGGCCAAAGTTAATATCCGATTTATTTTAGATTTATACACAGTGTTTAAGGTCATGAGACGAAGAATCCTATTTATTTATCAGCGATTTCCGATAATTAGTGCCAGAGTTATGGCCCTTGATCACTTCAAAAAATCCTGTGGACGCTGTAGAGGCCCAAGTTAATATCCGATTGACTTTAAATTTATACACAGTGTCTAAGGTCATGAGATGAAGAAGCCTTTTGATTGTCAGCGATTTCCGATAATTACTGCCAGAGTTATTGTCCTTGATCACTTCAAAAAAATCTTGTGGATGCTCAAGAGGCCAAAGTTAATATCTGTTTGACTTCAAATGTATACATGGTGTTTACAGTCATGAGACGAAGATGTCTATCGATTTTCAGTGATTTTCAATAATTACTGCCAGAGTTATAGCCCTTGATTACTTCGAAAAAATTCTGTGGAAGCTCTAGAGGCCAAAGTTAATATCCGATCAACATTAAATTTACACACAGTGTTTAAGGTCATGAGACGAAGAAGCCTATTGATTTTCAGAGATTTCAAATAATTACTGCCAGAGTTATCTCCCTTGATAACTTCAAAAAATCTTGTGACGCTATAGAGGCCAAACTTATCATCCAATTGACTTTAGATTGATACACAGAGTTTAAGGTGTTGAAACGAACAAGTATTTTGATTTTCAATGAATTTTGATAACTGAACAGCTGAATCCATGATATTAAATGTTTTTCATGTATATACTTATTGTTAGCGTGGGGTAAAACTTTATAAAAAGCAATCAAAATCTAATGATTTTTATACGCCCACATTTTCATGTGGACGTATTATGTCATCGCCCCTGTCCGTCCGGACGTCCGTCCGTTTCCGTCCACAATTTGTTTGTGGACTCTCTACAGGTCACAATTCTTATCCGTTTTATTGGATTTGAGTGCGGCATTTGATACAATAGATCAATCAATCTTACTCGGGAGACTTGAAACTCGATATGGTATATCCGGAGATGCACTGAAGTGGTTTGAGTCCTATCTGAATGGAAGACAGCAGAGAATTGTTATCGATGCATCGCAATCAATGCCTAAAGTTCTTGATTTTGGTGTTCCCCAGGGATCCGTATTGGGGCCGGTTTTGTTCACAGCATACACTGCACCAATTGGAGATATCATCCGTGAGATGGGTCTTGATTACCACCTCTATGCGGATGATACCCAGTTATATGTTGACCTCGATCCTTCACCAGATACCACTACATCAGAACTTGAAGCATGCATTGAACGAATTAGAATCTGGATGCACTGCAATTTTTTGAAATTGAACGATGACAAAACAGAAAATATAATAATCGGGAATAAGAAGAACATTGACATCAACCATGTGACTATTGGAAGCACAGCTATAACCCCAACCAACTGTGTCAGGAATCTTGGTGTGTTCTTTGACTCTTCCTTCGATATGAAAACCCATGTATCCATGGTGTGCAAAAAGGCGAACTTTCACTTGTATAACATTGGCAAAATTCGATCCTATATTGACCTTGATACCACTAAAATGTTAATAAATGCTTTTGTTATGTCATCCTTAGATTATGGTAATTCATTATTGTATTCTCTTCCTAAAACTCTTGTATGTCAGCTACAGAAAATCCAGAATAAAGCGGCTCGAATTGTGTCTCTCACCAGATCATCTGACCATATTACACCTGTTCTAAAACAGTTACATTGGCTACCGGTTAATCAACGCATTATGTTCAAAATTAACACAATCACTTTCAATTGTTTAAACGATCCTTTGGCACCATCCTATTTATCCGATTTAATTAAGCAATATGTACCTTCTCGTTCCTTACGTTCATCTCATAAAAACCAGCTTGTATGTCCAGTACAAAAGTCAAAATTTGGTGAGAGAGCTTTTGTGTACGCAGCACCAAAAGAATGGAACAAATTGCCCCTGGAAGTCCAAAATAGTCCAAACTTGGCTGTATTCAAACAACGTCTAAAAACCCTGTTTTTTACCCAAACTTTTGAACAATAATTGAAATGCTTCACTTTTTATCTGTATATTGTAACTTAACTATTCCTTTGTATTATTGTGTCTATTTGTATATACATGTATGTTTTGTTTTTATACGCCCACATTTTCATGTGGACGTATTATGTCGTCGCCCCTGTCCGGACGTCCGTCCGTCCGTCCGTCCGTCTGTCCGTCCGTCCGTCCGTCCGTCCGGACGTCCGTCCGTCCACAATTTGTTTGTGGACTCTCTACAGGTCACAATTCTTATCCGATTTTGACAAAACTTGAAATATAGGTTTATCCCCAAAAGATCTCGGCTGCTTTCGATATTGGCATGTATCGGATCAAAACTTCATGGATTATGGCCCCTGATTGTCTGAAAAATCACGTTTTTAGCTTGTGGACCCTATAGAGGTCACAATTTTGAACCGATTTTGATGAAACTTGACATGAATGTTTGAAACCCAAAGATCTTGGTTCCTTTCGATATTTGCGGCTATCGGAATGTAATTTCCTGAATTATGGCCCCTGATTGTCCGAAAAATCACCCTTTTTAGCTTGTGGTCCCTCTGGAGGTCACAATTATTATTCGATTTAAAAAAACGTTTGATTATATCACCGTTACACCCTAAGGAAGGTTGAGTTCGAATTTCGGGAAAATCGGACGAAAATTGCCATACAAAATGGCCGCCGTTTGTACGCGAATGCTGTTAAAAAATGGTATATCAAGGTTGTGGACCCTGTGGAGGTCACAATTTTGATTCGATTTTGATGAAACTTTAAATTCATGGTTATAACCCAAAGATCTTGCTTCCTTTCGATATTTGCGCATATCGGATTGTAACTTCCTGAATTATGGCCCCTGATTATACGCAAAATCGCCTTTTTTTTAGCTTGGAGGTCACAATTATTATCTGATTTAAAAAAACGTTTGATTATATTACCGTTACACCGTAAGGAAGGTTGAGTTCGAATTTCGGGAAAATCAGACCAAAATTGCCATACAAAATGGCCGCCGTTTGTACGCGAATACTGTTAAAAAAAGGTATATGAAGGTTGTGGACCCTGTAAAGGTCACAATTTTAATTTGATTTTGATGAAACTTGAAATTCATGGTTATAACCTAAAGATCTTGGTTCTTTTCGATATTTGCGCATATCGGATCGTAACTTCCTGAATTATGGCCCCTGGTTATACGCAAAATCCCCCTTTCTTTAGCTTGTGGTCCCTCTGGAGGTCACAATTATTATCCAATTTAAGAAAACGTTTGATTATATCACCGTTACACTGTAAGGAAGGTTGAGTTTGAATTTCGGGAAAATCGGACCAAAATTGACAGACAAAATGGCCGCCGTTTGTACGCGAATACTGTTAAAAAAATGATATATCATGGTTGTGGACCCTGTATAGGTCACAATTTTAATTCGATTTTGATGAGGAAGGTTGAGTTCTAATTTCGTGAAAATCATACCAAAATTGCCGGACGAAATGGTCGCCGTTTGTACGTGAATAGTGTAAAAATATGGTATATCATGGTTGTGGACTCTCTACAGGTCACAATTCTTATCCGATTTTGATGAAAAGTCACATTTCTAGGTTGTGTACCGTCACACCATAATCATTGTCGGTTTCGAATTTCATTAATATCAGACTGGAACTGACCAACTAAATGGCTGCTCCGAATACAGTATGAAATACAGGACTTAAAGATGTAGGAAAAATCACTTTCGGTATTGCTTGTTCTCTGTCCATCTCTCGAAAATGTGGGCGTATCCTGCCTGGCAGTGCCAGCCTATCTTTTCTTATTTTATAACATATCTACATTGTAAAGCGCCACAGAGCAGTCAGACTGACTGAATGTTCAGCGCTATAGAAAACGATTATTATTATTATTATTATTTTGACGAAACTTGAAATATAGGTTTATCCCCAAAAGATCTCGGCTGCTTTCGATATTGGCATGTATCGGATCAAAACTTCATGGATTATGGCCCCTGATTGTACGAAAAATCACGTTTTTATGTGGACGTATTATGTCGTCGCCCCTGTCCGTCCGGACGTCAGTCCGTCCACAATTTGTTTGTGGACTCTCTACAGGTCACAATTCTTATCCAATTTTGACGAAACTTGAAATATAGGTTTATCCCCATAAGATCTCGGTTCCTTTCGATATTGGCATGTATCGGATCAAAACTTCAAGGATTATGGCCCCTGATTGTACGAAAAATCACGTTTTTAGCTTGTGGACCCTATAGAGGTCATAATTTTGAACCGATTTTGATGAAACTTGACATGCATGTTTGTAACCCAAAGATCTTGGTTCCTTTCGATATTTGCGGCTATCGGAATGTAATTTCCTGAATTATGGCCCCTGATTGTCCGAAAAATCACCCTTTTTAGCTTGTGGTCCCTCTGGAGGTCACAATTATTATTCGATTTAAAAAACCGTTTGATTATGTCACCGTTACACCCTAAGGAAGGTTGACTTCGAATTTCGGGAAAATCGGACGAAAATTGCCATACAAAATGGCCGCCGTTTGTACGCGAATACTGTTAAAAAATGGTATATCAAGGTTGTGGACCCTGTGGAGGTCACAATTTTGAATCGATTTTGATGAAACTTCAAATTCATGGTTATAACCCAAAGATCTTGCTTCCTTTCGATATTTGCGCATATCGGATCGTAACTTCCTGAATTATGGCCCCTGATTATATACGAAAAAACGCCTTTTTTTTAGCTTGGAGGTCACAATTATTATTCGATTTAAAAAACCGTTTGATTATATCACCGTTACACCCTAAGGAAGGTTGAGTTCGAATTTTGGGAAAATCGGACGAAAATTGCCATACAAAATGGCCGCCGTTTGTATGCGAATACTGTTAAAAAATGGTATATCAAGGTTGTGGACCCTGTGAGGTCACAATTTTGATTCGATTTTGATGAAACTTGAAATTCATGGTTATAACTCAAAGATCTTGCTTCCTTTTGATATTTGCGCATATCGGATCGTAACTTCCTGAATTATGGCCCCTGATTATACGCAAAATTGCCTTTTTATACGCCCACATTTTTATGTGGACGTATATTGTCGTCGCCCCTGTCCGTCCGTCCGTCCGTCCGTCCACAATTTGTTTGTGGACTCTCTACAGGTCACAATTCTTATCCGATTTTGACGAAACTTGAAATATAGGTTTATCCCCAAAAGATCTCGGTTCCTTTCGATATTGGCATGTATCGGATGAAAACTTCATGGATTATGGCCCCTGATTGTACGAAAAATCACGTTTTTAGCTTGTGGACCCTATAGAGGTCACAATTTTGAACCGATTTTGATGAAACTTGACATGCATGTTTATAACCCAAAGATCTTGGTTCCTTTCGATATTTGCACCTATCGGAATGTAATTTCCTGAATTATGGCCCCTGATTGTCCGAAAAATCACCCTGTTTAGCTTGTGGTCCCTCTGGAGGTCACAATTATTATCCGATTTAAAGAACCGTTTGATTATATCACTGTTACACCCTAAGGAAGGTTGAGTTCGAATTTCGGGAAAATCGGACGAAATGGCCGCCGTTTGTACGCGAATACTGTTAAAAAATTGTATATCATTGTTTGTGGACCTTGTAAAAGTCACATTTTTAAATCGATTTTGATGAAACTTCAAATTCATGGTTATAACCCAAAGATCTTGGTTCCATTCGATATTTGCGCATATCGGAACGTAACTTCCTGAATTATGGCCCCTGATTATACGCAAAATCGCCTTATTTTAGCTTGTGGTCCCTCTGGTGGTCACAATTATTATCCAATTTACTAAAACGGTTGATTATATTACCGTTACTCCTTAAGGAAGGTTGATTCGAATTTCGGGAAAATCGGACCAAAATTGTCATACAAAATGGCCGCCGTTTGTACGCGAATACTGTTAAAAAATTGTATATCATGGTTGTGGACCCTGTAGAGGTCACAATTTTAATTCGATTTTGATGAAACTTGAAATGCATGGTTATAACCCAAAGATCTTGGTTCCTCTCGATATTTGCGCATATCGGATCGTAACTTCCTGAATTATGGCCCCTGATTGTCCGAAAAATCACCTATGGTCCCTCTGGAGGTCACAATTATTATCCGATTTGAAAAAACGTTTGACTCTATCACCGTTACACCCTACGGAAGGTAGAGTTAGAATTTCGAGAAAATTGGACCATAATTGCCAGATAAAATGGCCGCCGTTTGTACGCGAACAGTGTAAAAATATGGTATGTCAAAGTTGTGGACCCTGTAGAGGTGACAATTTTAATTCGATTTTGATGAAACCTGAAATGCTTGTTTATAACCTAAAGATCTTTATTCTTTTCGATATTTGCGCATATCAAATTGTAACTTAAAGTGCACATAAAATGGTCCTGAAAACTTCTCTATGTGAGCAGTCCATGGTTATTTTATCCACTTTAGGGCAAATTCACATCAATCCCACTAAAATTAAATCAGCTATCTTCATTCAAAGTCGTAAAAATAGACCTCCCGTAAAAACGACTTTGCCAATTATTGAAAACACTCTTAATCCCCTCAGACGCCAGTGACGTCACAGTGACCGAATACATATTCGGAATGTTTATTCCTTAATTACCTATATACAGCCGGCGTGTGTATTCATTAACGCCTGACTGATTCCTTAATCCCCCTAATTAAATAAAACAATTGACTACGGAATAATTTGTTTTATAATTCAATTTAATTCAAGATCCAATTTAGAATTTGTTTCATAATGTACGGTCGTTCTGTTTTCTCACGGCAGCGATTTTAATACACTCTACCATCGTGTACAGTCTAAACGATTCGAGATACATTTTCGTCAGAAGTTTATTGTTCGAATTTAGAATCTGTTTCATTATGTACGGTCGTTCTGTTTACTCACGGCAGCGATTTTAATACAATCTACCACATCGTGTGCAGTCCAAACGATTCGAGATACATTTTCGTCTGAAGAGTGTCGTCGTTCTAATTTAGAATTTGTTTCATAATGTACGGTCGTTCATTTTCACACGGCAGCGATGTCATACACTCTCCTATGTGTGCAGTCCCATCTATTCGAGATATGTTTTCGTCAGAAGAGTATTGTGGTTCGAATTTCCCCGAGTAAAAGAGTATAGGAGTAAAAAGATGTGGTCACGCAAAATATATCATAAATTTCAAACGTGATTGAAACGCGATTTGTAAATAACCGATCCTATATCGACGTACGGCGCCTTTATTTCTGCTTGCGAATTTGACTTTATTACTCTGAAATAGACCGTAAAAATGAAATACGAAGAAATATCTCAATATACGTTAGAATTAACAGATTGAGAAGGATCACCTAATTATCTATGTGTATCGCAAGTGTAGTGTCGTTAATACATGTACCTGTCATTAATCAATCAGACTAAATTTTAACAGTAAAGTAATTAAGAATGTTGATTAGGTAATTATCTTTTTCTTTGCTCACCGATGTTTTTGTAATAAAGTAGCCTCGTATTATTTGTTGATTGGTGTTTAAACAACATCTAAATATAAATCCTTCGATGGATATACGTTTGTGATAAGATAAGGTTATAATCGTTTGGACTGCACACGATGGTAGATTGTATTAAAATCGATGCCGTGAGAAAACAGAACGGCCGTACATAATGAAACAAATTTTAAGATGGATCTTGAATTAAAATGTATTACAAAACAAATTATTCCGTAGTCAATTGTTTTATTTAATTAGGGGGATTAAGGAATCAGTCAGGCGTTAATAAATACACACGCCGGGTGTGTATAGGTAATTAAGCAATCGTTCGTAAAATGTTCACTGCATATCACTGTTGTGACTGTAGGTTGCCAATCAGGATTTGAATTGTTTCCAAACCTTTCCAATTTTTCCGTACGATTTCATTGTTGGGAAATTTATGAAACGCCGGTACATTATATTCCCCTTTCCCTTGCTGGGATTTCCACAACTCTCAATAACACAACGGTAATATGGCATCTTGAAATACACTCGGTAATATTCTAGTCACAAATATATAATCTATTACAACCCAAGACGAGAAAGGTCGGCTTTTGAAAATGCTTTGACTGATATAGTGATATGTAACTTACGTGTAAATAATTATGCGTTAATGATTACGCCAGTCAAATGTTTATTGGACCGACAAATACACACGTGTCAACTGGCTGTGTGATATATTGTACAGATGATGTGTATACTATGTGTAGTGCCTGTGACGTCACCAGCCAATCAACCAGATTAAGGTTGTAATTGAAAATTTGAAAACCGTTTTTGGCAGACGGATACTAAAACGTAAATATCTGAATTAATTTTAATCAGATTAGTTTGAACTTGCCGTAAAATGGATTTTGTAACTATTGAGTACCCGTACGTAAAAATTTTTTGAATCATTTGATGTGGTCTTTAATGAATTATGGCCTTTGATTGTAGGAAAAATCACTTTCGGTATTGCTTGTTCTCTGTCTATCTCTCGAACAATTATTATCTGATTTAAAAAAAAAACTCTGATTATATTACTGTTGCACCGTAAGGAAGGTTGAGTTCGAATTTCGTGAAAATCGTACCAAAATTGCCGGACGAAATGGTCACCGTTTGTACGCGAATAGTGTAAAAATATGGTATATCATGGTTGTGGACTCTCTGCAGTGCCAGCCTATCTTTAGCTTGTGGACCCTATAGAGGTCACAATTTTGAACTGATTTTGATGAAACTTGACATGCATGTTTGTAACCCAAAGATCTTGGTTCCTTTTGATATTTGCGGCTATCGGAATGTAATTTCCTGAATTATGGCCCCTGATTGTCCGAAAAATGACCCTTTTTATACGCCCACATTTTCATGTGGACGTATTATGTCGTCGCCCCCGTCCGTCCGGACGTCCGTCTGTCCACAATTTGTTTGTGGACTCTCTACAGGTCACAATTCTTATCCGATTTTGACGAAACTTGAAATATAGGTTTATCCCCAAAAGATCTCGACTGCTTTCGATATTGGCATGTATTGGATCAAAACTTCATGGATTATGGCCCCTGATTGTACTAAAAATCACGTTTTTATACGCCCACATTTTTATGTGGACGTATATTGTCGTCGCCCCTGTCCGTCCGGACGTCCGTCCGTCCGGACGTCCGTCCACAATTTGTTTGTGGACTCTCTACAGGTCACAATTCTTATCCGATTTTGACGAAACTTGAAATATAGGTTTATCCCCAAAAGATCTCGGTTCCCTTCGATATTGGCATGTATTGGATGAAAACTTCATGGATTATGGCCCCTGATTGTACGAAAAATCACGTTTTTAGCTTGTGGACCCTATAGAGGTCACAATTTTGAACCGATTTTGATGAAACTTGACATGCATGTTTATAACCCAAAGATCTTGGTTCCTTTCGATATTTGCACCTATCGGAATGTAATTTCCTGAATTATGGCCCCTGATTGTCCGAAAAATCACCCTTTTTAGCTTGTGGTCCCTCTGGAGGTCACAATTATTATTCGATTTAAAAAACCGTTTGATTATATCACCGTTACACCCTAAGAAAGGTTGAGTTCGAATTTCGGGAAAATCGGACGAAAATTGCCATACAAAATGGCCGCCGTTTGTACGCGAATACTGTTAAAAAATGGTATATCAAGGTTGTGGACCCTGTGGAGGTCACAATTTTGATTCAATTTTGATGAAACTTGAAATTCATGGTTATAACCCAAAGATCTTGCTTCCTTTCGACATTTGCGCATATCGGATCGTAACTTCCTGAATTATGGCCCCTGATTATACGCAAAATCCCCTTTTTTTTAGCTTGGAGGTCACAATTATTATTCGATTTAAAAAAACGTTTGATTATATCACCGTTACACCCTAAGGAAGGTTGAGTTCGAATTTCGGGAAAATCGGACGAAAATTGCCATACAAAATGGCCGCCGTTTGTACGCGAATACTGTTAAAAAATGGTATATCAAGGTTGTGGACCCTGTGGAGGTCACAATTTTGATTCGATTTTGATGAAACTTGAAATTCATGGTTATAACCCAAAGATCTTGCTTCCTTTCGATATTTGCACATATCGGATCATAACTTCCTGAATTATGGCCCCTGATTATACTCAAAATCGCCTTTTTTTTAGCTTGGAGGTCACAATTATTATCCGATTTAAAAAAACGTTTGATTATATTACCGTTACACCGTAAGGAAGGTTGAGTTCGAATTTCGGGAAAATCAGACCAAAATTGCCATACAAAATGGCCGCCGTTTGTACGCGAATACTGTTAAAAAATGGTATATCAAGGTTGTGGACCCTGTAAAGGTCACAATTTTAATTCGATTTTGATGAAACTTGAAATTCATGGTTATAACCAAAAGATCTTGCTTCCTTTCGATATTTGCACATATCGGATCATAGCTTCCTGAATTATGGCCCCTGATTATACTCAAAATCGCCTTTTTTTTAGCTTGGAGGTCACAATTATTATCCGATTTAAAAAAACGTTTGATTATATTACCGTTACACCGTAAGGAAGGTTGAGTTCGAATTTCGGGAAAATCAGACCAAAATTGCCATACAAAATGGCCGCCGTTTGTACGCGAATACTGTTAAAAAATGGTATATCAAGGTTGTGGACCCTGTAAAGGTCACAATTTTAATTTGATTTTGATGAAACTTGAAATTCATGGTTATAACCCAAAGATCTTGGTTCTTTTTGATATTTGCGCATATCAGATCGTAACTTCCTGAATTATGGCCCCTGGTTATACTCAAAATCCCCCTTTCTTTAGCTTGTGGTCCCTCTGGAGGTCACAATTATTATCCAATTTAAAAAAACGTTTGATTATATCACCGTTACACTGTAAGGAAGGTTGAGTTTAAATTTCGAGAAAATCGGACCAAAATTGACAGACAAAATGGCCGCCGTTTGTACGCGAATACTGTTAAAAAAATGATATATCATGGTTGTGGACCCTGTATAGGTCACAATTTTAATTCGATTTTGATGAGGAAGGTTGAGTTCTAATTTCGTGAAAATCGTACCAAAATTGCCGGACGAAATGGTCGCCGTTTGTACGCGAATAGTGTAAAAATATGGTATATCATGGTTGTTGACTCTCTACAGGTCACAATTCTTATCCGATTTTGATGAAAAGTCACATTTCTAGGTTGTGTACCGTCACACCATAATCATTGTCGGTTTCGAATTTCATTAATATCAGACTGGAACTGACCAACTAAATGGCTGCTCCCAATACAGTATGAAATACAGGACTTAAAAATGTAGGAAAAATCACTTTCGGTATTGCTTGTTCTCTGTCCATCTCTCGAAAATGTGGGCGTATCCTGCCTGGCAGTGCCAGCCTATCTTTAGCTTGTGGACCCTATAGAGGTCACAATTTTGAACCGATTTTAATGAAACTTGACATGCATGTTTGTAACCAGAAGATCTTGGATCCTTTCGATACTTGCGGCTATCGGAATGTAATTTCCTGAATTATGGCCCCTGATTGTCCGAAAAATCACCCTTTTTAGCTTGTGGTCCCTCTGGAGGTCACAATTATTATCCGATTTAAAAAACCGTTTGATTATATCACCGTTACACCGTAAGGAAGGTTGAGTTCGAATTTCGGGAAAATCGGACCAAAATTGACATACAAAGTGTCTGCCGTTTGTACGCGAATACTGTTAAAAAATGGTATATCAAGGTTGTGGACCCTGTGGAGGTCACAATTTTAATTCAATTTTGATGAAACTTGAAATTCATGGTTATAACCCAAAGATCTTGGTTCCTTTCGATATTTGCGCATATCGGATCGTAACTTCCTGAATTATGGCCCCTGATTATACGCAAAATCGCCTTTTTTTTTAGCTTGGAGGTCACAATTATTATTCGATTTAAAAAACTGTTTGATTATATCACCGTTACACCCTAAGGAAGGTTGAGTTCGAATTTCGGGAAAATCGGACGAAAATTGCCATACAAAATGGCCGCCGTTTGTACGCGAATACTGTTAAAAAATGGTATATCAAGGTTGTGGACCCTGTGGAGGTCACAATTTTGATTCGATTTTGATGAAACTTGAAATTCATGGTTATAACCCAAAGATCTTGCTTCCTTTCGATATTTGCGGATATCGGATCGTAACTTCCTGAATTATGGCCCCTGATTATACGCAAAATCGCCTTTTTTTTAGCTTGGAGGTCACAATTATTATCCGATTTAAAAAAACGTTTGATTATATTACCGTTACACCGTAAGGAAGGTTGAGTTTGAATTTTGGGAAAATCAGACCAAACTTGAAATTCATGGTTATAACCCAAAGATCTTGGTTCTTTTCGATATTTGCGCATATCGGATCGTAACTTCCTGAATTATGGCCCCTGGTTATACGCAAAATCCCCCTTTCTTTAGCTTGTGGTCCCTCTGGAGGTCACAATTATTATTCAATTTAAAAAAACGTTTGATTATATCACCGTTACACTGTAAGGAAGGTTGAGTGTGAATTTCGGGAAAATCGGACCAAAATTGACAGACAAAATGGCCGCCGTTTGTACGCGAATACTGTTTAAAAAAATGATATATCATGGTTGTGGACCCTGTATAGGTCACAATTTTAATTCGATTTTGATGAGGAAGGTTGAGTTCTAATTTTGTGAAAATCGTACCAAAATTGCTGGACGAAATGGTCGCCGTTTGTACGCGAATAGTGTAAAAATATGGTATATCATGGTTGTGGACTCTCTACAGGTCACAATTCTTATCCGATTTTGATGAAAAGTCACATTTCTAGGTTGTGTACCGTCACACCATAATCATTGTCGGTTTCGAATTTCATTAATATCAGACTGGAACTGACCAACTAAATGGCTGCTCCCAATACAGTATGAAATACAGGACTTAAAGATGTAGGAAAAATCACTTTCGGTATTGCTTGTTCTCTGTCCATCTCTCGAAAATGTGGGCGTATCCTGCCTGGCAGTGCCAGCCTATCTTTATACACCCCTGTCCGTCCGGACGTCCGTCTGTCCACAATTTGTTTGTGGACTCTCTACAGGTCACAATTCTTATCCGATTTTGACGAAACTTGAAATATAGGTTTATCCCCAAAAGATCTCGGCTGCTTTCGATATTGGCATGTATCAGATCAAAACTTCATGGATTATGGCCCCTGATTGTACGAAAAATCATGTTTTTAGATTGTGGACCCTATACAGGTCACAATTTTGAACCGATTTTGATGAAACTTGACATGCATGTTTGTAACCCAAAGATCTTGGTTCCTTTCGATATTTGCAGCTATCGGAATGTAATTTTCTGAATTATGGCCCCTGATTGTCCGAAAAATCACCCTTTTTAGCTTGTGGTCCCTCTGGAGGTCACAATTATTATTCGATTTAAAAAATTGTTTGATTATATCACCGTTACACCCTAAGGGAGGTTGAGTTCGAATTTCGGGAAAATCGGACGAAAATTGCCATACAAAATGGCCGCCGTTTGTACGCGAATACTGTTAAAAAATGGTATATCAAGGTTGTGGACCCTGTGGAGGTCACAATTTTTATTCGATTTTGATGAAACTTGAAATTCATGGTTATAACCCAAAGATCTTGGTTCTTTTCGATATTTGCGCATATCGGATCGTAACTTCCTGAATTATGGCCCCTGGTTATACGCAAAATCCCCCTTTCTTTAGCTTGTGGTCCCTCTGGAGGTCACAATTATTATCCAATTTAAAAAAACGTTTGATTATATCACCGTTACACTGTAAGGAAGGTTGAGTATGAATTTCGGGAAAATCGGACCAAAACTGACAGACAAAATGGCCGCCGTTTGTACGCGAATACTGTTAAAAAAATGATATATCATGGTTGTGGACCCGGTATAGGTCACAATTTTAATTTGATTTTGATGAGGAAGGTTGAGTTCTAATTTCGTGAAAATCGTACCAAAATTGCTGGACGAAATGGTCGCCGTTTGTACGCGAATAGTGTAAAAATATGGTACATGTATATCATGGTTGTGGACTCTCTACAGGTGGGCGTATCCTGGCTGGCAGTGCCAGCCTATCTTTTTAGCTTGTGATCCCTCTGGAGGTCATAATTATTATCCAATTTAAAAAAACTTTTGATGATATTACCGTTACACCGTAAGGAAGGTTGAGTTCGAATTTCGGGAAAATCGGACCAAAATTGCCATACAAAATGGCCGCCGTTTGTACACGAATACTGTTAAAAAATGGTATATCAAGGTTGTGGACCCTGTAAAGGTCACAATTTTAATTCGATTTTGATGAAACTTGAAATTCATGGTTATAACCCAAAGATCTTGGTTCTTTTCGATATTTGCGCATATCAGATCATAACTTCCTGAATTATAGCCCCTGGTTATACGCAAAATCCCCCTTTCTTTAGCTTGTGGTCCCTCTGGAGGTCACAATTATTATACGATTTAAAAAAAACGTTTGATTATATCACCGTTACACCGTAAGGAAGGTTGAGTTTAAATTTCGGGAAAATCGGACCAAAATTGACAGACCAAATGGCCGCCGTTTGTACGCGAATACTGTTAAAAAAATGGTATATCATGGTTGTGGACCCTGTATAGGTAACAATTTTAATTCGATTTTGATGAGGAAGGTTGAGTTCTAATTTTCGTGAAAATCGTACCAAAATTGCCGGAAGAAATGGTCGCTGTTTGTACGCGAATAGTGTAAAAATATGGTATATCATGGTTGTGGACTCTCTACAGGTCACAATTCTTATCCGAATTTGATGAAAAGTCACATTTCTAGTCACACCATAATCATTGTCGGCTTCGAATTTCATGAATATCAGACTGGAACTGACCAACTAAATGGCTGCACCCAATACAGTATGAAATACAGGACTTAAAGGGCCAATCCCGATAACTTTTTGGGGAATAAAACTACTTAATTTTTTGTTAAAACCCCTTAAAAACCCATTACCTAAGGCCAACCAACTAATCCGTTATTTGTGATACGGTTGTAAATAACTTAAACCTGACAGTTTTCATCTGGAAATGGAGGCCGTTGTATTATACAGTATCTGGATAAAACTAGACTTTTTTCTATAAAAATAATATGTAGGTGAAATTTACCTTTAGTTATCAAGTACAGTACATGGGGCATTCACTGTATAGACCTCTCAAGAAACGGAATCGATTATCAGGTCACTCAATGAAAAAATTGACCCGAAATCTTAAAAGGGTTACGTGTCCGGATAAGCAGTGTTGACGTTCACGTCCAAACGACTCAATATTTTGAGCTGAAATTTTGTGACAAGGTTAATACACCATGCCTCTATATTTTGGTCCATAAATTTCATAAATACTCAGACTTCAATTTTTTAGACCCTGTTCTTATCGGGATTGTCCCTTTAATGATGTAGGAAAAATCACTTTCGGTATTGCTTGTTCTCTATCCATCTCTCGAAAATGTGGGCGTATCCTGCCTGGCAGTGCCAGCCAATCTTTAGCTTGTGGTCCCTCTGGAGGTCGCAATTATTATCCGATTTAAAAAAAACGTTTGATTATATCACCGTTACACCCTAAGGAAGGTTGAGTTCGAATTTCGGGAAAATCGGACCAAAATTGCCATACAAAATGGTCGCCGTTTGTACGCAAATACTGTTAAAAAATGTTATATCAAGGTTGTGGACCCAGTGGAGGTCACAATTTTAATTCGATTTGGATGAAACTTGAAATTCATGGTTATAACCCAAAGATCTTGGTTCCTTTCGATATTTGCGCATATCGGATCGTAACTTCCTGAATTATGGCCCCTGATTATACGCAAATTCGCCTTTTTATACGCCCACATTTTCATGTGGACGTATTATGTCGTCGCCCCTGTCCGTCCGGACGTCCGTCCGTCCGTCCACAATTTGTTTGTGGACTCTCTACAGGTCACAATTCTTATCCGATTTTGACGAAACTTGAAATATAGGTTTATGCCCAAAAGATCTCGGCTGCTTTCGATATTGGCATGTATCGGATCAAAACTTCATGGATTATGGCCCCTGATTGTACGAAAAATCACGTTTTTAGTTTGTGGACCCTATAGAGGTCACAATTTTGAACCGATTTGGATGAAACTTGACATGCATGTTTGTAACCCAAAGATCTTGGTTCCTTTCGATATTTGCGGCTATCGGAATGTAATTTCCTGAATTATGGCCCCTGATTGTCCGAAAAATCACCCTTTTTAGCTTGTGGTCCCTCTGGAGGTCACAATTATTATTCGATTTAAAAAAACGTTTGATTATATTACCGTCACGCCCTAAGGAAGGTTGAGTTCGAATTTCGGGAAAATCGGACGAAAATTGCCATACAAAATGGCCGCCGTTTGTACGCGAATACTGTTAAAAAATGGTATATCAAGGTTGTGGACCCTGTGGAGGTCACAATTTTGATTCGATTTTGATGAAATTTGAAATTCATGGTTATAACCCAAAGATCTTGCTTCCTTTCGATATTTGCGCATATCGGATCGTAACTTCCTGAATTATGGCCCCTGATTATACGCAAAATCGCCTTTTTTTTAGCGTGGAGGTCACAATTATTATCCGATTTAAAAAAACGTTTGATTATATTACCGTTACACCGTAAGGAAGGTTGAGTTAGAATTTCGGGGAAAATCAAACCAAAATTGCCATACAAAATGGCCGCCGTTTGTACGCGAATACTGTTAAAAAATGGTATATCAAGGTTGTGGACCCTGTAAAGGTCACAATTTTAATTCGATTTTGATGAAACTTGAAATTCATCGTTATATCCCAAAGATCTTGGTTCTTTTCAATATTTGCGCATATCGGATCGTAACTTCCTGAATTATGGCCCCTGGTTATACGCAAAATCCCCCTTTCTTTAGCTTGTGGTCCCTCTGGAGGTCACAATTATTATCCAATTTAAAAAAACGTTTGATTATATCACCGTTACACTGTAAGGAAGGTTGAGTTTGAATTTCGGGAAAATCGGACCAAAATTGACAGACAAAATGGCCGCTGTTTGTACGCGAATACTGTTAAAAAAATGATATATCATGGTTGTGGACCCTGTATAGGTCACAATTTTAATTCGATTTTGATGAGGAAGGTTGAGTTCTAATTTTGTGAAAATCATACCAAAATTGCCGGACGAAATGGTCCCCGTTTGTACGCGAATAGTGTAAAAATATGGTATATCATGGTTGTGGACTCGCTACAGGTCACAATTCTTATCCGATTTTGATGAAAAGTCACATTTCTAGGTTGTGTACCGTCACACCATAATCATTGTCGGTTTCGAGTTTCATTAATATCAGACTGGAACTGACCAACTAAATGGCTGCTCCCAATACAGTATGAAATACAGGACTTAATGATGTAGGAAAAATCACTTTCGGTATTGCTTGTTATCTGTCCATCTCTCGAAAATGTGGGCGTATCCTGCCTGGCAATGCCAGCCTATCTTTTTGAGCTTGTGGTCCCTCTGGAGGTCACAATTATTATCCGATTTAAAAAAACGTTTGATTATATTACCGTTACACCGTAAGGAAGGTTGAGTTCGGATTTCGGGAAAATCAGACCAAAATTGCTATACAAAATGGCCGCCGTTTGTACGCGAATACTGTTAAAAAATGGTATATCAAGGTTGTGGACCCTGTAAAGGTCACACTTTTATTTCGATTTTGATGAAACTTGAAATTCATGGTTATAACCCAAAGATCTTGCTTCCTTTCGATATTTGCGCATATCGGATCTTAACTTCCTGAATTATGGCCCCTGGTTATACGCAAAATCCCCCTTTCTTTAGCTTGTGGTCCCTCTGGAGGTCACAATTATTATCCGATTTAAAAAAAACGTTTGATTATATCACCGTTACACCGTAAGGAAGGTTGAGTTTGAATTTCGGGAAAATCGGACCAAAATTGACAGACAAAATGGCCGCCGTTTGTACGCGAATACTGTTAAAAAAATGGTATATCATGGTTGTGGACCCTGTATAGGTCACAATTTTAATTCGATTTTGATGAGGAAGGTTGAGTTCTAATTTCGTGAAAATCGTACCAAAATTGCCGGAGGAAATGGTCGCCGTTTGTATGCGAATAGTGTAAAAATATGGTACATGTATATCATGGTTGTGGACTCTCTACAGGTGGGCGTATCCTGCCTGGCAGTGCCAGCCTATCTTTTTAGCTTGTGATCCCTCTGGAGGTCATAATTATTATCCGATTTAAAAAAACGTTTGATTATATTACCGTTACACCATATGGAAGGTTGAGTTCGAATTTCGGGAAAATCAGACCAAAATTGCCATACAAAATGGCCGCCGTTTGTACGCGAATACTGTTAAAAAATGTTATATATTAAGGTTGTGGACCCTGTAAAGGTCACAATTTTAATTCGATTTTGATGAAACTTGAAATTCATGGTTATAACCCAAAGATCTTAGTTCTTTTTGATATTTGCGCATATCGGTTCATAACTTCCTGAATTATGGCCCCTGGTTATACGCAAAATCCCCCTTTCTTTAGCTTGTGGTCCCTCTGGAGTCACAATTATTATCCCATTTAAAAAAAACGTTTGATTATATCACTGTTACACCGTAAGGAAGGTTGAGTTTGAATTTCGGGAAAATCGGACCAAAATTGACAGACAAAATGGCCGTCGTTTGTACGCGAATACTGTTAAAAAAATGGTATATCATGGTTATGGACAGTGTATAGGTCACAATTTTAATTCGATTTTGATGAGGAAGGTTGAGTTCTAATTTTCGTGAAAATCGTACCAAAATTGCCGGACGAAATGGTCGCCGTTTGTACGCGAATAGTGTAAAAATATGGTATATCATGGTTGTGGACTCTCTACAGGTCACAATTCTTATCCGATTTTGATGAAAAGTCACATTTCTAGGTTGTGTACCGTCACACCATAATCATTGTCGGCTTCGAATTTCATGAATATCAGACTGGAACTGACCAACTAAATGGCTGCTCCCAATACAGTATGAAATACAGGACTTAATGATGTAGGAAAAATCACTTTCTATATTGCTTGTTCTCTATCCATCTCTCGAAAATGTGGGCGTATCCTGCCTGGCAGTGCCAGCCTATCTTCTGATAATTACATAATGAGTTGTTACTCTTAATCAGTTTTTAGTGTATTACAAATGTTTCATTACCGAAAAAAGTAAAAATATGCGACAACCCTTGTTGACTGCCCGGACGATTTAGCTGCTGTGGGCGTATGTTTCGTTGCCTGGCAACCTATCTTTGTTATTTGAATTATAATATTTTGCCTTGTTTGCACAGTGTTATGGTTCAAATTGTCACTTTGCAGAGAAAATAAAGCCTGTCTTTACAATATAGATAGCCCTTGTGGCTTAACTGGCCTTGTATGATCTGTTGCTTATAGAATGAGACAATAGAATGATTCGTTTCTGTATGGAATTTTTTGTTTGTAGAGATACCTTCTTTGTACATTGTACATCAAAACCACAAAAAAACAATCTACGTTGTAATATATGAATTTGATTGTAAATGTATTAATTGTTTAATTTTAGAATTCTAATGTTTCTATTAAATTTATATACGTTTACAGTCAAATATAAGTGTTGATTTTGGTGAGATGAAGAAGCCTAATGAATTTCAACAATTTCTTTTAATTACTTCTAGAGTTATTAAGCTTTCATATTACATATGAAAGCTTATTGTTTCTGTTAAGATTATTATTGTTATTTTTTTTGTGTGTTTTATCCACAAATCGGATTTCTCAGAATCTAACCACAGTATCTTTATGAAACTTTTACCTATCCCCCCAAAAATGGGTGGTGACTGTTGATTAAATATATTTTCAAAACGTTTTACGAATCCGAAATCACCGAAATTTACAAACGACAAAATGGACAATGCATAGTCGTAACTTTATTGTTTTTTTGACCGATTTTACTAAATCTTTTTTCTTTGAATACCTTGAAAAAAATCATTTTCATCAGCAGTTTCACATTTTCGAATTTCGAAAATTCGTCGCTGTGATTTCGAACTGGAAGTTTAGATCAATTTGACAACTTCTTTAATAGTTGTGCGATTTTCATGAAATCTAGAATGTAAGTAGAACTTGTCAATGCGACTTCGATGATGTCTTCAGAAATTTTCTAAGTTATCTTCCCTTGGTGAAATTAAGGGTCAAATGTTTCCAAAAAATCGTCGAAATATAGGTCAGAATGACTTGATTTTTTTTTTTTGATACTAGATAAGTAATTACTGATTTGTACACAAAATATGGAGTTTGTCGATCGAACCAGAAGTGCCACCATCTTGAAACATTAAGTGCAATAAAACTTTTGCGATATTGTACTTACAGACACTTGAGCTATATTTTCTGAATCCTTGAAGGAATGGCTAATAAACGTTCAGAGTAGAATTTTGATTTAGGTCAAGTGATGGTTGCCATTTTGAAGTGAATATGAAAAGTAATAGCAATTTGAAGGGCCGACACTTTGGATTGGAACACAATAACTCTCCTGCTTATTGAGCTAGAATGTTCAGTCTTGGTGTAGACGTTCACTAGGTCAATGTTATGATTGAGTTCAGAGATTAGCATTTTCTGTCTAGGGTAAGCAGAGATAAGCAATTAAGCTGATTTGTTGATTCTTTAGGGCACGTTAACTTTGGTTATAATGAAGAGAGGGGGATGAAACTCTTGTCAATCAAGAGTCTAATAGCTAGCCTGTTGTGTGAAATAGTTGTATCATTTTTTTTAAATGTCCGGGGTAGCCGAAAAAAAAGAGATCGGAAATCCAAAAAGTCGTATTTTTACGATTTGGAGCATTTTTAGAGGTCTTTTTCTCTAAAGTAAACATGATATTTTTTTGGAACTTCTTCTACAAAGAGTCTTATCAGTAGTCTTTTATATGAAACCATCGATCAACAGTCCAACATATCAGGAGTAGAAGAACAAAAGGATCGAACATTGAAAACGGCACCCTTTCATTGTTAAGCGAAACATGCCGTGTGGGTGAATACAATCTGCACATTTAGTCATCGTATAGAGCTTATTCAACAGTATCGAATTCCAACTGCTTAGGGATATTTTACGTGCACTCCAATGTGTACACAGGACCTTGGTTTTTCGTCCCATCCGAACAACTAGACAGCTGTCCTTGTCAGGCCCTCCGTTCTGCCTCACTTTCTCGGTGCAGAACTTTCAATTCAGGCCAGACGTTTATTGCATACGATTAAGCTGGTCAGTTGGGGCTTATTTTCAAAAGTTTTGTAATAATCGGTTGATAATTAAAGTACCGTGCACATTAAACTGTTAAAACAGAAAATTTCGTCCGGTTGAAATGTTTCTTGCTATAAGTCAGCAATTTTCCGAATTCAGGGAGGCTGAATGGTTAGCATGTGCGCGCTGTATCGTAACGTCTGTCATTGAGTCAACGGGCGTCGTTAGGATTTCCAGGTTGCACGTGACATGGAGTATGGTGTCCAACCTTGTGGGTTTTCTCTGTGTCCTTCGGTTTCCTCCCACGGCAAAAGACCCGTATGCGCAAGGGAAGTTTTTAAATAAAATTAAAAAACATATGTTAGTCCCGAAATGACCTAGTTTGTGTCGAATTTTTCTTTCTCTTTTATTTTTAGTTTTGTAATAATCGGTTGGTAATCAAAGGAACTGTAAAAGTGATCAAACAAAAAATTTCACCCAACTGTAATGTTTCTCACTTTAAAGTCAGCAATTTGCCGATTTTAGGGGGCAAACGTTTATTGCGAACGATTAAGCTGGTCAGGGGGAGCTTATTTTTAAAAGTTTTGTAATATTCGCCTGTCCATCCTCGTAGGTCGTAACGCCGCTGCCCATTTTAGGAGCAGAACAGTAGGACGTTAAACCCCATTCAATTTCATTTCATTTTCTCTATGTTGCTTATTTATTATAGTGGATAAATATTTTTCTGGTTCTAACAATTATTTCATTTCTGCATAGAAATCTTGCTTTGACCAGTTTTTTTTATTGCAGAGTGCCATTCTTGTATATTGCAGTCTATGACCCTTTGTTTAAAACATGCTTAAGAAGTTGTCACGATTTCCTACTTATAACCAATATTGGAAACATAATTATATAACATATATCTAATTTTGGAAGCCGGATTACAGCTATACAAGTTTCAGTTATTTCCCTTTAGTTTAAAGATTATTTTTTTTGCCCGGGTGCAATGTTTCTCAGTACATTTGAATTTGTAACTTTGTGAGTTTTTGACCGATTTTGATAATTATGTCTTTATAATTTTCCTAATTTACATATTTAACGTAAATATTCAAACAGTTGAGTTCAACCTGATTCAAAAAGTTTTAGTTTTGTTCAAAGTTATCTCATTTAATTTTTCGATGTTTTCTTACCATTTTCATTTCATTTTTCTGAAAGTTTTGAAGTGGGAAGACATCCCGATTACAGCAACACAAGTATCAGTTATTTCCCTTTAGTTTTCAGATTATGCAATGTTTCATACTATATTTAGACTTGTAACTTCGCGAGTTTTTGACCAATTTTGATAGTTTGTTATTCTTATCCTTTTATTTGAGATACTTGATATAATCGATGACATGTGACGATGAATATGAAAGCTTTCATATCTGCATGGGACAGTAGCAGATCTAGTATTATTATTTTTTTTTTTTGTGTGTTTTATCCACAAATCGGATTTCTCAGAATCTAACCATAGGATCTTTCTGAAACTTTTACCTATCCCCCCAAAATGGGTGGTGGCTGTTGATTAAATATATTTTCAAAACGTTTTACGTATCCGAAATCACCGAATTTTACAAACGAATGCATTTGACTTACAATGCTGTAACTTTGTGACTATTTGACCTATTTTACTAAATCCTTTTTCTTTGAGTACCTTGAGACAATTACTTTAAATCTGCAGTTTCAGATTTTCGAATTTTGAAAATTTGTCGCTGTGATTTCGAACCGGAAGTTATGACCAATTTGACAACTTCTTAAATAGTTGTAGAATTTTCATAAAATTTAGCATGTAAGTAGATCTTGCTGATGCGACTTCAAAAATATGATTAGAAATTTTCAGAAATTTTCTAAGTTATCTCCCCTTGATGGAATTAAGGATCAAAATTTTCAAAAAAATCATCGAAATATAGGTCAGAATGACCTGATTTTTTTTATTGATACTAGATAAGTAATTACTGATTTGTACACAAAATATGAAGTTTGTCGATCGCACCGGAAGTGCCACCATCTTGAAACGTAAAAGTAAAGAAGGCTTTTTTTTATATTTTACTTACAGACATGGGAGTTATATTTTCTGAAACCTTGAAAGAATGTCTAAAAAAGGTTCGGAGCAGAATTTTGATTTAGGTCAACTAGTGGTCGCAATTTTGAATCGAAAATGAAAACTAGTAGCAATTTGATTGACCGGGACATTGGAACACAATAACTCTCCTTCTAATTAAGCTAGAATGTTCAAACTTGGTGTAGACGTTCACTAGGTCAATGTCATGATTGAGTTCAAAGATGAGCATTTTCTGCCTAGGGTAAGCAGAGATAAGCATGCTGATTTGTTGATTCTTTAGGGCACGATAACTTCGGTTATAATGAAGGGAGGGCTGTGAAACTCTTGTCAATAGAGAGTCTAATAGCTAACCTGTTGTATGAAATCATTGTATCATTTTTTTAAATATCGGGAATAGCAGAAAAAAAGAGATCGAAAATCCAAAAAGTCATATTTTTACGATTTGGAGCATTTTTAACGGTCCCTTCCTCTTAAAGTCAACATAATATTTTTGGGGAACTTCTTCTACAAAGAGTCTTATCGATAGTCTTTTATATGAAACCATCGATCAACAGTCCAAAATATCAGGAGTAGAAGAATAAAAGGTTCGAAAATTGAAAACGGCACCCTTTCATTGTTAAGCAAAACATGCACTGTGGGTGGCTACAATCTGCACATTTAGTCATTTTATGCAGCTTATTCAACAGTATCGAATTCCAACTGCTAAGGGATCTTTTACGTGCACTCCAATGTGTACACGGGGGTGGGGGGCACGCCAGAAAATCGAGATGAACTTTCTTGGCCAACGCAGGGATCGAACACCCGACCTCTTGGCTAGCAGGCCAACGCCTTAGCCACTTAGTGTGGACACCCATCGTACATTTCATCCGTCAAATCATAACATTGCATTGCCATCAGACCAATAATTAATTATTCTTAATTTAAAACTTTATTTTTTATATTATTAAATCCTAATTTTATTGGTAGACGTTCGTCTTATTTAAAATTAAACTTTCATTTAACTATGAACAACCCTTAAAGGGCCAATCCCGATAACTTTTTGGGGAATAAAACTGCTTAATTTTGTGTTAAAATAACATAAAACCCATTATCTAAGGCCGACAAACTAAACCGATATTTGTGATACACTTGTAAATAACTTGAACCTGACAGTCTTCATCTGGAAATGGAGACCGTTGTATTATACAGTATCTGGATAAAACCAGACTTTTTTCTATAAAAATAATATGTAGGTGAAATTTACCTTTGGTTATCAAGTACAGTACATGGGTCTTTCATTGTATAGACCTCTCAAGAAACAGAATCGATTATCAGGTCACCCAATGAAAAATTAACCCGAAATCTTAAAAGAGTTACGTGTCCGGATAAGCAGTGTTGACGTCCACGTCCAAACTACTCAATATTTTGAGCTGAAATGTTGAGACAAGGTAAATACACCATGCCGCTATATTTTGGTCCATAAATTTCTTAAATACTCAGACTCTGTTCTTATTGGGATAGTCCCTTTAACGTGTCTCTTTAAAACAATTAGTCCCGAAATGATCTAGTTTCGGACACAATAACTCTCTTTCTAATTCAGCTAGACTTGGTGTAGGTGTTTATTAGGCCAATACCTTGGTGACATTGGAATTCTTCTTCTAATTGGTACAATGTTTAAACTTGGTATAGGCATTCACTAGGTCAATGTCTTGATGAGGTTCGAATATCAGCATTTTCTCCGTTGGGTAAGCAGAGATGAGCAATTTGATTGGTTGATGATTCGACACACAATAACATTAGTTCTGATTAAGTGATAGTGATGAAACTTGGTATATAGTTTCATTAAGTCACTACCTTGACTAAGTTCGACAATGAGCATTTTCTGCTCAGGATAAACAGAGCGATACGCAAATTGATTGGTCGAGACATTGAAACACAATAACTCTCAGTTAGAATGTTCAAACTTGGCGTAGGTCTTTATTAGGTCAATTCTTTGATGGAGTTCGAAGATGAGCATTTTTTGCTTAGGGTAAGCAGAGATAAGCAATTTGATTGGTTGATGATTTCGGACACTTTCACTTCAGTTCTAATTAAGTCAGACTGATGAAACTTAGTGTATAGTTTCATTACATCAATACCTTGAATACGTTCGACAATGAGCATTGTCTGCCATGGACAAGCAGAGCGATGAGCAATTTGATTGGTTGAGAATTTGAAACAAAATAACTCTCCTTCTAATTGGGGCAGAATGTTCAATCTTGGTGAAGGCGTTCATTAGGTCATTGCCATGATGGAGTGCAAAGATGAGCATTGTCTGCTTACTGTAAGCAGAGATAAGCAATCTGATTGGTTACTACTTTGGGGTAGTAGGACAACTTTGGTTATAATGAAGTGAGAGTGACAAAATTCCAAATATAGATTCATTATGTCATTACCTTGACTAAGTTTGATGTTGAGAATTTCTGCGTAGATTTAGGAGCAATAAGCAATTTGACTGATCACATTGGAACATAACACCTCTGTTTTTAATTAAGGTAGAATTTGAACTGGTTGAATTGTTTCTCGTTTGGCGGATTTCATTAATTCTTTTTCCTTTTTAAGATTCGTTATATAACTCATGAGATGCAACAGAAACTGACCGTGAATATGAAAGCTTTAATATCTGCTTAGCAGATCTAGTTATCTTTGTTTTAATTTGTAGAATCTTGTGAACGCTCCAACAACAATAGTTATCCGCTTAATTATATTCATTATTCAAATTGGCATTGGCATTTGAATAATTGTTAACTTTTTTCTGATGTTTGTTTTTCTACAGTTATAGCCCTTGTAAATACGAACTTTAGAATAACCAGCGGCTGCAAGGCAGGATACGCCCACATTTTGCAAGAGATGGACAGAGAACAAGCTAAACAAGAAGCGATTTTTCGAACAGTCCCGGGCCATTATTCAGGAAGTTATGATCCGATATGAACAAATCTTTGGGTTATAAAGATATATTTTAAGTTTCATCAAAATCGGATCAAAATTGTGACTTCTAGAGTGTCTACAACCTTGATATACCAGATGTTTACATTATTTGTGTACGCGGGACGGCCTTTCAGTCCGACAGTCTTAGTCCAATTTTCACGAAATTTGAACTCAACCAAACTTACGGTGTAACGTTGATATATTCAGACATTTTTTTTAAATGGGATAATAATTGTGACCTCAAGAGGGACCACAAGCTAAATCGTGATTTTTCGTAAAATCATGGGCCATAATTTAGAAAGTTACAAACCAGTATGCATGAATATCGAAACAAACCAAGATTTTTGGCTTATAAACATGCATTTCAAGTTTCATTAAAATTGGATTAAAATTGTGAGCCCTGCAGGGTCTACAATCTTGATATACCGTATTTTTACACTATTCGCGTTCAAGCGGCGGCGATTTTGTCCGGCAGGGCTGGTTTAATTTTCAGGAAATTCAAACTCAACTTTCATTATGGTGTAACGGTGGTACAATCAAACGCTGGTTTTTTTTTAAAATCAGATAATATCTGTGACCTCCAGAGGGACCACAAGCTTTAAAAGGCGATTTGGCGTACAATCAGGGGCCATAATTCAGGAAGTTAAGATCTGATATGCACAAATATCGAAAGGAAGCAAGATCTTTGGGTTATAAACATGCATGTCAAGTTTCATCAAAATTGAATTAAAATACCTCCGTCAAATCGGACCAAAATTGACGGACAAAATGGTCGCCGTTGTAATGTGAAAATATGTTATATCAAGGTTGTGGACCCTATAGAGGTCACAATTTTGAACCGATTTTGATGAAACATGAAATACATGTTTATAACCTAAAGATCTTGGTTCCATTCCATATTTGCACATATCTGATCGTAACTTCCTGAATTATGGCCCCTGATTGTACGAAAATCAACCCATTTTTTAGATTGTGGTGCCTTTGGAGGTCACAATTATTAACGGATTTAAAATAATGTTTGATTATATCACTGTTTCGCCATAATGAAGGGTGAGTTCAAATTTCGTAAAAATCGGACCAAAACTGCCAGACAAAATGGCTGCCACTAATACGCGAATAGTGTACAAGGTTGTGAAATGTGTAGTAGGTTGTTGATATGTAAGTTTATAACCCAAAAATCGCGGCTTCTTTCGGGCACTTTTGGACCATAACTTCCTGTATATGGCCCCTGATTGTACGAAAAATCATGTTTTTGTCCCCCGCCTTTCGAAGAAAGTTGGGGGACTAATAAAATGGGTTCGTCCGTCTGTCTGTCTGTCCGTCACACTTATTGGGACACAATAACTCTCTTCCTAATTGAGCTAGAATGTTCAAACTTGGTGTATGTGTTTATTAGGTCAATGCCTTGATGGTGTTCAAAGATGAGCATTTTCCGCTTAGGGTAAGCAGAGATAAGCAATTTGATTGGTTGATGCTTTGGGACACGATAACTTTAGTTCTAATTAAGTGAGAGTGATGAAACTTAGTGTATATAGATTCATTACAGTAATACCTTGACTAAGTTCGATAGTGAGCATTTTCTGCTCAGGGTAAGCAGAGCGATAAGCAATTTGATGTATATGCTTATTAGGTCAATGCCTAGTGAATAGTTTCATTACAGTAATACCTTGATTAAGTTTGATAATGAGCATTTTCTGCTCAGGGTAAGCAGAGCGATACGCAATTTGATTGGTCGAGACTTTGGAACACAATAACTCTTCTTCTAATTGAGTAAAAATGTTCAAACTTGGTGTATATGCTTATAAGGTCAATGCCTTGATGGAGTTCGAAGATGAGCATTTTCCACTTAGGGTAAGCAGAGATAAGCAATTTGATTGGTTGATGTTTTGGGACACGATAACTTTAGTTCTAATTAAGTGCGAGTGATGAAACTTGGTGTATAGTTTCATTACAGTAATACCTTGACTAAGTTCGATAATGAGCATTTTCTGCTCAAGGTAAGCAGAGCGATACGCAATTTGATTGGTCGAGAGTAGTCGAGACTTTGGAACACAATAACTCTCCTTCTAATTGAGTTAAAATGTTCAAACTTGGTGTATATGCTTATTAGGTCAATGCCTTGATGGAGTTCGAAGATGAGCATTTTCCGCTTAGGGTAAGCAGAGATAAGCAATTTGATTGGTTGATACTTTGGGACAAGATAACTTAGGTTCATCTTGATTGATGATTTTTATGCCAATATAATGACTGCATTCTCATTTAGTAATCGATTCGACAGTAACAGTGTATAGAAACGATTGACTTGGACACGAGGGCCCTTTCCCTTGGCCAGAGGGGCCCTTTTGTCTGCCTTTAGGGTCCCCCTAACTAGGGTACATTTTCATTTTTCTCGTCGGTTTTAGCATTTTTCTTTATAAAACACTTTTGGATGACACTTCGTGTACAGTTTGATTGCTCGATACATTGAAAAAAATAAATGTGCGATTAATTAATATGTGTTTTCTATTTATTTTGGGATTTTGGCGGGGGACATCAGCCTCACTGTTGGCTTGTTTAACTTGTGGACCCTATGGAGGTCACAATTTTATTCTGAATTAAAAAAACGTTTGACTATATCCCCGTTTGTATACTTAACGTTAACATGGGGCAGAACTTTATAAAAACCAAACAAATTCTAATGATGTTCTGATAATTACTTGTTGACTGCCCGGACGATTTAGCTACTGTATGGGCGTATGTTTCATTGCCTGGCAGCCTATTTTTGTTTTTGTTTTTCTTGCTATTCACTTATCTCCATAGGCATACCGGGTCCATGACAGTTGGGGGGGGGGGAGAACCCGAAATGCCTGGAAAAAAAAATTGGGTTTACAGACAGCGGCGCCTATATTTTCCACCTCTCTGAAGCTTACCTTGTATGGCCCTGCTAGAAAGTTTGAGATTTGACGGCTGCAAATGCATTTTCCTGCTATTCCAGGCCGTGAACAAAGCAACTTCAAAGTGGTCTAATATAACCTTATTAAGGCGGCCGCAACTCGAATTCCAATTAATCGTTTATAGTCCACGAAGACCGTACCGTTGGGGAAAATGTTGACTGTCACTAACACGTTTTTCTGCTATTCCAGCCTGCAAGACAACTTCAATGTGGTCCAATGTATCCTACCTGGTAGTTACTCTAAGTAACGTAAATTTGTTTCGACTCCGCTACGTTTCTGCCAGCCCCTGAAGACAAATTCCAATCAACCAACCAATCACCGCGTGATATGGGGACCTCACCACCATGAGAAAATTTTGAAAATTTAGTCACCGCAAATATGCTTATTAGGTCAATGCCTTGATGGAGTTAGAAGATGAGCATTTTCCGCTTAGGGTAAGCAGAGATAAGCAATTTGATTGGTTGATGCTTTGGGACACGATAACTTTAGTTCTAATTAAGTGAGAGTGATGAAACTTGGCGTATAGATTCATTACAGTAATACCTTGACTAAGTTCGATAATGAGCATTTTCTGCTCAGGGTAAGCAGAGCGATAAGCAATTTGATGTATATGCTTATTAGGTCAATGCCTAGTGAATAGTTTCATTACAGTAATACCTTGATTAAGTTTGATAATGAGCATTTTCTGCTCAGGGTAAGCAGAGCGATAAGCAATTTGGTTGGCCGAGACCTTGGAACACAATAATTCTCCTTCTTATCGAGTTAAAATCTTCAAACTTGGTTTATGTGCTTATTAGGTCAATGCCTTGATGGAGTTCGAAGATGAGCATTTTCTGCTTGGGGTAGGCAGAGATAAGCAATTTGATTGGTTGATACTTTGGGACAAGATAACTGAAGTTCTAATTAAGTGAAGGTGATGAAACTTGATGTATAGTTTCATTACATCAATACCTCGACTAAGTTCGATAATGAACATTGTTTGCCTAGGGTAAGCAGAGCGATAAGCAATTTGATTGGCCGAGACTTTAGAACAAAATGACTCTCTTTCTTACTGAGCTAGAATGTTCAAACTTGGTATAGGCTTTCATTAGGTGAATGGCTTGATGGAGTTCGATGATGAAGATTTTCTGCTTACAGTGAGCAGAGATAAGCAATCTGATTGGCTGATGCTTTGGGGCACAGTAACTTTGGTTATAATGAAGTGAGAGTGATGAAACTCAGAATATGGGTTCATTATATCATTACCCTAATAGTAAGTGCAGGGGGACTGCACCACACACAATTCTACACAAAAACAAATATACAGATAAGACATCATACTAAGAGACCACAAACAAAAACAAATCAAAAAGAGTGAATGGATCCGGGGCTAGCCGTAAGCGTCCACTGCACTGTACAGTCCCGGGCCTGTGGTGACACAGACTTCACTCATATTTGAAAAACAAGTTGGGAGTAAAACCCAAGGAAACAGTTATATAATGTCAGCATGAGTCATGATCTGTCATATATTGCAAGAATTACGAATGCAAGCATATTGTTGTATAAATTCCGATATACAAGTAACCACACCGTTAAATGTATCGAAGAAGTAGGCCTAGTTCTAAGAAACTAGATGCATTAAATCAATAAAGAAGAGGATTGAAGTATATTGAATGCATTAGGACACACATTACAACCGTCACAGAAACAAAACTGAATACATGGAAGCAAAGGAATGTAAGACTGTCTAGGATGAATGTGTTATTTCTTGGAAATAAGTGGATTACTGCATATGGGAATTTGTAACATATTGCTTTAAGTGACTATTATCAGTTTGTTATGTAGTAATTAACATTTCAATGTTTGGATTATGCATATTCTGTAGAAAACATATTTCCTTTATGTTTATTTAGTGAATTTTGCTCATCCTACTTGTGTTTGTCAGTCTCAAGCTTACTATCTATCAGTGAATCAATGCATCTATTTTACTCTAGAGAACAGTTGTTGGAATTCAACTCACCTCATCTTCTCACACAAGATGTTTTCAATAGATTAAATGATCTACATATTAGTGTTCATGTCAAATCTAGGAGAGGTAAAAGGGGTGGCAGAAGAAAACAAAGACCAATATCAATGATCACTGATATCTTTGATATAAACTCTTTTAATCAATTAAAGAAAGGTGTTGTTAAATCAAACCTGATTAATGTTCATCCTAAACCAAAACCTGTAGAAATTAAAATAAGACTTTTAAACACTCAGTCAGTTAGAAACAAAACTACTGAAATCACTGATAACATTATCGAAGACGATATTGACTTATTCTTTATCACTGAGTCTTGGTTACGTGACTGTGGCGATGAAGCAAAAATAGCCGATCTTACACCATCATCTTACAAGTTTCGACATGTTCCACGTTTACATTCTTCAGGTGGGGGCATAGCTGTTCTGTATAAGAAGAGTCTAGAAGTGGAATTTTCAAACACCATTTCATCTACATTCCCATCCTTGGAATTATTAAATCTTAATCTCATAAACGGCAACCACTCAATTAAATTTATATGTGTTTATCGTCCTCCACCATCTAAGACTAATAAACTAACAGATTCAATGTGTTATGAAGATCTTTCTTCTCTTTTCGACGAAACTCAAACTATAAAAGGTGACCTTGTCATTTTAGGCGATTTTAATATCCATTTCGAAAACTTAGAGAAGCCTTTTACTAAAAGAATTATCCAGCTTCTAGATTCCCACAACCTTCAACAAAATGTTATTTCTTCTACACATAAATCTGGTCATACTTTAGATTGGATTTTAACTAACTGATGTTCTGATGATATTATCAATGATGTCATTGTTGAAGACAAGCAGATGTCTGACCACTATCTAATCACTTTCAACCTACGCTACATGCGTTCTCCCATCAAACTGTCGAAAGTTGCTTGTAGAAATATCAAGAAGATATCAAGAGATGACTTCAAGTTCGACCTAGACAATTCTCAGCTTCTAAATGCTCCTCCTGATGATGGAGAAGAACTTGTCCAGTTATTTAATTCTACATTAAAGGAACTATTAGATAAACATGCACCTGTTACTTTTAAACACATGAGAGCAAAGTCAGTTAACCCCTGGTATTGTAACGAAATAATGCAAGCCAAGATTGAACGGCGAACTGCAGAACGAAAGTGGCGTCTCACAAAACTAGAAGTTCACAGACAAATCTATAACACCGCCAGAAATAAAGTCAACTTCATTATTCGTAAAGTAAAATCTTCTTATCATAACGATTTCATACAATCAAACTCTAACAACCCGAAGATAATGTTTAGTGCCATGTTTAGTTTGTTGGGTCAAAATGTTGATAGTTTACTTCCTACAACATCTAGTGATCAGCAGCTGGTTGAATCTTTCAGTGACTTTTTTATCAACAAAATTATTAGCCTCGGAAATGGTCTTGGAAACGATTCATTTACAGTTGATCTCGACACATTTAAAGGTGATGTTTTGGCCTCGTTTAAAGAATTTAGTTCTTCTGAACTTGCTGATCTAATTCTAGCTTCTAAACCTACATGTTGCCAGTTGGACCCTATGCCGACAAAACTAATGCTGGAGTTCCTTGATATCTGTCATTACTAAAATTGTTAACAACAGTCTCGTAACAGGAACAGTTCCTGCTTTATTTAAAACTGCTGTTGTATAACCCCTTTTAAAAAAGGCAAACTTAGATAACAACCTTCTTAAGAATTACAGACCGGTATCCAACCTGTCTTTTATATCCAAAGTTCTTGAAAGAGCTGTAAAAGTCCGTCTTATGGAGCATTTATACTCAAATAATTTGTTGTATAAATTTCAATCGGCCTATAAACCATTCCATTTAACAGAAACTGCACTAAATTGCGTGCTTAATAAAGTTAACTCTATTGTTGATAAAGGAAATGTAGCTTTGTTGATGTTGCTTGACCTGTCCGCTGCATTCGACACCATCGATCCCAATGTTCTTATCACCCGTCTCCGTGATGAGTGTGGTTTGGACGGTGTGGTATTAAACTGGTTTTCATCATATTTATCAGATAGAAGCCAATCTGTTATTATCAGAGATTCACATTCCTCGTCTGTCTCCCTGAATTGTGGTGTGCCGCAAGGATCCGTATTGGGCCCAATTCTTTTTATCATGTACACTAGTCAATTGGGCCAGATTATAAATGGTTTTCAGCTATCACACCACTTATATGCTGATGACACCCAGCTAATTGAGAGCTTGTCTGTACTTTCGCATCATCAAAGCCTGAACAACATCCAAGCATGCGTTGCTGATGTAAAGTCCTGGATGTCATGCAATAAATTAAAACTGAATGATGACAAGACAGAGGCCATTCTCATCGGTCCACCAGCACGAATTTCCAAGCTGTCAGTAGACCACGTTCAGGTTGGTGAAGTACAGATTGCCTTCTCCGATAAAGTAAAAAATCTGGGTGTGTATTTGGACTCCAACAACAGTATGTCCAGTCATGTAAACCATCTAACCAAGATATGCTACTACCATCTCAGAAACATCAGTAACATTCGTCATATGTTAACGACAGAATCAACAGCAACCCTTGTCCGATCATTAATTTTATCAAAATTAGATTACTGTAACAGTCTTCTTACTGGAATTTCATCTGAATTACTACAAAAACTACAAAAAATACAAAATTCAGCAGCCAGATTAGTTTCCAAGTCACCAAAATGTTCTAGTATATCTCCAGTACTAAACTCTCTGCATTGGCTGCGCATAAGTGAAAGGATAGAATTCATAATTTTAATAATTGTGTATCAGTGCCTTCATGGAAATGCTCCTTCGTACTTAAGAGAACTTGTTAATCCCTACCAGTCAACACGATCTCTGCGATCCCAATCTCAACATTATATTACAGTATCAAAGTGGAATCTGAAAAAATTTGGTTTTAAATCTTTTGAAGTTTCAGCGGCCTTGAAGTGGAATGCTCTTCCGTTAGCCTTAAAAACTGCTCCAACATTTTCGATATTTAAATCTAAATTAAAAACATTCCTGTTTTCTAAATATTAAAAAAACAAATTCTAAATTAACATAGAATTTGACTTTGTGTGCACTTTGAGCAGACTTTAATGTTTGAAAATTAACTTAGAATTGACTTTGTGTGCGCTTTGAGCAGACTTTATTGTTTGGAGTTTAGCGCGATATAAGAATCCTATTATAATCCAAACAGGACTAGACATTTATAGAAGATAAAAAATTATATTGAATCATTATCCAATATGTAGTCAGTAATATATTTATAAGAAATGTCAAATCTATTATGTTGAAGAAATGGAAGTTTAGAAATTTCTTTAAAAATGCGTAATTGTGATCCACCTTTGGCCGTGCAATTAAAATTAAGAGTTTTTATTCGTGAGAGAAACAGGTTCCTTCTTGTTGCATATTTTTAAAAATCGTAATGCCTGTGAATAGAAAACATTATATAGTGTAGTATCTGGGATGTTACTGTAAGCTGACGGATATTTTACTACTTCAAAACCAAATTTGTCTGTTTTATCGAATATACCGACATTAAATTTATCGTAAATTATATTGATGTCCAGGTCAAGAACAGATGCATTAATAGTGCCCGAATTTTCTTTGTTTAATATAAGTTCAGGAGGATATATTTCATCTTTATATTTATTGAAATTACCATTATCATTGATTGGTGTTATGTCATCAATGTAACGGAAGGTATAATTTAGTCTTTTAGCTACCTTGTAATCTGTTTTTCTTTTGTGGTCTTGAAAGTCGAATTCGTATTTGTATAAATGTGCATTTGCCATAAATGGGGCGGGGTCAGTTCCCATTGGTAAACAAATAGTTTGTTGTATTATCTGATCCCCAACCTCAAATATGGCATTGTCAATGAGAAAATGTATGATATTTTGAAATTTTTCTTTATCGAAAACTACAGTATTAGCATTGCGCCGTTTTATTATCCATCTTGCATCTTGTGAGTAGATGGCCATCAAGTTTCTGTCCTTTCCGAAAGCTCCATTAAAGGCTTTATCAACGAACCAATCCAAATTATTTTTAAGATCTGTATGTTGTAGCATAGTATATAAAGTGGAAAAGTCGAAAGTTTCTATTGATTTAGCATTGCCTTTTTTGTTAATTTTATCTAAAGTGTCTACTATAGGTTTATTTTTATCAATTATGAAAAAACTGTTAATTCCAGTATAATTTCGAAGTGTTTTGCACCAAATGGCATGTTGGGCCTGACATAATTTAAGTCCTTTTGTTATAGTCACTGCTAGAGGTTTTGTCTGGCAGATGCTGGAGGAAATTATATATCTGAATTTTACTGGATTTTTATGAAATTTCGGTATAGAATAAATAGAAGGTAGTGCATATATTTTCTTATTGTCTCTGATATCATTACTCCTGTTAAACGAATATTGGTTATGCAAAATATCTATTTTAGATAATTCCGTAATACATTTATAAGTATCATTATTGGTGTTAGGCCAAAGTCCGACTTCGGTAAGGATATTTTTAATATAGTACTTTTTACAGATAAAGGCAATGTTATTACTAGCCTTATCAACAGGTGTTAGAACAAATCTCTCTTGAAGAGCAGCAAGACATTCAGCTGCAGATGCGTTTTTTAGGACTTCGGGTGTTGGGTGTCTTGGGTTAAGTTTTATATATTTGATTCCCTTTGACAAGAGGTCAAAAACAGTGATTCTCCATTCTCCAAAGGATTCTAACGGTGCACGAAATTTATCAGACCAAGCTACAATGCATTTCCGGATTTGTGATTTTAGATTATTATGTAATTTTTTGAAGTTAGTTTTACTTGGTTGTTCTCGAAATTGTGGCCCAAAGCGAAATAGTTTTCTAAGATTTTTGTCTTCAACAATATCGAAGTTTCCTGTCAATATATGGTCATGAAACTTATCTTTAAAAGGAGAGTTATTGCATTGACAAGTGGTGTTATCGTAACTGTCAATAAATTCTTGAACGTTAAGGATTGCAATAGTTTCATGGTAGTTAAAAATTTTATTACGAATTGGAAGTAAGAATTTGTATATGACTGTAGGTGAAATTTTTGGGATAGTATCTGGTATGGATTTTATTACTGATCTATCTCGAAAGATTCTATTCAATCCTATGTCTTGTATATGTTTATCTGTAAAAAGTATTTTGCATAATACCTCGGGTTTTATCTTATGTACTTTACGAGGTTGTGCTGAATGTTTAGGTGAAAATTTACTATTTATCAAATCGGTAATAACATCGTAATATTGAGGAAGAAAGCTTTCATTAAGTTGATTAGAATATATAATATTCTGTATGAGGACACCAAGTTTCTTAGCTGTTGATTTTTTCAAAGTATGTACAATTTGTCGGGCAAGATTAAGTACACAAGATGCACAAGACAATTTGTCAGGAGTATGGCATTGGCATACAGAATACAAATCGTTAAGAATACTTTCCGGATCTTTTTGAAATTTCGATTTTTTTATAGAACGTTTTTTATTTTGAAAATTATGGTCAAGTTTTTTGTAACAATTTCTGGTGATTAAAGCGTTTTCATTACGGTTGTTGTAATCGTTATTTTTAAATCTATCATGAAGGCCATAAGGGAAAATGGTTTGTAGTTTGATAATCCAATTTTCTTCTGCGTGAGTTCTTTTTTGTGTAACAGCAGAATCAATTTTGCCATTAGTGAGGTGTCCAGAACCGGGAAGTTTTTCAATTATTTGTACACTATATCCAAGTTCTTTACAGGGAGTTTGTTTAAAATGTTGATATAATAATTTCTGTGTATTTTCAGAATTTCCTGCAGATCTATGATTATTAAATCTAGTTTTACATGATTTACTTGTTTCCCCAACATACTGTAATTTGCAGTAATTGCGGGTTAATAAATATACTATATTTTGTGTATTACAATTAAGGTTTTGATCTGTAGAAATATGGTAGCATCTACCAGTAACGGAGCTACTAAATGTGTGGGCTTCATTGTAATCAGTACATAATTTACACTGTCTATAGTTACAAGCACCGAAAGACAGACTTCAAAATTCACAATTTAATTTGAACATATAGAGTTACTAGTTTGACTATTATTATTACCCTTATGGGTAAGATTATTTGTTGTATTATTCGAAATTCCTTCCCCCGCAGCCAATTCATCAGAACTACCTGCTAGATTCTTATTGGTGAAATTAACATGCGGAGTCACGCAAGGTGTTCCGTGTAGAGGGATAAAATTTCTCATAGGGTTGCTAGCCCTATGGCAGGCTACACCAGAATTTTCTGCTTTGGCTAAGAATTGATAAACAATTTGATTGGTCAAGATTGGTCAACAACTCTGCTTCTATTTGAGGTAGAATGTTTAAACTTGATGTAGATGTTCATTAGGTGAGTGTCTTGAGTTGACCGAGTTCAATGATTAACATTTCCAGCTGAAGCTAAGTAGGGCTAATCACTTCCATTGGTCAATGCTTTGGGACAAGATAATCTTCATTTTATCTGAAGGAAGTGATTGCACTTCGTGTACAGTTTGATTGCTCGATACTTTTGAAAAAAATAAATGTGCGATTAATTAATATGTGTCATCTATTTATTTTGTGATTTCGGCGGGGGACATCAGCCTCACTGTTGGCTTGTTTAATTTGGTTTATTGGTGCAAGGCGGTTGGCGTTACTCTCTAGGGGACATTTTTTTTGTGCGCCACTTTGCTGTTGGTTTGTTACCAAGCTTTTGTTTACGTTTATCATTATATGAATTTTCCATAACTGTACTTTTTATAAAGTGAGTCCCAGATAAGCTGGGAGGTCGAGTATCTGTCATCTTGGGGTGGGGAAAGGAGATAATTGTTAGATTCCCAAGCATTGATTGTCGTATGTTTATTAACTTATTGCAATCCATTAGTAGTTTCGACGACCACTACTACTAACTGGTGTTTTAACGTCCGCTTCCACAGAAGTGATATCGCAGACAAGACATAGGACAGCCGAGGCTTCTTCCTGTTTTTAGAATATGATTTTGCAATCTTTCCATTTGCGGCCTTGAGCCATGGAGTAGGTTTAGTGAGAAGTTCTTAAAAAACATATTGTTTGGTAGTTGATCTGTAGAGACAGCATTTATGCAGACATATATGCGTCTCGTCTCTGGATTGGTAGAAGTCATCTTTTGGGGTTTAGTCTTTAGGTGCCAGGCCCGTCTTATCGTGGCCTCCCCTTACTCCACTTTGCAGGATTGGTGTTTAGATGCCGAGCCCGTCTTACCGTGACCCTCCCTTACTCAACTATCCTGCTACTTTGGTGTATATGTAGTTTAGTGTTTAGATGCCGAGCTCGTCTTATCGTAGCCCACTCTTACTTCACTATTCTACTTAATCCAACGGTGTTCAATAAATCGTGAATTAGTTCAAAGATTTGCAGCTTCAGATCGGGTCTTGGAAAGAGTGGGTTCTTTTGGTGTTGAGCGGTATGTTGTTGGTCTCCATCATCTCCACTAGTTCCGTTCTTCCTTGCATACCTCGCAGTCTACCAGGACATGGTTGGTGGTACATTCTTCTCCGCACTCAAAGACGATGATTTGGTGTTTGTAGTCTCGCAGCCACTCTTTCACCCTTAGTTTCGATATAAGTTTGCATATATCTCTTCTAGGGTGATTGATAGCTGTCTTCGTGTAGATCTTGTCATCCAGCTGGAATCTGTATGTGTCAAGTTCAACGGGCTTTATCAATTTCCAGAGTGAATTGACCTGTCTTTTTACCATACTGTAGATTTCCATGGTGCTGTATTCTATGGTGCGGATTGGTGCTATGTCCCTGAGACCTTCATTTGCGAGTCGATCTGCTTCTTCGTTTCCTCTAATGTTTACATGTGATGGAATCCACACAAGCTCTAATTTGCTTCCCTTCTCTAGGACCCTCTGGTACAGCTGCCTGATTTCCAAAAGTAGTTTCGACGTGGGTTCTATCACCGACGCTTCGGGGCTATTCTTTTAGTTCGAATATGCACCCAGGTGATACATATGTATTATTTCATACATATGGATGAGCTAGGATTGGGGGTGTATATAGCTCATTACTGGAGAAGTACTCTGGTGAAGGCGGTCACTGTTCATTAAAAGTCCAATTCCAATTCCATTTCAATATTATTTTATATACAGTTTAAAAATACATTATTTACAAAGTATATATACAAGGCATTCGATCTCCTTCTCTGTCTCTCTCCAATCTAATCTCTGTCTCTTGTCTACTACTACTTGGTGTTTAACGTCTGCTTCCACATAAGTGATATCGCAGACAAGACTTAGGAGAGCCGAAGCTGATTCCTGTTTTTTAGAATATGATTTTGCAATCTTTCCATTTGGCTTTAAGCCATGGATTGGGTTTAGTGGGAAGTTCTTCCCTTTATTTAATAAAAAACATATCATTTGGTAGATGATCTCATTTGCTTCCCGATTGGTTGATGTCATCGTTTGGGGTTAGTGTTTAGGTGCCAGGCCCGTCTTATCGTGGCCTCCCCTATACATTATCCCACTCTATGGGTTTGGTATCAGTTTTATTTACGGAATAGTGTTTAGGTGCCGAGTACGTCTGACTGAAACTCCCCCTTACTCCACTATCCTGCTTAATTTGGTAGATGTCATCTTTGTGGGATTTGTGTTTAGGTGCCAGGCCCGTCTTATCGTGACCTCCCCTTACTCCACTATCCTATTCTGTAGGTTTGGTGTGTTTAGATGCCGAGTCTGTCTGATTGTGACCCTCCCTTACTCCACTATCCTGCCAGTTTGGTATATATCCCCTGTGTAGTTTAGTGTTTAGATGCCGGGCCCGTCTAATCATGGCCCCCTCTTACTTCACAATTCTACTTAGTCCAACTGTGTCCATTAGGGCGTGGATTTGTTCGAAGATTTGTAGTTTCAGATCTGGTCTAGGGAAGAGTAGGTTCTTAGTGTTGAATGGTATGTTGTTGGTCTCCATTATTCTCACTAGTTCCGTTCTCTCTTCCTTGTATACCTCGCCGTCTACCAGTTTACATGGTTGGTGGTACATTCTTCTCCGCACTCACAGACGATGACTTGGTGTGTGTGGTCTCGCAGCCGCTCTTTCACCCTTAGTTTCGATATAAATCTGCATATATCTCTTCTAGGGTGATTGCTTGCTGTCTTCGTGTAAATTATGTCATCCAGCCGGAATCTGTATGTGTCAAGTTCAACGAGTTTTAATTCCCAGATTGAATTGACCTGTCTTTTAACCATACTGTAGATTTCCGTGGTGCTGTAGTCTATGGTGCGGAGTGGTGCTGTATCCTTGAGACCTTCGTTTGCGAGTCGATCTGCCTCCTCGTTTCCTCTAATGTTGACATGTGATGGAATCCACACGAGCTCTACTTTGCTTCCCTTCTCTAAGACCCTCTGGTACAGCTGCCTGATTTCCAAAATGACTTCTGGTCTTGAGTCCGAGTTGTCAGTTTGGATTGAAATCAGACTGCTCAGCGAGTCGCTTGGAATGACGAACTTACTAGTCTTTTGATGGGAAATCCATGATATAGCGTCACGAATGGCCACAAGCTCTGCAGTGTACACCGAACAGTTATTGGGCAGTTTCCTGCTTATTCCCTGTTCCCCGTTTGGCAGGTATATTCCAAATGAGCTGGTGCCCCTTTCAGGGTTTGCGTGAGCCATCCGTGTGCACATGGTCCCAGTCATCGGACGGCCAGTTGTCTTCCAGGTGTTCTAGCGAGAAAGCTCGTGCAGCAGTGGGGTTGTTTTTCTTGTCGGTTTTCTGTAACAGATCTAGATTGACCAACGGTATAGGGAGCGTCCAAGGGGCGATCGCTTGGGGGGTCGTGTTCATTGATCACAAGCTCCCCCAGTCGCAGTTCCTTGATTGTTTCCCTGATACCTTGGCCAGAGCTTTTCTTTCTTGGATCTCTCACATATCTTGTATTTTGTAGACTGACAAAAGTTGGAGATCTTGCGCCCAGTTGCGAGATCTTAGCCCAGTACCTTGTCGCTAGTTCTTTTTATAGTGCCTCTCTCCTAGTCCCTTGCCCTACGCCAGTCGCAATACACAGAGCTTTGTATTGCATGGTGTCAAGCTTCCTTAAGAGTAATGGAGCGCAGTTCATGAAGGCCAGAGAGCCGAGACTACAGATCGTATTAGAGCACAATACACCATCATTAGTGTAACTCTGTTGGCCCCCCACGTGCTGCCCTTTATTTTCCTCATTAAGTTTAGGATTTTGGTGCATCTATCTACAGTCTCGTCGATGTGCAGTTTCTCCTGTCTACTACTACTACTACTTAGTGTTTAACGTCTGCTTCCACATAAGTGATATCGCAGGCAAGACTTAGGAGAGCCGAAGCTGATTCCTATTTTTTAGAATATGATTTTGCAATCTTTCCATTTGGCTTTAAGCCATGGATTGGGTTTAGTGGAAAGTTCTTCCCTTTATTTATTAAAAAACATATCATTTGGTAGATGATCTCATTTGCTTCCCGATTGGTTGATGTCATCGTTTGGGGTTAGTGTTTAGGTGCCAGGCCCGTCTTATCGTGGCCTCCCCTATACATTATTCCACTCTATGGGTTTGGTATCAGTTTTATTTACGGAATAGTGTTTAGGTGCCGAGTACGTCTGACTGAAACTCCCCCTTACTCCACTATCCTGCTTAGTTTGGTAGATGTCATCTTTGTGGGATTTGTGTTTAGGTGCCAGGCCCGTCTTATCGTGACCTCCCCTTACTCCACTATCCTATTCTGTAGGTTTGGTGTGTTTAGATGCCGAGTCTGTCTGATTGTGACCCTCCCTTACTCCACTATCCTGCCAGTTTGGTATAAATCCCCTATGTAGTTTAGTGTTTAGATGCCGGGCCCGTCTAATCATGACCCCCTCTTACAATTCTACTTAGTCCAACTGTGTCCATTAGGGCGTGGATTTGTTCGAAGATTTGTAGTTTCAGATCTGGTCTAGGGAAGAGTAGATTCTTAGTGTTGAATGGTATGTTGTTGGTCTCCATTATTCTCACTAGTTCCGTTCTCTCTTCCTTGTATACCTCGCCGTCTACCAGTTTACATGGTTGGTGGTACATTCTTCTCCGCACTCACAGACGATGACTTGGTGTGTGGTCTCGCAGCCGCTCTTTCACCCTTAGTTTCGATATAAATCTGCATATATCTCTTCTAGGGTGATTGATTGCTGTCTTCGTGTAAATTTTGTCATCCAGCCGGAATCTGTATGTGTCAAGTTCAACGAGTTTTAATTCCCAGATTGAATTGACCTGTCTTTTAACCATACTGTAGATTTCCGTGGTGCTGTAGTCTATGGTGCGGAGTGGTGCTGTATCCTTGAGACCTTCGTTTGCGAGTCGATCTGCCTCCTCGTTTCCTCTAATGTTGACATGTGATGGAATCCACACGAGCTCTACTTTGCTTCCCTTCTCTAAGACCCTCTGGTACAGCTGCCTGATTTCCAAAATGACTTCTGGTCTTGAGTCCGAGTTGTCAGTTTGGATTGAAATCAGACTGCTCAGCGAGTCGCTTGGAATGACGAACTTACTAGTCTTTTGATGGGAAATCCATGATATAGCGTCACGAATGGCCACAAGCTCTGTAGTGTACACCGAACAGTTATTGGGCAGTTTCCTGCTTATTCCCTGTTCCCCGTTTGGCAGGTATATTCCAAATGAGCTGGTGCCCCTTTCAGGGTTTGCGTGAGCCATCCGTGTGCACATGGTCCCAGTCATCGGACGGCCAGTTGTCTTCCAGGTGTTCTAGCGAGAAAGCTCGTGCAGCAGTGGGGTTGTTTTTCTTGTCGGTTTTCTGTAACAGATCTAGATTGACCAACGGTATAGGGAGCGTCCAAGGGGCGATCGCTGGGGGGGTCGTGTTCATTGATCACGAGCTCCCCCAGTCGCAGTTCCTTGATTGTTTCCCTGATACCTTGGCCAGAGCTTTTCTTTCTTGGATCTCTCACATATCTTGTATTTTGTAGACTGACAAAAGTTGGAGATCTTGCGCCCAGTTGCGAGATCTTAGCCCAGTACCTTGTCGCTAGTTCTTTTCTTCTTAGGGATAGGGGCAACTCCCCAACTTCCTGCAGTAGTGCCTCTCTCCTAGTCCCTTGCCCTACGCCAGTCGCAATACACAGAGCTTTGTATTGGATGGTGTCAAGCTTCCTTAAGAGTAATGGAGCGCAGTTCATGAAGGCCAGAGAGCCAAGACTACAGATCGTATTAGAGCACAATACACCATCATTAGTGTAACTCTGTTGGCCCCCCATGTGCTGCCCTTTATTTTCCTCATTAAGTTTAGGATTTTGGTGCATCTATCTACAGTCTCGTCGATGTGCAGTTTCTCCTGTCTACTACTACTACTACTTAGTGTTTAACGTCTGCTTCCACATAAGTGATATCGCAGGCAAGACTTAGGAGAGCCGAAGCTGATTCCTGTTTTTTAGAATATGATTTTGCAATCTTTCCATTTGGCTTTAAGCCATGGATTGGGTTTAGTGGAAAGTTCTTCCCTTTATTTATTAAAAAACATATCATTTGGTAGATGATCTCATATGCTTCTGATGGGTTGGTTGGTGTCATCGTTTGGGGTTAGTGTTTAGGTGCCAGGCCTGTCTTATCGTGGCCTCCCCTTACTCCACTATCCCACTCTATGGGTTTGGTATCAGTTTTATTTACGAAATAGTGTTTAGGTGCCGAGTACGTCTGACCGAAACTCCCCCTTACTCCACTATCCTGCTTAGTTTGGTAGATGTCATTTGTGTTTAGGTGCCAGGCCTGTCTTATCGTGACCTCCCCTTACTCCACTATCCTATTCTGTAGGTTTGGTGTCTGTTTTTTTGGCGGAATAGTGTTTAGATGTCGAGTCCGTCTGATCGTGACCCTCCCTTACTCCACTATCCTGCCAGTTTGGTATAAATCCCCTATGTAGTTTAGTGTTTAGATGCCGGGCCCGTCTAATCATGACCACCTCTTACTTCACTATTCTACATAGTCCAACTGTGTCCATTAGGGCGTGGATTTGTTCTCCTGTCTGTGTGTAGAGATCTTTTAAAGCAACTAATTTACATACAGACAAAAGGACAATGATTTCAACAAATCGAATTAAAGATAAAAAATATTGTAACACATCAAATGAAAAGAAGTTAAATATATAAATTTCATTGGTTGAAATTTTATAATAAAGTTAATTAGTTAATAAGCTTTAAGCCATAAAGACAGTAAAGGTGATGACACGATCTGACTGCATTGTTAACTGTATAAATCTTTGCTCAAGGTTTCTCTTAATAAGCCTACTGGCTTTCAAAGATTATAAAACAGTCAACACCAATCATGCTTTTAGGCAATTACTTTAAATCAAAATATTGACATTAAATGTAAGGAAAGACCAACTGATCTTAATATTAGCTATATTGTCTATATACTTTAAGAAATAAATTCTGTATATTCTTAAAATAAAATTTGAAAAAGAAGTAAAATTTAGTATCACTATTCGGTGATAGTTCTCCCGTCTTTATCAAGCAAAGTATGGCAGCCATAGAACAATGAAGACATATGTACAAAATCTGGAACAATGACAGACATTTATATATAACCAGAGATGATCATTTAGAAATCATCAAAGGGGTGGGAAGCCATAATTAAGGGTGGCTAGTTATGAACTATGTACAAAAAAACATGAAAATAAAGACAGCTAGATTGGGCGGTGACTATGCTTACACAGAAGGAACCCACTAAGAGACCATGATCAGTATGTATAGAGAAACCATATTTGTGAAAATAGCATAAGATTATCCAGAAAGATACATTCCCGGGTACAAAATGGTTGTTTTGATGATATATTTGGTTTGGTTTTGCGACCCGAGCCTTATTCCTGACCTCTTTGGACTTCCCCTCCTTCTTTTTCAGGATTAATGAGGCTTCATTAAAACTTACTTTTTCTTTCACCTGTATTTTTAAGGCTGCCTTGGTATTTTGAATCTTTGGGCATTCGGGTGAGTTCGCTGCGTGACCGCCTTTGCAGTTCGAACATTTATTTGGTATGCCCGCCCTGCAATCAGTCGCCGCATGACTCACCCCACACTGGGCGCACACAGTCTTTCCCTTGCAGTACTTGACTGTGTGTCCCAGTTTCTGGCAGTTGGCACACTGCCTCACCCTCTGAACATACGGGTGGGTACGTCTTTTCAGGTACACGATTTTTAGGGCCTCGGGCGCTGTTCCTTTCTTGAAGGACAGAGCGACGCTTCCCTGGTCCTTCCCCTCGGCCACTTTAAACCGGTACACCTCGGTTGTCTGGTACCCCCTCTCTGTCAAGTCTTCCAGAATTTCATCCCCGGTATATTCGGCTGGTATCCCATGGACAACCACCTTGTCTATTGACAAGGTGATCGGTTCGGACACCATCACGGACATACCAAGAAGTGCCTTCTGTCCCAATGCCAAGTACTGCCGAAGGAACCAATCGCGGCACCCCGCCCAGAACTACAACCAACCACACCCAAGAAAAAGACAAAATCCAAGATGAAAGAGGGGGAACCGAAAACGAAAGCTGATGAAGGCCACTTTGTCCCGAAATTTAAATCGGAGAGTGGGTTCATGAGCTTCATGATCGAGTTCCTGCGGGTGGCTGTGTCCAATGACGACCAAACAACAAAAATGGCCAGTCTCCTCGGTAAGCTACGAACGTACATGGTCAACGCCGATGTACTGATTGTAATGATTAACTCCATCAATACAGTCAAAAAAAGATCAAGAGAAGAAGACGACGAAGAATCTATAAAAGCCGATCAATCAGTAAATCTCGCGCTCCGTAGAAGGATATCGCATGTTCGTCACTACAGCACTGGCGATATGCCCAGTTGCTTGCCGGTGTTAACACCAAATGCGAACACTAATGAGGTACCTACTACGGAATGTGAGACGCCGATAGATCAGTAAACCCCACAAGACTGAGAGGCATCCATCCAGGCAGTCATCATGGCAGGCCAGGTAAAAGTCCTACAACTTAATATCAATGGACTGGCTCCCAGGTGTGCTGAACTGAGAAAATACATAAACCGCAACCCCAAAGATGTAATATGCCTCCAGGAAACCAAGCTACTACCAACGAAGAGCGACATCTACTTACCCGGATATACTTGTCAGAGAAGGGACAGACCGGGCAGCACGACACGTGGCGGCAGCCTTGCCATTTACGTCAGTGACAACATAAATTACATTTCTGTTCCACTGAATGTAACCAACCCCCTAGAAGCTATGGGCATAGCCATCACATTGAGCAATAAAACAAAGTTGACAATAGTGAATGTCTATGCACCCCCAGATGTCACAATAAAACCAGATGACTTCCAGTCACTTCTCGATCAGCTTCCACGGGGCGAATCGGTGCTTTGTGGAGATTTCAACGCAAAGCACGCTCTGTGGGGGTCACCGAGGAATGACTGTCGGGGGACTAGCCTATGCTCAATAATAGAAGGGAACGACCTATGCGTACTGAATGATGAGAGCCCTACATTTGTTGGAGGAAATGCCCCACCTTCACACCTAGATCTCACATTCTGCACGCCTGGTATGGCAAACCGCTGCGATTGGCTAGTACATGAAGATGAGACACTTGGCAGTGACCATTTGGTAATAGAATTTAACATCCAAGCTGAAACCAACAGAGAAGTCTATAACGGAAGACCCAATTGGAAAATGATAGAAGCTGATTGGGCTAACTTCCGTGTAGGCTGCCTCGATTGGAAGGAAGAAGATATCATCGACACCGACATCGACGTGTACTCCGCCAATATCACGAATGCAATTATAGGTGCAGCGACAACTCCATTCCAAAGACTTCTGGCAGGAAACCAAGGAATACAAAACCCTGGTGGTCTTCAGAATGTCAAGAGGCAGTTTACGAAAGAAAGAAGGCACTTCGTCTACGAAAACGCCACTTCAATGAAGTCAACCACCAAAATTACCTGAAGTTGAAATACGCCGCAAGAGACACCATCCAGAAGGCACAAATCAAAGCGGGTTCAGGAAGGGACGATCAACAATGGACCACTTGGTGCGACTACAGCAAGTCATGTCTCAGGCACTCCTCTCGTTGCACCTGCTATGTGCCGTGTTTGTAGATTTAACCAAGGCTTTCAATTTTCAAGCTGGGACGTATCGGAATAACGGGCACAATGTTTCGGTGGATCAAAAGCTTTCTGAGCGATAGAAGGATACAGGTGAATGTTGGCAGATTCCTGAGTGCCGAGCAAACATTAGAAAATGGCACGCCTCAGGGGTCGGTCATCAGTCCCACTCTCTTCAATATTATGATCAACGACATACAGAAATCTTCATATCTCGACGCCAGAACTGAGCTAGCAAAATTTGCTGACGACAGCACAATATGGAGGAAAGGGACGAGGTTCTGTGAACTTCAAAAGAATATGCAAAAGGCCTTAGACAAATTCATGACATGGGCAAACGACTGGGGATTTAAGGTCTCAGAGAAGAAAACAGTCGGCATGCTTGTGTGCAGGGATAGAGGGATAAGCAGAATGACTCTGTGTATGAACGGGAAAACCATCGAGTTTAAAGACCAAACCAAGTTCCTTGGCGTAATCTTTGATCGAAGGCTGACCTGGAAACCGCACATCGACTGGACTGTAGATAGATGCTCCAAAGTCCTAAACTTAATGAGAAAAATAACGGGTAGCACCTGGGGAGCCAATAGAGTTACACTTATAATGGTGTATCGTGCTCTAATACGCTCTGTATTAGACTACGGATCTTTGGTCTTCATGAACTGCGCGCCAACACTCTTAAGTAAGCTTGACACCATCCAATACAAAGCTCTGTGTATTGCGACTGGCGTAGGGCTTGGGACCAGGAGAGAGGCATTACTACAGGAAGCCGGAGAGTTGCCCCTATCCCTAAGAAGAAAAGAACTAGCAACAAGGTATTGGGCTAAGATCTCGCAATTGGGCGAGAGATCCCCGGCCTTTGTCAGCCTAAGGAAGACAAGATATGTAAGAGATCCTAGAAAGAAAAGCTTCGGCCAGGGTATCAGGGAAACAGTCAAGGAACTACGACTGGAGGAGCTCGTGATAAACGAACACGACCCACCATCGATCGCTCCTTGGACACTCCCAATACCACCGGTCAATCTAGATCTGCTACAGAAAACCGACAAGAAAAACAACCCCACTGCAGCACGGGCTCTCTCTCTGGAACACCTGGAAGACAACTGGCCGTCGGATGACTGGGAACATGTTTATACGGATGGCTCACGCAATCCTGAAAGGGGCACCAGCTCGTTTGGAATATACCTGCCAAACGGGGAACAGGGAATAAGCAGGAAACTGCCCAATAACTGTTCGGTGTACACTGCAGAGATTGTGGCCATCCGTGATGCTATATCATGGATCTCTTATCAAAAGACTAGTAAGTTCGTCATCCCAAGCGACTCTCTGAGCAGTCTGATTTCAATCCAAAATGACAACTCGGACTCAAGACCAGAAGTTATTTTGGAAATCAGGCAGCTGTACCAGAGGGTCCTAGAGAAGGGAAGCAAATTAGAGCTCGTGTGGATTCCATCACATGTGAACATTAGAGGAAACGAGGAAGCAGATCGACTCGCAAATGAAGGTCTCGGGGACACAGCACCACTCCGCACCATAGAATACAGCACCACGGAAATCTACAGTATGGTAAAAAGACAGGTCAATTCACTCTGGGAATTAAAGCTCGTTGAACTTGACACATACAGATTCCGGCTGGATGACAAGATCTACACGAAGACAGCTATCAATCACCCTAGAAGAGATATATGCAAACTTATATCGAAACTAAGGGTGAAAGAGCAGCTGCGAGACTACAAACACCAAGTCATCGTCTGTGAGTGCGGAGAAGAATGTACCACCAACCATGTCCTGGTAGACTGCGAAGTATTCAAGGAAGAGAGAACGGAACTAGTGGAGATGATGGAGACCAACAACATACCGCTCAACACTAAGAACCTACTCTTTCCAAGACCCGATCTGAAGCTGCAAATCTTCGAACTAATCCACGATTTAATGAACACCGTTGGATTAAGTAGAATAGTGAAGTAAGAGGGGGCTACGATAAGACGAGCTCGGCATCTAAACACTAAACTACATAGGGGATATACACCAAAGTAGCGGGCTAGTGGAGTAAGGGAGAGTCACGGTAAGACGGGCTCGGCATCTAAACACTAATCCACTAGAAAAACACCAAACCTACAAAGTGGGATAAGTGGAGTAAGGGGAGGCCACGATAAGAAGGGCCTGGCACCTAAACACTATACCTCAAAAGATGACTTCTACCAATCCAGAGACGAGACACATATATGTCTGCATAAATGCTGTCCCTACAGATCAACTACCAAACAATATGTGTTTTATTAAATAAAGGGAAGAACTTCTGACTAAACCTATTCCATGGTTCAAGGCCGCAAATGGAAAGATTGCAAAATCATATTCTAAAAACAGGAAGAAGCCTCGGCTCTCCTATGTCTTGTCTGCGATATCACTTCTGTGGAAGCGGACGTTAAAACATCAGGTAGTAGTAGTAGATATATTTGGGCTAAAAACATATTCAAACAATTAATTTATCATAATTTTGCTTCAAATCCTTCTCAAAACATTGTAATTGCCAAGTATTCTCTGCAATAAAAATTGATTCAAAGAGACCATGTTTGCCTCAGGGGATTACCAGGTCCCCGCTCCAAAATGGTTGTTTTGATGATATATTTGGGCTAAAAACATATTCAAACAATTAATTTATCATAATTGTCCCCCACCTTTCAAAGAAAGTTGGGGGACTATTAAAATGGGTTCATTCCTCCGTCTGTCTGTCTGTCTGTCCGTCTGTCCGTCACACTTTTTGGGACACAATAACTCTCTTCCTAATTGAGCTAGAATTTTCAAACTTGGTGTATATGCTTATTAGGTCAATGCCTTGATAGAGTTCGAAGTAGAGCATTTTCTGCTTAGGGTAAGCAGAGAAAAGCAATTTGATTGGTTAATGCTTTGGGAAATGATAACTTTAGCTCTAATTAAGTGAGAATGATGAAACTTGGTGTATAGTTTCATTACAGTAATACCTTGACTAAGATCGATAATGAGCATTTTCTGCTCAGGGTAAGCAGAGCGATAAGCAATTTGATTGATCGAGACTTTGGAACACAATAACTCTCCTTCTAATTGAGTTAAAATGTTCAAAATTGGTGTGTATGCTTATTAGGTCAAAATGCCTTGATGGAGTTCGAAGATGAGCATTTTCTTCTTAGGGTAGGCAGAGATAAGCAATTTGATTGGTTGATACTTTGGGACAAGATAACTTAGGTTCATCTTGATTCTCATTCAGTAATGGATTCGACAGTAACAGTGTATAAAAACGATTGACTTGGACACAAAGGCCCTTTCCCTTGGCCAGAGGGGCCCTTTTGTCAAATCTGGGGGCCCTTTTGTCTGCCTTTTAGGGTCCCCCTAACTAGGGTACATTTTCATTTTTCTCGTCGGCTTTAGCACTTTTCTTTATAAAACACTTTTAGATGACACTTCGTGTACAGTTTGATTGCTCGATACGTTTGAAAAAAACAAATGTGCGATTAATTAATATGTGTCATCTATTTATTTTGGAATTTCGGCGGGGGATTTGCTTCAAATCCTTCTCAAAACATTGTAATTGCCAAGTATTCTCTGCAATAAAAATCGATTCAAAGAGATCATGTTTGCCTCAGGGGATTACCGGGGCCCCGCTCACAGGGGTGGATCCAGAGGGGGGGGTCCACCCCCCACCCCCCTGCTCAGCTACATAAAAAAATAATGCCTTGCATCAATGAAATTACATCACAAAGTGATCCTACATCCGTATAAAAACGATTTCTCTGTTTAAAAAGCTCAATTTGTATGTATGCCTATGTAATTTAGAGACGATGATGGCAGATTTGCGTAACCGAAACCTGGCAAACCCCCTCCTGCAAAAATTCCTGGATCCGCCCCTGCATTTTCAGCAGAGTCCGATACCAAAACTAAAAAAGGCGATTCATTGAGACTTTTTATACGCCCACATTTTCATGTGGACGTATTATGTCGTCGCCCCTGTCCGTCCGGACGTCTGTCTATCCGGACGTCCGTCCACAATTTGTTTGTGGACTCTCTACAAGTCACAATTCCTATCTGATTTTGACGAAACTTGAAATATAGGTTTATCCCCATAAGATCTCGGTTCCTTTCGATATTGGCATGTATCAGATCAGAACTTCATGGATTATGGCCCCTGATTGTGCGAAATATCATTTTTTTAGCTTGTGGACCCTATAGAGGTCACAATTTTGAACCGATTGTGATGAAACTTGACATGCATGTCTATAACCCCAACACCGTTACATGGTAATGAAGGTTGAGTTCAAATTTCGTGAAAATCGGACCAAAATTGACAAACAAAATGGCCGCCGTTTGTAAGCGAATAGTGTGAAAATATGTTTTATCAAGGTTGTGGACCCTATAGAGGTCACAATTTTGAACCGATTTAGATGAAACTTGACATGCATGTTTATAACCCGAAGATCTTGGTTCCTTTCGATATTTGCGCTCATTGATTTGTAACTTCCTGAATTATGGCCCCTGATTGTACGAAAAATCACCCTTTTTAGCTTGTGGTCCCTCTGGAAGTCACAATTATTTTCCGATTTAAAAAAACGTTTGATTATATCACCGTTTCACCTTAAGGAAGGTTTGAGTTCAAATTTCAGGAAAATCAGACCAAAATTGACAGACAAAATGGCCGCCGTTTGTACGCGAATACTGTTAAAAAATGGTATATCATGGTTGTGGACCCTGTATAGGTCACAATTTTAATTTGATTTTGATGAAACTTGAAATGCATGGTTATAACCCAAAGATCGTGGTTCCTTTCGGTATTTGCGCATATCGGATCGTAACTTCCTGAATTATTTGAATTTCTTGAAAATTGTACCAAAATTGCCGGACGAAATGGTCGCCGTTTGTAGGCGAATAGTGTAAAGATATGTTATTTCATGGTTGTGGACTCTCTACAGGTCACAATTCGGTATTGCTTGTTCTCTATCCATCTCTCGAAAATGTGGGCGTATCCTGCCTGGCAGTGTTAGCCTATCTTTTTCTGGAGTACTACAGACCAACCACTAACAGAAAAACAACAAATCATCTTTCCGGGAATTTTTTTCCCACAAATTCTAGTTTTCATCGTTCACCTACCAGCCTAATATGAGAAAATATAGTTAACAGGAGCCGGGGCTTAGTAACGATGACAAAAAGCATTAATATAACAGAATGATATACATATTACTCAGTGCCAGACTGGTCGGCCAAACAAGTACGAGCTCGTCAGGAAAGCGCCGAAGCGAAGGCGCGTGAGCGTCCTAGGATGTCTGGGGAGGTTCACCCCTAGGAAATTTTTTAAAATTGACAACCGCATACCCATTTTCCAAGCATTTTGATCCAAGATGAGCGAAGATCCAACTTGGGAAATCTGATTTATGCGCAGAAATTTAATAAGAAAAACTGCAGGATCAAAGTGTCAAAACGATTTTATCTGAGTAGCAAAGATCCGACTTATGCAAAGTTTACTGTATTTCAATTCTGTAATTTCTAAATATTCTAGACACCAAATCCAACAAAAATTATTTTTGAATTCAGGTGTTTTGGTTTATCCTTCTTATATTTCCATACCAGACTTAATTTTATTAAACATCTGAGAAGTTTCATCATTGTGGCATGTTCATAGTTGTGTAGTGTAAACAGCCAATGAAAACTCCCAAGATATTTTGCAGTGATGTACTGATAAACTCATTGAAGTCTCATACAATAATGCATTCAATGTCGGCTACCTAAACAACTGCAACTAAGAACCATAAAGACGAAATGAAATAAAAAAAATATGTTGCCAGGCAACGAAACATACGCCCACACAGCAGCTAAATCGTCCGGGCAGTCAACAAGTAATTATCAGAAAATCATTAGAATTTGTTTGGTTTTTATAAAGTTCTGCCCCATGTTAACGTTAAGTATACAAAACATTTAATATTATGGATTTAGCTGTTCAATTATCGATTTTCAAGAAATTCACACACAATCATCATTAATGTGTAACGGGGATATAGTCAAACGGTTGTTTAATTCAGAATAAAATTGTGACCTACATAGGGTAACCAGTTAAACAAGCCCGCCGAAATCCCAAAATAAATAGAAGACACATATTAATTAATTGCACATTTATTTTTTTCAATGTATCGAGCAATCAAACTGTACACGAAGTGTCATCCAAAAGTGTTTTATAAAGAAAAATGCTAAAACCGACGAGAAAAATGAAAATGTACCCTAGTTAGGGGGACCCTAAAGGCAGACAAAAGAGCCCCTCTGGCCAAGGGAAAGGGCCCTCGTGTCCAAGTCAATCATTTCTATACACTGTTACTGTCGAATCCATTACTAAATGAGAATGCAGTCATTGTATTGGCATAAAAATCATCAATCAAGATGAACCTAAGTTATCTTGTCCCAAAGTATCAACCAATCAAATTGCTTATCTCTGCTTACCCTAAGCGGAAAATGCTCATCTTCGAACTCGGTCAAGGCATTGACCTAATAAACACATACACCAAGTTTGAACATTCTAGCTCAATTAGGAAGAGAGCTATTGTGTCCCAAAAAGTGTGACAGACAGACAGACAGACAGACGGACGAACCCATTTTAATAGTCCCCCAACTTTCTTCGAAAGGCGGGGGACAAAAATGCTAAAACCGAGGAGATAAATGAAAATGTACCCTAGCTAGGGGGACCCAAAAGACTGACAAAAGGGCCCCCACGCTTGACAAAAGGGCCCTTCTGGCCAAGGGAAAGGGCCCTCGTGTCGAAGTCAGTCGTTTCTATACACTGTTACTGTCGAATCCATTACTGAATGAGATTGCAGTCATTGTATTGGCATAAAAATCATCAATCAAGATGAACCTACTATCTTGTCCCAAAGTATCAACCAATCAAATTGCTTATCTCTGCCTACCCTAAGAAGAAAATGCTCATCTTCGAACTGCATCAAGGCATTGACCTAATAAGCATATACACCAAGTTTGGACATTTTAACTCAATTAGAAGGAGAGTTATTGTGTTCCAAAGTTTCGACCAATTAAATTGCGTATCGCTCTGCTTACCCTGAGCAGAAAATGCTCATTATCGAACTTAGTCAAGGTATTACTGTAATGAAAGTATACACCAAGTTTCATCACTCTAACTTCGTTAGAACTAAGGTTATCGTGTCCCAAAGCATCAACCAATCAAATTGCTTATCTCTGCTTACCCTGAGCGGAAAATGCTCATCTTCGAACTCCATCAAGGCATTGACCTTATAAGCATATCAAATTGCGTATCGCTCTGCTTACCCTGAGCAGAAAATGCTCATTATCGGACTTGGTCAAGGTATTACTGTAATGAAACTATACACCAAGTTTCATCACTCTCACTTAATTAGAACTAAAGTTATCGTGTCCCAAAGCATCAACCAATCAAATTGCTTATCTCTGCTTACCCTAAGTGGAAAATGCTCATCTTCGAACTCCATCAAGGCATTGACCTAATAAGCATATACAACCAGTTTGAACATTTTAACTCAATAAGAAGGAGAGTTATTGTGTTCCAAAGTCTCGACCAATCAAATTGCGTATTGCTCTGCTTACCCTGGGCAGAAAATGCTCATTATCGAACTTAGTCAAAGTATTACTGTAATGAAACTATACACCAAGTTTCATCAATCTCACTTAATTAGAACTAAAGTTATCGTGTCCCAAAGCATCAACCAATCAAATTGCTTATCTCTGCTTACCCTAAGCGGAAAATGCTCATCTTCGAACTCCATCAAGGCATTGACCTAATAAACACATACACCAAGTTTGAACATTCTAGCTCAATTAGGAAGAGAGTTATTGTGTCCCAAAAAGTTGACGGACAGACAGACAGACGAACCTATTTTAATAGTCCCCCAACTTTCTTCGAAAGGCGGGGGACAAAAACATGATTTTTCCTACAGTCAGGGGCCATAATTCAGGAAGTTATGGTCCACTGTGCCCGAATATCGAAAGAAACCGCGATCTTTGGGTTATAAACTTACATACCAAATTTCATCAAAATTGGATTGAAATTGTGACCTCTACAGGGTCCACAACCTTGATATATCTTATTTCTATACTATTCGCGTATTAACGGCAGCCATTTTGTCTGGCAGTTTTGGTCCGACTTTTAGGAAATTTGAACTCACACTTCATTATGGTGAAACAGTGATATAATCAAACATTATTTTAAATCCGTTAATAATTGTGACCTCCAAAGGAACCACAAGCTAAAAGATAGGCTTACACTGCCAGGCAGGATACGCCCACATTTTCAAGAGATGGATAGAGAACAAGCAATACCGAAAGTGATTTTTCCTACATCATTAAGTCCTGTATTTCATACTGTATTGGGAGCAGCCATTTTGTTGGTCAGTTCTAGTTTGATATTCATGAAATTCGAAGCTCACAATGATTTTGGTGTGACGGTACACAACCTAGAAATGTGACTTTTCGTCAAAATCGGATAAGATTGTGACCTGTAGAGAGTCCACAACCATGATGTACCATATTTTTATACGCCCACATTTTCATGTGGACGTATTATGTCGTCGCCCCTGTCCACAATTTGTTTGTGGACTCTCTTCAGGTCACAATTCTTATCTGATTTTGACGAAACTTGAAATATAAATTTATCCCCATAAGATCTCGGCTGCTTTCAATATTGGCATGTATTGGACCAAAACTTCATGGATTATGGCCCTTGATTGTACGAAAAATCACGTTTTTAGCTTGTGGACCCTATAGAGGTCACAATTTAGAACCGATTTTGATGAACCTTTTTTATAACCCAAAGATCTTGGTTCCTTTCGATATTTGCCCCTATCAGAACATAATTTCCTGAATTATGGCCCCTGATTGTCCGAAAAATCACCTTTTTTAGCTTGTGGTCCCTCTGGAGGTCACAATTATTATCCGATTTAAAAGATAGGTTGGCAGGCAACGAAACATACGCCCACAGCAGCTAAATCGTCCGGACAGTCAACAAGGGTTGTCGCATATTTTTACTTTTTTTGGGAATGAAACATTTGTTATACACTAAAATCTGATTAAGAGTAACAACTCATTTTGTAATTATCTGAAAATCATTAGAATTTGTTTGCTTTTTATAAAGTTTTGCCCCACACTAACAATTAGTATAGGAAACATTTAACATCATGGATTTAGCTGTTCAGTTATCAAAATTCATTGAAAATCAAAATACTTGTTCATTTCAACACCTTAAACTCTGTGTATCAATGTGAAGTCAATCGGATGATAAGTTTGGCATCTATAGCGTCACAAGGTTTTTTGAAGTGATCAAGGGAGATAACTCTGGAAGTAATTATTTGAAATCGCTGAAAATCAGTAGGCTTCTTCGTCTCATGACCTTAAACAATGTGTGTAAATTTAAAGTCAATCGGATATTAACTTTGGCCTCTAGAGCGTCCACAGGATTTTTTGATGTGATCAAGGGCCATAACTCTGGCAATAATTATCAGAGATCGCTGATATCAATAGGCGTCTTCGTCTCATGACCTTAAACACTGTGTATAAATTTAAAGTCAATCAGATATTAACTTTGGCCTCTAGAGCATCCACAAGATTTTTTGAAGTGATCAAGGGACACAACTCTGGCACTAATTATCAGAAATCGCTGAAAATCAATAGGCTTCTTCGTCTCATGATCTTAAACACTGTGTATAAATTTGAAGTCAATCGGACATCATCTTTGTCCTCTAGAGCATCCACAAGATTTTTTGAAGAGATCAAGGGCCATAACTCTGGCACTAATTATCGGAAATCCGTGAAAATCAATAGGCTTCTTCGTCTTATGACCTTAAACACTGTGTATAAATTTAAAGTCAATCGGATATTAACTTTAGCCTCTCGAGCATTCACAAGATTTTTCAAAGTGATCAAGGGTCATAACTCTGGCAGTAATTATCGGATATTGCTGAAAATCAATAGGCTTCTTCGTAGTATGACCTTGAACACTATGTATAAATTTAAAGTCAATCCAATATTAACTTTAGCCTCTAGAGCGTTCACAAGATTTTTCAAAGTGATCAAGGGTCATAACTCTGGCAGTAATTATCGGATATCGCTGAAAATCAATAGGCTTCTTCGTCTCATGACCTTAAACACTGTGTATAAATTTACGGTCAATCGGATATTAACTTTAGCCTCTAGAGCGTTCACAAGATTTTTCAAAGTGATCAAGGGTCATAACTCTGGCAGTAATTATCGGATATTGCTGAAAATCAATAGGCTTCTTCGTCTCATGACCTTAAACACTGTGTATAAATTTAAAGTCAATCGGATATTAACCCTGGCCTCTAGTGCGTTCACAAAAAATTGTGGACGATGGACGGACGGACGGACCGACAGACGGACGGACGGGGGCGACGGCAATATACGTCCACATTTCTATGTGGGCGTATAAAAAGTAATAAAATGTTTTTTTTAGAAATAATTTTATTAAAAATCAATAAATAAAAGACAGGTTTTCTAAAAGTGAAATGAAACTAATAGCAGGAAAACAATGTACTCTGTTTGTTGTGTAATAACATTTCTTTAAAACTGACTATAGAAAAAAAAATATAAAGAAGTAATACAAGAATACAATCACTACAGCACACATGATGAGCATTCTACCAGATGATAATGAAAATATAGTTTCTTTCAGTGAAAGTTAATAATTAACAATATAACACATTATGGTAACTCTATGTTTCGATGTCTGCACAGATTAATCAAATTTTTTGTACCACAATTCAACAAACATTTTTGGAAAGTTATGGAATTCTAACAAAACCTTTAGATTCTGATCTTATCTTCAATCTCAATTGGTCAGAATTACCTTCATTGGGCTAATAATATAACAAATAGTTACCGGTATATATTTCATGAGACATGTTTCATGATTGTCAGATATTAAATATTACAAATACAGGAACAAATATATAATATTTCACTAAGCACTACAGATAAACTAGTTTCTCCAAGATAAGAAATACTACATAGTACATATGAATTTAACATTCGTGGTTAGTGAATTTAATACATACATGTATATTAAATAGGATGTCCAAAATATACATTTTACTGGTAATTGCACTTTTATAAACATGATTTATGGAGGTGGAGCAGATAGGGCAATTTTTGGGAAGAATACAAGCATTAAATTTGGCACAATTGTTCTCTGTGGGAAACTAATCAAATCTGCTCGATTGGCCAATTGAAAATCCAAGATGGCCATGCGAAGTTGATGTTTTGCTTAGAAATATTTGTAGTTGTCCAATTTGTGTGATCTAAAACTCGATTCCTGTTTTTAAGTCTGCTTAACTACACCCCTTACATTGCAAAAACAAACATCCAACGTATGAAAATCATGAATAAACATGCGAAGTGAGAAAAATATGTCTCAGAGTATAACGAAAGACAGACAATTGTGTTTTTAATGTAAATTTGTTATAGAAATTAAAATATATATATATTGTGTATATAGAAATATACATATAAAGATAGGCTGGCACTGCCAGGCAGGATACGCCCACATTTTCGAGACATGGATAGAGAACAAGCAATACCGAAAGTGATTTTTCCTACATCATTAAGTTAGAATTTGATATGTGCAAATATCGAAATAAATTAAGATCTTTGGGTTATAAAGGTTCATTTCAGTAGGCTTCAAATTCGACTGGGGATCATGTTGCTAAGTGGGGTAAGATGCTGGCTCGGTAGCCTTGAGGTTGGGTGTTTGATCCCTGCATTAGGTGACAAAGTTCATCTAGATTTTCTGGCGTGGTTTCCCCTTGTTAGTGATGAAGGATGGATGGCCTGACAAGAACAGCTGCCAATTTTGGTCTGATTTTCACAAAATTCGACCTCAACCTTCATTACGATGTAAAGGTGATATAATCAAACGTTTTTTTTATATGGGATAATAATTCTGACCCCAGAGGGACCATAGGCTAAAAAAAAAAGGTCATTTTTCGTACAATCAGGGGCCTTAATTCAGGAAGTTACAATCCGATATGCACAAATATCTAAAGGAACTAAGATTGTTAAGTTGTAAACATGTGTTTCAAGTTTCATCAAAATTGAATGAAGATTGTGACCTCTACAGGGTTCACAACCTTGATATACCATATTTTTACACTCTTCGCATACAAGCGGCAGCCATTTTTTCAGTTAATTTTGGTCCGATTTTCACGAAATTTGACCTCAACCTTCATTACGATGTAACAGTGATATAACCAAACGTTTTTTTAAATGGGATAATAATTCTGACCTCCAGAGGGACCACAAGCTAAAAAAGGTCATTTTTTGGACAATCAGGGGCCATAATTCAGGAAGTTACGATCCAATGGGCGCAAATATTGAAAAAAACCAAGATCTTTGGGTTATAAACATGCATGTCAAGTTTCATCAAAATCGGTTCAAAATTGTGACCTCTATAGGGTTCACAACCTTGATATAACATATTTTCACACTATTCGGGTACAAACGGCGGCCATTTCGTCCGTCAATTTTGGTTCGATTTTCACGAAATTTGAACTCAACCTTCATTACCATGTAATGGTGATATAATCAAACGTTTTTTTAAATCGGATAATAATTTTGACCTCCAGAGGGACCACAAGCTAAAAAGGGCGATTTTTCGGACAATCAGGGGCCATAATTCAGGAAGTTACGACCCGATGGACGCAAATATCAAAAGGAACCAAGATTTTGGGGTTATAAACATGCATGTCAAGTTTCATCACAATCGGTCCAAAATTGTGACCTCTATAGGGTCCACAAGCTAAAAACATGATATTTTGTACAATCAGGGGCCATAATCCATGAAGTTCCAATCCGATACATGCCATTTTGTCCGTCAATTTTGGTCCGATTTTCACGAAATTCGAACTCAACCTTCATAACCATGGGACGGTGATATAATCAAACTGTTTTTTAAATCGGATAATAATTTTGACCTCCAGAGGGACTACAAGCTAAAAAGGGCGATTTTTCAGACAATCAGGGGCCATAATTCAGGAAGTTACGATCCGATTGGCGCAAATATCGAAAGGAACCAAGATCTTTGGGTTATAAACATGCATTTCAAGTTTCACCCAAATCGGTTCAAAATTGTGACCTCTACACTGTTCACAAGCTAAAAAACGTGATTTTTCGTACAATCAGGGGCCATAACCCATGAAGTTATGGTCCGATACATGCCAATATCGAAAGGAACCGAGATCTTAGGGTGATAAACCTATATTTAAAGTTTCATTGAAATCGGATAAAAATTGTGACCTGTAGACTGTTCACAAACAATTGTGGACGGACGGACGGACGGACAGGGGCGACGACAATATACGTCCACATGAAAATGTGGGCGTAGAAAAATGGTGGCCATCTTGGATTTTTAATTGGCCAATCGTTTAGAATTGATTAGTATCCTTTGATGCTTGTAATATCATTTGCACGATTATGCTGTTATCTGCCCCACTAATAGTTTTATTATCAACAAATACGAGATTGTATATTTTAATAGATCTACATCTATAGGTTTAATATATATGTGGGACTTAATTTAATGTATAACTTGCCTATATTAAATTGCAAAGCTATCTTTATTAATGAATATGCATAAATTATTTAACAACCTTGTAAACCATGTATTATGGTGTAATAGGTTTAACTTATGCTATGTCTTTTAGACAATATATATAATTTCACATTCTTTCTTAAAATTTAATAAAAGTTAATTGCTAAAATACATAGATTTTAAAACAAGTCTACAAGTTATCAAATAAAACAAACAGTGCTTTGACATTGCAGTCGGTGAACTTATTGTATTGTGCTGCAAATAAAATACTATTGGTTAAAATAAAATCAGGATTTTTTGGAGGAAATTGTTAAAAACTACATAAAATATAAAAATAAATCTACATGTCAATGAATACAATAAAGAAAATATAAATTATGATATAAAAATGAATTAAATGTTATACCTAGATTGTTGACAAAACACTGCTAAAATAAATTTCTATTCAGAACTTCTGAGTAGGGTGTATAAAGAATATTTTGATATAAATATTAAAAACTTACATTAGTATAAGCAATACATTAGCCATATATATTACTGCCACAACCATGAAATTTTGTAAATAGTTCAGTTATACATGTAAGTTACTTAGATCCAAAAGTACAAATCTTACCACATATATATTTTATCAATTTTTTGATTAATCAAATGCTTTGTATTTCTCATTCTACAGGTATTTATGTAATATTGTGTCTCAGTTTACAGTTCTGTAGCCATCTTGCTACTCATAGCTTGTATTCTTTTGGCATTACAGTTTTTACATAAAATATGGTCATCTAACGGATAACACCCTCTACCTTCTGCCTCCGATGATAATTGCATCCCACAATCCTGTTAAAAAGAAAATTGTTTGGAATTATAAAACATAATATTTCCGTACATAATCTCCTCATGTCACTGGTGCAGGACAGTGGACATGGCAAGGCACAGTGTCTAGTTGCTCGGATGGGACAAACAATCAAGGCCCCACATAGATGTTGGTGTGCACATAAAAGATGCCTTGGCAGGTGTCCAAGCCAAATTTCTTCATAGCACACAGCATGGAACATGCCTGTTTTCATTCGCTGTTCAGTGCAGAAAAGTAAAACAGCCCCCATATTTCATTTCAATTTTAGAAAACTCAATGACATTTGTTTATCAGCCAATAACACCAGTTGTCAGACACAGAACTCTTGTCATTTCTGTTCATCTCCACATGCACTGAGTGCTTGTAACTATTATTCTGTTTTGTGTACGAGTTATATGACACAAAATACTAGAAAAATAGGTTGCCAGGCAACGAAACTTACGCCCACACAGCAGCCAAATCGTCCGGGCAGTCAACAAGAGTTGTCGCATATTAAGGAATTATCAGAAAATCATTAGAATTTGTTTGGTTTTTTTTTTAAATCAGATAATAATTGTGACCTCCAGAGGCACAACAAGCTAAAAAGGGTGATTTTTCGTACAATCAGGGGACATAATTCAGGAAGTAATGACCCGATGGGCGCAAATATCGAAAGGGACCAAGATCTTTGGGTTATAAACATACATGTCAAGTTTCATCAAAATCGATTCAAAATTGTGACCTTTATAGGGTCCACAACCTTGATATAACATTTTTTCACACTATTCGTGTACAAACGGCGGCCATTTTATCCGTCAATTCTAGTCCGATTTTCACGCAAATCAAACTCTCTCTTCATTACCATGTAACGGTGATATAGTCAAACGTATTTTTAAATCGGATAATAATTTTGACCTCCAGAGGGACCACAAGCTAAAAAGGGCGATTTTTTTGGACAATCAGGGGCCATAATTCAGGAAGTTACGATCCGATGGGCGCAAATATCGAAAGGAACCAAGATCTTTCGGTTATAAACATACATGTCAAGTTTCATCAAAATTGGTTCAAAATTGTGACCTCTATAAGGTCCACAACCTTGATATAACATATTTTCACACTATTCGCGTACAAACGCCGGCCATTTTGTCCATCAATTTTGGTCCGATTTTAATGAAATTCGAATTCAACCTTCATAACCATGGAACGGTGATATAATCAAACGTTTTTTTTATTCGGATAACAATTTTGACCTCCAGAGGGACCACAAGCTAAAAAGGGCAATTTTTCGGACAATCAGGGGCCATAATTCAGGAAGTTACGATCAAATGGCCTCAAATATCGAAAGGAACCAAGATCTTTCTGTTATAAACACACATGTCAAGTTTCATCCAAATCGGTTCAAAATTGTGATCTCTATAAGGTCCACAACCTTGATATAACATATTTTCACACTATTCGCGTACAAATGGCGGCCATTTTGTACGTCAATTTTGGTCTGATTTTCACGACATTCAAACTCAACCTTCATAACCATGAAACGGTGATATAATCAAACGTTTTTTTAAATCGGATAACAATTTTGACCTCCAGAGGGACCACAAGCTAAAAAGGGCGATTTTTCGGACAATCAGGGGCCATAATTCAGGAAGTTACGATCCGATTGGCGCAAATATCGAAAGGAACCAAGATCTTTGGGTTATAAATATGCATTTCAAGTTTCATCCAAATCGTTACAAAATTGTGACCTCTACACTGTTCACAACCTTGATATAACATATTTTCACACTATTCGCGTACAAATGGCGGCCATTTTGTCTGTCAATTTTGGTCCGATTTTCACGAAATTCGAACTTAGCCTTCATAACCATGGCACGGTGATATAATCAAACGGTTTTTTAAATCGGATAACAATTTTGACCTCCAGAGGGACCACAAGCTAAAAAGGGCAATTTTTCGGACAATCAGGGGCCATAATTCAGGAAGTTACGATCAAATGGCCTCAAATATCGAAAGGAACCAAGATCTTTCTGTTATAAACATACATGTCAAGTTTCATCCAAATCGGTTCAAAATTGTGATCTCTATAAGGTCCACAACCTTGATATAACATATTTTCACACTATTCGCGTACAAATGGCGGCCATTTTGTACGTCAATTTTGGTCCGATTTTCCCGAAATTCAAACTCAACCTTCATAACCATGAAACGGTGATATAATCAAACGTTTTTTTAAATCGGATAACAATTTTGACCTCCAGAGGGACCACAAGCTAAAAAGGGCGATTTTTCGGACAATCAGGGGCCATAATTCAGGAAGTTACGATCCGATTGGCGCAAATATCGAAAGGAACCAAGATCTTTGGGTTATAAATATGCATTTCAAGTTTCATCCAAATCGTTACAAAATTGTGACCTCTACACTGTTCACAACCTTGATATAACATATTTTCACACTATTCGCGTACAAATGGCGACCATTTTGTCTGTCAATTTTGGTCCGATTTTCACGAAATTCGAACATAACCTTCATAACCATGGCACGGTGATATAATCAAACGTTTTTTTAAATCGGATAACAATTTTGACCTCCAGAGGGACCACAAGCTAAAAAGGGCGATTTTTCGGACAATCAGGGGCCATAATTCAGGAAGTTACGATCCAATTGGCGCAAATATCGAAAGGAACCAAGATCTTTGGTTTATAAACATGCATTTCAAGTTTCATCCAAATCGGTTCAAAATTGTGACCTCTACACAGTTCACAAGCTAAAAAATAGGTTGCCAGGCAACGAAACATACGCCCACACAGCAGCCAAATCGTCCGGGCAGTCAACAAGAGTTGTCGCATATTAAGGAATTATCAGAAAATCATTAGAATTTGTTTGGTTTTTATAATTAAACGTTTTTTTTTAAATCAGATAATAATTGTGACCTCCAGAGGCACCACAAGCTAAAAAGGGTGATTTTTCGTACAATCAGGGGACATAATTCAGGAAGTAATGACCCGATGGGCGCAAATATCGAAAGGAACCAAGATCTTTGGGTTATAAACATACCTGTCAAGTTTCATCAAAATCGATTCAAAATTGTGACCTCTATAGGGTCCACAACCTTGATATAACATATTTTCACACTATTCGTGTATAAACGGCAGCCATTTTGTCCGTCAATTCTAGTCCGATTTTCGCGAAATTCATACTCTCTCTTCATTACCATGTAACGGTGATATAGTCAAACGTTTTTTTAAATCGGATAATAATTTTGACCTCCAGAGGGACCAAAAGCGAACAAAAGTGATTTTTCGGACAATCCGGGGACATAATTCAGGAAGTTATGATCCAATGGGCGCAAATATCGAAAGGAACCAAGATCTTTGGGTTATAAACATACATGTCAAGTTTCATCAAAATCAGTTCAAAATTGTGACCTCTATAAGGTCCACAACCTTGATATAACATATTTTCACACTATTCGCGTACAAATGGCGGCCATTTTGTCCGTCAATTTTGGTCCGATTTTCACGAAATTCGAACTCAACCTTCATAACCATGGAACGGTGATATAATCAAAAGGTTTTTTAAATCCGATAACAATTTTGAACTCCAGAGGGACCACAAGCTAAAAAGGGCAATTTTTCAGACAATCAGGGACCATAATTCAGGAAGTTACGATCCGATGGACGCAAATATCTAAAGGAACCAAGATCTTTGGGCTATAAACATACATGTCAAGTTTCATCAAAATCGGTTCAAAATTGTGACCTCTATAAGGTCCACAACCTTGATATAACATATTTTCACACTATTCGCGTACAAACGGCGGCCATTTCGTCCGTCAATTTTGGTCCGATTTTCACGAAATTCGAACTCAACCTTCATAACCATGCAACGGTGATATAATCAAACAATTTTTTAAATCGGATAACAATTGTGACCTCCAGAGGGACCACAAGTTAAAAAGGGCGATTTTTCGGACAATCAGGGGCCATAATTCAGGAAGTTACGATCCGATGGGCGCAAATATCTAAAGGAACCAAGATCTTTGGGCTATAAACATACATGTCAAGTTTCATCAAAATCGGTTCAAAATTGTGACCTCTATAAGGTCCACAACCTTGATATAACATATTTTCACACTATTCGCGTACAAACGGCGGCCATTTCGTCCGTCAATTTTGGTCCGATTTTCACGAAATTCGAACTCAACCTTCATAACCATGCAACGGTGATATAATCAAACGATTTTTTAAATCGGATAACAATTGTGACCTCCAGAGGGACCACAAGTTAAAAAGGGCGATTTTTCGGACAATCAGGGGCCATAATTCAGGAAGTTACGATCCGATGGGCGCAAATATCGAAAGGAACCAAGATCTTTGGGTTATAAACATACTTGTCAAGTTTCATCCAAATCGGTTCAAAATTGTGACCTCTACGCTGTTCACAAGCTAAAAAACGTGATTTTTCGTACAATCAGGGGCCATAACCCATTAAGTTACAGTCATATTCATGCCAATATCGAAAGGAACCGAGATTTTATGGTGATAAACCTATATTTTAAGTTTAATTGAAATCGGATAAAAATTGTGACCTGTAGACTGTTCACAAAAAAATGTGGACGGACGGACGGACGGACGGACGGACAGGGGCGACGACAATATACGTCCACATAAAAATGTGGGCGTATAAAAACGTGATTTTTCGTACAATCAGGGGCCATAACCCATGAAGTTACGGTCCGATACATGCCAATATCGAAAGGAACCGAGATCTTAGGGTGATAAACCTATATTTTAAGTTTCATTGAAATCGGATAAAAATTGTGACCTGTAGACTGTTCACAAACAATTGTGGACGGACGGACGGACGGACGAACAGGGGCGACGACAATATACGTCCACATGAAAATGTGGGCGTATAAAAACATAATTCTTATTTCACAAACTATAATGCATGTATTATATTAAACGGGAACAGATTTTTATACCTAGGAATTGATGAACAATCGATCATATATTAGACTAAAAACATCGCAGTTGGGGTAGATATGGAAGCAGACGTAAAATCTCCTTTTGAAGACAAAAGTGCAGACATAACAAGTGATAATATGATAAAACTATGTCTTATAAGGTTATAAGCAAGTCAATTATGCTTTTAGGTCAGTGCGTCTGCATTAAAGTGCAGAAGGTTGGGGTCAATTTTCAAGCAAATCTGCATAATTGGCCTTTTCGAAAATCTTGAGCTTCGTTAATTTGCTGTAATCTGACCATGGAACCATGAAACGTAAAAATCTAAAGACTGGCTATTTATATAACTTAGCAAACTTACTTCACATCTATAACACGAAACATGAAAACTTTTATCCATGGCTACAATTCTAACAGTTTCATCTTGACCAGCCTCGGGCATAATAGGTTCATTACATGAACAACATCGTGGTGCAAATTTACTGAAATCAACATATGACTAATATTAACTTTTATATATGAAATTGAGAAGAAACAAGTGCCTTAACCCTTGTCGGTGCACGTGGGGTCTCCGTGGACCCCATGCACTTGTTTTATAGTGTTTTGTAATAACTACTGGACACTGCTTTCTGAAATTTAGTGACTTTGTCTCGAATATATTTTTAAATATAGCGAATAGATCGGTATTCATCCGGTTCCCACATGAAGAGTTATGTTACATGCCAAACGGGCCCAACGCTTGAAGGGAACAAGGGGTCCAAATATTCAATGGTTTTTGTATCAAGCCCGAATCGCCATTTAACCTCATAACATAATACACAAAGTAGCAATTTTGTGAGTGTTATTATTATTAAATCTGTTCAAAATGTCACTTAAATGTTTTTGTATAATAATTTTGTTGTTTTTCAGTTGTCAAATATAAATGCAAATAAAAACTTAAACGCTGCTTTTAAATTCAAATACATCTGTACGTAGAAACTTTGAATTACAACTGGGGTCCATACGGACCCCTTGTTACCTGCTATGTGATTCTCACCACGTGCACCCGCAAGGGTTAAGGCCAGGATGTGATATTTTTCAAAGGGAATATTACCAATAAATATAATTTTTTAAATTGATTATGTAAGTTCTGGATAATTTTCTGCTCAGAGATCAAAAGTACAAATTAATACATGTATATTCACTTACTTATGAAAATCTTTGATACAGTGTATTTGATTGGTAGCATCAACTGTAAATGGTATACCATCTAAACTTATACCACACACCACACAAGTAAAACAGGCTGGGTGATAAGGTCTACCTGTAGCTCTTAACAACTGGAAGAAAAAACATCATTTCAAAATTTTAATGTCAGCTATGCAATATATCTGAAGCAATAATGAATAAAGTGTTTTTCCCATTCGCTGTATATATTATTGTATCATAATAAAACTCAGTATTAAATATACATCTATTTAAATTATATGTTTATATTTATGTTCTATATGTAAGTGTCTAACAACAAATGTGTACATCACATTACTTAACAAGAGGTCATCACATGCTTTCAATCGTTCTGTGCAAAATTCATTTATTACCCTTGAATTTGAATATCATGTTCAGTCACAATGCGACATTTACAATCGAGAAACGGGACAGGTCAACATAACTGAGAAAGGTTATGATTTAAATATATTAAACTAAAACTTAATACAAACCCTATCAGTAATAGCTTTAGAACAAACAGAACATTTCTCAAGAGTATTCTGCAATAAAAGAAAATACAATAAAAATATTATTTTCAATGTATATTTTTAACTTAACTGATGATAGAATGAAATGTTAGTGCCATTTATTGTTGAACTTTCTCTATTTTATCTGTTAAAATGATTGGCCTACATGACGATTGTTATGACATGTCAATTTGGGATTGATTAGGAATTGAATATGCAATACAATCTCTTCAAAAGTCTGCACATGCCATACCATAGTCTCTAGAGGTATTTGTACAAATTATAGGTGGTATAACATAGTGTTGAAACTACTATTCGGATATTCGTTAACAGATACAAAATAACGACTATTCGAATAATTTAACTATCCGTTAACGGATACAAAATAACGGCTATCCGAATAATTTAACTATCCGTTACTATCTTCTGAAATTCTGTTATGTTCTATATATAGTCATTTTTACATTTGATTACTTTGAAATTTTCCCCAATGCAACTGGTCACGTACGCAGGCACACTTTTTAACAACGGCGCAAGTAGACAACACACGTTCCGCAGTATGGCACTTCTTTGCTAAGGTAGCAGACAACAAGGCTCAGTGTACAATGTCAAGTTTGCGAAATCATTAAAAGTATAAACACCCAGGGGTTGATTTATCCAAAGGCTCGACTTCAATGTCAATCGACGGCAACGCAGATAATAATAATCAGGATAATAATAGCGACATTATTGGAACCCTTCAATTCCAGATTTCTTCATATATGATCGGAAGTCCAATCCCAATATACTCCACTGAATGGCAAACTCAATCTCGCAAAGAGAGTTGTCTTCCCTTACAGTCCACACTAACCTCTGCTAACAGCTCAATTGACTATGCCACCAAGATTCTTGATGTTCCGGAATGAGGCGTGTGACCTTCGTGGAATAATTAATGTGACATGTTTTTTTATGTACTTTTTCTTTCATTCGAGTTGATTGAGCAAAATGAAAAGTGGGAGGATTGTGAATTAGAGGGGCAGTAATGCACAAATTTCTTCACCTCATTGATTTTTTGGATATCATTGATAGTCCTAATATGCAGCTAAAGGTAAGCACGTTTTTTATTCGCAGGTATAAAAATTATTTTACCACCGGATGCAGATGACAAACATATTGAAAAAGATAGGTTGCCAGGCAACGAAAACTACGCCCACAGCAGCTAATTCATCCGGGCAGTCAACAAGGGTTGTCGCATATTTTTACTTTTTTTGGTAATGAAACATTTGTAATACACTAAAATCTGATTAAGAGTAACAACTCATTGTGTAATTATCAGAAAATCATTAGAATTGGTTTGCTTTTTATAAAGTTTTGCCCAACGCTAACAATTAGTATACAAAACATTTAATATCATGGATTTAGCTGTTCAGTTATCAAAATTTATTGAAAATCAAACTACTTGTTTGTTTCAACACCTTAAACTCTGTGTATCAATCGGATGATAAGTTTGGCCTCTATAGCGTCACAAGATTTTTTGAAGTTATCAAGGGAGATAACTCTAGCAGTAATTATTTGTAATTGCTGAAAATCAATAGACTTCTTTGTCTCATGACCTTAAACACTATGTGTAAATTTAAAGTGAATCGGATATTAAATTTGGCCTCTAGAGCGTCCACAGGATTTTTTGAAGTGATCAAGGGCCATAACTCAGGCAGTAATTATTAGAAATCGCTGGAAATCAATAGACCACTTTGTCTCATGACTGTAAACACTATGTATCCACAAGGTTTTTTGAAGTGATCGAGGGCCATAACTCTGGTAGTAATTATTGGAAATTGCTGAAAATCAATAGACCTCTTTGTCTCATGACCCCAAACACTGTGTATAAATTTAAAGTCCATCGGATATTAACTTTGGCCGCTAGAGCATCCACAAGTTTTTTTAAGTGATCAAGGGCAATAACTCTGACACTAATTATCAGAAATCGATGAAAATCAATAGGTTTCTTCATCGGATATTAACTTTGGCCTCTAGAGCGACTACAAGATTTTTTGAAGTGATCAAGGGCCATAACTCTGGCACTAATTATTGGAAATCGCTGAAAATCAATAGGCTTCTTCCTTAATTACCTATATACACACCCGGCGTGTGCATTCATTAACGCCTGACTGATTCCTTAATCCCCCTAATTAAATAAAACAATTGACTACCGAATAATTTGTTTTATAATTCATTTTTATTCAAGATCCAATTTAGAATTTGTTTCATAATGTACGGTCTTCTGTTTTTTCACGCCAGCGATTTTAATACACTCTACCATCGTGTGCAGTCCAAACGATTCGAGATACATTTTTTCGTCACAAGAGTATTGTGGTTCTAATTTAGAATTTGTTTCATAATGTACGGGCGTTCTATTTTCTCAAGGCAGCGATTTAATACCCTATACCAAGTGTGCAGTCCAAACAATTCTAGATACATTTTCGTCCGAAGAGTATTGTGGTTCGAATTTCCCCGAGTAAAAGAGTACAGGAGTAAAAAGATGTGGTCACGCAAAATATATCATAAACGTCAAACATGATTGAAACAAGATTTGTAAATGACGAGAAGGGTCACCTAACTATCTATGTGCATCCCAAGTGTAGTGTCGTTTATACCTGTCATTAATCAATCAGACTAAAGTTGCACAGAGACTATCTATGTGTATCCCAAGTGTAGTGTCGTTTATACCTGTCATTAATCAATCAGACTAAAGTTGCACAGAGACTGGGTTATAAATTAATTCTTAAAAGAATGTTGATTATGTAATCATCTTTTTTTTTTTACGCCGGCCAGATCAATTAGCTTTGCTCACCGATAAAGTAGCCTCGTATTATTTGTTGATTGGTGTTAAAACAACATCTAAATGTAAATCATTCGTTGGATATGTTTGTGATAAGATAAGGTTATACCACATTCGTCCTCTTCGCAGTGTGACACTTTGTCAGCGTATTGACTGTGCCCTACACTCTTCGCGGACAGAGTGCCAAGAAAAAATAACCGATATAAAACTCAAATTTTGTGTCAACATATTTTAACCGATATGGATAAAAAGCCAATTAAATTACCTTTCTAGTGATACAACTTTCATTTTTTATTGATAATGCACTCAAAACACAAGTTATAAAGTACCCACGCTAATATTAGGTCACTCACAGTTAACCATTGTTTTTCCATTAGCGAATTAATTATTGTTCACGGCAAGCCCGGGTTTTGGAGCGGTATCTCGCTGGGGATTATCATAGCTCGGAAAGTTCTGCCCGTACGTCATTGAAACTTTCCACGAATCACCAGGAGACCCCCCGCAAGGTTCCGCGACTTCCCCGATGAAAATGGCGGGTATAGTTTTTGAGATGCAATAGTCTCTTATCATCCAAACAAATATTCTACGAATATTAGTCTGGATGGGTCCTCAAAATTTGACAGGAAGTCGGTCATTGTCTGGATTATCCAGTCTTTTAAGTTACCACGTACTGAATCTATCAAAACATCTCGCTTGTCAACAATGACACTCTCTAAAATTTTGTTTTAAAGGTTTTAATTGAAATGGTAATTTTCTCTCGTCATGAATCAAACGTATGGCTTCTCACAATCTCCTTAATCGCGATTCATACTGTTGTATCGTCTCTATTTTGTTTCTAATAATAGATGTGCCAAGTGAATTGTGGGATATATTTTATCCTCGCTTTATAAAATCTATCAAAATCGGCCCGGCTTCATAATATCTAGCACTTACCGAGACTTTAGCCAAAAGGTTTCATTGCTCATGCGTAACCGGGAGTTTGGTTTTTTATGTGGTAGATTATCCAGTAATTTTCGTCAATAATTGAGAACCGACCCAGACCCTCCGTGCGTTGAAGACTAGGGGGTTCTGGGTGACCGAGACTAGAGATACAACTGTTTTAAAAGTTTGAAGCGAAAATTCTCTAAAATCCAATGTTGCGGGTTGAATTTTAAAACGCTGAGTACCTTTATGAAATATCGTAGATTATAGTGATATATGTGTCGTCGGTAAAAAAAGCTATTTTCATCGAAGAATAAGCCGCAGAAGTTTGGTTGCCAAGATGAATTCTTACGTCGAAAAATTCACGGGAGATTCCATTCATAGCAAAATGACGATCCCCTATGACGAGCATGGTTGAAGTCACGTGATTGACTTTATTGAGTCTGACTGGACAAGCTCGCGTGCCATTTCAGCAATAGGGGGTGGAAGGTGGGTAAATCCTTCGACGGAAGCTATTTCACGCAGGATATAAACAAAAAACTTATTATTTTGACATTAGTGGATTTGACTTGATAGTTGTCTTGAAACCGAAAGACAAACATATATGTCTACCAAATTAGCTAATTTTATTTTTGATATTAATTGAATTAGTAAAATTATAATTTTTTTACCAAACATTTCATCAATAATTAGATAGGCCTATCTATTAATATTATCATTTTGATTATGAAACTCAATAAAAATGGTTTAATTTTTAAATATTGATATAATTAATAAAATTATGTAAAACTTTAATTATTTGCCAATCATTTTACCAGTAATCAAGAAGGCTTGTTAATATTATTATTTTGATTAAAGTGTAACTCAATTAAAATTGTTTTATTTTAGATATTAATATAATTAGTAAATATGGAAAACTGTAATTATTTATCACATTATTAATAATCTAGGCCTATTAATATTATTTTTATTAAAAAATGTAACTCAATTAAACATAGTTAATTTAAGATTTAGGTTGTTAGTAAAACTTCGGTTTTAGTTGTCACAAGTCTGTTGTACTCCTTAGCCTTCCGATTCAACTTTTTAATATTGAACAACAATAAGTCTAAAAACAACTTCTTCATTTACTATGTTCTCTGGTGGGTATTGGACATTCGGAAATTGTAATCCCCTCTTCAATACCTTTCAGATGATATATTACAACCCATATTTAGAGCTCCGAATAAATTACGTCCGACTGTAACGGAATCTGGCATGTCGGCCATCTTGGATTCCAAAATGGCTGCCATTTTCCGTTGAGGTCAATAAGCAGATCAAACTTACTTTATGGAGTGCAGAATTAAGTACTTTTGACAGCCGTGTAGTGTCATTTGATGCTAACCTCAAAGTTGTAGTACATTTTAATGACAGTTTTAACAACAATCCAAGATGGCCACCGTTACATAGCCAATTTGACGACAGAATTGAACTCGTCATCCATTTTTCATCTGGGTTTCAAAATTTCAACTAATTGCTTTCATTATTTCCAGAGTTATTGTAGGATCTTTGAAATACTAATTTGGCCCCAAAATGCCATAATTCAAGGGCGTGTTTTGCCTATAGACACAATAACACTATTTTATGGATTAACAATTACTGGTTTATTAACATGCAACGTTTCGACGATGATACTCTTGTCTTTATCAAGCAAGTGATAACATATATGTTGTTGTTGTTGGTGTTTAACGTCCGCTTCCACCGAAGGTGATATCGCAGACAAGTCTTATTTTTCATTTTCATTATGTTAGCGCACGCGCAGGGGTCTTTGCTGTGGGAGGAAACCGGAGTGCCCGGAGGAAACCCACGAGGTTGAGAAGGAGCCCCTATCTCCATGCCACATACGCTCACACCAGGGCTCGAAACCACAGCCGCAAGCCAGAGGTGATCGGCCAGCTAGAGGTCGAAGCGCGGCACTCTAGACCACTAGGCCATCCCAGTATATACAGTAAAAAGAAGCCATAATTATAGAAAGTATATATAACAAGCACTGATCAAAGCAATGATGACGAAGCCCTAAGTAGTTATAGTGAACAAAGCCATAATTGATTTAAAGAACTGGGAGAAAGTGTTTATTGGTGATCAGTATTGGTTAATGATGCAAAATCATGTTGTACAAACATTGTGAGCCCTTTCCCTAAGTAGGTATAGCCGGCGAGGAGAGAGGACGTGTTGGTCTGTTGTCCAGGAGTCAGTCAAGCGTATATATTTGAACTTATATGTTTAATCAGCCAATGAAAATATAAGATGTCCTTCGAAAGTTTACTTCATGTTGTCGATAGTTCTATGGATTTACCAGTATCAGATGATGGACCTATTATGAATCAAATTGTTCAACTGTTAACTAATATGGATTTAAGAATGAAAAGGTTAGAGCATGTAATGTTTAAGATTGGAAATATTGAGACACTGTTAGCTGGGATGAAGGGCCAAATATCGGAGATAGATAGTGATCTGAAAATTATGAAAGAGAAAGATAAAGACCGAGATGATAGTCTGATGAAGATAAGTAAGTTATGTGATAAGGTTAGTAAGAAAACTGAAGAAAATTATGCAAGGATTGAGAAACTTTCTACAGACGTAAAAAGTATTAATGATCATTCTAAGTCAGTCGTAAATCAAGTGAGTACTATTGAAAGTGAGCACGATAAACTTATCCAAACTGTCATTGACCTGCAGTGTCGCTCTATGAAAAATAATCTTATATTTCACGGACTAAAAGAAAATATGGGTGAAAATACAGAAGAGCTACTAAGACTCTTTATTGCGCATGAACTATTTTGAATTTGGTAATGTCCATCGGTTTGGTCGACATGACACGGGACGTAATTGCCCAATTGTAGCCAGATTTATTTACCACAAAGACCTAGAGTATATACTCAGTATCTCTAATAGACTCAGAGATAAGCCGTATGGTATCAACCAACAATTCCCAGCCATTATTGAAGAGAAGCGAAAAATACTTTACCGTGTCATGAAAACTTATAAGCAGAAAGGCCATAAAACTCGGATGGTAAGAGATAAATTATTTATAGATGGGAAATTGTATGAACAATCTGGCCATGCTGAGGATAATGAAAATACTTTGCCCAAAACTGCGCCTGTGTATAACGGACCATGGAAAGATCCCCCAGCAGACAGAAGAAGTAAAAGGCGATGTCTTAGTGGTGGATCTCCTTCCTATAGCAATGACATGGAGTATACTTTTACGGAAAACAATCCCATCGCGTAGGAAATTCTGGAGAGTAGATCTGAGTTATCTTTTTTATCGTGGAATGTTGGTAAAGGATTATGTGGAAAATTAAAAGATGATGGTTTTGTCGAGCTTCTTGTTGAATATGATATAATAATGTTGTACGAGTGCTGGATTTCTGTACACGACGAGATTGGGCTCACAAATTATACGGCTTTCGCTTTTGCAAGAGAGTGGGCTAAGGGTGGGGGATTAGTCATTCTTATTAAAAATGTGATAATACATAAATGTACTATAGTTGAAAATTTGTATGATACTATTGTGGTCATTAAAATATGTGGATATGTAGATACTATGTATATTATCGCATGCTACCTCCCACCCTATGGTAGCATTTTCTATAATAAATATTTTGTTAACCTATTTATCGTATTACAGGATATTGTAGCTAAGTATGATGATCGGGGCATGGTTATTGTAACTGGTGATTTTAATTCTAGGCTAGGTACATTAGATGAGTTTATCAAGAATGATATATTTTCAGACTCTGTATCCAGTAAAATATCCCATATATGTAGTTATACCCCAGATGTTGAATTACCAACCCGGTGCAATATGGATAGTTCTATTAACCAGTTTGGTAGACAACTGATCTCTCTTTGTAAAGCTACAGGATTAAGAATTGTGAATGGTAGGCATAGGAATGATATTAATGGTAGTTTTACATTTTGCTCAAATAAAGGCAGTAGTCTTATTGATTATCTATTACTTCATGCCAACCATTTATCACTTATTAAATACTTCCAATCTGGCTATTTCAACGAATTCTCTGACCATTCACCCATTATATTTAACGTATTTATTCCAACAAATAAAACGGAAACAGTACATGGTAACAATAAGGAAAGTAAACGTGAACAAAGAGCGGTAACATACAGTAAAATTAACTGGGGTAAAGTGAACATTGATGATATTCGTAAGACATTGAGGGATAACCAAGACGTGTTAACGAGCTCTTGCTGTGCAGACAACACTACTCGGGACAGCGTTGACAACTGTGTCGAAGGTTTTTCCAGATGTCTATCTGATTTGATATCTGTATACACTGTAAACAATGCACATAGGAAAAGTCCCTCTAAAAAAAGTAAACTTGATAAGCCATGGTTTACAGACGACTGTAAAAGTAAATACCATGAATACAAATCAGTTTCATTTGTACGTAATCGCAGTAGGACTACTAAAAATAGGCTGAATTTAATACAATCTAAAACTAATTACAAAAAAAAAAAATTAAAACTAAAATATGATTATGAAAATAAGCTTGGTAATTTATATGATTTTTTGCGTAAGTCGAATCCAAAAATATTTTATAAACTATTCAATAAACGCAAAACAAAAAGGGACCCCAATTTAACTATAGGTGATTTCTATACCCATTTCAATAATTTGTCTTCAAACCTGCCGACTGTTAATGAAGGGATTATCGAATTTCTTACATCATAGATAACGAACCTGATAAAAATACCACCGATGAGATTTTTGATAAAGCGATAACCGAACATGAAATTAGAGAGTGTATTAAACGCCTACAACTAAATAAGGCTTCTGCAAATGACAATATTCAGAATGAAATCCTAAAATATGGCCAGAATGAACTCATGCCGTGTCTCCTTTGTATTTTCAATAATGTCTTCAACTCTGGCTACTTCCCGTCAGCTTGGGCAATTGGTAATATCATACCGGTTTTTATACGCCCACATTGAAATGTGGTCGTATATTGTCGTCGCCCCCGTCCGTGGGTCCGTCGGTCCGTTGTGGACGCTCTACAGGCTAAAGTTAATATCCGATTGACTTTAAATTTATACACAGAAGCCTATTGTTTTTCAGCGATTTCTGATAACTATCAGAGTTATGGCCCTTGATCACTTCAAAAAATCTTGTGGGCGCTCTAGAGGCCAAAGTTAATATCCGATTGACTTTAAATTTATACACAGCGTTTAAGGTCATAAGACAATGACGCCTATTGATTTTCGGTGATTTCCGATAATTAGTGCCAGAGTTATGGCCCTTGATCTCTTTAAAAAATCTTGTGGCCGCTCTAAAGGTCAAAGTTAATATCCGATTGACTTTAAATTTATACACAGTGTTTAAGGTCATAAGACGAAGAAGCCTATTGATTTTCAGCGATTACCCATAATTAGTGCCAGAGTTATGGCCCTTGATCACTTCAAAAAATCTTGTGGACGCTCTAGAGGCCAAAGTTAATATCCGATTGACTTTAAATTTATACACAGTGTTTAAGGTCATAAGACGAAGACGCCTATTGATTTTCAGCGATTTCTGATGATTAGTGCCAGAGTTATGGCCCTTGATCTCCTCAAAAAATCTTGTGGACACTCTAGAGGCCAAAGTTAATATCTGATTGACTTTAGATTTATACACAGTGTTTAAGGTCATAAAACAAAGAAGCCTATTGATTTTCACCGATTTCCGATAATTAGTGCCAGAGTTATGGCCCTTGATCACTTCAAAAAATCTTGTGGACGCTCTAGAGGCCAAAGTTAATATCCGATTGACTTCAAATTTATACACAGTGTTTAAGTGTTTAAGACAAAGACGCCTATTGATTTTCAGCGATTTCCGATAATAAGTGCCAGAGTTATGGCCCTTGATCACCTCAAAAAATCTTGTGGACGCTCTGGAGGCCAAAGTTAATATCCGATTGACTTTAGATTTATACACAGTGTTTAAGGTCATGAGACGAAGAAGTCTATTGATTTTCAGCGATTTCAAATAATTACTGCCAGAGTTATCTCCCTTGATAACTTCAAAAATTCTTGTGACGCTATAGAGTTCAAAGTTACCATCCGATTGACTTCAGATTGATACATAGAGTTTAAGGTGTTGAAACGAACAAGTGTTTTGATTTTAAAGGAATTTAGATAACTGAACAGCTAAATCCATGATATTAAATGTTTCATGTATATACTAATTGTTAGCGTGGGTTAAAACTTTATAAAAAGCAATCAAATTCTAATGATTTTCTGATAATTACATAATGAGTTGTTACTCTTAATCAGTTTTTAGTGTATTACAAATGTTTCATTAGCGAAAAAAGTAAAAATATGCGACAACCCTTGTTGACTGCCCGGACGATTTAGTTGCTGTGGGCGTATGTTTCGTTGCCTGGCAACCTATCTTTAAAAAAGGCGATACTTCAGACCTAGATAATTATAGAGGAATCAATTATTAATTATTTCCTAAAGAAAAAACGTCGTCTTTACGCGTGCTTTGTAGATTACTGTAAAGCATTTGATTATTTAAACAGGTGTAATTTATGGTATAAATTAATACAGGAGGGAATTGGGGGTAAAACTTTGAAAATAATAAGATCTCTCTATGATAAGGTTAAGTGTTGTGTTAAATTAGATGGAGAACTATCTGAATATTTTAATAGTAAGAATGGTCTATTCCAAGGGGAAGTTTTATCGCCGTTGTTATTTTCTTTTTATATAAATGATTGCGAATCTCATCTCCTAGCCGATAATTGTGAGGCTATTGATATCCAGACATTCAATTTATTTTTGCTAATGTACGCAAACGATAAAGTTGTTCTTTCGGAAACTCCACAAGGCCTTCAAGATATATTAAATTCACTATGTCGATACACACATGACTGGGATTTGCAAATTAATATTAACAAGCCAACAGTGAGGCTGATGTCCCCCACCGAAATCCCAAAATAAATAGATGACACATATTAATTAATCGCACATTTATTTTTTTCAAACGTATCGACCAATCAAACTGAACACGAAGTGTCATCCAAAAATTGCTTATCTCTGCCTACCGTAAGAAGAAAATGCTCATCTTCGAACTCCATCAAGGCATTGATCTAATAAGCATACACACCAATTTTGAACATTTTAACTCAATTCGAAGGAGAGTTATTGTGTTCCAAAGTCTCGGCAAATCAAATTGCTTTTCGCTCTGCTTATCCTGAGCAGAAAATGCTCATTATCGATCATAGTCAAGGTATTACTGTAATGAAACTATACACCAAGTTTCATCACTCTCACTTAATTAGAACTAAAGTTATCGTGTCTCAAAGCATCAACCAATCAAATTGCTTATCTCTGCCTACCCTAAGCGGAAAATGCTCATCTTCGAACTCCATCAAGGCATTGACCTAATAAGTATATACACTAAGTTTGAACATTTTAACTCAATTAGAAGGAGAGTTATTGTGTTCCAAAGTCTCGACCAAACAAATTGCGTATTGCTCTGCTTACCCTGAGCAGAAAATGCTAATTATCGAACTTAGTCAAGGTATTACTGTACACCAAGTTTCATCACTCTCACTTAATTTGAACTAAAGTTATCGTGTCCCAAAGCATCAAATTGCTTATCTCTGCTTACCCTAAGCGGAAATGCTCATCTTCGAACTTCATCAAGGCATTGACCTAATAAGCATATATACACCAAGTTCGAACATTTTAACTAAATTAGAAGGAGAGTTATTGTGTTCCAAAGTCTCGACCAATCAAATTGCGTATCGCTCTGCTTACCCTGAGCAGAAAATGCTCATTATCGAACTTAGTCAAGGTATTACTATAATGAAACTATACACCAAGTTTCATCACTCTCACTTAATTAGAACTAAAGTTATCGTGTCCCAAAGCATCAACCAATCAAATTGCTTATCTCTGCTTACCCTAAGCGGAAAATGCTCATCTTCGAACTCCATCAAGGCATTGACCTAATAAGCATATACACCAAGTTTGAACATTTTAACTCAATTAGAAGGAGAGTTATTGTGTTCCAAATTCTCGACCAATCAAATTGCGTATAGCTCTGCTTACCCTGAGCAGAAAATGCTCATTATCGAACTTAGTCAAGGTATTACTATAATGAAACTATACACCAAGTTTCATCAATCTCACTTAATTAGAACTAAAGTTATCGTGTCCCAAAGCATCAACCAAGTTTCATCACTCTCACTTAATTTGAACTAAAGTTATCGTGTCCCAAAGCATCAAATTGCTTATCTCTGCTTACCCTAAGCGGAAATGCTCATCTTCGAACTTCATCAAGGCATTGACCTAATAAGCATATACACCAAGTTTGAACATTTTAACTCAATTAGAAGGAGAGTTATTGTGTTCCAAATTCTCGACCAATCAAATTGCGTATAGCTCTGCTTACCCTGAGCAGAAAATGCTCATTATCGAACTTAGTCAAGGTATTACTATAATGAAACTATACACCAAGTTTCATCAATCTCACTTAATTAGAACTAAAGTTATCGTGTCCCAAAGCATCAACCAATCAAATTGCTTATCTCTGCTTACCCTAAGCGGAAAATGCTCATCTTCGAACTCCATCAAGGCATTAATAAACACATACACCAAGTTTGAACATTCTAGCTCAATTAGGAAGAGAGTTATTGTGTCCCAAAAAGTGTGACGGACGGACAGACAGACAGACAGACAGACAGACGGACGAACCCATTTTAATAGTCCCCTAACTTTCTTCGAAAGGCGGGGGACAAAAAGACTAAAATTATGATTTTCCGAAACGGGGGTAAACTTAAAAGTTATGAGAATTGGACTCTTGGTGGTTGTAATATTGATGTTGTAAATAGTTTTAAATATCTTGGACTATTACTAAATTTTAATGGTAAATATCTTATCACACAAAAACACATTGCTGAACGGGGTCGAAAAGCCCTCTTCTCAGTCTCAAAAGTTTGTAATGAAAATTATTTTAATATTGTAACTAAACTTTGTATTTTTGATACTTTTATATCTTGTATTCTAAATTATGGGGCTGAAGTTTGGGGTTTTCATTCGGGACAGGATATAGAACAAATACATTTAAGATACCTTAAGAAAATCTTAGATACAAGAACAACCACCAATTCCCACATGGTCAGATGGTCTACTATGAACTTGGACGTTTCCCTTTAATTATTACGAGAAAATTACGGATCTTCAAATACTGGATTAAATTACGTTCTTCTACTAATGTCTTACTTAATTCTTGCTACTCTAGTATGTTAATAAATAATGACCCGTGGGTCGTGAATGTTAAGAAAGAGCTTTTCAAAATTGGCTTGGGAAATTTGTGGGAAAAACCTTTTCATCTCATAAACACAGATTGTATCAATATTATTAGACAAAGATTATTAGACATATTTAGACAAGAGTGTATTGAGAAATTTGAATTATCAAGTAAATGTATCATTTATAAGCATATTGTGAATACTTTCGGTTTACAATATTATTTGACTAAACCAATAGACAGAAAATACAGACGTGAAATTACAAGAATCTGTATGTCCAGTCATAATTTAAATATTGAAAGGTTAAGATATAGTAACAAATACATCGAGAGAAGTAAACAATTATGTACATTGTGTAATGTTAAAGACATTGAAGATGAATACCATTTTGTTTTAATTTGTCCAATTTATAAACACCTGAGATATAAATATATTAAAAGATAGGCTGGCACTGCCAGGCAGGATACGCCCACATTTTCGAGAGATGGACAGAGAACAAGCAATACCGAAAGTGATTTTTCCTACATCTTTAAGTCCTGTATTTCATACTGTATTGGGAGCAGCCATTTAGTTGGTCAGTTCCAGTCTGATATTAATGAAATTCGAAACCGACAATGATTATGGTGTGACGGTACACAACCTAGAAATGTGACTTTTCATAAAAATCGGATAAGAATTGTGACCTGTAGAGAGTCCACAACCATGATATACCATATTTTTACAATATTTTTACACTATTCGCGTACAAACGGCGACCATTTCGTGTGGCAATTTTGGTACGATTTTCACGAAATTCGAACTCAGCCTTCCTTACGTATGTACGGTGCAACAATAATATAATCAGAGTTTTTTTATAAATCAGATAATAATTGTTCGAGAGATAGACAGAGAACAAGCAATACCGAAAGTGATTTTTCCTACAATCAAAGGCCATAATTTATTAAGTTATAATTTGATATGTGCAAATATCGAAAAGAATAAAAATCTTTAGGTTATAAACAAGCATTTCAGGTTTCATCAAAATCGAATTAAAAATTGTGACCTCTACATGGTCCACAACTTTGATATACCATATTTTCACACTGTTCGCGCACAAACGGCGGCCATTTTTTCTGGCAATTATGGTCCGATTTTCTCGAAATTCGAACTCAACCTTCCGTAGGGTGTAACGGTGATAGAGTCAAACGTTTTTTTAAATCGGATAATAATTGTGACCTCCAGAGGGACCATAGGTGATTTTTCGGACAATCAGGGGCCATAATTCAGGAAGTTACGATCCGATATGGGCAAATAACGAAAGGAACCAAGATCTTTGGGTTATAACCATGCATTTCAAGTTTCATCAAAATCAAATTAACATTGTGACCTCTACAGGGTCCACAACCATGATATACAATTTTTTAACAGTATTCACGTACAAACGGCGGCCATTTTGTATGGCAATTTTGGTCTGATTTTCCCGAAATTCGAACTCAACCTTCCTTACTGTGTAACGGTAATATTATCTACCGTTTTATTAAATCGGATAATAATTGTGACAACCAGAGGGACCACAAGCTAAAATAAGGCGATTTTGCGTATAATCAGGGGCCATAATTCAGGAAGTTACAATCCGATATGCGTAAATATCGAAAGGAACCAAGATCTTTGGGCTATAACCATGAATTTCAAGTTTCATCAAAATCGATTTAAAAATGTGACTTTTACAAGGTCCACAAACCATGATATACAATTTTTTAACAGTATTCGCGTACAAACGGCGGCCATTTTGTATGGCAATTTTCGTCCGATTTTCCCGAAATTCGAACTCAACCTTCCTTAGGGTGTAACGGTGATATAATCAAACGGTTTTTTAAATCGGATAATAATTGTGACCTCCAGAGGGACCACAAGCTAAAAAGGGTGATTTTTCGGACAATCAGGGGCCATAATTCAGGAAATTACATTCCGATAGGTGCAAATATCGAAAGGAACCAAGATCTTTGGGTTATAAACATACATGTCAAGTTTCATCAAAATCGGTTCAAAATTGTGACCTCTATAGGGTCCACAAGCTAAAAACATGATTTTTCGTACAATCAGGGGCCATAATCCATGAAGTTTTCATCCGATACATGCCAATATCGAAAGGAACCGAGATCTTTTGGGGATAAACCTATATTTCAAGTTTCGTCAAAATCGGATAAGAATTGTGACCTGTAGAGAGTCCACAAACAAATTGTGGACGGACGGACAGGGGCGACGACAATATACGTCCACATAAAAATGTGGGCGTATAAAAATACTATTATTCAAACCCCAGTGTTTTTAAATTACTTAATCTTTTATGTACTAAAAATGTTTCTGAACTTGTAAACCTTGGTAAATTTTTATATTTGTCTAATAAACTAAGAGATAAAGAGATTAAAGGGAATAGTAACAGTTAAATATACCGTCACTCTACTCTCCATATTATCATGACTCTTGTTTGTAATATCGTGTTTATATATTAATATATATGGGTATTTGTATTGTGTATACATGTATATTTGTATTGTATATATATTTGTTTTCCCCGATGAGTCTGTGACTCAAGGGTAATAAACTTACTTACTTACGAGTGGCTGGCTTTATTCAAAATCTTCAAGGCTGCTTTCGAAAGCTTGATAAAGACGAGAGTATCATCGTCGAAACGTTGCATGTTAATAAACCAGTAATTGTTAATCCATAAAATAGTGTTATTGTGTTACTGTTCAATTACTAAATGCCACTTAAAGAAGTTCTGACACATCGATATGGAGATGAGGCAATCAAATTAGTTAACAGTGTGGGTAAAACAGAAGGGAAGTATTATAGAATTTGTAATAATTTGACTTTTTTATTGCGATGTCGTGACAAACAGCTTATACCTAAGGGCTTACGCCTCAAGCCTCCGGTGAAGTCGAAAGCAGCCTTGAAGATTTTGAATAAAGCCAGCCACTCACTACTTAGGGAAAGGGCTCACAATGTTTGTACAACATGATTTTGCATCATTAACCAATACTGATCACCAATTAACACTTTCTCCCAGTTCTTTAAATCAATTATGGCTTTGTTCACTATAACTACTTAGGGCTTCGTCATCATTGCTTTGATCAGTGCTTGTTATATATACTTTCTATAATTATGGCTTCTTTTTACTGTATATAAATACTAGATGTTTTACATATATGTTACCTACCAAATGATATATTTTTGTCCCCCGCCTTTCGAAGAAAGTTGGGGGACTATTAAAATGGGTTCGTCCGTCTGTCTGTCTGTCCGTCACACTTTTTGGGACACAATAACTCTCTTCCTAATTAAGCTAGAATGTTCAAACTTGGTGTATGTGTTTATTAGGTCAATGCCTCGATGGAGTTCGAAGATGAGCATTTTCCGCTTAGGGTAAGCAGAGATAAGCAATTTGATTGGTTGATGCTTTGGGACACGATAACTTTAGTTCTAATTAAGTGAGAGTGATGAAACTTAGTGTATAGTTTCATTACAGTAATACCTTGACTAAGTTCGATAATGAGCATTTTCCGGTCAGGGTAAGCAGAGCAATTTGATTGGTCGAGACTTTGGAACACAATAACTCTCCTTCTAATTGAGTTAAAATGTTCAAACTTGGTGTATATGCTTATTAGGTCAATGCCTTGATGGAGTTCGGAGATGAGCATTTTCCGCTTAGGGTAAGCAGAGCGATACGCAATTTGATTGGTCGAGACTTTGGAACACAATAACTCTTCTTCTAATTGAGTAAAAATGTTCAAACTTGGTGTATATGCTTATGAGGTCAATGCCTTGATGGAGTTCGAAGATGAGCATTTTCCACTTAGGGTAAGCAGAGATAAGCAATTTGATTGGTTGATGCTTTGGGACACAATAACTTTTGTTCTAATTAAGTGAGAGTGATGAAACTTGGTGTATAGTTTCATTACAGTAATACCTTGACTATGTTCGATAATGAGCATTTTCTGCTCAAGGTAAGCAGAGCGATACTCAATTTGATTGGTCGAGAGTAGTCGAGACTTTGGAACACAATAACTCTCCTTATAATTGAGTTAAAATGTTCAAACTTGGTGTATATGCTTATTAGGTCAATGCCTTGATGGAGTTCGAAGATGAGCATTTTCCGCTTAGGGTAAGCAGAGATAAACAATTTGATTGGTTGATACTTTGGGACAAGATAACTTAGGTTCATCTTGATTGATGATTTTTATGCCAATACAATGACCGCATTCTCATTTAGTAATCGATTCGACAGTAACAGTGTATAGAAACGATTGACTTGGATACGAGGGCCCTTTCCCTTGGCCAGAGGGGCCCTTTTGTCTGCCTTTAGCATTTTTCTTTATAAAACACTTTTGGATGACACTTCGTGTACAGTTTGATTGCTTGAATCATTGAAAAAAATAAATGTGCGATTAATTAATACGTGTCTTCTATTTATTTTGGGATTTCGGCGGGGGACATCAGCCTCACTGTTGGCTTGTTTAATAAATAAAGGGAAGAACTTCCCACTAAACCCAATCCATGGCTTAAAGCCAAATGGAAAGATTGCAAAATCATATTCTAAAAAACAGGAATCAGCTTCGGCTCTCCTAAGCCTTGTCTGCGATATGACTTATGTGGAAGCAGACGTTAAACACTAAGTAGTAGTAGTAGTAGCATATATGTTATCACTTGCTTGATAAAGACGAGAGTATCATCGTCGAAACGTTGCATGTTAATAAACCAGTAATTGTTAATCCATAAAATAGTGTTATTGTGTTACTGTTCAATTACTAAATGCCACTTAAAGAAGTTCTGACACATCGATATGGAGATGAGGCAATCAAATTAGTTAACAGTGTGGGTAAAACAGAAGGGAAGTTTTATAGAATTTGTAATAATTTGACTTTTTTATTGCGATGTCGTGACAAACAGCTTATACCTAAGGGCTTACGCCTCAAGCCTCCGGTGAAGTCGAAAGCAGCCTTGAAGATTTTGAATAAAGCCAGCCACTCACTACTTAGGGAAAGGGCTCACAATGTTTGCATCATTAAAGATACATTATGAGGAGTTAGCCATTCTTGCTATAAAAGTTCAAAAATAGATGTTGAAACAAGAATATATTGAAAATTTCAGTCAAATTACTTTATCCTGAACAAAGTTGTTACCACTATAATTTTTTACTAGAAACTTCATCGACACCCTTTTTCCACTATGGCCGATTGTTGATTGACAGGCGTTAACTCCACCTAAATAGTCTCGATCATCAATTAATGTTTAAACGGTATCTAGTGAAGCTTGTGTATAGCCTCGGTCATCACTGTCTTTTATGAATAATTTCCGGAAGTATGATGACGTCAATGTCACGGAGAAACCCCACCCACGACGCCATAGTGATTAAATCAGTCGACGAAATCCTGTTTTAATCCGAGCCCAATCCAAGCCATCCGTGGGTCTACAGTGTTCATTTTGGGCTTGTTGTTTAAATAAAGATCTAATTTATAATTTCTATGACATCTGAGGCTAAAAGGAAGACCGACAAAAGTCAGTTTTTGCTCTTCCATAATGTATGTTTAACCAATACTGATCACCAATTAACACTTTCTCCCAGTTCTTTAAATCAATTATGGCTTTGTTCACTATAACTACTTAGGGCTTCGTCATCATTGCTTTGATCAGTGCTTGTTATATATAGTATATTACTTTCTATAATTATGGCTTCTTTTTACTGTATATAAATACTAGATGTTTTACATATATGTCATCTGTGGGATTTGTGTTTAGGTGCCAGGCCCGTCTTATCGGAGGTCACGATAAGACGGGCCTGGCACCTAAACACAAATCCCACAGATGACATCTACCAAACTAAGCAGGATAGTGGAGTAAGGGGGAGTTTCGGTCAGACGTACTCAGCACCTAAACACTATTTCGTAAATAAAACTGATACCAAACCCATAGAGTGGGATAGTGGAGTAAGGGGAGGCCACGATAAGACGGGTCTGGCACCTAAACACTAACCCCAAACGATGACACCAACCAACCCAGAAGCAAACGAGATCATCTACCAAATGATATGTTTTTTAATAAATAAAGGGAAGAACTTCCCACTAAACCCAATCCATGGCTTAAAGCCAAATGGAAAGATTGCAAAATCATATTCTAAAAAACAGGAATCAGCTTCGGCTCTCCTAAGTCTTGTCTGCGATATCACTTATGTGGAAGCAGACGTTAAACACTAAGTAGTAGTAGTAGTATATATGTTATCACTTGTTTGATAAAGACGAGAGTATCATCGTCGAAACGTTGCATGTTAATAGGTACCGGCAAACATGACGTCAGCTGGCTGGAAAACAATGAACGCGCTAATCAGTACTAAAAGTCAGCTGGCTTGCAACTTTTAGTGCGAGTTGACACTTCATCAAAATAAACTGATTTTTTATATGTAAAAAGTTGGTTAATTAACCTTTTCAAAAATACCAAACATTATAATATTCTTTTATTATCTTATCGTCAATAATTATGTCCAAAGTTGCGTCATTTCTTGTTTTTACTCATTTATTGTTCTAATTAGTGACGTTATGTCAACAATAAAATGATAGGGGGTTCAGAAAAACACGTTGCGCTTCACCGCCAATGACCTTGACACATCATGACCTAGATGAATAGTTAGGTCTTGAAACAAGCAATCGTTTCGTATCTTATTTGCGTAGAAAATTATTTCCCTAAAATCCTTAATTTTATCATCAAAGTCATGGGTTAGATTCAAGGCGAAAATTCGGCAAGAACCAATATAAATACCCCCTACATATTTAGTACCGAAATAAAGCCCTTAAAAAGAACTATTAAATAAAGTTCGTATCGAGCTTCTCTTATCAACGGCGGATTCGCGCGAGGTATCTTAATCCCAGGTCGCGCAAGCGCGGTGCCACTTCCTATGACGTTACGACCGGCTACAATGGCGGCGCCCATGTATGAAAGGGGAAGCGAACAGAATATCCCTTTTTTTTAGAGCGGATTGCACCCGTTTTACGTAAGTAAATGATTTGTAAATATCGTAGACGAGTCTAATAATTTCTTAGAATATGCTTGTCTGTCATTGCTGTTCAATGTTTAGCGGATTTTAGTGAACACGCGCTCGATAATGTTGATTCAAGTTCTGTTCTAGTTTCATTTTCTAGTTCTATGCTGGTAATAGTAATATAAATAATATTAATAAATACTGGATAGAATAATAAAAATAGGTTGCCAGGCAACGAAACATACGCCCACACAGCAGCCAAATCGTCCGGGCAGTCAACAAGAGTTGTCGCATATTAAGGAATTATCAGAAAATCATTAGAATTTGTTTGGTTTTTATAATCAAACATTTTTTTTTAAATCAGATAATAATTGTGACCTCCACAACCTTTATATAACATATTTTCACACTATTCGCATACAAACGGCGGCCATTTTGTCCGTCAATTTTGGTCCGATTTTCCCAAATTCAAACTCAGCCTTCATTACCATGTAACGGTGATATAATCGAACGTTTTTTTAAATCGGATAACAATTTTGACCTCCAGAGGGACCACAAGCTAAAAAGGGCGATTTTTCGAACAATCAGGGACCATAATTCAGGAAGTTACGATCCGATGGGCGCAAATATCGAAAGGAACCAAGATCTTTGGGTTATAAACATACATGTCAAGTTTCATCAAAATTGGTTCAAAATTGTGACCTCTATAAGGTCCACAACCTTGATATAACATATTTTCACACTATTCGCATACAAACGGCGGCCATTTTGTCCGTCAATTTTGGTCCGATTTTCATGAAATTCGAACTCAACCTTCATAACCATGCAACGGTGATATAATCAAACGGTTTTTTAAATCGGATAACAATTGTGACCTCCAGAGGGACCACAAGTTAAAAAGGGCGATTTTTCGGACAATCAGGGGCCATAATTCAGGAAGTTACGATCCGATGGGCGCAAATATCGAAAGGAACCAAGATCTTTGGGTTATAAACATACATGTCAAGTTTCATCCAAATCGGTTCAAAATTGTGACCTCTACGCTGTTCACAAGCTAAAAAACGTGATTTTTCGTACATTCAGGGGCCATAACCCATGAAGTTACAGTCCGATATATGCCAATATCGAAAGGAACCGAGATCTTATGGTGATAAACCTATATTTTAAGTTTAATTGAAATCGGATAAAAATTGTGACCTGTAGACTGTTCACAAAAAAAATGTGGACGGACGGACGGACGGACGGACGGACGGACAGGGGCGACGACAATATACGTCCACATAAAAATGTGGGCGTATAAAAATCAACACATAGATGAACTTGTCACAAATTTGTTCACCTTGATTTTAACTATTTTCAGGTGATGAAAACTTTGATATCTTCATCCGGCATTTGTGGGCAAGTGGAAGAACTCAAGAAGGGCTGCACTGCAGCAAATTCCCTTTGCAATTGCATATCTAGTTTTTAACTATTATAGTGAGAACTGCCAGCTTTTGTTATCTAATGTTCCATAATTTATCTTAAAATACATGTATATAGTCGAAACTATTCAACTGTGTTAATAAATAATAAGATAGGCTGGCACTGCCAGGCAGGATACGCCCACATTTTCGAGAGATGGACAGAGAACAAGCAATACCGAAAGTGATTTTTCCTACATTTTTAAGTCCTGTATTTCATACTGTATTGGGAGCAGCCATTTAGTTGGTCAGTTCCAGTCTGATATTAATGAAATTCGAAACCTACAATGATTATGGTGTGACGGTACACAACCTAGAAATGTGACTTTTCATCAAAATCGGATAAGAATTGTGACCTGTAGAGAGTCCACAACCATGATATACCATATTTTTACACTATTCGCGTACAAACGGCGACCATTTCGTCCGGCAATTTTGGTACGATTTTCACGAAATTAGAACTCAACCTTCCTCATCAAAATCGAATTAAAATTGTGACCTATACAGGGTCCACAACCATGATATATCATTTTTTTAACAGTATTCGCGTACAAACGACGGCCATTTTGTCTGTCAATTTTGGTCTGATTTTCCCGAAATTCGAACTCAACCTTCCTTACGGTGTAACGGTAATATAATCAAACGTTTTTTTAAATCGGATAATAATTGTGACCTCCAAGCTAAAAAAAAGGCGATTTTGCGTATAATCAGGGGCCATAATTCAGGAAGTTATGATCCGATATGTGCAAATATCGAAAGGAAGCAAGATCTTTGGGTTATAACCATGAATTTCAAGTTTCATCAAAATCGAATCAAAATTGTGACCTCCACAGGGTCCACAAACTTGATATACCATTTTTTAACAGTATTCATGTACAAACGGCGGCCATTTTGTATGGCAATTTTCGTCCGATTTTCCCGAAATTCGAACTCAACCTACCTTAGGGTGTAACGGTGATATAATCAAACGGTTTTTTAAATCGAATAATAATTGTGACCTCCAGAGGGACCACAAGCTAAAAAAGGGTGATTTTTCGGACATTCAGGGGCCATAATTCAGGAAATTACATTCCGATAGCCGCAAATATCGAAAGGAACCAAGATCTTTGGGTTACAAACATGCATGTCAAGTTTCATCAAAATCGGTTCAAAATTGTGACCTCTATAGAGTCCACAAGCTAAAAACGTGATTTTTCGTACAATCAGGGGCCATAATCCATGAAGTTTTGATCCGATACATGCCAATATCGAAAGCAGCCGAGATCTTTTGGGGATAAACCTATATTTCAAGTTTCGTCAAAATCGGATAAGAATTGTGACCTGTAGAGAGTCCACAAACAAATTGTGGACGGACGGACGTCCGGACGGACAGGGGCGACGACATAATACGTCCACATGAAAATGTGGGCGTATAAAAATTGTGATTGGATACAATGATATTTTAATAAATAAAAAGATTTTTTGATATACATTATGTTTGATGTTTGTTTAAGTTCTGAAAGTGTACAAATCATTTTGAAATGCATGTATGTAATATTAGTTTATTACTTATGCAAACAATACTAGCTCCTCCACAGGTAACTTTATTATAATATTAATCATACTGTATATTTACTATTGCTCTATGACCACGGTATAAAGATTTATTTATTATCCATGAGTACTCACTTTAAAAATAAGATAAATTTTGTAATACCTATCTGTAAAAAATTCCAATTCAAAATCAAAGTTATTGATACGATACTGATCTTTAGATGAATTTTTTTTTTAAAAAAAGCTTTCAATTTAATAAGAAAAAATAGGTTGCCAGGCAACGAAACATACGCCCACACAGCAGCCAAATCGTCCGGGCAGTCAACAAGAATTGTCGCATATTAAGGAATTATCAGAAAATCATTAGAATTTGTTTGGTTTTTATAATCAAACGTTTTTTTTTAAATCATATAATAATTGTGACCTCCAGAGGCACCACAAGCTAAAAAGGGTGATTTTTCGTACAATCAGGGGACATAATTCAGGAAGTAATGACCCGATGGGCGCAAATATCGAAAGGAACCAAGATCTTTGGGTTTAAAACATACCTGTCAAGTTTCATCAAAATCGATTCAAAATTGTGACCTCTATAGGGTCCACAACCTTGATATAACATATTTTCACACTATTCGTGTACAAACGGCGGCCATTTTGTCCGTCAATGTAACGGTGATATAGTCAAACGTTTTTTTAAATCGGATAATAATTTTGACCTCCAGAGGAACCAAAAGCGAACAAAAGCGATTTTTCTGACAATCCGGGGACATAATTCAGGAAGTTATGATCCAATGGGCGCAAATATCTAAAGGAACCACGATCTTTGGGTTATAAACATACATGTCAAGTTTCATCAAAATCGGTTCAAAATTGTGACCTCTATAAGGTCCACAACCTTTATATAACATATTTTCACAATATTCGCGTACAAACGGCGGCCATTTTGTCCGTCAATTTTGGTCCAATTTTCACACAATTCATACTCAACCTTCATAACCATGGAACGGTGATATAATCAAACGTTTTTTTAAATCGGATAACAATTTTGACCTCCAGAGGGACCACAAGCTAAAAAGGGCAATTTTTCGGACAATCAGGGGCCATAATTCAGGAAGTTACGATCCGATTGGCGCAAATATCGAAAGGAATCAAGATCTTTGGGTTATAAACATGCATTTCAAGTTTCATCCAAATCGGTTCAAAATTGTGTCCTCTACACTGTTCACAACCTTGATATAACATATTTGCACACTATTCGCGTACAAATGGCGGCCATTTTGTTCGTCAATTTTGGTCCGATTTTCACGAAATTCGAACTCGACCTTCATAACCATGGAACAATGATATAATCAAACGGTTTTTTAAATCGGATAACAATTTTGACCTCCAGAGGGACCACAAGCTAAAAAGGGCAATTTTTCGGACAATCAGGGGCCATAATTCAGGAAGTTACGATCCGATTGGCGCAAATATCGAAAGGAACCAAGATCTTTGGGTTATAAACATGCATTTCAAGTTTCATCCAAATCGGTTCAAAATTGTGTCCTCTACACTGTTCACAACCTTGATTTAACATATTTTCACACTGTTCGCGTACAAATGGCGGCCATTTTGTTCGTCAATTTTGGTCCGATTTTCACGAAATTCGAACTCGACCTTCATAACCATGGAACAATGATATAATCATACGGTTTTTTAAATCGGATAACAATTTTGACCTCCAGAGGGACCACAAGCTAAAAAGGGCAATTTTTCGGACAATCAGGGGCCATAATTCAGGAAGTTACGATCCGATTGGCGCAAATATCGAAAGGAACCAAGATCTTTGGGTTATAAACATGCATTTCAAGTTTCATCCAAATCGGTTCAAAATTGTGTCCTCTACACTGTTCACAACCTTGATTTAACATATTTTCACACTATTCGCGTACAAATGGCGGCCATTTTGTCCGTCAATTTTGGTCCGATTTTCACGAAATTCGAACTCAACCTTCATAACCATGGAACGGTGATATAATCAAACGGTTTTTTAAATCGGATAACAATTTTGACCTCCAGAGGGACCACAAGCTAAAAAGGGTGATTTTTCGGACAATCAGGGGCCATAATTCAGGAAGTTACGATCCGATTGGCGCAAATATCAAAAGGAACCAAGGTCTTTGGGTTATAAACATGCATTTCAAGTTTCGTCCAAATCGGTTCAAAATTGTGACCTCTAAACTGTTCACAAGCTAAAAAACGTGATTTTTTGTACAATCAGGGGCCATAACCCATGAAGTTACAGTCCGATACATGCCAATATCGAAAGGAACCGAGATCTTAGGGTGATAAACCTATGTTTTAAGTTTCATTGAAATCGGATAAAAATTGTGACCTGTAGACTGTTCACAAACAATTGTGAACGGACGGACGGACGGACGGACAGGGGCGACGACAATATACGTCCACATGAAAATGTGGGTGTATAAAAATAGCTGTTCATACTTCTGAAATTGCCTTTTTCTCTACTCTCTGTCATGTTCAAACTTTGGAAATCATAACCCCCTTCCCCATGCCCTCCCTCCACTCACAACCATAACAGATAGCTAAATTCTGGTTATTTCATTGGGTTCAGGAGCTCAATATTAGTCTAGATGACAAATTTTAATGCAATCTGCCAATAAAAGAAATTTTGGTGGTCATTTGAAAGTAGGTCTTTTTCGGCAAATTTTGCGATTTTTGACATTCATACCCCCTTGCCCCTGCCCTCACCCCCAAACCGTAATAGATAGTCCAATTCTGATTGTTTCATTGAAGAGAAAAGCCTCATATTAACCTAGATGCCAATTTTTGTTCAAATCGGTCAAGAAATAACATTTTGGTAGCATACTGAATATGTTGGTATTTTGCCATTTTTACTCATTTTTTGGCATTTTGTCCACGTGATCAAAAAAGCGTCCGACACAGGGTTTTGCCCCTTATCTATCCCCTTAATTTTTCATAATGAGTCCCCAAATTAATTAAACTTATTTCCTTTGCAGATCTGTATGGTAAAATGTGATTTCATCTGTATTGAAAGGACTATTTGAAAAATAAATACCATCCGAAAATGCCCTGCGGCTATTTACGGACCCTCAAAATGAACAAAATCGGCATTTTTGAAAGTCCCTCAATCCAAAAATTGACCTCCCATTGTTCTAATATTACTTTTACTAGTACCTTAGGGTGAAGTCTACCAGGAAATGACAAAACAACTGTGTTTTGGTATTTATTTTTCTTTTTATTGTGCTACGAAAACGCCACTTCGTGATATTTTGACACTCCTGGGCGGGGGCACGAAATACCTACCCCCATATCTCAAAAACCGTTAAAGATAATTGACTCAAATTTTCTGTGCTTCTATTTGGGTCATAAATGAGTAAATATATGACAAAAAAATCAACATTTCTGAAGTTTGAAAATTTAGCTGCCGGTACCTAATGTTAATAAACCAGTAATTGTTAATCCATAAAATAGTGTTATTGTGTTACTGTTCAATTACTAAATGCCACTTAAAGAAGTTTTGCCTATAGAGAAGTCCATTACTTTTAGTCACAAAAATACTGCCAATTTTGATGAGAAAAATGTTCATAGAACACTTATTTATTAACCGATTTTGAAAATTTAAAAAGTTTCTTCATGTTTAAAGCAGCCTGCATACAGTAAAACAATTTTGATGTGGTAATAATTCACTCACCAAACTGCACCAGGAACTCCACATTTGATCAAGTGTATTTGATATTCATTATTACAAAAACATTGCTAATTGATCTGGCCGGCATAGAAAAAAAATGATAACTACCCTTCTAAATTAGAACCACAACACTCTTCTGACGAAAATGTATCTCGAATCGTTTTGGCTGCACACGATGGTAGAGTGCATTAAAATCGCTGCCATGAGAAAACAGAACGACCGTACATAATGAACCAAATTCAAAATTAGAACCACAATACTCTTCTGACGAAAATGTATTAAGATAGGCTGGCACTGCCAGGCAGGATACGCCTACATTTTCGAGAGATGGACAGAACAAGCAATACAGAAAGTGATTTTTCCTACATCTTTAAGTCTTGTATTTCATACTGTATTGGGAGCAGCCATTTAGTTGGTCAGTTCCAGTCTGATATTAATGAAATTCGAAACCGACAATGATTATGGTGTGACGGTACACAACCTAGAAATGTGACCATTTCGTCCGGCAATTTTGGTACGATTTTCACGAAATTAGAACTCAACCTTCCTCATCAAAATCGAATTAAAATTGTGACCTACACAGGGTCCACAACCATGATATATCATTTTTTTAACAGTATTCGCGTACAAACGGTGGCCATTTTGGCTGTCAATTTTGGTCCGATTTTCCCAAAATTCAAACTCAACCTTCCTTACAGTGCAATGGTGATATAATCAAACGTTTTTTTAAATTGGATAATAATTGTGACCTCCAGAGGGACCACAAGCTAAAGAAAGGGGGATTTTGCGTATAACCAGGGGCCATAATTCAGGAAGTTACGATCCGAAATGCGCAAATATCGAAAAGAACCAAGATCTTTGGGTTATAACCATGAATTTCAAGTTTCATCAAAATCGAATTAAAATTGTGACCTTTACAGGGTCCACAACCTTGATATACCATTTTTTAACAGTATTCGCGTACAAACGGTGGCCATTTTGTATGGCAATTTTGGTCTGATTTTCCCGAAATTCGAACTCAACCTTCCTTACGGTGTAACGGTAATATAATCAAACGTTTTTTTAAATCGGATAATAATTGTGACCTCCAAGCTAAAAAAAAAGGCGATTTTGCGTATAATCAGGGGCCATAATTCAGGAAGTTACGATCCGATATGCGCAAATATCGAAAGGAAGCAAGATCTTTGGGTTATAACCATGAATTTCAAGTTTCATCAAAATCGAATCAAAATTGTGACCTCCACAGGGTCCACAATCTTGATATACCATTTTTTAACAGTATTCGCGTACAAACGGCGGCCATTTTCTATGGCAATTTTCGTCCTATTTTCCCGAAATTCAAACTCAACCTGCCTTAGGGTATAACGGTGATATAATCAAACGTTTTTTTAAATCGAATAATAATTGTGACCTCCAAGCTAAAAAAAAGGCGATTTTGCGTATAATCAGGGGCCATAATTCAGGAAGTTACGTTCCGATATGCGCAAATATCGAAAGGAACCAAGATCTTTGGGTTATAACCATGAATTTCAAGTTTCATCAAAATCGAATAAAAAATGTGACTTCTACAGGGTCCACAACCTTGGTATACCATTTTTTAACAGTATTCGCGTACAAACGGCGGCCATTTTGTATGGCAATTTTCGTCCGATTTTCCCGAAATTCGTACTCAACCTTCCTTAGGGTGTAACGGTGATATAATCAAACATTTTTTTAAATCGGATAATAATTGTGACCTCCAGAGGGACCACAAGGTAAAAAGGGTGATTTTTCAGACAATCAGGGGCCATAATTTAGGAAATTACATTCCGATAGGCGCAAATATCGAAAGGAACCAAGATCTTTTGGTTATAAACATACATGTCAAGTTTCATCAAAATCGGTTCAAAATTGTGACCTCTATAGGGTCCACAAGCTAAAAACGTGATTTTTCGTACAATCAGGGGCCATAATCCATGAAGTTTTCATCCGATACATGCCAATATCGAAAGCAGCCGAGATCTTTTGGGGATAAACCTATATTTCAAGTTTCGTCAAAATCGGATAAGAATTGTGACCTGTAGAGAGTCCACAAACAAATTGTGGACGGACGGACGGACGTCCGGACGGACAGGGGCGACGACAATATACGTCCACATAAAAATGTGGGCGTATAAAAACGTGATTTTTCGTACAATCAGGGGCCATAACCCATGAAGTTACAGTCCGATACATGCCAATATCGAAAGGAACCGAGATCTTAGGGTGATAAACCTATGTTTTAAGTTTCATTGAAATCGGATAAAAATTGTGACCTGTAGACTGTTCACAAACAATTGTGGACGGACTGACGAACAGGGGCGACGACAATATACGTCCACATGAAAATGTGGGCGTATAAAAATACAAGTATTTAAGGTATTGGGGTAACTCTGTTCAAGAAATTTACATTGATGAATTATCCGAATAGTATTCGGATTGCAAACAAAAGTATTCGGATCACAAATCTCGATCTGATTTTCAACACTAGTATAACAATGACACTGTTCTGAATACTTACCATATAGCATGATTCACAATATGGTTTATTTTCCATTTGGAAGAACGATTTTCCTTGTAAACCACAGCCTAAAGATAAAATATTACAATATAGATTAACAATGTCAATACTTAGTTAATACCCAAATAAAACATTACTTTATATCTGCATGTGTTTATAATCATTTTCAAATATATTTAATCCAACATCAGAAGTTAAGAAAAATAAATGTACATTCTTAAAAGAATTTTTGATGGAACTCTAAACCTATTAAATTCCTATTAGAGCTTAAAATCCTTAAATATACATAATTTTAAAATACTTTGCTCGGTTTTAATTTCCAACTTCAATTTATACATGTTTGCTGCCCTTGTTGCTCATTTCAAGACAATTTCAAGACTTTGTATGTAATCAAGTACCAGCAAAGCTCACCAATGTCAATCATAATGAAAGATAGGTTGCCATGCAACGAAACATAACCCACAGCAGCTGAATCGTCCGGGCAGTCAACAAGGGTTGTCGCATATTTTTACTTATTTTGGTAATGAAACATTTGTAATACACTAAAATCTGATTAAGAGTAACAACTCACTATGTAATTATCTGAAAATCATTAGAATTTGTTTGCTTTTTATAAAAATTTTGCCCCACGCTAACAATTAGTTTAGGAAACATTTAATATCATGGATTTAGCTGTTCAGTTATCAAAATTCATTGAAAATCAAAATACTTGTTTGTTTCAACACCTTAAAGGGCCATTACTCTGGCAGTTATTATCGGAAAACGCTGAAAATCAATAGGCTTCTTCGTCTTATGACCTTAAAACCTGTGTATAAATTTAAAGTCAATCGGATATTAACTTTGGCCTTTAGAGCATCCACAAGATATTTTTTAAGTGTTCAAGGGCCAGAACTCTGGTACTAATTATCGGAAATCGCTGAAAATCAATAGGCTTCTTCGTCTTATAACCTTAAACACTGTGTATAAATTTGAAGTCAATCGGATATTAACTTTGGCCTTTAGAGCGTCCACCAGATTTTTTGAAGTGATCAAGGGCCATAACTCTGGACTAATTATCGGAAATCGCTGAAAATCAATAGACTTATTCGTCTCATGACCTTAAACACTGTGTATAAATTTAAAGCCAATCGGATAGTAACTTTGGCCTCTAGAGCGTCCACAAGATTTTTTGAAGTGATCAAGGGCCATAACTCTGGTAGTTATTATCGGAAATCGCTGAAAAACAATAGGCTTCTTTGTCTCATGACCTTAAACACTGTGTATAAATTTAAAGTCAATCGGATATAAACTTTAGCCTCTAGAGCGTCCACAAGCAATTGTGGACGCCGGACAGACGGACAGGGGCAACGACAATATACGACCACATTTCAATGTGGCCGTATAAAAACTATGCTCAAATTTTATCATTAATATCAGATGACTAGTATCACTCATTGACTCAATTGAGGCAAGTCGACACCCATTATTAGTAATATAGCTAATGAGGGACTATTTATAAATTACTTACCACAACTAACACATACAAAACATCCAATATGATAAATCTGATCCATAGCTGTACATCCATTAGATTCACCTAATACATTCATATTGCATTTACCACATACACCTATAATATATAATCAATAACCATATTACCACATACACCTATAATATATAATCAATAACCATATTACCACATACACCTATAATATATAATCACTAAACTTATTACATTTACCATATACCATTTCAAAATCCCAATTTTCAAACATGGCTACCATCGACATCCACTATGTAACTATAACACTGTACGGCCAGTGCAGAATAATTCGTATGTAAAGATAGAAGAAGCCACATTATCTTGTGACTAGTGTTATAGAGCTGTATACATAGTCGTCAGTAGATTATACTGGGCATTATGTTGATAATTGATGATGATTGTCGTGTAGTAGAACAATCAAAGTTAATTGATATTCGGGAATCTTATCAAAGGTGTGAAACAGTCCATTCTTAGTCAATCACGTATTGTCCACGTGTCATAAGAATTTTCTAGAACAAAGCCGTTTACCGCTATTTCAGTTACGCACTATGTAAACGAGATTGTTACGATCTTCGAAAAAAGGAAAATTAATATGAAGTACTGCTCTTCGAATCCAACCAACTGTCATATTAAATATAACAGCATAGAAATGACGTAAATCCTTAACAACGTACATTACATATTGGGAGAAAATTGAATTATAATTTTTTATAGTGATATTACGGCCTTGTGGGAATTGTAGAAATAATATCTGGAGATTAGTTAACTTGCTTACCGACAAATTAAGAATATTACATATTCCAGTGCTATTGTGTAGCAATATTGATAATTCCACGTGTTCGAAAAATTGTCGTGCATAAATACATTGTAATTCTTATACCCGACGATATTCTAGACGGCGCTAGGGTCGCTTGAAGTTAGCAAACATGAATGCCAAGTTAGCTACCCGACAGTTATTCATTACTAAGATTTTCGTCAATATTCTGCGGCCCGTAACGCCGTAAGAGATGTTCTAAAACCAATGTGAAATATATGCCGTGGATAATTATATATTTATCTTCATATCGAAGTTATTGTATTACAACTCATGATTATCCAGGTCAGTGTGTTTTCTATTGAGCACGTGGTAATTACGTGTCAGCCACTGACATGTTTTTTCTTCAGCTATTTCGATTATTTAAGTAGCCAAAAGAGAATATTTAACTTATAAATAATTTTCACAAGCCTTACAATAAATATTTCATTTTTAAGTCTAATATATTTTTTTGTGTACCTCATGCTGACAAAGTGGTATAGACACGTGAATTCACAATACCCGACCGTGAATAAACAACATGAAATATGGATTTATTTTGCAAAATTTTTGTGCATTATCAAAAATGACCGGTAGTGAAAATTTTGAAGTGGAAGCCCTGATATACACCAATACTATATAATCATAAATAAAATCTTTTACTTGTAATTTAAGACAAGACATACTGATTACTATCTATTTTTTACTATTAGTATAATATGTCCACTCTACTGCATACATGTAGCAGTGGTGACATCTTGTTCATAAACGGTTCATTAATACTTGCATTAACAGATGTTTTAGTTAAAATTATTGACCTTCTTTTCCGATTGTATATCTTCTCTGAGAATATGCATCTCATTCTCATTGTACAGCTATTTGTCTATTTGACCTCATTAAAATTAATTTAAACCTTGACTTGAGATATATGTTGAACAAATAAAAATTAGTGGGGGTGCCCAAGTTCAGATTTTGTCGTTGATACTGTGTGGTTGAAAAGTTTTTAATCTAATAATCCAATGTAATTCAATTGTGCGTCTGTTAGTTGTGGAACTGTATAACTCAGGGTCTGAGCCAAGTTGTTTAATTATTTGGTAGTCAAGGTCTCGACTAGAATGTCTCGGTAAATTGAAGTGAGAGGCGACTGGGGTGTCTCTCTTGTGGGTAATATCAGCAAAGTTTTCTTTCAGTCTAACGCGGAACAACTTTTCGTTTCACCTGTGTACTGCTTATGGCAGAGCCTACATGTTAGAAGGTAGTTACATATAGAGTCTAAATAAGCAAAGCTTTTCCCACTAACTTGAGGTTTACGTATGGGATTTTTGATAGTTGCTGAAGTTAATAGATCTTTTAGCGAGGGGTTACGTCTAAAGGCGGTGAGGCAAGGTAAGGGGAATGCTTTGAGGCAGTCCTGGGAGCTGTGGAGAATGTGCCAGTTGTCCTTAATGATTTTGCTGATATGTACCGAAGTGGGGTTGAAATCCGTAATGAACACTGGACGTTTCTGAATATCGGCGGTGATTTTGTTTCTGAGGAGGTTTACCCTCTGGATAGAATCGGCTTTGTTTCTATTGGTTTTGATAATATCTCTAGGGTAACCCCGTTGGAGATAGTAATGTTCAAGTTTGTCAGCATGTTTGATGATATAATCAGAGTTGCTTGTGCAGATACGTTAGATTCTTAGAAATTGGCTGTACGGTCCCTTACGTTTGATGTGTGGCGGATGACAAGAGGTGTAGGATAGGTAAGAGTGTGTGTCTGTGGGTTTACAGTATAGGTCAAAGGAGAGTTTCTGGAATATTCAGCTGTGAACTTGATAGTTTTGTGAAAGGTGTTCATCAATTGGAGGAAATCCATTAATTTAGAGTTTCCATGTGTCCAGATAAGGAAGATATCATCTATATATCGGACGAAGACTAGAGGTTTCAGAGGTACTTTGTCTAACATAATTTGTTCTAATTCGCTAAGGAACACACGAGCAAAGCTGGGGGCTACTTTCGTCCCCATGCTAGTACCGCCTATCTGGAGGTAATGTTTGTTATTAAAAACGAAGTTGTTTTTAGTAAGTACAAGTTTGAGGAGTGCGATTAAATAGGTGGGATTAATTCTCCACTTAGGTTTATTTTTAAGGATGCTTTTAGCGACTGCTCATAAGCCTATATTTGTGGGGATGTTGGTGTAAAGGAATGTGACGTCCATAGTGACAAGAATGACATCTGAATGTGGAGTGAGGTCGATGTCTTCCAATTTTTGGATAAAGTGGGTGGTGTCTCTTTTATAACTAGGGTAAAGAGGGACGAAATGTTTGATATGTTCATCTATGAAACTACTGATCAATTCCGTGGGGGTTCTGTTCCCACTGACAATGGGTCTGCCCGGGACTTAACCGGGTTCACTAGATTTGTGTATCTTGGGTAAGAGGTAGAAGCGACCTGGTCTGGGGTCGTCTACAATGAGGCCTTTAAGGAGTTTTTCCGTAATGTGTCCTGATTGATACATTTTGGTTAGGAAATGTGTGATTTCAGCATTGAATTCGAGGGTGGGGTCCTCATCTAATGGCAGGTAAAAGGAAATGTTAGAAAACTGTCTTTCGGCTTCAAGGATATAGTCGGATTTGTGGAGGATTACAACAGCTGAGCCCTTATCGTCTTTTTTAATGATAATGTCAGGGTTTGTTTTAAGTTGGCCAATCGCTTCCCTTTCTAGTCTAGAGAGGTTATTTCTTTTGAATTTAATTGATTCTGTATTGAGTAGTCGGTGTTTGATAACTCTAAAGAAAATCTCTAAGTTAAGATTCGCTCCTGGATTCGATGTCCAGGTGCTCTTTGGTGCGAACTTTTGATCCAGTTTGGAAAGAAAGGTGGGAGGCGTAACGGGTGTCTTTGCAAAATGATAGGTGATTCTCATTTTGCGAATTAGATTTCTAAGATCTAGAAGTAATTTGCTAAGGTCAGTCCCGATGGGTGTGGGGCTGAAAGTCAGTCCTTTGTTTAGGACAGAGTGTTGTGGTGTAGTGAGCGCCACCTTAGATATATTGACAACAAACGACTTGGTGTAAGTTTCCGAAGTTTTATGTAGACATGTATTACTGTTTTGGTTGAAATTAAGATGTTTAACAATTTCCTGAACCATGTGGTTGATCTTACTCTGGTTTAGATCGGTGTTTGGAATTATTCTTCTGGAAGAAGAACGTGATCGGTATCTTTTGTTGTTCTGGTTGAAACGTGAGGCTCGTACCGTGGGTTTACGGGGTTGGTTGAACATATGACCTTTACCGAGGAAGTGTTTCCTTAGAAGGGGTCATCCTTTTTGGATTTGAGATTTAGTCTATCGAATCTAGGTTGAAGTCTAGCTTTTCCCGTTGAAGTTTCTCTTTGGATCACGGCCGTAATGGCTTGTTCTGCTTCTTTGAGTTGATCTGGGTCACAAAGGCTGATTAGCTTAGATTTAGCTTCAAGCAGATCTTTATTGATCAGTTGGCATGTATGCTCCAAATGTTGTATGTGTATTTTGATCACCGTGAGGCAGTATTCCTGTGTGGCACGGGCTCTGATTTCTGCGACTTATGTAAGGTAGATAGTATTGCCAGTGTATATTCTTGGTCTAAATGAAGTTGGAATTAGTTTGGCCGAATGGCATGATTCCAGAAAGTCGCCTTGTACTTGCAGACGAGCGAGTTTGCTTCGTAAATTCCTGACTAATTTGTAGGTGGGTAGAATGTTCTCAGGTAGGTTAACTCCTTTGGCAATAGTTGACTGGTCAGTTGTAGTGAAGTTGACTCCTTGTCTCTTGGCCGATGGGACTTCTTCCATTAAAGTGGTAATGGATTCCGAAGTAAATAAGGAGTCACGACTGCCCGCAGGGGTCATAAAGTTTGCCATAACTAGATAGATGGCGAGATGAGCAATAAAAGTAGAAAGAAAAGGGCGATCTTCCAGTTATCCCTAGTTTTTTTAAGTTACTAGTTTCGTTCGTATTGAACTCTTCAGACTGGTTAGACTCCGAAGGCGGAGGTCTATTTATACTATTCCGAGAATTGGCGGGGTTGGCGGGGTCAATTTACCGGGGTTTGGTAAATTTTGGCGGGGTTGGCGGGGTCAATTTACCGGGGTTTGGTAAATTTTGGCGGGGTTGGCGGGGTCAATTTACCGGGGTTTGGTAAATTTTGGCGGGGTTGTTTATACAGGTGTTTGGTATAGTTTGGCGGGGTTGGTATACCGGGTTTGATATTTTGGCAGGGTTCATGAATATGCCGGGGTTCGGTGTTAATAGTCCCCGTAAATAAAATTTACAGGGGTGAGTATTAGGCGGGGTTGCCGGGGTTACTTGATTATTTTGCCAGAATGTGGTCTTGTGGCGAGGTTCATGAGTATTCAAATACCGTAGTTCGGTATTGAGGCTCAATTCCGGATTAACCTAAAGTAAGATTTAGGTAAGGTGCGGGGTAGACGTGTCTATACTTCTGCCGGAGTTTCGGGCAAAAGCGGGAAACTAGTTATTTACCGGGACTATTAACACCGAACCCCGGTGCCTGGCATATTCATGAACCCTGCCAAAATACTCATAAACCTCGCCACAAGACCACATTCTGGCAAAATAATCAAGTAACCCCGGCAACCCCGCCTAATACTCACCCCTGTAAATTATATTTACGGGGACTATTAACACCGAACCCCGGTGTCTGGCATATTCATGAACCCCGCCAAAATATCAAACCCCGGTATACCAACATCGCCAAACTATACCAAAAACCTGTATAAACAACCCCGCCAACATTTACCAAACCCCGGTAAATTGACCCCACCAGCCCTGCCAAAATTTACCAAACCCCGGTAAATTGACCCCGCCAATTCTCGGAATAGTATAAATAGACCTCAGCCATCGGAGTCTAACCAGTCTGAAGAGTTCAATACGAACGAAACTAGTAACTTAAAAAAAACTAGGGATAACTGGAAGATCGCCCTTTTCTTTCTACTTTTGAGATATATGTTTCTAAAATAACAATTGTGGTTGGATTTCCTTTATATTACGATTTAACTTACTAAACTGGAATGGAATCCGTTTCAGTCTATGTTTTACTTACCGTAAAAATCAGGCTCGGCTGATGACTCGATACTTTGCATTAAAAGATTGGTTAAAGCATCCACTTCAGCTTCTTTTTCTTCTTTGGGCGATTCTGGAGCAGTTGTTGTGATGATAGGTATGGGAGGACCAGGCAGTGGACGTTCTTGTCTAAATTCACCAGATCGTGGTCGTCCAGCCTGATCGGAAGCCATGTTAATGTTCAAATAATTACTGGATTGATTGGGTGTGTAAGGTGAATCTCTACCATCTCTACTGAAGGAAGGCTGACTGGGACTATAGTTAGATCGGTCATAATCTGAATTGACTATGTAAGCTGTCTTTGCACGCACCGGTTCATAACCATGGGATGTTGCTGAAGGGGGAGGAGGTGGTGGGGGAGGGAAATCCTGATGGTCTTGATAAGAGTAACCATGAAATTGTTCAGGAGGAGGAGGAAGAGGATAATCTTCAGTGGCACCAAAATTGACTTTCTTATAACCATCACCTGGAAAATACATTTAGAGGACATATTGGTAATTCTGGTTACATGTATGTAAGATGAGATAAACACGAGACATGAATCCCCCCCCCCCCCCCCGTTCCAATACATGCAAACCTGATGTTTTTTCTTAAAGCACCCTTACTGACCAAAAGAAACACAAATCATGCGCAGTTCTCTAGATGCTGCGATTATTGAACATCAAAATATTTCAGTATATTAATTGTGATTTCAGGCTTTAAGGAATTTAACCTTTTAAATATTAGGATACAATCTGTAATACAATGTAATAAGAGTCCCCATTTATGAAAACTTTTGTTAAAGACCACATCAAATGATTGAGAAAATTTTTACGTACAGGTACTCAATAGTTACAAAATCCATTTTACGGCAAGTTCAAACTAATCTGATTAAAATTAATTCAGATATTTAAGTTTTAGTATCCGACTGCCAAAAACGGTTTTCAAATTTTCAATTACAACATTAATCCGGTTGATTGGCTGGTGACGTCACAGGCACTACACATAGTATACTTATCATCTATGCAATATATCGCCAGTGATATATTGCATAGATGATAAGTATACTATGTGTAGTGCCTGTGACGTCACCAGCCAAACAACCGGATTAAGGTTGTAATTGATTCACTGCCCGTGCAATAATATATCACTGTATATACACACAGCCAGTTGTGTATTATGGCGGTATATTAGTGCCAAAATTCTAACATGCTATCGTCTAATTTCTAACCTCCATTCATGTAACTTCTAACCTCCATTCATGTAACTACTAACTTCCATTCACGTAATTTCTAATTTAAGACAATGTATAATTCAACTTCTTTATTTGTTCAGTGTAAATATCAATTCTATTTCATCTTATTTCTATTATTGAGGCGAAAAATGTCTACTTCATTGTGGTATTACATGTTAAGCATGAACGGCAAACAAATTTAGAATTTTGATACTTCTACCTAGCAACCATCATTATGACATCGTTTGGTGTCGCCACTGTGTGCTCAATTGGATGATTGCGCACCTGATCGGGACCATAATTAATTGGTATAAACGACCCATTCTTCGTTTGGTTGAAGGTTGGAAGGAGTGCTGAGAGAGAGAGAGAGAGGTCACTTAGTATTAAACTCAGTATCTGTGTAGGCCTATCCATAACATTTATACCCTGTGTTAATATAGACCAACTGCATATAGATATATTAATTATTGGCTCAACCGTAAAAAAAAATAAAATAAAATTCTCCAAATCCCGTTTAGCTTATATTTGAAATAGAAGATGGTTTAACGCCCTACTGTTTTGTTCCGAACCGGGCTAATGGAGACGGACATACGCCATACAGTGTGCTTTAGGGAAATATTGCCCGGAGAGCGGATCTACGACGTGGACTTATATCGAAGTATAACGGTCACGGGATCTTTTACGTGCGCGCCAACATGTACATGGAACCTCGGGTTTTCATCCCATCGGAACGACAAGACACTAATAAGGGGGAACCACGCCAGAAAATCTGGATGAACTTTTTTCGACCAATGCAGGGATCGAACTCCCGACCCACAGCCTAGCGAGCCTCCGTCTTACCCACTTAGCCACGGTATTCGAAATAATATTTGCAAACCATACATTTATATCACGTTCAATGTTGTTTAGAGGGTAGGATGGCCGAATGGTTAGCACGTGCACGCTGTAACATAAGGTCTGTCATTGAATAAACTGGCGTGGTTTCGATTTCCCGTTTTTACTTGACATGGAGCAGAGCCGCCTTTCCAACCTCGTGGGTTTTCTCCGGGTCCTCCGGTTTCCTCCCACTGCTAAACACTCCTACGCGCAAGCGAATTATTGAAATACAATTGAACGGTGTTAATACCGAAATGACCTGGTTGGTGTCGAGTTGATGTTAAACCCCATGTCCCCATCTCTCTCTCCCGATGTTGTTTTCAATTTTAACACTCAGGCAAGCTACTCAATCTGACGAAGAGGAGTCGTTTGTATCAATAGAATGGTCCCGATCAGGTGCTCAATTCCCAAACTGAGCACACGGTGGCGACACCAAACGATGTCATAATGATGGTTGCTAGGTAGATGTATCAAAATTCTAAATTTGTTTGCCGTTCATGCTTAACATGTAACACCACAATGAAGTAGACATTTTTCGCCCCAATATTAGAAATAAGATGAAATAGAATTGATATTTACACTGAACAAATAAAGAAGTTGAATTATACATTGTCTTAATTTAGAAATTACATGAATAGAAGTTAGAAGTTACATGAATGGAGGTTAGAAATTACATGAATAGAAGTAAGAAATTAGACGAAAGCATGTTAGAATTTTGGCACTAATATACCGCCATAGTGTATAAGTTAGTCCAATAAACATTTGACTGCCGTACATGTAATCATTAACGCGTAATTATTTACACGTAAGCTACATATCACTATATCAGGCAAAGCATTTTCAAAACCGACCTTTCTCGTCTTGAGTTGTAATAGATTATATATTTGTGACAAGAATATTACCGAGTGTATTTCAAGATGCCATATTACCGTTGTGTTATTGAGAGTTGTGAAAATTCCAGCAAGGGAAAGGGGATTAATGTACCGGCGTTGCATAAATTTCCCAAGGATGAAATCGTACGGATAGAGTGGAATGCGTTTGTAAACAATTCAAATCCTGATTGGCAACCTACAGTCACAACAGTGATATGCAGTGAACATTTTACGAACGATTGCTTAATTACCTATACACACCCGGCGTGTGTATTTATTAACGCCTGACTGATTCCTTACCCCCCCCTCCCTAATTAAATAAAACAATTTGTTTACGGAATAATTTGTTTTGTAATACATTTTAATTCAAGATCCATTTTAAAATTTGTTTCATTATTTACGGCCGTTCTGTTTTCTCACGGCAGCGATTGTAATACACTCTACCATCGTGTACAGTCTAAACGATTCGAGTTACATTTTCGTCAGTATTGTGGTTTTAATTTAGAAGGGTAATTATCATTTTTTGTTACGCCGGCCAGATCAATTTGTAATAATGAATATCAAATACACTTGATCAAATGTGGAGTTCCTGGTTCTGTTTGGTGAGTGATTAAACTGTCAATTTAATTGTAAAATAATTGTATTCTTTATAAAAAAAGATAATTACCTAATCAGCATTCTTAATTACTTTATGACCCAATCACTGTTCAAATTTAGTCTGATTGATTAAAGGGACAATAACATTCTTGCTGGCTTGGTAGCTCCAGAAAATAAATAATACCCTTATTCTAAGTACTAGATGTTTAAATGTCCTACCTGTTGTGTAAATTATCCATTACAACCTATTTTATTTGTCCAGAGGGTTCGAAAATATTTTAAAATTCAAGTCACATTTGAAAAGGTTTACGTTAGACTTTTCAAATCAATTGGTTGAATTTTTCCAATTTTTTAAATTAGGTGTGTTAAGATGAAATTTAAATCATCATTTAATTGGAAAATTTTAAAATAATACGATTTGTTGACCAGAATGAAGATTGGGAAATATTTTTCAGTTACAACAAGAGTGTTATTGGGGCTTTAATGACAGGTATTAACAACACTACACTTGCGATACACATAGATAGTTAGGTGACCCTTCTCAATCTGTTAATTTTAACGTATATTGAGATATTTTTTCGTATTTCATTTTTACGGTCTATTTCAGAGTAATAAAGTCAAATTCTCAAGCAGAAAGAAAGGCGCCGTACGTCGATAACGGATCATCATTTACAAATCGCGTTTCAATCATGTTTGACGTTTATGATATATTTTGTGTGACCACATCTTTTAACTCCTATACTCTTTTACTCGGGGAAATTCGAACCACAATACTCTTCTGACGAAAATGTATCTCGAATCGTTTGGATTGCACACGATGGAAGATTGTATTAAAATCGCTGCCGTGAGTAAACACAACGACCGTACATAATGAAACAGATTCTAAATTCGAACAATAAACTTCTGACGAAAATGTATCTCGAATCGTTTAGACTGTACACGATGGTAGAGTGTATTAAAATCGCTGCCGTGAGAAAACAGAACGACCGTACATTATGAAACAAATTCTAAATTGGATCTTGAATTAAAATGAATTATAAAACAAATTATTCCGTAGTCAATTGCTTTATTTAATTAGGGGGATTAAGGAATCAGTCAGGTGTTAATGAATACAAACGCCGGCTGTATATAATTAAGGAATTAAGGGGATTAAGAGTGTTTTCAATAATTGGCAAAGTCGTTTTTACGGGAGGTCTATTTTTACGACTTTGAATGAAGATAGCTGAATTAATTTTAGTCGGATTGATGTGAATTTGCCGTAAAGTGGATAAAATAACCATGGACTGCTCACATAGAGAAATTTTCAGGGCCATTTTATGTGCACTTTAAGCAATCTAGTGCATATTAAAACTCTACAGAGATTCCTTACAAATTGGATACATACATGTATGATCTGATCATGAATACAGGTGACCTACAGCATTCATATAATACACGTAAATGTTGTTCCTAGTGCCAACATTTATTATACAAAATATGCACCAATAATGTAATGGTAAATTTTGCTGTTCAAGTTATCGCAACTTGATTAAAATCCATAGGCAATGAAACATACATCAACAGTAGCCAAGTCCTGGGCAAAGGTTTTCGCATATCTATTTTGTGCAAGTAATGTTAGCATTTACAAAACACTAACCAATCATCAAGAGGAACAACTCACGAAGTTATTAACATCCAGGTTTTAGCGGACCTGCTAATAGTCCAACCCCTAGAAGATGGATTGGTTGTATGTTCAATCTAGTTGGGGTGTAAGATTGAACAAACAATAATTCAACAACTCACTTTTTCTTGGTATAAACTCATATTCTGTAAAAATACTTAAACAATAACAATATATATATATATATACAATACCGACTAACAGGCTAGATAACTTAATAAGGAAGAGCATCTAAGAAATAACTTATCAGAGACCTGTCCTTCTATGAAAGGTTATGGCTGCCAATATTAACTGCTCTACTACAATGTCTCTTCCATTGATTATATGTAAAAAGTCCTAATACAGGCCCGTAGCTAGAGGGGGCAACTGTCCCCCACCCCCTGGGAAATTTCGGGGGGGGAGGACAAAGGCGCCCTTTGCCCATTGCTGAAAAACCAGCTCCCTCAATGGGCGCCAAAGGATGCAATACGAGGCCAACGACCAATGTCTCCATATTAGTATGGGCGCAACATAAATAAAGTCGAATGACATTGGTTTTATTGGCGCCCACGACGAGATTTTCGCCCAACCAATGCCACATAGTTTTACACCTCACCAATTATGTCGTTATATATGAGGCGGTCCCCAAATTGCGAGGCGCCTCATAAGGCCAAAAAAAAAAGAGTTCTGTTTCCTGTAACGGATGGAAAATAGTGTAGGGTCGGTAGGTAGGGTTTTTTTTTTCCACAGGGGGTTCAGGTCAAAGTTTCAAATGACAGAAACAATTTTTTTTTAAATATTTTTTGAAAACATACATAAAAAGCTACCCATTTTTTTATTATTTCATCGAAATATTCCAATTAGATCCAAAATCATGTAATTTTAAAATCCGAGATCGACGTCAAAAATGTAATCAAAAAACTGTCCGTATGTCGTATAATATTCTGTGCGAAAATCTTCAATTTTATGTTGGGTTGAGTCGGTGCCGTGAACATAAAATACGAATAGATTTGTGGTATTCTTGGATAATTGTTTAAAATGTATCAGAGACTCGATTACGATTTAAATATTATCTTTGGTGGCAAAAGAACTTTTAATCGTTCAATGATGATAAAAACAATAGCGTGGGGAGGCCATTTTGTTCAAGGGAAATAACTCGCGCTGAAAACTTATATCGTACCGTTGCACGAAATTGGTCCGTAATAAATTTATTTGTCTTCTTTTAAATACCAATCGAACAGATCCTATCCACCTGTTTGAAATATAGGTTCACTTGTTTATGTCCATCTGCGAGCCGTTGATAATTAGAACAAAAGTTGTGAGCTTCATAGTTTTTCGGAACTTGTGCATTATCTATACGAAACCCGTAGTCTCGTTTTTCACGTCAGTTAGCGATCTCGCGTCAAAAGTATGGCAGTTCGTTGTACCCGCTTATTCTGATCGGTAAATGCCGATTCAAAGAACGATGACATTAATATTCATTTATAGCAACAAATAATATATATATTTTCACGAATCCAGTAGGGTTAGAGTATTCTGAACGGTCGCTTGGTGAAGGAAATTTTTTTTATTTCTCTTGACACTAAAAAAAATTTTGAGTCGGCAGGTTTTGTAATGGGTCGGTCGGGTTACCGGAAACATAAATTTTTTTTTTTTTGGCCTAATGAACCACACGATTAACACCACAACTGATTGGGCGCCAAAAAGGCTTGATTTGTGGGGTGCCTTATCCCGTAGAGTAGCCAATAATGACATGATTGATGAGGCACTACTTTATAATGTTGAGCCACACATAGTGCATAATGCCGAATCAGATTGGTTGGGTGCCCACGACTTGATCAACATATAATCTCAGGCATCCCACAAGTATCTAAAATAGGCCCCCTAATATTCTTAATATTCAGTAATGTTATATCTGTAGATTTGGAATCAAATGTGAGACTTTTTTTTCGCTGATGATATGTCTCTTTCGCAGACTATACTTAATAATAGTGATATTGAAACAATATATAAGTGGTCAAAAGCATATCGATTTTAATTCAGTAAGATAGGTTGCCAGGCAACAAAACATACACCCACAACAGCTAAGTCGTCCAGGCAGTCAACAAGGGTTGTCACATATTTTTTCTTTTGTCAGTAAGGAGATTTACAACACATGAAAATCTTATTACCAGTAATAGCCCATTAAGTAATTACGTTGTAACAGAAATGGTTAGAATTGTTTGGATTGTTTGTCTCATGGCCTTCGTCCACAAGATATTTCATAGTGATCAAGGGCCATAACCCGGACTGTATTTTTTGGAAATCCTTGAAAATGACTAGGATCCTTCATCTACCTTAAACACTGTGTCTAAATTTAAAGTCAATCGGATATTGACTTTAGTCCCTAGAGCCTCCACAATTTCAAAGTGATCATGGGCCATAACTCTGGTAATAATAATCGGAAATCACTAAAAATCAATACGCTTCTTCATATCATGGCCTTAAACACTACATGTACTTATAAATTTAAAGTCAATCGGATATTAACTTTAGCCTCTAGAGAATGTAAGGGTCATACATTGTAACTCTGGTAGTAATTATCAAAAGGCTTCTTCCTCTCATGTCCTTAAACACTGTGTATAAATTTAAAGTCAATCAGATATTAACTGTAGCCTGTAGAGCGCCCACAAGAAATTGTGAACGACGGACAGACAGACGGGGTAACGACAATATACAACCACATTTCCATCTGAAACTACCAATCAATAGAAACGATTTGATGGGATTGATTTTGCAAAGTCAAAATGATGCATTTGATATTCAGATAAGTTGATATAAATATAAAGTAATTAATAGAAAAGAATATGGGATGTCTTTTTGATATTGTATTCTATTAATTATTTTACATCACATTTCCATGTGGGTGTATAAAAAAACTGGAAGTTTAACTTTTTTCTGGGAAAACCGTCCCATCAGATTTTAACCTTGCTTATAACAATGTACTGATTACTAATAGTTGCTGAGGAACTTGAAGGACAGCAGAACGCGATATTGCCTGCTACTTAACATACTCCTCGTAACATTCCGTTTAATTAGAGCTAATCCCACTACTCACTGCTGTAAAGAGTGGAAATTCTTGTTCTAAATTATGATTGGTCAATAGTCCAATTAACAACCAATCACTAACTATGCAACTAAAGCATTACTTGTAAAACAGAACACCAAATTGGTCCAAATATGTTACGATTTTATTATGCCCAATTAACCAGTGCATAGCAGAATATTGCAGTAAAACCAATTGCATGACAAACAAGGCTATCAAATCGAATAAAATGTAAACAATACTGTTTGGAAACGAACAAACTTTCACCATTTTTAAATATCTTAATACCTTAAATCATTGTCCAAAGTTTTTGGGGAGACCCAGATTAAATGTAGGACTGTCATGCTGCTGTACTGAAGTGATAGATTTGATTGAACGGGAAGAATAGACACACTCCCTCAAAAGTTCAAGTATCAGAAACCAATCCAGCAATGGCCAGAGAGGGTTTTCTCGGACCATTGCTTCAGGAATGTATGGCTACTAAAGGATGATTAAGCTGTTTATTGTGTACTGTTTGAATAACAGTAATAATTTATTCATTTATATAATGCGAGAAAATCCAGTCAATTTCGGCTCTAGTCTAAGGCACTTTAAAAAGCACATAGAATTTATATTTTTTCAAAATGGAGTTTAAAATACAGATAAATTGCACATATGTAAAGTAAAACGAATATAGATATCAACCAAACAAAGAATTCTCCGAAGTCAAAATTTCCTCTTGAAAAGTCACAAATAAAATATACATGATACAGTACCACAACCTACATACTATTCAAAAATAGTAGGGGCTATTTGATTTTGGGGGCATAATACTAAAATATGCAAATGACTACGAAAAAGTCACTATAGAACCTAACTGAAGAAACATTTCCAGTTACATGTGACGCCCAAACGCACCAATAGCTACCGCATGGAATGCAGGTGATGCTTGGGATCATCATGGGGGTCCAACCCAAGATTTGCACGACTCTGACTTGTTACAGTCATTGTGGCATTGAATTCCAGGGTGGAAACATCAGTTTAATTGTTTTAGTGACCAGAAAACAAATTTTGATATGTGTCGACTTACCCAAAATGAAAGGTTACGTGCCCTTGGCATGCTACAGATCGGCACAACACAGGCGGTTGTGGCGCGGACGATGAATGTTTCTCAGTCTGTCATAAGCAGGCTATGGTCCAGATACCGTGATACACAATCTGTACAGGACAGACCACACTCAGGTCGACCAAGGGCAACAACTCAAGCCCAGGATCGATTTATCCGTACCACGGCCTTGAGAAATCGTGTCATCACAGCAAATCAGATCAGCGCTCGTCTTCAAACAGACACTGGTGTGAGAGTGGCCAGACGATTCGGAATCGACTGCATAGGGGTCACCTTCGCGCCCGACGTCCTCGCGTGATCCCTTGTTTGAGAGATCATCACATTCAGGCAAGATGTCGTTGGTGTAGGGATCGTCAACACTGGGATAATCGACGCTGGAGCAATGTAATGTTTTCAGATGAGTCAGGGTTCACTGTTGATTTTTTGGACAGACGTAGGAGGGTGTGGCGTCGTCGAAACGAACGCTTCCAAGACGTTAGCGTCATCAGACATGATCGATTTGGGGGTGGTTCTGTTATGGTGTGGGGAGGCATCACTGTTGCTGGAAGAACGGCTTTACATGTTGTTGCAGGGCGTGTTACAGGCCAGTACTACCGGGACAACATCTTGGCAGTCCATGTTGTGCCGTTCACACGACGTCATGGCCGCCGTTTCATCTTCCAGGATGACAACGCAAGATGTCACAGGGCCAGGATCGTTACAGGTTACCTCCAACAACAGAACATCACCACATTACCTTGGCCAGCACTGAGTCCTGACCTCTCCCCCATCGAGCATGTCTGGGACATGCTTGGACAGAGGTTACGTCAACGTCAACAACGTCCTGCTGATGTCCAAGAACTTGCTGCTGCGTTGCAACAGGAATGGGACAATCTGGACCAAAATGACCTTAGACGTCTTATTAGGAGTATGCCACGTCGGATCAATAATTGTTTGGCAAACAGAGGAGGATTTACCAGTTACTGACTTTGTTGTGATGCTGTGGTAACTTTGCTGTTTGACCCCGGGTATCATTTTACCCTTATAATGGTCAGTCTGTGCCTTACTTAGTCGAACGATCATTTGGAATAAATCGATGAATGTGAACTTCATTTCATTTTGTCATTTGTTTCTTCGTCAGTTTCATTAGTTGACATTAATAACACTTAAAAATCAAATATCCCCTACTTTTTTTGAATAGTAACAATACTGGTCATGTAAATAAATTAGACATAATACTTGACTTATTAAAAATATTAAGCTTTTATTCAATCAGTGAATACAGTCTATAATATTAAAAATGCTGTCATTATTGTATCCTTGACAAAACAATAGACACAATGAGAAATCAACATGATGACTCATTTTAAAATATTCACTGTATACTGTACATATAATATGTATTTTTTGTTAAAGGAATGTGTGTTATGTTGTTCATCTTGTTTAAATAGCTTTCTCAACTCTCCAGTTAATTAATGATTGAGTCCTTCCTAACCACTTCAACTGACTGACACATTAAACATGTAATTAGGGGTGTAAAATTACATGACTGTATCAAATAAATTTCTGGAATGTTATCCTGGATCTGAGAAATACTAAGGAAGTTTTCTTACTGCACCCATATGATTATAAATATAATTTAGCTTAAAGCTAAACTTGACATAAATACTCAGTAGACTTGAATAATAGACATACGAAACATTGTACATGTACATATCCAAGAATAATTCTGTACGCTAAATTAATTACATGTACCTGTTCATGTGCATGTTTTTTGTTTTAAGTTGTAACAGGTACATGTTCAAAAGTGATAAAATGTTTATTTTGTCTTAAATATTGAATATCAGAAGCCCATCTTTTTGCTTTAAGATCACAGCATCAATGTTGATTGAAATTGACAAAAAATTTGTGTTTTCAATGCTGAAGATTTTGGATGATATTGAGTTAGAGACTTAGCTACTTTAACCACTGAATCATACAGGACACAATTCTATGGATTTTTTAGATCCTTTTCTATTGTCTTTCCTGCTTGATAACAGATTACAGAATCCTAACTGAAACATGTCCTCTGTCGTTCCAGTTCAATTAATACTAAATACATGTACCACTGATTGTCATTGATACAATTTATACATGTACATTGTAATCAAGTGATATTTCAAATAAAAGTACTCAATACCAAAGAATAGAGGCAGAATAAATGATAACTGATACTGTGTTTGGGTGGGAACCTTATTGAAATAATGAAGTAATTTGTCCTCTGACTTTTAACATTTACAATAACATCAGGTCATCAGGTGATAGTTGGCTCTATGCCATCTATATTTTATCTACAAAAACATACACTTGTCTTGGTCCACCTTACAGCACTGTTATTTACAGTAACTTTATCAATGGCATCATGTTACCTATTAGAAGACCCATTTACAATAATACCAATATCAGACGGCACTACTACTCATCTTTTATAAAAATACATTGTAATGTTGACAAAATCACATGCTATAGGAGCAATCAAAACTATAGACAGTCTTCATGAGTCTGATTGAATCCTCAATGTATATAAATAAGTGTCATTCTAAAACCTTGTAAGACTGATCAACAAAATTTTACAGGAGGTACAATTACAAATAACGTCATAACTTATCAGATACATGTACTTGGCAGATTTGCTTGAAATTTTCTTTTGGTACATTTGAAAATAACCCCTATTAGAATGTTCTGTCAAATATAAGCTAGGGCATGTTCATTTTTAAGATACGGACTTGCAAGGTTTTCACCCTCAAATCTGTTTTTCTCTTAGAACATACAAGGTTTCTGAACGTTTCTGTACAAGAAGTGTATGATTCACAAGATTTTGCATTCGCATTGCTAGAGAAATTGGGCATAAAAATGAAGGGAAATCATAAGAATTATAAGTAGGTAGGGATGGCAAGTTACGTGCAAATTTCGGCAACAGGCAGGTGTAGATGCAAAGTAGATCTGGAAGTTTAATAACTTGAGGTAGGTCTAGGTGTTCCGGATGGCAAGTTAATTGAGGGATACTGCATACAGCTAGTTTACATTGAATGTTTAGTAGGGTGAGTTACTTGAGGGATATAGCTCAGTGGGATAAGCTGTCAGGGATGTATTGCCCACAGGTAAGTCTAGATACTCAGTAAGTCTAGATACGGGTAGGTCTAGATGGTATCCAGACCACTTGGACCAAAGACCACTTGGACCAAAATAAAGACCAGTCGGACCAAAATAAAGACCACTCAGACCAACCAAAGACTACTCGGACCAAACCAAAAGACCACTCGGACCAAGTCATATTAAAACAAATACAATTATCAATTCATTAAAACAACACTTTATTATTGGTCCGAGTGGTCTTTTTGTTTGGTCTGAGTGGACTTTTTGTATGGTCCGAGTAGTCTTTTTGTTCGGGCCGAGTGGTCTATCAGTTGGTCAGTCTGGTGTTGGTCTGAGTGGTCATGGATTTGGTCTAGATGCTCAGCAGGGTACGCTGTAGATGGGTATTACCCACAGGTAAATCTAGATGCTTAGTAGGGTATGCTATTGGTAGGGTGACCCACCCCAAATGAATATCTCTGAATATCTCCAAATATCTCGACAATTACACCACAATACTAATATATTTACCAAGCCTTAAATCAGTTTCGCACATTTATAGTCACTAAATAAACGGTCATGTTGAACTTCATAAGCTATGACCATTTAACGGTCTAAAAATAATATACTGAAAGATGGTTCCGTGTGTCGTCCATAACATCCAGACACTTTTGAGTAAAAGATAGGTTATGTGCCCTTGTTTTGAAATTAGTCTCGCTTAACCAGTCTACCGATCATTCTACTTCTAATTGACAGGTTGGGATAATCAAGACTACTTTTTTACAAAACATAACAGAAAGCTGGAACAAGAAATTGAATTTAGAAACACACACATTAGACAACTCAACAATATTTCTAAGAACTTTGTGAAAGTAAAATGTTCTTGCTTTAAGAACGTTATTCAGAGATATTATTTGTGCTAAATCAAAATATGCAGCTTCTAACGGTACAGTTAATGATAAAGCAATTTAAAAAATAAAACGTAATTTCTAAAAGTGATGTAATAACCAAGAAGCTGAATTTTACTGCTATTCAAAATCGTCAACATTAGATTTTTACGTCTGTAATAGTTGATCAGTTTTCAGATAGGTGCACATGGAACGGCTGTTTATAGTATCATTGACTCCACGGCCGATAATTTCTTACTGCGGAGTGAGGGATCATCAGTTGAGAAAAGCGTGCAGATTCGCCGTGTCGAGACAAACTTTCTGTAGAGAAATTTTAAGTGGATGGGTCACCCTACTATTGGTGGGTATTGCCCATAGGTAGCTCTCAAGTGCCACTATAACTTTGGTAAAAAGATCTTTCAATCAATTATTCAAATCAGAATGTTATAAATCAGCCAATCAAAATAGCTGGGATATGAGTGATGTTGATGTTTTATCAATGTTACATTTGCAAATGAGTCTTTCAGTCTCTATTAGTACTAGTTTTCCATGTGTTCAACATAGCTTTAGAAAATACAAATGTTTTGATTTTAATTACATTGTATTTTGATCAATTTATAGATTTTATAAACAACCCAAATGAATGTAATGACACTTTTTTGTACCGTTACATGTAGGCCTAGTTCATATAAATTAAATCATTGAAAAATGTAAACATGTAGAATGCTGTGTAATTAGGGATTCACACTGCATAGCTTGTGTGAAACACTATTGTTAATGTTAAAACTCTTCTTATTAGGGTTTCACACTGCATAGCTTGTGTGAAACACTATTGTTTTTGTTAAAATTATTATTAAGCTTTCATATTTCATATGAAAGCTTATTGTTTCTGTTAAGATTATTATTATTTTTTTTTTTGTGTTTTTCCTGCAAATCGGATTTCGCAGAATCTAACCATAGGATGTTTCTAAAACTTTGACCTACCCCCCCAAAAATGGGTGGTGGCTGTTGATTAAATATATTTTGAAAACGTTTTGCGAATTCGAAATCACCGAATTTTACGAACGAAAAAACTGACAATGCATAGTCGTAACTTTGCTATTTTTTGACCGATTTTACTCATTCTTTTTTCTTTGAATACCTTGAAAAAAATCAATCTCATCTGCAGTTTCACATTTTCGAATTTCAAAAATTCGTCGCTGTGATTTCGAACCCGAAGTTTAGACCAATTTGACAACTTCTTTAATAGTTGTACGATTTTTATGAAATTTAGTATATAAGTAGATCTTACCCATGTGACTTCAAAAATATAATTAGAAATTTTCTGAATTATCTCCCCTTGACGAAATTAAGGATCAAAATTTTCAAAAAAATCATCGAAATATAGGTCAGAATGACCTGATTTTTTTTTTGGATACTAGATAAGTAATTACTGATTTGTACACAAAATATGAAGTTTGTCGATCGAACCGGAAGTGCCACCATCTTGAAACGTGAAAAAACAATAGATCTTTTGCGATATTGTACTTACAGACACGGGAGTTATATTTTCTGAATCCTTGGCCTAAAAATCGCTGGGAGCAGAATTTTGATTTAGGTCTACTGATGGATTCCATTTTGAAGTGAATATGAAAAGTAGTAGCAATTTGAAGGGCCGAGACTTTGAAACACAATAACTCTCCTTCTAATTAAGCTAGAATGTTCAAACTTGGTGTAGACGTTCACTAGGTCAATGTCATGATTGAGTTTAAAGATGAGCATTTTCTGCTTAGGGTAAGCAGAGATAAATATGCTGATTTGTTGATTCTTTAGGGCACGATAACTTCGGTTATAATGAAGAGAGGGTGGTGAAACTCCTGCCAATCGAGAGTCTAACAGCTAGCCCGTTGTGTGAAATCATTGTATCATTGTTTTTAAATGTCAGGGATAGCAGAAAAAAAGAGATCGAAAATCCAAAATGTCGTATCTTTACGATTTTGAGCATTTTTAAAGGTCCTTTTCTCTTCAATCAACATAATATGTTTTGGGAACTTCTTCTACAAAGAGTCTTATCGATAGTCTTTTATATGAAACCATCGATCAGCAGTCCAAAATATCAGGAGTAGAAGAATAAAAGGATCGAAAATTGAAAACTGCAACCTGTCATTGTTAAGCGAAACATGCAGCGTGGGTGACTACAATTTGCACATTATTCATCGTATAGAGCTTATTCAACAGTATCGAATTCCAACTGCTTAGGGATATTTTACGTGCACTTCAATGTGTACACGGGACCTTGGTTTTTCGTCCCATCCGAACGACTAGACAGCTGTCCTTGTCAGGCCCTCCGTTCTGCCTCACTGACAAGAGGGAACCACGCCGGAAAATCGAGATGAACTTTCTCGGTGCAGAACTTTCAATTCACGCCAAACGTTTATTGCATACGATTAAGCTGGTCAGTTGGAGCTTATTTTCAAAAGTTTTGTAATAATCGGTTGGTAATTAATGTACCGTGCAAATTAAACTGCTAAAACAGACAATTTCGCCCGGTTAAAATGTTTCTTGCTATAAGTCAGCAATTTCCAGATTTTAGGGAGGCTGAATGGTTAGCCTACGCGCGCTTTGTCGTAACGTCTGTCATTGAGTCAACCGGCGTCGTTTCGATTTCCATGTTGCACGTGACATGGTGTATGGTGTCCAACCTCGTGGGTTTTCTCCGTGTCCTTCGGTTTTCTCCCACTCCTGAATACCAGTACGCGTAAGGGAAGTTTATAAATAAAATTAAAAAACATACATTAGTCCCGAAATGACCTAGTTTGTGTCGAATGGACGTTAATCCGCATTTCTCTCCTTCTGTTTTATTTTTAAAGTTTTGTAATTATCGGTTGGTAATCCATGGTACTGGTACTGTAAAGGTGATAAAACAGAAAATTTCGCCCGGTTGTAATGTTTCTCACTTTAAAGTCAGCAATTTGCCGATTTTAAGGGGCAAACGTTTATTGCGAACGATTAAGCTGGTCAAGGGGAGCTTATTTTTAAAAGTTTTGTAATATTCGGTGCAAATTAAACTGTTAAAATAGAAAATTTAGCCCGGTTGAAATGTTTCTCGCTGTTGGTCCGCTATTTGCCAAATTTAGGGAGGTTACGTGGCTGAATGGTTAGCACCTGCGCTCTGTATCGTAACGTCTGTCATTGAGTCAACTGGCGTTGTTTCGATTGAAATGCCCGGTTGAAATGTTTCTTGCTATAAGTCAGCAATTTCCCGCTTTTAGGGAGGCTGAATAACTGAATGGTTAGCATGTGCGCGCTGTATCGTAACGTCTGTCATTGAGTCAACCGGGGTCATTTCGATTTCCAGGTTCCATGTGACATGGAGTATGGTGTCCAACCTCGTGGGTTTTCTCCGTGTCCTTCGTTTCCTCCCACTCCTAAAGACCCGTACGTGCAAGGGAAGTTTTAAAATAAAATTAAAAAATATATGTGAGCCCCGAAATGTCCTAGTTTGTGTGGAATGGACCTTAACCCGCATTTCTCTCTTTCTCTTTTATTTTTAAAGTTTTTTTTTATAATCGGTTGGTAATCAGAGGTACTGTAAAAGTGATAAAACAGATTTTTTCGCCCTGTTGTCAAGTTTCTCAATTTAAAGTCAGCAATTTGCCGATTTTAGGGGGAAACGTTTATTGCGAACGATTATGCTGGTCAGTGGAAGCTTATTTTTAAAAGTTTTGTAATATTCGGTTGATAATTTCGCCCGGTTGAAATGTTTGTCGCTGTAGGTCAGCAATTTGCCAAATTTAGGGAGCTTACGTGGCTGAATGGTTAGCACCTGCGCTCTGTATCGTAACGTCTGTCATTGAGTCAACTAGCGTTGTTTCGATTGAAATGCCCGGTTGAAATGTTTCTTGCTATAAGTCAGCAATTTTCCGATTTTAGGGAGGCTGAATGGCTGAATGGTTAGCATGTGCGCGCTGTTTCGTAACGTCTGTCATTGAGTCAACCGGCGTCGTTTCGATTTCCAGGTTGCACGTGACATGGAGTATGGTGTCCAACCGCGTGGGTTTTCCCCATGTCCTTCGGTTACCTCCCACGGTTAAAGCCCCGTACGCGCAAGGGAAATTTTTCAATAAAATTAAAAGACATATGTTAGTCCCGAAATGACCTCGTTTTTGTCGAATGGACGTTAAGCCGCATTTCTCTCTTTCTGTTTTATTTTTAAAGTTTCGTAATAATCGGTTGGTAATCAATGGTACTGTAAGAGTGATAAAACAGAAAATTTCGCCCGGTTGTAATGTTTCTCACTTTAAAGTTAGCAATTTGCCGATTTGAAGGGGCAAACGTTTATTGCGAACGATTAAGCTGGTCAGAGGGAGCTTATTTTTAAAAGTTTTGTAATATTCGAAAATTCGTCGCTGTGATTTCGAACCGGAAGTTGAAACCAACTTGACAACTTCTTTAATAGTTGTACGATTTTCATGAAATTTAGTATGTAACTAGACATTACTGATGCGACTTGAAAAATGACTTTTAAAATGTTCTAAATTATCTCCCCTTGGTGAAATTAAGAATCAAATTTTTCAAAAAAATCGTTGCAATAAAGGTCAGAATGACCTAATTTTTTTTTCGATACAAGACAAGTAATTACTGATTCGTACACAAAACATGGAGTTTGTCGATCAAACCGGAAGTGACACCATCTTGAAACGTGATAAAACAATAGATCTTTTGCGATATTGCACTTACAGACATGGGAGTTACGTTTTCTGAACCCTTGAAGGAAAACCTAAAAATCGGTCAGAGCAGAAACACAATAGGTCATAGTACAGTGTACTCTGTAACTTCCGGCTTTTGATCATTCCGCCACTCGCCTAGATCCGCCCAAAACCTCTGGTCCCGATTTCTTTCCTTCTTGATTGCTTGTAAAACGTTTTGTTCTAACCGCCATTTTGTCACTTCCGCCTTTCGCCATCGACTCGAGGTCCGATGAGTGATTATCCATTGTTATTTAATCCTATAATCCGCCACTGTTAACTCCCCAATCACAAAAACACCACAGTTTATCAGACACTAATAATTAAAGTATAAACAAACAGTACTCGACAAATCTTTTAAGGGTTCGTTGATTGGCAATCATTTTCAATAACTAACGTTAACACGTGACCGTGTCGGTGTCTTTAAACTCCCAAATTGGTCGTGTCGGTTTCTTGAATTCCCGAACAAAGCATTTAAATTTGAGTTTATTTATATGATAAGTATCAATAGCGGTGTTAAATTAAAAATGGGTATCACTTATTTGATATCTTATTCTTATGCGCTATTCTCTTTTGTGATTTATTTTGTGATATATTTTGTGAATTATTATGTCTGAACATGGAAAAGTTCGTAAACGGCAAAAACCAAACTACTTTAGATTCCCTTTTTAAAAAGAAATAATTGTTGTGTTTATATGTATGTAGGCCTATGAATATTGTTATTGTTAATAAATATATAAAAAATTAAAACACAAACTGTAGTTACTTTAATTTATTTATTGTACATGTACCCATTCGTGCATATCGGGAAAGTACATGACGTTTGGGGAACACGAAAGTAGATCAAGGGACTGTACTCTTTACAAATATTCCATTCACATTCACTTCCTGTTATTGGATAAACCGCCACTCGCCGACATCCGCCATTTCTATTTGGTCCTGCTTGATGCTGGAAGTGACAGAGTCCACTGTATGTTCAATGCGTCTCCTATGTCTAAAATTTAATACATTTCAATTTCAGGATAGACGGGATACGGGTGGTTTTGTTATTTGAATATTTCAAAAATTTGAATTTCGCTTTTGATGTTTTTCGTGTCGACAAAGTTGTTTACGAGTGAAAAATCACATTAATTTCGATAGATTGTGACCGATTTTAATGATTTATTTTTTCTTCTTTGGATTATTTATATGACCCATGACATGTGACAGGAAGTGACAGTGAATATGAAAGCTTTCATATCTGCATGGGACAGTAGCAGATCTAGTTAGGGTTTCACACTGCAAAGCTTGTGTGAAACACTATTGTTTTTGTTAAAATTATTATTCTTATTATTATTATTCTTCTTTTGTTTTGAGTAGATCTCAGCAAATGCTTGTCGCATCGTTACGATTTCTTCGGTTTTACTGGGAAAGTGGGTGTGACTTAGAGGATAAAGCTATTTTGAACGTTCTGCGACAATGCGAAATGTCCGAAATCACCAAATTATCGTTTTTTAAAATATTGCAGTAATTTTAACAATAATCATTGAATTTTAACTTTCGATACATTTTGGCATAGCCAGAGACAGGGCACATAGCTACACTACTTTCGATTTTTGATTTTCGGTAAATCTTCACAGATATTAGGCGCCAAATTTTGAAAATTTAAAATTTTACAAAAAACTTTTTTATTTATGAATATTTTTTAGTCGTATTATGCACAGAATTAAAGGGTCATCTGACTAGTGCAAAAATGTTAAAGAATTTTGTCTCAGTAATTTACCTTGGCCGCCATTGGCTAATTCAGTTTTTAAGTCCTAGATTAATTTTTTATTGTTCGATTTGTATAAAACAAAGTTCATATGCTTCGTTGTATCAATTGTCATTTTTTTTATTACCAAAAGTTTTATCTGCCGGCACCGGAAGTGGCATAATTTTACCAAAAACTACAATTTTGACAGTTATTTTCCTTCTTCGAAAACAAATATTATTTTTTGGAAAAATTATTTGACTCAAAGAGTGTGCCCTTTCAAGGCGCAAAAAATGTAGGAAGCAGTTTTTTTAATTTCGATTTCATTTTCGAGCAAATTCGATTAAGAGGCTAAAAATGGTGTAAAATTGGCCTATTTACAACCTATTCAGGCTTTTCAGATTTTAAAATATTTCTTCGTAACTTTTATAAACTTGTAGCTATAATCCATACGAAGAAAATGTATGTTAAAATTCGTTTGTACTATAAGCAGTTACCAAGAAATGGGCAGTTCTGTACAAGTCACTGTTTTCGTTATTTTGCCTGTAAAATAGTCAATTATGATTGGATTTTTATAAAAGTGACATCATTTGATTCAAAAAGCACGTAGCGTCATATCAAGTTGATTACAATTTAAAATTGACACCGGAAGTGACATCATTTGGTCAAAAAATGCATTTTAAACTTTTTAAATCAATGTTTTATTCAACCAAGAATAACTTAATATGTATTAATAATTTTAACTTTTGGTTTAAATTCACATATAAACAAAACTCATATGGTCATATAGATATCATAAAATGGTTTCTAACTTGTTCGGTTGCCGAGAAATAGACGGTTTTCTACAGGTCACTTTTGAAGGTTTCGGGGCCATAAAAGGGTCAATTATTATTCGATTTTCATAAACGTCACACCATGTTATACCTAATGCCATTTGGGATTTCATACAAGTAATTTAAGATTTTCATTATCACCGGAAGTAACGTCATTTTGTCAAAAACTGTATTTTTAGCCTCTAAAACAGATATTTTATTCAAATGAGTCTGTTTTGAAATCTTTTTCAAAGTATGGTATTTGATGCCAATCAACAAATAGAATGAACCCATACGATCATACAGATACCACAAAATGGTTTCTAACTTGTACGGTTGCAGAGAAATAGCCGATTTTCTACAAGTCACTTTTCAAGTTTTTTGGTCTTTAAAAGTGGCAATTATTATTCGATTTACATAAAATTTTCACTATATGATATCGTATGCCATTTCTGATTTCATAAGACTAATTGAACATTTGCATTAACACCGGGAGTAATTTAATTTTGTCAAGATCATTTACAAGTAACAAATGTATAAAATGAATTGATATTGCTGGATTTTGTTGATTCTGCGTCCATTTTATTTGTGTGCAATGTTAATTTGGAAACCTGTTTAGTGGTTTCGCTGGTACCGGAAGTGACATATGTTCAAGGGTAACTTGGCACCGGAAGTGACATGTTTAAGGGTAACGTGGCACCAGTGAAACCCGTCATTCCTGCATGCAGGTCTAGTTCTTATTATTATTATTATTATTCAGATTCCAATTTGAATAGATCTCAGCAACTGCTTGTCGCATCGTTACGATTTCTTCCGTTTTACTGGCAAAGTGGGTGTGACTTAGAGGATAAAGCTATTTTGAACGTTCTGCGACTATGCGAAATGTCCGAAATCCCCGAAGTTATCGTTTTTAAAAATATTGCAGTAATTTTAACAATAATCATGGGATTTTAACTTTCGATACATTTTGGCATAGCCGGAGACAGGGCACATAGCTACGCTACTTTCGATTTTTGATTTTCGGTAAATCTTCGAAGATAATAGGCGCCAAATTTTGAAAATTTAAAATTTTAGAAAAAACATTTTTATTATTTATCAATATTTTTTAGTCGTATTGTACACAGAATTAAAGAGTCATCTGTCTTGCGCAAAAATGCTAAAATTTTTTGTCTTAGTCATTTTCCTTGCCTCCCATTGGCTAATTCAGTTTTTCAGTCCTAGATTATTTTTTTATTGTTCGATTTGTATGCTTCGTTGTCTCAATTGTCATTTTTTTTGTTACCAATAGTGATATCTGTCGGCACCGGAAGTGGCATAATTTTACCAAAAATTACAATTTTGACAGTTATTTTCCTTCTTCGAAAACAAATATTATTTTTTTGAAAAATTATATGACTCAAAGAGTGTGTCCTTTCAAGGCGCAAAAAATGGCGGAAGCAGTTTTTTTAATTTCTATTTCATTTTCTAGCAAATTGGATTAAGAGGTGAAAAGATAGGCTGGCACTGCCAGGCAGGATACGCCCACATTTTCGAGAGATGGACAGAGACAAGCAATACCGAAAGTGATTTTTCCTACATCTTTAAGTCCTGTATTTCATACTGTATTGGGAGCAGCCATTTAGTTGGTCAGTTCCAGTCTGATATTAATGAAATTCGAAACCGACAATGATTATGGTGTGACGGTACACAACCTAGAAATGTGACTTTTCATCAAAATCGGATAAGAATTGTGACCTGTAGAGAGTCCACAACCATGATATACCATATTTTTACACTATTCGCGTACAAACGGCGACCATTTCGTCCGGCAATTTTGGTACGATTTTCACGAAATTAGAACTCAACCTTCCTCATCAAAATCGAATTAAAATTGTGACCTATACAGGTTCCACAACCATGATATATCATTTTTTTTAACAGTATTCGCGTACAACCGTGGCCATTTTGTCTGTCAATTTTGGTCCGATTTTCCCGAAATTCAAACTCAACCTTCCTTACAGTGTAACGGTGATATAATCAAACGTTTTTTAAAATTGGATAATAATTGTGACCTCCAGAGGGACCACAAGCTAAAGAAAGGGGGATTTTGCGTATAACCAGGGGCCATAATTCAGGATGTTATGATCCGATATGCGCAAATATCGAAAAGAACCAAGATCTTTGGGTTATAACCATGAATTTCAAGTTTCATCAAAATCGAATTAAAATTGTGACCTTTACAGGGTCCACAACCTTGATATACCATTTTTTAACAGTATTTGCGTACAAACGGCGGCAATTTTGTATGGCAATTTTGGTCTGATTTTCCCGAAATTCAAACTCAACCTTCCTTACGGTGTAACGGTAATATATTCAAACGTTTTTTTAAATCGGATAATAATTGTGACCTCCAAGCTAAAACAAGCCAACAGTGAGGCTGATGTCCCCCGCCGAAATCCCAAAATAAATAGATAACACATATTAATTAATCGCACATTTATTTTTTTCAAACGTATCGACCAATCAAACTGAACACGAAGTGTCATCCAAAAATTGCTTATCTCTGCCTACCGTAAGAAGAAAATGCTCATCTTCGAACTCCATCAAGGCATTGACCTAATAAGCATACACACCAATTTTGAACATTTTAACTCAATTCGAAGGAGAGTTATTGTGTTCCAAAGTCTCGGCAAATCAAATTGCTTATCGCTCTGCTTACCCTGAGCAGAAAATGCTCATTATCGATCATAGTCAAGGTATTACTGTAATGAAACTATACACCAAGTTTCATCACTCTCACTTAATTAGAACTAAAGTTATCGTGTCTTAAAGCATCAACCAATCAAATTGCTTATCTCTGCCTACCCTAAGGGGGAAATGCTCATCTTCGAACTCCATCAAGGCATTGACCTAATAAGCATATACACCAAGTTTGAACATTTTAACTCAATTAGAAGGAGAGTTATTGTGTTCCAAAGTCTCGACCAATCAAATTGCGTATCGCTCTGCTTACCCTGAGCAGAAAATGCTCATTATCGAACTTAGTCAAGGTATTACTGTAATGAAACTATACACCAAGTTTCATCACTCTCACTTAATTAGAACTAAAGTTATCATGTCCCAAAGCATCAACCAATCAAATTGCTTATCTCTGCTTACCCTAAGCGGAAAATGCTCATCTTCGAACTCCATCAAGGCATTGACCTAATAAGCATATACACCAAGTTTGAACATTTTAACTAAATTAGAAGGAGAGTTATTGTGTTCCAAAGTCTCGACCAATCAAATTGCGTATCGCTCTGCTTACCCTATGCAGAAAATGCTCATTATCGAACTTAGTCAAGGTATTACTATAATGAAACTATACACCAAGTTTCATCACTCTCACTTAACTAGAACTAAAGTTATCGTGTCCCAAAGCATCAACCAATCAAATTGCTTATCTCTGCTTGCCCTAAGTGGAAAATGCTCATCTTCGAACTCCATCAAGGCATTGACCTTATAAGCATATACACCAAGTTTGAACATTTTAACTCAATTAGAAGGAGAGTTATTGTGTTCCAAATTCTCGACCAATCAAATTGCGTATAGCTCTGCTTACCCTGAGCAGAAAATGCTCATTATCGAACTTAGTCAAGGTATTACTATAATGAAACTATACACCAAGTTTCATCAATCTCACTTAATTAGAACTAAAGTTATCGTGTCCCAAAGCATCAACCAATCAAATTGCTTATCTCTGCTTACCCTAAGCGGAAAATGCTCATCTTCGAACTCCATCAAGGCATTGACCTAATAAACACATACACCAAGTTTGAACATTCTAGCTCAATTAGGAAGAGAGTTATTGTGTCCCAAAAAGTGTGACGGACAGACAGACGGACAGACAGACAGACAGACAGACGGACGAACCCATTTTAATAGTCCCCCAACTTTCTTCGAAAGGCGGGGGACAAAAAAGGCAATTTTGCGTATAATCAGGGGCCATAATTCAGGAAGTTACAATCCGATATGTGCAAATATCGAAAGGAAGCAAGATCTTTGGGTAATAACCATGAGTTTCAAGTTTCATCAAAATCGAATCAAAATTGTGACCTCCACAGGGTCCACAACCTTGATATACCATTTTTTAACAGTATTCGCGTACAAACGGCGGCCATTTTGTATGGCAATTTTCGTCCGATTTTCCCGAAATTCGAACTCAACCTTTCTTAGGGTGTAACGGTGATATAATCAAACGGTTTTTTAAATCGAATAATAATTGTGACCTCCAAGCTAAAAAAAAGGCGATTTTGCGTATAATCAGGGGCCATAATTCAGGAAGTTATGATCCGATATGCGCAAATATCGAAAGGAAGCAAGATCTTTGGGTTATAACCATGAATTTCAAGTTTCATCAAAATCGAATCAAAATTGTGACCTCCACAGGGTCCACAACCTTGATATACCATTTTTAACAGTATTCGCGTACAAACGGCGGCCATTTTGTATGGCAATTTTCGTCCGATTTTCCCGAAATTCGAACTCAACCTTCCTTAGGGTGTAACGGTGATATAATTAAATGTTTTTTTTAAATCGAATAATAATCATGACCTCCAGAGGGACCACAAGCTAAAAAGGGTGATTTTTCGGCCAATCAGGGGCCATAATTCAGGAAATTACATTCCGATAGCCGCAAATATCGAAAGGAACCAAGATCTTTGGGTTACAAACATGCATGTCAAGTTTCACCAAAATCGGTTCAAAATTGTGACCTCTATAGGGTCCACAAGCTAAAAACGTGATTTTTCGTACAATCAGGGGCCATAATCCATGAAGTTTTGATCCGATACATGCCAATATCGAAAGCAGCCGAGATCTTTTGGGGATAAACCTATATTTCAAGTTTCGTGAAAATCGGATAAGAATTGTGACCTGTAGAGAGTCCACAAACAAATTGTGGACGGACGGACAGGGGCGACGACATAATACGTCCACATGAAAATGTGGGCGTATAAAAAGGCGTAAAATTGACCTATTTACAACCCATTCAGGCTTTTCAGATTTTAAAATATTTTTACATTACTCTTATAGACTTGTAGCTATAATCCATAAGAAGAGAATGTATGTGAAAATTAGTTTGTAATATAAGCAGTTGCCAAGAAATGGGCAGTTCTGCATAAGTCACAGTTTTCGTTATTTTGCGTGTAATATAGTCAATTATTATTGGATTTTTATAAAAGTGACATCATTTGATTCAAAAAGCATGTAGCGTCATATCAAGTTGATTACAATTTAAAATTGACACCGGAAGTGACGTCATTTTGTCAAAAACTGCATTTTAAACTTTTTAAATCAATGATTTATTCAACCAAGAATTACTTAATATGTATTAATAATTTTAACTTTTGGTTTAAATTCACATATAAACACAGCTCATATGGTCATATAGATATCATAAACTTGTTTCTAACTTGTTCGGTTGCCGAGAAATAGACGGATTTCTACAGGTCACTTTTAAAGGATTTGGGGCCATAAAAGTGTCAATTATTATTCGATTTTCATAAACGTTACACCATGTTATACCTAATGCCATTTGGGATTTCATACAAGTAATGTAAGATTTTCATTATCACTGGAAGTAACGTCATTTTGGCAAAAACTGTATTTTTAGCCTTCAAAACAGATATTTTATTCAAATGAGTCTGTTTTGAAATCTTTTTCAAATTATGGGAGAGAGAGAGAGAGAAATGGGGTTTAACGTCCACTCAACACAAACTAGGTCATTTCGGGACTAAAATATGGTTTAATTTTATTTCAATAATTCGCTTGCGCGTAGGGGTCTTTAGCAGTGGGAGGAAGCCGGAGCAAACCCACGAGGTTGGGAAGGCGCCCCTATCTCCATGCCACATACGCTCAAACCAGGGCTCGAAACCACAGACGCAAGCCAGAGTTGACCGGCCAGCTATAGGTCGAAGCGCGGCACTCTAGACCACTAGGCCATCCTAACCCACCTCAAATTATGGTATTTGATGTCAATCAACAAATAGAATGAAGCCATACGATCATACAGATACCACAAAATGGTTTCTAACTTGTACGGTTGCCGAGAAATAGCCGATTTTCTACAAGTCACTTTTCAAGTTTTTTGGTCTTTAAAAGTGGCAATTATTATTCGATTTACATAAAATTTTCACTATATGATATCGTATGCCATTTCTGATTTCATAAGACTAATTGAACATTTTCATTAACACCGGGAGTTATTTAATTTTGTCAAGATCATTTACAAGTAACAAATGTATAAAATGAATTGATATTGCTGGATTTGGTTGATTCTGTGTCCATTTTATTTGTGTGAAATGTTAATTTGGAAACCTGTTTAGTGGTTTCGTTGGTACCAGAAGCGACATATGTTCAAGGGTAACTTGGCACCGGAAGTGACATGTTTAAGGGTAACGTGGCACCAGTGAAACCTGTCATTCCTGCATGCAGGTCTAGTTATTATTCTTATTTTTTTTTTTTCCAATTTGCTTATATCTCAGGAACTACTTGTCGGATCGATGCAATGTCTTAAGTTTTATTGCAAAAGTGGGTGTGACTTAGAGATTAAAGCTATTTTCGGCATTCTGCGACAATGCGAAATGTCCGAAATCACCGTTTTTTGAAATATTGGGCACTGTAATATAAACAACAATTGTTGGATTTTATCGTTTGATAGTTTTTGACATAGCCAGAGACATGGCACATAGCTACGGGTCTTTAGATTTTTAAATTTCGCCAAATCTTCGGAAAAATAAGGGGCCAAATTTTGAAAATTTAAATTTTGACAAAAAACTTTTTTATTAATGAATATTTTTTAATGACCTTTTACCAAGGGTTAAAGGGTCGTCTGATTTGGGCAAAAATGTGAACATTTTTTTTCTGGATAATTTTCCTTGGTCGCTATTGGCTAATTCAGTTTATGGGTTCTATATAAATTATTGTTCGATTTGTATAAAACAAAGTTTATATGCTCCATGGTCCAAAATGTCATTTTTTTTGTTACCGGCAAAGTTTCCTGTCGGCACCGTAAGTGACATAAATTTAGCTTTGAAAGCAAAAATTATTTTTTTGAAATCTAATATGACTGAAAAGATGTGCCATATAAAGGCGCACAAAACATCGGGCTCAGATTTTTTAATTTCAATTTCGTTTTGGGGCAATTTGGATTAAAGGGTGAAAAAAGGTGTCAAAATAAGCTATTTACAACCCATCCAGCGTCTTCATATCAAAAAAATATATCTTCATAACATTCATAATCTCGTAGCAATAACCCATACGAAGAGAATGTATGTGAAAATTAATTTGTAATATGGGCAGATGCCGAGAAAAAGTCAATTTTGCATGAGTCACTTTTCACGTTATTTTGGCTGTAAAAGAATCAATTATTATGTGATTTTCAATTTTCTTTCATCAATGGATGCCTAATGCCATAGTGGACAAGGTAAAACCATTCTACCTCATACGCTGCCACCGGAAATGACGTCATTTGCTCAAAACTGAATTTTTAGAATTAAAAAATAATATTTTATTCAAATGGGTCGTACTTGTTATTTTTTTCAAATTATGATATTTGATTCTATTCATCAAATAGAATGAACCCATACGATCATACAGATATCACAAAACGGTTTCTAACTTGTACGGTTGCAGATTTTCCACAAGTCACTTTTTGAGGATTTGGGTCAATAAAAGTGTCGGTTATTATTAGATTTTCATAAAATTTTCACCATATGATATCTTATGTCATTTATGATTTCATAGAACTAAACATTTTCGGTATCACCGGAAGTAATTATATTTTGGCAAAAACTGTATTTTTAGCCTTCAAAACAGATATTTTTTTTCAAATGAGTCTGATTTGTAATATATTTAAAATTATGATATTTAGTTTGCATCAACTAATAGAATGAACCCATGCGATCAATCAGATACCACAAAATGGTTTCTCACTTGTATGGTCGCAGAGAAATAGACAATTTCTTAAAAGTGGCAATTCTTTTTTGATTTACATAAAATTTTCACCATGTGATTATTATTTCTGATTTTAAGAAACTAATTTAATATTTTCATTATCGCTGGAAGTACTGTGATATGGTCAGGATCACTTACATGTAACACATGTATAAAATGGATTGGTTCCTGTGGTAATTAGCACATATCAGATTTTAACTTCCTGAATTATATATGATTGTATGAAAAATAGTCTTTTGTTTAGCTTGTTCACTATCCATCGCTTGCAAATTGTGTTTGTTAATTTGTTGGAAAGATTTATAAAAAAAACCCTCAGAACCATTTGTGGGCTATGATCTAGTATCTTAATGTTATTTATTACCCGTCGGCGTCAGTGATTATGTACATGTTGTGTATCCCTTAGTACGTTTTTCACATTTGGCCAAAATGGGGGAAAGAATGAAAGAAGGGATATTATTGGTTTCATGTATTAATCAATGCAGACATTTGAAGGGGCAGATTAACGTGTTTGTCATTATTCAAATGGTGAGCGTAGTATGTTGATGCCGAGTCCACAATATTATAGACACGGTGCGCTTTGGTCGTGCGCATCGATCTCCCAAGCAGAGTTGTCTTCGCTTGCAGATCACACCTTGTCTCAATTGTCATTTATTTTGTTACCAATAGTTTTATCTGTCAGCACCGGAAATGGCATAATTTTACCAAAAACTACCAAAATCTACAATTTTGACAGTTAGGTACCATTTTTCAAGAGAAAATATTATTTTTTTAAAAACTTGATACAGTGGACTCTGTCACATCCGACATCCTACGGGATCGTTACAATATGTCGGATCACAAAGAGGATCGGAATACCAAGTTTTCTCCAAAACCGGAAATACTGTCTTCGAAAACCGGAAGTACATTGTATTTTTATAATGTAGCTTTGAATCACCATAATGTTATTCCCTTTAAAAATGATAAACCTTTATGTACTTTCAGAATTTTATTACATTACATTAAATAACAAACAATAACAATGTATGTCGTTCTATGTCCAATTTGTCGTCACATTCTGTCAGTATCTCACTGTCAAAATTTACAAAATCGTCTTCAGTCACGTTGGATTCAGGCACTAATGTCTCGATTAATCTCGCGAGTGGCACATTGTCGTCAGCAGTTAAGTCCACACTAAAACCACATCTAATAAAACATTTACTTATTGAAGAATAGGATGTCTCACGCCATGCCTTGGCAGTCCAATTGATGGCGTTTAGAACAGTCACTCCCCGGCTTTATCACATTCATCAATTCGCGTAATCAAATGCGTCATCATGTGTGTCTATAGCGTGCTTTGAACGCTCTAATAATACCCTGATCCAATGGTTGTAATATTGATGTAGTATTTGGTGGCAAAAATTTAATATTTACATTGCTATACGTGTCGCAGATATGGGATGGTGCATCGTCCATAAACAAAAGAATGTTACGTCGTTGACGCCTCATCTGAGTAAATGGCACCTGTCATCCAAGCTTTGCGATTGGCCGACCAATTGACTGGCAGGTTGATCTTGTCCACGCCCCTAAAGCATCGCAGGTTCTCTGCTTTACCGATCACAAGAGGCTTTAGTTTTTCAACGGTGGCGCTACAACAAAATAGGATTGTTAACCTTTCTTTCGAAATTTTTCCGCCCTTAGCGCCCATTTTTTTATCACATAAGGATCGGTCGGGTAATGCTCTAAAAAAACAAACCTGTTTCATCACAATTAAAAATGTTTTCAGGAGAATAGCCTTCAACAATAGTCGGGATACGCGCATGGAATTCTTCAACGCTATCGATGTCAACACCTGCACTTTCGCCACTAACTTTAAATCCTTTGATGTTAAAACGTTCTTTCCACGAAGTAAGCCAGCCTTCCGATGCTTTAAAATCACCACAATTCATTTCATTCGCAAAAAGTAACGCTTTACTCTTAATTATTGGGCCTGATATTGGAATGTTTTTACTTCTGGCGCGTACAAACCACTCATGTGTCATTGTGTTGACGTCTTCAAATTTTGAGTTGGTGTAAAATCGTTTCTTACTGCAGTTTAAATTATCGGCAAACTTCTGTTTAAATTCATCTTTCCGCTTTAATATGTCTGACACTGTAGCTCGGCCAATTGAATACTTAACGGCTAATTCCCTTTGTGTAGGTCGTGGAACTTTCTCCAAATCTGCTATAAGTTGCCGCTTTACATCTAATGTCAAATCTGTTCAGGCACGCTTTGCAGGACGTTCAGACATTTTGAATACTGTACAATATTGTATAATGATTCTTCAGTCGCGGCAATTTTTATATAATGTTGCGGTATTTGACATGAGTAACTAAAATCAAATACCAAGCGCACGCTTACAAGAGATTAAATAATCAACGAAGAATTTATAACATTATCAAAGTAATCAACACAGACCGGCGCTTGCGAGGTTTAATCTCACCGATAATTGATTGGTGATTGCTTGTTAATCTTTTCTGGCTTCACACCGATCGAGTTTTAATCTCACCGATAATTGGATGCTTCACACCCACCATTTGAAAGTCGGATTATACCGTGTCGATTCAATGAAAAATCATGTGACGGGACGGCTGATTGATGTCGGAATCTGGAACGTACAGAGTCCGGATCTACCAGAGATTTTTTGGCTGAAGTAATAAGGAAATAAATCGGGACATTAAAATCATGTCGGATGTCAAAGATATTCGGATTTATCAGAGATCGGATGTGACAGAGTCCACTGTATAACAAAAAGAGTGTGCCCTTTAAAGGCACAAAAAAGTGTGAGCTCTGTTTTTTAATTTCAATTTCATTTTCGAGCAAATTCGATTAAGAGTTGAAAAGATAGGTTGCTAGGCAACGAAACATACGCCCACAGCAGCTAAATCGTTCGGGCAGTCAACAAAGGGTTGTCGCATATTTTTACTTTTTTGGGTAATGAAACATTTGTAATACACTAAAATCTGATTTAGAGTAACAACTCATGTAATTATGAGAATAAAGTTTTACCCCACGCTAACAATTAGTATATATATATGAAACATTTAATATCATGGATTTAGCTGTTCAGTTATCAAAATTCATTGAAAATCAAAAACTTGTTTGTTTCAACACCTTAAACTCTGTGTATTAATCTGAGGTTTGGCCTCTATAACGCCACAAGATTTTTTGAAGTTATCAAGGGAGATAACTCTGGCAGTAATTATTTGAAATCTCTGAAAATCAATAGGCTTCTTCGTCTCATGACCTTAAACACTGTGTGTAAATTTAAAGTCGATCGGATATTAACTTTGGCCTCTAGAGCTTCCACAGGATTTTTTTGAAGTGATCAAGGGCCATAACTCTGGCACCGTTCCGTCGACATGGAAACATGCTATAATCAGGTCATTGTTGAAGAAGTCTGGCTTAGACCCTGACGTCATGAAAAATTACAGGCCTGTGTCAAATTTAGCGTTTGGCAGTAAACTTCTTGAGAAAGTGGTATTGGAACAGATTCAAGGTCATCTCTCGAATAACTCGTTATTTTCTAAATTTCAATCGGCATATAGGAAGTTCCATAGCACAGAGACAGCGTTGATGAAAGTATATAACGATATTTTAGTCTCCATCGATTAGAAAAAGAGGTGATTCTTGTACTATTAGATCTGACACGATTGACCATTCTATTTTATTGAACATTCTTGAATCTCGATTTGGCCTCAAAGGTGTCGTTTTATCTTGGTGCCGCTCTTACCTTGAAAATCGTACGCAAGAAGTTAGAATAAGTAATACCGCATCAATGTCATCTACGCTAAGTTTTGGCATTCCACAAGGTAGTGTTTTAGGACTGGTACTTTTTACTCTTTATTATGTTCCACTCGAGGATATTATTGTGAAACATGGCATTGACTTCATGATTTATGCAGATGACACCCAAATTTACTTAACGTGTGATTCGGCAATGAGTAGCAAATCGAAGATTGAAGTCTGTATTTTAAAAATAGGATGCCAGGCAACGAAACATACGCCCACCAGCAGCTAATTCGTTGTCGCATATTAAGTAATTATCAAAAATCATTAGAATTTGTTTGTTTTTTTATAAAGTTCTGGCCCATGCTAATTTCTAGTATACGAAACATTTAATATTATGGATTTAGCTGTACAATTATCAAAAATTCATTGAAAATCAATATATTTGTTGGTCTCAAGACCTTAAACTCTGTTTCAAGTTTCATCAAAATAAAATTAAAATTGTGACCTCTACAGGTCCACTTGATATACAATATTGTTACACTATTCGCGAACAAGCAGCAGTGTAACAGTGATATAATCAAATGGTTTTTTTTAAATTGGATAATAATTGCGACCTCCAGGGGGACCACAAGCAATAAAAGGCGATTTTTCAGACAATCAGGGGCCATAATTCAGGAAGTTACAATCCGATATCCGCAAATATGTAACCAAGACCTTTAGGTTATAAACATGTATTTTAAGTTTTATCAAAATCAAATTAAAATTGTGACCTCTATAGGGTCCATAACCTTGATAAACATATCTTTACAAACGACGGCCATTTTGTCTGTCAATTTTAGTCTGATTTTCATGAAATTCGAACTCAACCTTCATTACCAAGCAACGGTGATATCATCAAACGTTTTTTTAAATCGGATAATAATTTTGACCTTCAGAAGGACCACAATCTAAAAAGGGTGATTTTTCGGACAAACAGGTGCCATAATTCAGGAAGTTAAGATCCGATGGGTGCAAATATCAAAAGAACTAAGATCTTTGGGTTATAAACATACATGTCAAGTTTCATCAAAATCGGTTCAAAGTTGTGACCTCTATAATATCCACAAGCTAAAAGCGTGATTTTTCATACAATCAGGGGTCATAATTCAGGATGTTACGATCCGATATGCGCAAATATCGAAAGGAACCAAGATCTTTGAGTTATAGACATGCATTTCAAGTATCATCAAATTCGGTTCAAAATTGTGACCCCTACAGTGTTCACAACCTTGACATACCATATTTTTACACTTTTCGTGTACAAACCGCGGCCATTTTGTCCGTCAATTTTGGTCAATTTTCACGAAATTCGAACACAACCTTCTTTATGGTGTAACGGTGATATAATCAGACGGTTTTTCAAATCGGATAATAATTTTGGCCTCAAGAAGTACCACAAGCTAAAAGATAGGTTGGCATTTTCGAGAGATGGATAGAGAACAAGCAATACCGAAAGTGTTCACAACCTTGACATACCATATTTTTACACTTTTCGTGTACAAACCGCGGCCATTTTGTCCGTCAATTTTGGTCAATTTTCACGAAATTCGAACACAACCTTCTTTATGGTGTAACGGTGATATAATCAGACGGTTTTTCAAATCGGATAATAATTTTGGCCTCAAGAAGTACCACAAGCTAAAAGATAGGTTGGCATTTTCGAGAGATGGATAGAGAACAAGCAATACCGAAAGTGTTCACAACCTTGACATACCATATTTTTACACTTTTCGTGTACAAACCGCGGCCATTTTGTCCGTCAATTTTGGTCAATTTTCACGAAATTCGAACACAACCTTCTTTATGGTGTAACGGTGATATAATCAGACGGTTTTTCAAATCGGATAATAATTTTGGCCTCAAGAAGTACCACAAGCTAAAAGATAGGTTGGCATTTTCGAGAGATGGATAGAGAACAAGCAATACCGAAAGTGATTTTTCCTACATCATTAAGTCCTGTATTTCATACTGTATTGGGAGCAGCCATTTAGTTGGTCAGTTCCAGTCTGATATTCATGAAATTCGAAGCCGACAATGATTATGGTGTGACGGTACACAACCTAGAAATGTGACTTTTCATCAAAATCGGATAAGAATTGTGACCTGTAGAGAGTCCACAACCATGATATACCATATTTTTACACTATTCGCAAACAAACGGCGACCATTTTGTCCGGCAATTTTGGTACGATTTTCACGAAAATTAAAACTCAACCTTCCTCATCAAAATCGAATTAAAATTGTGACCTAAACAGGGTCCACAACCATGATATACCATTTTTTTAACAGTATTTGCGTACAAACGGCGGCCATTTTGTCTGTCAATTTTGGTCCGATTTTCCCGAAATTCAAACTCAACCTTCCTTATGGTGTAACGGTGATATAATCAAACGTTTTTTTAAATCGGATAATAATTGTGACCTCCAGAGGGATCACAACCTTGATATACCATTTTTTAACAGTATTCGCGTACAAACGGCGGCCATTTTGTATGTCTATTTTGGTCCGATTTTCTCGAAATTCGAACTCAACCTCCCTTAGGGTGTAACGGTGATATAATCAAACGTTTTTTTAAATCGAATAATAATTGTGACCTCCAGAGGGACCACAAGCTAAAAAGGGTGATTTTTCGGACAATCAGGGGCCATAATTTAGGAAATTACAATCCGATGGGCGCAAATATCGAAAGGAACCAAGATCTTTGGGTTATCAACATGCATGTCAAGTTTCATCAAAATCGGTTCCAAATTGTGACCTCTATAGGGTCCACAAGCTAAAAACGTGAATTTTCGTACAATCAGGGGCCATAATCCATGAAGTTTTGGTCCGATACATGCCAATATTGAAAGGAACCGAGATCTTATGGTGATAAACCTTTATTTCAAGTTTCGTCAAAATCGGATAAGAATTGTGACCTGTAGAGAGTCCACAAACAAATTGTGGACGGACGGACGTCCGGACGGACAGGGGCGACGACATAATACGTCCACATGAAATTGTGGGCGTACAAAAAGGGGATTTTTCGTACAATCAGGGGCCATAATTCAGGAAGTTTTGATCTGATATGCGCAAATATCGAAAGGAACCAAGATCTTTGAGTTATAAACATGCATTTCAAGTTTCATCAAAATCGGTTCAATATTGTGACCTCTACAGTGTTCACAACCTTGACATACCATATTTTTACACTTTTCGCATACAAACAGCGGCCATTTTGTCCGTCAATTTTGGTCCGATTTTCGAACACAACCTTCTTTACGGTGTAACGGTGATATAATCAGACGGTTTTTCAAATCGGATAATAATTTTGGCCTCAAGAAGGACCACAAGCTAAAAGATAGGCTGGCACTGCCAGGCAGGATACGCCCACATTTTTGAGAGATGGATAGAGAACAAGCAATACCGAAAGTGATTTTTCCTACATCATTAAGTCCTGTATTTCATACTGTATTGGGAGCAGCCATTTTGTTGGTCAGTTCCAGTCCGATATTCATGAAATTCGAAGCCGACAATGATTATGGTGTGACGGTACACAACCTAGAAATGTTACTTCTCGTCAAAATCGGATAAGAATTGTGACCTGTATAGAGTCCACAACCATGATATACCATATTTTTACACTATTCGTGTACAAACGGAGACCATTTCGTCCGACAAATTTGGTACGATTTTCACGAAATTCGAAGTCAACCTTCCTTACAGTGCAACAGTAATATAATCAGAGTTTTTTTTAAAATCAGATAATCAAGCAATACCGAAAGTGATTTTTCCTACAATCAAAGGCCATAATTCATTAAGTTACAATTTGATATGCGCAAATATCGAAAAGAATAAAGATCTTTAGGTTATAAACAAGCATTTCAGGTTTCATCAAAATCGAATTAAAACTGTGACCTCTACAGGGTCCACAACTTTGATATACCATATTTTTACACTGTTCGCGTACAAACGGCGGCCATTTTTTCTGGCAATTATGGTCTGATTTTCTTGAAATTCGAACTCAACCTTCCGTAGGGTGTAACGGTGATAGAGTCAATCGTTTTTTTTAAATCGGATAATAATTGTGACCTCCAGAGGGACCATAGGCGATTTTTCGGACAATCAGGGGCCATAATTCAGGAAGTTACGATCCGATATGCACAAATAACGAAAGGAACCAAGATCTTTGGGTTATAACCATGCATTTCAAGTTTCATCAAAATCGAATTAAAATTGTGACCTCTACAGGATCCACAACCATGATATTATACAATTTTTTAACAGTATTCGCGTACAAACGGCGGTCATTTTGTATGGCAATTTTGGTCCGATTTTCCCGAAATTCGAACTCAACTTTCCTTAGGGTGTAACGGTAATATAATCAACTGTTTTTTTCAATCAGATAATAATTGTGACCTCCAGAGGGGCCACAAGCTAAGAAAAGGCGATTTTGCGTATAATCAGGGGCCATAACAGAGTTGGGATTTCGCCCGTATATTCCGGACTTGTCCGAATTTTTTTTCCAAACGCACAATGTTGTCCGACCAGGAATATGCCCAATCGGACATCAAGACATAGTGAATAATATTCAAAATTCCAAAATTAATATAGTGTACTGAGAGTATAACTACCACTCAACCCGATTATCGTTGACAATAGGCAGGATTGATTAGGTAATTAAGTGATCAACGTATTTATCGTGTTATACCGTCAATAAACCTACCTTGATTAACTACTTAATCTGTCTTGATTGATTGACTTAATCCTTTGTCGGACAATTCATCAATCTAATCTTAAACAGAAGTCATTGCTTTCCCTTTGTCGGACTATTCATCAATCCAATAAGAGTGATTATAATTTTAATTCACCTGTTTACCTCGTGGTCTTCTATTGTCGGGCATTTTAATCGCATGGATGTGAGCCGACAGCATCTATCAACTAATCATAGATGTCACATATCGTAAGAGTATATTATTTTATAACACCCTCATTCATTTTGTCTACGATATCTTTTACGTCTTTTAAGAATCCATATATAAATTCTCATCCACAGTGGCACTTTCCCGTGATCTCGAGCGCCGCACGAATATTGCTTAACATGTTAGGCAGTGCTTACTATGAAGCTGTGTGCTGTAAGTCACGTACGCCATAGCGGCAATACGCTGAAGTCAGCTATGCCTTTTCTCATCACCACAAGTAATGTATGAAGCTGTGGGTCACGTACGCCATAGCGGCAATACGCTGAAGTCAGCTATGCCTTTTCTCATCACCACAAGTATTATTTCGAACGCTTTTCTTTCATTTGCTGCCGTGTTCTTATTTCTATTACGCACGGATTTGAATATTTTGTTGACATTTTATAAAGAAAAAACGATGTTCTGACATCACAAACTATTCTTATTTCGGAAGTTCGGCATTCATTTGCTGCCACGTAAATCTAAAGGAATATTACCGTTGTGAATTTTATGCCGAAGCAGGATCGGCAAGCTTTCATTCAGTGTATTACGAAAATGCTTAATTTTGTACGACATTTACTGACATAAATTTGATAGCCGTACGGGAATTAGGTGTGAAAAATAGCGAGGTTCACCAATTTTTATTACGTACGGGATTTGAATATTTTGTTGACATGTGATTTTTAATTGTGGTATGAATTGAATACCATACGGGAATTAAATATGAAAAATAGCGAGCTTCACCTAATTTTGTTATGTACGTGATTTGAATATTTTGACATGTGACTTTTAATTGTGGTATGAATTCGTCTGCTTAAATAACGATAAGAGTTATGCCCCTTTATTTTCGGTAAAATGTCCGACACGAAAAATTTTGAAATCCCAACTCTGGGCCATAATTCAGGAAGTTACGATCCGATATGCGCAAATATCGAAATGAACCCAGATCTTTGGGTTATAACCATGAATTTCAAGTTTCATCAAAATCGAATTAAAATTGTGACCTCCACAGGGTCCACAACCTTGATATACCATTTTTTAACAGTATTCGCGTACAAACGGCGGCCATTTTGTATGGCAATTTTGGTCCGATTTTCCCGAAATTCGAACTCAACCTTCCTTAGGGTGTAACGGTGATATAATCAAACGTTTTTTTTAAATCGGATAATAATTGTGACCTCCTGAGGGACCACAAGCTAAAATGGGTGATTTTTCGGACAATCAGGGGCCATAATTCAGGAAATTACATTCCGATAGCCGCAAATATCGAAAGGAACCAAGATCTTTGGGTTACAAACATGCATGTCAAGTTTCATCAAAATCGGTTCAAAATTGTGACCTCTATAGGGTCCACAAGCTAAAAACGTGATTTTTCGTACAATCAGGGGCCATAATCCATGAAGTTTTAAACTGACATATGCCAATATCGAAAGCAGCCAAGATCTTTTGGGGATAAACCTATATTTCAAGTTTCGTCAAAATAGGATAAGAATTGTGACCTGTAGAGAGTCCACAAACAAATTGTGGACGGACGGACAGGGGCGACGACAATATACGTCCACATAAAAATGTGGGCGTATAAAAAGGCGATTTTCCGTACAATCAGGGGCCATAATTCAGGAAGTTATGATCCGATATACGCAAATATCGAAAGGAACCAAGATCTTTGAGTTATAAACATGCATTTAAAGTTTCATCAAAATCAGTTCAATATTGTGACCTCTACAGTGTTCACAACCTTGACATACCATATTTTACACTTTTCGCGTACAAACGGCGGCCATTTTGTCCATCAATTTTTCGTACAATCAGGGGCCATAATTCAGGAAGTTATGATCCGATATGCGCAAATATCGAAAGGAACCAAGATCTTTGAGTTATAAACATGCATTTCAAGTTTCATCAAAATCAGTTCAATATTGTGACCTCTACAGTGTTCACAACCTTGACATACCATATTTTACACTTTTCGCGTACAAACGGCGGCCATTTTGTCCATCAATTTTGGTCCGATTTTCACGAAATTCGAACACAACCTTCTATACGGTGTAACGGTTATATAATCAGACGGTTTTTTAAATCGGATAATAATTTTGGCCTCAAGAAGGACCACAAGCTAAAAGATAGGCTGGCACTGCCAGGCAGGATAAGCCCACATTTTCGAGAGATGGACAGAGTACAAGCAATACCGAAAGTGATTATTCCTACATCTTTAAGTTCTGTATTTCATACTGTATTGGGAGCAGCCATTTAGTTGGTCAGTTCCAGTCTGATATTAATGAAATTCGAAACCGACAATGATTATGGTGTGACAGTACACAACCTAGAAATGTGACTTTTCATCAAAATCGGATAAGAATTGTGACCTGTAGAGAGTCCACAACCATGATATACCATATTTTTACACTATTCGCGTACAAACGGCGACCATTTCGTCCGGCAATTTTGGTACGATTTTCACGAAATTAGAACTCAACCTTCCTCATCAAAATCGAATTAACATTGTGACCTATACAGGGTCCACAACGATGATATATCATTTTTTTAACAGTATTCGCGTACAAACGGCGGCCATTTTGTCTGTCAATTTTGGTCCGATTTTCCCAAAAATCAAACTGAACCTTCCTTACAGTGTAACGGTGATATAATCAAAGGTTTTTTTTAAATTGGATAATAAAGGGGGATTTTGCGTATAACCAGGGGCCATAATTCAGGAAGTTACGATCCGATATGCGCAAATATCGAAAAGAACCAAGATCTTTGGGTTATAACCATGAATTTCAAGTTTCATCAAAATCGAATTAAAATTGTGACCTTTACAGGGTCCACAACCTTGATATACCATTTTTTAACAGTATTCGCGTACAAACGGCGGCCATTTTGTATGGCAATTTTGGTCTGATTTTCCCGAAATTCGAACTCAACCTTCTTTACGGTGTAACGGTAATATAATCAAACTTTTTTTTAAATCGGATAATAATTGTGACCTGCGTATAATCAGGGGCCATAATTCAGGAAGTTACGATCCGATATGCGCAAATATCGAAAGGAAGCAAGATCTTTGGGTTATAACCATGAATTTCAAGTTTCATCAAAATCGAATCAAAATTGTGACCTCCACAGGGTCCACAACCTTGATCTACCATTTTTTAACAATATTCGCGTACAAACGGCGGCCATTTTGTATGGCAATTTTGGTCCCATTTTCCCGAAATTCGTATGCAACCTCCCTTAAGGTGTAACGGTGATATAATCAAACGTTTTTTTTAAATCGGATAATAATTGTGACCTGCGTATAATCAGGGGCCATAATTCAGGAAGTTATGATCCGATATGCGCAAATATCGAAAGGAAGCAAGATCTTTGGGTTATAACCATGAATTTCAAGTTTCATCAAAATCGAATCAAAATTGTGACCTCCACAGGGTCCACAACCTTGATCTACCATTTTTTAACAATATTCGCGTACAAACGGCGGCCATTTTGTATGGCAATTTTGGTCCGATTTTCCCGAAATTCGAACTCAACCTTCCTTAGGGTGTAACGGTGACATAATCAAACGTTTTTTTTAAATCGGATAATAATTGTGACCTCCTGAGGGACCACAAGCTAAAAAGGGTGATTTTTCGGACAATCAGGGGCCATAATTCAGGAAATTACATTCTGATAGCCGCAAATATCGAAAGGAACCAAGATCTTTGGGTTACAAACATGCATGTCAAGTTTCATCAAAATCGGTTCAAAATTGTGACCTCTATAGGGTCCACAAGCTAAAAACGTGATTTTTCGTACAATCAGGGGACATAATCCATGAAGTTTTGATCCGACACATGTCAATATCGAAAGCAGCCGAGATCTTTTGGGGATAAACCTATATTTCAAGTTTCGTCAAAATAGGATAAGAATTGTGACCTGTAGAGAGTCCACAAACAAATTGTGGACGGACGGACAGGGGCGACGACAATATACGTCCACATAAAAATGTGGGCGTATAAAAAGGCGATTTTTCGTACAATCAGGGGCCATAATTCAGGAAGTTATGATCCGATATGCGCAAATATCGAAAGGAACCAAGATCTTTGGGTTATAAACATGAATTTCAAGTTTCATCAAAATCTAATTAGGGTTTCACACTGCGAAGCTTGTGTGAAACACTATTGTTTTTGTTAAAATTATTATTAAGCTTTCATATTTCATATGAAAGCTTATTGTTTCTGTTAAGATTATTATTATTTTTTTTTTTTGTGTTTCTCCTGCAAATCGGATTTCACAGAATCTAACCATAGGATGTTTCTGAAACTTTGACCTACCCCCCCAAAAATGGGTGGTGGCTGTTGATTAAATATATTTTCGAAACGTTTTGCGAATTCGAAATCACCGAATTTTACGAACGAAAAAATTAACAATGCATAGTCGTAACTTTGTTATTGATAGACCTATTTTACTAAAAAAAATTTCTTTGAAAACCTTGACGAAAACCAATTTCACCTGCAATTTCAAATTTTCGAATTTCGAAAATTCGTCGCTGTGATTTCGTTCCGGAAGTCATGACCAATTTGACAACTTCTTTAATAGATACACGATTTTTATGAAATTTGGAATGTAAGTAGATCTTACCGATGCGAGTTTAAAAATGACTTTTAAAATTTTCTAAATTATCTCCCCTTGGAGAAATTGAGGATCGAAATTTTCAAAAAAATCGACGAAATATAGGTCAGATCATCTTGAATTATTTTTTAGGTACTACCTACGAGACCACTGATTAGTACACAAAAAATGGAGTTTGTAGCTCATTCCGGAAGTGCCACCATCTTGAAAAGTGAAAAATCCCTAAGGCTTTTTTGCTATTTTACTTACAGACACGAGAATTATATTTTCTGAATCCGTGAAGGATGGCCCAAAAATCGCAGGGAGCAGAATTTTGATTTAGGTCAACTGATGGTAGCCATTTTGAAGTGAATATGAAAAGTAGTAGAAATTTGAAGGGCTGAGACTTTGGAGCACAATAACTCTCATTCTAATTAAGCTAGAATGTTCAAACTTGGTGTAGACGTTCATTAGGTCAATGTTATGGTTGAGTTCAAAGATGAACATTTTCTGCTTAGGATAAGCAGAGATAAGCATGCTGATTTGTTGATTCTTTAGGGCACGATAACTTCGGTTATAATGAAGGGAGGGCGGTGAAACTTTTGTCAATAGAGAGTCTAATAGCTAGCCTGTTGTATGAAATCATTGTATCATTTTTTTTAAATATCAGGGATAGCCGAAAAAGAGAGATTGAAAATCCAAAAAGTCGTATTTTTACAATTTGGAGCATGTTTAGAGGTCTTTCTCGTAAAGTCAACATACTATTTTTTGGGAACTTCTTCTACAAAGAGTCTTATTGGTAGTCTTTTATATGAAACCATCGATCAACAGTCCAACATATCAGGAGTAGAAGAACAAAAGCGAAACATGCAGTGTGGGTGACTACAATCTACGCATTTAGTCATCGTATAGAGTTTATTCAACAGTATCGAATTCCAACTGCTTAGGGATATTTTACGTGCACTCCAATGTGTACACGGGACCTTGGTTTTTCGTCCCATCCGAAGGACTAGACAGCTGTGCTTGTCAAGCCCTCCGTTCTGCCTCACTGACAAGGGGAACCACGCCGGGAAATCGAGATGAACTTTTTCCGTGCAGAACTTTCAATTCAGGCAAAACGTTTATTGCATACGATTAAAGTTCCAATTTCACATTTTCTAAGAAAGTCAAAACATAATTATTTCTATGTCTTTTGCTCAAAAGGTTGTCAACTCACTATTATACGGTCCTGGGCAAAATTTTTTGGGCATTATAAAGGGTGACACAGGGTGATTGAGGAAATAGTTACTCAATTACCTCCCTTGTTTTCCCATTCCTCTCCATGGACGGCCATCTTCAAACGTTTGAATTTGAAGTTGAAAATGATATTTTTGCCAATTTCTCAACTGGCAGTACTGAATTATAGGATTAATAGGATTATTCTTTAACAAGGTAGGACTGTTTATAGGTTCAATCTATTTTTGGGCTTTATTTTAATACATTTTAAAAATATAACTTAAAAAAATGCTATTGGAGCTTTAAGCTGGTCAGTTGGAGCTTATTTTCAAAAGTTTTGTAATAATCGGTTGGTAATTAAAGTACCGTGCACATTAAACTGTTAAAACAGAAAATTTCGCCCGGTTGAAATGTTTCTTGCTATAAGTCAGCAATTTTCCGAATTGAGGGAGGCTGGATGGCTGAATGGTTAGCATGTGCTCGCTGTATCGTAACGTTTGTCATTGAGTCAACGGGCGTCGTTTCGATCTCCAGGTTGCACGTGACATGGTGTATGATGTCCAACCTCGTGGGTTTTCTCCGTGTTCTTCGGTTTCCTCCCAATGGCTAAAGACCAGTACGTGCAAGGGGAGTTTTTAATTAAAATTAAAAAACATATGTTAGCCCCGAAATGACCTAGTTTGTGTCGAATGGACGTTAGGCCGCATTTCTCTCTTTCTCTTTTTAAAGTTTTGTAATAATCGGTTGGTAATCAAAGGTACTGTTAAAGTGATCAAACAGAAAATTTGGCCTGGTTGTAATGTTTCTCACTTTAAAGTCAGCAATTTGTCGATTTTAAGGGAGAAACGTTTATTGCGAACGATTAAGCTGGTCAGGGGGAGCTTATTTTTAAAAGTTTTGTAAGATTCGGTTGATAACTAAAGGTACTGTGCAAATTAAACTGTTAAAATAGAAAATTTGGCCCGGTTGAAATGTTTCTCGCTGTAGTTCAGCAATCTGCCGATTTTAGGGAGGTTGCGTGGCTGAATGGTTAGCACGTGCGCTTCGTATCATAACGTCTGTCATTGAGTCAACTGGCCTTGTTTCGATTTCTTGGTTGTACGTGACAAGGAGTATGGTCGCCTTACCAACCTCGTAGGCCGTAACGCCGCTGCCCGGGTAAAATTTCCCTCATTGCACACTTTATGGCGTATGCCCGTCTTCATTAGCCCATTGTAGGAGCAGAACAGTAGGATGTTAAACCCCATTCAATTTCATTTCATTTTCTCTATGTTGCTTATTTATTATAGTGGATAAATATTTTTCTGGTTCTAGCAATTATTTAATTTCTGCATAGAAATCTCTGGCCAGTTTTTTTTTTATTGCAGAGTGCCATTCTTGTATATTGCAGTCTATGACCCTTTGTTTAAAACATGCTTAAGAAGTCGTCACGATTTCCTACTTATAACCAAACATATTGGAAACCATAATTATATAACATATCTTGGAAGCCTGATTACAGCTATACAAGTTTCAGTTATTTCCCTTTAGTTTAAAGATTATTTTTTTGCCCGGGTGCAATGTTTCTCACTACATTTAAATTTGTAACTTTGTGAGTTTTTGACCGATTTTGATATTATGTCTTTATAATTTTCCAAATCTACATATTTAACGTACATATTCAAACAGTTGAGTTCAACCTGATTCAAAAAGTTTTAGTTTTGTTCAAAGTTATCTCATTTAATTTTTCGATGTTTTCTTACCATTTTCATTTCATTTTTCTGAAAGTTTTGAAATCGGAAGTCATCCCGATTTACAGCAACACAAGTATCAGTTATTTCCCTTTAGTTTTCAGATTACTCAATGTTTCATACTATATTTAGACTTGTAACTTCGCTAGTTTTTGACCAATTTTGATAGTTTGTTATTCTTATCCTTTTATTTGAGATACTTGATATAATCGATGACACGTGACGATGAATATGAAAGCTTTCATATCTGCATGGGACAGTAGCAGATCTAGTTCTTATTATTATTATTCTTCTTTTGTTTTGAGTAGATCTCAGCAACTGCTTGTCGCATCATTACGATTTCTTCGGTTTTACTGGGAAAGTGGGTGTGACTTAGAGGATAAAGCTATTTTGAACGTTCTGCGACAATGCGAAATGTCCGAAATCACCGAAGTTATCGTTTTTAAAAATATTGCAGTAATTTTAACAATAATCATTGGATTTAAACTTTCGGTACATTTTGGCATAGCCGGAGACATGGCACATAGCTACTTTCGATTTTTGATTTTTGGCAAATCTTCGAAGATATTAGGCGCCAAATTTCGAAAATTTAAAATTTTACAAAAAAATTTTTTATTTATGAATATTTTTTAGTCGTGTTGTGCACAGAATTAAAGAGTCATCTGACTAGCGCAAAAATGTTAAAAATATTTTCCTTAGCCGCCATTGGCTAATTCAGTTTTTCAGTCCTAGATTAATTTTTTATTGTTCGATTTGTATAAAACAAAGTTCATATGCTTCGTTGTCTCAATTGTCATTTTTTTGTTACCGAAAGTGTTATCTGTCGGCACCGGAAATGGCATAATTTTACCAAAAACTACAATTTTGACAGTTAGGTACCATTTTTCGAAAACAAATATTATTTTTTTGAAAAATTATGACTCAAAGAGTGTGTCCTATAAATGCGCAAAAAATGTCGGAAGCAGTTTTTTAATTTCGATTTCATTTTCGAGCAAATTCGATTAAGAGGCTAAATATGGTGTAAATTTGACCTATTTACAACCCATTCAGGCTTTTCAGATTTTAAAATATTTCTTCGTAACTTTTATAAACTTGTAGCTATAATCCATACGAAGAAAATGTATGTTAAAATTAGTTTGTAATATAAGCAATTGCCAAGAAATGGGCAGTTCTGCATAAGTCACTGTTTTCATTATTTTGCGTGTAAAATAGTCAATTATTATTGGATTTGTATAAAAGTGACATCATTTGATTCAAAAAGCATGTAGCGTCATGTCAAGTTGATTACTATTTAAAATTGATACCGGAAGTGACGTCATTTTGTAAAAAACTGCATTTTAAACTTTTTAAATCAATGTTTTATTCAACCAAGAATTACTTAATATGTATTAATAATTTTAACTTTTGGTTTAAACTCACATATAAACACAACTCATATGGTCATATAGCTATCATAAAATCGTTTCTAACTTGTTCGGTTGCCGAGAAATAGACAGTTTTCTACAGGTCACATTTGAAGGTTTTGGGGCCATAAAAGTGTCAATTATTATTCGATTTTCATAAACTTTACACCATGTTATACCTAATGCCATTTAGGATTTCATACAAGTAATTTAAGATTTTCATTTTCACCGGAAGTAACGTCATTTTGGCAAAAACTGTATTTTTAGCCTTCAAAACATATATTTTATTGAAATGAGTCTGTTTTGAAATATTTTTCAAATTATGGTATTTGACGTCAATCAACAAATAGAATGAACCCATGCGATCATACAGATACCACAAAATGGTTTCTAACTTGTACGGTTGCAGAGAAATAGCCGATTTTCTACAAGTCCCTTTTCAAGTTTTTGGGTCTTTAAAAGGGGCAATTATTATTCGATTTACATAAAATTTTCACTATATGATATCGTATGCCATTTCTTATTTCATAAGACTAATTGAACATTTTCATTAACACCGGAAGTAATTTAATTTTGTCAAGATCATTTACAAGTAACAAATGTATAAAATGAATTGATATTGCTGGATTTGGTTGATTCTGCGTCCATTTTATTTGTGTGCAATGTTAATTTGGAAACCTGTTTAGAGGTTTCGTTGGTACCAGAAGTGACATATGTTCAAGGGTAACTTGGCACCGGAAGTGGCATGTTTAAGAGTAACGTGGCACCAGTGAAACCCGCCATTCCTGCATGCAGGTCTAGTTAAAATTGTGACCTTTACAGGGTCCACAACCTTGATATACCATTTTTTAACAGTATTCACATACAAACGGCGGCCATTTTGTATGGCAATTTTGGTCTGATTTTCCCGAAATTCGAACTCAACCTTCCTTACGGTGTAACGGTAATATAATCAAACGTTTTTTTAAATAGGATAATAATTGTGACCTCCAAGCTAAAAAAAAGGCGATTTTGCGTATAATCAGGGGCCATAATTCAGGAAGTTATGATCCGATATGCGCAAATATCGAAAGGAAGCAAGATCTTTGGGTTATAACTTATAACCATGAATTTCAAGTTTCATCAAAATCTAATTAAAATTGTGACCTTTACAGGGTCCACAACCTTGATATATACCATTTTTTAACAGTATTCACATACAAACGGCGGCCATTTTGTATGGCAATTTTGGTCCGATTTTCCCGAAATTCGAACTCAACCTTCCTTACGGTGTAACGGTAATATAATCAAACGTTTTTTTAAATAGGATAATAATTGTGACCTCCAAGCTAAAAAAAAAGGCGGTTTTGCGTATAATCAGGGGCCATAATTCAGGAAGTTATGATCCGATATGTGCAAATATCGAAAGGAAGCAAGATCTTTGGGTTATAACCATGAATTTCAAGTTTCATCAAAATCGAATCAAAATTGTGACCTCCACAGGGTCCACAACCTTGATATACCATTTTTAACAGTATTCGCGTACAAACGGCGGCCATTTTGTATGGCAATTTTCGTCCGATTTTCCCGAAATTCGAATTCAACCTTCCTTATGGTGTAACGGTGATATAATCAAACGGTTTTTTAAATCGAATAATAATTGTGACCTCCAAGATAAAAAAAAAAATCGATTTTGCGTATAATCAGGGGCCATAATTCAGGAAGCTATGATCCGATATGCGCAAATATCGAAAGGAAGCAAGATCTTTGGGTTATAACCATGAATTTCAAGTTTCATCAAAATCGAATCAAAATTGTGACCTCCACAGGGTCCACAACCTTGATATACCATTTTTTAACAGTATTCGCGTACAAACGGCGGCCATTTTGTATGGCAATTTTCGTCCGATTTTCCCGAAATTCGAACGCAACCTCCCTTAAGGTGTAACGGTGATATAATGAAACGTTTTTTATAAATCGGATAATAATTGTGACCTGCGTATAATCAGGGGCCATAATTCAGGAAGTTACGATCCGATATGCGCAAATATCGAAAGGAAGCAAGATCTTTGGGTTATAACCATGAATTTCAAGTTTCATCAAAATCTAATTAAAATTGTGACCTTTACAGGGTCCACAACCTTGATATACCATTTTTTAACAGTATTCACATACAAACGGCGGCCATTTTGTATGGCAATTTTGGTCTGATTTTCCCAAAATTCGAACTCAACCTTCCTTACGGTGTAACGGTAATATAATCAAACGTTTTTTTAAATAGGATAATAATTGTGACCTCCAAGCTAAAAAAAAGGCGATTTTGCGTATAATCAGGGGCCATAATTCAGGAAGTTATGATCTGATATGCGCAAATATCGAAAGGAAGCAAGATCTTTGGGTTATAACCATGAATTTCAAGTTTCATCAAAATCGAATCAAAATTGTGACCTCCACAGGGTCCACAACCTTGATATACCATTTTTAACAGTATTCGCGTACAAACGGCGGCCATTTTGTATGGCAATTTTCGTCCGATTTTCCCGAAATTCGAACTCAACCTTCCTTATGGTGTAACGGTGATATAATCAAACGGTTTTTTAAATCGAATAATAATTGTGACCTCCAAGCTAAAAAAAAAAGGCGATTTTGCGTATAATCAGGGGCCATAATTCAGGAAGCTATGATCCGATATGCGCAAATATCGAAAGGAAGCAAGATCTTTGGGTTATAACCATGAATTTCAAGTTTCATCAAAATCGAATCAAAATTGTGACCTCCACAGGGTCCACAACCTTGATATACCATTTTTTAACAGTATTCGCGTACAAACGGCGGCCATTTTGTATGGCAATTTTTGTCCGATTTTCCCGAAATTCGAACTCAACCTTCCTTAGGGTGTAACAGTGATATAATCAAACGGTTTTTTAAATCGGATAATAATTGTGACCTCCTGAGGGATCACAAGCTAAAAAGGGTGATTTTTCGGACAATCAGGGGCCATAATTCAGGAAATTACATTCCGATAGCCGCAAATATCGAAAGGAACCAAGATCTTTGGGTTACAAACATGCATGTCAAGTTTCATCAAAATCGGTTCAAAATTGTGACCTCTATAGGGTCCACAAGCTAAAAACGTGATTTTTCGTACAATCAGGGGCCATAATCCATGAAGTTTTGATCCGACACATGCAAATATCGAAAGCAGCCGAGATCTTTTGGGGATAAACCTATATTTCAAGTTTCGTCAAAATAGGATAAGAATTGTGACCTGTAGAGAGTCCACAAACAAATTGTGGACGGACGGACGGACGGACGGACAGGGGCGACGACAATATACGTCCACATAAAAATGTGGGCGTATAAAAAGGCGATTTTTCGTACAATCAGGGGCCATAATTCTGGAAGTTATGATCCGATATGCGCAAATATCGAAAGGAACCAAAATCTTTGGGTTATAAACATGAATTTCAAGTTTCATCAAAATCAAATTAAAATTGTGACCTTTACAGGGTCCACAACCTTGATATACCATTTTTTAACAGTATTCACATACAAACGGCGGCCATTTTGTATGGCAATTTTGGTCTGATTTTCCCGAAATTCGAACTCAACCTTCCTTACGGTGTAACGGTAATATAATCAAACGTTTTTTTAAATAGGATAATAATTGTGACCTCCAAGCTAAAAAAGATAGGTTGCCAGGCAACGAAACATACGCCCACAGCAGCTAAATCGTCCGGGCAGTCAACAAGGGTTGTCGCAAATTTTTACTTTTTTGGGTAATAAAACATTTGTAATACACTAAAATCTGAGTAACAACTCATTATGTAATTATCTGAAAATCATTAGAATTTGTTAGCTTTTTATAAAGTTTTGCCCCAAGCTAACAATTAGTATAGGAAACATTTAACATCATGGATTTAGCTGTTCAGTTATCAAAATTCATTGAAAATCAAAATACTTGTTCGTTTCAACACCTTAAACTCTGTGTATCAATCTGAAGTCAATCGGATGATTTATAAGTTTGGCATCTACAGCGCCACAAGGTTTTTCGAAGTGATCAAGGGAGATAACTCTGGAAGTAATTATTTGAAATCGATGAAAATCAGTAGGCTTTTTCGTCTCAGGACCTTAAACAGTGTGTGTAAATTTAAAGTCAATCGGATATTAACTTTGGCCTCTAGAGCATCCACAGGATTTTTTGATCTGATCAAGGGCCATAACTCTGGCACTATTTATTGGAAATTGATGCAATAGGCTTCTTCGTCTTATGACCTTAAACAATGTGTATAAATTTAAAGTCAATCGGATATTAACTTTGGCTTTTAGAGCGTCCACAAGATTTTTTGAAGTGATCAAGGGAGATAACTTTGGCACTAATTATCGGAAATCGCTGAAAATCAATATGCTTCTTCGTCTTATGACCTTAAACACTGTGTATAAATTTAAAGTCAATCGGATATTAACTTTGGCTTTAAGGGCGTTCACAAGATTTTTTGAAGTGATCAAGGGCCATAACTCTGGCACTAATTATCGGAAATTGCTGAAAATCAATAGGCTTCTTCGTCTTATGACCTTAAACACTGTGTATAAATCTAAAGTCAATCGGATATTAACTTTGGCTTTTAGAGCGTCCACAAGATTTTTTGAAGTGATCAAGGGCCATAACTCTGGCACTAATTATCGGAAATTGCTGAAAATCAATAGGCTTCTTCGTCTTATGACCTTAAACACTGTGTATAAATCTAAAGTCAATCGGATATTAACTTTGGCTTTTAGAGCGTCCACAAGACTTTTTGAAGTGATCAAGGGCCGTAACTCTGGCACTAATTATCGGAAATCGCTGAAAATCGATAGGCTTCTTCATCTTATGACCTTAAACACTGTGTATAAATTTAAAGCCAATCGGATATTAACTTTGGCCTCTAGAGCGTCCACAAGATGTTTTGAAGTCGTCAAGGGCCATAACTCTGGTAGTTATTATCGGAAATCGCTGAAAAACAATAGGCTTCTTCGTCTCATGACCTTAAACACTGTGTATAAATTTAAAGTCAATCGGATATTAACTTTAGCCTCTAGAGCGTCCACAAGCAATTGTGGACGCCGGACCGACGGACGGACGGACGGACCGACGGACGGACGGGGGCGACGACAATATACGACCACATTTCAATGTGGGCGTATAAAAAGGCGATTTTGCGTATAATCAGGGGCCATAATTCAGGAAGTTATGATCCGATATGCGCAAATATCGAAAGGAAGCAAGATCTTTGGGTTATAACCATGAATTTCAAGTTTCATCAAAATCGAATCAAAATTGTGACCTCCACAGGGTCCACAACCTTGATATACCATTTTTAACAGTATTCGCGTACAAACGACGGCCATTTTGTATGGCAATTTTCGTCCGATTTTCCCGAAATTCCAACTCAACCTTCCTTATGGTGTAACGGTGATATAATCAAACGGTTTTTTAAATCGAATAATAATTGTGACCTCCAAGCTAAAAAAAAATGCGATTTTGCGTATAATCAGGGGCCATAATTCAGGAAGCTATGATCCGATATGCGCAAATATCGAAATGAAGCAAGATCTTTGGGTTATAACCATGAATTTCAAGTTTCATCAAAATCGAATCAAAATTGTGACCTCCACAGGGTCCACAACCTTGATATACCATTTTTTAACAGTATTCGCGTACAAACGGCGGCCATTTTGTATGGCAATTTTCGTCCGATTTTCCCGAAAATTCGAACTCAACCTTCCTTAGGGTGTAACGGTGATATAATCAAACGTTTTTTTTAAATTGAATAATAATTGTGACCTCCAGAGGGACCACAAGCTAAAAAGGGCGATTTTTCGGACAATCAGGGGCCATAATTCAGGAAATTACATTCCGATAGCCGCAAATATCGAAAGGAACCAAGATCTTTGGGTTACAAACATGCATGTCAAGTTTCATCAAAATCGGTTCAAAATTGTGACCTCTATAGGGTCCACAAGCTAAAAACGTGATTTTTCGTACAATCAGGGGCCATAATCCATGAAGTTTTGATCCGATACATGCCACTATCGAAAGCAGCCGAGATCTTTTGGGGATAAACCTATATTTCAAGTTTCGTCAAAATCGGATAAAAATTGTGACCTGTAGAGAGTCCACAAACAAATTGTGGACGGACGGACGTCCGGACGGACAGGGGCGACGACATAATACGTCCACATGAAAATGTGGGCGTATAAAAATGCATGTAATGTAAAGAATGTATGTAATGTATGTATGTAATGTAAGTATTGGTTACATTATATGTAATGTATGTAATATATGTAACTGTACAGCCTGTTGAGATAGATGGAATAGGCTTAAAACAATAAATATCATTATTTTTATTAACTCTGGCAGTAATCATTGAAAATCACTGAAAATCGATAGACGTCTTAGTCTCATGACTGTAAACACTATGTATAAATTTGAAGTCAATCGGATATTAACTTTGGCCTCTAGAGCATCCACAATATTTTTTGAAGTGATCAAGGGAGATAACTCTGGCAGTAATTATTTGAAATCTCTGAAAATCAATAAGCTTCTTCGTCTCATGACCTTAAACACTGTGTGTAAATTTAAAGTCGATCGGATATTAACTTTGGCCTCTAGAGCTTCCACAGGATTTTTTCGAAGTGATCAAGGGCCATAACTCTGGCAGTAATTATCGGAAATTGCTGAAAATCAATAGGCTTCTTCGTCTTTTGACCTTAAATACTGTGTATAAATTTAAAGTTAATCGGATATTAACTTTGGCCTCTAGAGGTTCCACAGGATTTTTTCGAAGTGATCAAGGGCCATAACTCTGGCAGTAATTATTGAAAATCACTGAAAATCGATAGACGTCTTAGTCTCATGACTGTAAACACTATGTATAAATTTGAAGTCAATCGGACATAAACTTTGGCCTCTAGAGACGATATTATAAACTTAACATTTTAGTAACACCGGAAGTAATGTCATTTTGGCAAAAACTGTATTTTTAGCCTTCAAAACAGATATTTTATTCAAATGAGTCTGTTTTGAAATCTTTTTCAAATTATGATATTTGATGCCAATCAACAAATAGAATGAACCCATACGATCATACAGATACCACAAAATGGTTTCTTACTTATACGGTTGCAGAGAAATGGCCGATTCAAGTTTTTTGGTCAATAAAAGTGGCAATTATAATTCGATTTACATAAAATTTTCACTATATGATATCTTATGCCATTTCTGATTTCATGAAACTACATGTAATTGAACATTTTCATTATCACCGGAATTACCGTAATTTTATCAGGATCAATTACATGTTACAAATGGATAAAATGAATTGATATTGCTGGATTTTTGTTGATTCTGTTTCCCTTTTATTTGATGTGTGCAATGTTTATGTGGAAATCTGTTTATCGGTGCCATTGGTTCAAGGGCAACATGGGAGCGAAAGTGACATGAGTTTGAAGTTAACGTGGCACCAATGAAACCCGTCATTCCTGCATGCAGGTCTAGTTTTGATTGTAGTTGTAGACACCTATAAATCATTGTCTGTGACCTGTGTGATATAAAAATTAACTTTACATACCTGGTCTGTATGGAGCTGGTGCTGCATTAAACACTTTAGGTTTTGGAGCTACTGTTGGCGGAAATTTCTGTCCATGGTGTTCGGACACATGCATCTGAGAAAAATCCCTTTCTATTCCACGATACGACATGGCCTATTCTGATGCAGAGTAATTTATCAAATTACCGGATGGAATATACTGAAAAACAAGTCATAATAAATCATTAAGATAGGCTGGCACTGCCAGGCAAGATACGCCCACATTTTCGAGAGATAGAGAACAAGCAATACCAAAAGTGATTTTTCCTACATCATTAAGTTAGAATTTGATATGTGCAAATTTCGAAATGAATTAAGATCTTTGGGTTATAAAAGGTTCATTTCAGTAGGCTTCAAATTCGACTGGGGATCATGTTCCTAAGTGGGTAAGATGCTGGCTCGGTAGCCTTGAGGTTGGGTGTTTGATCCCTGCATTGGGTGACAAAGTTCATCTAGATTTTCAGGCGTGGCTTCCCTTTGTTAGTGATGAAGGATGGATGGCCTGACAAGAACAGCTGTCAATTTTGGTCTGATTTTCATGAAATTCGACCTCAACCTTCATTACGATGTACATGTAACGGTGATATAATCAAACGTTTTTTTTAAATGGGATAATAATTCTGACCCCAGAGGGACCACAAGCTAAAAACAAGGTCATTTTTTGTACAATCAGGGGGCATAATTCAGGAAGTTACAATCCGATATAAACAAATATCGAAAGAAACTAAGATTGTTAAGTTGTAAACATGTGTTTCAAGTTTCATCAAAATTGAATGAAGATTGTGACCTCTACAGGGTTCACAACCTTGATATATATACCATATTTTTACACTCTTCACGTACAAGCGGCAGCCATTTCTTCAGTCAATTTAGGTCGGATTTTCACGAAATTCCACCTCAACCTTCATTATGATGTAACGGTGATAAAATCAAACGGTTTTTTAAATGGGATAATTATGACCTCCAGAGGTACCACAAAAGGTCATTTTTCGGACAATCAGGTGCCATAATTCAGGAAGTTACGATCCAATGGGCGCAAATATCGAAAAGAACCAAGATATTTGGGTTATAAACATGCATGTCAAGTTTCATCAAATCGGTTCAAAATTGTGACCTCTATAAGGGTCCACAACCTTGATATAATAACATATTTTCACACTAATTGCGTACAAAAGGCGGCCATTTTGTCTGTCAATTTTGGTCCGATTTTCACAAAATTTTACCTCAATCTTAATTACCATGTAACGGTGATATAATCAAACGTTTTTTTAAATCGGATAATAATTTTGACCTCCAGTGGGACCACAAGCTAAAAAGGGTGATTTTTCGTACAATCAGGGGCCATAATTCAGGAAGTTTCGAATCAATGAGCGCAAATAACGAAAGGACCCAAGATCTTTGGGTTATAAACATGCATGTCAAGTTTCATCAAAATCGGTTCAAAATTGTGACCTCTATAGGGTCCACAACCTTGATATAACATATTTTCACACTATTCGCGTACAAACGGCGGCCATTTTGTATGGCAATTTTGGTCCGATTTTCCCGAAATTCGAACGCAACCTCCCTTAAGGTGTAACGGTGATATAATCAAACGTTTTTTTAAATCTAATAATAATTGTGACCTCCAGAGGGACCACAAGCTAAAAAGGATGATTTTTCGGACAATCAGGGGCCATAATTCAGGAAATGACGATCCGATGGGCGCAAATATCGAAAGGAACCAAGATCTGTGGGTTATAAACATGCATGTCAAGTTTCATCAAAATCGGTTCAAAATTGTGACCTCTATAGGGTCCACAAGCTAAAGATAGGCTGGCACTGCCAGCCAGGATACGCCCACATTTTCGAGAGATGGACAGAGAACAAGCAATACCGAAAGTGATTTTTCCTAAGTCCTGTATTTCATACTGTATTGGGAGCAGCCATTTAGTTGGTCAGTTCCAGTCTGATATTAATGAAATTCGAAACCGACAATGATTATGGTGTGACGGTACACAACCTAGAAATGTGACTTTTCATCAAAATCGGATAAGAATTGTGACCTGTATAACCATGAATTTCAAGTTTCATCAAAATCGAATCAAAATTGTGACCTCCACAGGGACCACAACCTTGATATACCATTTTTTAACAGCATTCGCGTACAAACGGCAGCCATTTTGTATGGCAATTTTCGTCCGATTTTCCCGAAATTCGAACTCAACCTTCCTTAGGGTGTAACGGTGATATAATCAAACGATTTTTTAAATCGGATAATAATTGTGACCTCTAAGCTAAAAAGATAGGCTGGCACTGCCAGGCAGGATACGCCCACATTTTTGAGAGATGGATAGAGGACAAGCAATACCGAAAGTGATTTTTCCTACATCATTAAGTCCTGTATTTCATACTGTATTGGGAGCAGCCATTTTGTTGGTCAGTTCCAGTCTGATATTCATGAAATTCGAAGCCGACAATGATTATGGTGTGACGGTACACAACCTAAAAATGTTACTTTTCGTCCAAATCGGATAAGAATTGTGACCTGTAGAGAGTCCACAACCATGATATACCATATTTTTACACTATTCGCGTACACATGGTGACCATTACGTCCAGCAATTTTAGTACGATTTTCACGAAATTCGAATTAAACCTTCCTTATGGTGCAACAGTAATATAATCAGAGTTTTTTTTTAAATCAGATAATAATTGTTCGAGAGATAGACAGAGAACAAGCAATACCGAAAGTAATTTTTCCTACAATCAAAGGCCATAATTCATTAAGTTACAATTTGATATGCGCAAATATCGAAAAGAATAAAGATCTTTAGGTTTTAAACAAGCATTTCAGGTTTCATCAAAATCGAATTAAAATTGTCACCTCTACAGGGTCCACAACTTTGACATAGCATATTTTTACACTGTTCGCGTACAAACGGCGGCCATTTTTTCTGGCAATTATGGTCCAATTTTCTCGAAATTCGAACTCAACCTTCCGTAGGGTGTAACGGTGATAGAGTCAAACGTTTTCAAATCGGATAATAATTGTGAATTCCAGAGGGACCATAGGTGATTTTTCGGACAATCAGGGGCCATAATTCAGGAAGTTACTATCCGATATGCGCAAATAAAGAAAAGAACCAAGATCTTTGGGTTATAACCATGCATTTCAAGTTTTATCAAAATCGAACTAAAATTGTGACCTCTACAGGGTCCACAACCATGATATACAATTTTTTAACAGTATTCGCGTACAAACGGCGGCCATTTTGTATGGCAATTTTTGTGCGATTTTCCCGAAATTCAAACTCAACCTTCCTTACGGTGTAACGGTAATATAATCAACCGTTTTATTAAATCGGATAATAATTGTGACCACCAGAGGGACCACAAGCTAAAATAAGGCGATTTTGCGTATATAATCAGGGGCCATAATTCAGGAAGTTACGTTCTGATATGCGCAAATATCGAAAGGAACCAAGATCTTTGGGTTATAACCATGAATTTCAAGTTTCATCAAAATCGAATAAAAAATGTGACCTCTACAAGGTCCACAACCTTGATATACCATTTTTTAACAGTATTCGCGTACAAACGGCGGCCATTTTATATGTCAATTTTCGTCTGATTTTCGCGAAATTCGAAGTCAACCTTCCTTAGGGTGTAACGATGATATAATCAAACGGTTTTTTAAATCGGATAATAATTGTGACCTCCAGAGGGACCACAAGCTAAAAAGGGTGATTTTTCGGACAATCAGGGGCCATAATTCAGGAAATTACATTCCGATAGGCGCAAATATCGAAAGGAACCAAGATCTTTGGGTTACAAACATGCATGTCAAGTTTCATCAAAATCGGTTCAAAATTGTGACCTCTATAGGGTCCACAAGCTAAAGATAGGCTGGCACTGCCAGGCAGGATACGCCCACATTTTTGAGAGATGGACAGAGAACAAGCAATACCGAAAGTGATTTTTCCTACATTTTTAAGTCCTGTATTTCATACTGTATTGGGAGCAGCCATTTAGTTGGTCAGTTCCAGTCTGATATTAATGAAATTCGAAACCGACAATGATTATGGTGTGACGGTACACAACCCAGAAATGTGACTTTTCATCAAAATCGGATAAGAATTGTGACCTGTAGAGAGTCCACAACCATGATATACCATATTTTTACACTATTCGCGTACAAACGGCGACCATTTCGTCCGGCAATTTTGGTACCATTTTCACGAAATTAGAACTCAACCTTCCTCATCAAAATCGAATTAAAATTGTGACCTATACAGGGTCCACAACCATGATATATCATTTTTTTAACAGTATTCGCGTACAAACGGCGGCCATTTTGTCTGTCAATTTTGGTCCGATTTTCCCGAAATTCAAACTCAGCCTTCCTTACAGTGTAACGGTGATATAATCAAACGTTTTTTTAAATTGGATAATAATTGTGACCTCCAGAGGGAACACAAGCTAAAGAAAGGGGGATTTTGAGTATAACCAGGGGCCATAATTCAGGAAGTTACGATCCGATATGCGCAAATATCGAAAAGAACCAAGATCTTTGGGTTATAACCATGAATTTCAAGTTTCATCAAAATTGAATTAAAATTGTGACCTTTACAGGGTCCACAACCTTGATATACCATTTTTTAACAGTATTCGCGTACAAACGGTGGCCATTTTGTATGGCAATTTTCATCCGATTTTCCCGAAATTCGAACTCAACCTTCCTTAGGGTACAACGGTGATATAATCAAACGGTTTTTTAAATCGAATAATAATTGTGACCTCCAAGCTAAAAAAAAGGCGATTTTGCGTATAATCAGGGGCCATAATTCAGGAAGTTACGATCTGATATGCGCAAATATCGAAAGGAAGCAAGATCTTTGGGTTATAACCATGAATTTCAAGTTTCATCAAAATCGAATCAAAATTGTGACCTCCACAGGGTCCACAACCTGGATATATACCATTTTTTAACAGTATTCGCGTACAAACGGCGGCCATTTTGTATGAAATTCGAACTCAACCTTCCTTAGGGTGTAACGGTGATATAATCAAACGGTTTTTTAAATCGAATAATAATTGTGACCTCCAGAGGGACCACAAGCTAAAAAGGGTGATTTTTCGGACAATCAGGGGCCATAATTCAGGAAATTACATTCCGATAGCTGCAAATATCGAAAGGAACCAAGATCTTTGGGTTACAAACATGCATGTCAAGTTTCATCAAAATCGGTTTAAAATTGTGACCTCTATAGGGTCCACAAGCTAAAAACGTGATTTTTCGTACAATCAGGGGCCATAATCCATGAAGTTTTGATCCGATACATGCCAATATAGAAAGCAGCCGAGATCTTTTGGGGTTAAACCTATATTTCAAGTTTCTTCAAAATCGGATAAGAATTGTGACCTGTAGAGAGTCCACAAACAAATTGTGGACGGACGTCCGGACGGACAGGGGCGATGACATAATACGTCCACATGAAAATGTGGGCGTATAAAAACGTGATTTTTCGTACAATCATGGGCCATAATCCATGAAGTTTTGATCCGATACATGCCAATATCGAAAGGAACCGAGATCTTATGGGGATAAACCTATATTTCAAGTTTCGTCAAAATCGGATAAGAATTGTGACCTGTAGAGAGTCCACAAACAAATTGTGGACGGTTGGACGTCCAGACGGACAGGGGCGACGACATAATACGTCCAGATGAAAATGTGGGCGTATAAAAATCAGGCTCGACAATTCTCCAAGATTTTTTTTTTTTTTTAGAAAATTTTTACTTGAATCCTTGTAGATTCTCAGCTTAAGCTCTTGCGAGAATCCTTGCGTGAATTACATTCGGAGATTCACATGCATTTCTAGCCTTGTCAGTTTCAGTTAAATCTGAAAATCAAACATTTGTGGATATAAACTAAAGACCCATAAATGTGGCTATTATTAGTCTGTAAAGCATTTCATAGTGAGCATGTCGATTTATGAATGGAGATACATGTATTGAAGGTAGTAATTTATTGTAGTCTTTTTCTTCAACAACCCCAAAAATTTTAGTGAACTTAGATCACTTGTGCAGCTCCCGTCTTGCAATAAATCTGATGTGTTTGGGGTTTTTTTTAGCGACGAAAAGAAGTCCTTTAAATTTCGCCTTGCAAACTACTTTTCTTTATCAATTACATCAAAAGTAACATTTAAAAATTAAATAATTTTTAACAGTTAGCCTATGACCAATTAAATATTAAGCCATTTGAACTGGGGTTTGACATCATTATACTTAAGTGACAATTATCAATCATTGTTTTTTAAAAAAAAATATCACAGATTTGGTTTAGTTAATTCTGTGGAGATTAACTAAAAGACTATAGATGCCAGATAGAACTATACTATAAGTACCATTCCTAAAGATGGAGGGAGGGATCCAGACATGAGGTAACACAGATGGTACTTAGCATACCTTTTTTACCCACAGTTGATCTAACTTTTTTTGTGTAAGACAGATAAGAATTTAATGTAATTATACTTATTGTAATAAGAAATTTAAAAAAAAAAAAATAACAGACCAGTGCTTCACGTTTAAGGGGAGCTTTCGCTCTTGCTCCTCTCGACCCACCTCCGGCAAATTAGCTAAATCGCTCTCCTAAATATTGAGACTAATGAACTCCTTTCCGTTTTTGTTTATTTTTAAACTGCATAGGCCTACGTTTGAGCTATCAGTTTTCATGTTGATCATTCTGATGCTACCATATTCACCAAATATTAAACAAGACCAAATTATAAATACAACATGATTACGAATAGTTTTTCTAAGAGAGCTTTTTTCTCATTTTTGAAATTGGCAGGAGCTTTTTATGGCTCCTGCACAATTTTATAAACGTGAAGGACTGAAATAATACTTTCAGCTATCTGAAAGATGAAATAACAAACCCAAACTCATCTAGTTGTACTATTACTAGTACTACCACTACTATCACTACCACTACCATAGTTCCTTTAGGAACTGTCTTTTAGTCGACATCTCCGCTGACAGTTCGAGCCCTATAAGTAATAGCCACAATATGTAAATACGGTGAAATACCACTCTTCCCCACCCCTGTTCTCAGGCTGTTTTGGAACTCTTACCTTTAATTTTTGACTGTGAATGTTTATTTTTCGCAAAAGGAATCATTTCTCATCATATCTGACTAGGGCCGAAACGATACGCTGTGCCACGATATGATACAGCATGATGTCGTAACCCAACGATACGGGTGCATCACGATACACACGCCATTAATGTGAAATTGACTAAAGTTTTCTTGAAATAAAGAAAAAAATACACAATGTTTTAAATTTATATTGTTTATTATTAGATAAATTAAAATTTATATTTAACTTTTAACCAATATTTTTGGCACATTTTATATTTTGTGCGAAACACTCAAACAGGAAGTGCGAAACAGGAAAACCACTATACTCCCACACCTTCGATCACAGTCGGTTTCACAGAGAATTACTTACGAATTAACTTTGTAACAGATAACTGTCCACAACACGTGCGTTGACTGCAGGCGGCGTCAGTCATTGGCTCAACGGCTTGTGCAATGTTTACTTAACACCTAACTGCTTCGGGCAAAATGATGCTTTTTACTCATTTTAATACCCATTTACACTAAATAGGAAATATTTTTTAACTACAAATACTTCAAACGTCTTTATTTATTTTTCTTTTACCTAAAAAAAATGGTTGAGAATTTAATTTGTCGGAGTAAAAAAGTTAATATGCCGAACTCATTAAGCCTCGTCGATGTCATAATTAGTCTCTGTCACCCAGAACCCCCTAGTCTTCAACGCACGGAGGGTCTGGGTCGGTTCTCAATTTTTGACGAAAATTACTGGATAATCTACCACATAAAAAACCAAACATTTGGTTACGCATGGGCAATGGAACCTTTTGGCTAAAGTATCCAATGAAAGTATCGGTAAGTGCTAGATCTTATGAAGCCGGGCCGATTTTGCTAGATTCTATAAAGCGTGGTTGAAATATATCCCACAATTCACTTGGCACATCTATTATAAGAAACAAAATAGAGACGAGGAATAAGCATGCATCGCGATGAAGAATTAAGAAGATTGTGAGAAGCCATACGTCTGATTCATGACGAGAGAAAATTACCATTTCAATTGAAACCTTTACACAACAAAATTCTAAAGAGTGTCATCGTTGACAAGCGAGCTGTTTTGATAGATTCAGTACTTGGTAACTTAAAATACTGGATAATCCAGACAATGATCTATTTTCCGTCAAATTTTGAGGACCCATCCAGACTAATATTCATAGAATATTTGTATGGATGATAGAGACTATGTCATAATCAGTGATTGCAGCGGCCAAGCGAATATTCACTGCGGGATCAGTTTACAGGCGGGTGGCTTTTCTATTTCAACTTCACCAAGTGTAACACTGCTACCACCAGTACTGGGCGTGAACATAATAGTCGAAAGACTAAGAGAGACTGTTAACCAAAATTTCAACACGCTTTTCATTCATTCGAATAAGAGCCACCGGCTTCGCGAGGAAGAAATGAATGTTAAATAAAATGCGATTTCATTGGTGTAAAATGCATGGCTTCCGGTATTTTGTCCAATGGAAAAAATTGTCTTATCCAGTTTCCAAGTCGTATTTTGCACGCGATTAGTAGGTCAGTTTTGCAATGATTGTGAAGTCTGGATGCCCAGGCCTATAGAAGACGTGTGCTGTTCCTAGTCAAATCCCTCTATGGGAGGGATTTGGCGCAATGGTTAGAGAGTAGGATTTGTGACCGAATGGTTGCAGGTTCGAGACCCGAATTGTGCGTCGAGTTCTTGTGTCCTTGAATAAGACACTTTATCCCTGTATTCCAGTCTACCCAGCTGTAAATGGGTACCGGTAGGATGGTGTATATATTACACAAAAAACTGTTGCGCTCCTTGGGGCAGCATATGTTGGGGCTCTTTCTGAGAGTTCGGGGAGTAAAGGGAGGTAATCAGGCTTTACCTGTATCCTACCAGTACCACTACCACATACACTAGCCCTGTCGGGTACCAGTCAAGTCGTCCACAAGCAAAGTCGTCCACAGTGAAGTCATACACAACCGTTGGTGGAGTCGTCCACACCCGTTGGTGATGTCGTCCACAACTAAGAATAAGACTCGTACACAACTAAGAATAAGACTCGTACACAATTTAATTGTATCCACAACTATTGGTGATGTCGTCCACAACTAAGAATAAGACTTGTGCACAATTTAATCGTAATTTGATTTCGTGTTTGATATTCAATTTTATACCGATACTTTTGAATCCGAATTGTACACATTTCTTTAACGGTAGTGTCACATTTATTTCTATTTCACATGTGTGTAAATTCTTTTTTTATTTGGAAACCATTAAAACACACACTTATAGTTAAATTATAGAAAATCGCACGTGAAGCTTGATTTCTCGTTTGAAGGTGTAAGTGATCAAAGAACAATTTTTTGATTGGTCAGAGGCGTCTAATCGCGGGAAAATTTACAGTTACTATTGAATGACAGCATGCATGCACGAATAAAACTATCTTATTTGCATATTGCATGGGGGGTATACAGCATGCATGCACGAATAAAACTATCTTATTTGCATATTGCATGGGGTGTATACGATGTTCCATCAGGGAATTATATTCAATAATGATTTAAATTATGGTTGTCACAGGATCACTGTGCCGTACGTGTCTATCATGGACGAATAAATAACAACATCTGAAAGTTATGTGACAGACAAAAATAGGTTGCCAGGCAACGAAACATACGCCCACACAGCAGCCAAATCGTCCGGGCAGTCAACAAGAGTTGTCGCATATTAAGGAATTATCAGAAAATCATTAGAATTTGTTTGGTTTTTATAATCAAACGTTTTTTTTTTTTAAATCAGATAATAATTGTGACCTCCAGAGGCACAACAAGCTAAAAAGGGTGATTTTTCGTACAATCAGGGGACATAATTCAGGAAGTAATGACCCGATGGGCGCAAATATCGAAAGGGACCAAGATCTTTGGGTTATAAACATACATGTCAAGTTTCATCAAAATCGATTCAAAATTGTGACCTTAATAGGGTCCACAACCTTGATATAACATATTTTCACACTATTCGTGTACAAACGGCGGCCATTTTGTCCGTCAATTCTAGTCTGATTTTCACGTAATTCAAACTCTCTCTTCATTACCATGTAAAGGTGATATAGTCAAACGTTTTTTTAAATCGGATAATAATTTTGACGTCCAGAGGGACCAAAAGCGAAAAATGCGATTTTTCGGACAATCCGGGGACATAATTCAGGAAGTTATGATCCAATGGGTGCAAATATCGAAAGGAACCAAGATCTGTTTTTCACAAAATTCATACTCAACCTTCATAACCATGAAATGGTGATATAATCAAACGTTTTTTATACGCCCACATTTTTATGTGGACGTATATTGTCGTCGCCCCTGTCCGTCCGGACGTCCGGATGTCCGTCCACAATTTGTTTGTGGACTCTCTACAGGTCACAATTCTTATCCGATTTTGACGAAACTTGAAATATAGGTTTATCCCCAAAAGATCTCGGTTCCTTTCGATATTGGCATGTATCAGATGAAAACTTCATGGATTATGGCCCCTGATTGTACGAAAAATCACGTTTTTAGCTTGTGGACCCTATAGAGGTCACAATTTTGAACCGATTTTGATGAAACTTGACATGCATGTTTATAACCCAAAGATCTTGGTTCCTTTCGATATTTGCACCTATCGGAATGTAATTTCCTGAATTATGGCCCCTGACTGTCCGAAAAATCACCCTGTTTAGCTTGTGGTCCCTCTGGAGGTCACAATTATTATCCGATTTAAAAAAACGTTTAATTATATCACCGTTACACCCTAAGGAAGGTTGAGTTCGAATTTCGGGAAAATCGGACGAAAATTGCCATACAAAATGGCCGCCGTTTGTACGCGAATACTGTTAAAAAATTGTATATCATGGTTTGTGGACCTTGTAAAAGTCACATTTTTAAATCGATTTTGATGAAACTTGAAATTCATGGTTATAACCCAAAGATCTTGGTTCCATTCGATATTTGCACATATTGGAACGTAACTTCATGAATTATGGCCCCTGATTATACACAAAATCGCCTTATTTTAGCTTGTGGTCCCTCTGGTGGTCACAATTATTATCCGATTTAATAAAACGGTTGATTATATTACCGTTACACCGTAAGGAAGGTTGAGTTCGAGTTTCGGGAAAATCGGACCAAAATTGTCATACAAAATGGCCGCCGTTTGTACGCGAATACTGTTAAAAAATTGTATATCATGGTTGTGGACCCTGTAGAGGTGACAATTTTAATTCGATTTTGATGAAACCTGAAATGCTTGTTTATAACCTAAAGATCTTTATTCTTTTCGATATTTGCGCATATCAAATTGTAACTTAATGAATTATGGCCTTTGATTGTAGGAAAAATCACTTTCGGTATTGCTTGTTCTCTGTCTATCTCTCGAACAATTATTATCTGATTTTAAAAAAAACTCTGATTATATTACTGTTGCACCGTAAGGAAGGTTGAGTTCGAATTTCGTGAAAATTGTACCAAAATTGCCAGACGAAATGGTCACCGTTTGTACACGAATAGTGTAAAAATATGGTATATCATGGTTGTGGACTCTCTGCAGGTCACAATTCTTATCCGATTTTGACGAAAAGTAACATTTCTAGGTTGTGTACTGTCAAACCATAATCATTGTCGGCTTCGAATTTCATGAATATCAGACTGGAACTGACCAACAAAATGGCTGCTCCCAATACAGTATGAAATACAGGACTTAATGATGTAGGAAAAATCACTTTCGGTATTGCTTGTTCTCTATCCATCTCTCAAAAATGTGGGCGATTCCTGCCTGGCAGTGCCAGCCTATCTTTTTAAATCGGATAACAATTTTGACCTCCAGAGGAACCACAAGCTAAAAAGGGTGATTTTTTTGGACAATCGGGGGCCATAATTCAGGAAGTTATGATCCGATGGGCGCAAATATCGAAAGGAACCAAGATCTTTTGGTTATAAACATGCATTTCAAGTTTCATCCAAATCGGTTCAAAATTGTGACCTCTATAAGGTCCACAACCTTGATATAACATATTTTCACACTATTCGCGTACAAATGGCGGCCATTTTGTCCGTCAATTTTGGTCCGATTTTCACGAAATTCGAACTCAACCTTCATAACCATGAAACGGTGATATAATCAAACATTTTTTTAAATCGGATAACAATTTTGACCTCCAGAGGGACCACAAGCTAAAAAGGGCGATTTTTTGGACAATCAGGGGCCATCATTCAGGAAGTTACGATCCGATGGTCGCAAATATCGAAAGGAACCAAGATCTTTGGGTTATAAACATGCATTTCAAGTTTCATCCAAATCGGTTCAAAATTGTGACCTCTATATAAGGTCCACAACCTTGATATAACATATTTTCACACTATTCGCGTACAAACGATGGCCATTTTGTCCGTCAATTTTGGTCCGATTTTCACGAAATTCAAACTCCCACTTCATAACCATGGAACGGTGATATAATCAAACGGTTTTTTAAATCGGATAACAATTTTGACCTCCAGAGGGACCAGAAGCTAAAAAGGGCAATTTTTCGGACAATCAGGGGCCATAATTCAGGAAGTTACGATCCGATTGGCGCAAATATCGAAAGGAACCAAGATCTTTGGGTTATAAACATGCATTTCAAGTTTTATCCAAATCGGTTCAAAATTGTGTCCTCTACACTGTTCACAACCTTGATATAACATATTTTCACACTATTCGTCGCGTACAAGTGGCGGCCATTTTGTCCATCAATTTTGGTCCGATTTTCACGAAATTCGAACTCAACCTTCATAACCATGGAACAGTGATATAATCAAACGGTTTTTTAAATCGGATAACAATTTTGACCTCCAGAGGGACCACAAGCTAAAAAGGGCGATTTTTCGGACAATCAGGGGCCATAATTCAGGAAGTTACGATCCGATTGGCGCAAATATCAAAAGGAACCAAGATCTTTGGGTTATAAACATGCATTTCAAGTTTCATCCAAATCGGTTCAAGATTGTGACCTCTACACTGTTCACAAGCTAAAAAACGTGATTTTTCATACAATCAGGGGCCATAACCCATGAAGTTACAGTCCGATACATGCCAATATCGAAAGGAACCGAGATCTTAGGGTGATAAACCTATGTTTTAAGTTTCATTGAAATCGGATATAAATTGTGACCTGTAGACTGTTCACAAACAATTGTGGACGGATGGACGGACGTCCGGACGGACGGACGAACAGGGGCGACGACAATATACGTCCACATGAAAATGTGGGCGTATAAAAACGTGATTTTTCGTACAATCAGGGGCCATAACCCATGAAGTTACGGTCCGATACATGCCAATATCGAAAGGAACCGAGATCTTAGGGTGATAAACCTATATTTTAAGTTTCATTGAAATCGGATAAAAATTGTGACCTGTAGACTGTTCACAAACAATTGTGGACGGACGGACGGACGTCCGGATAGACGAACAGGGGCGACGACAATATACGTCCACATGAAAATGTGGGCGTATAAAAACTACAAATTGTGTTATGAAAAAATAAATATATTGTTAAAATAAATAAATGTATTTATAAGACTCGTACACAATTTAATCATATGGAAGAAATAGCTAGTACTCGTTGACTATTTTGTTATTGATTTCAGATCGAATCACCGAGGTTTTTATAATAAAGTTAATGTTAATCGTATTGTTTGTATGATCGTAAGATCATTGTTTTGTTGTTCACCGATGTTTTTTGTAATGAAGTATTCTTGTATTGTTTGTTAATTGGCGTTATGATTTTAGCAATTTTGATTGTTTGATTAGTGTTTATTGTCAGTATCAGAAAATGCAGTGGTATTTCTTTATAACACAATTTGTAGTCCTTCACGTAACAGTCATGTAACTTGCAAACGTTTTTATTCATCCGTCGATGATAGACAATGGTCAGGTGACAACCATAACTGAAATGGCTATAAAATAAAGTTATGTACGACTATGATGATGTAGCCTTCAATATTTGTTAAAATTAACACCCTGTCTATACGTACGTAACTAACGTACGAAAATTAAATGGTAATAGGTAGGGTGAGTCTGTCGTTCAGATTGCCTGTCAATAGTGTATAAAAAATCGATTTAGAACTGCTTTATTGGCATAATGCCAACCGATATGTAACGTATCATTGGATTTTCCAATGGAGATTCTGTCGGGGAAAACATCCACTGTTTCTCTCTCCGTGTATTCGATGTTCCATCAGGGAATTATATCCAATGACGATTTAAATTTACCTAACAACTGGTCAGTGAATCCATCAATGTATTATTTTAATATCTACCGGTACCTGAAATTCACACGGACAGAGCGTGGAGGACGTGCAATTCTGAAACCATGCTGAGAATGTCTTCAATGACCACGTGGCTTATTTTAATGCACCTTTTATGAATAATCAACAAGCTTGTTTTGAATATTTTACCGGATTATAGAAAGAATATCCATATCCCGAAAGTAAACTATGTCGTGTGGACGACTTTACCAACGTATTGCTATATCTTCAAATTAAACTAAGTCTTGTGGACGACTCAACCATCGAGTGTGGACGACTTAACCAGGTTTTTCGTGTGGACGACTTTGCTTGTGGACGACTTGACTAATGTCATGACTGGCATTCGCCCTGTCTATTATAGTAGTTGGTACGTCCAGACAATCAAACGCAATATTTCAGACACATCAGTCCAAATAATGTAAAGATAGGCGTATCGTCTATCATACTTACCACAGCTGTACGCTTGAATGATGTAGCAGACGACCCAATGTTGTTAAAAGTAAAGACTCAAAATACTTATCACAGTAAATTAGGCCTTCGTCCCTCCATCATAGATCGTATAATAACAGTTCTATGCCTCCATGTATGGAAGTGATAAGTGCTCTTACGTCAAATCCTGTTTGCTTCCGGAGCTAAGGAGAAATTTTAAATTATATTTACGAACTTGTGTTTGGACAATAGTATTGTTTGTAATTGTTTGTTGGAATACTGGTTTACATAAGTAATGGTACATAACTAATAGAAGGTATATTTTTGTATATTTCAGCGTAAACATTGTTTGCAAAGTTGTTGATTTGATTTCAGCAATGAATACTCCATTATATTTCTATTTTATCCAATGAAAAGGTAGGAGTAAATTTAGGGAGGGCCTTTTAAATAGGACTTCCTGCTGCATTCGAACAAAAATGAATTTATTCATTACATCGAAAGTTATGCACATTTTAATGTTGATTTTTTTAATAGAGCCCTGTCATGGCTTGTTTGAATGGTTATACGGTGAAGACAGGGAAAATGAGTTAAAATCCACACCTGGGCAAGCTGACATGAAATATGAAGTGGTCACAACAGACGACAAATTCCTGGAATTTGCCAAAACTCTGAACGAATTAAAACCACTTGATGCCTGTCATAATATTGTACGTGTTTCCTTGAAATCCATCGTACAAGAAATCTTTAAACTTAATTAATTTTTGCCTGCTTTTAGTCATCAAAGATTTACATGGCTACACCTGTATATTATGTAATCCATCTTTGAAGTCTTTTATTACACTTGCCCTGCAGCTATTTTGAAATACTAAATAGTATTTTTTTTCTCTAGAAGTAGCGACCAGCGCCTCCGCTAGAGGGCTCAGACAGTGCTGTACACAGCTATGGCCGATTTTCAACCCCACTGTATCTGTTTTTGGGTCATATATTCGCGGAGCTGGTACAGACTTTTGCAACGGAATCAAAGTCGGAAAACGTGTGATTATTTCAGACAAGGGCCAAGCACGCAAGTTGCTTTTTATTTTATTGTTGAAGTTTTCTTTTATTTTTAAATTGTCCCATACGCGCATATTCGCTCAAAGTGTTGCTTACAATCGTGAATATAAACATTAAATTTGTGATAAAAAATATTGCTGGGGGCGGAAACCCCCGTGAAAATTGACAATTCCTGGAAATCCGCACTGTGTTGGCTTCCAAAGGGACGCTACTCCACCACAAATATGGGTACAGACCACTGTTAATAGCTTGACATCGAGTGACTAGTGTGTATAATTAGACTTATAAGTATAATTTGAAATGCAGATGTTATTTTTGAAAGTTTAATTAATACGGTCCATTATAATTGACATCATTACAGTTCCATAATGAATGAGGAGCACAAATTGACAAAGAGTCCTGAGATTAAAATATTTACATTTTTATGCCCAGGAGAGTGTATCTTGGGAAGAAAATATATTTGTGCCTGTTGCAAAAGTTATTATTTATAATTTATCAAATTCATATATAATGCATAATTTTATTCTTTAAATGTTATCAGATAAATAAGTAGCTGTTTTTCTTTCTGAGTGTGTTAAAGTCTATTGCTCTACCCAGTTAATAATTTTTAATTTATACACGAACAATACCATTTTGGCATGGATAATAATATTGCTGTGCTGACTTTATAAGCCATTACATTATATAATTTTTAAAAATCTTATATATTTTCATTTATTAGTATGGTAGACCTGTATTTTGGTACCCAGGAGAGTGCCGGTTTGGAGAGAAAATATCTGTTTATATTTACATTGAATTGATCTGTTTACTACGTACAGTTACCTACATGTATATAAATCGTTGATAAATAATTTTCATTCAATTCTTATTTATTTATTATTTTTTTCGAATTTTTTATTTTTCTTTTTGTTATTTTATTTATTTGATTTTATTATTATTATTTTTTTTTGGGGGGGGGGCATTATTAATATTATTATATTATGTTATTTTTAATATTCTGACACTGTCAGTTAGCTACATAAAAGTTCCAATTTCATATTTTCTAAGAAAGTCAAAACATAATTATTTCTATGTCTTTTGCTCAAAAGGTTGTCAACTCACTATTATACGGTCATGGGCAAAATTTTTGGGGCATTAGAAAGGGTGACACAGGGTGATTGAGGAAATAGTTACTCAATTACCTCCCTTGTTTTCCCATTCCTCTCCATGGACGGCCATCTTCAAACGTTTGAATTTGAAGTTGAAAATGATATTTTTGCCAATTTCTCAACTGGCAATAGTGAATTATAGGATTATTCTTTAACAAGGTAGGACTGTTTATAGGTTCAATCTATTTTGGGGCTTTATTTTCAAACATTTTAAAAATATAACTTAAAAAAATGCTATTGGAGCTTTGAATTATTTTTATTTTATGGGGTGGTAGTGGTGTTGGGGCAAGGAGGAGAGTATTATAAATTTTATGATATAGAAATATGGGTATGTGGATAAATAATTTTATATTATGTATTTATTTATGTCTTTCTTTTTTTAATATTTTGTTAACATGTACTTTTGTGTTATTTTAAGTGTTTGGATAATCCGAAACAAAGTCTTGTTTAAATATGTTGATTCCATTGTATAATAATATTGTAAATGATTGTACAGCTTTCAGAAAATATCAAGCTCCTAGAGAAAAAAGTAATATTTGAAAATAGCTGCCGGTCGTTACTAGAAGCTTGATATTTTCGGAAAGCTGTACATCTCAGTATTGTAACAACACCAAGTTTATCAAAATCGAAGCAGAATTGACTGAGTTACAGTCCGTTTAGTAACGCGAACTGGCACACCCCTTGTTTGCGAAATTGGCCATTTTGCTTCAATTTTCAACCCCACTCCATATCTCAGAAACCAAAAGTCCTACAGACATAATTATTTCACCACAATTAAGCTTATTTACACACCAACACAACCATGCAAACACTTTACATATAGCTCTAGAAGTTTATTTTATAATGTTTGTAATAACGGTACAGAAGATTAAAAAATTACGTAAACTTTAACTTTAGGGTATAAATTATTAAAGGGACAATCCCGATAAGAACAGAGTCTCAAAACTGTTGTATTTACCTTGTCTCAAAATTTCAGCTCAAAATATTGAGTCGTTTGGACGTGAATGTTAACACTGCTTATCCGGACAAGTAACCCTTTTAAGATTTCGGGTCAATTTTTTCATTGGGTGACTTGATAATCGATTCCCGTTCCTTGAGAGGTCTATGGTGGACTATGGCTGCCATAGCAAATACATATTATTTTCATGAAATTTAAACTTTTTAGGCCTATCTATTTTTTATTATAAATTTTATTTTAATTTTTTTTTATAAATTATTTTTTAAAAAATTTTTTATAAATTATTTACATTTTTTTCATAAATTATTTTTTTATAAATTATTTTTTAAATTTTTTGTTTCATAAATTATTTTTTTATTTTTTTTTATCTATTTATAATTACATTTTGTTTTTCATTTATTTTATTTTTTTTTATAATTTTTCATCTTTAATATCTTTTTTTTTATATCATTAACATTTTTTTTCTGAAAACTTTTTTTTATTTTCTAAATTTCCTAAAAAAAAAAAAAAAAAATTTTTTTTTTGTTCATGTTCCGTGCTTTGCCATAGTCCGTATTTTGCCATAGTCCGTGATTGTATGTTAAGGTAAGGGTTAGGCTTCGTCCAGGGTAAGGGTAAGGGCTAGCCCTGTTTACATCTCGAGACGAAATCTACAGGTGCTAGCCCTTACCCTAACCCTGACTCCCATAATCTATACATGACGTCATATGTGCTAAAATGCGTAGGACCGTCTTCGATCTAGCGTTCTCTTGCTTTGCCATAGTGAATCGGTTATCCATCTCTTATTCTTGTCGTCTCGTATAATCAGTCGACTCTACCTGCTGCTAAAACCAATGTTCGTGTTCTACAGTGTTTCGCTTTTGGGTGTTTATCAACATATATCCTTTGACGAAAGCACATGGTGTTAGTACATTCACCCCCCCCCCCCCCCCAAAGATATGACACTTGGACACTGTCCTGTTGGTCCAGTTTTCGATCCTGGTCTTGGTCGAACTTTGCGACGTGGTTCCACCATGTCAGTGGTGCAAGACAGAGGGTCTGACAAGGGGACATTATGGTCATTCGGATGGTACAGAAACTCGAGGTCCCGTGTACACATTGGCATGCACGTCAAAGAACCCTTGACAGTCATAGAATATGTACTTATAGTCTAGGCTCTTCTAGGTCAAGATTTTGGTTTTCCTTTTCCTGACAGATCTCATACTTACATGTACTTGTAAAAACTAACACTCTGTGCTTTCGTCAAAGGATTTATGTTGATAAAACACCCAAAAGCGAAACACTGTGGAACATGAACATTGGTTTTAGCAGCAGGTAGGGTCGTCTGATTATTCGAGACTACAAGAATACCTTTAGAGCTGAATAACAGCGGCACTATGGCCACTATGGCAAAGCAAGAGAACGCTAGATCGAAGACGGTCCTACTCATTTTAGCACATATGACGTCATGTATAGATTGTGGGAGTTAGGGTTAGGGTAAGGGCTAGCACCTGTAGATTTCGTCTCGAGATGTAAACAGGGCTAGCCCTTACCCTAAGCCTGGGCCAAGCCTAACCCTTACCCTAACCCCCAATCACGGACTGTGGCAAAACATAGACTATGGCAAAGCACGGAACACGAAAAAAAAAAAAAATATAAAATATTTTTTTTTCTTTTTTTAGAAATTAAAAAAAAAAAAAAAAATCTTCTTCAGAAAACAAAAAATATTTTGTTCATGAAACTTTTTTTATTATTTTTAGAAAATAAAAAAAAAATTGTTTTCAGAAAAAAAAATGTTCATGATATAAAAAAAGATAATAAATATAAAAAAATGAAAAAAAAAATAAAATAAATTTCAATAAACAAATAAAATAAATTTAAAATAAAAATGTAATAAAAATAAATAAAAAAAATATTAAAAAAATTAAATTTACAGAACAAAATTATAAAAATAATTTATAAAAAAGATTTAAAAAAAATTTTAAAAAAAAAACAATTTATAAAAAAAAAAAAAAATAAATATAAATTTAAATTGTTTTAACTGAAAGAAAAAGAATTAAATAAAAAATAGATAAATTTTTTTTAAATTTTATGAAAATAATATGTATTTGCTATGGCAGCCATAGTCCACCATAGACGTCTATACAGTGAATGACCCATGTACTGTACTTGATAACAAAAAGTAAATTTCACCTACATATTATTTTTATAGAAAATAGTCTGGTTTTATTCAGATACTGTATAATACAACGGTCTCCATTTCCAGATGAAGACTGTCAGGTTTAAGTTATTTACAAGCGTATCACAAATATCGGGTTAGTTGGTCGGCCTTAGGTAATGGGTTTTAAAAGATTTTAAGACAAAATTAAGCAGTTTTATTCCTCAGAAAGTTATCGGGATTGGTCCTTTAACAATTATACAATGGAATCAACATATTTAAACAAGACTTTGTTTCTGAGTATTCAAACACTAAAAATATCAGATAAGTACATGTTATTGTTAACAAAATATTAAAAAAAGAAAGACATAAATAAATACATAAAATAAAATTATTTATTTCTATATCATAAAATTTATAATACTCTCTTCCCTGCCCCAACATCACTACCACCCCATAAAAAATAAAAAATAATTCAAATAAACTTGAAATATTAAAATAAAACTATTAATCAAACATTTATGTAGCTAACAGTGTCATAATATTAAAAATAACATAATATAATAATATTAATAATACCCCCCCCCCCAAAAAAAAAGAAAATAAATAAATAAAATTAAAAAAGATAGCAAAAAAAAAAAAAAAAAAAAATATAAATATATTAAAATTTAAAAAAAAAAAAGGATTGAAAGAAAATTATTATTTATCAATGATTAATGTAGGTAACTGTAGTAAACAAATCAATTCAATGTAAATAATAACAGATTTTTCTCCAAACCAGCACTCCCCTGAATACCAAAATATAGGTCTACCATAATATATTAGATTTAAAAAAATTATATAATGTAAAGGATTATATAGTCAGCAAAGCAATATTATTATTCATGCCATGATTTATCAATGTAAATGTTTAACCTCACAACTCTTTGTCAATTTGTGTTCCTTTTATTTTACTCTCAAACTCTTAATGAAACAAATAGATATATCTGACGAGAAGTACAGCCACGGTTAAGTTAATTTTATAAAATATAAATCAATAGTGTGGCATGGCATATCACATAATGTATATAATCATCTTAAATGAAATAATAAACCTGTAGTGTAATCAGATTTTTTTAAACATCTGGATAATAATTCTGGCTTCAATAGCACTTCTCTGTATAGCATGCATGTACTTACTTCAGTTTCTGAACCAATGGTTAGATGAAAGCTATCATCTTCAGAATCTAATGAATTAGCATTCATTATGGAACTGTAATGCTGTTGCTATCAATTAAAATGGACTGTATTAATTAAACTTTCAAAAATAGCATCTGCATTTCAGATTACACTAATAAGTTTAATAATGCATACTAGTCACTCAATGACATTTCTCTTGTCAAAATCAGTCAAGCTATTAACAGTGGTCTGTACCCATAATTTTGTTGGAGTTGCGTCCCTTTGGAATCCGACACGGTGCTGATTTCCAAGAATTGCCAATTTCCACGTGGGTTTCCGTTCCCTGCAATATTTTTTATCACTAATTTAATGTTTATATTCACGATTGTAAGCAACACTTAGGGCGAATATGCGCGTATGGGACAATTTAAAAATAAAAGAAAACTTCAACAATAAAATAAAGATAGGCTGGCACTGCCAGGCAGGATACGCCCACATTTTTGAAGGATGGATAGAGAACAAGCAATACCGAAAGTGATTTTTCCTACATCATTAAGTCCTGTATTTCATACTGTATTGGGAGCAGCCATTTAGTTGGTCAGTTCCAGTCCGATATTCATGAAATTTGAAGCCGACAATGATTATGGTGTGACGGTACACAACCTAGAAATGTTACTTCTCGTCAAAATCGGATAAGAATTGTGACCTGTATAGAGTCCACAACCATGATATACCATATTTTTACACTATTCGTGTACAAATGGCGACCATTTCATCCGGCAAATTTGGTACGATTTTCACGAAATTTGAACTCAACCTTCCTTACGGTGCAACAGTAATATAATCAGAGTTTTTTTTTTAAATCAGATAATAATTGTTCGAGAGATAGACAGAGAACAAGCAATACCGAAAGTGATTTTTCCTACAATCAAAGGCCATAATTCATTAAGTTACAATTTGATATGCGCAAATATCGAAAAGAATAAAGATCTTTAGGTTATAAACAAGCATTTCAGGTTTCATCAAAATCGAATTAAAATTGTGACCTCTACAGGGTCCACAACTTTGATATACCATATTTTTACACTGTTCGCGTACAAACGGCGGCCATTTTTTCTGGCAATTATGGTCTGATTTTCTTAAAATTCGAACTCAACCTTCCGTAGGGTGTAACGGTGATAGAGTCAATCGTTTTTTATACGCCCACATTGAAATGTGGTCGTATATTGTCGTCGCCCCCGTCCGTCCGTCCGTCCGGCGGTCCGGCGTCCACAATTGCTTGTGGACGCTCTACAGGCTAAAGTTAATATCCGATTGACTTTAAATTTATACACAGTGTTTAAGGTCATGAAACGAAGAAGCCTATTGTTTTTCAGCGATTTCCGATAATAACTACCAGAGTTATGGCCCTTGATCACTTCAAAAAATCTTGTGGACGCTCTAGAGGCCAAAGTTAATATCCGATTGACTTTAAATTTATACACAGTGTTTAAGGTCATAAGACAATGACGCCTATTGATTTTCGGCGATTTCCGATAATTAGTGCCAGAGTTATGGCCCTTGATCTCTTTAAAAAATCTTGTGGACGCTCTAAAGGTCAAAGTTAATATCCGATTGACTTTAAATTTATACACAGTGTTTAAGGTCATAAGACGAAGAAGCCTATTGATTTTCAGTGATTTCCGATAATTAGTGCCAGAGTTATGGCCCTTGATCACTTCAGAAAATCATGTGGACGCTCTAAAGGCCAAAGTTAATATCCGATTGACTTTAAATTTATACACAGTGTTTAAGGTCATAAGACGAAGAAGCCTATTGATTTTCAGCGATTTCCGATAATTAGTGCCAGAGTTATGGCCCTTGATCACTTCAAAAAATCTTGTGGACGCTCTAGAGGCCAAAGTTAATATCCGATTGACTTCAAATTTATACACAGTGTTTAAGGTCATAAAACAAAGACGCCTATTGATTTTCAGCGATTTCCGTTAATTAGTGCCAGAGTTATGGCCCTTGATCACCTCAAAAAATCTTGTGGACGCTCTGGATGCCAAAGTTAATATCCGATTGACTTTAGATTTATACACAGTGTTTAAGGTCATGAGACGAAGAAGCCTATTGATTTTCAGCGATTTCAAATAATTACTGCCAGAGTTATCTCCCTTGATAACTTCAAAAATTCTTGTGACGCTATAGAGGCCAAAGTTACCATCCGATTGACTTCAGATTGATACATAGAGTTTAAGGTGTTGAAACGAACAAGTATTTTGATTTTTAATGAATTTAGATAACTGAACAGCTAAATCCATGATATTAAATGTTTCATGTATATACTAATTGTTAGCGTGGGGTAAAACTTTATAAAAAGCAATCAAATTCTAATGATTTTCTGATAATTACATAACGAGTTGTTACTCTTAATCAGTTTTTAGTGTATTACAAATGTTTCATTACCGAAAAAAGTAAAAATACGCAACAACCCTTGTTGACTGCCCGGACGATTTAGCTGCTGTGGGCGTATGTTTCGTTGCCTGGCAACCTATCTTTTAAATCGCAGGCGCAGATCCAGAGGGGGGGTTTGGGGGGTCCAACCCCCCCCACTGCTCAGCTACATAAAAAAAAAAAATACTGCCTTGCATCAATGAAATTACATCACAAAGTGATCCTACATCAGTATAAAAATGATTTCTCTGTTTAAAAAGCTCAATTTGTATGTATGCCTATGTAATTTAGAGACGATGATGGCAGATTTCCGTAACAGAAACCTGGCAAACCCCCACCTGCAAAAATTCCTGGATCCGCCCCTGAATCGGATAATAATTGTGACCTCCAGAGGGACCATAGGCGATTTTTCGGACAATCAGGGGCCATAATTCAGGAAGTTACGATCCGATATGCACAAATAACGAAAGGAACCAAGATCTTTGGGTTATAACCATGCATTTCAAGTTTCATCAAAATCGAATTAAAATTGTGACCTCTACAGGATCCACAACCATGATATACAATTTTTTAACAGTATTTGTGTACAAACGCTGGCCATTTTGTATGGCAATTTTGGTCCGATTTTCCCGAAATTCGAACTCAACCTTCCTTAGGGTGTAACGGTAATATAATCAACCGTTTTTTTCAATCAGATAATAATTGTGACCTCCAGAGGGGCCACAAGCTAAGAAAAGGCGATTTTGCGTATAATCAGGGGCCATAATTCAGGAAGTTACGATCCGATATGAGCAAATATCGAAAGGAACCAAGATCTTTGGGTTATAACCATGAATTTCAAGTTTCATCAAAATCGAATTAAAATTGTGACCTCCACAGGGTCCACAACATTGATATACCATTTTTTAACAGTATTCGCGTGCAAACGGCGGCCATTTTGTATGGCAATTTTGGTCCGATTTTCCCAAAATTCGAACTCAACCTTCCTTAGGGTGTAACGGTGATATAATCAAACGTTTTTTTAAATCGGATAATAATTGTGACCTCCAGAGGGACCACAAGCTAAAAAGGGTGATTTTTCGGACAATCAGGGGCCATAATTCAGGAAATTACATTCCGATAGCCGCAAATATCGAAAGGAACCAAGATCTTTGGGTTACAAACATGCATGTCAAGTTTCATCAAAATCTGTTCAAAATTGTGACCTCTATAGGGTCCACAAGCTAAAAACGTGATTTTTCGTACAATCATGAAGTTTTGATCCGATACATGCCAATATCGAAAGCAGCCGAGATCTTTTGAGGATAAACCTATATTTCAAGTTTTGTCAAAATCGGATAAGAATTGTGACCTGTAGAGAGTCCACAAACAAATTGTGGAAGGACGTCCGGACGGACAGGGGCGACGACAATATACGTCCACATAAAAATGTGGGCGTATAAAAAGGTGATTTTTCGGACAATCAGGGGCCATAATTCAGGAAATTATGTTCCGATAGGCGCAAATATCGAAAGGAACCAAGATCTTTGGGTTATAAACATGCATGTCAAGTTTCATCAAAATCGGTTCAAAATTGTGACCTCTATAGGGTCCACAAGCTAAAAACGTGATTTTTCGTACAATCAGGGGCCATAATCCATGAAGTTTTGATCCGATACATGCCAATATCGAAAGCAGCCAAGATCTTTTGGGGATAAACCTATATTTCAAGTTTCGTCAAAATCAAATAAGAATTGTGACCTGTAGAGAGTCCACAAACAAATTGTGGATGGACGTCCGGACGAACAGGGGCGACGACAATATACGTCCACATAAAAATGTGGGCGTATAAAAAGCAACTTACCGCATGTCATCCGCCATAAACCATATTTTCAGGTGCGCTTGACCCTTGTCTAAAATAATCATGTGTTTTCCGACTCAAATTTTGATGCAAAAGTCGGTACCAGCTCCGCAAATATATGACCCAAAAACAGACGCAATGGGGTTGAAAATCGACCATAGCTGTGTACAGCACTGTCTGAGCCCTCTAGCGGAGGCGCCGGTCGCTATTGTATGTCCAGGTAGGTTTATCCGGTATCCAGACCACTCGGAACAAAGATCACTCTGACCAGGACCACTCGGACCAAAATAAAGACCAGTCGGACCAAAACCACTTGGACCAACCATAAAGACTACTCCGACCAAACCAAAAGACCACTCAGACCAACTAATTTATATTGTAAGAGCACTTGGACCAATATTCATCTTTGTTTCTCGGACCAAGCCAAAAGACCACTTGGACCAATTAAATTATATGATAAAAGTTGACTTATTCATTTTAAAAATAAAATATAAACAATATGCTATTTATTTATTATTAAATCACAATACAAAGAGGCGAATAATTTAATCCAATGGTAAAAGAAAGCATGCAGTGTCCAGCTTACAAAACGTTCCATTAATTGATGATATATTTTATAATTTATTACTCTTGCAATGAGACTCTGTATATCTGCCACTGATGCGTAAATATTAACAACACTTTAATATTGCGTTTATATATGTAGGTTGAAGAGTTTCGTTTAGAATTGTTTGCTTCCAGAGCTTTACGTTCATGTGATGTTGTAGACAAGTTATTATCAAACAAATTCCCCAGTATAAGTTCAATAATAAGACCTGGGCAGATAATTTGAAATCGCGAAAACCCTATGGTATAATGGAGTAGAACGGAATGAGAACATTGGGGATACCGAGGAGACTTTTTCAGGGACAGAAAAGAACACTTTATTATTGGTTCGAGTAGTCATATTAAAAAAAACGCAATTATCAATTTATTAAAACAACATTTTATTATTCGTTCGAGTACAAACACAATTATCAATTCATTAAAATAAACACTTGGTCTTTTTGTTAGGTCCTAGTGGTCCTTTTGTATGGTCCGAGTAGTCTTTTGCTTGGGCCGAGTTGTCTGTCAGTTGGTCCGACTGGTCTTGGGCTGAGTGGTCTTTGGTCCGAGTGGTCATGAATTCGTTTATCCCCATAAGATCGATATTGGCATGTATCGGATCGAAACTTCATGGATTATGGCCCCTGATTGTCCGAAAAATCACGTTTTTAGCTTGTGGACCCTGTAATGTCACAATTTTGAACTGAATTTGATGAAACTTGACATGCATGCTTATAACCCATCGGATAGTAACTTCCTGAATTATGGCCCCTGATTGGCTGAAAAATCACCTTTTTATACGCCCACATTTCAATATTGTCATTGGCCCCGTCCTTCCGTCCATCGATCCTTTTGTCCGGTGTCCACAATTGCTTGTGGACGCTCTAGAGGCTAAAGTTAATATCCGATTTTTAGGGGGGAGGGGCTCATGAGACGAAAAAGCCTATTAATTTTTAATAATTACTGCCAGAGTTATGGCCCTTGATCACATTAAAGAATCTCATGGATACTCAAGAAGCCAAAGTCACAATTTTATTGCGATTTTGATGAAACTCAAAATGCATGTTTATAACCTAAAGATAACCTGAATTTCATGAACATTGGACCAAAATTGCTGAACAAAATGGCCGCCGCTTGTACCTAAATAGTGAAAATATATTGTATATCAAGAATGTGGACCTTGTAGAGGTCACAATTTTAATTTGATTTTGATGAAACTTGAAATATAGGTTTATCTCCCTAAGATCTCAGTTCCTAACGATATTGGCATGTATCAGATTTAAACTTCATGGATTATGGCCCCTGATTGTACAAAAAATCACGTTTTTAGCTTGTGGACCCTATAGCACAATTTTGAACCGATTTTGATGAAACTTCACATGCATGTTTATAACCCAAAGATTTTGGTTCCTGTCGATATTTGCGCACATTGGGCTGTAACTTCCTGAATTATGGCCCCTGATTATACAAAAAATCATGTTTTTTAGCTTGTGGACCCTATGGAGTTCACAATTTTATTGCGATTTAAAAAAACGTTTGAATATATCCTCGTTACACATTAATGACAGTTGAGTTCAAATTTTGTTAAAATCAGACCAAAACTGTTGCATAAATGGCCACCCTCAGATTGACTTTAAATGTATACACAGTGTTAAAGGTTATGAGATGAAGACGCCTATGGATTTTCAGTGTTTTCCAATCATTACTGCCAGAGTTACAGCCCTTGATAACTTTGAAAAATACTTGTTTAATGTCTTGAGACAAGCAAGTATATTGATTTTCAATGAATTTTGATAAATGAACAACTAAATCCATAATATTAAATTTTTCGTATACTAAACGATAGCATGGGGCAGAACTTTATAAAAACATAACAAATTCTAATGATTTTCTGATAATTACTTAATATGCGACAAATCTTGTTGACTGCCCGAACGATTTAGCTGCTGTGGGCTTATGTTTCATTGCCTGGCAACCTATTTTTACAATATTCGCATATAGACGACCACTTTGTTTGGCAGGTTTGGACCATTTTTCATGAAATTCGAACTCAACCTTTATTATGGTGTAACAGTGATATACTATAAATGCTTTTTATACGCCCACATTTTCATGTGGACGTATTATGTCGTCGCCCCTGTCCGTCCGTCCGTCCGGACGTGTTTACGAGAGGGCACTTGTTGGGTAAAATGTATGTACAAATTACCCTTATTGGGTACTTTTGTCCAAAATATTGTCCGTATCTCGGACAGTACCGTAGATCGTCAACCTTAATCACGCGGCAAGTGTGCATTCGTTGTCTCCGTATTTTTCCGCCATACATTAGAACTTGGTCCTCGGCGCATGCGTGCCAAGTATAGATCGGTCGGGTGAGTAGTGAAAGTCTATTTCGCATGCGCATTGCTAGATGCAGTGTACCGAAAGTTGCTGAGGTTTGCCGAGTGTCGCATATGATTATGTATTTTTACAGAATTACTGGGATAAATGATGAACTTTACATAGAATTAAATTTAAACATTTTGAAGAAGTTTTTCGTCGTGTAAACTGAGTGTGACATGAGTCGATCGTATGATTATCGCTGCCATTTTTTAATCACAAGAAAGTGAACCGAATTCGTATTTGACTGTCGTACTACTGCTGAGGTAAATGACGAACTTTACATAGAATTTTCATCTTTTCTGTGAAGTTTTTCGACATAGTAATTAGACATAAGTTGATCTATGGCTACCTTTGCCATTTTTGAATGAAAAGTGAATCGAATTCGTATTTACTGGGTTGAATGATGATCTTTACGTAAAATTTTGTCTTAACATTTTTAATAAGTTTTTCATCGTACATATGATGTGTAGGCCTATTAGTAAACTGGTATTGTATTGTGACATACTATAATAACATCCGGATTATCGGTTAATCAGCTTTAATTATCCTGCTTTGATAGTTGTAATAAGGAATGTATTGGTTGAGCCTTCCTGTCTTACTGAAGATAGCTAAATTGCTAATACTGTTGCACTGTTTTCTCATTCGGATGGTGCATAGTTACTACGATGGTAAGTATTAAATCTTGCTTACTTTTGATCAGTATTTCATTGTTTGATGTTTGAAACTACACATATTGTTTCGTTCATGTATTTTTATATGTCCACATTTAAATTGGGTATTTCGTCCAGTGTGTTACTGGGTAGTTTGTCCTGGGTAGAAAAGCTGATGTCATGTATGTTTATTTGATATTAAGTAATACAGGGAAGTTAAGTATTGCTGGGTATTTCGTCCAGTGTATTACGGGGTAGTTTGTTCGTAACTGCTGGGTAGAAAAGCTGATTACATGTTTCTTCGAAATAAAGTTATAGAGGGAAGTGAAGTATTGCTGGGTATTTCGTCCAGTGTATTACTGGGTAGTTTTTCCGTGACTGCTGGGTAGAAAATCCTAGCTCTCCGGCGAAACCGACAGCAAAAGCGTCGTCGCCAAACCGGCCGGACCACCCTCCGGAAAAGAGTATCCCCGCTTATTCCATGCACGAAATATTCAGCCTGCCTTTAGCACTCTATTTTTTTCAAGGTAGACAGAAAATGCGGCGGGTTCTCTCCCGTGAAGGAGAAAAACGAGGCAGGACAGCGAAGTCCACCACGCGCCGGTTAGGAATGGCCAAGATTTCTGATTAACAGGCTTCCCGTTGGACGATCGCCTTGAAATTTTCACAGCACCCGCGCATCACCCCCGAGGAGTTTGTATTAAAATTTCAGACCGATTGGACAAAAATTGAGCGAGTGAGAGAAAAGCCGATTTTTTTGTGCATATTTTTATACGCCCACATTGAAATGTGGTCGTATATTGTCGTCGCCCCTGTCCGTCCGTCCGTCCGTCCGTCGGTCCGGCATCCACAATTGCTTGTGGACGCTCTACAGGCTAAAGTTAATATCCGATTGACTTTAAATTTATACACAGTGTTTAAGGTCATGAGACGAAGAAGCCTATTGTTTTTCAGCGATTTCCGATAATAACTACCAGAGTTATGGCCCTTGATCACTTCAAGAAATCTTGTGGACGCTCTAGAGGCCAAAGTTAATATCCGATTGACTTTAAATTTATACACAGTGTTTAAGGTCATGAGACGAAGAAGCCTATTGATTTTCAGCGATTTCCGATAATTAGTGCCAGAGTTATGGCCCTTGATCACTTAAACAAATCTTGTGGACGCTCTAGAGGCCAAAGTTAATATCCAATTGACTTTAAATTTATACACAGTGTTTAAGGTCATGAGACGAAGAAGCCTATTGATTTTCAGCGATTTCCGATAATTAGTGCCAGAGTTATGGCCCTTGATCACTTCAAAAAAATCTTGTGGACGCTCTAGAGGCCAAAGTTAATATCCGATTTACTTTAAATTTATACACAGTGTTTAAGGTCATGAGACGAAGAATCCTATTGATTTTTAGTGATTTTAGATAATTGGTGCCAGAGTTATGGCCCTTGATCACTTCAAAAAATCCTGCGGACGCTCTGGAGGCCAAAGTTAATATCCGATTGACTTTAAATTTATACACAGTGTCTAAGGTCATGAGACGAAGAAGCCTTTTGATTTTCAGCGATTTCTGATAATTACTGCCAGAGTTATGACCCTTGATCACTTCAAAAAATCTTGTGGATGGTCTAGAGGCCAAAGTTAATATCCGATTGACTTCAAATTTATACATAGTGTTTACAGTCATGAGACTAAGTCATCTATCGATTTTCAGTGATTTTCAATAATTGTTGCCAGAGTTATTGCCCTTGATCACTTCGAAAAAATCCTGTGGAAGCTCTAGAGGCCAAAGTTAATATCCGATCGACTTTAAATTAACACACAGTGTTTAGTGTCATGAGACGAAGAAGCCTATGGATTTTCAGAGATTTTAAATAATTATTGCCAGAGTTATCTCCCTTGATAACTTCAAAAAATCTTGTTACGCTATAGAGGCCAAACTTATTATCCGATTGACTTTAGATTGATACACAGAGTTTAAGGTGTTGAAACGAACAAGTATTTTGATTTTCAATGAATTTTGATAACTGAACAGCTAAATCCATGATATTAAATGTTTCATGTATATACTAATTGTTAGCGTGGGGTAACACTTTATAAAAAGCAATCAAATTCTAATGATTTTCTGATAATTACATAATGAGCTGTTACTCTTAATCAGTTTTTAGTGTATTACAAATGTTTCATTAGCGAAAAAAGTAAAAATATGCGACAACCCTTGTTGACTGCCCGGACGATTTAGCTGCTGTGGGCGTATGTTTCGTTGCCTGGCAACCTATCTTTGATTTCCACATGTCGGATTTCTGATTAACGGCCTTCCCGTAGGACGATCGCGTTGAAATTTTTATAGCACCTGCGCATCACCCACGAGGAGATTGTATTAAAATTTCAGACCGATTGGAAAAAAATTGAGCGAGTGAGAGAAAAGCCGATTTTTTGTGCACATTTTTGATTTCCACGTGTCGGATTTCTGATTTTTATAGCATCTGCGCATCACCCACGAGGAGTTTGTATTAAAATTTCAGACCGATTGGAAAAAAATTGAGCGAGTGAGAGAAAAGCCGATTTTTTGTGCACATTTTTGATTTCCACGTGTCGGATTTCTGATTAACGGCCTTCCCGTAGAACTATCGCCTTGAAATTTTCACAGCACCTGCGCATCACCCACGAGGAGTTTGTATTCAAATTTCAGATCGATTGGACAAAATTGAGCGAGTGAGAGAAAAGTCTATTGTTTTGTGCATATTTTTGATTTCCACATGTCGGATTTCTGATTAACAGCCTTCCCGTAGGACGATTGCGTTGAAATTTTCACAGCACATGTGCATCGCACACGAGGAGATTGTGTTAAAATTTCAGACAGATTGGAAAAAAATTGAGCGAGTGAGAGAAAAGCCGATTTTTTTATGCATATTTTTGATTTCCACATGTCGGATTTCTGATTAACAGCCTTCCCGTAGGACGATTGCATTGAAATTTTCACAGCACATGTGCATCGCACACGAGGAGATTGTGTTAAAATTTCAGACCGATTGGAAAAAAATTGAGCGAGTGAGAGAAAAGCCGATTTTTTTATGCATATTTTTGATTTCCACATGTCGGATTTCTGATTAACGGCCTTCCCGTAGGACGGTCGCTTTGAAATTTTTATAGCACCTGTATATCATCCACGAGGAGTTTGTATTAAAATTTCAGACCGATTGGAAAAAAATTGAGCGAGTGAGAGAAAAGCCGATTTTTTTGTGCATATTTTTGATTTCCACATGTCGGATTTCTGATTAACGGCCTCCCCGTAGGACGATCGCCTTGAAATTTTTACAGCACCCGCGCATCACCCCCGAGGAGTTTGTATTAAAATTTCAGACCGATTGGAAAAAAATTGAGCGAGTGAGAGAAAAGCCGATTTTTTTGTGCATATTTTTGATTTCCACATGTCGGATTTCTGATTAACAGCCTTCCCGTAGGACGATCGCCTTGAAATTTTCACAGCACCTGCTCATCAGATGTTTTTGTGCATATTTTTGATTTCCACATGTCGGATTTCTGATTAACGGCCTTCCCGTAGGACGATCGCTTTGAAATTTTTACAGCACCCGTACATCACCCCCGAGGAGTTTGTATTAAAATTTCAGACCGATTGGAAAAAAATTGAGCGAGTGAGAGAAAAGCCGATTTTTTGTGCACATTTTTGATTTCCACATGTCGGATTTCTGATTAACAGCCCTCCCGTAGAACTATCGCCTTTAAATTTTCACAGCACCTGTGCATAACCCACGAGGAGTTTGTATTAAAATTTCAGACCGATTGGAAAAAAATTGAGCTAGTGAGAGAAAAGCCGATTTTTTTGTGCACATTTTTGATTTCCACATGTCGGATTTCTGATTAACAGCCTTCCCCTAGAACTATCGCCTTGAAATATTCACAGCACCTGCGCATCACCCACGAGTAGTGTGTATTCAAATTTCAGATCGATTGGACAAAAATTGAGCGAGTGAGAGAAAAGTCGATTTTTTTGTGCATATTTTTGATTTCCACATGTCGGATTTCTGATTAACGGCCTTCCCGTAGAACGATCGCCTTGAAATTTTTACAGCACCCGCGCATCACCCCCGAAGAGTTTGTATTAAAATTTCAGACCGATTGGAAAAAAATTGAGCGAGTGAGAGAAAAGCCGATTTTTTTGTGCATATTTTTGATTTCCACATGTCGGATTTCTGATTAACGGCCTCCCCGTAGGACGATCGCCTTGAAATTTTTACAGCACCCGCGCATCACCCCCGAGGAGTTTGTATTAAAATTTCAGACCGATTGGAAAAAAATTGAGCGAGTGAGAGAAAAGCCGATTTTTTTGTGCATATTTTTGATTTCCACATGTCGGATTTCTGATTAACGGCCTCCCCGTAGGACGATCGCCTTGAAATTTTTACAGCACCCGCGCATCACCCCCGAGGAGTTTGTATTAAAATTTCAGACCGATTGGAAAAAAAATTGAGCGAGTGAGAGAAAAGTCGATTTTTTTGTGCATATTTTTGATTTGCACATGTTGAGAGCGCGAAATTAAGTTATATAATGAAGTTAAGTATTGCTGGGTATTTCGTCCAGTGCATTACTGGATAGTTTGTTCGTAACTGCTGGGTAGAAAAGCTGATGACATGTTTCTTTGAAATAAAGTTATTGAGTGAAGTTAAGTATTACTGGGTATTTCGTCCAGTGTATTACTGGGTAGTTTGTTCGTAACTGCTCGGTAGAAAAGCTTATGATATGTTTCTTTGAAATAAAGTTATTGAGGGAAGTTAAGTACATGTATTGCTGGGTATTTCGTCCAGTGTATTACTAGTTTGTTCGTAACTGCTGGGTAGAAAAGCTGATGACATGTTTCTTTGAAATTAAATTAAGTTATTGAGGGAAGTTAAGCTTTGCTGGGTATTTAATCCAGTGTATTACTGGGTAGTTTGTTCGTAACTACTTTGTAGAAAAGCTGATGACACGTTTCTTTGGAATTAAATTAAGTTATTGAGGGAAGTTAAGTATTGCTGGGTATTTCCTCCAGTGTAATACTGGGTAGTTTGTTCCTATCTGCTGGGTAGAAAAGCTGATGACATATTTTTGTGGAATTAAATTATAGAATGATGTTAAGAATTACAGTGTATTTTGTCCAGTATATTACTGGGTACAATGATATAAAGTTCTTTGTATATTTCACGTGTCCCTCTAGAGAAAATAGTGTCTTGCCTAAAGACGCCCAGGCTTTAGGATTCGAAATTATGTATGGTACCAACTGCACTTATGCTGACTCCAAGTATTACGTGGAACACTGGTTCAGTCATTTATATTCTAATGAATGAAAACATTTCAGTTTTGATGTTAGGACAGAAAATGATTTATGTGCACAGTTATAGCATTTAATTTTCATGTTTGAATTTTGTTTTTTAGGCAGAAGTAGATAGAGCCCCCCAAGACACGAACCAGAAGAAAAATTAGGAATTAGATGTCAGGTAATTGGCCCATACTTCTATATTTTGCTGTTTAACCAAGTTTTCAAAACATATCAATACAATCTCTCTCAATAGTTCCTGGGATGGATCAGTACTTTGCTCTATCAAAATTTCAATGCAATAGTCCTACGGAAAAGTTATTTTCTCGTCATTCAACAGGCTTATTTCAATGGAAAATAATCATAGGGGTGCATTTCCTTATTTCTGCAGGTAGCAGTCTGAAATAGTAAACACTCCTTCTTGCATGTCATGCAAAGGTGCTGTAAAAATCTGAAAGCAATTGTCCTACGGGAAGGCTGTTAATCAGTCCAAATAGTTGTTACTTTTACAGAGTGTGTAAAACGCTCAAAATACACCGAACTGGGCCTCCTCAGAATCTCTTAATTTTTGGGCCAGCAGTCTGAAATTTTAATATAACCTTGCTGTAGACAGTACGAAGGCACAGTAAGAGTCCAAAGCAGTGATGGGATTTCATCCTATGGGAAGGCTAAAAACCAAAAGCTTATTTAGGTAGTACATGACGTCATGACCTCAATTTGTCAGTCAACTGAGGAGGGGGTGCATTTCCTTATTTTTGCAACTATGAACCTGCAATTTAAAACCCTGCTTCCCACAGATATCACGTAGCGCTACGACCCTGAAAATTTCAGGTTCATAGCTTCAGCCAAATTGAAATGCAAGCACATTAAATTGAGCGAAAAACCCGCCGATCCATATAGGACAGTTTCCATTGAAGAATGTCCTTTCACAGTATTAAGTATACAGTTCTACTTGAGCTACGTGTAACCAGCTGAAATCTTCACAGCCACCAAGGAAAACATGTAGGATGGTGCTCTGAAGATTTCAGTTTCATAACTCCAATATTCCCAAAAATAGGGGTTGTACATTAGCATAGTGCAAAAAAAAATTGTCCAAACGACTGAAATACCCTGAACTGAGCCAGCCCTCAAACTCTTAATTTTTGACTTAAATGGGCTGAAATTTTAATACCACCATCCTGAATTGTAAGAAGTATTATTCTCCCTTCATTTAATGTAATTGAATAGGTTTATTTAATCTTTATATGTATGCCAGATAAAAACAAAATGGAACAGTATTACAAAAGATTTATTGTAGAAGTATGAAGTAGGTGGATCTCTGTGTGCAGAATGGCAGGCTTAATGATACAGCATGCACATGCTAACCATTCGCCATTCACCCACCACCCCCTGGACCTATGTTTGGTTTAAGAGTGCCAAATCAAAAGAAAAATGATTTATGTGTGCATTGTTAAAGCATTTTATTTTCATGCTTCTTAATTTTTTTTTTTTCCTAGGGAACCCCCCAAGGCCCCAACTAACTGATGATTTGGAGGATCCAAGTAGCCCAACTGGCTCCAACAACAACAGTTCAGACTCAAAAATATATTCCAACTGATGATGGTGGTAGTAATTCAGATGAAAACAATGTGATTTTTCCCACAAAGGAACACATTGTAAGAAAAACTTGTGTTGATGAAAGGAACATGTTCAGATCGTCCTACACTTCAAGTTAAAAAAGATAGTAATACAGCACCCGTCGTAATGTCCTGGAAATGATAATGGAGTATTTACAGCCATTTATGTACTTAGTTGAAGAAATTTAAATAAACATTTTCTCCTTACATGTAAATGAGGTCACATGGTTAGAGAAAAGAGATGAGTTCTTAAATTAAATAATTATTGCAAGTGCATAAGAATTAAATTAATGATAAATATTTTATGATTATCTGAAAAAAAAATAAAGCTCTATTAACTTGAATTAAAAGTTTAAAGTCTTTTTGATTGTGAAACTAGTTCTCAGAACTTGAATAAAACGCACAGATGGTGGCGTATGTGGTCATTATTGTGGGTGGAAACCAGAGTGGGGGTTATGGATGGTCAGATGGTTAGCATGTGCGTGCTGTATCATAAAGCCTGTCATCCAGTCAACTGCCGTGGTTTTGAATCCCCAGTTGTACGTGACAAGAAGTACTGTCATCTGTCCATCTTCGTGGGTTTTCTCCACTTTACTCCCACTGCTAAAGACCCCTACATGCAAGCGAATTATTGAAATTAAGTTACAGAGGGAAGTATTGCTGGATATTTCTTCAAGTGGTTGTAAAAAAAAACAAAATTGTCCAAACGACCGAAATACCTGGAACTGAGCCAGCCCTCAAACTCTTAATTATTTACTAAACAGGCTGAAATTTCAATACCACCATCCTGCATATATTACCAAAGTGCTGTGCAAATTTCAGGTTAATAGGTTCAGCCAAAATTAAATGGCAGCACATTCACGTGAGCCAAAAAACACATTTTGTACAGCTTTGCATTGAAAAATGTCATTTTATGCTTACGACAGCCTAAAATATACAGTTCTATTTGAGCTATGAAGCTGAAATTTGCACAGCCACCTCAGAATACATGTAGGGCGATTCTCTGACAATTTCAGCTGAATTGCTCCAATATTTCCAAAAAGAACCAGGTGTTGTACATGAGCACAGTGCAAAAAAAACCCCAAATTTTCCAAACGACCGAAATACCTGGAACTGAGCCAGCCCTCAAACTCTTAATTTTTTACTAAACAGGCTGAAATTTCAATACCACCATCCTGCATATATTACCAAAGTGCTGTGCAAATTTCAGGTTAATAGGTTCAGCCAAAATTAAATGGCAGCACATTCACATGAGCCAAAAAACACATTTTGTACAGCTTTGCATTGAAAAATGTCATTTTATGCTTACGACAGCCTAAAATATACAGTTCTATTTGAGCTATGAAGCTGAAATTTGCACAGCCACCTCAGAATACATGTAGGGCGATTCTCTGACAATTTCAGCTGAATTGCTCCAATATTTCCAAAAAGAACCAGGTGTTGTACATGAGCACAGTGCAAAAAAAACCCCAAATTTTCCAAACGACCGAAATACCTGGAACTGAGCCAGCCCTCAAACTCTTAATTTTTTACTAAACAGGCTGAAATTTCAATACCACCATCCTGCATATATTACCAAAGTGCTGTGCAAATTTCAGGTTAATAGGTTCAGCCAAAATTAAATGGCAGCACATTCACATGAGCCAAAAAACACATTTTGTACAGCTTTGCATTGAAAAATGTCATTTTATGCTTACGACAGCCTAAAATATACAGTTCTATTTGAGCTATGAAGCTGAAATTTGCACAGCCACCTCAGAATACATGTAGGGCGATTCTCTGACAATTTCAGCTGAATTGCTCCAATATTTCCAAAAAGAACCAGGTGTTGTACATGAGCACAGTGCAAAAAAAAAACCCAAATTTTCCAAACGACCGAACTGAGCTAGCCCTCAAACTCTTAATTTTTGACTAAACAGGCTGAAATTTTAATACCACCATCCTGAATATATTATCAAAGAGCTGTGAAAATGTCAGGTAAATAGGTTCAACCAAAATTAAATGGCAGCACATTCACTTGAGCCAAAAACCGCATTTTGTACAGCTTTGCATTGAAAAATGTCATTTTATGCTTATGGCAGCCTAAAATATACAGTTTTAATTGAGCTATGAAGCTGAAATTTGCACAGCCACCCCAGAACACATGTTGGATGATTCTCTGCTGAATTGCTCCAATATTTCCAAAAAAAAACAGGTTTTGTACATGAGCATAGTGCATGTGTCCAAAATGCCAGGCTTAATGATACAGCATGCACATGCTAACCATTAGCCATCCACCCCCCTGGACCACCACAAAGGAACACATGTGTAGGTAGCAAAGTGATTCAGTTAGGAAAGACATTAATACAGCATCAGTCGTTATGCCCTGGAAATGATAATTGAGTATTACAGCCATATTTCATCAATAAAAATGAAAAACATTTTTGGTGTGCCCCAATGTTGCCGTGAGTTAGCTATAATGATGCTTTTTTTTTTTTTTTTTTTTTTTTTTTTTTTTTTTTTTTCCAATATTTTTTATTATTATTATTCCATACAAAAGTACATTATACCAATATATCATCATTATTATTCCATACAAAAGTACATTATATCAATATATCATCAAACTGCAGTTTGCAAATCTCACAATATTCTATTCTTTACATAATCTCAAACAGCTTAGCACTATTCTATTCTTTGCATAATCTATTATTTACATGTCATCAAACAGCTTAGCAATCATATTCCATTTTCTATTAAAGATATGCACGTTTCCATTTTTCTTATATATATACTTTTCAATTCTGTAATAAAAATGGATAAATTTCAATAAGGCTTGGAAATTAAGGGAGTTACCTGTTATACTACTTCTGAAAATGTAGTATTTGCTACATATGATAATAAAATTGACAACAGGGGATGTCTCCTGTTTCCAAGCATTATATCATTACATGTGAAATGAGTATCACACATTCCGTATTTTTCAAGAACATTAGACATATTCGTCCAAATATTTAGAGTTTCAGGGCATTCGTAGTACAAATGTTCAAGAGTTTCCTCTTTTTCCCCACAGATTGAGCACTGTTTCTCATTGCTTAATTTGATAGTGTAAAGATATTTTTTTGTGGTAACAATTCTGTGTAGAAATTTGAATTGAAACTCTATTAACTTTGTGTCCAATGTCACTTTTTTCGGTATAGCATATATTTTTCTCCACTGTTCTGGAGACAAATTTAGGTTAAGTATATTCATCCATTTTATTTCATTTTTGCATTCTTTTTGCTTTGATTCATTTTTGATTAAGAACTTATATATATGTTTACAGCCTTTAGCTTCGCTTAGTACGATCTGGATGGGTCTTGGTATGTATGATTTTTGTAAATGAGAATGTACATTGTCTGATATCACATTTTTCCACCTTTTAGGGAGAGATGTTATCAATCCGTTATAGTGAAGAAATGTGCCTTTCAGTCCAAATTCACTTTTCATGTTGTCAAATGTTTTGAGCTTACCTCTATCATTTATGAGGTCATTAATAGTTCTGACTCCCTTTTGGAACCAGTCCTTAATAAACCTAAATCTGAATATTTTATTGTACCAGATGGGTTGTAATAAAATATTTTCCATGTTCATATCTTTGTTATCCTTTTCAAGTACATTCTCAACAAACTCAACCCATGCTGTATAGGTGTCCCTCCAGAGTGGGTTTTCTATCACCCCAAGTATTTTGGAATTTAAATCAGAACCTACTGCTGAGATTTCAAAGGGGAGTATTTTCAAATAATGGTCCACAAATGGACTCCAATTACTGTTTTGACCATGTAATCTTCTGATCCAAGATATTTTCATACTCTTATTAAATGCATTGATATCAGTAAAATTTAGACCACCATTTTCAATTGATTTTATGACTCTTGAGCGTTTAATTCGGTCATTCCCATGGTTCCATATAAATCTGAAACATATTTGTTCAAGCCTTTTGAGGTCACAACATTCTGGGTTGGGTAGTGCCGAGAACAAATGATTGATTTTAGGTAAGATTAAACTCTTAAGAATGGTGACTCTTCCAATTAGAGTCAGTTTACGTTTACTCCAGATATATGTTAATTTCTCAAGATCATCCAATTTCGCATTAAAGTTGAGATCTATAATTTCGTCTAAATTTGTACTGAAATTAATGCCAAGAGATGTAAACTGATTTTCAGGCCAATTAAATTTAAATTCATTACAAATTTTTGTTTTTGAACCTGCATATCGGCCCATCCAGATAGCGTTTGTTTTATCTATATTCATGCTATAATGATGCTTGATGGAATTTAACCAATTTATGTACTTAGTCGAAGAAATTTAAATAAACATTTTCTCCTTACATGTAAATGAGGCCACATGGTTAGAGAAAAGAGTTGAGTTGTTAAATTGAATGATTATTGCAAGTGCATAAAAATCAAATTAATGAAAAATGTTTTATAATAATCTGAAAAAAAATACAGCTCTATTAGCTTTAATTAAACGTTTAAAGTCTATTTTAAATTGATTGTGAAACTAGTTCCCACAACTTGAATAAATCGCACGGATGGTAGGATAGAACACAGAAAACCCATATGCCTCTACAGGCATCATGTGTTCACAGTCATACAAATCAAAGAAAATTCAATGCGAATGTGTATCTGACAGTATGTGTCAAGAAATGACTTCTTATGAAGTCAGGGATATATTGGAATCAAGCTAGTAATGGCAAGTCCAGTCCCATCCCAAATTTGGGCTGTTTCAGTTTAGAATTGTGGAATGTGGTCTAAGGGCAGGCAACACATTAGGGGTCAGACCACTGTTTGAATCTATTGAAGTTAAGACAATATTGGGTACTTGCACTGTCCAAAATGTTATTGGATACTTGTTCCTTTTATTTATTGGGTATATTGTCCAAACACACATGGGTATTGCTTTGTCCAAAATATTGTTGAGTATTGGACCAAGTACACACATGGGTACTTAGTCCGATTATTTTTAAAAATGAAGATTATGACAATAGGATCTACCATTTTGTAAACCAAGCTATTCAAAAACCTTGCGCCAACTTGTGACGGAGGGGGTGGGGGCTTGGATTGTTGTAAATATGATGATAAAGTTTTCTCTTTTCAATCTGAAATTCAATTTTGATGTCGTATCGGGTGTTTGGTCACTATAATATATTGAAATGCACCAAAATAAAGTCCCAAATCTTGGCATCCCTAATACAGAGAAAAGTCATACCATCTGGACATATTTGACAGCCCTTAATAATACACAAGATTGTATTTTAGAAATTGCCCAACAAAAGCTCATTCGCAAGTATGGAATTAAATACCCAACAGTATGTAGCCAATATGTTTTTTTGGGGAACTACCCACGGAGTGACTATTTGTTGGTACGGACGGACGTACGTCCGTCCACAATTTGTTTGTGGACTCTCTACAGGTCACAATTCTTATCCGATTTTGACGAAACTTGAAATATAGGCTTATCCCCAAAAGATCTCGGCTGCTTTCGATATTGGCATGTATCGGATCAAAACTTCATGGATTATGGCCCCTGATTGTACGAAAAAACACGTTTTTAGCTTGGGGACCCTATAGAGGTCACAATTTTGAACCGATTTTGATGAAACTTGACATGCATGTTTGTAACCCAAAGATCTTGGTTCCTTTCGATATTTGCGGCTATCGGAATGTAATTTCCTGAATTATGGCCCCTGGTTATACGCAAAATCCCCCTTTCTTTAGCTTGTGGTCCCTCTGGAGGTCACAATTATTAACCAATTTAAAAAAACGTTTGATTATATCACCGTTATACTGTAAGGAAGGTTGAGTTTGAATTTCGACAAAATGGCCGCCGTTTGTACGCTAATACTGTTAAAAAAATGATATATCATGGTTGTGGACCCTGTAGAGGTCACAGTTTTAATTCGATTTCGATGAGGAAGGTTGAGTTCTAATTTCGTGAAAATCGTACCAAAATTGCCGGACGAAATGGTCGCCGTTTGTACGCGAATAGTGTAAAGATATGGTATATCATGGTTGTAGACTCTCTACAGGTCACAATTCTTATCCGATTTTGATGAAAAGTCACATTTCTAGGTTGTGTACCGTCACACGATAATCAGTGTCGGTTTCGAATTTCATTAATATCAGACTGGAACTGACCAACTAAATGGCTGCTCCCAATACAGTATGAAATACAGGACATAAAGATGTAGGAAAAATCACTTTCGGTATTGCTTGTTCTCTGTCCATCTCTCGAAAATGTGGGCGTATCCTGCCTGGCAGTGCCAGCCTATCTTTATACGTCCACATTCATAATGTGAACGTATTATGCCGTCGCCCCTGTCTGTGTGGGTGTGTGTGTCTGTGGTTCGCCTACAGGGCGCAATTCTTCATGGATTTTCTTCAAACTTGGTATACTTATTCCTTATACCCCAAGGAAGATCCCTATTGTTTTTGGGGCATGCCCGACCCCCCAGGGGCCGAGCCACGCCCATTTCTAGTATTTGTTTGTTTGTCATCTACAGGCCACATTTCTTAACTTATAATCTTGAAACTTTGCATACACATTCTTTGTACCCTAAGGAGCAGAGCCACGCCCATTTTCTTTTTGTGTGACTTTGTGTCGCCTACAGGGCGCAATTCTTACTGGATTTTCTTCAAACTTAGTATACTTATTCCTTATACCCCAAGGAAGATCCCTATTGTTTTTGGTGCATGCATGACCCCCAGGGGCAGAGCCACACCCATTTCTAGTATTTGTTTGTTTGTCGTCTACAGGCCACATTTCTTAACTTATAATCTTGAAACTTTGCATACACATTCTTTGTACCCTAAGGAACATCCCTATCGTTTGGGGTGCATGCCCAGCCCCCAGGGGCAGAGCCATGCCCATTTTCTTTTCGTGTGTCTTTGTGTCGCCTACAGGGCGCAATTATTACTGGATTTTCTTCAAACTTTGTATACTTACTCTTTATACTCTAAGGATGGTCCCTATCGTTTGGGGTGCATGCCCAACCCCCAGGGGCAGAGCCACGCCCATTTTCTTTTTGTGTGTCGCCTACAGGCCGCAATTCTAACTGGACTTTCTTCAAACTTTGTATACTTACTCTTTACACCCTAAGGATGATCCATATTGTTTTTTGGTGCATGCCCGACCCCTAATGACAGAGCCACGCCCATTTCTTGTATTTATTTGTTTGTCGTCAACAAGCCACATTTCTTAACGTATCATCTTGAAACTTTGAATGCTTATTCTTTGTACCCTAAGGAACATTCCTATCATTTGGGGTGCATGCTCAACCCCCAGGGGCAGAGCCACGCCCATTTTCTTTTTGTGTGTCGCCTACAGGCCACAATTCTGAATCGGTCATCTTGAAACTTAAAATATACCCTAAGGATGATCCCTTTTGTTTTGGGTGCATGCCCGCCCCCTGTGGGACAGCAACACCCATTTCTTGTATTTGTTTGTCTGTCGTCTACAGGCTGCATTTCTTAATGTATCATCTTCAAACTATGAATACTAATTCTTGGTACCTTAAGGAAGATCCCTATTGTTTTTGGTGCATGCCCGACCCCCAGGGACAGTGCCACACCCATTTTCTTTTTGTCTGTCTGTGTGTCACCTATAGGCCACAATTCTTAATCGATCGTCTTGAAAACTTTTTTATACTTATTCCTTATACCCTAAGGCTGACAACTATTATTTTTGGTGCATGCCAGACCCCCTGGGACAGAGCCACGCCCATTGCTTTTGTGTCTTGTGTTCGCCTACAGGATGCAATTCTTCACAGATCCTTTCAAAACTTTACATACCTATTCCTTATACCCTAAAGATGACCCGTATTGTTTTTGGTGATTTCCTAACCCCCAGGCGCAGAGCCATGCCCATTTTTACTTCGTGTCTGTGTGTGTTGTCTACAGGCCACGATTCTTAATGGATCGTCATTAAACTTGGGATATGTATTCCTTATAGTTATAGCCTAAGGACGTCAACTGCTTATCCCGACTCCCACGCCCAATTTTTGTGATTGTCGTTTACAGGCCGCAATTCTGAATGAAGCAGCTAGGTACTTGGCTTATGTATTCCTTATAGCCTGAGGGCGTCCACTATTGATTTTGATGAATTTCCCGACCCCCAGGGGCAGGGCCACGCCCACTTTTTACCTTTAGCGTTAGGAAGGCACAATTCTGAATAGATTATCTTGGTATACTTATTCTTTATACTCTAAGGACGGCAACTATTGATGTTGAGGCATGACACTCAACGCTAAACAAACCAAACGCCTAGCCTTCTTGACAAAGTACCATATCAATCAAAGCAGGAATGTGGACGTATATTGTAGCGTTAGCGTTATGTTTTAAATTGGAAAATCATTGTGATCTCTGCAGGGACACAAATTTTTTTATTTTTTTTTTCGTACAATGGGGGGTTGTGATTCAGGAAGACCTTCCACCTTTTGTCCGTCAATTTTGGTCTGATTTTCACGAAAATTCGAACTCACCGTTACACTGTTAAGAAGATTGAGGTCGAATTTCGTAAAAATCGGACCAAAACTGTTGGACAAAATGGCTGCCGCTGATACGTGAATATGATATATCAAGGTTGTGGACCCTGTAAAGGTCACAATTTTAATCTGATTTTGATGAAATATGAAATGTATGTTTATAACCCAAAGATCGTGGTTCCTGTCGATATTCGGGCACATTGGACCGTAACTTCCTGAATTATGGCCCCTGATTGTATGAAAAAACATGTTTTTATACGCCCACATTTTCATGTGGACGTATTATGTCGTCGCCCCTCTCCGACGAAACTCAAAATATAGGTTTATCCCCATAAGATCTCAGTATTATGTCGTCGCCCCTCTCCGTCCGGACGTCCGTCCGTCCGTCCACAATTTGTTTGTGGACTTTCTACAGGTCACAATTCTTATAAGATTTTGACGAAACTCAAAATATAGGTTTATCCCCATAAGATCTCAGTTCCTTTCGATATTGGCATGTATCGGATCGGAACTTCATGGATTATGGCCTCTGATTGTACGAAATATCATGTTTTTAGCTTGTGGACCCTATAGAGGTCACAATTTTGAACCGATTGTAATGAAACTTGACATGCATGTTTATAACCCCAAAATCTTGGTTCCTTTTGATAATTGCGCCCATCGGATCGTAACTTCTTGAATTATGGCCCCTGATTGTCCGAAATATCGCCCTTTTTACCTTGTGGTCGCTCTGGAGGTCAAAATTATTATCCGATTTAAAAAAACGTTCTATTATGTCACCGTTACATAGTTATGAAGGTTGAGTTCGAATTTCGTGAAAATCGGACCAAAATTGACGGACAAAATGGCCCCTGATTGTCCGAAATATCGCCCTTTTTACCTTGTGGTCGCTCTGTATTATGTCGTCGCCCCTCTCCGTCCGGACGTCCGTCCGTCCGTCCACAATTTGTTTGTGGACTTTCTACAGGTCACAATTCTTATAAGATTTTGACGAAACTCAAAATATAGGTTTATCCCCATAAGATCTCAGTTCCTTTCGATATTGGCATGTATCGGATCGGAACTTCATGGATTATGGCCTCTGATTGTACGAAATATCATGTTTTTAGCTTGTGGACCCTATAGAGGTCACAATTTTGAACCGATTGTAATGAAACTTGACATGCATGTTTATAACCCCAAAATCTTGGTTCCTTTTGATAATTGCGCCCATCGGATCGTAACTTCTTGAATTATGGCCCCTGATTGTCCGAAATATCGCCCTTTTTACCTTGTGGTCGCTCTGGAGGTCAAAATTATTATCCGATTTAAAAAAACCTTCTATTATGTCACCGTTACATAGTTATGAAGGTTGAGTTCGAATTTCGTGAAAATCGGACCAAAATTGACGGACAAAATGGCCGCCGTTTGTACGCGAATAGTGTAAAAATATGTTATATCAAGGTTGTGGACCATATAGAGATCTCAATTTTGAACCGATTTTGATGAAACTTGACATGTATGTTTATAACCCAAAGATCGTAACTTCCTCAATTATGGCCCCTGATTGTCCGAAAAATTGCCCTTTTCAGCTTGTGGTCCCTCTGGAGGTCAAAATTATTATCCGATTTAAAAAAAAACTGTTTGATTATATCACCGTTACATGGTAATGAAGGCTGAGTTCGAATTTTGTGAAAATCGGACCAAAATTGACGGACAAAATGGCCGTCGTTTGTAAAGATATGTTTATCACGGTTATGGACCCTATTTTAATTCAATTTTGATAAAACTTAAAATACATGTGTAGCGAAACGGAATTTTAATATGTTTATAGGTTTTATTATGTCAAGTAATATAGTGTATAGAGTAATGTGCACCTTTAAACTAACAAACTGACACTAATTTTACTTGCAACTGGCCTATAATAACATCTCTTTAACTTGGCTTGTTAACCTGTACTGTTTTCTTAGAGCCCACATCTTGGGGTGAGTACAATTCTACTCCCTTGGTTACAAGCAAGTTTTCCTTCTAACTAAACCTCTCTTTGGACATCAGACTTTAGATAGATTTCGAAGTGTAAGGACAATTTGATATCTTTCATCAAATTGTTTAACTTTAGTTTTCAAATCTAGTTAGGTTATTTTCAGCTAATTGTTCCAGTTATACTACTTCAGTATTACAGGTATGTGTGCTAATTCTCATATTTCGGGTAATTGGGGTTTATATAGAGTGGATGAAGGAATGATAGAAATTATACTATTAGTATTAGTTAAAGCGGCCATTTGATATAAATTAAATAATATAGAAAATAACATGTAAAGATAATTAGTTTTGCATATATATAAATATAAAGTAGAGTATAAGGTACTACATTGAAAGTATATTGTGTATATGATTAGAATAATGTTATTTTCCAGAATATATAGTTATCTGAAGATTTTGTTCACCATCTTGGTAGCCTTCCTTAAAAAACCCTTCTTTGGGTATGTGATAAGTTACTTATACTTATATAATACATTTAGTATAAACTTAAAGCACATATAGTTGATATATATTTAATTTAGTGATGTATTTTTACTCTCCTAGTGTGTAAATTATTGATATATCTAATCATTAAGTATGCATGCCTTATTATTATTTTTATATTATTCAACTGTGATATGTATATTAATTGTAATGTATATATTTTCAGGGGTTTTGATAAAGGTTTAAGAACGAAAGATCATAGTTTTTATTGATTTACACCCCCCGGTTACATTTGGGCGCCCAACGTTTGAAGACAAGGTACCTACAGACAGAGTTCCAGAGGCCTAAAGATACGCGTTCGCGGGATACATATGCTGTTTCATCGGTGGATCTTTAGAGACATTATCATCAGTGTTAATCTTATTTGTGTTTGTGAAATTCTTTTGGATTTGTGCGGTAGGCCTTTACACTTTACTTTAATTTAGTATATTATTTCAAATACTGTAAATTTTGTTTTTCTATTGACATAATCTAACAGATTATAATATTATACCTTCATTATTTACATAATCTATAAGATTACAGTATACCTTCATTATTTAAAATAGATTATTTCTGGTTAAAATCAGATTTGACCCACTGACATTTTTGTTGACTTCCTGTTTAGTATATAGGTCAGGTCACTGTGACCAGTAGGTCAAATTCAACAAGTTGGTATTTGGGCAAAGTTTGATTGTAACTATCCTGTGTAGCAAATACACATAGAACTTCATATTCAGTATTAGGTTTTTCATTTATTAATTAATTCTTTTATTTTATATACTCGGTAATTTATTTCTTCACAATTATATTTGTGAAATTACTTTTTTTTCCTTTGACTTTTTATTACATACTTGTTTATAATCCTACTTAGGAAATATTGCATACATTTTCCACTTGTTTATAATCATACTTAGGAAATATTGCATACATTTTCGACTTTACTTTAAAACTTAATTATCATAGAGTGAAAGGGTGTGTATTTAGGTTGGTTTATATTAGGTGGGATCGCGAGCACACATACCTCAACTTAGGATTTTATTAGGATTTGTTTATTCATTTTTTTTTCAGGACAGACTTCCTTCCTTCACTTTTCTTTCAGTCTTTCATTCCATTTTTTTTTCAGTTTTCTCTCTCAATTATATAACATTGTTCATTATTGCAACACACACACAATTCAGCACTAACATATTTTGCATTCACAACTCTTGTATATGGTATAAATATTTGTATATATTTATAATTTGTTTTATATGATTGTCACTGATTGGAACTTTGTTTAATTCGTCTTCAGTGATACCCTTGGTGTTGATCATTTATTTTTCAGGTTTTGACTTTGAAATTGTGTTTTGGATTGATATATATATTTTCAATCTGATTTGTTTTTGTGTATTTCTAGTTTTACTTTGATTTTATATTGAGTTTGATTTTGTTTGATCTCTTGTTTTTATATTGAGTTTTGGTACTGAGTTTAAGTTTGTCGCTTAAGTTGGAAGTTTGACTTAGACATTGACTTAACATTACATTAGACTTGACTCTGACTTGAGACTTGACTTCAACTGTTTACTTGTACTTATTTAATCTTTGTTGTTTATGGGTTGTAGTTTTGACATTTGGTATTAGACATTTTCTTGGGTTTATGTTTGATTGTTTGATACTTGTACTGAATTGTGAATTTGAATATTTTCATTTTATGAGTTTTGTATTCTGGATTTGTTTTATCAACTTGTGATTTGGTGTTTGATTATTTTGGTCGAAAGTGTTGATTTTATTTCAGCTGTGCAATGGCAGAATCATTTTCACCCGAAGAAGCTGATAATCTTTTAAAAACTTTTCTAGCCATGGGTGTTAAACCTAAAGCTTCCAGTAAAGAAGACCTTGAGAGATGGATGAAAGATTATTTTACAACAAAGGAAGAACTTTATCCTTCACAAGAAAATCTACCAGCGTCAACTCGAGATAAACCAAGTGAAGACATTAAGATACTGCCAGCTTTACCCAAGGTATCATTTTTCTCTGGGGATCCAGCAACCAAGTTTGAAGTTTCCTTTGACGTTTGGAAGTTTGAAGTTGAGAAGTTGATTCAGTCAAGTTACTATCACCAAATAGTGATACTAAATGTAAATTTTACTTCTTTTTTCAAATTTTATTTTAAGAATATACAGAATTTATTTCTTAAAGTATATAGACAATATAGCTAATATTAAGGTTATCAGTTGGTCTTTCGTTCTTTTAATGTCAATATTTTGATTTAAAGTAATTGCCTAAAAGCATGATTGGTGTTGACTGTTTTATAATCTTTGAATGCCAATAGGCTTATTAAGAGAAACCTTGAGCAAAGATTTATACAGTTAACAATGCAGTCTGATCAATGCCAATCAAGTGTCAATGCTTTTTAATTCTTTATGGCTTAAAGCTTATTAGATCCTATAAATTATATTTCACTATGAAACTTTCAACCAATGAAATTTATATATTAGTTTAACTTTCTATTTGATTTGTTTTATCCCTAATCTTATCTTTAATTTGATTTGTTGAAAGTATTCCTTTGTGGATATGCTAATTTGTGTCTTTAAAAGACCTCTACACACAGACAAGAGACAGACAGGGAGATCAGATGCCTTTGATGTGATCTTGTAAATAATGTATTTTTAAACTGTATATAAAGTAATATTGAAATGGATTTGGAATTCGACTTATAATGAACAGTGACCCCCTTCACTAGAATACTTCTCCAGGAATGAGCTATACACCCCCAATCCTAGCTCATCCATATGTATGAAATATTACATAAATACTTATGTATCACCTGGGTGCATATTCGAACTAAAAGAATAGCCCCGAAAGAGTAGGTGATATTACAACAAAGAACAGATTAGACAAGCCATCTTTAAATCGTTACGTCGTGAAGCAGGTAAGATTGTGATGAGGTTGGGACACAAGGTGGAGTTAGATCGTTTGTAGAAGAAACTGAACAGTGTTTTTGGACGTGTAGAGGAGGCACAAGATCTTTTAGCCGAGTTTTACTCTACAGTACAGACTCCGAAGGAATCAGTTGCGGAATGGGGTTGTAGACTTGAAGATATTTTCCAGAAAGCTGTTGATCGTGGTGATGTTTCACACGATGCTACTAACGACATGTTATGAACAAGATTTTGGAGTGGACTAACAGCCAGTATTAAACAGCAAACTGCGCATAAATACGATCGTATTAAAGATTATGAAGAATTGATGGTTGAAGTTAGACAGATCGAATCAGAAGTTTATTTATTGTCATCTGAGAAAAAAAGACCATCTGCATCTCATGTTAAAGCTGTAACAGAAGACAACGACATCAAGAATTTAATATCATCTTTAACACAGACTGTTCAGGCACTTCAGAAAGATGTAAAAGATCTGAAGATTAATAGACCTGATCAGAGTAGGAGTATGCAGGAACACGAGGAACCTACATGTTTTAGGTGTGGTCAAAAGGAACACATCCGTACAGGTTGTCGTGTTAGACTAAACAGAGATTTAAACTCCAGGAGGTCTTTGTCGAAGGGCAGACAATAGGCTTGGGAACTAAGAGCCCTGTTAGCTTATTAGGGAAGAGTAATGTAGCTCCAGTATTAATTGGTAATGTAGACTGTCAAGCATTGTTGGACAGTGGTTCCCAAGTATCAACAATTTGTGAATCGTTTTTTAGAGATAACCTTGAAGGTTTTTGTGAGCTGCAAGGATTAAAAATTAAATACGTTGGTGAACTTAGAAGACGCTGGAGGAAATAAACTTCCATACTTAGGTATGATTGAAATTGATATAGAAGTTCCTAAGATGACATCAGCTGCAATACCATGTATATTTTTAGTAGTAACAGATACAACATACCATCAGTTCACACCAGTGCTGCTTGGTACTAACATTCTACAACATCTTTTGGATACAGTTATCGAGAAACATGGACTCAACTTTCATCGTCAACTTCAAGTAGAAACTCCCTGGGTATTGTGAAATCTGCTGAACGAAATTCTATATTGTTACACAGCAATAAATCTACAGTTATAGCAGGAGTAGTTACTGCTAAATCAAGTGTTCACTGTAAAGCGATGTGTCAACGTTCTACACAGTCAAAGATACCAGACACTGTTGAAATTTCACCTGTTCTTGTCAATTTTCATCCAGACAACAACGATCTTGTTTACATCAGAATTGCAAATTTATCTACTCATCCAGTTTCGATTCAACCTCACTCCATTCTTTGTGAACTACAACCAGTAACCATAGTGAACAATATCAACAATAGTAAATGTTCTTCTGTTCAAGTTGGAAGTGATTGCAGTATTTTAGAGAAAATTCATCTTGGATCAGGACTTACTGCCAGTCAGTTAGAAGGTGTTAAAGATCTCATCAATGAATGGTCACACATTTTTTCTCACAGCGATACAGATATAGGTTGTACTCACATGGTTGAACATGCTATTAACCTTACAGATGAAGTGCCATTCAAGCAAAAGAACAGAAGAATACCACCAGCTATGTACAAGGAAATACGAGAACATCTTAATGAACTGTTGAATGGAGGAATTATTCAGAAATCGCAGAGTCCTTGGGCATCGAATATTGTTATAGTCCGGAAGAAAGACAACTCCATTCGATTGTGTGTTGATTATCGACAACTGAATCAACGAACCATCAAAGATGCTTACGCACTTCCCAGAATTGAAGAAATGTTAGACACTATGGTTGGAGCTAAGTATTTTTCAGTCAGTCTGAAAAGTGGATACCATCAGATTGCGATGAAAGAAACAGACAAGGCAAAGAAAGCATTCACAGTAGGTCCTCTTGGGTTTTATGAGTACACGCGCATGAGCTTTGGATTAACCAACGCACCAGCCACCTACCAGAGACTGATGGAGGAGTGTTTAGGAGAACTGAACTATAAGATCTGCAGGATTTACCTTGACGACCTGATTATTTTTTCATCGACATACGAAGAACATCTGGAACGACTGCAACTGGTATTTAAACAACTAGAAGAGTGCGGATTGAAGCTTGCACCGAAGAAATGCCATTTTTACCAACAGGAAGTGAAATATTTGGGCCACATAGTTTCTGCAAAGGTAACAGCCAAAGCTTTGTTTGAAAATTTTATAGTTCACTACGGTTTTCCAAGACGTTTGCATAGTGATAAAGGAGGAAGTTTCGAGAATAAGATCATCGAAGAATTGTGCTTACTAACAGGAATGCGAAAATCCCGTACAACACCCTATCACCCTAGCGGCAACGGAATGTGCGAGAGATTTAACAGAACCCTCCTCTTGAGAACATTGAAAAAACAGATTGGAAGACACATTTACCATCTTTAGTGCACGCCTATAATTGTACCATTCATGAAACCACCGGTTATTCACCTTTCTTTTTGATGTTTGGGAGGAAGCCTCATCTTGCTGTAGATGTTTTGCTTGGTTTAGTTAATCAAGAGTCTGCAAACAGCTACAGTAAGTATGTCGCTGATCTCAAAGATAGTTTGGAGATGGCTTATCTCAAAGCTTCTTCTGAGATTAACAAGGCCCAGTCACATCAAAAGAAAGGTTATGACCGGAAGGCAAGGAATTCCATCTTGGAAAAGGGAGATCGCGTGCTTGTGAAAAGATTGTTTTTCAAAGAAGGTAGACACAAGATATCAGACAAATGGGAAGATTGTGTCTACATCATAAAAGAACAGCCCAATCAGGATGTACAGGTGTATGTGCTGCAGCGGGAAAATGGAACTGGTACAACACGTACTTTACACAGGAACCATCTCCTTCCCATAGGAACTGTGCCTATGGAATTAAACCCAGCCGCCACCAGTACCAAAACCTAGAAGGAAAGTAACACCAATTCCTGAAATAATTCCAGAGGAACCAGGTACCTCAAGTGATGATCTGGAGATTGTGATTGTGGAAGGGAATGATGTAATCGATTCCCCAGCTAGCCCCACAGTACCTCTCCGTGTTGAAGAAGAATTGGACACTCTATCCAGCCCTTCTTCTGAGGAAGCAGATGTAGATGAGCCTGTACCAAGGAGGTCCTCAAGGAATCGACAGCCATCAGCCCGTTATAAAGACTATGTGTTAGCCCAGACTTCAACTTCTTCTGTTGTTCAGTGTCCAGCTACAGTCTTGGCGTTGCTGCTGTCGGATGATTTTATAGGTTTACCATTTGAACAACGTAAAAGTCTAAGTAGTGTTTTAAAGTCAACTTTTGGTTTTTAGTGTTTTGATAGTATGTCGGGACGACATTTTTTTATTGGGAGGGAGTATGTAGCGAAACATAATTTTAATATGTTTATAGGTTTTATTATGTCAAGTAATATAGTGTATAGAGTAATGTGCACCTTTAAACTAACAAACTGACACTAATTTTACTTGCAACTGGCCTATAATAACATCTCTTTAACTTGGCTTGTTAACCTGTACTGTTTTCTTAGAGCCCACATCTTGAGGTGAGTACAATTCTACTCCCTTGGTTACAAGCAAGTTTTCTAACTAAACCTCTCTTTGGACATCAGACTTTAGATAGATTTCGAAGTGTAAGGACAATTTGATATCTTTCATCAAATTGTTTAACTTTAGTTTTCAAATCTAGTTAGGTTATTTTCAGCTAATTGTTCCAGTTATACTACTTCAGTATTACAGGTATGTGTGCTAATTCTCTTATTTTGGGTAATTGGGGTTTAGATAGAGTGGATGAAGGAATGATAGAAATTATACTATTAGTTAAAGCGGCCATTTGATATAAATTAAATAATATAGAAAATAACATGTAAAGATAATTAGTTTTGCATATATATAAATATAAAGTAGAGTATAAGGTACTACATTGAAAGTATATTGTATATATGATTAGAATAATGTTATTTTCCAGAATATATAGTTATCTGAAGATTTTGTTCACCATCTTGGTAGCCTTCCTTAAAAACCCCTTCTTTGGGTATGTGATAAGTTACTTATATAATACATTTAGTATAAACTTAAAGCATAGTTGATATATATTTAATTTAGTGATGTATTTTTACTCTCCTAGTGTGTAAATAATTGATATATCTAATCATTAAGTATGCATGCCTTATTATTATTTTTATATTATTCAACTGTGATATACATTAATTGTAATGTATATATTTTCAGGGTTTTTAATAAAGGTTTAAGAACGAAAGATCATAGTTTTTATTGATTTACACCCCCCGGTTACACATGTTTATTACCTAAAGGTCTTGGTTACATATTTGCGCATATCGGATTGTAACTTCCTGAATTATGGCCCCTGATTGTCCGAAAAATCGCCTTTTATTGCTTGTGGTCCCCCTGGAGGTCGCAATTATTATCCAATTTAAAAAAAAACCATTTGATTATTTATATCACTGTTATACTGCTGCTTGTACGCGAATAGTGTAACAATATTGTATATCAAGTGGACCTGTAGAGGTCACAATTTTAATTTTATTTTGATGAAACTTGAAACAGAGTTTAAGGTCTTGAGACCAACAAATATATTGATTTTTATACGCCCACATTTTCATGTGGACGTATTATGTCGTCGCCCCTGTCCGTCCGGACGTCCGTCCGTCCGTCCACAATTTGTTTGTGGACTCTCTACAGGTCACAATTCTTATCCGATTTTGACGAAACTTGAAATATAGGTTTATCCCCAAAAGATCTCGGCTGCTTTCGATATTGGCATGTATCGGATCAAAAATTCATGGATTATGGCCCCTGATTGTACGAAAAATCACGTTTTTAGTTTGTGGACCCTATAGAGGTCACAATTTTGAACCGATTTTGATGAAACTTGACATGCATGTTTGTAACCCAAAGATCTTGGTTCCTTTCGATATTTGCGGCTATCGGAATGTAATTTCCTGAATTATGGCCCCTGATTGTCCAAAAAATCACCCTTTTTAGCTTGTGGTCCCTCTGGAGGTCACAATTATTATCCGATTTAAAAAACCGTTTGATTATATCACCGTTACACCCTAAGGAAGGTTGAGTTCGAATTTCGGGAAAATCGGACCAAAATTGACATACAAAATGGCCGCTGTTTGTAAGCAAATACTGAGGAAAAAAAATGGTATATCAAGGTTGTGAACCCTGTGGAGGTCACAATTTTAATTCGATTTTGATGAAACTTGAAATTCATGGTTATAACCCAAAGATCTTGGTTCCTTTCGATATTTGCGCATATCGGATCATAACTTCCTGAATTATGGCCCCTGATTATACACAAAATCTCCTTTTTTTTAGCTTGTGGTCCCTCTGGAGGTCACAATTATTATCCGATATAAAAAAAAACGTTTGATTATATTACCGTTACACCGTAAGGAAGGTATGGCCGCCGTTTGTACACGAATACTGTTAAAAAATGGTATATCAAGGTTGTGGACCCTGTAAAGGTCACAATTTTAATTCGATTTTATGAAACTTGAAATTCATGGTTATAACCCAAAGATCTTGGTTCTTTTCGATATTTGCGCATATCGGATCGTAACTTCCTGAATTATGGCCCCTGGTTATACGCAAAATCCCCCTTTCTTTAGCTTGTGGTCCCTCTGGAGGTCACAATTATTATCCGATTTAAAAAAACGTTTGATTATATCACCGTTACACCGTAAGGAAGGTTGAGTGTGAATTTCGGGAAAATCGGACCAAAATTGACAGACAAAATGGCCGTCGTTTGTACGCAAATACTGTTAAAAAGATGGTATATCATGGTTGTGGACCCTGTATAGGTCACAGTTTTAATTCGATTTTGATGAGGAAGGTTGAGTTCTAATTTCGTGAAAATCGTACCAAAATTGCCGGACGAAATGGTCGCTGTTTGTACGCGAATAGTGTAAAAATATGGTATATCATGGTTGTGGACTCTCTACAGGTCACAATTCTTAGCCGATTTTGATGAAAAGTCACATTTCTAGGTTGTGTACCATAATCATTGTCGGCTTCGAATTTCATGAATATCAGACTGGAACTGACCAACTAAATGGCTGCTCCCAATACAGTATGAAATACAGGATTTAATGATGTAGGAAAAATCACTTTTGGAATTGCTTGTTCTCTATCCATCTCTCGAAAATGTGGCTGCTCCCAATACAGTATGAAATACAGGATTTAATGATGTAGGAAAAATCACTTTCGGAATTGCTTGTTCTCTATCCATCTCTCGAAAATGTGGCTGCTCCCAATACAGTATGAAATACAGGATTTAATGATGTAGGAAAAATCACTTTCGGAATTGCTTGTTCTCTATCCATCTCTCGAAAATGTGGGTGTATACTGCCTGGCAGTGCCAGCCTATCTTCAATGAATTTTTGATAATTGTACAGCTAAATCCATAATATTAAATTTTTCGTATAGTAGACATTAGCATGGGCCAGAACTTTATAAAAAACCAAACAAATTCTAATGATTTTTGATAATTACTTAATATGCGACAATTCTTGTTGACTGCCCGGACGATTTAGCTGCTGGTGGGCGTATGTTTCGTTGCCTGGCAACCTATTTTTATGCGCCCACATTGAAATGTGGTCGTATATTGTCGTCGCCCCCGTCCGTCCGTCCGTCCGGCGTCCATAATTGCTTGTGGACGCTCTAGAGGCTAAAGTTAATATCCGATTGACTTTAAATTTATACACAGTGTTTAAGGTCATGAGACGAAGAAGCCTATTATTTTTCAGCGATTTCCGATAATAACTACCAGAGTTATGGCCCTTGATCACTTAAAAAAAATCTTGTGGACGCTCTAAAGGCCAAAGTTAATATCCGATTGACTTTAGATTTATACACAGTGTTTAAGGTCATGAGACGAAGAAGCCTATTGATTTTCAGCGATTCAGATAATTAGTGTCAGAGTTATGGCCCTTGATCACTTTTAAAAAATCTTGTGGACGCTCTAGAGGCCAAAGTTAATATCCGATTGACTTTAAATTTATACACAGTGTTTAATGTCATAAGGCAAAGAATCCTATTGATTTTCAGCAATTTCTAATAATTAGTGCCAGAGTTGTGGTCCTTGATTACTTCAAAAAATCTTGTGGATCCTCTAGAGGCCAAAGTTAATATCCGATTGACTTTAAATTTATACACATTGTTTAAGGTCATGAGACAAAAAATCCTATTGATTTTCAGCGATTTCTGATAATTACTGCCAGAGTTATGGCCCTTGATCACATCAAAAAATCCTGTGGACGCTCTAGAGGTCAAAGTTAATACCCGATTGACTTTAAATACACACACACTGTTTAAGGTCATGAGACGAAGAAGCCTATTGATTGTGAGCGATTTCAAATAATTACTTCCAGAGTTGTCTCCCTTGATCACTTCAAAAAACCTTGTGATGCTATAGAGGCCAAACTTATCATTCGATTGACTTGAGATTGATACACAGAGTTTAAGGTGTTGAAACGAACAAGTATTTTGATTTTCAATGAATTTTGATAACTGAACTGCTAAATCCATGATATTAAATGTTTCCTATACTAATTGTTAGCGTGGGGCAAAACTTTTATAAAAAGCAAACAAATTCTAATGATTTTCAGATGATTACATAATGAGTTGTTACTCTTAATCAGATTTTAGTGTATTACAAATGTTTCAATATTAAAAAAAGTAAAAATATGCGACAACCCTTTTTGACTGCCCGGACGATTTAGCTGCTGTGGGCGTATGTTTCGTTGCCTGGCAGCGTATCTTTAATTTATTTATATACATGTATATAAAATATTGACTAGTAATAGTATCATGTGAAAGATAATCCAGTCTGGTTTACTCAGGGGCTGTGGTGACTTCAAATATAAGTTAGATTGTTGCCTATTGTGCTGGAGGACCCAGGCTCGAATTCAGGAGATCGTAGTATCGAAATCGTACTCTACACAGCGCCCTCCCACCCCTGTTAATAGCTTTATTCTTATTTTGAAAGTATATGTAATAGAATATTCAAATACTCGTATAATATACATGTAAATTTTTTTATGTTGTCCATTTTTATACGCCCACATTTTTATGTGGACGTATATTGTTGTCGCCCCTGTCCGTCCGTCCGTCCGTCCACAATTTGTTTGTGGACTCTCTACAGGTCACAATTCTTATCCGATTTTGACAAAACTTGAAATATAGGTTTATCCCCAAAAGATCTCGGCTGCTTTCAATATTGGCATGTATCGGATCAAAACTTCATGGATTATGGCCCCTGATTGTACGAAAAATCACGTTTTTAGCTTGTGGACCCTATAGAGGTCACAATTTTGAACCGATTTGATGAAACTTGACATGCATGTTTGTAACCCAAAGATCTTGGTTCCTTTTGATATTTGCAGCTATCGGAATGTAATTTCCTGAATTATGGCCCCTGATTGTCCGAAAAATCACCCTTATTAGCTTGTGGTCCCTCTGGAGGTCACAATTATTATCCGATTTAAAAAACCGTTTGATTATATCACCGTTACACCATAAGGAAGGTTGAGTTCGAATTTCGAGAAAATAGGACCAAAATTGCCATACAAAATGGCCGCCGTTTGTATGTGAATACTGTTAAAAAATGGTATATCAAGGTTGTGGACCCTGTGGAGGTCACAATTTTAATTTGATTTTGATGAAACTTGAAATTCATGGTTATAACCCAAAGATCTTGTTTCTTTTCGATATTTGCGCATATCGGATCATAACTTCCTGAATTATGGCCCCTGATTATACGCAAAATCGCCTTTTTTTTTTGCTTGTGGTTCCTCTGGAGGTCACAATTATTATCCGATTTAAAAAAAACGTTTGATTATATTACCGTTACACCGTAAGGAAGGTTGAGTTCGAATTTCGGGAAAATCAGACCAAAATTGCCATGCAAAATGGCCGCCGTTTGTACGCGAATACCATGGGTTCCATAACTAGATGTGACCCAACGGTCATTTTGCACGCCGAAAAAATAACCTTTTTACAAAAACTCAATTTTCAAACATGGCTACCATCGACATCCACTATGTAACTATAACACTGTACGGCCAGTGCAGAATATTGCGTATGTAAAGATAGAAGAAGCCACATTATCTCGTGATTGGTGTTATAGAGTTGTATACATAGTCGTCAGTAGATTATACTGGGCATTATGTTGATAATTGATGATGATTGTCGTGTAGTAGAACAATAAAAGTTAATTGATATTCGGGAATCTTATCAAAGGCGTGAAACAGTCCATTCTTAGTCAATCACGTATTGTCCACGTGTCATAAGAACTTTCTAGAACAAAGCGGTTTACCGCTATTACAGTCACGCACTATGTAAACGAGAATGTTACGATCTTCGAAAAAAGGAAAATTAATATGAAGTACTGCTCTTCGAATCCAACCAACTGCCATATTAAATATAACAGCATAGAAATTACGTAAATTCTTAACAACGTACATGTTGGGAGAAAATTGAATTATAATTTTTTATAGTGATATTACGGCCTTGTGGGAATTGTAGAAATAATATCTAGAGATTAGTTAACTTGCTTACCGACAAATTAAGAATATTACGTATTCCAGTGCTATTGTGTAGCAATATTGATAATTCCACGTGTTAGAAAAATTGTTGTGCATAAATAAATTGTAAATCTTATACACGACGATATTCTAGACGGCGCTAGTGTCGCTTGAAGTTAGCAAACATGAATGCCAAGTTAGCTACCCGACAGTTATTCATTACTAAGATTTTCGTCAATATTCTGCGGCCCGTAACGCCGTAAGAGATGTTCTAAAACCAATGTGATATATGACGTGGATAATTATATATTTATCTTCATATCGAAGTTATTGTATTACAACTCATAATTATCCAGGTCAGTGTGTTTTCTATTGAGCACGTGGTAATTACGTGTCAGCCAGTGACATGTTTTTTCATCAGCAATTTCGATTATTTAAGTACCGTAGCCAAAAGAGAATATTTAACTTATAAATAATTATCACAAGCCTTACAATAAATATTTCCTTTTTAAGTCTAATATATAATTTTTTGTGTACCTCGTGCTGACAAAGTGGTATAGACACGTGAATTCACCATACCCGACCGAGAATAAAAAACATGAAATATGGAGTGAAAATTTTGAAGTGGAAGCCCCGGCGAATACTGTTAAAAAAAATGGTATATCAAGGTTGTGGACCCAGTAAAGGTCACAATTTTAATTCGATTTTGATGAAACTAGAAATTCATGGTTATAACCCAAAGATCGTGGTTCTTTTTGATATTTGCGCATATCGGATCGTAACTTCCTAAATTATGGCCCCTGGTTATACGCAAAATCCCCCTTTCATTAGCTTGTGGTCCCTCTGGAGGTCACAATTATTATCCGATTAGAAAAAACGTTTGACTATATCACCGTTACACCGTAAGGAAGTTTGAGTTTGAATTTCGGGAAAATCGGACCAAAATTGACAGACAAAATGGCCGTCGTTTGTACGCAAATACTGTTAAAAAAAATGGTATATCATGGTTGTGGACCCTGTATAGGTCACAATATTAATTTGATTTTGATGAGGAAGGTTGAGTTCTAATTTCATGAAAATCGTACCAAAATTGCCGGACGAAATGGTCGCCGTTTGTACGCGAAGAGTGAAAAATCATGGTATATCATGGTTGTGGACTCTCTACAGGTCACAATTCTTATCCGATTTTGTCGAAAAGTCACATTTCTAGGTTGTGTACCGTCATAACATAATCATTGTCGGCTTTCAATTTCATGAATATCAGACTGGAACTGACCAACAAAATGGCTGCTCCCAATACAGTATGAAATACAGGACTTAATGATGTAGGAAAAATCACTTTCGGTATTGCTTGTTCTCTATTCATCTCTCTAAAATGTGGGCGTATCTTGCCTGGCAGTGCCAGCCTATCTTTTAGCTTGTGGTCCCTCTGGAGGTTTGATTATATCACCGTTAAACCCTAAGGGAGGTTGAGTTTGAATTTCAGGAAAATCGAACCAAAATTGCCATACAAAATGGTCGCCGTTTGTACGAAAATACTGTTAAAAAAAGGTATATCAAGGTTGTGGACTAGGGCTGGGTATCGATAGTGATTTTTACTATCGATAATCGGCAATGAAATGTCGGTCGATAATCGATAGTATCGAAAACAAACTTATTTTCACGGTCGTCATCAAGATTGGATGCAGTGACTGTAAGTTCAAAACCATGCGAAGTTGCGAAAGATCGTTTGCTCCTGTCTAAAACCCAAAGCGTTTCCACACAGCTTTTTTAGTTTTGCCGGGAAAATCAACAAGCGTTTTGTCGTCCATGTGTGCTATTTATTGTACCGGGTACTCTATTACTGAGGCACACGTACAGAAATAGTGAACTGTACAGACGAATTCTGAAGCTTGCAAAGGGAAATAACTCTAACTTTATTTACACATCCGGGTATCTCCGATTTGGTGATAATTTCTTCAAAACTAAAGTAACGTTTCAATGAGAGTGAATATATGAAAACGGCTGTTCAATAAGCAGTCACAATTTTGTTATGTGTTACATTGATACATGATAGTAATTAAAGTGAGCGGTGTATTATGATTAACTGAAAGAAAACATTGACATTTCAGACGCAAGAAAATTAGACGAAGAGCGATAATCGATAGTAACCCACCACTATCGATAGTGCTTTTCTGGGCCGTCCAATCGATACTATCGATTTATATCGATATTTTACCCAGCCCTATTGTGGACCCTGTAGAGGTCACAATTTTAATTCGATTTTGATGAAACTTGAAATTCATGGTTATAACCCAAAGATCTTGGTTCCTTTCGATATTTGCGCATATCGGATCGTAACTTCCTGAATTATGTCCCCTGATTATACGCAAAATCGCCTTTTTATACGCCCACATTTTCTATGTGGACGTATTATGTCGTCGCCCCTGTCCCCTGGGGATCAAACACCCAACCTCAAGGCTACCGAGCCAGCATCTTACCCACTTAGCAACATGATCCCCAGTCGAATTCGAAGCTTACTGAAATGAACCTTTATAACCGAAAGATCTTAATTCATTTCAATATTTGCACATATCAAATTCTAACTTAATGATGTAGGAAAAATCACTTTCGGTATTGCTTGTTCTCTATCCATCTCTCGAAAATGTGGGCGTATCCTGCCTGTCAGTGCCAGCCTTTTAACTTGTGGTCCCTCTGGAGGTCACAATTATTATCCGATTTAAAAAACCGTTTGATTATATCACTGTTACACACTAAGGCAGGTTGAGTTCGAATTTCGGACTTAAATTGCGATACAAAATGGCCGCCGTTTGTACGCGAATACTGTTAAAAAATTGTATATCATGGTTGTGGATCCTGTAGAGGTGCCAGCCTATCTTTTAGCTTGTGGTCCCTCTGGAGGTCACAATTATTATCTGATTTAAAAAAACGTTTGATTATATTACCGTTACACCGTAAGGAAGGGTGAGTTCGAATTTCGGGAAAATCGGACCAAAATTGCCATACAAAATGGCCACTGTTTGTAAATGGTATATTATCTTGATTGTTGACCCTGTAGAGGTCACAATTTTAATTCGATATTGATGAAACTTGAAATGCATGGTTATAACCTAAAGGTCTTGGTTCCTTTCGATATTTGCGCATATCGGATCGTAACTTCCTGAATTATGGCCCATGACGTATTATGTCGTCGCCTCTGTCCGTCCGTCCACAATTTGTTTGTGGACTCTCTACAGGTCACAATTCTTATCTGATTTTGACGAAACTTGGACGTATTATGTTGTCGCCCCTGTCCGTCCGGAGATGTTCATATTACAATAATAGGATTTTCTTCTACATTGATTTGACGAATGTCGGCCATCTTCGTAGCAATGTTATCATATATCAGATTTATTTATAAATATCAAAAAAGTGGTATTTTGACAACCAAAATTAGAGGTTAAATTTTCATCTGAATTTGATGAAACTTGAAATTCATGTTCCTTTTAATATTTGCTCACATCGGATCATAACTTACTGAATTTTGGCCCTGGATCGTAATTTCCTGAATTATGGCCCCTGATAGTACGAAAAATCACATTTTTAGCTAGAGGTCACAATTATTATCAGATTTAAAAAAATAATTCAAATATATCACCGTTGCATCATAAGTTCGATAATTGCCCATATCCAAATTGTGACTTCCTGGATTATAGCCCCAGATTCTTTGAAAAAATTGCCTTTTTAGCTTGCAGACCCCCCCCAAAAGTCAATATGTGTACTCAATTTTTAAAAAAAAACATACAAAGGTATCACCGTTACACATCAGTGACGGTTGAATTCAAATTTCGTAAAAATCTGACGGAAACTGACAAACAAAATGGCCGCTCCTTGTATACAAATAGTTTAGTAAAGTATGTAATACTAATACCAAGGTTGTGGATACTCTAGAAGTCATAATTCTTATCTGATTTTGATGCAACTTTATGTTTATATCACAGATCTTTGTTCCTTTTAATAATCAAACATATCCAAATGTAACTTTCTGGATTATGTGTAAGAATGTGGTTGTGACCCTCAAGATGTCACAATTTTTATCAGATTTTGATGAAAAATATATGTTTATGTCCCAAAGATCTTGATTCCTTTCACTATCTGCGCATATCTGAATGTAACTTCCTGGATTATGGTCCCTGATTATACAAAAAGAAAGTGAGGAACTATTAAAATGGGTTCGTTCATCTGTCTGTCCGTCTGTCACACATTTTGGGACACAATAACTCTCCTCCTTGAATGTTCAAACTTGGTGTAGGTGTTTATTAGGGCTAGACCTTGAAGCATTTTCTGCTTAGGGTAAGCAGAGATAAGCAGTTTGATTGGTTGGTGCTTTGGGACGTGATAAATTTAGTTCTTATTAAGTGAGAGTGATGAGACTTGGTGTATAGTTTTATTACATTAATACCTTAACTAAGTTCTATAATGCTTAGGGTAAGCAAGGCGATAAGCAATTTGATTTGCCCAAACTTTGGGACACAATAACTAATGTTCAAACTTGGTATATGTGTTTATTAGGTCAGTGCCTTCATGGAATTCAAAGATGATCATTTTCTGCTTAAGGTAAGCCAAGATAAGCAATTTGATTGGTTGATCCTTTGGGACACCATAACTTTAGTTCTAATTTAAACATACATTATGCAAGAGCTAAATCTGATTATTGCAAGTCTTTATTTAGACGTCAGATGTCACAGAAAGTATAAATTAGATCTTTATTTACACAACAAGCACACAATCAACTCTGTAGACCAACGGATGGCATGCATTTAAACATTATTTCATTGATTGATTTAATTGTCCCCCGCCTTTCGAAGAAAGTTGGGGGACTATTAAAATGGGTTCGTCCGTCCGTCTGTCTGTCTGTCTGTCTGTCTGTCTGTCTGTCTGTCTGTCTGTCCGTCTGTCCGTCACACTTTTTGGGACACAATAACTCTCTTCCTAATTGAGCTAGAATCTTCAAACTTGGTGTATGTGTTTATTAGGCCAATGCCTTGATGGAGTTCGAAGATGAGCATTTTCCGCTTAGGGTAAGCAGAGATAAGCAATTTGATTGGTTGATGCTTTGGGACACAATAACTTTAGTTCTAATTAAGTGAGAGTGATGAAACTTGGTGTATAGCTTCATTACATTAATACCTCGACTAAGTTCGATAATGAGCATTTTCTGCTCAGGGTAAGCAGAGCGATACGCAATTTGATTGGTCGAGACTTTGGAACACAATAACTCTTCTTCTAATTGAGTTAAAATGTTCAAACTTGGTGTATATGCTTATTAGGCCAATGCCTTGATGGAGTTCGAAGATGAGCATTTTCCGCTTAGGGTAGGCAGAGATAAGCAATTTGATTGGTTGATGCTTTGGGACACGATAACTTTAGTTCTAATTAAGTGTGTATAGTTTCATTACAGTAATACCTTGACTAAGTTCGATAATGAGCATTTTCTGCTCAGGGTAAGCAGAGCGATACACAAATTTGATTGGTCGAGACTTTGGAACACAATAACTCTCCTTCTAATTGAGTTAAAATGTTCAAACTTGGTTTATATGCTTATTAGGTCAATGCCTTGATGGAGTTCGAAGATGAGCATTTTCCGCTTAGGGTAAGCAGAGATAAGCAATTTGATTGGTTGATGCTTTGGGACACGATAACTTTAGTTCTAATAAAGTGAGAGTGATGAAACTTGGTGTATAGTTTCATTACAGTAATGCCTTGACTAAGATCGATAATGAGCATTTTCTGCTCAGGGTAAGCAGAGCGATAAGCAATTTGATTTACCAAGACTTTGGAACACAATAACTCTCCTTCTAATTGAGTTAAAAAGTTCAAACTTGGTGTATATGCTTATTAGGTCAATGCCTTGATGGAGTTCGAAGATGAGCATTTTCCGCTTAGGGTAAGCAGAGATAAGCAGTTTGATTGGTTGATGCTTTGGGACACCATAACTTTAGTTCTAATTAAGTGAGAGTGATGAAACTTGGTGTATAGTTTCATTACAGTAATACCTTGACTAAGATCGATAATGAGCATTTTCTGCTCAGGGTAAGCAGAGCGATAAGCAATTTGATTTGCCGAGACTTTGGAACACAATAACTCTCCTTCGAATTGAGTTAAAATGTTCAAAATTGGTGTGTATGCTTATTAGGTCAATGCCTTGATGGAGTTCGAAGATGAGCATTTTCTTCTTAGGGTAGGCAGAGATAAGCAATTTGATTGGTTGATACTTTGGGACAAGATAACTTAGGTTCATCTTGATTGATGATTTTTATGCCAATACAATGACTGCATTCTCATTCAGTAATGGATTCGACAGTAACAGTGTATAGAAACGAGGGCCATTTCCCTTGGCCAGAGGGGCCCTTTTGTCAAGGGTGGGCGCCCTTTTGTCTACCTTTAGGGTCCCCCTAACTAGGGTACATTTTCATTTTTCTCGTCGGTTTTAGCATTTTTCTTTATAAAACACTTTTGAATGACACTTCGTGTACAGTTTGATCGCTCGTTGCATTTGAAAAAAATAAATGTGCGATTAATTAATATGTATCATCTATTTATTTTGGGATTTCGGCGGGGGACATCAGCCTCACTGTTGGCTTGTTTTAAATGGCGTCGTGAGCGGATTTTAACCGTTACGTTGACGTCATACTCCTGGAAATTTTAGATCGAGGCTAAATGATAAAGTGTATGAAGCGAGGCCGCTGTTAAGCGAGGCCTGAACATATGACATCTAAACTAAAGTGCAATAAACCAAACACAGATAATGACAAATTATACAATTCCTGGAGACCGTGTGATGACTAAAACAGACAAACCGGTCTTCTGTATCAATGATATCAATACAGAGTTTACTCGTTTAGGGTAAAATTATGGAAATTGATAAACATCGCAGCTAAAATCACCCCAGTTGAATTGCAGCCCGATAGGATCACTGTTTCCTATTTGTCTGCTTCGGGAGTCGGGTAGACCTACCAGTTACAGTACACGAGTACACACAGGCTAACAAGAAGTCGGATATAATTATTTAAAAATGCTTCCTCATTGATTTGATCCATTCCTTTCAAACTTTAAAATCCTATTACAAACTTTCTCTTCTTATCTATATATCAAAAGTAGTAAAAAGTAAATGTAATGATATGAATTGAATTGCAACCCCATCTCAAACTGAATAGGCAAACAGTACGACTACGACAGCCATTGAAAACATTACTTGATAATCAAGATTATGTAGAGGGAGTTCACGCCTGTTCATCAAACTATCGGCCATTCCAGTAAAAGGCGAACATACAATTAAATCCCATTTCTAGTCAAAATTACAATGGTAATAACTTTGTTCAGAATAAAGTAATTTGACTGAAATTTTCAATATATTCTTCTTTAATCATCTATTTTTGAACTGTTATAGCAAGAATGGCCAACTCTTTATAAAAATCTCCCATAATGTATCTTTAAGTGAGAGTGATGAAATTTGGTGTATAGTTTCATTACATCATAGAACTAACTATGATTACATCAATACCTTGGCTAAGTTCGATAATGAACATTTTCTGCTTAGGGTAGGCAGAGTGATAAGCAATTTGATTGGCCGAAACCTTGGAACACAATAACTCTCCTGCTAACTGAACTAGAATGTTGTAGGCATTATGCCTTGATGGAGTTCGATGATGAATATTTTCTGCTTACAGTAAGCAGAGAAAAGCAATCTGATTGGTTGATGCTTTGGGGCACAGTAAGTTTGGTTATGATGAAGTGAGAGCGATGAAACTCAGAATATATAGATTCATTATATCATCACCATGACTAAGGTTGAAAATTTTCTACTGAGGCTAAGGAGCGATAAGCAGTTTTATCGGTCAAGACTTTTGAACATAACAACTCTGCTTTTAATTGAGGTAGAATGTTTAAACTTGATGTAGATGTTCATTAGGTAAATGTCTTGACCGAGTTCAATGATTAATTTGACATTTCGAACTGAAGCTAAGCAGAGCTAATCAATTCATTGGTCGGTGCTTTGGGGCAAGATAATCTTGATTCTATTTGATAGAGAGTGACGAAACTTAGTTTATAGTTTTATTGCTCCATACTTTTGGAAAAAATAAATGTGCAATTCGTTAATATTTGTCATTTATTTATTTTGGGATTTCGGCGGGGGACATCAGCCTCAATGTTGGCTTGTTTAGCTTGATATCTAGCTTGATATCTATCCATCTCTTGCAAAATGTGGGTGTATCTGCTGGTTCTACTCTTTAAGATAGATGTTTATTTAAATGATTTTACAGGTGGTATATAATTTAAAGAAAAAATGTGGAGAATTATCAGAGGAAGAATTAGGGAAATTGGCTGTCCAACTGTTTAATTGTCAAGCAGAGGCAGAGAATCGACCAACATTTCTCTGTACATCTGATATGGTAAGCACTTGTTGGGCGAATATAAAAGGATGTAAAATTAACATCAAATTTGCATGCAATATTAACCTTGGTGGAAGCTGACTTTAACCCTGTAGCACTTTGAACATTTAAATGTTGACTTCCCCGGTTTCTTGAAGAAAATTAAAGAAAAGTGATACATTAATAAACGGTACACATCGCAACATTACTGAGACTGCTGTTCCTTAGACTGACTAAACGGCTAGAGATATGTGAATGGCTTTCTGACAATTCACAAGTTTGTACATGTGCGATAGCTATGCACATAATAGTGCAGTTATGGATGGTCGAAGTGCTGAAGTTTTTAAGCCCCATGAACAATAGAGAAATATTTACATGAAGTTCTCGGTATTTTATTTATTTACAGACATTAGCAGCATGTACAAAAGATATGGATGCTACAACATGGAATGGTTATCAGATTGTAGGAAACCGGGCTAGAGCTATGTGTTACGCAGCTCAACAACTACAGTTCCGAAAACTCACAGAAAGAGCAGTGAACAATTTAGCAATAACTGCTTACAATCATTTGGAATCCATGAAGGAAATAAAGGTATATGTATATTTCTTTTTGAATGTTGTCCATGATCTTGATATTAATGTAGATAAACATTTTTTCATGCTCCAATATAATCCTATTTATCCTAGTTACTAATATAGATGTATATTTTCAAGAAAATGACTTTCCTATTTTCCTCCGCCATAGAAAAAAGCAGGGAACTATTAAAATGGGTCTGTCGGTCTGACCGTCACACTTTTTGGGACACAATAACTCTCCTTCTTAAATTGAGCTACAATGGTCAAACTTGGTGTATGTGTTTATGGTCAAAATTGGTGTATGTGTTTATTGATTCAGTTCGAAGATGAGCATTTTCTGTTTTAGGTAAGCAGAGATAAGCAATTTGATTGGTTGATATTTTGGGACACAATAACTTTAGTCTTAATCACCCAGAACCTCCTAGTCTTCAACGTACGGAGGGTGTGGGAAAGTTGTCAATATTGGTGTAAAGTCCATTGCCCATGCATAACCGGGAGTTTGGTTTTTAATGTGGTTGATTATCTAGTATCTTCTTCCAAGTCAAGTAAGAGTTGCACCCCTTCCCACAATAAATCCCATAATTCTTGCATTAATATAAACAAACATGAATCGTGAAGACGAAGTAGTATTAAAATTTTAAAAAAAACATAGATAAGGCCCATGAAGAAAGAAATTTTACAATGAAAAAAAAATATGTGTGTTGGATATTGAACTGGCATGCAATCAAATGGATTATTTGAAATGGCATTCTTAAATTAATTTCATTGGCGTCAACATCTTGTGGACGAGTTAGTCAATGACCGATTTTTCTCAAATGTTGATAAAAGTTTAAAACTACGATAACTTTAGTTCTGATTAGGTGAGAGTGATGAAACTTGGTTTATAGGTTTATTACATCAATGCCTTGACTAAGTTCGAATAATGATCATTTTCCGCTTAGGCTAAGGAGCCTTAAGTAATCGGAAAGGTCAAGACTTCAAAACATATTTTGGGATTTTGGTGGGGGATATCAGTCACTTTTATGGCTTGTTATTTCTAGGATGGGCAAGAACAAATTCATAGTTTAACTACAGATACTGTGCGAAAATTGTTTGAAAGTCAACAAGATTTGTTAACAACACACGAATCTTTGAAGTCTGCACATCAGACAGTGTTTACACATGTAGCTGATAATGTAAAACAACTTGTCCATGAAAAATCTCTCATTGCCACAGGAAATAAAGAACTAGCAGAAATGACTGAAAATATAAGAGAAAAGTTAGGTAAGGATATTGAAATTGATATATGCAAACAATTCAGTGCCACCACACAGTAAAAAAACAAATAAATGAGTTTTCAACTACCAATAATTTGAATAAGCTTATCAAGAAATAAAAATTATTTTTATCCAGATACGACAAGTGAGCATCTAAAGAATCAAGAAAAACAACAAAGAGAAAATCATGAAAAGATTCTTCAAGATTTAAAAGAAATACAGAACAAATCACAAGACGCATTGAGAGATTTAAGTAAGATATTGACAAACTTAATTATTTGGGGGTTTTCTGATATACTAGGAGCCATACCTTAATTTCGTTTAAACATATGTCATAAGACCTTAAAGATGGGTTCCCAGAAAAGTATTTATCGGGTGGTTATTGCCAACATCACCTTGTGTATGCAATGAATTCCGCCGCCTTTGCTATAGGTACGGAGAGGGCTAATCCCCTGAGGCAAACATGATTGATTTTTATAGCAGGGCATACTTGGCAATTACAAAGTTTTTGAGAAGAATTTGAAACAAAATTATGATAAATTAATATGGTTTTACTCCTAAGATATATATCATCAAATCATCCAGTTTGTACCCAGAAATGTAACTTTAAATATTTAAGTTTATTTCAGTAAATGGTTACTATCTGCAGCAGAATAAACATTAAAAGAAAAAAAACTTGTTTGATTTCAGGCGGAAGTACAAAACAACTGATATCGAATCATGAAGAAATGATGACACAGTATCAAGTTATGTTTAAAAATTTACAGAAGATGAATAATTCTATAAATGGTTTGTTGAAGACAGTATCTGATATGCAGGAAAAATTAGAGAAAAAACTTGGTTGGGTCTCTAAATTATTAGGAGGAGCAGGTATGAAATAATGTCCCATTTAAACTCACAGCAAAACGCTGGATCCTGTATAAATATAAGATATGTTGTAACGTCATGAGGCCCATTTTATTGAACTCGTCAGAACATATATAATGTCCTGTAGTGTTAGTTATAGCAGTTGCTGGATTTTGTGTAATTTTAACATGCGTTAAAATTTTCTTGATTAGATTCAACGGCGCACAATATCCTGTTAGTAGTAGCAGTCAGTGATTGAATTAGAAGGGGGTGAAAAATTATGTTCAGTTCCATCAACCCCTATATATAATGCATTCAAAATAATCGCCAGCTGATTGATTGTTTTTCTTCGGATCAGATGTTAAACTAACATTTCACACCAATATTTTTGACATTGCTTATATTAGAAAAGTTGACCATTGGACCATTAAGTGGTCATATTTATATCATTTATTATAAACACAAATTAAGGTAATGATTGGAAGAGATACATAAACATAAGAGCTTATGTATATGCATTATGCAAGAGCTAAATCTGCCTATTGCAGGTCTTTCTTTAGTCCTGAAATGTTTTCTAAAGTATTAATTAGACATTAATTATGTGATCCAGGCCTTAATCAACTCTCAATGGCATCAGATTTCTCTGCTATTAAATAGATTTCAACTGTTCAGCAATACTTTCGATTTAATCAAATGTGGAGGAATGAGACTTGGCTTCGATCAACCAGTACGGTGGTTGAAATTATTGCACGTCTGTCAAACCTTCAAGGGCTAATATCTTCGCTTGCAATAGAGTAATTTGAATGAAATTTCCAAATTATTCATTTTACATTATCTACTTTCGAACTATTATAGCAAGAATGACTAGTTCTTTTTCTAAATCTTACATAATGTATCTTTAAAAACCGCAGCTAAAGAATTTCAGTGTGTAATCTGTATGCATAACCATGTTACAGACCACCCAGTCCTCTATTATTATTGCACTCTAATTTATGTTGTAATTTTATTTTCAGATGATAAACTACATGTTATTATGTGTTGTGTCCACCATATTGTATTTTTTTTACTAATGGTTATATTAGCTGCCTTCCTACAACTACCAGTATTATTACGTACTATATTGTTGATGCTGATAGCTGTTAATGCTGGATGTGAAATCAACTATAATAAAAGTCTGGGTTTTACTGTATTGTTTGTTATTACATCATCAACAATTATAGGTAGGCTTTGTTCTTTTACAATTGTTTATAAGGCTTTTGTTAGCAGATGAGATCGAGATAGCTACATTTAATATTGATACTGATGATTAAGGCTTTCTGGATTGACAGTGCCAGCACAATTGTAGAGTGGTTTATGCTCAAAATATATTACAACAAACAGACACTATTTTGGGATTATTTTAAAAACCTATTCATCAACAATGGAAGTCTGACCACATTTGATTTTTTGAGGATATAACCATTTGGAAATTTGTTATAAATGCCGCAAAATCTACCCAGATTCCACTATCAAGGCAGTTAACTCTTAGTGAGAATAAGAGTTATGTCCCTTGGTCGCATTAAAAATGCTACACATGCCTCTGAAACGAATATTCCTTGCTGTCAAGTAACAGAATACACTCCATGAGACAATTGAATTTGACATCTTTAAGCTTGCGCAAACACGGAGTTGTTTTAAACAATTAGTGCTCCTACGGTTAGTCGGATAACCGTAAACAGTTAGAATTCGACGATTAAACGGTTCGAACTGAGCGGTACGGTTAATTGGAGATGTCCCCCATTAAATGGAGTTATCTCCCATTACAAACGTCTCCATGACGACAGAGCGCCATTTTGAAAATTGAACAATGTATGTCAACTTGTGATGTCCCCGTTACCCCAGTAGGCTATTATAACGTGTATGACATTAGGCCGTGATGTGAAATTTCTAGCAAGCTTGCTTCTGTTGCTCCATCCCGACGATTTTCAGGCGGAAAACAAACTACATAATCTAATTCTTCTAGTATTACTTTGTATTTCCACACAACTTTTCTTTTATCAATTCTTTGACGTTTGACAGAAAACGTCAAAATAAAAATGGGCTTACTTATCAATGTGCGATGGTATTTGAATTTCGCGGTGATTTGGTTTTAATAGATCACGTGACAAAGCTCACCAATCAGACGCACACAACGAAAGGTCAACGGGTCGTGTAGAGTGAAAGTCACCGGTTTGTTTACGTTTCGATAGTAAACAAGCGGAAGAATAACTAGAACTGTATACTCCGTGTAGATTTTGTTTAAAACACTGATGTAAAACCGTTTACTGTGAGAAACTGGGAAAAATCTAGGGTATGTGCTAACCAGTGGATCAAATTAGATGGAAATATTGAATGATATGTTGGACAAAGAATTGCAGGAATGTGCAGACAAAACTCTCTCTCATTCTAACAATACAGACTTCTCACATACATTACCAACGTAAAAAAAAAACCAACAACTGTGTATGAATAAAGAACTATGTTTAGAGCAGCTAATATTTTACCAGCGAAATAAGAAAAAGAATAATAGGTCTGGTTAATTTGTTAAGGGGATCATTATCTTAACATTTTCCAATTTTATTGCAAATGCAAGTTGATGAAGATATTCTCCTATTCCTAAATGTATGACAACTCAGACCAAGACAAAAGACCACTATGGAAATGACTGTGTCACCATTGAGGTGAAATACCATGTGCATTACTTTAAAGTTGCCTTACTGTATCTGCAGAAATTTATGCCCTTCTTGTTAAACTCAACTGTAACAAATGACAGGGTTAGGTTGACTATAGAGACCAAGAACCAAACAATATTTTCTCTGTGGATGCAAATCAGGCTGCATTAGCTACAGATAGTTGTATTTGTTACAAGTGAAAGCTTTCTAGTATGGATTTGTGAAAATTGTTTGAATATGAAAGTGACAGTCAAATGATATTGATGAAATTACATGATTTTTTATGAATAGTCCTACACCTGTATGTATTTTTGTAAGCGGTTTGGACATTGGTGTGCATGTAAAAAGACCCCTTGGCAGTTGGAATTCGATAAAAGAGTAGGCCATAGTGCTGTGCCCAGGCAAAATTTCCCTCATAATAAACTGTATAGCGCACGCCCGTCTTCCTTAACCCAGTACATGTATATAGGAGCTACAGATAGATGTATTTTTTAGAAGTGAAAGTTTTCTAGTATGGATTTGTGAAAATTGTTCAAATATGAAAGTGACAGCCAAATCAAATTGATGAAATTGTGATTTTTATGAGTAGGCCTCAACCTGTATACATATGTATTTTTGTATTTTAAACATGTTTTACTTAAATGTACTGTACATGTCGATAAATGTTCATATCATATTTAGCTATTTTAAGTTGACATATATGTTTTTATTTTCCTTTTTTATTCCAATTCAATTCAGACGTGGTTTCTCCTTGTCAGTGGTGCAGGCAGAGGGGCTGACAAGGTACAAGGACTGCTGTCTAGTCGTTCAAATGTGACGAAAAACCGAATTCCTGTGTAACATTGGTGTGCACGTAAAAAGGTCCCTAGGCAGTTGGAATTCGATATAAGAGTAGGCCATAGTGCTGTGCCCAGGCAAAATTTTCCTCGTAGTACACTGTATAGCGTACATGTACATGTATAACAGCAGAACAGTAGGACGGCGTTTAACTCCATTTCATTTCTTATTCATATTACTGGAACCATTTTATTTAGTTAACTGTTTGTTTTTCTCTTATATGTACTTTTCTTTACTGGCATATATCTTTTAATTTTGTACAGTGTATACGGACACAAGACCTGATCTGTGTGTAAATGCATGTAGTCTGTGCGGTTTAGCCCCCCCCCCCCAAAAAAAAAAATTGATGATTTCTTAGGAGTATTCTTAGCCGGCCACATCCTCAGCCCCTCCAAAAAATTCTATACCCCCCCCCCCCCAATTTTATGAGCTGGCGACGGGCCCGATTCTGTGGATATAAAAATCTGAAAAGCAGATTAGAAACCATTCTCCAGTATTAATACACTATATAAATGATGTTATTATTATTATATACATTTTTCATTAAAGATACATTATATAAGATTTAGATAAAGAACTAGCCATTCTTGCTATAATAGTTCAAAAGTAGATAATGTAAAATGAATAATTTGAATGAATAAATTTCATTCAAATTACTCTATTGCAAGCAAAGATATTAGCCTTTAAAGGTTTGGCAGTCATGTTCAACAATTTCAACCACTGTACTGTTTGATCAAAGCTAAGTCACGGTCCTCCATATTTGATTAAATCAAAGTATCGCTGAATCATTTTAATCTATTTAATATCGGAGAAATCTCATGCCATCGAGTGATGTTGTGGAATACTGTATGAGGAAGTATATAAAATTGCATTCATTTCTTATTTTTTAGTACTGTATTTCTTTCTATAAAATAAATGTATACTTATTTGACATCTCTTATAATATGTCTTTATTGTTTTTTTTTTTAAAAAACAAGTATAATTGCATGTTCAGGGTTGTTAGGTGAATCATTATTAATATTCTGTTGTATCAGTGGGCTCATGTAGATAGTATTATTTTTTTTGTTTTTTTCTCAACATTATATATAATTATTATACCGAACCAGTATTTCAATCATGCCAAAATCGTTTTCATCTGTATACTATATTTATATTTCTTTTGCATATTGTTTTATTGAAATAAAATGGAAAAAATACTTTTTCCAGGAAATATCACATTCATTGATACAATTTCGCTTTTGACCATATTTTTTCCGCAAATCACGGGCCAGCCGTGTTCACGGTGTCAGCACAACATTTATCTGATGTTATTGTCCCGTAATTCAGGCATATTTGCAGAAAAATTCTCTCATACAAATGTAAACAAGCCAACGTGTTCCGTCTCGTAAAAGGTATTCCCTGGTCTATTTATGGCTATTGACCCCTGACCTAATGACGTTGATTGCTTTTATGGTTTCTGATTGGCTTAGAATATGATTTCTTCACCACATTATGGCTACACTTGACAAATATAGTCCGAGGCGTAATTCGAGTGTTGGTCTGATTGTACAAAACATCGCAATAGAAATGTGTACTACAGTGACGACTTACTTGTTTACTTGTGCAGCAAAGCGTCAGATTTTCGCCTGGAATTTGCTGGGACAAAATGAAACGATTTTCGTGGCTAAATCACAGCCTACATGTCAATGAGCAGCTGTTTGTTTTACAGGAATCTAATAAAAAAAGTTATTCTCAGGTTTTAAATATTATTGTTTAAAAGTTACAGGAAGTTAGTTACTGAGGTCAGGCACTTTCTTCAACTATTCCACTTTATTCCACGATGTATTTATCTTGAAATCAGAATATTTCGCCGAGCAGTCGAGAGTTACGTGTTGCTGTTGGACCGGGGGAAAACAACCCACGTCTTAAAATCTTGATAATCAGGGGAAGGCAAGGCAAGAACAATTACAAAATAGTCATCCTGTATTAATCAATTTAAGAAGCCGAATAGAATTTGCATCGGTCACATGTTAGCTCAGTCAGTCAGTGCAGTTTTCATGCCGTGGCGTGTGATACGGTTCGACTGTTATGAGTTGAGTTACAGTACATCTTGATCACACACAAGCTGTAGATAATTCTAGTTGCCTGATTATAATTATAAGTCTTTAATAATTTCAATAACAATAAAGTAGTTTTATCAACAAAGCAACGAGGATGGAAATTGGAGTTGTGGAACTGGTGAAATAAACTCGATCACCAAATAGTACAACACTTCCGCCATGATAATCTCTGAATTCGATGATCGACATTTGTTTTCTTTATATTTAGTACTTTCAAATACTTACAAAGAGGAAAAACACAGGATTTAAGAGAGGGACAAAGCTAATATTTGTAGGTAGGGTAAGCTTATTATTGTAGGTAGGGTAAGCTTGATATTGATATTGACAGACGTGTACAATGATTAAAAACCACTTGCATGTAAATCATACGGCGATGTGAGTGGTTATTTAATGTTGAAACTTGATACCAAGCGGTTAATTGTTACTAACTGGTTAACAGGGTTGGGTTGTTTTAAAACAATTTGTTTTAAACAACTTGTTTTAAACGTTTAAGAGCGTGTCCGCGAGAGCACCATGCAGGGGGTGATAACCCTTGGGTCGGGGATTTGGGCCAAATTTTTTCTGTGAGATGGGTTAGTACCCAGATACATCCCCACAAAATATTAGATTGATTCAGTTGATACCGACCTGAAAAATTGGAAATATATTTTTTAATAGAAAAATAAGCAAAAAATTGGCGATTTTGGAACCAAATTCAGATGATCTGCTATTCGGACAATAATTGATTTAGGCATACAAAATTTTGGGCATTAGTAGGACCACTCAGGTTCCTCCTATACACCGAGTTTAAAGTTTCTACTGCTAATTCTACCTTGGTACTGGCATGATACCCAACTCTGTCTGAAAATTGAATTTAATGAAAACCAATGTTTGAGATGCTATAGCTCGTTCTTTGCAGGGACTAGGAAAAAAATTGAATGTTACCCACATCTAGCAACCTTCCCACTAACAAAATAAAAAATAAAAATGACCGGAACGGGCATAATAAATACATCAGAAATAAATTAAAAACACCCAAAAATAGGATAAAATGTTCCGTTTATCAATACCCCAGATGAAGTATATGTATGGACATCTTTACAAATTTAATATATTCTATTTAGTCATTATCAAGGATGATTTAGACATGAGAGGAACAGAGTAAAATGAGATTTAGCATCCATTGAACACAAACAAGGTCATTTTGGGACTAACATATGGTGATGCATATCTATGGACATCATAACAAAGTTAATATATATTCCATTCAGTCGTTAGCAAGGGTGACTTTGACATAAGAGAGAGAGATGGGGTTTAAGATCCACTTGACGCAAATTAGGTCACTTTGGGACTAACATATGTTACAGATTTACTTCAATGATCGCTTGTGCGAAAATAGAAAATCCACACGGTTGGACAAAAAACACCACCCTTGCATGTTGTGTCACTACTTGACTCAATAACTGACCTTATGATCTAAAGCCCATGTAGACCAGGGACAAGTGTCGTGCAATTTACATAGAATAATTCATTTTATATGAATATGATATGGTAATGAAATGTGAAATATGATACACCATTCAGAGTAAGCATATTTCAGCGCTTGGGTAAAAGATCACTACGCTGCCGATAGCTGTGGAAGGTTCGAATTAGCATCTTCAGTACATTCTCGTGACTGGAAATGTTTTGTGGAGAACCGGACAACCTGAAACGCGATAATTCTTGAGTGGTAGAGAGCCACGCCACATCAACTTCGTGATCATAAACTATTAGTATTAGTCGTCCATGGGTTGAAGTCTTGAAGTGTTTCTGAGGCATACATGTTTGCTCTTGTAACAGGTTTTAAGGACGAGGGGATTGTACATGATCCAGTGACATTAAATCATAGTTACACGATCAGCAAGATGACTACACAACAAGCATAGGATTAGTGAGCTCACGTGCCCAGTCACCCGCTGAATATCAACTTTTCTGCCACCGTTACTGTGCCAAATAGGTTATTTTGGTCAGAAACATTTAGAAATTTTCACGGAGAGGCATTGGAGATCGGGAGGCTATGATAATTCCATACTGAAATCCACGAAGGAGAAGAGGACATAGACCAAAAACAGTATTACAAAATAAAACATTATTCTTTGGTCCAAAAACTTGAAGGAAGGTCAGATAGCATTTACGTAAGCACTTCTGCTCCAACGTAGACATGTAGGAGGTTGGCACATGCGGTCAACATTATCCTGGAGTGCCATAAATCCTGTTGTAATCTATGCCATCTTCCCCTTCAGAGATTTCAATATCAAACATTAAATGTCCCTACATGAATGCTTCTGAATGTTTCTTTACATGAGCAGGTGTACAAATTAATAGATCAAGTTTATGATAGTCATGTCAGTCAATAAATCTATACAATGATCTGTTCCTGAATACTGATCTTAATAACAGTGGTCTGATTCCTGCAAAATTATACACGACATATGACCCTTCCCTTTGGCTATCACGCGAGCGTCAGATTGTGTCACATAATTATGATTTTAAACAATATCTATTTGACACGAGTCACGTTCAAATACCGAAATATTATAAGTAATGAAGATAATCGTTGGTCATTGCTGAAAAGGTGCTGCTTTGGTTAAATTGTGCCAATATGAAAGCTTGCCGTGCCAACCCATGGATTCATGCTCTTCTGTGCTACTAACTACTGAATACAGATTAGAATAATCGTTGCCTGACCCTGCAAAATTATACACCAGTTACGCCCCTTTTCTACTATGACCGCGAACATCCGATTTTGTCACAAAAACTTCATGATATTTAACCAAGATAGTATATTTGGCGCAAGGCACGTCCAAGTAACAAAATATGTTAGTAATGTTGATAATCAACGGTCATTTGAACTCTTGATGATAGTAGTCCATCATCAGTGAAAATACAAATTTGTGGAAAATACCGTTTTTACATATTTTCAAACTATTGCAGCACTCTAGTGGGTTGCGTTCCGGTCAGTTTTTTTCTTCTGACATTTACTTTGAGAAATGCCCTTCACAACCACACCAAGCAATTATATGTCAGACCTGCAAAGAAGTGGCTACATGCGTTTTAGGATGGCATAGTTTTCAACATACGTAAAATGACCACTTTAAGATCACGCACAGAAAATTTCACACGATTCATACAATCCCAAACGACTGCAGGATTTTAAGACGACTACTAGGCCTATCATACCTCACCAATTTCAAAAATTTAGAGACACAACTTTTCGGGTAGGAGCGTTTTGAAATTTGGGTAATAAATTGGTCGAAATATGTCAAATTTTGCCCGAAAACAACAATTTCCAGTTATACCGGAAGTTGTCACTTCAAAAAATTTTCACTTCATCATGTGACTTCAGTCGCCTAGGGGTCCCCATAGACCAAGTATGGTTGATATTTGCTGACCCCCAGGGTTATCGTTTTTTTTGATTTCTGCATGGTCCTCTCGCGGACGCGTTCTTAAAACAATTGAACAAAACCAAAAAAAACTGCTGATTTGTGTTTTTTTTATAAACAAAAATTACCTGAAACTTAGAAAATCGTCAAGTAATCGTCAAATTATGAAATAATTTGGTGAATAATTTTCTTTTCGAAATCTAGTGTTCATTTGTGTATTTCTATGTATTTAAATTGTACTGTGTTAATAAATATTACGTAAACCACAGTAGTAAAGATCAAAGGGATGGAAACAGTTATTTTTTAGTTTAAAGGTGCAGTGTGTGGGTTGTGAGTTGTATATAATTAGGATATGTTGTATGGAGAATTTAGTATTGTGTCACCTTTAAATTAAAACAAAGTAATTTTCAACATTTGGTCTTGTTCACTCTAAATTGAGAAATCGACTAGGTGTCGAGAAAGCTGGGAAGCTTGTCTTCATTTATAGGATGACATACATGTAATTACTATATCATATAACTATGTTTTCATTGGTTTTAATCACCTTTGTCATTTATTTGTCAAATTATGAACATTAATAAAAAAAAAACAATAAAAAACATTGTTTTAAACAAAAAAAACTGATGTTTTGTTTTTTTTTAAAAAAAACTGTTTTTTTCCAACCCTGCCGGTTAATAGCCATGGTTATTCGAATAACAAAAGGTCCTAACCGTAGGAGCACTATAAACAATAAACCAACAACCTCAAATGTCTTAATAATGTGTATAATAATTCTTAAACTTATCAATTTATTAACTCGTATTGATATTTTGAGAGCTCAAATAATATCGTGCTAGTATTTTAACTCCATAACATGTAAAGATATATGCACATATTTCAAAATGGCGGCGATCTTAAAAGCTCATTGTTTTAACCAAAATGACGTCTATCGATTGTTATATAAACGGAATAAATGGATTAAAAACATACATGGGAATACATATTTTTGTGTGGGAATATCATATCTTAACCACAGGAATATTTGTAACCATTTAGTAGAGAATTTACGGCTGACTTTGTTTTTCGGGGCGGAACTGTCATCCTCGTGGTTCGATGTTGAAGAAGGGGGATCGGATTCATTGACAGCAATATCATCATCTCGCTTTCTTTTGTTATTCTGGGAGGTGAGGAATTTCAACATTTTGAAATGATGTATAACATTCTTGTGATCAAGTGAAGACATCAAAGAAAAGTTTTTAATTTGTTTGATGTTCAAACAGTGAATTGCCGCACGAATGATGAAAGTCGGTAAATATGCTTTAACAACAACTCAAGAATGATCACGCTCACAGTATTACTAATTATAAAACAAAACAAAACTAAGTAAATTGATTAAATGTTGAGCTTTTAATCTGTTTGATGTAGCCCCTTTGTTAATTGTGATTAGAGCAATATACACACGGATAATTGATTGGCAGTGGTTTCCATTCGTGGGCTACTGAACACTGTTAATTTTATTATACCCGATAGTTTACATCACGCCACGCACGGAGTTTCGTCGTCTCCCGGATTTTATGATTTAGCACAAAATATGCTATTTTTCCGGCGTGCAAAATGACCTACGGGTCTGATCCAGATTCGGTCATTTTCCAAAGCCGTAGGTCCCGACCGGCATATACGGCCGAAATGGAACTCATGGTGTATAATGCTAAATAAGTGGAAATTAAAAAAAAACATGTATAGCTGGATATGAAAAGATCGACATTTGACATGAATTGCTTAAAGGGACAGTCCCGATAAGAACAGAGTCTCAAAAATTAAAGTCAGGGATTTTATGAAATTTATGGACCAAAACATAGAGGCATGATGTATTTATCTTGTCTCAAAATTTCAGCTAAAAATATTGAGTCATTTGGACGTGAACGTCAACACTGCTTATCCGAACACGTAACCCTTTTAAGATTTCGGGTCAATTTTTTCATTGGGTGACCTGATAATCGATTCACATTTCTTGAGAGGTCTATACAGTGAATGACCCATGTACTGTACTTGATAACAAAAGGTAAATTTCACCTACATATTATTTTTTTTAGAAAAAAATCTGGTTTTATCCAGATACTGTATAATACAACGGTCTCTATTTCCAGATGAAGACTGTCAGATTTAAGTTATTTACAAGCGTATCACAAATATCGTGTAAGTTGGTCGGCCTTAGGTAATGAGTTTTAAGGTATTTTAACACAAAATTAAGCAGTTTTATTCCTCAGAAAGTTATCGGGATTGGCCCTTTAAAGATTAACCTAATACATGTATTAAAATGAATAATGCTTTCATTTCTGTCTACCCACCAGTGCTCACTCTGGGTTTCATTTTTCTTCCGCCAATTTTTCATATTAATTTATTAGCCATATATTTTTCCGCCAAAACAAAGAATAAATATCTTTTAGATTTTTTCAGTAATTTTTATTTACATAAGTACACGCAATATATATATATATTACATCACAATTTACAAAATTTGTCAAAACCAAAAGTACGACAAAGATGGTTAATTGTCAGTAGCGTGTGTCCTTCACTGGCTCTTACGCACGCTATGCAGCACAATTAACCATCTTTGTCATACTTTTGGTTTTGACCCCTCTGACTTTGTACCATTGATTACAGATTAAACATCCATAAGTGTACAAATGTGTTGTTATTGATGTGTTCCCATTTGAATACTGTTCACAATAAGAAGCAAAATAAATAAGATATGTTTACAGGATCATTTTGTTATACGAAAAACTAAGTGATGCGTTTTCTATGGCGCTCAGTATGTAAAATGTAAAAACAAACTGTTGCATTGTTATTACTACTGAGAAGACAAATGTCTTAAGAAACTGTAAGAAGTAAATACATAATGTGAAGGAGAAGAAAGACGACCAGAGATAAATTCTAGACAATCGCAACACTACTAAGATATGTACTGTAGTAAGAAAATATGCATGGGTCATACGTAGTCGGCTCTCCATTTCTGACAGAAAGGCCCGTGGTGCTACAAAATACAACATAAAAGATATATTAACAACAAATTCAAAATTAGGACCATGTTCTCTCGTGTGGTATGTTAGCATTTACACAAGAATATTTATGCTGTTATCTTTCCTATTTCATATTCGTTTATGCAGGCATTCAAAGCAATCAATAACATAGAACAAAACACATTTCATCATGACCAACGCCCCCTAAATGAATATTTCTATGTTAGAACTGCATTTGCTACCTAATGTTGTCTTTAGCAAAATCATTAAATTATGGCATTCTGCTGTGTATCTTTGATTTTTGACATCATACAAAATTACTTTGTTCTTCTTAAAAGGTTTGGACTTGTAACCATTTTTTTTACCTGCCAATTGTTTTTTATTTTCATTTTTAGGTTCCATGCAAATCATTTCTTTTTCCTAAGCCAATTTTTTAACTGGGTGATTGTGCTTTTATGACACTTGACAATGGCTGCAAATACTTATTTTTCCTATTTAAATCAGTCAATGTCTCAGTCTCTCCATATAAACGAAGGTTGTAACCACTAAATAAAAGTAAATCTCAAAGTATTGTATTCGAAGCTATTACAGCTAGCACTGTACCAAAATCGCCCAAATCAAAAAATTAAATCAATCAGTGCTATCAAAATTTATTCTCATGTTCGCTATGAAATAAACACAAAATTCGAAACTCGCAATGAGTGTATTTTTTTACTCAGCTTGATATACCAATACAATTTTGTATAATACCTTGTGTGACTTATATTTGCTGCGACCTCCAAATCCATGTGCGCAGGATTAACCTTTGCTCACTTCATAAACTTTCTCGAAGTTGCAATCAGACAGACAAGTGGGTCAGTTTTCAATATGACAAATATTTGAGCCTCTGAACCACTCTAACAATTGATAACTGAATACATCAGAACAGGAATAAATAAGTATAAAGGAATTTCTGTTTACAACTTACACTACGGACCGGGTATCATTCAGATTTGATGAAAAAAGGAAAGGTACACATATTCACTTAAAAGATCAAATAACGCCCAGTTTGTTCTACCGTTTAGTTTGACATCAGTCGTCTAGTTTATGAAACTAAATGGTCATAAACTCAATGACCAATATTAAAACTAAAAGGTCATAAACTCGATGACCAATATCAAAACTAAACCATGTTTCTTAAACTAAACGGTAGCACAAACTGGACGTTATTTGATGAATCTTGATGGCATTTAACACTTTCTGGACAGCAATCTATTAACTGAATATGTGTGTTAGATTATGGATGGTAAGCTCAGTTTCTTTCCTTTTTTCATCAAATCTGAATAATACCTGGTCCCTAGTGTTATCTACCACAAACAGAGCATACTAATAGTATTACTATACAATGTTCCACAATGGGGATGCTTGATTCACAGTCCAGAACGAGTGACGCGGAATTCAGTCCTGTCACAGTTCTGCCAGTCCCTACAGCTGAGGTGGAGTGAGTAGAATCGTGACGTATTCCTAGGTAAAAATATGTTTCAGCTGTCATGATTGGCTGAGATATTTTTTATACAGTCGACACATGCGTTGTACGCCGAAATTCTCCTTTTCACTCGATTGACATCAGTTTGGGAATTTAATTCCAGAACTGTGAATCGAGCATCCCCTTAGTGTCCAGTGTATCCAGCAGGAACTAAGCCAACTGTGGCTAAATTTCAAAACAGTAGCAATATTGTCATTAATCTGTAATACTTTTGAAAACTCTTTAATTCTTACATAAATTGGCAACAAAATTAACATTTATTTACGCTAGTTTACAGTAACTTAAAGGGACATCTGGTAAAACTAGATAAAGTGATAATAGTTCCAAAATAGATGATAAACACAAAATATGCTGAAAATTTCAGTCATATTTCTTCATTCTGAACCACGATATTAGCCATTGACTTTTAGGCTAGACTCGGTCATCATTACTAACATTGGTATGATAACAAAGTCTCGATTGTCAGTTTATAAACTTAATATCACAGGCTAACAATCGCACCGAGAGTTAATTATGGGCTAAATAAGTTAATTAATGTCTAATGAATAATTTAGATAAGATTTCAGGCCTGAAGAAAGACACGTAATAGGCAGATTTAGCTTTTGCATGATGTCTGCTTATATAAGCGATATTATCAATAGATAAACTATAGACATTATTAGATTGCTGCTTAAACATTTTAATTTATTTTCAGCTCACTGGACTATAGTTTGGATAAGATGGCGGGCTAGTAAAGTCTATGGAACTAACAAGTTGACCTATACATCAGGCCAATCATTTAACTCAAGAGAAATAAGAGAATTAACATATGTTTTGGGAAGATTACAGCAATCTTGTATGTATCATTTATTATCTTATGAAATATATTTTTATAAGCTAAGATTTCCATTTGAGAAACTTACAATCAATAGAAAAAGGTTATAACACAAACCAAGAAAGAGTCAAAATGATGGATTTGATTTTCAGATAAGTTCATATACAATAATTTATCGAATATTATATCAAACCCATCGTTTTATACTGTCATGATGTCTGTCCCGTCCGTTTTCTGTCACACTTTTTGGGACACAATAACTCTCCCTCTAATTGAGTTAAAATGTTCAAACTTAGTGTATATGCTAATTAAGTCAATGCCTTGATGGAGTTCGAAGATGAGCATTTTCTGCTTAGGGTAAGCAGAGATAAGCAATTTGATTGGTTGATGCTTTGGGACACGATAACTTTTGTTCTAATGAGATGAGAGTGATGAAACTTGGTGTATAGTTTCCTTACATCAATACCCTGACTACTTTCGATTATGAACATTTTCTGCTCATAAATAATTTGATTGGCCGAGACTTTGGAACACAATAACTCTTCTTTTAATTGAGTTAAAATTGTTCAAACTTGGTGTATGTGTTTACTAGGTCAATGTCAATGCCTCCGTGGAGTTTAAAGATGAGTTTCCACTTAGGGTAATTAGAGATATGCAATTTGATTGGATTATTTGAAATGGCATTCTTAAATTAATTTCATGGGCGTCGTCATCTTGTTTAAGGACGAGTTACCTCCATTAAAAGACTGGATAATCTAGTCAATGACCGATTTTCTCAAATGTTGACAAATGTTAGAGACTACGATAACTTTAGTACTAATTAAGTGAGAGTGATGAAACTTGGTGTATAGTTTCATTTCATCAATACCATGAAAGTTTGATAATGAACATTTTCTGCTCAGGGTAAGCACAGCGATAAGCAATTCAATTGGCGGAAACATTGGAACACAATAACTCTCCTTCTAACTGAGCTAGAATGTTCAAAGGTGGTGTAGGTATTCATTAGGTGAATACCTTGATGGAGTTCCTTTATGACCATTTTCTGCTCACAGTAAGGATAGATCAGCAATTTGATTGGTTGTTGCTTTGGGGCACGATAACTTCGGTTATAATTAAGTGGGAGCAATGAAACTCAGAATTTTGATTCATTATATTGTTGCGCGACCAACCCTCAGGCTGGCTGGCAACCAACGAATTTGCTGTATGTGAAGACCTCATGAAATAACCCAGACAGGAACAGATGGCAGAGTACTTTAACTAAGAACAACACAAACTTTATTACATAAATATATATAATTAAAACAATATTTAACATTTAAAATGTACATCGAAGTGAAACGATTTAATAGTTTTACATTGTAAATAATTATTAGAATTTAGTTTTTAATGCAGTAAATATATAAAGATACTTAATGTACATGATGCGCGGTTCAGGAACTTCTGGATGTGTACGGTTTCCCTGTAAATAAAAATATCAAGACCGAGGAGTTATCTCCCTTTAGTGTCCAAATTCTGTTCCAGACAACCTTATTTATTCACCTCAATTCCCTGCCGCATTTACGCTAAAAACCTTTCTGCTAATAATAATCATAATAGCTGATGTAATAATCAGGTTAATGTCTTGTGTAGTGGATTGGGTTCGAAATACCAGATTCCGTTCCTGGCACCCAGCTCATTCATGCAAGCACCAGATTCGATTTGAATCACCAGATCAGGGTTTGCAGCACCAATGTAATATAACTTTAAATTCTACAGGCAAATCCAATCAATCTATTACATATGGAGTGCTGTATATTTATATCGCATAACATAACACCTTGGCTAAAAAGGGAAAGATAGGTGTATATAAATAAATGGAGTCAAAGCCAAAAGTCAACTCACAGTTAGACTTGGAACTCAAAGTACCTCAAACTCTAAGGCACGGTAATGTCGGTAAACACCGAAAATTATGATTATAAATAACAAGTAGCTTAATTAGGCTTCACAACAGGCACAGGTTAAACAACGTACTATAATCTGATTAATTTTTCCAAGAATACGTCCGTACACAATGAGTTGCAAAAGCCCAATTGACCAGTAGTCGTTGCTAGTAAATTTGACTGACTGTTGGCTTGTGACAATGCCGTAGGACCGAAGGCATAAACATATTTATTCATGTGCAGATATTAATACTTGGGATTACTACTGTAGCCCATAGACTCATTGGTTTATGACATTCCACTTGTATGGAGCTTTGGGAGTTATTTTGGCTACTTGGAACAAAATTGCGCAGTCCATTTGTGACACAGGGAGAACAGGTTCGTAAAGGTAAACAAACCAGTGATCCCATTAACAAAGAAAGGCACATTCTGATGAAAATACTTCATTAAAGGTCAACAACTTCTAAATTATATGATAATTAATATTATACAACAATATAAACAATGAATATGTGGTAGGGGTGTTCACAGGATCGTAACAATATCATTACCGTGACTAAGTTCGATAGTGAGAATTTTCTGCTTAGGCTTAAGAGCGATAAGCAACTTGATTGGTCAAGACTTTGGAACATAACAACTCTGCTTTTAATTGAGGTAGAATGTTTAAACTTGATGTAGATGTTCATCAGATGAATGTCTTGACTGAGTTCATTGATTAATATTTGAAGCAGAGCTAATCAATTTCATTGGTCGATGTTTTGGGACAAGATAATCCAATAGAGAGTGATGAAACCCAGTGTATAGTTTGATTGCTCGATATTTTTAAAAAGAAATAAATGTGTATTTAATTAATATGGGTCATCTATTTATTTTGGGATTTCGACAGGGGGACATCAGCCAGCCTCACTGTTGGCTTGTTTATATTGTATTCTATTAAAAGGAGAATACTACTGCAAAAAAGTTGTTTTGATATGAAAAACGTCACAATCGTTTTCCGATTTAGATGAAGCTTAGAATATCTTTATATCTCAAAGATCTCAGCTCCTTTCGATATTTGTGCATATATAGGATAGTATCTTCCTGAGGTATTGTCCTTGATTAACATAAAATCGCGTTTTTAACTTGTGGTCCCGATTTTAAAAAGGTTTGATTATCTCCGTTACACCCAATCTAATTAAAATTCAAATCTATATTTCGTTTCGTTTTTTATAATTTGGATGGCCTACACTACATACATGTAGATCTAACAAGTAATAGCAGGAGGTCACGTTCAGCCAGTTCAGATGTCAAGCATGCAACATTTGACCCTATAACCTCAGTTATTCGATTAACCAATCAGAATCGTTGTTGCTTTGTTTTGGTTTCTATCGCTGATAATGCCTACCCACAATTCCGCGCAAAAAAGGTCAAACCCTCGATTCGACAGACAATTTGATTGGCTCATTTCAAGCAGAACACGAGTTAAATAACAAGTCTTTCAGATCCTAAAGTAGTAGAGACAAGTAAAACGAAATTTCGAACTATGGCTCATTTCAAGCAGAACACGAGTTAAATAACAAGTCTTTCAGATCCTAAAGTAGTAGAGACAAGTAAAACGAAATTTCGAACTATAAAAACGAAACGAAATAGGATCTGTATTTTAATCAGATTGCCTTACACCCTTATAATGGTTGAGTTTGAATTTCATGAACATCTGACCAAAAGTGCCGAAAAAAAAAGCCGCCCCTCATAAGCAAATATTGTAGTAAATATTAGGGGTGGGTATTGCCAAAAAAATCGTATTGCGATATATTGCGATACGATTTGTCGTATTGCAATACATATTGCAATATATTGTGAAAGTGTTAACTCCAGATTTATTGCAAAAGTACTGCTTTACATGTATCTCATAGCAACACTGAAACTCATGTGAAGGTCTTTGAACATGCAATTCCTCTATTGTACAACTAGTCAACTACAAGAACAAGATATCCACAAAACCCATGTTTTTATTTACCTCACTTCTGCGTTACATTTATTGCATAATGCAACATTCAACATTAAACGCCCTGAGCCAATTAAAAGATTAGCTACCCTACCCCTAAGCTCATTAAATCAGCAGGGCCCATCTCCCAAAGCCAATTAGAGAATTATTGTTAATCCTAATACCCTCTACAAAATTGAAAATAACTAAAAAAAATATTTTCTATACATAAAAATGTAAACATTGTCGTGTTCTTCCCAATGATATAAAATTCAATTGTACAAAGTAGCATTTATATTACCGGTACTATAAATTATATTGAAAAGCCAATTATGACATTTCTCTATCATATTGGCAAAATAACGTGAAAAAGTATCTCTTACGATTTTTTTTTTAAAAAATAAAACAGAAATATAGTACTTTGTGTTGGCAGCAGTGTTCAAAGTAAATATAACTTTTAAAAAGAAACATCACCCAAATATTGAAATAACGGTCACTTCATCGCCTTCGGCATTTAACATTTCTGCCTTTCTTTGGATTTATGACGGAAATTGTCGTTTTCTTTGCTTCATTGTAATTTTCCTTAATTTAGCTTGTATTACCGGTAAATCCTAAAAGTTTTGATTCAATTTAGCTTTCCAAAGTCTAGAATTATTAGCCGTAAGTTTTGTTATCATCTGTTTGATCGAACGTATCCAAGATGGCGGCGACACGGTTGATCTCGGCTCAAGTAGACGCATATTCTTCGCATCATAACGTCAAAAAAAATAATAAATAGTTGATTTCTTCGACATTATCATATTCCACAATATGCCTGGCAGTAAATTATAAAATCTGATTCTATTTCACTCTCAATAGCATATTTTCTAATAAAGTCAAAAATATATATATTTAGTTAAATGTTAAAATATTTAGTTAAATGTTAAAATATTTAGTTAAACATTTATATTTAGCTAAATATTTATATATTTAGCTAAATATTTAGCTAAATATTTATATATTTAGCTAAATATTTATATATTTAACTAAACATATAGTTAAATTTACAAAGCGCAACCGTACCACGCCGTTTGTAAAATAATTATTGTTGTAAGTGACTTCACACTAAACGATGATGTAGTGTACAACTTTCCACTGACTGCACGACACAGTACTATCTGGTACCTGAACGCCCAGCTTAGTTCTTACATCCGCAATTCGTTAATAATGCCTACATATATGTAACGCTAGACATCGATCACTCATAAATATGGTAACTTCACGACATATTACGGGTTAACGTGTCGGGTACACGTCATCATTTTATGCACAGTTTTTTGTGTCGCTTACGATAATAGAAATATTGGCGGGACCACAAATATATATTTAGTTAAATATTTATACATTTAGCTAAACATATATATTTAGCATGATATTTATATATTTAGTTAACTGTTTATATATTTAGCTAAATGTTTATATATTTAACTAAATATATATATTTAACTAAATATATATATTTAACTAAATATATATATTTAACTAAATATATATATTTAGCTACATCAAATGTGTATATATTTAGCTAAATGTGTATATATTTAGCTAAATGTGTATATATTTAGCTAAATGTTTATATATTTAGCTAAATATTTAACTTTAGATTTTTAAGTGATTTAGTATTTAGCATTTATACCTACGAGAAACAGCACATTTAGCTATATATTTAACTAAGCGATGTGAAATCAAGATATAACATTTAAAGTTTTTCATAGACCAAAAACTCGACTTTTAGCTACAACATTTTTTGATATTTACATATATGCCATTTTTGTTCTAATATTTATCTAAATATATATATTCGGAGTTAAATGTAATGTTTTTTGCTATAAAAAAATTAAATAATTATTTTACAAACGGCGCCCCATAATTATTAGCCGTAAGTGACAGCGTGAAAATATTGGAATAGCGCCAAAGTGAAAGGCACGGTGTGAATTTTCACCTCTGACCTATTACGTAAATACTGAAAGATCCGGTGTTGAAACATATATTTCTTATTGGATGATTAGCGAATTAAACATTCCTTTCCTTCGCGGGTTTTACTTTTATTACCCATTCACCATTAATTAATGAATTAGAAACAATAGAAATAAGTTGATTGATTTCTCGCTTGGGTTCGCTAATGCCGTTGCCAAGTACGAGGGGTCCGCGAGTTGATTCACTACCGCCAGGCACGTGCCGTCAAAAATGCGTCAAGGAAATTCTCAAGTTTTAAATAGAATTGACAATCTCACGGAATATTCCGATGATTATTACGGAAGTTGCCGATCATATTGACTGAACCGGTTCTTGGACGTGTATCACGATATGATGTATTGGCAAGTTTTGAATCGCAATACACCGGTATGCCGGTTATATCGCCCACCCCTAGTAAATATAGAGTATGTCAAGCTTGTGGAGTCTAGACCCTCTACAGGCCAATATTGGCCCATTCTCACAAAAAGTGAACATTTAAGCACTTTTGCAAAACAGGATTACTAAAATTTTAATCTTATCGTCACAGCTTTAACATTTATGCCGTCGTCTTGTGCAAACATTCAAGTTTTCGAAAATATATGTCTTTCTCTTTATCCACCGGGTATAAATATTTGGCATCACATTTCCTTATTGTCACAAAAATCAAGTAACTGTCTTTATGATATCTACGTTACAAATAAATTCAATGTATTGATGCTATGGAAACTAAATCATATACAAGGAAATGTTCAAATATTGTCCTAACTTTCAAAATTAACTTATCCGCAAGCCGTCAAAACCAAAAATGAAGATCTTTGTAAATCGATAATTGGTTTATTGGTCGCAAAAGTGAAGCAGTCGTAAATGGCATAATTACGCAAGAACATCAAAGACAATATGTTTGTCGTGGGTTTGTTATATAAAATTACTAACTAGCAGTGGTTATTTTGATGGTCATTATGATCTTTCATAGATAACATATACATCAAAAGTTTGAACCCAACTATGACAGACACAAAATACATCAGCATAATAAAAGTCCCCATAAACGTAACGTAAATATTGCATATTCAAAGGGTTGTAAGTGAACTCGAATTTTGTAACGAATATCTTTATAAACATTCATTATCTGAAATGAGAATGCTCGTGTGCCTTTTACTCAGTATTATCAAATATTAGATCATATATTACGTCCGGATTTTAATTTTGCTTTTGCGGAGAGTGTGAAAACGGATAGCCAATTCAATGAAATCACCAACAGGTCCCAGATTTATTGGATGATAATACAAAACGTTTAATAGTCCTAATTAAAATGTAGATTTAACATATATACATAAGTATAATCATTTGGCCAAAGATAGTTGTGTCCAAGTCTGATTTCTACGGTAACGTAAATAGAAGTAGCCAAACAGGGATGAATTGACACTTTTTACACATTTTATCCTTTTGTACGCACTGATTTTGTTACCATTTTCAGTAATTGCAATATATGTCTGCTAAAGTATTTCATTTATGGTTTTAATAATTTTAAACACAGTTTTATAATTTTATAGACAGAAAACAAAGGGTTAATAACAATTGACTGAGCTTTATCAGTGATTAGAGCGACCATGCGAAAAAGTTTACTGCAGATCAGTTTGAACATAAATATTGAGTGTGTACCGGTATTAGGAAACATGTCGTATATTATGTTTTCTATAGCAATGTTCGTCGTGACGTCACAATTAGTCACGTGACACCATTGGTTGGCAAAATCGGTTGTTTACAAATGGCTGACTGACTGACATCGCTAACAGAAAGACACTTTGCGCTGTATATAATCTGATTAAAGTTGTTTTTTTTTTACTTAGCGACTTTTCCGCTGGGTTCGTCTAGTCATTATCAAGCAATGATGAAATTTTAAAATATGAGGAGACGACGACTACACGATGACAAAGTCATTCAAATAGGAAGACACAAACCAACTAACTTTTACTTTTATTACTAATCCCGGTTTTTCCTCCCCACGCCGTATGACAATCTTTAAATTACGTATTGTATTCGCAACTAGGCTAACCATAATATATTCCATTAAATAAATAGTATTCAAAATTAATAATAATTAGCCTACGTAAATCATTACAAATAACCGTTTTCAAAATGATAATAAATAATTGGATCTTTGCTTATCCACTCAGGGTTGTTGTGACTTGTTATTGTAATTATCAATTAATAGTTTAATAAATCCCGCCTTTCTAAAATAAAATTAGCTTAATGGAGGGCTCCATTTCCTTTTTACTGGATGGGTAATACTTTAATCTCAGGGATCACTATTATTGCATCTAATGTAAATGGGTTTCATGGGTTTTTGTTCATTGATAATATAATTAAATTTCATCTTGTTCTTATCTGTTGCCTGTATATAAAGTGATTTCACCAACATCTGTATTGATGTGTATCCTGATGAAATTTAGGCTAAATCTTCAACATCGGTACTTAACTTACAGATTTGATGTTTCTCTTTTAACCATATACGACATATTTAATCAAGGCTTACCTAAGTTGGCAGGAAAAATTAACTTTCTGATTCAGTGGCATAACAAAGACAGCCTTACAAAACACATGCCCTCAGTTTTTAATAGTTCTTATTCAAGAACTGTCAGTATCATTTACTGTATTGAAGTATTTATTTGGTGAATTCCCCTGGGTGGGGGGTCTGGAAAGGGTAGACTCAAGGGCGGATTGGCCGATCGGGCCGGTCAGACAAAAAAATGAAGGGCCGGTCGGACAAAAAATGCAAAAAAATAATTTCGTCCAATTCTGTTGAAAATTATATTAGGGAGGGGGATATTTGACCGGTCATGGAGCGATGATGATCATGTTGTATGTGGCCGGTGGCTTTAACGGGCCGCCACGCCATCACTGGAGTCTGGAATGGGCTGGTATATAATAGACTTTCATCGGATTTAAACCCCATTTCATTTGTTGTGAATGTTAAACCCCATTTCATTTGTATCATTTATTTAAAACATACATGTGATCATTAAACATGTTAAATTTATTGAATAAAACACAGGTACATGTGTTTTTCTATGTTTTACAATTTAGGCAAAACTGTTGTCCTCTTGGTTTTCTTTTAACATTAACACATTTATAGTGGAACCATCCATACGGACAATCAGAATTGTCACACTCGATCATGCGTCAACCATACTCTGGCTCCGAACTCCGAACAAATACACCAAGTCACAAAGTCATTGACTTTATCTTGGTTATTTAATGCTGATGTCTCGTCTTTCTGATTTTCCAATTCCCTAGTGACAAGTTCCTTAATAATAAAAGTTTTAATGAACAGTTCCCACCTTGAAATTAAAGTTTTGCAAAATGCTACATCAAGTGCAGAGCGTACAATAACCATATACTTGGAGCTGGTCTACATTTATTGTGCACAACAAAGTCACAAAAAGTTAATTTGGAAATATACATCTGAAATTGTATCTGGGAATAATAACGATGAGTGGATTTAAGTTGTAAATTTCTATCTAAACAAAACTGTTTGTCCTTTGCTACAGCCCCCTGGACTCGAAGATCTCTTGTACATGTCCACTGACCACATACCTAATAATATAAAAAGTAATTTAGAATATTTTTCCATAAATTTGTAAAGAATGATAGATTTTATCAAATCAGTAATAATAACTATGGTTTTTTTAATTGATGTGCCACACAGTTTTTAAATGTTCAATTAAATAGATAAGAGCTTAGTCCTGGGTACCTTGGTAGGCCTTACTTAAAAAATACTTTGCACCAATTAATTTCATGTATATGTAGTCTTGCTTGATAATGATAAAATCTACATGAAATGGAATGAAGCTGTTTATATACCGGCAGTGGATCAATTAACGGCATAATTTAATATAAATATATTCATATTTGATTTAAATTTCAACTTACTTATCAGCCTCTAATTCTAATGATTTATAAGCTTGCATAGATTCTTTTGTGTACAATGATGGCGTAGAGGTAAATGTCACAAAATTGGCAAAAGTCGGGTCCGGCCATGTGTTCGGATCTCCGCTCCATTTGTCTTTCAAAAACGGTATAGATCTGGCAAAAACTTCGTTTCCGAATCGTAAGATAACTCCGATTTATATCCATGTTTAGGATCTAACGTCAAAGACTGGAAATACGCTAATGTGTAAGTGTCAAACATAATATTATCACACGTGTCAGCCATTTTTACAATAATACGCGTTGGCTGGAACCACTTTCTGCCAACCAGTTATTTACCGTGACGTCACATCCGATTCTGGCGAACATCCCTATTGTTATATCGATCTTCGTCATTGATTATGAAGACTCAGCTAAATTTACCAGAAGATTCCGGTCATCTGATGTACACTGAGCTTTATTTTTGTCAACCCATATTTCATCTGGTGAATGTGTGGCCACTTAAACATTGCTTTCGATGATGAATAAAACATTAACATCATATTCGTCTACTTCTGAAACGATTCCAATATACCATTCTTTATCATGTACTCATACTACAAAGTCGCCATCCTTTTATGCTTTCTGTTGGAGACCATTATTTGAATCGACAGTTTCAGGAATTATATCACTATCAATAGTATCGGGAACCGATTGTTACTGTTCATCGCCGCGACTGACTTTGATATTCATGAAATCCAAAACATGTAAGTCCCAACGATTGCAAACCCAACCAATGAGACGGATAGGACAGTAACAAAACCTTTCCTAGACACTTACTGATCTGGTGTTCAACAAGATATTTACGTTACTTTTTACGTTACCACCATTAAAGTTCAATAGTCCAATTTAATAGCAAAAAGTACGCTGTGTAAATACTTATTTTTCGCGTAAAAAAAATTTCAATTTTAGGATTATACACACAACTGACCCGGTATGTCTTGATTCATTATCTGGATAGTAGGATTGCCACTGATGAACACTTGTTTTGTAATGACATTTATGACTATAGTTTTCAAAATTCCCTATCAATAAAAGTACTGATATTTTGATTGATTTGTGAAATATTGCACAATATTTCAAGTGTAATAAACAAATGAATGATGATATGGTCACTATAATAATGACATCATCCATTTGGGTACAGGATAAGAGGAGTTATTAGTTATATTTACGTTACTAAATGTAACGTAAATATCAACGTCACTTGCATGAGAACTATGGGACAGTCATAATATCTCTTGTGTTTTGAAATGAAAGTGATGTCTGAACATGGCAGAAATGTGCAAAATAGCAACATAAATATTATTGGGCTTACCGTAAGGCGACTCTGCAGGGCTCGAAACGAAAGGCGCGCGAAAGCGCTCGCGCACCTACCACGCACCTAAAGTGAAACCCAGGTACATATTTTTAGACGCACCTGAATTTTATAAACAACGCTCCTCGTACAGAAGGCTAACTCACGGTTCTCTTTTCAAAATATCCCCGACCTTTTAAAAGAATTAACACGAACGCTTTTAGTAAAATTCTCGTAAAAATAATCTATTTTTATTTAACGGTCTCAAGCAAGGCTCGACTCTGCCGTCGGCCTCGGCGGCAATGGCCTCCAAATTTTAGAATTTGGCCGCAGATTCGTGGCCGATTTTTTTATCTATCCATGTATGGTCGCCGATTTGTGTTTGGTATCAATAGTTATTTTTTACTATCGATAATCAGCATTGAAATGTCGATTGATAGTATCGAAACAATCTTATTTTCACGGTTGTAACCAAGAATGGGTTACGTATATAAAAGTCAAAACCATACGATGTTGCGATAGATGTTTTTTGTTTGTCTAATTAATAATAAAGCGTCTCATATTACGTATAAATTGTACTTAATTTTTAAATGATGTAGCCTTGGCTCTGAATGATGAATTACCATTGATAGGCCGATGTATGCTGAGGAACCAAAATAAAATGAGCACAAGTCGATTCAAAACATTGCGTACGTGAGCCCGACCAATACCAACATGGCGGACAATTTGTTGTCAATTCGCGTGCAAAAATTAAAGAAAAAATTTAATAGCCTAAATAACTTGTTATCACAAATTCGTAAATTGTTTATTATTATTGAAATAATGTAGCCTTGATTCCGAATGAAGAAATACAAACGTATTTGTCATCTATCAGTCATTTATAATGAGCAGACGAATTCCGAAAGTTTAGGGGTAAAACTCTGGGTTATTTACACATCCGTGTATATCCAATTTAGCGAATTCCATGATATGGCGATTATTGTTTCTAATGAAATGAGGGCGAATTTATTTCAACAATTTTTGGGGTAAAAAAGCTACTTTAAGATTGAGACTAAGTAAATATAAAGTGACCGATGTAGGCTATTGTATTATTATACGAAGGATTAAGTCGCAGGAAATATTGAGTCGACTCAATATTTTAAAAATAATAAATATATTGAACGGGTTGTGATAGCCAGGCCTGTAACAACCGTTTGACTGAGAAAAAAAGATGTAAAATAAACAGATTTATAACATAATTTTACACATTAAAACCATCTAAATCAGTACAACTGAATTTAGGCAATTAATATAAACAAAATCTACTTTTGAAAAAACGTTCTCCTAGAATATCTGAGGTGCAGGTTTTTAGGAGAGCGATTTTCTGAATTTGTAATTTTAGGTGCAGCTTTTAGAGCTCTCCATGATTTTATTCCTTTCAACCCCTGACTCTGATTTCAATGTGTGAGCTGTTTTAACAAGTAAGCATAAGCCAAGTTTAGGCAAGTCATTGGCCACGTTTTCTTTGGTTTGAAAGTCGAAGAAATATCTAAATCGAGTCTGATCACATGAAAAAATATTGGCCAATATACAAATTTGACCAGGTTGATAACGTAAATATCAGTAACGTAAAAATGATTTTCAGACTGATGTAGCCTTAGCTAGAAGAAATAGTTGTAACTCGTTCTGCATATCATGGTTTTTTATACTGATATTTGATATGCTTTTAATTTATAGCAAATATTTTTAAATATTCAAACTTTTAATACCTAAAATGGTTGTAACGTAAATATTTCCTGAAATCAGGTCTTTTTATAATTTTTGAAAGAATGTCAAAATTCAGTAAATTACAGATAACTACTAACAATACATTCACATATTTTCAAAAAGTAGGGAATATAACCTTCTGTTTTATAAAAATAACTTATAATATGGACCCAATGTAATAGCATAAATATACGTTGTAATACAATTAACCTCGGTTAAAAAGCCGAATTTGAATTTTGGCGACAGTTCTTAATGCCACTGTGTATGACTGAATTATTTGTATTATCTAGTACATTGTAGGTAAAATATTGGGAGATATATGTCAAATGAAAGTAATATAAATAGAATATACCAAAAGTCGAGTATTTTGTTTATGTCGCTCTTGCTATAGTAAACTATTGCTTGGTGACAGTAACGTAAATATCGTTTTTTGAACTTTTATGTCATTGTGTAGCGTTGTTTCAAGTAAATAAACACTGATTAACATAATGTTTTATTTAAATGGCCAATGTCTTTGATACAGAATAATTAAACTGAATAGATTCAACTTTCTGTATAAAATATAATGATATAAACAGCTGTGACACGTAAATGCTCACTTTTTGTGAGAATGGTCCTATTATGGCCTGTGATTGTACGAAAAATTATTCTCTACCCATCTCTTTCAAAATGTGGGCGTATCTTGCCTGGCAGCAGCTGGTGAGTTATAACCCACATTTTATGTCGAACTTATTGGCATCACCCCTGTGAGGAAACCTACAGTATGTAAGTTCTGATTGGCACATATTCTTAAATGGAGTTATTGGCATTGTTCTTTTCAATGAAATGTTTTAAATTAGTGATGGTCCGATATGGCACCTATCGGTTTTATCGATATCAGATTCAGATATTGACAGCAAAACATATCGGCCGATATAGATACAATTACCGATAGTGGTGGATATAAAAGTATTACACATTAAAATGCCTGGAAAGACATGATAATCTATATAGATATATATGTCAATGTTAGTCGGTACTATTGTACCGTGGGAATCAAACACGAACCCGCTGTTTTAGAAGTAAAATATAATTGGGTCACGCTTCCTACGCAATCAAAAATACTCAATATCTATTACGAACTTAATTATTTGCTGTATAATAAAGTCAAGATTTTCACATTTTAAGTGTTGATTACGATATAAATCCCTAAGGTCATCGGCACCTGTGGATCATGTTAAAACGTCTCAATATTTGGAGTTGATATTTTCAGACAAGGTAAATACTCTATTTGATCATAGTTTGACGTTTAAAATACATTTCTAAATAGACATATTAGACTCTGTATTATCTGGGACTGCCCCTGTCCTACTCTGAACATGCGTTATACAGTGAATTCTGACTGTCAAGAGAGCTTTTCGGTATATGCTAATGAGAACATAATTTCGATACCCCTGTAGGGCCCTCGGTTCTCCGTCTTGCACCCCGCCAAACTTTCAAGATCAACGCAGGGATTGAACCTAAGATCTCCAGATAAGTGAGTCAACGACATACTCACTGAGCCACCGCGACCCTAATATAAGGACAGCATCAGCACTAACATTTTTACGAGGTGGCATCACATCACCATTTCTATCAATCGAGAAAAACAATTTACAAAGAATGAATGTTCAGTTATTTTATTCTCCAAACAGCATACAAACTGATGAAAAAAAATACTCGAACTACAAATTATTAAAACAACAAACAAACTAATGAAAAATT